>OY720457.1:43725635-46333135 GCA_963082715.1 Harpalus rubripes | reverse complement strand
TCTTTTGAAAATATTTCCCTTTATTTGATTTGAAAGGAAACTGACCCTTATGTATTCCGTTACAGAAGATTAGAATTGTACTCAATACCAGGAGGCATTTAAAATGACCTTAGCAACAGGATTCAGGGATGTATTTAAAAAAAAAATATACCGCAAATTCTAGTTCGTTCGTCTCAGGTATAAGCAACCCTCGAATCGACATTACTTTTAGAGGAAATTAAAAATAATCATATTTCATAGAATTGCCAAACTAAATACATAGTTTAAAGATCAAAATATTTTGTTATAATTAACATAAACGAAAAATAGTAACATAGTAATGTATTTCTGTACTTTGCTAGTCCAGTATATGGGTTCATGCAAAAATTTCATACCTGAATATTTCGTACAATTCTATTCTTCTCTAGGGTTTCAAAAGAAAACCACATCTATAAAATAATTTAAAAGTCAACTTTCATTAGTTGGTCATACCATACTTGATTCGTAAATATTTCCTATAATATATAATTTGATAATTCAGTAGTGTACAACTATTCCGAGTAAAACTAATTCAGTTATTATGTTTCATTCTTTACATTTTTAAAATTCTTTATTTTGTTAACTTATTCTTTTCTGGGGAAGAATTGTTGGTAAGCACTGTTTGCAACAACGGCACGTTCACCGTCGACGAGTGTGATATTACAAACATCAGGAGAAAATAACGAAAATCGTAATCTGCTTAGCTAGGGAGCACAATATAAATCAAGCCCGGCTCATGTGAGTAAAAATGGAAACAAAATAATTGGATGCTTGATATCTTGAAAACTACACAGATAATATTGGATGGGTGGACGCCAAAAATCCAAGGATTCTTTATTAGCTTTGTCTTTTTATTAATACTTTTTCTGATAATTTAAAAAATTGATTGAAATCAAAAGAGACCGGAATCTTTTATTTATCCCAAACAAATCAAAATTATAATTCAATCAACCAATCTCAGAATTGCCTATTAACATTCGTCTCAATTCCCTAAAGAAATAAAACAATGATGCCAAAATTAGATAACAAAAACAATGAAAAGAGAAAATGCGCACAAAAAATTTCAAGAAATAATACAGATATATATATATATATATATATATATATATATATATATATATATATATATATATATATATATATATATATATATATATATATAATTAAAAATATGGTATGGTATAACTTGCAAATGAAAGTTAACGTTTGCAGGGGCGTAAACTACGTGGTTGCACGGAGACACATGCACCCACAGAAAGTAAAAGTAAATAATTTCGCTCTAACATTTTAATTATATTTCATACATTGTAAAAATAAGTTGTCAATCTTTTTAAGTTGTTTAAGAGTAAGCTGACATTATTTAATCGTGTCATGATATTGGCAGTAAAATACTACTATTAAGCCGAACAAACGGATATATTAATAATTATAGGATATTGCAAAGAAAATTATTTGCAACCTATAAACAAATGTTACTGTCATAAAAAAATAGTTGTCTGACATTTGGATAGATTGCTAGACGAAATTTATTTTAAAAATTTCACTGTGCACTGTCACTAATATTTATTTTTTTCTGCCTAAATCATTACAGATATCACAACTTACGCAGAGACAGGAAAGTTTACCATTGAATGTATCATTGTCGTGACTCCTGTTTCATTCAAACCGAACAAAGCGTTCTGTCATTATAAGCAATTTTTTTTTACTGAACGGTACACTTTCGATTTTTCGGATATTGGAAAATTAGGTTAAATCGTGTTATTTTGGGTCCAGGAATCTGTGTTTAAGCCATGTCTACGTGTTTTAGAGGCACCCTGTATATTAATATTAGAAGTATTATTATTTTATTTTATTTTTGTAATAGATATTAATTTTATTTATGTTAAATATATACATAATTTAATATATGTATAATAATACAAGTATGTTATTTTTATTGTATTATTTGCATTTTTAAAAACATATAGGTACCCATATTTAAAATAAAAATAGAGCACCCACAACCAAAATAAAAAGTTTATGCCTCTGGACGTTTGAATTATTTAATAGATGTGGTTTCTTTTCAAATTCTACACAAGAATAGAATCTTACGAAATGTTCAGATATGAGAATTTTGCATGAACCCATTTAAATACTGGACAAGGAAATCACAGAAGTACATTACTATGTCTTGCTTAAAATAGATGGTCGCCTACCGTACCCGAATAACAAAACAGGGGTGCGTTTAAAATATTTTAAACATTTTTCGTTTATTTTGATTATAACATATTTTGACCTTTAAACTATTTAGTTTGGCAATTCCGACTCGAGGGTTGCTTACACCTGAGACGAACGAACCAGAATTTGCCGTATTAAAATTTTTAAATACATCGCTGAATCCTGTTGCTAAAGTCATTTTAAATGCCTCCCAGTATTCCACTGGCATTGAGCACAATTCTAATCTTCTCTAACGGAATACATAAGGGTCTGTTTCCTTTCAAATAAAATCACATGGAAAAGTTTTCAAAAGAAACCACGTTTATTTAATAATTCAAACGTCAACTTTCATTCGTTAATCATAGTATATGTACCTACGTATATTATTTTGATATTTGAATTTCTTTCCAGTTATTTCAAGTCCTTAGGGCAACTTTATTGCACGTACACTATGTGTTTACTTTGTCACAACCTTTACGTTACTATGTGTGATGCCACCCGAATCAGCGATAGCATAGACGCAGACTTTTCTTTTATTCAGGAGGGGACGAATTTTTTTTTTTTTTTTTTTTTTTTTGATTATTTATTTCATGAAATGTATATCTTATTAATAAAAACTACAGAAAATTAAATAAAATACAGTTTAAGTACCTCAGATTCCTATGTCTTGATATATTATTTTCAACGTGTTACGCCGAACACTGTTTTTTTCAATAAAGTTATTTGAAATTATATTTAAATCGAAATCATTTGTAATTTTTGCATGATAATTAAGTATAGCGACTTGATTTAATCTGTCTCGTGTCTTGTATCATTGTCAACTATGAAACTTGATCAGTGATGCAATTGCATAATGTAATATTTATAAATTAATGAAATCGAAGCAAAATCTCTAAAAAAAAATATAGAAGGGGACCAAAACATAATTTCTCCCCTCTAAATTTTCGCAGGGGGGGGGGCAATCCCTCTTTACCCCTCTCAGTCGGCGTCTATGGGCGATTGTCCACCCCTATTCGGTGCTTGATAGCTAGAGGATGCCAAGTTATTTTTATCCTAACATGGAAAGGTAACAGGAGTGGACAGTAATCAACGCCTATCGAGAAAAAATCCTGACCTTACCCGGATTCGTACCCACGTCTTCTGTGCCCAGAGGCTAGCACTCTACCACTGTGCTATGTGCTATCCTGCCGCTATAAAAAATGTGGTCTCCAATTTATTTTTCTTTTACAAAAATGATACAGAACCATTTGATTATTTTCTGCTGTCATATTGAAACGCGACTCATGTTGCGAATTGTCCAGATGTCGAAAACATGATTGAATTTTTAAAAATTGACTGATTGGCACAATATAAAATACTATTGTTTTTTCTTTTCAGCCCTTTACTATAATATATAAATAATATATATCTACTATATCTCTGTCCTTCTAATGTTGGGAGACATATTCAAATTCCACCCCTAATCGTGCGTTAGACTTGTTGCTAGCATCTTGAGTGTGCGGCCGGAAGTGTGAGGGTTCGAGTGGCACTTCCCAACCGGAAGTAGTTTGTCAAGGGGAACGGGCTGTGTTAGTTACCCTCCAAACCGCTACGATGCGCTAGTCTCAACGCTACAACTGTTGTAACGCTCAACATATGCAGGGGCGACCGTTTCGCAAAGTAGAATTAAATAGAAAGTTTATTAGCTAATAATAGGGAACATACCTTACGATAAAGATGGTAATAAGAAGGAAGGATTGTAGCAGTACCTGAAACAAAAAGAAATAATGAGAAAAAATTCAAGACGCGATATTCAGTCCTTAAAAAAAGCACAGCAGATTAAACTATCATTAAAATTAATTCAAAATTATTTTTTGGGTGTCACATTCTGTAGGTCATGTATAGAAATTTTGAAAATCTGTATTAAAGACCAATAAGGTTGAAATTGCAAAAAAAAAACATTAAAAAGTGAAGAGGGCACCAATACCAGTAAGAAAATTCGCATAGGTAGAGGTAATTAATAGACAGTACTTACTATGTCACATTCTTTTGTAGTTTATTCATATTTTCAGTAATGATAGGTAAGTAGGAGAAAGTTAATTTTTATACTCTACTTTCATCCACCCCTTTCCCTTGGAATAAGTTGAGTGGACAAAATAGAAGGTTTTAAGTTCTGTATCCAAGCAAGAAACAAGTTTCAATAGTAGGATTGAACAAAACTACATTACCCCTGTCATTAGCTTTGATATAAGGGTTAATATATGGTTGTAATTGAAAATATGGAATTAACCAGTATTTGGTGAAATAAAAAATAATAGAACACTCACCACACACCCAATTTGAAACTGTACAACTTTTGGCATATTTTTGACATAAAGACCAATAATTTCAGCGTGATCCTTGTATGTTTTTTTTCTGAATTGTTAAATCCGATAAAATAAAATCTCCAGCGCCTCCTAAACCTAAACAGAACTTGTGACGCCAGTGCAGTTTTGGTTCATCTCAAAACTATAGTTGTTAAAAGGTTGTGATACCTTGTAGTTTTTTACGTCCAGCTACCCTTGGTAAGGGAGGTATAAGGATCGTGCTAAAAGTCGCATATCGGCATTTTGATAATGACCACGTTTTAAAAGGTCCCTAGAATCCAATTTTAACATTTTCACGCGTGTGTGTGTGTGTGTGTGTGTGTGTGCGTGTGCGTGTGTGTGTGTATCCTCCACTCTAACTCAAATACTATCATTCAGAAAATTTTGAAACCTTGTATTTCGAATTATTTCTGTAATGGAAAGAGCCCATTAGATTTTGGTGTAAATCGGATAACCAGAAATAGCACTTTACTAGAACGGATAACCAGAAATAGCACTTTACTAGAAGCTCAAAATAGTTTTTTTTTTTTTTCGAAAAATACCTTTAATAGTATATTATGTTATTAGGAGTAGAAAGCGGTCTTTTTGTGTTGAATCCAGCTATTGCGGCCGAGGCGCTAGCCGAGGCTAGGCAAGCTGGGTAAAACACAAAAAGGGCGTTCTACTCCGAATGACATATACTATTTTTTCTTTAAGTGTTTCAAAGAATTTTTTGACATTTTTTTGGAATTTTTAAATTGTAGTGTTTGCAATTTCAGCCAAAGCTGGCTATGTACACTACAAAACAAAAACGACACAACTGCCAAATAACAATTTTTAATATAATATGTGTTGCTGTGACAACTGCCGCCGCCAGCGGTGAACTAAGACACTAACATTTTTTTACTAGTACAACAATAACAACATTTTTGTACTAGTAAGACAATGAACATCTTCTATAGTGTGTGTACAGGAGCATAATATGAATATTATAATACGCTTGAAGAAAAACGTTATTTTTTCGAGATTAATGTTATTATAAAAATTAAAGAATATTAAATTTTCTACAGATTTGCATTAAAACTTTTTCTATATATTTTATGAATAAATTTATAAAATTATCTATAATTTTAATCCCGAAGCGTCCGCTGTAAACAAACAAAACTCCTTGGATGCGCAGTTATTTAAATGTATGTAACTGACAGATAAATATCACTGACAAATAACTAGTCATTTCGAATTAATAATAGTAACGTTTATCATATGTAAATATGTAGATATGTATTTAGATTAATAAAAATTAACGATTTTTGGATTAGTGAATTCTATTTTACTTCGGTATTTAAAATTTAATCTGAATTTTATTATCAAAAAAGGTAATTACTTGGAATAGTTTAGACCATATTTAAAGAAATTAATTTTTGTGACTCGGGCGCTAAGTGGCGGGAGGTATTGTGTTGGCCACACCATTTTTTTTTCAAATAAAAAAGAGGTGCAATGCAATAAGGATAATGTTGACTTTTTAAAAATAATATTTACAAAATGTATTGAGCGATTATGATTATGGAGAAAAGTTGCGCTTTGGGAGTTCCCTGTATATTTTCATCATCTTTTACTTTTTTCTTTCCTTTTCCTTCCTTATTGAGCGCACGGCATCATCATATCATATATCACATATTTCACCCGCTCCATAACTTTGTCTTTGGATATTCTACTCCGGTACGTTCAAGGTCATTACCGAAGACAAAGCTCACGTCACGTGCGTTCTCTCACGCGTGACGTACGCGTGCGTCACGCGGCTTCGCGACGGATATCCGCGCGTGACGATACAATACCCCGGCCTCCTCTTATATCCACCTTGAGGAGTAATGCCACCATCGCAAGTAGATAATGGATGGAATTAAATATGCATTATACAGATAGGGAGATGAAAAGGAGGATGTACGAGTATTAAGATAGAGTGATAGAGCAAACAAATTAGAAATGATAAATAATTATAAATATGTCTATAATTTATATTGTGACAATTCACTGATCCCGGTGGTGAAGTGGGAAACGTAGTCGACTAACAATATGTCTTCTACGACAGAGGTACCAAATACATGCAAAAATAACTCACTCTCATCAATCAATTGAAATAATATGTAAAATCTCGATATATAAAAAAAAATGTGCGCCCAGAGTGGGGCGAGCGTACAGTAAAGTTGGACATTGGTGTGAAAATTAAACCTATGAAATTCGCAATTTTATTGTACTGTTGACAAATTAACAACGTTTTTCCACTAAACTAAGTAATTTTTAAAATTATTACCCAATAATAATACCTTAAAATCGAAGAATTAACTTATTACCTTATTAAGAGATTTTTGAAATAAAGAGTTCGTATACGTTTATTTTCCTTATAAATCTAATGTCGCGAATTGGTGTTTTTATATTCGGTCCCAATAAATCAAAAAATGACCCAAATATATATGTTTATAATAAATTTTTTTTAATATATTTTCAACAAATGTTAGAGAATTTTACGTAATTACGAAAATCGCTTAAAAACGGTTAAGAAACTATTGAATCTTATATTTTATAGAAGACTTAAGTATCATTCGCAACAAAAAAATTAACGTAGCGGTAGAATTAGTGGCAGTGGTAGTGGCCTGGGTAAAAGATTGAATGCGTTATAGCAAATGTATTGGTTCACATCCAAAAATTAAGAAAATTAGTAGTAACGCAGTGGCAACGGCAGCGGTACGAATTTGCAAACTCCAAACTTCTACGTTGCCACTACCGCTTAATTTTTTTGACGGTTTTGACGTTTATTGACATCTGATTTCTGATTTCATTAGATAAAATAAGCAATAGAAAAAGTATCATTTTGTGGTGTGCCTCAGATGTTGCGCTATGTAAACAAACAGACTTATTAATAAACTTTGCACAATAAAAGTGAACACATAACTTACCATTTTCGCTTATTTCAAAGGCAATTTATGCCCACGCATTTACTTTTTTTGAAATAATTTTAAATTTCCTTAATCTCTTCGCTTATCTCACACAATGGAGTGCTTGTGGATAAGTGTAATTAATAAGTCATCATCCATGTCAGTTGCTTTTTGCGCAAAAATAAAATGACAGCTATAATTGTCAACCTTGCACCCTAGTAATTTATAGTAAAAATTCCTAGAAACTATAATTTCAATAATTTTTCATTTTGAACGGAAATGATTTTTACTATAAATTTCTTACGCTACCGATGCCACTAATTCTTACACTACCGCTAATTTTTTTATTCTGAATGGGTCTTTACGCTACCGATGCCACTAATTCTTACACTACCGCTATTTTATTTCATTTTGAATGGGCCTTTAAGCTTTTATAATCTGTATTCAGATCTTGCCTAAACCTGCCTATTTAAAAGTTATTGATGATTGGCTTATTTACTTTTTCTGTAATCCTTGGGGGGAATTAGTTTTAATGGGTCTTTCGATGACGAAATATGAATATAAAAACTAACTACGATCTGATTTTGAATTTGCGACCTAGAACTAACAGTTTGCAATGTGAGATTCCACAAGACGCAAGAAGTTTGTTTGAAGACAATACAATGGAAGTTGAATATACTAATTGTTAATATTTTTATGGAAGTTCATTTTTAATTGTTAATTTAAGTACTTCTTTTATTTGTTAACTACTTTGTATTTAATTAATATTTATATTGTAAATTACAAACAAAATTGTTTTAAGCGAATGTCCAATCTCACCATACACTCGCCCCACTGTGCGTCCACCCGATAGAAATGATAACTTTGTCCCGTGTGAAAAAAGTTGAGATAATATTGCATAATATGTTATAAATAAAAAAATAAATAAATATAAATATATCATCACGGCATATTATCCATTGCTGGGTGTGCCAATCTGCTTTGTTCGCAGATATCGGTAATGATGATGACATATTTGTGCCGTGCGGGCGTTTACCAGGCGTCATCTCACGGGCACTCGTTGCTGGCGTGGAGAGTGCTATTTAAAATGTAAGTTAATTATTTAATTACAAATTATTTTTGAAAGATTCTAAAAAATTTTACACGAAATAACCAATATGTTATCACAGCCACAGCCTACCTTATATGGCTTACGGTTTTGTAATTTATTCCTTCAATAAGAATGCAGTTCAAGCATATCGTTGAATTCGTGATTTTACATAGATTCCAAAAAAATATATTTGTATTCCATTCGAAATATGAAAGTTAATGACACTTCCGGTTGAACAGAAAGCACTACCATCATTCCAAATACCATGATTTATATAAGCCCCTAAGCCTAGTTTACAAATATATAAAAAAAATTATAAATAAAAAAGTTATTTTGAGTGACCCGTTTTTCAGTGTCAGCCTGTATATTGAAATTTTACTATTGTCCCACACCCCTCTGCCAAAGGCCTATGAAGTAAGAATGAAGGAAAACAAAAAGAAATTGTAGATTTAGTATTGACAGAGCAATGAATGAATGGGTAATATGCCGTGATGATATATTTATTTATTTATTTTTATTTGTAACCATGTACTAGTAGATAGCACAAACATATTTCTGGTATACCGTGAGTTTATTTTAACGCGAAACATGGGATTTTTCATATCCGATGGTTAAGAATTTGACAGCAATATATCAAAGCGTTCTTTTTAAAATGAAACATAAGGAATAAATTTAACTGAATTATTATATTTAAAGATTATAAGAAATTAATAAAATAACAAACAAATTAACGAACAAATAGAAAATAATTATAATAAATTTTCAAAAATCCCTCCATTCACGGTTAAGCAATGACCCAATTAGTTGATGAATAACATGAGATAGTGGGCAGTAGTAATAGTTCTAGAGTCGTTTTCTAGTTGAACTTTTAATTGTTCTAAATTTAGCAAGTTTTTAAAAATCCCCAATAAAAGAAATCTAATGGTGTAAGATCGGATACCTAGTAGGTCATTTTACTTCTTCACCATGTCCAATCTAACGACGTGGAAATGGCCGATATAAAAAAGTTCTGACATTTTGAGCATTCTACGTTCATCATTCATTATTTAAAGCTGTAAGTACGGGTATCATTTTATTTTGTAGTAGATCCAAATAATTTTGAGCCGTAATATTATCGTTGATAAAAAAGAACGGTCCCATAATGCATGTTCTTATCGTACAAGCCCAAACGTTAACTCTCTCGGGTAGTTCTTGGTGATTTCGAAAGTGGAATGACTTCAAATGCTCTTTTTTTATTAAGCTGTGTACTGGGTGTCTCATTTTCGATGTTTTTAAAGGTATCTTGGGTGATATTAAAGATAGAGCAAAACAATTTGCACATTCCAAGGTAAACTTTTCGAGAAAACTTTAATAGTCACCACAGGAATTTTCGATCTTCTTTTGTTTCTGAACTACAGGCAAAAACTCGTTTTTCGCTCATTTCGAAAATATCTCATATCTTATTAATTATGATAGTTAGAGAAAACTTGTTTTAACAAATTTTCAACTGTTTTTTAAGTAAAATAAAATGACTTAATTAGATTTTTTTAAAACATAATAATTCTCGAGATATTACACAAACTTATGATTTTTTAAATGAGAACCTATGTTAAAAATAGTCTCGTCGTTTTGCATATTTCATAAGCTTTTCAGTGCTATATAACAAGTCTATTCTTTTGTTTTAAAGATGAATAAAAGATAAATTATTAATTTATTGGGGTGAAAAAATGAAAAAGCATTAAGAAACGAATGAAAAAATCAATTAAAAATCATCATTTGGTTATTTTGATGCTATAATTATTAATTATGTTCTCAAAATTATTCCTAACTAATTATTTTCAGGTTAATTAAATTATTATTTATCGACGTTATAGTTGGCTTTGAAAAAAATTGTTTAATATGCTTTTGAAATAAATAAATTGAAAAAATGAGTAAAACTGAAACAAATAATATTAGAAATAAACAACAGATGATTTTTAATTTATTTCTTTCTTTTGTTTCTTAATAATTTTCAATTTTTTCACCCTAAAGAATTAATAATTTATTTTTTATTCATGTTTAAAATAAAAGAATGTTGAATTATTATATATCATTGAAAAGCTTATAAAATAAGCAAAATGATGAGACTTTTTTTAATATAGGTTCCCATTTAAAAAACCATAAGTTTCTGTTTATTATTTATTATTAAGTTTTCAAAAAATCTAATGACGCCATTTTATTCTACCTAAGAAACAGCTGAAAGTTTGTTAAAACAATTTTTCTCTTACTATCATAATAAATAAGCTATGAGATATTTTCGAAATGAGCGAAAAACGAGTTTTTGCCCGTGCCTCAGAGACAAAAGAAGATCGAAAATTCCTGTGGTGACTATTAAACTTTTCTCGAAAAGTTGACCCTGCAATGTGCAAACGGTTTTGCTCTATCAATAATATTACCCGAGATATCTTAAAAAAAACATCGAAAATGAGACACCTGTACATGTACAGCTCTTTTGCTTACACCAATAGTTTGGCCAATTCCTCTCATCAATTATCTATTATTTTTACATATTAGCGTCATAATTTAATTTATTATCTCTCCCAAATCCCCTACCTTAAATATTTATCAATGATCTACAAAAATACTTGAATTTTGTAAAGATTATGAAATAATTGTTTCTACCCCATTGGGAGTGAGCGTTTCACAGTTTATCTGCTCTTAATGAAACGTTGTTAATTCCGGCTGTATTTCCGTGTATGTATCTCACTTGACACGCGTACGCACTCATCGATACGTATTTACTAACCACCTGAGAGTTGTCATCATCCGACAACATTGTGAGTTTTGTTTTCATCGGAAATTTAATTATTGTGTTATGATTACTTCGCTGGGATGTTTTCAACCAGAGCGCATTATGGCATTATCAGATTGATTTGTAATTGTATTAAAATTAAATACGTTATTTCCGGACAAATACAAATGCCAGCGAAAATTAGCTATAAACAGCAAAAGAATAAAAAGAGTTAAAAATTATTATTGTTTAAATTTTTATTTGTAGATAAAAAAATAGAATGTAATCATTATTATTTTTGTGTTCATCTTTATCATTTTCTCATAAAAAGAATACTGCTGATAATATTAATTATGGACATATATTTTGGGTGTCATATTTACTGATTAACTACATGATATTTCTAACCGACCGAGGTAGGGTAATGGTAGCGTTGTCGCTTTGTATACCAAAGATCTCGTGTTAAAATCCGAGCTCACCGTCATCAATAAAAACTAAGAAATAAAACAGTTATTGAAAAATTATCTTTATCAATCACCGCGTCTAAGCCGGATTGGATGACCAAAGAACCTTCTTCCTAGAAGAGAAAAGTGCCTAGACCCAACTTAAGGTAGCAGTACGGTAGTGCTGAAACACTACGGCTCGGTGTGCTTACCAGAGGTTAATAATGTTGCTTCCTTAAATAATAGAGTTATCAAATATGGCTGAAGGTCACGTGACAACATATGTCCCAAAATAATATCAAAATTATATTTCAATTTTCCATAATTCATCAAAACTATATTCCATATATGACAGATAATGATATATGATATATTCATTAGATATTTCTTTGCACACCTTCGTGAAAAATCTTTAGGTAATTAATTTTCAATATGGTTTTTAATGAAGAGCGTGACAAATTTCTTCTTGAAGCATATTTTCTTTCTGGTGAACGTAAAGAATACGGATCTTATGGTCATTATGGCATTATCTAACAAATATCGAAAGGTACGCCCGTGGAAATAGTAATGCTGTCATACTAAGTAAGCGGCAAATATCAAATTCATATGAAACTGCACGCTTCAGCCATTTTTTAACACTCTGTACATGAATAGTCATGATCATGAATAAAATCTGTCTTTGTTTAAAACTAATATGTTTTAAATGAGAGAAATTAGAAATTATCAACCCCTTGAGGTAGCAACCCGCTGCACATAAGAATAGAACGGTTAACCCGCCCTGACTCTATTTAAATAAGTCAATAAATAAATGGAAATAACTGTTTCTGTTACTTGGAAAAATTAGTTATATGTTTTTACGTGTTTAAGTTTAATTTTAGTATTGTTTGAAATAGCTGTAGTATCTTAAACTAATTATTAATATTAATATTATTGCATCTGGCTTCACGCGAGTGCGCGCGCACCCACACGCCCAGCGTACAGCTGCACAGCATTGACCGGCTGCGACAGAGTCAGAATGTGTCTGGCTTGCACACGGTAAACACGTATCGCGTCGTCGTCCGCGAGAGTGGAATTTTCCACCATTTTTGCATAAAACTTTCTGATTTTCATATGGTCAGTAAAGTAATTGGTTGTTTAATTATCGTACGCGTAGCTTGATTAGCCTAACACGACTAATTCAAGGAGTATCGTTCGGTTTTCATTTAATTTGGTACTTTATAGTCCGCGAATACTTTCCGGCGCCATTTTATGCAGCTAATAGACACATCTCAGGAATCAATTGTAAAATCGAACTGTACAATTTGATTTCTCACGGAATTCGTGTTGTTAGGGATTTGATTCATATTTCCTTGGGTGAAATTATTATTATTTCTTTGTAAACTTGTTTACACACGTCCACCTTCGAGTGACGTCATTCACAGCGCATCTGCTGTTATTGTCGACTAGGTACATTCAATGCAACAAGTTTTGCAGTCTAGTTGGTTGTTATTAAGTTCATTTAGAGTTCTTAATATTGTTTAACTACATTTGTTTGTTCATACACTTATGAAATGATTTAGTTAATTTATACAAATATCGTATTTGTTTATCTTTGGTTTATTATTGTTTATGTCACTTGTATTCAATACGCTATCACATATTTCTCAGAATTGGTTTTCAGTTGTTTGTTATTTTGTTGCAATTATATTTAGCACGTTTGTTAGTTCGTCAAACTAACTGGTCCTTCGTTCGTTTTAATTAGTACATTTCACAAATTAATATTACCCCGTTTATTGGCCAAGTCCAGTGATGTGAACCAGCTATCGAAGGTTGTAATTATTTTGGTTTACATATAGTTTTGTTTTATTCATTGAATTTAACATCAAACACATTGTTGGTGTTTCTAGACCGGATTCGCTGATCTAGAGACATCGCATTTGGGCTTGCAAGCAGGATCAAAACATTTTGGTTCTTCTAGACCGGATTCGCTGGTTTGGGGTTTGAACATTTGGTCCTTCGAGCCATTAGGTCCTTATTACTTAGTCCTTCGCACCGGAGGGACGCAACATTTGGTCCTTCGAGCCGGATCTGGCGGTATTCGGAGATAATTATTGTTTCTAGTTACTTTGGTATTAGTAATTGCATTTATTAGCACACTAAAATGGCTAAACTACTACTCGAACAATTAGAGGTTGTGACAGAAGATATTCGTCGTCTATCAGTCTATTCTTCAGAGACTGATGAAAAAAGTAAAGTGAAATTTGAAGTAACTTTTCCGTCTCTCGCAGCTTGGGAACAAGAATTCAATCGTACTTATTGTGAATATTCTTCAAAGTTAAAACAAACCAAAAATCCCGACGAGGATATATTGGCAGAAATTTCCCGAGTTAAGAAATTGTTTAATGAAATAAAAGAACTCATTTGCGACATACGTGTCAATTACAAACTTATGTTCAGTGGAGACACCGGATCACAGTCAGGGTCCGACAGAGCTAAATCATAATCACATTCGATTCAATCAGCACAATCTTTGCGATATATGCAACCTAGCTTGCCTAAATTGAATCTCCCAACATTCGATGGGGAGAAAACAACTTTTATGAATTTTTACGATTTATTCACACAGTTGGTGATAAATCGGGACAGTTTGTCAGATATTGAACGACTTCAATATCTCAAGTTATCTTTAAAAGGGGAAGCCGCTAGGCTTATTACAAATATCCCCGTCAAAGCTGATAGTTTTGATATTGCATGGAACGCCATCACAGATGAATATTATCGTCCTAGGTTGTTGAGGTCGGTACATCTGAATGCACTCCAAGATGTGCAAAAGGTCAAGCAGGCAGACGCTCCTACACTAAAATCATTGTTGAACACAGCACGCGAAAACATCGCTGCTCTGAAAAATTTAGAGGTTGATATTGACTCATGTGGGGTCATTCTGGAAAACATGATTTGTCGTAAGCTAGATTCGGCTACTAGACGACAGTGGGAACTAACATTGGATTCTGACTCCAAGCCCACTCATGTAGAGTTAATTGCGTTCTTGACTAAGCAAGTTTCAAGCTTAGAGGTTGAGCCAGGCAGACCTGTCAAAACTCACGAGCCAATCAAAAGGCACAAGCCAGCATCACGAGCGATGACATTGGCAACTGATACGAATTGTCCGTATTGCAGAAAATCTCACTACATCAGTAAGTGTGAAGGGTTTATAGCTCTTAAACCTAAAGGAAGACATGATGCTGCAATCAAACACAATTTGTGCATCAACTGTCTTAGAATGGGCCACATACGCCCGAACTGTCCTAGTACAGCCACATGCAGAACGTGTAACAAAACTCACCATAAGCTGCTGCATTTTGGTGAAAGGTCGAACAAGTCATTATCACCCAAGCGTGATAAAAAATTTGAGCAAAACAATCGTCCGTCATCACCCAAGAGTGATGCAAACTCTCAAGCCAGTAGTAGTAATTCTGAAACTACTACGTCAATGTCTGCTAGGACTTATTCACTAAGTCAACACAGAAAACATACTTCGGTATTACTACCAACTGCAAAGCTGCATATATTTGACAGTGCAGGAAAGGTACATGTTGTACGTGCCTTATTGGATACAGGATCGCAGAAATCCTACATCACAAGTCGTTGTGTCCACAATTTAAATCTGTCTATTGAAGCGTGTCAAACAAAGATTATGTCAATCAGTGACACCCACGTCAAGGACACTAGTGGTATTATACATACCAAAATCAAACCATGTCGTAGAGAAACTCCAGTTCTCGATTTGAGTTGCATTGTAATCGACAACATTACAGGCAGAATCCCAGATTATCCAATATCTCGGGATACCTTTAAACAATTTGGAAATATCCAACTTTCGGATCCCGAATGCTATAAATCTCAACGAATAGACATGCTGTTAGGAGCTGACATTTGGGGTCAGATCATTCGTAACGGAGTTAAGAAAGGAGTCGATGGCACACTCACCGCCATCAAAACAATCTTTGGTTGGGTGGTTATGGGAGAATATACCAGCAAGCAAACAAGCAATGCTGTGGTGTCGTATCATACATACACACAAGAAGATACACACGAACTGTTGTCTAAATTATGGGAATTGGAAAATGTTCCAACTCCATCGGTTGTCACTAAACCGGAGGATAAAATGGTGGAGGACCATTTTGTCAATACTACCCAAAGAGACTCCGAGGGAAAATACACGGTTTCTTTACCTTTTAAACAGTACCCACCAGTACTAGGCAATTCATACAAGAAAGCTTTGTCCATTTGTCACGCACAGCTGACTCGCTTGAGTAAAAGCCCAGAGTTACTCAAGGCATATGATGCAATATTCGAAGAATATTTGCAAAAGGGTTACGTCACGAGACTTGATGTGCAACCCAATTTGAATGATCAGGATTCGTACTATATTCCACACCATGCAGTGGTTAAACCTGATAGTGCGACGACACCGGTACGCATTGTGTTCAATGCTTCAAAGCCATCGTCTAATGGAAAGTCGATTAATGACTACTTGTATCCTGGTCCGGTACTACAGAAGAGTATCTTCACTCTTCATTTGCGAAATAGATTTTATCCCATTTTAATTACGGGGGATTTAAAACAGATGTTCCTACAAATTAGAGTTGTACGCGAGCATCAACGATTTCTAAGGTTCATTTGGAAACCAGCGGATGCTACACATCCTATTGTGTACCAATTCAACACTATCTGCTTTGGTTTGAATTGTTCGCCGTTCTTAGCGTTGCGTACAGTTGAGCAGTTGGCTCAAGACGAAGGGAATCAATATCCCTTAGCAGCTAAAGTCCTGCAAAATGATGTCTATATGGACGATGTTGTGACCGGAGCTGAAGATATTCAGTCAGCACTGACACTGCGCCGTGAACTCACGGATATATTCGAAAGGGGAGGATTCACCCTCCGAAAATGGGCCAGTAATTCTCAAACAATACTGGAGGAACTACCAGACAATGCACGCGCAGTGAAAGATGTCCACTTCAATGACGACGAGTCAGTGAAATTGTTAGGTGTCAAATGGGTTTGCAAGTCCGACTGCTACGAGTATACGGTCTCAAAACCCGACGATTTGTGCACCAAAAGAAACATTTTGTCCTGCATTGCAAGGATCTATGATCCATTATGCATTATGTCCCCATTGGTGATGTTTCTTAAACTCATCATGCAAGAGCTTTGGAAATCAAAGGTAGAATGGGATGAAGAACCTCCCGCTCATATTGTCTCAGAGTGGAACTTGTTTCTGAACGAGATCGATTGTATATCCAACTATTCGATACCAAGGTTAGCCTGTTTGGGTTCGAAATTCGATCTTATCGGATTTGCGGATGCCTCCGAGCGAGGCTACTGTGCCGTTGTCTATGTCAGAAGTTATCTAAACGATAAACCAGTGGTTCAATTGCTCTGTGCAAAGACGCGTGTAGCGCCTTTGAAAAAAATTACTATACCTCGTTTGGAATTATGTGCGGCGCATCTTCTCGCCAAACTTCTCGAGAATATTCTCGAAAATATTCCAAAACAACCGGAGGCTGTACATTGCTTCTCGGACTCTATGATAGTTCTTGCCTGGTTGCGCAAGGAACCACACACTCTGAAAACATTTGTGGGTAATCGAGTCGCTCAAATACAAACAAATTTTCCGAGTGAACACTGGCGTCATGTAACGTCGGAACACAATGCGGCCGACGTAGGTTCTAGAGGTCTCAGTCCTCTAATTTTCAAGACATGTACTCTCTGAATAAAGGGACCTGAGTGGTTACAACAACCTTACTCGTGTTGGCCACAAAGTGAAGTGGTTCAACTTGACGAAGAGCAAACCAACTCTGCTCAGACAGAGATTGCCAACAGCCTAAGTTTGTCTTTAGGGAGACCCTAAGGTGGCCGGTATGTTTAAAACTAATATGTTTTAAATGAGAGAAATTAGAAATTATCAACCCCTTGAGGTAGCAACCCGCTGCACATAAGAATAGAACGGTTAACCCGCCCTGACTCTATTTAAATAAGTCAATAAATAAATGGAAATAACTGTTTCTGTTACTTGGAAAAATTAGTTATATGTTTTTACGTGTTTAAGTTTAATTTTAGTATTGTTTGAAATAGCTGTAGTATCTTAAACTAATTATTAATATTAATATTATTGCATCTGGCTTCACGCGAGTGCGCGCGCACCCACACGCCCAGCGTACAGCTGCACAGCATTGACCGGCTGCGACAGAGTCAGAATGTGTCTGGCTTGCACACGGTAAACACGTATCGCGTCGTCGTCCGCGAGAGTGGAATTTTCCACCATTTTTGCATAAAACTTTCTGATTTTCATATGGTCAGTAAAGTAATTGGTTGTTTAATTATCGTACGCGTAGCTTGATTAGCCTAACACGACTAATTCAAGGAGTATCGTTCGGTTTTCATTTAATTTGGTACTTTATAGTCCGCGAATACTTTCCGGCGCCATTTTATGCAGCTAATAGACACATCTCAGGAATCAATTGTAAAATCGAACTGTACAATTTGATTTCTCACGGAATTCGTGTTGTTAGGGATTTGATTCATATTTCCTTGGGTGAAATTATTATTATTTCTTTGTAAACTTGTTTACACACGTCCACCTTCGAGTGACGTCATTCACAGCGCATCTGCTGTTATTGTCGACTAGGTACATTCAATGCAACAAGTTTTGCAGTCTAGTTGGTTGTTATTAAGTTCATTTAGAGTTCTTAATATTGTTTAACTACATTTGTTTGTTCATACACTTATGAAATGATTTAGTTAATTTATACAAATATCGTATTTGTTTATCTTTGGTTTATTATTGTTTATGTCACTTGTATTCAATACGCTATCACATATTTCTCATAATTGGTTTTCAGTTGTTTGTTATTTTGTTGCAATTATATTTAGCACGTTTGTTAGTTCGTCAAACTAACTGGTCCTTCGTTCGTTTTAATTAGTACATTTCACAAATTAATATTACCCCGTTTATTGGCCAAGTCCAGTGATGTGAACCAGCTATCGAAGGTTGTAATTATTTTGGTTTACATATAGTTTTGTTTTATTCATTGAATTTAACATCAAACACATTGTTGGTGTTTCTAGACCGGATTCGCTGATCTAGAAACATCGCATTTGGGCTTGCAAGCAGGATCAAAACATTTTGGTTCTTCTAGACCGGATTCGCTGGTTTGGGGTTTGAACATTTGGTCCTTCGAGCCATTAGGTCCTTATTACTTAGTCCTTCGCACCGGAGGGACGCAACAGTCTTCCAGTTTCAGCGGAAGTATTGTTTTTCTTCCGCTTCTTCCCTCTATCTTCCTATTAATTATAATTTTTAAGCAAAATTCCTCTTTAACGCATGTTCAATCAAATTAGCCTTCCTGTTTCTCATTTCTCACTTCTCCAATAGACCTGTTAATTTAACATTTATCTATTTCTAACTCTGCAGATAGTAAGTAAAATGGTGCCTGCAACTGCCAGCTAGGCTGCCAAACGAAACATCAAAAATATATCTGTAACTAAAATACCTATATATATACTCGGTGAAAATTTGCATTGTTTGACATGTTAGCTTCAATAAAATCTTTTGTTACTTCGTTTGAGAAGTATTTTAAAGTCTGCAAAGAATATCCTCAACATTCTACATGATTTTTTTTTTAGAAAAACAAAGCTCCCATATCTTATAACAAACACAACCATGAGATCTCATTGCGCATATTTTCTATCTCTTCCCTCTCTACCCAATCTTCTCCAACTATCGCCATAACCACATTTCAAAAGTTTCCAAATATTTTTTTCTCCTTCTTCCTCACTGCCCACGTTTCGCATCCATACAGCACAGTACTCCAAATGTAAGATATGTGACAAATATTTTTCGTAATTCAATTAATATTGAACAATTTAAATTCAAAGGAAAGTAAGTGACATGTTTGAGTTTTGTAGTTATTTGTTATTCTACAAAAAATGTACATTTTAGGCCGAATCGAGCCAATCATTTGCAAAGGTTGAGGCGAGTCGAATTTTCGATTTTGGCTTGACTAAAAAAGTCGATATTTTCGGGTCGGCCTGAAAAAACTTATAGTTATATCAAATGCACAGTTTCTTTCCATTTTATGAAAATGGATGGATTTAAAAAGGATCAAAATGATTTTACATAATCAGTTATGAAAAGAGTGATACTGTTTGATGAATTTAATATTTGCCAAAACGAGCAAAGCGAGTTTTGCAAATTACATGAGCCAAACAATATTACGTTTTCATAACGTATTATGTACAAAATTGTATCTGATTCCGCTAAAATAATTTTAAAATACAGAAAATTCTAGGTTTGACAGCTCTATGTTTATATTTCAAAATCAATTTACAAAAGCGTGGACGTGAAAATAAATGAATTTCATTATTTATTCTAATGCTTCTGTCAGTGCATGCGTGTATCATTGAAAATGAGTTCCGAATAAGTTCTGAAACCGATATAGATCTTTCTTCTTATGTAGAGGAATGAAATGTAAGTCAATAATTCATAAATTGATATTAAAGAAATCAATATTGATATATTTTTGTTTCTTTTATTATCAGTTGTCAGTTGTGTAATATCCTTTATGTAACTCAGATACGTAATAGTTATTAACGTCATAAGGCTGTTATGAAGCAAATAACAGATGAGGTTGAATATTGAAAAATCGAGGCGATAGCCGAGATTTTACAATCAATCGTGTCTGTTATTTGTATATCAGCCGTGTGACGTTCAGTATTTTTCATAATAACATAAAATATCTTCTGAAAATTCTATTTTCTATGGCATATTAACAGGTGACAGCTCTTTATGATACACTTCATGATGCTACAATTTTTTTAGAAACACTTTATTTTTAATAATTGTACTTATTCATTCATTCTTATTCATTTTTATTTTTATACCACTGTTTTTATATGTTTATTATTAATATTTTGCCTCGACTTCGCAATATGTAATGTTTGATGTTGTTAGTGCTGCACTGTTATTGGGACTTGTCCTGTTGTGTAGCACATCTTTGTAAAATAAAAATAAAAAATTATAAAAAATAACGGCCGTGGCTGTTTTGATGCATATATTGGTTGAGCATAGAGAATGGTTACAGCTCATTTAATACTATGGTATTATGAAAAGATTTTTACAACACTCAATTCGTTTCAATTATGTAAAAACTGACGTTTCGTAATGTCACACAGTCAGTAAAAATTTAACTTTTTAAAACGGAATTAGATAAACAATTTTAAGTTATTTAACTTCAATAATCCAACGTTCTTCATTGAATAATAATAATAATGCTATTGTAATGTTAAGCGCAGGTAATGAAATCGCAAAATTCACTGAATAAGCAAAAGGTGAAACAAACTCTTCCATATATTATATAAGAATGTTAAATAAAGTTATTTGAAATTTCGAACGCCTTCGGTAAACAAAGTGTTAACTAGTAGTTTTGCAATTTTTATAACAAGCGTACACTAGAAGCGTCTGATTTTAACAAATTATGTTAACCAATGTTAAATGATCTAAGTATGTAGAGTTTTTTTACGTTTGGCACGAAAAAATTAAAACCAATATTAAAAATGCCGAATGCACCCAATTTCGAGTTTTGGCCAGGCCTGAGTTCGAGTCAATTTTCGCGCCGGGCCGACTAACTTCTTCTTTTATTAATATTCTTCTTCTTACCAAAGCCCAATCTCAATTTATGTTCATATTCCCAAGCGCCACTTTATCATTTATGCTTATTTAGCATTACTTCTTTGTCTCTCCCCTCGTACGGCTAACTCAAAACTAATGTAATACAATTTCAATATACCTTGTAGCTATTGAATTATTATCCGTTTTGATTGCATTCTATACAACGAATAGATGTAAACAATAACTCATGAATGATAAAAGTGTTTCTAATTATTAATGAGATTGTGTACGACGCAGCGATCATTTAAATATAATTAAAACAAGTGGCTTTATTCCACACGGTATGAGTTTTATTAATGCATAACTCCATTCTGCATGTAACACTAAATATTGACGAATATATTGTGAGGCACGCACACGGTTTCAAGTATTGTTCGTGTGCTCGTTTCGTGTAACAAACTGGAATTTTAATTAGTGTTTTATATATCAATAAACAATTTTATGCCGCGTGGTGATATTTTACAAAATTTTATTACCCGAACGCGGATAATTATGTCTGTATCGGTTTATAAAATTGCTATTTACGTCGATTCCGCACGAGTTGAGTTTTTATTATGCATTAACCTCTATAATTAAATTATTTACATATGACAGACGTGAAATAAAACACTCATAACTCTTTCTAGGTGTTAAAGTTTGTGAGTGGAGAACTTACGTGCATTTTTATGTCTACTACCTTATGATTTTCTTTTATTTCCTGCTTGCCTTCTTGCACGCAAAAATCATAAACTTTTTTGATTGCTTCGGTGTAATTCCGCAAAATAGCTTATAACTTTACTTTCACATATTTTTCTTTAACTTTTCAAAGAAATTCTCTAACCAGCCATGCAAAATTACATATAATACCGGCCAAAAATACAGGTACAGTAAATTTTTTAAAAAATCCCCGATCAAAGTCATTTATAAATTGTTTGATTTAAGATTTTGTTTCTGTCAAATTCATTAGTGTCGTTTATTGAGTTTTTATGTTATTTTTTTATTATAAAAAACTCTGATGTGACTAGCACATTACCTTCCGTCAGTTCTATGTATTTTGTATAAATGTCATACAGAAAGTTCCTTGCAAAAGATTCTATTTCTTGTACATTACCTGAAGGCAGTTGTGTGTATTTTATACAAATTCCATACAGAAAGTTTCTAGCAAAAGATCCTATATTTCCAGTAAAATTATAATACCAACATACTGTCAACTGCACTTGACCCTGATACAAGGTCATTTATAAATTGTTTGATTTAAGATTTTGTTTCCGTCAAATTCATTAGTGTCGTTTATTGAGTTTTTATGTTATTTTTTTATTATAAAAAACTCTGATGTGACTAGCACATTACCTTCCGTCAGTTCTATGTATTTTGTATAAATGTCATACAGAAAGTTCCTTGCAAAAGATTCTATTTCTTGTACATTACCTGAAGGCAGTTGTGTGTATTTTATACAAATTCCATACAGAAAGTTTCTAGCAAAAGATCCTATATTTCCAGTAAAATTATAATACCAACATACTGTCAACTGCACTTGACCCTGATACTTTTCAATCAGAATCTTCTTAATATAGCAGCTGTTTCCAGAGTTATAGCACAGCTGGCTAATTTATGATATTTAATTTCTTTATAATTTTTTAACTCTATATCCATTTAATAGGAAGTATAGAATGCATTCAAATCGTATAGAGAATAAAATATTCTTTAATATTTATAATAACATTAAAAGTGAAAAAATTATATATAACATCGTTTTTTCAAGAAAAAATGTCTAGTAGTAATTCTTTTTCTACAACTGTCAAAAAATGTTGTTACTTTTTATAAATCGTCTGTGTGTTATGTTACCACTATTACCTTGACAACCATACCATGTTTTTCGTGCATGGTTTGGGAATAGTTATTTTTGTAACAAGTCCGGGAAATTAATTATGAATTACCAATAATTAATTCAAATCATTCGGACTGCATTTTCCAGACTTAATATGTGGATAACGAATAATCTATTGGGATGAGTTACCCCTTATCAAAATTAATTCTGCACGTTAAGAAGGGCGACAAAATTTGAAAACTAAAATATATTATTTGTGATTAGTCATTTTCATTATTGTAATCAAGAAGTTTATTGTTGGAATCAAATCTTTCTTTCTATGAACTGAAGAACTATAAGACAAACCCTCTGCTTTAAAATTTTAATGCATACAAAAATATTGAACTACCTACATAAATTTATTTAGCAGTCAGTAGGTAATAAATAAATGCGGGGCCCTTTAAGCGCGGCGTTGCTGTTCGCACCTGTCTCAAGCCGGCCCTGTCTTTAATTCTTTAATTACTCACCTAATGAACGAATTGTAAAAAAATGTATATTTATTACTATAAAGGGAAAGGGAGACCTGAAAAATATTTTCGGCCTAGGGCTCAAAAATTTGATAAAAAGCCGAGGATTTGTAGCGGCTAATTTCACATTTCTTGCGTTCTAGTTTAGACAGACTTATTATTGCATAACAAAAAATTAAAACTTTTTTTGTAGGACATTTTCTTGGATTCAAAGCTTCAAATGGTGTTGCGGAGTGCGGAGTCAAGTTGACTTGACTCCGCAGCCTGCGCAGGTTGAGATGTATTTGACTCAAATATGGTTTTTAACAAAATTAAATATAAACCAATACCAAATTAATTATTATTTTTCACACAACTTTACTATATGTAAAATATGAAAATGGCCTTAATCAATGCCGAAACGTTGTCAAATCCTAAACGTTAATAATAAAGGATTAAATAAACCAATTGAAGCTTTGAATCCAAGAAAATGTCCTACAAACTTCCACAGCTTCAGAAACTTCTTATATAAAAAATTAAAACATTGGTTAAAAAATTCCCACGATATGAATAAATTTATAAAATTAGAAAAAAATGCAACAATGAACTGGCCCTTAATCAGACTCCACATGGCCAGTTCGCCACTGGTTCTCACTCAAACTTCTGTGATTTTCAAGTAAATCTTTATTCAAATAACTAATTATTATTGGACCATTTTAAAGTACTTTTAAAATTACAACAAGCACATTAAAAAAGAAATTATTGCAGATTGCGATACATTGCCACCATGGGCGCCCGCAGACTTTTTTACAAGGTGGGTCGATATTTTTGTTGTAAGAAAAAAATGCACCGCAGGCGAATTTTTAATAATTTTCAAGGTCAAACGTGTTTTAATGCAAAGTAAGATAATATAGACTTCTTTACAATGGAGCAAATTTAATAAATTCTTAAAAAATTAAAATCAATATTTTATGACACTTCAGCTATTTCGTACTTAGTAATAGATAGTATGTAATAAATTTTTGATTAAAATATAAGAAAATATTACCAATAATTATTAAAAAATACAATGATACATTGAAATAAAAAAAAAATTATAATTTTATTTTTAAAAATGGATACAGTCCATAAATGAAGGGGGGGTCAGTCGACCCTTTCGACCCCCCCCCCCCCTGTGGGCGCCTATGATTGCCACTGGTTTATTAATTGGTAACGTATGGAACGGTACTTTAATAACACCCTGTACATTTATTTATTATCAAAATAGTTTACCGGAATAAAATATTATTATTAAATTATGCGTTCTTCCACGATTTATTCAAAGAAAGGTACTCATATTAATAAAATTTTAAAGCGTGTTGTCACATGTGAAATATTTATAGGTTCAAAGGTGAAAATTAAATAAATACAAACATGAAATGTTGTCCAATGTCATATGCCGCCGCGTCGTTGCAGACATATAATGGCCATTTATTTTTAAAATTCCATCAAAATAAAGTAATTTATTCGTCACGTCAACAAGGGACTCGTGTATCTGACACATTTTTAACAACTCGAAAAAAGTCTCGTAAGCAACAGTGCATTAAATTTGTTTCCCTGCATTAGTTTATCACAACTTCCAGTGTGAGTACAAGCTGAGGAGAGCAAACCGGGTTTTAGCAGCCCTAATTCCATACAAAAACGACGACGGTTTTTACCGCAGTAAAATATACACTTAAATGCAGTTCTTAATGCATGAACGTCAGGCAGCATAAGAAAATGCTATCGTGGAAATTATAAAAATGATAAATGCCGGAAGCGTGCGGACGACCGACCACTACTCTGATACGGGACACACAGGAAATCTGCCCCTGCGGAAAGGGACTCTGAGAAGATCTGCATCTCTTGAAAATAAGGAATTAATAAATGTATCGTAATGACATTTGCTATAGGGTATAAATATTAAGTGGCCTATTTGTAACAATCTTTATGAATTTGTCAATTCAGAAGCTACGTCGGTATTATTTATTAACAATATATATATATATATATATATATATATATATATATATATATATATATATATATATATATATATATATATATATATATATATATAAGTTATAGTGCTAACAAATAGACAAAGTGCTGATTTACCTGTATGTGACTCCATCATATTACATTAGTATAAAAACACATGTAACGCCTAAGATTAGTCAGTCTGTATTCCTTATTCATATTATCAAGTAGTTTATAGAATATTATAACTCTGTACTCACAAAAATAAACTTTTTAAAAACCTATTTGATCGAATAAGAAATTTAAGTTATATATATATATATATATATATATATATATATATATATATATATATATATATATATATATATATATATATATATATAAACATCAATCGGGATGATGGCTATTTCTTGAGCCACATGTGGAAATCGGTGATTCTCGGAACACGACACGCCTAATCTACCATTACGAACTCGATTGCCATTGGTTCTCATTAGCTTTGCTCATCTACCGTATCTTTAGATTAGTATATAACTGTCTTCTCGGCCTTCTTTTCGTCACTTGGTTTATTTGGCCTCTCGCGTGGTTTACACGTCGGGTAACCTTGTAAACTGAGTCTCCCTCTCTTGTTGCTTAAACTCGGTCTCTAGCGTGGTTGACACGTCGGGTAACCTTGTTTAAGACAGTACTATCCCCCTTGCTCCTGAAGATGCCCCATACGACTGCGGGCGAAACGTTGAGCTCTGAGTCCAAATATGACACAGTCCATTCCCGGAAAACGAATATTTCTCAGAATTTATACGTACAATAAACTGCATCCTGCTAAAATATAAAACACCAATATTTGGCAGAACAGTAAATATTAATAATATTTGATTGATATAATACGAGGGTCGTTCAATAAGTCCTTAGAAAAAGATAGAAAAACAAATTATTTTGGGTATTTTTTTTTATTTTTCAACATAATCTCCTTTTAGCTCTATACACTTTTCTAAACGTTTCTCTAACTTTTTTAAGCCGTCCAAAAAGTAGGATTTCGGAAGATCTTCAAAATAAGCATCTGTTTGAGCGATGACCTCCTCGTTCGATGTAAACCGTTGTCCACCGAGCCATTTTTTTAAGTTTGGAAATAAAAAAAAATCGCTAGGAGCCAAATCTGGTGAATACGGTGGATGTTGTAGTAATTCAAATTTTAGTTCCATAATTTTGGCCATCGAAACAGCGCAGGTGTGTACCCGTGCATTGTCTTGATGGAAGAGGATTTTTTTCTTTTTCAAATGAGGACGTTTTTTCTTCATTTCTTCGCTTAATCTATGTAATAATGACGCATAATATTCTCCAGTTATTGTTTTTCCTTTTTCCAAGTAATCGATGAAGATGATTCCGCGTGCATCCCAAAAAACCGTGGCCATAATCTTGCCTGCCGATTTGATCGTCTTCGCCTTTTTCGGAGCTCGTTCGCTTTCAAAAACCCACTGTTTAGACTGTGCCTTGGTTTCTGGCGTGTAGTGGTGTATCCATGTTTCGTCTACTGTTACGTATCGACGCAAAAACTCATCAGGATTGCGACGAAAAAGCGCTAAAACAGCCTCAGAGTCGACCACACGATTGCGTTTATTCTCCACCGATAACAAACGCGGCACCCATCTCGCCGAGATTTTTTTCACACCCAATTTTTCGTGCAAAATTGAAAACACTGTACCTTGCGATGTGCCTGTAGCTTCAACTATGTCGCGCATTTTGATTCGTCGATCACTCAAAATCATATCGCGGATTTTATCCATCATTTCAGGAGTAGTGACTTCCACAGGACGTCCCGAACGCTGTTCATCTTTTGTGGACGTACGGCCACGTTTAAACTCATTTACCCAATTGTAAATAGTTGCAAATACAGGAGCAGATGTACCATGAACTTCATCCAACTCAGCTTTGATCTCTTTTGGTGTTAAGCCTTTTAAATACAAGTGTTTAATCACCGCTCGAAATTCACTTTTTTCCATTTTTTTAAATAAGCAAAAGTTTGTTGCTTCAATCGACAATAAAAGTGAAACCACGTGATGGATATAACTAAAACTTTGACAGCTGTCGGGTGAGTGATGATGTTTAGTAAAAACAAAACCTTATCTATACTACGAGTGCCAACTCTTAGATTTTCTAAGGACTTATTGAACGACCCTCGTAACCTGTCACATGTTAAATAACAACGTGATAACAACCATAAATACATAATTTCAGCAGTCGTTATGATAAAGACTGTCAAAACGCTTAACAATTGTTATAGTAACCCCTTTCAGTGCTGAGAATATACCAAATTCGATTTTAAGAATCTTTATAGTACATAACAACCATAAAGACCATAGCGACTGCACAAATATTGAGTTCTGAATAAGCCCCTAAATTCAGTGGATTTCACTGTCGTTTCTCGTTAAAATGTTTTAATAAAAATTAAAAAATGAATACTAAGTTTCAAAAAATTATAGTTTTATTTACTACACGTATTTTGGTCGACTAAACCATCCTCAGGTAATAGTAACAGCTAACAGAAGTTAATAATAGATGGAGTCTAAGGTTAAATTTAACTAAAACTATTATAATTACCCCTTAACCTTAAAATTAATTTTAACAAAAACTATATACGTATTTCGAGAACTAAGTTCTCATCATCAGTAATACAACAAGTGAAAGTTAAACATGCCAGAGGTCCTAACAACTCTGAAAAACAAGGGAGAGAACTGGGATTATATAGGAATGGGAGTCACAGGTGAATGATTACCTATAAACTAAGATAATTTTCGTCCAATAATGAGTCATTAAATTTTAAATCGTCCAATAAATATAACTTTGTAATAAATTGAAAAATTTTGAGTTTAGTATGGGACCGAGATCTGCGTTCATCAAATTATTTTTATATTTATTTATTATTAAACTCTCGTATGCATCTAAATATCTATCATTAGTAATATGTTTAAAAGTTTAATATTAGAATTGTTAAAATTGTGATTATTAATGAACATATGTTAAGCTACGCTAGATTTTTCTGGATTACTGCTTTTTAGATGATAAAAATGTTCTTTAAACCGAGTGTCAATTTGTCTTTTAGTTTGACCGATGTAAACTTTATTATAATCATTACAACTAATTTTATAAATACCGGATTTTTTGTTAGTATCTATTTTATATTTACTTAGTTCTCGAAATACGTATATAGCTTTTGTTAAAATTAATTTTAAGGTTAAGGGGTAATTATAATAGTTTTAGCTAACAGAAGAATGAATGATCTAGCCGCCCGAAATATGTATAGGAAATAAAAGGGCACGTTTTTTTATTCCGCAGATATGTATCCCTGCAATATTAACTTGCAGATAGTCGTTTTTTATTAAATAGATGCACTTGTATGCAGCTGGACAATGCTTTTTTTATTTAACTGCAAAGCAGTTCTGCTTGTTGACTGCGCGCAGCTATGCATCCAGCTTTGAAAAGGTTGCATTGGATGTACGCATGCGCATACAGTATTCGAAAGTTATCACCAAACGAAAATCAACATAACCAAATATATTAATCTTCAATAATTACATTAGTCGCATTTGTAGCAATAGTAAACATTTTGAATATCTTTTAATAATGTCTGATGTATTGACAGATATCATAACTTTGTTATAATTGCAGTTGCTGCCGCAGGGTACTGTTTGTTTATTCTTCGCAGAATTGCAAGTAGTTAACAGCAGTTGTGACGTCTTACAAAGCAGAATTGCGATACATCGCAGTTTTCTATTGACAATAAAAAAACGTACCCAAACTATAATATTTTGAAACTTACCTAGTGTTTATTGTTTAATTTTTATTATAAATATTATTAGTTCTTCTTCTTAGAATTTATACTTCTGCCAGGACTACGTTCAAAAATTAACCTTCAGTCAAATGGACACGTTCGGAAATTTTAGAGTTAACTCTATCTTTAGCATAACTATTGTTCGAATTTCGAATATTCAAGTTACTTTATTTGGAGTCAACTATTTCAATCTACCTCAAGCGAATTGAGGAAGATCAACTAGACAAGCTAAATCAAATAGATGTACTGTCGTTCTTTAGTCGTTCATGATTACTGAAATCAGTAGTTTTTATTTCCATATTTGACTACACAAATTACGCAAAACTCGAAAAATCGTTTATAATTCGGGTTTGCTCAAATTTAACACGAATGTTCATGCCATTTGCCTCACTCCAATTTCAGTGTAAATTTTTTAACGTACTCGCGATATCCTCTAGAACTTTATTATTTTAAGTCCCCAATGTTCTCAGTTTAGCCAACCATCTTCTTGTAGATTCTTTTCTTTCTGTCATAACCAGTACCATTTACTTTTTCCAATTTTGATGTGGTCTTTCTTAGTATCTTCTATCATTTTAGGTCCCTGGATTCGATGAGGTGTTTTATAACTTCTTTAAAACAGAGCAATTAAGTAGGTTGTTTGCTTTTCTTGATAATTTTTATAGAGTTGGCGCCCTTCTAAAATTCAATTTCCCGCAATAGCACAGAAAGAAGATAACAAAGACTTTTTGAGAAACAAGTTATAGTTACAGTTATATAGTCTGAAAGAAAGAGAAGAAACTTTTGTTAAAACTTTACATGAAAACATTGTTTTGCGTTTTTTAACTTTTTGTATATCACAACTAGAGAAAATAATATGTCACACACATTACCGAAGAATTTTATTAGAAATTTAAAGAAGAAAGACAATCATCTAAAAGCTCTTCATTCCGCCTCAAAGATAGGTGATTTTCTTCTGGAGGGTACGAAAGCTCCATAGTCGAACGAAAGCTCGTAGAGAGAGACAACATGTGATCTGAGACGCTGTGAAAGCGCTCGCCCATAAATCCTGCTTATTTATGAAGGCCGGGAACTAGGGAAGACATGTATGAGTGGTCGGTACACAACTACACCCTACAGCTTGTACAGGCTTTGTGGCCTATTATGCTTAACCTGCTTTCAACCAGCAAGGAAAATATTCACCGATAAAATTAGGACGAGGACATATACACTTCAACAAGGATATTAAACAAGGATGAAAATTAATTTATAATATCAAGAGTCATGGGGAGGGGGGAAAAGGGCGAATGTCCATTTTATAGCAAACTGAGATGACTGGTCTATTAATAGATTGAAAAACCGATAACAGTTCTAAGATACAGGAGCTAAAAAGAATGACGGTCCAAGCATTTTGGCTTAGTCAGGCTGGTAAAATTTTATTAGGACCCACATAAGTTAAAACTCGACTCATCTGTGTGTATAATAATAACCAATCTGAGTTTTGGACAGATTGAATACAGTATCTTACTTTAAAAATAATTTCAAACTTTAAAATTGGCGTATTGAAAAAAAATATATATATTTTTGTCATTCATCTTTTTTCGCCCTGTATCTTCGTACGTATATAACTGCTCTACTTAAAATTAGTAAAGGGAGTACTTCTTGTTATTATAAAAAAAGCTAAAAAGTCCATACGTATGTTTTTTACCTCCCGCTACCCTTGGTAAGGGAGGTATAGGGATCGTGCTAAAAATCGCATACAGAGATTTTGGTAAATGATCACGTTTTAAGGTCCCTAGAATCCAGTTTTATCATTTTCACGATGATGTCTGTGTGTATGTGTGTGTGGATCCTCCACTCTAAATCAAATACTATCATTCAGAAAATTTTGAAACCTTGTATTTCGAACTTTTTCTGTAATGGAAAGAGCCCATTATATTTTGGTGACAATCGGATAATAGAAGCTCAAAATAGTTTTTCTTCGAAAAATACCTTTAAATGTTATTTTTTCGAGATTAATGTTATTATAAAAATTAAAGATTATTAAATTTTCTACAGATTTGCGTTAATACTTTTTCTATATATTTTATGGATAAATTTATAAAATTATTTATAATTTAAATCCCAGAGTTTACGCTTTAAACAAACAAAACGCAGTTATTCAAATGTATGTAACTGACAGATAAATGTCACTGAATGTCACTATCAAAGAACTAATCATTTCAAAATAATATTAGTAACGTTTTAAAAAGAAAAAAGTAAATACAACAATAGAAAAGGAATTCAATACAGTTTCCAGCATAATAAATATGTAGGTATGTATTTAGATTAATAAAAATTAACGATTCAAAAAAATGTTTAAGCTAATCCTCATTTTTGGATCAGTGAATTCTATTCTATCCCGGAATTTAAAATTTAATCTTCACTTTATAATAGCTCCGGTGGCTCAATGGTTAGAGCAACGCCTCATGTCATGAATGCCCTCGGGGCTCTGTGTTCGAATCCCACTAAGGCATGGATGTATGTGAATGTGAACCCACTCTGTAATTGGGATTTAATCCTGTTGAGGGGTTTAAAAAAGGTAGTAACTTGGATTAGATTAGACTATATTTTAAGATATAAACTGTGAAAATTAGAGTAAAATTCGCTAATCCAAAAATAAGGATTGACTTAATCTTTTTTGTGACTCGGGCTCTAGGGAGGTATCGTGTTGGCCACACCAGATTTTTTTCAAGATGTTTTAATGCACTAATGCGAGTTCTTTCTATTATTTTTCCTCTTGTTTTTCAGTAGGTATTATCATTTTTTTCTTATTTTCCCTTTGAATTCTTAAATGATCTGATCGTTTTGCAGAAAAATTTATAATTTAATTTCATGTTGATGATAAGAAAGAATGAACTTATTTTCTTTTTGCGGAATATTCATCGAGATGATTTTCCAATCCGCTAAGTTTTATCGTTTCAACCGTCTCTATCACACTTTTATTGGCTCATCTAACTACTTAAACTACTCTTTTCTGTCGGCAGAAAATGTGCAATTTCCTTAGGACGGGGACACAAGCAATTCCAGATAAAGTTAATTTTTCGTTGCAAGCGGAGGAATTCCCTCCACGACGAACAGATTCCTCACGCAGTCGTCGCTTCCGCACGCAGCTCATTATGTTATTACGTCACGGCGTCGCGACGGCAAGCAACGTGTGTGCTCGACGTGAGCCTCACATTAGCGCTTCCGCCAGAAAAAATGTTGGTGGTGCGGACATGCTTTTTGTGGGGGATTCTTGGAGGCTATTGTTGCTAACGATCTGCAGATTGTGGGGTAATTAACTGTTAACGCCGTTTTGGTTTAGCTATTTTTTGATGGGTTATAATGGGGTATATATTGTTTTGGAAGATTCCTTTGAAGAGAATATACGGTAGCGAAATTGAAACACTTTAGATTCATTAATTTTATCTACGCTGTATAGAGTACTATTTACGATATATACCATAGTCGAAATTTAAGTATGTTAGACAAGAAAGTGAAAATATAGGTACACAAATTAATGAGCATTATTGATTTTTTTAAATGTACCTGATTCGCTCGCGAATTACGAGCGATAAAGATCCAATATTTTCATCTCTAGTGTCTATTAATTTAACTGTCATTTTTTTTTTGATAACTTAATCTGTAATACCCTTGCTTTATTTTTTGTTTTAACTGACATATGTTAACAGACAATTTAACCAGAAATATCAGGCCTAAAGTTTGTGTGATGTTTCATGTCTTAAGCAATTTTATTGGTTGCCTGACTTTAACTCGACGCGCGCTCGACCACTGGTGAGGATATAATAATAATAATAATAATTTTAAATTTTTCTTTATACTCAACGATAAACAACTATCTACCGTCTTAGCAACGAGTCCGGTAGATACGTTTTTACGGGCTAGGCCGGTAGTACATAGCAGACGACGTCCGATAGGTATTTCAAAATTGACTATTACATTGTAAATTAAATAAAAAAATCTGATGTGGCCAGCACATTACCTTCCGTCAGTTCTATGTATTTTGTATAAATGTCATACAGAAAGTTCCTTGCAAAAGATTCTATTTCTTGTACATTACCTTAAAGCAGTTGTATGTATTTTATACAAATTCCGTACAGAAAGTTTCAAGCAAAAGAACCTATGTTTCCAGTAAAATTATAACACATACTGTCAACTGCACTTGACACTGACATCTTTCAATCAGAATTTTCTTAATATAGCAGCTGTTTCCAGAGTTATAGCATAGCTGGCTAATATATGATATTTAATTTCTTTATAATTTTTTTAACTCTATATCCATTTAATATGAAGTATAAAATGCATTCATATCGTATACAGAATAAAATATTCTTTAATATTTATAATAACATTGAATGTGAAAAATTGATATTTAACATCATTTTTCAAGAAAAACTGTTAAAATCTTCAAATGAAGGTACTTCCGGTTGACCAATTATAACCAAAATCTAATCAGCTCTTCACGTGGATGTAACGAAGACACACACACACACACACACACACACACACACACACATATATATATATATATATATATATATATATATATATATATATATATATATATACATACAGACATCATCGTAAAAATAGTAAAATTGTATTCTAGAGACCCTAAAACGTGCTTATCAAAAACTCACCACCGACTTTTTTGACCAGAGACAATACCTTCCTTACCTAAAGGTGACTGAATGTAAAAATGCGTTTTATATATTTTACCTTAACAACGCATCACAGCAAACTTGTTCAAAACAATCACGACGTTTTTAATTGAAAAATAATTATTCTAAATAACTTGCTTTCAAAATAGTTGTGTATACAGAAAAAATTTAAACGACACACAACCGGTAGCTGCATTGAAGGTCTCACTAGTTCACGTGTCTCAGTTTATTTCGAATTGATGGACCCATGTCTCATCAACGAATATTATAAATTATAAGACCCAAAAACGCGTTTCCTTCCTTTCGAAAATTCCAAATAATTCTGTTTGTGTGCGTGTGTGTGTGCGTCAATTGACGTAGTATCCACCAAGTACACTTTTCGAAAATTTAGTGATTCGTGGAAGATTCAAAATTCTGAACCATGGCTAAAATTCAACTCATTTGCAATATAATCAGTTATAATTCGATGATCATAATAAAAGATTCGGTTAACTCTCTGAACGCTAATTCATCAAAGAGAGATATGTAGCCATTTCTACACATAGCTGGTAACAGGTTTTATCGTCACATTATTATGCTGTAATGAGGTTTTACAAAATATATAATATATTTCAAGCTTGTTGGTGACCATTGAAATAAGCCAAATCATTGTGTAACTAAGTTTCTAAAGCGTTGAAATCACCAAAGAGGCTGCGTAAGAAGAAGAAAAGCAGCCGACAGCTTTGCATTATATTTGTTGTCGTTCGCAATATCTTCCATACAACCTACAGTAACCCACGTCCCAAAAAGCCCGACATTGCGAAGGAAATATCGATCGACTCCTGATCAGTCTAATCTATCTATACGGACCGTATGCCATCTCCTGACGATTAATAAATAAGTAAATTAATATCAATTGGGAAATTAACGCTATTAAGAATTTCCTTCCCCGAAGGAATTAAGTATTTGTATCTGTATGTGAATTGCAGTACGGTTGAACAAAATAAAAAGTAATCGTGTTACATCTGAAGTTTTCAGGTACGCGTCTTTATCGAGTTTCCTGACTTCAACTGCGCTGGTCTTATTGGATAACGCCCCAACTTTTATGCTTTAATGAAGCTTTTCATTTCGCTCGTTTTACTTTTTCTGTTTCGATTCCATCATTTTTAATTATCCGGCTTTCTTCTAGACCTAATACTTAATTTATCGAATTAGAACGCTTCAGAGATATTTTATAGACAGACTTATTACAGTATCACTTAATGAGCGCACAACGATTCACTTGGATTTCAGGAACTTACAATTTATCATCATCTGTTCTAGACAAAGCACTCAGCAGTTTTTATCTTACACTTTATAGTTTGAATTATTGAAAAATCATTAGCAACATTTTTTTATTTTTCATTCGTTTCATAGACTTCACAAAAGACAGAACAAAAATTTATACACTGTTACCCATCTTAAAATGAACTTTGATGAAAGCAGCTTGAATGTTTATAATTCAGAGGCCATAAATATGGCTAGTATTGTAAATAAATAATATTTTAAAACATTTTGGTAGTGACTAGTACTAGTGGTGATATGTCTGAACCGTAGAAGGCATCATTTCACGGGCTCTCAAAGCTGTTGTAGACAGATCACTATAGCCACACGCGCGAGAAATAAATAAAAATTGGATGATATACAGATGAGCAAAAACGTTTAACACGGGAAAACAGTTTTTTGTTTTCAAATATTTGGCCATATTCTGTAACTCAGTGATTAATTTTTAGCAAGTTTTCATCAATCAAGTACGTCGATAAATAAAACTTGGATTTTTACCTCCCGCTACCCTCGGTAAGGGAGGTATAGGGATCGTGCTAAAAATCGCATATCGAGATTTTGGTAAATGACCACGTTTTAAGGTCCCTAGAATCCAATTTTAACATTTTAACGATGATGTCTGTGTGTATGTATGTGTGTGTGTGGATTCTCCACTCTAACTCAAATACTATCATTCAGAAAATTTTGAAATCTTGTATTTCGAACTTTTACTATATTGGAAAGAGCCCATTAGATTTTGGTCAAAATCGGATAACCGGCAATGGCACTTTACTAGAATCTCAAAATAGTTTTTCTTCGAAAAATACCTTTAAATGTTATTTTTTCGAGATTAATTATAAAATTTTTCTATAGATATGCATTAATGCTTTTTCTATATATTTTATGGATACATTTATAAAATTATCTATAATTTAAATCCCAGAGCCTACGCTTTAAACAAAATGCAGTTATTCAAATGTATGTAACTGACTGATAAATGTCACTATGAAAGAACTAACCATTTCAAAATAATATTAGTAACGTTTTAAAAATAAAAAAGTAAATAGGACAATAGAAAAGGAATTTAATACAGTTTCCAGCATACGTAAATATGTAGGTATGTATTTAGATTAATAAAAATGAACGTTTTACAAAAATGTTTAAGCTAATCCTCATTTTTGGATTAAAGAATTCTATTCTATCCCGGTATTTAAAATTTAATCTTCATTTTATTATAGCTCCACTAAAGCATGGATGTGTGTGAATGTGAACCCATTCTGTAATTGGGATTTAATCCTGTTGAGGAGTTTAAAAAAGGTAGTTACTTGGATTAGATTAGACTATATTTTAAGAAATAAACTGTCAAAATTAGAGTAAAATTCGCTAATCCAAAAATAAGAATTAACTTAATTTTTTTGTGACTCGGGCAGTAAATGGCGGGAGGTATTGTGTTGGCCACACCAGATTTTTATATATCAAATTCATATCTTTGTTACAGAATAAGCCCAATTATCTGTCTATAGTAACTTTATACGGAGCATTATACAAAGAAATTTAACGAAAAATTTTTAAATTTTCGGATTTTAAATTTATTTAATTTAAGCTTTTAGTGCCTGATTAATCTTAATTTAAAGATTTGGTAAAACTGGATTTAGTATGCGATTATTTCAAAATAAGTAATGTCCATTTATTGAAATAACGCATACAAAATCTGTTTTTTACCAAGTCTATATTACATTTGCTTGATCATTGATACTGAAAATTTAAAAAAAAAACTAAAATATTCTGAATTGTATTCTTTGTAAGTCATGCAATAAATTTTTAAAGAGCAGGTAATATTTGAAAAAAAATCTTAACTTTTGTCACAGATTCCCGTCTTCATCCTGTATATCTGAACGACTTGAATGATTCACTATACCACCACATAGACACTCGTAGCTGTTGTGAAGAATTACCACTAAACATAAGAGAGTAAGGCATGGCTACTCATCTAAATTACTTATTTGTATATCAAGGCCGCGAAATCACTTTTTAGCGTACTGAGAGAAAAATTGTCGCCGAGGCCGCTTGCGGCCGAGGCAAGACAATCTCGAGGGCGCTAAAGGATTGCGCGGACAAGGTGTACACAATATTTTTTGTGCAACCATAAAAAATATGTAATTACCAATTTTATTAATTTTAAACAGTTTCATTGTAGGTATATAGAAAGTTAGCTTTCACGGTGGCTATGGGATTAACATTTGATAAACAAAACCATGCAATTTTCAAGTGACATAGTGATTATTTACCTAATTTCGCGGCCGCTACCATGACAACGTCCGCGAAATGAATTTCGCGGCCGTTACCATAACAACGGTTGCGAAATTTAATTTCGCAGCCTATATTGCGGCTGCGAAATGCTTATTTATTGCACAAAAAAGAAATTTATTTACCGCAACTTGACAATTTTATATCCACGATATCACATGCCCTCGAAGACTATATCCCATAATATTCTGTTTACTATTTTCATGTTTATCGTCATCATCAAATTCTTTTCACAGTTTCTTTTTATTCTTTTCAGATGCTCCCCGTTGTCGAGACGACCACTCAAACCTCTTCATAGGCGCTATACCCCACGAGCAACTTCTGGTGAAATGCCACGTTGACGCTTCCCCAGCTGTGGTGAAGTTCTCTTGGACATACAACAACAGCAAGGATGTCCTTCCAGTTCAAGGAGCTATGAACAACAACGGTGTCATCAGCCAGTTGCAATTTACACCTGGGGGACCTGTTCCTGGACAAGGAATGGGAACTCTGGCATGTTGGGCGAGCAATGATATTGGGAGGCAGAAGAAACCGTGTTTGTTTCATCTCCTGCCCGCAAGTAAGAGAGAAATATTTTTCACTTGGGTGTGCCTATGCTTTCATTCAAAGATTTCAGTAATGAGGATTTTTTTGAGTTTTCCTGTACCTGTGTGATTACATAGAATTGAACCTTATAATGTACAAAGTCCAATTCACCGGTGAGAGTTATTTTAGGCGTTTTTTTATTCATTGATGTTTAATGCGCATTGATACTAATTTCATCAATCCGTTTTTTTTATTGAACGGTTAAAAATAGATTAAATCTATTGCACCGTTTCCAATTTCAGCGCTTTACTCATCAGAGATTCATCGATTCAATCGTACTTGAGAGCCGATGGATCCGATGGATTGATGGTGAGCTAATCATATGTATTCTACATAGTTGTTTCAGTTTTGTATACATTTAATATTATTCGCATTATTCTGGAGTTTAAACATATAAATTTACGAGTACAATATAATAACATGGAATTTACTGTTGAAATGGATGATACCACTTAAAGAGAAATAATATTGGCATGATATTTGTTTCTAATCAATTAATTCTATATCAAAGTTGGTTTGATTTTCACTCCCTTCTTCAACAGAGGAAGAATACAAAGAATTTAACAATTTGCGGAACACAAAAAACTCGCTTCCATCTTTAAATTAAGTAGATTTTGTTTACAACCGTTTCTTTAATCCTACCCATCTCCATCAAACATTCATCAATGACGTCATTTTAAAATGCGTTGAAATTCAGCGCTAAAGTTTTAATCATATCTTATTTTCTTTACCATCGCTAAAAGACTTTAGATTCCTTGGCGCATACATTAGATACATTTATTTAAACATCTCCTACAAAGGCAGATTTAAATTCACAACAAAATATGAAACTATTTTCTGAGAATATAATTTAAAAGTCACGTGACATGTTTTCCGCCAATCAACATTCAGAATCTCCCTAGTTACATGTCTGTTACAGCGATGATGAAAAACAAAGAAATTTTTACCATATTTATATTCGTTACTACGGGATTTGTTTTCTTTATTAACAACATTGACAGTCATTTTTGAGTATAAAAATGTGCGATAATCGTTGGGTTGATATCAACAATAATTGAAATAATAAGATAATTGTCAAATTAACCATGTTGTAATACAATATATTAAAAGTTAGGTTAGCAGCACACATATGTCACAAAAATTCATTATATTCTCTCATTAAATATAAGCTCGTGACATGATTAATAATCGAAGATATTGCTCGTGAAACCGAAGCAGCACATTTCACTCGTCCTTCGGAGTCGTGAAATCTGCAACTCGGTTTCACTCGAGAATATCATCGATGATAATCATATCACTTGTTATATTACGTATGAGAATATAATTAATGAGTCACGTGACATGTTTTCCGCCAATCAATATTCAGAATCTCCCTAGTTACATGTCTATTTCAGCGATGATTTAACATTGACAGTCTCCTTGTTGACAGTTAATTTTGAGTATAAAAATGTGCGATAATCGTTGTGTTGATATCAGCAACGATGAAAATAATAAGGCAATTATCAAATTAACCATGTTGTAATACAATATATTAAAAATTAGGTTAGCAGCACACACAATGTGTTACAAAAATTTATATATTCTCTCATTAAATATAAGCTCGTGATATGATTAATAATCGAAGTTATTACTCGTCAAACCGAAGCAGCATATTTCACTCGAGAATATCATCGATGATAATCATTTCACTTGTTATATTACGTATGATGATATGAGCATAAGCAGTGTTGGACGTATAGAAAACTGTTTTATACATCTCCACGTAGACAACATGTAGACCATGTAAACGATGTCGATAATGTAATAAGTAAAATAATTGGTGACCTGGGGACTCCCAGGACTCTGTTGATTTCGCTTTTGTAAAAGTCATTTGCTTTAATTTATTGTTGTTCAGTAAAAATGTGAAATATAGTGTAAAGTAACTGGTTTGGAAAGATATTAGCTTCTAAAAAAATTTTGTATTGTAAAATTTCAAATTAAATATGATTGTCAAAAAACTCACTCGAGATATGCAAAAAATTTTGTTTCACGAATGGTACAACGTCACTAGTTAAGGGTTAAATATAATTGTTTACGTTGTCTACATAATGTTTGATGGTTTTCATGATGTGGACTACGAAATTGTCTATGCATAGACAATAATTACATAGCGTAGATTACGTGCATAACACTGATATTAAGATTTGAATTAATTCTAAAGACTAAACGTCTTGAATTACACATATGATTTACACATTTCATAATGTGCGTTGATGAACTAATCTGAACGCTTAAAAAAAGTCTGGTGTCACCAACACAATACCTACCGCCATTTACAGCCCGAGTCACAAAAAAGATTAAGTTAATCCTTATTTTTTGATTAGCGAATTTTACTCTAATTTTGACAGTTTATTTCTTAAAATATAGTTTAATCTAATCCAAGTAACTACCTTTCTTTTAAACTTCTCAACAGGATTAAATTTCAGTTACAGAGTGGGTTCACATTCGCACACGTCCATGCCTTAGTGGGATTCGAACCCAGAACCACGAGACCACTCACGATATGAGGCGATGCTCTAACCATTGACCCTGCGGAGCTATAATAAAATGAAGATTAAATTTTAAATACCGGGATAGAATAGAATTCACTAATCCAAAAATGAGGATTAGCTTAAACATTTTTGTGAATCTTTAATTTTTATTAATCTAAATACATACCTACCTGTTTAGTTATGCTGGACACTGTATTGAAGTCCTTTTCTATTGTTATATTTACTTATTTTCTTTTAAAACGTTACTAATATTATTTTAAAATTATTAGTTCTTTGATGGTGACATTTATCTGTCAGTTACATACATTTGAATAACTACGTTTTGTTTGTTTACAGCGTATGCTCTGGGATTTAAATTATAGATAATTTTATAAATTTATTCATAAAATATAAAGAAAAAGTGTTAATGCAAATATATAGAAAATTTAATAATCTTTAATTTTTATAATAACAATAATCTCGAAAAAAATACATTTAGGTACTTAAAGGTCTTTTTCGAAGGAAAACTATTTTGTGCTTCTAGTAAAGTGCCATTATCGGTTATCCGATTTCCACCAAAATCTAATGGGCTCTTCCATTATAGAAAAAGTTCGAAATACTAGGTTTCAAAATTTTCTGAATTTGAGTTAGAGTGGAGGATCCACACATACAAACACACACATACACACATACATCATCGTGAAAATGTTAAAATTGGATTCTAGGGACCTTAAAACTTGTTCATTTACCAAAATCTAGATATGCGATTTTTAACACGATCCCTATACATCCCTTATCAAGGGTAGCGGGAGGTAAAAAGGAACTTTGAAAATGTATTCTCCCTTTAACGTTTCAAAATGTTTCCTTTTATTATTTATTCTCAGAAATTACTAGACTAACAGTACCCGCGAAATTGTAAATAGGTATTAAATTTTGCCACACTGTAGGAATATTTACAAAGGGACAAAATGACCCCTAAACTCAATGACCATGTTAACCAGGCGTCACCTGACGTGCTCTAAAAGCTGTCGTGAAGAGAACACTTTTTTCAATAATTTCAAATTTTGACCATCGAACCACCAAACTTTTAACTTAAAATAGTTTAACAATATTTATAAATTTTGCACCTCCACCAAATTTTAAAATATCCTTCCGTGCAATATTTTAAAATTATTCTTGTTGGGAAGTAATCCACTTGGTTGATTCCGTTGTAAAGGATTGTAGCGCTATCGATTTTGATTTTCCGCGGTCGTATATTGTGCATTTAGCGGAAGAATCATCCGTAAAACAATACAAATAGAACGTGAGGAGAAAAATTACGACACGATTATAACAAACAGAGAGCTTCCCCTGGAAATGCATCAGCATCAGCACCAACGGCTCCAATACAGCATTCGATTCATGTTTTGAAGGAAAAAAGTGACTGGGGACTTTATAACGAGCCTGTATAATGGTTTCGGTAAATGTGTGTGAATGGTACCGTGAAAGAAGACGTTGAGTTTGAAATTCTACTCGCGTTGCTGCACCAACCGAGAAAGGATTCCTTAAAGGGTTTTAGAAACTGGGTTAAGACACAAATACGACGAGTTCTGTTTATATTTTCCCCACAAGATACATGTATTGAAACTACAACATGAATATATTGGCCGCTATTATGAATACGAAACCAACTAAAGTTCTTATATCTTAAATATTATGTTGATGATAGTCTTTTTGAGGTCATTACCGCTTTCGGAAATAATTTGCTGATTATTACTCCCAGATTTCAGTCATGAAGGTATGTATATCTGTACCGTAGAGTGCGCTAACTAGACGTTACCTCATGGTAGCTTAAAACTGTTGTATAAGGTGCACTACAGAAACCATTTTAGTTCTATTTGTAAATTAAAAATAATTTTTTCTACAGTCTATATACAAAGTAGCCATTTGCGCTCTCTTTTGTCAACGCAAAATGTCACTTTGCCGCTCATGCGCGACAAAGTAGAAAAAACGCTTGCTGTCCAAATTTCTAACTATACAATGTTGAGAAATGTCAGTTGTCTACATTCTTGATAGAAACGTTTAGTCAGGAACTAATGGCACTGTAGTTACATATTTACCACCCCAGCTTTGAGGGTTGTTATATACCAAATAACACCCTAGAGCGTGTTATGAGTTGTTGCTATGATAATTTTGTCAATAAAATGATATTGGTACTGGAATAAAGCCTAAAAAACAAGCAAAAGCATTCATAGCCTACCTACTCCGTCAATTTTATTAAAACTTTCTGATCCGTAATCCGTAGAATATTAAAAATTATAGTCGGACGTTAAACGTTGAACGCACCAAGGGAGTTAAACGGACAATAATGTCTTCGGTCAACGTACACATCTCGGGCTAGAGGCCCTCGGAAAGTACACTGTTGACCTCAGGCGTTATTGTTCTTATAACACCCTTAGTATGTTAATTACTATTTTGTCAGTCTAAATTTCGTGCAGTGTACATTATTACAGTTTATTTTCTATAAGAATATTAGAACGATCTAAAATTCTTGAATTAGCAAAAAAACACTTCCCTGAAATGAAGTGGAAAAATAATGTAAATTTACTTAGTTTCTGTTTTCTGTTACTACCAGAATATGTTATTTTTGTTAAAAATACTTAAAATTATTATATATTTTTATATTCCATGTATTCAATTTCAATTAAATACCTATGTACGGTTTTAGTCCTCGGAGGGATGTACGGTTTGAGTCTAAATTTAAAACCTAGTTCAGGTACCAACCTAAAAGATAGATGCTTCAAAACAGGGAAAAGTTTTACACAAGATCTAGTACGCATATCCCCGGAGATACGTATCGCACCACAGTAAAAACAAGTTACATATCGTCGGCGATATGTATCGTCAGTAACGCATTTTTTTTCCGCAGTTAACGTGTTATATAGTCAGAAAGAAACACAAACTAGTACCCGCAATAAGAAAAATCGTCTCTAGTTTACCAAGGTATTCAGAGGATTGCACATTTCCATTTGCCATTAGGCGGTGTATTTGATTTTAATCTCAGTAAATAGTAATGTTAAAATACCGAGTGTTCATTTTAAATCTGTTAAAAGTCTAGGGAATACAATGTATGTTTTATGTTTTATTTTGCTGTAGTTACTTACCTATTAATTTTAGAGAAACGATGTAAATACTAAACTTGTTCAGAATTAAAAACCAAACAATATGAGACTAAAATTTTTCGTAATTTTTATTTATTTTATGAAAATAGGGCGAAATAAAATTTAATTTTAAGCATATTTCAGATTGCTATTGGACTACTTGTTGATTATTAGATTTGTCAAACAAACATTCGATAACAATAATTATTTTCGTGGAATTCTGAACAATTTTTGTATTTACAACGTTCCTCTAAACGCAAAGTGTTAGAAACTAAAGCAAAAAATATAACATTGCATTCTATAAATAACATAGATTTCAAGTTGACACCCGGAATTTTAAGTAGAAAGCATTCATAGGATAAGTGTATCGACATAAAATAATATATGTATGTAAATAATAATTATACTGGAAGCTGGATTACATCGTCAAACGAAGAACAATATCATAAAATTTAACCTTCGGTCTTTGAACAAATTTTACAGATTTCAAGCAATTTTTAATAAAATTTCTTTGCAGTTTCTTCGAGAGTTTCATATTCCAGGGTGTTTTATTTTATGCCAGTTCCTCGAGTTTATAAAAATAAACTACAACTGTCTAGAAATTAACTGTGTTGTTTTTTTGTCTGCTTCTGTATATTTATCATATACGAGGTTACGTAATATGCGCAATAAATTTGCTATTGGTTTTATTACCTATTATACGTAATCTCGCTGAAATCATAAATTTTAATTTGTTTAAGTTTGCTTATTATCTTTGCAATAAAAGCGGAAAATAAATAAAGCTGAATGGAAAAGCAAACATACAAGCTAAATATAAACGCTGTTTATTCCATTTATTAAATATTTTGCAATGCGCCATCTATGAATAGCTAGTAATGAAAATAAGGTAATATACATAAACTATTCTATGTGCATTGAGTTTAGTTTTAATGAAAATTTCCCGGTTACAGAGAGTGGCAAACCTTGTCTAAAGTTGGCCAAATTAATGTTGAGGTATTTCCCATGTATGATATAATGTACGCACCGGGTTTTATACTTCCGCTTGGACCGATAAGTGCTTTCATCGGTACATTTCCGTTTCCGCTGCCGAACCGGTAAAAAGGCGCCTATCTATACCCGTGGAAATGTTAATATTATTTTATTACGGGCTGTAACTTTTGTATTTCTGTCGTGGCTTTCCATTTTCGGCGATATATAAAAGAAAAATGTATTTTACTGTCAAAACGCCGAGATGAAAGGAAAATGGGAGATAAAACTGTCGTAATGTGTAATCATATGCTAAATGAAATATTTTTTCACAAAGAATAACTCCTTTGTATAATAAATAATCCTATATGTGACATCACACCTCTATTTCCACTTTACAGCAGTCAGTAGAAAGAAACAGCCCGTGTAATCGTACCTGATAGTTATAGTGAGATGTGAAATGGTTCATAGACTGTGGTGGGGGTGAAATATGGTATAATATAACTAGCGAATGAAGGTTGACGTTTTTCTTTTCACATTCAGAGTAATAGAATTTTTGCAAGTACCCATTCAAATACTGGACTAAAGAATACTAGAAATATATTACCTTATTTTTCCCAAAATAGACGGATGACTGTGAATAACGAAATATTTTAAATGCATCCTTGTCTTGTTATTCTGCTATCTTGCAGATACCGTAGTCACCTATCTATTTTGAGCAATATAGGCTAATGTATTTCTAGGATTTCCTAGTCCAGTATTTGAATGAGTACTTGCAAAAGTCTTATAACTAAATGTGAAAAGAAAAATAATTTAAACGTCAACTTTCATTCGCTAGTCATATTATAGGATCTCAGATCAGAGCTTATTCTGTCGTAACTCTGCTGCAGTTAAGTTCGTGGAAAATGCAAACCTAGGCATAAACTATCGAAGAATTTAAAAGTAAATTGATTAAGCTTGCGTCAAATAGTCAAAGCCGTAGCGTTATTGCGAATATTTTTGACTTTATGAAACGTGAAAGCAAAGAAGGTAAGTATTTATATACATATATGTATGTGTATAACAAACAAAACTTATTTCTTTAACAAAAACTTATATATCAGGCTGTATTTCTCGCGCGTACTCTCTATCTCTATTATTTTGGATCAGGCGTAATATTAAACCTTCTGCACAGGATGACAATGAACTTTTTTTTAACCAATTCTATTAGTTTGACATGCACATCACAAAATGGATTCCATATACAAGTCATATTATACGAGTATAATGCAATGTTAGAAGTACAAAAATAAATTCTACAAAACTATGGCAGTTTCAACTCTGACCTATTGGTGTGACCAAAGAGTTAAGAATATATATGCAGAATTAGAACATACAGTGAGTCAAGTTAAGAAAATTCCTTCTGATATAATAAAAATTGTAAGAAAATATGATCCTGAGTATGTTAATATTGGATACAGGGTCTCAAATGTAAACAATATCATTTTCTTTCATAAATAAATAAATATAGATACTTTCAAAAACGGTTGCAATTTTTACTTTTTTACCATTCTGAGACATAGCTCTAACCGCTATTCGCCACTGATTTGTAATTTACATGTGTGATACGCAAAAAACAGTTTGAAAACCACTGCTTTAGCAGAATGATCAAGGAAGTTGTTGAACAATAATATTATTGTTACTTTAGTTCGTTAGGGAAATAAATTCTACCTTTTGATTCGTCGGAATGCACACCTAGTTCACAAAAGCAAAAAAAATAACACCTGACAGTTATCAAATGAAATCGATATTTAACCATGTGTTTGATTTCGGCTTTGTAATTATTCATATTCAGATATGGTCCATTCTTACAGATAAAAATATTTAGTATTAGGAAAACTTGGAGAAAAACAGTCTGATGAAAACGTTTGAAAATTGTTTTATTACATAGCCGACGTTTCGGCATCAAATATGCATTTTTCAGGGAAATGTAAACTTACTGAGTTGAGTTTTTTTTTACTTCCTTGCACAAAGTAAAGGAAGTATTGTACTCGTATTAGCGAAAAATTTCGGTTTCCAGATTTCAACGGAAATATCCATTTTGACCATCCCTGAATCCATTCTGACTAATTTCGTCGTGACGTCTGTACGTACGTACGTACGTACCTCGCATAACTCAAAAACGGTAAGCCGTAGAAAGTTGAAATTTTGTATTTAGGACATCTATAACATCTAGTTAAGCACCTCCCTTTTTAGTCATTACATAATATCCAGAAATGGCACTTTATTTGAAGCCTATAATAGATTTTAATGAAAAACTATATTAAAATATAATCCAAAACTTTTCAAATTTGGTATATAAGACTTTTATATCAATTGAAATAACATAGCAGATTTTGGTTAAAACAGGCTAACCGGAAGTGATATATTACCTGAAGTTGTTAACAGTTTTTCTTGAATAAAATGGTTTCATTTTGATTTTAGAAATAAATGCTTCAAATTTTAGAGAATTAAATTCTGCGTCTAGCACATCAAGTATTATTAAATTAGCCCTTTGTATAAGCGAGATATGTAAATTTAAAACTTATATACTTTATGGTTTTTGTAATGAAGCTTGCTATGGATTAGGACAAAAAATAACAAAAAAATAAAAAAAAGATGTCAATGTCAAATTACGTCAAATACGTGCAATTTTTTAATTGAGTCTATACTTCATATTAGTCTTGCGTACACGGAAGTCGTGTGGTGTCCACATCAGATTTTTTAAATAATGAATTACAAAAGTATATTGTCAAAATTATTTTTAGGAAAATGTAAACCACACAGTTCATCTTCAGAAACAAGTGAGGAAGATGAACTCTGTGGTTTACATTTTTCTAAAAATAATAATATACTTTTGTAACTCAACATTAAAAAAAATAAAATTCAACTGAGTAAGTTTACATTTCCCTGAAGAAGGCATATTTGGTGCCGAAACGTCGGCTATTTAATAGAACAATTTTCAAACGTTTTCAACAGACGGGTTTTCTCTAAGTTTTCCAGTATTATTTTGATCCAGTCGAAGAATACATATTTAAAAATATTTAGCATTGACAAAGTTTTGTTTCACGAATTTAAATTATTTATTTAATGCATATGGAAACGGTCAACTCTCAAGAGTTATTTGATATTTTCCGTGAAACGCAATATAGATGATATTTAAATGTTAGTTAGATTAATTTTCAAATACAAGTACAAGTACAATGCAACCATCTAATTATTACCTACATCAAATTCTCTATGTTGCATCTTACAAAATATCTATTTGCTCAACAAAGTGCAGGTTTATTATCGTTAACCTAGTAGCAATAAAACCTTTCTGAAGTGTGTGTATGGACAATAGAACCTCTAGCTGTGTCACCTCACCTGACGACTCATGGCTCATGTCGTCCGCGATATTGACTAGATCTCCGGGCTTGGATGTGATAGCGAACGAACGCTAACGTTACCGCGATGCGCATTGCAACAGTTACTGCTGCAACCAAGCGGACGATGATAACCGACTCTTTCACGAATATTCTTTCTATATTTTTTATACTATGTTCAACGTGTGGAAATTATCTAAACGATAAGAGTTTATAGCCAAAATAAAGTATACACTGACGAAATGATACACTTTATAATTTGATTAGCTAGCATTTATAAAAAGTGTAAAAAAATGTTGGGAGGAACACCTGAAGTTTGAATGAAAAATCTGATATTGTCAACAAAATACATTTCGCTATTTAATTTTAAAATTTAAAGTCTCTAAATTGAATTATTTTTTAACTTGTCCAATCGTATAAAATTTTACGTGTAAAAATTATTCTTTAAATCGAATTCTTTAATTCTAACTCTTCTTTAAACGAATTATATTATTAAATTCACCTCTCTATAAATCAAATTTAGATACAATTCTTAGACTTTTTGGTCCGCCCCTCTAAACTATCTACCGATACCTTTATTTTCATTTGAAAACTGTGATTGGGGCATGTTCGGCTGTATGTGGGTTATCCAACCGAAACGATTTTAGAGGGACTAGAATCAAATCTCAAAAAAAATATCAAAATTTAATATAGAAGAAGAATATGTCACTAATTAACAGCAAAATTGAGGACAACTTTTAGATTTTCTTTTATTTGGTAATTACATCAATGGCTTTGTGAGACAACAAGAAATTGAGATAAAAAAAATGCATTTTACTACAATTACAAAGTCACCAAAGAGCACCAATACCCTACGAAGCCAACTGCAAATTCCCACTTTCATAATTTCAATTCACCCTAATGTACAGGGTGTAAATCGAAAAGTAGAACATAGGCGTTTAACATGGGAAATCAATGTTTGCGCAAACGTTACTTAATTATTTTATGCAAAAATACTTCAAATAAAAGTTATAGAGATTTAAATTTTACATCGAATGCATGTGACGCGATTATTTTATCTCTGCAACGTAAAAATTGATTATAAATTTACTATTTTTATGAGCTTTTAGTCTAGGCAGCCATGGATTTATGACAAAAAATAAACAAATGCGTTGTTCTTAACTATCAATTAAAAGTAAAACAATTTACCTTTTTGTGTTTTTTGATAATTTACTACTATAATATAAATTTAGTTCTAATTGACAGTTATAAATAACGCATTTGTTTATTTGTTGTCATAAATCCTTGGCTGTCTAGACTAAAAGCTCAAAATCAACGACTTTATAATTATATTTACCTCCCGCTACCCTTGGTAAGGGAGGTATAGGGATTGTGCTAAAAATCGCATATCGAGATTCTGGTAAATGACCACGTTTTAAGGTCCCTAGAATCCAATTTTAATATTTTCACAATGATGTCTGTGTGTATGTGTGTATGGATCCTCCACTCTAACTCAAATACAATCATTCAGAAAACTTTGAAACCTTGTATTTCGAATTTTTTCTGTAATGGAAAGAGCCTATTAGATTTTGGTAAAATCGAATAACCGGAAATGGCACTTTACTAGAAGCTCAAAACAGTTTTTCCTCGAAAATTACCTTTAAATGTTATTTTTCGAGATTAATGTTATTATAAAAATTAAAGATTATTAAGTTTTCTATAGATTTGAATTAATACTTTTTCTATATATTTTATGGATAAATTTATGAAATTATCTAAAATTTAAATCCTAGAACCTACGCTTTAAACAAACAAAATGCAGTTGTACAATGTTTGTAACTGACAGATAAATGTCACTATCAAAGAACTAATCATTTCAAAATAATATTAATAACGTTTTAAAAAGAAAAAGGTAAATACAGCATATGTAAATATGTAGATATGTATTTAGATTTTATTCTATCCCGGTATACAAAATTTAATCTTCATTTAATTATAGCTCCGGTGGCTTAATGGTTAGAGCAACACCTCATGTCATGAGTGCCTTCGGGGCTCTCGGTTCGAATGCAACTAAGACATGGATATGTATGAATGTGAACCTCTCTGTAATTGGCATTTAATCTTGTTGACGGGTTTAAAAAAAAGGTAGTTACTTGAATTAGATTAGACTATATTTTAAGAAATAAACTGTTAAAATTAGAGTAAAATTCACTTATCCAAAAATAAGCATTAACTTTACACGTTACACAGATGCAACAAAGAAAACAATGTTCCCCCAATAGTGACGTTAATTTCTTTTCTATTTCAAACGTGAAAATTAATTTTTTTTATATTTTATAAATATTTCTTGATTGCGGTAACACATATTGATGATTTTAGTATAGCAGGATTTGCACGGAAATAGTTATTACATATCATATTTTATTTATAAATTATTTATTACCAGATTTCTTTTAATAATTCGCTTTCCAAATATTTTTATACCGTACAGTGCTCAAAACTTTCACATTGACTGAAACAGGTCACTCTTTATTGTTAGTTTCATTTTCTAATAATGGTTTTATTCTATCATTCAAATTCAGCAGATTTTCTTTCTAAACCTGAAAATTTAAATCACTTTTTAGTTTCTATAAAATGAACAACTAAACATTTCCTGGAAAACTAACCTATAATTTTTTTTGAATTAAACACACAAATTATATTGTCATACTACTGCTGTCAATTGAGTTAGACTCGCGATAAACTAGGGTGCGAGCAGGTCTAAATTTTAGTCTAGATTTAAAACTGTACTAGCGCTCAACTGCCTCTGTGAATAACTGTTTGCGCTGGTCAAAGTTAGACTTGAGATGGACCTGGTTTAAACTTGAACAGATGCACTATGAATACGACTGATAGTCTTTAAACCGGATCCAAGTTTTAATACAATTCCACAGGCCTAGCCCTAATCGTGAAGATATTAAAATCGGATTCTCCGAACCTTAAAACGTACTTATTTCAATATCTCGGTATATGATTTTTAGCACGATCCTTATACTTCTTTTTCCTTTGGTAGCGAGAAGTAAAAATAAACTCTTTAATTCACCTTCGAAAAAGTTTTTGTAGAGTAGAGAAAATCAGAATATTCGTGTAACATCCAAATTTTACATCGAGATTCTTAGTTCCCCAAACGGCAAACGACCACTATTCTTTTTCCATATTCTTCTTAATGTATTCTGAATTGTCGTACAGTTATTATCGTTATTACGTCTATCTCTTCAGTGCAATCCTCCGTGGATGTTGCTTTTTAATTCCCTGCGCTTACAATTGTATCATCTTAAAGCGTGTTCTTGCGCACTTATGTCCGAGTCGTCCAGTGGAGAGCCATTAGTGGATGGTAACCGTGTGTTGGTGTGCGTTGGCTTTGTTATTCAGAGTGAGCGATGCAGAGTGCATAGCAGACAATCCCTGCGGTGCACTGGGACAAATCGGTCGATAGCGCGATATTTGCTCTGCTACTTCCATCTACTTCCAGAACCAGCCAAGCAGCGAATATATGCATCACTGACAAGAGGAGGACATCCTTACAGATATAGTTTCGTTATGTAATAAACAGACGCAAAAATGAACAATGTATATAAGATACTTTTTCTGGGCCCGTTTTCAAAATAGGTTTTATTATAGCTGTTATTTTAGAACAGAATAGACACGTGCACAGTACGACAGCATCACGGTCGCATTAGGCGTTTGACACAAACAAAAAATGCACACTCACTGCACTAGCATCTAGTCCTCTAGCCGCTCACGGGAACATCGATGTCGAACACAAACGACAGTCAGTCGTCTTGTATTTCAACCAAAACACAACAATAACTTCACCTAACGCACAAAAATCACTCTTGGAAAACCCGGGGTAAGTTTTGTGCATTAGGTAAAGTTATTGTTGTTATTTTTAGTCGAATTGCAAAAACATATTTAAAAATTTTAAGCGAATCTCCACATTTGCCTTTCGTTTGACGCTCGTATGCACGGCTGCAACACGCTTGCGCTTTGGTGCGGCCGTGCTTGTTCGCTAAACGGACCGGGTGCGGTTGGGTATACAGATATTCATATTTATTTGGGGACTTGGTGCATTAGATGACCGGTTGTGATTCGATTCTGAACTAGAAACTATAAATTATTTCCAAATTTTGAACAAGAGATCTCTATGGTGTACTCTCCATGACAGCTTTGAAAGCTCATATGGCGATGCAAACGTCCTCAAATGTACAAATATATCGTCGTTGCAGAAATCTGTGAATAAAAGCAAATTAGCACACTCAGAAATGGATAATAACTCATGATGGTATATTTAAAAAGTTGCATCTACGACATTATGAGAAACTATAGCAACCCAAGCAACCAAATGACGCAACATCGACGGATATATGACGCAATTTGTTGACGTCAAAAAACGATTATGTGTGGGTCGAATCGACGTGGTTTAATGGCGAAAATTTGACGTCGTTTATAGACGATACATAGACGAAGATTACATACGTGACACAATATTCAAGGAAGATTTAGTACATTTTACAATTTTTTTTAAACTTTTATCATTGCTTTCGTGTTCAAGAAACATAAAGGTAATTATCAAATATACTAAAATAATATTTTTTTGGCGCACCCAGCAATGGGTAATATGCCGTGATGATATATTTATTTATTTTATTTTATTTATATTTTTTTTGTTAAAACAGTTATACATACAATTTACAAATGACTGCGACGGTTGCTGAACGTTTGTATAACGTGAACATTGACAAGTCAATATTAAACGTGTGTCGAACGTTTCTTCAACGTCAAAATAATGACGTCAAATAACGACGTCGCATCGACCAGAAACGTCGAAAATTTTACGTTAAAAACACGTCGCCTAAACGACATCCATCGACACGTCCATGATGTGTTGCTTGGGAACTTGTCCTTTCAAATTTTGATTGATTATAAATGCTTACATACATGTTTTATTCAATGGACAGGAATGAAAATCAATAATAATTATTATTTTTCTAGAACTTCCAGACCCCCCGAAAGATTGCAGCCTCCACACCCCCTGCCCCCTATGTATAGAAATTTCGTGCGAAGCTGGAGAAGACGGCGGTCTGACCCAGAGTTTCATTTTGGAGGTCAACGATGTCTCTCCTAGCGTCCAAGCGGCAGGAGCTACGACCCTAAGCGACCAGGCAAAAGCACCACCAGTCATGAGACTACAACAACCTGAACCAGTGTTCAGGGTACATGCTCTGGAACCTGGACGGGAGTACCAGTTGGCTGTCTACGCCCAAAATGCGAGAGGAAGGTCTGAAGCTACTGTTGTAGCTGATGTCAAGGTCGCTAAGCAACAGCAAGGTAAAAAAAAGTTTATCTAAATTTGGTTGTAAGTTGTAAAACACATTTCTCTTTCTAGATGCAACCGAAGAAACCTCCTTATCTCCTTCAGACACCAACTCTCTCTCCTCTCCTGCAACGCACTCTCTCGCTCTCATCCTAGGAGCTCTCATCATAGCTGCTACCTTAGTAATAGTAGGTATAATAGTTATCACAGTGATCATTCTTCGACGAAGAAGAACACCTAGGTCTTCTCCATCTCTTCGAAGGAGACGTGCAGATAGCAAATCAGACATGGGTGACCTCGGGCTCGAATTGAGAGATTGTGATGCGGGTTTTGGAGAAGGTTTCCAAAGAAGAAGTTTGGAGTGGAGAGAAAGACAAAGGACGAGTTTGATGATGCCAGGGGAGCGGGCGTCGCAGCATATTTCAATAGGTGAGAAATTTTATTGAATTAAGTAGAGCATGGCTTCCTCTATTAAATATATTTTAATTTTTATCTATAGTTACTTGTTTACTATTGTTCTTTCACTTAAATATTTGCCTAATAAGGCAGCAGTTTACGATGCCGAAAAGCTGGGTTTGTAAATAAGTGTGTCACAAAACTGTAAAGGTTTAAAAAAAATATTTTGATTGCAAATGGTTTGGGCTAAATAAAAAAAAGTATTTTATCACAGTGTTTCCACACGATCCTGCACAACTGCTCACTATTTGTCTGTACTCCGTCGTATCCAAATCAATACTTATCAAGTCATAAAAATTATTTGCCAACTAAAAGTAGTCTTTAACTACCGTTACATCCCACCTCCAAATCACCAATTAATAAAACAAAAGCTAACACCTCGGTAATTGAATTTGGGGGCTTACGTAACCATTTCGTTGTCCGAATTAAGGTCTCCGTACGCCCTAGGCTTGTGCTGTTTTTTTAGCTTCAACTTTAAACTAAAATTTAATAAATGCGCCTCCGAATGCTGCTAATATGATAAAATTGGGCGTCCCCTAACATCTGTGCACCCTAGTCTACAGCCTAGTTAGCCTATTCGGTAATCCGACAATGGACGGACCTTTAGATATCTGTAACAATGCAAGGAGATAGCCGACTGCTCTTTAATAACGTACACGAAGATACAGTAAAAGTGATAGAGGCGATGAAATCAATAAAACTGATTTATTTTGTGATTTCAGCAATAATCATTTACTTATTTTTCTGTTGGACTACATTTTCATAACTATGTACCGTTCTTTATTCATTGTTCTTGAGCTATTCCCTTGTCCTTGTTTCGTGAATATTTAGAGACAGGTAGGGCGTATTCGCGACAGCACGACAATTAGAAGTGGACGGGCCCGAGATATCCTGTTAGATCCGTCAGAGTACGAGGTGAATGCAAATCGAGGGCGTTAATGCTTTAATAAGGAAAGATGAAGGGCTGAGCCACACACAGCCCTGACAAGAATATAAACTAAACAGGGAGTTAATAATAGAATTTTTATCCGGCGAAGACAATGAAATTATGCGTTCGTTTTAGGGAAGAAAATCTCAAACTATATTTTGCTACAATCGAGAAAAAAAGTAGGTCTTGCCAACGGTATTTGTTAGCAATTAGCAAATAATTGTAGACACAGCTATTTACTTCCATTGCTACTAGAACGGTCTACAAAACACCAGTTCATTGTTTCATTTTCATAGAGTCATGATATAAGTGAAAATTAACAAAAAAATTATTAATGATTGAAAAACTAATTAATCTTTCTGATCGCTGAAAAAGTTGTGTTCACATCTGATTTAAAGTATTTTTTCAGACCTCAATTAGTTGACGCCTAAGCGTACTTGTACATTCACAATCACTTTAGACCGGGGGTGCTCAAACAAATGATCATAGACAAATTATATACTATTGTCAGCTAAAAGATATATTTTCAATGGTGTAACTTTCCAATATGGCGTCTGCATCGTAACTCAAAATTCAACAGTGATAAAATTAGAGCGTCACCATTTGAATGGAAATAAAAATGTACCCTAGAGTGCCTAGAGGTTCAAACCAAAAGTATTATTTCACATTTGTAAGTCCTACGCAAAATTAAAAAAAACAGCAAAATTTAAATTTTCGGCTATATTTAGTGCCTAAGCATGTTTATCAAATAACGAAACACCACAAAAATGCAATCTGAACCGAAAGTGCCATTTTTGTTTTTTATAAATACCTACATGAAAATGCTTCTGCTTTGCTTGTAATTTTAAGCAAGTATGTGCAGAGCAACTATAAGCAATCTTTATTAGGTGTAAACTCTTCTAAATTATTATGATTTGAGTAACAATATTTCAACTTTGTTTATTTAGCAAGTCAAAATTCTGTTTAGAAATAAAGAACTATCTGTTTAGTCCAGGTGTCAGCGGTCTGTATATTTAGAGTGTTAACAATTAAGTACATAACTTATTGCAAGCCTACATATAGAGTTGATATTTGGTTATGGATACATATGATACCCTGCACCCTCCATATCTCAAATATCCTCTCATGAAAAAGTGAACCTTTTAAGTTTTAGTTAATCTGTATTAAATACTCATGTCGGAAACACGTGTAGTCGGATTTTAGTTTGAGCGTGTGTTAGACGATGTCTCACAGAGTTGCAATGTAACTGTTTAGTTTCTTGTTTAATTATGTTTAGTTTAATTAATAATAATGTTAGTGTATGTAAATATGTATAAATACTCGTATAAATATCCATAATATATAATAAATAACCAAGTTTATATGCTCCTCCTCAATAAAGTGGTCTCCAATCAACCTCGACCACAAATTAGTTAAAGTGTCATAGTAATAGCAGCACCAACATCAGAACATCGTTATCCTCCCTTGTGTTACAATATTGTGCTGGTTTCAAATTTTATTGCAAATATACCTGCAAAGAACTATTTTCAATTCTTGGTTTACAAATAACTATTGTAGTTCCTTGCCGCATTTATATTAGAGAAATAATAATAAAATGCTAGTCCTTAATTCCTGCAACGTTCATCTTTCATTATTTCTCTCCAAATGCCGTCTTTTCGCTTGGCACATATCTTGTCTAATTCCATTAGGCAAGTGGCAAGTGCATTACGGCTGATGTTTCCAATGTAATTTGGCGGTGTACTTTGAGCTCGTTATCCACAAAGCCCTAGCCCAGTGGACGGATGTACGCGTGACGTGAGAAGCGACACACGCAGCTATTTGTATTCTGATCCCGGGCGAGGTTAGTCGCCGGTAATCAGAGAACTAAATGCCTTCAGCGACACACACGTGCTCATAACTGCTCTAGACACAAACTAAGGTAGAAATGTTATATACTCCCTTTGCACAAAATGATTGAGAAATAGAACAAGAAGGATTAATATTTACATATAAAAATATTTATCGGTCAGCGTTATTAAAAACCATATTGGTTAAACAATCCAGCTTGATTTATTTAAAATATAATTATCAAATTGTTCGAAAACAACTAGCTATTAGGTATTTTGTACAGTGTGGTGATATCAGTTCTTTTATTTTTACAGTAATCATATTTCATCTCAGTCTCACTAAATGGTCTATAGATACAATTTTTTTTTAATAATATGAACACACTTTTTGTGCAGGATATTTTATAGTTATAATGTGAAAAAAATGAAATACTATATGTATTTAATTTTTTCTAGTGTTGAATGGAATAAAAAATAAAATAAACACATATGTTCCTGTATTTGCAATTATTTATTATTGACATACGCTTGTTAGATTGAAAGTTCAATATGAGATTTAAAGTAAAATTTGTTATCGTAAGTTCTTACATTCATCATTTGTAAAACAGAATCTATGTTTCTGGTCAATATCAAAAATATTAAGGGATAGATAATAGGGGATTACAGCTCAATCGAATTAAGAGAAATTAGTAAAAAATACTGAAAGTATATGCTTAATAATGAATATTAATAAAAAAATAAAATGATTAAAATACTTCGGAAATAAGGGGGTTTTTGTTTTAGCAGCTCGTCACCCATATGAATTCCATATATATTATTTTGATTGGCGACTCAAAGACTATACCTATAAATATATAACAAATACCGAGTTAAGGCGTGGAGTCTACTACCAATGGAAGTAGACAAATTCAAATAGCGGGCACGTGGCTACCTGTCCAGTACTGCAATTCTCAAACAGTTTTTATTTGAATATAAATTTATTGCATTCAACTTAATAATTTTGATACACTTGCAATTATAAAGCATGTAGACTTGTACAGTGTTATAATATTCATCTGTTTTTTTTATAAATATAATTTTAAAATAGCATACATTTAAAAAACATTTTAGATCTACGAAGAAAACAGTTTAATATAAAAACTTACATTCGTGACGTCACATCTATATTTCCAAACTTCGGAGGACCATAACTCGCTTATTAATAGGAATTTTTCACCGGATTTTCACCAATAGTCTTAGTTTCTGATGAAATTATATTTAAAAAATGGTGTCAGTATACAGTACTTCTGCAAGTTTTTAAATCTTTTCTCTGTTTCGGAATAAGAATAACATATTCTAGCACGAGCACGCTATTGATGCTAGAAGGAGCTTTATTCTTAAACGGTTTTTGGTGACATTTTGTTATTTGGGTTTAGTATGACTCCATTAAATACGCAAAATATCTAGGCATCGGAAATAATAAAAAACATAAATCCCTGTCACCAACTTAGCTATTCTACAAAAAAAATCCCATAATAGATTGCCTTCTGTAATTTGTGAATATATTATTTGTAATTCAAGATAGTCATCACGGTTTTAATTAGCTTATCAAATTTTAAATTGTCAGCATAAAATAAAATACATAGTTTGACTAAATGAAAGATCAGGGGTTCAAGATGTAATCCTTGAGGTACACCTGATGTTATAAATATTAAATGAAATTTAAACCTATTGATTGCAGAATAATACTTGTTATCTGTTGTATACGTACGATTCAATCCATTTTAATAATGTACTGTGAATCCCCTACAATTTAAGTATGGGAGTTAAAGTAAGTCGAAGGATTCGATCAAATGCTTTTCTGAAGTCAATGTATATTAGGTCAATTTGCAGTTCTTTTTCCACATGAAACCTGAAAAAAATCAGTATATGGAATCAAATAATTGATACCAACTGATTTCCCAGTGCAAGAGTCGCGTTGTTTTTCAAAATGTAATTTTAAAAAGTATTTTCTTATTAATAACTTTTATGTTATTCTGAGCAGTATATAACAACAATTTATCTGATGCGCGATATATCCATCCAAATATATTATTTTGATAATAATGAAATGATGTTTTATTTTAGAGTCTACAAACCCTGAAGACCACCCCTATTACTGAAAATTTTTTCGTAAGTAATTGACTTACTTACTTACTAATGTTTGGTGTTGTGTGGTATTTCTAACCGTATACTTAGTGCTATATATTTTGTCGTATAATGATAACGTAGTGCTACATTCTGTCATCATATTATAATCTGGCTATTCGTGATGCAATATAAAGAGGTTCTAGTAATTTTATTATTTCATTGCTGTTATTAGGATGTATTTATGCCACGCAGTGGCTTGCATGTCTGGCTATCGATGGAAATTTCTAAAATAACCTATACAGTATCGCGGGATCTGCAGTTATTACAGGAACGCGAGATGTGATAAGGCAGGAGTTGGACTCCCGCATGGAGCATACATGCAAACCAACACCTACAAGGGAATTAAGACATTTCCATGAAACCCTGAACGGTTCGAAGGAAACCAACAACTTTATGCTGTAATTCGCAACAAAGAAGTTATTGCTGCAAAATATATGCCAATTTTGGACGAATAAAATCTGAATTAAATTTTTATTGTACTTGGGCAGTTTACAAAGAAATTAACCTAGCCATGAAACAAAAGACGAACGATAACAACTTTTTGTTGTTAGATTTGTGTCACATTTTTAAGTTCATACAGTAAGTTGCATTCAAATCGTATTATTTATTAGAGTTTAGCGTCGAATTTTGGGTTAAAAAATAAGTGAAACTAAATTGGAGCATGATAAAATTCTTAACAACGGAAGGCAATGGTCCTAAAAATATTCACGAGAGAATGGTGGCCGTGGATGGCAAGATACCCCAAGTTATTTTAAAGTAAAATTTTGGTGTAAACAGATTCGATGGGGAAGGGATTCGATATAAGATGATATAAAATCTGGTCGTCCACTTAAAGCACGAACTGCAGAAAATGTTCAACAAGTTGAAAAATTTGGTGCTTACAGATCGACGGTTGAAGGTTTCTGTTATTGCCAAGGAACTGTCTATATCCGAAACCAGTGTTTGGAAACAGTTGAAGAAACGTTGGGAAAAGAATGTTAGTGGTGAACGAAGTTATTTATTTTTTTATTTATTTATTTATAATAATAGGCCGTACAACAGGAGCTAGTCCCAATTATAGTACAGCACTAATTTACAAACAACAATGAACAATAATTTGAAAGTTGTAGTGTAGATACAATTTCATACAAGGAAATAAAATAAATATTTAATATAATTTACCATATAAATGAATATAATAAAGTTACGAATTAATCGCAGAAATATAGTTAATAACAGTCTTCTTAAATTTTATTAAGTTGAAGAAAAACATGCTATGTTGAAAATAAAGTATTGTTCAAGTTCAAAATGTCTTCTTTCATAGCTAGGTAGATTTCTTTACAAATTGTCCTTGTAATCAATAGTAATCAAAATAAAGGAAGTAAAATATTGGAGAATTAGTAAAAAAAATATTTGAATTTTAGCTACAACTTACATTTCGTATCCTATGAACCTTTTTAATTTAACAGCTATCTCTTTCCATCGCTGCAAATAGTAAGAAAATGGCGCGAACAACTGCCAGTTGGGCTGTCAAACGAAACGTCAAAAATATTGCAGTCATTAAAATACCTGTATTCTTAGTGAAAATTTGCATCGTTAGACATTTTAACTTCAATAAAAGCTTTTGTAACTTATTTGGATACGATTTTATAAAGTTATTTGAGATATTCTCACATTTTACGTCTTAAGTTTTTAGAAACAAACGTCATAAATCTTAGTTGTCCTTTTGTGCGCAGATCCCCATTGCGCATATCTTCTATCTCTTTAAATTGAAAAGGTCCATTGATTCACCTTCAGGCTATGTTTATATAATTAAAAATCAACATACCCTGAAGATGGATCAGTTGGATCCGAAACGTCGGTTGTAGTTCAAACGTAAATATTTTTTTTTAAGTTTCTCCAATATTTTACTTCCTTCATTATACATTAATTGTCGATAAAATTTTTAATAAGTAATCATAATATAATCTGGAACGATCGAAACATATTTAAAAATTTAAATAGACCGTTCCATATCTAATAATTTTGCCTTTAATCATCACAAATAAGAGCTAAGAATTAAATATCGCATATCAAGATTTTATTGAATTTTAAATAGGTCTCCATTGAAATATCAAGAAATTTAAGAATTACAAAGAAGGTAAAATTGGAAAATAAATTTTACCAAACTAATGTACCTAATGAACAAAAAAATTAAAATTCGACCAGTCATTCTCAAATAAAGGGCTTTTTAATTTTAAATATTTTATTTTATTTATTTTTTCGAGAATAGAAGGATATAATATTTCCATACCTCCATTAAGCATGTTTTTGAGAAAAATGCGTATAAAGTTTTACCGTAATGTTATTTAAATGTGACTAATCTAACAGAGATATGAATGGAACAAATGAATACATGTTTATTTTTAAGTATAGATTTCGAGTGACAAAAAATTAGTGGCAATTAGTTAAAAAATGTGATCAATTGATGAACAGAATATTTACTTAATATTTTTATGTAAAAAAATTATGCACAAAATTGACCCCTGTGGTGCACTCTCCACGCCAGCAATGAGTGCCCGTGAGGTGACGCCTGGTAAACGCCCACACGGTAAAAATATGTCATCATCATTACCGAATTCTGTGTACAAGCAGATTGGCACACCCAGCAATGGGTAATAAGCCGTGATGATATATTTATTTATTTATTTTTTATGTTCCCATTTAAAATTTGTCTTGTAATTTGAGAACCGACAGTGATTTTATTTGTTCATTACATTTGTCTTCTAAGATAGATATTATTTGCCAATTCATTCTTTGTAGTTCTTATAGTTGTCTGGAAATAGATGATTACTATATTTAGTCATTTGGACCGAAATTGGTACTTTACTTGAAGCATTAACCAGTTTTTCTTAAAATATCTAAATAATCTACAGTTTTGATGATTATGAATAATGGAGATGGTAAAGACGAATATTAACATCCATCCCCAAGCGGGATTCGAATCAGAGACTCTTGGATTGCGAAGTGACATCGTTGCCCCTATGCTATCCTGGTCGGCATTTTCTTCTCTTATTGATATTATCATTTATTTACACCTTTCTGTATACACAAAATAAGATCTATCTCCGTCTAATTCGATATTCTTGTTAGTAAATTCTTTTACGTTCTTTCACGCCTTGGCAGAGATTTCCCTTCGGCTCCACCAAATAGCTGGCGTTTCTTTTCCTAGGGACCGTAGTAATGAAAAGCTGGATTTTGAAATTGTTATCACGTATCTGCTAACGGCTTGCCACCGTGTCACAGCCTTCTATTTGCTCCTGCGGTGATTCTGCGGGCATTAACCCACCAGGAATTCAAACCATTTACTTGCTTATTTTGTCTCCGTTATTAATTTCAACTCTTTCAAGAAACCACAAAGTTTTAAAAAGCCAAAGTGATAAGAACAATACATTATTTTTCTGAAGAAAAATTAAGAGATGATTTTTACCACAAAATATTTTGTAATACAAATTAAAGATTACAAACAATAACAAAGGAAATTAATTTGTTAGGCCGTAATCTTAAATAATTAATTCATGCCTTAAATTTGTTTTTTATGGATGATGTTTTGTCATTTATAAATTGTTGATCTTTTTCAAGTTTCAATAAAATAAGAAACTTTCTCTTAAAAAGTGGAAAAATATTTTGAAGGAATGTACCTACGAGTATAATATGCTATAAATAATTTGAATTAAATGATTCAGGTCGGATTAAAAATTCAGTTGTTATGAAATGTAACACTGGCTATCCTACCGACTGCGCCAACCATAAAATAAATATGTCATATATTTTTAAAATATTTATTTAATACTGATATTTACTTAGCTGTACCCGTTGCAATTATTTGATACCAACAATTTTATGTGGTTATGTTAATATACATATTTTAAAAAAGCTAAACCTTATTAATTTTATGTTTTTGGGAATATTTTTATTAGTTCTTAGTCTTATATCATTTCGCTTCGGCTATTATCACGGTGTAGTATCTATAGGTGAGAGCACGAGATGCGGTGACATGGCTAAATAACTGGGAAACAAAATGGTGCTAACGCGACCCGTTATCATATGACAGAAAATGTTTTGCTACAAAATGCACAACAGGGTATGGATCCAATAAAGAGAAATATAGTCTTTTTAAGGTGCCAAAATATGCAATTTAGCGGTAGCCAGCTACACTATAGGCGATTTCGGGCGACAACCGTTCACTTGCGGTATGTTGCGGTCAGGTGCGTTCACACATTCGGGCGCTAGGAACAACATACCCGGTATGCTTGGATCAGTGCTCACAGCTGAACGGGTTTGCTAGTCGGGTCAGCTCTCTGTTCACTATTTCTATCTCTTTTTATCATGTATTTTTTTGAAATGTCAAAAGTCAAAACACTCGGACTCGTGGTCTTATGTCAAACAGAGTGACATTATTTTCGTTGACTCCTTTTTGGACAAATATGGAAAAAACTATCTTTCTCCGTTAATGCATTTTAATTGTCAGACACTATTTTTGACAGTATTAAATGTCGCAGAATATACATAACCTCAAAGCACGGTGTCAACAAGTGAACCATTGATTTTTGGCGCCACCACTGACCATAGCATACCGCAAGTGACCGTAACTGATCCTAAGAAGTGAACGGGTATGTCGCCCGAAATCGCCTTATAATCACAGAAACAGGTGCTAAGATAAATTTCTGATTGAAAGGTGTCAATGTCAAGTGCATTTGACATATGTTGTTTTATAATTTTACTGGAAATATAGAAACGTTTCTGTATGGAATTTGTACAAAATACATACATAGAACTGACAAAAGATAATGATTGAAAATATAGAATATTATGCGTTATATATGAATAATTTAATATTTTAAATATTTTGTGTAAAAACCGGGTCGCAACAAAACCTGACATCTAGCGGCACACTGTATGAACTAGCCCATTTAGTTAGCCATTCTTCGTAATGCATTGGAATACGTCGTGCACGCACCTATAGATACTACACCGTGGCTATTATCAACGACAATCTAATTAATTCAAATGAAACAACCAAAGTGTATCAAATTATCAAACATTAGGTGTTCACTATTAATCGAAATTTCAATCATACTGCATTTGTTCTCATTTCTTATTTTGTAATAACACATATTGTCTATGTAGAAGATTTATAATTTAATAAAAACTCCATAATATTATTTGTTACAAATATATGCAACGGATACAGCTACTAATTAAATTTTTTACCAACAACCTGAAAATCGTTTTGATGGATTGTTTGAGTGTTTATAAAAAAACACGTTGACACAATGACGTCATCTCTAATGTGATATTGCCTGATGCTCTACCGGCTACTGGTCACAGCAGAATCCTAAAAGAAGGAATCACCAACCTTTCCTAGTCAAAAGGTTATTATTTGAGCTGCAATGTCCGGTAGAGGCATCATTGGCCCTTATTTCCATGAAGGTCAACGCGTAATTGTCAATCTTCGTTCGAGATTAGGGGAATGCCAACAGCGTAACAGTCAACATCTGGATAACGTTACGTATGCTAAATAATTTTCTATTTTGGTGACTTATTAAAACAATAAACAACCCTAGTGATTATTTATATTATTTTGTTTTATTCAACTTTAAAATACCCGATACCATTTTTGGCCATTGTGTTTAAATCATTTTAGATTTATTTCTTTTACTTATATTAAATCTAGAAATATAACTTTTTAAATACAAAGATATTATTTATACTATTTTAGTATTAAAGAGCAAAATTTCCGGCGTCTAAATTACAGAATCAAGTGCAATAAAACAAACACAACTTCATAATCAAAAACTTATCATCATATCAACGTCACTACCTTCGTGTTCGCAAATGGGTGCCAGTAATTTCTATTTTAAATCGTTTTCCGCAGAAGAAAATTCAATGACAACCACGGTATTCATTACGATTACGTGTTCCCTTTCATGAAAGCTTCGCATCGATTGGCTTGAATTTTTCATCCAGCTGGTTGTGTACCAATCGTAGAGATCGGTTATTGATATTTTATAATAGAGTGGACGTCGATAAGCCGGAAATTGATTAATCATTTTTTGCAAACAGTGTGTCATGTAGGTTTAATATCTTCTCGCTTGGATACTTGTTTTCACTTTAGCCTGAAATATGTAATACGCGCACGCGATTACTTCATTAATATTTTTCTGTGTGCTGATAATGTGAATTCCACTTTTTAATTGAGAACAGAAACGATAATGTTGAACAATGTAAAGTCATACAAGAATTTTATAGTTTATCAAAGGATTAATTACCATGTATTAATATACCAGAATAAAAAACCTTTTCCTTATTTAGAAAACAAAAACTTTTACTGGAGATACCAAAAGTATGTATAGTATTTTGTGGTTACCAAAATAATTATTTGAATTAGAAAATTTGGGAACAACCTTTAAGTTTAGGGTTAAGAAAGTAGGCTATAAGTTCCGTCGTTATTTAAGACATTAGTCACGTCGTTTATTTATTGTGGACGTTTCGGACATTAATTTGTCCATCCTCAGAACTGAATGCTCAGCTTGCTGCCTTGCAGCTTACTTGTTTTTATATTCTGCAATAATTCTTGACAGAATTGTGCCGAGCACTGTTTTGTGAATATGTAGTTCATTATGGTAAACTGATTAACATTATATTATATTATATTTAAAATATTTGGCTAAGGATGGACAAATTAATGTCCGAAACGTCCACAATAAATAAATGACGTGACTAATGTCTTAAATAACGACGGAACTTATGGCCTACTTTCTTAACCCCAAATTAATTATTGTATCCCAACTTGGAAAGGTAACGGGAGTAGGTACCCATCAAGGCCAGTCGAGAAAAATTCCCCCAAAGAATATCCGGCCTAACCCGGATTCGAACCCATACTGGAAATACCAAAATATACGAAATATACGACTATTTTTACCATGGTTTCGCTTATTTTATTAATAAAATAAATTTTCACTTTTTATACGACTAAACAGGATGTCCAGGATAACGTGTCGTGTCCTACATAGGATCTCGAGAACTATACGATTTACAGCCGAATTCACCATTCGATCCACAGTTGATTCACAGATCAACGTTGATTCAAGATCAATTTAATTCACCATTAAAAATCAAGCTAATACAGTAATCAAAATCAAAGATCAACTAATTCGTCATATTCCATGAATCAAGAATTCATCGATGCATTTGACCTTATTTTTGACATTTATGGTTATGACTTATGACAAGCAGGTTCTATTTAGCTGATTTATGGATCTTAATCACTTGATTATTAATCGACAAGAAGTGTATTAATATTTGAGAAAACAGGTATATGTCACTTGATATAGATCAAAATTTTAAAGTTTTTTTGCAACCACACCTTTTAAAGTTGTCTTTATTTCACTTTTTTCAATGGCTAAAATGTGTCATTATAGAAAACTGCGAAATAAGCAAATAACTGTAAAATAAAAAAAAAAACTATGAAATAAAAAAGTCACCACTACTGGTGACTAATACTCTCATTTTTGCTCATTTTCTATCTTTTTAAAGAACTAAAAGCAAAAATTATCAAAATAAATTTTGTTAATAACCCTACCTGCTTTTCCATATCTTTGTTACCCATAACCGGGTATGGAATTTTCTTCAGATTAAGTATGTGTTGAAATAGTACCACTAGTGACATCTGTCGTCACAACCTGATTTCAGACCATATGTTTTTTCTGCTAAGTTCATTGTTGTATTCAAGGTTGTAGTTTAAAAAGTTGTAATTATTAAATTGTATTATTAAGTAAATAAAGGGTAAATAGTGAATAAAGTGAATAGAGAATACATTGAAGTATCTTGACATTTTCATCAAAATGACATTTTTCATTTAAAATTTATTTTAAATTTGTTTAACTGAAGATTGTAATGTTACAAAAACTTTTCGTATATAACACGTGACTAAACGGTGCTTTTTTTTCATTTGTGAGTTTTAAACGGCTCACTCATGAAAAAAAAGGCACTGTTTAGCCACTTGTTATATAAAATACTATTGATGTTGCGAGTAACTACTAAGTGTGAAATAATGCTGGACTTTGGTTTTCACATCTTAGGGGACTTTTGTATGTTTTTTCGAATGCCGATGCTCATTTTTTTTATTATATACTGTTAAATTTCCAATTATGAAGTGAACGTTTTATTTTTCTATAGACGCCACATTGGAAAGTTATACCACTGAAAAGAAATTTCGAGTTAATGTCTTAAATGTTTATTTTACAATAGATTTTTAATGATGTAGGTATCCATGAAACTCCAGATATTTTCTGGCTCATTTACGAATAGCATGTGTTACTCTCCCTAGTTCTTTTATGCGAGGTGCAGTATTCAAAATATAATATAACTTTTACGTTTTTTAGTATTTTTAGTCATATAATTATTTATATGTTTATATATATATATATATATATATATATATATATATATATATATATATATATATATATATATATATATATATTAATGAAATTTAACACATTTTTAATTCACCTATATACATTTGTCAGATATTATTTTCTTACATATTTTGTGCTTTTCAATTAAACCTTTTTTATCGGAAGCAAGGCCTTCATTGTTTTCCTTTCACGGAGGACATTTCAGTATCCCTCAGTTTTCAAATTCGATGTAATGTCTATATGAAAGAGAAATTCCTATATTCCAGTGACTAATTTGGGTATGTAGACACACATATGTGTAAAGGGGCCGTGCAGGACGAAAGGGCAAAGCGAAGAGGTTCGAAACAGGCAGTATCAAACGATTATACGGCGATTTAGCGTGGCAGAGAGACAAAGGCACCGGATATCCGTTACCGATAAAATTGAAATCCGCTTGTTCGGAAATAGACTTATATTGGGAGTGCTCCATTCTCAGCGGAATATGCACCAATGCAAATAAATTATTCAGAACTATATTTCTTTTGCTTTTAATTAATTTTCCAATAATATTAAAAACTTATTAATTGCCAGAAATTAAGCTTTTCTTGTTGTGTAAAGCTTCATTCACAGCTACAATGTTAATGCATAACGTTAATACATAGTGCTAATAGATAATGCGTAACGAAAGCCGTGTTCCTTCGGGCTTTGATTATGATTTTGTGAATCCTGATTAATATAATCGTGATTCTTTTGAAACAGGATTTAAAAATTATATCAAGAAAACAACACAATCTAGTGTCAAATGTCAATGTCATATGCAGACTAATGCAAACTATCCTATTTTATTCTATAAATAATCAACTGTCAAGTATTATAGTCAGAATTAAAAATGCATTATATTGAAGTAAAAAATAATGTTCTTGGTAAGGAACATGAAGTATGTTTATTTCAAACAAATCTTTCTGTGGTTCATTACACGCTTTTGTAGAAAAATCTTATTTCCCTTATTGCCACAAACCCCACATTCGTAAATTTCTTCGCTCGAAATAGTATATTTTCAATTTGTTCTGAACTGAATCCATGTGAATCACTCAAAAAGGTTGTTTCTGAAGGGAAGGGGGAAGGTTGCTTAGTGATCACAAAAAGAGTAAGTGGGCATAACGAATAGAAAACGTGAAAACATTATTTTTCTTAATCATGATCACTTTTATCATTCAGATTGCGAATCACAGCCCGAAGAAACACGGCTGAAGTTTTTTATATGGCAACGCACTGGATCATTCACAGCTAGTTTTATTATTAACGCACACGGTGTATAAATATAAGACGTGGGTCAACTCATCAAAAATATCCGTGTTTACGAAGTTGGCATCCGCCAGATGTCTCAGCGTGTAAGGTTAGAATTGTTCCCGCACATAGGTAACTGTCATCTGTCAATTTAAATTGAAATTGACACAAGTTAATTAATTTTATGTAAATATTCGATAAAATGTACAAATATCGAAAATACTGTTTCGTTGAAGGTTATAAATCAGGAATAACATCTAATAAAGAAACAATTCCGATTCACCATCCTTCGCAAAACATTGTGAATGCCTGGCGGAAAGTTGTACCCTCTCCAGCTAATAAAATCCTTCTAGAATGTTATGTGGTAGATCACATTGTAAAGGCGCTACATTTAAGTTTAGACTCTGGCCTACTGATCGCCGACATCAATCTGTCAACAAAAATTGATGAGTTGTCACACCTTCTTTATTTATAGGTACACCGAGTTAACGCATAATGCATAAATGCAATACATAGCAACAAAAGTTTGCAAACTCCAAACTTATATCCATTACGCATTATGCATTAAGTAAATTTGCGACAGCTGTCAAAATGAAGTTGCGAGAAATCTCAAAATCTTGAATGTCAAAGAAAACAAATAGCTGCATCTAGTGCAATATTTGTAATACCATGTGCTCAAATAAAATTAAACAAGGAAATACGTTTCAGCAATTCTTTCCTGCCAGGAAAACTTCAATTCCGACAGGTAATTTAGAATAAATAGAAATATCAATTATCAATTAAATTTTGTTGCAAAAAACGCTATGTTTTCCTTACGTTACGCGTTAGCATTATTACTAAAGTTATGTCATGCATTAACATTACGCATTAAAAAAAGTAGCTGTGAATGTAGCTTTAAGTGTGAATAAATTTCTCTACTGAGGTGTAGATTAGGTGATAAGAATTACTAGAAATTTCAAGCATACAGAATTTATTCGTACAAAATTGCCGTTTCTGTATACTTTTGTATTTTCATCAGTGTCTACAAGCATAAAAAACAATTGACTACATACAATATTAAAATGGCATTATCATACTTACAAGTAAGTTAGATTCTGAAACATAAATTTATGGGTACATGAATATATGTTTAAGATTATGTATACCTAATCTTACTTATGCGAGTGATAATGCTGATGTTAATGTTGTGTACCTACTAAAGTAAGTTATTTTTGAAACGAATAGTATGTAACAGAACTAATGTACAAAATTAATGGCGTATTTCCGAGAAAATAATAATAATAATAATAATAATAATAATAATAATAATTAGTTTTTTCCTATTAATTTTTTTTACACGAGCTCTGATACTCCCTGTATATATTGTGCTCCGATGAAGATATACTAGTAATTGTAATTATACTGAAACGATGGTTTGGAAAAATGTATGTTGTATGTACCAAATTAAGTTTTCCTATGCAATTTTTCTTATTAAATATATCTCAGATTATCAAAAATAAATTTTCTTATCTCTAGAGAATTTCTTTTTCTGGAAAGCGTTGTTTAATGCAAAACATGAAAAAAGCACTAAAAACAATCAGCTCAGTGTGTGCGAAGAATTTGAAAAGTTCCTAAGTTCGGAGATTACAAGTTAGAAGCGGCGTCGCATCCTTTGGTCCATATTCAATGAGGATTTCACGACACTAGGCGCAGACAATTTCCAGACAATGTTTTTTGACGCAGCATTTAAGAAATTGGACATAATTTCTTGCACGGAAATAAAAAAAAATGCTCATAGTTGTTTAACTATTAACACACGTGCTAGTTACAATTTTCTTTCTATTTTGCGAATGTAACAAAGCTGTTACAGCACTCAAAATAATTTGTTAATAGCTCATTCGAATGCTGCAATAGACTAGTTCAATTAATTTTTTTAAGGTTAATAAACGAACTAAATGATTATTAAGAACACTATTTATATATAATTATGAATTTGAAAGTAGTATTAAGTCGAGGAGAAGAAATAGAGTAGTAAAGTGAAAAAAAAAAATAGAATATACAGTAGATAGTTGGTTACAAAAATAAGGTTACGTTCTTGAACGTCAATCTTCACATTAGTATCACCAATTGACACAAAATTCTCTAAATTTTGACACTATGATTTTATATTAAAAAAGCGCATAAATAGCGCAAAACAGAAAATATAGTAACTCATTTCATAATTGTTGATTATTCTGTTCGTTGTTACCCAAACTTCCTTCTTACAAAATAAAATGACAATTATGACATTCATTCTTTAATATACTATTCCCGTTGACCGTATCTTACTGAATTAGAAAAGCTAATTTTATTGCATGACAAAAATTTTAGGTTAGTACCATTTGACACATAAATTTTGACAATGGGGTATGTGACGAAATTTTTATTTTTACATAATATACTAGACAAATAATAAAATACCCGTATTTTTTTACATCGATTAATTATTCATACTTTACGAGAAAATAATTATTAAAAATTTGGGGAAGGAATTTCTGACGTGACAATGGTAGAAGAGTGAAAAAAGACGGTTAGACTGGGACGGAAACTATTGAAGATCGGACCCATGTTGATTAAGCCTTTTTTATTCATTTTGGTCAGTACTATATGCCGTTTCATATTTGCCGCGAAGTATGATTATAGCCTGTATAAATTGGTAGGTATGTATTTATTGTACCCATATATAAAAATTTTAAAAGTACCTATGATGGATATGTACTATATAAATTTAGAATAATTCGTTTAATATACAATACATCTATAAAATTTATGTGAATATATAAATTATATCGAAATATATGTTTTATTTAATACAATTTATGTAACATTGAATAATTACTCATAACTAAAAATGTATTTTGCAGTATAATTTATATTGTTCTGAAATATGCCCTGTATTTTGTAAAACGCAATTCATGGCTCTCTTTTAGAGAAAGTTGTAAAAAAAGTTCAGTATTAAAATTACACAATATAAGACTAAAATTTACCGGATATACATTTTATATTTTACGAAAAAACGTTAAATAAAATTCGCTATTTACAGTGTATATCAGAATGCCATAAATAAATAAATAAATATATATATATATATATATATATATATATATATATATATATATATATATATATATATATATATATATATATCATCACGGCTTATTGGGTGTGCCAAACTGCTTTGTACGCGCAGATATCGGTAATGATGATGACATATTTTTACCAGGCGTCAGAAATTATGTGCTGTTTGATTGACTGATCTTTTAATCAACAAAACGTCAAATCACTTATGTATATTATAGGGTATAGTACAATTTACGATTACTTCTCGGTCAATATATAAACCGGTAACATTAGGATAACTATCTGTGGCGGGTCGTGGGTTGAAGATTTGATGGGTCATATTGTAATTAGTAATACAAGTTTATTAATACGAAAAATTTATTTAAAAAGTTTTAAATGTTCTATATTTTTCTTTCCGTATACTCTGCAAAATTATTTATCACCAGACCATTGAAATTATTATTTTCATTAAATGACTTTTCTATGCTTAGCGTAGGTAGCCAACACCGCTATTAGACTGACGCCCTTGGTCATTGGCCGTGAGAAAGCGAATAGAGTGGTGGTTGTCTTCGTTTAACGCAAGCAAACTTACAATGCGTTTGTCTCTGTGTTGACGCATGGGCTTGTATATGCAGCATATAACAAAACGTGATCACAATTTAATTTAACCCACGTAGCTCTTTTCGTTGTCTTGAATTCAAAATATTTTATAATTTTTATTCTTTCTCTTTTTCCTTTCTGCTTTGATAAAAGATAAAAGAGGGAAAAGCCACTTACAACAGTACAGAAAACCATAAATGGAAAAATTATAGCAAAAGAAAATAGTCATTATGTACAAACTGTTTAGATTCATAATCGTTTACGTCTTCAAAGGTATAAATTCACTTGAGGTATACTCATTTTGTAATGTTTTGCTTGTTAAAATGAATTACAAGAATGAGATTTAGAGGGCTAGGTATGTGTGTGCAACTATGTAAACTAACAACATAGTAACATTTTGATGTTTCTACTAACACTATTTTATAGACCATTAAAATCTTATTTTTTTCATTCCAGGGCCTGACTTAATTCTATCCCCCGTTCGCCTTCCCCTGTGCGATTCAGAGTACCTCAGCTTTTCGGGGCGTGACGCCCTACTGTACTGCCCTACACGAGTCGCTCCTGTGCTGACGCCACGTGCAGAAGACGCTGCATAATGACGCCTTGCGCCTGTAACACAGGATAACGAAGAGTCCTGCACGGTGTACGGGCCTTATTTAATTCCATCAACCGGGAATACAATTTGAATAATGTGCTTTGACACCGGAGGTAAACACTCTTAGAGGAGCATATGTGAGAAACAGGAAGCGGGAAAGTTGATTAGGAAGGATGTTTTGGTCCTTTTTTAACGGAATTGGAGAATTTTCGTGATTCACTACCTTTTCTTTTAACGATCTATAGCATTAGCTAAATATAAATAAATACCTACATAATCTCATAACAAAATTTATTCTTAAGGATTTGTAACATTGAAGTAACTATAATTGTATATTTTATTTTCAACAATTCGCTGTGAAAACATATTTTGTAAACATCCCTTTAGTTACACATTGTTTTGAGCGGAACGACTATGTAAAAAATGATAAAGAGTTTAAGAAACGAGTCACATATTCTACTTTTTTTGAATGCAAATGAAGACGACAGAAATACAGAAACATACTTTTTAGGTTACTTATACAAAGACAGCTGTCATCTATGACTAATGAAACGAAAATTACAGGAAGCTAACTTCAGCCCGAACTTAATGAATCAGATGTTAGTGATTGCTAGCTTCGCGCCGTGTCCAATACTACCGAAGCCAATATTAAATTGTGATTAACATCTGTTTAACACAATGGAAACCAATACGATAAACCCTTTTAACAACGGGAGTAAAAAAAGAATTTTTCATTTTGTATATGAAATAGTTGGATCCTATTAATAATAATTCGACAAATGCATATTTCAAAATTTTTAAATCGCTGTGTTGGTCCGCTGGTCGATTTCTTCTTTTGTTCTTAAAATATTTTGATTTCAAATACACCGTATCTTCATCCCACAATTTAATGATTTTATTTTATTATAGCTAATGATATCGTGTTTGATTTTTTGTTTGTATTATCTACAGAATATTTCAAATTTTAATATACTAATACATTTTAATAAATTTATTAAATTAATATTGGTTTACATGTGGAAAACTGTTTATATTTTCTATGTCGGAAAAATTTAATTTAATAACATCCGTATTCATGTTTTATATGAAAAATATGTTGTTTTATGAAATTATTTTCATTTTAATTTAGCTTATAAAATTTCTAGTAAACAATTTTTATATGTATATTACACAAATATTTCATTCTAAATAAGCGCAAATGTAAGTTAATTTAACTGTTTTATTAAAATTTGCTAACCAATAGGACTGTTGTAAGAATTTTAATGACTTCTAGGTACTAAATTTTAAAAGATATTGTTCTTTAAAGAGCATCAAATTTGAAAATATCGCGTAATATCTATTAGATATTTTACAATTAATTATTGAAATTTGTGTAATATTTTGAAAAAGTCACGCGATCTGAAACAGAATGTGACGTTAGAGCACATACAAACAGTTTAACATGTGACAAACTATCTCCTACTTTTATTTATATAAATAACGTTAAGTGTTTTCCTATTGGCTATAAATGACGTATCTTATGTGCTCCGACGTCACAGGAGAGGGGGGTTGTTTTTCAAAACTATTTCTGGCGCCAATCTTTTTATTAAATTATTTACGAAAATAACAATAAATTATTATTTTATACATTATTATGAAAATATTTGCATAAACTTTCATTTAAAATACTTTTTTTTAAAAATGTGACACCGGCTCATTGTGATTCTAACATCTTAAATGCGAATCTTGATTAAGGATCAATCACCTTTGTTGTGTAGTTTCCATAAGAAATGCGAATGCCCTTAAAGAATTATATTACGTTCTCCGAAATCGATGCGATATTAGGTATACGAGTATTACATTACGAGAGTTGTAAAGTTACTTACGAGCAGACAAGTATTTATATAATGTCACGACCACGTAATTGCCTTATTTTGCTACGAGTACATTACAAGAAATTTTATTTATGGTAGATATATGAAGAATACTGAAAGAAAACAGGTTTTATTTTTTTAAAGCGAGAAGTTTGTATTTTTAATTTTAAAATTCAGTTGCGTTCTGAAAAAATATAATAAAGATTTTTTTACATAAACACAATTCTACCGTAGTTCATTGAAAACAGTACGAAAAGGTATTTGGAGCTCAAAATTCGACAACGTTTTTTTTATCTACAAAAACAATAGTTTTTCCCTATACGCTAAAAGAGATTACACGAGTTTAGGCTGTTTTTTCAATTTTAAAACATTAATAGATCGGTCTTCGAGTGTACATATACATGGTGTCTCACAACTCGCGCCCCAGACGAAACTGACACTTGCCGACGACAATAGGTTGCCAACAAATAGTAGAAAATAATTTGCGGCTGCTTGCATAACAAGACTTTTTAATCCACCAATCCCGGAAGGATATCTTGAGGTGTGATGATATTATTACAAAATAAAACTGGTTGCTAGGTTTTAAAAATACTACTAGTGAGTTACAAAATTTGTTTGACTTACTATAATTTTGACACTTTAGAGTTGACTTTTCACTGTCAACAAATTCAGGTTAGCGAAGGTGTCATCCGAGATCATCATTTATATCGTACAGTGCAATGTGTTGTAGCAGCTGTGTAAAATGTGTTAAAAGAAAATATGTTTGTCATTTGATCTGGCATAACTTGACCGGTCTCATGCGTCCTTGCGATGGCTCTCAATATCACTTTATAATCCACAAGATTTCTATCCGGAAAACGTTCCGAATAGACTTGTGCTGCCTCTCTGACGTTACGTCCACATTCTCCGAAAATTATAATAATTTCTAAGTAATCAGCGGCTGAATACATGGTAAGAATTTGCCTTTTTTTAATCACCTTATCAAATTTAATTTGACACTGACATTTTTCGAAAACTACAGTCGCCCACACATTTTAAAGAAGGTTTGATTTGTATAAAACCATAGTAACGTAAAATTACGGCAAACACACGTTAAAGGTGTAGGTCTCTGGTCAATTTTAAGATGTCTTTTCTCGAATATCTTTTAAGCTAGATTTTTTTTCTTCGAAATTACACATCCCAGTGCAGTCTCGTGTTTCCTCATTCGCTCTGGGGCGCGAGTTGTGAGACACCCTGTAGGACTGAATAATAAAATACCCTGTGATCAGCGCAGTATATTTTCGGAATGGCGTCCATTAATATTATGAAATAAGTTAAATTAAAAACATGTGTATGTCAAAAATCCTTCCTGTAAGCCTTCTCTTTAGGATATGAATGACCTCGAAAACTCTTTAATATTATTTTCATTAAACTTTACAATAATAGTAAAAGGAATGAATGAATTTTTAAATGTTCAATGTTAACCGCTATGTTCCTCTAAAGCTACAGAGTGCTTCAGTGTTCGCTAAGTTTCTACGGGCCCGAGGCTGTTCAGCAAAGGACCCAGCGACCGACTTGTGTTTCTCTTTGTTTCAAACACAGACACAGACTCGACTCTGTAGAGTATTTCTTTAAGAAAAGAACAAGGTGTATATATTAGGCTAAGGTGGACTGTTTCTCTCTGCTTTGATACATTGTGAAACGTATTTATAGAAATGAAAGACTTGTATTTTGTAAGACACGTGTGTATTGTACAAAATATGTTCTAGGTTTTATTTCTACACACAAAAGGTGCATTCGCTAATAAGTTTTTCCTTCCGGATTCTTTTTATTGCAACCAAAAATAATAGCACAGAAAATTGTTAGCGATATTGATTCGAAGAAAAAAGAAAAAAATACACAACAGGAAATTGGAAAAAGAAGCATTGAAAAAATAATTGTAAAGGAAAATGACGCCTGTTTAGAATAATAACTCAAATAATATTTAAAATATATGAACAGAGACGAAGACAATTACTATTTGGGTAGATATTTTAGTAGAATGTTGGCGTTACATGACGTACATAGGCAAAGGCCATAGGCTTCTCTAATTAATGTAGAAAAAAGCTTCAAATAAGAGTTAAGCCTCATTCACAACACGAAATTAGTGGTTAGTATTAGTAATTACGATTAGCGCAGAAAGATTGGTATAAGTAGTTGTAGTTTAGCGTTCACAATAACGAAATTAGCGCAGCGCAGGTACGCGCTAAGTTCAGTTAGCGCAAGAGTTTGCAAGCTCCAAACTTATGGTTAGTAGTTAACAGAGTAGCCAAATACAGAAGAGAGTAGAATGAAATAGATATATTGTAGAAAAAGAAAGATGTTGTGACATTTGTTGAGTTTGACAGTTCTTTTAAAAGAAATAAATTACATTTTTGTTGAATTGAAGTAGAATTTGAAAGGTATTGACTTCATTATTTTGTTATATATTTTTAATATGTGTGTCTTATAAAAATAATATCAGTTTTGTTGGTTGTAGGCAATAAAAGCTTATTCTATTAAACTTTTTTATACAAAAAAAGAAAGATTCAAAAATATTAAATAAAAATCAAATCTACTAAACAAGAAGTATTAAATTAAATCAGCTCTTAAAAACTTCGAATCAAATGTAATATTTTTCCAACAAAAATTGTTATTCGTAGTCGTTAATTTCATGTATTGTGAACGCTGTTTACCAATCTTTAAATACTAATTATAAACACTAATTATAACTACTAACACTAACAACTAATTTCGTATTGTGAATGAAGTTTTATAGACAAGAGCATAAAATTCTACATTTGGATCAATAAGCAAAATTATTTTGCATGCTTTATAACGCTAGACATTACATGAAAATGTAAAATGGAATAAACGACTGATGTTGTTGATGGGAGGATTAATAGCAGGAATGCAGTCTAAATTTGTTTATTATTTAGTCTGAGGCCAACGTTTCGCTGCCACTTACAGCTTCATCAGGGCAAAAGACAGGCGTTTGCCCTGATGAAGCTGTAAGTGGCATCGAAACGTTGGCCTCAGACTAAATAATAAACAAATTTAGACTGCATTCCTGCTATTATTCCTCCCATTACATGAAAATTTCAAAAATCACCTCAGAAATAGCAATGGAGCTATTGAATTGAGACAAGATAATTAACAAATGTCTAATTTTTGTTTTAATTCCATGGCTATTTTTGAAATGATTTTCGACATTTTTCTTAACTAATTTTCGCCGTTACAAAGTAAGCAAAATAATTGTTTTTACAGTACAATATAAAACAATAACGGTAGTTGCAACCTCCTTTATTATTTTTTTACGGACGTGCAACTGCTAATGGATTAGACGAAAACTAACATCCTTTCAAACCTGGAATATTTGTATTCCAAACGTTGTTCTTTCTAAATCTTGGCCGCCAACTTCTCAATTTATTAATACTTAATTATTTTTTACAGCCGTTTTGTTGGTGGAATTGATACATAGAAAATTATCAGAAGTAATATCACAAGACCTCTTGATTTTATCGATAAATTTCTATTTTACAAGAATTTTTTTCTTAGCAATAAACATGAAAGCAAACTGTAGGGTAAATCCTGACTCCGAAGGAGGAGGGATTTTACCTAATATCAGTTTGCTTGAGTGATTTTGCTTAGAAGCGAAAAGAATGAGTGCTTAAAAATAAAAGTTTATCTGAGAAAATCAAAGAGGTCGTATGGTATTAGGTTAAATAAATTCCAAGGACAACGCAAAATGAAACAATTTAATTATTATTATTTTATTTTTAAACTTAAAATATTAGTTAACTGTAAAGGTGCATTCACAAATGAAAATTAGGTTTATGGTTTTTGTTTAGGTTTAAGTAAGTCATTCATAAATGTAACTTTAAATTAACTGTAATTTAGTTTTGATACTGATCAGCAATTAATTTGTAACATGTTCTTCTCGCATTTGTTTAAAAAGCCGAATCCATCAAGTGAATACTAAATAAAGATGGGTGTATATATCTATATCGTTTCGGACTCGTTCTCATTGGTGAAGTTTGTGACGTCAAATTAAATCATAAACCTAAAGTTTGGACCTTGCAATGTTTGGCTTTATGATTTGGATTTAGAAACACTAAATTCTAAAGTATGAATGGAGTCATTACATAATATGCGGCCAAAGCCTTTAAATCTAAAATATAAACCCTAAATCTAATGTACCTTTAAGGTGCATTCACAAATGAAAATTAGGTTTATGGTTTTTGTTTGGGTTTAAATAAGTCATTCATAAATGTAAGTTTAAATTACCTAAAAATTAATTTTGATATGTACAGACATCTATGTAAATGCTCCAAAATCAAGATTAAAATATCGGTAGAGCAGTACTCAACAAGACACCTGTGCGCCGTGAAACTGTCATTCGTTTGGCATTATTGGTTACATGGTTATATTTCAGCAATTAAGTTATGACAGTATCCATGTTCTTCTCGCATTTGTTTAAAAAGTCGAATCCACCAAGTGGATATTAGATAAAGATTGACTCGTTCTCATTGGTGAAGTTTGTGACGTCAAACTAAATCATAAACCTAAAGTTTGGACCTTGCAATGTTTAGCTTTATGATTTGGATTTAGAGACCCTAAATTCTGAAGTGTGAACGGAGTCATTACATAATATGCGGCCAAAGTCTTTAAATCTAAATTGTAAACCATAAATCTAAACTTAATTTTCATATGTGAATGCACCTTTATACTGACAGATATAAACAATAATAACTGTGTATTTACTTGGTAGCGGAAATTTATCGGGGTAACGGAGTTTTATCAGTATAACACTGTTCACATTGGTTCAATTTTCAAGTGTTTTGCTTCATGATTGTTTAAAAACTAGTCGTTGGAATTTATCAAATTTAAGTGTTTCAATTAAGGAACACTATTGCAATACAGATATATCTTAAACTCAATAAGAATTGGGCAATATTCAAAATATGACATAAAATATTAGTATAATAAAATAAATGGAACACCTGAATAAAAAATGGTAATTTTTTATTGCATTATTCTAAACAGGCGATATACATCTGATAAATATACATATTTATTGTTTTGTTTATTCAAAATTATAAATAACCAAAAGAAAAAAACAAATTCCAACCGTATTGATTTCCCTTTAAAAATGTGCATTTTGTGTGACATATTTGTGTAGAATTTAATATTGGGATTAAAACATATGTGTACAGGACTGATTAAAATATTACGTAGTTATATAATAATATACATGTATTTTTATTTATGAGTATTATAAACTGCCCTTATTAATCAAAATGATATAGTTTCATTACAAAATTCTGTGTTTGTAATAAAACTAAAACATATTCCATTTTTCATACAGTTTGACGGTACAAATATTTATTAAAATGATACATTACTTTAATAATAAATTGTTCGCATATATGTAAAGTAGGCTATAAAATAGCTAGTGTCTATAAGATACTGTATATAGGAAACTCAGGTATAATTTTACGAACCATATCTTTTTATTTTATTTAGGTATTGTTATGTTAATGTAGATATAAAATAAATCATTTTAGAATATATTTTTGTATTTATTGACGTTTGATGCTCATTCTTATTCGCACATTAATCATTAATAAATAAACAGTGACCCATTTTTCACCGTTTTAATTTAGAATAATTTAATCATGTATTTTCTTTTCTCCTATGTATGGAATTGTTAATGTTGGTAACTTTATAAGAACTTTCAGTCTGAAGTCTGACGTCGGAACTAAAGTTGAATAACTGAATGACTTTATTCATGTTCTCAAGTTTGTATTTATTACGCCCTATACTCTAGTTCAATCCAAGATGAGGACATAGAATATACAGAGAATTTATTTTAAAATGCAACATATGGTTTATCATTTCCATGGTTACACACTATTGTCAAAAAATGAGAGCAATGTAATATTTGTCCACTTTAAAATGCAACATTATAAGTAGTATTGCAGCACAGGAGATACCTCCAGAACACATCACAAATGGTGTCAATTCTTTCTACGAGCAACTAGGATATTGCATCAGTGTGAATGGAGGTATTTTTGAACATTTATTACATTAAAATTAAGAATTAAGACAAAGTTTGTTAAGATGTGCTACATTAAAATTTTGATTTTTTCTTAATAGTATGTAGGCTAATTTATTGGAAATTAGTATTGACAATATATAACCACAAATTTTTGTATGTTGCATTTTAAAATGGACAAATATTACATTGCTGTCATTTTTTGACAGTAGTGTGTAACCATGGAAGTGATTGACTATAGGGCGCGAGCAGACACGTGACTCGAGGGACCTTGATGTGCTTAGAATCAGCTGATTTGTGTGCGCATGTCATTTTGACAAGAACATTGTCATGTTGACAAGACCAATGTTTTGACTTATTTTGATTTTTAACTGCTAAAATGTTATTATGTTTAATTACATGTGTTTTACTGCCTAAAAATTGTAAAATATTAACATTTTAGCAATTCAAAATCAAAATAAGTCAAAACATTGGTCTTGTCAAATTGACAATATTCTTGTCAAAATGACATGCGCACACAAATCAGCTGATCACAAGCAAGTCAAGGTCGCTCGATTCATGTGTCTGCTCGTGCCCTATATGTTGCACGTTAAAATAAATTCTATGTATAGAAAAAACAGCATATTCAAATATTTTATTTATATTTGTTCCATTGACGCTAACTTGCTGTTAATCACGACTGCTCTTATATTAATTTACTCTAAAGATTAACGTTCCGTGAGCGTTTTTGTATCCGAAAGGTAAGTAAATCCGGGGCCTCAATCCAACAGAGACTTTAAACAAAATAAATATAACCTAACCCTTAAGTAGACGCATGAAACTCCTACAAGATAAATAAATAAATACATCTTCATCGGCTCCAATTGGTCCCTTATACTGTCAATTCTTTGTATTTTGTTACAAGTGTTATCATAAATATATTGTCAAACAAGTGTCAAATTTTTGAGTTTGGTTCGTATTTGATAATACAAAATTCAATATAAAATGAGTAATTTACAGTATCGTATTGTGCCTTCTTGCAAAAATGCGTTAGGAACAAACCTACTATTGTTTTATAAATATGCCAAAAGATGCGAAGAAAAGAAAATTGTTGCTGGAAGCAGTAAGTCGAAAAGCTGATGGTTGGGTTTTTACATTTTATTTTACCTTAACTTTTTAACACACCTTATTTCGGCAACAGTATAACTGTCGTTTTCTGATATAAATTCAGCTATCATCCAGCTTTTGATTTTCGGTAAACTGTCCGACTTAGCTTGAGTGTATTCTGTATTAGCCATTATTACTCATTTATAATGGAAAATGTCAGCGTCAAAAGTCAAATTAGAAGTTTGTTATCAACATTTGACAAACTATCGCCTACGTGTATTTATCTACAACAAAAATAAATGTAGGTGATAGAATAACTGTTTTTCTATTGGCTGTGAATGTCGTAATGTATACGACACAGGAGTGGGAGGTTGTTTTTCATGATAATTTTTCGCGCCAATATTCGTATTTAATTATTTACGAAAATAACAACAAATTATTAAAAAAATAATTATTAAGAAAAATATTGCAGACTTTCATTTAAAATACTTTTTGAAAAATGTGAAACAGGTTCATTCTCATAATGTCATAATTTTGTAATATGATTTATATTACTTTCTTGTGCATGTTAACAACAATCTAAGTTTATTCGATAAGTAAACATTGATATTGATTTGTTACTTATTTTCTCGTTAGTTGTGTATATGTACATACTAACAAAAAGAAGCAAGCAAACAAGCAAAGTAAAGTTCCAACCGGTGAAGAGTATGATAATTCAGCTATAGTTCATTTCACGTAAGAAAATAGCAGACGGCGCTTGAGAACCAATTGTTTCTATAGGCATTCCAAACCAATCTTTGTCAATAATACATATTTTTATCTGTAAATATATAAAAATATATGTATATTAAAAAAATACAAAAACACAATGACATGGTTAAATATCACTTAATTCTGTCGATTTTCGGGCCTATTTTGTAACTCAGTGGTTAATTTTTAACCACTGATTACATTTTTTAATCAACCAAGTATGTTGACTTATAACGAAAAATGGGATTTTTAGTTGTCAAATCAATATCAATATCTATTGAATAAAATTTTTAACCAGTGCTACAGAATATGCTCGTTTAACAGTTATAATTTTTCTGATTTTATTTTCTAGGCTTGCTTTCTGACCAATCAAAGGACAGAATTTATTGCCCTATCTAAACTAATGCTATTTTCTTACGTGAAATGAACTAGATGAGCTAAATAATAAATTTCTTTGTATTCAATTAAATCACTTTTACCGTGTGCCGGGAGAAATAATACAATCCTGCGAAAAAATCATACGCTACAAATGGTTTAGCACCATCAATGCTGTTCATACGACAAGTACGGCTAGCTGAAATTTAGAGAAGCCCAGGTCGGGATTAAAAATAAAACATTATGGAAAAGGGCTAGATCTAACAATGACATGAGCTAAAGGCTATAAAAGCTAATTAAGAATATAAGGATAATCAAATCAAACAAATAAAATACTGTAACATGAGGGGGGGAGGGGTGCTGATCTAGCGAAAATGCTACAAATACTGACTCCAGCTACTGTTTCTTACTCCCAACGATGACACACTAACTGACTGGTAAGGATTTCGTGAGAAGGACTTCTTGATAAGGAAGAACACTTGAGAAATACGAACACACTTTCCACTTGATGAACACTACGGACATGGACACTACTTGGTTTTTAATAACTTATATTTACTAATTAACTAACTAATGTTTTTATTTACATGGTCACATAGTGGGCTGGCAATGAGCCACCGCCCAAAACTAAAACACTACATGTTCAAAACAAAACACGTCTGCCCGACGCGACAATCTAATTTCGCCTCTTACATCTTTACCCCACGACTATCTAAACTGGACTATTTTTAAAAACAAAACGCTATCTTCAGGACAGGATTATCTTAGGGGTACGGGGTGCATAGGCTAGGGCATTACAAAGTCACGCACGTATACATAATAATTTCTAGACTAATGATAAACAAATAAATGTCGTGACTATCATAATACAATATGAATTTCTAAACTGAATTTTGACTTAAATAGATAAACAGAGTTAAAATATGAATATTGAAACTATAATTTAGAAAAGTTTATAAAAAGTTATTTATCTATTATTGCTCTTACCCTCGCCTTGTCACAGTACGTATAACTGATTGAATTTAAAAATTGGACCAAGGGTTAACTAATTATTGTAGTAAAATAAATAAATGAACCCATATCATCTTAGAAAGCCCTGGCGAGGTTCGAGAATATAGTAAATTGGCCAAATAAAATAATTCACATGTTAGCAGTTATAGGATCTGGTGAGCTGAAATGGCGGATTCGTGGTTCGATGGTAGTGATAGAGCACTGACGTTGTGTAGAAAAATCTTGAATTCTGCAATGATAATCTTGTGACTTCAAATATTATATTGAATATAAACCATTGTTGGATGTCTGCATATAGAAAATTGTTTTATACATTTATAAATATGTCATTATCATTACCGAAATCTGTGTACAAAGCAGATTGGTACACCCAGCAGTGGGTAATATACCGAGATGATATATTTATTTATTTTATTTATTTTTGTAGACTCTGCCGGCTCCGGTGGCTCAAAGATTACAGCAACGGCTCTTAGTCACGAGTACGCTATGCCCGGTTGCAGAAATGTTCATCAACGCATTGTTCGGTTAGCGATTCATCAAAACGAACAAATTCGAATAAATTTCCTTGGTCTTATGACATTTAAATGATTGCTGTCAATAAATCGCCTTACATTAGTTCGTTTTCATGAACCGCTGACCGAACAATCCGTTGATGAACATTTCTGCAACCGGGCATAAGGGTTTTGGGTTCGAATCCCACTAAGGCATATATACAGGGTGTGGAACCACAGATTCCTGAGCACAAATTAAGACGATTTCTCTAAACTTGCCTTCATAGGAAAGTGCACCGTTTAGCCAGTATTCCGCTTCAAAGTTCTTTAAAAAAAATAATTTTGCTTATAATAACAAAACGCCTTGTTCAATTTGAATGAAATTTGGAATGATGGATATAGTTCATATTTTAAGATGGTATTTGTTATTGTTAGTGACCTACTAGTGTATGAAATTTATTAGGTGTCACGATCATGATTAGACTATAACTTTTTAATGGCAATGCCAATAACATAAGATTATTATTTTTCAGAAAGATGCTTTCAATAACAAACTTTTCTGTCTCTGCGTATTTTTTGATATCTGCAATGATTAGGCGGAAGAAAATAAAATGTAAATGACTGCACCCGTGTAATTTTCTAAATAAATTTTATCTAGCAGTCTTTCCAAATGTCAAACAACGAATTTTTAATGACAGTAACAATTATTTATGAGTTGTCAATCTTCTCAAGTTGTTTAGGAGTAAACTAACATTCTTTAATCGTTTTAAACAATTGTCACTGTCATTCAAAATTCGTTGTCTTACATTTAGATAAAATTTATTTTAAAAATTTGACGGTGCAGTCACATTTTATTTTCTTCTGTCTAAATCGTTGCAGATATCAAAAATTACGCAGAGGCAGAAAAGTTTGTTATTGAATGTATTTTTCCGAAAAACAGTAATATTACCTTATTAATGTTGCCATTAAAAAGTTATAGTCTAATCAGGGTCGCGAAACCCAAGTTTCACACACTAGTGGCTCACTAAAAATAACAAATATCATCTTAAAAGATGAACTATGGATTTTCATACCATATTTCATTCAAAGTGTTTTCTTTTAAAAGGACTTTGAAACAGAATACTGACTAAACGGTGCACTTTCCGTAGAAGGCAAGTTTATAGCTAAATCGTCTTATTTTGGGCTCAGGAATCTATAATCAAACCATGTCCCCTATTTCCAAGACAGCTTGTTTACACAGGGTGTTTCAAAAATACTGTAAAAAAATTTAAGGGCATATAGTACTGACCAAAATAAGTAAAAATGCTTAATCAACATAGCACTGATATTAAACTGTTTCCGAGAAAAGCGAAAAATCGAAAAAAACTGACAAAGATAGTGATCGAACAAAATTTTGTCTATGTCAGTAAATAGACTATAAAAAACAATAAAATATTATTTGAAACGTTTTTCTCAATTTCTCAAAGTCGCCACAACATTTAACTTAATACAATTATTTGATTTAAAAAAAAAAAACTAAAATGACCTCTGAAAGGTAAACAAAAATCCCATTTAATCAAAGTCGTAACTCTTATAGTTTTCGAGATAGCAGACGTAAACCCCGTAAAAACTCACTTTACACTGCCTCAAATCTCGAAAACTATGGAAGATCGGACCCATGTTGATTAAGCTTTTCTACTCACCCTGTATATGTAAACTCACTTTGTAGTTCGAATTGAAACATTTTGAGGGGTTTTAAAAAAAGAAATAAATAGAATTGTAGACATTGCAAACAATGTCGACATTTTTGAAAGAAACTACTTATTCTGAATATGAAAATGATTTCGAAGTCTTTTGTTAATATTTTTGTACTATATATTTGAATATTTTCTGTTAAATATCATTGTGTACGTGCAGACGCAGATTACGTACCCAACACTGATTCAAACAACAGCGTCATTTTCGTATCGACTTTAAGTGATAACTTATTTAGTATTTCATCAAGCTTTCAAAAGGTAAAACATCAATGAATATGAAATAAATACGAGTTATCATGACTGAAACAGAATAGATATTTTCCATATCAATTGATTTTAAACACAAGAACACTTTTCCTGTTTTGAATTTATTATAGAAAATCTGAGAAAGACAAAACCTGTCTCCTGTAACTGGCAGAAGAAGAGTCGAACATTATTTAATTTGGAAGTTTTGAATATTGTAAGTAGTCCCTCACAGAATGAATGTATAAATAATAAGGGCGTTAAAAATTCACAAATCACTCCCTCTAAATCTTTTATTGGCGAAAAAACGTCAATGAAACCCTCGGTTGAAATTTACACCGGGTTTAATGAGCTGAGCTCTGGAAAACATTGAAAGTTAGTTGATTTAGCGCTTGGAGAAGAAATCCTTAACAGCGATATTCAAAGTGCATGATGAACTGAGATAAGTTCGGTCCAATCTACTTTGTCTATAAATCCGGTGGTCATGTGCTAGAGACGTTGATATACGGGACTTAAGGCTTCCGCGCGCTCGACTCCGACTCATGCGAAATGATCTGGAAATTGTGGGATATGTGTATGAATGTAGGTGTATCGTGCGGGACGGAAGGAATGATGTGCGAACGACACTACACTGTAATTCATACAGGGAAAAGGATACCCGTTTAAATCCCACATAGTACAAGCACAAGAAAAGTTTATTAATACCAGTATATTAACACTTTAGTTAATCATGCTCCTACTATTATATATTTGACACTCGTTTCTTCTTTGAGAAAGATTGAAGACTATACTTCAGCAGTGACTATTTTGACTGTGTTTATAGAAAGGCGCTTGAATTTTACACTTTAAGTTGTAAGTTTATTTACTACAATAACAAGTTTTAGGAAAAAAATTAATGGAAGATATTGTGGTTTAAGGAAAATATATTGAATCTGGTATTATTAAAACAATTAACTTAGCTTAAGCTTTAACGTTCATATTTAATATAAAGCTAGTGGGCGGTTTGCTTCTATACGACAAAGTTTAGTTCTGGCTTACCCCATGAACCTTTGGCGAGTTTTTAAATTTATTTCTCGTACCTTTTAAAAAAATCCTTCTCCTTAATTGTTTTCCTTTTGTATATCTTTCTTGTAAGTAATGCCCAAAACTAATAGACCCGTCCAACTTTTTTCGATTTTTTAAATGTTACGGACAATTTAAAAATAGAAATTCGGTAGTTTTTGTTTTCTTGAAATTATGCTTAATAACGCCTAAAATAATTATTAAAGTCTTGGCGCAAAAGTTGTAACGTTAGCGTCACTTCGTAATAAGTAGAAAGATCCCACGTACGTATGGTAATATACACTAAATGTGCAAGAATGAAAATACGTATCCATTACAAACTGTGATCAAAAATCTTTAGAGCAAATGGTAATAAAGTAAGCCAGATAGTTATTATATCATTTCAAAATATACATTTGTTTGATTTACTTACATGAATAGGCATAATAAAATTTCAGTAGTATATATTATACAGAAATAAAAATCAGGTAAGTAAAATTAATCATTTTTGCTCGTTTTCATACTCAGGTTATTTATTCGCTTTAATTAATGCGACTTTAAGACCTTATTTCTGTATTATAATATTGAAGGTTATCATACCCACCAAGTGCCAGTATTACAATTAAAATACGAGTATATTTAAACTATTTTCTATTTATAATTAAATACAACAATGACAGTATTGATTACAATAATCAATGCATATTTCATAATAAAAAGTAATCCAGCATTTACATTCCTATTTACTAAATGATTACAACAATGATAATTATTGAGATTACAATAATTAAAACATAAATTATAATATAAATTTATTTAATAAGTAAATTTTCTTTTAATCTCAATAAAAAATTACTCGGATATATTAAATATGTATATGTTAGAGTATGTGTAAAGGCAATCGCGAATTTAGAGCAAAATATGCATGGTCCACTCTACAGTGATATTTTCACAGAGTAACTGGACGACTGTAATGGCGCTGACGTCATTACATGGCGACCATTTTAAGCTAAAATCTTTAATTACATTATTATAGGTGTAAAAATACAAAATATATAGCAATTTTTATTTCAAAATTCATATGCGACATGTATTTTTAATAAAGCCGAAGACTTGGACGGGCCCAGTTTGTTTATCAAAGTTAAACTATTTAAATAAATAAAATTTGTAATTACAGTAAAAAAAATAAAGATGTCCGATCCTCTACGAATTGTAAGAATTAAGTCCATTCTATCAAATTCAGTAGTGTCGTTTACTTTATTTTTATGCGGGTACTACTGTTATTTTATTAATATAAAAATATATGTACAGTAAAAGCATTCAAAACTAAGTCAACTGATAATTTTATTAGCAAATGTAAAATCAAGTATGTGAAAAATATGATAATGGAAATGTCAGTGACCCTGACCTGACAGAAAATAACGTTTTTCTACAGTCTATATACAAAGTAGCCATTTGCGCTCTCTTTTGTCAACGCAAAATGTCACTTTGCCGCTCTAGAGCGACAAAGTAGAGAAAACGCTCGCTCCTCAAATTTCTAACTATACAATGTTGAGAAATGTTACTTGGTTACATTCTTAATGGAAACGTTTAGTCAGGAATTAATGACACTGTAGTTACACATTACCCACTTACATAACCAAACAAAATGCCGCACTGCTGTGAAAATAAAATGGGGCATTCATTTACAAAAACGAAAGTATAAAATGCTTACATTAGATTGAAGCAATAGCTCAAAAAGAATGGAATATACCGATAAGTAAAAATAAATAAAAAATAAATTTTTGTTTTGGTGGAGGACCCCATTGTGGCGACTGTAGAAAAAATCTTGTGTGTGTTTCGAGCGCAAATGGACATTGTCGATTTCGAGAGAATGCCTCGCTCCTGCGTCGCGCGGCAACTACCTCTCAATCGACAATGTCCTATTTTGCGCTCTTAATACACAAATAGCTATTTCATCATACCATACTGTTAAATGTGCTTTAACAGTACTGTATGCTCAACCGATATATGCATCAAAACAGCCACGGCCGTTATTTTTTATAACAGTACAATTATTAAAAATCATGTGTTCCTAAAAAAAATCTCAGCATCATGAAATTGTCATGAAGAGCTGTCACCTGTCAATATGCCAATAGAATTTTAAGAAGATATTTTATGTTATTATGAAAAATACTGAACGTCACACGGCTGATATACAAATAACAGACACGGTTGATTATAAAATCTCGGCTATCGCCTCGATTTTACAACATTCAACCTCATCTGTTATTTGCTACATATCAGCCTTATGACGTTAATAACTATATTGGTACGGCTAGGAATCAAGGTAATATATCTGAATAAATAAATAAATTTACGTTACAGCGAAAGTAATGTGAACAACTAGTATAGTTTTAAAATGGAATTTCCTTAGTCGAAACATAAAATTTTGAAAGACAAGCGTGTTACATCTATCATTATCGTACACGCTTATAGTATTTGCAAATGAGAGAGTTAAGTGTATGCCAATTTGTTAATTCGTTCATGATACAGAAGACATTGGTTGGACATCTTTAAAATAATTCCTGTAGATATACCCTTTAGCGCCCTCGCCCTTGAGTTTATCCGGTCTCGTCCGCAAGCGGTCTCGGTGATAATTTTTCTCTCGGAATGATAAAGAGAGGTTTCGCGGCCTTGATGAACAAATAACTATTACGATTATTTACAAACTTATACTTCGTTTCACGTAAGAAAATAGCGTTGGTTTAGATAGGGATATAAATTGTGCCCTTTGATTGGTCATTATTCAAACCTAATTCACAAAAACGAAAAAAATATCAATTGTCAATTATCAAATAAAATCTACAGAATTAAGTAATGTTTAACCATGTTTTATTGTAATTTTTAATATTAAGGTCTTGTACACTTTTACAGATAAAAATATTTATTACTGACAAAGTTTGGTTTCACAAATTTAAATTATTTATTTAATGCATATAAAACCGGTCGGCTCTCAAGCGCCATCTACTTTTTCTTACGTGAAATAGTATAGTTCAAAGACATTAGTATGTAACGTTAAAATCACAACTCGAACTATATTGACTAGTACAAAGCTAACTCTATTGAAGACGTGGTGAATTGAGATATGGAAAAAGATTACCAGTTCACCTTGTGAATCTTAAATCAAGTCTCCGCATAAAAGTAAATATGAAGAAAGAGCCATAGTTGATGAGCGATTTTGAGTTAATTTAAAATTGTTGACCAGGTATTTCTTTACTTTGATATTTATATTCCTGTAAATAGTACATACTACATACGTATGAGCAAATAAATAAAGTAATTCAAATAAGAAATTTCTTGATATAGCCATTAAATTAAAATAAAATAAAAATAAATTCTTCTCGGCAGAAGGATGAATTATTTAAATCTTTCTCTGCTTTCCAGAAAGCTTTCGTTTTAAATATCATATAAAACAATATCTATCTTCATCTTTATGTCTATATTTTTCCATCATGAATATGTGTTTTCAAGTGTGTATCCTATTGTTATCTATCATAGTGCTCATTAATATGCAATGAGTAATTCTAGGTGGCTTAGAATTCTGTAAACAAGGAAAGGCTTTTAAAATATCAAGCACATATCATTGTTGGTAAGAAAGGCGGCTTGGAGAATGCGTCGCGTGATAGCTCTACAGAAAAACGCTGATTCCTCGCGCTGATAACGACTGCTTCACTTTGAACTAACACATTTATAAATTTTGAAAGCGCGCTCCAACTATTATACACACGGAACATTATTAGAGAAAATTTACCTGACGCCACATGAAATGTAAAGTTTACGTTTATATTTCCGATACTTGCAGAGCGGTTAGTTTTTATTGGGAGTAATAACAGAGGTAACTGCATGGGTTCCTTTATTTTCAATGCTGAATACTTTTGAATTTTCATCGAGTTGTATCAAAACGATCAGGAACTTTTCAGGTTTGTTTTTCTGCTCCAACAATAGTTTCCTCGATATTCTATAATAATTCTGCAATGAAATTTGTGCTTCAACTCCTTCAATTTGGACTTACGAAATTAACGAAGACTCGAAGAGAGATATAGTTTTGTATCACCATGGCCCCTCCCCTCTTCTTAACGTACTGACCCAATTGGAATCGATAATTGCTGATTTTCTCAGTTTTATTTTGCCGTGGTGTTTGCCGTATGTATGAGTAATCAGTTTTGTTATAACAATGACTATGTTTACACGTATAGCAAAAAAGTACTTTGACTTGACTTTCAAAAGGCGACTTTTGCCGTTGTGTAAACACTCTCGCCTATTACTTTTCTTCCTAAAGTCAAGTCCAAAATAAAATAGACTTGACTCATATAAGTGACTTTTAAAAAGCCGTGTGAACCAACAAACGAAACATACTTTACTTTACTAACAGTGATATCTAGTTTTCATCCACAAATTCCCAGATATTTAATTACACAATTTTGTGTTTTATATCTGAATGAGAGCCTCAGCACAATATTTCTCCCGATAGATTCGCTACTGGGCTAGTTACTTTAACCTTCAAAAGACTTTAAAACGTCAAACGAGCGTCAAACATTACTATTAATAAAAATAATAAATTTAGACAACGTATTTGTTAAAAACGTTTGTTTTATTGCACCTATTGTATATTATTCTATATTTTGTGTTTATATAATGTGCCATAACCATGAAAAGTTCACGGTTACACACAACAATATCTGTGTATTCTTACAAAAGTCTGTAAATTGTAATATGTACTTACAAGAATGTCCATATGCTGCCATCTACGCTAAGCTTTGCGCTAAGGGTCTCATTTAAAATATTCTCGAATTTTTAAATATTTTATGCATCCAATATTGTTGCTGCATAGTTTTATTATTTAAAAATATCGCGCTTAAATTTAGTAACTGTAGTTTACTATCCATTTTTTCTATAAATAATTTATTCTCTTTATGATTATATGATCATCAAACGTATTATAACCAAATTTTATTTTGCTGTCAAAGTCAAAGGTGAGTGAAGGACAAGTAACAAACGTAAAGTGAAGTATATTTGACGTTATGTGTAAACGCACCATTAAATTGACTTTTCATAAGTCGCCTTTTGAAAGTCAAGTCAAAGTAAATTTTTCTCTTACGTGTAAACGTAGTCAATGATTTTTTAGTTGATTATAAATACTAAAAGAAAATAATACCGAAACAAAATTATTCAACACAAGCTTATCGTCTTTCTAAGAGGTTACTGCAGAACTCCGTAGATGGCAATAGAAATATCTAAAATCATAAGGCTCTATTATTTTTTTTTTTCATTAGTTGAAAATAATATAATTTTACATCAAATTTGCAAATATAGCAAAAGCTGAAAAGTAAAATCATTCATTGTTAACATGTAAATAGTTTTGTTATTATAACATCAAAAATTTGTTATTTTTATTTGGGAAATCCATCAAATTTTATGGATATTAAAATTTTACTCCAAACGTGTATTAATCAATAAAATTATGCTCTATTTACCAGTGACACGTTGTTTGTAATAAATTAAAGTTTGGTTTAGCGAAACCAAAATTAAAGCAGCAGTACCGACCCTTATCATTTTTCGAATTATCGTTTTAATTATTTTTTATTAAACAACGTGTCACTGGTAAATAGAACATAATTTTATTGATTAATACATGTTTTGAGTAAAATTTTAATATCCATAAAAATTGATGGATTTCCCAAATAAAACTAACAAATATTTGATGTTATACTAACAAAACTATTTACATTTTAACAATGAATGGGTTTTACTTTTCAATGAAAAAAAAATAAAAATTAATGGAGCCTTATGATTTTAGATTTTTCTGTTGCCATCTACGGAGTTCTGCAGTAACCTCTTAGACAAAGACGACAAGCTTGTGTGGAATAATTTTGTTTCGATATTTTTACTTCCTTGTACAAAGTAAAGGAAGTATTGTATTCGCGAAAAATTTCGGTTTTCAGATTTCAACGGAAATATCCATTTTGACCATCCCTGAATCCATTCTGACTAATTTCGTCGTGACGTCTGTACGTACGTACGTATCTCGCATAACTCAAAAACGGTAAGCCGTAGAAAGTTGAAATTTTGTGTTTAGGACTGCTATAGCATCTAGTTGTGCACCTCCCTTTTTGGTCATTACATAATTTCCAGAAATGGTACTTTATTTGAAGCCTATAATAGATTTGAATGAAAACTATTTGAAAATATAATCCAAAACTTTTCAAATTTGGTACAAAAGACTTTTATGTCAATTGGAATAACATAGCAGATTTTGGTTAAAACAGGCTAACCGGAAGTGATATATTACCTGAAGTTATTAACAGTTTTTCTTAAATAAAATGGTTTCATTTTGATTTTAGAAATAAATGCTTCAAATAAGAGTTTTAGAGAATTAAATTCTGCGTCTAGCAAATCAAGTATTATTAAATTAGCCCTTTGTATAAGATATGTAAATTTAAAACTTATATACTTTTTGGTTTTTGTAACGAAGCGTGCTATGGATTAGGACAAAAAATAACAAAAAAATCTGATGTGGCCAGCACATTACCTTCCGTCAATTCTATGTATTTTGTACAAAAGTCATACAGAAAGTTCCTTGCTAAAAGTTATATTTCTTGTACTTTACCTTCCAGCAGTTGCATGTATTTTATACAAACTCCATACAGAAAATTTATAGAAAAAGATCCTATATTTTCAGTAAAATTATACGACAAACACACTTTATCAATTTCACTTGACACTGACATCTTTCAATCAAAATTTTCTTAATATAGTAGCTGTTTCCATAGCTATGGCTACTTTATGAAATTTAATTTCTTTATAATTTTTTAACTCTATATCCATTTAATATTAAGTATAAAATGCAGTCAAATCGTATAGAGAATAAAATATTCTTTAATATTTACAATAACATTAAATGTAAAAAAATGATATTTAACATAGTTTTTTCAAGAAAAACTGTTAAAATCTTCAAATGAGGGTACTTCCGGTTGTCCAATTCTAACAAAAATCTAATCAGCTCTTCACATGGATGTAACGAAGAGAAATACGAAAGAATTATAATTTTTAGAATTGTGGTATGGAAGTTATCGTAGACGAAAATTTTGTTACATACACACACACACACACACACACACACACACACACACACACACACACACACACACACACACACACACACACACACACACACACACACACACGGACACACATACATACACACACACACACATACACACATACAGACATCATCGTAAAAATAGTAAAATCGTATTCTAGGGACCCTAGAACGTGCGTATTAATCAAAAACTCACAACCGAATTTTTTGACCAAAGACAATACCTTCCTTACCTAAAGGTGACGGAAGGTAAAAATAGAAAATAGATGTTAATGTCAAATTACGTCAAATACGTGCAATTTTAAAATTGGGTCTATACTTCATATTAGTCTTGCGTACAAGGAAGTCGTGTGGTGTCCACATCTGATTTTTTTTTAGAATTTATAATCTGCTAAAAATTCCTAGTTATAACAAAACTGATTACTCATACATACGGCAAACACCACGGCAAAATAAAACTGAGAAAATCAGCAAATATCGAATCCGATTAGGTCAATACGTTGAGAAGAGGAGAGGGGCCATGGTAATACAAAACTATCTCTCTCTTCGAGCCTTCATCAATTTCATAAGTCCACATTGAAAGAGTTGAAGCACAAATTTCATTGCAGAATTATCATAGAATATCGAGGAAACTATTGTTGGAGCAGAAAAAATAAACATTATATATATATATATATATATATATATATATATATATATATATATATATATATATATATATATATATATATATATATATATATATATTTAATGGTTTTGTTTTCTTTTCTCGTAATATATCGGGTTTACATTTACCTATATTTTTAGTCTGCACTAATATTTATATTTGTTCAGTTTTATGAATCTATCAATTATCTTTCAGGATATGTTTCATAGAATTAATATATAATAGAGAAATCAATTGATACAAAGCCGGTAAAAAATTAATATCATTATAATTTATTAAAGTGACCGTATTAAATAATCCTTGCTGAAATATGTACAGGTTCATTAGATAATAGTAAAAGCGCCCTTGATGTTATAAAAAATTCAACCATATTTCACTGGCTAACGTTAAACGAAATTTTAAATTTATTCGTGGAGGTATAAATTTTATTGAAATAAAATGTATGAATAAGTAAAATTTAATTCCAAATTTTAATTGCAATTTAGTTTAATACCGGGCCTGTAAATAAAATATGAATCTCCCTGCATATATGTCCAGGATCGATGCTCCCTCACAAAAATTAAATTCTGTTTCAGAACATTTCCTCCAAGGTTGGTATTTATTGGAACATTGTGTTCGCAATAATAAAATAAAGATTTTCTGCAGAATACAAAAACATAGGTACAATCCCTATATTTCAGACAAATCCTTTTCGAGTGAAACAAACCGAAATAACAAATTTATATAGAAATAAAAACATTAAAGTTCAAAGACTACGTTCTTCGTAAACTGGAATTTAAATCACGGAGGTTTTAAAATAAGAACTACCTACCTTTGGTCTGCATGCGTTCTTTATCATTTTAAAGGATGCATACATTCTGTAGGAATTCAGCAGAACTGGATCTTTATGCCGTACACATTCTATTATGATTTGAATAATACAATCATTAAATGTTTCACAAAGTACTGCAGGTATTTCCTTACAAAGTAGGAGCACGCTATGTAGAAACTTGAAATTTTAATGCATCGTAAATATTTAATGAAACTGCTCTTTATTTTTTAATGTTTTAATAATTATTCAGAATAGAGTGCATTTTACTGGATAAACTTCAAGTTGGTATAAAACTAATTAATGATAGTCTTACTTTCCATACTTCAATATTCTTCTTTTAAAAAATAACTCGATAGATTAAATAGATACTTAGGTAATTATAAACGAAACATATTTCTAATATCTGTACCCACTTGCAAAGATAACTAATTTAGGTAAAATTATGATTTGCAAATCAGTGTATCAGGGTTAATAAGCCAAATAAGACACTGTCTTTTCTTCTTATGAGTTGCCGTGGTGAAATAAAATTATGGGCCCTATTCTGTAACCACTGGTTAAAAATTTTATCCTATAGATATTGGTTTGACATCTAAAATTACCTTTTTACTTCCTTGTACAAAGTAAAGGAAGTATTGTAATCGCGAAAAATTTCGGTTTTGAGATTTCAAAGGAAATATCCATTTTGACCATCCCTGAATCCATTCTGACTAATTTCGTCGTGACGTCTGTACGTACGTATCTCGCATAACTCAAAAACGGTAAGCCGTAGAATGTTGAAATTTTGTATTTAGAACTTCTATAACATCTAATTGTGCACCACCCTTTTTGGTCATTACATAATTTCCAGAAATGGTACTTTATTTGAAGCCTATAACAGATTTTAATGAAAAACTATATTAAAATATAATCCAAAACGTTTCAAATTTGGTATATAAGACTTTTATATCAAGTGGAATAATATAGCAGATTTTGTTTAAAACAGGCTAACCGGAAGTGATATATTACCTGAAGTTGTTAACAGTTTTTCTTCAATTAAATGGTTTCATTTTGATTTTAGAAATAAATGCTTCAAATAAGAGTTTTAGAGAACTAAATTCTGCGTCTAGCACATCAAGTATTATTAAATTAGCCCTTTGTATAAGCGAGATATGTAAATTTAAAACTTATATACTTTTTGGTTTTTGTAATGAAGTTTGCTATGGATTAGGACAAAAAATAACAAAGAAATAAAAAATAGATGTTAATGTCAAATTACGTCAAATACGTGCAATTTTACAATTGAGTCTATACTTCATATTAGTCTTGCGTACATGGAAGTCGTGTGGTGTCCACATCAGATTTTTTTGTTATATGTCAACATTCTTGATTGGTTAAAAAATTTAACCAGTGGTTAAAAATTAACCACTGAATTATACAATAGGCCCCTAAATCATATTGGGAGGCATCATTTTAAGTAAAAAAATGTTAGACGAAGGTATGTTCGGAAACGTTTCGTTACAGAGTTACAGCCCTTTGAAGGTCCACCTTAATAGGCACATTTTTGTAAACTCTGGTTTTAGTTACATTAAAATTTTGAAACGTGGTATGAGGATACTACTTATTTTGATGCAAGTTTGTATTTACTTTTGTTTCTGTATCTCAACCAGAGGCGACTCATATGGGAAAGTCATGAACGTTTTTTTCAAATTTACAAATAAAACATACACATACACAAAAAAATACGTTGCTAAAGCTTTATAAACCTAGTAGTTTCAGAGTTACTTTAATATTCAGAAAAAAATGAAGTACATATCTACCTATCAAAAAAAAATTAGGTACCTAACAAAATCAAGTCGCCATGAGAAATAGAACGAAATATGAAAAAAAAAAACAAATAATAGTATAATAGTTTGTCATAATAAACCTTTTCAATTTAATATCTGTATCTTTCTTTCGCTGCAAATAGTAAGAAAATAGCGCCAACATTTGCCAGTTGGGATGTCAAACGAATCGTCAAAAATAATGCAGTCACTAAAATACCTCTATTCACGGTGAAAATTTTTATCGTTAGACATTTTAGCTTCAATAAAAGCTTTTGTAACTTCTCTCGAAAAGCTTTTTGAAGTTGTTAAAGATTTTTCTCATATTTTATGTCTAAATTTGGAAAAACAAAATCCATGGATCTCAGCAAGGAAGCAAGTAATCACGGCTCCCGCTAATTGTTTTTATACTATCCCCATTGCACATATTTTCTATCTCTTTAAATTGAAAAGGTCTATTGTCATTTTATTTTTTTAGAAAAAAGTTTGGGTCACGACGCAGAGCGGGGGGATGGGGATTTGCGCCTTTTATGGCATTTTTACAAAAAAAATCCTAGTTACAAAATTTGGGGAATTTGGTGTCATTTGGTAATACTAATGTGACGGAAAATTCAAACTCCAACCATATATTTATATCACCAACTATCTATGATGTTTCCAATTTCTTTCTTATTTTATTACTATATTTATTCTCTTCTTCTTAATCTTACGTTTAAATTCTAGATTATATACAAATAAAATTCTTAACAATTGTTATGTTCGTTTATTTAGCGAGATTTGACGCAAAATAGAAAATCTCTTTATAATTGCCATTTACCTTATTTCCTTTATTGGTAATTTTTTTATGTTACGAGTAGGTAATTAAAATAAAATGGTAAAATTTAGTACTGGTGCATTTGCAGATATGATGTTTATTTACGAATATCCAGAAATGTTTTCTTCTATTTTGGGTTTTTAATATGTACTTCATGAAACAATCAAAATAGAAATTCCTTAAAATGAAATTACGTACATTAGTAAATATTTTTTGACAAAAGGAGCAATATAGAAAAAAATAGTACAAAATATATGTTTCATAAGACATTTCAGTGTACTTGTCCCCTTAGAAAACTCGCAGTAAGCCGCTCGTTTCGAACAAAGACGCGTGCGCTAAAATCATTTCTTATGAAACTCGTATTTTAATGTACTATTATACAGTGTGTTCAATAAAATTCCTAACTCGGAGTAGGCTATGAACAGAGAAACGTAAGTCTGATCATTATTCAATTCAAAAGTCAAGATGTCAAATTGATCTAATTTGTTTTCATTTTAAAATAAGATTCAAGAAGTAAAACTTTGATGTCAAATTGACATTTAATTATATATTTTTAAATTGACATACGTTTCTTTCTTCATAGCCTACTCCGAGTCAGGAATTTTTTTGAACACACTGTATGTTCATGTTTTGCATTTTCCCATATTCTTTATTTTTCTATCAATGTATTTAAGGAGGTTGAGGTCAAAATTTTAAGAATATCAAGAAGATGCAAAGGAAAACTCTGTTATTTATATTAGTATACCTATATCATAATTTACTTAACTTAGGTTTTCATTTGTAATTTTTGTGACTATTATCAGATTAAAAATTATGAAAAATATTTGCAATCTACTATTTTGATTAAAGACAAACACAAATTTCGATATTGACAATTATTTATATAAACCATTTCAGACTTCTTGCAGTTGCATTTCGATTCCTTCGTCTCTTCCACAAATTAATTCAGCCCTGAGACCGCTCCTTTAGCAAGAATACTTTCCTTAGGGCGTCCTCTTAGGTTGACCGCTTTCCGCGTCGTCGTTGAGGCGTCCAGCGCCGATATCGTAACTCGTTTCCGCTCGGCTGGCTCATAATACAGCGTCCGCGTGTTTCGCTCGCCCCGGCAATTGTATAATTTCCCGATATCTCACGGATATGAAAACGAGATCGCTATCGCCCACTTACAGGATTAAAATTGTGAAACAGATACAACGGGAATTTTTAAGGGGGATTAGAATGGCTATTCTCGAAAATATACAAAGACAGAAATATTTATTCTACCTTTAGCCAGATCGGTATGACAGATTTATATATAGGGTTTCCGAAAAAGGTTTTAATTAGCAATATTTATATTAAGTCTTTATTGTTGCTGTTAATTATTATTTTTAAGCATTAAGCTTTAATTTTTTTATCGTGGCATCAGACCATGGATTTCAATTCGGTTAACCATAAATGCACGTAGATCTTTCTTGCTCAGTTGTCTTGGTTAGACAAATATCCACTAAAGTGTAACTTTAAACTCGCGGGTCTAGTATAACAACGTTGTAATTGCAAATTTTTGGTAAAACAAAATTTTTGTATATTAGTTTTTAGATATTGCTGTCATTCTGTCCTTTTTACGTCTCGCTAAGAGAGGTATTGAATTCATGCTATAAATCGCATATCCAGATTTTAGTGAATAAGCACGTTTTAAGGTCCATAGAATCCGATTATAACATTTTTACGATGATGTCCGTGTGTGTGTGGATGTTGGATCCACGATTTCTCAAATACTATAAGACTTGATATTTTTAACTACGGATTCCTCAATCTAATAATAATGGGAAGAGTTGATTAAGTTTTGGTAACAATTGGACAACCGGATGTAGTAGTTACAATAAAAAAATCATCTAAATATTATTTATCGAAAATTTATGTAAATACTTATATTAAAGAACGTTAAATTCTTTATTCGATAAATTTAAATTCATTATTATATCTTCTATAGATTTAGAGATAAAGAAATGCATATAAAATAATTTGATGTAAAAAATCTCAGATCAAACTACTTCAACGCAAGAAATTCAAATGTTTGTAATTAACACATAAATGTCACTGTCAAAAATATTTGTATGCTACTGTCAAAAATATTTCTACATCATTATGAAGATTACGAAAATAAAAAAAAGTCAAAAACGCAAATGAATATACGTAAAAATGAATATAAAAGGAATTTGCGAAAAAATGAAGAATATAAAGAAAAAGAAAAGGAAAGTAGAAAAAGAAAATTTCAGGATATTGAATATAAAAAATTTATGTATTGTATATAATTATATTAAAATATCCCATAGATTTTGCAAATATATGTGACACTTATTTTGTAGTGAGACGTGAATATATGTATTTGCATTTAAAAATATTTTTTTGTTTAATGCGTACAACCAGGTAAAATATCTGGCGAGAGGTTATGTGCTGGCCACATCAGATTTTTATTGATGGGAACTACTTTGTAACTACATGTATAAAATAAAATTTTTAAAAATATGAACTATGTGTTTTAATCTTAATAAATCTAAATTACTCTCGTAAATTTCGAGTGCATTTTATTTACTTTAATGGAAAACATAAACCTAATATATATACAGGGTGGTGATAGGAAGACGCAGCATAGGGATTCCAATGGTAAAATCTTAAGGTGCAGTTATTTGCTCCCCTAATTATTTTAGAGCAAAATTGTATTTAAGTTTTTGCTACAGAAAAAAATATTCGGATAATATGATATTGTTTATAATTTGTCAATTTCCAGAACCGTGAAAATAATCGAAACAATAATAACATTTTTACAAAATCATTGATGCCATGGAATAAAATTTTAAACAAATGTCACATAAACAATTAACAAATATCAGACAAGAATTTTACAACAGATTGGGGCATTATTTAATGGTAAATGGTGGTTTGTGATATGTTTTTTTGTATTATAAATTCATGTTTATGATAGTAAAATAAAAATCCATTTTTCTACATTTTAAGTTTTTTAATTTAAATAAGTTAAGGGTCGTATTATAGTCACATCTTATAGGAATCTTAAATTTCGTTCTCGTCAAATTACATTGTTGCAATCAACAATTCCATTGTTGTCATTAACTATAATAAAGGTGTTTTCATTTTTCTCGTTTTGAAAATAAGTTTAAACGTCAAGAATCGGTGAAAGTTGTTTGCGCTTTTGTTAAAATTTTTGTTGCATGGCACCAATGATTTTTGCAAAAATGTTATTGTTTTCGACTATTTTTACGGTTCCGGAAATTGAAAAATTATAAATAATTGCATATTCGGATGCAGTATTTTTTTCTGTAGCAAAAATCTAAATACAATTTTGCTCTAAAATAATTAGGGGAGCAAATAACTGTACATTAAGATTTTACCATTGAAACCCCTATGCTGCGTCGTCCAAGTCACCACCCTGTATGTATTATTGGCCGGTACGAGTTCTCAATAAAATAGTTATTTCTAGTCTGTTAGATAATTTTTATAACTAAACTTTAAAGGTATGAACTTCATAGACGCTGTGTCATAATATATTTTATTTATATTTAGATACTACACGCTTCCCATCTTCACAAACTAAAAAAACTTAACTTGCTTAAGACGCAACAATAGTCTTTCCCCATTCCTTTATTCTCATAACCAGGTCAGATGTAAATCCTATTTACCTAGCAAGTTTTTTAATTTGAAACAGAACGAAAGTCTTGTAACAAAAGCGCTCCTCCGAGCTGGTCACATCATTCTTTAAAAACTTTACAAAAGACTCAACTATCTTGCCATCAACTTGAGGATGTAAAACGTACTTTGTGTTAAAATGCGGAAAATTTGCAACTATATTAAACCATAACCGTAAGAGAGTGGTGCCTCATCGCGATTTTAATTCAAGTAAGTAGATAAAAAGAACATACCAAAAGCAATAATATTCTTTTGGATTAGAAGTAAAAGATACAAAGAAGAAAAACTTACATAGTCACTGAAAATGGAGGGAAATTTTGATAGACGTTGGATCCATACCTGTAACAAAGAATATTTACATTATTACCAATAATGTTTAGGTGGAATATAAAAAAAAAATTAGTAACTGATCGTAAGTGCATTAAGTTCGGGGTTATGTGACCGGCTGTATTTTGAACGACCCGGGTTCCATTCTGATTGAATTTGAAACTAATTTCCACATTTTTAAAAAGCAGATAACTGATCCATCTTGTGCTCTCTTCACGATGGTATTGAGAGCCCGTAAGGTAACGATTGGTAATCTGATACGAGTTTTCAGAAGAACCGATTTACATATGGTATGTTATTACCGAACTCTGCAAATAAAAAGCAGATTATCACGCCCAATAATTATCCATGATATATTTATTTATCCAATACCGACTCATAATATACTTGTTATTATGGTTATTTCTAATAACTAATGTACAACATTAGTCACTCCGTAAAAGAATATTTTAGAAGTCACGGAGGATTTATTACTGATTTTTGTGTTTTTTTATATATATAAATAAAAGCAATTTAGCAAAATTATTTTATTATTCAAATAATATAACATTGTGTAACTTATTTATTCAAATTAATATTAACATTTTTGCTAAAATAGGTTACTTATTTTTACACAATGACAGCTGTCATGTATGGCTGATGGAACGAAAACGAGAAACGAGTTAGTGGTTACTTGCTTCGGAATTAAATTCAAAGATACTGCTTGTGCTTCTAAGTGAATACATTTTAAAGGAAGGTCCTCATTTTCACCCAATTTAATGTATTTTTCTTTCAAATAATTCCCAATGACAGACAATAATTATTACAAAACTTTAACAACCATTCAATGGCTACTTATAATTTAAAATACTATATCAATTGAGTTCTCAGGGTCAAACGATGTATGAAAACATAAAAATGATGTAAGAAGTCTTTAGAAAAGTGTTGGATAAAACGTTGTATTACACTCGTGCGGAATGGTATATTAGTCACTCGTCCTGCGGGCTACGTGGCTAAACATTTTCTTTCGTGTCTAATATGATTCATTCCACACTTATATAATGAATAACTATTATTATTTTTTGACGGTAAGTAATATATATTTATTAAACTACTTGCCGTCGAAAACTCTAGATAGACCTAAAATTGTTTCCCTCATATAATCCTTAACAAAAAAATAAAACTGAACATTTTTCTTATGTTTGTCCTTGATTCCTTTAAACCCTGTCGAATTTCTGTGGAGTCAAATGAAGAGACGAATCATTTGGAAATCAGGTTTTAATGATGTTTTACAAAACAATATAAAATGAAATATATGATATAACTATTTACTCATTGTTTATCTCTTCTTCAGTGTTAACTGGCGAATTTTGATTTTGTGTTCTGTTTAAAAGGATACAATTAATTCCAGAGCAATCAGCGGGAATTTGCTCATGCATTTATTGGGCGGGATTGTGGCACGGGCAGCCACAGAAGTGCCATTGATTTAACAGCGTAGCTAGCCATCCATTCACACTACACACAAATACATTAGGCCACACCTCAATTATTTCATATCAATTATTACCATTTACAAATTACTAATCAATTTTGACAAGAAAGAATAGATTATTCATTGTGGTGGATGAAATTAGCAATCAATTCGCAGAAATTAAACGGCAGCAAATTGCTTGCTACAAATGACCAAGGTTTACTAAATATTAAACTAAAGCATAACTAAATTGAGAATTAAGAAATTGAATCTAAGCCATTTCTTCCACGCCTTCGTTACGATGTTCCAACAAATCATCAGAAACTACAGTGTGTTCAAAAAAATCCTAACTCCGAGTAGGCTATGAACAGAGAAACGTTTGTCTGATCATTATTCAGTTTAAAAGCAAAGTTGTTAAAATTAATCTGGAAATGTAATTTTAAAAAAAAAAGATAGCAAAGAAGGATACAGTGTATTGCCAATCGCCGTTTCCTAATTTGTTTAAAACAAGATTCAAAAAGAAAAACGTTGATATCTTTAGATTTAGAAAATAGATCTAAATAGATTTAGAAAATGCATTTGACGGGGTCCAAAGAGAAGAAATATGGAAAATAATGGCAATAAGAATAGTTGATACAAAACTTATCCAAGTAGCTAAAAGCCTTTACCTGAAATCGGAAAACACGGTACAATTAGGAAGCATTAGATCAGAAAAATTTGTCACCACAAGAGGAGTGAGACAGGGCAGTATATTAAGCCCACTTCCTATAATTATGGTAATGGATGAAATAGCAAGGCAAGCTAATAAAGGAATAAAAAGCCCCAACTGGGGATACAGGAAACTGAAACCAGTTAAAATAAGGGAACTACTATACGCCGACGACCTCATCCTCTTCTCTATTATGACCTAAAAATAAACACAAAAAAGACAGAAATAATATAGATAAGCAATAAGTACTTCTAAGGGGAAAAGATACCTCAAACCAACAAGTTAAAATACCTAGAAGCTATGATGGTCCAAACTCAAAATGCGTTTAAATGACTATATATCGGTTCATTAGGTTCCTATTCATTCAAATAAAGTAAAATTAAGGCGCGGAAGCAACAATTTGATGAGTTTTTGTAGTAAAGTGTGTCGCTAGTTGTCACTCATGTAACACTAAAAAAATAACGAAATATTGAATGCAACTATCCGAGTTTCATCAAATTGAGTTCTGTGCGTTAGGTTAGGTTATGTTAGGCTAGGTTAGGTTATCGTTACATTAAAGTTTTTTTTGCAAATTTGCAAGCGAAGAAATCATATTTTTTACAAATACAGTCTATAAAATTACCATGTTTCCGCGCTCTAATTTCAGGTTTTTTGTATGATATTTTCACTAAAAAAATAAATTTTAAAGCTGGACCCTATTCCATATTTCGCCCGCGAGCCTATCTGGAACACTATACAAAGCATTCCTCCAAAGAAAAGAGATCTCCAAAGAAACAAAGGTTCGTATATACGAATCAGTTTTAGTACCACTGCTCATCTTTGGCAGTGAATCAAAGATAATTACGGATAGCATAAGAAGTAAAATAGAAGCATGTGAGATGAAAATTTTACGGAAAATTGAAGGAGTGACGAAAATGGACAAAATTAGAAGTGAAGAAATACTAAGACGGATAAAAGTGAAAAGTGTGATGGACAAAATCGAAATTCAACAATTGAGATGGTTCGACCACGTTGTGCGAATGGAAGATAGCAGATTATGTAAAAAGATATGGGAAATGGAAACAGACAAAAGAAAGAAGCGCGGTTGGCCACGAATAACTTGGAATAGTGAAATAAATAAAGTGCTCGAAAAGAAGGGTATTGGTTGGACACAAGCGAAAAATAACGCCAAAGACCGTAAAAAATGGAGAAAATTTAACACCTCTACATCTATGGTAGAAAAGGTTTCCGGATAAGTAAGTATCTTTAGATGACAATTTTGAAAATATATAGTGTCAAATTGACATTTATTTAAAAAAATTAAATTGACATACGTCTCTTTGCTCATAGCCTCCTTCGAGTTAGGATTTTTTACCACACTGTAGTTTGAAGAAAGCCATAACTAGCGCATGTGTAAAAAATGTTATTACGAAACTGTTTGGAATTACAGTATTTTTTTAAAGATGTCTGATCAAGATTATCTTTATCATGAACGAATTAACAAAAACAAGTTGGTATATATTTATCTCTCTCATATTTGCATTGACAAAAAGGAATGGATGTAACACGGTTGTCTTTCAAGAATGTCATTTTAAAGCGATGCTCGTTGTTGACAATACTGTCGCTGTAACGTAAGTTCATTTATTATTTCGAATATATCAACCTGATTCATAGCTGTGAGTAATACGTTATTTTAGGTCATTGTTATTGGCACTTCGTCATTATCTTATTTTTCACATATTTGGTTTCACATTTGTTAATAAAATTACCAGTTGACATCTTTGAATTATGAATGCTTTTATTGTAACATATATTTTTAAAATAACAACAGTCGTATCTTATTTACCCCCTCCCACCCAAGAACTAAGTAAACGACACTACTGAATTTAACAGAATGAGCGGAGCAAAAATTTTAACTCATACAAAGCGAAGATGACCTTCATCAGACATCTTTAAAAAAATTCAAAAATAATCAGGGATTCTATGAAGAAATAATAAACATAATAATAATAAAAGATGCACTTTTCTCTAGTAGTGTTTATTTTAACTCAAGTTAAATCTGAAACACGGGGTTTCTCTATTTCCGTATTTACTACAAATTTAATTATTTTATAATATTTACTGATCGAACGATAATGCTAAAACACACCATTCTGATATATCGCAGTTAATTTTTAATGATATTCAGAACATCTTATGTATAAAGATTTATTTTTGTTGCATTTTTATCCGTTACTCTGTATTAAAATCGCAGTTGAACAAAAATTGATTCTTTAATGTATTTAGCGTATTATATTCGTACATTTGTATAATAATAGAACGAGATCATATTTAGTCAATTATTTCTTTCTATTATGCTCTTAAAAAATTAATTCCCGTATGAATTAAATTCGTCGTCATGCAAAAAAATAATTTCGATCTACGTTGTGCTCGGGTAGTGTTTCCAAGCGTTGTGAATAATAATTGCTGATGGGAGCTTCGCAAGGAATACATGACAAGCTTTTATCAACCTTTGTGTAACGAAGCTGCATTTGTATAAAAGCTTCTAGGGTGTATTCCAGCACTTTCTTCCCCGATGGCTACTTACAATTTTCCTTGGATCTCACACTATAATTTTGCAGAATCACATGCAGCGTTCTCAGGCTATATCGATAAGAATAAGAAAGCTTTATAAAAAATTAAATTTTTAATAGAAACTAATATATGACATTACTTGAGGAGTTTTCTACTTATTTTTAATTTGGGGATGAATGAATTAATATTTACATGTGAAAATTTTGCAATGTTTTTTTTGTACACCGGGTAGTGCTCGAAATTTGTTATACCGGATGTCTACTTTTTTACGAACTATACGAGTTAATTTTAGGACTAAAATGTGAATACAAAAATATCCAGAATTGAAAACTGCATCTAATAAGTTCCAAATTATTGTTTACCTGCGTGTCGTTCGTGAAAGAGCGGCAAAACAAAAAAAAAATATTGGTTTGGCAGATGACATTTGTCATAAAGATTTAATAATTATTAATTTCAATAAATTATTTACCAGTGTTCACGAATACATTTACCATCGCAAAAATCCCAGTGGAATAATATTAACAATTAAATATTAATTAATAAACTTTGATCTATCAAAGCGAATGAATCTTATAGCATATTCAGCTTATCAATTCACTGTGCACTTTTGGCGCTGCGTTTTCCAATTAATTTTTAGTGTAATCTTTTTCGGTACTACGTTTTTCGCTTATTACAAAATCGCACTCGGTGCACTGTCAACTCGCACTGAGTGCATATTTTATCGCACCTACCACTGAAGCAAGTGTAACAGTTCCAGAGCAAATATGACAGCGTCAAATTTTAAAAACGTGACATTTGTACCACTTCTTGAAGAACTTTGTTCGTCATCATCGCCTTTTAATAGTAAAAAATAAATGTACCTATTTCGGAATGTTATAAAATCTTACTTTTTAGTTTGAAATAATGTTCATTAATACCGACTTCAATCGTGTGTATTTCATTATTAAATTCAAGTGAGATATAACTAATTATTACCTCCCGCTACCCTTGGTAAGGGAGGTAGGGATCGTGCTAAAAATCGCATATCGAGATTTTGGTAAATGACCACGTTTTAAAGTCCCTGGAATCCAAATTTAACATTTTTACGACTATGGCTGCGTGTATGTGTATATATGTGTACATGTGTACGTGTGTATGTGTGTTTGTGTGTGTGTGTGTGTGTGTGTGTGTGTGTGTGTGTGTGTGTGTGTGTGTGTGTGTGTGTGTGTGTATGTGTGTATGTGTGGATCCTCCACTCTAATTCAAATACTATCATTCAGAAAATTTTGAAACCTTGTATTTAGAACTTGTAATGGAAAGAGCCCATTAGATTTTTGTGAAAATTGGATAACCGGAAATGGCACTATACTAGAAGCTCAAAATAGTATTTTTTCGAAAAATACCTTTAAACGTTATTTTTTCGAAATTAATGTTATTATAAAAATTAAAGATTATTAAATTATTATTTTGCTTTAATACTTTTTCTATATATTTTATGGATAAATTTATAAAACCTACTCTGTAATTGGGATTTAATCTTGTTGAGGGGTTTAAAAAAAGGTAGTTACTTGGATTAGAGTAGACTATATTTTAAATTTATGAAATAAACTGTCAAAATTAGAGTAAAATTCGCTAATCCAAAAATAAGCGTTAACTTAATCTTTTTTGTGACTCGGGCAGCAAATGACGGGAGGTATTGTGTCATGGCACACTTTTCACAAAACCAGTGTAGTGCACTTCTCACTGAGTGCAATACAACGCGCACTAAATTTTAGTACGCTGAAAACGCTATTAAGCACAGCTGCCTAAAAATTATTTGTTATTAGTTACTATGGCGGAAACTAACAAATTAGGCTGTAAAGTAGAGCAAAACGGCAACTGGTAAAGAAAACGTGAAAAATACAATTGGAAATTTTTCGTTTATGTTGATTATAACAAAATATTTTGTTCTTTATTTAGTTTGGCAATTCTATGAAATAGGATTATCTTTAATTTCCTCTAACAGTAATTCCGACTCAAGGGTTGTTTACACCTGAGACGAACGAACTAGAATTTGTGGTATTAAATTTTTTAAATACATCCCTGAATCCAGTTGCTAAGGTCATTTTAAATGCCTTCTGGTATTGAGTACAATTCTAATCTTCTGTAACGAAATACATAAGGGTCAGTTTCTTTTCGAATCAAATACGGGGAAATGTTTTTATATGGCACAAAATTAATCCCTGTGGTGCACTCTCCACGCCAGCAATGAGTGCCCGTGAGATGACGCCTTGTAAACGCCCGCACCGTACAAATATGTTGTCATCATTACCGAAATCTGCGGGCAAAGAAGATTGGCACACCCAGCAATGGGTAATATGCCATGATGATATATTTATTTATTTATATTTATTTTCAGAAGGAACCACATCTCTTAAATAATCGAAACGTTAACTTTCATTCGCTAGTCATACTATGCCGTCGCATTTGACTCTACACTTATTATGACCTTGAAGGAAACTATATTTTCAGTAGCAATCTAAATTAATTTTGTTGTAACATATTATTTCAATTTGAAATATAATTTCTGTTTTGCAGTGTTTGCTTTAGTAGTTTTTGTAATTTTGTAGCGAGTAAAACTTCTCCTCCGCCGGATACAATTAAAAAATCATTGATCAAACTAAAGTAATTTTTGCAAGTTACGGCAGCAATCAAAAGTATCAAAGCGTTCCAAGTTCGGAAGACATCTATAATTTGAAAACTTCTTCGATATGATCCGAGAGCTAGGGATGCGTGATTTTTGTTTTATTTAAATCCCGCGGAATCGTAATATTTGTAAGAAGTCATCGCATTGGACAACTGATTATTGCCGCAGCCTTTATTTTCCAAGTAGGAAAGTTTTACAAGTTTTACGTATGTATCTACTTCTCGGGAATTTAATTGAGTTTGGAGTTCTGCAGCGGATGTGTAGGGTAATATGATGGTAATGCTTGCAGCGATTTTTTCTTAATATAAACTTTTTCCTACAAGGAAAATGAAGAAGCTGGATTCATGGTTAATTTAAACCTTTTTAAGACTTTCTTGCAAAAGCTTTTACATTCTTTCTTTTATATTTTTTTTATCAATTGGTAATTTTATTTAAGTATTCGTTTTCCTTTTAAGAAAATTGAGAAAATAACAAGCATTACCAACTACAGTTTCTACTTGAATCGCGTATAATTTTCTTGTCTTCATTTTATCTCTTGTGCTACGTTAATTTTCTCTAACTAGTAAAAATTATATATTACTCTATAAGTTCTACACAACCTCACTGTTAATAATAATCTATAAGAGGATATGAAGAGATACGTTGGTTAAACAGGTCTTTTATTATTTCTTTTTTCTATGAATCTTCATCTAAATAAAAAGACTTAATTGTTATTTATTTATCCGAAATATATATTTTTTTAATATTCGGTGACGCAGATGTTAATATTATGTTGCTCTCAAAGAGTGTAGTTCGTTTTTCACTAATAATTAGAGTTCAGAGTCACATAAATTGATCTATTCCAACAGAATACATTTCATAAACCACTTGGTAAATGGTAAATATTAGGACTTTAAGAGCCACTGTTACAATTGATAAGTAAACTATGGTATAGCTATCGGAGGTATAACTTTATCCTAGCAACTATGCCTTCGATAAACAGGACTGTCTTTTACAATGCATATTTATCTATCAGATAGTTATACCAGGAATTACCTTAAATCACTTTAAATTGGTATTGATACAATAAAATTATCAACACATTGTTTGTGTTTACGTAGTAACCATAAGAACCAGGGATAAAGTTATCCGATGTTTATACGACCGATTTCCATGGGATAAGAAATACTGGTGTTTATTCTATCTGAGGTTTATCCGAGGTTTGTAAAATAAAATTTCCTTTCTTACAAAAGCGCGTAATTTCTATCTGATGTCGGCATCATAAATTCAAACAAATATTAATTTTTGTTGTGAGATTTTTTTGACAACAGTCTGTAAAATGAAAATACCACTTTTACTGCCTACAGGTAGTAAAATCAGTTTTACTGCCTATTATTGCTATTTACATAGCAACCTCTCAACAAACGCATAGTAACAGTTCAACAAACGCATAGCAACCTAATTTGATGGCGATAACTTTCAAAATAGGTATTAAACATAATCACTAAATTAATATTAGTTCTAAAATCGGCAAAAGAATATTTTGTTCTACATCAAACAGAGATTTATAGTTTCGGTAGCATTCTGTTGTACCTAAATCTAATATTTTAGAGGCTAGTTAAACAAATAACAATTATAGTTTATTTTCGTTGTTTCCTTAGGATTTCAAAAATTCTAATTTGTTACTAAAATAAATAATCCCATTTACAGACAACTAAATTTTAATTATAAAAAAATTGTACAATTTGATCTAAAAAATGAACAAGTTCAAATTCCAAAAAAACTATACTACATTCCAAAATTCCACTGAAAACAAGAATTGTTAGTGTAATATAACAAAGAGTTTAATTCTATGGCAATTCTCTTAGTTTGAAGCATATGAGAAATAAATCTCGAGTAATGCATCCGAGATCTCATCAGACAAACTTAATGAAATCATTAAGAAAATATCCGCGGGAATAGTGAGATGTCCGCGTTTTCTGTCCACGAAAGCACTCAAGGTTTACGACAACATGTCACGATGATCCGATTCATTACTTGAATTAAGTTCAGCAGCGCCGAAACCGGGTCTTGCACTGGGCTCGTCAAAACAGCTGCGGAGATCGATCTCGGGTCAGGCTGTATTATCAGGCGTCGTTAAATGAAATAGACTAGTTTATGAGGACAGGCGCGGCATCGCAGAGGAACCTTCAACTTGCTTTTTAATTAAGTTAGTTTACTTATTATCCTCGCCTGTTGACAGAGATATTTGCAAATTAATATTAGTGTTAATCAAAATTATATCTTTGATCTTCCTCTCATTACTTTCATTTTCAAGTTTTTCTTCTCTCTCACGTCTAGACTTTTTCTTCTTTGATTTTATTCCTGCGTTACTGTAGGATCCGTGCATGCTCTTCTCCATTTTGCCCGATCTAAGGCATCTTTCAAATTATTTAGTAAAGACTGGAATTTTTAGAATTTGAATAGCTTTTTTTTTATTAATAATTTTGGGCTTTTCAGCAGCTAGGCTATTAAAGCTCACATACATTGTTGATTTGTACAGTTTATAGTAGTTCTAATTTATATAATATGTTATTATTACAATATTTTGGATAAATTATATGTGTTGTGCAAGTTTATGTCTTTCAGGAATTTTAATATATTATTTTTTGTATCTTTATCGTTTTTTAGGATTTCTTTTATTGTGTTTGGGATTCGATATTTGTTCCTAGCGTAGGTGTATTGTTTGCAGTCAATTAGTATATTTTTTACCGTTAATGGTACATTACAACAGTTTGGGCTTTCGGTGCGTTCTAGTATATGTTTGTGTGTAGTTAGTGTGTGGCCTATTCTGAGTCTGATAAGGGTGATTTGGTCCTGTCTTGATCCCGGTGTTGGCCAGTTGGTTGTATCCTCTTTTCTTTCGCGTAGCTTGTTATTTATTGTGTTTATCCATTCTCGTTGCCATGCTTCTTTTGTCTTGTATTTTAGTATACTTATTGCATCCCAGATTGGTATAGATCTGTTTGTTTCTATTTCTGTAGTGTATCTCCTGTTGCTTCTTTTGCTGCCCTGTCTGCGTTTTCATTGCCTATAATGCCAGTGTGAGATGGTACCCACATAAAGGTTATATTCTTTTAGTTCTGCTCCGCTGTTTTTAATTCTTCGTGGATTTGTTGTGTAATCTTGTCTTCTGGGTATGGTTTGCTTATTTTTTGGATGACGCTAATGGGGTCGCAACATATGGCGTAATTGGTGGCTGGTTTGTTTTTTGTATTTATTGAGTTAATTGCTGTCTGTATTGCAAGTAGTTCGGCGGTGTAGGCACTAGTGTTGGTAGGCAGATGAATCTTGGTTTCATTTTGGTTTTCGATGAAGGTTGCTCCGGTTTTTTTTTTCGTCTTGGATCCATCGGTATATATAAATTGGTAATTATGAAGTTTGTTTTGGATTTTACGAAATTCGATTTGATAGATTATGGGGCATGTGTCAGGTTTTTTAAATTGTAGGAAATCAAGAATGAGTGTTGGTTTGTTAATTTTCCAAGGGTGGGGAGGGGGGGGGTTGTTGTTATGGCTTTTGGGATATAGTATAGGGAAATTGTATTCGTGCAGTGTTTATGTATGGTTGGGTGGGAATGTGACTTTTTATTACTTTTGTGTTTCGATCAAATATTTGTTTGTATGCTGGATTATTTGGATTTGTTTAGAGTTTTAATATATATGACATTGCTTGAATAGCTTTTAAAACATTATGCAAAGCTAAATATGTTTGTAAAACATATACATTCACAGCAACAAAAATTATTTGCGCAGTAAAATAACAATTATCATTGCTTTATGTAGCCATAAAAAGTTGACTTCAAAATCAAGACTAGATAATTAAAGTGATCGGCCACTATTTAAGAAAATAGTATCGCAAAAGAATTAATAAAATGGAACCCGGAAGGTAAGCGTAAACAAAGACCCAGGATAACATAACGACGTACGGTACAGAAAGAATTTAAGAAAATGAGAATAAGCCCCATTCAGATAGAGCTTAGTACAGTTGCAGTGCAGTGTTGGTAGCGTTTGTATTGCAGTGCGAAAGTATCGTTCACATAGAAATTAGTGCAGTTGCATTTGCAATACAGAGCAGACACTCCTTTTTAATTTCTGTTATAACCTATATTTAATACGTCAAATAGAAATGTTTCTTGCGCCAATATGACTTATTTAATAGTGTGTACAGCAGTATTATTATTGAAGAAAAGAAAAGCAATACGTATAGTCGCTGGTGTATTCGTCCAATATATAAAAAGAAATATTCACAAAGTGATTATCATAACCTGTTTATTGTCTGTCACTCATTTTTTGTCTTTTGTCAATATCAATAAAACTGTGATATTTCGAATTTCCACATTACTTACAAATTCAAATAATATACCTCGCTCTGATTGTTTGTTGCATCGCAGCGTTGACAGTGTAGTGTAAAAGTTTGGACCTTGCAAGCTTCTGCACTGCAATGCCACTGCACTACCACGAAAATCTGAATGTGAACGGTTGCGTTTACTTTACCTATACAATATTTCTGCACGACAATACTATTACGCTACAACTGCACTAAGCTCTATCCGAATAGGGCTTTACATAGAATGATGTAAAGCAAGAAGCTAATGATAGAAATGGCTGATAAAAATATTTGTGCAGGCCAGGGGCGTTCCCAAGATTTTGATCTAGGGGGGAGGGGGCGATATAGAAGAAATTTATATTTATATACGAGCCCAAAATCATGATTGTTGAGCCGGTTTACATGTTCAACAAATTATAAAATCCAGACAAATGGTTAGAAAATTTTACAAAATTCTTTCCGCTACTTTAAATATAGACTTAAAACTTTAAAATAACTATGGCCTGAATGACTGGTGATAATAGTTCGACCAGCATTTTAAGGGTCATCTTTTAGTCCAGATTTAGCTTCCACCGAAACCCTATACTTTTGGCACAATGAAAAGCAACTTGGTAAAAATCCAGTGCATACAATAATATCTACCTTGCTAGACATATGGGACAATATTCACAGGAAAATTTTTTGGTTAAAAAATTATCCAATTGAGTGCCTGTTTCTGATCACGTGTGCGAAAGTAACCAATCAAAACAAACTTACACTGAAAATTTTTTGGTTAAAAAATAATCCAATTGAATGCCTGTATTTCTAATCACGCGTGCGAAAGTAACCAATCAAAACAAACTTACACTGATAATTATCCAACGACAATTATCACTTAAGTTGCTAAGTAACAAACACTTTTTGACAGATAATTAAAGATTAATTGTTTTAATTTGAAAATGTCGTTTTGACGGTATGGCAGTGAAAATAATGATACAATTAATAAAATTATTGAAGAAAATACCCCCAAAAATACCGTTGTAAGTAAAAAGTATACGTATAGAAAACCTTTATGAACTTTTGCGATACCAGCAAATAAAACTGAACGTGCCTTGTCTTCTCGTGTCAATGTCCATCTTATTATCGTTACACTCTTCACGCTAAACATATTCATAGCTACTACTGACATTTATTGGGTGATTTTATAATTATAAAAATTCTGCTAAATACAAATTCTTCATAAATTTAATTAAAATGCAAAAATTTTTCTTACCGAATACCCCTCGATCATTGATAAATACTTATAATTTTATCACAACTTCCTCAAGCATGTTGCTTTTAGGTAACACCCCTCCGCCTTCGGCGTCGGGCGGTTACCAAGCAACGCGCTTTCGGTAACTGTCATAAAATTATTTCGTAATTATCAATGTCCTCGGGATATTATAGCTGAAAATGTGCGTACTAGAATTAAATCTGATATTACTAATAAAGGCGATGTAACCTAATATTAAATTGCGGAAAACTTGAATAAAAATTTCAGTTTTGGTAAGTTTAAAATCTATATTTTAAGCTAATCGACAAAAATTTGTAGAAATTTCTTACCATTTGCATAGGTTTTATAATGTGTTTGATGAAAATGTTAACTGGCCCAATATGAGTTTGGGCTCATATATTTTTTTCGCATATTTTTATGTATTTATTTTCTCATATTTAAAATAAAGGCAATTTTTTTAAAAGATATTAAGGTAGAAATATCGAACAAGAAAATCTATCAGTCACCTAATATCACGATTTATGATTGAAAATGGTTGTTTCTTCCCTAGAAATTCTACCGAAATTTTTTCATCACGCCAATTTTTTTCTTGGTAAGTTGGAATGATCCGCTACCATATTAAGGAAGATATTGTCTTTGGTCAAAAAATTGGGTGGTGAGTTCTTGATGAATAAGCACGTTTTAGAGTCCCTGGAATAAGATTTTATTATTTTTACGATGATGTCTGTATGTATGTATGTGTGTGTGCGTGACGATTTTTTCGGATCCGATAACTCAAGTACTACAATTCAAAAAATTGTAATTCTTTCGTATTCATTTTCTTTACATCCATGTGAAGAGATTATTAGATTTTGGTTATAACTGCTTAACCGGAATTACCCTAATTTTAAGATTTTAACAGTTTTTCTTGGAAAAACACTGTTAAGTATCATTTCCATATTTACTGTTATTATAAATATTAAAGAATATTTTATTCTCTATACGATTCGATTACATTTTATACATCGTATTCAATGGATATAGAGTTAAAAAAAATTCTAAAGAACTTAAATTTCATAAAGCAGCTAGATATGCTATAACCATGGAAACCGCTACTATATTAAGAAAATGCTGATTGACAGATATTAGTGTCAAGTGCAATTGACATGTGTGCGTGTTATATTATATTTTACTGCAAATATTGAAGCTCTTAGATACATAAAACTTTCTGTAGTATGGAATTTGTACAAAATAGAACTGACAGAAGGTAATGCGCTTGAAATATGGAATCTTGTGCAAGAAACTTTCTATATGGAATCTGTACAAAATAAGTGGAACTGACGAAAGGTAATGAGCTGGCCACATCAGATTTTTTTTTTTATTGTGAACGATACTTATGACAAAATTAGTTAAGTGAGGGGCCACTGGTAGAAGAAATTTCGAGATAAATGACCAAATTCAGAGCAAATTTATGACAATGTTACAACTAACTCAAAATGTCACTCATATAAAAAAATATGTGTAGGTTAAAGGGGGGCGATCGGCCCAATCGCCCTCCCCCTGGGTACGCCACGCAGGCTCTATGTCCCACTGAGGAATGGCAGGACGCAGATGAAGAATAACCCAACTGATTCGTTTTACTGTTTGTAATTTGTACTTTTTTTAAAATTACGATTATATATAGGTTAATATTTATTTTGCTGTGCAAATAATCTTTTTTCTACTGTAAATCACCTTACATTAACTGAGATGAATAGGATGTCAGAGATTCACGTTCTCCGGAAATTCTTTCTTCGCGCAAACGTGATTTAAAATATCAAGTAATAAGCGAGATATGCCTTTTTAAAGTTCATAATTTGGAGTGTGACTTATCATGTGTGCGTACTAATGGTCAATCGCGTGTCTCGTTTAAAATTAAACAACCAATAAAATTGCTTACGACATAACAAATGACAAAGTTTCAATTGTTTACAATTTGAAAACGATTTAATATTTAAGTACATTCACATTCAGTAAACCTCATTAATAAATACCTAGTCTAAACTACTGTCTGCAAAACTATGGTGGAGAAATGGTCTAATCTACTGCAGATGAAGTCCTACATAATGTAAATTATTTCACCCAGCAATGAGTATTAAAAAACGATAATGTTACATTTTTACCTTCCGTCACCTTTAGGTAAGGAAGGTATTGTCTTTGGTCAAAAAATTCGATGGTAAGTTTTCGATGAATAAGCACGTTTTAGGGTCCCTAGAATACGATTTTACTATTTTTACGATGTCTGTATGTGTGTGTGTGTATGTATGTATGTATGTATGTATGTATGTATGTATGTATGTATGTCTCTCTCTCTCTCTCTCTCTCTCTCTCTCTCTCTGTGTGTGTGTGTGTGTGTGTGTGTGTGTGTGTGTGTGTGTGTGTGTGTGTGTGTGTGTGTGTGTGTGTGTGTGTATGTGTGTGTGTGTGTGTGTATGTGTGTGTGTGTGTGTGTGTGTGTGTGTGTGTAACAAAAAATTTAATTTTCGTCTACGATAACTTCCATACTACGATTCTAAAAATTATAATTCTTTCATATTTCTCTTCATTACATCCATGTGACGAGCTGATTAGATTTTGATTATAAATATTAAAGAATATTTTATTCTCTATACGATTTGACTGCATTTTATACTTAATATTAAATGGATATAGAGTTAAAAAATTATAAAGAAATTAAATTTCATAAAGTAGCCATAGCTATGGAAACTGCTACTATATTAACAAAATTTTGATTGAAAGATCTCAGTGTCAAGTGAAATTGACATGGTGTGTTTGTCTTATAATTATACTGGAAATATAGGATCTTTTGCTATAAATTTTCTGTATGGAATTTGCAGAAAATACATGAAACTGCCGGAAGGTAAAGTACAAGAAATATAATCATTAGCAAGAAACTTTCTGTATGAAATTTGTACAAAATACATAGAACTGACGGAAGGTAATGTGCTGGCCACACCAGATTTTTTTGTTTAAAGATTAAACCCTGTCGGAAATAATATGGAAATAGCTTCAATACGTTTTGATATAATTGTTATTCAGCAAAACGAGCAAATAAAGGCGTATTTTAAAACAGTAAAATGTCCAGAATTTCAATTAGTTTCGTAATCAATATAAGCTAATAATTCGGTGTAAAATTCCGTCCTGTTCAATTCCGCCATGATTTGAGAGTTTGAGTTGGATATGACTCTATACCAATCTTGTTTATTTTCAGTTTTATCGTCTGAAAGGGCGCAATCAATACGTTGTTATTCTGCTTCAGAAAACTCTCTGCATATTTATAGTTGCTCAAGTGATCTGGAAATTGCATCAAAATGAGCATAGTGAAAACCCATATGCGTTTTAAGACGAGAACTTTGTAATTACTTTATAATTATTTAGGTTTATTACCTTATAACTTGTGTATGAACAGTTATTATGAGAATATTTAAGGAATTTACACATAATTAATTAGAGTTAATTTTCGCTAAGTTCACTATATACAGGCGGCGCAATCAGAAGCCCTTGATACGTAATTTTGTATCGATTAGTTTCAAACTTTATCTATTACAGACAACGATATTTCATGCGATTTTACTCAATTTTCACCCCAAACAAAATTGTATTTAATTATGTTCATAATCCCGATAAAATATGGTGGAAGAGTTGGAATAAACTACGAGCAACATCATTTAAAATGCTTTAATAGCCTTTCAATTGAAACAAAAATTTGAGTTATCAAAGAAAAATTCCTTGAGTGTATATAAGGACGATAAAAAGAAAATATTTATTGCCAAAATTTAATAAAGTGGACAGTCTTAGACAAAATTGTGGCAATTATTCTAAAATATATTGGACTGTATTTCGAACGCACACTTACAATAATAGGGCTATTATAACGCACGCATTCAGATTATAATTTTACGTTATTTCTAATAAAAGCCGTCTATAAAAGTTAAATATATATATATATATATATATATATATATATATATATATATATATATATATATATATATATATATATATATGTATATACCGGGTGTCTTAGGCCGACCGACACATGGGCGATTAACATGTAAAATTAGTTAATTGTGAATAGTATCTCCCCAGTGCAAGATATTAAGATGAAATTTTGCATGCTTATCCGGGGATACTATTTCTATGGATTTCAATTCAAATCAGTCAATTTACAAGTGTAATATTAGAATAAATTAAGAAAAATTGTAGAAGTACCATGAATGTTATTCATATCTTGAAAATAATAGTATCTAAGCAACAGCTCTGATAGAGTAGGGGTAACGTGCGCGCTTCACAATTTAGAGAGTCGGGTTCGAAACCAACCGACAGCAATATTTATTTTTTAATTTTTTCTTTTCAAAATAATTTTTATTATTACTATGTTTTTAATCTTTTATTAATATTTAATTTAATAAAGTGGATACATTGTACGTAACAAGATTTATTTATTTAAAAAATATTAAATCGTACCTACAAATTACAACATTAAAATTTAAAAATTATAATAAATATTCAAAATGGCCGCCGTTTTGCGCTAAGCAAAATCCGAGACGATCGTAACATTGCTGTCTCACGTTGCTTAGCTGTCGATTAGAAATAAGCCTACATTCATTCCTTATTGCCGCTTTCAGGTCTTCTAAAGTGGTCATAATGGCCGTAAATTTTTGATTTTAAATGACCCCAAAGAAAAAAATCTAAGGGGCTTAGATCAGGAGACCTTGCCGGCCAATTAATTGGTCCATTTAAACCAATCCAAGAATCTGGAAATGAATTGTCCAAATATTCTTTGACAATTTGCACGTTATGCGCTGGACACCCATCCTGTTGAAACCATATCCTCTCCATATTTAATTCTGTAAGTCTAGGCCCAACTACTGTTTCCAATAAATCTAAATATTTTGGACCGTTCAATGTCCCTTCAATAAAATATGGTCCAATAATGTGTGATCCCAAAATTCCCGCCCAAACATTAACCTTCTGGGGATATTGTGTTCTTGATAAATTTTGAAGAGTTGGTTTATCTTTTGACCAGTGGCGAAAGTTTTGCACATTCGGTTCGTTATGAAGAGTAAATGTGCATTCATCGGTATAACAGAGGGAATACAAAAAGTTTCTGTTTTCATTGGCTTTATCCATAATTGTTTCACAATAAGTTGCTCTTCTTTCTTCGTCGCCGTCTCGCAATTCTTGATGGTTACCTACTTTGTAACTTCTAAATCCATTTTTCTTAAGTATTCTAGCAATTTTTGTTCTACTTATTCCACATTCCATTTGTAAACTTCTTAAACTAATAGTAGGCTCCACTTCAACCCGCGCAATTATTATTTCTTCAAATTCATTTTCAATTGGTTGTATTTCCTGCTTTGTGTGATTAGCAACACACCCAGTTTCTTCAAATCTGTTAATAATACGCCTTACACGGGATTTATTAACTACTTTTTCTGGATTTTCGGCAGAAAATACATCAGCAGTTTGCTGTAGGCTATTACCAATGTGAAATAATTTCACAATACGAATTATATCTTTTGTAGTTAAATCCATATTATTTAAATATCACTAGCAACAAATAAAGATAGTACAATACAAATCTGCATTTGACGTTTGATTATTCAAATCAAATGTTCTCGTTTTTTTGTTTGCGTCAGGGCTAACTATAATTTGAAGAAATTTAATTTATAATAAACCAATAAAGCAAATAATAAAATATTTTTTAAATACATAAATCTTGTTACGTACAATGTATCCACTTTATTAAATTAAGTATTAATAAAAGATTAAAAACATATTAATAATAAAAATTATTTTGAAAAGAAAAAATTAAAAAATAAATATTGCTGTCGGTTGGTTTCGAACCCGACTCTCTAAATTGTGAAGCGCGCACGTTACCCCTACTCTATCAGAGCTGTTGCTTAGATACTATTATTTTCAAGATATGAATAACATTCATGGTACTTCTACAATTTTTCTTAATTTATTCTAATATTACACTTGTAAATTGACTGATTTGAATTGAAATCCATAGAAATAGTATCCCCGGATAAGCATGCAAAATTTCATCTTAATATCTTGCACTGGGGAGATACTATTCACAATTAACTAATTTTACATGTTAATCGCCCATGTGTCGGTCGGCCTAAGACACCCGGTATATATATATATATATATATATATATATATATATATATATATATATATATATATATATATATATATATATATATATATATATATATATATGTCGCGGGGTAGTAACACTGGCAAACTCTATGTCGACCAACACTATTTCAGAACCACAGCGATAATATAAACGTGATGATCTCAGCGAGGCGGACCTGCTCTCACTCCTGAGCACCGCTACACACTGATTCCATCCAAGCATTATAGCCAAGAATGCTTGACGTTTCGATTACGACAATACAATTAAAAGATTATAAGTGATTCATGTAATACTTGATTCATTAAATGATCGTTACGACATGCTTTGATATTACAATCTCCGACACGGCCATTCTGACGTTTCACACGTCCTCGTGTGAACTATCTGAAAACAAAGAATTTATCCACAGTATTTTCGCTCGGCTATCTCTGACCAATAAATGCTCAAATAGTTACAACTTTGTTCACATTTATATTAAGCTCAAAATTTAGCTATAGTACACTCAATTATTTAATGGACGCCTTTTTTACAAGACGTCAAACAAAACATAATTCTTTGACAATACATTTCACCAATAAATACATGAATACCGATATCAGTATTCAAGCATTGTTATAGCTTGTCCAACAGCGACAGACCATCATTGCTTAACCAGCAATCGATCGCTATTCCATCTTCGCTTAACCAGCGCAAGAAAACCATACCGTCATTGCTTACCCAGCAATGGAACACCCTTCCGTCATCGCTTAACCAGCTCGGAAAACCACACCGTCATTGCTTACCCAGCAATGGAACACTATTCCGTCATCGCTTAACCAGCTCGGAAAACCACAGCATCATTGCTTACCCAGCAATGGAACACTATTCCGTCATCGCTTTACCAGCTCGGAAAACCACACGACAGAGGCACCTAGTTAGCATGTTACCTTCGGCAGAGGTGTCACAGTAGCATACCGAAACACCATGACAGAGGCATCCAGTAGCATGTCATCTTCCATCACGGTTAATAATTCTAAAGAATTTAACCAAAATGTCCAATGTCCAGACCAACGCCTCAATTGCTCCTTAGCCACTTTTGTTATAAAAGTTTGTCGCCTCTTCAAAGTTTTAGTCACCCCTGTGGATTTTAACGATCCACTCGATTAGCCTAACTAAATTGTGGTCTCAACCTCCAGAAGGTTCATTATTGTACGCATGAACCGCTCTACTTAAAAATTAGAACATGGATTCATGTGTTATGTAAATAATACGTAATACCAAATCGAAATAATCCGGCATGCTTAAACTTAAAGCTATCAAAATGTTCTAAATTTGTTAAATAATTCAAACAGATAGTTCTTCTTTTCGTTTTCCTAACTGTATTTTGGCTTAGTGTTTTTTGACAAGTTGGTTTTTGCTCTTATTGGAGGTTAGTAAGTTTTAGTCAGTTGATCTTACACTGTCACAGGTGATGCTGTCTTTTATAATGTTTCTCGTTTGGCCTACAAATCCTCACAGGTATTTTATAAAAAAATTGTTGTTTATTTAAACTTGTTGTTTATTATTGTTTGATTATACTCTGGAAAACGATTGTTGTTGATTTGTGTCATATATTTTTATTGTAGCATTTGATGAAGGTAAAATAATATACTGAAACGTTTGCAAGAGGAGATGTAGAAACAAATTTTTTATCTTCCTTTATATCCATCATCGGATGAACTTTCTTCAGTTAAATTTATCCTTGGATACGATAAAAATATTTTAAAGCAATTTGTTCCAGCGTCCATCACGCTGCACTTAGGCGCCCCAAACATTAAGACAAACAATTGAAAAGCAAGTCCCGTCTTGTCAAACTTCTCTGCTTCCAATGGCTGACAGATTTCTGTTGCTCAATTGTTTTTCAGGTAAAACAGTCGGCTTCGCAACCGTGGCAGGCTCCAGTCCGGGCACCAGCTGTCCTGTGCAACTCCTCTGCGGATGATCTAGCTTGCCACAATTTAAACATTCAACAAATTCACAATTTGACAAAACTGGCATGGTCACCCCGAAAACAGTCACGAGGAGCCTGATCGGCCACAGCCTCATCAAAACCAAAACGCCAAGTTTTATAGCTACGACCATGCTCACCGGAAATTTAATAAAGTCATATAGTATGTTCTGGGAATAGACTCAGGGACTATTTCAAACCACTACCATATTTGTACCTAAATTTCAATATTCATGAATGTTCCATCTGTAACGACTCAGGGTTTTGGAACATGGACGTGCAGGAACTTGAATAACTTCATACAAAATATACCATGAACAATTGATAAAAGTTCACTCAGATTTGAACTGTCTGCACAGCGCTATATTATTCACGCGAACACGGTACATCCAATACATTCTCTCACTATCAGTGCTACACATCGCCTCATTCGTAGATCTTGGGCAGGATGCTCGCCCATTCTGGCTTATTATTTCAAGACAGACTGGTACAGACTTCGTCCATAATTACAGCTCTCCCGCCACTGTCAACAATATTTTTCCCAAATAGCATCATCGTACGGTAACTGATCGAATGCATCGATCTCTCACTTCAATCACATTACCCTTAATGTCAACGCAGATACCTGAAACCTGAATACTCAAAAGTCCACATGCAATTTATACATTAACAAAATCATCAAAACAAATCCCGTAGCAGCCTCGGACACAAGCCGCTGTCCTTCTAGCAAAAACTAGAGATTGCAGGCAGAAACGAACCACTGGCCATACATCACCGTATTTGGACCAATGATCACTCATGCATTGTTAGTATGGCGGCCAAAATGTAACAAAACACAGCACACGCGTCTTTGCGGAAGCGCAACGATAGTTTTTCTTTGTATCACATACCACAGGCGCTATGAATACCTGTCCAAGTGCAGTAATGGAATTGATTCTGGGGCCAACGTCTTTGCACTCTGCAAGACAAAACACTTCAAGTTTGGAGATCTCGTAGGCCACTCATAATTTCTAAAACAAAAAGCTACAAAAGAGAGTTTTTGGTAATCGTCTTCGGTGGCCACTCTTCCAAATAGACTATCTGTCCTGGTTTACGGATATTTGTAAACTAGAGTCAGCAGAAACTGGATCGATTTTATTTGGTCCGTGCTGCCAAATAAAGGAATCCATACACAACGGTTTCATTATATCTCAAGCAATAAATCTGTGTGCTCAATAAACTTAAACAAGCTCTCAAAGGAGAAGCAATCTACTTAACGTCAGATAACCAGGCTGCTTTCACTTGTGAATCAAAGCTAAAATGGGTACCGTAGTATAAGTGAGTCTTATGCACTTCCTGTGGATACTTGAAAAGCCATAATTCATAGCCTGGAGATATTCATTTCACCCTCGACGATAAACGTTAAACTGCTATTAGCTCTCAACAAAAGGGACTTTGAATTATGACAAGTATCTTTACTAGTCATTGTTCTATAAAATACCAAATTTCAGTTTATCAAAACTTTGGAGTGGCTTCCAGACATTCAGTCAAAACACGCTACAGCAGATTTTACTGGTCGCGGTGACAAAAGTCACCAGCGCTTAAAGCCCTCAACCTAATAATGATAATAACAATATCATCTATCTACAATTTGTAGCTCAGTAAACTTTATCTGCAGTTAATAAAATATTAATCTTTAGTATAGTTTTCTAACATATTTCCACCTTGAACTATCTTCCCTGAAGATCTCCAGTGAAATTTTCATGTTATGGTTTCTATTTTGGTACACCATGGTTCTGCACCCGCATCGGTCATATCTGGATAAAAAGTAAGTAACGATATATCAGGTGCCTCAAGGTTGCAGTGTACCTACTCAACGTGTCTGTTAGTTTGCGAAACTTGTACAATGAAAACATTTTACAATCTTTCTTGACATACCGAAACGCTTTAATGAATTTGTATTAGTTCGTTTGTTATTTTACAAATAACTAACTAAATCGCAAACTGGTTGATACTTCCGATCTGTGACTACTTGACCTACATTCAGTTTAATAATATTGTCACGTCGCAGACGATGTAAAGGAGTAGAATCAAGCTACCAAAAATGAAATACTTATTACGTCATACAAGCTCAATGACAAAACATCAATAAAAATATAACAACTGCCAGGAACACCTACTGTAATGAATAATATCTTAAATAACATATATGGAGATCGGTAATCCGGATCATCGGCCATCACAATATCATAAACAACAAACTCAACCTCGTTTCTCAGCAAGCAACTGACCGAATTGCTTTTATTACAACAGCAACCCAATTGCCATCAACATAGCTCACAACGATATCTTGAGCTTTGTAATAAAATCTCTTACCAGTATTGGAAGACCGCTTAACATAAATTCAGTACTCATTACTCACGGTTCTACTTAACGAGCTCTTGTAATTGTGTCACCACTCTCTAGGTGGGACACAGACGGAATCCTTGTTACTGGTCAATGCCCCATGATGAAAACCTGCAAAAAATGCTAGACGGCCTTTCCATCTTAATCTGCTTGGCCCTACACTTCACTTTATAATTCACCAACAGAACACAAACCCACATACAATATTGTGGATCGCAGGCGAATCCCACTTCTGATGTCGCGGGGTAGTAACACTGGCAAACTCTATGTCGACCAACACTATTTCAGAACCACAGCGATAATATAAACGTGATGATCTCAGCGAGGCGGACCTGCTCTCACTCCTGAGCACCGCTACACACTGATTCCATCCAAGCATTATAGCCAAGAATGCTTGACGTTTCGATTACGACAATACAATTAAAAGATTATAAGTGATTCATGTAATACTTGATTCATTAAATGATCGTTACGACATGCTTTGATATTACAATCTCCGACATATATATATATATATATATATATATATATATATATATATATATATATATATATACAGGGTGTTATATTTTAATGGACCCAGCAAATATCTCGCTTATTAAGTTGGCAATTTTTTCATATAACATGATTTATACAGGAACATGTAAGCTACTTGATGACGGATCTACATTCCTGATACCACTTCCGGTTTATGAGTAATTAATATCTAGTTTGAAATTTCAAATGGAACATACTAGATTTTTTACAAATTTGAAAAGTGCATCAAATTTGCTTTACAATCATGTAAAATAATCCATATGTTACATTATTAAAAATTAAAATGGCGGGCACTTTTTTATACACCTAATTGGAAAGAGAATAGTGAGCCATGACTGTGGCTTGTGTTCCTTATTCTTATTTTCTGTATTATGACAAAAAAATATTATTTCGTTTAATAAAAATAGTTACAATTGTTTTTGTTAATTGTTTTATTTCAAGCCACAGTCATGGCTCACTATTCTCTTTCCAATTAGGTGTATAAAAAAGTGCCCGCCATTTTAATTTTTAATAATGTAACATATGGATTATTTGACATGATTGTAAAGCAAATTTGATGCACTTTTCAAATTTGTAATAAAATATAGTATGTTCCATTTGAAATTTCAAACTAGATATTAATTACTCATAAACCGGAAGTGGTATCAGGAATGTACATCCGTCATTAGATGGCTTACATGTTCCTGTATAAATCATGTTATATGAAAAAAATTGCCAACTTAATAAATAAGCGAGATATTTGCTGGGTCCATTAAAATATAATACCCTGTATATATATTTATTGAGACTGTACTCCCTATTATCATGATTATTATTTATTTATGCACCTAAAAAAACCAAACAATTATACTGTTAATGTTCTTATTAGGATTCGTTGCACGTGACATTTGTAGTTAGTATTTAACTGCGATGGCCATTGCATAAAAATATTGTTGCATATGTGTTCTTTGTTTCTCATGCTCAGGTTTAGGGGTTGGCGCCAGGCAGTCGAGCGCTGCAGCCACTTGACACTGCAACACAGAGCTAGCTAGGGCCATCTGACATTCCAGTCCTGATAAGCAGCGATGACAAATTTATGATGTTCTGGAAATTTCCACAGGCCATCCAACCACCCACTCACACCGGTGGCGGGGAGGTGCAACTCTCACCCCCGAAACGCCTAAAATTGGAAGGAGGCAGGAGGGATATTTTGGTTTAAATACGGGAATAAATGCTGTATTCGGCAGTCTGGTTTTGGCCAGACTCACAGACCTTGGACCTCTGGCATGGTTGACATGTTGGGTAACCCAAGGCTCTGAACTCATCGAACTTTTACACTTGGCTTGTCCGAGGTAAGTTCTAAGTCTACCTTCGACTTCGTCTTTCAATACCTTTTCCTACTTTCCGCTCACCCAGCTGCTATGGCTAGCCATGCACGTTTGGGAACCTCCACAACTTTGCGCCCATCCAGCTGCTATGGCTAGCCAGGCACGTTTGGGAACCTCCACTACTTTCCGCCCATCCAGCTGCTATGGCTAGCCAGGCACGTTTGGGAACCTCCACAACTTTCCTCCCATCCAGCTGCTATGGTTAGCCAGGCACGTTTGGGAACCTCCACTACTTTCCGCCCATCCAGCTGCTATGGCTAGCCAGGCACGTTTGGGAACCTCCACTACTGTTCGCCCATCCAGCTGCTATGGCTAGCCAGGCACGTTTGGGAACCTTCACAACTTTCCGCCCATCCAGCTGCTATGGCTATCCAGGCACGTTTGGGAACCTCCACTACTTTCCGCCCATCCAGCTGCTATAGCTAGCCAGGCACGTTTGGACACCTCCACTACTTTCCGCCCATCCAGCTGCTATGGCTAGCCAGGCACGTTTGGGAACCTCCACTACTTTTCGCCCATCCAGCTGCTATGGCTAGCCAGGCACGTTTGGGGAACCTCCCAACCATCCCCCCTATTCACCTGATTTGGTTCCCCTTTTTTCAATTACGAGGAACTTAACTTGGACAAGCACTATATTATGATTGATTGTTGTCACAATGATATAATTAATTTATATCTACATAACCTAGTATTGGTTGTCAATTAGACGTAATTTTGCAGGTCGCTGCTTGCAGCCACCTAAGCTCAAGATGTGTGCCGTATCAGCACCGAACGTTGGCTTGTCCACGTTCACTTAAGTATCACTTTACAAATCACACCCCGACGGGTACGACACAGGTACTTGTCAGGATAGACTGTATGGCGACACAGTCGCATACTGTAGACGTGTAGACGCCTCGGCTATGCCGGGCGGCCCGTACACATGGTGAGGCCGGTCCAGCGGCGAACCAGGATTGTGTTGCTAACTCCACGCTTTCCATACAAAAGCGGGCCGGCGGCGACGCCGAGCGTCATGGCAGTTCGGATGAAACTCCGAACTTACCAAACTTACACACTCACCTTCACTTAAACAATTACGTTTATAATTGACTATCAATATAAAGGTCGAATTCAAGCATTATTCTCATTGTTGTTAATATTAAATTGTTGGGACAACCTTTATGTGTTATGTTTAATTTGTTATACATTATTTGTTGAAATTGTGTCTCGATGTCTCTCTGTACGAGGTTTTCGCTGTGGTGTCCCTCGCACGTCAGGCGAATGCCAGAGAGCGGACCTTTCCATAGCAGGGTGTCGTGTTCAAACCACTACACCCGACCATATTTCTCATATTATTTACTATTTGCTTTCGTAATGAATTTTCAATAAATGCACAAAGATAGACACATTCTGTCTGCTTTTTGGAGAGAACATTATTCTTTAATTACGTCAAATACCTATTCCGATTCCTCCACTTTTAACAGCTACTCTATATTTCGAACCAGGTAAAGGGTTACTTATTAAATATAAACACAACGTAGGGTAAGTACAACCTTCTATTAGACGAGGCTTAGGTATATAGATATATGTATGTCGCGTTACAATATATATACCCCCACCCCCACTGTGTTAAAAATTGGATTTTAGGGGCCTTAAAACGTGGTCATTTACCAAAATCTCGATATGCGATTTTTATCACGATCCCTATAACTCCCTTACCAAGGGTAGCGGGAGGGAAAAAAGGAGAGAGCCAACTTAATTTAAAACCACATTTGGCTACAGTTGGTTTGAAAATCCGTAACAATTTCTTATAGATTTTGCTATTGAAACTGAAACTTTGTTCTAATTCTGTGCAAAAATGGGGCAAATCAATAAAAATTATCCGTCTTTATGAAGTAGGTAAAGAGTATCTGACATCATAAGGTGAAGCTACATTGTAGCACGCGGGTTCAGGAACTGCTGACAGAGTAGTATTTTAATGCAGCAGATAATTACATTGATCATGCATGATTAAGCCCCGCAAACATTTTATGACGCGAGATCGCGGCCAAATGCTCCGCCGAAGATCCAGATAAAATTGGCGTCGCTCCAGCACAATTGTGATAAACCTCTTGCTTAATTTATATTCACAGATCTTTCGTTAATAATACTGTTTGATAACAAAGCAAAGTGCAATTATAAGCTGGGCAGAACAAACTGAACAACTCGGTATTAGCATATCGAGTTCCATTGCGCTATTATTTCAGCCAAAACTAATGAAATATGTATAAAACATGCATAAATGCAAATAGTGGTCGGCTTAGTTTACTGCTGTTGTCTTATCATGCTCGTAAAATAGAACATGTGTCAATAGCATGGAACAGTATACGAGTTATGGGCACTTAACTACGATGTCATATTTTATGTGTCCGACTTGATTGAACTTTTATTGATGCGCTGCTACCGACACTTCGATACAAACGGAATTACAAATTTGATTTCATTTGAATAATTAAAACATTGCTCATAATCAATACGCGGAGGATTTCTTTTTGATTTATTTCTTGTTAGTCGGATCTTTTTACTTGCTTAGAAGAAGAGTATCTAAGTTAGCACATATTTGGCTTTACCAAAACTACGGAAATTGTCTACTCAAACTGCCTACAAAAACTCTCCACCCTAATCAGAGTTGCCAGACGTCCCAATTTTTGCAGGTAGTGATGCACGACGAGGCGAGAGTACTCTCGCATCTCGTCTCGTCTCATGGTATTATTCGAGACGAAAACGAGAGCGAGATTATAATTTAAAATTCGAGGCGAGATCGATACAACAACTGCGAGAAGCGAGAAATCTCGCGAGATACTCGCGAGAGTCTCGCAGTAAAAAGAATTGTAACTTTATAGCTTTGATTCATAAATTCACTGAAAAATGCATCGTACAAGAAGTGGACTCAACGCTAATTCGTACAGAGAACACGTGAATGTGAAAATTATATGAATTTACTATATTTTCTGTCTATCTAGAGTCGATTGGTATCGATCCCAGAGCGATGAAATTCAAAATAAAGACACAATCGGTTTTGTATGCAATTGAACTAGTTTTCTCCAATATTTCATCCTCTAATTCACCCCAGTTAAAATCACGGTTAATAAAAATTTTGCCGTCGATGAGAGCCAACACGGAGAGAAGCGGAGTGATTGGTTTCCGGCGGGTTACCAGTGTAGCGGTTTTTTATGACTAAATCTTACTTAAATAGTAGCATATATTTAATGATAATGTATAGGTACTTTTAGTTACTGATAATAGAACGTATTGACAGATGTTCGTATTGAAATAGTTTACAGATCACAATTTGGTGAAAATTTAATATTTTAGAGATAAATTAAATTATTTACTAACTTATCACATTTTCTGGTGACTGTAAATGAATAAACATTATGTTCGTATTGAAATAATTTCGTGAACAGAATTTAGTGTTTCGTCTCTTTATTAATAAGACTGCAAATACACGGAAGACGATGCGATTGGTGCGAACTTGTCTCTTGTATTGAAATTGTTACGTAAATACGTAGTGCGCAAGCGCTTCTTTTTATAGCGAGACTCTCGTGAGAGAACGAGACGAGACCCAAAAAAATGTGCGAGAACGAGAGCGAGATCGATATTACAGGCCCGAAAACGAGACGAGATCGATATTTTATATTTCTCGTCTCGTCTCGCCTCGCGTGCATCACTATCTGCAGGACGTTCCGCTTTTTAAGATATAGTATGTTAAGTATTAAGAACGGTAAGGACAGTTTACTAATCGAAGACAATGTTTGGGGACTGAGCGAAGCGAAGGTCCCAATTTTGTCTGAGATCGGTAATTTCTTAACGTTCGTGAAACTTATACCATTCTTTGTACGATCGACGCACAAAATTTAAAAGAAAAATAAGATTTGAAAATTATTTTGACATATTAAAAAAAATTATTTGTCATTTTTGAAGTAATCTTTGATTTTTGTTTTTATTTATTTACCGCCTCGCCTCCTGAACGGTAAGTGAAACACATCACTTACCGATGTGAGTCACATTACTTACCGTTCAGTAATTTGTAAATAAGACCTACTGTCTTGAAAACACTATTCGTAAATATAAAAAATAACCCGATCCTGCAAAAAATAGATTTTCCCGCGTGGGACAGCTAATTTCATGATAATTCTAAAAACAAATAAAACATTTGTATTATTTCACAGATGAATTTAAAATAGTAGGATGCTAGAATAAGATGTTCTATTGAGTTAATAAAATCGGAATTACTAGTTCAATTCAACATGATATACCTACTCATGTGCTGAATTTTACGATTTTACTAATATCTTACGGAGCAGAAAAACTGGAAAAATTATTGTGTAATATATTATTTTGATAGGTAAATAGTTTTTAGTTTGTATAACCAGTGGCGGATTTCCGCACAGGCACAGGAAGCGCGCGGTTGGGGCCCCAAATATCAGGTTTCAAAATAAAAAATTGTTTTCTTTTATTATTATTATTATTATTATTGTTATTATTAGTTTCCTAATCAAAATAATTAATAATTTAATAGTGGCCATATTTCAAACCATACGCAAGTTTGCTCTATACTGGCGAGATAAAGATAGAATATCCTAACTACTTACTTTAAATATGGCGCTAGTACAGTTCGTTCGCTACTCTTTCAAAATACAGGTAAGAAACCGGAAGCCTACTTTCAACTTTTGTAATTCCCGCTCGATTTTGACGTCATCACTTTCGGAGTCTACTCTAAACGCTGTATTTCTTCTTCGTTTGTAAATTTTCAAAAAATATTTTAGTCTAACGGTAACCTAACGTACAGAACCTAGTTTGACGAAATTTGGATATATAATGTAATGTAAATAGATATGTTATCTATGTTATGGGTCGATTCTGTTCACATCTGTAAATCTTACAGATCTGTAAATTTGTAAATAATGAACAAAATCGCAACGAAACGTGCACTCTTATGTATAATTTTATATTAATCAACAAAAATAGATGCGTTTTTGTCAGGGTTTTACAGATTTATAGATCTGTAAGACTTACAGATGTGAACAGAATCGACCCATTAGGGTGGTTACATGCATTTCGCGATAAAATTATTATTAGTTATTTAGGCTGTATTTGTGAAAAATGTGACATTTTCGTTTTCAAATTTTGAAAAATACTTTAAAGTTAATTACATTAATTTTATAGGAATTTACACTACTCTTTTTTTACAAAAAAAGCCAAAATCAGTATATAATTTGCTTTCCGTTGTAATTTTTGTTGAATTTAATATTTTTCATGGTTTTGCAACTATATGTCTAATAGACCAGGTTAAAATTCCAATATGTTTTTGTTGTATTTTTTATTAATAATACCCTGTTTTCAAATAAATCGTATATGTATTTGCATTAACATTTTGATTAATAATCTAGAGTACGTAAAAACGTACACGTAGAATGCTCACTATAATGGTATTGAAAAATGGGGGGGGGGGGGGTGGGGGGCTTCAAAATTGAATTGCGCTTGGGGTCTCTCACGTGCTAAATCCACCACTGTGTATAACACAAACTAATCATAATGATTGAAATCATATTAATTAATAAACATATTGAAGTATTTAGCTATACAGGTGTTAACAATTACTCGAAATCTCAGTCAAACAGCATTTATTCTTGCAAGAATTTTGAGTAATTGTTAACACCTTATCCACATCACAGTCAAGAAATTTCCCATATTTAACTATACATTTTTTAAGTTGTCCCGCCTTTTGTTCCTGAATCCCGATATTTTACATTTCACATGCTAAAAATCCCGATTTGGTAAAATTATAATCTGTCAATACTGACTCTAGCTACCCACACAAATTTCCCATTTAAACTATCCTCCCAAATCATCCAAACAAATTGACTATTTATACTACCCACTAAATTGATAATGTTGTTCAGATACATAGAGTTGCTCACAACGTAAAGTATAACGGACACAACACTAACAATAACAACAATTGACCTTAAGTGCGTCCAGGTATTCAGTTCTGTGCACACATTTTTAATAATTTGCACAGTAAGAGTTCAGTTATTCACTTCTGTGCACTCTGGGTTGCACAGAACGCGTTCGGTAAATACTGCGTTGTGTAGATTGTGCATGCACAGTTCGCCCGAGCTCTGTACGTGTGGCAGGCTGTACACATTCGAGTTAGGCCAAAGTATGAAGCGAGAATTGATTTATATCTGAGAAGTATGCAAATTTTCACTAATTTTGTAAATATATAAGCTATTTCATCAATTATTATTTACCGGAAGCTTTCTTGATTTTCTAAACATCCTATTAAAATCAATGCACCTTTTTGCAAGCCATTTTTTTGATGTTCTCAATTTTTTTCTTATATTTAATACAGTTCCCGAACAAGATTAATGTTATTTAATAAGGTCCGGTTTTTTCACCTCTTGATAAAATTCCAGTTAACTTATATACCAGATAAAAGAAAAATATCGCATCATATAATTGACGTGTATATAATTTTGTCAATTTACGCTGTAAATCGACAACATATTTTTATTTTATCTGGTAGTTAAGTTAATTAACACTTTAACCAGAGGTGAAAAAACCGGGCCTAAATCGTCAAAAGTATCGGGATCCATTCGAAAACGAGTTTTAACCACCCGTCAGACTCAGACATATGTTTGGCATTGTTTAACTTAATTATTTACTTTTTCTATTCTAAAATATTTCAATCATACCATACTCCGCTTCTTTGCCCGACCCATGGAATAATATTGGTAAGAAAACGAAAATCCATATTCAGCCGCCAATTAAACACACGGTTAATATAAAATCGATATTAGTAATAATAATCTGAACTTACACCGATTTTCAATTGCTAAATCTATCTGTCACGAAAGTATCAAACGCACCTGGCAGCCCAATTCGTTCTTTCCAATCTGCACAGAGTACATAGTGATCAGCTGACACGATTCATGCACAGCACAGCTTAATCACAGCACAAAATAACCGAACGCATATCTTGTAACTAGTCACGGTGCGGACTAGACAACAACTACAAAATATAAAACATAAAATATTGTTTTAATGCCCACTGAACACTAACTTTTAAACTGGAAAATTTAAATAAACGCTATTCGCTTGCTTTTCTGTATAAATGTTTGAAATTTGTTAGGAATACTCCTTTGTCTGATAAAAATTAGAATGTACTTCGGAGTTGTGGAGTTTCAAACAATTTTTTTTTCTTTTTCCTTTAGTAGTTTGAATGGAACTCCTAAAGGTGAAGATGATAATGTTATACCAAATATTATAAGCGTAGAAATAAACTATTTAGGTCTTAATCGAGGCCTTAATGATCAACAAAATATTAAATAACGAAGAAAAATTTTGTGAAATATTCATAGACCCCGCATGGATTTGAACCCTGGACCTTCTCATTTCTATACAGTGTCTCACACTCTATGTTCAGTGTGGAGTCTTATGGAATACCGGGTTGCCATACTTACCTGTCATAAGTCTACAAGATAGAAAGAGCAAAATAGATGGCCAAAAAGAGATGAAACATTCTGGGTACTTTATTGAATATATTTATGACTGGTATGTTTTCAGTGTATCTAAACAGGTGGATGAAAAGATATACAATAAGCCCTTGTGTAAATAGGAGACCTCCATAAAACTGAATTGTACAGTATTAACTAATTTTGGTATAGCAATGAAAATTTATAAATGTTTCAATATTAAATTACATTGCAAAATTGGCAAAATGGTATAGTATGACTAGCGAATGAAAGTTGACGTTTAGATTATTTAATAGATGTAGTTTCTTTTGAAAACATTTCCCTATATTTGATTTGAAAGGAAGCTGACCCTTATGTATTCCGTTACAAAAGATTAGAATTGAACTCAATACCACGAGGCATTTAAAGTAACCTTAGCTACAGGATTCAGAGATGTATTTAAAAAAATTTATACTGCAAATTCTAGTTCGTTCGTTTCAGGTGTAAGCAACCCTCGAGTCGGAATTACTGTTAGAGGAAATTAAAAATAATCCTATTTCATAGAATTGCCAAACCAAATAGTTTAAAGATCAAAATATTTTGTTATAATCAACATGAACGAAAAATGTTTAAAATATTTTAAACGCACCCCTGTTTTGATATTCATTTACTCTAGTCGGCCGTGTATTTTCAGCCAGACATAGTAATGTATTTCTGTGCTTTCCTAGTCCAGTATTTAAATGGGTTCATGCAAAAATTTCATACCTAAATATTTCGTACAATTCTATTCTTCTCTAGGTTTCAAAAGAAACCGCATCTACAAAATAATTTGAACGTTAACTTTCATTCGCTAGTCATACCATACAGAAAACGTCCATAAGCATAACAATGGCTATCTCCGCCACACTGAACATAGAGTGTGAGACACTGTATAGTGAATGAATCAATGAATCTTTCATAGTTGTGAATATTTGCCTTCACTTTTTAATCATTGATATAAAAAAGAAACAATTTTAATTATGAGTTATTACAGTCCAATTTATTTGACAACGGACAGCTAACAGCTTAGTTGTTTTCGCTATTGTGAAATCGGTTTGTGATTTGACTATCCAATAGGGAGATTTCGCATTCATGTTTAAATCAGCAAAGAATTCTTATCTGTATCGAAATATAGATGAAAGAATAAAAAGGCGTACTGCTGTGTGCGTAGCAGGGTAGTATGTATCCTTATTTATATCTATGTTGTTGGTAGGTGAAAGATTCGCTCGTATCGTATTGACTTCTTCATATTTCCCCGTCAGGCGCGTTTTGCTATCGGCATCGTTTTCGGTATCCTATGCCTCGTGCGAACCGAGTCGGCGTATGAATCATTTAGGTTTCGCAATATAAGTGGCTTCCTCAATTTTCTAAGTGCAATGTCTGGTTCCACAGTTACTTCCGCTCGTCAATCTGCAGACGAACTTTAAAAGTTATGCCCAGATTTATAACCCACGTCCCATTACTCCCTTTACACTTGAATAATCTATCCGATACGAATTTATCGCGCAACGAATGTCTGCTTACGGCAGCATAAATATAAAAATACGACATCAAATATTTACTTCAACTAGAAGATATACACGGTGAACAGCTCCAACCAAACAACTCTATTAATTTCTGTAAAAAACAGCAAGTAAAATGTTATTAATGAAAAACAATTATTAGATATCAGCCAGAGTTTATTCACTTGCCTTTCCCGATTTACGAGTATATTCCTCGTACGTATTCATGTATTTAACTACTCATTGAAACCATGGATACGTATCAAAAATATATTGGAAAAGAAGCCTTGTTAAAGTTAACAACGTGATTAAAGTTAACAATGCTTTATGCAAATGGGCCACGGTATTTTAAAACAAAATCGGTAGGTAAACGAAAGTTGACTATGCAAACTTACGTGATTATTAAAAAGTGAAAAATTAATAATGTACATAGATATATTAAGTTAAACGAGTAGCTACTGTAATAAAAAAATAATTTATTATAACGAAGGTATATATAAGGATTGAACGTAGAATATTCAGCTCGAATCAACCTTAAAGATCTATACATGTTACAAAGGTAGTTGCACCTACCTAATATACCTACAGTGCAACACAGATGCCTGTAAGCAACTTGAATCTGCGCTACCAAAATTTCCTACCTTTTTCTTACCATGTTTCGACCTTCCTACCCTAAATCAACTTTAAGGAAAATTTAACAATCCAATTGGAGATTCATCTTCCCTGTTTCTACCCCAAAACTTTACAGTGTTCTGTTATTAATATATCATGGAATAATTCTCAATTTTTTCTTGAAATAAACAGTTGCTTATGTAAAACATTTTTATTCTGTGCGGCATTTCCATTGTTTACGGTCGTGATTTCAGTCCGGTAAATGAGGTTTTACAGTACTAATATTACTTACGGTACTGTATTGTTATTAAGCAACCTACTTCTTATTAAACACATATAATTTGTGATGAAATTCAAAATGAAATAGAATATTTTATTTGTAATAACATTCATTTCCAATGAAACAATTTATTGCCAAATAAATATGAGAATTATCTACATTTTGTTCATCAGGAGCGTAGACCCACGGAGTATTTTGGCCATAAGGAAGAACTACTAATTTTCTTCATTATAAAAATTCTATAAAGAGAAAAACTGCAACATAATAAACATTAACTCACCAGATCTAACATAAATATATGCCAAAATTACATCTTCTGTTATGTTTGCAAAATTATTTTCTTTTTCCCATACCACAAAAAGCCAATATTCGTTCCTATATCTTATAGCAAATTTTTTCAGGATCAATTTTCCATTTGTTTCCGAAGATTTTAATAGGATTTGATCGGAACTATCGTTTTTCTTACTCAATTTTGAAAAATATTAGAAATGTCAAAAAAAAATTGGTTGCAGTCATTACTGTTTTATTTTTATTAAGACCAAGCGACGTGATTTTTTAAAACAAAAGAAAGGAGAAATTTCGTCAAAAAATGCGACACAGGTATGAAATAAAATGTACGTCATATGTCCGTTAAATGATTTTCACGGTACTCCTAAATTCCTGACTCGGACTTATAACGTAAATTACTATTACAATGTAGTAATATCTTATCAATTTTTAAGTAATTAAAATTAAAAGTATCTAAAATACTGGTATATTTAAAATACTAAAAGAGTAATTATATTTTACCAAATATTTAAAATACTTATATTTAGTATTTTGTAATTGAAATACGTTTTTTCAAGTATTTTATTATTTTATACAACACCGAACCCTTCAGCTGGCCCGTAGATTCATATATCATATCTTATCAGAATATACACAGCGTTTTAATTCATACGTCTCTCTACACCGGGGGGGGGGGTTTAATTAAATAAAGCATATTATTTCTTTTAGATATAAATCCAAATAAATATCAACTACAGTGCACTCAAATGAAAGTCTGCAACCTATAAATAAATATTTATTGCACTTTCGTTTTGTCGTAAGATTAAGCATATTTCTTCCTAATGTTTTCCATATCGATCTCCGTGAATAGAGCGATAAACTTCCTGACATTTGAAGCAGTAAGTGTGGGAGTGTAGCATGCATATATGCATATTATAATATTGAGGGCGTAAAGAAAGGTTCACCTATAAATAATCACGAGTTAGGTGTTCAAAGTGTTAATCACAGGAGAAGTTACAGTGTAATTTACGCCTGCGACTACATGGCGACTAGAAATATAAGTTTTTACAAGAGAAAGCCGCTGTAATATGCGCGAAGACTAACTTGAGCAATTGGATGCACGCAAGGCTCAGGAATTCCCAAACAAACCGGGTAATTTAACCCCTTTCTGTTCCCTCAATATCAAATTTCATACATTCCAAATCTCAATTTTTTAGTAGTTTAAGTAATTACATTTGTGACGAAACTTTGAAATTTTTTAACACAATATCTGGTAGGTTTATTGAGATATTGTTGCTCTCTAAGAATTTAATTTACTTATTTCTGTTACAATCTGTATATCGGACCGGAAGAAATAGGTTTGAAAGAGTTCTCGGTAAGATGGGTACCACGTATTTTGATTGTGGATCAGAAACGCTTGCAAGTTTCACAAGAATATTACAAGTCCATAAAGGAAATCTTTGATTGTCAGGTTTTGTTCTCAACCAATGTCTATGTTACCGGTTAAACCTGATTTCAGGACAAAATACTTTTGCCTAGGCGAAACCAGTCTGTCCGAAGAACGATGCTAAACTAGTTTGTCCTAGTCCAAACTAGTTTGTCCTAAAATCAATGTGGACTACTCGTGTGTTACCGGAAAAAACAAGATTTCAGGATAAAGTAGTTTGCTAGGCCAAACTAGTACCTAATAGGATCAATCAACCATAAGTTTTGTGCATTAGGTAAGGTTTTGTTAAGGTATATTTTATTTAAAATTAAAAAAAATATAAGTATATTTTTCATTTTATATACATAACAAAACATTACCTAAGACACAAAACTTATGATTGATTGATCCTATTAAGAACTAGTTTGGCCTTGACAAAACTACTTAATCCTGAAATCGGATTTGTCCAGTAGGACAAATCAGCTTTTCCCAATAAACTCACATTGATTTCAGAACAAACTATCGATTCGGACCGTTCGTTAGCGCTCTTGCTTCTTGCTTGTCATTTGTCAGCGTGTATATAAACCTCTGCGAAATGATTAACCAAGAAAAAATAGTTTTGATGCAAACAGTTTCCATCATTTGTGAGAGCGATGTCAGAGATTCAGAAATGTTTATTGATTCTTCGTTTAAGTTAAGTCATTAGTTTCCTCTAAAAAAAAACCTTTACTAAGTTAACAACTTCCATCTAAACAAACACTTGCGTTGTTTTAGCAAGCAATAGCGTAATAAAACATCAAGCCTGCTTATAGCGCTTACACTGCCAATTGGCGACTAAAATTAACGTAAATCCCTCAACGGACGATATTTGCAACTCTTGAAAATGGTATTCTGTTATTCAATTTTACAGTAAATATATATAGAGCTATGGATTCCTTGCCGGTTTCTTGTTTGTCTTTTTGTTTTAAGGTACATATAAATTACTTTGCAATATGGGCAAAGAACGAAAAAATATTAACTACGTTTATGGCTGTCATTCTCGGGGTAGTAAGAAATTATCTGTCCCAAAAATTGGTGAGAGGAAGAGTGACATTCAAAATAAATTTGGTAAAATGGAGTCTATCGACAAAAGAGAGGACTGGATTAGGAAAATACGAACTGGAAAACAAGTGACGAATCATAAGAGGATAACAAAAATGAAAAGTATTCTATTATTTCCTGACCAATTCATGAGTAAAATAATACACTTTTCACTTTATGTGTAGCATTCAACATATTTTTTACATTTGTAATTAAAACAATAATTTGAAAGATATTTGACATTAGTTCAATTTTAATTTTCTTAACTAAGTATAGTAAATACATGTTTATTTAACATCCATGAATAATATATGGTACTATTTTACTATCTCGTACAAAATATTAAGACAGCTGTAATGTGTTTGCACTGGCCACTATGATGGCCAGATGTACAATAGCCTTTTGTAAATAATCAATTGTAAATTTAAAGTCCTTCTAATCTCATGAGGATGTGACGTTACAGCACTTGTTTAAACACAGCCAGAATTTTTTTTAGTCTGTAGCTTTATGTTCTTTAACGCCACATAAAATAACGATTCAACAATTCTCCCCCTTCTATAAAACTTCGAGAAAAATTAGTTGCCTCCAAATAAGTAAACATTTCCTTTGAAATAAGTCTAAGATAACTTTCTTCGAATGTCATTATAATTTAAGTACGTACACAAAATTATTACTAACACTATTTATAAAAAGTTTAATGAATTTGTTAGTATACTTCAAAACGAATGTTTCTGTATACAATCTTATAGCACAATACCATTTTCAGAGCACGTGTATGCTACAACACTAGCGCCGCCATCGGTAGTTTTAGGGTGCAGTCCGAATAACGCTTTGAGTACCGACAGCGCGGTAACAGTTGGTCCGAATCATATTTGTAACGCTCACAGTTTATGTTGTGCGGTGTATGACGTCAGAGGTGATGTCAACATTTCATGCTAACAGTGCTCACACCCAACAGGATAGGCAGTGTAAGCGCAGTACGCACGTTTGATGTTGTTTACGCATTGCTTGCTGAAACAATGAAATTGTGTGTTAAAATGGAGTTGTTAACATAGTAAAGATTTTTTTTAGAGGAAACTAATGAATTGATTGAATTTAAACTCACAAGTGACAAGCAAGAAGTAAGAGCGCTTACGAACGATCCGAATCGTTAACGCCTTCACAGTCGTCAGCGCGCTTATTCAATTCGGACCAGCTGTGAGCACTGTTAGCTACGATAGCATTATTCGGACCGCACCCTTAGTCGCCAATCCTCTTGCACTCTTAGCATGAAATGTTGACGTCACCTCTGACGTCATACACCTCACAGCGCAAACTGTAAGCGTTATAAACATGATCTGGACCAACTGTTAGCGCGCTGACGGTATAGTAAAAGCGTGATTCGGACCGCACCCAAGTTTGAACTAGGACATACTAGTTCATTCTATCGCTCTTCGGATAGACTGGTTTGGCCCAAGCAAAACTAGTTTACCTTGAAATCTGGTTTGGCCGGTAACATTAATTTTGTTTGCGGTAGCGATCCCGGAATAGTTTGAGCATCATATATTTGCGCAGTTTCATTTTAGTTGTAGTTTAGTTCATTTTAGTACGACTCCGACTGACACATGATTGGTCACTGTTGGCCACGTATTAATCAGACCAGTCCGGGTGATGCTCAAACTAGTCTGGAATCGCTACCGCGATCAAACCTATTATACTCGTATATATGTAGTTTTTTTATATTATATTACAAGAGGTGGTCTCCTGTGGATCCCTGTGCTGCGACCTGTAGATCTATTGTACCCTCCAGATTTACTCCTATTCTAGGAGTCCTGTTTGTTTAATAAACTCCAGGGTTTTCTTCAGATCTAAATCTTTTAGCATATCCTGCTGTATCTTTTCTGCACCCAGGATATTATATCTGCTGCTCGTAAAGGCTTCACAGTGGCATATAAGGTGCTGAGGGGTTTCTTCCTTTTCACCACACCCCCTGCATGTCGGTTCTTGTGTTAGTCCCATCGTGTGTAGGTGTTTATTTAGTAGATAGTGTCCTGTTAGGAGTCCTGTTAATAATCTAACGTCTTGTTTGCTCATTAGGAGTAACCGTTCCGTTCTTTTCTTGGTTGGTTCATTTAGGAAGAGCTTTGAGTGTCTCTGCCCTGGTGACTCCAACCAGTGATTCTTGTGCCATTAATTCAGCAATGTTTTTATTTCCAGCTTAACTGCCTCCGCTGAGATTCCGAAAGCCGGTTCTGGTCCTGTGAAAGGAAAACGTCCCCTTCTTAGCCAGACTATCTGCTACCTGGTTTCCTTCGATATCTGAATGCCCGGGTACCCATATTATATTAATTTCAATTTGTTCCTCGCTCCTAGTGCATTTAATCTGTGGATGCACTCTAGAACAAGTCCAGATTCTGTCTGTATGTATGTAGTACGAGTAGAACAAAAACGTATTAGATTAATATCTTCAACCATTATTTGGTAATTAATATCCATAATATAAATGTAAATAATGAGTACAAAATCTCTTGTAAATATTCTCACGATTATATTTTTCGTGGAGAATCTACAAAATTCCTAATTACACTTTTTTGCTATGAGCTGTTCTAAGTAATCTCCCATCCCCTCTGCATAATTAATCCTCCCTTATTGTCAATCCCTGATGTCTGTTCATTACTAGCGCCTCTATCCAAGGGTTAAAGGGTAGGTTTAGTGCTGAAGGAGCAGCAGGTGCACACGTTGTATATAATACGAGTCCAGAGCTCGCCCGGATGCTGTAATTTCAGACACTGTCGTAATTCTCTCTCAAATAAAACTATAACAGGTGCCTGAGACAATGACCCGAAGGGGATAGCGTTCTATTGATTACATATTTTAGACAGCAATATTAAATTCCATCTACGCTGCTTATACACTTTAGAGGATATAATAATTCTTCGGTTATACTCGTGTACTTGGCTTCAAAATAATTAAGTAATATTATTTAACCTATATAAACTTACCGTCCAAAATTATGATGAGTACATCTGATAATTACGGGAAAAGCAATAAAAACAATTCAAAAAGTATAAAAATTAATGTTTATTTTAACAAAAAATAAAAAACATTATTAATTTACATTTAATTAAAAATATTACTTACCGATTATTTAAAAAACTCCTACAAACTAGAAACTGATTTTCAAATATTTTGCAAAAACTCTCACAACTGATTAACATTGATTTGATTTTTATTATTTGTCCCTTCATTTCATTCCACAAAATTCCACCAGGGTTCAAAGAAAGAAAATTTAAATAGTGACAAAAATAAGATAAAATGTTCCGTTTTATTGATTTTTTTTTTTTGACTTGCAAAGAATTATAGGGCGAGCCAATTTGAGTAAATTTGAATTTTAAAATTCAACAGATGTACTTATATTATGGACGATATTGTATTGGTATAATAATATAATTTATTTACTTATGAACAATTTACTTTTGTTACTCAATAGTTCCTATACTGAAAGACAAGTATTACAATGATCCTTACGTGATACAATACAAGTACAATTTGCGTAATCGAGCCGTATGCAAGTTGTGCAAAGTACGAGTATTACAAATGGACATTGTAATACAAGGTTTTTATAGATTTTCCCTGTTTCGCAGAATTTACTTTTATTTCAAAATTATTATTCAAAGAAATATCAATATTGGTAACACTGACATATTCAATAAACATTTGAAACTTAATTTATTTTGACATTTTGACAACAGTTATTTAGAAGTGAGGCTAGAGTTGCTAAAATTTATATTTATTATGTTATGAACCTACAAATAAATACTTTGTAATTCGATTTAAAAGAGTGCTTTACTGTTTCATGTAATTATTGTACTATACAAAATATAAATGCAGTAATGGACCTTTTCAATTTAACGGCTATCTCTTTCTATCGCTACAAATAGTAAGTAAAATGGCGCAAACAACTACCAGTTGGGCTGTCAAACCAAACGTCAAAAATATTGCAGTGATTAAAATACCTTTATTCTCGGTGAAAATTTGCATCGTTAGACACTTTAGTTCAAATAAAAGCTTTTGTAACTTCTTTCGGGATGTTTTTTAAAGTTGTCAAAGATTTTTCTCACATTTTACGTGTATTTTTTTTTAGACACAAACGCCATATAGACTCAATTGTTCTTACTATGCGCAGATCCCCATTGCGCATATCTTCTATCTTTTTAAATTGAAAAGGTCTATTATCCATGAGCAATGACACGTTATAACAGCTAAAATGAAAGATATGAATATATTTCACGTTTAGACTAATAGTTACCACCTTTACAAATAATAAAATCCTCAAAATAGTTGTACAAAATTCACATTATGAAGTGCAAACGTAGGGATTTAACATGTGATTTTAGTTTTTTGCAATTTCCTGCTCTCCTGTTCATTTTATGGAAAAAACTGTAGAGTGCGAAGTTGTTCAGAATTAAAAGTTATATAGTCCAAGGCCAACTTTTCGCTGCCACTTACAGCTTCATCAGGGCAAAAGACTATAGCATTAAATGTAATAAATAAATATAAACATATTTGTTCAAACACAATGTTATCGTCGAAAATTAAAATTGTATGAAAAACAAACAACAACAAAAGTGTAAACAATTAAAATTTTGACTGCAATCCAGCCATTATTTCATCCCATCAGTCGTTTAATCCATATTACATCGTAATTTAAGTTTGATGAACTCTTCGGTACAATCGTCTAAACCAAAATATATTTACACTGATACACCCATTAATGACTAAAGAGTCTTGATGATAATTTTAATTTGAAAATATCCTTCCCATGATAATGTTGTGAATCTGCGAAATTATTTTGATGATGTGTGAATGTAATCACACCTTTACGGTCCTTAATAAAAACAGGGAATGAAACAATTAAATTGAAATATCTAGCTAATTGTAAACGTGTACATTTGTGTTTGCTTTAAACTCACAACTGTTGCCAAGCTGGTTAATGGCGACTCCACCATTTTGTAAAACTCTTTTGCAGCTGAGCACAAGATTACAGTCAGCGTAAAGTTCTATGAAAAACAGAACGCAAAAAGGAATAATCCAAATAAGGATGTCCTTAAACAACAAAGACTTTTCTATGAAATTGTTAAAATATTTTAATAATTCAGTTTGTCGTTTGTTGTTTTTCATCAATAGCCGTTTTTATGTATCAATTTATTTGTAAGTAGTTACCCTAAAAAGGCTTTCATGCACAGATTAACTATGGTAAAATTTATTTGAAAGGTCAAGATAACAATGTTAATACTTTTAGAGACTCGACAATTTGCTGTAAAGATACAAATTTCAGTTCCACAGAAAAATTATACGCTGAAGTACTCGATAGCAATTTTCATAGTTCGTAAATTTTTCAATGATTGATCTGAATTCAAAAACAGTCATATACAAAAATATAACTGTTTTTTGAAGCATAATAGACCTTTTCAATTTAACGGCTATCTCGTTCTATCTAGGCTACGGAAACTCATATGTAAAATGTCGAGACCATATAGTACTTTTCTTCCAAGCGCTAAATGGTGCCAGGTGCATTATGGCCGACGCGTTAAAATTATGAAATTACATATTTCGAATTGATCTATAGAAAGCCGCAAAATTTCAATTTGAATGACAAGTGTTTTAGTCATTTATGTCAAATTTATGTCCGACTTAAAATAAAGAAAGCGATTTGATTAATATTAAAGGAGTTCTTATAAGACTATTGTTAATTTCTGTTCAGCTACGTAAAGCTAATGGTGTGTAAAAATGTTTTTGTGTATTCCAAAGTATTGCTGGTCGCTATTCCTCCTTGATATTGCCAATATACATACCAGGTTGACTACTTCACAATTAGTTTTTCTTCCAAGTGCCAGACGGTGATACGTGCAACATTGTCTCAATTGTTATAATGGTCGTCGGCTATGTATAAAGGGTATATGATCCGTGGTTCTATCGCCACAAATAGTAAATAAAATGGCAAAAATGGCGCAAACAATTGCCAGTTGGATTGTCAAACGAGACGTCTAACATATTGCAGTCACTAAAATACCTGTATTCTCGGTGAAAATTTTGCATCGTTAGACATTTTAGCTTCAATAAAAGCTTTTGTAACTTATACGTTCGATAAGTTTTTTAAAGTTGGCTGAGACTTTTATCACATTTTACGTCTAATTTTTTTAGAAACAAACGCCATGAACCTCAGTTGTTCTTACTATGCGCAGATCCCCATTGCGCATATCTTCTATCTCTTTAAATTGAAAAGGTCTATTAGGAAAGACAATATTTGAAAATTTCAAACTTAACATTTGAGATTGCCACGGTGCCATTTTTTACCTTCCGTCATCTTTAGGTAAGGAAAGCATTGACTTTGGTCAAAAAATTCGGTGGTGAGTTTTTAATGAATAAGCACGTTTTAAGGTCCCTAGAATACGATTTTACTATTTTTACGTTGATGTGTTGTGTGTGTATGTGTGGATGTGTGTGTATGTGTGTGTATGTGTAAATGTGTGTGTGTGTGTGTGTGTGTGTGTGTGTGTGTGTGTGTGGATGTGTGTGTGTAACAAAATTTTCGTCTACGATAACTCTAAAACTACAATTCCAAAAATTATAATTCTTTTGTATTCCTCTTCACTGCATCCATATGAAGAGCTGATTAGATTTTGGTTATAATTAGTCAACCGGAAGTACCCTCATTTGAAGATTTTAACAGTTTTTCTTGAAAAAACGATGGTAAATATCATCATATCAGAAGAAGTTATTTCTAGAAAACAAAAGTTTTTCCACATTTCGGCCGACATGTGTTTCAAAAATTAAAAAACAATTTTTTTCATCAAAAACAAAACAATAAAATAACTTTTAAAGTGTTTATTTTAAACTGCGTTATATGTAACAAAACTTTTCCAAGTTTATAAAACATGTTCATAACAAAAATTTAGATAGATGTTTCTACGACAGATTATTTTCCAATTTAAAACTATGTTAAACATATTTTATTCCCTGATGAAGTTACAAAATCAGTAACGAAATATTGGAATTTTAAATAAAATTAACAACTACATGGGTTGTTAATATAATTCCTTCCAAACTCCGCCGAGAAATCCATTACATATTTTATCAATCAACAAGTACGACATTACTTCTTCCCAACATTGTATTTATACGATTTGACTGAATTTTATACTTCATATTAAATGGATATAGAGTTATAAAATTATAAAGAAATTAAATTTTATAAATTAACCAGCTAAGCTAAACAGCTACTATATTAAGAAAATTCTGATTGAAAGATGTCAGTGTCAAGTGCAATTGACATATTCGTAGTATATTTGTGTTATAATTTTACTTGAAATATAGGATCGTTTTGCTCGAAACCTTCTGTATGGAATTTGTATAAAATATATACAACTGTCGAAAGGTAATGTACATATAAGAAATTTAGAATCTTTTGCAAGGAACCTTCTGTATGGATTTTATATAAAATACGTAGGTATTTACGAAAATTCTACCGGTAGATACCGCATCTACCGACTGTGTTCGAAAACACGAGTGCTAAAAAGTTACCATGTTCGAAAATTGTACAATATCTACCAGATTTATCTACCGGATTCATGAAGAATCTAATCTCAAAACAAGGTAGTGATGCAAAGCGAAGCGCGCGCGTTAAAATTGGAAATGTGTTCAATGTAGGACTCTGCTCAGTTTGTTAACTACATTAAATTTCTAACCTGTTTCAAATTTTCATTTTTTTATAGGTTATAGATCTACACCTGTTTACCACTTGCGTTCTTAAAATATCGATTCCGGTAGCTATAACCTGATAAATAGCTGTTTACCGGTAACAGTTCACCGGTAGGATTTTCGTAAATGCCTTATATAACTGACGGAAGGTAATGTGCTGGCCACATCAGATTTTTTAATAACCACATAAACTTTAATAGAAAATATATATTACAAAAATGAACTTTTCCAGCGTTCTTCTGCTTAATTTCATCATGTTTCTATATAAACCATAATCTTAAACTATTCTTTCTTGAATGACGCAGCATAGGGGTTTCAATGGTAAAATCTTAATGTGCAGTTATTTGCTCCTTTAGTTATTTTAGCGCAAAACTATACTTAGATTTTTGCTACAGGAAAAAATACTGCATCCGAATATGCTAATGTTTATAAATTTTCAATTTCTGAAACAGTAAAAATAGTCGAAAACAATAATAACACTTTTACCAAAAATCATTGATGCCATGGAACAAAGCGCAAACATCTGTCACTACTTAAAGAAACCTTAAATTTCGTTCTCGTCAAATTACATTGTTGTAATCAACTATTACATTGTTGTCATCAACACTACAATACTGGTGTTTTCTTTATCCTAGTTTTGAAAATAATTTTAAACATCAACAATCTTTGACAGATGTTTGCACATTTGTTTAAAACGAGGAAAATGAAAACATCTTTATTGTAGTTGATGACAACGATATAAGAGTTGCTGATTACAACAATGTAGTTTGACGATAACCAAATTTAAGATTTCTTTAAGTAGCGACAGGTGTTTGCGCTTTTGTTCCATGGCATCAATGATTTTTGTAAAAATCTTATTATTGTTTTCGATTATTTTTACGGTTCCGGAAATTGAAAAATTATAAACAATACATATGCGGATGCAGTACTTTTTTCTGTAATAAAAACTTAAATACAATTTTGCTCTAAAATAATTAGGGGAGCAAATAACTGCACATTAAAATTTTACCATTGAAACCCCTATGCTGCGTCGTCCAAGTCACCATCCTGTATAAAGTTGTTTGTTGTTCCTGTTTGTTTGAAGTGGTAAAAAATGTTATACAGAACATGGACAAAGTATTAATAATGATCATGTTCACCAGAGACAATGGCGGGTCCGCTGTTCGTCCGAGATGCTATAAAGTGTTTAGCGCGTTATCTCCGCGAAGAAAGGAAGAGGCAGGCATAGATAATCGTTACGTGTAATGAGCGGAATCGCCAGATAACGCTGCCGGTGCTTAATATTCTCGACTATTCGTTGTTTGTTACATTACACTTCCTCCAGCCTGTCTCAAATGTCACGCAATAAACTTTGCGCATTCCAACTTTTAATGCACTCCTATATCTCACACATGAATGAATGAACGAATAAATGAATGAATGAATTCCTTATTCCTTAAGAGCCAGCGTTTCGGAATTTTTCAAGAAATTGCTTACAGTTAAAATTGTGTTCCACATATTCTTCGTACCTAATATCGGTAGAATAATACATTCAAAATATCAACATGTTTTTATTTTTCAAATATGTATGGCAACGCCCAGAACCATTCACAGCTAGTTTTAATTTTAACACATAATGCATAAACACAATGCATAAGCAACAAAAGTTTGCAAACTCCAAACTTTTATGCATTATGCATTACGTAAATTTGTGACAGCTGTCAAAATGAATTTGCGAGATATCTGAAAATCTTCAATTTTGAGAAAACAAATAGCTGCATCTAGTGCTGCATATATTTGTAATACTATATGCTCAAATAAAATTAAACAAAGAAATACGCTTCAGCAATCCTTTCCTGCCATAATAAACTTTCATTTTGACTGGTAATTTGAATAAAAACAGATGTCAACTATCAATTAAATTTTGTTGCTGAAATTGCTATGTTTTTCTTAACCTTACGCATAAGCACTATATATTATAGTTATGTATGATGCATTATCATTACGGATTAAAAAAATTGCTGTGAATGTAGCTTATGCAATTATGATAAATGTCAATAATTCTGTTTATTTATTTATTTCTTTAAAATATCTATAGTGCCTACTAAAGTCCTTCAAGATTTTTGCTATATGTCTACATTGGATAATATTGCCTTTTCTGTCATGGCATTTGTTCCATGGACGCGGATTACTACAGGTTCGTTTACAGTTTGTTCTTTTACATAAAATAAAGATTTTTTAAAACATCGACATTGGTTGTTCCTATATTATTCCACAGATATTTTCCATGAAATATCTTACATTTTCTTATAATACCTCCAGAATATTTTCTTCGTAAAGTAATGTCCAAGAAATATCTTTAACGTGATTTCTGGTAAGTAATACTTTAAGAACTTTTCAAAGGTTTTATTCACTCAGACGATGTGAAATCTCTAAGGATTCTTCGCAAAATGCAGAAGCAACATAATGATCATAAATTAATATATTCTCAGGCCGCGTACACATTGGCACGCGGTAAGCGGTGAGCGTTGAGCGGTATTGTGCCTACATTTGTAAACCGTTGATGCGTGGGTTCAAATGATTTTGTTAATGAAAAACCTAAAATTATCAAAATTGATTTTCGAAACAAGAGAAATAAAAGACATGAAGTACATAAATAATTAAGTCTAGTTCGTCTCATAATATGAAAATTAGCTGCTTTTTTACCTTCCGACACCTTTAGAAATAAGAAAGGTATTGTTTTTGGTCAAAAAGCTTGATGATGATTTGTTAATGAATGAGCACGATTTAAGAACCATAGAATATAATTTTACAATTTTTACGTTGATGTCTGTAAGTATACGTGTGCGTTTGTATTGACGATCGTTTCGGATCGCATTACTCCAATACCACAATTCCAAAAATTAATTTTTCGTAATCCTCGAGTTTACATGCAAATGAAAAGCTGTTTAGATTTTAGTTATTAGTGGCCAACCGAAAGTACTCATGCAACATTTAACAGTTTTTCTTGAAAAAACGCTTTTATATATTATTTTTAATTTTATTATCAACAACATAGTAATAATTGTCTGTCAACGTAAGATCTCTGAGTAGATAAATCGTTTTAAAAATGACCGCATATCTCTCTGCAATGAAGAGTAGTCAGGTAGGGCTTCCACTTAAATGGTCAACATCAACATGGATTATAGTTGAGTGAATGATTCTTGATGATCGAGTAACAATTGATGATATTGCAAATGAACAGAATATTACCCACGGCTCAACATTTTCAATTATACACGAATTAAATTAATTAAATTTTGAAGTTTGTGCTTATTGAGTACCATGCGAAATGACGAACGCACTTTGAGTAGTATATTAACCGCAGATAATATGTTCGAAGCGATGCAAGAACTCAATATTTGTGTAGTCGTTATGGTTGTTATATACCATAAAGATTGTTAAAATCGAATTTGGTATTCTCAGTACTGAAAGTGGTTACTGTCAACAATTGTTAAGCGTTTTGACAGTCTTTATCATAACGATTGCTAAAACTATGTATTTGTGGTTGTTATCACTTTGTTATTTGACATGTGACAGCTTATTATATCAATCAAATATTATTAATATTGACCTTTCTCCCAAATATTGGTGTTTTTATATTTTACCAGGATGCAGTTTATTGTACGTATAGATTCTGCTTGTGCTTGAATAATGAGCATAAGAACGATAAAGACTGTGATGGAAGAAAGTTCTTTTTGACATTCTGTGGTATTCTTGAAAACTCTGTGTGATGTGATGTTTCTGTTACATACTCAATCAAAATAAAAAATTTAAATCGTCCCATAAATTTTTAATCACGTTGAGGTCATTTGTAGGAATTAACAAATCCGTTCTAAATAATGTAGAGGTTTCGAAATATGACATAAATATCATATTGTTCTTTAGTTGTTTTGGGAAACGATTGCGCACTAAATATAATTGATAATACATAATTTTTTTAAAAAAATTAAAGCGTAGACAGATAAGATTAAGGTTAGATTAGGTTCATATATGTATAATGAAGTTAGCAATTGTCAAATAATCTGGTTCATTCACAAGTATTATTTTGTAATACCGACGTAGGTTTTGAATTGACAAATTCATAAAGATTGTTACAGATGTCTTTATGACTGTATTTCTCTGAATAGGCCACTAAGAATTGAACTAAGTGCATAGTTTTAAAGAAGACTTCTTAGAAAAATGTTTGTTCAATAAACGATTTCATTTTTCCACAGTGTGCCACTGGTTTTTGACATTACTACGTAAAATAGATGCAGTTTTTTAATGTATGCGTGTAGCTAAAATTTGGTAGCCAAATTAGTGTGCAAAATTAACTGGAGGTGTATTACGCATATCATTAATATCTTTCGTAAAGCAATCCCCTGAATGGAGTGGCTAGTGTACATTTCCATCGTACTTTTGTTGACATGACTGCGAAATATGTTTACATGTTTTTGTTATAAAACAAATGTTGAAATCCAATGCTAAAATAATGTCATGAGTGAAATGATTTCCGTGTTTAGTCATTGTTTAAGTTTTGTGACAACCCTTGTATAATTCTCCCCACTTTACTGTGCATTTATTTTGTTGCTCAAATATTATTATGTTACATTTGTTGAACGAACAACAAAAATTTTAATATACGCGTCACCTGGTGGAAATAAAACAAACACGGTCCCCTTCTGTTTGTTTGGGAGAAGGGATAAACGTATGCAGGATGGATATTCCTGCATCACGATACACAATGTTCTAAATGTGTCACTCTAAAACACTTAGGCGATAATAATATATTGCTTGTTTAGTCCAGAAAAAGAAGCATTTAAATTCAAAGGGATATACGATCTGCCAGATACTAATACGAATCTAGTACGTAAAGCTAGTCTTTAGTCACAAATTGGTCAGAATTAAAACACGAGAGCAGCGAAGATTTTAAGACCCGTGAGTGACTTAAGATGCTTTACAGTATGTGTATCTTATAATATTTTACATACGATAGCATCTAATAACCCAATAAATATAAAAATTACTTTTATTTATAAATTAGGATAAATAAATAAATATATCATCACGGCATATTACCCAGTGCTGAGTGTGCCAGTCTGTTTTGTACACTGAATTCGGTAATGATGATAACATATTTGTACCGTGTGGGCGTTTACCAGGCGTCACCTCACGGGCACTCATTGTTGGCGTGGAGAGTGCACCATAGGGGTCAATTTTGTGCCATTTAAAATTTGAAATAATTAGCGCCGGTCAGGATCGAACCCGGTTTCCCAGATTCGCGACCTGACACTCAGGCATACGACCACGAGACACCATTAGGATCACAATATTAAATGAGAAGTTTTCCATAATGACAAAATATTAACCTGTATATATCAACTTTGATATTATACAGGGTGTAAATGAAATAAGTACATTAAATTTAACCAGTAATATAACTCGTCGAGAGCAACAATATTTCTTAATAACTTTTCCTAGAAATCGCATATTTTTTTAGCATTTTTACAACTCCGTAAATTGATGAGTCGTTCCACGTATTTTTCTAATAACTTAATGCTGTAGCAACAGCTATGAAAAATTTTGTTTTAGCAATTGACATTCCTGTCATTTGTTGCAATTAAATTTTGACATTAGTAATAAACTCGTTTATAAGGTAAAATTCTGTCAAATGCTTACGCTTACGAATAGCGAGTACACAGACAATGTAATTACTTACCTATGGTTTATTTATTTATTCGTATCTGTACTACATTTTACTTTGTTATTGACATAAAGACACTGCCATGGAGTTGCCAACGCATTTAGACGGAGCGTTTTCCAAATTCTGTTTCTAATATTCGCACATTTGTAAATCTTGTACATCTTATCACAGTACGGAGTGATAGATATGATAATTTAAATAAATCTGACGTGGCCAACACATAACCTCTCCAGATATTTTAATATAAATTATGTACAATACATACATTTTCTTTATATTCAATATCCTGAAATTTTCTTTTTCTACTTTCCTTTTCTTTTTCTTTATATTCGTCATTTTTTCGCAAATTCCTTTTATATTCTTTTTTACGTATGAGTTGTTGACTTTTTTTTATTTTCATAATCTTCATAATGATGTACAAATATTTTTGACAGTGACATTTATGTGTTAATTACAAAAATTTGAATTTCTTGCCTTGAAGTAGTTTGATCTGAGATTTTTTACATTCAATTATTTTATATGCATTTCTTCATCTCTGAATCTATAGAAGATATAATAATGAACTTCCGGTTGTCTAATTGTTACCAAAACTTAATCAACTCTTTCCATTATTGTTAGATTGAGGAATCCGTAGTTAAAAATGTCTTTATTCTTATAGTATTTGAGAAATCGTGGATCCAACATCCACACACAAATTATAATCGGATTCTAGGGACCTTAAAACGTGCTTATTCACTAAAATCTGGATATGCAATTTTTAGCATGAATTCAATACCTCTTTTAACGAGAGGTATAAAAAGCAATAGTTATATCCACACCATTTGCAAAAAGTGCAAGGTTTTCAGCACAGAACAGACTTCAAATTTTGCGAATGGCTAGTATTGTTCACTGATGATTCTGGGTTTGCTAAAGAAGGTGTCTTTAGTGCAGAATACACATCACGGCAAACGAAAATCCTCGTACTGTAAAAGATTTCATTAAACAATATTTGGGCGGTAACAATAATTGGGCGACTAATTGGTATTCATATACCTCGTTTAACAGGACAAGAGTTTGTGCTTACATTTTTGAATAACATATATAAACTATTATGATTTCACGACGATAAACGAAAACTCATCTCATAACCTCAACTATGCTAATGCTCTTCCTCTATTCACAGATGTTTCGAAGTTTGTTTTAATACACAATTTTATAATTTTGTTATCCAAAATTTGTTTATTTTTTTAATTGTACCTACTATTACGAATTTATTAATAATAAATATGTTTTCCGTTGATCGTTTATTAATTACTGTGTTTGCAAGAATGCAAACACGAGCCGACAATTTCTGTGCCGTGTGAATCGAACTTAAATTCAGACAGCAGAGGGTAGCAGCAATCTGACCATTGGCGGGTAACCAAATTTTATACATATCTTTAAAGAATTTTAACTCAAAAAGTAGAAGATTTAGAGAAAAAAAATTATTAAGAAATATTGTTGCTCTCGACGAGTTATATTATGGGCTAAATTTAATGTATTTATTTCATTTACACCCTGTGTAAATAGGCCCCTCCTTTTAACTAATACCAACTACATACCAACTAAAACGGAGCCAAATTTTCTCCAGATAGCTTTAATTTATTGTTTAAAAGTTGGACCCTGGCACTCTTCACTCCTAGGAAGATGATTCAAGTCTATACATCCACAGTAACCCAATTAGGCTTCGAAGCGGTGTTAGTTGGAGATGTAAAAATTTCTCTATAACCGTTGTACCTATTCCTTATTTTTTTGTTAATAGGTCTGTTCGTTTCGCTACTTTGTGTCTACGATTTACAAAGTATACGGGCGCGGCAGTAAACCGTAGACGCAAGGCAAGCGAAAAGAACAAACCTAATATAGGCCGCGAGCAGACAGATGACACAAGCGACCTTGAAGTGCTTGAAATCAGCTGATTTGTGTCAAGGTCGCTCGAGTCACGTGTCTGTTCGCGTCATATAAATAAGATGATAAAAACGCACAAACAATCACAAAATGGACATTTTAAATCTATTTAAATTTAATTGGTTTAATTGCCAATGTACCGATTCGAATTCAGAAACCGTACGAAAAAAATAATAAAATATTATGTAATCAGTTCCAAAATTACCATTTTATTGGTCGATGTGATGTAGCCACAGAATATATTTATTTACAGCCTAGTAATGGTACAAGTCTTCTTCAATACCTAGTTTATGTAATGCAGTAATACTGTTATAGTTAGGTTTGCATTCTAATTACCAATGCAAAGCTCTCGAATTGTTGATCTGTTGACACATGACATTCGAACGGAATTGATAGATACTAGGTACTTACTAATTAAGTGAAGTAATCTGGAAAATACAACGCTTTGCTCACCTGCAACAAGAGAAATCAATTAATGACCAATAAATTTCAGTGGATGGAAAATTATATACCTACGCGTATAATTCAATATCAATAAAAATAAATGAGTATAAATACATTTTCAATTTTCATGAATGGTACGTATTCAAATAGAAATAATGAATTAAAAATGTATTTATTTTTTTATTTATTCATATTTTATTAGATGTTTTATAAACTGTTTTAATTTTCATAATTGTACATGATTTACGTTTCAAATAAATGTTATATAGAATTAAATTCTACACTTAAATTCCATGGCAATCACTACAAATGAGCAATATTTATAAAATGTCAAATTTGATTTCATCGATTATTACATGCAAAATAAAATCTGATTAGTCAATTACGTTAAGAATTTAATTTTCTACAACATTTATTTGAAATATTTTTGTCTAAAATTAAATGGGAAATTTTGCGCAAGGAAAACGGATTTCCCATGTTAAACGCCTATGACCTGCTCTTTAATTAGGATTCTGTATATTAATTTATTCCGAATATACTTGCATTTTTTTTTCGGACCGGGTGGTTTCATATCAGGCCGAGATGCCAATAAATACTACTGCTAGTTCAACTTAATAATAAACAAACGATAAAACTTATAGTAGTTTTTCATCCAATTTGAGAAAGTTTAGTTGCCATGAATTATCTACCGGGTGGAGCTTGAACTCTGCTATATATCATTTTATATGGAAAATAGTTTTTCGTTAGGCCTTACTTCTCAAATTATTTTAGAAAAAACAATCTTACATTAAAGTTACAGCATAAAATTCTGCTTAAAAATGATAAAAAAAATTCATTTCGTATGTTTCATAAAAACAGAAAATTGATATGAAAATTTCCAAAATTACAATCTAATAGTGCTAGTCATGAATTAAAACTAAAAGACAAACAATCTAACAAATGTGTGATGTTTTAACTGTCAAATATTGTGACTTTTTGTCAATAAAATTCAGTATTTGTACCACGTAAATAATTTTTTCGCGATCGTCCAGAAAATAAAATGTTTCTGTCCACTTTTTAGATGGTAAAATCCTTCTTTCTTTACTGAGCTAGCTCGGAAAGTTACCTACATGAATATTTCCAGAGCGATTCGTTATTTATTTTATATTTCCTCGCAATAAAAAATAAAATGTATAGCTAAAGATGTTTTACATAAATAACTGTTATTATAATTTTAATAAAAAATAAATAAATTAAAATAAAACAGGAGAAATTTACTTTTCTTTGTTGTATTTCTATGACTCACATTATTCAATTGTAAATACTGTTTACTGACTAAAAGCAAAATTTTATTCTTTACAACTTTTATTTGAGGTATTAGGAAGCAACACAAAAGGGAAAACAGTTTTCCCGTAAATAAATGCCTACGTATCGGATTTTAAGCGCCACGTGGTATTATCACCACACCAATAGTATGATGGACCTAAAATTTGTATGCATATGAATGGGTTTAACAAAAGCTAGAGTTTGTAGTATATTAGCAATATAAATTGAGAAAAAATAAGAATTCGGGGTTCGATAATCGAACCTTGAGGCACATCACAAAGAAAATTCAGCCGCAGTTAACGTTTAAAGTCATGTTTAAAATAAATACTTAAACATTTATAAACTGCAACTTACATCTTGCGCGCGTTAAGTTGAGAATGGACTTGCGCATACTTTGGCTTATAAATGGATCCCCTTTACCTTTATGTTTAGATGTTGACGGAGTCTTTCATTATAACAAGAACATATTATAATTACTATTATATTGCGACTAGTCCAAGTACGAATTTTAGGTCCTGCGCATTCAAGGTCAGTCTCACCTTAATGCGTACCAGCTATATTCCAAAATACGTTCTAAATATGTTTAATAAATACTGCAATTTGTGCATGCCAACATGTAGTGCAATAAAAGTGTGAACATTCTATTCTGCCATAACTACCAGTAATAAAACAATGATTTATTATCGTGTAGCTATTGAAAATATGGAATTTAATTAAATAGGTCTTGTAATAAAAGTAGCAATTGTTACAAGAGATTCTTGAAAACAATTCACACATCCATTTGAAAGTATCCGCTGGCATCGCGTCGTATCAACACAAACACGAATTTAATTTATCTGAATGCGTGGCTGAATACGTTTTGATTACTCTGCAATATTGCACATTCGCGGATGCAATTTCAAATTAAATGTCACAACGTGAGTTATATTCATCCATATAGAATTTCATAAGTGTGGCGAAGGGAAGAAACAACATGGAGAGGAATCAATATTGATTTAATCAAACAAAGCCGCATAAAACTGCCGACTTTATTGTCTTTGACATGGTCACATTTTGATATTCAATATTACAGGCTACGGGGTCAGAGAGAAAAAGCTTTTCAGGGATGCACAATAAAAATAATATATTCCTACGGAATGTTTATGCAAGATTATCTTCTACTCTTTAACGAGGAGGCAATTCGCACCGTATTTCTTGTTTTATTGCCTTGCCCAGGAAATTCATTTTCGAAAGCACTAGACCCTTTTTATGGACTTCAGGGCTACTTCTAATTATATTAAGAATACATCACTGTCTTTATTTACCAAGCAATAAATTATTTCATTAGTAAATTCATCTTAACTGAGAGTATAAATAGAATATAATCCGCGTTAGTCTCAGGAATTTTTTTATTCATTTCTAAACCGAATATTTTATTCTTACATATGGAGTTGCACAGGGCACGAATAAGGTTCATTCTTATTTATTTATTTATTTATACATATTATAATGACTTAAGTCATACTTGTGATGATGAGATTTTAGATTTTAGACGATCAAAAATTTATTTGTCCATCAGAAATGAATTAGACTGTTGAAGAGTTTAAAATAAGTTTAACCAAATTTGCGAATTGCGGAACCAGTATTGTTTAAGACCAACAGGTCGTAAATAATTTCTGAATTTGAAATGGTTAACCTTCTTTGAGGTAGCAACCATTTTTACATATTGGATAAGGCAGTTGTTAGTTCATAAAAGAGGGCAGCACAAACTTGATGTCCTATTACATTAAATAAAAATAATAATTTGTTACAAGCCCAAGTGCGCGCGCAAACCCCCTCCAAACACCCCAAGCAGACCGGCTGCCGTATTGATCGGTTAGAGTCAGTATCTGTCTGGCTATCGTAGAGAGCATACGCGTTGCCCGCTGTCTCGCGTCGTTGTTGTAATTTTGCAATTAAAATTTAACTTTGCTTGTCTACCGCGACTGGTAGTTTATTTTTTGTTAGAATTATCATTCATTTTGTCAATTGTTCTTGTTGTTGGGTCGTGAAACTTATTGCGTCGCTATTTTATACAGCCGACAGTTGCTCAGGGATCAGTTGTAAAACCGTGGTACACAACTTGATTTCTAACGGAAACCCGCGTTGTTAGGGTTTGATTCATATTCTTGGTTTTAATAATAGTATTTCGCTGTAGAGTGAGTTTGCTTATGTTTCTTTCGAGTGACATCATCGGATTGGATTTATTGTGGCGTTGTAGTATAAATACATTCCTTCATTCTTGTATTTTGGTTTGGTCGTTATTAGGTTTATTTAGGGTTCTTGACGTTACTTTAGCTAGATTTGTTTGTTCATATACTTATTAAATGACTTGACTAATTTCTACCATATAGTACTTGGTTGTATATTTAGTTTATTGTAGTTTAGGTTGCTTGTGTTCAATACGCTATATCATTTATATCTGAAAATTGATTTTCATTTGTTGTTGTTATTTTTGTTTCAATTAAGCTTAGTACGTTGTTAGTTCGTAAACTGACTGGTCCTTCGTTCGTTTGTGTTCCTTCGTTCGTTTATATTCGTTCGCTCCTTCGTTTGTTTCACAACATAATATTGTCCTGGTTATATTGGCCAAGTCCAGTGGAGTGAACCAGCTCTCGAATCTTGTCAGGTTCATCCTCGGTGTTTAATCCGAGCATTAACTCTCGTGGGTTTGTACCATCCATAGTTCACTCAATACGATTTAAACATATTTAGTTTGCATAGCCTTTTTTTCATACATTAACAACAAACAAGTATAATTTAAACTTAAGTCCTAATAAAAATAAAGTTATAACAATTCCGATTATTTAACTATTACATTAATAATTGTAATAGAAAAATCACCATAATCTATACTTAATTTTACTTAAGAATTTTGTAACTAGAAATCTGATTTACCTTGTAATAATCTGTGAATTTAGTTTAAAAATTTGACACTAAATTCAAATCTACGTACTTGGCATAATAATTAAAAGTGAATATAAAATTGGTATAATAATTTGATGAATTTTTAAAATAAATAAAGTTAAATGAAAATAGTAATTTAAAATGATAGATCCAAATAAATTTTGATGACCAAAAAGCAAATACATATAACAATTTATTAATAGCTAGTCATATTAATTTTACGATGTTATTGAATATAACAAATATTTATGGATGCCATACTTTTTTGAGGTATCATACGCTTAATATATTTCAAGTAAATAAAATTTTGAATCCGAAATGCTAAGAGCACGTACAATACAAAGGTCAAGCTCAGATACAACTGTCAGTGGAATATACATAAACAATTTGAAAAACATAATAAGTCGGTAAATGTTAAAATTTGAACTTTATATTATTGCACAATAATATTGAACGTCTTTAGGTCGCCCAGTATTTAAGGATTAAAGCATTTAAATTTGATAGCACATTACGAGAAGATGTCACAAATATTTCAAAATTCTATTTGATAATACATCTACAGAGAAACTGACTAATTTACATAAATTATTTTTTGTGCAACCGGACGCGAAATAAGCATTTCGCAGCCACAATACAGGCCGCGAAATTGAATTTCGCTACCGTTGTTATGGTAACGGCCGCGAAATTAAGTAAACAATCACTTTGACACTTGAGTTTTGTTTATCAAATGTCAATCTCATAGCCATCTTGAAAGATAACTTTCTATTTACAATGAAACTGTTTAAAATTAATAAAATTTGTAATTATATATTTTTTACGTTTGCACAAAAATATTGTGTACACTTTGTCCGCGAAATCCTTTAGCGCCCTCGATATTGTCTTGCCTCGGCTGCAAGCGGCCTCGGCGACAATTTTTCTCTCGGTACGCTAAAGAGTGATTTCGCGGCCTTGATATACAAATAACTATTTTATACTCCGATGTATAAAATTATTATTTTACACACTGCACATTACAGAGCTATCACCATCTATATACGTGTAGCATTTAAGTTGCCTTACATAAATTTAGTATGTCCTGTACATTCATGTTGGTAATACCGACTAAGTACTGCAGTATTCAACTTCATACCTGTAATTTGTCAAATGTGAACTCGGTATTTGGTGTGTTAAAATTGTCGTCTGCGCATCTGTCAAATTTGTAATTTGTTGTAAACAAGCTTTATGACAATCGGTCAATAATTTTCGTGATACAGCAATCATCCTCACGAAATACTTCACCTCATATCAAAGCTTGTGTTTACACTGTTCTTGCGTAAATAACTACTTAAAACTTAAACTCAACATGGCAGTACCGCATCTATAGTAAAAGAGTAACCAGAAACTTTATGTTACTTCGACAATAACGAACTGTCGCTACCACTTTCGGAACAAAAACATGTATTATCATTCAACGGAAATAATATTGTAAAATACATAAAATGATCTTACCATTTTGACTACTAGAAACTGCAATACCTATCTAGGAATTGAATGAAGTAAGAATGGAAGTGTCTTTTCTTTCTTATTGAGAGGAGAAATCCTGGGTATTATGTTGAATAGAACGGCAGATTTCCGAATTACATATGCGTGACATTAAGGATTCTCCGATGTTCTTTGTGTGTCTGCTACCGGAAACGCAAACGAAAACCGGAAAATAAGATTCTGCCAGATTATCTCCCACCATGTTTCCACTCATTCAGGACAATAAATTAGGGATTATTCAATTTCTTTTCTGCGTTTACATCTACTTACTTCGCTTGGCAATATTTCGGTAAGAAAAGATCACATAATCACAAAAATCACGAAGAGTTTCGTCTTTTATTAAATTTCACCTAGAACGGTACTTATTGACAAGAGAAGAAAATCATAAGTTTGTTTTTATTTTCAGTAAATACGATGCCATTTGCCAAAATAACATTAAACGTATACAGGATATTCAGAATAACGTGTTCAATATAGGGATTTCAAGAACTAAATGGACAAAAGTTGCTCCATTAGGACACCATTTTAGCGATGCTTTCCTTTTTACAAATATTACGTTAAGATAATGTATTTTGGTATAATCTTATTTAGACCAATTTTTGTGCTCTTTTGAATGGAAATGCTAATTTAATTTTATCATTTCTGGATTTCGAGTTATGTCAAAGTTATAATTCTTATATTAATGATTAATGATATATTTAGAGTTAGGAAATTGACAAATAAAATCAATAAATATATATTTCATTTGTCTCATTGTTACTACCATTGTTTTACCATAATAAATTGTTGCATTTTATAAATTATACGTCGTTGGAAAAAGTGCCCTATGGAAAAGCAAATCAAAATAGTTATTTATGCAACAAGTGTGTAAAGTAGTACTTTTTTGGTCGAGTGCGATGTTTCACGCATGAGGCGCAGCCGAATGCGGAAATTGTAGCACGAGACAAAAAACACTATTTTACACACGTGTTGCATACAACATTTTTCCTACAACCGAAATGTTAGTGATGTTACTCATAATACTGAGAGTAAAGGCATCCAGCATCTTCAAATACTGTTGGTGCGCTTTCTCATAATACTGTACAAAATGTAACTTAAAACACTTGGAAGATTCTCAGACAGAAGTGGATTAGTCTTCTATTATTGTACGAATTGTACATTTAATACTAATATTACAAATTAGGCTGGTTAGAATACATGTCAAAAAAATGTTAATGTTCTTAAAAATTAGATTAGTACTCAATCTATTAAAAAATTATCACATTTGTTTCATTTACAGTGTATATTAATATTTCTTAATAAATTTTATTACTTTCATTATTATTTACTACCTAATTATCTACTTAACAGGTAAATTAACCGAATTTTACTGTTGCCTAGCAACGCTTACTTACTTTTCAAGCACTAGTGTGTGAAAAGTACTTTTCACGCACTAGTGCTTGAAAAGTGACACTTTACACACTGTACTGAGTGCGTGAAAAGTACTTTTCACGCACGGTTGTAGGAAAAATAATTATTTCATCCTTAGGAATTATTTCTGAAAAACCAAAGTATGTAAAATTTAATTTTTCGGCTATATCTAATGACTTTTTCCCGAATAAACAATAAGAACATCGCTTAAATGGACCTCTATTGTAGTTCTTGAGATATCCATGTTGGACACAGTCTGAATACTTGTATAAGAAAATCTGATGTGGCCAGCATATGACCTCCCGCCAATTTCATGTTTAAAATAGCAATGAACTTTAAGCAAAGTACTACTTCCGGTTTATCATAAAAAAATCAAATTCTAATATGTTGTTCTCAGTCATATACGAGTATTAAATACCAAATTTAAGAAGTTTTGAATTATATCAATATATTTTTTTACGAAAACCTGTTCAGAGCTTCAAGTAAAGTAACACTTGCGGTTTATCAATTTTAGCCGAAATTTAGTATGTTGTTCCCATTGATATAAAAACCGAAAATACTAAAATTGAAAAGTTTTAGATTATATTTTAATATAGTTTTTTATTAAAAACTGTAATGGGCTTCAAGTACCACTTTCCAATTTCACCCAAAATCTGATCAACTCTTTATATGAATGCAAAAAGCTTTGCGAATAAATAATATTGGCACACCCAGCAATGGGTAATATGCCGTGATGATATATTTATTTTCAGAAAGCTTAAATACGGAAAATAGAATTTGATATAAGAGTTATCGTGGATGAAAAGTGCCAGTTGGGCTGTCAATGAAACGTCAAAATTATTGCAGTTATTTAATATCTGCATTCTCGGTGAAAATTTGTATCTTTAGACATTTTAGCTCCAATAAAAGCATTTGTAACTTCTTTCAAGAAGTATTTTAAAGTTGTCAAAGACTTTACGTCTATTTTTTAGAAACAAACGTCATAGATTTCAGTTGTTCTTACTATGCGCAGATTCCTTTTGCGCATATCTTCTCTCTCTTTAATTTGGAAAGATCTATTCGCGCTTATTCTCTGAAAACTCACTATCTAATTTTATGGAACGAAAACATTACCTCTCTTACCTACGGCGGTAAAAAGAAGACGAAATAGAAAAGGTGATAATTAATAAATGATGTTGAAAATGATAATGCTATTGATAAATATCAGCATTTCTCTCTTTCGGAATTAGAATGTTACATTCCAGCACGCATATTGATGTTAAAAGGAGTTCATTCTGAAACGATTTTTGGTGATATTTTGTTATTTGAGATTGACATGACTGCAATAAATACACTAAATATCTAGGCAACGGACGCAATAAAAAAGCGCAAATCACTGTCACTAATCTAATAATTCTACCAAAAATTTCCTTAATGGCAATTGTCAAAAATTTTTGTAAAGAAATAATGTAAATGAAATCCTCAATAGAGAAAATAGTATAAAACACACGTTACAGAAGGCAATTCAAGCACTCGTTCGTTCGCCCAATCGCCGCTGCGCGCTCGTGAGCTAATTTGTAAATCGTGCTAGAATATGTCTTCTGTAACTTATGTTTTAATATACTATTAAAATATGGAATCTAAGTGAATATGTACAAAATAGAACATTGTAACAAAGATATAACCGAGTACATTTTTAGTGAATTTAAATTGTGAAGACTATACCTATATTATTCTAAGCAGAGAATACGACAAAATAAAACTCAGTACGAAATGGTTTGCTCTCTCTGTAATTGAGATATCACTGCAAAATCTTCCAACAATCCATGCGGAAATAGCTACGTGGAGTTTGAGATTTCATGCGACAAAGTTTGACAAAAGATCACAAAAAGAGAAATTCGAAACTCTAAATTATATTTCAATAATCGAATATCTGCGACAGGATTAGAATTCAATTTTTATTCCAAGATCAGCTGCAAGGCAGGCGTTCCATTCGTCGTATAAATCTGGTTTACAACCGGTGACTTCGACAAGGGACTTTATTTTTAATTGCTTGTAAAACGCAGTAGAAATTAACAACCTTTTCGCATTAAAAGAGTATAAACAATAAAATTTACAATGGTTTTAATGGTAACACATATGTGACAAGTTGTAATGTTTATATTCTAATTCTAATTAAAAGTAGAAATATCGTGAATTCAGCATTTGAGAAACAGTACGTATTCTCATTATCAGTATATTATTTACATTACATGTAAATGAAAATACTAGTTATATTTTTACATAAATAAAATAAATAAATATATCATCACGGCTTATTACCCATTGCTGGGTGTACAAATCTGCTTTGTACGCAGATATCGGTAATGATGAAATATTTGCACCGTGCGGGCGCTTACTAGGCGTCACCTCACGGGCACTCATTGCTGGCATGGAGAGTGCACCACAGGGGTTATTTTTGTGCCATTTAAAATTCGAAATATTTTTACATCGGTAATAAAATCGTGCTGATGTTGAAAAAAAAATTCATAAGTACTTTATGAACCCATTTTAATAAATAATATGCATTTTTTCAATAGACGTAAGATAGTTATTTGTGCAAATTTGTTTGCCGAATCGAGTGAGGCTAAAAAAGCTTAAAATAAAAAATTGAGCAAGATAGTTATAAAAATAAATAAAATAAATATATCATCACGGCGTATTAACCATTCATAGGTGTGCCAATTAGATCAAACAAATAATATATAATTAACCAAAATCATAAATTTTTTGTGATATAATTACAAAATTTGGAAACAATCCTAAATGGGGTCGCGAAAAATTTTGTTGAGGTCGCGGGACGTTCGAAAGAAAACGACGAAGAAGGATTGTTTTTACAAATTTATTAGATTTTAATAATTAAAATAATAAGTTTGATATTAAATACGTTAAACTTGATTTTCTTATTTGCTAGTGTTTTTTTTATTTTTATTAACTTTCTTCACTCGTTTGCCGTAATATATTTTTTTTTTCGCCCCGCAATCTCCACCATCGTCCGGGAATATACTATTAGATACACAATATACTATTTCGAATTTGTCACTGACCAATAAAGAAAATTTGGCTGAAATCTCTTCTATGGAGATTTAAAAATTCACTTTATACAATTTTTGGTTGACAATTCGAAACGAATTCCCAGAATTATCGGGTATGGCACTGAAAGTCTTGTTGTCTGAACCTTGGTTTTCACAATTAATTTATTCACAATGTAAATATAGAAATAGATTAGACGTAAAATCTCCACTCAAACTCACATTAAGTTAACTATAGCCAAAAATAACAAATAAATAAAACAAACAGGCTCATTATTCGCAGTAAACTATTATTTTTGTTGTACGTATATTTATATGTATTTTTTATTTGAATGTGTTATATTTTTTTGGGTAAATTTTTGTATGAATTTTGTAGAAATATGTATTTTACCTTCCGTCATCTTTAGCTAAGGAAGGTATTGTCTTTGGTCAAAAAATTCGGCGGTGAGTTTTTGATGAATAAGCACGTTGTGTGTGTGCGCGTGTGCGTGTGTGTATGTGTGGGACAAAATTATCTAATGCGATAAATCTAATACTATATTTTCGTTACATCCATGTAAAGAGCTGTTTAGATTTTGGTTAATTGGTCAACTAGAAGTACCCTCATTTGAAGATTTTAACAGTTTTTGTTAAAAAAACGATGTTAAATATCATTTTTACACATTTAATGTTATTTTAAATAATAAAGAATATTTTATTCTCTATACGATTTGAATGCATTTTATACTTCATATTAAATGGATATGGGGGTGTATTCTGTAAAAAAATGTTAATTTTAACATGCCTTTGAAAAATTATATTTTAACATGACTGTTAACAATAAATTCATTTTTTGGTTTTCTCTACGAGGCAATTTGACACTGCTGTTAAAATCATAAATTTTAACATGTCTGTTAAACACTAGAATGAAGTGATCAACAAGATAGAAAAAAGGCACGCCTTTACTATAGTCATGTAGTTAGTAACTATAACACAAATAAATAAACATGACAAAAAGAGTAAACAACTGTCAGTTTATGTCACTTTGAAATTTTAGAAAATGAATCTGTCACTTTAAAATTTTAGAAAAACGAATGGAAATAATGCTTCGGAAAATAAATAAAAATCTGCTGCATAATCATGTCTCATTTTTAGGTTCTATATTAAAAATTACATTGAAATTGTAAATTATTAAGTCATCATTAGGTGTGTAAAATTTCTTTTTCTTGATCCTCAGAATTGACAATCCAAAATGTTAAGTTACATTGGTTTGACGAACAAGACAGAAATAAGCAATTTTAACTGCATTTAATACCTACATTATAATAAAGAACTATGTTTTACGATACATCTAAATCGTACTCCCGGTATACCATTCAAAGGTTCAGTCTTTCTCGAAATATATTAATTAAATATTCCTACTAGCATCACGCTATGATACACAAAGACATACGATCGAACAGGTGACCGTTATTAAAGAAAATACTTCGCACAACAGTTGTATATTTTATTAAATATCACCTAGATATTTTTTATATTCATCCATGGTAACTTTCTTTCGTTTTCTATTACATTTTCAATAATTAGAAGTGCAATATATTCAAATGCTGGGATAATTTTATTGTATAAACTTATGTTAAAATTTTAAAGGCATCGATTTGAAGGACGTTAAAATATACAGTTTTAACACCTAATTTTAACACGGGTGTTAAAATTTTAACAGAATGGATAGTTACAGAATAGAAAATATATTTTAACAGCAAGTTTATTTTTAACATACTGTTCAAAATTAACAGTTTCCTTACAGAATACACCCCATATAGAGTTAAAAAATTATAAAGAATTTAAATATATATTAGCTAGCTATGCTATAACTGCTGCTATATTAAGAAAATTCTAATTGAAAGGTGTCAGTGTCAAGTGCAGTTGACAGCATATTTGTGTTATAATTCTACTGGAAATACAAGATCTTTTGTTAGAAACTTCTGTATAGAATTTGTATAAAATACATACAACCGCCTTAAGGTAAAGTACAAGAAATAGAATCTTTTGCAAGGAACTTTCTGTATGACATTTATACAAAATACATAGAACTGACGGAAGGTAATGTGCTGGTCACATCAGATTTTTTTATTTGAATCTGTCTACTATCAGTTTACTTTAAAATGTAAATAATTGTACTCGAAACTATAATGTTGCTGTCGCTGTATGTCAACGTCATCAATTTGGGGTCGCATTACTAAAAAGTTTGAATACCACTGATTTAGAAGTAATTTGAAAAATAAAATATTAATTTTTTTTGGCAATATATAGTGCCCTATGATAAATTTTGGTCAAACAAAAACACATCTGAGATGGCCTCTCAAAAATTCATTTAACCGCAATTGTATCTCTTACAGTTCTCGAGATTTTAATGATAACAGTTTTAAATAGGACACACTGTATACGAATATTGTTACAGGAAATTGAAAAATGGAAACCTCGTTGAAGTGGTAAGCATAAAGTACATAATTTCCTAATGAAAATGTCATTGTTGTTGCATGCATTTCATTGCGGTAAAGGTAAATCAAGAGCAAGAGGAAGTTATCAAAATTTAACTAGAAATATCCGCAAGCTCGCATAAGTGAAATACATGAAATGCCATTTCCTGAGCACGAAATCATCACCTCTGCAGCTACACAATATTTTACTACTTCTTCCACGAGAAAACTTACAATGAGAAAACTTTTCAAAAGGGTAATTAGTGTACGTATATGTGTGCTTTAAACACCCAAGCAGCTCATAATGAAACAGACTTTGTATAGCGTTGGAGTTTTTAATTTCTCGCTACACAAAAGCAATGAATTAGCACTACGGATTCTGTCGCTAATCGAATGAGAATGAGCGATTTCTTAGAGAGAATAAGGCTTTTAGTATCGTTTTCCAATTATATTAAGATGTGTACAAAGTTGACACATGTCGCTGATATGTTTGCTGAAAGCTAAGGGATAAACGAACAGAAAAACTGGACGACGCTTTCGGAAATCATCAGCGACAATATTGATTTACTACTGTAAAGCGTCGATAATTAAATATATCGTCACGGACTTTTACCCAGAATTCTCAATGTATTGAAGACGAACTAGTGTACTTGAGCTCCGTAATGATTGTGTAATTTCATTAAATCAATAAATATTATTGAAAATGTTAAATATAACAAAATATACCCAAAATATGGATTACTAGAAGAAGATTATGTCAAATAACGTAGAACAGGATACGTTTCATATGCAGCTTTAAAAAGAGAAAGTTGAGGTGATCGACATATAATTCAAAATTCATATACATAATAAGGAAAGATAATATTATGAAATTTAGTATCATATGTAGGACGAGCCAAAAATAAGTGCCATATTTAAAACCTTTATTCTGCAAAGCAGTAAGGCCCAATCTTACCACCTCTTGTTAAAGTAACAATTAGTTAAGAATTAAACTAAAGGTTGGAAGCTATGCGAAGTTAGCCAGAAGTGGTAAGAACAATTTTGCAACATAATTGTTGGTTAGCACTAACTGCCACTTTAACTATAGGTGGAAGGAGCGGACCTATAAGGTACAAAAACCTAATTATAACACAAGAATGGGTACATAAAATAGTTATTTTCAACGTTTTTGTAATCGTGTCAAAAATTCGATGGTGAGTAAATAAGCACGAATTAAGGTCCTCACAATATGTTTTTACTATTTTTACGATGATGTGTGTGTGTGTGCGTGCGTGCGTGCGTGCGTGTGTGTGTGTGCGTGTGTGTGTGTGTGTGTGTGTGTGTGTGTGTGTGTGTGTGTGTAGAATATAATTCAATATTTCGTATTACAGACTTTTCTATTTATTAGAACGAGAAATTAGATTTTGTTCACAAACGATCAATCGGAAGCTCATTGCTAATTTAATCATGACGGGAGGTTATGTGCTGGCCACATCAGATTTTTTAAATAATATCTTCGAACTGGTGGCCGTCTTTAGTGCTACACTCTTCAATACAATTTCTAAATACTCGTTTGTCTCATTCGTCTATATCTGGGGTACTATTTACATATTCCTTTTAAGGACTATTGTCGCATGTAGATATTAATCTCCTCTTCAGGTTTATTATTATTGAATTGAGATTTATAATTTAAGCATTCAAATACCCCAATTATTTTTTAAACCCTCAATAGGATTAAATTCCAATTACATACCTTAGCCGTTGAGTCACCGGCGCTGACAATTCTTTTTAAAATTCTATATTCATTGACAAGTTTAAATTAGTTTTTATTTCCATTTTATTATTCTTAATTAATCCAACAGTATTGTATGCAACTTCCTTAACTTGAATTTTTGGGCTGATATAAATATCAAATTACGAATTGTAACAACATCATTTAATCATGTCAAAGGAAAACTTTAGAATAACAAATTTTGCAGGCTCTTGAATTTTTGGGCTGAAATAAATATAAAATTACGAATTGTAACAACATTTAATCACACCCAAAGAAAACTTGTCGGCTTTTCAACATTTAATGTTATAGCGCCTATTCAAATACTTTATTTGCTAGTATTACTTTTCATTATTACATTATATACGTATATTTGATACACCTATTTGAAAAAACACTCACAAACATCCAAGCCCCTGGTGGGAATCGAACCCACGACCCCAGGATCCAAGCGGTGAAGGTCGCTTTGAGCGCTGTCAGAAAACACGCTGCCTCAAACGCCGGACCACCGAGGCGGCTAAAACTTTAGAATTAAAAACTCAAGCGATATTCAACTAGATTTCTTTTAAACTCGACATTTATGGACATTTGGAATACTCTGAGGTCTCAAAATCTATTAATAACATACAGTGCAAATCTTATTCCACTTTTTTATTTATCTCGGTATTTATTTTATTAGATGTTATGGGTCGCGACAAGGTTGAGAAACTATGTCTATGACAATGCATATGGTAGAATCCCACGTTAAATGTCACTCACCAAATACAGATTTCCAGTTGAAAAGATGTGGAATCCACTGGAAATAAAACAATTTTTTTTATGTTTTATGTTTGTGATTGTTGACTAGTGTGCCCACAACTTCTCTAGTTCGCCCAGTGCACAGATGAAAGGCTGGTTATTATTGTTTTGTCCATTAAACTCTTTACTATTGCAGGTTAAGCCTATCGAATCTAGGATTTAGTTTCATGTTGGGACAGCTATGTTCAGATAAATCTGAATCTACATCTGAATATCATCACGGGCCCATTATGAATATACTTTATTTGAATTAAAGGAAATAAAACATTGTAACCTTTGTCTTTTGTTTGATATGGAAGAAAATCAAACTCCTCTTGAACTAAATCTTTTACTTAGTTTAAATTAAAGCGCGTCATATAACCTCCGTTGTAAAATGTCTTTAGTGTGGTCAAAGCGTTGTAAGTTTTACAATCTTTACGCCATGAGGGCGCTAAGCTGAAGAAAGCAGGGCTGTCCGCGAAGCGTTTCAATAAAGCTGGGAGACAATGCCTGTGTGACATGACATGCCAATTTGTCGCCGGCTGACGTGGCAGACGTTAAGGCAGCGGTGTTTACTGCACTGACACTACTCCACATGGCAAATCGAATAAATCACTCGCAAGGTGGAAAAGAATCGCATGGGAGCACTTTCGAGGAGCGTAGGATTATTCACAAACTGAGATAATTGGGTATTACAAATATAAAGTCATACCGTGAGTATTTTTTAACGTCAATCATAGGATTTGCAATTTCCATAGTAGTAACTAAATGACGGCAATGTATAAGAGCGTTCAATTTAAAATAGAACATAGGCTGTCATTGTCAAGTGAATATTATCTGTCGGTTGGGGTTGTATTGTTACTTTTAAGTTAAAAATAATGTATACAGTTCAAGAAAAAGAGGAAATAATTCAATGGTATAATGCAAACGTTAGTATCCGACATGTATCTGATTTATTTCGTTAATCATTTCCTGATCGACCAACACCAAGTGCTTCAACTATATCACGAATTGTTAACTATTTTAAGAGAGATGGTTGCGTTAAACGTGAACATGTAAAGAAAACAAGACGAAATACTGTTTTAAGGGAAGTAAAAATGCCCGAAATTATTACGCTGGTACAAAATAATAATAATAGGTTATCTATGAAAACGATAGGGCAAGCTGCGGGTATAAGCAAAACCAGTGTACATCGTTTACTAAAAAAAGAACATTTTAAATCGCACCACTTTCAAACCCATCAAGAATTGGTTGTGGATGACAGTGAAAATTTATTAATTGTTTATATTTCTTGCAATCTTTTTCATAAAATGATTAAATCAAAATACATATTTTATTTTCTATGTTCTATTTTAAATGGAACGCTTTTATACATTGCTGTCATTTGGTTACTATGAATATGACAAATCCCATGTTTCAAGTTTAATAAAACGCACGGTAAACAGATAATACCTATATGCGGGGGTCACGCTAGAATGATTACGAACGAGAAAATCAGTTAGGTCTTGAAAAACAAAATATATACTATTAATTTATAAACAGTTATTTATCTGTTAGTTAGTATAGAGAATATAAAAAAACGCCGGGCGCCCTTTTACAAGCTGGTAACAGAAAGATCATTGCTGTTGATAAGAAAATAATCAAAGAAGACAATAGAGCTACTTTTGCGGAAATAGAACATCAACAATTGAAGACTGAATCCTCAGCAGTGTTGTGACTAATCTAGATCATTTGATCTAAATCACTGATCTAGTTCATTTAGTATGGTTTTTGATCTGAACTAGATCCTTTTATGTATTCAGATCTTGATTTGGATCTAGATCTAAGAACTATATGATCTATGACTTAAAAAAATTAAATATACCGGAATATAAGGGAAACTTAGATAAAATTGGAGGAGATGAAAATATTTTTTTTATGTTATAGTTTAAGCCATGTCAAATGAGAAAACAAATACAAAAATTTGAAATCAAAAAACCCAAGTGCAAATTAAATACAAGTAGTTTGTAATTTATTCAACTCACTTAAAAAATTCAATGACATACAATGATTGTCTGCCCATTTGATATGGTCTGTCTTAATTTATTACATTTAAACAATTCTAACGTTTAAAATTATTATCATCAATAAAACTAAGTATCTATGTATCTAATTTTCTTCCCATGTGGAAGGCATACGGCTAAATATATTATTTCTAATTAATTTACTGTTTGTATTCCTATTTAATTAAAAAGAAATAAAAAGCATTTGAAAATCGTTACTGGTCTTTTTTATGATCTAAGAAAAACAGATCCCAAATTCCTGATCTGATCTGAAAGAAATGATCCGATCGCAGAAATTGACCTATGATCTGATCTAGACCATATTAATTGTAAAAATCTTCAATTTCATCTAAATCCTTTATAAATTGATCTGTCACAACACTGATCCTCAGCTATTAATAGAAACTTACACGATCACCTGAATTTAAAAATGAGTTGTCAGTTGTTTTGTCCACATCAGCTCTCTAATTTCCGAAAAGCGGAACGAGTAAGAATTTGCCTTTAACACTATTAAACTTTTATGGACACTATTATTTTTTTTCAAAAATTTTGTTTCATTCAATAATTGGCGTACTTACATCAAGAAAGTTGTATATGGATTCATAAAGATGACAAAACATCAACAATAACCAAGAAGTAGCAAGTCATATGAAAGAAGTAATGTATGCAGATGCAGTATTCTTTAGAACTACGAAATAGTAAATGCATTTAAGTTGGATGAAGAAAAGACAGTTACAGTTAAATGGTACACTGAAAAATGTTTGCAGAGTTCCAGAGACAGGAATTATGTGATATCATTATAACTGATAACTCGTCGTGCATAGAGTAGCTTCGGCAATACAGTTATTGACCAAAAAAAGAAAACAGTAAAAGAACTCCTACCATCCTTACTTGATTTGGCAATGTGCAACTTTTGGCTATTTCAGATAGAAGGTTTTCGTTCGAAAGAGATTCGTATTCGCAATTCATGATTATTTTGAAATCATTGCAAACGAAGAATAGTTGGGAGTTTCAAGAATTGGAAGGTAAAAATGATTAAACGTATTATTAATGAAGGGAACTATTTTAAACATATTTAAAATAAAATTCAAAAAATATGTATCATATTTACTAAGTTTACATGCAGTTTCCAAACCGTTTTCAAAACGTTTTTAGTTTTGAAAACGCTATGTATACAGATACTGAGTTTACATGCAGTTTTGAAATCGTTTTTAAAACGTTTTTAGTTTTAAAAACGCCATGTATACAGTGTCAAAACGGTTTTGAATTATCTCAAACCAAAACTAAAATTCATGGGTTGGACTTGAAAACTAGTTTCAAAACTTTTCATGTAAACACTTAAAATTCAGTTTCAGAGCAGAACGTTTCTGTCGCTTTGTGTTACTAACCTTCAAATATACTGACAATTGTGTAGTTTTAGTGCGTAGTGGTACGAAGTGTAAAAATTAATTGGAATAATAGCAAAACGCAGTATTTGGAGTGAAGTTTTGCAAAATTTTGACTGAAAACTGAAACCATTTTCAAAACTGCATGTAAACGTAGTAAGTGTCAAACGGTTTTGAGTTATCTCAAACCAAAATTAAAATTCATGGGTTTGACTTGAAAACTAGTTTCAAAACTACTCATGTAAGCACTTAAAATTCAGTTTCGATATTGCGCATGCGTACATAGCATAACGTTTCTGTCGCTGTGTGTTACTTCGTGTTATTAACCTACAAATAAACTGACAGTTGTGTAATTTTAGTGCGTAGTGGTACAAGGTAGAAAAAATAATTGGAATAACAGCAAAACGAAGAATTTGGAGTGAAAAGAGTTTGTCACTTATATCAGCCAAATGCGCATGCGCCAAAACTGTTTTCAAATCAATTTTTAAACTTGTTTTAATAACTGCATGTAAACAGTTTCGCGTAATTTTGACTGAAAACTGAAACCATTTTCAAAACTGCATGTAAACGTAGTAAGTGTCAAACGGTTTTGAGTTATCTCAAACCAAAATTAAAATTCATGGGTTTGAGTTGAAAACTAGTTTCAAAACTACTCATGTAAACACTTAAAATTCAGTTTCGATATTGCGCATTCGTACATAGCATAACGTTTCTGTCGCTGTGTGTTACTTCGCGTTACTAACCTTCAAATAAACTGACATTTGTGTAATTTTAGTGCGTAGTGGTACAAAGTAGAAAAAATAATTGGAATAATAGCAAAACGAAGAATTTGGAGTAAAAAGAGTTTGTCACTTATATCAGCCAAATGCGCATGCGCCGAAACTGTTTTCAAATCAATCTGTTAACCTGTTTTGAAAATTACATGTAAACAGTTTCGCGTAATTTTGACTGAAAACTGAAACCATTTTCAAAACTGCATGTAAACGTAGTAATTATGTCCTATTTTGGATCATTCTAGCGTGGCACTTGTATATGAAGGTCCGAAATTATTTTTTCAAACTTTTAAAATACCAGTTTAAATAATTAACATATCATGTAAGTTACTAGACATCTTTTATATTAAATCTTCAACAACTAGGTGTATTAATAGAAATCGTACACCTTGTACTATGTTACTTTCGCGACATGACATTCCCCCTGGAATCTCGGCTGTTATCAAGCTGACACGGCCCGGCGCTGTGTGATTGCTCGGGAGAAAGGAAAGCCATTTGGAAATGTTTACCCGGGTTTTTCTGTCACACGACGCCTATCTGTATTGTGATCAGGAGCTTTCTCTTCGGAAAATAACCTAAGAAATAACGCCCATAAAAAGGAACATCCGTAAGAAACAAAAGTGAATAAGCGACGCGTTAGAAATCACAATCAGCAAACACGCACATAAATTTAGATTTATACTTTACCGGCCATCACAAAAAATTTATGGCATGAATTATGACAGTTTGATAATAGAATGAGCGTTCTGGCAACCTGTTAATATTTTTTTCCGAACAATAGTTGTACATAAATAAAACTGTTTTCTGAAATACAATGGTAAAATTTTCCCAATACGCCAACAATGTTTTTCATATTTTTATTTAAACACACGCCTATAATAGAATTTATTTCAATTAATCAAAAGTTTCCTTTGTAAATTTATTCTATTTGTTTTTTTATTGTAGTAGCCCAGGCTCATAATAGTTTGGCTGGCTTACATTTTCAAGAAAAGTCAATAACAAATTATAAAATCTACACAAATGCTGTGATATTTCTACAAAATCCTTTTGACTATTTAAAAATACTGGCTATAAACTTACAAAAACTGAATATTATATCAATGTTACTCAAAAAGCAAAAATTACCTATACTTATTACCTGGACTTCCTACTTTGTTATGTAAAATTTTGAAAAAAAAAGTTTATTGCAATTTCACTTTGTCGCTTATTATCCACATCTTTGACCTTTTAGAAATTACATCTCGCATTTGAATTTTGAATATAAATAAATGAAAACGAAATAAAAATTGCTATGTATTTTGTACTTTTATACCGATAATAATGTAATTATAGTTTTGAACGTAAAATGGTTGCCATGTTGTGACGTCAGCGTCACTACTTAGCTGACTCGTTCGCCATATTGGTGCCAAAATAACCTCAGTAAATTATGAAATATAAGTGAATTTTTTATAATAACTATTTTTCATAATCCGTTGTAAAGTTTTTGAAGCTGTGAATTTTGCTAATTGGATGGTTTTATTGGATAAAAAGTTTCAATTGTTGTTTGAAGTTGTTTATTATTATAACAACCAAAAGACGACGTTTCGGCACATGGTTATGGCCATTTTCAAGTCACATAAAGTGAAATTTACATTCAGTCAAATTTGATAAATAAATTTTAAATTACAACCCATAATTGAGTTTGAATTTTGACAACCGCCTGCGCAGGTCGGTGAGTCAAAGGTGACGCCTTTGGGTATAAAATATATTATCGAAAGTTTACATAAATTAACATTAACACTGCTCCTATACCTAAACATGTAATTAAACCAAATATATTTTTTGAAATGATGTAATAACCATCTGGTTTACTTTATTACCATTAAGTCTAAAGATTTTTGAGCACAGTTTGTAATGATACGTATTTTTATTCTTGCAAAAACTATTGTATGTTACCATATTAATGGTAACGTATGTCGATTCTCTCTACTAATAGAGTAACGCTAACGTCACGACTTTCGCACCAAAACTTTAATAATTATTTTAGGCGTTATTAAGCATGATTTGAAGAAACCAAAATGTGCGGAATTTCTATTTTTCAATTCTTCGTAATAACGTGTTTTAAAAAATTGGACGCGCCCATTGTGTAGAATATTATTTTGCAGCATTGCAGCCCTCTTTTTTATGCTGCCGGTACCATAAGTATTTTGCAGAAAGGCAATGACAATTTTTACATCTGATACCATACAATGATATCGACTCTACATTAGACCGTGCACCGGACTAAGGTGAAGATAAGTTTCTGAGAGTGTATTACTAAAAAAAAAAATGTGTTTCTAATTATAAATGCTAAGGTTTTATTAGCTGGGACTCTTCTTTAATAAGTGGAACATTTTTTTTTAATGTATGAAGTAATGACTAATACGCAATAATAGTATTCTTCTCACGTGCTTATGTCATAACTTTACACTTTACATTAAGATCTAAGTTATTTTGAACACTCCAGTCTTCTATTCGGTCGATTTTACATTGTAAGTTGTCGCAATCTTTCCTAAAACTAATGGATGAAAATAATTTAATATCATCAGCAGTTATATGAGAGTTTCACAATCTATATCATTTAGTATGTCGTTTATAAGAAGTTTGCAGTGTGGACTTTTGTTTCCGTTTCGAAATTAATTTGATAAATAAACTTTTTTGGCCTTTGGGAAGATTTTAATGTCTGATGTTTATTTATATTTCTGGACGTTTCGAAGGCCCAATGGCCTTCATCTTCAGCATCTGTTTTAATTTTTTGTTTACATTAAAGTGAGAAATTTTACGAAAAATTTATCTTAGTCAGTGCTTAGTTTTAATTTTAAAAAACTGACTAAGATAAACTTTTTCGTAGAATGTATTAATTTAATATAAACAAAAAATTGTATTAAAACAGATGCTGAAGATGAAGGCCATTGGTCTTTCGACACGTCCAGAAATATAAATAAACATCAAACATTAAAATCTTCCCAAAAAGGCCAAGTTTATAAGAAGTAATAACAAAAATGACCCAAGATTAAATATTTGTGGAACTCCAGATAGGTATAGCAATGAAAAAATTAGACTTAAAATTTTTATAAGAAACATACTGCAAGCGACTGTGAAAGTACGAAGCTAAAAATCTGATATGGCCAGCACATAACCTCTCGCCAGATATTTTACCTGGTTGTACGCATAAAACGAAATATATTTTTAAATACAAATACATATATTCATGTCTCACTACAAAATAATTATTTTAATATAAATTATGTACAATACATTCATTTATATTCAATATACTGAATTTTTTTTCCTATGTTCCTTTTCTTTTTCTTTTATTCGTCATTTTTTCGCAAATTCCTTTTATATTCTTTTTCACGTATAGGTATTCTTTTGCGTTTTTGACTTTTCATTTATTTTCATAATCTTCATAATGATGTACAAATATTTTTGACAGTGGCATACAAATATTTTTGACAGTGACATTTATGTGTGAATTACAAACATTTGAATTTCTTGCCTTGAAGTAGTTTGATCTGAGAATTTTTACATCAAATTATTTTAAATGCATTTTTTTATCTCTAAATCTATAGAAGATATAATAATTAATTTATATTTATCGAATAAAGAATTTAACGTTTTTTAATATACGTATTTATAGAAATTTTCGATAAATAATATTTAGATGATTTTTTTTCTTGAAACTACTACTTCCGGTTGTCCCATTGTCACCAAAACTTAATCAACTCTTCCCATTATTGTTACATTGAGGAATCCGTAGCTAAAAATGTTTTAAGTCTTATAGTATTTGAGAAATAGTGAATCCAACATCCACACACACACATCCACACACACATACGGACATCATCGTAAAAATGTTATAATCGGGTTCTAGGGACCTTAAAACGTGCTTATATACTAAAATCTGGATATGCGATTTTTAGCATGAATCCAATACCTCTCAAGCGAGAGGTAAAAAAGAAATGAGTGATGAGACGTCAAAAAGTACGATCTATGGCTATTGTCAATTATATTTTATGCATATTGTGTAAAACAACATAAATTGGTAACAGTTGAACGCTTAGGATTAAACCGTGCTGAGCATAAGGGTGTAAATTTTTTACTTGATGAAAGATTTAATAATTTTAAATATTTGTTTGCAGAGTTGGAGATAATCCTATAATAATAGCATATGTATAGGTATAGCTACATCTATTTAAACTAAGAGGTAACTGTTACTGTGATTAGTTAAAGATTCAATTCGTAGGTATTGAAGTGTAGGAATAGATAATTATTTAACACACTGCTACATCTACGAAATGTATCCTTATTAATTTATACATATAGAGATTCTATCTAAACATTCGCTTTCAATCTCTCTCACATATTGGCGTAAAGTTTCATAATTCCTTTGCTCCTTGCCCATAATATTCAAAAGTTTTATTGCGGTTTCTGCTCATAAACAGTTCTAAACTTTAAAGAGATTAACTCTAAAGGATTCATCTCCAAGTTGAAACTTCCATATCGATATATCAGGCCATTCAGTTTAAAACGTCTGCAATTTCTTTCCCCGTAATAAAAACTGTCGGGTTTGTTTTTTCCGTTCGGTGATTGGTTTGCAGATGAGCAATATGGCAAGGCTTTCAGGAGGAGAGCGTCTGCGGTGGTATAAAATGCATTAAACATGTCACAGGAGTCACGAGTAGCGGTCAATACCGGAGTGCAGTGACACCGGAGCCACTGGACTTCTGTCCACCGGGACGGCTAAATGCCACGCAGGATTTGCCAAGTAAAAATACCGCGGGTTGATCAATAGATTCTATTATTGTTCCACCAAGAAAATACTAGGTTGATATAGATTTCCTATCAGATATATCAATGTTCTGACAAAGAATACTGGAACAATTACTACGAGCATCTAGAATTTTACAGGACACTTAATATATTAATACGGTTTCAAATAAATATAAACAAATATATCATCACGACATATTACCCATTACTGGGTGTGCCAATCTAACCTATACGCATATATAGGTAATGATGATGACATATTTGTAGCGTGCGGTCGTTTGCCAGGCGTCACCTCACGGGCACTCATTGCTCATTGCCATTGAAAATTCGAAATAATTTTTGGCGTCGGTTGCACAGGGCCATGAGACCCAATGTAGTTCAGATTTTTAAAATTATATTTTAAATATATTTAAACTATTTTCCTTCATCAATAATGCACTTCACCATTTTTTACTTTCATTTCTTAGAAGCTTGCATCAATCTTCTTTTGGAATTAAAGTTTTTTCACTAAAACTACTTCGAAATAAGGAATATGTTTCATTAGCTGCCACAATTTTTGCGAAAAAATCCGTGTTCGCCAATAGTGTTCAAGTTTCTTGATAATTTCTTCCACGTTTCGTTTTTTGGTAATCAGAAAGCTGATGTGGCACAAAAGGACTCATATTTTTTTATAAATGCAGATAATTGTTTATGATTCTTTTAATTTTCTGTTGATGCTCCATTACATCAAAAATGGCTCTATTATATTCCTAACAGTAGCAATATTTTTTTGGCTAACAGCTGCGAAAAGACACTGTTTCTGTTTTGTACTACGAGCTCTGCGCCAAAAGAATTCACCTACATCTTTTTTCTTAAATTACAAGGCGACTATAGATTTATTAATCGTAATAACGTGGTTTATTTAATTAATAAATTAATTCTAATAACAAAAAAGGAAGTTTAGGAAAAATAATTGATAAGTATAAACAATAAATTAAATAAAAAAATATCACGGCATATTACCCATTGCTGGGTGTGCCAATCTACTTTTGAATGCAGATATCGGTAATGATGACTTCATATTCGTACCGTGTAAGCGTTTACCAGACGTCACCTCATAGGCACTCATTGCTGGCGTGGAGAGTGCATCACAGGGGTCACTTTAGTGCCAATTGAAATTCAAAATAAGTTTGGCGTCGGTCGGGATCGAACCCGGGTCCCCAGCCCGGCAACCATACACTCAGGCACACGGGCATGAGACCCCATTAAATTTAGATACAGAATTTAGTAATGAATACGAAAAAATATAATAAATAGATTTAGGCCAATTCTTTTGCATGCATTGAATTTTTTGGTTCATATTCTTCATACTAGTGGTTAATTGTACCCAAGAAAGGCGCTTGTTCTATAAAAACTTAATCTAAACTCAATTTGCTTTTATAAACACGTAAATTTTTTAAAATCATAAACCATTATTCAAATATGTTCACTGGTTAATTCCATATTTTCACTCACAAATTTTTTTTTACTTAACTTTATTCTAACTAACGTAACTGTCGCAACTGAATTTCAAATGACAGACCGTTTAATGATATTGCAAATTTTATATTCCACGGTCTATTTGTATATATTTAGTCTTAAATGACAGTACTATATGATATTTTTGGACAATCAAACAAAAATGTCATGAAAAATAAATGTAATTGAAGAATCTGTTGAATTGAATTGTTGTGACCCTCATGTTCATTTTTCTTGGTCAATTCAGACCTTGGCTGTTTCCACCCCCGAGTGTATGTTTGCACGTCGGACAAGCACATCGCAAACAACAGCAGCACTGTTGACGTATCCTGTATTGAAATGTTATGCTGTGGTCGCGTTCATCATACAACACGGGGTTTTTACCTTGCGATGTCATTGTCATTCATACATCACGCCAGCTACTGTAACACTGTACTGCTAACCACTCAGGAGCCCTGACATAGGTTGCGAGCGCATAAATTCTACTTGATTTATGTCTACAAACTATAAAATGTTCTATTATATTCCGATATTTCATGCGTGAAATTTGCAACGTTGTTGAATTTCAAACTACCACTAGAGGCAATGTTATTGTTACTAAATTTATTAATCTATATGATCAACAGTATTAAAAGCACTAACAAAAACACTTTTTTCATAAAGTATCTAATGAATTTTTTTTTGTAATTCCGTTTCATTTTAACTTTTTGTTTGTCATTTTGAATGTCAAAAAAATGATATTCTTTTCCGCTTAAGTTCGTTTATCTGTCATTTGTTCACACTAATGCGAAATACTAGTAGTAATATAGGTAACCTCTAATCCAGTGTTCTCAAACTTTTTTCCTCGCGTCCTCTTCACGCATCAAAAATTCTTAGCGCTCCCCTTCTGGCTTGAAAATATCTTTTTATATTTTGCGTTCATAATGAAGTCATTTCGATATGAATTTTTTTGTTTTAGACGGTTGGTACTAGATGTCGAAATTATTATTTTTTATTTATTTATTTAGGGATGATTATTTACATGAAAATGTACAAATGGTTACAAATATAATCACAAATTGAGTAAGTAAATATTAATTGTAGAAGTCGCAAAATATAAAAAATAGTATAAAGAACTCATTTTATAAGACTTTCTTTCGCACTTGTCAATTAGAAAACTCGCTAACGCTCGTTTTCTAAATTTTGACGCGTGCGAAAAAAACATGCCTTATAAAACACGTTCTTTAATATACTATTGCGCCCCCTTAACCCGTTCCTGTACTTTTTGAATATGAAATAATTAATTCATATTCTTTCGTACCCCCCTTGGAAAATTTTGCGCCCCCTTAGAGGGGTGCACCCCACAGTTTGGAAAACACTTCTAATATTATAAATAATTATGTTTTCTTGAACCTAAATGAAATTAGGAAGAACATTATATGTGATTCGGTATGGTACAAAATCGTGCTTTTCGCACACGATGATTGCCGAAATAACTTCGTTGTTCGTCAATTTTCACGTCTAGTGTGAGAAAAAAACAGCATTTTACAATTAAACACATATAGAACTAAAACAATGGTATTGATAGAATTATTGAGAATATGCCAGATTTATTATATTGGCGTAAGTAAACTAGACAAAGGGGCTCATAAGATGACCATAATAGGAATATTGCATCACTTCCGGTTTTAGAGGTGATGGGTACAACTTTACATCAAGTATAGGGAGTCTGTATTTTTATATATTTTTTCTGAATTTACATAAAATTAGCTTTTAGATGATATCAAAATATCATAGTTTTACTTCAACCATTTAAAAATGGCGACTATTTATTTTCATACGTAATATAACAAGTGATATGATTATCATCGATGATATTCTCGAGTGAAACCGAGTCGCAGATTTCACGAGTCCGAAGGACGAATGAAATGTGCTACTTCGGTTTCACGAGCAATATCTTCGATTATTAATCATATCACCAGCTTATATTTAATGAGAGAATATAATGATTTTTTGTGACTCATTGGGTGTGCTGCTAACCTAACTTTTAATATATTGTATCACAACATGGTTAATTTGACAATTGCCTCGTTGTTTATATCAATCCAACGATTATAGCACATTTTTTACCCAAAATTAACTGTCATGTCAAATAAAGAAAACAAATCCCTTAGTAACGAATATAAATAAAGTGATAATTTCTTTATTTTTTATCATCGCTGTGATAGACTTGTAACTAGGGAGATTCTGAATGTCGATTGGCGGAAAACATGTCACGTGACTCATGAATTATATTCTCAAAATAATAAAATCCATACATAATTAAACATAGCAAGCTATGAAACAATTTTATTACCTTAAAACAAAAGAAAAGTATTTATTTACATAAAGTTGAAGTGCTCTAACAATTTTGTGATTTAATTTAAGGTATTAAAATTGTTTCATAGCATGCTATGTTTAATTTTGTATGAAATTTTATTAATACATATTTTGAAAATAAATGGTCGCCATTTTGAAACGGTTGAAGAAAAACTATGATATTTTGGTATTGTTGTGAAGCTAATTTTATTTACATTCTGGAAAAAAATATATAAATACCGATTCCCTATGCTAGATTCAAACTTGTACCCATTTCCGCTAAAACCGGAAGTGAGTTTGAGTTTGCATATTAACATTTTTTGTATCTCTCAAAATAAAATAAATATTCTTGATGCCGGACTTAGGCCAAACAGCCTGTATATAAAATGAGCAGCAGCCACGCTGAAATCCCCAATATCTAACCTAATTAAATTCTAATTTTTATCTATAATTTTTTTGCAACGTTGTCCTAATACACTATCAGGTTATCTATAGTTTCTATAGCCTTTTTAAAAATGGTAATAGATTCGGCGTTAACACACATGGTTCATATTTTTTATAATTTTATTTTAAATATGTTTAAAGTAGTTCGCTTCAACATTACAATTCTTGCATTTCTTAAAAGCTCGCAGCCAATCTTCTTTTTAAATGCATTCAAATCAAATTCTAGGTCACTTAAAAATTTTGAAAGCTGAAAAATTAATTACTGGTGACTTAATTTCCGGGTGAGGTACGAATTGTCAAAGCAATCAAATGCTCTTTTCTATAGAGAAAAGTATACAAAGTGTTCTTCACAAAATAATAACAATATATCAACATTGCTAAAATCTGTAATTAAAAGCAAATTGTCATATCCATAAATATGTAATAATCTGTGATCCGAGCTGGGCAAAGTACCAAATAAAAATACTCGAGTAACGAGTAAAAGTATTCAACACTCAAATGTACTCTTAAAGTGTTAGTAGTTTGAACATTTTTTTTGGGAAAAGTACATAGTACTTTATAAAGTACTTCTATACGTAATATAAAATTATGTAACAAATCGTTTCTAATTGTATGGTAAAAATTGGAAATTTCATATAAAATTAAATATTTTAGAATTAAATACCAGTTTTATTCCGAAATTATGTAGATTAGCTTTTTTTAAATATGTCACCACTCTTTTACTAATTAATATTTAAAGGAATATCATTTATATATCCACCTTAAATTATTTAAGTATTTAATTATAAAACGTAATAGAATAGCTATTTGTTTGTGAAGTATGTAAGAAAAAGTACTTTTCTTACTTACGGTACACAAGATATTTTCTATTACCGTTTCTAAGAAGTATTTTTCAAATATTTTTTTTTATATTTAACATTTATCAGTCAATAAATAAAGTATCGTTAGTAATTTAAATTTCCGCACTTGTGTGGAAATTTAGAACATTAATCATCTCAAATGAATGTGGAAATCAAAGACATTTTTAAACGATAGTAGAAAAATATATAAACTGCATTTTGTTTTGCATTTGGTAATAGAATGACGAACCTGAGAACCTGCAGAGATCTATGGTACACAGATTTGATCTTTTATGAACGACTAACTGGTGCTCAAGCATGTTCGTTTTACTCGCAGACTTAAAATAATAATTTAAAATATTAATTTGAAGTACTCTTAAGTATTTAGATATACTTAGAGTATTTATAATTACTCAGAGTACTTTTCATGTACTCTAAGTATTTTTAGAGTATTGAGTACGAGTATTTAGATGAAATATCGTAAGTACAAGTAAAAGTAACAGGTATCGAGTACGAGTACAAAGTACAAAGCTTGGACTTTAAACAGTACTTTCGAGTAAATGTACTCGAATACGCCCAGCTCTGTCTGTGATAATATATTTTTTCTGTATTGAGTAAATTGGGACTATTCATAATCTTCTTACTGAAAGTATTAAGAGATTAATTCGCAATGTCTTAGGGCTGGCAAAATATTGTGTCCTCCTAAGTACACAGGAAATGAACTGTGTCCTGCTAGGAAATAAGTTGTAATAACAGCAGGGGTCGGCAGTATGTGTAGTGTCAAAATACTCCGTAGTTATTCATGAACCCTTTGAGAGGCCATGTTGTGCTTTAATTGGCGATTAAGCAGCAGCTTCCTCACGTCGCCTTTGTCCCATTAAAATGTAAATTCTAACCAAATACAAGAAATGTTCAACAAAATCATCTTCGGAACAAGTGGAGGACACTAAATTGCTTCAAATCTCGTTTTAACTCATATTTTAAACATGTATGTAAATGAGCCGTAAAAGGGACGAAACAGTAACCAAAAAAACGGGACGCGCGAAGACTAACGCCGCTCGTAAAAAGAAACAATCTTGCAATTTATCCCGTGCAACTTCGCTTTCTTTCCACCATTCGTTTCCCACGCCGATTTATGGCTATTTATATTTGGCACCGTACTTCTTTCACAAAATACATTTTTTAATATACCATCTGAAAAGACAAGACAGTATTTAGTATCTTTTCTCATTTTTAACCGATGTATTTCACTCCTCTGCAATAAATTCGTAATTTTTTTCGTATGCAATTGAAATGCTAATGTTTCAAAGGTTGCACAATTAATTCTACACTAACACTACAAAAAAAAAAACTGATGTGGCCAACACATAACGTTGTTGACTTTTTTTATTTTCATAATCTTCATAATAATGTACAAATATTTTTGACAGCGGCATACAAATATTTTTGACAGAGACATTTATGTGTCAATTACAAACATTTAAATTTCTTGCCTTGTAGTAGTTTGATCTGAGATTTTTTACATCAAATTATTTTATATACATTTCTTTATCTCTAAACCTATAGAAGATAAAATAATGAATTTATATTTATCGAATAAAGAATTTAACGTTGTGTAATATAAGTATTTACATAAATTTCCGATAAATAATATTTAGATGATTTTTTTTGTAACTACTACTTCCGATTGTCCAATTGTTACCAAAACTTAATCAACTCGTTCCATTATTGTTAGATTGAGGAATCCGTAGTTAAAAATGTCTTAAGTCTTATAGAATTTGAGAAATCGTGAATCCAACATCCACACATACACACGCACACGCACATGCACACGCACACACACACACACGCACACGCACACGCACACGCACACGCACACCCACACGCACACGCACACACACACACACACACATCCACACACACACACACACATCCACACACACATCCACACCCACACACACATACGGACATCATCGTAAAAATGATATAATCGGATTCTAGGGACCTTAAATCGTGCTTATTCACTAAAATATGGATATGCGATTTTTAGCATGAATTCAATACCTCTCTTAGCGAGAGGTAAAAAATTGCAGGTTTATTTGCTTGTAAACATATCGAGTAGCGGCAGTTAGGAATGAACATAAATATTTAAATTTCTTGGTATTAATGGACTGTTACTATGATGATAAGGATGATGAGAAATAATTAGATCTGCAGTCGTGCTAAACAGTGTTTATTAAATAGTAATACTCGTATTAACTTTTCTACGTTATGATTCCAAATGAATTATCATCACGGATAGTTAAAGTACAGTTGGAAATTAAGATTTTAATGTAATGATCTTATTTTCCAACTGTACTTTAACTATCCCGGATGATTCATTTGGAATCGAAACGTAGGAAAGTTTATTACTATTTAATAAACACTGTTTACCACGATTGCAGCTCCAATTATTTCTCATCATCCCTATAGATATTTAACATGTGATGTTGGTTTTATGCAAATTCTTGCTCTCCTGTTCATGTCCTGAGGGCTGTTGCAAGAATTTTTATATGACTTCTAAGTACTAAATTGTTCTTTAAAGAGCCTCAAATTTAAAAATATCATGAAATATCCATTAGATATTTTACAATTAATTGTTGAAATATGTGTAATATTTTGAAAAAGTCACGTGATCTGAAACAGAATGTGACGTCAGAGCACATACAGTGTAACATGTGACAAACTATCACCTACTTTTATTTATATAAATAACAAAGTGTTTTCCTATTGGCTATAATTTACGTACTGTATGGTCTCCGACGTCACAGGAGTGGCGGGTTGTTTTTCATGAGTATTACTGGCGCCAATCTTTTTATTTAATTATTCACGAAAATAACAATAAATTATTATTATTTTTTATATTATTATTACTACGTTTACATGCAGTTTTGAAAATGGTTTCAGTTTTCAGTCAAAATTGTGCGAAACTGTTTACATGCAATTTTCAAAACAAGTTTATAGATTGTTTTGAAAACAGATTCGACGCATGCGCATTTGGCTGATGAAAGTGACAGATCCTCTTCACTCCAAATTCTTCGTTTTGCCATTTTTCAATTATTTTTTCTACTTTGTACCGTTACGCATTAAAACTTCACAACCTGGGCCTATTCTGTAACTCAGTGGTTATTTTTTAATCACTGGTTAATTTTTTTAACCAATCAAGTATGTTGACATTTAACAAAAAAAGGAATTTTTAGTTGTCAAATCAATATCTATTGGATGAAAATTTTAACCAGTGGTTAAATGTTAACCACCAAGTTACAGAATAGGGCCCAAAGTCAGTTTATTTGTAGGTTAGTAACACCAAGTAACACAAAGAGACAGAAACGTAATGCTATGACGCATGCGAAAAATCTAAACTGAATTTTAAGTGTTTACATGAGTAGTTTGGAAACTAGTTTTGAAGTCAAACCCATGAAAATTAGTTTCTGTTTGTGAGAACTCAAAACCGTTTTGACACTGTATACATGGCGTTTTCAAAACTAAAAACGTTTTGAAGATGATTTGAAAACTGCATGTACACTTAGTATATGAAAAATATTGTATAAACTTTCATTTATGATACATTTTAAAAAATATGAAACCGACTCAATAAGAGTTAAATTTTTTATTGTTTAGTTTCTTCGCAATTTTTAAAATAAATCTCAAAATATCTGTTATTTAATAACATTAGCCATTACTTTTAATAATATGTATTAAATTTTATCAACAATATTATTTGAATTTGTAAGAAGTAAATTAAATGAAGAATGTGTCTTTATTATATAAAAATGTTTTAGAAAAATACGGGATATATTTCCGTAAAGTACCTATCTAATTTATAATTTAAATTGAAGTTTATAAAGAAGTTATGAAAACCAAGAAAATGAAAACAAATGGCTATTGTACACAGAAATTTTTAAATTAATATTATTTCTAAAAAAACTTTGCTTTCTACAGTTTTTTCTAGAAAATGAACAGCAGAGCAGAAAACTGCATAAAACTACAAATGTGATCTAGAATTTATAATTTCGATCTAAAACACCTGATGTCATCTGTAAAGTTACAATATATTTTATTAAAGAGCTCCCAACTTATATTTTATTTTTTGTTCTTGCTGTTGAGGATGCCCGAGAAAAAACAGTATGGAAAAATGGATGACACCACTGAACTTAATACGTTCAAATATTCGTTTGAAATAACCGTATATGAAATTTATTTGCAGAGTGATTGAGTGCGGTATGTGACCGGATATTTTATAGGTTAAACTTGAAAATAATATTTAATTTTCAAATAGCATGAACGTGACCTTAGTGGTTCTCTCTCCATGACTGAAATCTGCGATTTGAAACACATTGGCTCATTGGGACAACTAGACATAAATTGCACAATGTTTAAAAATATCTGCATCATCAAATTAAATCTTCAATAAAGTTTAGCTAAACGGAGTTCAGAGACTCATTCTAAGCAGGCAATATGTGAATGCCGTTCCATGAATGGAACAGTTGTGTATTGATCTCTCGAAGTTTCTTTAGTGCTTTAGTTGCTCAAGTTTTACGAGCAAGTTATTGGCCATTAATAAAATATTTCGAAGAGACTGATTGATATAGGATACGATAGATTAAAAATCTATATGATCAGCAAGTTTTTAATTGCTACAAGTAGTAAAAGATGATTTAATAGATGATAGAATTTTAGTGATATTTTATTTTCACTATTAGATTTTAGAACATTAAAATCTGTATGTATCCAATAATAACCATTTTCATATTTGTACATCTACATTAAAATATAAAGAGCTGATTAATTTTTGGTTTACTTTACTTAAAGCATTTAACAATTTTTCTTAAAAACTGAAGTTAAATATTAAACAAAAATCTATTTCACTAAGAACTTTAAAGAATTTTAATTTTTTTAATACTGATTTTGATTGAGTTTTTTCTTCATATCATAGAAACTGGTCATTTTGAAGAATTAGGAACATTATACTTCTTCAGGTTCTTCGTCTATAGACGTGATAGATCATTTGTTGCTTTCTTAGTAAAAATCGATGTTAGTTACTGAGTTTACATGGCGTTTTTAAAACTAAATACTTTTTGAAAATGGTTTTAAAAACTGCATGTAAACTCTGTAAAACTGTAAGTGTGTGAGATATATAGTATTCTATCCCTAATTTTCTTTATTTATACAAATTTTAGGCAAGATGTAACCTGAGACTTGATTTGATTTCATAAGGAATACATATGGCTTCACGATCGAGAAAAAATGTAAATCCGCTAAAAAGTCAACTTGTGAAAATAATAGAGTTAATCCCTTTTCCAAATTCTAATACCGCGGGTGTTTTTTTTTTTCAATGTATTAATAACATGGTTTTTTGCAGACTGTTTCCCCCTGTTTTAACAGACAAAAATGGTTGTGATATCAACAGAGTTAAAAAAATTATGTAATATTGATATTGAAGAAAAATTAATTATTAAATGCATTCAGTATCTTATTAATAGTGATAGCCATGTCGTTTGAAATTTGAACAAAAAGATAAACAAATATTTGACATTTTATCTTGAGACCACAACCATTTTTGTCAGTTAAAGGGAGGGCAACAGTGTGTAAAAAAACTGATTTACCATGTTAATCTCTATTTACACCTTGTAAAAGAAAACACCTGTATAAACGCAGAAAAAAAATAAAAAGAAAATAAGTTTCATATATCTCGCAAAACGCAGGCTACACCATGGAAACAGTTGATTTACAATTTACATAGTACTTTCGGATAATAATTTTACAGGAAATAGATAAATCTGTTGCAAGAATCTTTGTAAACAGATTTTATATAAAATATTCTTTTACTTTACAACCACTGGTAAGTTCTTCCTGCTCTATTTGGCTCTAACTTCTGTTGCCCGTTTCCATTTTCTCACTCTTAAAGTTATCAGAATCTCTGTTACTTCATCAGCCACAGTGTTTGTCCAAGTTTCGCATCTAAATGTAATCACGGACCTTATTTGAGTTTTATATATTCGTAATCTCATATAGCAATATTTATTTAATATCAGGATTCTAATTAAATTCATCTAGGAATGATAATTTTTGTCTTTATTTATTCTTGGAAAGTGTTATCAAAATTATCAACATTTTCAAAATTTGCATGCAGTTTTGATGTTAAGATTTAGCAGGTTTGGGAGTTTCTCTTCATGCTCGTTAACTTGCAGACCATGTTGTACTATATAAAATAAGTATATGAAATTGACAGGAGTTGATACTGACCACAAAAAATTTTCTTTTCAATCTGATAATTAAGAAGTTCATAATTGAAGTACTCAAAATAGGGGTTCAAGATTGTATCCATCTCCCCCTTATTATTCTGAAAACATTAAACGTGTTTAATAATTTCCAGAGCTGAGGTTGGGGCTGCGTCGCGTCCTTAACTCGGTTGAGATAACGTCGTAAATGCAAGACGCGACATCAACCTCCTTCACTTTATAATATGTCGTGTGAACTTTGCCCGTGTTTTTCCCCGCGTTCTATGCAAATTATTATCGTTTGCTTCGAGCTAAGCAACTACACCCTTCCGAATTGGACAGGGACAACTACACAAAGATTATTACGAGATATTACAAAACAGTATACATGAAATACAGAAAGCAGTTAGCAAAGTATTTTATAGATTGACATTGAAAAACGAGCCACTCAAAAACTATTTTATTTTATTTAATCAAGGTATTTGGCATAAAAGTGGTACTTCCGGTTAACCGGAAGTGACATTAACTTTCATATTTCATATTGGACACCAACATATTTTTTATATTTGAAATCTACGTAAAATATGAATTCAACGAAATGCTTGAAGTAAATTTTTATTTAAGAAATAAATTACAAAAATGAAGAGAAAATTCTGAATGGTTTATATGCTAAGCCATATGATAACAGGCTGGGTGTGAAAACAGTTGAGATAATATTAAGTAATATTTACGTTAATTGTTTACATATTAAGTTATTTTTGTAAGATTCTATATTTTGTTACAAAAAAAAATCATTCAATTTGCTAACACAGCCTATACCTTATCAGGTTAATTATTCATAATTTTCCCTTTCGTTTAAACCGGAAGCGCGGCCATCCTGAAAACTACCATGATCTGTGAGCCACTTGGCCTAGTTTACAAATATATCAAGAAAATAATTATAAATAAAAAAGATGTTTTGAGTGGATCGCTTGTCAGTGTCACTTGTATATGCAATTTAATCTAAGGAAGATTACTCTTGGGGTTATTTATAAAATTTGAAAATAGTAATACAAAAAATTCAATCAGACAAGTTCCATTTAAAACTATATTTTTTATGACTTCGTCTTGTTTTAACTAGAATTTAAAATTCGTTGGATTTTTTCACAGTCTTTTGACAACAATATTCAGCTCTCCATCCATTGTTTAGGTTTAGGTAGTTTACCTCTTTGTCTTCTACGAGGTCTTCTACTGTGTGGTGAATAAATTTTCCCCACTTTTCGATTTTATCTATGTTCATTCTTGCTACATGATCTCTTCATTGGCGTTTTGAAATATATAGATAAAGAATGGATCAGAATTGCTTAGACGCAGAAAAGTAGTAGAAACTGAAGGTATGGAAAAGAAAATAAGAAGAAAAACGGAGGAAAACATGAGAAGGTCTTAGGGCAAGAATTTTTATATGACTTCTAAGTTCTAAATTTTAAAATATATTGTTCTTTTAAGAAACTCAAATTTAAAAATATCATGAAATTACCATTAGATATTTTACAATTAATTATTGAAATATGTATAATATTTTGAAAAAAATCACGTGATCTGAAACAGAATGTAACGTCAGAGCACATACAGTTTAACACGTAACAAACTATCGCCTGCTTTTATTTATATAAATAAAGTAAATCGTTTTCCTATTGGCTACGAATGACGTAGTGTATGTGCTTCAACGACACAGGAGTAAGCGGTTGTTTTTCATGACTATATCTTTATTTAATTATTTACGAAAATAACAATAAATTATTATTATTTATTGTATTACTATGAAAAATATAGCATGACTGCTATCATGGTAGCGGCCGCGAAATTAGGTAAACAATCACTTTGACACTTGAGAATTGCCTGGTTTTGTTTATCAAATGTTAATTTCATAGCCACCTTGCAAGCTACTTTCTATTTACAATGAAACTGTTTAAAATTAATAAAATTTGTAATTACATGTTTTTTACGGTTGCACAAAAAATATTGTGTACACCTTGTCCGCGAAATCCTTTAGTGCCCTTGAGATTGTCGACAATTTTTTTCTCAGTACGCTAAAGAGTGATGTCGCGGCCTTGATGTACAAATAACTATTAAAAAAACTGTGGAACCGGCTCGATTTCTCCATTGGCGTCTTTTGGACTAAACTTATTTAATTATGTTTTCTGTTTAAAGTTCTTCTCTATTGAGAATTAATGGGTTATGAGTAAATAAAAATTAGCATAAATTCATTCAAGATTTAAAAAAAAAATTAGCAGAAAATTAACAAAAGTTTAAACTATTAAAGAAGAAAACAGCACAACGGGTTATTAAAAATTCTGAATACTACCGACTGCGGTCTATGCCAATTTTACAAAACTATAAGAAAATATAGATGCAGATTTTTCAATTTCAGCATTATTCTATTTTGTAAAATACGATCAAGGTTAGGTTAGGAGTCCATGAATTTCACACAAAATTTTTCTTCTTAATTAAATATTTCTTTTAAGTTGCGCTTTATTTCCACGATTAAAAATGTTACATTAATCGCAAATAATTCTTAACAACGTTAAAAAATCTATTATTCCTGTTTTTAGATATCTCTTCGTATATTCTATGTCGAGATGAGAGTGTTACTGTTGGCGGACTTTGTCGTCGTATCAGCTTAACTTCTCCAATCAGAGACACCTGCGCGCTATGATGGCTCTTGTGCTAGCCTCTGAACCTTTTTAAATTAATTTCTATGTAATTCCAGAGATTATTTCCCGTACGTGCAGATAATCGGATGTTTGCCTTCGTTTATTTTTATCATATTATTTCAAAATTTAAAAACTGGACCACAGAAACAGTGTTGCACTACTGAATATTAATGTAAGAACATCGTTTATTACTGTTGTATAACAGATGGACATATAAAGAATTTTAAAATAGTGTACGGTGTGCATGAATATAGACTGACTTAGAGAGTAGCTCATCCTACAAAGTATAAATGTAAATATACATTTTTCATGCGATTTTATTTCGTCGTAATACAAATTGTGTGGAATGAAAGAATGACTTAGTTTGATTTACATTTTCACAATGCTACTTTAAACAGAAATATCAATACCAGGGCTATGCCTGTAATCTATGCCACGTAAATTATAGCACTGTCTACGCAGACACTGATTATTTTTTGGTTTTTTTCTTATCCAACTTAGTGTACACATAAATTACAAAATAAATAAAATACAAGAATACACTAAAAGATACAAAATATAAAATACTGAAGACAACATGATAAGAAATTATATAGAAAGCATCCTATAATAATATAATAATAATCTAGGCCACTATTATTTAACATCTTCGTTAATGATCTGATCGAATCTTTTACTTGTCCTGTATTGGCATATGCTGACGACATTAAATTGTATAAAAAATTGCCACTATTCCTGATGCTCTACATCTTCAATCTAATGTCGATATTTTTATTGAATGGTGTGAAATAAATAAACTGACTATAAATGTAAATAAGTGCTGCTCAGTATCGTACACCAGGAAAACTAATTATTTACATTTTAATAACGCTATGAAGACTTCTATTAAAGATCTAGGAGTTACCTTTTGACACAATTTTAATTTTTCAGAGCACATCTATGAAATATGTAGTTCTACAAGTGGTTTCTTGATGCGTATTTCAAAAATGTTCAACAACCATTTAATTCTCAAACTACTGTATTTCGCCTTTATATTGAGTAAGTTTGAATACGCCAATATTATTTGTTATCCTTTCTATGCTTATCAGTCTATAGCATTTGATCGCATACATAGTAAATTATTAAAGTTTTTGTCATTTAAGCATGACGGCGTATATCCAGAAAGAGGCATAGGTCAAAATAGTTTGCTTCAACGTCATTCCATGCCATCTCTGTCAGAAAGAAGAACTATTTCCACTTCTAGATTCTTATGGATGTTAATTAATAATGAAATTGATACACCTTACTTGCTTTCCTGCAGTCCTTTCCACACTCCCAGATCTGTTTCTAGATACTCAAGGACCTTCTATTTGGCTAAAATCCACAGAGACATCCTTCAGCGTCCACCAGTCCCCATCATGTGTCGCAATGCTGAACTACACTATGAAGATATTTTTTTGTAATATTTCAATGAAGAATGTATTTTATCTTTAAATTATTCTCATCTATTGGATGCAATTATGCGAATCATTACTTTTTCTTTATATACACTCGCATGTATACATATTTTGTTTAGTTACTTATATTTAAATGTTTTGCCTTTGTCCTGTAACTGGTTACCTCTTGTAAACTATTGGGCAATAAATTATTATTATTATTATTATTATTATTATTATTATTAATATTATTAATATTATCCAATGACGGGCACAAGCAATTGCAATAGAATTAACTTCTTGCAAGGTCCTGGAAGGTGCACCTACTTGAAAGGTTTGGGCAAATGAGGAAAAGGTTCATTGTTTGGTCTTCACCGTACTCACAACCATCAATGTAACCCCATTTCTTCATATTGGTCTTCTATCTTTCGACCTGTGTTCGTAGGCGGTTGAGGCTGTCGCTTTTGTTCTATTTAAAAATTGGAAAAATCCAGTTTTAAGTTTGACGTAGATCGGAATCAAACCTAGGCAGAATCGGCCACCTAACCTTCTAACCCACATAGTTATTTTCATAAATATTTTAGGATAAATATACTCATTTCTTAGTGCATCAATCTGCTTTTATTGGCAGATTTCGGTATATGATTACATATTTGTAACATAGTGGAAACTACCGTGAAGATATCGGATTCGCACAGAAGCAGTCAAAACAGGCTCACAAGCCTCCTGTAAACAGTTATTTATGTACCTAAGCCAAAAAATCAAGCAAGCGAGGCTATAATATGCATTTTTCGCCGATGTGCATATTACATTTTTCTGTCTACCTTACTAATAATAGATCTATAAGGGTACAATAATTATTAAATCGTAGTAGGCTTTGCGGACGAAAACTGGTGGCTTAGCGTTAGAAAAAGGTATGCGGAAAAAAAATTGCGGATGAAAAGCGATAACCTTCAGAAAAGTTTAATTTTTCGTCCGAAAATGAGTTCGTAAAATTTCACTTTTCGTACAGGTAGACAGAAAAATAAAGTCTCCCATGGATTAAATTGCCCATGGACGAAATTTCGTTGGATAGAGTATTAGGTAACTCCGGACTGTAGATAGACATTGAATATTTGTATTGTTTACACAGCGAGTCTTGTAAGCGGATGCAGGATTTATAGCCGTACGGCGTTATCCACGTGGCAAGTCCCGATATTGCCTCCGCGGTAAATCATCTGCACAAGTCGGCCGATTTAAAACACTGCATTTAAATCATACACCACGAGATATAGAGAGAAAGAACACAACACAAAAGATTGAATCAAAAAAGAAAACTAATTCTGTTATCAATTACTTTAGTTAAGCCGTTATTTTTAAATTTTTTAGAAAGAACAAAGTATTTTGGATCGAAATTTAGAAATGAAAAGAGAAGACCTAAAAACGGAATCGATAATAGACTTTATGGAGGAAAGACAAATAATTTGGTCGAAAGTAAGTTTAACTAGCCGGAGTAACATTACAAAAATACATGTATTCTCATAGGAACAATAGAAGATGGCGGACATTATTCAGATTCTCTTAGAAAAATATACATATACAAAATTTTCATACAAAAGAATACTCGCTTTATACATAGAAAATGTAATTACGCGTAGATCCACAAAAAAATTATGTATAAAAAATAATGTCACTTGTATGACTTCCATTTTTTGCTCTGCAAGTGTAGGTTCTTTTTACGGCATTTTTCTTCGAGCATATACTGACTAGACAATTCTCTATGCCAACGCATAGCTTGTTGTGATCAGAAGATATGCGGCAGGGAAGATTCGCGGGGCTGGAAATCCTGGTGTATTGTGGGCAGGGTTTAATCTCCTCTTCCGCATTTCTTCCGATCACAACAAACATTGTAAGGCGGCCTCTAGTTAGTATACGCTCGAAGGAATTTTTTATGTCGGCTCTGAACATGTCTGGCTCTAGTGCTTGAATATCTTCCTGAATGTTGTCCTATTGGATATAGTCAAGAAATTTGACTGTCGTGTCCATCAAAAAAACTATAATTGACAAAGCAGAATACAAAAATAGTATTTATGTTCAAGAAACAGTAAGATTATTTATAACAGAGCACTCACAGAAGGGGGCGAAACCTTAAGATTTCAAACAATGCATGTCTTCATTTCAACAGAGCGGCGCAAGTAATAGCATGTTAGTATCCAATGTTACAATTAAAGCAGTAAACGGCAATATTCCGCTTTGTCATGATTACGATATCTATAATTTTTTTTTGCTGGAAGCCACTGAGTCAATTTTTCCTACTATAATCCTAGGATTATTGACGTACACCCGATCGTTCAGATAGTCTCAAAGAGAAAAGTCTGTTGCTTTCAAACCGGGTGGATGTACGAGTAGAGGCCTATTGAAATCAAATTTTTCGAAATTATTCGCTCTCCAAAAATCTGCTTTACCAGCTTCAATATGGCTCTGGTCGTGTAAACAGTTGCCCCATTTTATTTTGCATATCGCTCAAAACTGTATTGTTATTTTGCCCTCAAAACAGTAAGTCCCGGTTACTTTTTCGAACAAAAATCGGTGCAATCGTGCTATTCATGTTCATGTATAACCTTCGTATTTTCGGTATTCAAAACCTAGTATTCTGCTTATTCATATCATTCTGGTGACAATGTGTTTCATCTCACAAGAAAGGATAAAGTTGTCTATCTAAACAAATACGTTGATGCAATGACCAAAATCCGTGATTAGCGATAAACCTCAACGGTATAAATCTGTCTACATGGCAGGAATATGAGTAATAAAATTATATGAATGAAACTAAAAATGGATGAGACTTCGACACGCCTAAGCGGCGTTCACAACCAAAGTAAATTCAATTTCCAATTTGAATTTCTACTTTGTGTCAAAGCTTAGAACATGTGCCTGAATATACGTGTTCACAACATAATTTCACCTTCCAGTTCCAATCTTGCAAGGTCCAAACATTTGAATTCCACATTGAGATAACTCATGAGCATAGTGTTATTAGACGTCAAATATCAAGCTCAGCTGTCATTATTTTGGTATTGTTTTGGACGTTATTGTAAAAATTATATTGTCAAAAGTCCCGATGTATACAAAAGAAGTAATATATATATATATATATATATATATATATATATATATATATATATATATATATAATAGATTGCGCATGGGTCAAATAGAAATTACATGCTACTGTGAATGCATCAAATTCAACGTAAAACTTACAAAATTGAAATTATTTGGTTCTGAATGCAGCTATAACGAGGTCTGTTAGAAAAGTATCCAAACTTTGGCCGGGGAAAAAAACTGGCAAACCTGGAGCGTTGGAAACATAATCACCTTCAAAGTAGTATCCTTGGGATTCCATACACTTCTCCCAGCGGTGCCGCCATTGTTGGAAGCATTCCGAAAAAGCCTCTTTCGGAATAGCGTTTAGCTCGGCTGTCATTGCAGCCATAATGTCCTCTCTTTTCTGAAATCGCGTTCCTTTCAAGGGCCTCTTGAGTTTGGGAAACAGCTAGAAGTCGCAGATGGCCATTTCAGGACAGTAAGAAGCCTGTTCTTTGTCAAAAAATTCTGAATTAAGCGCCGCACAGCATCACGGATACTCACACGACGGTCCGGCATCTCCACAGCGTTCACTTTGGCAATGACCTGGTCATTACAGCATGTTGATGGTCGACCGGAGCATGGCTTGCTCTCCACCGATGTGCGACAGTCTTTCAGCCGATTTTACCACTCCTTAATCTGTATGATGAGAATAGCATCGTCACCGAAAGCCGTCTGAATCTTCCGAATGGTTTCCACCTGGCTGTCACCCAGTCTCAAGCAAAATTTGATGCAATAGAGCTGCTCCAGTCGTTCTGTCATTTTCCTTGCAATGAAAAACCGACGAGAGCGCTACACACTACCTCACTCAAATGCTGCTTGCCAGCAACAGACGCCATCGACAGGCGGGAAAAAATTCACGCATGCGCTCGAAGGTTCAAGGTCGGCGCATGCAAGCGCGCTTGATTCAAATCCATCAGGTTTTCGTAAAAACAAATAGAGTCGGATACTTTTCTAACAGACCTCGTATACGTCCAACTATGACACAGCTCAAAGTTTTTCCTCTCTCCTCCACTTATGCATTCGGCATAGAATACATTTTGAATCTTAATTAAACTACAAACAATTCATGGACTTCCGATGTCTAGTAAAATGTTCTACCCCTAAATAGGGTGTCCAATGCTCTGAACAGAAGGGTTTATTCAGTACTCGCCCATCATTAAAGACTTGAAAAAGTTGCTGATTTTATTGCATTTCATAGGTCAGTTGTAGAGCATCCTATTGGACACAGGAATGTCCTAGGTTCAAGTCGTGCTGGAGTCATAAAATTTTCACAAAAATCTTTCTTCGATATTTAGTATTTGAATCGTTCACGGTTCGGAATCTTAGAAAAATAACTGTAAAAAACAATTTATGATAAAGTTGATAAAAATTGTAAATAGTTAAATATCTGATGGCATATACCATTTTGTGATGATATCAATAACAATAAGGATTTAAATAATAGAAATTTAGTCAAAACGAGTCGTATGTACAGAAATATATTACATTGTTTCAACATTGTAATCTACGTCAAAGTTATGGGCAATTTCTAATTTATATTATTAGTTACACGCACATATCCTGATGTATTAATTCAAATCATAATTAGTATTTACACACGTTAATCCTGATAATAATCATAATTTACTGCATGCTGTTGATTTGTATTACATTTATAATATTATTCCGAACATAAATTATCAAGCGTTACTACTTGTCCAATAAACGTCAAGATTAAGATACGGGAACTTAAAAATGAATAATGAACTCCAAGATTTCACTCAGAGAAAAAGATGGGGAAGAGAATATTATTAAAAGGAAATGCATTTCGGCTCCAATGTAATGTAGATATATTAATAATGATATTAGCTGTTATTTTTCCGGCTAGTAAGAAATGTCTTGTTTTTTGTTTATATTTTGAATATATGCTTTTTCGCAAATCAAATGTTAACAATGCAACCGGACACAATTTTTAAAGTTTGTATAGTTGAATCCTTCAACAAGAAACCATCATTTTTCACATTGTTTAATTGTTTGCGTATGTAAGTAAACTATCATGAATTACGCGTAGAAGTACATCGTTGGGGATAAATATAAGCATAGGAAAATAATTTTTTACAATACTGTCGCATTAAAGCTATATGCCTACAAAATTATTTTATAATCGTTCTTTGTGACATGCAAAGAGCAGGCATACTTATTTATCAAGTTAGAGTTTTGTGATAGGTATTTAAATTTGTATTTAGTCGATCAACTTCTTCTTCTTTACCATAAATTATTAAATATTTCGTGAATTTGTGTTGTACCTACTCATTTACCCTTCAACACAGCACTATTTCATATACATTATGTTCTTATTCATTGATTATAATGAAATTATAAATTTAAGTGCATTTTTTTTTATTGAACGATACGGTGGTTCATGATGTTTAGATATATTTGACATGTCCTAATGGCCGCCATTAATTTAGTTTCCATGGCGCTGCATGCAGTGGTGGATTACCAATTAAGGCAATGAGGCACATGCCTAGTGGGGCCAGGCTTTGGAGGATCCAGGCCAAGACATTTTCCTATAGTGTTATAAAATCGATTAGTGTTTTCAGTAAACATAATAAAAATATACAAATATGATGTGGCCAGCTTATTACCTTCCGTCAGTTCCATATTTTGTAAAAATTCCATACAAAAAGTTTTTGTACAAAGCCGATTTTACCACTCCTTAATCTGTATGATGAGAATAGCATCGTCACCGAAAGCCGTCTGAATCTTCCGAATGGTTTCCACCTGGCTGTCACCCAGTCTCAAGCAAAATTCCGTCAGTTCCATATTTTGTAAAAATTCCATACAAAAAGTTTTTGTACAAGATTCCATATTTCAAGTACATTACCTTCTGTCAGTTCTATGTTCTACATATTTTGTAAAAATTCCATACAGAAAGTTTCAAGTACCTAAGACATTTCATATTTCCCGTAAAATTATAACACAATCATGTCAATTGCACTTGTCACTGATGTCTGTCAATCAGCATTTTCTTAATATAGTAGCGGTTTCCATGGTTAAAGCATAGCTATAGCTGCTTTATAAAATTTAATTTCTTTATCATTTTTTAACTCTATATCCATTGAATATAAAGTATAAAATGTAATCAAATCGCATAGAGAATAAAATATTCTTTAATATTTATAATGACATCAAATATGGAAAGATTATATTTAACAGTGTTTTTTCAAGAAAAACTGTTAAAATCTTAAAATGACAGTACTTCCGGTTGACCAATTATAACCAAAATCTAATCATCGCTTCATATTGATGTAAAGAAAAGGATTCTAAAACGTACTTATTCATAGAAAAGTCACCACCGAATTCTTTGACAAAAGACAGTACCTTCCTTACCTAAAGGTGACGGAAGTTATAAATGAGTACACAACTTATATGCCACCTATCTTCTATGTTTTATTATTTTTTGGGACCGGGAAGGGGGGGGGGTTAGCAATATAATTGCCTACGGACCCCGACTATTCTTAATGTTGCATGGTATTCTGGTTGTCCCAATTAATGTGGAAAGACAAACTTGAACCCATAATATTTTGATTACTAGACGAAAAATTCATGTAGAAAGAATATTGATAAATTTCCATATCAGTTGCGTAAAGCAAAGCATATTTCTTTGAAATATGGGTCATGACCCATATGTTCAAACCCTGATTTAAATAACAGACAAAAATACCGCAATAATTCATTTTATCCGCGTGTTCGAATTCGTTTCATATTCAAATATGTAAACTTTTATTTGCGAACATTATTCACGTATATGGTAAACACCTTTACTATGTAAATGCGTTAACATACAGTTAGTTTCACTTCAGTTAAATGTAGCTCATTATAAAATCAGAAAGCCAGATAATATCAAGATCAGGATATTACAAGAACGTCCAGAATTTCGAAAAATTTCACTCATGATTTTGAATAATCATAACTAGCGAAACGAAAATGGGCGCTTTATTGATATTGTTGATTATAAAAAAGTGTTTCCAATGGTACAGATTAGAAAAATTAATAAGAAATTCCATTTTAAATTTAAAACACAGGCCCGTATTCTGAGCGCACTTTTATAATAAAAGCGCTTTTATGGAGCGCGCTTTTACATTATATTCTTATGAGGAATTTGCTCCATAAAAGCGTTTTTATTATAAAAGTGCGCTCGGAATACGGGCCAATAACTTTTATACCAATCGAAATTGAAGAAATAAATAATTATTTTTTTCAAACGTCGTAGAAATGGAATTGATTCACAAGATAGAGGTTTCATTTCTACGCCGCTGAAAATTTCTACAACGTAGAAATAAAATAAATAAATATCCACAGAAACTACATAGAATTAGCAAATAAAAAGAAAAATAGTACGTTTGAAAAAAAAATTAATGTTATTCGGAATAAAAGTGTCTTTGTGTGCCTCGCATGCAATTGTCCGACTCGCTTCGCTCGTCATGCAAACTTCCATGCTCGCCACACAAAGTAACACTTTTACTCCAAATAACACAATATACTATTTTTTTCTAAAGTAAAATTCAACTATGAGTAATTTAAAACGTTTGTTATATCTAAAAAAAAAATTACGAGAAAAATTATTTTCGTTCGCCGCTGAATGAACAAAATAAATATCAAACTTTTTTATTTGAAACATTTTTCTAGATTACCAATTATTATTTAGGGGTTATTCATAATGAAAATTTCGATCATAATCAGTTTTTCATTTTCTAGTAGCATTTGAGAAATGAGAATATTTGGTAAAGCAAAAGTGCGTCTAAGATGGTCATAATTATGACAAAGCGGCATATCGGTCACTGTCTTCTGTATAATATTGGATGCCAACGAACCATTATTTGCGCCGCTCTATACATGCATTGAATGATTCCTCTATTTGTTTTGTATCATAAAATAATATTATACTTCCTTTAACATAAACGCTATTTTTGTTTGAAATAGCGTCTGGAACGGTAGTTTTCATTCCCAAGAACTCTTATTCAAACAAAAATAGCATTTGTAATACAGAGTACATACGCAAATAGAAAAACCATTCAATATATATATATATACATACAGGTTGTTAATTAAAATGCGGGCCATAGGCGTTTAACATGGGAAATCAGTTTTTTCTTGCGCAAAAGTTCCCAATTAATTTTAGACAAAAGTGTTGCAAATAAAACTTGTAGATAATTATATTATACACCAGCATCACTAAACAGATTTTATTTTGCATGTTTAGTAACCTGTAAAATCCGAATTGAAATTCTATAAATATTGCTCTTTTGTAGTGATAGCCATGGAATTTAAACAAAATTACAAAGAAATGCATATCAATTGAACTGTCCGATATTCGATTTTCAAATAAAAATTACTGATAATTATATTCTATCCTAAGCCCTTCGAACTATTTTGTTTTTATAATCTACATCTAAATTATTGCTTAGATTTTATTAATTTTTATTTTGTAACCTGCAAAATCGAAATTCTGACAATTCAAACGATATGCATTTCTTTGTAATTTTGTTTAAATTTCATGGCTATCACTACAAATGAGTAATATTTATAAAATTTCAAATTGGATTTTACAGGTTACCAAACATACAAAATAAAATCTGTTTAGTGATGCTGGTGTAGAATTTAATTCTCTACAACATTTATTTTGAACATTTTGGTTTAAAATTAAATGGGAAGTTTTGCGCAAGGAAAAACTGATTTCCCATGTTAAACGCCTATTGCCCGCTTTTTAATTAACATCCTGTATATTATATATATATATATATATATATATATATATATATATATATATATATATATATATATATATATATATATAAAGCAAACAGTAAGCGATATGCCGCTTTTCGATAGAGTCAAGTAAAACCAAATGAACAAATGTTAATGTTAAAAGTAGAAACCATTTTCTAGTAATGTTTTAGAAAAACTAATACAAAGCATGTCTAGATTTTATCAAGCCATTATCAAAGAAAGAGGATATTTCGAAAATTTAAATTAACTAATTTTCTATCAGTTAAATATTTGCAGAATTGTTCCATATTGTCAAAATAAATATATTCAATTCGAATTTATATTTTTTAAATTGTTTTCATTGTTTCTCCTGTAATTATCAGATGTTCCAATATTTTTAAACTACACTATATCTGTATATGAGTAAATAGGAGTATAATATCTTGATCCGTGACCAGTGGAAAATGAAATAAGAACGTCTCCATTATACAAAGATTATGAACGAAGACCTTCTCTGAAACCTTCAGCACAGTAGGCGTCGTAACGTTATCATTTGTCAGTTAATGGCGGAACAAGTGAACGTGACGAGCAAAGCTCCCGAGCTTCAAAGCTCAACGAAGAATTCGATGCAACATGAAGGAGTGGGGAACATATGAGACACGAAGGAAGGATACTTGATATTTTACTCCCAGAAGCTGCAACGTTCGTTTCAGTTACGAGGACTTAACGTTCGAGAACTTTATAGAAATTGTTGCAACTTGTAATCGTTTTATTTTACAAGAAAATGGTGCAGTATAGTTCATTAAGTCGTTTTCTATTTGCATTCAAAATGGGAATAAAGAATAAATGAAGTGATCTGGTATTGATGTGATTTAAACATCATCGTTTTAAAAGGAACTTATGCTTTACAATTTATTCATTAATCAAATTATTTAGTAACATAAAATATAAGAGTCTAAATTTATTGTCCACTTTCCGGAAAAACGAACGAAACCACATTTAATAAATTAATGTGAAAAGGAAGGAAAACATGCTGTTTGAATTCAGTAAATATTGTAATAGGTATTTTCTACTTGCACTCTTAGAAATTCTGTGTAAAATAGACACTAATAATTATTTATGTACCAAGAGTCGTAGGTGCAGTTTTTCGGTCAAAAATGCAGTTTGCAACCAAGGCCCGTAGGGCCGAGGTGCTGCAAGTGTTCGAGACCGAAACTTACTCCTTAGGACTCGAAGTGCATATGAGATTTTTCGTTATATCTTAGCTATCATTTTACAAGAAATAAAATTAAGTATGTGGAAATAGCTATTTGTGTATTAAGAGCGCAAAATGGGACATTGCCGATTAAGAGGTTGTTGACGCGCGACGCAGGAGCGCGGCATTCTCTCGAAATCGACAATGTCCATTTGCGCCCGAAACACACACAAGATTTTTTCTACAGTCCTCCACCATAAAAAAATAATGAAATATACACTTTGTACTTACAGTACTACTCAACAGTTTTGCAGTGAAGATAGGAACGTATTCAAATATGACTTCAAGATATTGTTTTGGCTTTCGTTTAAACAAAAAATTAATGTCAATTTTGTATGAATAAGTTTTGTATAATTTATTTGTTTCAAGTACATTAAACTAGTGCAGTGGAAAAGTGGATGTCCACTGGAAGCGTTCACTCCAAACTTTTGCAGATGGTAGCACAACTGTTCACACAATTTATTTTATATTTAATTTTAATTTATCGTTACTTTCCATTCTTCTTGAGCTATAGCTTCAATCTAATCGAAGCATTTTATACTTTCGTTTTCGTAAATAAATGCCATATTTTATTTTCACAGCAGTGCGGCATTTTGTTTGGTTATGTAATATATTGATAGAGCAGTTATATGTCAGATTGACTTGTGAAGGTGGTAAATGTGTAACTACAGTGTCATTAGTTCCTGACTAAGCGTTTCTATTAAGAATTTAGACAAGTGACATTTCTCAACATTGTATAGTTAGAAATTTAGACAGCGAGCGTTTTTTCTACTTTGTCGCGCATGAGCGGCAAAGTGACATTTTGCGTTGACAAAAGAGAGCGCAAATGGCTACTTTGTATATAGACTGTAGAAAAAGTAATTTCTTGACTGGATTTGGATATGGAGTAAAATAATTCTGGGATGCAGTCATGTAATTTTTATTATTATTTACTTCGACGTTTCGATCCTACCAGGATCATCCTAAGGAAGAAATAATTATTTTTTACAATAAAAGACGTATAAAATTTTGCCGTCAATGGCGCTCATAATATGAATAAATTATATGTCAGTAATAAAATGCACACTCACTGAAGCACATGGACATAATGAGGATGATTCTGGTAGGATCGAAACGTCGAAGTAAATAATAATAAAAATTACATGACTGCATCCCAGAATTATTTTACTCCAAAATATATATTTCATTTTTTATACACATCTGTCATATTAATAATTAATGAAGGCAGCAATGCTTTAGATATCCTTGTCAACGAAGTGCACATATATATTTCAACAAGAAAATTACAAACGTGTTAAGTGTCAGTTCAATTAAAATTTTGTATAATAAATTTATAGCTATTTAATCGAAAACATACGTCTGAAGAAAACAAGAGGCGATACAAGCAACCTTCCATATTTTATTTGCTATTAAATCCACACAAAGGTATTTGTAGACAATTTAGTTTTTTGCCCTAGACACCTAATGGAATATTACAAATCGTTGCCTATGGTAACTAGCTCTTGAATGTAATGTAAACTCTCACTTACTGCCAACAAAATAATGACATAATATCATATTTTCTTAGTAGGTATAACCTATTCATAGGTCCACTTAACCACAAATTTGGAATGAAAGTACATGTTAAGTAAACTGAGTCTAAATTAAATACGCCTATTTCGAAACATGGTTAAAGTCTAGTTTATCTAGAATTCAAAATTTTTATATTAATGGTTATACATATATAGTTGGTAAACCATTAAAAACACTAAATACCGCAAAAAATTCGGTGCGCTTTCATACGAATAATACTGTATCAATTAATGTATATTTGCAAAATTATGTCTTATTTTCTTTCTTTTCGTTTGAGAGCCGAGCGAAGTCGAATGTGTGGGTGTGCGTTAGATATTGTTTTTGTCAGGATTCTTTCTTATCATTTTAGGTTAAACTGTATTTTTTCTAAAATATCTATTAATAATTACTTTTCTACCCCAATTTTTGTTTTAATGTAGTATTTTACTGAAAAGTGTATTTTGTCTTATTAACAAGCATTTCCAGAATTCATTTCATTGCATTGAAAAAACACAACTTTATTATAGGTAAAGTTACACTTTACTTTTCCAAAATAGTTATTTGTATATCAAGGCCGCGAAATCACTCTTTTGCGTACCGAGAGAAAAATTGTCGCCGAGGCCGCTTGCGGCCGAGGCAAGACAATCTCAAGGGCGCTAAAGGATTTCGCGGACAAGGTGTACACAATATTTTTTGTGCAACCGTAAAAAATATGTAATTACAAATTTTATTAATTTTAAACAGTTTCAATGTAAATAGAAAGTTAGCTTTCAAGGTGGCTATGGGATTAACATTTGATAAACAAAACCATGCAATTCTCAAGTGTCAAAGTGATTGTTTACCTAATTTCGCGGCCGCTACCATAACAACGGTCGCGGAAATTGAATTTCGCGGCCTGTATTGCGGCTGCGAAATGCTTATTTCGCGTCCGGTTGCACAAAAAAATATATAAATACCTGTTTCCGTGCTCCAATTTTGTGTTTTCTTATTATATTTTAGCTAAAAAAATACATTACAACAAAAAAAAAATAGCGATTTCTACTATTCTGGATAAACTAGAATCCAGCCCGAAACTTAGCACTAATGTATTTTTAATATGTAATGATGTTACAATACCTACATATAAGTATATGTTAAAGATCTCATTTATAGAATGCATTTTACATAGATTCAATGATGGTGTTGTACTTACAGGATAATGGAATATATTCATAACTGCTGCCTTCATAAGAAAACACAATAACACATATTTTCGTATTGCACTTTAAATGTTAGTCCATATTCATTTAACACACAGAAATATACATACGTCTATCCACTTCGAAATATCACAACAACCTACTATCTTGCGATTTTCAACTTGTTTCATTACGTACATAAGTCATGCGGTACATATAATAAAAGTTTCTAATACAGTAAGATTTTTATAAATAATTACACTACTTAACGTTGTACAATTTTTACTATATTATATTATTTACAATTTGAAAATTTTTACAAAATTTAATGTCGATTTCTAAACAAGCACATTTTAGCAATTTTCAAATCAGGTAGACTGTCTATTTAAAAACTTAATGGGGCAAGTGTTTGTTGATCAATCATGAAGATCGCCAAAAATTTACTGAACATAAAGCGTAAAATGTTTGGCCAATTTTGATGAATTTTTGCAATTTGTACGGGCAGTTTGAGTAGGCAGTTTTGGTGAGCAATATTCATGGGCAGTTTGAGTTATTAATTCGGGCGTATAGTATGTTTGAGTTAGTATTTTGAGTGAAATTAACTTGGGCAAAATAGAATAATATTAGCGTTAGTAAATACTTTGGGTGTTTCTCGGATACGGGGCACCACGATTATTTTCTTTATTATTGGATATAGAAGAAAATCATTCAAATAAAAATTGTAATAGATGAAGGGGGACATTCACTTATTGAAGAAAATATTTTTTTAACCAGTAGTTCTCAAACTATAACATAAAGTTAAATTTTTTAAATGGGATCGTATATATTCGATAGGATATTTTTTTCTGAATTTAATCATGTATTCATTTTATATCATTACATTACAAATATAATGAGAAAAAATGCAATTTAAATTTAAATAAATTTTATTTTTATAGTTATTTTTCAGTTATGTACTATTTGAATGATTTTCTTGTATTTCCAATAATAAAGCAAATAATCGGGGTGTCCCGTATCCGAAAAACACCTTGTATAGACACTGTTGGCAGAGTTCTAAAGAAAACTTAACACAGTCAAGTATTCGCTATTCTGGCACTAATGTGACCAAAACGTCACTGTTAAAAACTAACACTATTCATTTACAAACAATGAACCGGTTTCACATTTTTTAAACAATATTTTAAATGAAAGTTTATGCAATATTTTTCATAGTAATATAGAAAATAATAATAATTTATTGTTATTATTTTCATAAATAATTAAATAAAAAGATTGGCACCAGTAATAGTCATGAACAATGCCCCACTCCTGTGACGTCGGAGCACATACAGTACGTCATTCATAGCCAATAGGAAAACAGTTTACGTTATTTATATAAATAAAAGTAGGCGATAGTTTGTCACATGTTAAACTGTATGCGCTCTAGGGTCACATTCTGTTTCAAATCACGTGACTTTTTCACAATATTACACAAATTTCAATAATTAATTGTAAAATATCTAATGGATATTTCACAATATTTTCAAATTTGGGGCTCTTTATAGAACAACATCTTTTAAAATTTATTACTTAGAAGTTATATAAAAATCCTTGCAACAGCCCTATTTAAATCTTGTACGTTCTTCAACAGTTTCTATTAAAAAATTAACAAAACATTTAATACTGAACGTATATTGGTCCATCGTTACTGCCGGGACAAAAAGTCATAAGTTGATTTTGGATTAAATTTGGAGTTCCAACGAACATAATTTGGGAGAACAAGACTATCATGGAAGTTTATAGACATGCATAAATACTGTTGATGGTCTAGTTGTAAATTGTAGGTAGTGATGAGCTACTAAAAAATATCTTGACTTTTTTTCCCGGATTTTTTTCTTTAAATTTTATTTTACATAATATTATGCCTTGGCGCCTCTTATTTTGCTTTGCAAATTTGTGACTTATGCCTGCCTGTTACCTACTCTTACTCCGTCAACAAATATTGTGGTGCTACGAAATATTTGAAATTAGTAAGGAAATTTAAAAAAAAATCTGATGTGGCCAGCACATTACCTTCCGTCAGTTCTATGTATTTTGTACAAATTTCATACGGAAAGTTCCTTGCTAAATTAAATATTCTATTTCTTGTACATTACCTTCCGGCAGCTGCATGTATTTTATGCAAATTTCATACAGAAAATTTATGTCTTAAATTATTATTTTGTGACGTTTTCTATATACAGTGTAATGTATCTGCAGAAATAAAAGATTTATTATTATTATTTCTTGTACATTACCTTAAAGCAGTTGTATGTATTTTATACAAATTTCATACAGAAAGCAAGAGATCCTATATTTCCAATAAAATTATAAGACAAACACACTATGTAAATTTCACTTGACACTGACATCTTTCAATCAGAATTTTCTTAATATAGTAGCTGTTTTCATAGCTATAGCTACTTTATGAAATTTAATTTCTTTACAATTTTTTAACTCTATATCCATTTAATATTAAGTATAAAATCCAGTCAAATCGTATAGAGAATAAAATATTCTTTAATATTTATAATAACATTAAATGTGAAAAAATGATATTTAACATAGTTTTTTCAAGAAAAACTGTTAAAATCTTCAAATGATGGTACTTCCGGTTGACCATTTGTAACCAAAATCTAATCAGCTCTTCATATGGATGTAACGAAGAAGTATACGAAAAAATTATAATTTTTGAAACTGTAGTATTAGAGTTATCGCAGACGAAAATTTTGTTACACACACACACACACACACACATCCACACACACACACACACACACACACACACACATACAGACATCATCGTAAAAATAGTAAATTCGTATTCTAGGGGCCCTAAAACGTGCTTATTGATTAAAAACTCATCATCGAATTTTTTGACCAAAGACAATACCTTCCTTACCTAAAGGTGACGGAAGGTAAAAAATCTTGGTAATTTCCCTGGGAATTCCCGGGAATTTTTCCTCATCATTCATTTGACCCATCACTAATTGTAGGTAGCGATATGTACAGGATGTACCTTTCTTATAATATTTTATTTGTGCTCCATAAAAAAGCGCTTTTATTATAAAAGTGTTCCTCGAGAAGCAAACGAAAAGTGCTTTCTAAATTAAATAAGTACTGTGGGTGCTTTCCATTTGTATTTGAAAGTAAGAATGAGCTTCATAATTTTAAGAGAAATATGTATAAATTTTTAAATACGGAGTAATAAATATTTTTACATCTATCAAGTGAACCAACGAATTCAGTAGAGTTAAGAACTGAAATTTGGCTCTGATTATGTGACAAATAAAAAATGACATTCAACAAAAAATTTAGGACATGTGCAATTTTTTAGGGATGAAATATGTTCGTGTGTGTGAGTAGGCCATATTGGTGGGTATGACAGGATCTGTAGGAGTATCATATATGTGAAGGTTTATATTTTAATATGTTTTATTTAAATCCTCGTAATGTAAGAAAATAATGCGTGTTGCTTTTGTGATTATAGAAATAAATTAATTTTATTTTCTACATAATCTAATCGTGCAAAACATAAGTTATTACAAAGAATTTTTTCATGAAATGTACAATGAAACATGTTATTGTATTAAGATTTATACATATTTTAAATTGTTCTACAAGGAATAATTTATAATATATATAAGAAAAAATTATTCAAACGAGAAATTATTTTCCAACAAGCAAAAATACAAAAAATGTTAAATTAATATTTCAAGATGTATGAATTTTTCCTTAAAGCATCATATCTCATTTTTTCATTCGCATAAATTATTATCATTGACAATTTGTATGTTTACATGATGAAAGATATTTGATAAATCGATAAACATTTGTATATTTTTACCTCCCGCTACCCTTGGTAAGGGAGGTATAGGGATCGTGCTAAAAATCGCATATCGAGATTTTGGTAAATGACCACGTTTTAAGGTCCCTAAAGTCCAATTTTAACGTTTTCACGATGATGTGTGTATGTGTGTGTATATGTATGTGTGGATCCTCCACTGTAACTCAAATACTCTCATTCAGAAAATTTTGAACCTTCTATTTCGAACTTTTTCTGTAATGAAAAGAACCCTTTAGATTTTTGTGAAAAGCAGATAACCGGAAATGGCACTTTACTAGAAGCTTAAATTAGTTTTTCTTCGAAAAATACCTTTAAATGATATTTTTTCGAGACTAATGTTATTATAAAAATTAAAGATTATTAAATTGTCTATAGATTTGAATTCCCAGAGCTTACGCTTAAATTTAAACAAACAAAACGTAATTATTCAAAATTTCAAATGTATGTAACTGACAGATAAATATCACTATCAAAGAACTACTCATTTCAAAATAATAGTAACGTTTTAAAAAGAAATAAGTAAATAGAACAATAGAAAAGAAAATCAATACATTTTCCAGCATAAGTAAATATGTAGGTATGTATTTAGATTAATAAAAACTAACGTTTCACAAAAATGTTTAAGCTAATCCTCATTTTTGGATTAGTGAATTCTATTCTAACTACTATCTGTAAATTTGAATTATTTACAATACAAATCAAGTAGAACAAATATCTGTTTCATTTTAATTTAAGTTCAATTGTTTTTTCTTTATAGCCTACTAAAAAATAACTATAAAAATGAGATTTGTTTAAATTTCAATTAAATTTTTCTCAATATTTTTGTTATGTTAGGATATAAAATGAATACATGGTTGAATTCAGAAAAAAATACTCTATCGAACGCGCGTAAAAATATACACCATCCCATTTAAAAAAATGTAACTTTGTGTTGTATCTTGAGAACCACTGCTTTAAAAAATTATTTGATCCTGTATTGGGTCATCTATAAGATTGTCTCATAGTATTTTATTGTATCTTCAATAATACAGAAATTATTTGAGATAGCTCGTTTAGCTGTTACACCCTGTATAACCAATTTTTACAGGTATCTACAATGGACCTTTCTAATTTAAAGAGATAGAAGATATGCGCAATGGGGATCTGCGCATAGTAAAAACAACTGAGATATATGGCGTTGGATTTTAAAAATTTACTTTAAATGTGAGAATATCTCATAACTTTAAAAAATCTTATCGAAAAGCTTTTATTGAAGTTAAAATGTCTAACGATGCAAGTTTTAACTAAGAATACAGGTATTTTAATGACTGCAATTTTTTTGAAGTTTCGTTTGACAGCCCAACTGGCAGTTGTTCGCGCCATTTTCTTACTATTTGCAGCGATAGAAAGAGATAGCCGTTAAATTGAAAAGGTCCATTAATTGTTCAGTTGCTTACACAACTGATCCTCCCTAAAAAGTTGATCAGTAACGGTAAAGGGTAAGATAAAATGCTAACTTCGTGTGCAAATGAGCAGCGTAAATATAACTTGCACAATTTTCAATGTCACTATTTTGTTCATGTAGGTATGTTAGCGACGTCACAAATCTAATTACTTTTTATACGGATGTCCATTGGCTCAGTACGCGACAACTGGGCGACGGACAACTGAGCGAGTTACATTGGTTGATGCACAACTGTGCAATAAGTCAAGTTAGCTACGAATAAGTGGGCGACGGTCATGTGGGCGATATGTACTTGATATTCTTGAATATTGAGCAATATGATAGATTTTTTACAACAGTAAAAATAACACAACCTAATATAACTCACAATTTTGTAATTGTACACGTCTACGAGCCCTGCGCGAAAAGAATTCGCCTCCATCCTTTTTCTTGACTTTCAAATCAACTATACATTTTTAAATGATAATATCGCGTTTCATTTAATCAATTCTAATGACACAAAATTAAGTTTAGGAATAATAATTGAATAATGCCCGGTTGCAGAAACGTTCATCAATGCATTGTTCGGTTAGCGGTTCATCAAAACGAACAAATTCGAATCAATTTCATTGGTCTTATGACATTTAAATCATTGCTGTCAAAAAATCGCGTTACATTTGTTGGTTTTGATGAACCACTAACCGAACAATCCGTTGATGAACGTTTCTGCAACCGGACATAAGTGTAAACAATAAATTATATAATAAATAAAAATATATCATTACGGCAAATTACTCATTGTTGTTTGTGTCAATCTGCTTTGTCCGCAAATATCGATAATGATTATGGTGACATATTCGTACGTGTGGACGTTTATCAGGCGTCACCTCTCGGAGTGGAGAGTACATCACAGGGGTCACTTTTATGCCCATTAAAATTCGATATAAGTTTTGGCATCGGTCGGAATCGAACCCGGGCCCTCAGATTCACGACCAGACACTCAGGCACACGGCTATGAGACCGCATTAAATAACAGAGAAAAAAATAATAAGTAGATGTAGGCGAATTCTTTCGGTGCAGGGCTCGTATTATTTTAACACGCAGTTGCCCTTACCCAGTTAATGTTGTCGGGCACTGGCTGCTTGTCCGATTTAAGTGCATCTTCGGTAAATCTTTCTGTTTCAACACTGCTGTTGTTATACAATATGTAGAGAGTCTTACTTATTCCTATTTTATCGCGGATAAATTAGTGATCAATTAAGCAACAGGCAATAATAAATTATGTTGTTGGTATCGGTAACAAACCCTAAATATACATGTCGTACCCGAATTTCTTAGTAAACTAATACCGTTGCCGGTATTGCGGGTTCTTGGGAGTATATAAGTAGTAGATTAAGTTAGACATTATTTACATCTATACGTGGTCGAATCCGGGATGGAGTGGGCGCGAAGGGTTAGTGTACTAGTGTACATGTACAAGAATAACTTAATCTCGTCGGCAAACTTCCACCGCGGGCTGTTTCACAGTACACGAGAACAAGAAGGAAAAGCTAAGCGAATGCCAGTACTCTATCCATCAATGTTACACTTCCGACTACATTAGTGAGGCTGAGGCCTCCTTGTATGACTCGCTCCGCAGGGAATGCAATCCAAAACGTATTATGCTCAACAGTCATTATGTGCCGTATTAAGATTATGCCAGTACTTGTTAACAGCTTCTTCTACATCATAAATAAAGGATTAACCAGCAAAGTACAAATATGCTGAATCTTAATAAATATTTAATACACGGGAAAGATAAAGCAAACAATTTAAATATCAGAAAAAAAATTCCTAAGAAACGAAAATAGGCCAGACATTGTTTTATTAAATAAATAAATATACACATTGATGGCGATTATGTCGACATATCTTACCGTAAAGAATACTTATTGGGCGTCATATCATGAGCTTTCAAAGATTTGTTGATGAGAGGATAACAAGATTCACGTAATATAAATATGTGAATAATTTTATAACCGTAATTCAAAATATTAGAAAATATTGTTAGAGTTTTTATTAATTGTTTTTGTTTTATTCGTAAACAACATAGTCATAAACGAAAAATATTTGAATAGAAATAATTCGAGTTTCATTTTCAACTTGCTACTTGTTTGTTCTTTATGTTACAAATACAGTGCGTAGTGTGTTCAAAAACAATCCTAACTCGGAGTAGGCTATGAACAAAGAAACTTACATCAATTTAAATGTATTTAAATAATTGTCATTTTAACACGATATAATGCCAAAAATATTATCTAAAAAAATCAAAGGCATTTCTTCTTGAATCTCATTTAAGAATTGGAAATAAAATAGAAAATGACAAAGGGCAATATACTGTATTCTTGTTTATTATCTTTTCTGCTTAATATTACATTTCATGATCAATTTTGCCAATTTGCCTTTTGAATTGAATAATGGTCAGACATACGTTTCTCTGTTTCGGAATTCACAGAAAGTCACGCATATTGATGGATGAGTTTCATTCTTAAACTGTTATTGGTGATATTGTGTTACTTGAAATTGGAATGACTGCAATAAATACACTAAATATCTAGGCAACGAACAGAATAAAAAGCACAAATCACTATCACCAACCTAATAATTCTACTAAAAATGTCCCTTAATAAAAATTGTCAAATATTTTTATAAAAAATTAAAGCCCCAACAAGGAAAATAGTATAAAAGACACGTTACAGAAGACAATTCAAGCACTCGTTCGTTCTCCCACTCGCCGCTGCGCGCTCGTGAGCGAATTTGTAACTCGTGCTAGAATACGTTGCCTTCTATAAATTATGTTTTAATATACTATTCTTTATTCATAGCCTTCTCAGAGTTAGATTTTCTTTTAGGTAGATCAAATTACAAAAATATTCCAGACAATTTTCAGAATTTATTAAAGCAAGCGTTGAAAAATTGATAAAAGTATTGTGCGACGGATAAATTCTATATCACAAAATTTCGTTTGCTGAATTACTAAATTGGTTCTTCTTTACTTTTCGTTAGTATTTATATCTCTTGTCGATATCTCTAGAATCGTTCTAGAATGATCCTAGATAGAAGATGTCAGTTGGTCTACCCTCCCGATTAAATATTTTAAGTAAGAATGAAAACTATATAAGTATATACATATTTGAAGAACTTCTTGAATAATCTAAGCTTTTGACATGATTGACATTTTGAAAACTCCTAATTTCACTCTACCCTCTTAATACAAACTACGTTTATCTCGACGTTTGAAGCCGCTTGAATTTAGTAAATCCCTTTTCAATCTTCGAAATAAACGATCCAAATTAATATTTGAAGCTGGTTGAAAATGTCAAGTCAAGCCTATAAAGTAACAGACTTGGACTTACGAAGCGACGTGACTTCTGTCGAAATAAACAGTGAAGCTTCAAATAATGTAACTACGCATGCGCACATCCGCAATATGTTGCAGTGTTACTAAATTCATATCAGTTGTTGGTTGTTTACATTTTACCTCATTTTATAAAAGTCGCGACATAAAACTTAGTAAAATTGTCTAAAAGCGAAATATTTGGAGTGATGAAGAAATAAATATTTTTTTAATGTTTTTAAAAGAGAAGACAAATACAACATGACAATTTTTAGATTTTGGGGTTATATATCCAGGATGAAATTAGATCATATCCTCTCCCTGTCTAGTCGATACGAATTTAAAGAAGATTGAAAATAACTCAATCCTATTTTCAATCCGCTGAGATAAACCAATAGGATTTTTTAAGTCATAATATACTTGAAGCCGCTTGAATTATCGAGATAAATGTAGTCATAGTTTCGCGTAAAATTTTACTACTGAAGATGAGAACATTGTTCTCCAAATACGTATCTTGTTTCCATATTTATTTAATTTCAATGTTAGAGCTAATTTCTTTTTTTATTGTCAAATAATGATATTACTTAATATCACTGTAGATAATTCAGAATTTTTATATTTGTTAAAACTCTATTACTACCCCTCTCTTTGGACAGTATTTAAGCAGTAATTATATATCTGTCTATTCCAGTTTTAATCTTATTAGTCGCTTCCAATCAGAGCCTCATCCTGTTAGGCTATTCTAATTCGCAAAGCATCTGCAGATGGATCTTTACCCTTTGATCAAATTAGCCAGTTACCTGATCGCTGCACCGCACGTCCGCTATGCAGATTACAGGCTGCACGTGTACTACATCGCTGGGAATCGGACCCGTAACACCAATCTCAAGGCGTGGTCGGCCGAATTATTGTGGATGTGGATGTAGATGTAGATGGATTAATCAATGCACGTTATTTATTGCTGCATACATTATGGGTGGGAGGATTATTTATGGCGTAAATCATAATGATGACTATATAAGCCAGAAAATAGAGACCTCACAAAGCAGGAATAATTATAATAGTAGTCCCTTTAAATCCTTACGTGTTGTTCGAAGTTAAGTTTGTTTGCATTTTCATTTGCACAACAGAACCTTGTGATTTTTATTATGTTGTTCTTGGAATACAGGACGAGTAATTGATTTTGCTTCCTTGCAGTTGCACTTGATTTTTTAGTCTATTTACCCAAAGATTAACATGCGCTCTCTTCATCTGGTTGTCTGCTTTCTATTTACTTTAAAGGGTAGCAGTTCCTATTGCTATAATTTAGCTTCCTAAATCTCACTGAAGTCGGTGAATTCTTCACGTGTCTTTTGCTAGTTGACGAAAGCATTGAATACTCATCGGACAGCGACAAACTTCGTAGTTTATGTAACCACATCTTAGTAACTATATTACAAACTGTTTTTCAACAATTATTTTTAAAACATTTTACACGTAAATGATTCGAAGTATAAATACTGAAGAAACATTTTTTGTGAAAAAAATAAATAAATATTAACTTCACTGGATCTTGAAACATAGAATCTTTATGTTTATTAAGACTAGGGTGCTCTACCAACTAAGCTACAAAGTCTCCTTGAAGTCGTTGAATTCTGCATGTGATTTTAGCTAGTCTTTGACAGTACTAGGTATTGTTGATATAGTTTAGTTCAAGATCATTTCTTTGACTTCTATAATCCGTGGAATTTCGACTACAATAGCAAAAAACGCATATGGTGAACTTATAGCAATAGAAAATATGTTTTACTTACACGCTTTTTCACTCCAGGATCGCTTACACAACGACTATATAGAATTGACCTGAGAAGTACTCATTGTAGAAATCTTGTTAGTAAAAATGCCTTGCAAGAATGACCACTAACAAATTGTTTCATTGGATGCTGTTACTCAAGAGCCGTACCGCTATAATTTAGCTTCCTAAATCTCATTGAAGTTGGTGAATCCTTCAAGTATCTTTTGTTAGTTGATGAACTATTATTCAAAACATTAAATGCTCGTCTGACAGCGACAAACTTCGTAGTTTATGTAACCACATATTAGTAACAAACTGTTTTTAGACATTTATTTTTAAAACATTCTACCCGTAAATGATTCAAAGTATAAATACTGAAGAAACATTTTTTGTGAAAAAAATATGGGCTTCACTGAGACTTGCAACGTAGAGTACGCGCGTATTAAGCATTTAGTTCGCATACCAAGTGACGTAACAAGATGGCGACGAATGGTGTAAACACTATGTACCAAACCTTTAGTACGCAATTGGTACACATTTTTGGTACGTTCAAAGGGGGATATACCAGACCTTACTCATGCACGGTGTAAATAGCAAACGTACCAAAGCAATTCTTCTGCCACCTACGACTACGTTTAATTCATTTAGAATTGTGTACTAATATTTAGGGAAATTGTGAGAGTTTAGTGATATTTGCAATTTAATTGTGTGTTATTAAGTAATTCTAGGTTAGGGTGACTGTTAAAGATGAAACTACGCGTGCGCGTGTAACGTATAAACATACTGTACTCAGATAAATTTTAGTATACACTTGGTTCGCGTACCAAAATAGTACGCACAGTGCAGTAAGAATAGGGTGCTCTACCAACTAAGCTTCAAAGTCCCCTTAATGTCGTTGAATTTTTCACGTGTTTTTAGCTAGTCTTTGACAATACAAGGTCGTGTTGGTATAGTTGAGTTCAAGATCATTTTTTTTATTTCTAATCCGTGCAATACAATAGCGTAAACTTATAGCAATAGAAAATATGTTTTACTTACAAGCTCTTTCGGTTCACAATCGCTTACACAACGACTATATAGAGAATTGACTTGAGAAGGACTCATTGTGGAAATTTTCTTAGTAAAAATGCCTTGCAAGAATGACCACTAACTGCTACTCAAGGGCCGTATTCTACTATTTGCTGATAATTATCCATGTGATAAAATTATTTTTCATATATTCAATATTAAGTATAATACCCGCTCATCTCACCTATAAAATGAAGCGTTTAGACTAAACAATTGCTTTTTGACAACGACAATGAGTGAAATGGAAAACAGAATTATGTATTGTGTTATTGATAATGCAATTTTTACAATTACGGCTCTTGTAAGTATACCTAGCAAAATAGGTAAGACTTGTAAATTTTCCAGGTCAATTCTCTATATAATCGTCGTGTAAGTGATTATGAACCGAAAGAGGTTGTAAGTAAAACCTATTTTCTATTGCTATAAGTTCACCATATGCGGTTTTCGCTATTGTAGTCGAACTTGCAGGGATTATAGAAGACAAAGAAATGATCTTGTACTAAACTTTAATATTGCACCCTACAGTTTGACGTTTAACGTACCGCCGTGACATACCGTTCTAAACTTAAAAAAAAAATACGTGTAGTGACGACATAAACTAATGTATATGTTTTACTTTAGTTTATAACATCATAAACACTTTAAAAAGTGAATATGAACGACTTTAAAATGAAATTGGGAATAGACCCCCTGATATACATGAGCTAGCTACAAGTGCATCAAATAACTTCTTACCAGAAAAATCAACATTGAGGAATGAGATTGTTGTATTAATGGCATATTTCAGACAAATAAGTCCACATTTCAAGCCATCATCATTATGGACAACATATTCGATGCCCAGAAGTGTATTTAAGCACAATATTAAGATTACAGAATCCCCCAAGTTAAGGGCTAATTTAAAAACACAATCAGATGGATTTAAGAGCAAAAAATCAGAAGTTTCAAGTCCTAGAAACATGAGTAAATTTCTAAAGGAAGCCCCGGAAAGAGAATATTTATTTATGAAGGTACGTATGTATGTGAATTTATTGAAGTTTTTATATGTACTCGTAATGCTATAAAACGTTGTTATTTCTAATTCTAGATTGTTCTCATTATTGGGGTAAGTGGTGTCTATCTGAAACAAGAGTTAAAAACCCTAAAAATTCTCCACATAAATTAACAAACACTGAACACAGTGTGTCTACAACATCCGTAGAATACACTGGAACACCTTTTGTTATTAAAAATTGTCATAATTTTACTATCAATAAATTCAAAAATAAGTATTTGTCAGTAACGTTTTCAATTTCCTGTACTTGTTCTTATTATTAACTTACGGTCGTAGATAAAATATAATACAGAACTCGAATTATAAGGCAATTATATTGCTCGCGAAACTATTTTCTCTCTCCCATGCAATATGCTTCTTACAATTCACGTTATGTAATAATTACGTACAATAAATAAAATAGCAGGAGGTAACGTACTATGACCATTAGATGTTTATTGTTACCAGAGCTGGGCACATTGCAAATTGTAATTGCAATACCATTATATTATTTTTAAGAAAAAAGCTCAGAATTACGCATTACACACTACTTTTTTAAGTTATGATAAAACTAATGTAATAACCATTACAATTTATTTGTAATGCCATTAGACATTACATATGAGCAGAATTAGATTTTATCATTTATGACTTTTATATTTATATATGTGTAATTAAAGTATTTAAACAAAAAATACCACTGTTATCAAAGCTAACAGCTAGTTGATTCAGTGTGATTATGGTAATAGTAATGTGTAGTCTATAAATTTAAAATACAATGGTACTGATGCTATTTACCATAAGATAAATAAAAAACAAATAAAATATTAGGTACCTTTAAATACATCAGTTGTTAAATTTGTTGTGATTCTCAAACTTGGTACCTGATAATATTAACTTATGCTAGAAGTTAGAAGTAAGATCATCAAAGAATATCATCCAATTAATTTAAAAAAGTAATAGTATTCAAAACTTATTGTATACATAGGAGATGTTTAACATTTAACTAGATATGAAGAGTAGTAAAAACAACACAACAGTAGGAAAACAAAATAAAAACATGGAGAGATGACGGTACGGTGATTTTAATGCACAGCACCTAGCAAATATTGTACTTATACTGAGTTTTTGTTTTTATCTAGAATATGCGCATGTGTACTTTTAGTAATTGTAATATACAACTACAAATTACTGTGAGAAAGTACTGCAATACATTACAAATTATTAGCATATGCATGTAATGAAAATAGCATTATAAAATTACTTATTGGAATAAAAATTAATGAAATTACATAATGTTATTAATTGTAATATATTACTGCCCACCTTCGATAGTTACATATTACTATACACATAGTATTTTACAAAATCTACCATGAGCCGGGTGTTAGAAAATATGTAAATACTCGTACATAGAGAACAACGTTTGCATCCTATCGACTGCGCCAATTGCCGAATTTCGTTTTATGATTTTATATTTTGTAATTCTGATTCTATTGACAAATGAAATTTTATATAAACTTTACTGGACTTTGTAACAATGCACAAGATGGTAAAAATTATACAAGTTATTATATTTTTATATGATATATTTTTATATATCAGTGTGTGTTCGTGTTATTATTACCAAGTTCCGTGATCAAAGCTCGAGGAATTTTTAATTACCTCGCTACAAAATGTCATTAGCTTTTATAAAATAATGAGCGTTCTTTTTATTTAACGTTGTCTGAATAATAATAACTGTACGTGCGTAAAGGCGTATTATTTTAATTAAAATTCAAATAAATTACCAGGTATTTATCAGCAGTTAATATTCCAGAGGCCGAGAGCTTGTGAGGTAGTGAAAAAGATTAACCCACATTCTTTTCTATCGTGTAAAAAGCAGTCGCGGTGGCTGGAGCATAAATTAGGGTATAAGGGTCGGCGCGATACGTTTTATTGTAGTCGTAGTCGACTCGGACCCGGATAGGCGGCAAGCGGGGGTGAGATGGCAATCGCGGGTTGTTGTATGTAGATGGCGCACACGTGAACAAACACGTGAGTTATAGTCCATGGACACGCCCCAACACCAAGATATTTATTCGCGAAAATAAAAAATTCATATAAAAACAATGGTGACAACAGCAATTCAATAAATAACAACACATAACATATTAAAATTTATTGTTGTTAATGGTCTTTTCATTGCAAATATCTGGATTCGTATTCTGTCTATAGAATCAAAAAAGAATTAGTACGATTAGAGATAGGCCAATTCCTGAAATTTAAAGGTGGAAAAATTCCCAGAAATTTTCCCGGATATTTTTAGGGAAATTTTCCGAAGTATTTCCAGAAAAATATCCTCCGGGAAATTTCCCAAGGAATTTCAAATATGAATAAAAATTGTAACCGTTGGTTTATTTAGTTTTGTTTTTGAGTGAAATTATGGTAAAAAAAAATACATACATATACTCGTATCAATATACAGGCTGTCTCACAACAAGCACTCCAGACGAAACTGACACTTGCCGACGACAATAGGTTGCCAACAAATAGAAGAAAATAATTTGCGGCTGCTTGCATAACGGAGTTACAAGACTTTTTAATCCACCAATCCCGGAAGGATATCTTGAGGTGTGATGATATTATTACAAAATAAAACTGGTTGCTAGGTTTTAAAAATACTACTAGTGAGTTACAAAATTTGTTTGACTTACTGTAATTTTGACACTTTAGAGTTGACTTTTCACTGTCAACAAATTTAGGTTAGCGAAGGTGTCATCCGAGATCATCATTTATATCGTACAGTGCAACGTTCCGAATAGACTCGTGTGCTGCCTCTCTGGCGTTACGTCCACATTCTCCGAAAATTATAATCATTTCTAAGTAATCAGCGGCTGAATACATGGTAAGAATTTGCCTTTTTTTATTCACCTTGTCAAATTTACTTTGACACTCACATTTTTCGAAAACTACAGTCGCCCACACATTTTAAAGAAAATTTGATTTGTATAAAACCCTAGTAACGTAAAATTACGGCAAACACACGTTAAAGGTGTAGGTCTCTGATTGGTCAATTTTAAGACGTCTTTTCTCGAATATCTTTTAAGCTAGATTTTTTTTTTCTTCGTAATTACACATCCGAGTGCAGTCTCGTGTTTCCTCATTCGCTCTGGGGCGCGAGTAGTGAGACAGCCTGTATTTACGCACTATTGGTCATAAATACGAGTAGAGCGATTCTGTAGAAACAAATACAAAATACTCCCTCATATTTTAAATATCCATTATATTTTCAAACTTCTTATACAAAGTAAAGGTGCAATATTCACAAAACCTAAAATGAGTAATTCAAAAGCGTCGTACTAAATTTCACAAGTACTTATATTTACTTAAAAAAATTAACCAGACTAACAATTTATTATGAAGAAAACTTAAATTACACAAAAAATTAACAACGATCAAATTACTAAATATGTATTTAATAATTTAAGCATTATTTATAACAGTTTGCTCTAAACATCAAGGCCAAATATCTTTTAAAAGTTACGGGAAATTTGCAAAAATTATATTCAAGGGATTTAAAAAAAAGAGTTTTTTCTTCCCGCAAATCGCTGATCAGTAGAGATGAATGAAAATGTGCATCAATGAGTACCAAGTTTGTTGTTCACTTGTTTCTTACGTATGAGTTAGAAGCAAAAGAAAATAAGTACACGATTTAAGAAAATTATCAGATTGCCATGAAAAATAAAATAATAATTTATGTTCGATGTTTCTCACAAATCTACAGATATGACATTTCATTTGATTTTATTATTATTATTATTATTATTATTATTATTATTATTATTATTTTTATTATTAGAATTTGTAATTATTTTTTTACTTCTAGATTGTCTTCCTATTATTCTAATAATAATAAAATCAAAAGAAATGACAAATCTATGAGATTGTGTCAAGACCAACAAATACAGCTGTTTTAAAAATTAGTGTAAATATTTTAAGGGCATATAACACTGACCAAAATAAGTAAAAAAAGCTAATTAACATATAAGGCAGTGAAAAATTAGTTTTCACTGGGTTTACCTCTGCTATCTCCAAAGCTATAAGAGTTACGACTTTCATTGAACGAGATTTTTTGTTTACCTTTCAGATGTAATCGTCCTTTTGTTATTTTTTATTTTTATTTAAATAATTGTACTAAGTTAAATGTTGCGGCGACCTTGGCCAGTATTTAATTTTCATATAACTTCGTAACTATTAGGAATGGAGAAAAATGTTTCATATATTTTTTTTGTAGTCTATTTACTGACATAGACAAAATTTTGTTCGATCACTATCTTTGTCAGTTTTTTTTTTCGATTTTTCGTTTTTCTCGGAAACAATTGAAGTTCAGACCTATGTTTATTAAGCTTCTTTTACTCATTTTGGTTAGTACCATATGCACTTTCTTTGAAACACCCTGTATAGCATGCTTCTAACTCGTACATAAGAACTAATTGAACAACAAATTTAATACTCATCGATGCACTTTTTCATTCTGATCATTCTTCTTCATTACACTTGGTTTTCTAAAATTAATAGGTAAGTAGATACCGCCAAATCAAATGTTTAACATTAAATTTCCTATATATGTTCGTGAAAAAGTAGACAGCCGGTATATGTATATTTCATAATTATGCTCTCAAAAAGAAATTATTTAGAATAAATTTGTAAAAGCCATATTTTTGTTTATGATTACCCCAAATAATAAATAAAAATAATTACTCCAAAGTACAACTTTTTTATTCATTTTATCATTATGCCCGCAAAAAAATGTTTTATTTACAATAAATTTGTAAACAACAATAATCAATATTTTTGTTTATCATTTTCATAATTATGGCTTTATAAATTTTGAAACATTTCCGTTTTGTTTTATAACGCATTTGATTATCCCAAACAAAAGTACAGATGTCTCATTTTCGATGTTTTTTTAAGGTATCTCGGGTAATATGAATGATAGAGCAAAACCGTTTGCACATTCCAGGGTCAACTTTCCCAGAAATGTTTAATAGTCGCCACAGGAAATTTCGATCTTCTTTTGTTTCTGAGCTACAGGCAAAAACTCGTTTTTCGCTCATTTTAAAAATATCTCATATCTTGTTTATTATAAAAGAGAAAAAATGTTTTTACAAAAATTTTACCGTTTTTTAAATAGAATAAAATGGCGTAATTAGATTTTTAGAAAACTTAATGATTCTCGAGATATAACACAAACTTATGATTTTTTAAATGGGAACCTATGTTGAAAATAGTCTCATATTTTCGCTTATTTTATAAGCTTTTCAATGATATATAACAAGTCTACATTCTTTTATTATAAACTTGAATAAAAGGCGAATTTTTAATTTATTGAGGTGAAATTACTGGAAATTATTATGAAACAAATGAAAAAATCTATTACAGATCATCATTTGCATATTTCTAATACTACTTGTTTCAGTTTTACTCATTGTTTCAATTTATTTACTTCAAAAGCATATTAAACCATCTTTTTCGGATTGTGTCAAAGCCAACTGTAACGTCGATAACTAGTAATTTAACTATCCGGAAAATAATTGGTTAAGAATAATTTTTAAAACATAATTAATAGATATTGAATCAAAATAAACAAATGATGATTTGTAATAATTTTTTTCATTTGTTTCTTGATAATTTCCAATATTTTCTCCTCAATAAATTAATAATTCGTCTTTAATTCAAGTTTAAAACAAAAGAATGTAGGCTTGTTATATATCATTGAAAAGCTTATAAAATAAGCAAAAATGTGAGAGTATTTTCAACATAGGTTCCCATTTAAAAAATCATAAGTTTGTGTTATATCTCGAATCATTAAGTTTTCAAAAAATCTAATTACGCCATTTTATTCTATTTAAAAAACGGTAAAAAATTTGTATAAACATTTTTTCTCTAACTTTTATAATAAATAAGATATGAGATATTTTCAAAATGAGCGAAAAACGAGTTTTTGCCTGTAGCTCAGAAACAAAAGAAGATCGAAATTTCCTGTGGTGACTATTAAACATTTCTGGGAAAGTTGACCCTGGAATGTGCAAACGGATTTGCTCTATCATTCATATTACCCGAAATACCTTAAAAAAAACCTCGAAAATGAGACACCTGTACTTTCATTTCTGAATTTTGGAAATAAACCAGAACAAATATGTATTTGTAAATAAACAAACAGGAAACAAACACAGGTGCAATGAAATTTCAGCGTAGTCCTATAGCCATTGAAATTTAAACGGCCCAAATGCAAAAATTGTTGAATAAAGCTGAATAGTGTAGAATAATGTCTATTGGGGTATTAAATTTTATGAACGTGATAATTTTACTAACAGGCCACACCCTCTGCAAAAGACTTACAACTTAATTTGACTGTATTTTTGGTAAAGAGTTATTTTACCCTTTAATAATTTTGTTCCTTTTCAATTACAAAATGATTAAGTACTCCTGGGTGAATCTGAAAGGCTTCTATCGTAAAACGAATACAGCTCCGCTCCCGCTTTCGAATCAGAAACAATATACGCCCGAACCGAACAAGAAGAACTGAAAGGTTTATAGCAAGAAGTAAAAGGCAACGCATAAAAAGGACATGTAGACAGGTGACAGAGAAAGGGAGGAACTCGTACGAAAAACCCCACAAAAATACCAAGGTACGTTGCCAAGTGGACTTGGGGAAAAAGTCGAATATTAATATCGAATATATCATGAGAAAAAAATACAAAATTGATATGATACTTCTACAGCAAACAATAACTACAAATATACCTCGTTAAGTTTAATAATGAAGTAGGTGGGGTTTTGCATGAATTATATATAAATTTAAATTTGACAAACCAAACAATTTTTTATACAATCAATTAAACAAATAAATAATTGCAATCCAAAGCACTTTGCAGACCAGTGTGTTATTTCTCCAGCCTTCCACAGTTAACATGCAGTCTCACAGACCGAGTAGTTCGAAAATGTCTTCCAGTTTCCTAACTAATTTTATTTTACGATTCCGGCGTACAGTATCCTCGGTGTGTGAGACCGATGTTAACTATGTTGTTATATTTTTGAAGGTATGTTGGCGTTCGTGTAAATATTTATTTAATGTAATAATAATATTGTTTTTTATACATAATTAAAAACATTAATTGCGAACAAGAAGAAGAATATCTCCAAAAAAGATTTGATAAAATTGTTGCTGATTCAGAGATGGAAATTGAGGATGATAATATGGATGTCATTTTTTTCAAACGTCCGTCATTTTATTACATCCCGTCATACCGTAGGTGAGGGGGGTAATGTAATCGTGCCAAAAATTCGATGGTGAGTTTTCACTAAATAAGCACGAATCAGGGTCCCCACAACACGTTTTTACTATTTTTACGATAATGTGCGTGTGTGTGTGTGTGTGTGTGTGTGTGTGTGTGTGTGTGTGTGTGTGTGTTTGTGTGTGACGATTTTTTTCGTCCACGATAACTCTTTTAACAAACTTCCAAATATATCTATTTTCCGTATTTAAGCTTCCTGCGTTCATATAACGAGTTGTTTAGATTTTGGGTAAAATTGGATAAATGGAAGTGATACTTTACTTGAAGTCCATACCAGTTTTTAATGAAAAACTATATTAAAATATAATCCAAAACTTTTCAATTTTAGTATTTAAGACTCTTATATCATGGGAAACAATATATTAAATTTTAACTAAAATTCATCATACTTTACTTGAAGCTCTGAACAGGTTCTGAAAAAACATATTGATATACTCCAAAACTTGTCAAATTTAGTATTTACGACTTTTATATGAAGGGGAACAACATATTAGTTTTTAGATACAATTGATAAACGGAAGTGATACTTTATTTGAAGCTCTGAACATATTTTCGTGAAAAATATTTGGTATTTAAGACTTTTATATTAATTACAACGACATATTAATTGTTTTCTAAAATTGATAAGCCGGAAGTTCTACTTTACAGGAAGCTATAAACAGATTTTTTTGAAAAAATAAATTAAAACATGATCCAAAACTTCTCAAATTTGGTATTTCAAACACGTGTATAATTTGAACAACATTAGATTTTGACTATACCTATATGATAAACCGAAAGTGGTACTTAATTTGGAGCTCTTAACAGATTTTCGAGGAAAAACAATAAAATATAATTCAAAATTTGGTATTACAGACTTTTCTATTCATTGTAACCACAAATTAGATTTTGTTTACGAACGCTCAACCAGAAGTGATACTTTACTTAAAGTTCATTGCTTTCAACCATGGAATTGACGGGAGATCATGTGTTGGCCACATCAGATTTTTTTTTCATAATCCTTAATGTTAATACAACATACTATTTGTTTACCACCATGGTAAAGCAAATTTTATGTAATTCACAAAAATATAGTGATTTCTTTGAAATTTGAAAGTTGGTGTTACCTACTCCAAAACCGGAAGATAGAACGCTTCTTGATAAGACATCTCATTATACATATTAGGTCTGTTCGTTTCGTTCCTCTGCGTCTGTGGTTTACTGCCGTTCTCATATACTTTGTATGGACGTGGCAGTAAACCGTAAACGCAAAGTAGCGAAACAAACAGACCTAATATCTATAGTTATCGATATCGCCTTTAATAACATAGATATTTGCTGGTTCATGCTTGTGTAGACGCAAAATTTTATAAGGAATTAAGTAAGTATTTTTTTTATAAAAATAATACTTGCAACAAGAGCAATGTATTCTCTTGTAGATAATGAAAAAAAGAAGTTTGCGCTACGCACAATAATTTAATTATTTTCTAAATTACGTACATCCAAAATATTGTACGAGCAATTGCTGAAATACAATTTTTTTTTCTTCGTCATAATTCTAGCTAACATTGTTATAAAAACAATTTCTTAAAAAGCACTTACTTAAAAAATCTTCATCGTTCCAATTTCATTTGATTCCGTCGTTATAATTCCTTAATGCTGTGAGTTATTGCTCGTTTATCTCTTTCTCCTTTCAGTTTTCATATTTCATATTTACTCTCTTACTGCATTATTTTCTTCTTAAAGCTGACAATGGAATTCTCAGGAGGAAAAAATCACTTTCCGTAACTGAAAGCTATGTCGGCGATCGGTGATGCCCCTCATAACATTGCATTACGTACCAATAATAGGGAGTTACTAGGTACTCTGCATAGAATAGTTAAATTAGTTTCCTTAACTTATTAGTGAAGCATGTGGTAGAAATTTCACTTGCTTCATCGACAATAATTATTACTTCGATTTTGACAAAAAGGATTATGAAATTGTATCGCACACAAATTTATTTCAAAATAATTTATTGTAAACTATGGTATTTTCTTTAAAACAAGCATTGCTTTTTTAGGCGAGCAAATGACTTTAGCACAAAATGTTACACACAAAAAAAGTTGAGGAATACGGGACTAAATAGTCAGTAGTACCAAACCGAAATTTCAATCAATGATTCTCAAACAGTAAAACAAAATTATATTTTTACCTTCCGTCACCTTTAGGTAAGGAAGATATTGTCTTTGGTCAAAAAATTCGATGATGAGTTTTTAATCAATAAGCACGTTTTAGGGTCCTTTAGGTGTGTGTGTGTGTGGATGTGTGTGTGTGTGTGTAACAAAATTTTCGTCTGCGATAACTCTCATACTACAGTTACAAAAATTATAATTTTTTCGTATACTTCTTCGTTACATCCATATGAAGAGCTGATTAGATTTTGGTTACAATTGGTCAACCGGAAGTACCATCATTTGAAGATTTTAACAGTTTTTCTTGAAAAAACTATGTTAAATATAATTTTTTCACATTTGACGTTATTATAAATATTAAAGAATATTTTATTCTCTATACGATTTGACTGCATTTTATACTTAATATTAAATGGATATAGAGTTAAAAAATTATAAAGAAATTAAATTTCATAAAGTAGCCATAGCTATGGAAACAACTACTATATTTATACTATGTTCCGTAAGTCAACCAAAAAAAACAGTATCTTGATTCCGGGTACACCATGGTTCCTGAATATTTTCATCCATTTCGGGACAGATTGACATTGAATCATATGAAATTTAAAGTTGACACAACCTAACAAAATTTAAAAATTAACCAAAAGAACGATAACGTTGAATAATGCCTATAAAAATAACACAGTCAACAATATATCAAATATAAATAATGTTTTCATACTTAAATCTATAATAATTATTAGTAATACCACTAAAAATGCGGTTTAGAAATTTGACATTGACGGAAAGTAGTGGTAGTGGGGGTAAAAATACCAGAGAAACCAGGATTATTTCGTGGTTGCCGTGGTCCGACATTTTACCAACTTTTTTCAGGAACCGCGTTCCAAATAGGAACCGGTAAATAATTTCAGGACTTACGGAACACAAAACCGTAAATCTGGTCGAACCGGTTGCATTACGGAACATGCTATAAGAAAATTCTAATTGAAAGATGTCAGTGTCAAGTGAAATTGACATAGTGTGTTTATCTTATAATTTTACTGGATCTTTTGCTTTCTGTATGGAATTTGTATAAAATACATATAACTGCTTTACACTGTATATAGAGAACGTCACAAAATAATAATTTTCTGTAAGAAATTTGCATAAAATACATGCAACTGCCGGAAGATAATGTACAAGAAATAGAATATTTAATTTAGCAAGGTACTTTCTGTATGAGATTTGTACAAAATACATAGAACTGACGGAAGGTAATGTGCTGGCCACATCAGATTTTTTTAAATGCAAACCTTCATAAATTTTAACCCATTATACAGAGAATTTTTTACAGATTTCAGCAATATGTATAAATACTGTATAGGGTTGTATAACAGTTATTTCGATTATTTTTTGACATTTCTTAAAACCAATGAAATGCTTCATTGTTTGTCAAGTGTCTGCGTTTTAACCAATCCTGTCATTGTTATACTGAGACTAAAGCTCTAGAGATTATTCCCGGGAATAATCTCTGTAGCTTTTGTTTTTGATAACAAATGCTATCAACACAGAAGTAAAATGAGCAAAAAATATCGATTTAGTGCCGATTCTGACGAGCTCTCAGAGCTATCGTAGAAAGAGCATCACAGGAAATTTTTGAGTATATGAAAATTAGAATTAGCTTTCTATGTTATATGAGTTTTTCTACTCCCTTATAAGTAACATGTCTATTACATACGATATGCAAAAATAAAAGCTGAGATACAAATTCATAAATAAAATTCAGTAAAATTATAGTCGAAGAAAATTACGAGATTACGTACGGAATAAGGTTTTTACAATAACTCTCACAATGTAACATTCTATTGTGTATTAGCTTCAGGGACCCGAACCGTAACGAAACCGTAACCGAAAACCGCACCGATATTTGACTTTAAATGAAACCGTAACTGAAAACCGAAACCTATATTTTATTTCTTCAAATATGGAAACCGAAAACCGATACGAAAAATAAATTCGCTCTGTAACCGAAAACATAACCGAACCTAAATTATATCGGTACTAAAACCGTAAATTTAAAAATATTAACCCACATCTTTTTCGTAGAAATACTTGCATACCTTCGTGTTCATAAAAAAGTAGTTTCTTATTTAAAAAAAAAAATTAAGCATTTTACTCCATTTTTCAATTATTTTTTGCAATTATAATTTAAAAAAATACTCATTTGTTGACATTTTTCATTCAATCACCCATTTAGTTTACGTATTACTATTTGAATAGAATTATTATTATAACTTAAAATTAAAATATTATTAATTTACGAAAAGTAACTAATTTTTGTTGCAAAAATAAACTTAAGAACTTTAAAGTGAAAACTTTAACTTATAGTTACTTTTTGAACCGCAATTTTTATTTTTAGATCACACCTTAAAATAATTATTTACAGATTCTTTTCGAATTTTGAATTCCGAACAAGCCGAATATATCTATTAGTACTAGTTGTTAGTAAAACGTGAAATTAAAATGCTATTACATTATGAAATATGTACTAAATGTATTTCATGTGCAAAAAATTAAAAATAAGCTAATTTTTCTTTTAACCGAAACCGAAAAGAACCGAAACCGTAAAGAAAACGAAATTTAATTGTTTTTTTTAACCGAAACGAAAACCGATATAATATTTTCAAAAAAACCGTAACCGATAATCGAAACCGAATTTTTATAAATGTAAAAACCGTTAATCGTAACCGAACCCCAAAATTTTTCTGTTCGAGTCCCTGATTAGCTTCTGATTTCATCACCGTTGATACTTAGAAAAAGAATTAAATAATTGCAGTTAGTACGTAAATGGATCATCGCCTGTTTAACACGCCTACAGTAAAAAAGTTCTTATAAATAACAACTATCTAACTAGATATGTTTTGTTGGGAAATCAAATTCTGTCTCTCTTTGAATACCTACCAAAAACAGAATCCTTTTTGCTTATATGAATACTTTTTCTCCTTGTCAAAGTTGAATATCGTTAATATCCTCCCCATTGAATTGGGGAAATAATTCCCGAATTCCTCTGTGAATTCTTTGGCAGGGGAAGAAAAAATATTGTCATCGCACGTCCAACGTCTAACATATTGACGCTCTTGAGGAATTCATCATGTCATACGTGATGTATTAGTCCCGGGATATGGTAATGAACTCAATACTAAGATGCAAACACGGACATCAGAACACTGCTTCGTACTTCCTATTGTCAATCAAGCTAGAATGTTTGATAGATGACAATTATTAATAATATGTACTTGTATCTTCTCAAATATTGGAAGATGTATTATTGCTGAGAGAAGTTGAAGTATGTACATATGTTATCTGACAACTAAAGATAACAATGTTTCTTTGTATTGCTCATTACTAGTCTTTCAGAAGATGCAATGTTATTTGTGTAGCTTGTTTTAGTTTCTCTTGTGGTACTTCAGTTTTAAACAAACATACAAGGAACTGTTATTTATATAACAAGTAAAAGAATTTCCTGTCACCATTTGTAAGAATAATAATGTATGTGCTAATACTTTGATACTGCATTAAAAGAGCAACATCAAAGAAATTAGTAGTTCTTGTGTATACTTTAAAAAATGATGCTGTAAGAAACTGTTACAATATTAAAGGCACAACTATTGATACCAGTCCACTGTTGCCAAGATTAAAATAGTATTATGTGAAATTATATCTAATTTTTAATACAATTTTTCTGAGTAATAATATGACAAGAGAGTGAGAATAAATTAAAAATAATTTGAATGATTTTTCGAAAACTTATTGCCAAATGGTAACATGTTTGAGAAACTGGAAAATTATTATCTAATTTATCGAACGATCGAATTATATTTAATTAGATTTTTTTGATCCATAAATATGTTGTACACAACGGAATCATGCTATTGTATCGCTACCTACTGTCGCAATTAACTAGCTTTATTCATTTACATGGTCCAGTTAGCAAGTCAGTTTTGACAACTGGAACACAATTTTCACAAGGCAAAATAAATATAAATAATCAAGAATTATAATTATAATTATTATGATACTTCTAGAAGTGGTTTCTATAATTTTTTGGTTTATTTCATGATCCGAAGCGGCACTAAATCGGTATTTTTTGCTCATTTTACTTCTGTGTTATAGCATTTGTCACTAAAAACAAAAGCTACAGAGATTATTCCCGGGAATAACTTCTAGAGCTTTAGTCTCAGTATAACAATGACAGGATTGGTTAAAACGCAGACACTTGACAAACAATGAAGCATTTCATTGGTTTTAGGCAATGTCAAAAAATAATCGAAATAATTGTTGTACAGCCCTATACAGTATTTATATATATATATATATATATATATATATATATATATATATATATATATATATATTTATATATATATATATATATATATATATATATATATATATATATATATATATATATATATATGATGAAAAATGGTGGACGCCCAAGTGTGAAGGATGAATTAAAGGAAGAAGGTTTTTAAATAAAACCGTAATAGTCTAATTCACACTGTTCAAATTTATTGAATGAAATTACCGACCGGTTTCGGTCATTTAATGACCATTGTCAAGGTACCGGTTGACTACAAAGAAAAAGTAACAATTGTACAAAATGTATAAATAAATAATAAAATTTAACAAATACTTACACATTACGAAAGTATAGAAGAACGATATGAAATAAAATGTAACATTAGGAACGTAAATCAACGTAGTCAAAAATTAAAAAATTTGTTTCGTAAAAATTATTTTTCCGAAAAAACGTGCAAGGCAAGCAAGCGATAATGCACAACTGCAACGATGAAAAAGCATGTAAGGACGGAAAGGAGCAGAAAGGACATGAATGATCACGTAATGGCGTCGAAATCCAGTAGGATGTTAATATTCGCGCTGTTATTTAAATTTGTTTGATCGTTTAGGCAGAGGGCTCTGTTGTTGACAATTGATTTTTTTATTTCTAAATTTTCTAAAAAATCTAGGGATTTACTGTTTGGTTTGATGTGTAGTCAACCGGTACCTTGATAATGGTCATTAAATGACCGAAACCGGTCGGTAATTTCATTCAATAAATTTGAACAGCGTGAATTAGACTTTTACGGTTTTATTTAAAAACCTTCTTCCTTTAATATATATATATATATATATATATATATATATATATATATATATATATATATATATATATATATATATATATATATATATATATTGCTGAAATCTGTAAAAAATTCTCTGTATAATGGGTTAAAAATTATTATTATGGTTATTTGTAAGAATTTGAACGATAATTGGTAATATAAATTAATGTACTCGTATACTTCTCCTCATCGGTATTACATCACAATCAAACGAAAGAAAACCCTTTATATTTTGCCTATAAAACACAAAACGTAAACAGTAATACCAGCCAGGAGCGTCACTAGACTTCTCACCCGGTGCGGAAACTCATGGTGTCAAATAATACATAATATTTTACCACCAGGCACTTTGGTGTCAACCCTCAAATGGGTGTTATCCGGTGTTGGCCGCACCCACTCGCCCAACTAGTGACGTCACTGATACAAGCTATTCTTCCTGTAACTAACTATTGGAGCAATCCGAATGACGTAATCGGTGTTTGAAAGCGTTCGAAAATTCAGACCGCAACCCAATATTTTGTAGTGGGGATATATGATTAAAATCCGAAAGAACATTTACGATCCGATTTGGATTACTCAATTCGATTTTTCCGGACCAAAAGAAAGCGACAGTGTATATTTTTCGATTTTATTTTGACTCCTTTCCTTTTCTTGTTTATAAATTTAAACATGCCAAAAACAATATTGTAATAATTGTTTGTCAACTGTCAGCTGCTTATCGAATTAAAATATATATTAAATTAAATACATAACTATCGGTGCTATTCTGTACCGTTCTATAAGCTCTGTAGACTATGTAGACTTGTAGACTCTGTAAGTAACCAACGTTACAGGATGTAAGTACATTGCTATTCTGTAACCAAGTTGTACTGTAAGCACTACAGAGTTATAGAAATTTCTATAAATCTTACAGCGCTAAAATCTTGACTGTAAAGTATTTACAGAGCATATTGAAACGTCAAAATATATTTTAAACGACAAATATATATTTTATATAAAAAATTTAAACAAATATGGAAATTAAAAGCAAAAGTTAACAATTTTTATTATATCTATTATTAAATGAAAAACATAGAAGGTAATTATACATCCTACGAATTCTTATAGAAATTTGTCTTTAAAAAAATATTTTAGCAAGAAAATAGAGAAGATCTTTCCAGACTTATCATAATCCATTCAGATCAGTGTACCAAATAATGAAGTACATTATTAATTAAAAAATGTTTTTTAACAAACTCATTGTAAAACTTTAATTAAAGTGACTTTCTTTTTCGTTAATATAAAGTAGAATAATTTTAAATAGCTATACTTAAGAATTTGTCATAATTATTGATTCAAAGCTAAAGACAACGGCAGTTTCCGCCAGACAAGATAATTTGAAGAAAACTACCTACCTACTTGTACGAGTACAAATTAATGGTAGAGAAATGTTCACAGATTCATAAAATAATTCAAACAGTTATTAAATGATGACTGCATAATTAATATTAATAGATCACACTAGCGAGGAGAATAGATTACAATAATTAAAACGCAGGAGATAATTTTTTTTAACAATGAAAAACATTGATTACAACAATGACAAAAAAATTATGTTTCTTTCTAAATAATGACTTTCTGAAAGATTTATGTTCTTCACTTATGTTTTTGCAAAATACAAAAACATAGATTTAACTTATAAACCAAGGAATAATAATTTGATTTAAACGTCAACGCCACTGGGTAAATATTAGCACAGAGGGTAGTACAGTAGATAATTAGGTATCTGTAATTCTACGACATATGTCATTATTATTTATAGTGTGCTAGAAAGTAATGCCACTATTCACACCACATAAATTAAATAAACGTAGGTCAAATAATCTTTCTCTTTCTAATACAAAATGTTGCTAAGCTACTGCTATAAAGTGATGTGTATTCTTTCTTCGAACAAATGACCTTGACTAGTCATCTTTCGTGAATAATAGTTTATTTCATATTTTTTAGAATGCCTACAAAATTACTGTCAAATATACTATAGCATATTTGACAGCTAGACAGGAATGAAGTTAGGCATTCTATAAGAATAACTCTGTAGAGAGACTTGTTATAGAGAAAGTTACAGAATAGGTAATTTTACTACTCTGTAAGCGGTCGTCTTACAGAGCTCTATAGCTTATAGAGTCTATAGAGTTACAGTCTTACTGAGCAAAGTTACAGAATAGCGCCATTTGGTAAGATGAAGTTAAAATGTATTTTTATTATAAGTTACTGATCATTTATTAAAATACTGATCCAATCAATAAGACTGTATATAATACAAGTTGGTGAAAACGGCCCTAAGTGAAAAGCACCTATTTAAATCACTCGTTTAAATTGGTACGCTTTGTAAACATTTATACAGCCGTATGCATAAATTTGTTAGTGGTCACTTAGATCATTTTAAAAACAATTGAAAATGTCACTAAGCAAGACCTTATGTATAGTGACATTTAGTAGGATTTAAATTGTTAGTTGGCAACTAAGTGTTAATAACCAACTGACGCATGTTTATGATACTTTTAAGATAAACCTATAAACAACAGTTTTAGTAGTTATAAAAAAAAATAGTTGTAGTGGTGTTAATGTATGCCGAAGAGATGCATCAATTAAAAATAAATTATGAGAAACAATACCAAGAAGCAAGAATTGCAGCTTTAAGAGAAAAACGGGAAGAATTGTAAATAGTGTCAATATTTTTTTAGTTTAAATTTATTTAGTATTTATCAATAAGTTTGTACATGTAAAGGAATAATTTATTCATATTTTAGTTCACATTTTGTTTATCTTTAGCTTTGTTCTACATGTAACTATAAGTAATTTGTTAACACTTTAGTTTTTTGCATTTGTTTTTAATTAAAATATTTTCAATATATCGCCTTCGAAGGGTGCCTCTCAGGAATACTGCCATCAGAGCCGGTCTTAGGGTTTGCGGGGCTGTGTGCAAAAATAAATGCGGGGCCAAGAAAAATAACTTTTACTTACTCATTATAAATATACACATGTACCATTTAATAAAAAAAATAACTATAAAAATATAAGAACAGAAAATTCAAAATTCACGAAACTATGTTAAGAGAAACAAAAAAAAAACCTTCATATTTTAATATAATTTAATGTTGCGTGCTTTTTTCGCAGCATAATCGTCTTTAAATTAGGAAAAATATATCCCATTACAAATGCTTTTTTCAATTGAAATTAACGATAGCCCAACTAGTCTCTGTTGCGCTATAGTCGAGCGTATGTAATTTTTATTAGTTTTAATTTAGAAAAACTACGCTAGCGCGGGGCTGGCCTAATCGCGGGGCCGTGTGCAGTGCACATTTTGCCCCCCCCCCCTATATATCCGGCTCTGATTGCCATCGTCTTCTTTATTTTCATCATCTGCGAATTCTTCATCAGGCTCTTCGATTCTTTCATTAACACAAATGTTACGCAAAACAGCCACTGCAATTATTGTCGTTTCTATATGAAGTTGTAGTCCATTAAATAAAGCATCAAAATTTATTTTTCATTATTCCAAACAATCTTTCCACAACACTCCTCGTTCGGATGTGCGCTCGATTGAACGCCGTTCTGCATGTGACCGGATTCAATAAGGGTGTTAATAGGTAACTTGAATATGGGATTGGTAACTATTATCTGCCACTTATTTCACCATTATCAAATTTTAGTAAACCTTACGACAAGGGTAGAATTCGCCATTGATTCCAATAAATTCTTGTATTGCTTCCATTTCTTCCACCTCCTCGTGTATACCTATTCAACAAGCCCTCTTCCTCTTCCACTTTACATTGTGTTTAGTTCTATATATAAAATGCCTGACTATTCAAATTAAAATGTAACAATCCGTTTATAAACATACTCCCTGATATATGTGATGACAGCACTTGATAACTGTATATTCACTTATAACCACTATTTTTAAATTTATATAACCTAATATAACTGGTCTAATCAACTAGAAACTAAAATCTAGTAGCAATGACGCTATAATAATACACGAAATGATATTCTACCTCAAAACATATAGAACTGACAGCTGTCAGCTTAATAAATAATCAAATTTTACAATGTTGCCAGGTTAAAAATAATGCAAGTTGGCTATTTATGCTCTGTTCCACTTAAGCCATTCAGTAGATGGAGCTGGCAACAGCGCAAACTTGAAGTAGCCGAAATTACATTGGGTAAACTTGTCTCTTGTCTCCAATTTCATCCAATCAGAGAGGTCAAAACTATTCCCTATGCTCTGCAATACTGAATGGCTTAAATGGAACAAGGTATAGTAGTGACCAGTAAAAGTACAACTATGCATACCATCCCGCTAATAGCATTTTATCTGATGTTACTGGCCACTACGTAAAATGCTGCTAAAACCATTTTAAGCTTGCACTTATGCATACGGCTCTTATTCTTTATTTGTTTGTTCATTTATTGGCTTCATCCAGAAACTTTTTAATTGAAATCTAGAAATCACCAATCTGAATCCAATCTCGTATTCATAATCAAACATTCCAGCCGATTATATTGATGAAATAACGCTAGTTTTAGGAATAATTCCTAGATTGAAATTCCACTCACACAGATATTACAGTTAACAATATAAAGCATTGTGATCCTTTGTGCAAATGTTTAGGCTGTAATGATAACTCTATGTTATTACTGAGTTCTTCTGGGTTGGAATTCAATAATCAGTCGGTAATGCCACAGAGAGACGCCATCGCACGAAGCCAGTTATTAGGCCTGACGTTCGAACGCTGTTGATTTTGGAAATATGAACCGTGTTTAACAGAATTGACACATTAATTTAGATTTTGTTTGTTGGTATTTGCTGATGTTTAGCTGTCATGTGTAATTGGGGGCTTTTTACGATTCATTCTGCATTATACTGATTGTCGATGAATTAGGGCACTGATAAATCACCTATGATTTCAAATAATTCGATTATTGCTGTTTATTATTTCTGATTCCAAAGCGCTTAACTTGTTCTTTACTAGATTAAAAAAAATTAAAATGTGTCATACATATGAAGACTGGATGCATTAGAATTAACACAATATTTTATCAAACACAATGCAAGAACAGCCTATGTTAATTTTTGATCAAAATAGTGATTAGCGAGCATTTGAATGGCATTGTTTTATCTCTGTCAATCGTTTATAGATTATTTTAGAGAAATATATATATTTATATATATATATATATATATATATATATATATATATATATATATATATATATATATATATATATATATATATATATACTCGTATATACCGTGTGTCTGTCTTAAAGGTGTACACAGGAGATTAACATGGGAAATCAATTTTTGGCAATTTCCTGGTCGCCTAATTATTTTAAACAAAAATGTGTCAAATAAAAGTTTTAGAGCATACAATTCTGCCTCCAAATCAATAAACAGAATTACCTTTCCATGCATTGTAACGACAGAAATTAAATATGAAAAAATCGAAAATTACGTTGAAAATATCGACAGCCATGGAATTGAACAAATAATAAATAAATGCTTGACGTTTTATCTGTCGCAATTTGATTTTATCTCTAGTTTTATTGTCTGAAATGATTAAAAAATGAACATTTATAAGAATGAAGAGCAAAATTCGTGACAAAATTTGAAAAGACTGCTAATGTGTCTTCAAAAAATATACGTGAGCCGCGTAATCAGAATATAGGACGAGCAGAACATGCGTTACTCTAAGAAAGAGTGTTAGGAATGATAAGTGTAGACCCCTTCTGTAGTACCTACTAAGGCAGATGTATTGGAAATGAATTGAGAGTTCATAACAGCATCATACATAATAATTTTGTTACGCAATGTTGAATTTTTGATATATTCGTATTGTTTAAACAAAACTGTACTTTCTTAATTTTATTTATTTTCATTTTATATTTCTATTATTGCCATAATTAATGATATTTGTTCAAATCAAATTGTCAGAAACATCAAATAAGTTAACTTACGTCGTGACAGATAAAACGTCAAGCATTTATTTATTTTTATACCATGGCTGTCGATATTTTTAACGTAATTTTCGACATCTTCATCTTTAATTTCTGTCGTTATAAAGCATCTAAAGGTAATTCGGCTTATTGTTTTAGATGTAGAATTTTATACCCCAAAACTTTTATTTGACGCATTTTTGCTTAAAATAATTAGGCGAGCAGGAAATTGCAAAAAACTGATTTCCCATGTTAATTTCCTATGTAGACCTTTAAAATAGACACACGGTACCTATATACGCAGAAAACGCCAAAGTCTAACGTGAAGAAAACGTACGTAGGTACAGGAATTGACATCCATTCAACCAATATCATACAAAAAAATACTTCTAACAATTGTAACCAAAATAGACATGTAATCAAAATTTTGAAGAGCCTTAATGCTACAAGCCGAGGCCACACGAGAATACAGGCCTGAATGCTTATCCCTGCTCAATACGTCACGCCAAACTATGAGGCCAGCGCGCTTGTCTAGCCCTATAAAAACAGTAGAGCTACAGCAGTCAACGCGAATGGCATAGCGCAGCACAGAACGTCAAATTTCAATTGTTTTTTGGTGGAGGATATTGCAAAAATGGTTTTAAAATGCTTTGTGTCAATGTGCAATACAAATTACGGAAACATGGCTAAGTTGACATACCTGACATTAGAGAAATTAGAAGCTACACAAGTTTTCCTAATATATGGTGAATTCATATCATGCAGAACATCAAATCTAGTAATGAAAATTTATTTAGGAATATTCAGCAACATTTTACTGAATAATTATAGAAAAAACTGTAAAGAACAAATTTGTAATAAAAAGCAGTTTAACAAAAAAATAAATAAATTAGCGAGCAACTAAATCCATTTTATTTCAAAGTAATGGTTATTCTAAATATAATATACGTACCTTATGAATGTTATTCATTCTTAGTTTCATTATTATCATTTTCATATTATGTTCTTTGTTATATTATTTTCATTTGTTAGCTCCAGATCTAAAGTTTTATTATTATTAATATTTCTTGAATTATTTAAAGGTAAAACATGAGTTTATTCATATATTTAGAACATTTATAATTTGTTTTTTCTATAATTTATTTAGTTATGTTTATAAAATAGTATAATAATAGTATAATATTTGAAGTCATTTACGAGCTGTATATATTTATAAATCACATTTTACAATCCTATTTGTTTAAAATTCCGTATATTTCCTATGCTTACATTGCTGTCGTTCGAAGCGTGGCGTGACAGCAAAAGGCTAGCTGTAACGTCACGAATTGAGCATTCAGGCCTGTATTCTCGTGTGGCCTCGTACAAGCACTTTAAATTACAGAATCAATGTAATCAGCGTTATTAGTGCAGAATGTCAAGTGAAGGTTTTTTGTTGGTTTTTAAATTCTAAATGCTTAATTGGTTATTCTTACATTCAGCCACAAATACATTAACAAAAATATGGAATTGACTGTACGTAATATCCGACTACTATCTACATCATATACAAAAGACACTTTTATTTTTATTTATTTTCCCCTATTTAAATAGTCCCCCTTATTCTTGCCGAATTTTCTGCTCCGCTATCTATCTCTCTAAAGAATTGTTGTCGATCGGGTGCGGATTTGCGTGTGCGTACCGGGTGAGCAGCGCCGTTGATTTGTTCAGGCCACGGTGTGTAACACGTAGAGGGATGCCTCCCCAGGGAATGAACAACACAGACGTGTCCCGCAAGTCTGCTTGACCTCGGTGCAACACTTGCAAATGCGGTCACTCGGTGGACTGAGAATAATGGACCCGCCACCAGAACGAAAATAGCACACCAGATAGGGAAATATCACCACCAATTTAAAATCAGAAACACGGGAAGACAGAGATTTTGATGACATCTTTATCAAGGCAAGTGACTCAAGTTTCGTACTTGTACAGAAGAGAGTCTCTTCATTGTAAATGAAAATACAGTACCATCAAAATCTACACAAGTGAACAACATTTCTAAAAAACAATGTATTGAAATTATTGTTTCCCTCATATGATCTTGAATGATATTAGATAATACAATAAAATTGATAAATTTTATTTTATTTTTGACACGTTTACTTTCTCTGAACTTTATCGAACTTCTATCTAGTCATCAAAACCAAATCAAACAATATTAATCAGATGTAGAAACCTTCACAAAACTTTGGAAACTAATTTCTGGTAATGTTATGCAAAAACTAATACAATGAATGCCAACACAAAAAAAATCTGATGTGGCCAGCACATAATCTCTCGCCAGATATTTTACCTGGTTGTACGCATAAAACGAAAAATATTTTTAATTACAAATACTTATATTCATGTCTCACTACAAAATAATTCTCACATATATTTGTAAAATCTATGGGATATTTTAATATAAATTATGCACAATACATACATTTTCTTTATATTCAATATCCTGAAATTTTCTTTTTCTACCTTCCTTTTATTTTTCTTTAAATTCGTCGTTTTTTCGCAAATTCCTTTTGTATTCTTTTTACGTATATTCTTTTGCGTTGTTGACTTTTTTTATTTTCATAATCTTCATAATGATGTACAAATATTTTTGACAGAGGCATACAAATATTTTTGACAGTGACATTTATGTGTTAAATACAAACATTTGAATTTCTTGCCTTGGAGTAGTTTGAGAATTTTTACATCAAATTATTTTATATGCATTTCTTTATCTCTAAATCTATAGAAGATATAATAATGAATGTATATTTATCGAATAAAGAATTTAACGTTCTTTAATATAAGTATTTACATAAATTTTCGATAAACAATATTTAGATGATTTTTTTATTGTAACTACAACTTCCGGCTGTCCAATTGTTATCACAACTTAATCAACTCTTCCCATTATTGTTAGATTGAGGAATCCGTAGTTAAAAATGTCTTAAGTCTTATAGTATTCGTTTTCTTTATATTCGTCAATTTCTCGCAAATTCCTTTTATATTCTTTTTATGTATATTCTTTTGCGTTGTTAACTTTTTTTATTTTCATATTCTTCATAATGATGTACAAATACAGTGGCATACAAATTGAGGAATCCGTAGTTAAAAATGTCTTAAGTCTTATAGTATTTGAGAATACACACACACACGCACGCACGCACGCACGCACGCACGCACGCCCGCCCGCCCGCCTGCCGGCCCGCACGCACGCACGCACGCACGCACGCACGCATGCACGCACGCACAAGTGCGCACACACAAACACACACACACACACACACACACACACACACACACACACACACACACACACACACACACACACGGACATCTTCGTAAAAATGTCATAATCGGATTCTAGGGACCTTAAAACGTGCTTATTCACTAAAATCTGGATATGCGATTTTTAGCATGAATTCAATACCTCTCTTAGCAAGAGGTAAAAAATCAATACTAGTTTGAAGCTGATGGTACATCCTGTATCCATATTTAGAAAACCTGGGAGTGGGAGAATGACGGAAATTCAGAATTAGTACATGAACTGTCCCAGGATTTCTGAAAATTCTATTAGTTGCCTAATACCACGTTTTATGGTACATCTCTTCCCTGGAAAGTCTTCCGCAATTTTTTTCCCATTCCAATTTTTTCCTTGATAATAAGTTGCAATGATCTCTACTTACTTTACCTAGTGAGGTGCCATTATTAGTAGAAATTTCGAGGAAATTGGACGAAATAGAGCAAATTTATGACAATGTTACAACTAGAGGTGGGCGCGGGCCGTGATTTTGTCGGGTCACGATGGGTCACGACGTGACCCGCGTGATCGTGAATATAATTTAAATTGTGCGTCGTGATTGGACGTGAACGTGAGGCACTAAAAAATTATCGTGCGTGATTGAAATTTAATCGGGCGTGAGTACAAGTTTTCTTCTATTTTTTATTTAAAAAAATGTCAATTTCCATCTTTTACTTTACATTCTTGTTGTTATTTTTATGTCCAAATATGTCATCAACAGTATTTTTTTTGCATAAAAATAGTGTTATTGTTGTACCCAAAATTATATACACAGTTGCTCCGATTTCACTAAAGATATACAAATCTTTAAGCCCGTTTGACACGATCATAATTTTGTTAACAAATTTGTTACCAAATTTATAATGATATTTGTGATGGAATAGAACAACCTATTTGTCCATAAACATTCGTTTTCAATGAAACCAACTTATTACCTAACTTATTACCAATTTGTTACCTAATTTGATAACAACTTATGACTGTGTTAAACAGACTTATGCCCATATTCATAAATGCTCGTTAAAATTCAAAACGACTCGTTAAAATTTTTGACAAATGGAATCAAATGTGACAAGTCACATTTCGATTTATCTGTCAGTGTCGACTCTTTTTACTGGATAAAAATTATAACGAAACGTTAAAAATTTTATGAATATGGGCATGAAATGTACACAGAAACAATTACGTGACACGAACGTGACCCGCCGGGCGTGATCGGGCGTGAGTGCCAACATAAAATCGTGAGCGTGAGTGATCGTGAATCAAACATAAAAAGTCGTGCGTGATTGGTCGTGATTACATTTTTAGTTCCGTGAGCGTGCGTGATCGTGAACAAAAAGTTACTCACGCGCCCACCTCTAGTTACAACTAACTCGAAATATTACTGACAGTTACATTTGTTTCAATAATAATCTACTTCGTTTTTAGCTGATTATAAAATTATCAACGTGTAATAGTAGATTTGAATGGCAAATTCAGATAATCGATGTTCACTTGTTTTTCAATATAATTGTTTGAAATTTGCTAGGAGTACTTTTCAACCCTTTGTCTGTAAGGGATGAAAATTTAAAATCGATATCTCATTGGATTTTCAAACAGGATTCTTTTTTAATAGCCACCCGCCATCCCGTATTGTGAAGTCCACGAATTTTTCACAACAAATAATCGTTAATATCAAATTTATATTATTACTAACATCAAATTAGCCAATCGATATTTTTTTAAAATTAAATCTTCATAGCAAAGACTTTGAGAGTGTTTGATATTAGTGTAGTCTATTAATTTTTCTTTACTTTCTTTGGTGTTTTCTGTTGTGAATTTTTAATTAGTTGAGTGTTGGTAGTGCACGGAAGATGTAAAGGCGCTGGGAGCCTGCAGCCTGCAGGATCGGTGCAGGATCTGCACTTCGCTTTATCAGCGAAGGAGCAGGACGTGACTTAGATGGGTGATAAAGCTCGCCTGGATTCATACCAGAGCTCGTCAAACATTCGCGGAAGAAAAACACAGAAACGAACATAAGAAGAGAAAAATATTAAAAACTCCACCATGATGTACGTTTATTATAACAAAATCCGAATATTGGTAATATTTCTGCATTAAAAATAATGCACACAGAGTTCACAAAAGCGCAAAATGTATCACCTGTCAACTGTCGGTTAGAAAATGAAATCGGCAGAATTAAGTGATATTTTACTAGTATTCAGGTATGTTATATTGTTACAAAAAAATCTGATGTGGCCAGCACATTACCTTCCGTCAGTTCTATGTATTTTGTATAAATGTCATACAGAAAGTTGCTTTGAAAAAGATTATATTTCTTGTACATTATACCTTAAGGCAGTTGTATGTATTTTAAACAAATTCCAAACAGAAAGTTTCTAACAAAAGATCCTATATTTTCAGTAAAATTATAACATAAACATTCTGTCAACTGCACTTGACACTGACACCTTTCAATCAGAATTTTCTATTTTCTTAATGTAGCAGCTGTTTCCACAGTTATAGCAAAGCTGACTAATATACATGATATTTAATGTCTTTATAATTTTTTAACTCTATGTCCATTGAATATGAACTATAAAATGCATTCAAATTGTATAGAGAATAAATAATTCTTTAATATTTATAATAACATTAAATGTGGAAAAATGATATTTAACATCGTTTTTTCAAGAAAAACTGTTAAAATCTTCAAATGAGGGTACTTCCGGTTGACCAATTATAACCAAAATCTAATCAGCTCTTCACATGGCTGTAACGAAGAGGAATACGAAAGAATTATAAGTTTTGGAATTGTAGTATTTGAGTTATCGCATTAGAAAATTTTGTCACACACAGACACACACACACACACACACACACACACACACACACACACACACACACACACATACATACACACACACACACACATACAGACATCATCGTAAAAATAGTAAAATCGTATTCTAGGGACCCTAAAACGTGCTTATTCATCAAAAACTCACCACCGAATTTTTTGACCAAAGACAATACCTTCCTTACCTAAAGGTGACGGAAGGTAAAAATAGTATTGGCAAACCTTTTTTTCACAAATTTAAATTATTTATTTAATGCATGTAAAACGGTAAGCTCTCAAAGGCCAACTGCTATTATCTTACGTAAAATGACTACATTACTATCTAACTGTACATTTGCCACTGCTATTTTATTGATGTAAATCTGACTTTTAAATTCTATTTTAAAAACAGACGGTCATCGGTGGTCGTGTGGTCAATAGAGTACTCGCCTGTCTTGTTGCTCGTGTGGGACCGCGTTCGAATCCCACACGAGTCAGTTTCAGTTTTTAATCAAAAAACCGACATACCCGATGAGTCCGAGTGGCAGCAGAGTTCACTATAAGCTACTCTGCATTAGGGTACCTTTATAACCAGGGTATGGCCATGGACCAAGATCACCGCCATTATCGGTAATTCATTTCCCTATTTATTTGTAATAAATGTGATATTATATTATAAAAGAATATTAAATTATCACACTGTGAATTTATAAAGGTAATAAAAATTAATTAATTTAAGAGTTACACAATTATTATTAAGACATACATTTAGAGGTTATGTAGAATATATGACATGGGTTGTTATTATCACATCTAATTTAATATCTGTAGTTATTATTTACATAATAATTGTATATTCTAAACTTACCTTTTAAAAATTTAAATGATTGTGCTTAATATTGGTAATTTATAGTTGTTTTCAATATGTCAGTAATCGTGGTGGGTATCTTAACAAACTACACAAGTAAATAAAATAAAATATATTACTTACACTTTAAATACATATTAAAATGATAATTAAATGTGTTTTTCATTAAAATAAAACAAATAGCTACGAAAATACATAATAATTTGCGCAAGAACAACACATATAACAGACGGGCCGGTAATGGCGGACGAAACGTGAGCCACGCCATGGCCATACCCTGGTTATAAAGGTACCCTACTCTGCATATAAAGTATAAGCATAAGGGTTTCAATGGTAAAATTTTAAAGTTCAGTTATTTGCTTTCCTATTTATAATTTTTCAATTTTCGGAACTGTACAAATAATCAAAACAATAATAACATTTTTGCAAAAATCATTGATGCCATGGAACAAAAATTTAAACGAAAACGCAACATCTGTCATAGATTCTTAACGTTTAAACTTATTTTCTAAACGAGGAAAATTAAAACACTTTTATTGTAGTTAATAACAACAATGTAATACTTGATTACAATAATGTAATTTGATGAGAACGAAATTTAAGTTTTATGAAAGTTTAAAAGTGAAGAATCTGTGACAGATGCTTGCGTTTTTGTTAAAAATTATCAACAATAGCATATTCGGATACAATATTTTGTTATATAGCAAAATCTAAATAAAATTTTGCTCTAAAATAATTAGGGAAGCAAATAACTGCACATTAAGGTTTTACCATTAAAAACCCTATGCTGCATCATCCAAGTCACCAGCCTGTATATACATATATATACATGTAAATTAAGATAATTTATATAGGTCAAGTGGCCTTATAACAAATCAATACATTATTATTTTTAAAAAAAGGTATAATCGATAACAATAGTATATAATATATATATATATATATATATATATATATATATATATATATATATATATATATATATATATATATATATATATATATATATATGTTATTAGGAGTAGAAAGCGGTCTTTTTGTGTTGAACCCAGCTGTTGCGGCCGAGGATAAGCAAGCTGGGTAAAACACAAAAAGGGCGTTCTACTCCGAATGACATATACTATTTTTTCTTCAAGTGTTTTGTGACAATTTTTTTTGGAATTTTTTAATTGTAGTGTTTGCAATTTTAGCCAAAGCTGGCTGTGTACACTACAAAACAAAAACGATACAACTGTCAAATAACAACTTTCAATATAATCTGTGTTGCAGTGGCAACTGCCGCCGCCAGCGGTGAACTAAGACACTAACATTTTTTTACTAGTACAACAGTAACAACATTTTTGTACTAGTAAGACAATGAACATCTTCTATAGTATGTGTACAGGATATATAATATGAATATTATAATACGCTTGAAGAAAAAGATTATTTCTTGAAGTTAATGTTAAAATTTAATAAATATTAAAAATTCACCAAACAAATTTATGAACTACATTATTTAGTTTTATAAAGAAAACTACTAATTTTTATATACGAGTAATGCGGAAAATTTATTATCAATATACTATAAATTAATAAATTCTTCCTATTGGGAATCACTGCTGAACCGAATCATTATGTACGCGTCTGTGTAGAAAAAGGACGCCACATCAAAATTCATTTCATTAAAAAAATCTAAGGAACAGTCTTAGTTTTTACTCTTCATCTAATATATCTATTCGTCCCAATAAATAATTAATATAAGATCTTTCACGGATTAGTATTATTAAAAACACATCCAATGAAGATATAGTGAAGAAAACAATCTTTTGAAAACCATCACGAATTGATTTGGCCCGTTCTATTTCTTTTTTATCACCGGCTGTTCCGTTGATGACTTTGAGAACTAGTTTGTCATGATAATAAAATTAATGGAGAGGAAATTATTTTACGACAATTACCGTCATTTTTTCCTCACTAAAAATAATTTGATCACCAACAAAAACCAAGATTGGACCACCATTCACCACGGAATTTAATATTTGCTGATTCATTTCATATTTGATTTTCCCCCGAATAATTTGGAAAAGCGAACAATTTACGTAACATATGTTACAATCAAAGCAAGCCGGAACGAAATTAAACTTTTCAGGACTACAAACAATGGCAGAAGTACAGCGACTTCAGACGGTCCACAAAAATCGACTTTTTCACTCTAGGGAAATTTTTGTTTCCAAAGGTTGCGTGAAGTAGAAAATAACTGAAACTCTGGAATCTTTTATTCATCACACAAATTTGTTTGCAAAAAAATTCCTAGGAAGAACTTCTGTTGCAAGAATGATTAATTAGGGTAAGTTTTTATTCATCTATCAATATTGCTTTAACGAATTATTTTTCTATATTTTGTTGCCTTACACGTCCATATTCTTTAATGATGAAAAGGAAAGTCAAATGAGACAAACTTTGAAATAATATTTATCTAATCATACTTCGTTTGATTAACATTTGAAGGTATTTTGAATGAATTTCATTTGTCATAGGATACCTACATACCTATATACTTTTCAATAAATCTTTAAACTGAAGTAAAGCATACTTAGTATAAAATTTCAAATTTTCTCAAACTGAGTCGTGAGAACCACAACTTAGCCACGTAACCCCACAATATTATAAATAAATTATTAATATTATTTATATTAAAAGAGTACTTACATAACACCTTAATATCTAAATAAAAAGAGTACATACATTTTTCTGTATATAAAGTAAGAAAAATATAATCACTCACCATAAATATTGGGAAGAATGGATGAAACTCATACCAGAAACAAAATGAAATACATGAATTCATACTCTCATAAATTTAAGGATACAATGCTATAATTTCGTAACGGTGATTTAGACAAAATAAATGAAATATTGAGACCCTGACTCTCTTTGGACAAGAGACTAGCTTCCCGTTTATTCAGTAGAAATAGTTCTGTTAAAAATACGCGGTTAAACGGTTATTAGTTAACCGGTTACTGCGGTAGAAATAGAAAATCGGTTGCAAGGTTTTTCGTTTAAGCCTGTTTGGATTTATTCGTTACCGGTTAGATGGCTATTGTGATTAGTCGGGTAAAGCAGCAAAGAGCAAATTTTAATGAAAGGATAATTAAATTGACGGATATATTCATTCGTTAAACTAAATAAATTGTTTTCCAATAAAGTATATTTATTATTAGCCGGCTAACCGGTTAGGATTAGTTGTAGTAAAATGAATAGGTAAATATGCCAACTTGTTTTTATTTGCAAATTTGGATAATGACAAATTACTTAAATAGGATAGTGCTATGAACAAAGTATTTAATTAATAGTGGGATTCTGAAACCCAGCATTAATTAACTTCTGGCGTTAACGTGAATTAAGGCTGATTTTGACAGCTGTGGTATTCTGAAATTCAGCGTTACTTAACGTTAACGCTGCTAGCCGGCGTTAATTCACGCTGGACATATCGAAGCGTTAACCGGGAAAACGGCGGGTTGTCTGTGAGTTTTATGGTCTATATAACCCTGATATTTTCGTGTACTGCTATATACCTCCCCGCAGTAAATATATTCGTTTATTTGACGTTTGACACACAGGTTTGGCATATGCTTTTAAAATAGACAGATAAATGTAGTTTTTGTTATGTTTAAACGCTTTTTATTGGTTGAAAATTTTAAAAGGAAAAGATCACATGAATGTATTCGACGTGAATTCACGCTGGCGTTTTTAACGTTCCACTCTCACGCCAGTGTTTCAGAATACCGATTTAACGTTGAAACGTGAACGTTACTATCGTTACTTCACGCCAAACGTTATTTAACGCTGGTTTCAGATTCCCACTATAAATGTCAATTTGATACGAGATATTGTCAAAAATGTTATTTTAGAGATGGAAATAAATTATAAAATGGCGACTGGCAATATACTGTATCCTTCTTTATTATCAGTTCTCCATAAAATAACATTTCCAGATCAATGTTGACAACTTGACTTTTGAATTGAATAATGGTCAGATACACGTTTCTCTGTTCATAGCCTACTCCGAGTCGAAGCAGACAATAACATCGAAATCCACGTCGTCAAAACTTATCCCCGCCAATTTATCCGTGCGCCGGTGCGGCCGAAAACCACGCCGTCGAAAAGTTCTCCCTCCACTATTACGTCCAACAGAACATTTCAGCCCCTCTTTCATCCCAGTTAAAACCACGGTTATTGTAATTCTTTCCGTCCCTGAAAAATTAGGGATGTTATATTAAGAATCGATGGGAGCTAACACGGAGCAAAGCGGAGTGATAGGCTTCCGGCGGATCGCCAATGTAGAGGTTAGGTTTACATTTGGTTTAGGCGAACTTTCCGACGGCTTGGTTATCGACCGTACGGATACAGTGGAGGGGATAAGTATCGCCGGCGTGGTTTTCGACGGAACGGTCTTTACTCCTCTGGCGTCGATTAGAATTGAAGTCTGGCCGTCAGAATAGACCAGAAAAGTGTAACGGTCAAACTTAGGCGCGAAATTCAAAGTCAGTTCATAACGCCGAGAACATAATTTCAATCCCCATGTGTTTCTTACCAAGGAAATTTTTGCTCAATTTTAGAGGCCGAAAAATCTCATAAAAGTAAATCTCTTATGCAAAGCATTATATGTAGCATCTAGACCGATCCTTTATCTCCAGATTCGTACAATAATATTCACATAAACTGTACACAGTTTATAATTATTTAAATAATAATACAACACTACAAAATTCATTGAACGTATGTCTTGATCGTGCATGCTTCATCTTCTATTGTTCTGTCCTATTTACTTGTGGGTGAACGATAAACGGTACCCTTGCTTGCACCAAGCATTTTAATTCTAATAATTTTCTTACTTTACCTGTTCTACAGGTTAAAACTGTTGTAATCTATTACTGAATAAGCAAACTATCGAATTCTTAGCAAGAACTGCTTAATTTCTTTTACAAAATAAATTTTTTTGTCTGTAAAATTAAACTCCTATATCAAACCTATTCTAGGGAATTCAAACTATGAACTCGCGACAAAGGCAAATTCTAACCTAACTTTTCTGGTCTATATACAATCGATAATATAAAGCACTAAATTTATTGGTATTACTTGACTGTTAGTATGATGCAATCATGGTAAACAGTAATAATAGTAATTTAATTAACTTTCCTACGTTTCGATTCCAAATGAATTATCATCATGGATCTGAAATACATTTTTTATACATAATACAAAATTCACGAAAAAATATTTTACAAAAACTAGCTGAAGTTACTTACAGTATACGGGCCTATTCTGTAACTCAGTGGTTAATTTTTAACAACTGGTTAAAAAAAATTATCCAATAGTTATTGATTTGGCAAGTAAAAATTCATTTTTTTATTATATATCAACATACTTGATTGGTCATATTTTTAACCAGTTGTTAAAAATTAACCACTGAGTTACAGAATAGGCCCGAGTACATTAAAAAAATAAGATACAAAATCAAAAATGTAAGGATGAAAATGTCAAAAAGTATCAGAGATAATAAAATACGTGCATACATCAGAAATAACTAAAGATAACTAATGTATATTGTTGCAGCAAAGGTTGCAACCTGCATCTGGATCCCACACAGTTCGTTGACCTATGGTCATCATACTCAAACACAAAACCACTCCTTCAACTTCGAAGAAACCTAAATATTAAACAAGAAAATAATTTGAATAAACGATTAACTATAGAAATGTTGGAAATCCTTAAACATAAAAACGCTATAAATTCACAGACCGACATCCAACATTTAAGTGTTATTTATAAAGAAATTTTGGAAAAACTATATAAAAATATATTAAAAATAAACCAGTAAAATTAAAAAAAAACAATAATAATGTAAAGGTAAAATAAAAAGAATATTAAGGAGAAGTGAGTTAAACATAGAATAAAAATTATAAATAAATAATTACGAAATAAAGTCAAACACATTAAAATCAGTTTTTTCCCCTATTTTATACACCATGTGTCAACGAACTGCATGGGATCTAGATGCAGCTTGAAACCTTTCCTGCAAAAATATGTATTATTTATCTTTAATTATTTCTAAGGTATGCACGTATTTTATTATTTCTGATACTTTTTGACATTTTCATCCTTACATTTTTGATTTCGTAATGATTTTACAACTGTACTTTAACAGTAAGTAACTTCAGCAAGTTGTAAAATATTTTTTCGTGAATTTTGTATTATGTATAAAAAAAATGTATTCCAGATTCCTGATGATGATTCGTTTGGAATCGAAAGGTAGGAAAGTTAATTAAATTACTATTTAATAAACACTGTTTACCAAGACTGCATCTCCAATTATTTCTCATCATCCCTAAAAAAGCACTAAGTCAAGTGATCCCAGTATTTATACTTATTTGAAATAAAGTTGTAAGTCTTCATCATCATTGTAAATAAATAACTATTCATGAGTTGAACCTGCGATCGTGAAACAATATTCTATTTATAGAGGAAGCCGAAACGGTTCTGTATTCGCAAAGAATTGCATTGTGCTTAATAAGAAAGCTCTGGGAAAGAAGTGGCGACTCCGCCGCGGTTGGAATCTCCATTGTGCTGTAATTATTCGTCGCCGAAGTCCTGGCAGGTTCAAAGTATGCGTTAATTAAATACCAAGACTTCAGCAACAAAGAAATGACATTCACTTCTGATAATAATTAAATGGCAATTAGGTCCCAGCGCAAACAATTTGTGAGTTGGGTGGCCCTGTACGTGTATACATTAATGACATCAAAAACGAAGTACGAGATTGAGTGTCTTCAAAGTCAAAGCCAACTCTATTCCCAAATAATTATCTCTCGAGGATAATTGGAACACGTACTAATTAATCAGGTCTGCTGGCTCACTTAGTAATAAAAGTTATAGATTCGGGTTATGGCTCTGACGAACAACTTCGGAGTAGGTATTTATCACACAAATAATAATCCTTTTGATGCATTCTCCCTAACAGCTTTTAATGTCCTTGGGGTACAAATATGACGGATGTATTCAAAATTAAGAGAATTTAATTACTGCATACTGTACTCATTACATTATGGTATATATTTATGATTAAAGTACCACGATTCCTTTGAAAACAAAATGTTTATAAGAGTATACATACGAGCTTTTTAAAAGTATATCAGATAGCCGACCCAGGTGGAGCAGCAATAGCGCTGTCGCTTCACGCTCAAAGGGTCTTGGGTTCAAATCCCGAATAAGGCATGATTCTTGTGTGTGTCTTTCATCATTTCATCTTCATTATCGGCGCATAAAAAATGTGTATTGTAACGTTTTTATTTATTTGGGTGAAGTGCAAATATTAATCAATTATTATTAATTAAAATCAGTGTTTATTAAACTATAATGAAAATGACTTACTAAAATTAAACAATTATTAAAAACTAATTAAGACTAAAACTACAATTAACTAGATAACACTAAAGCTACATTCACAGCTACTTTTTTAATGCGAAATGATAATGCACAAGACATAACTTTAATACATAGTGCTAATGCGAAAGGTTAAGAAAAACATAGCATTTTCTGTAACAAATTTAGTTGATAATTGACACCTGTATTTATTCAAATTACCTGTCAGAATTCAAGTTTATCATGGCAAGAAAGGATTGCTGAAGCGTATTTCCTTATTTAATTTTATTTGAGCACATGGTATTACAAATGTAGCACTAGATGCAGCTATTTGTTTTCTTCGAAATTGAAGATTTTAAGATTTCTCGCAAATTTATTTTGACAGCTGTCACATATTTACTTAATGCATAATGCATAAAAGTTTGGAGTTTGCAAACATTTGTTGCTATGCATTGTGTTTATGCATTATGCGTTAATATTAAAACTAGCTGTGAATGGTCCTGTGCATTGCCATATAACAAACTTCGTTACGCATTATCTATTAGCATTATGTATTAACGTTCTGCATTAAATAAGTAGCTGTGAATGAAGCTTAAAGCCCCATTATCAGCTACTTTTTTAATGCGTAATGCTAATGCATAAGACATAACTTTAATACAAAGTGCTAATGCGTAACGTTAAGAAAAACAGCATTTTCTGCAACAAAATTTAATTGATATTTGACATCTGTATTTATTCAAATTACCTGATGAGCACATGATATTACAAATTTAGCCCTAGATGCAGCTATATGTTTTCTTCGAAAGTGAAGATTTTGAGATTTCTCGCAAATTTATTTTGACAGCTGTCACAAATTTACTTAATGCATAGTGCGTAATGATAATGCATAAGACATAACTTTAATACATAGTGGTAATGCGTAACGATAAGAAAAACAGCATTTTCTGCAACAAAATTTAATTGATAGTTGACATTTGTATTTATTCAAATTACCTGATGAGCACATGATATTACAAATTTAGCACTAGGCGCAGCTATATGTTTTCTTTGAAATTGAAGATTTTAAGATTTCTCACAAATTTATTTTGACAGCTGTCACAAATTTACTTAATGCATAATGCGTAATGCATAAAAGTTTGGAGTTTGCAAGCTTTTGTTGGTATGCATTGTGTTTATGCATTATGCGTTAAAATTAAAACTAGCTGTGAATGGTCCTGTGCGTTGTCATATAACAAACTTCGTTATGCATTATCTATTAGCACTATGTATTAGTGTTATGCATTAAAAAAGTAGCTGTGAATAAAGCTTAACACTATTTATTTATTTAACCAATTAACACTACTATTTATTTCCACGATATTACTAATTATTTATTACGACTATTTATGTCACTTCAGTGAAAGAAGTCACACTTTTCACCTCACTATCTGTCTATTTCTGTAACTAATAGTCTAACTTCCACAGCTTCAGTACCTCCAACTGTCCGTATGCCACAATTTCTCACCACTACTGCCGAGTATCCACTTCCACTTACCATTACTGTCCTCGTATAAGTACCAAGCTTCCCAATATTCTTCAATATTACAGAGTATTCACTTCCATAGTTATCCCGGTATACCAGTAACTTTCCGACTCGTTGTTACTGTCCTTGTACACTACAGCTTCCCAATACTCGTCAACACTACTGAGTATTCACATCCATAGCTATCCCAGTTAACCAGTAACTTCCAGAGTCCTCCACTCGACACTATACTGCATACGCTTACCACGATACTGCTGTGCTTGACTAATACTCTTTGTGAATGTATCTATATGTCTCTCCACGTAACTAACTCTCGAGCATAGCTGCGTCCCTTTTATTAAGCTGCTATTAACTTCCAGAGAGCTCTAGAATATTCGATCGTATAATATTAATGAACACAAATGTTTCAGGCGACCAGAAGTAATTAAACACGTCGCGACTTGTTCGTTTACGTAGCCCGGCTACTAGCACGATTGCGTCATCGCTATAAATACACACTCGCTCATTGCTGCGGCGACGGCGGGCGTTCCACGTTACAATATTAATATAAATAATTCAAGCAAAAACTGTCTCATCCCCATATAATTTCATCGCTTATATATGACAATGTATCAAAAAGCGTGTAAAATAAATAAATAAATAAGTGTATCAGATACAATTTGTGACGAAAACATAATTCTTGTCTATACTTCTCAAGTAAAAACAGAGATTGACATTATTTTCATTTCCTCATTAAATAAAAAAAATATAGCTTCGTAGGTAATATTAAAATTATTGTTCTTAAAAACCCAACGTTTCGGTATACACTTATAACTTCATCAGGGTCTACAATCATTCAGAAACAAGTTAATACATAAAACATTTACTTGAGCATTCGTACAAAAACTTGCAAAAAAGCATACTCGTACAACTGACAACCTAAAGACAGCAAAAATTCTGTGGGCAGTTTTTTCAATGACATCATCGATACTGACTCCTATAGGTCGTTAATAGACCAATGATTCTATTATTATATAACGATTTAAATAAATGAATGCCGTGCGTTGGCGTCAGAAATAAATTATATGCCGTGATGATTTTATTATTTTTTATTTACTTTTTGAATTTTGTCAAAAATACTACGCTAAACAGTTATCCTATTAATCGGTTAACCGGGTACTACGATCTATCAATATAGTTGGTTTTTCGCAGTTACCCGCTTACCCTAACAAATAGTTGACCCTATTAGTCAGTTTTCATGGTTAAATCAGCAAATTGATGATCTAATTAAGTACGGTTAGTAATCATTGTTTACCGGCTACTATGTTTATGGGCGTTGACAGCACCTGTTATGCAGAATTTCAAGAAATAGACTTTTGAAGAATCTTTATCCTTTCTTCAAAATCTTAAAGTTAGCTACATAGATCAAAGGTACATGTTAATTGGGAAACAAGAAAATTTCTAGATATGTCAAATAATTTTATTTTCGGCTCCTTCTCTAAATAACGTAATAATAGAAAAATATACTTTGATATTCAAATTTAAGAAAGTAAAACAGTATATTTTTAACTACAACCCAGATGTCAGCCTTGGTCAATGGAAAGCTCCATTCTGCCACCACACGAACTGCAAGGCACAATGTGGGTTTCTGCTGCTAGTTTTTTTGCCATTTCGGCCTTTACAGCAACAATGGCTTCCAGCATCTGTTCTTCATTATTGTCCATGTAGAATTTGGATCTTCGGGTCCTTTGATATTGATAGGTTCTTATCATTTTTTAGTTACTATACCCTATATTAATTACATACGAATCAAAAAGCCGAAAAATTACATCAAAAACTAGGGACCTTAAAACTTGGTCGTTTACCAAAATCTCGATACGTGATTTTTAACACGATCCCTATACCTCCCTTACCGAGGGTAGCGGGAGGCAAAAAACAAATTAAATAAAAATATTTCTTCCGGTGACCAAAAAGCCCCGCGGTGGCCAAGTAGCCCCAATTTTACATAAATAACATAATACATACTAAGATCGTCAAAAATTATATCCTAGTCTTCACAAAGTGTGAAATATTTGTCCCAATAACCAATATATTTCTCTGAATAGCTTCATTTAATTCTGTTTCTTAAATTCTATCTTGCTATATAATGTTGGGTTTCATTACTAAAATTGTTATAGTGTTTTGTAGATATATTTCGAACTATCAAGTATTATACTGAGTTGAATTTATATTTTAATGCTACAAGTTTAATAGTATCTGCATCATAAAATTTGTCTCCTGGAAAACTTATCTAAACGAAACTAAGACCTGAACGTATTGACATTCAGCCAGTTTTCATTACTAAATAGAAACATATGACATATTTCCCACAAAGTTACAAGATAAAGTTTCAAAGTTTATCTTTCAGCATGCAGTGTCAGTGTGGTTTTTCTTTCTGTAGAAACCATGCAGTGATTCTGCCATTATTCTTAATTAAGCAGTTTGCATAGATTCACTCCACAAAATGAAAACAAATTCTTGAATCTAGCTTTCAATTACATTCACATATAATTAATGATAGCGCTCGCAAAAACACACGTCGCATTCAGTCTTTTATTCGTTCCTTCCACGCGAAACACTCCATCAAGATTTGGCAAGGTATGCTAGAATAATCTCTATGTATTAATTTAGAAATGAGAGACATTCTCACGCCAAATTTCGTTTAAAACAAAGAAATATACAATAGACCCCATTTTCGCTATAAGAGATTTTACCCATGTAATGTAAATGGAAACGTGATAAGTGTTGAAACATATTAGTGCAGTGCTTAATAATTCAATTTATAGAAATTTTACAATACAGACAAAGGTTATTCTAAGGATTTTTTTACACTGCACAAGAAAATAAATCCCTGTATATTCTATTCCCATTAAGCCATTTAGCAGATGTCGCTCGCATCAACGCCAATAATAAGTAGCCAAAATTACATTGGATAAACTTGTCTCTTGTCTCCAATTTCAGCCATTCAGGGCGGTTAAAACTCTTCCCTATATATTTTGATGTAAGATCTTTGTTTAATTCAATTCAAGTTGGATTATAACGAAATACTAGAACATCCACAAATAGAAAAGTTGCGGAGACTAACGCTTCCAGAGTTCTTAACTATTTCTTCGGAATTAAATTTAAAAAATATAAAATCGTGTCTCAGAATAGCTTGTCGGTAGAATCCGAAAATGCGGTTTTCTATATTTATTACAACATGCCTTCTCTGTTAGAGTGAGATCCCCGGAAAGCCACAATGATGAGCGTGAGCACAGAGTCAAGGCAATCTCTAACGGTATTTTTGCTGAGGCCAATACCAATGATGAGGATAAGACAAGCGAAGAGTCTGAGGGAAAAGCTAGTACAATTTTAGTGCTTATACAGGATGTTTCTAAATCTATGTCACTAATTTTAAGGGTATATAGTATTAACTAATATGTTTAGTTCATGTTTTTTTAAAAAAAATATTTGGTTTATTCGAAATAAATAAAAAAAACTGCACACAGATTTTAATTTCCCACTGCACAATTTGCTTTTCCTACTGCACATTTTGTGTCCAACTGCACGTTAGAATAACAGGTAGGTATAGAGTGTGTTTTTTATATATTTCATTTGATTTATGGAGCTAATATTTAAAAAATGTCAATATTAAATCCCAATGACATTAGTAGAATAAACAAGACAATGACTAAGTTTATCTCGACGTTTGAAGCCGCTTCCCTTTTCAATCTCCGAAATAAATGATCGAGATTAATATTTGAAGCCGCTTGAAAATGTCAAGTCAAGCTTATAAAGTAACAGGCTTGGACTTACGAAGCGGTTTGACTTTTGTCGAAATAAAAAGTGAAGCTTTAAATAATGTAAGTACGCATGCGTATATCCGCAATATGTTGCCGTTACTAAATTCATATCAGTTGTTGATTGTTTGCATTTTACCCCATTTTATAAAAGACGCGACATAAAACTTAGAAAAATTGTCGAGAAGCGAAATATTTGGAGTGATGATGAAATAAATGTTTTTTTAATGTTTTTGAAAGAGAAGAGAAAAAACAACATGACAATTTTTATATTTTGGGATTATATATCCAGGATGAAATTAGATCATATACCTCTCCCTGTCTGTCTGCATAATCGAGTATTTAACTATCTTTTTTTAGTCGATACGAATTTAAAGAAGATTGAAAATAACTGAACCCTATTTTCAATTCGCTAAAATAAACCAATAGGATTTTTCAAGTCATAATATACTAGAAGCCGCTTGAATTATCGAGATAAACGTAGTCAATGAGCTATATTTTGTTTTACACAAGTCGTAGTTTCTTGCGATATAAAACAGTAGATGGACGTATATTTCATTGTATTAAGTGATAATGACTAAACTAATATTAAAAAAAAACGATCATTTTTGTAAATTTGTCTTTATAAAAGAAGACACCAGGTATATGAAATTTTTCTTTTAACAGATAAGTATCATTATTTGAGGAGTGAAATTTCTACACGCTCAATCTGCCGTAACATATTTTTAAAGGACAGCAATAGAACATCATAACCCACTTTAATAATAAAAACTGCACCGAAACAATATTTAATAAATCAGAAGATAGTAGCAACAGTGTCATACAATTTTGTAACTATTTTTTCAACAATATTTTTGATGAGATTGCAGTCAGATTCCTAAGGAACTCGTAGCAAAATACTAACATTATTTTCTTGTTAAAATATCCTTACAATTCTGGTAGTATCATTTAGGATTGATATCTGTCAACTTAAATAGCAAATCCATTGCAAATGGATTGTATATTGGTCAATATATTATACTATGACGGTGATCGGGAAGTCATATCAATAAAATACGATGGAATACGTGCTCAACAAATGGAAAATAATTAGCATATCAGTTTGCCAGATATATCGGCCCATAGTATCGACTGATACAGAAATCGCCAAATAGTCTGTATTTGATACGATGTGCACGTTATGCAAAACAGGAATCGGCAATAATTTCGCAATAAGGAACTCATAACGCAGATGAAGTTAAGTTATAAATTAATAAACTATTTAAAGTGCTAAATATATAACGTTCATTACTTCAGTACTTTTATATAGTTGTTCTCTTTTTTAAGAGCATTGGGTATACATCTGTACTAAAATATGAAGCGAAAATACAAATAAATTGTTTCTGTACTAGAACTATTAACATTTTAAAAAATTCAACATTAGACCAGCATACGAGGACTTCTGATATGAACCTGCATCTAAAAAAAAAATATTATTGAAATATATTAGTATGGTATTACTAGCGAATGGAAGTTGACGTTTAAATTATTTTATGGATGTGGTTTCTTTTGAAACCCTAGAAAAGAATAGAATTTTACGAAATATTCAGGTATGAAATTTTTACATGAACCCATTTAAATACTGAACTAGGAAAGCACTAAAATACATTACTATGTCTGGCTGAAAATAGATGGGGGGTGCGTTTAAAATATTTTTTGCATGATCGGGTTATTTTTTATATTTACCGATAGTGTTTCCAAGACAGTAGGTCTTATTTACAAATTACTGAACGGTAAGTGATATGCTTCACTTACCGTTCAGGAGGCGAGAAGGTAAATTAATAAAAACAAAAATCAAAGCTTACTTCAAAAATGACAAATGAAATTTTTTAGTCAAATAATTTTCAAATCTTATTTTTCTTTTAAATTTTGTGCGTCGATGGTGCAAAAAATAGTATAAGCATCACGAACGTTAAGGAATTACCGATCTCAGACAAAACATTGTCTTCGATCGGTAAACTGTCCTTACAGTTCTTAATACTTAATATACTATTAAATATTTTTCGTTTATGTTGATTATAACAAAATATTTTTTTAAACTATTTAGTTTGGCAATTCTATGAAATAGGATTAATTTTAATTTCCTCTAAAAGTAATTCCGACTCGAAGATTGCTTACACGTGAGACAAACAAACTAAAATTTGCAGTATTAAATTTTTTAAATACATCCCTGAATCCTGTTGATAAGGTCATTTTAAATGCCTCCTGGTATTGAGTACAATTCTAATCTTCTAATAACGGAGTACATAAGTGTCAGTTTCCTTTCAAATCAAATATAGGGAAATATTTTCAAAAGAAACTACATCTATTAAATAATCTAAACGTCAACTTTTATTCGCTAGTCAGACCATATTTGACTTTCACTTTCAAAACAAAAAAATTACTACTGAATTTTGGTTTTCCCATCAAAATCAAAGTCCAGTACCAGTATTAATGGATTTCAATAATTATTTTTTTAAAATACAGGTTCATATCATATCAGAAGTAAATTTGTCTAATATTGAATTTTTTTAATGTTAATAGTTCTAATAGAGGAACAATTTATTTGAATTTTCGCCTCATATTTTAGTATAGATGTACACAATGTTCTAAAGAGCCGATTTTCATACGATAATTATTAAAATAATCACAAATATGAAGTATTTTAACTGTATTTATTTAATAGTTACTAACATGGATACTACTCTAACAATCTAGCAACAACTTCGCTAAGAGAAGAACACGAGACAAGCTGTGAGGTAGACATGCTGTACCTTGTTAAACTGTTTCAGTTCGTACTGTATTGTTCTTTGTTGCAGTAATTTGATATTTTACCGGAATAAGTGCAACTTTGAGAGCCTATAAAATAAGTCTACCAATGCAGTTAAATCTGTACAAATATATCATAATTACCAAAATCTGTGAATGAAAAAAGCTGACTGATATATCCATTCCCAGACATTGGTAAATAAGTCGTAATGGTATATTAATATTTATATTAAATAATTATGATTGTTTATTAAAGTTTCAGAATATCAGTATAAATCGTAGTCATTCTATTATGACTTTAGGAAAGAGAAATATGTGATAACTAGATTAGATCATTGTAAATCTATCTACAGAACTTAAAGTATTGTGGATTATGGCAAAATAATGGTCGTATAAAATTAAACGATAACGCTGGTAAACCTATTAAGGTGTAAGATGACAAAAGCATAATTCCTGTTATTGTTTTTAAAAACAATTTCCACTCAACGACAACAAAAACAAATTTAAATGACAAAACTTCCAAACGGCATAGTAAATTAAAATGTGACAATTCCATACGAACATTTGTTTTGCCTTTTCGGAATTAAAAAATGCAAATGAACACATAAAAATAACGAAGTTCGTTTACCACTGCAGCCACATTATGAAATTCAATTTCGAACGTACGAGAAAAAATATGGGCTGTTCGCACACACAGAGGAGTAATTTAAAATTACACCAGCTAAAATTGCACGTAAATTTAAATAATATCGTCGCTATTAACTTCCCTATGGTCGCAAATATTAATTAAAACAAAAGGAGAAGCGCTCATTTGTCAATGAAAGATACTGATTCACCCAAATGCAGGATTTGCCAAATAAAAATATTATACATGCACCATAAAGCAAGGACTTATTACAAGAAAATATACTATTATTATTGGTATGCCATACAATAATTATATAATACAAAAATATAAAAACAAAAAAAAAATCTGATGTGGCCAACACATAACCTCTCGCCAGATATTTTACCTGGTTGTACGCATAAAACGAAAAATATTTTTAAATACAAATACATATATTCATGTCTCACTACAAAATAATATAAATATAAATTGTGTACAATACATACATTTTCTTTGTATTCAATATCCTGAAATTTTCTTTTTCTACTTTCCTTTTCTTTTTCTTTATATTCGTCATTTTTTCGCAAATTCCTTTTATATTCTTTTTTATGTATATTCTTTTGCGTTGTTGACTTTTTTTATTTTCATAATCTTCATAATAATATACTTACAAATATTTTTGACAGAGGCATACAAATATTTTTGACAGTGACATTTATGTGTCAATTACAAACATTTGAATTTCTTGCCTTGTAGTAGTTTGATCTGAGATTTTTTACATCAAATTATTTTATATGCCTTTCTTTATCTCTAAATCTATAGAAGATATAATAATGAATTTATATTTATCGAATAAAGAATTTAACGTTCTTTAATATAAGTATTTACATAAATTTTCGATAAATAATATTTAGATAATTATTTTCTTGTAACTACTACTTCCGAATATCCTGAAATTTTCTTTTTCTACTTTCCTTTTCTTTTTCTTTATATTCGTCATTTTTTCGCAAATTCCTTTTATATTCTTTTTTACGTATATTCTTTTGCGTTGTTGACTTTTTTTATTTTCATAATCTTCATAATAATATACTTACAAATATTTTTGACAGAGGCATACAAATATTTTTGACAGTGACATTTATGTGTCAATTACAAACATTTGAATTTCTTGCCTTGTAGTAGTTTGATCTGAGATTTTTTACATCAAATTATTTTATATGCCTTTCTTTATCTTTAAATCTATAGAAGATATAATAATGAATTTATATTTATCGAATAAAGAATTTAACGTTCTTTAATATAAGTATTTACATAAATTTTCGATAAATAATATTTAGATGATTTTTTTCTTGTAACTACTACTTCCGGTTGTCCAATTGTTACCAAAACTGACTGGTCTCTTCCCATTATTGCTAGATTGAGGAATCCGTAGTTAAAAATGTCTTAAGTCTTATAGTATTTGAGATATAGTGAATCCAACATCCACACACACACATCCACACACACATCCACACACACATATGGACATCATCGTAAAAATGTTATAATCGGATTCTAGGGACCTTAAAACGTGCTTATTCATTAAAATCTGGATATGCGATTTTTAGCATGAATACAATACCTCTCTTAGCGAGAGGTAAAAAAATGTCATCACGTCACTAAACCTAATGTTTCGCCCAGCAAACCAACACGATAAGGATGCATCTTCTCCAGAAATTCCTCGTTCACGTTAGTGGAAAACTATCCGCAAACTCTGACAGAAAACTGGCCTAATCAAATTTTATTTTGGCAGAAAATAATACAATTTAATGCGGCTTGTGTTACTTCAGTTTTAGACATATTATGTTCTTGATCCACAATTATATAAAGTTGGTTTTATTTGGTACCCTCATATTGATACTTTCCTACTTGAATTTTTTGTCAGGTAGGATATCGGTTGCTTTTACTCTGTGTTCTGACATCAACACTGTATCCCACATTAGGTTGCTTGCCGCAATCGTAATTCCTAAGGGTTGCTAGGAATAGTTTCTGTAAACGATGCAAAAAATACCTAAAGAATTTTATAAATAGCTTTACTGTTTTTCAAAGTAATCTCCTTAAACATTTATACACTTTTGCATGCGTCCGAACCAATTTGGGAAACAGTTTTTCCAGTTTAGATCTGGAATCTCAGATACCAGTGCTCGAAACCTCTCCACAGCTGTTTCAGGTGATAAAAATCGCTCACTAATCATTTATTTTTTATTGACAGGAACATCATTAGGCGATAAATCTGGTGAATATGGACAAAGAGTCAACAGTTCAACATGTTTATTACTTCAAATTCACGAACATAATAAGAGCTGTCATCGTGATGAAGAATGATTCGACGATTTAAGGGATGCACTGAGTTGAAGAACTGTGTTTGGATATTAGACAATATCGAGAAGGTTATTGGCCAAACACTGGGTGTCTAAGACCAGGCATAATGTCAGTGAATCGTTTATTTTTTCTGGCAGAACTATGCTGCTAAGTTAGAACAATTAGTTGAAAATATACTGAAAGATTTGCCAAATCACCATCAAGGTTGTTGTCGCACTATCGTATGAGTATTCAATACTCCATGTAAGAGAATGTAACGATCTATGACTAGCAAAGGCACGTAAGAAATTCATTGACTTCAATGGGACTTTATTGCTCAATATCTTACGAGATATAGAACGGTCTTGGGTTAAAATGCCAGTGAAGTATACACATTTTTTCACACATTCTACTTTGTTGTTTATTTATTAGTATTTATTGAGAACCACTATTACTTATTAATTAACGTATTAAGCCCACTATTTTAGAAGTAGGGTGTGTCATGTGAAACACACTTAAATAAGTCTCGAAATATATTTACTCAGATGTCGACGAATCGATAATTTTTAACACTAAAAACATTCAGATATTGTCAAAGTTTGCTGCATAACATTTTTTTAAAAGACAGCTTTTACTTCTTTAAACATTCAGATATTGTCAAAGTTTTCTGCAAAACATTTTTTTAAAGACAGTTTAACACAAAAAAATATGGAATTGTTGCAAGGGACGAGGATGCGCCATTAGAAACCAATTATAAAAATATCATGTTTATTATTTATGATAAGCTGCTATTCTGCAATTTTTATTATTGTTTGTAGTGTATGTTGCATATAGTCCGTTCCTAGAAACTCTTTTATATATAAAAGTAGGATTGCTGAAGAGTGGCATTTTTTGTGTTTTAGAAATGTAAAACAGAACAGAGGTATTTTGCGAAAGAGGAATTAGTCCCGTACATGTAGAGCGTCGTGTAAGTGGTATTAATTTCCAATGTAAAACTCTCTCGGTACGGGCTTGGTCACCTGCTGTTTCCCGGGCTCCGTTCCGATGATAGTCGCCTGTAATTAAATTTTAGATCGCGACAACGACACTTCGTGCATTTTTAATCTTAATTTGTGTTTATTGCGTTGAAAATGCCCCCGTGAAAAAGTGAAAATTAAATTAGAACTTTCAGCTTGTCCGAAATAATTGCCTTCTTTCCCTTCGACGCATCTAGCCAACTTTACCTGGCTTAATTTTTTCCTTTCTTTTTTATTTTTGTGACCCGTGGGAAGAAAAATCACATTTAATATATAAAAGTTTCATAAAATTCTTCCGGCTTAGTACGTAACGCATTTCACAATTAAATATACTTCTCTTTTATTCTCTTTTCGGTGGAAAAATTGCGTTTGCAGCCAAGAACCTGACGGGAGATTAACATGACGTATTGTGCCACTCACCATATTAAAATTAGGCCTTCGCACACTCATTCGTGCAGCTGGACTCTTCTGAACAACGCATAACAACATTATTTCTATCTCAAAACACTCTTTCATAAAAACCTTCACGAAATTTTTACTCATCGTAAAGCAATACCCAATAATGTCAACGCCATTAATAGATTGACATCTTATCTCTTAACTCCGCAACTTTTAATTAAAAGCAAAAGAAGGGATCATTTATCAATGCAAGGATACAGATTCGCATTCTCGCATACGATTCTCCTATTGTCAAACGGATGAAAAACGTCGCAGGCGCGCACACTGTCCCGTATCAATCTCTTTCTTCGCGAATTATTACCACATCAATAAAAACATCCTCAGCATACGGCATGCGAGCAAAAACACCCACCCCCCGAAATAGGAAATTTCATATTGGAATGCCGTACCACCCTCAAGCATTTATTTATCTCCTTTTTTCACAAACATACATATCATCAATAGCAAATTTGATACGACTACAGGCCATTCCCGTTTGTATTTAGAATTGGATATAAGCGAACCGATCTAATACTGAAGTGAACTAATCATCATGATTTTAAGATGACTAGGTTTTGTATTCAGTACTATTACTCAAATAAAATTAACTTTGATTTTTTTATGAAGCTTGAATATAAGTTCTGTAGCTATTAATACTATGTTCCGTAAGTCAACAAAAAAAAAAACAGTATCTTGATTCCGGGTACACCATGGTTCCTGAATATTATCATATATTTCGAGACATATTGACATTGAATTATATGCCATTTAAAATTGACACAACCTAACAAAAATAAAAATTAACCAAATGAATGATAACGTTGAATATGACAACAAAATTGAACATTTTATTACATTTAATGCCTATAATAATAACACAACCAACAATATAACAAATATAAACAATGTTTTCATACTTACATTTTTTAATAATTAATAGTAATACCACTAGCGGTTTAGAAATATGACATTGACGTATATTGTTTGATTTTGTTATGATGATGTTTGAAAATAGCGGTAGTGGGGGTAAAAATACCAAAGAAACCAGGATTATTTCGTGGTTGCCTTGGTCCGACTTTTTACAAACTTTTTTCAGGAACCGCGTTCCAAATAGAAACCGGTAACTAATTTCCGATTTTACGGAACACAAATCAATAAACCTGTTCGAACTGGTTGCGTTACGGAACATAGTATTAATAAGATGTATGTAAATTTTTAAATCATTGCATCGCCTAAAACCATAACCAGGGATATTTGGAAAAATGAAAAGAGACAGTTTGTAAAAATGTAACACGTACACTTTGTAATAGAAATAACATTTAAAAAAGTGTGTCGATTTTTGTGAATAAATTAATTATTGGTTATAATTTTAGTATTTTTTAAATATACTGTTGCAGTACTTAATACGACAAAAAAATAAATAATAAAAAGTAGGCATGGCTAGAAGCAAAAGACAATTTACGATTTAAGGCATGAAAAATAAACCAATAATTTATATTTGTTGTTATAATAATAATAGTAATAATAATAATAATAATTAATAATAATGAAATATTAAAATAATTGCCTTTAATCGTGTATTTTGCTTGTAACTCGTGCATAAGAAACAATTGAACTTTTTTCTAAAATTAATAGGCAAAGAGATATCGCCAAATCAAAATTTTAATATTAAATTTCCTATGTTCGGAAAAAAGTAGACACCCGGTATGTGTAACAAAAGCATATTCATGGAAAACTAATTATAATTTGTATGACTATAAAAATGCATTTATTTACAATAGTAGGTACTCTAAACAGTTTCTGTAGAAAGTTACTTCACTTCTCAAGCAGTCTCATTTCTATTCCGTGAGTAATTGGCTGGCTACCACAACGTTTCGTCTAATATACAACCACCACTACACTGGACCATATACACTGCATACCCGTTACACCATATAAAGGGTAGCGTTTGAATTATTTTAAACACACTATAAACTGTATATCAATTGCAGAAGTTGTAGTCTGACTGCAATCGCCTCATAAAAATACAAGTAAAAGTATAAATGAAACTGGTAGAATTTTTAACCATGTATTGACGAGGTGCTCCTTCAAATATATTTATTGCTGGTGCAAAAGTAATCAATTCTCAAGAAATAAGGATTCTTAATTATTAGGAAGGTCAAAATACTTCCAGCTAAAGATTAACAAGGGATATCAACACTAATTCATTCGCTAATAAAAAATGAGAATTAGCTTGAACTTTTTTGCGAAACGTTAATTTTTATTAACCTAAATATATACCTACATATTTACATATGCTGTATTGACTTCCTTGCCTATTGTTCTATTTACTTTTTTCTTTTTAAAACGTTACTATTATTAATTAGAAATGATTAGTTCTTTGACAGTGACATTTATCTGTCAGTTACATACATTTCAATAACTACGCAACCAAGGAGTTTTGTTTGTGTAAAGCGTAGGCTCCAGGAGTTAAATTATAGATAATTTTATAAATTTATCCATAAAATATATAGAAAAAGTATTCATGCAAATCTGTAGAAAATTTAATAATCTTTAATTTTTATTATAACATTATTGTCGAAAAAATAACATTTAAAGATATTTTTCGAAGAAAAACTATTGTGAGCTTCTAGTAAAGTGCCATTTCAGGTTATCCGATTTACACCAAAATCTAATGGGCTCTTTCCAGTACAGAAAAAATTCGAAATACAAGGTGTCGAAATTTTCTGAATGATAGTATTTGAGTTAGAGTGGAGGATCCACACACACATACACACAGGCATCATCGTGAAAATGTTAAATTTGGATTCTAGGGACCTTAAAACGTGGTCATTTACCAAAATCTCGATATGCGATTTTTAGCACAATCGTAGTACCTCCCTTACCAAGGGTAGCGGAAGGTAAAAAATGAAACGACAAATTTTGTTGTTATACTTGAGAAACTATATTGGATTTAGACAGAAACTGTGGTCTATACTGGCTGAAATATAACATCTTCTGAGCTTTTTTAAGTACAAAGATTCCATCTGAAGGCCACGCTTAGATGCTTTGATGATATATTTATTTATTTTTCCCGTTTTCTTGCCCTGTAATGATGTGTTCTCCCTTCGGGAAAGAATGTTGTTAATCATGAGGGTTAAGTAGCTGCTGGCAATTTCCTCGGCTTTGTCCAGTCCGGGTTAATATGTTATTTGGCGCTTTTGTCGAACATGAACAATGTGTCTAGAGCTGAGTAGCTTGGAAACTGAAGGCTGCTCGATCAATCACGATGTATGTTGATAATGCGCCCTGTCAATGCTTCCATTAGTGGCCTGAATCACTCTTGTTCTCACACCTAGTTAACTCACCTTAGATGGCGGAGACGGGAACGAGACAACGGAAAATAAACACACCAGAGAAATTTTCACCGATTACTTATATAATATCTTGCGGCAATTAAGATTGCGAGGGTCCCCAACATGAAGCACAGAATGTGGTAAAATTCTGTAATATCTCCAGAGTATCCCTTTGGAAAATGTGTTACTAGACAAATACGATCTAGTTTATACTAGGGTCAACATAAAGCTTCTACTCTTCTTAAGGTGCATTCACAAATGAAAATTGGGTTTATGGTTTTTGTTTAGATTTAAGTAAGTCATTCATAAATGCAAGTTTAATTTAACTCTAATTTAGTTTTGATTGTACTGGCATCTATGTAAATGCTTCAAAAACTAGATTAAAATATCGGTAGAGCAATACTTAATAGATACCTGTGTGCCTTGAAACTGTCATTCGCTTGGCATTATTGGTTATAAATAGTTAGGAATTATTCGACTATAGAAATTATTAATATAGAGAAAAATAACGGAGCTGCAGTCACTTCTTGTTGAAATTTTATTAAAAATTAAACATATACCAACGTTTCGATCACAATTTGAACATCATCAGGGTAACGTTTAAGGGTAAATTTAGAAAAACATGAAAATGAAAAAGTTTTGTAGGGTCGAACCTTTCGTCAAAATTACAATAAATAAAAAACGTGCGTGACGAAAGGTTCGACCCTAAAAAACTTTTTCATTTTCATGTTTTTCTAAATTTATCCTTAAACGTTACCCTGATAATGATCAAATTGTGATCGAAACGTTGGTATATGTTTAATTTTCAATAAAATTTCAACAAGAAGTGACTGCAGCTCCGTTATTTTTCCCTATATTAACTATTGGTTATATTTCAGCAATTAAATGTTGACAGTTCTATGTTCATGTTCTTCTCGCATTTGTTTAAAAAGCTGATTCTACCAAGTGAATACTAAATAAAAATGGGTGTGTATATCTATATCGTTTCACATTCGTTCTGAATGGTGAAGTTTATGACGTCAAACTAAATTATAAACCTAAAGTTTGGACCTTGCGATGTTTAGCTTTATGATTTGGATTTAGAGACCCTAAATAAAGTCATTATATAATATGCGGACAAAGTATCCATAAATCTAAGCCTAATATTCATTTGTGCATGTACCTTTAGAAACTATAAAAAAATCACAATTAAAAGATAAATTGTAGCTGATATTTGTGATTACAAACTTGGATCAAAGAGGTCGCGTGGCTGGGTGTATTGTAATTCGGACGGCTGGGATTTGAATTTCCACAGACGTCAAACTTGAAATTTCAGAATTATTTCCAATTTTAAAATAACACAAAAATGAGTCAGTTCTCTCTACAAAACAGCTTTAAGAGTCCGTGAGGTAACGCCATGTAAACACAATACACGGTATAAATATATCGTCATTACCGAAACCTGCACATAGAAACAATTTGGCACATCCAGATATGCGTTACTCAATAAATTATAACAGCGCACAATTTAGTAGGCCTTTTGGTAAAAATTATTCATTAAAACAAATATATTATAACACTACACACCTAAAGGAATAACCTGAATAACCTACAAAACCGAAAAATAAAAAAAAGGAATTAACTCATATACTCGCCCATGATTGTAATGCAGTATAAACAGAGCAAAGTGGTAGAGGTAAAATACTCTAAATTTCGGATTAAATAACATATAAATTCAATTAAGAAATAGCATGAGCCGCAATACAGAGTTTTCCGATAATTGCCTCAAAATGAAACATATTTTTAATTGGGACTTAAAAAATAAAGAAAGCTGTACAGAAATATACACCTACTAAAAAATAATTATATTAAATTATCTGTGATATCCGAAAGACGAAATTATTTTCACCGTTATAATAAATATTTATGAAAAGCCCAAGCACAGATTTAATAAAATGGCCACTTAATATTGTCACAAACTGAAATATTACGGACAGATATTAATTAATTCATTTCTATTGCTTCATGCGCACATATTAGATCAAATTTAGGATATTATGTACCCAAATCTTCATTTTCACCATATTGTGATATGATATGAAATAATAAATTTATATCATATCACTTTAGTGTCATGAATAAATAAATAAATATATCATCACGGCTTATTACCCATTGCTGGGTGTGCCAATCTGCTTTGTACACAGATGTCGGTAATGATGAAATATTTGCATCGTGCGGGCGCTTACCAGGCGTCACCTCACGGGCACTCATTGCTGGCGTGGACAGTGCACCACAGGGGTCAATTTTGCGTCATGATATTGTTTATCAAATATCAACAAACAGAAACACCAAATTCGTATTTTCTTGTTATGCGCAACCCATATTGTCAACCTACGGAAAATACATACCTACAATAGAGATTAGCTCCGAGCAAAAAAATGAAAAATTTTCACTGCATATCGTTTCGGTAAAAATTGAGAATTGCCCCTAAAAAATTAATTTCGCTGCATACCGAATGTTCGGCTTTCAGTACTTCTATCAAATTGTTGTGGGGAGAGTTGTTGAAGAATTTTTGTTCATCCTTGTATTTGTGGCGAATCCATCTGCACTCATGGTTTTTAATCGCCTGAAGCGATGATGTAAATGAGACAAATTACAACAAATTGCGACAATTGTTGCTCGACCGGACAGATTTATTCGCCATAAAATGAAATTATTGTGTAATTTTTCGTCGCGTCCCGAACGCTTGATTTGTTTGGCAGCCCCGCAGCCCCCGGACGGGACGCGTCGGCGTTTTGTTTCGCGGTGCGTCTGTCACGCGCTGTGATATATTTACACAAATAACGCTAGCAAATGAAAATATAGTGCCGCCGTCGCTGTGCCCCGTTGCGCAGTTTTATTTGTCGGCCGCACAATGGGACCGCATGCAGATCTTCGCGGGAGGCCGAACAGGGAGCCGCCGACGACTCTATACGGATATACAACATCCCTAATTTCTTTTTGACTTTACTCACAACCACCTAAATTCGACACGGAATTTTATCCCTAAAAATATTCTCCTAATCAGCATCAACAGTGAGTAAAAAAAGTATTTGCACACAACGTATTCGTTTTGTAACTACGTAACTCAATGCATAGTGCCAATTTAAAGGATAGAACTGCAAGGAAAACCCCCTTTAGAGACATAGGCAAAAACGATTGCAGTTTGCAAGGCTCACTTAAGTAAGTCTAATGAGTTTTGGTAACATATAATTTTTTCGGATGAAAGTAAATACAATATTTTTGGATCTGAAGACGAAAGCCCAATACGGTAGTAAACAGAAAACATATTCAACCTACTGTAAAACACGGTGGAAGAAATGTCATGGTTTGGAGTTGCATGGCACATAAGAGTATTTGAAAACCTTGTATTTATTGATGTGAATATGTATGCGAGGTGTTACATAGAGATATTGTGTAAAAATTTGTGGTAAAGTACTCTGAAATTGGGAACTAGTGAGTTATATTTTTCAGCAATACATGGACCCCAAGCATACCTACTGCTAAAATAACCGAAGAATGGTTGTTGTATAACGTAAGAAGAAGGCTGATTACTCCTCCGCAATCACGAGACCTAAATTTGTAGAACCTAAATCTGAACTAGAAGATGACCCTCAAAATACTGGTCGAACTATTATCACCAGTCATTCGGCCCACAGTTTTTTTAAAGTCATAAGTAAGATTTTGTAAAGTTTTTTAACCATTTGTGTAGATTTTATAATTTGTGGAAAATGGTAACCGGCCCAACTAATATGAGTTTGGGCTCGTATTATAAAAAGTTTACATGGAAAAACTGTCTCATCCCCATACATTGCCGCTATATCAGAAAGCTTGTAGTAACAAAAATTATTATATGAATTCTATTCAGGTAGCCCATGATTTAAGACAATTTTCCATACAATGTATTATGTATTACCATTTTATAGCAGCATCTCATTTTGTAATTATGTACTGTGGGACATCCAAAACGAATCGCTTCGCTTAGATGAACACGTAATATGAGCAGTTTTAAAATAAATATTACCTATTTTCTAATTGCAGAAAAGTGCTCAATATGATGCGCGTTTCACGACAACTTTGAATGCCCGTGAAATGAACCGCCTTCTACGGTACAAATATATTAGGTACATATACACTCGTGCCATTAGGTCATTAATGAAATTTTTTAGTTAAAGCGAAATGGCCTAACGATTTAGATATTTATTTAGTGATTATATTAAAATTATGAAAGATTAATTTAATTTAGGCCCGATATTTTCATCTCTAGTTAAACTCTCTGTTAACTTAAGTGCCAGTTAAAATAAAAAAATGTCGTATCGAAAAATTGACACGTGTGTAATTTTTACAACTTATGCTATAATATGACGCTACCTTATTTGTTTTAACTGGTAGTTTCGTTAACTGATAGTTAATCCATAAATGAAAATACCGGCCCTGAAACAACTAATCCTACTTGTGCTCTCTCCTCGACAGTTTTGAGAACTGGTGAAATGACGGCTAGTATGGTATGACTAGCGAATGAAAGTTGACGTTTAGATTATTTAATAGATGTGGTGTCTTTTGAAAACATTTCCCTATATTTGATTTGAGAGGAAACTGACCCTTATGTATTCCGTTACAAAAGATTGGAATTGTACTCAATACCAGGAGGCATTTAAAATTACCTTTGCAATAGGATTCAGGGATGTATTTAAAAAATTAAATATAGCAAATACTAGTTCGTTCGTCTCAGGTGTAAGCAACCCTCGAGTCGGAATTACTGTTAAAGGAAATTAAAAATAATCCTATTTCATAGAATTGCCAAACTAAATAGTTTAAAAATCAAAATATTTTGTTATAATTAACAGAAACGAAAAATGTTTAAAATATTTTAAACGGACCCCTGTTATGATATTCAATTACCCTAGTCGGTCATCTATTTTCAGCCAAACATAGTAATGATTTCTCTACTTTCCTAGTCCAGTATTTAAATGGGTTCATGCAAAAATTTCATACCTTAATATTTCGTACAATAGGGTCCTATACCATTTTTATTTTAAATTTTTTTCTGTAAGAACAAGATGAAATAAGAATTTTAGTGCAAACGCGACTTTTTACGTAATAAGCGAAATATGAATTTTTAAAGTTAAGAATTTCTTGCGTGACGTATCGGTTACTTCCAGTAGTCGACAAACTGTTAGTTCTAGAGAGAGCAAATTTTTTCATGTTTGCATAGCTGAAATATTTTTATATAAAAACATACGTTATACTCACGAAGAAATTATTATTAAGCATAAATATCGTAAATAATAAGCATCTTTTTCTTAATAAATTATAGAACATTGAAACAGTTTGACAATATTATGACACAAAGTATGACGGCGGATGGCGCTAGTGTTTGTTTGTTTTGATTAGTTAATATTATTATTATTTAATTAATATTACAAATTGATTTAATTATAAATAATATATAAATATATAAATTATTGTTAATATTACTAGATATTACATAAAATTGAATTTTTTTTTGTTAGGTTATACAACAACGCGACAGTTCATAATCTTTCAAAGATGAACGCAGCAGACGCGCGAATCTCGTTTTTAAAATCAAATTCTTAGGACCTAATGCGTCATACCTAATTGGTAATCAACTTTAACCGCTTGTAGTTTGCGACGTAATCAATATTGAAACAAAAATTTTTCACTAATACTTATTAATTTATGTATATATTCGTTTTCTTATTTAAGTTAGTTAAAATTTGACTATGGTATAGTACCCTATTCTATTCTTCTCTGGGGGTTCAAAAGAAACCACATCTATAAAATAATTTAAACGTCATCTTTCATTCGCTAGTCATACCATAAGCACAGCACAAGTACACATCGTCATTATTGACATCCGCAAATAAAAACAGATTGGTACATCGGAGAATAAATTGTGATGATATACAGGGAGTAAATGAAATAAATGCATTAATTTTAACCAGTAATGTAACTCGATGAGAGCAACAATATTTCTTAATAACTTTTTTTTCTAAGTCTTTTAGATTTTGAGTTAAAATTCTTTAAAGATTTGCTGAATATTTCGTTACCCGCTCATGGAGAACAAATGGCAGCTGCCATTCAAGTGGGATACAAACAGCTCAAAAATTGTCGGTTATCGGTTACACTTACAGTCACAGTAATTAATAAACGAATCAAGGGAAATAACATTATTATTAATTAATACGTAATAATACAATTTTTAAAATAAATAAATTTAAATTTTGGATAATAAAATTATAAAGTTGTGTATTAAAACAAGCTTTTAATAACCTGTGAATAGTGTGAATAGAGGAAGACAAGGAGGGACGGGGTAACTAGAGGAAGAGCAAAAGCATAGTTATTAGGTTATGAGATAATTATTTATCGTCGACAAATCATAATAGTTTAAATTCGTTATTCAAAAAATGTAAGTACAAACTTTTGTCCATTTAAAAGAGGTACATGGGTACCAATAATTAGTTGTCCATTTCTTGTTCCCCAAACATTTTTTAATGAAAATTTTTACAGCAGTTTCGTCTGTCGAGATGTGTATTGTGCATAATAAATACACCTTCCCAAGTAAATTCAGTCTCATGAATGAACATTATGAGCCATTCCCAAAATTGAAGTCTGTTATGTGCTGAAAACATTGAACTTTTTGCACATGGTATGCATACAACTGTTGCTTTTTTAAAAATTGTCATATGTGACACTCCGTATTGTGATAAAGATGTACAAGATTAACAAATGCGCGAATATTAAGAACAGAATGATTTGGTGATGATTTGGAAACGCTCCGTGTAAATGCGTTGGCAACTCCATGACACTGTCTTTATGTCAACCGTGATGTCAAGTAAATGTAGTACAGATACGAGTAAAAAATAAATAAATAAACCATAGGTAAGTAATTGCAATGTCTGTGTACTCGCATTTTGACAGAATTTTACTTTATAAACAAGTTTATTACTAATGTCAAAATTTAATTGGAACAATTGACAGGACTGTCAATTGCTAAATCAATTTTTTTATAGCTATTGCTATTACATTCAATTATCACAAAAATATTTGGAACGACTCGTCAATTTACGGGGTGGTAAAAATGCTAAAAAAATATGCGATTTCGAGAAAATGTTATTAAGAAATATTGTTGCTCTCGATGAGTTATATTACTGGTTAAATTAAATGCACTTATTTCATTTACACCCTGTAAATTTATTTAAGTAATATCATTGTTGCACTACTGGAACTACCAATTTAAGTTTCCGTGACGTCTGATAAATGTCTTCTGCGATAAAAAATTATTTTCATTTTTGAAATCAACAAAAAATATAAACAAATATAATAATGGATTTATACCATGATCTGCTTCCTTCTTTAAAATGTTGCAACATTTGTTTAAATATGAAATAACCGATAGTATCAGTATCAGAGATTAAAATGTATGGCTTTGCGGAAAATCAAATATGAGCCTGAACCCGGCATTACTTTATTAAACTTGCGCTCCCTTATTATTAATTCACAATATCCTGTTTCATAATTCCGAACAAACTCTTCCAACTTCCGCGATTTGGAAATCTTGTAATTTAGGGATAAGAAATTTTTAATCCCTTATATTGTTCTCACAATGCGTATGTAAATTTCTCTGCGAGGACCGGGATATTCTGAATAATACATATGTTGTAAAAATATATTTTCATTTAGGTAAAATACAGTATAATATATACAGACTCGTATAGGCCGTGTTTTGCGCGATCCGCGGATATAAGTACGATAGCCCTGGATGTAGCTGGACATAGGGGATCAACTTCAGTAGCGCGGAGGGTGATTTTTTCAGCGAAAAAAGCTTCTAAAGCTTACATAAACAGCAAAGCGGTAATGTTAGCCCGAAATAAAAGCAAGTAATTACAATACGATACTGTTACTGTTTTCAAACAACAGCTTTGAGAGATCGTAAAGTTTTAAACTCTTTCCGCAATAAAAAACGACATCAATTAACGAATTATAAAAAATGCAGCCTGCAAAATAGAAAGGTATAACGGGTGGAAAATATGAAAATATTATTTTTTCTATAACAAATTTAAAATGTACTTTTATCTACTCGAAATAGTGGATCTAGTAGCACTTTAACCGCAAGAATAGATAAACTACTATTTTAACAGCAAGGGTCGATAAATTAATTAACTTATATCTATTACGGTTTCTGTTATTAACAACTTCAATTGTGCAAGTAATATTACCAGAAATATCTATTCCTGTAGAAGAACCACAACTTATGTATATTAAATTTTTAAATTGTTGTTAAATAATATTCTAATTTAATTCATTTCTTTTTCTGAAAATCTGCTATAGGAACATAACTTCGTATTACGAGCTCATATAATAAAAGCGCTTTTACATACCTATATTATTATGAGGACTATGCTCCATAAAAGCGCATAAGTGCGCTTGTAATACAGCCTTTTGTATTTTAACATCATTTTATAAAAAAAATATTTATTTTCTTTAGTTTTGGTTTTAAACCTGGATACTATATCTACAGCCAAATCACGCACTTAAATAGAATTTTCTTCTTAACTCTAGTAATATTAAATCCGTTCAGAAAATAATATTTCTAGTGTTTCACAAAAGTCAAGATATACACTTGGTCTTGTCTTGATCTTGTCTTGAAATCAAAACAAAACCAAGACAAGAAGTATTTTTTATTTCACAAGACAAGAAAGTATCATCAAGAACCAAGATTTCTTGTCAAGGAATCTTGATTTCTTGACAATTAAAATTGAAAATCTACATTTGTATGCTGTGTGTATAGATCCTTTTAACACTCTTACTCAAATACTATTATTTCTATTATTATTTCTACCTTATTCTAATATGGAAAGATTAAAGAAGCCATTAGATTTTAGTGCAAATCGAGCAACCGGAAAAGATTATTAAATTTTCTATAGGTATTATATTGATACTTTTTCTATATATTTTTAAATAAATTTATAAAATTAACTATTAAGTACTGTAGGCTATGATTTATTATATACGAGTACAAATGCAACTCATTGGTTGTTGAAATATTTAAATATATTTACCGACAAGGTGCACATTATTCCATTATCTACTTTTACTGTAACATATATAAACATAAACTATTTTTTAAATAATATGCTATGGAAGTTCTGTAATACATATTTAATTTTCTGAAACATCTCAATTACTGCGGGGCTTCTAATGATTCGGAACCCGTGTGTCCGGCATATCTTATGTGAAATGAAAGATATATAATAAAAATTAAATGACGACAGGTCACATCAATTTTTTTTAGATTTGAGAGGGAGTAATTTTGGGGTAAAACCGATACCGAATCAAATTTATTTTTCTTTGCCCACTCATTGTTTTAAATAAAAATTACGGAATATTGAAATAACACAATAAATAAATAAATAACCAATGAACAACATCTAGTAAATCCATTTCATGCGCGACGCGACCATCAAAATAACATTATTTGATTAAAAGGGGCAAGGATAGACGCAGACGTCAACGTTACAATTGAGCTTTTGGATTGGATAAGAGAAAGGGGATTCCCCTAAAATGGCAATAAACAAGAAATATCAAGAATTCTTGAAACAAAACAAGAATTACGTCGTCAAGAAACGAGCAAGACAAGAAATTTTTATTTTCTTCTCTTCAAAATCAAGCCAAGTCAAGAAATGATCATCCAGACAAGATTTCTTGTCTTGATCAAACACTAAATAATTCTTTGAAGATTTAGAAACTGTAGCAAACAGTAAAATAATAAAACGAGAATGAATAGATATCCATGGTTTTATAAAATCGTATTCCATTTTATAGCGATGTTGTCACTCAAGTGTTTTTGCCTTATGACAGTTATAACCGCAGGCGGAGTAACACGCCGATTCAAGTATTTTTCAGTCGTATCTTAGATTTGCATGAAACAGGGCCGATCCTACCAAAATTACTGTGCTAAATGCAAGGAAAACTGACAATTGATGCCATTTGGATTCGATTTCTGAATTTATGTTTACTTGATCACAATTTCATATTTATTTCACCAGAATTTCTTTTACATTGATCCGTTTGTAACATAAATGGCAAGTAAATATGAATATTCTATTCAGGTTAGGTTAAGTTATGATTAGGTTAATTGAAATTATATTAGGTTTGTTTATTTAAAATATCGATCCAATAAATAGCAGACTTCTAATTTTCAAGAGAATATACCGACAGCGCCTTTTTCAGAAATCAATGACCCCCTGTGATGCACTCTCTACGCCAGCAATAAGTGCCCGTGTGATGACGCCAGGTAAACTCCCGCACGGTACAAATATGGCATCATTATAACCGAAAACTGTGCACAAAGCAGGTTGGCACACCCAGCAGTGCATTGCCGATTAGAGATTCACGGGCTTGGCGTGCAGCTTGTCTTGGTTTGAAAAAGCTTGAAAAATCAAGCCCAGCATGCCGTTTAAAAAGTTTGATTTTTCAAGCCAAGCCAAGCTTCTGTTCCAGCAAGCCCAAGCACAACCAAGCCTAACATTAAAAAAGCTTGAAGTTTCAAGCCAAGCCAAGCTTTTTTATTTCAAGCCAAGTAGCTTGGCTTGGTGAATCCCTATTACCGATATACTGTCATATCCAATTATTTAAAATAATGTGTCAGAATTTTTCTTAATCCAACAAAATTGTGCCCTTAATTTGAGAATTGATCCACGGATTTCTAAACTGCTAGTCCAGATCTCCAACACCCACACTAGCTAAGGTCCATAAAAATTTCTGATGGATTTTGACAACTGATTATTCATTAAACATGAGTGTTCATGAATCAATATCCATTTTGAATGTTTCGGTGATCAAATTTTAATTCTAATGTACTAGTTTGTTGTAAACAGAAAACATCTAATTCCGTCTGCGAAGCCTCCCTAAGGTGCGGTAATTAAATCCACATTTAGAGTTGCATCCGACGTAAAGAGCTTTTTATTGACTTTCGCATCAATCAATCAACCGTCAGTTCCACTTTCCACACAATGAATTTTTAAATGCGCACGAAAGTTGGAACACGTTGGAAAATAAATTCTCACTTCTTCCAGCCCAGCCTCAGTGCAACTCCAGCATTCCAGCATCTCGCGCGTTCGTTCCCTGTTCGTTTCATCGGAATTAAAACCTAGAATTCATTACGGGAAACTTTTCGATCTGAGCTGCACTACACTCTAAAACATTTTAACATACAGGATAAATATACACAATGCAGAATAAACCACAGCGAAGCTCTTAGTTAAATGAAAAATAAAATTTTCATCTTGGATTTGCATATGGAGATACAGTTGCGTATGATCAGGATACACTTCGAAACAAAGCCGTAGGGAAATTTTTATTATTGTGTACCCAAGGAAATATAAATATGCGAAAAGAAATTGTATATTTAAATATACCAAAACCAGTAAGTCTTACAACCTTACACCGTTATTACATTCAATGGTATATTCCGATCTGAGGAATTAAGGGTGGACTGGAATCTACAGGCACGGTACTATAGACCTTGAAAACCAGGAGATTGGAAACTCAATGCTTTCGTATCGTTATAAAGTTCGCCATCTATCAACATATGCAACTAACTAAACCACGGTAACTAGATCTTTAAAACGTAGACCGGTGTTTTTAAAATTAGTTTTTTTTAATATTTGAAAGAAATAGTAATTTACGTTATAAGTCCGGTAAATGAGTTTTTACGGTACGAATAAGATGTTTCCGGACGAGGCGACGAAGGTGCCGAGTCTGGAATTTTGAAATGAGTACCGTGAAAATCATTTAACGGACGTATGACGTACAACATTTTATTTCATATCTGTGTCGCATTTTTGGATGAAAGTTTGCTTTATTTCAACCTTTCTTTTTCTCTTTAAAAACAATCATGTCGTCTGGGTCTTAATAAAAATAAAATAGTCATGATACCATAGCAACCAATTTTGTTTTGTTGATATTTCTAACAACGTTTTGCAACGTTTTCAAAAATGAATATGGAAAATGATATTCCGGATCAAATTTTATTAAAATCTGCGGAAGCAAAGGGAAATTTGATCCCCAAAAAATCCGCAGATAGATATAATAACGAATATCGGCTTTTCATGGAATGGAAAAAAGAAAATCAAGTAAGAAACATAACAGAGGATGTAATTTTAGCATACATGTTAGATCTGGTGAGTATTAGTGATTATTATATTGCAGTTGTACCTTTATAGAGTGTATATCATTTTATAGTCGAAGAAAATTACTAGTTCATCTTTATGGTCGAAATACTCCATGGTAAAATCTATGCTGCTGGTGAACGAAAATATAGACATATCACGTTTTTCGAAAGTAATCGCATTTTTAAAAAAACTCTCAGTGGGTTACCAACCGAATCAATCTAAAACACTAACAAGAGATGAAATTCACCAATTCATGAAAGAAGCACCTGATAACGAGTATCTTCTGGCAAAGGTCGTTACTATGATGGGAATAGCCGGCGGTTGTCGTCGTGAAGAGTTGCATAATATGTCAGTTGATAATGTGGAAGATACTGGCACCCAACTTGTCGTTACGTTACCTTACACTAAAACCAACCAAAAAAGAGTTTTTACAGTAATTAATGAAGTGGAAGGCATAAACTTCTTAGAATTGTACAGAAGCTACCTTAAATTGCGACCAAAAGAACTGAAGTTTAATAATTTATTCGTGGGTTACCGAAATGGAAAGTGTATATCTCAGAGACTTGGGATACACATGATTGGAGGAATGCCCAAGAAAATAGCCACATATTTGAAATTAGAAAATCCAGAAAAATACACTGGGCATTGCTTTCGTCGCACGTCTGCGACACTTCTCGCAAATGCCGGCGCTGATTTGACAATTTTAAAAAGGCACGGTGGCTGGAAGAGTTCTTCTGTCGCCGAAAAATATATAGAAGACTCCATCGAAGGTAAGCAAAAAATTGCACGGATGATACAAGGTGGTGAGAACTTTGTTGAAGTACTTCAACAACAATCCACATCGACATCGATTTCTAGAACTACTTCATTAGTTCAAGATGGCATTCCGACAATTAATATTAGAGAAAACAAAGATTGTACGATAAATGTAAACATTAATTTTTAAGTAATGTATATCTGTAAACTTACTATATTAAGAATACTTTAAAGTGAATAAAAGGTTTATTTAAAATCAAAATAACAAAATTCGTCACAAGTTAACTACAACCTACAACTTCTTTCCTTCCTTCCTTCCTTCCTTTCTAGCTATAGCTCCACCCACCCTACTGCTACTGCTTACAGGGCTGACTGCTGTACATCTGTCTGTGTACAGCTGATGCTTCTCTTAACTCAAAAGTCCCTATTCGTATATAACTAAAATTGCGCGAGCTTTTCAAAATGTTAAATTAAATATAACTATTTCTTTACATATTGCTGATTTATTTCGTTTTTTATTTGTATAGGTTTGAAAAATCACAAAATATAAAATTGTTTATAGAAACGAATGTTTTGACAAAATGTTCTATTCCATCACGTAGTTCATTATAAATTATCATAATAAGAAATTGGTTGCTTAGCAACGATACAGTACGGTAAAGAATAATAATACCGTAAAGCCTCATTTACCGGACTGAAATCACAATTGTAAACATGGAAATGCGACACAGTATGAAATAAAAGAAAATCTCATATTGATATGTTTTATGAATATTTATTAAAAATATATTGAACAAATTTTAAATTGCTAAAGAACAATTAGGTATATAAATAATATTAATGAGTTTCATATTTATCCAGATAATTATTTTTAGGAATAGTGAAAAATATAAATGTTTGTGTATATACAAGTTTGTATATTTTTTTGCAATATCCTCAGCTCTTTGCAAGATTCAATTTCTAATTTGTGTACTGTAATATCTGAGCTATATTTTTACATCTATGTATGTGATGTAAACTTAAAACTTGTAAGCATCACAATCGGATATGTACATCGTAGTATTAGTATTATTTTCTTGAAAGAATTTTTAAATATTATTTAAATGTGTTGAAAAGAGACCTACGTAGGTGAAAAAAAAGGAACGAAAATGGGAGCTAAGGAATATCAACCTCCAACATCTTCATAGTTCTTCACATAACTCATATAGTCGTAACTTTATGAACGATATTGTCAGCTTTTAAACTACTGTGGATTTCTAGTTCTTTTTGTGTTGGTTCCTTTCTTTTCTCATATAGAATTCTTCTGAGGAATTGCAAATGATCAAGATCATTTGATGAATGTTCAGGATATTTCTCTCCTAATTTGTAAGTTTCGGGAAGGTCTATATCATTCGATATACAAACATTAAGAATTTGTTCTCCATGAAATTCTACAGACACATATATAAGAAAAATTTATAAATATTATTATATAAAAAGTAATTAATGTTCAAATGATACCTTACGAGTTCTCTGTATGTTTTAAACATATAAAAATTCAAATAATGTGGAATCAAAAATTATGTATGTCATGTCAGCTTTTAAATTTTTCAGTTTGACGTTAAAACTTTCCATTATATTGTTTTGCATTGCCTTCTATGTTAAGTCTTCATCATTTTTGTGATTTTGGTGCCCTCTGAAGAAATATGCAAGGAACTATTTTCCCCGTGCTCCGTTTACCCCTAATCGCAAAAACTTTGTTACAAGGCCACCCATAAGTCTGTCCAATCTCGTTGAAAACTATAAAGGATATCTAAAGTTTTCAGGAAAAAGAGCGGGAGTTTTGAATAGCAACGATGTTTAGGAAAGTAATAGAACGGACGTGAAAATTAACCAACGCCTTAATTCCAGAATGGAATTGAAGAATTAAGGAACCACCGAAATATACAGAATTCAAATCCCGGTGGCTGACATGATCTTTTCCCAATTTATTTCAAAGTATAATAGGTTTACTCCTATACGACTTTTTGGATGCGTTCATGTACGCATTCATGAACCCTCTTGTGCGCATGTCTTACTCATGTACTCATTCAGACATTTGTAAGAAACTTTGTATGGTTGGATTAGATGCTGACTCCTCTGCAGAACAATATCAGTCTATCTAAAAAAGTATTAATTATTTATCATTTGATATACCTAAATAATTACTGTTTTTTTATTCGAGGTTGGTCAAATATCAAATGCAGATTCAAATTCCAAATCACTCATTATGTTCACTTATGGAAACAGATAAACAATCACAGGTTACACTTCGATATTGGCCTCGCAACGTGCGAAAATTGTGGTGAGCAAGTGCTGACAAAAGGTGCATAGCACAGACCACACACAGTCAGATGAACCGTACAACAGTCGGTTGGAACGATATTTTTTAAATGCGCATACATCTGATGGCCAACCGGCTATAAGAACAAATCTAATATCAGCTTAATCTTTCTGCAAAAAAAACACTTTATTAACGGTGTCATTGAAAAGTTATTGTGTAATATATGACACCCAAGTTTTATAGACTACTAGTTCACAAATAAAAAAATCAAACGAAAGTAAATATATAGACTTTGAAGTTCCAATATGTTTATTTATGTCATTATAACATGGTCCTAACTTAGTTTTTTGGAGTTATCCGATTACACTTGCCGTGGATGCTTGAGTCTCCATACAGCTACAGGTGAACATTTACATATAAAGGATTTCTTCGTTATTTTCGCAGCTTTCCATTTTACCAATTTTACAAAATAGCTATTTGTGTATTAAGAGCGCAAAATGGGACATTGTCGATTGAGAGGTTGTTCCTGTGTCGCGCGGCATTCTCTCGAAATCGACAATGTCCATTTGCGCTCGAAAAACAATATTTTTTCTACAGTCACCACAATGGGGTCCTCCACCATAACAAAAATTTATTTGTTTCAAGTACATTAAATTAGTGCAGTGAAAAAGTAGGTGTCCATTGGGAGCGTTCACGCCAAACTTTTTCAGGTGGTAATACATCTGTTCACACAATTTATTTTATATTTAATATTAATTTATCGTTATTTTCCATTCTTTTTGTAAATGAATGCCCTATTTAATTTTCACAGCAGCGCGGCATTTTGTTTGGTTATGTAATATACCGACAGAGCAGTTATGTTAATTGACTTGTGAAGGTGGTAAATTTGTAACTACAGTGCCATTAGTTCCTGACTAAACGTTTCCCATTAAGAATGTAGACAAGTGACATTTCTCAACATTGTAATTATAAATTTGGACAGCGGGCGTTTTTTCTACTTTGTCGCGCATGAGCGGCAAAATGACATTTTGCGTTGACAAAAGAGCGCATGTGGCTACTTTGCAAAGACTGTAGAAAATTGGTATTTTACAGAACAATGACAACTATGAATACGTGCAATAGTTTTATGGCCTTTTAAGAATTTATTTTGGAAATAAAAAAATATTTGATGAATAATAATAGCAATAATAATAAAATTCGGGACGTATTGGAATCTTAGAAAACGGTACAGAAATTCATTTTATCTTCTATGCAGTGAAATTTGCGGAAGCCCTTTGCGTGGATAAATATTTTACTCCAAGACATAATATCTGCCAAAGTATACTCACTTCTTGTTAATGTATCTCGGTATTGTGCTAGTAAAGATTTATGAAATTTGTATTGTTCCTTTAATTAATAAATGGATAAATATTTAGGTACGGAAGTGTATATTCAGAACATGAGAGGTCGCTCCATTAAAGTCCTATTTACATTAAAGAGCACATACGAAACGCATACTTTACCCACTTTACAGTGATTAATATATAACATTCAAACTGCCTTGGCGTTATTTATTCAACAACCATCAACATCTCAGGAAGGGAAAGAGAATGTTTGTAATTGACGTTGTTTCATGTAACCACAAACTCAATATCATATTTATTATTCAAAAATTGATAGGTAACAAATTTAATACTTGTTATTTATCTACATAATATACTTCTCTTACCGTTGGCGCAGCATTTTTTTTTTTTAATAAAATATTGCATTTCGTCTTTCAGAAGTGCAACACATTTTGTCCAGTCGAAATTTCTTTTCTCGTCACTGCAGACAATTCCAATAAAGGCTTCATAAACAAAATTCTGATGATTGCTCATATACTTCTCAAAAGCTAAGTTCATGTTTGACACTAACGATCAATCGCAATAAGTCGCCTTACTACCAGGGTGTTTTTTTCTTTTCTTTTTAACGCAGTCAGCAGTTGCAATTTAAACTACAATGAACAAACAATTTCTATTAAAAATATATTCTGACCCGAGAAAAAATGAACGTAACAAATACTATATTAGGAAATTAAACCACGCTAATCGTGGTTAATTTTTCAGACCTGGTTGTACTTTCGGAACGCTGTTACTGAAAAATGAGTAACTAAAATTTGTGTGTATTTATTTGAGAATTAGTTATGTTTAATTTTTCAATTCAACATAGCATTTTTTTTTTGTTTTGTGATTTTGTTGTAACTTATATAATACCATGATCTATTTATATGCAGGGTCGCGTTAATACTTGATTACAATAAAGAAAATTCGATTACAATAATAAAATGATACGCAATAAATTTATTTATATAATATCACTTCTGTTTATTAAAAAAATTCCTAAAGAAAATTTGATTACAACAAAGAATATTCTTAAATTGACCCTAATATATTAACTATTTTTTTTTATGTTTATGTGCTGCTTTCAGGGCCGTAACTAGGGTGGGGCGAGCGGAGCTCTCGCCCCGGGCGCAGCTGTTTATAGGGCTTCATTTGAAAATTCTCAAAAAAATTCTTAAATATAAGCCAAACACACACAATTTCTTATTGCACACTTTGCGAATTAATACTGTATTTTTGTGCAGTGTGACTTTTAAAGTTCATTTGATTTATTTTTGCACCCCGGGATACAACAATATATCCCAACCATGATTTTAGTAGAAAAAAACATTTCTTATTTGGCAATATACAGTATGACATAAACAACTATGAAGTTAGCTGACCATATCATCAACATGTAAATAATATTTATATTGCTGAGTTATCGTGAAGGAATTATCAGATGGGGAATGAAACTTGTCCTATTCTTCACAAAAAGTTTTATAACACACATTTTGTGAAGAAAATGGCAAGTTTCATTCCTCATCTAACATGTAAATAATTTAACAGGGCAATTCTGACCTCTCACTCTGATCATGCGCACAACATCAATGAAAATAGTCTATTTACTTGCAATTTTGATAAACTCCGAACGCGTGACGTCAAAACCGAGCGGGAATTACGAAACCCGAAATATTTTTGAAATACGTATCCGATTTGTAAGTGTTGCCGTGGTGCAAAATACACATAACCAAACTTAAGTTTGCACCCAGATGATATTTAATTAAATTGCCCGATAATCCGGTTTGTTCACCACGGCCACACTTATAAACCGGATACATATTTTAAAAATATTTCAGGTATTGCAATTCCCGTTAATTTCAATTTCGAGAAAATAACAATGTATTTTTATAAATACAGTATGTACGCGTATTGTGTTTTATTCGTATATATGTATTTATATTTACTATACACCTTTTGCTGAGTTTATTCATTGTGGGACATACGTATTAAAAACAAATAAGAGACAAAAAATTGTAAAATCAGAATAAAAAACACAAACTTTCGTGTTTGATTATACATTAATTAATATTGTTAAATCTTTTAATGTATTTTGACTATATAAATTTCGCTAAACATTACATTATTCTTGTTTCATTTGTAAACTACTGAAGTAAAATGTGGCACCCATGGAGTGACTTTCCGGACGATGAAAATAATCTAATATTGAAGGAGAACATATTTTTAAGATGTGTATAATGTAAAAAAATATATAAATAAATTATTGAATAATAAACTGTAGTAATTTTATTATTAATTATAATATCTGATTTATGGTTACTGTTTTAAATTTGGTAATTTGGAAAAATTGTGGATACCTCTCTGTGTGCTTACCCTTGCAAATCTTTTAAGCAAATACATGCTGTGATGGGCGTACAAGTCAATGTGCATTTATCTTGACACAAACTATAATATTCTAAGCAGGCCATGTCTTTATAAATTCTACAACTGACACCCTTCTGATTCGAATTGCCGAACCCTTTCTTGGAGTGTTTTTTGGCTGAGAAATCGTGAAGTAAACTAAGCGATCAGTGGAATTCTACCTGGCCGTCTTGGGCACAGATTTAACTAAAGCCGGGGATTTGCAGGATAAAAAACCACGTTTCCTAGTTTCACTGTTCAGCTTAGATTGCTATCTTGGATCAGAAACTTTAACCGCACGGTAATAACATAATGTTCGCAAATTGCTCCATCACTACACCATCTAATGCACTCGAAAGAGAATAAAATTGCATTATTTTCATACGGTGAGCAGAATACTTTACTAACTTAAATCCAAACATTTTCTATTTTAAAATACATGTTTGTAAGATCATGAGCACCAATTTTTCCGCATTGCTGACTGTGCAACTTCAGAATTACATAAACGAAGAGGCTGTTCAATAATTAAACAACAATAAAATAATAAGTAGAAGTACCTAATGGGTTCGCTCGTTGGAAAAAAATAAACTTTTATTTTATAAATAAATAAATAAATAAATATATCATCACGGCATATTACCCATTGCCGGGTGTGCCAATCTGCTTGGTACGCAGATATTGGTAATGATGATGACATATTTGTACCGTGCGAGCGTTTACCAGCCGTCACCTCACGGGCACTCACTGCTGGCGTGAAGAGTGCAACACAGGGGTCAATTTTGTGCCTATTAAAATTCGAAATATTTGGCGTCGGTCGGGATCGAACCCGGTTCCCCAGATTCGCGACCAGACACTTAGGCACGCGGTCACGAGACCCGTAACACGTAAATTACATTTTTCTAAATTTTGGGTTGATATCTCTTGAATTTTTGTTGTCTGCAGAATGATGTCCTTTCAGCAATCATGTTTTTGCATACTGTGTTGTAACTCAAGAAATAGAAGTTAATTTATCAATAGGTAGAATCCATTGTTATTTTGCTATCAATGAAAATGTTTATGTAACTGAAAAACTAAATTAATGAAACTAAAGAAGTTCGCTTTTTCAACTTTAAATTTAATTTTATAATTTCTTAGTTTTGCGCTTGCGCCAATCGCGCACTTATGAGAGATATTAAAACCTAACCTATATGTACATGTACCACGTTAACAAAGTTTCTACAGAGAAGAGCGACGAACTACTAACTGGACTTATTCAACAGTTTGTATATCTGTATTTTTTTTCTTTATAAATATAATGTACCGCAATTTCACTCACAAAAGTTTGATTTTATGAAATATCAAGCGTAAAATTCTTAATTTAATTTACTGCATAAAAAACGTTATTTTAATTTAGTGGCTTAATTTAATTTTATAATTTATATGCTGCATAAACCCAGTATAAGTGATAAATAAAGAGCGGATTTTATGCAATTGCATATACAGGTTTTATTAGACATATCAACAAAATCATTTCATATGTCCACGTTTCATTAAAAGTTAATGCCAAATATTAAATTAAAAAATGCATATTGTGTTATTTTACTGCATATTTTTTAATTTTTTGCATAAAAACTATTTAGTGTTTATTTTTTTTTTATGTATATATGGCAATAATGTGACGTTAAAATCAGGCGGAAATTCCAATTCTTGAAAATGGGCTTTAGATTTCTTAAGTGCATTTTGAACGAGTTTATTGTAAACCATACGTAATCATCTGTCGTTAAGTGTAAATACAAAACTTTTTTATAATTAAAAAGTGTTTCTTATAAAGCTTATTTTATTAACTATGATTTACTTTAAATATATAAAATATGAATATGTAACAAAAGCACATCATTAAACTTTAAACTTTTCAAATTAGGCCAGATAGTAACTATTTAAATTTGGCGGTATATACGGTTCACTATATACTCTTTAAAAATGCAGTTAAAAAAACTAGACGCCTACTTTCAAGCTTTGTAATTCCCGCTCGATTTTGACGTCGTATTTTCTCAGTCTACCAGTATTATGTATGTAACGTTTGCAGGTATAAATTCTCACAAAATAGTGTAAAGCTGTGATCTATAATAGTTTTGTCTATACCGTTATTATTTTTTTTAGTTTTATTTACAAACTGAAGCGTTTTTTTATTTTTGTTACTTTATTTAAGGTATTATTTTATATTATAATTAACCATGTGATATACATTTTTTTATACTTTTCTTGTGCCTACCTAATATTCTGAATAAAAGACTACATATACAAATGGCAATAAGATAAAAATTATCAGAAATATGAGTACAATATTCAAAAGCAATTGACCAATTTTTTGCATATTTTTATTAAAATATGCATATTTATAGTTTGTTTTACATATATGGTGCATATTTTGATAATTTTTTACTGCATATAATCCGCTCTTTAGTGATAAATATAACAAAGAATTGTTTTTGTACAGAATTTTTTTTTTTGTAAATTCTCTATCTATTTTTAGAGATACATATAATTTACGTCAATACACAATAATTGGTGATTAGTCTTATAGTAAACTAGTTTTAATATAAATTGAAAAATAAAATTGCTGATTGCTGATCAACTCAAAACTGATTAACGATAAATTGGCGTAGTAATTTGAATCCGTGTCTTCAGAATCACAATCAGTTATATAGTTCAGAAGAGTAAAATCTAAGTTGATTTTTATTGTAGATACTTTTATACTGATACCTACATTATTTTTTATTCAATTATATTATAAGATGGTTTTCAGAGAAAATGTAATGGATATATCTTCATTGCCATTTCCAAAAGGAATTTTAAAACGTACCGAGTATAAACCATAAATGAATTTGTAAAGGGAAAAATGTTTCTGCGGTAACATTTGTTTCAGAACGTTTTTATATTTGGCGAAAAATAAATTATAAAAACATGAACCTACAATTTTAAAACCTCGCAAAAAATGGAAATACAGCCATTTGCATACTAACATAATTGGAGGAGCGACAATTTATTTGAGGGAAATTTCATATTTATTTTTCTTGAACAAGCAGATTTTTTACTATAAAACATTTATTGTTATTAAAAAGCATTTACACGCGTAATAGAAAGAAAAATATGTTCTTTGTTACTGAAAATTCGTTAAAATTAATTATGTTTTATAAAAATTATATGTACGTTCTTAAATTCGTTTTATTTTCCTCAAATTTTAGTGTCTATAATGCCTAGTTAAAACTATCTGTTGAAAGAAAATTAATGCATTTATATTACAAGACATTTTTCATTCGGCTAACTGGGTTGATAACAGAAAATATTATTGTTAATATACCTTGTTCTGTAACAATAAAGTTTCTATAAAATTAATTGTTTGTCATTTGACAGTTATCTTTAAGGGGATTTAAACAATAGAGGAAACTATATCATTTGTTTAAATGTTTTTTTTAATTATACTCGTATATACTTATTGGATGTTTCGAATACATAGGTCATTAATATCCGTTACAGTAGTTATTATATTTTGCGTAATATACGAGTACATTTACATTTTTAATATTTTTACAGTACCTACTTGTAGTTTTGTTTCTTTGAGGAATGCTTTTAATTTTGTTGTGTTGTCGTAGACTTCCTTCAGTGCTTTTTACCTTCCGTCTACTTTAGGTAAGGAAGGTATCGTCTTTGGTCAAAAAATTCAGTGGTGAGTTTTTGATGAATAAGCACGTTTTAGGGTCCCTAGAATACGATTTTACTATTTTTACGATGATGTCTGTATGTGCGAGTGAGTATGTATGTATGTATGTGTGTGTGTGTGTGTGTGTGTGTGTGTGTGTGTGTGTGTGTGTATGTGTGTGTGTGTGTGTGTGCGACAAAATTTTCTAATGCGATAACTCTAATACCATAATTCCAAAAATTATAATTCTTTCGTATTCCTCTTCGTTACATCCATGTGAAGTGCTGATTAGATTTTAGTTATAATTGGTCAACCGGAAGTACCCTCATTTGAAGATTTTAACAGTTTTTCTTGAAAAAACGATATTAAATATCGTTTTTTCACATTTAATGTTATTATAAATATTAAAAAATATTTTATTCTCTATACGATTTGAATGCATTTTGTACTTCATATTAAGGGGGATGTAAAGTCAAATAGTTTTTCAGATTACAGGCGGGCCTGTGACCGTTCGTAATGTTCCATCTTTTTCTTTGCATGTTTAAAATGTATAGTTTCTCTGCATCACACAGCGCAAGTAGACCCTCAAGTTTTTGATGTAAATGTGCATGAAACGTACGATAAATTATTTGGGTAACTGCAACCCTTACCCTGCCTACTACTAACTAAGATCGCATTGGTTACTGCAAACCAGTGCAACTATAATGCTGCTCATATTCAAAATATAATCAGTTTACATTTGGTCAACTTTAAGAAATAAATGCCGATTCTAACGGTACAACTTAAATGTTGCCCACCCAATTCCTAAATCTTAATGTAATGCTGATGTAGTGGTATATGGTGCCGCACAAATCAATGTTGTAAAAAACAATTTTATTTTTCACTTTTTTTATCTACATGAAAATATAGAATATTACATATTTTTTAATTTGGTTAGATAACAAATAATAATAATAATAAATAAACTATTATTACAATACAATGTAAGCAGTTTTTTGGGCGAATATAATCTGAAGAAGTAAAATGATTTAGAATCAAAAATGCATACTTTGAATGCTTGAGTAAGTAAGTAAGTTTTCACATCGCATATAATTTAAACAGTTAATTCATAAAAATTTATTCTCTTGGCGGATTTCTAATAGGCATTTTTCTTTTGTATCTAGATCTAGAATCTATGATTTCAGGAAGTAGACAGCGCATGTAACAATTTTGTAAATAGTTGATCATACTCGTTTCCCAGAATGTGTTATCACGCATTATCAGAAAGTAAAAATGTAATTAGAATTTTTTTATTATTAAGCCAATGAAATAAATCAGTAAGTAACTTCTCAATTGAAATTCCCTATGTTTGGTCCCTTTGAAATAAGCAGGATAAATTTACTTGTTTCAATAATAAGATTATAAAATGTTTGCTAATATCCTTATATGTTTGTAGTACCTGTTTAAACCTCATTAGTGAAAAAAGTATAATCCTATTATAGAGTTAAAAAATTATAAAGAAATTAAATATCATAAATATTAGTCAGCTATGCTACTCTGGAAACAGCTGCTATATTAAGAAAATTCTGATTGAAAGGTGTCAGTGCCAAGTGCAGTTGACGGTATGTTTGTGTTATACTTTTACTGGAAATATAGGATCTTTTGCTATCAACTTTCTGTATGGGATTTGTATAAAATACATACAACTGCCTTAAGGTAATGTACAAGAAATGGAATCTTTTGCAAGGAACTTTCTGTATGACATTTATTCAAAATACATAGAACTGACGGAAGATAATGTGCTGGCCACATCACATTTTTTAGTGTGTTTAGGATATGGTGTTTCATTCTTGTAGTGTGAATTCTGTAACGATATGGTTAACTGTTATTCTTGTTTGATAATAATTTTCACATTATTTAGGGTTATCTTTTTTGAATATACATATAATTATGTGTATTTATGGTGTGTCCCATCCGCGTTCTATTCAATAAGTCGTATTCGTTTTATTGAAGTTATGTTCTTTTTTATGTCTCTTTGTTTGTTATTAGTGATATTTTTTTAGTACTTTTCCCACTTTTTTTGACTTATTTAGGTACGAGTACAGCTACTATATAAGGTATAGCTGACTCGTCCGCCATATTGAAACCCAAATAAACGATGTAAATTATAAAATAAAAGTGGTTTTTAAAAGTTTAAAGAAACTATTTTTTCATAATTAAATATAACTTCCATAGTTGTCATAAATATATTTATTTAAAATAATTACAAATCTTATTATATAATGGGCTACTTGCGTGCCATTTTTTTATTTAATATTTTTGAAGCAACGATAAAAACTTGCTACCCATATTTTTTCCTCTGACAAAACTTTCATTAATTGGCCAGAAAAAAATTAATGAAATTACCGCCATGTATGACGTAGAATTACGCCGCACCAATGAATGGCCATAAAGCTATAGCATCGGAACGCCCCGTAGCAACGGTATGTGCGGGTAATTTAAACATGACAGATCACCTGCTTGACGTTTCAACAATAGTTTGTAGGTTAATATTTTAGTTTGTCATTTTAATCTTTACGAGTATAAGCTAAGTTAAAATCCTCCAAAATCTTACTTAACAAATCGAAATACGTAATAAAAGTAACAGAACCACGCAAATTGCAAATAATGAACAAGATGGTCAGTGACAGAAAAATTAACTAATATCAAATTCGAATTAAAACTCGCACTCACACACCATCTACTGATTACATTTTTAAATATGTTTTCTTTTCTCCAGTTCAAAATAATGACGAAAATGTTCTTTCTTAATTTACTAAAAAACGTATAATTTTTACCTCTCGCTAAGATAGGTATTGAATTCATGCTAAATTGCATATCCAGATTTTAGTGAATAAGCACATTTTAAGGTCCCTAGAATCCGATTATAACATTTTTACGATGATGTCCGTATGTGTGTGTGGATGTGTGGATGTTGGATCCACGCTTTCTCAAATACTATAAGACTTAAGACATTTTTAACTACGGATTCCTCAATCTACCAATAATGGGAAGAGTTGATTAAGTTTTGGTAACAATTGGACAACCGGAAGTAGTAGTTACAACAAAAAAAAACATCTAAATATTAGGTATTTATCGAAAATTTATGTAAATACTTATATTAAAGAACGTTAAATTCTTTATTCGATAAATATAAATTCATTATTATATCTTCTATAGATATAGAGATAAAGAAATACATATAAAATAATTTGATGTAAAAATTCTCAGATCAAACTACTTCAAGACAAGAAATTCAAATGTTTGTAAGTGACACATAAATGTCACTATCAAAAAAATTTGTATGCCACTGTCAAAAATATTTGTACATAATTATGAAGATTATGAAAAGAAAAAAAGTCAACAACGCAAAAGAATACATATAGGTAAAAAAGAATATAAAAGAAATTTGCGAAAGAATGACGAATATAAAGAAAAAGAAAAGGAAAGTAGAAAAAGAAAATTTCACGATATTGAATGTAAAGAAAATGTATGTATTGTACATAATTTATATTAAAATATCCCATAGATTTTGCAAATATATGTGAGAATTATTTTGTAGTGAGACATGAATATGTATTTGTATTTAAAAATATTTTTCGTTTTATGCGTACAACCAGGTAAAATATCTGGCGAGAGGTTGTGCTGGCCACATCAGATTTTTTAAAAGTAATATTGATATTTTTACGTACGTTTTCAACATAACTTTAGGTATATAGTGATAGATATTGGATTTTCAGTACCGCGCAAGTAGCCCATTCAAACTTAATTTTGAGTTTTCATTGTGACAGAGGAAAAATTTCATTTGATTTTGAAAAGTTTGACTAACGATTATAAAATAGGTCCATTGGTAACTTTCTGTCAATTTCTCAATATTTTTGTCTTAAATGTCGGGTAACAAAGGCTTTAACTAAATAATAATATTGGGCATTAGCAACATTTTTTATAGTGTAGCATAAAATTCATGCATTTACAAATTGAACATCCAAAAATGAAAAAGAACAGTTCAACATAAAAGTCGGAGTTTTGATGTATTTTAGGAGATTAACGTATGGTATTGTAAATTAAATTAAATTGAAAATGTGATTTATAGATTAAATGATGACTATTTAAATCCCGAGATAAAACTATAGCAATAATAGAGTGACGGAAGATAATTGCATTTAAATAATTTATATTCGAAAATTTGAACCCCGTGAGTGGGTACAGGAGAAGCGAAAACACAATCCTTCCATTTTTAATAAATGTTTATTCAAATCGGCAGCATACAAAATGTAACCGCGCAAACGAATACTTGAAAGCAATTTGCATAGTGAGTGCGGAGCTATGTAACTAGTTAGTTGGATATTATTAAATGTATCTGGCTGTGGCATTTGCATTCCGCCGAACTTACAGCAGCGGAAATGAATTTTCATATGCAGGGAACACCTCGAAGAACAGAAACTTCGCACCTACAAGCATTTATTATTTCATTCGCCTCTTCTTACTAACTTGCACGCTCTTTCAGAACTTACCACACTACATAAGATAAACACTTCAAACTTGTTTGAATTTACTTCTTTATTCTTTTAATTAATATCAACACGGATTTCAAGATTGATTTTGTAAAGACACTAGAGAATTGACTATATGTATATACCACGCAACATATTTCTAATATCTTGGACACCGACATCTTAAATTTTATTCTGATTTTTAAGTTTGTCTCATCACATCATGAAAGTTTTATGTGAAACATATTTTTACATCTTTTATAATTACGGAGTTATTTGACATTATCTAAAATCGCGATTTTCAGTTTACTTTTTTTAATAACTCAAACTGTTCCGAATTTTTAATTTTTCTCAGCGGAATCTGAATTAGTACTCCAAACTGCACAACTTTGCCCATTTAACCGTGCTCGTAGCTCTTATAGTTTCCGATATCCCAATAGTAACCCAATTAATTTGTGACAACCTGTATATACAGGGTGTTCCATTTAAGTTATCTCGAGAAGTGTAAGAGATACGACCCAAGTAACACAAATGACCTAAAATCGACGGCACTGTGACGTCCTAATTCACGTCATGTAGTCGTCCGGAAAATGTCTCAGCGTGGAGCTGTGCGACGTCATTTTAAGACGTAGTTTCGACGTCATATTCAGACGTCATTTTAAGACGTTGTTTAGACGTCATTTTTAGACGGTGTTTCGACGTCTTTTTAAGATGTTATTTCGACGTGAAGATAGACCTCGGATATATACCGAAAATAACAAATAGGTAGGAAAAAATACAAGGAAAAATAAACAATTTATTTTTGAAGTATATTGTATGACAAAAATTTAAATAAAATATACATTTAAATATTAAACCTACATAGAATTCCTGAGAAAAAATATTCATAAAAAATTTAAATTAATTGAATAATGCATCTATCAATATTATACCATACATGTACATTTATTTAACAGAAATGGAGATTACAAGAACACATGAAAATTTAGCAAAATTTCCCGATCATATTGGATGCATTAGCGGTTAAAAGCAAAAAATACAATTTCGTCCTGAAAATTATCAATAAATATTCTTAGCAGGTATTCAAATTAATATGTAACAATAATAGATAAAATAATAACTGTTTGTTATACATTAACTTATCTTTACCCAGAAATAGTTCCTTTGAGAACTGTATAATCTTATTAGAATTATAAATTAGTTTTAGTTTCAGAGTATTTATTTTTGTAATTATTATGAAATAAATAGTTAATCACTTAAATATGAGAATATTTTGCTTTGCCTTGTTACTCGAATGTCTTGTTTTATATTACCAACCAGTTCATGTTTAGATTTTAAAATAGAAAAATAAATTTCTTCTACTATGGCCATTGTTTTAAGTTGATGAATTTAGCCACCTGATAATTTTCACCTGTTACTGTCACGGATTACAATGTCGTCAATTCAGAACATAAGCTACTACAAAATACAAATATAGTGTGTACATTCATGCCTTTTCATGTGCTGTATACTACGCTTACGAAGAATTTTCGATAAACTTTTGAAAATGTTTTCCACAAAAGAAGCAGTAATAAGTATAATTTCAAAAATGTTACATTTTACATACCTTTAGCATAACAAAACAAAAACATTCGTACAAATATTATCGTTTGGTTTTTTGTAACCTAACCCCACTTCCAAATTGATATCTAGACTTTTATAAGCTCAGTTCTTCCTGTGTATTAGCACTTCTTCTCCAGTGTAAAAAAAATATTTCTTTATGAAAATATATTAATAAAACAAAAAACAATAACAAACCGTAGCATTTTAACATCAATCTCCATGTTTGCCAATGTTTGCCTACACAAGCAACATTAGCCATCTTGATGACATCCTGCATTGTATTGTTTTGTTCATGGAGGGTCTATTTGGAAATCTGTCATGTAGAAAATATTTGTATTTATTTTTTTTATTTTACGACCTTTGAATTTCAGAGTAAAGTTGTAAATACAAAACTCAAAGATCCCTTAATACATATTCTTTTAATAACATTTCTTGTAAGAGTTAAAATTTATTTCTAAAGCACTATTAGATTGATTTTGTTTAAAATGTTAAAAATTTTCAATATAATAATAACTTTGATTTTTGTACCACAAATATAACAGATATAAATTGTTTCTTTTTCACAGTCGTATGCATATAAATATAAATATGTTTTTACCTTCCGTCACCTTTAGGTAAGGAAGGTATTGTCTTTGGTCAAAAAATTCGATGATGAGTTTTTAATCAATAAGCACGTTTTAGGGTCCCTAGAATACGAATTTACTATTTTTACGATGATGTCTGTATGTGTGTGTGTGTGTGTGTGTGTGTGTGTGTATGTGTGGATGTGTGTGTGTGTGTGTGTGTGTGTGTGTGTGTGTAACAAAATTTTCGTCTGCGATAACTCTAATACTACAGTTACAAAAATTATAATTTTTCGTGTACTTCTTCGTTACATCCATATGAAGAGCTGATTAGATTTTGGTTACAATTGGTCAACCGGAAGTACCATCATTTGAAGATTTTAACAGTTTTTATTGAAAAAACTATGTTAAATACAATTTTTTCACATTTGATGTTATTAAAAATATTAAAGAATATTTTATTCTCTATACGATTTGACTGCATTTTATACTTAATATTAAATGGATATAGAGTTAAAAAATTATAAAGAAATTAAATTTCATAAAGTAGCTATAGCTATGAAAACAGCTACTATATTAAGAAAATTCTGATTGAAAGATGTCAGTGTCAAGTGAAATTGACATAGTGTGTTTGTCATAATTTTTACTGGAAATATAGGATCTTTTGCTTTCTGTATAGAATTTGTATAAAATACATACAACTGCTTTAAGGTAATGTACAAGAAATAGAATATTTAATTTAATAATAATAATAAATCTTTTATTTTTGCAGATACATTATACTGTAAATAGAAAACGTCACAAAATAATAATTTTCTGTATGAAATTTGCATAAAATACATGCAACTGCCGGAAGGTAATGTACAATAAATAGAATATTTAATTTAGCAAGGAACTTTCCGTATGAAATTTGTACAAAATACATAGAACTGACGGAAAGTAATGTGCTGGCCACATCAGATTTTTTTAAATAAATAAAGCATAAATATCATCGGTGACGATTACGGATAACCATAATTAAATAAAAATGTATATTAAATTTGATTTTTATTACATTTTTCAAAATTTTAAAGATTATTGTTTATATTATTGCATTACGAAAATATAAAATATCAATTTGACATTTAAATAAAAATAATATACACCTTCGTGTTATAAACAATTATAATTTACCAAATTAAATAAATTTAAAAATTGAATATGAATTTTTAATAATATTAAAAATAAAGTAAAAAAAATAATCGTCGCAAAGACGTCAAATTAAACGTGTGATAAAGGTTTAAATAGACCTAATTATGACCATATAAAGTCGTCACATGGTCGTCATAGCGACCTTAAATAGACCTAATTATGACCATATAAAGTCGTCACATGGTCGTCATAGCGACCACTAATCTGACGTCTAAATAATCCTTTTTCAGACCAAAAATCAACGTCACAATTTCGTCGAATAGACGTCAAATTAGACGTCTAAATAGTCCTATTTCAGCCCAAAAATCAACGTCGCAGTGCCGTCGCATCCACGTCAAATTAAACGACCGCATATGACTTAAATTCAACCTCAAATCGACGTCACTTTTTGGTCGACCGTCGGCCAGTGTTACTTGGGGAAGTTCGTTAAATTAGCAAACAATTTCTAAATTATATGACTATCAAAATGAACAAACCAAAAATTTTTCTTAACCAGTGGTTCTCAAAATATGGGACCCAACTTTCTTATTTTAAATTAGAACCTACCTTTTTTATTAGCTTATTCGATTCAGTATTTTTACTGAATTCAACGATATCCATATGTAATACTCTACTATTACAAATTTTTTGAGAAAAATGTAAAATTAATAATGTATCATTTTTATTTAAATATGACTATACAAAGAGTACTATGTAAAAAACAAATAAATCAAATGAAGAAATAATTACAAAAACTTTTATAATTTTCTTTATGTTGTGAATAATTATTATTTAAACAAGATAAAATACACAAATAATATTAACAATTGTTTAATTCATTTATTTGTTTTTTCCATAGTATTAATTTTTTCATTTTTCTCAAATATTTTGTAATAATAGAATATTACATATGGATACCGTTGAATTCAGAAAAAAATACTGAATCGAATAAGCAAATACAAAAAATAGGTTGCCATTTAAAATAAGAAAGTATAACTCCGTATTTTGAGAACCACTGGTCTAAAAAAAATCTTGTTTCGCTCATAAAAGTAGTCTTATAAAATATAAATTGTTTGCTAATTTAACCGACTTATCAATAGTGTAGCACTTAAATGGAACAGCCTGTATATGCATATAATTTTATATTTTTAGCTTTAATATTTTTTTTTATATACTAATTTGTATATTTTTAAATAAATATTCTTGTAAGGCAATTTTATTTTCATTTATTTAGGCGTTGTTCTCAAATTTTGGTAAATATACTGTAAAATTGTAAGCTTTTTTCAATTTTAACTGACACAAGAAAAATGTGTTTGCAATTAGTCCTGTATTAGACATTATATAGAAACAGGTTCGTAGAAAACATATTTAAGCGAAATTAGCACTGGAAGGTATGTTTGTGCTCTTCAGAGGGTATTTTATTTTGGTCTCCACAGACCAAACTCGATGTAAAGTATATCAGCAAGGGCACCCGACAAACGGAGGGTTAATGACAATTTGGTGGGAACTGGCAAAATGGGCAACCTGTATACTATTTTTACATTGAACGTACAAAAAGTAAGATATGACGCTTTTTGAAATGAAAAATATAAAAGAAACCTCATTCTTACGGGGTGTTGTATTTTATAAAGGTGTACTACAAATTCAGGTTCAAACTTGAAAGGCATTATAGTACTGACCAAAATAAGTAATAAAAGCTTATTCAAGATAGGTCTGATATTCAATTGTTTGCGAAAAACAGGACATTTTGTATTAAAATTGAGAGAAAGATAGAGATTGAACAAAATTTTGTTTCTGTCAGTACATATTATATAAATGGACGCAACGTAGACGCTGCGTTACTGTATAAGCATTGACGCACACCATAGATGAGGACAGCACTAGTTAGGGGCAAAGCCAAAAAATGAAAAATAACACAGAGTGCTTAGGAATATTCATAAATAAATATATAAGTAAAATAAATATATCATCACGGCATATTATCCATTGCTGGGTGTGCCAATCTGCTTTGTACGCAGATATCGGTAATGATGATGACATATTTGTGCCGTGCGGGCGTTTACCAGGCGTCACCTCACGGGCACTCGTTGCTGGCGTGTAAAGTGCATCACAGAGGTCAATTTAGTGCCATTTAAAATTTGAAATATTTGGCGTCGGTCGAGATCGAACCCGATTCCCCAGATTCGCGACCAGACACTCAGGTACGCGGCCACGAGACCCCATTCATCTCATTCATAATAAATGACAATATAAAATATAGTTCATATTCGATTTAAGATAACATATTTCATTCGAATATTATATTTGTGAAAATAACAAATATAGAAAAACACTTTTGCTTTAGCTAATATTATTTATTTAATAATATTTTTATACACATTTATATAATATAGTCCGTCGATTGAAAATGACTGCTGCATATCACAAAATGTTTAGGTAGCTTGAAATCATGTCTTCTAACTGCAATAAACCAGTCTGTTCACAGTTTTTCATCTTTCAGAAATCTACTCGAAAAACATTCATATAAGATATGACAGTTTAGTTTACAACGAAAAAGAAAGACTTACTTGTGAAATTTTGTCTTTTTGATAACGAACTGTGCATCCATTTGCACTGCATGACATTACCATTTTAAAAGAATTCTGAAATATAAATGAAATCACACTTATTTGTATAGCATAAATGGAAGAACATAACCTGAATTACCAGCAAACTACATTAAAATTATTTTACATTAAATCAAAATTACTCATTTTGTAACTAATTCTTAGTTATAGATATAAAAAAAAGAATATTATTTTTACTAATATTCTGAAGAAATATATTGCACTTTTACTAACTGTCACTACTGTCAGACCAGCAAACAAAACAGACTGCAACAATGTTCTTGTTTGACGTTGGCCCGCTTATCTATCTTTCCTTTTCTAAGGTGAGCGTCAATTCCTCTCTCTTTACGTCGGGTCCATTTATGTAGTATGTCAATGACATAAACCATAAAAACAATAAAATTTTATTTGAAACAATTTTCTCAATTTCTAATAGTTACGAAGTTACTTAAAAATTAAATGTTGGCCATTTTTTAACTCTTTTACTCGGATACTGCAGAAAACACCCATATTGATAAAGCTTTTTTTACTCATTTTGTTAAGTACTATATGTCCTTAAAGATTGTACCGGAAGTTGTGGTGTACCTGTGTATAAAATATATCATCACACATTATTACCCATTTCTGGGTGTGCTAATGTGTTTCTTGCTTCTATTCTCAAATTTCGATAAAGACGACATATCTCTGCCGTAGATGTGTATATTTGGCCTTTAACAGACGTCACCTGACAGGTTCTTAAAACTGTCGTAGACAGAGTACCATCAGAGATATCTTTCGGGCTATTTGAAAATTAGGAATAATGATATAAGTTTCAACGCATTATATACAATTAATAGAGTATGAACACAGCAAGTATTCATAATTCTATTATACTTTAGTAGATACGTAAACAACGTATTTGCAAAATGCTTGTAATGTTATTAATTAGAATTTATTTTCGACGGCAAACTATGAAGATGTATAAATAAAATCAGCTTTAATTAACCTGCGGGAGAATAATGTGTTGATAAACAGTCACGTTACCAACATATTGTTATTAATAACGATAGTTATTAGAGTTTCATATCAAACTACAATTTGCACGTATTTGTACTACAGTTTACACATAGAATATTATACAATTTATCACCCTTTGTGAGCCATATTTTAACAAACTTCAACAACAAAAATAACTTATTGTTTTCATGTACGTATAACATATATTGTTTTATTTTCATCTATATTAAAAGTAACAGTTTTTACAATTGTAATGACACTATTATTCTTCTTTTATTAAACATTCTGATATATCTGAAGAACTCCAGGTTATATCTTCGCTAAAAGCGACGAAGTGACGAATACTTTTGGGGAAACATATAGATGCCGTTTTGAACGCACCGTTGAAGATGTATTATACTCTAGTAGCCCAAGGAACCACAAGGGAGAGAAAAAACAGTACGTGAGGGAAACATATCCCAAGACCTACATATGCTATGAAATATTTATGCAGAAAAGAATTAATTAATAAACGACGAGGACAAAATTGAATTAATTATCACACAATATTAAATATATTTTATGAAAACAAATAATGAAACCTTGGATGACAATTTAGAAAAAATGTACTTTTATCACATTTCCGTTAATTCCTTAATTTTTTTAATAAAACCATTTAAAATTTTAAATTACTCAACATTTTTGTGGTTTCATGTAAGAACAACCAATGCCAATATTCATAATTTTGGGAATGAGTAATTTACAATCAACCAGAACCTTCAGCGTTAATATTGTCGAGAGTACATTGCGAAACCTAACACTCTGTACAGGGCCTGGGGCTTAATTGGTTTTAGGGCGACATTTTTTTAGACTATTTTTTTGCAAAATAAATTAAATATCAAATTAAGTTTATTGACTCGTCCAGTGTGTAGCTTTAATCATAATGCTAACAATTCCAGTTGCAGCACACTTATATTAATTAAATCCTATTTATATTTTTTACGGTATACTAAGAAAGAAGAAAGGTTAAATTCGTTGGCGATTATATTAATTAAAAACATTGTCATATCAAATACTGAAGAAATAATTGTTGTTCAGGAAATCTACTGAAAAATGACCCAACATAAAAAAAATGCAACAAAAGCTTTTATACGAAATCCTGTACAGTAAAATACACTGATGCAACCAATTTGGAAAAAGGCGACATATTTTGGTTTCTGACATTTTTCTTGAAAACGGTGATCCGTATCGAAATTTTATACAAAACAAGATTCTTATATTTTTTACCTAGGATGAACCGTTAAAGAGTTAAATTAGATTTTCCGAATTGCAGAATAACGAAAAGTATTACTCCGAGACTTTTATACCTACACTGAGAAATACTTTTTCTTTCCCTATATACAGGGTTAGGAGGAGTTATTTTAAAAGTTTTGTTCGCAATCCAAAATACTAATGACAACAGACCATATTTAATTGTTTAATGTCAAAAAGACAGAACCATCGCTACACAGGCAAAGCAATCGTCTTTGAAAGTAACTCTCCCGTGACTAATCCTGCTATGGTATTAGACAAAAATAAAGCGACTCTGTAGAACTCAAAAGAAAAAAATATCTGTATTTTAAATATCTAAAATATTTTCAAAAAAAAATTCATTCAGATTAAGATTTTGTGATTGTTAGCGAATTATGGACGACACAAATCGCCCCTTTCCTCATTTTTGTACCTATATAATTTAAACAAAATTGTAATAAATGAGGGGCGCAATTTACAATTTTCGCCTGGGGCGCTCAAAAGTCTCTGGCCGGCCCTAACTCTGTATTAAGAGTTGATTACAAATACCTGCTAATAAGGTCCTCTACCATAACAGAAAATTGAGTAAAATGTTAGTTATATCAAAAGTGGATAAGAAAAAATAGTGATTGAGACAAAAAATGTTTAAAAAAATTGTTAGTTTTTGAAATATTTGAGATTTTAAGTATCTATACATACATCTACGTCACAACTTTCTCCTTTATAGGTAACTATAGGTTTCGTTAAAAATCAAATGTAGTTAAACTAAAAACAATTGTGACTTTTTTAATACTACGAATTGCTTCAAAATTAAACGAACTTTCATTTAAAATAATAATAAAATTAGAGTGTAGAACCCCATTCCGTGATCTATCTAAACTGTCTACACTGCCCGGTTGCACAAACGTTTATCAGCACATTGTTCGATTAACGGTTCATCAAATCGAATAAATTCGAATCAGTTTCCTTGATCGTATGACATTTAAATTATTGCTGTCAAAAAATCGCGTTGCATTTGTTCGTTTTGATGAACCGCTAACCGAACAACGCGTTGATTAACGTGATTAACGTTTCTGCAACCGGGCATACACTACTAAAGACCTTCAAAATGTGACTGACATATTTATTGTTTATATGGTTATGTTTATCATTGTAATAAATGTTTAATAACCCAACATTGGTTCAATGTATACTGTTAGACTTTGGTTGTGCATGAACATAAATGTATAGCTGCTTTTATACAGAGCGATCAAAATTGGCTGAAGGTCACGTGACAACTTTTAATCCAAAATAACGTCAAAATTATACTTCAATTTTCCATAATTTATCAAAACTATTTTCCACATATGACAAATGATAACATATACATGACATTTGATAAATATCGTTGTCGTATATTATTGATTCATTTGATATAGGACTGTTCTTAAGAATATTCTTGTGGCAGCTAGCAAAATTCGATAGGTATATCCATAGAAATAGTAATACTGTCATACTAAGTAAGCGTCAAATTTCAAAATCACGATCAAAATCTAATAGAGCCGTACACTTCAGCCATTTTTGATCACTCTGTATAATCATACAATCAATCTCATTTTGCTAAAATTTTACATTTGTTGTTCTTGTACTAAGCCACAGATATATAACTGTTTAATGAAGTACGGTCTTTTCAGACAGTTCTGTTAAAATATCTGTACTTGTTATTTAATTAAAGTAAGAAAAGTAAGGTTTCGCGGCCGGCGTCTGTGTTAGGCGAAACGTTATACGTAGTAATTCACATATCAGACGACGGCCCAGCAACCCAAAAAAAAAAAAAGAATCAGCCTATCAAAAATTATTTTTTGTGTATTTTACTTATTTTTAATGTATGTAAGATGGCAATAATTCAATTTTGATTAAAAATTCAAATTTTAACAATTTTTCATTAGCCGTACATATCCTTGCGTGACTTTATACAAGTAGATCACATTTGTCTACTGATCAGAGATTAATTCTATCATTCCCGTATTTAGATAAGAATATTTATTTTTATTATTACAACTTTGAAATGCTGCCGACCTTTGTTTGATTATAAAGATTACATCTACTCCGACGAAATCAATGAATGTTGTCACATGCATCTTGCAGAAGCAGTAACTGTAATAGTTTCCTTTTCTTTGGCGTTTTAATTTTGTTAAACTAGATGTCTTTGGTTGTAATCACTGACATAACTAGCGACATCTGGCTGGTCTGACAAGAGTCGCTGATTGCGTTGCCCGTTTAATTCCCCCATTCCGGTACTTTAATCAAATGAATAAAAACTAGGCTTAGCTCCATTCAAATTACTTGAGTAGTTTGCCGGGCTCTTTTATTAAATAGTGTTGCACTTAAGGAAATTACTCCACACTAGGTCCCATAACGAAATTGTTACGATAACGGGAACGGTAAGGACAAACTTGTAACATTACAGCGATGTACGAACAACCCGCAGACCCTGAGATGAGCAGGCTATTATAGCAAATACAAAAAATGCATTTCCTTACATCGCCAGATTAAAATTTTACGACAAGAAAAAGAAATACATAATTTTTATTATTTTTCGTTACATACTACATTTTAGATAGAACAGCTTGTTTTTTTTTATAAAATCGTGACATTCATCGCGCTCCAATTTCTTATCGTAAAATTTTTGTGAAATATTAACGATTTAAGTGTTATGTTTGAAATAATTGAGAAGCTACATATACAAATACAACCATCTAAATATTATAAATGTAAGTTACACACATCAACTACTTTCAAGAATACCAAACAGTCTGGTTTTACTGTTTCTTGCAAATAGTATATTTCTATATTTTGCGTTCAAATAGTTAATGAGAGATATTAAAGGCCTTTAAGTTCCATATTGTTATTGTTATTATTTTATTCAGACGTTTCGGTCAATTATTGCAGCTCTCTTGTTTTTATATTCTGCAATAATTCTTGACAGAATTTTGGCGAGCACTGTTTTGTAAATATGTAGTTCATTATGGTAAACTGACTAGCATTATATTATATTGTATTTAAAATATTTGGCTGAGGATGGACAAATTAATGTCCGAAAAGTCCACAATAAATAAACGACGTTGACTAATATCTTAAATAACGACGGACCTTATGGCCTACTTTCTTAACCCCAAACTTCAAGGTTGTTCCCAAATTTTCTAATATAAATTGTTATAATAACATTCAATGTAATAATGCTAATTTAAATTGTAAAATTGCACTGAGGATGGTCAAATATTGAACGAAACGTCTGAAGAAAGTAATATCTATATTTTGCGTTCATAATGAAGTCATTACGAAACCCAATTGCGTATCAAAAAAGCCTTTATTTCTATACGCAATGTTTGTTTTAGACGGTTGATATTGTTACCAACTAAACTACAACATTACACACTTAAAATTCGCTAAATCAACTCGGTTTTTTATAAAAGTTTTTTCAAGTATTTTATTATATAAAAGACGCAAAATATAAAAATAGTATACAAGACTCATTTGATAAGACTTTTTTCACACTTGTCATTTAGAAAACTCGCCAGGGCTCGTTTTCTAAATTTTGATACGTGCAAAATAAACATGTCTTATAAAATTCGTTCTTTAATATACTATAAGATTTAGTCCACAAGTTATTACATTACATTGTAAAGCTTGAGCGTTTCTACTAGTATTAGTTAGTATTAGTATTTTATTAATCCTTGCCTTTCGGCTTTGGATCTAATTACAAATTTTCAAATATTAATATACAAACACACATATAAAAAACATTAATTATTTTGTTTTCTTCTAGCTTGGATTTCCTTCATCCACTTTAGCCCGCTCCCTGAATCTTCCAGTACCCTTCCTCTTCCTGCGATTGGTCCGCCTTTATTCTCCTCCCAACAACCCTGTAACATATGTTCAATAGTTTCAACCTGAACATGACATATGCGACATTGTTGGTCCTCTAGTTTCCGCCAGAAATAATTTCCCGCTTCTTCATTACCGCATCGGAAACGCGCGATTAATTGTTTATCTTCTTTCATCATTGGTGATATAAGATATCGTGGTAGATCTGTTGTTCGGATTCTTTCATATTTATTATTGTATCTTGACTCTGCGATCTTGTTGTATCTTTCTTGTCCTTGTATTTCTTTATGCCTTTCAACGATTACGTTTGTCATACTTATTCCTGCTTTTCTTCTATTTTCCACTTCTAAACTTGAAAATCCATTTCTTTCATAAAAAAGTGATCGTTTTTCTTCCCATTTACTTTTAAGTCTGCTTCTATTATCCCCGAATTCGCGATCTCTCCAGCATTCATGCAGTATAATATTATTTTCATTAATTCTTATTTTTTCTTCATATCTCATAGACCTCCTAGCTGTTTCGGTACTTAACTTGTGCCTTTTTAACTCTTCAAGGATAATGTAGTCTGGTGTACTTCTGTCTAACCGTAAAATCCACTTAATATACTTTACTTGCTGTCTTTCTACTTCTGGATATTCATTCCATCCCCATATTTCTACTGCATACATCAGGATTCCTCGAACTATTGAGTCAAATAGCATTATTCTTGTTTTTATATCTCCTCCCATCTTTCTTTCTCCTATACTCCATAATTGTTTTATAGCTATTGTTCCTTTCTTCAGTGTTTCTCTTAGATGCGTCTTAACAGTATTATTCTTTGTGAAATGGTATCCTAAGTATTTAAATTCTTTAACCGTATCTATTTCTTCATCACCCCATCGCCAAGTATATTTTTTCTCTCTTCCTCCGCCCTTCTTAAAACATAATATTTTCGATTTTGTGGTATTCAGTACCATTTTCTTCTTTTCCAGGTATAATTTGAACCGTGTTAGTAGCGCCTTCATTTCTTCTTCTGATTTTGCTATAATTGCCAGGTCATCTGCATATGATAGAGATACGAATTTCTTTCTACCTATTACCACCCCTCCTGTCTGTTGCTTTAGCAGAAAATCCTGGATGTCTACTATATAAATGTTAAAAAGTGAAGGGCTAAGAGGGCAACCTTGTCTTACGCCTTTGGTTGTGTAGAAGTTTCCGATAAATTTGTTTTCTATTTTTATTTCGTTATTCGTGATCTCATATATCTGTTGAATTTTATTTATTATATGTTCATTTACACCTTTTACTCTCATCATTCTGAAAAGTTCTTTTCTATCTAATGAATCAAAAGCTGTTTCCTCCTTCCTTGACTAGTTCTCTTTCTACAACATAATTTAAAATGTAAATATTGTCTGTTGTACCTCTTCTTCTTCTAAACCCAGCTTGTGTATCCGGTAGAATATTCTTTTCTTCTATTTCTTCGGTAAGCTTATCTTCCAATATTGTGGCATATATTTTGTATAATGTATTCATAATCGTGACTCCTCTATAATTAGACACTTCGTTTTTGTCCCCTCCTTTAAATATAGGACATATCACCCCTTTTCTCCATCTTCTAGGAAAGACACGTTTTTTCCAAATTTTATTAAAAATAATTTTAATGCTCTCCATTAGTTGTTCGGAACCATATATCCAGGCTTCATTTTCTATACCGTCTTCTCCTGGTGCTTTCTTCTTTTTAAGCTTTCTTATTGCTTTTTCTATTTCCTGTGTTGATATTTCTTCCACTTGTTCTTCATTATCATCTTCTTCGACTTTTTCTACCTGTACCTCATTTCCTGTAGCTCCCAGTAAATTTTTAAAATGTTCAACCCATTCCTCCTCTTTTATTCTCGTTGAAATTGTCGTCTTTGATTTTCTTTCTTTATTGATGTATTTCCATAAGTCTGCTTCTGATTTTATGGTCTTGATATATTCTTGTTCTTTTTCCCTGTCTTGTTTTTGTTTTGTTTTTAGTAATTCTTTATATTCCCTTCTTTCTCTATTCAGCTGCTCTTTATCGATTAGTCGGTTTCTCCATTGTTTAAATTTTTTTGCAACTATATGTTTCTTCATTCTGCATTCTTTGTCCCACCACTTAGTGTAGCCTGTTTTCCTCTCTTTTATTTCGTACTTAATTTTTGATTCTTGTATTTTAATTGTTAGCTCTTCTATCATGTTATTTACGTCTTCTTCTTCATGAAATATTACTTTTTCCATATTTTGTTTGTATTCTTCTATTCCTTTAATCGTCCAGTCTGTAAACACTTTGTTTGTGTTTTGCTCGTTATCCTTTTCATTGATTGTTTCTCCTTCTATTACAGTGTAAATTGGCTGATGATCCGATTCTACATTATCGTCAACCTTAAATATTTTTATTTTTTCACTGACATTTTCATTTATAATTATGTAATCAATAACTGAGCTTCCTCTTTGCCCATTATAGGTGTACTCTCCCTCCTCATCTCCAAAATAATTCCCATTAAGTATATTATATCCTTTCTCTTCCGAGCATTTTAATAACCTTCGCCCTTCTTCATTTATCGTTTTATCTTTAGATTTTCTTTCTTGTTGTGCTGCGCTACCTGCGTTTATAACTTTACCTTCTCTCCTATTCTCGCGTTCCAGTCTCCTCCTATTATTAACAATTCTTCACTTGGGTCTTCCACATTATTATTTATTACTTGCGTGATATTGTCTACCTTTTCCCCATTGAATATAGTTAAAATTTTCGACTTTTCTCCATTCATTTTTATTGTACGTTCTTGGATGGAATCTGTATTAATTAAGTTGTTATTGTCTTCTATAAACGTTTTCTTAACACCTGTTAATATTCCCCCTTTTGCCCTTCCCTTTTTATGTATTTTTGTAGCATATGTACATTTCCAATTATATTCCTTTGGAAGTTTCTTTTCTAATTTAATCCATTTTTCTTTTGTTACCCAAGTTTCTAAAAATCCTATGACATCAAAACCTTTAATATAAACCCAAAAATCTTCATCCTTCCCCGTCAACCCAGCCACATTCCAAAAACCAATTTTCATTTCCCTTTTTTCATGCATATTATTCTTTTTCATTGCTGAATCACTTTTCCACAGTTTTTTGACTGCTTTAATGTATTTCCTGTATCATCCCAAAAGAATATAGTTTCGTTTACTTTTATTTTATTTATATAAATTTTTACTTTATTACCCTTCTGTTTTTCTTCTTTAGCTTTATCTAAAATTACTTTTTGTATCTTCCTTTGTTTCCAAGTTAGGTCATGGTCGATATATATCTTTTGTCCCACTAATTTATGTTTATTTGCAAAAACTTTTGACTTTTCTGTTTCACTTCCGAGTTTAACAACTATTCTGTGGAGTTCTTCAGTTCTACTTATATTATGTACCTCTTTAATTTCTACGTTTGTATCAAGTTTGTTCCTTATGAATTCTGCTACCTCTATTTTCAAGTCTTTTTCTTTAATGTTTAATCCTGTTATTATAAAATTACATTTTTTCTTCTCTTTTTCTCTCATTTCCTCCCTATTTTCTAATAACTTCAGTTTGTCCTGCAGCTCTTTCTTGTCATCTTCCCATTGTGCATGTTTTTGTTTTAATTCATTATTTATTTGGTCTATATTTCCTTTAATACCTTTACAGAATTCTTCCATCTCTCTTTTTATATCCGCATTTCCTTGTCTTATTTCATTTCTTCCTTGTTCTATCTCATTTTTAATAACTTCGTAATTACTGGAAAGTTGCGTTAAAGCTGCTTGTATTCCTCGCAATGTTTCCTCCATTTTAAATCCTTGAATATTTAACGTCTCTTGGTTACCTTCTATAATGTTTCTGTTGATTTGTATTTCTTCTTTTTTCTCGGGGGATCTCGCTATTTTTGAACTTCTTTTGAAAATTCTCTCTCTATCTTCCTCTTCCCGTTTTCGGATCAGGCTGTCACTTCTACTTCTATTCATTTAACTTATTTTATTTCTAGTTTTCTGTAGATCTGCTTGGAAGTCCTATTTTTTTTTTATTTTTTTTTATTTTTTTTAACTTTTTAATTATCTTTTATTTGTTACTATTATTTGCTTATTATACTTATTATTTAATTATTATACTTTATATTTATTTTTATTTTTTTTATAAAATTTTAGATCCCGAATTTTAGATCAAAAATAAAATTTTAGATCCCAAATTTTTGCTCTTCGGCACTTTAGAACTGCGATTTAGATCTCGTAACGTGTTCCCCGTAAATGTCAAAAATTGCACTTTTTTATTATATTTTTAGGCTTTATAGTTATAAATACGAAAAAAGAAATACTGAATCTAGAGTAACAATAAACAAAGCCGCAGTAATGATGAATAAATTAGACTAAACCACTCAATATAGAACTCAACCGGCGGAATTTGAGGTTATACTAGTTCGACCGATGGAAAGTTCGACTTTTACGTAATTTTTAGCCAGATATTTCAGTCCAAAAACCAGATTTAGTTATTATTCACTGTTCCAAACCATTGCCACTCAAATTTATTTAAAATTTTCTACAATCTTCACAATTTCCAAGACCAACCACAATAGCACACCATGTGTATATATATATATATATATATATATATATATATATATATATATATATATATATATATATATATATATATATATATATATATGTAACTATTTCATTCTCTCGTTTCTACTAAAACGTCCTATAAAAATTACCAAATATGTAATTGCTGTTCAATGTCTATCTTTCTATTACTTAATATCCAGTAAATCATTTTCTAATATTTAAACATCATCCTGAGATAAATTAAGTTACAGAAATCTTTAAAAATAAGGAAGTTAGAAAAAAAATGATTATCTCAAATTCAAAAAATGGACTAAGATTGTTTTTCCAAAAGCTCCTCAGTATAATTCTTTATAAAATTCTGCCTCTAGTAACTTGAAGGATTATAATACAGTGTGTTCAAAAAATAAATCTTAACTCGGAGTAGGCTATGATCAAAGAAACACTTATAATAGTATATTACCAACTGAGGTGGAAAGTGTTTCATTGTCGCGGGCGAAGAGAGCTAACCAAGGCGAGAAGAGCCCAAGTTAGCTATAGCCCGAGACAATGAAACTTTTCACCGAGGTTTGTATACTATTTTATTCACAATCTGAAATAAAAAAATAATAACTGATATTTAAATAATAATAACCTAACATAAATAAACGAATGGTCTGAGAATGTTCATTTGTCACAGGAACTGTCAGTCAGAATTCTAACCTGAAACTATGATTTCACATTTATCTACACTTATTTATATTATTTGCAAATTCATTTCTGCACATATAAAAGGTAAAAATATTTGTATTACATAATTTAAGTAGCTAAGCTAAGTAATAAAGAGAATATAAATAAAAGTACCAGTTTTAATAAAATAACACATGAACTGTTAGTTTGATTTCTAACCTTAAATATTGGTTTCCCTTACTTTTGAATTAAATAATGGTCAGACATACGTTTCTCTGTTGATAGCCTTCTCCGAGTTAGGATTTTTTTTTTGAAGACACTGTATTAGAAATAAAAATTCAGCTGTAGCAAACGGTAGGAGTAAATTGAGAATGAGCAGACATGATGGTTTTATTAAACCATATTCCATCTGATAGCGATGTTGTCACTCAAGTGTTGTTGTCATTGATGGAATGTCAGGCGGAGCGATACATCAGTTCTATTATTTTAAAATCGCATCTTATAAATAAATAAATAAATATATCATCACGGCTTATTACCCATTGCTGGGTGTGCCAATCTGCTTTGTACACAGATGCGATAATGATGAAATATTTGCACCGTGCGGGTGCTTACCAGGCGTCACCTCACGGGCACTCATTGCTGGCGTGGAGAGTGCACCACAGGGGTCAGTTTTGTGCCATTTAAAATTGGAAATATTTGGCGTCGGTCGGGATCGAACCCGGTTCCCCAGATTCGCGACCTGACACTCAGGCACGCGGCCACGAGACCCCATCTTAATCTTACATTTTATATAAAATAATGTCGACTCTGCCGAAAATGCAAGACTATCTAAGAGCAACGAAGAAGAATATTATTAGATGAACAGTTTTAGTCTTAGAAAAAGAATAATATTCATATGGTTATTTTTTAAAAAATGTTATTTCTATTACTGCGTTATCTACATAACGCTATTTTTTAAGTAAAACAAATTATAGACAAATTATTACCAAAGAAATTACGCTATATCCGAGCGATTCGGAACGCATTGTACGCTGTAGTTGCTTTGTAAATATTAAACAACATGAAAATGCAAATAAAATTGTCAGGAAAATAGATGGAATTCTTATGGCGTATAAAATATAGAATTTACTTCCAAATTAAATATATTTATTTTCTTTAAATAACAGTCTAACTACAGTAATGTTAAAAAATGAATAAAGTTGATTTAAGTTTGTTAATTAAGAGAATTTATACAAGTAAATTTATTCAGTTCTTTAAATCTGGATTTTTTTACCTATATTCAGCAGATATTTTGCTCTAAAGACGCTTTAGAAAAACGTTATTCATTTATATTTATCAATCAATTCTGACGTAAAGTAAATCATTGATAAATATTCATAATTTCATTATGGTATATTTTAAGTAGGTATTCAAAGCATTCATTAAAATATTTTGTATTTTAGGCACACGAAGTTGAAGAATACTTAAAGAAATTAAATAACTACGAAGGCGTTATAGGCGTTATAGTTGTTAATCAAGATGGTACAAACCTTTATATTAATCATCCAAAAATATATTGCCTCTCTTATTTCTAGGTATTGCAATCAAATCATCTTTGGGTAACGCTGTAACAGTCCATTATGCCTGTCTTATAAGTTCCCTGATAGTCAAAGCGAAAAGTGTCGTTCACGATCTTGATTCTTCAAACGAATTGACTTTTCTTCGAGTGAGATCCAAGATCCATGAAATAATGATAGCTCCAGATAAAGATTATATTTTAATAGTTGTACAAAGTCCTACGGATTAACTGTGTCTCGTTATGATTTGATGAATAAATAAATAAAATGACATTTATTGAAAATTGTTTAACAAATTTAATTATTCCAAAAATCATAATATTTTCACGTATGCATATGTACGATTATATCAGATATTTAATTGAATATTGACAGAATTATTTGAAATTGAATTAAATAAATATGTCGGCAATTTTATTTTTTATAAAAAACTGAAAAAAGGCAAACATTTATTTTTATGCGTTTATATTCAGTGTGATTACCTAAAAGTTATTTATAGCTATATATGGTATTTTATTTATGCGGGAAATTATTGCATACGTTTGCCCCTGGTTGGGCCTTTCAGGCCCATGTGATATTTTAAGGGTTATTTATATAAAATAACTGTGTTATTATTCAAACTGTTATGTGAGTAATGTGCCATAGTTCATGATATGATAAAGATAACTGAAAGAAGTTATAATGGTGAAAACTTTGAACATTTGTTATAACTGTTTTTGTCATTAATAAATAGTTATTTGTATCACTAGGCAAGAAACTGAACATTTGCGAGACCGAGTTTATTTTGACAGGCCGAGCTGAAAGCGAGGCCTGCAAATACAAGATCTCGCAAAACAGTTTCTCAAACTACTTCAAGGCAAGAAATTCAAATGTTTGTAATTGACACATAAATGTCACTCTCAAAAATATTTGCATGCCACTGTCAAAAATATTTGAATATCATTATGAAGATTATGAAAATAAAAAAAAGTCAACAACGCAAAAGCAGAATATACGTAAAAAAGAATATAAAAGAAATTTGCGAAAAAATGACAAATATAAAGAAATTTTAGGATATTGAATATAAAGAAAATGTATGTATTGTCCATAATTTATATTACAATATCCCATAGATTTTGCAAATATATGTGACAATTATTTTGTAGTGAGACAGGAATATGTATTTGTAATTAAAAATATTTTTCGTTTTATGCGTACAACCAGGTAAAATATCTGGCGAGAGATTATGTGTTGGCCACATCAGATTTTTTATTAAGTGGTAATGTATGGCACATTACTTATATAACACCTGTATATTGTAAGGTTTTAGATGAAATAAAAAAATGATGCATGACATTTTGCCCTCGCAGGTTCTAAATACAAAGCACGAAGGTCTTTTGTCCTCATTCAATTGGTACGTTCTTTTTACAACGTCTTCCTGCAGGCACAGAAACAGGAGCCGCTGTCTAAATTTTATTTCCGTTTTCGGAAAAGAATAAATCTAATTCAACAGAAGTGTGTCTATAATGTTCTTCTACATTCTCAGAGAGCTCAACATTATTACTTTGACCTTGGATCGTATCCTCATTTTCCACAATTTTACTATATATATATATATATATATATATATATATATATATATATATATATATATATATATATATATATATATATATATATATATATATATAAAGTGTCTCACAGTCTATATTCAATGTGGAGTCTTATGGAATACCGGGTTGCCATATTTACCTGCGCTAAGTCTACAAGATAGAAAGAGCAAAATAAGTGCCCAAAAAGAGACGAAATATTCTGGGTACTTTATTGAATGTACTGGTTTATTTTCAGTGTATCTAAACGGCATTAATACATGTATCAAATACAAACTGTGAATTTTTGTATCCCTTCGGTGTTGACGTGTGAAGTGTAAAGTGCAATCCCTGAGCTTCCCGGTTCATTTTCTTGAAATGCGGGCGCTTCTCCCTTACAGCAAACATAACGATGACTTTTCTATCCCTCCGATGTTTACCGTTTTGCATCAGCTGAGATGTTTGCGTGTTATACCGAAATGAATTCGAATCAACAAAAATTCTCGGCCATTATTCATAGGCCTGGTTTAATATCTGTGATTTATAACAATGCGTATATAGATAAATAAAAGGACGACTGTTATTTGTTTTATCTCGTTTGGGTATTTTTTATGCTACATTTGTTCTGGTCCATATTCGTTCGATATTTTTAATTAATTTAACGAATTTTACTTTTTCCAGAATTTATCAGAGATGATATAATTTAATCATTCAATATACATATATCACAATGGATTTAACATGAAAGTATAGAATATATTTTTAGAATTTATATTCTGTAAATTCTGACCAATATTCTGTTACACATCATCGAAGAATGTTGAATAAAGTAATAATTTTACGACAGAGAAAATACAAAAAAAGTATATTTGTTAAAATTATATTATTCAAACTAGCAAGTACTTGGTTATTCCGAAGTTTCTCTTTTCATCATTATCATTAGTAAATAAGATTGTAATAAAGTTGATGAGGTCAACATGACATCTATAGGGCGCGAGCAGACACGTGACTCGAGCGACCTTGACGTGCTTGGAATCAGCTGATTTGTGTGCGCATGTCATTTTGACAAGAACAGTGTCACGTTGACAACATCAATGTTTTGATTTATTTTGATTTTTAACTGCTGAAAAGTTATGGCTGGTTTATGATGGATTTAATTTACAAATTTAGATTTACGAATACATATCTGCCTTTACTGGTTCATGATGAATTTAAGAAATTTATGATTTAGAATTTACATTTAAAATATCACCATATTTTATATTCTAAATGTAAATTTGTAAATGCGTCCAATCATTTCACAGTATTCCAAACAATGATTTTTGCTGGGGAAAATGACAGTTTCAAGTGACAGTTGAAACTTTTTATTTATTATTTGACAAATGGATTCTGAAAATATGGATATATTATTAATATTATCTATAGAACAATACAGATTGATTGCGATAAAAATGATAAATATCATATAACTGTCATCTCATTAGTGTCAAACCACGTAAGTTGATTGGGCATATTTCATATCACTAAATTCACTATAAACCAGCAAGATAAATCGTAAATTTCAAATCTAAATTTATAAATTAAATCCATCATAAACCAGCCATCATTATTTTAATTTCTTATGCCTAAAAATTGTAAAATAATAACATTAGCAGTTCAAAATTAAAATAAATGAAAACATTGATATTGTCAACGTGACATTGTTCTTGTCAAAATGACATGCGCACACAAATCAGGTGATTTCAAGCATGTGACTCGAGCGACATTGACGTGCTTGGAATTAGCTGATTTGTGTGCGCATGTCATTTTGGCAAGAATAATGTCACGTTGACAATACCAATGTTTTGATTTATTTTAATTTTGAACTGCTTTAATGTTATTATTTTACAATTTTTAAGCAGTAAAACATATGAACTTAAAAATAATAACATTTTAGCAGTTAAAACTCAAAATAAATCAAAACATTGGTCTTGTCAACGTAACACTGTCCTTGTCAAAATGACATACGCACACAAATCAGCTGATTGCAAGCACGTCAATGTCGCTCGAGTCACGTGTCTGCTTTTTAACTATAGACTAGATAGCGTTTCGAGCGCGCCTGTTTTTACGTGTATTAAATAAAGAATTCAAATTTTGGCGCAATTCTTGAATTAAAAAAAAAATCTTTCTAATTGACATTTTTTCAGTAATTTTGTCTTGTATGTACATACCTCTCTATTTTGCCGTTACCATAACAACGGTCGCGAAGTCCAATTTCGCGGCCTGTATTGCAGCTGCGAAATGCTTATTTCGCGTCCGGTTGCACAAAAAAAAACATTATGTCCCGTACAGTCCAAGGAATGATCATGAATGTCATTTTTATTTTTCTGACCTATTATTTTGAGTGCGACGATTATTTTGTATGAAAAGTAATCATACGAGTATATATTTTCATATTTGCGAATGTATGTCAAGGTAATTTTACTAAATTATATCATAAACGTAAAGAACCTCAGTACCCAGAATAATATTACCCAGTTAACTCACTAGGGCGACAAAAAGTGTAGTTAGTTTCTACGATGCATATCTCACACGAGATATTTGAACTGAAATAAGGATATTTTAAAACCATATTTCTAAAAAATACTCTTGCCAAACGTAAAACATTTATTAAAATCAATTACTTAAACCATTACTTCAGAAAATAGTATATTGTGTTATTAGGAGTAAAAGTGATACTTTGTGTGGCGAGCATGGAAGTTTGCACGACGAGTGAAGCGAGTCGGACAATTGCATGCGAGGCACACAAAGACACTTTTATTCCGAATGACACATTCATTTTTTTTTTCAAACGCACTACTTTTATTTTTATTCGCTAATTTTATATAGTTTCTATGGATATTTATTTATTTTATTTCTACCTTGTGAATCAAGTCACAAAAAAATGCCATTTCTGCGACGTTTGAAAAAATATATATTTTTTGCACGATCGGTTTTTTAAAATTTTACCGATAGTTTCCAAAGTAGTAAGCTTTATTTACAAATTACTAATGAGTAAGTGATGTGAATCACTTACCGGTCAGGAGGCGGAGGCGGTAAGTAAATAAAAACTTAACTTTAAAAATGAAAACTAAAAATTTTTAATGTCATAATATTTTCAAATCTTTTTTTACCTTCCGTCACCTTTAGATAAGAAAGGTATTGTCTTTGGCCAAAAAAATCGATGATGAGTTTTTAATGAATAAGCACATTTTAGAGTCCCTAGAATACGATTTTACTACTTTTACGATGATGTCTGTATGTATGTATGTATGGACGGATGTATGTATGTATGTGTGACGATTTTTTCGGATCGCATAACTTCAATACCACCTTTCCAAAAATTATAATTTTTGCGTATTCCTTTTCTTTACATCTATATGAAGAGCTGATTAGATTTTGGTTATAATTGAACGACCGGAAGTACCCTAATTTGAAGATTTTAACAGTTTTTTTACAAAAAATGCTGTTAGTCATCACTTTTTCACATTTAATGTTATTATAAATATTTAAGAATATTTTATTCTCTATACGATTTGATTACATTTTATACTTCATATTCAATGGTTATAGAGTTAAAAAATTATAAAGAAATTAAATTTCACAATAAGAAAATTCTGATTGACAAACATCAGTGTCAAGGTGAAATTTACATAATATGTTTGAGTTATAATTTTACTGGAAATATATAGAATCTTACAAAAAACTTTCTGTATCTAATTTGTACAAAATATATAGAACCGACTGAAGGTAATGTACTGGAAATATGGAATCACTTGCAATAAAACTTTCTGTGTGGAATTTGTACAAAATACATAGAACTGACGGAAGGTAATGTGCTGGCCACATCAGATTTTTAGTTTTGTGCGTCGGTCATGCTAAAAGCATAATACGGATTGCGGTCAGTAAGTGCTCTTCTACCGGTATCGGATGTATTGAATCATCCTCAACTGGTAGGAAGCACTTAACTGTCCTTAATACTAAAATAAATAAATATATATATATAAATAAATAAATATATCATCACGGCTTATTACCCATATCTGGGTGTGCCAATCTGCTTGTATACAGATATCGGTAATGATGAAATATTTGCACCGTGCGGGCGCTTACCAGGCGTCACCTCACGGGCACTCAATGCTGGCGTGGAGAGTGCACCACAGGGGTCAATTTTGTGCCATTTAAAATTGGAAATATTTGACGTCGGTCGGGATCGAACCCGGTTCCCCAGATTCGCGACCTGACACTCAGGCACGCGGCCACGAGACCGTCCTTAATACTGAAATAACTATTATCCAAAATACTCGTACTAACGTTCTCGTACACCCACACATCCATATTACATCACACCCAACTTACTATCTTAAATTATCCACGCAGACTGCACATATATAATATGCCTATCCCAACTACCCTCGCAAACTGCCTACACAAAATTCCCATATCGTTGTTGCTAAAATCCACGCAACGAGTGAAAGGCTATATTTTACAATAATTAATTCTTTTCTTTCTCGTTTGGAAAGAGCAGGGGTCGAAATGAGTAGCATCTAAATCTTCCTGGACAAAAAGGTACCCTCTCAAGTGCCGAGTGAGGCGGGCAACGTATGGTTTTTATGATGGTCTTGAAAAATAGGGCTGTTTACAAAAAGGGAAAAAAGAAACGGGTGTGAATAAAAAATATGTTTATGTTACCGCCTACAATTTTTATTTTTAGTTCAAACGTGAATTAACGTAAACAAAATTGTGTTTACGCAGACATCGGAAGCGGTTTATGAGACGTGGACATAAGGAAGAATTTACGGGGGATGAAATCAAGACGTTTTGAGGGTGCTTTACACTAGATTTAACAGGGGGTGTAATCACAGAAACGCTTCCCTATAATTCACCCCAAACGAGAAAAGCTTTTCCAGTTTTTCTTACACAATTTTCGTCTTGTAATTTAAAATATTTTGCACTAATAAGGAGAGGTGGACTTACAACTTACAATACGAATAAAACATGGTGAACGTACAGTTATTTAATCAAAAAAGGCCGAGAAAATAGCATGAAGTTTAGCAAAGACCGGTCTTTTGAATAGACTGGCTTTAACATGTAAAATCATTCTTTCGTTATTTCCTGTTTGCCTAATTATTTTAGGTAAAAAAGCTTGGGATAAAAGAGCATAAAATTCTGCAGCTAGATCAATAAGCTAATTAATTTTACAGGCTTTGTATAATGGCAGAAATTTTGTATGAAAATGTTACCCAAAAATAACTAAGGAGTTTAACAAAAAAATTAACAAATGTTTAACGATTTAACTGTCACGTTAGGTGAATTTATTTTTATTATTATATGTAATTTCTATTTAAGTGAACAATTATATATTAAAATTAATTCAACTTTTATTTGAAGCTTCGATTTTGACCGACTTCTAACGTGAAACTTATTTCTAATTTTCAATAGCACAAAAGTGACATCGTGAATTGTAGAAATTTATTTATACTAAAAATGAACAAACAAAAGACGCACGTCATCAATAAATATTACTAGATAATGACGTCACTTATTACTACGTTTACATGGGGTACTAATTTATTCTAGAAAATGCAATCCGTGTTGCATAACTTACTGTATACAATACATGCAGATGAATTATCGTGTAATACTTATTAAAACAAACCAATAATACTCAAAGCGTGGTTTAGGTCGTCTTACCTCTAACCAAATCAAAGCGCCCCAAAAACTATAATAAAATTAGAAAATTGTGCGCCCCCAAAATCTGTGCGCCCTAGGCTGCAGCCTAGTCAGCCTATCCAATAATTGGGCACTGCAGTAATTCCGTAGCACAAGACACAACTCACAAATACTAAACTCAGAAGAAAGTGTTGTAATTAGTACAGGATGCCCATTTCATATGTTCCCGCCTGAAATTTTAAGAATAGGCATAACATAATACATTGTATAAGCCACTTGGTAAATATTAGTACTTTAAATCGAATATTCACAGTAGGTCTAAGATAAAAAACAAAATTTTAAAAACCAAGTCACTTATGAAATGTATCATGGATTGCCTATTCACGAATTTTCAGGCGGGAACTTTTAAAATGGGCACCCTGTACAATAGGTATATAAACTAGAACGATACATTATATTGATATATTCTACTGACAGCAAATTGACAGTTCTATATATATTTTTTACAAAAGAATTATAGATAACTACTTTGATATTTACAATTATTTATATTAATTCAAGTCACTCGTGCCTGGATAAGATGAGTTGACAATAACTGACAATCAAGTGACAGTATTGACATTTGATCAATTTTCAATTCAATGTAAACATGAACATTCTCAGTAGTGCTACCGTTGTGATACAAAAATCATCTAAAATTATTTCAAATAATTTTATATTCCCTAAAATGAATAAGGATTGACTTAGAAATAAAGGTAAATTTCATTTATATATATATATATATATATATATATATATATATATATATATATATATATATATATATATATATATATATATATATATATATATACATTTCTTAATACTAGTATTTTTTTATGACTTCTTTTTAAAAAAAAAATAACGCCCAATAATTTCTATAAATTATATTTCATTTTGTATGGTTTTTTCAGGTTGATGGCGTGCGCCTTCTGCTTATTCATTTTTAGTATACCTGTTATCTGAAATTAAATTGCGAAAGTTAAGTTTACTATTGTTGTGAGTGAAAATATAGAATTAACCAGAGAGCATTTTCGAATCTTGATTTATAATTTAACATCTTTGGCAGTTTTATAGTCTTTCAGTGATTAGTTTCTCAGCTTTGATAGTTTCTCCGAATAATTAATTTTACAGCTTTTTAAATCTCGCATGTTAGTATGAAACCATTCCAAAAGAAGATTGTTTGGGATCTTTAAGAAGGAGCAGAAAGTGAAGTGTATTATTTACTACGTTAATATGCAGTTTTGAAAACGGTTTCAGTTTTCAGTCAAAATTACGCAAAACTGTTGCTTGCAATTTTCAAAAAAAAGTGTACAGAATGATTTGAAAACAGTTTCGGTGCATGCGCATTTGGCTAATGTAAGTGACAGATACCCTGCACTTCAAATACTTCGTTTTGCTATTATTCCAATTTTTTTTTACTTCGTATCGCCACACTCTAAAACTACAACTCACAGTTTATTTCTAGGTTAGTCACACAAAGCAGCAGAAACGTTTTGCTATGTACGCGTGCGCAATATTGAAACTGAATTTTAAGTCACTTTAACTTTGAATTTATAAGATAATGTCTCGTTATTAAATAAAACTGATTTTTGGACTTCTATTATCTTTATTTAACAAAAACACAAATTTTCACAACGTTTCGGTAGGTAATATCTGCTGCCGTCATCAGGTGTACTGATAATACTAATTCCTAATATTACGAGCCTTATATGTGGTAAAATGAGGATGGTCACGCATGGGAATACCACCACATAATTTTATGGGACAACGCGAACATCATCTCCAAATAGGATCACACTTCCAAACGTAAGTTTAAAGAGGCGGCCTCTCATGATAAACCGGGAAAAGGTCTTTAGCCAAGCCAGTGTAGAAATCAAACCACTTTGGAAAAAAATCATTTCTCAGAACATAGCAACGAAAATAACAACCAGGGAACCACCAATTGAAGAACCGCCACAGCCCATTGCACAGGAGACGACAACCAATCATGGACCACCAGACACACTTGAACTCCCAACTACGCTTGACCACCCTCATTTTACCAGATATAAGGCCTGTAGTATTAGGAATTAGTTAGTATTATCAGTACACCTGATGACGGCAGCAGATATTAGCTACCGAAACGTTGTGAAAATTTGTGTTTTTGTTAAATAAAGATAATGGAAGTCCAAAAATCAGTTTTATTTAATGAATTTTAAGTATTTACATGAGTAGTTATGATACTAATTTTCAAATCAAACCTATGAATTTTAGTTTAGGTTTGAGATAATTCAAAACCTTTTTGACACTATATACATGGTATTTTCAACTTAAATACGTTTTGAAAACGGTTTCTAAACTGAATGTAAACTCATTAATTGTAACTTTCAACATATTTAAATAATTCTAGCGTGACCCTCTTATTCCTTTTTAAATAAAATTAAAAATAAATATTTCATCACGGCATATTTCCCATTACTGGGAGTGCCTATCTGCTTTGAACACAGATTTCGGTAATGATGAAATATTTATTTATTTATTCACTTTAATTAGTACATCTTAAAATTGTTACATCGTGTAGAATAACTTGTGTAAGATTATGGAGAAAGTAGTTCGGCACTAGTTGGGTGATGATATTTCGTAGTTTGGCGTATTGGAAATGCAGCCATACATGTAAGAGTTTCCAAGACGTAAGGTTAGCGAATTGGAAATTCGTGTGATCAGTAGCGTTCGGTCAGCATCAACGTCGTGACCTGGAAGCAAACTCCTTGCCTCCATTCAGCACCAGCTAAACTATGTTGCAAAATACCCTTCATTACCAATGAAAGACTTGCTACATGGCGAGAGATGTGGGCGTTTTTCCTCTTCTCTCGCCAGTTCTATCTGCGCTGCGTCATGTAGATTTGTTTGTAGTTAGGTGCGATAAGTCGCTGACAGACTTCTCACCTGACACGCAACCCACTAAATCTCTCCACTCGTCACTTGTCTCTGCAATCCTCCAAAACTCACGAACACTTATCTCTACAAAACCCGAAAACAAATCACATGGAAAGAAACTAACGAGTTTTCCAAAGATGGGAATTGACAATATATATAGAAGACTAACCGTCGGCGTTTTCGAAAACACAAAAATCTAAATTTTTATCTGGTTAGTATTATTAAATTATAAATATTCTGTAGACAATGTTTGACTCGTTTTAGTTTCAGTTCCACAAATTGCCTTTAATTAGTTGAGGTGAAATTATAAAGACTAGAAGAAATAAAATGCACTATCTTTCTTCAAAAATATAAAATAAATAATGCTTAGTATCTTTTTAAATATATTAACTTATTTCATTTATTTCTGAAATAAAAAAAATATAGGCATTAATAAAGAAGATAAAATAAAAGAAAATACAAATATGAGTACTTATACGAGTATATGTATATTCCAACGGAATAAATTATATATTGTAACGTGAGAGGGTACATACTACGTTTGGTACGCGAGCCCCCAGCAAGTGCTTGCGAGCCGACGCCTATGATAAGCTTTATAAAAAAATAGCAAAGCCTAGGTAGGCGATCGATAAAATAGATGCGGCGCGCGGATGCAGGCGACGTGAGGCGGGTAGTTATGTAAACTAGGGGGAGATAAATGTAATTACCCGCACATGGTATGTCGTTCGGGGTAATGCTAGGATATTTTAGAAATACTATAGAGCAACTATATAAGCGACGTATTTGAGTGCAAAGACAGAGTTATACAGACACACAATTATATAGATAGTAAGAAGTAAGGAGTCAGTGAGTGTAGTAGCACAGCAGTATCGAGGTCAGCATATGCAGTTTAGTGTCGAGTGGAGTACTCGGGAAATTACTGGTATACTGGGATAGCTTTGGAAGTGAATACTCGGTAGTTTTGAGGAGTATTGGGAGGCTAAATTACGGGGACAGTAACGGCGAGGGAAGCGGATACTCGGCAGTGGTGTTGATGAGTTGGGGCATACGGACAGTCGGTGATAATGAGACTGTGGTAGTTAGTTAACAGTGAGTTAGTCCGGCAGAGGGGCAGTTACATAAACAGACAGTGAGTTACGTAAATAGACAAACAGTCAGCTAGTGACTTGAAAAGAGTGAATTCTATCCGGGCAGTTAATATACAGACTCTGTTGAATAAGTATAAAAACGCTGTAAAGGTCGGTGGTCGGACAGTTGAGTGTGATATAAATAAATAGTGACATAAATAGTCGAAATAAATAATCAGTAATATGTAAATAAATAGGCGTGCTAATTGTGTAAATAAATAAATAGTGTTAGTGTTTACAAGTTAATTATATTCTTAGTCTTAATTAGTATTTAATATTTGTTTAACTATGGTAATCGTCATTGTTATTATCTTTTAATATTTATTTATCGTTTTAATAAACATCTATTTTAATTAATAATAATTCTCTGATTTTTACACTTCACCCATACAAATAAAAACGTTATATATTTTTTTCCTACAACCGTGCGTGAAAAGTACTTTTCACGCACTCATTACAGTGTGTAAAGTGTCACTTTTCAAGCACTAGTTTGTGAAAAGTACTTTTCACGCACTAGTGCTTGAAAAGTAAATAAGCGTTGCTAGGCAACATTAAAATTCGGTTAATTTACCTATATCAAGTATATAATTAGGTAGTAAAAAATAATGAAAGTAATAAAATTTATTAAGAAATTTGAATATACACTGTAAATGAAACAAATCTAAAATTTTTTTAACAGATTGAGTACTAATCTAATTTTTGAGAACATTAACATTTTTTTGACATGTATTCTAACCTAACCTAATTTTTAATATTAATATTAAATGTACAATTTGTACATTATAAAAGACAAATCATCGCCTGTCTGAGATTCTTCCAAGTGTTTACGTTACATTTTGTACAATGTTATGAGAAGAGAGTACTAACAGTATTTGAAGCTGCTGGATGCCTGTACACTCAGTATTATGACAAACATCAATACTACTTCGGTTGTAGGAAAAATGTTGTATGCAACACGTGTGTAAAATAGTATTTTTTGTCTCGTGCTACAATTTTCGTAAAACATCGCACTCGACCAAAAAAGTACTAATTTACACACTTGTTACATAAATAACTATTGTGAGAAATTCTGCAAATGTATTTTGTGTACATAGTATAACTAATGCGCGCTAAGTTGAGACTTAGACAACTCGAAATATAATAGTAGTTATAATATGCAATTGTTATAACGTGGAAAAGTCTCCGCAAAAGTCTAAAATTGTAAAATTGATATAAGGGGATTCATTTAAAGCCAAAGTATGCGCAAGTCCAGTCTCAATGGCAGCTATATGTAAATTTGCTATCCGGATGAAGATACAAGAGTGTAATAAAACGTCAGTTGTATAAGAAAATAAATGCTGTATTTACAACTTTCTTCTTCTGATTATTTTTTGACGTTTCTTAAAACCAATGAAATGCTTCATTGTATGTCACGTGTTTGCGTTTTAACCAATCCTGTCATTATTATACTGAGAATAAATCTCTAGTGATTATTCCCGGGAATAATCTCTGTAGCTTTTATTTTTGTTGACATATGTCAGATAGATATTAATACATAAGTAAACTGAGCAAGTGCCGTTTCTGGTCATGAAATGAACCAAAAAATTATATAAACTATAAATATAATTCGTGATTATTTATATTTATTTTACCTCGTCAAAGTTGTGTTTTACTTATCAAAACAGATTTGTCAACTGGACCATTTAAATAAATGAAACTAGTAAATTACGACAGTAGATGGCGTAACAATAGCATAAACGTCTGATTCCCTTGTTTGAAACAAATTTGTGGATCAAAAAATAATCTAATTAAATATAATTCGAGAGTTCGATAAATTAGAAAATAATTCTCCAGTTTCTTTCTCAAACTTGTTACCATTTGGCAATAGTCACGAAAGCCCGCATGGCTTGTGTGGCTTTTGCCTGGCAACAAATGATTAAAGATTAGTCAAATTATTTTCAATTTACTCTCACTCTCTTGTTATATTATTACTGAAATTTTTTGGATACCCTGCCTTTAATAATACAATTAATTCAAATCTTGGTCAAACACAATATGGTATAATGAATGTAACAGATTTAGAAAATACCGACCTTTAGACATGACAATAGATAAACTCAATTACAAGATAAATTTGAAATAAAAATTATTATTATTTAATATAAACTGAGTTTAATTAAATACGATAACAAAGGTACATTATAGTTTATTATAAAGAAAAGCAGTGAGAATCATATTAAAGGATTAATAATAATTGTACCCTTTAAGATAAAATAAGAGTAATTTTAAGTGAATGAGCACTTACAATTAGATGTTTTGTGAAAGAAAAAGATAACTAAAATTCTAAACAGCAAATTTCTGTGAAGCGCAGGAGGAAATCGTTTTTTAATGCTTGAATTCCCTCTTGAAATTTATATCAACTGTGGCGTTTTTTAGCTCCTCGCAAGATCCTCCACTCAATATTTATTTTGCATTCTCTTGCAACGGAATATCTATTTATTTAAATTCTTACAAAACACTGAAGTTGCTGGCTGGAGTTCATTCTTTCCTCTTTTCTATGCAGTATGTTTAATAATTTAGGTCACTAGTCATTTGAATAATTCAGATTAATATTGGTATCGAGTTTACATTAAAATTGAACATTTATTGACTTATTATAAATTAATTCTACTTTAGTTATTAATTATACAGAATTTATACGACAAACTCGATTATTTATTTACTATAATTACGAGGAATTTTGCAATGTACCCTATTATTCATAGTGACATTTTATATACGGTCAATAATAAACAATTTCCCGTATTATTGTTTATACTAAATAGCTCAATTGTATTATAAATTACTTATTGTGTATAGTTTAACCTGAAGAACAAATTTGTATATTTATTCATAATTTTATTATTTGATATTATGATCATTTATCTACAATATCATTGATTAATTCGTACTACTATTTTTAGAGACTACAATTAAGAGCATATTTCACACAAAAATACCTAGCTTAGTCTAAAAGATATAGGAACCATGCTAAAAATCGCATATCGAGATTTTGGTAAATGACCACGTTTTAAGGTCCGTAGAATCCAATTTTACCATTTTCACGATGATGTCTGTGTGTATGCGTATATGTGTGTATGTGTGTATGTGTATGTGCATATGTGTGTATCTGTGTATGTGTGTATGTGTGTATGTGTGCATGTGTGTATGTGTGTATGTGTGGATCCTCCACTCTAACCAGAAAATTTTGAAACCTTGTATTTCGAACTTTTTCTATTATGAAAAGAGCCCATTAGATTTTGGTGTAAATCTGATAACAGGAAATGGCACTTTACTCAAAGCTCAAAATAGTTTTTCTTCGAAAAATACCTTTAAATGTTATTATTTCGAGATTAATGTTATTATAAAAATTAAAGATTATTAAATTTTCTACAGATTTGCATTAATACTTTTTCTATATATCTTATGGTTAAATTTATAAAATTATCTATAATTTAAATCCCGGATCCTACGTTTTAAACAAACAAAAGTCCTTGGTTGCGCAGTTATTCAAATGTATGTAACTGACAGATAAATGTCACTATCAAAGAACTAACTATTTGAGATTAATAATAGTAACGTTTTAAAAATAAAAAAGTAAATAGAACAATAGGAATGGATATCAATACTGTTTCCAGCATATGTAAATATGTAGGTATGTATTTAGATTAATAAAAATTAATGACTCGTAACAAAGTTTAAGCTAATTTTCTTTTTTGGATTAGTGAATTCTATTTTATCCCGGTATTTAAAATTTAATCTTCATTTTATTAACAAAAAAGGTAGTTACTTAGATTAGATTAGACTGTATTTTAAACAAAACTGCCAAAATTAGAGTAAAATTCGCTAATCCGAAAATAAGGATTAGCTTAATCTTTTTTGACTCGGGAAATAAATGGCGGGAGGTATTGTGTTGACCACACCAGATTTTTTGTGTTCATACTTCCAGCTTTTACTACTTTTCATAGATTGTTCCATCCTTATTGGCTGGTATTACAAGCCTTGTTTTGAAAACACTGTTTTCAAAATAGCAAATTTCAATATTTAATTTCATCCTTATGTTTAAAGACCGATGTTTTTCCAAAATATTTATTTGAATAAAAAGTATGTATTACTTCAAAATAATATTTTGAAAAAAATCGTTCTTTAAACATAAGGGTGAAATTAAATATTGAAATTTGGCATTTTCAAAACAGCGTTTTGAAATCAAGGCTTCTGGTACCAGCCATGGCTCGTACCACGAGCTAAAACGCTGTTTTAAGAAATGTCAAATTACATTATTTAATATTTATAATAAATAATAACAAATTTACCAAAATATGATTTTAAAGCAGAACATGGTTTATAATCAAACAAATATTTTTAAAAAAATCGATCTTTATACATAAGGGCGAAATTAAATATTGAAATTTGAATTTGACATTTCTTAAAACAGCGTTTTAGATAAAACCGTGCTCGTGGTATGAACCGTAAAAGCCTAGATGCTTTTGTTAGGTTACTATATTTAAGACACTTCTTGATTTGTCATTTTCCTTATGTTTTCATCTATTTTCCTGTCCATTTTGTTTTTCCTGCCTCCGGTATTTTATTTCTATTGAATTTAATTTTCACTAATTTTTCTTCTGCATTTTTTAGCATTCGCTAGAGGAGATACAATATTGCCAGTGCCGTTAATATTGTAGACTGTTATTAAAAAAAAATTATTATCTATTTCTCTTTTACCCAATACGGTAGACTTTATTATATAGTAAATGTTATTTCCCTTCTTTAGCCTGTTTGTTGATCATTTCTAGATCTATTTCTAGTTTTATTCCATTTATTGCTACTATTTTGTGGTCCTCTAGCATCGTTTTGTTATTATCATTATTTAAACAAAATAATATTCAAAAATAATCAGTTTTTACCTTTTGTCACCTTTAGGTAAGGAAGATAGGTATTGTCTTTGGGCAAAAAAATCGATGTTGAGTTTTTAATGAATAAACACGTTTTAGGTTCCCTAGAATGCGATTTTACTATTTTTACGATGATGTCTGTATGTATGTATGTATGGATGGATGTATGTATGTATGTATGTATGTATGTATGTGTGTGTGACCTTTCCAAAAATTATAATTTTTGCGTATTCCTTTTCTTTACATCTATATAAAGAGCTGATTAATTTTGGTTACAATTGGTCGACCGCAAGTACCCTATTTTAAGATTTTAACAGTTTTTCTTGAAAAAACGATGTTAAATATCATTTTTTCACATTTAATATTATAAATATTAAAGAATATTTTATTTTCTATAAGAATTGATTACATTTTATACTTCATATTCAATGGATATAGAGGAATAAATTTATAAAGAAATTAAATTTTATAAAGCAGCAAGCTGTGCTATAACCATGGCAACATCTACTATATTAAGAAAATTCTAATTGACAAATGTCAGTGTCAAGTACATTTGACAGTATGTTTGTGTTATAATTTTACTGGAAATATATAATCTCTTACAAAAAACTTTCTGTATGGAATTTGTACAAAATACATAGAACTGAAGGTAATGTACTGGACATATGAAATCTTTTACAAGAAAATCTTTTTGTGGAATTTTTACAATATACCTACACAGATCTGACCACGATCTGACGGAAGGTAATATTCTGGCCATCAGATTTTTTAAATAAAATCTCATACAGTTAAAATTTTATTTTTTCGTAATGAATGTTCAAATTTGTTGCCTTAGGTATTTGCAATGAATTTTAAAAATTAATATATTTGATCTAATTTATATACAAAAGTAATAGCAAAGAGCTCCATTTGTCTTATTTCTTAACAACCCAATATATCAGAAGATGAACAATATATATGTACATTTCACATAATTCATAAAAATAAATTTAAAGAAGCGTCACACTAACCGTTTCCAACTCGGTTTTCAACTATATATGTCAATACGACTAGCCTCAACAAACCTACGGATTTACGGATATTAGACAAGTACAGAAGAAGAAATCGTAAAGTGGTAATAATTGTTAGAACAATCGACAATAGGGCGTGTCAATATTTAATTTATCATTTCTTGAGAGCTTATAAATTTCAGAAGCAATCCAACTTTATTTTCGGTATTTGCACCTGTGAAGTTTGTGTCTGTTGTTGGTTGTTGCGCAGTGCAGGGCAATGGCCAGTGCATCGTAGGCATCTCGCATCGGAATGTCGGGGAAATCTGTTTCCTAGCGAGGTGCAGCACAGCACTGCACAGCCCTTGCCGTAATGAAAACCTTGTTAAAAGTTTCCCCCATTTATCCTCCCCGTAGATAAATGTCTCGCCCAAAGTCAAGCGAGCACACGACAAAGAGAAAAATACATCCACCCAAATTGAATGGAACTGTTAAAGTATGGTGGACGGCAGGACGAACCAACGTTAAGCTCCTAACGTACAACATTAATATTATTATATTTTCTTCAATGACGAAGACATTTTATTCTACCAACACAACACACAATTTATTTATTCTTATTTTAGTTTTTTCAGCAACAAATTCAACAAATTATTTTCTACAAATTACACCTCTTTACAAAACAACATTTTTATTAGCTTAATTGATAAAATATGTATTTAAATCCAGCTTCGGGTAACAAATGTAAAACCTTAAAGAGGATGGATTTTCGACATAATCAATTTTACAATCACTTGATTCCCCCTATCTCAACAATTTTTACTTCTGCTACATATTAAAAATAGAGTAGAGACTAGTGTTGTCAAAAACTGTAGAAAATAATAATCGGTTAAAAGAGATTACTAGCCGTGGTTAATCGACAAATTGTGAAACCTGGTTAATAGAATCAACCTGCTATCCGGTTAACCGACACCTAGTATTGGGTTTTGGACCATATTTCGGACTTCACAATAAGCAATTTCAAAATTAAGGGAAGTGATGGGCCCCGCTCTACAAGGCACAGCGCTGGCAGCGCTGAGCACCGAAGTTTGCCGAATACAGTTGCTGGACCAACCGCATTCGTCCATTCATGGCGCTCGGCAAACTTCGTCACGCAGCTCTGCCAGCGCGGTGCCGTGGTTTTTACATTGACTATTTCACTCATAAATTTATAAGCCAATCCAAAGTTTTATTTTGATAAAACACCATCACAAATTTTTATCGCACACATTAAGCCAATAAGACCTCGTATTTTTACAAGTGAGTTTTGATAAGCGAAATTTTTTTAACGTTTTAGAAACATATTATTTACATACCTACCTGTAAAAGTGTGTATATTTTCAGTGTTATCAGTTTTTATTAAAAACGAGTCGATTCAGACAGGAATCTATTTAAAACGTTGAAAAAGCAAACTTAAAAATAACACCTCAAAACACAATAAAAATTAAAAGATTTTTATCAAGAAAAATAATATATAAATGATTACCTGATTTTTATTTTGGAAATAGTCATCTGAATACCATTCGTGGTTAAATTTTATCCTGGAAAAATTTTCTGATTGCTTTACTCGAGCCTGTTGCTAATTTATCTCGTGACATTGATCAAAAATTATTCATTTGACAACTCGTGGTTTTTTTGTCATTGCCACTTAATAAATTGCTACGCAACCAGCTCTCGTAACAATCTGAAAATTTTTCCGGCAAAAAATTACCACTTATGATATTATATATGACAATATGGCAGAGGTCCCTAATAATGTCAGATATAACCAAAAAGCCAAATTCTCAAATATGCCGGCTTATTGTGTAACTCAGTGGTTATTTTTTAACAACTGGTTAAATATTTTATCCTATCAAGTATGTTAATATATAACAAAAAATTGGATTTTTAGTTGTCAAATCAATATCTATTGGATTAATTAACTTCTTTGTTACAAAATAGGCGCGATGGTGAGCTACTTCCACAAGGAGTGTATCCAGGCCGTATGTGGGCCGCGTCAGATGAAGCCCTGGATAGTCAAGGATACATCGATAATTGCCTAACAAAATTAATTAATTTTACTGAAGAAGAACACGCTGGGGACGATTTTATCTTCTGTCACTATACATGACAAACTCAAAATTGGCTAACATACCAAAACATACGATTTGTTCATCGAAACCACAATCCCCCTAACCATAGGTTTGTCCCATAAAAGATTTTTGAACTCTTTTATTTTGAAAAGTTTGCGATGGAGGACGGGAAGTCCAAACTGAGGACGAACTTTAACGCAAAATATACAGGAATCAGCAATGTCGAAATTGATGTAAATATCGTCCAAAACCTAACGCTAGGTGTTGTAGAAAGTTGCGCCTTTTGGAAGAACATGGTGCTCTTTATTTAATTTAAGTTCATAAAGTTTTTGCTTATGAAACAGTTAATTATTAGTTGTTGAAATTTGTGCCAAAATTTATGGGACATACGTTATTTAGTACAAATGTGCCACTTGTGGTGTTCTTTCCATGTCAGCTTTGAAGTAACGCCCTAAACGGTACAGATATACGAGTATCATTATCAAAATGTGCAAATACGAGTAGAAGTAGATAGACACCCACAGAAATTAGTAATAAGCCGAGATGATATACCTATGATCTACGAGCACTCGTATATATTAAGATGTATATTGTATTATATGTCTATTTCATCTTCGTATCCAGATTAAGCCCAGTGATCTAGATTAGAATAACTATGCTAACTTATGATTGGGCAGCGTATCCAATTTGCGTAGAATATAAATTAATTACCGGTTAATGTAATCGGATTGTTGTATAAAATCTACTTGTATCATTGATTGTGCCCTTGGTAGGAACACTACAAGGAATCATTTACATAGTCATTTAAATATTCAATTAATCATCACAGCTGAAAGAAATGCGACAGTATTTATCGACAATGGAATGAATATATTATTTTTTCATTAAAAATTATTTTACACTTTTTATAGAATAAATTATGTACGATAAAAGTTGTTAATTTTGTACGGTTATTATAAATTATGTGTGGATAATATTTATCGGATGTATGGAAGTATTTTAAAGGTGAAAAATTACAATATTTCTGCCATATAATACGACAACCCTTAAGTGTATAAATTGTATTTAAATTATATTCTACAGTGAAGTTAAAAACTTAAGAATTTTTATATGTTAAATCTGGCTAATAGATCCAAAATGTTTAACCATTCATCATACTTATAAAAAAAGTAACCGGTTAATAATAAATATATTTCATTAACGCATAATTCAATTTATTTAGGCTAATGATTTCATTAATAGTTTCTTATTTTAATTTTAGGTTAGTAACGAAGGTAGTTAGAGCCGGTTTCTTTTTACCAAGAAGATCAACACTGTGTAGCACATATTTACCCTAAATCGTTCTTTTTAAAAGGGGATAAATAATCTTGTACTACCCATTTTCTTCGTCCCCGCCCTCGCAAAGCACCACCTTTGAAACAGGATCATATACATCCTGAACTGATCCCGAATGTCAATGTCACGTCAATATGATTGTATTTGATATTAAAATGACATGAATAGAAGAAATTAATTAGTTTGAAACGTTATATCATGTTTCATTACCATAAGAAATATATCCATATTTAAATACTCAAAGGTAAAAGAATTTAATGTGTCAAAATCAAATCACATATACAACAGACTATAACCACAACCAAATTCAGTATATTTTATATTATAAATATAATGTTATATATGTTTTTATCTTCTACTTCTTATTTTAAAAAATATACTGTTCTTTTTAGGAGCAGTTCAGTTCATTTCAGTACGAGGTAAGATCAGTTCATTTTCCCCCTAAAAAGAAAGCGCCTTAGTATCACATAAATTTTGACATATGTTCAGCAATGATATATGGTATCTATGGTTACCCACTAAAATCGTTTATTAATAAAACATCATGCATTAATAGTGGTCATTAATTTATAATTTTCTATACATTAACATAACCTATTAATAAACGGTAAAAGGAAAAATATCATAAATGTTTAAAAACCAAACCAGTTATTAGTGCTTGAAACTACAGAAAAGTTGATAATGATTATGAAATTTCAATAAAATACCCGATAAAGGATAATGCAACTCCCTTCTGAAATTTTCTTAATTTAATTAGTCAATTTATTTATTAATTATAATTTTTTGAATATTATTTTATCGTTTCTCTTCTATTTGTGTTTATGTTTCAATGTTGTTATAATGTTCAATCATAGTTTTTCTTAATAATATATTATTCCTTTAAGTTTCGCTAACAAATTTCTCAAAAATGCTAGTCTCCAGAAACTAGTTGGGGTTGCCTCAGTCTATAATGATCCAGCTATCGCGCTATTCATACAGGGAAATAGAGTCGACGGCGTGCAGTGTATCTGAAAACGTTATGTTATACATCTGTTATAATGTGGATTCCGCTTCAGATGAAGTTCTAATTAGAGCCAAGAGTAATTATACACGCGGTGTAATTAGCGTACAGTTGGCAGCACTGTACGTCGCGAAGCTGCTTTTGTCATAGCAACTTTCACCCTGCGGGGGATGAATATTAGGAAGCTGAAAAATTTCCTGTAAACTGAATATTTATTTACAAATAATAAATAAACAATTATTCTGACGTAGTATATAAAAATCTTCTTAATTTTTTGAGGATAATTGTGTAATTAACTAAAAAAATTATGTACAAGAACGACCAAGTTAAAGGAACTCTCAGGAATCAGTATCCATTGAATCACTGTTATGTTAAAAAATCTGATGTGACCAGCACAAGACCTCCCGCCATTTCCATGTTTTAAATAACAATGAGCTGTAAGTAAAGAATCACTTGCAGTTAATCGTTTGTAAACAAAATCTAATTTGTTATTCCAATAAACAGAAAAGTATGTAAAACGAAATTTTTTATTATATTTTTGCTATTTTGCGTTTGTAACAACATTTTACAGCACCCAAAAGAGTTCAGTAATAACTTATTAGAGTTTCGTAGTCAAGGTTGTAGCTATGAATGTCAAAAAATGTCAAATGTCAAATCTCGCCAAATAAACAAATACAAACTATTGTTAAGAATATTAATTTTCTATAATTATAAATTTAAAAGCAGTAACAACAAAAATAGAAAAAAATAGAGTAGTAAAGTAATAAAGGAATAGAATATATCGCATATGTCACAAAAATAAGATTACGTTGTTGAAAAACAAACGTCACATTAATCACCAACTGACACAAAATTCCCTTAATTTTGAAACTACCTACAATTTTTTTTTATTTAAAAGGCCCGTAAATGGCGCAAAATAGAAAAAGTAGTATATAGAACTTATTTCATAATCGTCGGTTTATTTTGCTCGAAGGGTTGGGCTACTCCGTTCCTCATCGTTACCCAAACTTCCTTCTCACAAAATAAAATATTTGGTGTCGGCCGGGATCAAACCGGGTTCCCCAGGTTCGCGACCAGACACTCAGACACGCGGCCACGAGACATTAAGACATAACATAAGACATTGTAATATATTTATTTTATAAAGTCAAATAAAACATAATAATATACTTACAGAATAACATCATATTATTACAATTTAATTAAAAAATATATATATCGCTTTTGATAATGATATTCCCGTTTGATTCTTGCTCCTGATTGGCGGAGCTCGAACATTAAAACATTACCGCGTTCGTTGAAAGCTTCGCCCTATAAAGCTGTTTATGACTATTTCGACTAAGATAAGCTTTTAGCTGGGAATTAGGGCCGCGAAAGCGTCTTCGCTGACTTGCAATGCTTTTATATTCCGAGCCGAGCCATATCTTTTTGATACGTTTCGCTAAATTCACAGTTTGTTTAAACACTTTCATCATTACGCCGGCTGTTATACACTGAATAATTCCACGCAGTTTAAGACCGTCACTAACGCAATTTAAGGGTTATTGCGAAGATTATTACCTCTGTTTTATTTATTGGAATGCGTACACTTATTACGAAGTTAAACTTTAATAAACTCTCGCCTCTTTTCAGCTCTGTTATGAGATGGATAAACGGTTTCTCTATTAAATAAGAAGATATGAATCACTCCAGTTTCTTTTCTTTTATGCAGATTGTCAACCTAGATCTGCTTCAATAACTATAAGTGATCTATTTTATATTGAGGTCGCGTGGTTGTGTGCGTTAGGCGACAGGTTGAGGATTAGACCAAACTCAAACTTAAAAATAAATATATATATATATATATATATATATATATATATATATATATATATATATATATATATATATACCGTGTGGCGCTCGAAATCCGTTACATAGGCATTTAACACGGGAAAACAGTTTTTCCTAGCGCGTTGCTCCCCATATTATTTTAGAAAAAAATTCTTCAAATAAAAGTTGTAGAACATAAAATTGTGCATTTGAATCAATAAACAAAATTAATTTTGCATGCTTTGTAGCAGCAGAAATTAGGTATGAAAATGTCGAAAATCTACTCAAAAGTAGTGATAGCCATGGCATTAACAAAAAGCTTAACAAACAAACGTGTGTTTATCTGTCATAAAAATTTATTTACAATTTAATTTTTTAATAAAATTATCATAACGTAAAATTCTGAAGCAGAATAATAATTTAATTCTTCTGTACTGTTCAAATACTCATTTTTCTGGACAAAAAATCACAATATTTGACATTTAAATCAACACATTTGTTTATCTTCTTTCTTTTAATTCCATGGCTAGCACTATTAAACTGAAATTTTTAAAAAATTTATATTCAATTTCTGAAATTACTAAACATACGAAATGCATTTTGTTTACTGATTTACATGCAGAATTTTATATTCTACAACTTTTATTTGAAGATTTTCTTTCTAAAATAATTTAGGGAGCAACGCGCTAGGAAAAACGGTTTTCCCATGTTAAATACCTATGTAACGGATTTCGAGCGCCACCCGGTATATATATATATATATATATATATATATATATATATATATATATATATATATATATTCACGGCATATTACCCATTGCTGGGTGTGCCAATCTGCTTTGTACGCGCAGATATCGATAATGATGATGACATATTTGTACCGTGCGAGCGTTTACCAGGCATCACTTCACGCGCACTCATTGCTGGCGTGGAGAGTGCACCACAGGGGTCAAATAAAACTTAAAATTATTTCAAAAATAATCGAGAAAATAATACAACCTTTTTAGTTCTGTATTGTTATAAAATACCCGACGTTTCGGCAGCATACACTGCTGCCTTCTTCAGGGAAAATACATAAATAAATAATATCAAAACATTAGCAACAAATAACCGAGGAAACAAGCAGCAGTGTTTGCTGCCGAAACGTCGGATAATTAAGAAAAATACAAATATTAACTAAAATGGTTGTATTATTCTTCTTATGTCATGAGTTCTTAAAGATTTTTTAATAATTTGAAATTATTTCCTATTTTAAAATAGAATAAACGTGACCCTTGTGGCACTTTCTCCACATAAGAAGAAGACCATAAGGTGATGCCTATTAAAAGCCCTTAACAATACCGATATTTTTTAATTAAGTACCGAAATTAACACACCCAAAATGGGTAATAATAATCGGTGATTGATATTTACATGTATTTGTATTATGTCAATATATAATTTTAATTTTAAAAAAACTATTTCAATTTAGTGGCCTTAATATTATTCTACAATATCCTCAAACCCGGCATATCATATGTACAGACTCTCTTAGTTCAATTATTATTTAGTATCCAAAAACCAATTTCCCCTACCATCCCATAATATAATATACAAAGTCCACGACTAACCTAATGAGCTTTAAACAAAGTATCAGTTCCGGTTGATTGTTTGTAAATAAAATCTATTTGTAGTTTCAATAAATAGACATCTCTGTAATACGTAATGTTTTTCCTCGAAAATCTGCTAAGAGCTACAAGTTAAGTATAACTTCTGGTTTATCATATATACTCAAAATCTAATATGTTGTTTCCAATCATATCCGAGTTTTAAATACCAAATTTCAGAAGGTTTGGATTATACCATAATATATTTTTTCACGAAAATCTGTTCAGATCTTTAAGTATCGCTTCCGGTTTAGCCAAAATCTAATATGTTGTTCCCATTGATATAGAAGTCTTAAATAGTAAAATTGAAAACTTTTGGAATATATTTTAATCTAGTTTTTCATTAAAAACTGTTATGGGCTTCAAGTAAAGTACCACTTCCGGTTGTCCAATTTTACCCAAAATCAAATCAACTCTTTACATGAATGCATAAATCTTAAATACGGAAAATACAAATTTTAAATTTTGATATAGAAGTTATTGTGGAGGAAAAATCGTCACACACAAAGGCATACACACAGACAGACATGTAGGGGTGGGGACCGTAATTCGTGCTTATTCATTGAAACCTCACTATCGAAATTTTGGACCGAAAACATTACCTCTTTTGTATGTGGGTTGGCGGGAGGTAAATATTATTCACGTTTTGATAAATGTTCATCTTACACGGAAAAAAATAATTTGACTTCATTAGTTGAAATGCCTTAAAATGTCTCATCTGCAGTTGCATTAACTAAATTTATAAATAAATAAATCTGAAATAGTTTCTTATTTTTCTTTTATAGAAATATGTAATTTTAAATATGTCAATTTGTATTTCTAAGCTGGTTTCATCTCTTGCAGAATATTATTTTTACTAAAGAATATTTTAGTTTATTGTTTTAGTACAGTAAATAATACTACTAACAGAAATTAGGTAAAAAAATTTAACATTTCCAATAAATTACTATGTGCTTGTGCAGAAATCTATTTTTACTTTATTTCTTGATATTTTAGCCAAACAAGCATGATATTCTTTATTTGTGTTAATGTAATTGATTAAATCAGGAAATATAATTTACTGTATGAGTAAATTTATTAACCAATAGGTTTAAAAAAATCCTGCTTGCTTGAATGAACAAAAATTACTATTTCAGCTTATCCAGTTTTCTCTTTTAGTTAAGATTTTACCAATAGGGCAAAATGTTTTCTGTTTCAATGAATAGAATAGCCAAATTAGCTCAATCGTTTTCTCATCCGATTCGCCTATGCTGTACTCTGCCATACACGTTATGTTGTGATCTACCTTATATCGCGTAGTACGTGTACGTAGAATGTGTTCTGTATCTGTAGAAGCAATAAGATATTGGAAAAGTGCGTAATACTTGTGTATTTCTTTTTAAACTAATAGTAAGTTGTTCATGTATTCTATTATTTATTAGTAAATATATTAATTACATTGTAGTAAAACAATGGCAGATGATTACGTTCGGTCATTTCTCCAGGAGATCAATGTTGACCATTGCATCGAAATAATATGATATGCCAAATGGTAAGACGTACATTTCTTTGAAAAGATGTGTTTAATAAAATGTAGATAAATAGAAAGTTAAAACAAAATAAAATTTCAAGAAAACAATGTAAGTGCTGTTTATTTTTTATTATAAATTATTGTAATGTTTTGTAATTACACAACGAATTTTTATTTTTGTATTAAATAAATAATATATTAAATATATTTTTATATAAAATACTTGATAAAATATGTGTTTTTATTTCTACATTTCAATTTCATACTATTTGGTAGAGTAAATTATAATTTAGGCATACTTTATAAAGTTCTCTGCGACAAAAGAAGACATTTCACAGTCAGGTAACATAATATCCGTAGTAGTTATTATTTAAAATATTTAGAATTTTTTTGAGGAAATTAAATTACTCTCTCAGTAATAAGAATATTAGTATTAGTTAATATTATATTATATTTTACTATACTGGATTTGCTACTTCAAAAATAATCTAACGCAAGTGAGTAAATTATATTCGCTGGTAGAGTAAATATATTTTACTAAGGTAGTCACATTTTTACTCGGACTACAAATGTTATTTCTATTTTTTTTAGAAATTGTATTTACTGTTTAAGCAAAAACAAATCTAGAAATACGTATTTACCAATGTACTTAATGTTTTTCACTGTCACGATTTTAGGGTGTGTTTTTATCTAATACGGTTAAGTTTTTTCTTTCCGTGTAGTTAAAGAAGAAAGGAATTATTGTTGACATGTAATGTATACGTAAAACATATATCATTGTGTTCTTGATGTTCTAGATTCTTGCAGTATCTTTACTTTTTTTCACGATAACATTGTAAGTTAAACAAATGTAAAGTAAAATACAATAAACACGATATGTTGAAATTCTTAGGTTAAGTATGTTTTTCTATAAGTATTTCATCAATTATTATTAAATAGTGTTTAATAATGATTCATTTATCATTCCTACCTTATATCCACAGATCCAGAGTCACCAGAAATCATCTAAGAATCTCCAAATTAGACGAAAAGTTTAGAAAATATCACACCATGTAGTTCACAAATTGTTACAAACAAATCATTACACTAATAAACATTTAGACAAATGTATCAATTAATAATTAACTCACTACAATACTAAAGTGCTAATAAATAAGTTCATACACTTAATTTGTACTTAACAACACTTAAAACTAAATAGTTTTACTGGTTTCACTGTTCATTTACAACAAAATCAGGTGTTTGCGGACAACACAATCACTTCAATGACAGCTGATTTTTATTAGTTATGGCGCGCGAATATGAAATAAAATAAAATGAGTTTTTAGCTAAAAAAAATATTATTAATGTATAATAAAATCAGAGTTAGAAACTGAAAACAATATTGGTTAACGGAACCAGAATTGTGAAGGTAATTTTTGTAAAAAATTTCATTTGAAAACCAGTTCAGAGTCTGCGGAATTATTTTTTAACTTGCTAAAAACTGGTTTCCAAACGGATTTTTTTATGTGGGTGCCTAACCGGATAAAGAACTAGTTTCTTGGTGTGATTATAAATAATATAACTAACTGTTAAGTTAATTCTATTAGAGTTGGTAAAGTCATTGAAACCAATCGAGGTTTTCCTGAAGAATCGAAAATTTAAATTCAGAACCGAATTCACTATTACACAGTGGATTAATGATGAACTGATTAAGAATGCAAGTTGATAGTTAGATCAACATCTATTCATATTTACTGGCACACTAACCAGGTTATAGCTGTTGCTTCTTCATCTTTATTTAAAAATTAAAACTGCAGTGGATTTCTTATTTTCTAGTATACCTACCTACCTACATTTATACTTATCAACTATTTTTAAAAAAAATCAGTAATACTACTACCTTTTCCACATGTGAAAAATATAATATTACAAAAACATTATAAAATATTTGTTTCTTCAGCGGGAAGACGACTAAAATTATATTAACTGTCATAAATCAAAACTTGATTGAACTGTTGATCATTATTATTTAATTGGGAAATGAAGTTAGTATATATGATCAAATGTTCATCTTGTTTTCTTAATCAGTTCATCATCCACTGTGTAATAATAAATTCGGTGGTGATTTTAAATTTTTTATTCTTCAGGAACACCTCGATTGGTTTCGATAACGTCTTTACCAACTCTAATAGAATTAACTTAACAGTTAGTTATATTATTTATAATCACAGCAAGAAACCAGTTTTTTTATCTGGTTTGGCACTCACATAAGAAAACAGTTTGGAAACCAGTTTATAGCAAGTTAAAAAACAATTCCGCAAACTCTGAACTGGTTTCAATGTTTCAAATGAAGATTGTTAAAAAAATTACCTTCACAATTCTGACTCCGTTAACCTATATTATTTTCAGTTTCTAACTCTGATTTTAATATACATAAATAATATTTTTAGCTAAAAAAAATCATTTTATTTCATATTCGCGCGCCATAACTATAGTAAGTCAGCTGTCATTAAAGTGATTTGTGTGTTGTCCGCTAACATCTGATTTTGTTGTAAATAAACAGTGAAACCAGTCAAACTATATAGTTTTAAATGTTGTTAAGTACAAAAAAAGTGTATGAACTTATTTATTAGCACTTTAGTATTGTAGTAAGTTAATTATTAATTCATACATTTGTCTAAATGTTTATTCGTGTAATGATTTGTTTGTAACAATTTGTGAACTACATGGTGTGATATTTTCTAAACTTTTTGTCTAATTTGGAGATTCTTGGATGCTGTTTGGTGACTCTGGATCTGTGGATACAAGGTAGGAATGAGAAATAAATCATTATTATATATTTAATAATTATTGATGCAATACTTATAGAAAAACATACTTAACTTAACAATTTCAACATGTCGTGTATATTGTATTTTACTTTACATTTTTTTAACTTACAATATTATACTGAAAAAAAGTAATGATACTGCAAGAATCTAGATCATCAAGAACGCAGTGATATACGTTTTACGTTTACATTACATGTCAACAGTAATTCCTTTCTTCTTTAACTAAGATGAACATTTATCAAAACGTGAATAATATTTACCACCCGCCAACCCACATACAAGGAAGGAAATGTTTTCGGTCCAAAATTTCGATAGTGAGGTTTCAATGAATAAGCACGAATTATGGTCCCCACCCCCACAGCACGTTTCTACTATTTTTGCAAAGATGTATGGCTGTATCTGCCTATGTGTGTGTGACGATGTTTTCCTCTACAATAACTTCTATATAAAAGTTTGAAAAACTTGTATTTTCCGTATTTAAGATTCATGCATTTATGTAAAGAGTTGATTTGATTTTGGGTAAAATTGGACAACCGGAAGTGGTACTTTACATGAAGCCCATAACAGTAGATTAAAATATTCAATTTTAGTATTTAAGACTTTTATATCAATGGGAACAATATATTAGATTTTGGCTAAAACTAATAAACCGGAAGTGATACTTTACTTAAAGCTCTGAACAGATTTTCGTCAAAAATATGATATAATCCAAAACTTCTGAAATTTGGTAGTTGAAACTCGGATATGATTGGTAACAACATATTAACAATTAGTGTATATGATAAACAGGAAGTGGTACTTAACTTGGAGCTTTTAACAGATTTTCGAGAAAAACATTACGTATTACGTATTACAGAGTTGTCTACTTATTGAAACAACAAATTAAATTGCATGTACAAACGATCAACCGGAAGTTATACTTTGCTTAAAGCTCATTGGGTTGGTCGCGAATGGTGTGTATGACTACGTTTATCTCGACAAATCAAGCGGCTTCAAATATATTTTTAATCTTCTTTAAATCCATATCGACTAAAAGAAGATAGTTAAACATTAGCTTATGCAAACAGACAGGGACAGGTATATGAACTAATTTTATGCTGAAAATATAACCTTAAAATCTAAAAATTGTGATGTTGTTATTTGTCTTCTCTTTCAAAAACTTTAAAAAATATTTGTTTATTTTTCACTCTAAATATTTTTTGGACAATTTTAGTAAGTTTTAGTCGCGACTGTTATAAAATGAGGGTAAAATGTGAACAACCAACAAATGGTATGAATTTAGTAACACTACAACATATTATTTCGACAGAAGTCAAGCCGCTTCATTAGTCTAATCCTGGTATTTTATTGGCTTGACTTGACATTTTGAAGCGTCTTGAAATATTAATCTCAATCGTTTATTTGGAAGATTGAAAAGGGATTTACTAAATTCAAACGACTTCAAACGTCGGGATAAACGTAGTCTATTATATTATAGGGATGGTAGGGGAAGTTTATATTTGGATACTAAATAATAATTGAACTAAGAGAGTCTGTACATATAATATGCGGAGTTTGAGTATAATGTAGCATAATATTATGGCCAGTAAATTGAAATGAAATTTTTTTATTCATAATTATATGTTGTAATAAAATAAATGTAAATATCAGTCACCGATTATTATTACCCATTTTTGGGTGTGTTAATTTCGGTACTTAATTCCAAAATATCGGTATCTTTGAGGGCTTTTAACAGGCATCACCTTATGTTCTTTGTCTTCTTATGTGGAGAGAGTACCACAAGGGTCACGTTTGTTCTATTTTAAAATAGGAAATAATTTTAAATTATTAAAAAATCTTTCAGAACTAATAATACAACAAGAATAAGCGCGGTATTCATAGTCAGTACTTGAGAATTGCTTGATATAAGACAAGCCTAAGCATTTGCTTAAGTTGTTTATGTTGCATGATTTGAGAATCTTCAAAATAAGCAAGACTTGATGAAGTAATACTTATTTGTTCTAGTTGCATAGTTACATCTTCTTTGAACAAAACAATTTTCTTTAACTGACTCAAGAACGCATATAGGAGTACTTTTGTCAAGTAAAGGTCTATGCTTGCTTAAGAACACACCATGTTTGAATTAAATGATATTGAAGATCATGATATGGATGATATAGAACAAAATAATATTAATCGAGTGCCCAAAAAAATGTGCGTGGATTGGAAAATCTAATAGAAAAATATAACGAAATGGAATTTAAAAAAGATTTAGATTCAGATTTTATCCTTTCTCTAAGTGATAGGACTAGAAAGAAAAGAAATTTATAACTATAGCTGTGTTAGTTAAGAAAGAATAAGAATCTGTGAAGTTAAAATTTCAACTAAAAAAATATGAAACAAGAAACAATGCGCTCATGTTTACTTATTACAATTTAAATTTATGATAATGCAATTTTGAATTGAATGTATTGTTATTCCAGGCAGGTTTCGAAATGTATGATGATTGTTACTTGAAAATGTTGACACTGCCTGCTCAATTTGTGGCGGCTACTAGCAAACAAATATGAAAAGTTGACGTTTTAATACATGATTTCCAGTTCCACGTTGTGGCGAACTATCGAATATATGCCATATTATATGTTTTGTATTAAAAATTGTAAGAACAGCTGTTGCCGTTTTCTGTGCAACTGAGCAGTGAGTGGTGACAAAATGGTGGAAAGTAAAAGTCTAGATCAATAAATTGTTCATTAAAGTATTTAATTATTTAAAGATATTTATTTATATGTTGTTTTCTCAATAAAAAGGCTTGGTGGTCTACGTAACGTCCTTCAATCAATTCAAGTTTTATTTATGATAATAACCAATACGAACCACCGATATGTCACTTCAGGATGGTTCATTAATAAAGCTTGGAGTTCATTGTATGTATTGGTATTCCTCTTTCATAATTGTATAATGCTTGATACAATGTTTTAATGTAAACAATCAGACCAAATCACAAGATACACAAACTCATATTTTGACAAATCCTTTTTTATAAATCTAATTGTAAAATTACCTCAATAGAAAAAATAGTATAAAAAACATGTATCATAAGGCCTGTTGACGCACTCGTCCTTTGTAAAACTCGCCTGGCGGCTCGTTTTCCAAACTTGGACTCGTACGTTAACAGATTGCCTTATGATACTTGTGTTTTAATGTACTATATTTTCATTGTTTTACCATAGATTACTACTAATTAATATTTTAATGTTTTTCATTTGAAATGTCAAATTTATTATTTGACAATAAATTGCATGTTGCCAAGTTAAAATTTAAAGAGTAATGGCAGATATCAAATAAGCAATGCCTCAAGCATCGTCTCCATGAAGTCAGTATTAAGTAAATACTTATTTCTGAAGATCTGCTTAAGTCACGACTATGAATCAGTAGTTATAATAAGTTGACGTTGATAAACAAGCCAGGCTCCGTGAAGACAATCTTAAGTATTCGCTTGAGAATGGACTATGAATACCGCCCATTACAACCATTTTAGTTAATGTTCTGCATTTTTATTAATTACTCGACGTTTCGGCAGTATACACTGCTGATTTCTTCAGGGAAATACATAAATAAATAATAATAAAACATTAGCAACACATAACCAAATTGTTTCCTTGGTTACTTGTTCATTTATTTCTGGATTGTATACACAGGCAAAAATCATTAGCTCCCCAGTATTATTAACAGCTTTATTAGCTGCATCACTGTATGTAAGACTCTATTTGAATCTCTTCAATTTAACATTTAGGAACACCAACGACGGAAGCCGGTACGTAGAGTAATTAGACAAAAGTGGAAATAATAGCTTCATCTTTCATTCTCACAATAACAAGACACTGGAGAGTAATATTACAGCTGTAAAGTTGGTGGAGACACTAATACTGGCACACGTAACAAGTCACAAGGCTGTAGATGTACCTGCATAAACTACATCCCTGCATAACAAACTCCTAAGACGAACACGGTACCTAAGGACATAAAACATATACTGCTCTCAAATTATACAAGATTTGCTAAATATACACTGACGTTACGACAAATTGTTAACGTCGTGCTACATTATGTGGACAATATGGTGTGATAAGTACATGTGGAATAAGACATACCTTTACACATCTACGAAAATAAAAAATGTGATGTGGCAAGCACATTACCATCGGTCAGTTCCATATATTTTGTACAAACTCCATACAGAAAGTTTCTTGCACAAGATTCCATATTTCAAGTACATTACCTTCTGTCAGTTCTATGTATTTTGTACAAATTCCATACAGAAAGTTTCATGTACCTAAGAGATTCTATATTTCCAGTAAACATGTTAATTGCACTTGACACTGGCATCTGTCAATCAGCATTCTCTTAATATAGTAGCGGTTTCCATGAATATAGCATAGCTAGCTGCTTTATGAAATTTAATTTCTTTATAATTTTTAAACTCTATATCCATTGAATATGAAGTATAAAATGTAATCAAATCGTATAGAGAATAATATATTCTTTAATATTTATAATAACATTATAAATGGAAAATAGTTATTTATTATATTAAAATATTCTTTAATATTTATAATATCATTATAAATGGAAAATAGTTATGTATTATATGAGTGTGGAATGTATCATATTAGTCACGAAAGAAAAAGTTTAGCCACGTAGCCCGCAGGGCGAATGGCTAATTTTCTTTTGTGTCTAATACATTCCACACGAGTGTAATACAACGTTTTTCCGACACTTTTTTAAAAACTTCTTAAATATTTTTTTTTTTCTTAAGTCAATTGATGTAATATTTTAAATTACAAAATAGCCATTGAAAGGTTGTTATGGTTTTGTTATATTGTTATTGATAAAAATTACTGTTATAATTTTTGTCTATCATTGGGAATTATTTCAACGAAAAATACAATAAATGAGTGAAAATGAGGATCTTCCTTTAAAACGTATTCACTTGGAAGCACAAGCAGCATCTTTGAATTTAATTCCGAAGCAACTAACCACTAACTCGTTTCTATAGTTTTCGTTTCATCAGCCTTACATGACAGCTATCATTTTGTAAAGATAAGTAACCTATTTTACCTTAAGTGTTAATATTAATTTAAATAAATATCATAATGTTAATGTGACTTTTAAAATATTCTCTCACGGAGTGACTAATGTTGTACATTAGTGATTTCAAATAACCATAGTAACAAGTATATTATGAGTCGGTGTTGGATAATAGTTATTTATTATATGAGTGTGGAATGTATCATATTAATCACGAAAGAAAAAGTTTAGCCACGTAGCTCACTTATTCATCAAAAACTCACCACCGAATTTTTTGACCAAAGACAATACATTCCTTACCTAAAGGTGACGGAAGGTAAAAATAGAGGTTGAATTGTAACAAATGAAGCATATAACTGTAACAATATCTACATCTTCATCTTTAATTAACATCCTTATTCATTTTGTTTAAATACATTTAAGAATGGTACATGAATTAAACTATATTTTGGTACTTGTACCCTTTTTACTTCTGCTCTCAAAAATACTTCGCTGAACGATAGTTCTATTAATCCATTACTGCGCCTTACAAGATATAAATAATTGGTTGAACGATTAAATAGGTTTGGCGTACTCCCGTATTCGCTTAGATGGATATTGCGAATAACCGAAGGGTAAGATATTATGATTAGTCTAGTAAGCTATAATTAGTCGGTTTACTGATTTTTGCAATAACCACTAGTCCATAATCGTTCTAATAAAATAACTCTACGAGCTCGGATTTCAAACCATCTTCGGCAGTTATGATATACATAACATTCCTAGGTATGTTAATAGCTATTATTCCATTTTGATTTTATAATCTATTTAACAACTTCAAGTAACAGTTTATTTACTAAATAATAAAAAAGTATCTAATTTTGACATTTCGAGCTGTCAAGTAAGTTATACACGAAACAAAACTATTTCATAAGTTTTATGTGTGTAAAACAGGCTGGCTCAGCAGCGCCACCAAGTCTATTCTTATCTGCAATACAGTATAGTTCAAAATTATTTTTGAAAGAAATATTAAAATATCGAGGTTGGTAATATTGATAGTTTAAATAAACATTTGAAATTTATTTTATTTTGACATTTGACATATTGACAAGAGTTACTTACAAATTAGGTTAAAGTTAAAATTTATAATGAATTTATATTATTTTATGAACTGACAAATAAATACCTTGAATTGTAAGAGTGCTTAAACTGTTTAATATAAATATTTTACTATAAAAAATCTAATTTCAAAATTTTTGCATGAGTAATGACAGGTGACAACTAAAATGAAAGATATTGTTGCACAAAATTCACTTTGTATACGCGAAGTAGGAAAATATACTTTCAGCACATATTATAGATCGAATTGTATTATACTGTATCTGGTTTAAGATTGCATTGGTGCGAAAAAAGGCGCAGTTTGACCTTGTTTTCTGATTGGATAATACCCCGATATTATTCAATCAAATAACAAGATCAAACTGCTCCTATTTTCACGTCACTGCAATCTTAAACCAGATACAGTATACCTATAAATTAATGAATTATTATTGCGCAATGCCATTCTTACGTGAAGTATATTTATTTTATTACAGAGATGATTATATCATTGTTATATCTTTTGGGAAATAAAAGAAAATTTTTTTCCTTTCGTGTGATATACAGGAAATCATAAATCGTCTTCACCAAAATCCCCACTGGTGTTGTTTTTCTTGCATTAATAGAATTTAGTTATTAAGCTATTATTACACGAATATCTCTGTGTTCAGTGCTATTCAATTATCGCAGTACAACAATTTGGAAAATGTAATTATCCACACATTATTTATACAGCCACAAGGCTGGGGAATGCAACGGAACGGCAACGGCTACGGCTCGTCGTTGTAGTCGTCGCTTCTCCGCCGTCTGATAGAATAATTCAGCGCAGGGCCAAGATCACGACTCAATTTTCATCCAAACTTTACGTCCTCGTCTTTTGCCTCCCATCATCCTGGCAATTTCAACACTTGCGACTTGCGAGTGAACGGCACGGCAACCCTTCTATGCTCTGCGCTTTTCGCAAGATGAACGGAGTAATTGATATACGTGTTTTCTTCCTAATCAAAAAGATACGACAGGGTTATTAACGGAGGAGGAACTAGGACGCTATTTTTAATTAGAAATTCACATTTCACAAAGATTTGACCAGGATTTTACACAATTTTACTAACTGGTGTACAGAATGTCCATCTATAAATAACCAGCCAATATCTCGCTTAGTACTACTTTAGAGACTTCAGCTATGTATTTTTATAACATAATTGGTATAGTATGACTAGCGAATGAAAGTTGACGTTTAGATTATTTAATAGATGTGGTTTCTTTTGAAAACATTTCCCTACATTTGAGTTCAAAGGAAACTGACCTTTATGTATTCCGTTGTAGAAGTTTAGAATTGTACTTAATACCAGGAGGCATTTAAAATGACCTTAGCAACAGGATTCAGGGATGTATTTAAAAAATTAAATACCGCAAATTCTAGTACGTTCGTCTCAGGTGTAAGCAACCCTCGAGTCGGCATTACTGTTAGAGGAAATTAAAAATAATCCTACTTCATAGAATTGCTAAACTAAATAGTTTCTTTTTCCTCACTTGTTTCTGAAGATAAACTGTGTGGTTTACATATTTCTAAAAATAATTTTGACAATATACTTTTGTAATTCAACATTTTTAAAAAAAAAATTCAACTTAGTAAGTTTACATTTCCCTGAAGAAGGTATATTTGGTGCAGAAAAGTCGACTATGTAATAAAACAATTTTCAAACGTTTTCATCAGACTGTTTTTCTCCAAGTTTTCCCAGTATTAAATAGTTTAAAGATCAAAATATTTTGTTATAATCAACATAAACGAAACATGTTTAAAATATTTTAAACGCACCCCTGCTTTGATGTTCAGTTACCCTAGTCAGCCATCTATTTTCAGTCAGACATAGTAATGTATTTCTCTGCTTTCCTAGTCCAGTATTTAAAGGGGTTCATGCAAAATTTTATACTGAATATTTCGTACAATTCTATTCTTCTTTAGGGTTTCAAAAGAAACCACATCTATAAAATAATTTAAACGTTAACTTTCATTCGCTAGTCATACCATATACTAACTTTTCTTCTCTGCATAATTTCGTAAGCAGCTCAGTATTCTTATTTTCGATCGGTTTTCATGTATTTGGTAGCAACTTTCAAATGGACTACCCTATAAGTATTTATAATCGAATTTAATTCGTATAATTTAATTTTTTAAACATGTTTGATCAAGGTCTTAGTTGAATTCTATAAGTTAACAAATGTTAAACCAAATATGTGAAAAATAAGATACTGACACAGTGTCAGTAATACTGACATAAAATAACGCTATATACACGAGTATGAATCAAGATAATATATCAGAAACAATAAATGAACTTATGTTAGAACGATAGAATTGTCAACATCAAGCATTGTTTTAAAATGGTATGTCGCAATCGTAATTTAGTCAACACAACATGAATTTTTGACAGGCTAGCGTGTTGAATCTATCAAAGCGCGCGCCCTTCTTGGCAATGCAAATATTACAGAAATAAATGTAAGCCAAGTTGTTAATTCGTTAATGATACAGATGATCTTGATCAGAAATATTTAAAAATTAAACTGTTATGTATACAAAATTTGTTATCCAATTGTATAAAAACAAAATTGTGTTATATTATCAAAAAAATACAACGGGGAATGATTAAATATTGTATTTTATTACACAAAGAAGGCCTGGTAATTATATTTTTAAATAAAACTTACTTTGCTAATATTATCTTTGAGGTCAATGTAAATTAAATGAAATTGCAAAATTTCTACACCCGGTTTTTTTTAATACAACATATGATTGTTCTAATACTTTTAGATAGCAATAGCTATTGATATTCCTAGGATTGTTATGACTATCATAACTGCCGCAGATGTCGGTTTGAAATCAGAGCTCGTAGAGCGAGGATTCATAACATCCGTGGTTGTTCAATTGTTTATCGATTTCAGAAACATACATTGAATTATTAAGACTATTATAACTGCCGCCGATCTCGGATTGAAATCCGAGCTCGTAAAGTGAGGATTTTAAGACATCTAAGGCTTGTTACGATAGTCATAACATCTGTGGTTTGTTCAATAGTTTATCGGTTTCAGAAAATTAAGACATTATTAAAAAAGATTATTTTTTGAAATCCTCTCATTAATGCTACTTTCAGAATGCCATGATAAACAGAACAATTATTTTAACATTTATGTCAATATGACAAATATTAAAATTATGTGGTTTATTCCTTGTGTTTATTATTTTAGAATAAGGTAAACTGTGTTAAGAACGATACACTAACGTTATCTGCATGTATTAATGAAGAGCATTATAATTTCATTTAATTTTATTTTCTTTTTGTAGACTGTTGTTGACAAGTCATTAGGGTAATAATCGGCCTAATTCTCTAAGCAAAATTGTTAAAATTAAAAACCATTTTCAGTTGTTAATTTCAATGTCAGTTGCTAAGTTCAAAATCCCAATTCACTATTACATCAAGTTGCTAAAATTTAACAACTAGTCGTTACGTCGAGTTGTTAATCTAGCAACTGCATTTCTCTCGTTGCTAGTATTGAACAATCGTTGTTAAATAGTTTTTCCTGAAAATTTTGCGATAGGAAATAAACTTTTACTGGAAATAGAGGGACGACAGCAAAAGTAAACTATTTATAAACTAATATATACCTAAATGCCCAATAATTATATACATAAGATTGCAAAGAAATTTGCGAGATGTTAGTAATCCATTCCCGATACTGACAGCGGGAAAAAAATATTTACAGAGATATTCAAACTGACCAAGTGTCGTTTAATTCGTGAATTGGATGGTCTTATGCTTCAAGCATACTGAGTCAGTATATGCCCGCATGTCTCATGTTACAAGATGAAGGGTTTAAATTTATTCCAACCTTAAATATTTTAATTCTTAATATTGAACAAATTTTCAGATTCTATCCCGAAAAGATCTAAATTCAATTTTTTGAAATTTATTTTCATTTACCTTACACATTTAAATTTAAACAGTCATTTCAGCATTGTCAAATGTCTATTATTTTTACTGCTAAAACTTCTAGACGATGGCCATGCGTCATTCCCGATGATAAGATTCTTGAAATTTCGAAATCGGTTGCATCGAATGAATAAACATATACTAAACTGGAGAACTTCATCAGATTCTCCTAACAATTAAGCCTAGCTATAGGTCTTATAAAGAGATTACAGGGAAAAATTTCAATTTTTCAAGTCAATCAACCATTTGCAAAATTTCCAACTAGCAGTTATCAGAACTGAAATGCAAAAGTAGCTTCGTTATTTAATTAGTCCAAAATGATCATGAAATCCACCATTAGAGAATATTGTTCCGCGGAACATCTTGCACCCCAAATTTTATTATCACTCATTATTAAAAACTCAAACGTCAAACGAATTAAAATCTGTCACTTTAGGTTGTGAATAGAGTAGAAACATGTACAAATATTGAGAATCGACATGCCTTTTAACTCACTTGTTCATAGCTTCACTGCTATATGTAACAACGATTGTTCAGAACGACCGTTTTTAACAATGTCGTTAATTATGTATTTACTGAATACCAATTGAATGACAGTTGTTACAAGAGTTGCTAAAAATCGTTGTTAACTCTCAGTTGTTACCCAACGACTATGTTAACAACTATCTTAGAGAATTAGGCCGAATATTGCCATACAGATACAGTTATTACTTAGTTACCAGTCTACTTTTGTATATGTAAACAAGGATTTAATATCCTGAAACCGGTAAATACCATTTACTTTTTAAATTTCAGTAAATACAGGCTGTTCTAGGTAAAAATTAAAAGTTGCGCAAATTACCCAAACATCGGGATAATAATATATTGACCTAAATCAAGATGAAAAGAACGCTAACCAATCTTGTTTTAAAATCATTTAAGAATAGCATTTACATTCATATACTACGAGAACTACTTTCGGTATTATATAGAAGAGACAACATACTATAATTTATGTTACATACATAGTTGAAATCGCTAAAAGTAGTAATAAGCGAGATATAAATATGCTGGTTCATTTATACATGATAATCCTGTACATCGTTTTCTTTCATTTCCGAACTATATCAGATCCTTAGATGTATTCTAAATTTAATGGTGAAGTTAGCCCCGTCAATATGATAAAAACTTAACCCACCCATCCGAAATCAGTAAAAGCTTTCGCCTCCAGATAATTAGCTTTCCAGTGAGCAACCTAATTGACTCCTGATACAAATGTCCATTTCTCCGGAGGATTCGATTAACATCCGCCGAAAAGAACAACTGATTTTTGCCAAGTTTTAACAAGGAGAGTGGTTAGTTGCAGTCAGGTTTAATATAATTAAAATCAGTCGTATTACTTTGCAAGTAAACTTATTTCGTTGTTGTTAATGCAATAAACAGATAAGATGCTTTTAGGAGGATTCGTTTCCGGAACAAATATCTTGTTTCTTATTTGTTTTTCTTCTCTTTGTTTCTCAGTTCGTAATGATTTCGACTTTTACCTTATTCTCTTACAGCAGGCTTAATCACTTTTCGAACCACAAACGCATTTAGTTACTTTCGTTTAATACTTTTTAAATTAATTAATGCTCATTTTTCTTCACAACATACGTTTAATAAACTTCTTCACTGTAATTAAAATATCATACCCAGCAAAAGTGCATTCACATAAGTAATTCGTTTTAAGTTTTGTTTAGACTATCGCAACATAGCGTTCACAATGTGATTTTAATTGTTTTAGTAACCAGTGCCATCTATTTGAAATTTAGCAGATATTCAAATAAATTCATTTGTTATCAATTAAAATAGAAACTAAATGTAAAAACTTTATAGTTAGGTATTGTTGACATATACCAGTAAAAAAAGATAACTATATATAGCTTTATTTCATTCTATTGGTACACTGAGAAAAATGACTGGATTTGAACAAATAAATATTTATAATTATAAATAAAAGGGGTACTTCATTCATTCAATTATTGCAACATTGCAACATATATAATTTAATTTTTAATATGAAATGTATTTTATTCATTCAGTTATATTATTTATTTGACCGTGTTTAGTATTTTAAATTGATATTTTTAATAAATAAATTTATAATTTTCTGAAATATTTATTTGTTTTCTACAAATATGTAATTGTTTTGAATTAATTTCATAATATATGTGTGTAAACTTTATATTTATTACATTGAAAAATAGTTTTTATTGTATGAATCTATATTTATCTGCAACAAATATATATTATTTGTGGCAAAATATTATATCCATTGAGTGAACAATGTTCTATTTGTCAAATGACGATTTTAAGTGAAGTGACTTGTATGGACTTGTTCATTTGTGGTACGTTTCATCTTGTTTATGGTGGTGCTCATTTCTGACAGTGTTAATTTCTGGCGATTTTTATTTCATTCGTGTGTTAAAAAGTAATGAATATGGGTGACGAAACAGTAAAAAATATACTACTTGAGTGGAGTTTTGGATATTTGCTTTGCACTTTTCAGTGTATCTTTTATGCCAAGGCACATGCATCGGTACCTGTATAGACTGTGTATTTATACTTTTATATTTTTTTTTATTATATGTACATTCTTAATGATGTAATTTGTGAGTTACTAAAAATATAGTGTACGAGAAAATTAAATAAACTACTCTTTATTTAATTATTTTCCTTCAATTTTAATCTATTTAGAGTAGACAGGTTATCTGGTTCAAATAAATTATTACGTATCCAATAGTAATGAAATAAATTTAGCGCAATTAAAATAATTCTTAACGTAAATAAATGCATAGTTCTCATGATATAGAAGATATAATTGATCTCAATATATATTTATTTGAGACAAATAAATGCTTCAAATAAATTATTACATTGCATCAGTTGTAGATATATTTGGATCTATTTAAGCTTAGGATTTATTTGTCAAATAAATTTATATTTCACGTAATTATATCTTTTTCTTAAACATAAATGTAAACGTAAACCTAAAGTTTGAAAACTTTAGTTTTCAATGTAGACTGCAATTCGGAAGTGTGAATACTCACATACAGTTACATGGACACAAAAAATCTTATACTTAAACATAATTGTAAACCTTAAAATTAATTTCTTAAGCGAATGTCCCGTAATGAATAGAATATATGCATTAAATTGATTGGTATCCCAAGAAGTAAGAAGTATTTTACGTTTGAAAATGTGAATCTGATGACCTACCTGTCCTTGGAAGTTAATTGGTAATTAAACAAGTTTACTTTTAAATTGTTTTTTTTTTCGAACAAAATAAACAAGCTTCATCAACACAATTATGATGAGGTTTGTTCAATTCTCTAATTTGAGTTTACGGTTAACTCGTGTTATATAGTTTTCCTACAACCGTGCGTGAAAAGTACTTTTCACGCACTCATTACAGTGTGTAAAGTGTCACTTTTCAAGCACTAGTGCTTGAAAAGTAAATAAGCGTTCCAAGGCAACATTAAAATTTGGTTAATTTACCTGTCAAGTATATAATTAGGTAGTAAATAATAATGAAAGTAATAAAATTTATTGAGAAATATGAACATACATATAAATGAAACAAATCTAATTTTTTTTAACAGATTGAGTACTAATCTAATTTTAAAGAACATTAACATTTTTTTGACATGTATTCTAACCTAACCTAATTTTTAGTATTAACATTAAATGTACAATTTGTACATTATAAAAGACTAATCACCGTCTGTCTGAGATTCTTCCAAGTGTTTAAGTTACATTTTGTACAGTGTTATGAGAAAGAGCACTAACAGTACTTGAAGCTGCTGAATGCCTGTGTACACTCAGTATTATGAGAAACATCAATACCATTTCGGTTGTAGGAAAAATGTTGTATGCAACACGTGTGTAAAATAATATTTATTTGACTCGTGCTACATCGCACTCGACCAAAAAAGTACTACTTTACACACTTGTTATATAAATAACTATTTCGTTTGATGTAGCAGTTACTGAAAAATCACTAAGTAAGACTCATAATAGTTCGTCCGGTTTACATTTTCAATAAACAAATTATAAAATCTACGCAAATAGTAAAAAATATTTACAAATTTCTTTCGACTAGATATAGATTTTAAACTTACAAAATATGAATGTTATTCAAGTATTCCGCCATTTAATATTGGGTTATATCGGCTTTTTTAGTAATACCAGTTTTAATTCTATTAGACACTGTACCCACAAGCACTGCACATTCTTCTTTTAGAGTATTGCCCCAAATATATTTTGCAAGGTAGATATTACTGTACACACTGGGTTCTTATTTTTTACTAAGTTTTAATTTATTTTATCGCAAGTAAAGAGTCTCCTTAGATAATAAATTTAGACTAGAAGATGGCCGTTTAAATGCCAGTCGAACTATTATCACCACCCATTTGCCCCACAGTTTTTGTAATTTATATAATTTATTGGAAATGCAATTCCACCAAACTAGCATGAGCCTGGGTTCGTATGTGTTCGTTTAATCAGATCGGAGTAATCGGTGAAAATGTAGCATCAAAAATTCTGCAGCTGTTCCGAAAGTGAATTTTATGGCAGCACTGGCGGCAGTAAGTTTTGACGTATGTGTGTATCGGGAGCACGTGTCAAATTTTTACTGCTGAACATGACAGTGCTATGTAATATTTAGGGTCAATTTTATAATTCGTAAATAAACCATGGACATCTTAATCCTCAGATAAACAAAAAAAAATATAGCATCGAAATTATAACTCAAATTGTCAAATTTTTATTAAATGTCTAATCCTGATTCGATATTTTTCTATTTTTCTAAGGAATAAGTTATCAATAGTTCAACCGGCAGTTGTAAAATTGACCCCTAATGGACACGCGCAGTTAAAACAAATGAAACTTATTGAGAAACAAAAAATCTTTCTAAATTTAGTGGCAATTTTTACGGGTGGCGTTTTGCAGTATACTGTTTTTTTTTTTTTGTTTATATATTAAAATAATACAAAACGCTACTTGCGTAGTACTGAAAATCTGATATGTATCACTAAATACCTAAAGTAAAGTTGAAAAAAAATGTATGTTTTTTAATAAATTAAGAAAGAAGATTTTCTTTGTCGTCATTATTTTGAACTGGAGAAAGGGATGCATATTTAAGAATGTAACCTGTAGATGGCGAGTGAGTGCGAGTTTTAATTTGATTTTGACATTAGTTCATTTTTCTGTCACTGTCTTTCTACTTTATTATATACAATTTGCGTGGTTTCTGTTAATTTTATTACGTATTTCGATTTGTTAAGCAGGATTGTGAAGGATTTTAACTTAGCTTATACACGTACAAGATTAAAATGAAAATATTAACCTCCTAACTATTATTCAAACATCAAACAGATAATCTGTCATGTTTAAATTATCCGCAAATGCCGTTGCTATTGGACATACCGATGTTATTGCTTTACGGCCATTCATTGGTTCGGCGTAATTCTACGTCATACACGGCGGTAATTTAAATATTAAAATTTCATTAATTTTTTTCTGGCCAATTCAAAAGAAAAAATATGGGAGCAAGTTTTTACCGTCTCAACAAAAATATTAAATAAAAAAATTGCACGACATTTGTCGCTACTTAAAGAAATCTTAAATTTGGTTCTCGTCAAACTACATTGTTGTAATCAACAACTATTACATCGTTGTCATCAACTACAATACCATACGTTTCTGTATGGAATTTGTACAAAATACATACATGGAACTGACAAAAGATAAAAGGTAATAATTGAAAATATAGAATATTATGCGTTATATATGAATAATGTAATATTTTAAATATTTTGTGTAAAAATCGGGTCGCAACAAAACCTGACATCTAGCGGCACACTGTATGAACTAGCCCAGTTAGTTAGCCATTCTTCCTAATGCATTGGAATACGTCGTGCACTCACCTATAGATACTACACCGTGGTAGTGACCGATGTTTGCGCTTTTGTTCCATAGCATCAATGATTTTTGCAAAAATGTTATTATTGTTTTCGAATATTTTTACGGTTCCGAAAATTGAAAAATTATAAACACTAGCATATTCGGATGCAGTATTTTTTCCTGTAGCAAAAACCTAAATACAATTTTGCTCTAAAATAATTAGGGGAGCAAATAACTGCACATTCAGATTTGACCATTGAAACTCCTATGCTGCGTCGTTCAAGTCACCAGCCTGTATATATATATATATATATATATATATATATATATATATATATATATATATATATATATATATATATATATATATATATATATATATATATATATATATATATATATAGACAGAGAGAGAGAGATAACTATATATCTCTACGCGTGTTGCTATTGGTTCATTCTTATATATAAACCAGTTTTAACCATACACTGTTTTAACTGTACACTGCAGTGCACTGAAGTGTGAAAGCTTTAATATAGTCACGTGGATAAAATTTAAACGTAAACATAATTACAATCCTAAAAATTAATTGCTTTTGGGAATGTACGTTTACTGTCAATAAAATAATATTTTTAATGCCAATCGACCAAGAATTATATTTCAGCAATTTGTAATAATTTTTAAAATTGTAAATATTTGTACAGGAGTGATAACAACAACGCATGAGAATTTAAAATACATGCTTTAAATTTAGGAAGCCTTGAAACAAAGAAATTTGAGGTAATTAATGTAGATGTTTTTGATATAACACAACTGAAAAGTGTAACATTACACGAGTATGTATTTCATTTCAGAAATTTCATTAATGTCTTCATAAATTAAAAACACAAACTGTTATTTTATTTATAACATTAAAATACTTTTTAGCCAGGAACAAGCATTCATTTCTTTGAAGTATACAAATGTATTTTCCATTATTCCATTGCTGCAAGAGAAAAAGAAGGAAGTAATAACAATGGTAAAGTTAGAGAGGGACGCAGTACTTTATGAATGCAATTAGTGTTTTTAAAAATCCGGTCTCGGTGGTGCAACGGCAGCGGAATTAAAATAAATGTAAATTCATATTCTCTGGTCCCTGCGGTTCCTTTGTGAGCACAATCGCACAGGTAATAAGTTAAAAACCAAAAAGAAAAGTTCGGGAAAGTTTCTCTTAAGAACAAGGACTAAGACGAAGACGGAATTACCCGATTCGATCTATAACAAGGATAGTATTTTTATTTTTGTCAGACAGCCAGAGAGCGAGCCAAAATCAGAAAGTCAATCCTAGTCTTTATCCATATATAGATGGTTCTAGACACCAAACTAGTAATCGTTGAGGATTATATTAGTTAATATAAGTCACTATATCAACTGGTTAGTAGATTTTGGCGCAGTTGATAGGATTCAGTCCATTCAGAGCCAATTAGTTATTCCAAATTCTATCTGTAAGTTCTTTAAGGTTCCTCAATATTAACTTTCCTGGAGGGGCAATTTGAAGTTTTAAAGCGCAGTTCGAGGGCTATATTGCATGCTCTCCTAAGGTGTAGACAAGTATTATTTTTTCACCACCGGAAGTAAAAATATCACAAAAATTCAAATTCATAGCTTGTGTTATATTTGACTGTCATCTTTGACAATTCAATGAATTTAACAAATTAGATTTACACGAGGATTTACACTTTTTGTTATAAACAAAAATAAATTTTCTCAAATATTAATTTTTTAAATGGAATACAAGTATACAACGCAACATCCTTGGAAGAATCTCAAGAAATTGCTGATACAACTTTTGCAGATGTTCTAAATTTATTAGCAACGAAATCTAGAAACCTTTAGGATGCAGCCTATACACAGGTGTCTGCATAACCTTGCTTACTATATATAATATGTAAGTTACCACAGTCAATACTGCTGAAGTTACATTTCCCATGAAATAACTTGACACCTTAGTCTTAGTCAGTGCTTTTTTACCTCGCGCTACCCTTGGTAAGGGAGGTATAGGGTTCGTGCTAAAAATAGCATATCAAGATTTTGTTAAATGACCACGTTTTAAAGTCCCTAGAATCCAATTTTAACATTTTCACGATGATGTGTGTGTACGTGTGTGTGGATCCTCCACTCTAAATCAAATACTATCATTCAGAAAATTTTGAAACCTTGTATTTCAAACTTTCTCTGTAATGGAAAGAGCCTATTAGATTTTGGTGTAAATCGGATAACCGGAAATGGCACTTTACAAGAAGCTCAAAATAGTTTTACTTCGAAAAATACCTTTAAATGTTATTTTTTCGAGATTAATGTTATTATAAAAATTAAAGATTATTAAATTTTCTGCAGATTACCATTAATACTTTTTCTATATATTTTATGGATAAATTTATAAAATTATCTATAATTTAAATCCCAGAGCCTACGCTTTAAACCAACAAAATTCAGTTATTCAAATGTATGTAACTGACCGATAAATGTCACTATAAAAGAACTAATCATTTCAAAATAATATTAGTAACGTTTTAAAAAGAAAAAAGTAAATAAAACAACAGAAAAGGAATTCAATACAGTTTCCAGCATAAGTAAATATGTAGGTATGTATTTAGATTAATAAAAATTAACGATTCACAAAAATGTTTAAGCTAATCCTCATTTTTGGATTAGTGAATTCTATTCTATCCCGGTATTTAAAATTTAATCTTCATTTTATTATAGCTCCGGTGACTCAATGGTAAGAGCAACGCCTCATGTCATGAGGGCCCTCGGGGCTCCGAGTTTGAATCCCACTAAGGCATGGATGTGTGTGAATGTGAACCCACTGTGTAATTGGGATTTAATCCTGTTGAGGGGTTTAGAAAAAGGCAGTTACTACTATATTATAAGAAAAAAGGTGGCGGAACGCATATTTTGTTAATTTTTTTATTGAAAAGTAGAATAGAATAGTAACACATGTAATGTGTGAATGTGAATCAATATATCGTTGGCGCATTTTGTATTTCCATAATTTCAGAAAAATAGCAAAATAAATAAAAGACTAAATAATTTTCAAAAAACCGTCGAAAATAAGTGCCGGGACGCCATACCGGCACGTTAATTTACAAAAAAGCCCTGGTCTTAGTCTTCGTCAGAGACAATAAATTTTCTTGTAGTAAACATAAAGAACGACATTATTGTAACTCACGTCAATAGAAATTGTTTTAAAAACGCTTCTTCGAATCTACAAAATATAACTTGTATTCGACTGTCAAAATAACATAAACCCCTTAAGGTTTATTTTTGACATAATTTCTCTCGACAGGCAAAATACTTTACTTTTATTATGATTTTGAGATCAAAGATATCGATTTCTACTCCTGGTGGTGATGTAACACCTGCGGGGGTGCGGAATAGCATGGTGGTAATAATACTTCTTAATGCTTACTTCTTACTGATGATTACTGTTGTCTCCTTCTTTTGCTACTAATTACAACCAACGATGATAAACTTTTCACTGATGCCTGGTGATAAGGACGTCTTGAGAAGGAAGAACACACACACACTAACACTTTGCAGTGATGAGCACTACGTTCTGACATGCACACTACTGATATTTACTAACACAGAATTTACGGACATGGATACTACTTGTGTTTTGCTAACTAAACTTTGTTTACATGATTATTATAACTTATTATTAACTATGGATTAAACTAAACATAACTAACACAACTAAGCAAGTACTAAACTGTTACATTCCGTAACCCAGCGGGCGGGCGTCGCCCCAAAACTAAAAGACACTACATTCCGTCAACTAACGTCTTCGCGACGCGACGAACTCATCTAGACTCTTACATCTTTCCCCATAACTATCTAAACTCGACTATCTTTAAAAACAAAACGCTATCTTCAGGACAGAATTATCTTAGGGGTACGGGGTGCATAGGCTAGGGCATCCAAAGTCACGCACGTATACTTAATAATTTCCATACTTAATTATCAACAAATAAATGTCGTGACTATCATAATATGATAAGAATTTCTAAACTGAATTTTGACATTTATAACTTAAACAGATAAACAGAGTTAAAATATGATTATTGAAACTATTATTTAGAAGAGTTTATAAAAAGTTATTTATCTGTTATTGCGCTTACCCTCGTCTTATTACAGTAAAAAAAGATCTAATTACAGAAATATATTTGAATACAAATAGCAAATCCAGAATTGAATCAAGAAACACTAAGCAAATAACTTTGTTGAATTACTTTTTTTGTGGAATTTGTTCTTTCATTATGGAAATTCCCTACTTTGTACAATATTGATGCAAATACCTTCCTTGTAATTATAAATATAAACCGAAGTAGCGCATAAGTTTGTAGTTGTTGCATTGAGAGTTGCCGGTATATTACAGCTTTAAATTTGCATCGTTGCCGGTAAATTTCCAGGCATTATTCACATAATGTGCAATCATTCTGAGACTTTGCTCGTTCACGTAACGTCGTACTCATAACTAACTACATAACCGCCCAACTATTTCCAAGTTTTGCCATATTCGTTGCAATAAACCTCGCACGCATCAAAATGACGTCGCAGGCTTTAATCTCTTCTTTAAAAATTCAAGTGGCCTACTTATTAACAAGAAACAAGGGCGCTAACTTCAAAGGAACAATTAAAACAAACATGTCAATAAAAAAAAAACTATTTTCTTACGTAATATAATCAGAAGTGATATGATTATCATCAATTATTAATCATATAACGAGCTTATATTTAACGCACTTTAAAGTCTACTGAAAGTACTGAACGTAACACATAACACATGGTATGTGTATGTGCTGCTAACCTAACTTTTGATGACCGTATTGTATTAAAACATGGTATGGTCGTTCCACGAAATCAAGCGATTTACGTCATCAGTATGAAGTTATTAAATTTTTAGCTAATCTATATGAGACTGGATCGTTTTATGTTAAAATGACTAATATTGCAAAAGAGATAATTATTGTCACAGTATATTTAAAAAATTTGGATTTTTTGCTCTTAATCAGAAAGGATCCAGAATATATACAAAGGAGACCAAGAGTTCTACTGATGCCACTGCACCGTATATATATATATATATATATATATATATATATATATATATATATATATATATATATATATATATATATATATATATATATATATATATATAGGATGTAACAGCTAAACGAGCATCCTCAAATAATTTCCATATTATTAAAGATGCAATAAAATATATACCAGTTGTTCTAAATTTACAATACAAAGTTATATTTTCTTAAATGGGATGATATAATCTTTTTAGGCCTATTCGATAGACTATTTTTTCTGAATTCAACTTTGTGTTTATTGTATATCCTTACATAACGAAAATATTGAGAAAAATTTAATTGAAATTTACACAAATTTGATTTTTATACTTATTTTTCAGTAGGCTATGTATGAAAAACAATTGACCTTAAATTAAAATGAAACGAATTTTTGTTAATAACGTCATAAACAGTGTTCTATTTGATTCATAGATATAATAATTGAAATTGACAAATAGAAGTTTTTGTTTTTCATACATAGCCTACTCAAAAATGACTATAAAATATAAATTTATTTAAATATCAATTGAATATTTATCAATATTTTTGTTATGTAAAGATATAAAATGGATATATCGTTGAATTCAGAAAAAAAAATGCTCTACCGAATGAGCCTAAAAATTATATATCATCCCATTTAAAAAAATATAACATTGTATTGTAACTTGAGAACCATTGGTTTAAAATAGTATATTATGATATAAGTGTATAAGCCGGCCATTAAAGCACGCGTGACAAGTTTAAAAGCGCGACGCGAAGCGGAGCGCTTTTAAAGGCACGAGTGCTTTAATGGCTCTTATACACATGTATCATACGCTATTTTTTATTATACCTGCACAATATGTTGGAAAAAAGATTCTAAAATTTTGATTTTGACGTTTTATAATTGTTTATGATATATGACATAACATCGTTTACACGGAGATTGTTTAGCATTTGTTGTTTACGTTACTATGCGGATTTGCTATTTCGCAATTTGTTGTTTATTTATTATAAACAAGATTATAAACATCAAAACTATCAAGATCCTTCTTAATTTAGACGGAAAACAAGGATAAAATGGAGAAGCATTCATCTAGTATACAAGAATTGGCTGAACAAGCTGAATTAAGATTGGTCCCTAACAAGTCAAAGGAAGTCTATTTTAAAGAGTATGAAAAATTAATGAAGTGGATGGAGAGCAAGAATTCGAAAACAGTCAATGAATCAGTAATGCTTGCCTACATGATGGAAATGGTAATATTCCGCAAGTATAATTACTTACTTGATTTTTTGACTAAATGTTTTATATTTCATCACAGTCTAGTATGTATAAATCTTCCTCTCTCTGGTGCATGCATTCAAAACTTCAAACAATGCTAAGGATCAAAAATGGAATAGATTTACTATCCTTTCATAAGCTACATGCCTTTATGAAAGGACTAAATAAAGGATATGAAGCTAAGAAATCATACGTTTTTACAGAAGAAGATTTACGTAAATTTTTCCTAGAGGCCCCTGATGTTACTTTTTTATTTTTGAAAGTACTCAGTTTGTCAGCACAGTTTTGAGAAATATATAATAACAATTTTATTTTCAAGGTTGTCGCTATTTGTGGTGTATTCGGTTCTTGCAGAAGATACGAATTGTGTAATTTACGTATGTCAGATATTAAAAGAGAGGGTTCCGTTCTAATAATTAATATTCGTCCTTCAAAAACTGAAAAAGGTCGAAAATTTGTTATTATTGACGATTCCAGTATTCCTTGTGTTCATTTATTTGATAAATACCTTTTATTACGCCTGGACAATGTAACAACAGATAGAGTCTTTTTGAAGTATTCAAATGGAAAATGTGTTAGACAAGTTGTTGGAATTAACAGCTTCGGAAAATGTCCTTCTCGCGTAGCACGTTTCTTGAATCTTCCGGACGCTGAGAAATATACTGGCCATGCTTTCAGGCGGACATCTGCTACGATCATGGCGAATAGCGGAATGGTTACATTGAAGAGTCCACCGTAAATAAAATAAAAGTGTCACAACGTATAGCCGAAGTTGTGAATGGAAATAGAACCAGTGTTGCGTCCAATTCGTCAATAAAAACTACGAATATGCAAACAGTAAATGTTGCGAATGTACAAACACTAAATGAAAGCAATGAACTTCAACTGCCGAATATAAAAATATCTAATAACACAAATTGTACTTTCAATTTTTATTTAAAAGAGTATTAAGTACCATAAATAAAAAACTTACAAACATATTTCTATGCTGTCTATAACTCCATATGTAAAATGATGTACTGCTAGCGAAATACCAAAGAACTTTCTGCTAGTGGCTTCCTATTCTTCATCGTATACTTTCCCCATTAATAAATCCCAAAATTGTTCATTTGGGCGATGGAATATTTCTTGTATTGTCTTGTTCTCATTCTCATATGTCCCGTAGCCATTGTTGAGTGATTCTGGCAAAGAGGCACGATGCTAAATCAGGCCAAAATAGAACGTGGTTATTCCTATGTTACCAATAAATGAATAATTATTCCAAATTATGAAGACAATTTCCTTTGTAGGTGTTATACATGATTAATTATATTCTAACCTACAAACAGTGGCTTCACGCCTGGTGAATTTTGTTCAAAAATACTGCGCATGTGCCAAGCATATGATGTGAAATGTGTTACATTTTAATAGTGTACAAATGGTGGAATAGAAAATATATTATTTAAAATTCATCACACATTTATATGAATAATTGAAGTAAATCAGTAGGTATTGCTTATTTTCATTGACAATTATAAATAAACAAATTGTTAACGTTTGTTGTTGCTTAGCGACTTTAAAGCACGGCGTGTTTTAATCTTGAGATTAAGCACGCTTTTTAGTACGATGATCAGTGATTATGATGCAGGTATAATAAAAAAATATTTTCCTCTTTAATCGGATGTCCCTCTTAGTCTTATAGTATTTTTTTTTTTGTATCTTTAATAATATAAAAATGATTTGTGGTAGCTCGTTTAGCTATTACACCCTGTATAAATATGATGATTATGTTTTTCTGCTTCAAAATACGCTACCGAATTATCCATTAATTCCAGACTTTGCCGAGATTTCTCTTTCGGCAAGGTTTCAGGACTTAAATTATCCAAATTAACACGAAAATATAACAAAATCTTATTTTCTTCAAAGACACCGATTTCAATCAAAATTCATGTAAACTTATAATCAAATTGTCACAGTCTTACCAACAGGAGCAAAAAAAAGAAAAATATATTTAAAATATTCACATCGAATAAAGTTTTATTAACTGTTTTATTTCATAAGGTACATATACCTTCTATACAAAAATTTAATTGTCAAAGTTTTAAAATAATTAATATTTTCCGAAAACATTTCAAACGTTTGGGGAATTTTAGTTTTTCATATTTTTCGCAAGTTGATGTAAATACTAGTTTTACTTAATATATCGGAGTTTAAGTTATTACTTTTTATCCTCAAAATTATCTGTTAATGTTCTAAATAAAAGAAACAAATCCCTTAGTAACGAATATAAATGTGTAAATTTCTTTGTTTTTTATCATCTCTGTGACAAACATTTAACTAGGGAGATTCTGAATGTTACCATTATACTCATTCAAATTAATTTTTTGCAGATTGATATTAAAAGTGTTGGTTTTTGATGGCTAATAGTCTATAAAATGTCACTTTTACTGCCTATTCTTGCTATTTACATAGTAATCGTTCAACAAACATAGCAGCCGTTCAACGAACTCATAGCAACATAACTTGATGGTGATAATTTTCAAAATAGATGTTAAAAATAATCACTAAATTAATATTAATTCTAAATTCGGCAAAAATAATGTGTTCAACAGGGCAAGATTTACAGCTTCGGCAGCAATCAATGCCGAGGCGAGGCCGACAGCCTCTGCGCTCTGCTGTATATTTCTGGTATTTTGCCTAGTTTGGAAAAACTGTTTTATTTACTCCTTAAAACTTTGCCATTTCCTAATAATTACAATGTTTGAAGTTGTGAAATATTTACATATATCTTCATTTGCAATTACAACGAGTATTTAAATTATTTAATAAAATTAACCTATTTTTAAATTACTATTTAATGCAGAAATTTAAAAATTCATTATCTTTGAACTTTATTGCTGTTAAAACTATTATGAACTACATTTAACTTTCCATAAACCATCCAATAGAACATTAGTCTCCATGAAACATTTATGAATCATAACATGAGTAATAAACTAATAAATAAAACAAGAATGAATAATTTACGTGAAAATATTTTAAAACATTATTATCTATAAAGTACTGTATAATTTTTAATTGTTAGTTGAGGAATGCTTCAAGCAATGAAAAATATAAATGATGGAAATATGGAAATCAATTAGAAAAAATGAATAGTTAATGACGATTATTATAATTAACATTTAGACACAAACTAAGTAATATATAATTAATAGTTACTGAGTACTGTTTTTCTAAAGTTCATGAATAATTATCTCATCTTTGTACTGAGAAAATATATGCAGTTTCATAAATAATTAATACATATAAAATATATTATTTTATTAAAAAAAATCTCCATATTGTCTATTTAACCACACTTTTCAAAATTAGCGGGTGTTAAAAAATAATTTGATAGACCCTGCAATGGATAAAAAGCCGTGATGGAGGCCATATTAATATTTAAATTTATATTTTTATCATCTGTGTATAATATACATCATTTAATTATTGTATATTATTACAATATTCATTGTATTAAAAACTAATTATATGTAATCATGTAAAAACAAAAATATGTTATAAATATAATTATTATTTCACAAAATAATTATCATTGCATTGTAATACGAGTATAATTATAATAAGTGTATCAAAATATAAATTAAACAAATAAAATAAATTTAAATTTCGCGCTCTAGATTGTCTTGTATACAAGCTTTCACCATTAAAACAGAATGACAGGTGATTTAACTTCGGTAGGTTTGCGAGAGTTTTAGTGCGATAATTCTGATTTTTTATGGTGTAGAGACCCTTTAGTGAGTAGTGATTATTACTATTAACTTGGTGAACACTTTGTGAACATCTGCGTGTAAGAAAAAGGCTAGACTTCGAACGGTAAGTGTAAAATATTAAAATGAAGATTTTTATGCACAAAAACTCCATGTGGTTCCATTCAAAATTGAATGGGAGCTATATTTTAATACGAAAGTGTTATTCTATAAAGAAATACAAGATATGTGTCAAAGAGATACAAGTAGTAAAGATTTTATAAACGTGACATATGCTTTACCGTGTCCCGTATGTAGGCGTTGCTGTATGTGAGGTAGATTGAAGATAGGGTTGTAATATTGAAATTTTTAATCCCATTGTTGGTTCGCTTGTCAGTATATTTATCACTCCTTTTGTTACATATATGGGATTTTTTTGGGAGACCCTATCTATAATTAACGCGTTGTTAAATGCTTAGGCAGTTCGTTATTTTTAATTGAACGATCAGGTGAGCAATTATCATATTGATTGAATTATCTTAAACGGGAGTTAGGTATCTGATCCTTCGTTAATTTACAGTAGGCTAGGCGGTTGAATGAGTTGTTTATAATTTGGATCAGTAAATTAGGAATTGATTGCTGTTGCTGTGTTTCAAGATACTTGAAGATCATTGGGTTTATTTAATTTGTATAGCTATTGATTATAAAAAATTTTGCAAACATAAATATAAAATAGTAAATTAAGATACAAGTTTCATAAGACATGATTTTAGCACACGCGTCATTCTTAGAAACGAGCGGCTTGCTGCGAGTTTTCTAAAGAGACAAGTGCGCAGAAACGTCTTATGAAACGTTTATTTTATACTATTTTTTTCTATTTTGGTCATTTTTTCAAATATTAAATATCACTTAGTTTGTCGATTATATTTCACTACTCTCAGGTGACAGATGCCATTTTTTTAGTGGTTTGAACTAGGTGTACATTTTGACCAATCAGAGTGCAGAATTTATTTTTTCTATCTCTAAACCAACGCTGTTTTCTTACATGAAATGCACTATTGGTAGACTTACATATGTGGATAAGCAAATATCTACTCTTCATCATTAGAAAATTGAATACATGATTTAAACAATTAACACAAATTAAAATGCAAATACAAACAAAATATATTCTCGACTTGTGTATGAAATTGTTTAGTGTAGGTAAATATAATCTCATTTTTTATAATTTTTAAATATGCATTACTTTATGACTTATTGGCTTACCCAAATTTTGTTTCATCACACTAGTATCTCACATACATTCTCACGCATGTATATAAATGTAAACCTTTTCCTTTATACGCCTATTCCGAAACAAAAATTTTAACACTGTTTAAAATAGTCAACGTTGATTATAAGTTTGTCCATTCAGAAACACGGTAACTATATATTTAAATGGAGATGGAACAAGAAGTAACAATGATTCGGACTAGCAGTTAATAATAAAATTTATTCATGCCGACGTTTCGACCATAGTCTTCTTCAGGGCTAGAATATATATTTAAACATTGTTTAAAAAAAAGCACTGTTTAAAAAATCAAGACCGTAAAAATAGGAGTAGGGGCACAAATTCAATTATTATATTTGTCACATTACTGTCATAATTGAACTTAATTAAAGATAATTTCAAGTGCATTTGCAAATTTTAATAAAAAGAATTAGAAATGAATACAAGCAAAAACAGAAAACGATCAGAAAATTGGAAGTTGGAACATAATTTTTAGTTATTGAAGATAAAATGTGGGGAGAAATCAAAATAAAGAAAAGTTTATGCTGGGATATATATGAATTTGGTTTAAAAATAATAAGAAAAAAATCGGTGCGATAAACAATGACAGACGAGATCACAGAGATTGACCTGCAAAGTTGATATTTAAAAGATCGGTTTACGAAAGAAAAAATTATTATGCGGACAATATGGACATAGACAACGAACTGCAAACTAACACTCCAGCAAACAATGAAACTATTGCGGCCACTACCATAAACTTAATTGTGAATTTAAAATGTAAAAATATTTCATATAAAAAAATTAAAGAATTTTTATTTAAAAAAAATGATGTGGCCAGCACCTTCCGTCAGTTCCATATATTTTGTACATAATAATTCCATACAGAAAGTTTCTTACCTCAAGATTCCATACAGAAAGTTTAATGTACAATGATAACACAAACATGTCAATTGCATTTGACACTGGCATCTGTCAATCAGCATTTTCTTAATTTAGTAGCGGTTTCCATGATTATAGCATAGCTGGCTGCTTTATGAAATTTAATTACTTTATAATTTTTTATCTCTATATCCATTGAATATGAAGTATAAAAAGTAATCAAATCGTATAGAGAATAAAATATTATTCAATATTTATAATATCAGTAAATATGGAAAAATTATATTTAACAGTGTTTTTTCTAGAAAAACTGTTAAAATCATAAAATTAGGGTACTTCCGGTTGAGCAATTATAACCAAAATCGAATCATCTCTTTACATAGATGTAAAGAAAAGGAATATGAAAGAATTATAATTTTTTGAATTGTAGTATTTGAGTTCGGATCCGAAAAAATCGTCATACACACACACGCACGCACGCCCACGCACGCACGCACGCGCGCTCACCCATACATACATACATCCATACATACATCATCGTAAAAATAGTAAAATCTTATTCCAGGGACTCTAAACCGTGCTTATTAATCAAAAACTCACCATCGAATTTTTTGACCAAAGACAATACCTTCCTTATACCTAAAGGTGACGGAAGGTAAAAACAAGTATAAGGACTCGAGTTTTATGCGTTAACTATTGTTTTTGTCAGTATTTAAAAAAAATTCTTAAAAAATTAGTCTAATTTTCCACTCGGAAAACATGGTGCTTCGGTGGCTCTACCGCCTTGATGGCTAGCCTCTAGTATTTTTTAGTTGCCCTACTAGCGTGTACCCTCTGATTTTTTAAATATTTAATTCTACACTGTTAAACATGAATACCACCAACATTTTAACAAAAAATTACAGAATTTCAAAGAAAGTTTCTCATAAAGCCCCAATATTTTTAAATTCTGAGCCTTATTCTTAAAATAAATATTTTTGAAAAGTCTTTAGTTTAGCCGGAAAATGAAAATTTTGCAAATTTTAATAAAATATGAGACCCTCACTGCAATCTACAGACAAAAATCATTACTACATACCTGGAAATTTTTCTAAAATATTAATAATTATTTTTATGTTTCATAACACATTCAGATAGATTAAATATATTGGAGTTTAAGGTATTTTTTGGATATTTAATTTTTTTATTGAGCAAAACCAATAAATCGATATATTTTGCATTGGATTATCAAAAATCAATACATGTTCTGGCATCTGTATGGAATATCCTGAACTAATATGTTTATAATAAATTATTTAAACAAATGTATTTTAACTTATAAAATTATTTTTTAAATATGTTTTTCAATTTTATGCTATAAAAATAAATAACAACTAATCTTTTGTAAATTGTTAATAACAATATTTATAACCTCAAATCTCAAATGACAGCTGAGGGCAATTGTTAAACAATTGTTCCTTCAATGATTAGAACAGAAAACTAAACAAATTTAGGCAATTTTTATTTGACTTCAAGGTGGTATTTGGTAAGAAAACATTTGTTTAAACAGCGTATGTGCAAATAAGTTATATTTCAGGTGCTATAAACCGGTTTCAAAACGTTATGGATAATAAAATAAATCAGTTTGTGTTTGGACGGAGTACCTACTTAACTTGAAAAACCGGTTTGTGGAAGTGAACTCGTTACAATAATAGGGTATGTATATGTGTAAATAATAATCATTATATGGCATTGTTATTAAATATGCATTGTTTATAGAATTGCAAATCAGCTGATTACAAGATTCATCTAAATGCAAACATTACAAATGTTTGGAGTTATCCTGCGAAGAATATTGTTGTTTAAGGGATAAAATATCGTAGGACTAAACTTCAGGAGTTGTTTGTATGTACTGGCTACTTAATTCAGTTTTGGATTACAGCCAAATAAGAATGCAGGCCAGTACAGATATCAAATAAATGAAATAATTCAGCAGTATTAAGACATTTTTCATGTTGTAGGTACTTGGGGACCGTACAAAACGACCTGCAGGTATCTCAAAAGTACTATGCGATGCAGAAAATTTTGCAAAAGGGTGCCAAATTGTATTCGAAGACTTTAATTTTCTTGTTAATTTAGTATTTTTGTGTATCATTGTAAACTGAATCTGCTAATGTATAAGTGATTTACTTTTGATGAAAATTTTAACCAAGAAAAAATATAAGTATGTCAAATGAAATGTATAAGATTTTAACGATATATTCTAACTATAGTTTATAAATTTGATACTTTTACTCAGAATTTCATGCTGAGTCTTTTGATATATAACATAACTTTTAATGAAAATTTATTGCAAAAAAATGGGAAGAAACTGTAGGTGTCATGTCATTGTGATATAGGGATAATATTTTTAAATTTATTTCGTATTTTATGTTTATTTCTGCAAACTACATTATAAGTACAATATTTACAATAAGTTATTGTTAACAATTAATGTTTATAATATTCATAAATAATTAATAAGTTCTTTTTTGTACACTTTTGTAATGGATATAACCAAATATAGTATTTATTAATATAAAAATTGGATAATATGTGTAATATTTTATTTATTAACCTCCTAGAATACATATAACAATAATTAATATAAAAATCATAATACATTGTGAAAATATGAAGAAATTCCAATGTTTTTGTTTTGGTATTTAGGCGCCGGCGCTTCTCATATTTCACATACCACAAATAATTTGTTAATATAACAAGACGTATTCAGGAATTTTTTTGCTAACCAATTCTCGAGTATATCTCCTCTGAAAATAAAGTTCAATCATTTATTTTGTATTTTTTATAAACTATTGTGTTATATTTGTTGATTTGCATATAAACAATAGCGAAAAAAAAACTATTGAATGTTTTCTGAAAACAATTATTTTTAACTACGGTACTGGATTTAATGAAGGTCAGATGTTTGTTGAAAATAGGTAGAGACATCATGTGCAAAGGTAGTTGCAATTAGTACTAACGACAAAAAGCAATAAATTTATATTTTAAAACAATTAATACGAAATGGATTATTTTAAAATATAGCTGTATCAAATAAGAAAATCTGAAAAAATAGTGTTGTTTGTATATTTCCCCAATGTTCATTGTAAATATATTTGTTTATCGTTACTGTCATTTGACATTTAATATTATAATTATTGTTTATATTAATTAACAAGTAATTATTTCTTATTTTTTTTGAGGCTAAATGTAAATAAACAAAAAAATATTACTTAAAAATCATTATTTATAAATTGTTTATAAAATCATAGTTCATGTTATTGCCGAAAGATGCCTCAACTGGTATTGAGTTTTGCTAATCCAATGCAAAATCAATCGATTTTTTGGTTTTACTCAATCAAAAATTATATATTCAAAAAATGTTTTAAACTACAATATATTTAATCTGTCTGAATAGGTTATAAAACATAAAAATAATTATTAATATTTTATAAAAATTTCCAGGTATGTAGTATACATATTTACCTGTAGATTGCAGTGGGGGTCTCATATTTCATTAAAATTTAAAAAAATTTCATTTTGCGGCTAAATTAGGCACTTTTCAAAAACATTTATTTGAAGAAAAAGAATTAGAATTTAAAATAAGTGAGGTATTATTTGAAATTTTTTTTGATATTCTTTAATTTTTTGATCTGACACTTCGTTGATCAGTCAGTTGATATATAATGAAATAACAATACGTGGTGTAAAGAGTCTAAATAAGTAAATACTCAATTTAAGGGTGAAAAGGGAATCAAAGAAAAACAGAAGGGTGCGTTTTGCAGAATTACAATTATTTGGTAAGCATATCTTTTAAATTAAACAATCTTTTAGTTAAATTTCCGTTTATATTTACAGGGCCGCTCCGTGCGGGCGGGCAGATTGTGCCCCGTACAAAGGCCACACAATTTCTGAAATGATTTAGTTTTTCCAGTACAGACGCCTTCTTTAAGGGGCTTAATTTTCATATGCCCCCAAATGCTCATATAAATAATACTAGGTAAAAAATGTAACGCAATCTAAAAAAAAAAAACGATTACGCGCGGCGCAGTAGATTAAACTAAAATTTTGAAGATTTTTTTCGACGGTATTTGAATATAGCAATGAAATATGATAATTTCAAGATAAAGACAACGGAAAAGTAGAAATATTTGCTGGAATGTCAATATTATGCATATAATGTACTGTTTTATGTAAAAGTAGGTATTTAATATTAAAAATAATTCTGGTATTGTTCATAACATTGTTGTAGTCATAGGTAGGTATACAACAGGACTTTATGAATTCATAAGGAATAAAATAATAAACACAATATAGTTTTATATCTCGTATATTTATTTATCTTTATTAAACCACTAAATCAAGCACTAAATCATTTTTAATTACAAATGCTTAACTGCGTTTTGCAATAATGACAATACAAATTTATACAAAATATACATACAATCTTCTTTTAATTACAATATTACTTAACACTTCATAGAGACCATTCTCTGTAGGGTTGTCGCAAAAATATTATCATTTATAATCAGAACTGCAGTAACGAGGCACAGAAAAGGCTGTTTCTATAAAACCCATACAGAAAGTTCCTTGCAAAAGATTCTAAATTTCTTGATTGTACATTACCTTTCGACAGTTGTATGTATTTTATACAAATTCCATTCAGAAAGTTTCGAGCAAAAAGATCGTATATTTCGAGTAAAATTATATCACAAATATACTACGAATATGTCAATTGCACTTGACACTGACATCTTTCAATCAGAATTTTCTTAATATAGTAGCTGTTTCTAGCATAGCCGGCTAATTTATGAAATTTAATTGCTTTATAATATGTAACTCTATATCCATTTAATATGAAGTATAAAATGCAGTCAAATCGTAGGTATAGAGAATACAATCTTCTTTAATATTTATAATAACATGATATTTAACATCGTTTTTTCAAGAAAAATTGTTAAAATCTTCAAATGAGGGTACTTCCGGTTGACCAATTATAACCAAAATCTAATCAGCCCTTCATATGGATGCAACGAAGAGGAATGCGAAAGAATTTTTGGAATTGTAGTATTAGAGTTATCGTAGACGAAAATTTTGTTACACACACACACACGCGCGCGCGCGCGCACACACACACACACACACACACACACACACACACACACACACACACACACACACACAAACACACACACACACACACACACACACACATACAGACATCATTATAAAAATAGTAAAATTGTATTCTAGGGACCTTAAAACGTGCTTATTCATTAAAAACTCACCACCGAATTTTTTGACCAGACAATACCTTCCTTACCTAAAGGTGACGGAAGGTAAAAATATGTAGCAGAAAGAAATACAATAATAATTCATAAAACTTTAAATTACAACATTTATGTCTAACATTAATTAAAGTTTAAATTAATATACTGTATTCTAAAAATATCGCATCCTAAATTTGGTTATTGGGGTGCATTTTTAATACAATTTATTTTTGAGTATTCCTCTTCATACCAATTCTCTTCTTTATTCAATAATTTAGCTATATTGTATAAAACTACCAATGCAAGGACTTCGTATTCATTCAGCTGCAGCTCCCGAATTTCTTCAACATTTTCTAAAACTTCGTCAATGCCGCTCATTTTGAAAAATATAAAGTACCCCAACACCTTGTTTAAATTTGCATGTTTAAATTGCTGTTTAGTTACGTTGACAACGATAAAAAAGTGTCTATGAATGAGTAAAATGCGTTTAAACAGAGTAACTAAGGATAAACACTGTCTAAATTAAAACAGTGTTTAAATATTAAACAGTGATCAAAAAAATAGTCTCTGAATACAAATATGAAAGAAATGTCAAAATTAAAAAGTGTTTAGCTCTTTAAATTTTTATTTCTTAGGCTACAACTTCCTAGAACTTAGTAATAAGTTTAAAACAGTTGCAGAAAATGTATCAACAATTTCTTGATGTTCCAACGAAGGTTCTTCGTTGTATTCTTAGTATTACGTAGTAGAAAAAAAATATGTGTTGTCAAAGTATGAATCTTAAAACTACTAATTCTTTATTCATGAATTCTCAAAGATGACAGACCAATTTGCCTCAAGCTTTTAATTCTTAAAAATTAGAAATTTTGTGATATTTCTACTTCCAATAATGAAAAAAATAGTAGGTATTTATGTATATATGTATATACACCTCCATGAGAGAATATTGTGGTGCTTTGTAATTGTAACCTACGAACTGATATAATACACCATTAGGTGTAGGGTATGAGTCTTTATGCAAGCATAAAGTTTTTACATTGTTTTCTAAATGCTGACAAAATGCCTTCATCAACTATTTTTCCTTTCCTCATTAAAGTATCGTTTTCATTCATACATAGTTCTGCCTTTATATCTGTTTCTTATATTATCCTTCTGCGTAATAACTTTCAGTCTTCTTAAGTAGGTATATATTTCATGTTTTTAATTAATACGGTTATGCAAGTTTTTGTGTTACGTAACCAAAATGTTTCACGCTCCGTATTTTACAATTAACAATATTTAAAAGAATATTTTTTTATAGTTTCTATATTAAGTTGTATTTCTACATCTAAACTTTAAAAAGTATCGTGTTTATGATGACAAGGACATTCTCAATCACATTTTTTTATACAAAATATTAATACAATAGAACAACATGTTTAATAAATTGGTATTTTACAATTGTAATCGTGTACAATTTGAAGTACTCCTTTTTTATTGCTTGTTAATAGAATAAATTTGATTAATTCTTTCATATCTCAAATATGAATAGCTAGTTTGTGAAATTTTTTATACTAGAAAATATAAATACAATACATGATTTGTATATCTATTTTTTATTCATTGTATAATTTTATATCAACTAAGACTATTTACTATATAGTTATACTTACTTTTAAAATTATTCGTAGTTGCAATAATTTCTATACAGGATGTTAAAAAGTATACGTTGTTAATTATACAAATTAAAAATTTAAGTAAAGTATTTTCAATCATAAAATTCTATAACATCAATCTTACCATCAAACACATAATTGAAAACTGCCCAATATACACTACAAAGAGACAACTACACAACATCCCCCCAGATGTACGAAGAGCGCTGACCAACAACCAAGTATGCGAAGAAAACGTAATAAAGTTTCTAGAAGAATCAAAAAGTTATATTCACAACCCAATATTTTTTGGTTAAATGTTTATCACTATGCTCTATTTTTATAGTTTTTTTTTATTGCCTTTCCCATAATTATCAGGTGTATACCCACACTTTTTGATTATAGTATAAATCAATTTTCTAAACTGATACAATTAAAGAAACACATTTATTTCGTACATAAATCTTTGGTTTTATTATGCAACCTTATTCAGAAATGTCACAGCATATATATTTCTTTACCGTCATAACGTAGGTAAGGAAGGTAATGTAATCGTGCCAAAAATTCGATAGTGAGTTTTCAGTAAATAAGCACGAATTAGGGTCCCCAGTACACGTTTTTACTATTTTGACGATGATGTCTGTCTGTCTGTCTGTCTGTCTGTCTGTCTGTCTGTCTGTCTGTCTGTCTGTCTGTCTGTCTGTCTGTCTGTCTGTCTGTCTCTCTGTCTGTCTGTGTGTGTGTGTGCGTGTGTGCGTGCGCGTGTGCGTGTGTGTGACGATTTTTTCGTCCACGATAACTTATAATAAACTTCCAAATATATCTATTTTTCGTATTTAAGCTTCGTGCATTCATATAACGAGTTGATTAGATTTTGGGTATAATTGGATAAATGGAAGTGGTACTTTACTTGAAGCCCATAACAGTTTTTAATGAAAAACTATATTAAAAATATAATCCAAAACTTTTCAATTTTAGTATTTAAAACTTTTATATCATGGGAAACAACATATTAGATCTTGGCTAAAATTAATCAACAAGAAGTGATACTTTACTTGAAGCTCTTAACATATTCTCATAAAAAATATATTATAATATATTCCAAAACTTATCAAATTTAGTATTTACGACTTTTATATGAAGGGGAACAACATATTAGATTTTGGATATAATTGATAAACCGGAAGTCATACTTTATTTGAAGCTCTGAACAGATTTTCGTGAAAAATATATTGATACAGTCGAAAACTTTTAAAATTTACTATTTGAGACTTTTATATTAATTAGAATGACATGTTAGATTTTTTCTAAAATTGATAAATCGGAAGTGATATTTTACTTGAAGCTTAGAACAGATTTTTGTGAAAAATATATTATAATATATTTCAAAACTTGTCAAATTTAGTATTTAAGACTTTTATATAACGGCAAGCAACATATTAGATTTTGGCTAAAATTGATAAACCGGAGGTGATACTTTATTTAAAGCTCTGAATAGATTTTCGTGAAAAATAAATTGATACAATCCAAAACTTTTCAAATTTGGTATTTAAGACTTTTATATTAACGAGAACGACATATTAGATGTTTTCTGAAATTGATAAACCGGAAATGATACTTTACTTAAAGTTCATTGCTATTTCAAACATGGAATTGACGGGAGGTCATGTGTTGGCCACATCAGAGTTTTTCTTTCTAATGTGGATATTATCTTTGATTGATTTTAATATCAGGTTGACTTATTATTGTAGATATGAGGTAATATTAATATTTGACCCTTTCCTGCCTATTTCACTTTGTTTTCAATTTTGGCCAGTTGCGCAAGCCACGTGTCATATTTCCACGGGGTAATATCTTCCCTAAATCAGTTTCTTGTTTGTGCAGACAATAAAATTTCTCGCAGCGATCAGAGTACGGGAGAAGTTTTATTATTTTTTATTTTGCGCCTTTATGGAGCATTTGGAAGGTGTAAAATGTTCTATAATACAGGCCACTTTACATAATCCATTAAAAAGCCACTTCATCTGAAAGTGAAACGCGGTTTTTACGCCCTCCGGGTATCTTTTACGTATTTTAACTTTTAATGTAACGCTTTAGGCGCTTTATAGCTTAGATCGCCTATTAAAATTGCTCCAATATAAATGGATAGTAGGATTGAGAACAAAAAAAATTCACGATTACATTGTGACTATGGTCATATTTCTCTGGCTTAACACAGGAAAAACTATTGTCATTTTAGACCAATAAGAATCGGCATCCATTAAACCAGAGTGTTATGATATTTATTTATAATTTCCATCTTGATTTCAAATCGATTATTACCAAATTTACGAAATGTTTACTTTGGTTATTCCTGCATTAAACCAGAGATCTATGTGATGTTTTATGCACGGTTGTAATAATAAGGTGTAAGCTAACTTTAAAAATAGCAAAACATTGTTTCAGGCAGGTTCCCCAAATTAAATTAAAATTATTTATGCTAAATTGTGACGTGATAAGTTCAGGACTTGGCTATTTCTCTAAATATACCATAACCTAACTTATCCTAACTCACAAAATTCCAGTATCCGCGATCAACTAGTATCATAAGTTTCATAAGGTAAAATAAATAACACTTGGCTAAGTTTCACAAAAATTATGTTGATCCCTTGGGATGGCATTTCCAATGCTTCAACAATATTAGTTTATATAGTCTTATACGTGTATCTGTATATACAGGGTGTTTCAAAAATTCTGTAAAGAAATTTAAGGGCATATAGACTGATCTTCAACTGTTTCCGAGAAAAGCGAAAAATCGAAAAAAATTGATAAAGATAGTGATCGAATAAAATTTTGTCTATAGACTATAAAAAACAATAAAATTTTATGTGAAACGTTGTTCTCAATTTCTAATAATTACGAAGTTATTTGAAAATTAAATATTGGCCAAGGTCGCAATGACATTTAACATAGTACAATTATTTGATTTTTTTAAAAAAACAAAAGCATCTAAGAGGTGAACATAAAACCCATTTAATCAAAGTCGTAACTCTTATAGTTTTCGAGATAGCAGCCGTAAACCCCGCAAAAACTTATTTTTCACTGCCTCAATTCTCGGAAACTATATATATATATATATATTCATGTAATTCTTTTGTACATTCCTCAGTCTTCTGCAGATGGCATGAAAGTCAAAATGGCGATAGAGATAACATTTTGTGAAACTTAGCCGCGTGTTAATTATTTTATCTTATTAAAATTATTCACGTATTGGCAATCAATCAAACTAATATCATAGTACCCGATATCCGACATCGGCAACTATTTAAATTTTTCAAGACAACTGGCGCCGGCAGCCAATAGCCTTTCTTGTTTTTAACACTAATGTTTAATACAAGTTAATATAATTTGTTTGACCGTCTTGGAAAATTAATAACAAAATGTTGATAACAAGGTAAACAACAAAAATATGTATTAAATTTACAAGTCTACAGAAAATAAAAAAGTTTTTAACGAAGTTAGTAACATGTTATCAGCATGTAAATGAAGAGAATTTCCATCTACAACTATTGAACCATCATAAAGCTATCAAAATGTACGATATCTACAATTATGTATTAACTTCCTTAAAATTACGATCTTTCGCAATGAATATGTAAAATAAATATGCAAAATATTCTTTGTAATGTAAATATATTAAAGTAAATTTACCAATCCTTTGTATAGGCATTGCCTTTTAACAAATAAAAAAATAAATAGGTGAGCTAATTTTTTTATTAATAATGATGTTGACAGCTTCCTCAGTTCGAAGCGAAAGTGTCTACGAGTGGAATATTATTAACACTGTTACTACTAAAAATGACCGCCTCCAGCGCGTTGTCCAACAAAGTTATTAATATAAGTTAATAACAAATGTTACTAACATTTCTAGTGAATAAGTAAATCAACATATAGAAATTTAAGATATTTTTTTAAAAATGTCTTTTCTATGCGTCGCGTAGACAACGCCGCTACTAGACTGATACTTCGTTCATTTTTATTGACCGTGTGTAAGCGAATAGGGTGGTGCTTGTCTTCGTCCCACGCAAGCAAAGTTACAATTTTTTTGTCTCTGTCTGACGCTTGGGCTTGTATATACACCATATAGCACAACGTGATTATTAGTTTGATGTGACCCAAGCCATTCGTTATCTTGCTATCAACTCAGAGGTGTCGTCTGCAAGTAACGCGTCGTTGGATTGACTTTTTTAAATTATTAAATTCAAAATATTTTATTTTTATTCTTTCGCTTTTTCTTTTCTGCTTTTATAAATTTGGGAGGCAATTCACCAAATGACCTAATGGAAGAACACCACTGCATTTCCTTCTGCTCCTCTTGCAAACCTCTTCCAATAACCATCAAGGTACTCTTGTATAATAACTTTCTGTATATTGTATGATTGAAATATAATAATATTTATGGAGGGAAAATCTGTAGCAACCTCAAGCTGTTGGTTGTTTACAAATGAAAACTAATCTGTTTCGATCAACAAGGTCTAGTATATAAATTAATTTGTAGTATAATCAAATATCTCAATAGAGTTTGATGAAGTTTGGTGTGCAAAGCAAATGCACGTAAGGAACAAAGACCCAGGTTACGATATTCCCTTTAGCGCGAGCAGGGGAGCTATTCACACACGAATATGTGTAGAACAGAAGTAACATAATGGCAACAATATAGGCTTAATATAGGATCATGAAAAACAGAAACAGTGAAAAAGATATTGGACAGATTTGCAAAGGATGTTATTGAAACTTTTCTTTGTATATTTTAACACCTTCACTGCTGAAAAAAAATTGTCGAGTTTAATTGTTCATTGATGTGCAATTACATACATACGATTAGGAATTAGAATTAGTAAGACCTGAACCTGTATTAGTATCCAATTTTCAAACCAATCCTATATGGAAATTAAAACACATTTTTAGGCACGAAACGGTCCTCAACGCAATAGAGATGTTAAAATGTAGCAATTTGGTCAATGTTCGGTTTCACAAAAATTTAACTTATTGCTAAATTTAACATTTTAAACATATGTCAAATTGTGAAAAAAAAAATTAAAAAAATTAAATAACCATATCTTACGTTACGGGCTTTCAAACTTATTGTCAACAGAGCACATTATTAAGAAAAGCTTTTGGAATATTATTTAATAGATGTGGTTTCTTCTAAAACATTTCCCTATATTTGATTTGAAAGGAAACTGACCCTTTTGTATTCCGTTACACAAGATTAGAATTGTACTCGATACCAGGAGACATTTAAAATGACCTTAGCAACAGGATTCAGGGTTGTATTTAAAAAATTTAATACCACAAATTCTAGTTCGTTCGTCTCAGATGTAAGCAATCCTTGAGTCGGAATTACTGTTAGAGGAAATTAAAAATAATCTTATTTCATAGAATTGCCATAAAGTAAATATTTAAAGATCAAAATATTTTGTTATAATCAACATAAACGATAAATGTTTAAACTATTTTAAACGCACTGTTTTCATATTTAGTTACCCTAGTCGGCCGTTTATATTCAGCCAGACATAGTAATGTATTTCTGTGCTTTCCTAGTTCATGCAAAAATTTCATATCTAAATTTCATAAAATTCTATTCTTCTCTAGGGTTTCAAAAGAAACCACATCTACAAAATAATTTAAACGTCAACTTTCATTCGCTAGTCATACCATACTAATATTGAATAGTAAATGTATATCAACAATAAAGGTAATAATAAAAGCATCTGCTTTACCGAAATCTATGTACAAAGCAGATTGGCACATCCAGCAATGGGTATTTTGCCGTAATGCTATAATTATTTTATTTATTTATAAACACATTTTATCAAATTACCAATATTTCTATTTGTTGATAAAATTATGCTTTTACTCATTTGTACTATAAATAACAATATGGCTATTGCAAGAATTTTTATATGACTTCTAAGTAGTAAATTTCAAAAGATATTGTTCTTTAAAGAGCATCAAATTTGAAAATATCACTAAATATCCTTTAGATATTTTACAATTAATCTGATTTGATGTGAAACAGAATGTGACGTCTGAGCACGTACAGTTTAACATGTGACAAACTATTGCCTACTTTTGTTTATATAAATAAGGTAAACTATTGTCTAGAATGACATACTGTATGTGCTCCGACGTTGTTTTTCAAGATTATTTCTGTCACTAATCTTTTTGTTTAATTATTTACGAAAATAACAATAAATTGTCATTTTTTTTACCTTCCGTCACCTTTAGGTAAGGAAGGTATTGTCTTTGGTCAAAAAATTCGGTGGTGAGTTTTTGATGAATAAGCACGTTTTGGGGTCCCTAGAATACGATTTTACTATTTTTACGATGATGTCTGTGTGTGTGTGTGTGTGTGTGTGTGTGTGTGTGTGTGTGTGTGTGTGTTTGTGTGTGTGTGTGTGTGTGTGTGTGCGTGCGTGCGTGCGTGCGTGTGGGTGTGCGTGTGCGTGTGCGTGTGCGTGTGCGTGTGCGTGTGCGTGTGCGTGTGCGTGTGCGTGTGCGTGTGCGTGTGCGTGTGCGTGTGCGTGCGCGTGCGCGTGTGCGTGTGCGTGTGCGTGTGCGTGTGCGTGTGCGTGTGCGTGTGCGTGTGCGTGTGCGTGTGCGTGTGCGTGTGCGTGTGCGTGTGCGTGTGCGTGTGCGTGTGCATGTGCATGTGCGTGTGCGTGTGCGTGTGCGTGTGCGTGTGCGTGTGCGTGTGCGTGTGCGTGTGCGTGTGTGTGTGTGTCTGTGTGTGTGTCTGTGTGTGTGTGCATGTGCGTGTGCGTGTGCGTGTGTGTGTGTGTGTGAGTGCGCGCGCGCGTTTGTGTATGTGTGTGTGTGTGTGTGTCTGTGTCTGTGTGTGACAAAATTTTCTAATGCGATAACTCTAATACTACAATTCCAAAAATTATAATTCTTTCGTATTCCTCTTCGTTACATCCATGTGAAGAGCTGATAAGATTTTGGTTATAATTGGTCAACCGGAAGTACCCTCATTTGACGATTTTAACAGTTTTTCTTGAAAAAACTATGTTAAATATCATTTTTTTTACATTTAATGTTATTATAAATATTAAAGAATTATTTATTCTCTATACGATTTGAATGAATTTTATACTTCATATTAAATGGACATAGAGTTAAAAAATTATAAAGAAATTAAATGTCATATATATTAGTCAGCTTTGCTTTAACTCTGGAAACAGCTGCTACATTAAGAAAATTCTGATTGAAAGGTGTCAGTGTCAAGTGCAGTTGACAATATGTTTATGTTATAATTTTACTGGAAATATAGGATCTTTTGTTAGAAACTTTCTGTATGGAATTTGTATAACTGCCTTAAGGTAATATACAAGAAATATAATTTTTTGCAAGGAACTTTCTGTATGAACTTTATACAAAATACATTGAACTGACGGAAAGTAATGTGCTGGCCACATCAGATTTTTTATATTACTATGAAAAATATTGCATAAACTTTCATTTAAAATACTTTTTAAAAAATGTGAAACCGGCTCATTATCATTTTGTAAAAAAATTAATTAAAACTTTTTTAAAACAAGCCTCGTATAAATTTTTTAGAATCATATATACATACATTTTTATGACAAATTAAAGAAACGTTTCAAGCAAATATCGACAGTTATAGAAACTGCGTAGGTTTTGAAGAATATTAAATTTTATGGGCCAACTTTTCGTATAATTCTATATATGGCATACGTGTCAAATCAGGTTTCCCAACAAATATTTGAGTAAAATAATTAACATAGTTTCACGTACCTATTATATTTAGGACATCATAAGAAATGTTAACAATAAAATTACATTACCTATACAATAAAATATGTATTTTCAATTAAATAAATTTTAAAAAACCAACAATTGTTGATGTTATTGTCATTGTTTATCCTTTATTATAATCTTTATTCACATTCACTTTATGGTTTTCTTATTTCTGTTTGTTTATTTCTTTATAAGAACATGTTTTACGTCTTCCAAATTTACATTTTTATATTGCTGTTTTGTATGTATGTTAATATTCTATCAGGCAGTTTCATATATTGCCTTGGTGTCCCTAGACACATTAACAATTTCAGATATGTCAGGTGAAATTCCTTCGCACCAGGAATATGAGAAGTGTCCTACTGTTTATACGACAGGATATTACAACGCTTTAGAACATGTTAAGTGCTCGTAAATATACAAAAGGAAAATAATAGCCAAAATGTAAACACAAACAAAAATAATCGTAATAATTGAAACAATTAACTACAAAAAGATCTTAATAAACACGATTTTGCAACGAAACATACATAAGATTTTTTAAATTTTTTGTTTAGATCTAACATTTACAAAAAATAGTGAATTAACATATTTGAGATTAGTTGTCATTTTTTCGTAATGGCACAAAAAAGTAACAGGCCATCGCTGATTGGTGTCAGTGCAAAAAAGTATTTTGCAAATAATTAACTTGTTTAAATATTAATTACTCCATTGAACAATTAGATGTAATTCCCGTACCGATTAGTTGCATGAGTAGGGGTAATTATGATACACTTTACACGAAACAAGGGTTGTAGGTTGTAGGGCTGAAGCACTTCAATTTAAACAAGGCTCTTCAACATCCCTCGACACGCGGTTTGTAGGGCGAGATTTTTATTGCCTTAAATATTTTACACTTGGCCCATCGTTTAAAGATTTACCAAGAGGGGAAAATTGAAAAAAAAAACATTCAATGGAATTTTAACTACATAGTATATAGTAAGTTGCCTTTGATATTTATTTCCTTTATTATAAACAGATAAAATGTATTTGTAGATAGCCTTATGAAATTGGCCCATAGAGTCATCAAATTTCAATTTAATTTTTTGGAATATTTTTAATCAAAATTTAATAATATGTATAATTACGAATGTCAATATTTCGTAATTTTTGGAAAAGAGTAGTTCCGTTAAACTTGACATTCTGGATAATTAATGGTGATTGATAACAAATATCACTAATTCTATGATTTAAACTGTCTACAATTCTAAAGCCCTTTAAGATTTTACACAAAGCTTATTAATGCAAAAAATATTGTCTTATTTAATAACTTGAAATAGAAGCACTAGATACCGATTACTATATACCTAGGTTTCTTACAGTTAGACCTCCGTTATTCTGGTTTATAAAAATAAAACCCATTTTGGTCAATATTTGACATGTACCGCAATTCTGTAACAAATTACTAACTCCTAACAAATAATCAGTAATAATTGCAAACATAGAATGACACATGAAAATGACCGGCTTTACATTTGTTTTTACTTGTTATAATTTTTAAAAATGTTGCTGACACAACAGTCACAAAAAATAAATAAAGAAGAAAACTGACAAAGAACACTGTAGGGTTATGGTATTTTACATTACAAGCCAGGTAAAACGGTTTTTACTGCTGAAAGGAGGAATAGACTAACGAGCCGAGTAGGCGAGCCTGTCACCTCATTGAGGCAGTAAAGTAGTTACCTGGTGTGTATTGTACAATATTTTATTTGTTACACACTTGTTTCAGTTGCAATTGGCACTTATTTTCAATACGTATGACAGTAACAAAATCAAATTTTCACATGTCAACAATGTTACTAATGTGGTAACTAACTTGTTAAATTTTAACAAGATAGCAACCGATTTTACAAGTTACGAGTAGTAACCAAGGGTATTAATATATATTCTGGATTGCTAACTTGTATGTTGTGCACGTAGTCACCTGTCAGGCAAGCAACTGGAAGGCAGCCATTTGCAGAAAAGGCAAAATACGCGCGAAATTTAAAATTATATATATAGACAAATTATAAATGGGATAAATTAACAGATTTTTTAATATTTATTGCGTATATTTAAAAAATTATAGTTATTTTAATAATATAATATACATTTTTATTACATATACTTATAGCAAATTCACAATAAAATAGGACTATGAATTTAAAAATAATATTTGCTTATTAAATAGATGCCTTTTGCATATGTGGTGGAAAATTTGAAAATACAGACGATGCTGAGTCTTTTTTATTCACAAAGAACATAACACAAACACCACTGTATTCAAGAAAACTACTATATAATGCAATAATAGATAAACGAACATTTGACGTTTTGCCTTTTCTGCAAATGGCGCCGTACCCCCACCACTTGCCTCACTTGTTAAACGTATGTCAGCTATCCAGTGTTTTATTAGAACATCCTTGGTAGTAACTAGTAAAGGTTAATTTTCAAATGTAATGGGCGGTATCAATAAATGAAGATTATAACTGCGTAACATATAAATATATTTTATTTGAAATAGGTAATGTTTTTCTTAACTAAATAAATAAACATATCATCAATCTGCTTTATACACACATGTCGGTAATGATGATACCATATTTGTACCGTTCGGGCGTTTACCAGGCGTCACCTCACGGTCACTCATTGCTGGTGTGGAGAGATCATCACATTTAAAATTCTAATTAATTTTGGCATCGGTCGGGATCGATCATAATTATTTGAAGTAGAAGAAATAACGTTTGCAAACATTGAGTTTGAAATCTCGGTAATTAGATTTGAGTTCCATTGGTAATGAAATAGTAAAACAATGGGTTTTCTGGTAGGATCCGAACTAATGCCTTTATGCGCCATAAAGCAAGTGCAGGACAATGGGTGATCCTACAGGGATAACTTATTATCCATTGTATGTTGATACAATCACAAGAGCATGCCGCTGCAGAATAATGCCACGCATACATCATAATTTGTCACACCTGTCGGTCCATCAAAGCCCAACCAATTATATCTGATTTGAATTTCTTATTATGCTATCCTAGTCTAGTTCATTAGCTTAGAAACTGTTATAGCCACTAAGTATCCGTTGAAAATAAAAAAGAAATGGTTTGGACTTACAATGAACTAAGCCGAAAGTGACAAAATAATTCGTCAATAAATTTTCCGTAAAATATTGTACGAGGAGAGACTTTAAAAAATAACAGCAAATTCAAAATTGAAATAAATTGTGAAAAATTGTCAACCATCGGGATTCGAACCCGAGACACCCACATTGTCGGTATAGTCAAGGTAGGTGTATCGGGTTCGAATTCCGATGGCTGACAATTTTTCACAATTTATTTCAAATATACAAACTGTTAACTCATTGTTAATGTTTAAATTCAAAATTGTTAGAAATATTGTTAAGTTACACATGAGAAATATTTATCGGATGGCTTTAGAGGTAAACGGTTGTGATTCGGACAGCCCTAGTTAGATTCCGATATATAGTAAAGTGACTTTTATGGTGTATTCTCCGTAACAGCTTTGAGGGCCCGTGGTAATGGTAAACGCTCTAAACGATACATATTAGGATGAACTTTGAAAGGGGTCAAGTCGAATTTTATTCGGGCCGCCCCCTAAAGTGGTTCCAAATAAATAAATTTAAAAAATGCGCAGGCAATGATTGCGCTTAATATTAATATTTGACCGTGCCTAAATATATATGATTTTTTCCCATTTAAATAACATTGGGTTTTGTCACATTTTGGAATTGTATTTTTGTCAAAGGCAATAAGAGGTTTAAAAAATCTACTCAATATTGGAATATATAGGGTCTAATCGTACTTCGGGAAAAAAATGAAAGGGCATATAATACTGACCAAAATGAGTATAAAAGGCTTAATCAATATAGGTCCGATCTTCAACTGTTTCTGAGAGAGGCCATGTACTATTAGAATTGAAGACAATTGACAAAGATAGTGATTAAACAAAATTTTATCTGTCATTATATAGACTATAAAAAAAAATTTATATGAAACATTTTTCTCAATTTCTAATAGTAACGAAGTTATTTGAAAATTAAATATTGGCCAAGGTTGCCACATTTAACTCAGTACAATTATTTGTTTTTTTTTTTAAAAAAACAAAAGCAGATCTATTTTGACCTCTGATAGGTAAACAAAAAGTAATATTTAATCGAAGTCGTAACTCTTATAGTTTTCGAGATAGCAGAGGTAAACCCCGTGAAAACTCATTTTTCACTGCCTTATATCTCGGAAACTATTGAAGATCGGACCTATGTTGATTAAGCCTTTTTTACCCATTTTGGTCAGTACTATATGCCTTTTCATTTTTTTCCCGAAGTATGATTACACCCTGTATAATAGAGTGACCCGAGAATAAGTGGACAAAATTTAAAATCCCAATCAATATTCTTAAGACAATTGTAGATAGCTTTTTTGGGCTTTTGTGCAATAGTTTAACCATCTATAATTATCTTAAAAATAATGATTGTAACTTCATATTTTGTCCACATATTCTCGGGTCATTTTTGATACCTCCTATTGGCTAGAAAATAATTCAAGCGGTTTCAAGTCTATAATGACTTGAAAAATCCTATTGGTTTACCTTAGCGGATTGAAAATAGGAATGAGCTATTTTCAATCTTCTTTAAATTCGTATTGCCTAAAAGAAGATAATTAAATACTAGATTATGCAGACAGACAGGGAGATGAATATGATCTAATTTCATGTTGGATATATAACCTTCAAACCTACAAGTTGTTATTTGTCTTCTCTTTTAAAAAAGTTGTTTCTTCATCATTCCAAATTTTTTGCTCTTGGACAATTTAACTTTTATAAAATATGGTAAAATGCAAATAACCAACAAATATGAATTTAGTAACACTGCAACATAATGTGTATGTGCGCATGCGTGGTTACATTATTTGAAGTTTCACTGTATATTTCGACAGAAGTCAAGCCGCTTTATAAGTCCAAGCCTGTTATTTTATAGGTTTGACTTGACATTTTCAAGCGGCTTAAAATATTAATCTCGATAGTTTATTTCGAAGATTGAAAAGGGATTTACTAAATTCAAGCGGCTTGAAACGTCGAGATAAACGTAGTCTATAACAATTTACAACCTCTTGGGTCATCTTCAAGAGGTTGGTACGATAAGAATTCGGCCATGTATTTATTTATACTTTTATACTTAAAATTATTCAAAGACTATGGGTTGAAGAAATGACATTCTCTCGTGGGACAGCCTGTATATCGTTTACAGACATCTGCAAATAGATGCAGATTGGCACACACAGAAATGAATAATATACCGTGATGATATATTTATTATGCTTGTATATTTCTCTGTTAATTGCTATTTGGTCAAAAATTCCGTGCGAAGTTCTAATAAATAAAATCTTCTTATCATTAGCATGACATGTTAACCATTCGAAAGAAATTAAAATAGAAATATTTATGCTTGTCCGTGTGAATGGGTTATAAAAATTTAAATTCCCAAGAACCCAGGATGCATTTCCCCGAATCTATTCTGTAAATGTTCTACCTCCGTTCTCAGCCTGATTTAATTTCTAACGTGTGAGATGCTAATTAGAGATAAGTCACTCTGTTGGATCAAAGGCAGCCGAGAAACACTGTTTTATTTTAATCGGTGTTGAGATAATATTTGTAAAGCAAGAAAAACACAAAGTTAATTTTATTCATGTACACATGTTTGCTTCTGAAATATGAGATTAAATATTTGATAAAAGTGTTGATTTTGTAAGTGTTTACTCAAAATAGAGGGAGATGTGTTAGCTATTCACTTATCAAAACATATGGAACGAAACGAAATTCAACAATTTATTAATTTCTCAAAAATATGAAATAGTATATTCTACAACAAGTAATGGAATGGCCCATATTCCACACAAAAAGTTTGTGGTCCGAGCAGAAGGCGAGGATTACAGTTTGCGAGTATGGATTATGCCATTCCAAACGTGTTGTAGGCTGTACTTTCTCAAACAAGATTTTAGAAATTATACAAAAAATGTTGATTGATTATAACAATTATAACCATCAAATATTTTTTTTGAAGCCAGTCCATAAATTGCTTATAATAACAGCATTTATATCTTTCTTTTGTATTTTTTTCTTTCAACGGCTCATTCATATATCTTGTAAATTTGTCAGTAATTGTAATATATTTTGTCCCTTTTCATGGAAAAAATAAAAAAATTATAGTCTACAAGCCCGTAGACAATATACAAATTCTAATCACATAAACAACAGCATTGTCTATGCGTAGACAATGTCGCATTTTACATAGCATAGATTACAGGCACAACTCTGATTAACGCTGCTATGGCGTTAATATATTACAATATGCATAAAGAGCGATCATGATTCAATAAATGTTACGAATGTTTTCCATTAAGTAGGAAGCAACTTATTTGAATATATATTATGACAACAGATATGGAAAAAATCTTGTTTTCTAATATAATTCGTTTTGAATAAATATTAATATTTTTTTTAATAAAAAGAACCCACTTTTTATGTTTGAACACTTTGAATTAAATTTCAAAAGCACTGGCGTCTGTTTTGAGATACCAAGGTTGAAATCTGAACTCTTACTCATAATAAACCGTTTCAATTTAACGGATACCTCTTTCTATCGTTGCAAATAGTAACTAAAATGGCGCCAACAAATGCCAGTTGGGCTGTCAAACGAAACGTTAAAAATATTGCAGTCATTAAAATACCTGTATTCTCGGTGAAAATTTGCATTGTTAGATATTTTAGCTTCAATAAAAAGCTTCTGTAACTTCTTTCGAGAAGTTTTTTTTAAAGTTGTCTGAGTTTTTTCACATTTTACGTCTAAATTATTTAGAAACAAACACCATGGATATCATGCAGGCGCGTATCCGTGTCCCGCCAACAGACCTTTTCAATTTAAAGAGATAGAAGATATGCGCAATGGGGATCTGCGCATAGTAAGAACAACTAAGATCTATAGAGTTTGTTTATAAAAAAAATTTGACGTAAAATGTGAGAATATCTCAGATAACAAAAAATCTTATCGAAATAAGTTACAAAAGCTTTTATTGTTCAAAATGTCTAACGATGCAAATTTTTATTGAGAATATAGGTATTTTAATGACTGAAATATTTTTGATGTTTCGTTTGACAGACCAACTGGCAGTTGTTCGCGCCATTTTCTTACTATTTGCAGCGATAGAAAGAGATAGCCGTTAAATTGAAAAGGTCCATTGCTCTTACTATGAGCAGATTCTCATTGTGCATATTTTCTATGTCTTTAAAATTTATTATACCAAGTACAAAATTAAGAAAATTTACAGTATTGTAGCATAGTTTTGTAAATAAATAATTAAAAGACGCAAACTATTTAAATCCTAATCACCGTGTATTCACACATAGTACGGTGTTACTCCTCTCTGCATTCCTGACTTCTTGTTCTCTACTTCCTATAGCCATTCACGGAGTTCAAAGCTCGCATTGACGAAGTTTGTCTTTTCTGTGCAACTCGCTAAGTGGTCTTAGTTGAACGTACAAAAGTGTGCGTTTCAATGGCGTGAATAATTTTCTATAGACCTTCCTATGTAATTGACATGTAAAACGGTTAAAAAGAGGTGATTTCATTTCATTATTTCCCTTCAACGAAATGGAGGTGACACTATCCAAAGAAATAAATATACGAGTATCATCGCGACTTTTGACCCATTGCTCAATGTATAGATTTTGATACGAATATTGATAATGTTGATAACATTTTCCCACTCCCGATATCGTAAGTTGGCTAATAGGACGTTGTTTGTATGAAGTTATCGATTTCTATTAATAACGGGATGAAAGTTTCTCCCTTACACCCCTACGCAGCTGTCAAATCCCACTTTTTATGAAATACCAACAGTCATGTAATTTAAATAAATAAGATAAATAAGTATATCATCACGGCATATTACCCATTGCTGGGTGTGCCAATCGGCTTTGTACCCAGATTTATGTAATGATAATGACGTATTTGTACCGTGCGGGCGTTTACCAGGCGTCACTTCACGGGCACTCATTGCTGGCGTGGAAAGTGCACGATAGGGGTCAATTTTGTACCATTTGAAATTCGAAATATTTGGCATCGGTCAGGATCGTACCGGGTTCCCCAGATTCGCGACCTGAATAGTGTCAAATATTTGCTCATTCTTACAATTTAAGATTTTGAATTAATTATCTTTCAAAGTTTCCTCATATCATAAATATTTTCATTTGAATGTTACGATTGACTTGTCAATATGACAGATGACAACGTTTTCTTAAATTTTCTATGAAAAACAACTATCCCTTGTTTTAACATATTCTTTGACATTTTTGGCAGTAAAAATAAATAGGTAAAAAATAAATCGGCGGGAGCCGCAAAATCTTAGATGCACGAGACATAAATATCTTTGACCAGTCTCGGACTTAATTGCCAGCCCTCGCTTCGTTCTGGTGCCAAACAGGTGCTCGATTGGTAAATACTACTTTTCTTATGGCATAAATAACTATTGTTGTCAATAGGTTTGTTCGTTCCGCCACCCTGCGTCTACCGTAAACCGCGGCGGTGAAATTTGCTGTTCTTTTCGATTCGCGGTTCACTGTAAAGTTACTAGATTCTGTTCGTTCCGCTTTTCTAGTAACTTGCGGTAAAACGCCGCGGCAGCTGGCGGTGATAATTTATACAGTGACTCAGGAGCCGATGGTAGAAAAATAATCGGCGGTAATGTTCGCGTCTACATTGAATGTGGCAGTGTGATAGTGTTTGACAAATAAATATTTTTTAATGAGTATGCTGTGTGATGTTTTACTTATTGATGTCTATAATTTAAAAATAAATGTCAATAATTGTGACAGTCAAAGGTGTGCGACAATTCGGACAATTAAAGGTAATTTACTTGAAAAATAAATATATATAATGGAAAACGAATTTCAAAACGAGGATTTTGGTAATTATATTTAAAAAATATAATTTGTAAGTTCATTTAAAACTATTTATTTATATTTTTCATGTTTATAGAAACTTTGGATTGTGAGTTTGAAACTTAAAGCAATGTAACAAGTAAATTACCATTTTAGAAAAGTTATGCAAGTGCGGAAATATACCTTTTTGAAATGTACATATCCATCTAAAATTTAAACAGCTTTTGTGTAAAATTTGCTACAATGAACTCTTTTTCGCTATATTGTGGAATTATATCATGAATAAAGTTTTTAATTGATGTTCGTTTTTCTCTAATTCTTATATAATTTATAACTATTTCATTTATCCCCTCATCACTTTCATCAGAACTCGAACTGGTGTTAGTCGTATCGTCATCATCATCATCATTTTCCGCTACAATCATATCAATCACAAAATTTTCCATTATAATAATAAAGTGACGAAAAGAAACAATCAAGGTACTACTCGTATATAAGAACAAGAACAATAATAACACAAAACCAAAGGAAAACAATTAACACTTAAACAATTAGAAGATAATGCTTATAATCAAATGACACGAAATGTCAGGTGTCAATACTATGTGAATGAAAACCAAAATTATGACAATCAAGTAGTTCTAATAAAAAATAATAATTTACCGCAGACGGATCGAACAAAAAAATAATTTTTAGTAACTTAAATTATTACCGCGACGACAAACAGTGAATCGCAAAACGCAGCGACTATTACCGCCGCGTTTTGCGGTGAAACGCAGCATAGCGGAACGAACAAACCTAATAATAAAATAATTAATAAAAACATCTACATATTATATAGTTCAAGTTTTGATTGCCACTGACATCCTATGTTATTCTATATATCTTTCACTTTCATAGGTACAAGCAAATATGATTTCTTTCCGGTGTGGCATCATAAATTCAAACAAACGTTATTTGGTTTAGTTGTTATTTTCTGCATTCATTTACTTGAAAATGGATTCCGAATTTTAAAATATTGATGGCAGAAGATTTTCAACTTCTAAGAACTTGAAATAGAGTAGATAGGTGACCTACAGGGACGCACGCAGGGGGGCGGTCCAGTAGGTCCGGACCGCACCTAGAATTTGACAGTTATATGTATAAGAAAAAAAAAACAATTCATTTGCAAAACAAATAGGTATTCTGGTATTCGCAGTCATTGTTATAGAAAAATAAAATATTTATAGGATTAGAACACTTGCCACTCTAATGTAAAGTATATGATTATGGTTATCACTACTGCAATCAATGAAATATTTGAATAAAAATAAAGAAAAATAAAAGAATCTCAGACAAACTACAAAACGGTAATAAAAATTAGATATTGTAGTGTTTAGTATATACAATTTTTAATTTCCTCCTTCTTGTTTTGTACTATAATTTTCATTTCTTCCAATTTAAATATATGTGATTTACCAACTTCTATATTTATAATATATAAAAAAAACGAAATTGAATACCTCCCCCCCCCCAGTCAATTTTTACCTCTCGCTAAGAGAGGTATTGTATTCATTCTAAAAATCGTATATCCAGATTTTAGTGAATAAGCACCTTTTAAGGTCCCTAGAATCCGATTATAACATTTTTACGATGATGTCCGTGCGTGCGTGCGTGCGCGCGTGTGTGTGTGTGTGTGCGTGTGCGTGTGCGTGTGTGTGTGTGTTTGTGTGTGTTTGTGTGTGTGTGTGTGTGTGTGTGTGTGTGTGACTCAAATATTATAAGACTTAAGAGATTTTTAACTACGGATTCCTCAATCTAACAATAATGGGAAGAGTCGTGTCAGTTTTGGTAAAAATTGGACAATCGGAAGTAGTAGTTACAAGAAAAAAATCATCTAAATATTATTTATCGAAAATTTATGTAAATACTTATATTAAAGAACGTTAAATTCTTTATTCGATAAATATAAATTCATTATTATATCTTCTATAGATTTAGAGATAAAGAAATGCATATAAAATAATTTGATGTAAAAATTCTTAGATCAAACTACCTACTTCAAGGCAAGAAATTCAAATGTTTGTAATTCACACATAAATGTCACTGTCAAAAATATTTGTATGTCACTGTCAAAAATATTTGTACATCATTATGAAGATTATGAAAATAAATAAAAAGTCAACAACGCAAAAGAATATACCTGAAAAAGAATATAAAAGGAATTTGCAAAAAAATGACGAATAAAAGAAAAAGAAAATGAAAGTAAAAAAAAATCAGGATATTAAATATAAAGAAAATGTATGTATTGTACATAATTTATATTAATATAATTATTTTGTAGTGAGACATGAATATATGTATTTGTATTTAAAAATATTTTTCGTTTTATGCGTACAACCAGGTAAAATACCTGGCGAGAGGTTATGTGCTGGCCACATCAGATTTTTTTAAAAAGTCAAAGTGAATCTTGTGTGCGCCCCTGGTGACTTAGATGTTAGGGAATTAAAAACTTGAATAATTTTAAAAGCTAATACCTTTTTTAACGCTAGATCGAGCCTTTCATACGGTTCTGAAGTCTAATTCTAAAATAAGTGGTTATTCTTCTAGTTTGTTACTATAGTAAGGGCCCCGTATTTCAGTGAGGGAGCTCTAGAATAAAAATCGCTAGTTTTTACACCAACCGTTTTCACTTTTTCTTGTCAACATTTTACATAAAAATCTGCGTATTCGCGGTGACAAATGTTTGGCACTCCTATTTCGCTAGAATATATGTTCCATACTATGAAATATCGTCGGACAAATTGATATATACCTAATGTGTGAACTATGCCAAAGGCCAAGTTAATCTTGGCGTTATACCAATAAATCTTGCTGCTAGCATTCCATATATTCTTGTCTTATTTAATAACTACTCCTAGTTCTTTTTTGTTGCACAATATGATTTACAGAAATGAGTAATCGTAATAATATATAAAAAGGAAACAATTAAATTGTAAAGAACTATTATCTTTCTACTCGCATATAAAATACATTAATTGAAGTGTGAAGGAGACCACTCCTTTTTCCTTAAACCAAATTGAAGACATTTCAATGTGACCTACAAGAAGAAAATAATAGTAGGTAAGTGATTTTTTTGTTCTAATTGATTTTATTTTAATTATATCTGACTATACTTGCCTTGAAGTCATGTCTAATACTCGTAAATGCCTTCTAATTATGTTACAAAAAATATACAAGTAGACTTTTCTTTGAGGAACTCTTAGGCAGTTTTACATAGCATTTCTGATATTTGAAAATTATTGTAATATCAAACAATTCACAAAATTTTTGAGACATGTTTCCCATTATTTTAAAATTTCATTTGTGGCCAACAAAATTTTAGTACGCACAAGATAAGAACTAAAATTTAAATAAATTAATATTATCATCATTTAATTAATGGCGATATATCAGCATCGTGAGGGCCCTACAACTACTTACCATTACCAGGCGACACATCATGTGTTCTTAAAATTGACATGGAGAGAGGATCACTAGAATTTAGATTTCGTAAATATAACTGGCAGTACCTATACAATAATTTCATATTGTTTTTACTGATACTGAAACTAATTATTGCGTGTGAGTTAGTAATACCTTCTATCTGCTATTTTAAGTAAAAATGGGTTATGAGTTGATTTTGATGCTGTTTTTTTTTTACATTTAACGCATACAGGTTGTTGTTCAAGATAATGTTCCTTGTTTCTAAAACTATGAAAGCTCAATTTTCTTAAATATTGTGTCCAAAATAGTAGAACATTAAAATTGTTTAGTTACACATAGTGAGTCAAGAAGAAAATGCCAAAGTTCGGGGATATATACCTACTACACATAAATATATGCCTAAAAACCAAAAGTTGTAATCGGATTTGGTTTTGAGTTATAATGTCTTAAATGTTTAATCCATAATAAATTTTCAAATATATTTCTGGGATGTTTATATTGTATGTTGTAAATGGCAAAAAATTGACCCCTGTGGTGCACTCTCACGCCAGCACGGTACGAATATGTCATCATTACCGAAATCTGTGTACTAAGCAAATTGGCACACCCAGCAATGGGTAATATGCCGTGACGATATATTTATTTATTCATTTTTATTTATGTTTATAAACAACGCGTGTTGCACCTTGCCTTGATGTTCTTTCATACGAACAATAATATTCAAAATACATTTCTATTGTTCACTTTTGTGTCGTTCATCTCAATTTTCAACCAACTCTAGACCATGTGCAAAGTTAGGGGGGCTTGGGGACTAATTTTCGTATCAAACTTTTAAATATTTAATATTATTAATTAAAAAAAATATATTTTTTTTTATTTCCATATTTCATTTTGTTTTAATATTTACGGATTGATTGTACAGTAAAAAATATTCTTACCTCACACATAGACTTAAAAACGAAAAAAATATACATACATCTTTTCATATTAGGACTTTAGCATTAGCAGGCACGAATATAGGGGGGGGGGTCTAAAGGGGGTAATTATTCCTCCCGTAAGCCAAGACTTGATAAAAAACAAAATCAAACAACTGCAAAAATTATAATTTAAGATAAAATAAATAAATATATCATCACAGCTTATTACCCATTGCTGGGTGTGACAATCTGCTACACAGATATCGATAATGATGAAATATTTGCGCCGTGCGGGCGCTTGCCAGGCGTCACCTCACGTGCACTAATTGCTGGCGTGGAGAGTGCACCACAGGGGTCAATTTTGTGCCACTTAGAATTGGAAATATTTGGCTTCGGTATGGATCGAACCCGCTTCCCTAGATCCGCGACTTGACACTCAGGCACGCGAAAAAGTATAAAATAATTTATTTTATACAGTTAATATTTGATGGCTTGTAGCGGTAATTTCGGCGAACCGGTAAGCCTGTATAATACTTGCGCCATATTGTGTTGTGCGCAGTTTATCTAGGTAAATCAACAATCCGTTAAATATGTATTCTTCCAAAATGTGCTGTAATCTGGCATATTTTTGTACGTGTACAATTATATGGCCAATGATCTTGAATAACAATAAAAAAAAAAAAATTGGCAGGGGCGCCTTTTTTTCTGGATAGCTTTACATGCCCATGCCCTAGACACAGAAGCCTAATGGTGTGAGGTCGGAAGACATTGGTGGCCAACTAATAAGACCACCGCGACTGTCCAAATATGTTAACCTACTGCCTACTTCATTAAACTTAAACTTTTAAAACACTTTAATTCGAAAACAAATAAAAACCAGATTGGGTGTCTTCTCGGACATTCACGACTATTGTGAAAAATCCACCACTGAGATTATTTTTAGAAATATCTAAAAGCAATTAAAATATCGGTTAGCATATTTGAATCCTAGTGGCTGTGTGGCTGCGCCAATTTCACGAACTGTTAAAATAATTTAATTATACATACATTACTCATTCTGTATATTTATTATAATTATTGACATTTTCGCTGAATAGAATAGTGAAACCAGCAATGAACAATAAAATCAGATATAATAATAAATAGAGGAATGAATTTCTCTGTATGTTCTCATTAGTTAAATCAACCTGGCACTCCCGGTAATAGATATAAATTCTAGTTATATTTATTTATCAAGCTCATGGTTACTATTTAATTCTTTTCTAATTTCTAATCCAACAAACTTCAGTCTGTCGTTTCTGAGATCGGCTAATAACGGGTTCAGCTGCACCGCTAGCAGTTTTCAATGCGACTTGACACCCAGCGCGTTGAATCGCTGATTGTATCTCTCTAAATGAGCTGTCGGATAAGAACAAATGTGCTCGCACCCAATCATTTGCATATGTTACATATACGATACGATGTGATACGTTGAAAGCAGCGATTAACAGTCGGAAATAAAGAGATTTGTTTTGGAGCATCGAAATAGAAAGATTTTATTCGTTTTGAATTGTTCAAATGAAACTTTTTGAAGAAGCTATTTAAAAAAAGTATTGTTCTTGTATTTTTTTAAACTATATTTTAAGCTATTGCTGTCTCCATAACATTGAAGCTCTCTCTTTGAGCGTCTATGATAGGACCAATTGGTAAACGCCTTCAAGCGTACAGATGTAGATATATCGTCATTACCGAAATCGCCAAATAAAAGCAGATTGGAATACCTAACAGCGATATATATATATATATATATATATATATATATATATATATATATATATATATATATATATATATATAAGTATATACAGGGTGTTACTTAAAAAGCGGGCCATAGGCATTTAACATGGGAAATGAGTTTTTTCTTGTGCAAAACATTTAATTGTAAACAAAAATGTTTCAAATAAATATTGTAGAAAATTCAGTTATACACCGAAATCACTAATCAGATTTTATTTTACATATTTAACAAGCGATAAAATCCAATTTGAAACTTTATAAATATTGCTCGTTCGTAGTGATAGCCATGGAATTTAAACAAAATTACAGAGATATGCATATCCTTTGAATGGTCAGAATTTCGATTTAGAGGTTACAAAATAAAAATAAATAAAATCTATGCAGTAATTTAGATGCAGATTACAAAAACAAAATATTTTTAGCGACTTAGGCTAGAATATAATTATCTGTAATTTTTATTTGTTAATCAAGTTTCTGACAGTTCAAACGATATGCATTTCTTTGTAATTTTTTACATCATTTATTTGAAACATTTTTGTCCTAAATTAAATGGGAAGTTTTGCGCAAGGAAAAACTGATTTCCCATGTTAAACGCCTATGGCCCGCTTTTTAAGTAACACCCTGTATGTATATATATACATATTTTCTTTTAAAAAAATTATTTAAAAAAATTAATAATATAGACCTATTGTAGATATTTATGCACTGAGAGTTGTAGGTGCAGTCTTTCGGCTGAGAATGCAGTTTGCAACCAAGGCCCATAGAATCGAGGTTCTGTAAGCATTCGATACCAAAAATTGCACTGCATGGTATGACTAGCGAATAAAAATTGACGTTTAAATTATTTTATAGATGTGGTTTCTTTTGAATCCCTCGAGAAGAATAGAATTGTACAAAATATTCAGCTATGAAACTTTTGCATGAACCCATTTAAATAGTGGACTAGGAAAGCACAGAAATCCATTACTATGGCCGACTAGGGTAACTAAATATCAAAGCAGGGGTGCGTTTAAAATATTTTAAACATTTTTCGTTTATGTTGATTATAACAAAATATTTTGATCTTTAAACTATTTAGTTTGGCAATTCAATGAAATAGGATTATTTTTAATTTCCTCTAACAGTAATTCCGACTCGACGGTTGGTTACACCTGAGACGAACGAACTAGAATTTACGGTATTAATTTTTTTAAATACATCTCTGAATCCTGTTGCTAAGATCATTTTAAATGTCTCCTGGTATGGACTACAATTCTAATCTTCAGTAACGGAATACATAAGTGTCTGTTTCCTTTCAAATCAAATATAGGGAAATGTTTTCAAAAGAAATCACATCTATTAAATAATTTAAACATCAACTTTCATTCGCTAGTCATACTATACGTGTCAACGTATATGGGAGTTTCAGTCATACATTTTAATTTTACAAGAAATAAAATTAAATATATTTAATTTTTTAAACTCATCTGTGATAACAATAATTAATGAAGGTAGCGGTGCTTTCGATATCCTTGACAACAAAGTAACACATATTTATTTCAACAAGAAAATTTCAAATGTACTACGTGTCAATATCAGTTCAATTTATAATTTAGTGCAATAAATTTATAAATTTAATCAAAAACATGCTTCAAGAATACAAGAGGCGGCAAATGCAACTGCACATATTTTAATCCCCACAGAGGTATTTGTAGACAATTTACTTATTGCCCTAGGCATCTAATGAAATATTTCAACCCCGTTGCCTATGATAACAAACTCTTGAATGTAAAATGTTATTTACTGTCAACGAAACAATAACAAAATCATATTTTTGTAGTGGGAATGAGGAAAAAAATTACTAACAGACCGCTGGCTCCACTTCCATGGTAGCAATGATAATCTACTGTTACACAAGCTAACATGTTATGACTGTCTCCCCATATTGAAATATGCAAATATTTATTTTATAAACTCACTAGATAAAACAACTCGTAAATCAAAATCTAACGGTGATAAAAACTTTATACATCTCTATTAAAAGAATATAAAAGGTATCCTAATTAACTAGAAACCAGAAAATTATATTACCTGTCTCATATTCGGTCGTTATTTGCGGAAATACAAATTTGCTTTATTTACATATTCACATATATTTAATGCCCTACATATGCAATATTTCAGAAATGCAAATATTTACATCACCAATATACTGTACTAATGACTAACTTTTGTCTGATTTAACCTAATTCGCATCTTTTATAGTTATCAAAAATGTTAAGCCCGCTTTCGAGAAAACTGTGTGTAAGTAAATAACTCTATCGAGGTGTAAATCAAGTAAGACATTAGGAGGTATTATAATAAGTATAGGAATTTTAGATAATAGTTATTTGTATATCAAGGCTGCGAAATCACTCTTTAGCGTACCGAGAGAAAAATTGTCGCCGAGGCCGCTTGCGGCCGAGGCAAGACAATCGCGAGGGCGCTAAAGGATTTCGCGGACAAGGTGTACACAATATTTTTTGTGCAAGCGTAAAAAATATGTAATTACAAATTTTATTAATTTTAAACATATTCACTGTAAACAGAAAGTTAGCTTTCAAGGTGGCTATGGGATTAACATTTGATAAACAAAACCATGCAATTCTCAAGTGTTAAAGTGATTGTTTACCTAATTTCGCGGCCGCTACCATGACAACGGTCGCGAAATCCAACTGTATTGCGGCTGCGAAATGCTTATTTCGCATCCGGTTGCACAAAAAAGAAATTAAAGTGTTACCAAGTAATATTAGGAAAATAAATTATTACTTAGGGTAAAATTGGTTCGGCAGAGTTCTGAAGGAGCAAAAAAAAAAAAAATGAAATGTCTCGATAAAAATTTTGTCATTATTTTTAATATCGCTGAATTTTAGTAAAATCATGCATGATGTGCTCCTCGTCCTCAGTATGTGTCGATACTCATATTGCGGTGTAGTGGACTTGTCGATACCAAAATTTTATTTCGCCTGTAATAGTATATTAATACACAAGTTACAGAAGGGAACCTGTACAAGCAAGACGCATTGGCGCCGCTGAAATTTTCGTAAGATGAGGCTGAAAAATAATTTACTGTCGAGAGGGGTGCTACTGACGCATTTCACTAAGTTGTAGTTACCTAAAACAAAGATTTCGCCACCTCAGTTATTGATAAATTTTTAGAATCGCAAAAGCAAGTTCGTTTTGTTTTTGAAAATCAAGTCTTATTAGGCCATAATAGATATATAAATTGTAATAATTTTTCTTATTAAATTTATTCGTTTTTTTCTTCTTGTTTAAAATCATAGGTGAGGCTAAGCACCACGTTGCACCCCCCTGCGGGCGGCCGTGAGCACGAGTTTGAATTTCGAACACGAGCGCGTTGCAGTGAGTGCATGAATGAACCAGTGCTTGAATAGATTTCTGTAACGACCGTTTTATACTATTTATTTTCTCTGTTTTGGCTTTCACTTACATTATTTCTTTATAAAAGTAGTTGACAATTGCAATTAAGGAAATTTTTTGACGGTATAGTTTGTGTTGTAACCGTGATTTGTGTTTGTATTCTGTCCGTTGCCTAGATATTTTGTGTATTTTGTGTAGTCATACCAATTATTATTTTACAAGAGGTGGTCTCCTGTGGATCCCTGTACTGCGACCTGTAGATCAATTGTACCCTCCAGATTTACTCCTATTCTAGGAGTCCTGTTTGTTTAATAAACTCCAGGGTTTTCTTAAATCTTTTATCATATCCTGCTGGATCTTTTCTGCCCCCAGGATATTATATCTGCTGCTCGTAAAGGCTTCACAGTGACATATAAGGTGCTGAGGGGTTTCTTCCTCTTCACCACACTCCCTGCATGTTGGTTCTTGTGTTAGTCCCATCGTGTGCAGGTGTTTGTTTAGTAGACAGTGTCCTGTTAGGAGTCCTGTTAATAATCTAACGTCTTGTTTGCTCATTAGGAGTAAACGTTCCGTTCTTTTCTTGGTTGGTTAATTTAGGAAGAGCTTTGAGTGTCTCTGTCCTGGTGACTCCAATCAGTGATTCATGTGCCCTTGATTCAGCAATGTTTTTATTTCCAGCTTAACTGTCTCCGCTGAGATTCCGAAAGCCGGTTCTAGTCCTGTGAAAGGAAAACTTGTATTCTTCTTAACCAGACTATCTGTTACCTGGTTTCCTTCGATCTCTGAATGCCCGGGTACCCATATTAATTTCAATTTGTTCCTCGCTCCTAATGCATTCAATCAGTGGATGCACTCTAGAATAAGTCCAGATTCTGTATCACAAGATTCTAGTGCTTTTAGTGCGGCTTGGCTGTCTGTTAGTATAGAGATTCTTCTGTTGCTATAGTGACTCTCTAGAAGTAATTTGGCGCAGGTTAAAATTGCGTACAATTCTGCATAGTCATACCAAACTCAAATAAGAAAATGTCACCAAAGTCGTTCAAGAATGCGTGCTAGAATATGTAATTCCGAAAAAGAGAAAATAGTTTTGAATAATTTCTGAACGAGGCAACGGGACAGCGTGAATACAAACAATTTCTTTCAAAAATAAATAAATGTAAGTAGTAATATTAGTACATACCAGGAGTATCATTTTTGTTTTTATTAAGAATATTAGATTAATATAAGAGAAAATATTTATATTGAGTGGGTACTTTTCTATGACTAATAATAGACTTGGAATAAAATAACCAGTATCGTTCGCTTAATGTGCACAACTGTTATGTTATTCTCATCATTCATCATTTCAAATGCTAGAAAAAGCAGTTTCATTAAAATAAATTTGTAGCTTCTCCTTTTTTCTATATTTCTTGTTAGAGGCTGTTAACACTTCTTCCAAGAATAACATTTCTTAGCAAAAAATGATTTAGTATGCAGTAGTATTCGAGGAATTTGTATAATAAATTTATTTCTGTACTAATAACAAGATGCAGTCGAACATGACACGTAGGTAGTCATTATGAAGTTATTAATCATATCAGTTAGAGTGCATCAATTTCTAGTAGAATACATTAACTTCTTCTAAATTTGTAACGGTTACAAAATATTCTATAGTCCAAAACGATCAATTTTTTTATTCATCACGCTTAGAATTCATTAGATGCGTGCTTGAATATGAATTAGATTTTAATTATTTTAAAACATACAATAAAGAAGGTTTATTAATAAAGATATTAAAAAAAATGAAAGAATGTTCTCAAATATTAGCATCAAACAAAAATGCTAAAGGAATATTAAAAAATAACAAGCCCTGCTTGAGGCGATTTAACAACAGCTATGATTTACCATCACTGATGAAGGCAAATTTTTTTTTCATGTAAACATTCTTACAAACATGCCCGAGAAATATTATTTTAAAATACTTCTTGCTATCGCTGATTTTCCCAACAATGCAAACAAAACTACCAAGTGCAGTAACTTTGTAGAATTTAATTAACCAACACAATAAGTAGTGGGAAAAGAAACAACGAATGCTCAAGTGCACTTTTTATCCAATTCCGCATTCGAAGTTGACGTGTGGTTCTGTTACAGAGCAAACCAATTAACCTATTTTATTTCTGAACATTTTTAACTTGTCAACAGTTCGAGATAGATGGAGAATGAAGTAAAAGGTTTACGTCATAAAATAGAGAAGTGTCAGAGTTAAACAATTAATAAAGTCGGGTATAGGTTACATTGTTTCCTAACTGTATAAAATGTAGATCGGTGGTTGTTGAAAAAAGTTTAACTGCCGTCCCTAAAGGTGCATTTACAAATGAAAATTAGGTTTAGATTTATGGTTTATACTTTAGATTTAAAGACTTTAGCCGCATATTATATAATGACTCCATTCACCCTTCAGAATTAGTGTTTCTGACGAGACGATCGAGCCGAGAAACTACATTGTCTCGTCTCGTCCCGTCTAGAAGACAAAAAATTAACTCTCGTCTCGATTTTTTCTCGTCTCGAACAATGGAGTCTCGTCTCGGCCGAGAATCTCGACGAGTTTTCTCGATTTTTTTAATGGATCTATTATGTAATTTATTATTATATACTTACCGTAAAAACATATAATTAATATTCGGGATTATTAAAAAAATTGAGACAACTATTTTCTTCAGTATCATATACAACAAATTACAAAGTTAGAGACAGAGTAATTTGGTACAGCACTACTATAATAATAAAATAATGTTCTTATTCATGAACAGTTACAAAGAAACAACAAGTTAACAAAACTTATTTTAGAATAATAAAATGTATAATATAAAAATAATATTAATTATTAGTATAAACATTGATTAAGTAAAGGTGATTAGCGAGCAGTTGATTAGCATTGTTTTATCTCTGTCAAGCGTTTATGAATTAGTTTAGAGAAAAATACTTCAAATAACAGTCGTAGAAAAATTTAATTATATGCATCTTTTATTTGAAGTATTTTTCTTTAAAATAATTAATAAGCGAATGAGAGATAAAACAATGCTAATCAACTGCTCGCTGTAGTGTTCATACTACCAGCCAGGCAATTTACACCACCAAAAGGCAAATTTTATGCTTTGCTTAAATAAAATAATGAAAAGCGAAGTTAGATATCATTTAAAATAATGGGCATTACTGTCAAACATTCGAACTGCTTTTATTTATTTAAATCAAGTTTAAAATTTAAATTGTCGAGAAATCTCGGAATAATTGTCGAGAATCGAGAATCTCGTCTCGTGAGTTCAAAAAGCTTTCTCGTCTCGGCGAGACGAGACATTTCGAGACGAGACGAGACGAGATTCGAGAATGTCTCGTCTCGTCAGAAACACTATTCAGAATATAGGGTCTCTAAATCGAAATCATACAGCTAAACATTGCAAGGTCTAAACTTTAGGTTTATGATTTAGTTTGACGTCACAAACTTCACCAATAAGAACGAGTCTGAAATGATGTAGACATATACACCCACCTTTATTTAGTATCTACTTGGTGGTTTTGGCTTTTTAAACAAATATGAGAAGAACATGGATACTGTCATAACTTAATTGCTGAAATATAACCAATAATGCCAAGCGAATGACAGTTTCACGGCGCATAGGTGTCTTGTTGAGTACTACTCTACCGATATTTTAATCTTGTTTTTGAAGCATTTACATAGATTTCTGTACATATCAAAACTAATTTTAGGTAATTTAAACTTACATTTATGAATGACTTACTTAAACCTAAATAAAAACCATAAATCTGATTTTCATTTGTGAATGCACCCTAAAAATAATAGTAAATGATTAAGATAAAGGATCTGTGCAACCCCGCCCGTAAAATAAAAAGAACAAGTGCCTATTGAAAATTGAAGCTTGGATATCTGTTTTTTCTGGGATCCGGCAAATTCACAGCCCACAATTCACCTCGGAATATTCACCGAACAAAATTCACTGCTGAAAGTTCACCCCATACAATTCTCCGGGTCCAACTGAACTCATTTTTGTCCAACTTAAATTCCAACCCCTCCTTCATCCCAGTTAAAACCACGGTTAATGTAGTTCTTGCCGTCCCTGAAAAGTTAAAGGTGTTACATAAAGCATCGATGGGGATTCCGGCGGATTGTGACAAGGCGAGGGAAAGCGCAATAACAGATAAATAACTTTTTATAAACTCTTCTAAATTATAGTTTCGATAATCATATTTTAACTCTGTTTATCTGTTTAAGTTATAAATGTCAAAATTCAGTTTAGAAATTCTTATTGTATTATGATAGTCACGACATTTATTTGTTTATTATTAGTCTAGAAATTATTATGTATACGTGCGGGACTTTGGATGCCTAGCCTATGCACCCCGTACCCCTAAGATAATCCTGTCCTGAAGATAGCGTTTTTGTTTTTAAAGAGAGTCGGATTAGATACTCGTGAGAGTAAACATGTAGAAGAGTCGAGATTAATTCGTCGAGTCGTGAAGACGTGTTTTGTTTTGACGAGACATGTAGTGTCTTTTAGTTTTGGGGCGACGCTCGCCCGCTGGGTAGTTAGTTAACTTATTAGTAATGGCTTAGTTATAGTTGTATTAGTTTCATTGTAAATAAAAGCTTAGTTATTAAAAACCAAGTACATATATGTCCATGTCCATAGTGTTCATTAAGTGAAAAGTGTAAGCGTGTGTTCTTCCTTCTCAAGTGAGTCCTTATCACCAGTCAGTCAAAGTGAAAGTGTATCATCGTTGCAGTAATCAGCAGTATCATCATCATCGAGATCCACCGCCCTCGTGTTACAGGATCGCTAGTTTCGCATTTTATTAAATTGTTTCCACAAAAAACATTCAATTTTACAAAGTTAACCACTGTTTTAATATCACTGGTTTACCCTGCATTAAAGTAATACACACAGTCCTTAACACCATTCAGGCATTTTCTTGTATCTATTGTGTGCGATGAACTTTCCGCGGTGAATTGTGTGCAGTGAATTTTCCCCGCGGTGAATTGTGTGCACTGAATTTTTCGTGGTGAATTGTGGACGGTGAATTTACCCGTTTTTTGTATTATTATTATAGAAACTGATTACTGGATATTATTGAAAAATAACTGGGATTTAATAAATATGTGTAGGTAGTAGGTTTTCACTGTATCTGTTAAAAATATTTTTTATTAATATCAAATGAAAATATAATGCATTTTTATTATAGCAATGTTTTGATTATTGTAATCAATTATTGTTAATAATTTTATCTTTATGTATTAGAATGTTATATTATTTCTAAATGATTGTAATAACAATAAGAAACAGAAGACAGACTATTAAAAATTCAACAATTTTTGTAAAAAATAATAGTTATTTATTATATGAGTGTGGAATGTATCATATTAGTCACGAATGAAAATGTTTCTTTAGTGACTAATATACATTCCACACGAGTGTAATACAACGTTTTATCCAACACTTTTTCTAAAAACTTCTTAAACCATTTATATGTTTTCATTCATCATTTGACAATGACAAGTCAACTGATGTAGTATTTGAAATTACAAAATTTTCATTGAATGGTTGTTAGGGTTTTGTTATACTGTTGCTGTAATAATTATTGTGTGTCATTGGGTATTATTTGACAGAAAAATACATTAAAATGGGTGAAAATGTGGACCTTCCTTTAAAACATATACACTTAGAAGCACAAGCAGCATCTTTGAATTTAATTCCGAAGCCATGAAGTAACCACTAACTCGTTTTCGTTTCATCAGCCGTATATGACAGCTGTCATTGTGTAAAGATAAGAAACCTATTTTAGCATAAATTTTAATATTAATTTAAATAACTAAGTTTCATAATGTTAAACTATTTCAATAATAAAATAATTTTGTAAAATTGCTTTTTATTTATATTAAAAAAAAAACACAAAAATCAGTAATAATTCCTTCGTGACTTCTAAAATATTCTCTCACAAAGTGATTAATGTTGTACATTAGTTATTTCAAATAGCCACAGTAACAACTATTGCCTCATCTACACATTGGCCCAGGTTAGGCGAATGAAAGCCAACGCCGAGTTTACACCGTGTGGAAAGGCTTTTTGTCAAACTTCGTCGCGACTCGCATTGGCCGCTCGCCTTTTGTCGACGCTCGCCTCAGTGTCGGTTTATGGTGCACGAGTCAAAGTAACGAGAAACATCTGATACTGGCCTGATTGTCTGGGCCAAATACTTGCCAACGTGTAGACGCAAAATATTTGCGCCGACTCGCCTTGCTTTGCATCGTCGGTATTTGTTTATATTGGTTTATTGGCGTTAGTTGGCCCAGCGTGTAGATGAGGCTTATATTATGAGTCGGTTATCACTGGAGAATCGAGCGCCAATTGTAGAATTCAAAGGTAGTCATGCTAACCAGCAATGTACCATGGCGACATTTGAAGATCTTTTCATATTATGCAATAAAAAATTGAAAAAATTATTTATTTACATTTTTTTTAATTTATTCCATTTTTTGCAATAATAATAGAGTAATTAATATTAAATAACGTAAAGGAGGTAATGTACTATTATCATGTACCACGGCGACATTTGAAGATCTTTTCATATTACGCAATAAAAAATTGAAACAATTATTTATTTACATTTTTTTTAAATTTATTCCAATTTTTGCAATAGTAATAGAGTAATTAATATTAAATAATGTAAAGGAGGTAATGTACTATTATCATATTCAATACTAGGGTCTAATTTTCTGTCGGACACTTTTCATTTACAAAAAAACTGTTTTCCCATGTTGTACACCTGGTATACATATATCGTAGCTGCACATATTTAACGTAATAGATCTATTGCATTCTATATCTTGGAGGTATTTCTTAAAAATAATTTGTAGTTCTTAAAGAACAATATAAATCAGACTTTAAATCATCTTCTGCTGCGAGGAATTACTACATGATCTATTATAACAAAGCACTCTTGCGCCTCGAGTATGTGTAAGAAATATTGAAGGTCGCTTTCTAATTCATCTTGAAAATAAATTCCTTCTTGACAGAATTATGTTTCCTGGTACACCCCCATAAGGCTGGGTCATTAATACTGCATGAGCCTCATTTAAAAAACTGATTTAATTAATCGGAATTTATTATATTCAAATTCGGGGTTTAAAATTGAATATAATCTACATTATTTGTCAAATATGATTAATACAATTGTGTTAATCTGTATGTGCGAGTAACAAATTCAATTGTAATCCTCAAAACTAGAACAGCGATGAATAATGATTGTTGGCTTCATAGAACAGAATGATTTTATTAGCGTTTCAGTGATGCTACAAAACGATGGATGCCATAGTTATATTTGAAGCTTCGTGATACAAATCTAGTGTGTATGACTGAAGCATTTGATCATACTTCAATAATGAGCTTAGGTAATTTTTTGTAATAGTCACAAAAAATAAATTTACAACCACGTTCAATATTTTTCCCATTTAGGCCCACTAGCTAAATTGCCAGTTACTGATAACCAACGGCCATGTTGCAAAATTGTTCTTACCAGCTTTGGTTAGAGAACATTTCATATATAGAAAGAGGAAAAGTAATTCTTACTCTAAAATTCATAATTGTATATGATATTATTTTTCTTCAACCTTGTTAAAATCTACAAATTGATATTTCTTCTCACAACATTTCTCTTTCCCGTGATCTGCATGGCTCGGATCATTTTGAGTTTTTTTTTTTGCGGGTGATGTAGCATCGATAACGAAGGATGTGAGGACACTTAGTACACAATACTGAGTTAACCTGAAGTAAGCTGAGACGAACTGAGATTTTGACCCAAAAGAATACAGCTAATGTTAGATAATTCTAAGAGGTTAATGGCTGCATTGAGATATTGAGAACCAGTGGACGACAGTTGGCGAAGCGAGAAATCGGATGATACAGACTATAGTCGTGTTTTTTGGACTTGTGATTGTGACTATTTCAATCATGATTTGTATAATCTACTTGTTACGTATATATGAAAACATTGAATTCGTTTAAAAATTAATTAATTAAAGAGTGAAGTTAGAGTACAGGAAACGAAGACACACTATTCTTATTAATCATGTTCACTTTCATTACTTAGATTGTGAATAAGGATCATTTGGTATTTACTCACTACATAAATCCATACTGAAATACTGCACACTAGAAGTGGGCGCGTGAGTAACTTTTGTTCACGATCACGCACGCTCACGTAACTAAAAATGTAATCACGCACGATTTTTTATTTTTGATTCACGGTCACTGACATTCACGAATTTATTTTGGTGCGCATGCCGATCACGCCCGGCGGGTTACATTCGTGTCACATAATTGTTTCTATGTACATTTAACCTTGTTTGACATAGTTATAAGTGGTTATGAAATTTGTTGACAAATTGGTAATAAGTTTAGTAACAAATTGGTTTCATTGGAAACGAATGTTTATGGATAAATTTGTTAACAAACGGGGTTAAAGATAAGTATATCTTTAATGAAATCGAAGAAACTGTGTATACAATTTTGGATACAAGAATAAAACTATTTTTATGCAAAAAAATACTGTTGACATATATAGCCATACTAATAATTACAAGGCTGTAAAGTTAAATATGGAAATTATGACAATTTTTTAATAAAAACGATAATTTTTTAGTGACTCACACTCTCGTCCAATCACGACGCAAAATTAAAATTATATTCACGATCACGCCGGTCACATCGTGAACCATCGTTACCCGACAAAATCACGGCCCGCACCCACATCTACTGAACACGTGGAAACTTAACTTCTCCATCGACAAAATCCAGAAAATAAGAAACTGATGTTAATAATGGAATAGAAGAAAATTATGTAGGTCTTCTATTTTATATCAACAAAATTTAAAAAAAATTCGACATTAACCAGTAGACATGCCAAGATAACTTTAACATTTCTTTGGCGCTGTGGCTTTGAAGATGCCAAAATATTAGCGTAATCCATAAGCCTCAGAATAAATAATAGTTATTTATTATATGAGTGTGGAATGTATCATGTTAGTTACGAAAGAAAAATTTTCTTTAGTGACTAATATACATTCCACACGAGTGTAATACAACGTTTTATCCAACACTTTTTTAAAAACTTCTTAAATCATTTTTATGTTTTCATTCATCGTTTGGCACTGACAAGCCAATTGATGTATTTTAAATTACAAAGTAGCCATTGAACGATTGTTATGGTTTTGTTATAGTTATTGAAAAAAATTGTTGTAATAATTATTGTCTGTCATTGGGAATTATTTGAAAGAAAAATACATTAAAATGGGTGAAAATGAGGATCTTCCTTTAAAACGTACTCACTTACAAGAACAAGCAGCATCTTTGAATTTAATTTCGAAGCAAGTAACCACGAACTCGTATCTCGTTTTCGTTTCATCAGCCGTACATGACAGCTGTCATTGTGTAAAGATAAGTAACATATTTTAGCATAAATGTTAATATTAACTTAAAAAATTAAGTTTCATTATGTTAAATTATTTCAATAATAAAATAATTTTGTAAAATTGCTTTTTATTTATATTAAAAAAAAACACAAAAATCAGTAATAATTCCTCCGTGACTTCTAAAATATTCTTTCACGGAGTGACTAATGTGCATTAGTTATTTGAAATAACCATAGTAACAAGTATATTATGAGTCAATGTTGGATAAAAATATGTAAAAAAGTTTTTTCACCCTTCATATTCCATGAAAATGAACTCTGATCTTTGTTGTTCATTACTAAAAAAACCCTCATGTTAATAATTTGTTAAGTTTACAGTACTGACCAAATGTGTCAACACATTTTTTTTATCTACTCTTATATGTACTCGTATGTGAAATAAGTTAGTACAATGGTATTTCGACATACGAACTTTCGCGATAGGAACTTTTTTATAATCCAGTTCTGTCTCTTATTCTTATTCTCGAGATACGAACTGTGATGCTTTTCTAATTCAGAGTTTAACCGTCTCTAGTTATTAGTTTTTATCTAGTATGCGACGAACGTGTCATTAATAATTGATTTCCCATAAATTAACTTTTCTAATTTAAAACGCCCTGCAGTACAAATCAGTCGTGAAAGAAATTGATACGTGAGATACATGTAGTCATGGCTTTACTAAGGCTGTCGTGACACGCCATTGATATTGATAATAATGATATCACAATATTCTGGTGGTGATGTATGCCATCGATCCGATATTTATACTTCATTTACTTCACTCTAAATGTGACTTATTCTGTTTAGTGATGCGTGCTTATGTTTCTTCTATATTTCAGCATCGTATCATTGATTTTGGGGGCTTGAATTCCAAAATCGTCTTTATTCTTGTATCATAATAACACGAAACACTGGTCAGATGGCTTGCGACTGTGAAAAGTGCTCTATATTAGATCGATATTTATACAAATACATCGAGTTTCAATCAGAATATGTGGAGTCATAGAGCTTAAATGTGTAAGGCTATTAGCACCAGTTTTCATTCTAGTATTCCTGGCATTATTTCTCTTGGTTTACATCTTCTGCGGTGGATTATTCCGCCGTGACACGAAAACTAGACCGATGTATAAACCGCGAAACAATAAATCCAAAGTCGACTGTAAGTGACGTACCACCAAATGATTTACTTTACCATTGTGGGGGAACGAACACTAATACCGTAAGGAGCACTCATTAAATTTAATAGTATTGCTTCGAACATAGTACTAGAGTCGTTAAGGAAGATACATTTTAAAATGAAGTTTTGTGGCTGTGTGTGTTAGTTGACCGGTTATGATTCGCGATATCGGAAGTCAAGTTTAATAGTACATTAGAAAACAAGTATCATAAGGCAATCTGGTAACATACGAGTTCAAGTTTATAAAGAATAAGTGCGTTAACAGGCCTTATGAAACGTGTTTTCATACAATTTTAAAATCAGATTTTTTAAAAAATGCGGTGTTAAATTATGGCTTGTTGTTTTTCACCTCTCGCTAAGAGAAGTATTGAATTCATGCCAAACATCGCATATCCAGATTTTAGTGAATAAGTACGTTTTAAGGTCCCTAGAATTCGATTATAACATTTTTACGATGTGTGTGTGTGTGTGTGTGTGTGTGTGTGTGTGTGTGTGTGTGTGTGTGTGTGTGTGTGTGTGTGTGTGTGTGTGTGTGTGTGTGTGTGTGTGTGTGTGTGTGTGTGTGTGTGTGTGTGTGCGTGTGTGTGTGTGTGTGTCTGTGTGTGTGTCTGCGTGTGTATGTGTGTGTGTGCGTGCGTGCGTGCGTGCGTGCGTATGTAGATTTGTTTGTGGATATGTGTGTGTGGATGTGTGTGTGTGTGTGTGTGGATGTGTGTGTGTGTGTGTGTGTGTGGGTGTGGGTGTGTGTGTGGATGTTGGATCCAAGATTTAAGACATTTTTAACTACGGATTCCTCAATCTAACAATAATGGGAAGAGTTGATTAAGTTTTGGTAACAATTGGACAACCGGAAGTAGTAGTTACAAGAAAAAATCATCTAAATATTATTTATCGAAAATTTATGAAAATACTTATATTAAAGAACGTTAAATTCTTTATTCGATAAATATAAATTCATTATTATATCTTCTATAGATTTAGAGATAAAGAAATGCATATAAAATAACTTGATGTAAAAAATCTCAAATCAAACTAGTTCAAGGCAAGAAATTCAAATGTTTGTAATTGACACATGACTGTTGAAAATATTTGTATGCCACTGTCAATAATATTTGTACATCATTATGAAGATTATGAAAATAAAAAAAGTCGACAACGCAAAAGAATATACGTAAAAAAGATTATATAAGGAATTTGCGAAAAAATGACGAATATAAAGAAAAAGAAAATTTCAGGATATTGAATATAAAGAAAATATATGTATTTTAATTTATATTAAAATATCCCATAGATTTTGCAAAGATATGTGAGAATTATTTTGTAGTGAGACATGAATATATGTATTTGTATTTAAAAACATTTTTTGTTTTATGCGTACAACCAAGTAAAATATCTGGCGAGAGGTTATGTGCTGGCCACATCAGACTTTTTTGACAGTTATATTCACTTCCCGCTAAACAATTGATTTTTCACATTTTGACATTTTGTGTGTTGTGAATTTTGTCTGATTGTATACATTAGTACAGTACAATGTATCAAACAGTGTGCTTATAAGATCTTTTAAACGACGTTATGCAGTTCTTTCCTAGACTCATGAGAACATCAAAATTGAAAAAAACTTATTTCAACATAAGTTTCAAATAGGACATAAGTGATTTATGTGATATTCCCCCCATAAATATTTGAGAGCCCGTGATATGTTTATGACTGTTGAAAATTAGAGTGGTATATAAGCTAATTTTTGTAAAATATGAGTTATTAGCATTCATTGTCAATTTTTCATCAGAATACTGCGTAATAAAATAACAGAACAGAATTGTTTCAAACTAAAACAACTGAGGAGCCTCTAACATAGACAGTCATAGTCGAAAGTTTGTAAATTTGAATTATATACAAAGATACATACTTTCAAGGATATCTAACAGTTTGGTAACACTGTTGCTTTCAAAAAGTATTATTATTAATCACAAGTTGTTACATTGTAAAGTATCAGTGTATATACAAAAACAACTATTGTCCCATAAAAATCACGAATAAATACTTAATTATTTTCTAATACATATTTAATCATGACCTTTAATCAAATTGAACTACAATAATCTTTAGGGGAAAAGAATGTACCCGCAGATTTTGATTTTAATTATCTCAGATTCAATATAATGAACTAAGTTGTTTTTGCTAGAGGCTCTTCATACTAATGTCAACTATTGATCATAACGTAAAATAATGACTCGCTTCGCTATTTCAATAAAAAAAAAATTGACTTCATTTGCTATTAACTTTTTTTTCATAAAAATTGACTATTCTAATTTTCAACGGTTTAATAACGTCATTACCAAAATATACGACTAGAAACAAATTGACACACCTAGATATGGATAATAAGCCTATATTATATATTTATTTTATTTTATAATAAAGATAGTCATCTGTTTTTTTGTTAAATAAATATAAAAACAGCAGCAGAAATAGACAAAATAAGGAAATAATCTTTGTTACAATATAACATCTCTGTTATTACTGGGATGATTTATGACACCAGATGTAATCTGTATATAATTTTCTCTTAATGATCATTATTATTATATTCTATAATATTATTTATTGCCTGATAAATTGCTGTGACGAAAAAAATTGGCATTTGAATTAAATGATCATATTTATTCATATATGATCGATTGACTTATTCAGTCGTACAATATTGTAGATATATTAAATCGTGCTCGATAGGTCCTTCTATTTTTTATTTGCATGAATCAAAATCGATAATAATTAGAATATTTTATGATTTATAAGTTTTGAAATAATTAGACGTTAATATGCAAATAGGATCTGCAAAACTGATACACCTACAGAATTTTTAATTTACGATATAATTATAACAATTAATTATAAACGAGGTATATAATTTATTGCTATACAAATAGAAGAAAGTTATAAATACTTGCGAATTAAGGTCAGAACAAAGATTTCTTTTAACAAATTCAACGCAGAAGGAAAGAATGCCATTGATTTTATTCCCTTAGACATAAAACGCCTAGTTAAAAAAGCGGCCAGATTGACAAACCGTCGTTGACCAAGCGATGTTTTCCAATTTGGCTTGACGTTTTACAAAACATCTTATTCAACCTGTACATTTCTCTAATCTTCGGTATTTTCATCTCTGGTTCTCTGGTTAAACTGCCTGTTAATTTAACTGTTAGTTAAAACGAAAAATGTCGCATCCATACATACAACTGTCGAAAGGTAATGTACATACAAGAAATTTAGAATCTTTTGCAAGGAACTTTCTGTATAGATTTTATAGAAAATACACAGGCATTTACGAAAATTCTACCGGTAGATACCGCATCTACCGACTGTGTTCGAAAACACGAGTGGTAAAAAGTTACCGTGTTCGAAAATTATACAATCTACCAGATCCATTTACAGGATTCATGAAGAATCTCATCTCAAAAAATTCTGATGTGGCCAGCACATTACCTTCCGTCAGTTCTATGTACTTTGTACAAATTTCATACGGAAAGTTCCTTGCTAAATTAAATATTCTACTTCTTGTACATTACCTTCCGGCAGTTGCATGTATTTTATGCAAATTTCATTATTATTTTGTGACGTTTTCTATATACAGTGTAATGGTGTAATGTATCTGCAGAAATAAAAGATTTATTATTATTATTTCTTGTACATTACCTTAAAGCAGTTGTATGTATTTTATACAAATTCCATACAGAAAGCAAAAGATCCTATATTTCCAGTAAAATTATAAGATAAACACACTATGTCAATTTCACTTGACACTGACATCTTTCAATCAGAATTTTCTTAATATACATAGCTATGGCTACTTTATGAAATTTAATTTCTTTATAATTATTTAACTCTATATCCATTTAATATTAAGTATAAAATGCAGTCAAATCGTATAGAGAATAAAATATTCTTTAATATTTATAATAACATCAAATGTGAAAAAATTATATTTAACATAGTTTTTTCAAGAAAAACTGTTAAAATCTTCAAATGATAGTACTTCCGGTTGACCAATTGTAACCAAAATCTAATCAGCTCTTCATATGGATGTAACGAAGAAGTATTCGAAAAAATTATAATTTTTGTAACTGTAGTATTAGAGTTATCGCAGACGAAAATTTTGTTACACACACACACACACACACACACACACACACACACACACACACACACACACATCCACACACACACACACATACAGACATCATCGTAAAAATAGTAAAATCGTATTCTAGGGACCCTAAAACGTGCTTATTGATTAAAAACTCGTCATCGAATTTTTTGACCAAAGACAATACCTTCCTTACCTAAAGGTGACGGAAGGTAAAAAGGTAGTGATGCAAAAGCGAAGCGCACGCGTTAAAAGTGGAAATGTGTTTAAAGTATGACTCTGCTCAGTTTGTTAACTACATCAAATTTCTAACCTGTTTAAAATTTTCAATTTTTTTTATAGGTTATGGATCTACCCTATTTACCACTTGCGTTCTTAAAATATCGATTCCGGTATCTATAACTTGATAAACAGCTGTTTACCGGTAACAGTTCACAGGTAGAATTTTCGTAAATGCCTCATATATCTGAGGCCACATCAGATTTTTTTACTTTGCTTTTGATTAGGTTGAGGTGTATTTAGTGCAATTGCAAGCGAAAATGTCCATTTTTAAAATGACTAAGCGTTTTATAAAAAGATGAAATTTAGAATCTGCCTTTTATATAAACTACGAAGTACTGGTTGTGTTATTAGATTTGTACTAATATACAGTTCCGTACTAATTTGATTGTATGTTGAAACAAACCTATTGTTTGTATTTTGTGAATTTTCTTAAAAAATAAATTAGAAAAAAAGCTGTCGTTGAGAGAGCACCACAGTTTAACGTTGGTCGGATTCAAACTCGGGTAGTCAGAAGTATAATGTTTTGTGTACGAGTATGTATAACTATCAATTACCCAAGTCATTATGCCAGAGTGAGATTAAATATAGCTCTGAACTGAAGTAGTTCAGCAACGATGATGAAATTCAGAGCCCCAATAATAGTAATAAAAATCCAGGCGAACTAATTGTCTGTTGTTCTTTTTCCAAACTGTACATTTACATACAGAAAAAGTCAATTAATCATCATAATATTTGCTCCATTTGTTTGCCAGCAATTTGTAAGTGCTAGACTTGATTGATCACATATTGCGTGATACACATATGGGACATTATCACTGTGCAAATCGCACAGAAAGAGTTGTCAGTTTTTATTGGTGTATGCATTAAGAGAAAGCATTGCATGTAAGTGATAGTGCATTTTGAATCTTGCGTGATTTACAATTGTAATAATGAATCTATGAGACGATAAAATGTATCCACCGGTACAATTTTCATGTCATTCTGAAATGCTATTATGAGGGATTTCAAGAAGAAAAGCGGGATTAAAACACAAATATGTTTGCATTATTTTCAGAGAGACAATTATTCTTTTTATATGTATACTGTTTCTAACTCTTAAAGGCACGCAGTGACAACTTATCAAAGAAAGTTTTAATGTTTGACTTAGTTCTTTTACGATTCATTTTACAAATCGGACAGAAATGAATAAAAAGTAGGTACATAATAATATTATTATTATTATTATTATTATTATTATTATTATTATTATTATTATTATTATTATTATTATTAATATTAATAATAATAATAGGATGAAAGGTCTACTAGTATACTCAAAGACTAATTGTGCCCGTTACAACTACCCTTCTATATAATCAACTGATACACCGACCCAATCAAGGTGGCTTCGTATAATAAAGGTTCCGGGTTCAAATTCCGGTTACGTTACGTCTTTATCATCACATTACTGCTTCTAAAATGAATTGGATCACCGTATACTCTATCCGTTTTAACTATAGACTAGATGGCGTTTCGAGCGCGGCCGTTTTACATGTATTAAATAAAAAATTTAAATTTTGGCACCAATCCTGGATTTAAAAAAATCTTTCCAATTGACATTTTTATCCATAATATTAACGAAGAGAACAATAACAAAACTTACGAACTAATAATTAAAAACTAAGAAAACGCGCACAACGAAAACTATATGTAATATGAAATATAACGCCAAAACACTATGAAAATTATATAGGTAAACGAAAAGAACAATAATATACTTAACAAACAGAACTGAATAGAAATTAATAAAACGTGTACTATTGACTTTGTTGACTTTTATTTATTTTGTCAGACGTCAAAATAATTGATACAGTTGTCAATCAAATTTAAATTTCGCGTCAATTATTTTACTGTGTAAACTTGGTTCACGTTTGAACCAATCAGAGAGCTAGAATATTAGGCCATATCTCACCCAACGGTCTACAGTTAAAACGGATAGAGTATAGAAATCTTCAGTTTAGAAGCGAAGAGTACCTGTGCCCAATTTAAAGTAGCAGTACGTGGTGCGTTCGGCTTGCTAACGCTTTTCACTCTTTTGACACCACGTGTTCAATGTACGATGGAGTAAACAGATCTCACTCCTTGATCGTTCGGGTACACGGAGTGGAGTTAAAAAGTTAATTCCATTTACTCTACCTCACTGCATAGGATTCAAGGAGTGTACATGCGCATTAGGTTATTTTTTGGCGGCTAATAGCCAGTTTTAATTTTATAGTGTTATGTGCTAGTTGTGATGTAGTTTGTGTGCCTCGTTTGTTTAGCTATATATCTTTGCGGCCTTGTGGTTTTATTTTGTTAAATAGATATTCATGCTAAAAAAATAGGGAATATTCGTAAATAGGTAATTTTTAAATATTTTATTATTTAAATGCAGTGCCTACAATTCTCTTTTGTAAATTTTAAATGATGGCTGACAGTTTATTTAGCACACTTCCGTGCAAGCCGAACGCTTGCTATTTGCTCCGAAAAATCTAAGGTCACGTGACAACGCTCCGTGCTCCACTCCAACTCCATAAGAGTTAACAAGCCGAACGCACCAACGGTATTATTGATTAATACAATACGGTTTGTTTATTAGGGAAGCTAATGGGATTATAATAATTACACTAGCCTACACGATTTTTGCAGCAAGGATGCCAATGTGTTGATCTTATATGATTCTTCATTCAAATCTGAAACTCGTTTCTTTTTTTTTATCACGCAAAGATTTTCTGCTGTACTAAAAATTTATCGCTATTTTTAACAATCTTAACATATTGCTCTACGCAGTAGAAGCCACAATAATAATAACTGGGCCAGATCTCCTAGGTAGATTAGATTAGATTAGACTAGATTTATTCTTGCTAAATTAACATTTTACAATTGGTAATACATCATATTAAATTAACCCCCGTTTCTTGATGATTTCTTTCATCTAGTCTTGCCCTGATCCTCAGTCGTCTATCTGAATCTTTTCGTTTCTTCCTTCTCTCTGAACTTTTCTGCACGATGTCCTTATATGCCTAAATGTTTCCTTTTCTCTTCTGCATAACCTGCACCTTCTCTCCTCACTTGATAACCAGTATTTGTTGTTTCTCTCTTTTCGCAAGGATTTTCTGCTGTACTAAAACGATATCGCTATTTTTAACGATCTTACCATATTGCACTACGCAGTATTATGATAACTGAACCAGATCTTATAAGTATTCTTATAGTATTTTTAACGCTGAATTCAGATCTGAATTTTTTCTATCACCTTTGGGTTTTTCAGAAATGGCAATCTGGTCCAGCTGTCATTGTTGTTTTTCGTCGCATAATACGCTTATTTATTTGGTTATTGTGATAAAATGAAAGGAATATAAAGCAAATTGAAGACGACTTTCTACAGGAGGAAGGTGATCGGAAAAATGAAGAAAAAGTACCTGTTACCAGTATTACCAGGGAAGATATGCTTAATGCAATAAATTTATTGAGACGAGCTTTAGAAGAAAATGATGCTAACGAAAAAAATGTTTGTAAACCAAAAGAATTGAAATATTATCTTACCTAATAATCTGTTTGAAAAACAATCAAAACTTACATTACAACTAAAACTGAATTGTGAAAAATATTCGTTTTCCGGGAATGGACTGTGTCATATTTTGAGTCAGAGCTCAACGTTTCGCCCGCAGTCGTATGGGGAATTTTCAGGAGCAAGCGGGATAGTACTGTCTTAAACAAGGTTACCCGACGTGTCAGCGACACTAGAGGCCGAGTTTAAGGAATAATGTAATTCATAGACAATTAAACCCTTTACCCAAAAAACCCGTGGATACCTCGTTCGAAACATTTGCATCTATCCCTTACATTAAAGGATTCTCGGATAAAATAGGTAAAATTCTTAATAAAAACAATATTAAGGTCTTTTTTAAACCTCCATAAAAATCTCAGAAATACTCCCCCAAACTAAAGACAAACGCGAACCCTTGTCGTCACCCGGTGTTTATAGTATTCCTTGTTCTTGTGGCACAGTGTACATAGGTGAAACAGGAAGGAGTGTTCACACTAGATTGTCAGAACACAAACGCTGTCTGCATAATGGTATGGTATGGCAGAACACCAACACAACACAGGACATAACATCTTATTTGAAAATTCCCACATTTTAGCTCCTTTCCCTGAGTTATACAGACGTAAATACAGGGAAACTTTAGAAATATGGAAACATCCTAATAACATCAATCGGGATGATGGCTATTTGTTGAGCCACATGTGGAAACCGGTAATTGGTCCTCATTAGCTTTGCTCATCTACCGTATCTTTAGATTAGTATATAACTGTATTCTCGGCCTTCCTTTCGTCACTTGGTTTATTTGGCCTCTAGCGTGGTTTACACGTCTGGTAACCTTGTAAACTGAGTCTCCCCCTCTTGTTGCTTAAACTCAGCCTCTAGCTGAGTTTGGTTGACACGTCGAGTAACCTTGTTTAAGACAGTACTATCCCCTTTGCTCCTGAAGATGCCCCATATGACTGCGGCCGAAACGTTGAGCTGTGACTCAAAATATGACACAGTCCATTCCCGGAAAACGAATATTTTTCATGACTGTGGAAGCCTACGCAATTATAAAGCTGAATTAATGTTAATTATTTAAGAAGTTAAATAAACGTGCACATTTGCACATTGTATCTACATATTTATGAAATGTTTTTACGTAGGTAATGTATGTGTATATAGATACATTAACATTTTATTGCCCTATTCAATCTTTGCATGGTCGCCGCTTTATATGATTTCCGCTTATTATGATCAAAATCTACTAGGTCTAACATGAGCGTAATAAACTGCGACTACTGTGGTTGTCGACTGCGAGAAACGAACCCTGGATCTCACACTCATAAATTATAGTAACTTTTGACTTCTATAAGTTTTTCTATCGTTGATAATGAAATGTTTTATAATTTGTTTTATACAAGGTGTTTCTAAACCAGTGTCACAAATTTTAAGGGTAAGTACTGACAAAAAATAGTAAAAAAAGCTTAATCATCATAGGTCTGATCTTCAACTATTTTGAGAAAAATGAAAAATCGAAGAAAAGCTGACAAAAGGTACGTTCTATCGGTGTCAGAAATATTCCTACTAGAATAAGAATATTCTTAAAGCAATAGAACGCTCAGTAACAAATAATTGTCAAGTAAAAAATAAATACCATAGAACAGTGGCAGTGGTTATGTGTTATTAGCTGTATGCTTTTTGACCCAATTTTATCTCAACTCAGTACATAACTGAGTTGAGCTGAAGTGAGTTGTGATTTTGCAAAAAGAACAAGTTTTATTCCATTCTATCATTTCCTTCTTTACTGATAGCATTTGCTGTAACAGCTGTAAAATTTATTGACATTTTTCTTATCTATGATACTGTTTATAAACGAAAAATGGATAATGTTGAAAATATATTACTTATAAGTATATCTGCATATGTGAATATAAATTTTATTGAATTATATAACCTTAAAATGCAAACTGAGTGTTTCAAATCATTTTGAGTTTTGTAAACTGGTAGTGTAGCATCGGAAAGGGGAAAAGCGAGTTTACTCAGAACAACTCAAATCCATTGTGTCAGAAAGAACAACGAATTTCTGAGTTTATCTGAAGTGAGCTGAGATTTTGTCCAAAAAGAATACAGCTATTGTTAGTTAACAACTAAAGATAACTTTGTATGTTTAATTTGGATCTTCAAAATGTTGTTATGCAAATATTACAGAGATTATAATTATTTAAAAATTTATTAAAAAATAAAAACGTAAAGGAGTTATTTTTGTTGAGCAAAGTCTAATCTTAACATTCACAAATGTAACAGAAAGGTATGCGCGACAGTCGGCTAGTAAAATTTTGAATTTATCTCCAATCTATATATCATCCTACCAGCGCTTCCAGCTCTGAAGTTGGAATGATTCGTAGGAATATTAATTTTTTTTTTACGCAAAAGAACGATCATTGAGGTCCTACTAGAAGAAGTAGGGAGATTTCTGACACCGATAGAACGTACCTAAAGATAGTGATCAAACAAAGTTTTGTCTGTCAGTAAATAAACTATAAAATTTTATATGAATAATTTTTCTCAATTTCTAATAACTGTAGTTACGTTATTTGAAAATTAAATATTGGCCATAGTCGCTACAACATTTAACTTAGTAAAAGTCTCATTTAATCGAAGTCGTCACACTAACCCCGTAAAAACTCATTTTTCATTACATACATATACATACGAGTATACAGGGCCGATCCTAACCTATCAGCCGCCTTTGTTCTTATATAAAAAAAATCTGATGTGGCCAGCACATTACCTTCCGTCAGTTATATGAGGTATTTACGAAAATTCTACCGGCGAACTGTTACCGGTAAACAGCTTTTATCAGTTTATAGTTACCGGAATCGATATTTTAAGAACGCAAGTGGTAAACAGGGGAGATCCATAACCTACGAAAAAATTTGAAAATTTAAAACAGGTTAGAAATTTGACGTAGTTAACAAAATGAGCAGAGTCCTACTTTGAACACATTTCCACTTTTACCGCGCACGCTTCGCTTTGCATCACTACCTTTTTTTGAGATTAAATTCTTCATGAATCCGGTAGTGTTTTCAAACACAGTCGGTAGATGCGGTATCTACCGGTAGAATTTTCGTAAATGCGTATGTATTTTCTATAAAATCCATACAGAAAGTTCCCTGCAAAAGATTATAAATTTCTTGTATGTACATTACCTTTCGACAGTTGTATGTATTTTAAACAAATTTCATACAGAAAATTTCGAGCAAAAAGATCCTAACACAAATATACTACGAATATGTCATTGAACTTGACATTGACATCTTTCAATCAGAATTTTCTTAATATAGTAGCTGTTTCTAGCATAGCTGGCTAATTTATGAAATTTAATTTCTTTATAATTTTATAACTCTATATCCATTTAATATGAAGTATAAAATGCAGTCAAATCGGATAGAGAATACAATGTTCTTTAATATTTATAATTACATTAAATGTGAAAAAATGATATTTAACATCGTTTTTTCAAGAAAAACTGTTAAAATCTGCAAATAAGGGCACTTCCGGTTGACCAATTATAACCAAAATCTAATCAGCTCTTCATATGGATGCAACGAAGAGGAATACGAAAGAATTATAATTTTTGGAATTGTAGTATTAGAGTTATCGTAGACGAAAATTTTGTTACACACACACATCCACACACACACACACACACACACACACACACACACACACACACACACACACACACACACACACACACACACACACACACACACAGACATCATCGTAAAAATAGTAAAATCGTATTCTAGGGACCCTAAAACGTGCTTATTCATCAAAAACTCACCACCGAATTTTTTGACCAAAGACAATACCTTCCTTACCTAAAGGTGACGGAAGGTAAAAATAAAAGTTTAGTGAATTAGGCGTATAATTTAATTATCTACAAGTTTTATTTGAAACATTTTTGTCTAAAATTAATTGGGAACTTTTACATAAAGGAAAACTGATTTTCAATGTTAAACGCCTATGGCCCGCTTTTTGATTAACACCCTGTACCTATGTTTATCTGTATCAAAAATGGGGTAAATTAAAAGATGTTACTCATATTCCTTATGGTTTTTAAAAAAATTGATTATAATATTACTGTCACCGTATAATGTAAAAATTAATATTTTTTTTGCTTTTAAATCTTTTCTTGGATTCACATAAGTAGACTCAGTCTTTTAATAAAATAAACTATATACCTATTAGGATAGATGGGGTCTCGTGGTTGCGTGCCTGAGTGTCTGGTCGCGAATCTGGGGAACCGTGTGCAATCCTAACCAACGCCAAATATTTCTCTACGCCAGTAATGAGAGCCCGTGAGGTGACGCCTGGTAAACGCCCGCATGGTACAAATATGTCATCGTCATTACCGAATTCTGTGTACAAAGCAGATTGGCACACCCAGCAATGGATAATATGCCGTGATGATATAATTATTTATTTATTTATTTATCTATTAGGATAGATATATGTTACCAGTCAGCCAAACCAAGTATTTAAAAGAATAATACTTTATTATTATGTTTAATTCATAAATTGTTGATATTTTTAAAATTCTTAAATAATTTTTTTTCTATAAAAAGTTAGAATAGTTTTGCCGCGCCCATGCTTGGCAGCCTTTGTTCTGGGAACAAAATGAACACCCGCTAGGATCGGGCCTGCGAGTATACCCTTAAAATTTGTGACACATGTTTAGAAACACCTGTATAATATCCCTTGTTTCATGTGTAACTTGATTTTTGTACATAATACATCAACAATTCAACAGTTAAGAAAATAATTGTACTTTTGTACTATTGTAAAACGAAATCTCATTACAGTTTTAATATTAAAGATATTGAGTGTTCATCCTTCCGTAGCGGTATTTACCTGCCAGTTTTTAATGAAGTCAAAGAGCTCTTGAGATCCTTGAATTCAAACAGATTCATAACAAGAATAATTTATTTTCTTTGCTCTAAAAATAAACAAATGAATCTGGTAGCTGGGATGAGCATTAAAGAACACAAATATTTTTATATTTGAAGTGATTCCCACAAATTTCCTTTGACGCGTAGTGTTTGTAGGAATTTACAAACGATACATGAGTTTACATCCACTTCAAGGCATCCGGCTGGCGGAGTGTAAACAAACCAGCCGAGTGACAAGAGGTAGCTGTGGCAGTAGATGCCGACTGCATATGATTATTTTCACGCAGTCAGCGCGTCCCACTTACAAAAAACACGAGGTTTCCTACAGAGACGAGAGCCATCTCAACAGTTTTTTTTTCTTTTGCTATCGTCAAGAAACATATATTAAAATTCAATTAAAATGATAGAGGATGACAATAAAAAAGATGAAGGATGAATATGTAAATAACATTCTTCCAACGAGCTATCGTTTTTTATTATTATATCATCGTGATTTTTTATTCATTTCAGGAAGAATGGTTACTTAACATTTCAATAACGTAACATGTTAAACAAATTACTACATAGATTTTTTTTAAATGCAGGTTAATATCGGAAGTATGCGTGTCGTGTGTTGTATTTTTTTAAATGGTAATAGGTCCAGTACAGGAACAATTTATTTGAATTTTCGCTTCATATTTTAGTATAACCCGCGCAACAATATTTGGTTCTGACTTTTGGGTGAAGTTTATAGCAGGTCATTATCACAGGATTATCGGTAATATAAGCAGGTAGAAATATACAAAATTACAGATATATATATATATATATATACTATGTTCGAAGATATTTCGTTATGGCCCTCTCAGCGGGTCTATTGTTAGGGATTTAAGCTTGATTTATAGGGGTGGAAGGATAGGTATGTATTCAATATTTCCCAATTTAATTTTATTTTTAATAATGAAACAGAGAATTTTGTACAAATATTATTAATGATAATGAAGCAAAAAAAAAATTCATCATTTAATTAAATAATGGAATTAAACAATAGTGCCATACATAAAAATAAATATATATTACATTGATATACATATGTAATTATTCGACAATATCATTGTCACAATCTCAATTTATTTCAATATCGTCACATAAGTCTTGAATATTTATAATAAAATCTTTGCTAATATTATTAATATCAATATATTGATTTTCTATATCAATCACATGACGCACACAACCCAAATTTCTGGTGTTATATTGTTCATTTCATTTATTATTAGTTCGGTAACATCGTCACTTACAGTCGGTGATGTATTGTTCCGTCTTATATTGCATTTTAATTGCCCCCAAATTAATTCAATTGGATAAATTTTTGAAAACTCATTTATATACCTACTCACTAGGTATGCATTTGGTATCTTATTTTCCCTAATATGTATTAATACCAGTCAAGGACGATTCTTCTCATCTTATATTTCTAATAATAGTCAAAGACTTAGTTTAATTTTGTGAATTCATTATTATTTCAAGTAAATCTGAAATACGTAATGTGCACAGAGATTGGGGATTTCCGAATTTAAATATTTTGCAATCCTACTCTGAGCGCCAACAGGTACAATCTCCTGCTGTGTGCGGTTCACCACAGGCTTAGTAAGTTAAAGCCATAACGGAATATCTTCGAACAGGCTATACGTATTCAGATATTTATTTTTACCTTAATGTTACACCCGATAGTCTATATAATGTGTAAAATTATTTCTTGGTCAATGTTGGTCATGTTCAATAATACAGCACAATACACCAGCATTAATATAATAACATTAGAAAATGTGATTTTAATTACATGTACAGTATAATCCTGACAGATTAAAATTCTACTGAAAACACCCCATTCTACTAAATACTACCAGGTAGTAGCACCCCCTGTTGAGACTTGTAAAACCTCACATTATGGAGTCAAAGTCAGAGCAAAATATTGTTGCGGGGCTATATGATATTTGCAAATCTACATGCCTTGGTAATGACACGGTACACCGCAAAACAGCATCGTATTTACGATCCTATGCGTCAGGGGAGAATTAGCAAAATTTGGGAAAACGATGTAGCGTTACTTTCTCAAAATCTCGCTAATTAATATATCTGTTTTTATTTATAATTTGTGAAATTTTGGTGTAATGGCATATTCTTTGTTCTGCATTTCTTAAAATCAAGTAAAATATTAAATTTCACTCAAATATTTCGTGTGTTGGATTTCAAATATTTTGTTACAACCCTGTCATGTTACCAATCAAGCCCATTTAAGAAGCCACCCACTGCATAAGTCGAGGCAGGTATGTTTGCAAATACCTTGAAACAAACTATACAGGGGTAGAGTCCGTGCGTTTAGAGAAAAAACCAGCGCACAGGCCAAAATTCATCCGGGCGGGTCCAACTTGTGAAAATAGGAATGGTACGATATTGTGATAGGTAAGCAGCTGTTTGTTGCGTATAGGTTATAGATAGATATAAATATAGACAAAAATATTCAATCAAATGTCTTTTGTGCGAGTAATAATTATATGTATACTTGTTTATGAATTTTGTGTATCGTAAATGATAATAATATTAAAATTAATAACATTTAAATATTATTCAGTTAAATGTTTTTTGAGTGAGTATTAATAATCAACATTTGTAGGTTGGGTAATACAACTTCTACTGCGCCGATTTGTTTTTTCCCTAAACGCACGGACTCTAACCTTTCCTCTTAACATCGAGAAGTACATTCTGAGGCAGAAGTATGGATTCATGTTGGGTGAATGTGCAATTTCAAGCCAAAGTCAGGAAATTTGTGTCCGTAGTATACTCTCGCGCGTAACTAGCTCTCTCTTTCTCGGTCAATGCGTTCTCTCTCTGCGCACTACTCATCCCCACAGCTGAGACTGTAGCTTTCAAACATAGATCCAGAAAATTGAGTATACTTTAATTGTTTAGTTTACTTGTTTGGTTGGATGCATATCAGTTTATTATATAAGGCAAGCACATAATATTATAATTGAGGAATACATAATTACAATTTTCATCAACTCCACAATTAATATTAATTATTATAATTGCATTATCTACACTTACATATATTGTTGTGTACGTATTTATAATTAATATGTATCTTTATACATATATTGTATTTATTATTTTATACAGGGTGGTGGCGGTTAGGGGTAAACATAGGGATTTAACATGGGATTTTAGTTTTTTGCAATTTCCTGCTCTCCTGTTCATTTTACGGCAAAAACTGTAGAGTACAAAATTGTTCAGAATTAAAAATTGCATACAAAAATGTATTTACATTTATTATTTTGTTTTTGATTTCTTCACAATTTTAAAAAGATATTTCAAAATTTCTGTTAATTTGTAGCAATAGCCATGATTTATAACTCAAATGTTTAAACATAATAAGGTCATTCAATGTCTGTCAAATTTTCGAAATTTTCTCTAATAAAAAGTTAATTTAATAATGAATGTTTGTTCGAATAAGGAACGAGTTTTCATTATAAAAAATTATTATGGTGGAAATAGTTTTAAGAAGAATAGGTACGTGATTTGTTTTCCATAAAGTACGAAAATACACCAATTCCTAATATAGCAACAATTTCTAAACTTGTTAAAAACATTGAGAACACACGAGAACACAGCTAGTGTAGCTGTGAACGAAGGTAATGAAGGTAATAATAATAGAAGACGTTATAACGAAGTGAATGAAGAAATGGTATTGGCTATGATAAATTAAAATTCTACGTAGTTGATACATTTGGAATTGGTTTATTATTAAATGGTATAGGTACCTAATAAAAAATACGTATTAAAATTAAAAGTTGTTTGTTTTTAATTAATTTTTAAGTTAGATTAACGCATGGTTGACGTTTATAAATAATTTTTGACAACCAGAAAAGAATTAATTCCATGGCTATTGCTATAAAATAACAGAAATTTTGAAATTTCTTTTTAAAATTGTGAAGAAACCAAAAACATAATAATAAATGTAAATACATTTTAGAATGCAATTTTTAATTCTGAACAATTTTGTGCCCTACAGTTTTTGCCGTAAAAAGAACAGGAGAGCAGGAAATTGCAAAAAACTAAAATCCCATGTTAAATCCCTATGTTCACACATAACCGCCACCAGCCTGTATATTCCATGCATGACCATAAGGATTTTACGAAAATAAAAGATTTTTTAATTTTTATTATTACCTACGTTTTAAAATCATTAATAAATTGTTCGCCAAGCATTCATTTGGTTTGCTTTTTTGAAAACTGTAATCTTGCTGTCAATTTAATGCTGGAAGAAATAGAACATATTGTAAAATTATTAAAGTTATTCAAAGCCTCGATATTGTAACTTTAAATTCGACTGGATTCGAAATGCTACTAGAATTGGATAAGAATAATTAATACAAACATAATTATAACCCAACTTTTTAAACTAAACATATAGAAAAAAATCTGATGTGGCCAACACATAACCTATCGCCTGATATTTTACCTGGTTGTATCCATAAAACGAAATAGTATATTCTATAACTAGTATGGAATAGATAATTTCCGCACGAGCGAAAAGTTTGTAGGCCGAGCCGTAGGCGAGGTCTACGGTTTCGCGAGTGGCGGAAATACTATTCCATACGAGTTTTAGACTATACTTTCTCTAACACTATTTAAAAATATATTTTGCTCATCACCACATTTTTGCAAAAATTTATAAAATATTATTGGTATGTTATAAAACCAATAATTTTTATTTAACTTACCCTATAAAAGCCTCAAAACGCGTAAAACAAGGCGTATAATTAGATTTCGTAATCATTTCTTTTATTATTTGACAGTAAAGGCAGTTGAAGTGACAAAAGCAAAAAAAAGCGCCAAGCAAAGCCGGCTTGATTTTGAAAACAATTGCGTTTTCCCATGTATTTTAAATGGGTGAATTGAAAAACTAGTGGTCTGTGACTGCTTATTACGGAATATTAGGTACGTTCTATCGGTGTTAAAAATATTTGTACTAGAATAAGTATATTCTTAAAGCAATAGAACGCTCAGTAGCAAATAACTGTCAAGTGCTGTCAGGTAAAAAAATAAATACAATAGAACAGTGGCAGTGGTTATGTGTTATTGTTAGTTAACAACTAAAGATAACTTTGTATGTTTATTTTGCATCTTCAAAATGTTGTTATGCAAATATTTCAGAGATTATAATTATATAGAAATATATTAAATAATAAAAACGTAAAGGAGGTATTTTTGTTGAGCACAGTCTACTCTAAACATTCACAAATGTGACAGAAATGTACGCGCGACAGTCGGCTAGTAAAGTTTTGAATTTATCTCCACTCTATATATCTTCCTACCAACGCTTCCAACTCTGAAGTTGGAATGATTCGTAGGAATATTTCGATTTTTTTGACGCAAAAGAACTACCATTGATGTCCTACCAGAAGAAGTAGGAAGATTTCTGACACCAATAGAACGTACCTATTATTCCGTAACATTATGACAGAATGTCCTCATTCTGTAACAGTTTCCAGATACAGAATGTATGAATTCCATAGTAGTGTTAGAGAAAATATTTTTAATTACAAATACATATATTCATGTCTCACTACAAAATAATTCTCACATATATTTGCAAAATCTATGGGATATTTTAATATAAATTATACATACATACATACTTTTTCTTTATATTATATCCTGAAATTTTCTTTTCTTTTCTACTTTCCTTTTCTTTTTCTTTATATTTGTCATTTTTTTGCAAATTCCTTTTATATTCTTTTTTATGTATATTCTTTTGCGTTGTTGACTTTTTTTATTTTCATAATCTTCATAATGATGTACAAATATATTTGACAGTGGCATACAAATATTTTTGATAGTGAAATTTATGTGTCAATTACATACATTTGAATTTCTTGCCTTGAAATAGTTTGATCTGAGAATTTTTACATCAAATTATTTTATGTGCATTTCTTTATCTCTAAATCTATAGAAGATACAATAATGAATTTATATTTATCGAATAAAGAATTTAACGTTCTTTAATATAAGTATTTACATAAATTTTTAATAAATAATATTTAGATGATTTTTTTCTTGTTACTATTACTTCCGGTTATCCCATTGCTACCAAAACTTAATCAACTCTTCCCATTATTGTTAGATTGAGGAGTCCGTAGCTAAAAATGCCGTAAGTCTTATAGTATTTGAGAAATCGTGGATCCACATCCACACACACATACGGACATCATCGTAAAAATGTTATAATCGGATTCTAGGGACCTTAAAACGTGCTCATTTACTAAAATCTGGATATGCGATTTTTAGCATGAATTCAATACCTCTCTTAGCGAGAGGTAAAAAATATCAAGTATAAATCGTAGAAATTTAAGGACACGAATTCTACTTTAGGAGAATTTAAAATTACAAAATTGAGGGCCCTTGGCCACTTTTTCTAACTTGATTGACCAAAACAATCTTGGCTATTTATAAATACATAAATAAATAAATATATAATCACGGCATATTACTTATTGCTGTGTGTTCCAATCTGCTTTGTACACATATATGAAAAAAAAAAATTTGTTCCGTCCCGACTTTTACCAGGCGTTACCTCACGGGCATTTATTGCTCGCGCACCATAGTGGTCATTTTAGGCCATTTAAAATTCTAAATAATTTTAGCGTCGGTCAAGATCAAATTCGGGTAACCAGATTCGTGACAAAACACTCAAGGCACACGGCCACAAGACCCCATGGGGTCTTAGTTACTAAGGAACTGTGAAATATTAATTTAGTAGACCATGAATTCTTTGAAGCAATATAATAATGTTTTGTTTCCTGAACAATGAAAATAACCTCAGTATTGTGTTTGAAAAATTAGCTCTCTCCAGATATGCTTTCGTCTTCTTTGTTCATATGTTACTTGCACATATAGGTTATTTATTTCTGAAACGAAGAGTAGGTATGCATTTATTAACACCGTAATGCAATGTTATCTTATTCTGCAAAATCAATGTTGAAAAGAATGATAATGGATACAAGATTGTATGAGAAAGATTGTTGTGTTGTGTGAAGGTGGCACGTTGGCACTGGCACACATTCACATTCCCTACTTAGGGTGGTGTGTATGAGTAACGAGGCTGTAGCAGCACGCAGCTTTCATTAACCCCATTCGTGATAACATCATTCAATAAATCAACGGTGAATGCTGCAATTTATTGCGCTATTAGCACAGGGGACAAGACATGAACAAATAGTAAATATTGATTGTAAATATTGGCGGAGTGTAATGGCTGCTTCCTGCGTATTTCATGGTCGGATACGTGTCTTGGCCACCGTGGCTCTCACTCTGCTTAGGCGGCACGTCTCGACCACAACTCACACACAACTCCCGTAAGATTCACTTCCCACCAGACCCAACCAAGACTTATTAGAAATATTACCTTTAAATTGCTACAAATTTTCAACCTACAATTGTTCCCCACTAAAAGGAAAATAAAAATTGTTCTTTTATTATACAGGGTGTTTCAAAAATACTGTAAATAATTTAAGGGTTTATATTACTGACCAAAATGAGTAAAAAAACGGAATCAACATAGGTCCGATCTTCCATAGTTTCCGAGATTTCAAGCAGTGAAAAATGAGTTTTTACTGGGTTTACGTCTGCTATCTCGAAAACTATAAGAGTTACGACTTTGATTAAATGGGAATTTCTGTTTACCTTTCAGAAGTCATCTTAGATGTGCTTTTGTTTTTTAAAAATCAAATAATTGTACTATGTTAAATGTTGTGGCAACCTTGGCCAATATTTAATTTTCAAATAACTTCGTAACTATTAGAAATTGAGAAAAACGTTTCATATCCAATTTTATTGTTTTTTATATTCTATTTACTGACATAGATAAAATTTTGTTCGATCACTATCTTTGTTAGTTTTTTCGATTTTTCGCTTTTCTCGAAAACAGTTGAAGATCAGTCCTATGTTGATTAAGCTAGTACTATATGCCGCACCAGGGGCCGAGCGTATTGAGGCAGCGTACTCCGACAGCGTTCAAAGCGATCATCATCGCTCGGATCCTGGGGTCGTGGGTTCAATTCCCACCAAGGGCTCGGATGTTAGTGACTGTCCTTACATAATCTCATCTTCATCAACGCAACGTGAACAGGTGTAATGTAAAAATATAATGAAAATTTACTCATTCCCATCTATATCATCAATTGTAATAACTTTGTAATAAGTTCATATACAAAAAAGATTATATAAAAACTCAAGAAAATATTGTGCTGAATTCTGAACTCTCCTCCAGTTTAAAGAACGTAAGAAATAAAAAAAACCTACTACCTTAAGAACTGTTTTTCAATAGTTAATTTCTGTAACATTCTGTTAAATAAATAAAACCGATTGAAAGTATCAAATTGTATAAATTACATAGACGAATATGAAGTATAGATACTTAAAAAAATACTTTCCAACTAACTTTTTTATTCAGATGAATTTTTTTGTTAAAGTTTATATTTTTTTAATATAAAAGATACCGTATTGATTATTAAAATTTAGTACCAGTAGCAAATATTTTTGTTAATATTTGACGTGTAAAATTGAAAAACAAACAATGAATTGCGTGAATATGTGTTTCGTAATGTATATATATTGAAAAAGATATAATAAAAGTTGCGCAAAAAATTAAATTTTGTACATTAAAATTGTATAATATTTGCATTATAAAATAGATCTTCTATATGAGACATAATTCGTGTATTCATTATAGATTTTGAGTATGCAATGTTAATGATAGATAGATAGATTGAAATTCATATGCCTCGTGTTTTTGAAATATTTTTCTTTACAACTTGTACCATTGCTTCAATTTAGAGACTGATTTATTTTCATTTTATATAATAGAATTCAAAACAAAATAAATAAAATAAAATAAATATATCATCACGGCTTATTACCCATTGCTGGGTGTATACAGATATCAGTAATGAAATATTTGCACCAGGCGTCACCTCACGGGCACTCATTGCTGGCGTGGAGAGTGAACCACAGGGGTCAATTTTGTGCCATTAAAAATTGGAAATATTTGGCGTCGGTCGGGATCGAACCCGGTTCCCCAAATTCGCGACCTGACACTCAAGCACGCGGCCACTAGACCCCAACACAATAAATTACGCGTGTGACAAAAATAGTAATTTCTGCCACAATAATACGATGCATAATATTCATATATAATAGACAAACCCCAAATTAACCAGTATTTTAGGTTACTTTCCCGAACTGTCAAAACTGATACTATCCCAATATTGCTAAAGTAGTCACTAGAAACGCTGACACTCCAAATGGAAAGATATTCCTCTGACTGCAGTCAGACGAAGAATTTTAGTACACTTCTGCGACAAACGCCAGCAAAAGGAAGTTACTAGTTTTTAGCAAAAAGAACCATACAATTATGTCAGGTATTCTTATATATATTCTAAATAATTTGGGGAGCATTTCCCATGTTAAATGCCTATGTAACGGATTTCGAGCGCCACCCGGTATATACATATATATATATATATATATATATATATATATATATATATATATATATATATATATATATATATATATATATATATATATATATAACTCAAAACAGTGTCTGTCGAATCTGCAAAGAAATATGTATATCACGACTAATGAAATCTGGAAACATCTTAGATCCTTTGTGCACCATGGAAATGAAAAAGGGCAATCCTTAGATATCTCAAGAAATTCAACAATGATATGATAGTTCATTTCTTGTTTCTGGAGTTGTTGTATGTTGACCCCTGCAAGTTGGAATCTTGAATGAATTCAGCACAATACAATTTGTTAAAGTGTGGTCTGGGGATAAATGTCCACGGAAATCAGTGACGCTGGAACACCGGGCAAAGTTATTGACATGTCGCCGAGCCACGACTGATACATGTGGCCGGACTTACAAGCGCCAGCCATGTAATGGAGGATGGAACGGTGATCTGTCTTACTACGATCACACCAAACAGAGCAGATAGTTACGCCGTAACAGAATATTCCAGATACAAATAACACAATAACCTATTAGTAATTTAAATAATTACAACATTGGTTTCGTAACTCGCCAAAGAGCAATTCACAAAAACGTGTGTCCATAACAGAGAATTTCGTTTATCATTTTTCCAGCCTCAAACTAACATATCAGTAAAATAATTGCGTAGGCTTCCACAGTCTGAGTCATGAGAAATATTCGTTTTCCGGGAATGGACTGTGTCATATTTTAAGTCAGAGCTGTCTTAAACAAGGTTACACGACGTGTCTCCCCCTCTTGTTGCTTAAACTCGGCCTCTAGCGTGGTTGACACGTCGGGTAACCTTGTTTAAGACAGTACTATCCCCCTTGCTCCTGAAGATGCCGCATACGACTGCGGGCGAAACGTTGAGCTCTGACTCAAAATATGACACAGTCCATTCCCGAAAAACGAATATTTCTCATAATATATCAGTAAACCATAATCTGCAAAATAATGTTCAGATACACCATCACAAAATGACCCAGAGGAAAATAAGAATAGAAGTTCGTTAGTTTATTTTATACTAGCAAATGATTGTTTCAATATGTGTTTATCAGCGATTTTAATATTGAAAAGTTTTTTATTTACATCTACCAGTAAACATTGTTTATTAAGAAATATCCCGACATTTTTCTTTTAATATATAAACAGATACTAAAACCCATCTGGACCAATGGTATTCAGCTCTAGGTCTGGACGAAACAGTGCCATAAGGATAAGATTAAATAATTCCAGCACAAAGTATTGCGAAACTTAGGCCCAGTTGCAGAAAGCGATGTCAGAAATCTGACATCATGTCAGATGATGTGACATAACGTCAGATCAAAGTACTCGTTGCACAAAGTCATCTGACGCGATGTTAGCTAACGTTATGTCAGAATGATGTGGCAGTAAGATTGACGCGTTATCAAGAGAAAATTCTATTTTAACAGAGCATTCATATTTCGACTTTGTTTGTGATTTTAAGATATTTTTCATCATTACATGTCGGTGAGTGTGATTATGTTACAATATACTTTAATAAATTAATATTATCTAAACAATTTTAATATATATGACAGATTTATCCGTTATACGATCTCTGTCTAACAATGAAGATGAACCAATTAGTTGAATCGCAAGGATCCATTTAATATTTATAATGACCAAGATTTTGAGATACGATGAATTTGGTGCAACATTTTGTAAATCGTTTGGAACCCTTCCACACGCAGAAACAAACCCTATAGACATTGGTCATAATTTTAATGCTGTACGAAATATGTTAGTGGCAACAAATTTTGGAAGATAGTTCAACTGATGAACACAATTTCTTATTATAATTTTATTACTTGTACTTTTATTTAGCCTAACAAATAAAAATAATCCATATTCTTATTTCTAAATATTTTTTTATAAAATAGTTCAGATATATATATTATTGCTGACAAGATGATTTAAATTTAAACTTAAAAACAGTACCATTCAACAAATTATCCCTAGAAAGTCACTAAACTCTTGACAGTTTGCACTGTTGTCAGACTGTATTTTTATCTAACATCAGTATAACGTTACGTCAGCCAACACAGCCTTATTTTTTGTTTGTGCAACGCATAAAAAAATGGACGTTTTGTTATATCTGACGCGATGTTAGCTAATCACGTTGTTACATTTTGTTTCTGCAACCGGCCCTTAGTAAATGCCTCGCGATTTGCCCGCAATAGGGATATCTGTCGAGACCTTGACATCGACGATATTAATATGATGATCAAAAGTTTTGCTGACAATCATGAAGAAAGACTTCACCATCACATCAACGTAGAAGCATTCCAACTTCTGGACAAGAATGATATAAAAAGAAGACTTAAAAGAATCAAACCGTACGAGCTGGTGCAGTGAAACTATAGAATACCGAAGGGTGAACTATAGATTTAATGAATTAGTTATATAAGATTTAAATAAAATTAATGGTTGGTCTGACAGACTAGTTTTAATATAACGGATGTATTACAATGTAAGTGTTCATTAGTAAAGAAAAACTTCTTTTGTCAGCCTTACTCACTCACTCGCTACTATAATAAAAATAATAATTAAAATGATATTATTTTTAGCATTTGATTAAAATATCACAAACTGTTTCCAAATGTCACTACTTGAGTTCAATACAATACTAGAGTGGAAATATTCCCACATAGTACGAATATATTGGATTGTAATCATTAAGTGGTTAAAAATCATATTAGAATGCTGCTATTCATAGGAATAGAAATAAGTATGTGCATTGTAAACGTCAAAACATTTCATCGTTATATTGGAAGAGATATTCGCTAGTTCCATAGAACAATTTTCCAAATTTTTTGTGTATCGATCAAAATTTGAAAAGTTTTTTCGATGTCCATTATGTGATTCAAATTCATATCATCTCTTTGATACTCAGTAAATAAAAAATAAATTTGAAAAGCTTGGAATAAATACTGGTGTTTAGTTTTAATTATAAACAGCAGAAAAATGTTTTCAATTTCCAACTCTCGGAATGTGAAATTTGTGTTGGCAACTATTCTGATGCTCCAATGTTTTTAAAACCAGTTCCTGCACACCTGCCGTGTTCATTAACAAATATACGTAGTTTTATCGGTTTCCGATAATGTCCAGGTTTCAATTTACTTTCCTATAAATACGGACCTGCGTCTAGCAACTGGACAGAAATTTCATTGTAATTTTATGTATATTACTCGTGAATTTGCATGAATTAACTTATGGAATTCTGTTTGTAAATTTCTACAGTAATGTCGATTGTTATTGTGCGTGTTAATGGAACCTGCTACCAAGAAAAATGACTTCATTGATATATGATAGCCATCTTGCGGCAATTACAATTCAAATTTCTACTTTCATTACCTTTTACAAACGCATAAGCATCACAGCGATAAAGCAATTTTCATAAGGAAGCTTCATCAGATTTGTTTTTAAGGAATACATTTTGCATACGTATTGAACTGCAATCAGACTTTTGTAGACTATCTTAATGATTATTAATCGATTTATTTTTCCTACTCGCAATCCTATAAAAATATTAAATTCAATCAAGGAAACTTGGTTATGGTTTCTTAAAAACTGTTCGAAATAGATCGAAATCGATGTTGTCTCTCGGGAAGTGACTGTACACCTTTTCCAATTGTTTTTATTTAAGACATCAATCTCTGAATTAAAATGAGCTATTCTAAATTAAGTAGCATTTTCTGTAAAAGTTGAATTAGTATCCGATTCCAGCTCAAAATCTGTTACATAAACAATTAACATGAGAAAACGCGTTGTTCCAATCCCAAATTATTTTAAAATAATAAAATACTTGAAGTGAAATTACATGTAAATCAGTAAACAAAATTCATTTCATATGTTTACTTACAATTCAATAATGCTAATCATGGAATTAAAACAAAAAAAAAAACAAATGTGTGATTGATGAATAATTAGCTATTTATGATAGAAGTGTTAAAAGCGATATTTTATTTTGTGAGAAGGATGTTTGGAACACAACGCAAAACGGAGGGGTCCAAACTTTCGAATTAAATAAAAACACCTTTAGTACGTAAAACGCTATTTTTTCAAGACGCACTATTTTTTCGTATATAATATCATAAGTGGTAAATTTTTGCCGGAAAAAAATTCAGATTGTTACGAGAGCCGATTGCCTAGCAATTTACTGCAGTGACATTGACAAAAAAATCACGAGTTGTCAAACGAGTGATTTTTGATCAATGTTACGAGATAAATTGGCAACAGGCTCGAGTAAAACAATCGGAAAATTTTTCCAGAATAAAATTTAACCACGAATAGTATTCGGATGATTATTTCCAAAATAAAAATCAGGTAATCATTTATATAATTTTTTTCTTGATAAAAATATTGTAATTTTTATTGTTTAGAGGTATTATGTTTCAGTTCGCTTTTTCAACGTTTTAAATAGATTCCTATCCTAATCGACTCGTTTTTAATAAAAACTGATAACACTGAAATTATACAGACTTTGACAGGTATGTAAACAATATATTTCTAAAAGGTCAAAAAATTTTCGCTTATCAAAACTCACTTACTTGTAAAAATACAACATCTTATTGGCTTTAAGGGTGCGAAAATTTTTTTGTGACAGTGTTTTGCCGAAGTGAAACTTGGTAACTAGGTAGAATCCTGAATTTGGATTGGTTTATATATTTATGAGTGAAATAGTCATTAATAATTTTTTGATGTAGGTATGTCAAAAATATCGATTTGTTTTTCCATTCGTCATTACAAAGATAACTAATTCACTTTTAACACTGGTATTAAAAGTACCTAACAATGTTGTCACTTTTAACAATGGTGTCATAAAATGACATTTTTCACTCTAAAAACAAACATTAAAAGTGTATGTTTAATAGATTTAGATATAGAAAACAAAACCTTTTTTTCAGTTCAAATATTTATTTTTATTAAGAGCTCGTGGCCGCGTGCCTAAGTGTCAGTTCGCGAATCTAGGAAACCGGGTTCGATCCCGACCGATGCCAAATATTTCGAATTTTAAATGACACAAAATTGATACCTGTGGTACACTCTCCACGCCAGCAATGAGTGCCCGTGAGGTGACGCCTGGTAAGCGCCCGAACGGTGCAAATATTTCATCATTACCGATATCTGTGTACAAAGCAGATTGGCACACCCAGAAATGGGTAATAAGCCGTGATGATATATTTATTATTTTATTTATTAACACAGTTACAATATTTGACAGTTATATAACGCATATGTTTGTTTTAATTCAAGGGCTAGCACTACTAAATTGTAATTATCAAAATTTTCGTATCTAATTTGAACATACAAAATGATTTTTGCTTACTGATTTATAAGAACAAAATTATGCTCTTTTATTTGAATAATTTTTTTCTAAATAATTTGGGTAGCAACGCGCAAGGACAAACTCTTTTCTCATGTTCATTTACTATGATTAGGTTAATTCTGGCAACGGAAATAAATGTGTATTCGTGGGAAACATCGAATAATTAAATTTTTGCTACGAACTCTTGACATCATGAGTTGTTTTAAGAAATGTCATACTCATATTTCAATATTTGATTTCACCCTTATAAGTGAAAGCAAGATTAAAAAAAATATTTGTGTGAATACAAACTATGTTCTGCTGTATAATCACATTTTGATATTTATTATTATTATTATTATTATTATTAAATAATAAAATTAGATATTTCTTAAAACATCACTTTAGTTAAAACAAGGCTTGTGGTTCCAACATACAAAATGATTTTTGTTTACTGATTTATAAGAACAAAATTATGCTCTGCCAGTTTTATTTGAATTATTTTTTTTTCTAGATAATTTGGGAAGTGACGAGCAAGGTCAAACTGTTTTCTCATATTTATTTGCTATGATTAGGCTAATTCTGGTGACGGAAACAAATGTGTATTCGTGGGAAACATCGAATATCCAAATTTTGGCTGCGAACTCATGACTTCATGAGCTGGTTTAAGAAATGTCATACTCAAATTTAATATTTGATTTCATCCTTATATTTGAATGCAAGATTTTTTAAAAAATATTTGTTTGAATACAAACTATATGTTTTGCTTTATAATCACAGTTTGATGTTATTTATTATTATTAAATAATAAAATTAGTCATTTCTTAAAACATCGGTTTAGTTCAAACAAGGTGGTTAATTTTTAACCAATGGTTAAATTTTTTAGCCAATCATGTACATATGTTGGTATATAACAAAAAAAGGGATTTTTAGTTTCAAATTAATATCTATTGGATAAAAATTTTAACTAATGGTTAAAAATTAACCACCGAGTTACAGAATAGGGCCTTATAAGTCTATACATATGTACTTTACGAGTATAATGGCAGTTGTATTTAAATGAATAATGTTCAGTGCAAGAAATTTATATACTAATAAAAACTGTTTGAGAATTGCAGCGCTGGTGTGATGGCCCCTTCTCCCCTATTGGAAACTCTTTACTTCCTTTGGTAGTAGTAGTAGTAGTAGTAGTATGAACCTCCTCCTAACATGCTATTCGTTATACATTTATAGGCGGTCTTTCAGTTGCCAATCAAAATATACATATTCATATTCGTGACGAGCCGAACATTGTATAGTGCTTTTTATTTGTCTTTTACATGCTTTGAGTAAAATTTAACTTTTAAAAATGTTCGATGCTTTTCTACTTTCCATTTTAATTACTGATTTACACTGGACTGTCAGGTTAAGTAAGAAACCAAGTGTATTTCGCTAGTACGCATGTGAGATATATACAAAGTTTAGATATTTTATATTCTCTACGCATTATCTACATTTGACATCATTGTTTACGTTATTTACTCATTGTTTACACGTGCAAGTAATCTATCATAGATTACGCGTAGACGCACAATCCTGCTTATTTGCGATGTATTTCAATTATATCATTTTATTTCTTTATTAATATTCATTATTAAGTATAGGTATACATTCGCATTTTCTGGAGTAGCCTATTCTACAATGTTTCGTATTTTTATAACTTTAATTCATAATTGAACACCTAATTTATACGGCAGTCCAGAAATTTCCCGCATTTAAGTAATAATATTTTAGTTAATAATATTTAATATTAAAAAAATGTTAATAAACAAAAATTGGGCAAACCCACAACTTCATAGAATAGAAAATTATGTGGAAGTTATAGTACCGTCATACATAAACAACATTTTAGAATGTGTCACACAACATGTTATTATGTAATCGACAGAATAACAGAAGCTCACTCATAGTTTTGGGCGATCCAAAATAATACCTGAAAATATCGTGGTTAACCATTGTACTACTAGTACTGTCAAATTCAAATTGTACACACGTGGTACACACAGAAGACATTCATCGACATCAGTCGTTCAAGGTACTAATAAAATTTGTCTTTTGTCGTACTTTTTACTTCATAAAAATCTCACTTGATCTCAACTCATTTCATGTCACACTCATCTCAATTTGAGATGAGATGAGATGAAGCAATGATAAAAAGAACGTGACTAATATAAGCGTTTTAGTTGTATTGACGCTTTCAGTTATCCAAACTGTTCGGGACAGCAGTTTTGTGCTTGTATGTAAGCAGCATTCGAGTACAGGTAACTACATTTTGCTTTCAGTCAAAGAATGTCTAAATTGAAGCTGCATCCAACGTATTAATTTGTGTACCATAATTTTTACCTCCCGCTACTTTTGGTAAGGGAGGTATAGGGATCGTGCTAAAAATTGCATATCGAGATTTTGGTAACGATGATGTCTGCGTGTATGTGTTTATGTATGTGTGGATCCTCCATTCTAACTCAAATACTATCATTCAAAAAAATTTGAAACCTTGTATTTAGAACTTTTACTGTAATGGAAAGAGCCCATTAGATTCTAGTGTAAATCGAATAACCGGAAATGGCCTTTTACTAGAAGCTCAAAATAGTTTTTCTTCCACAAATTTCTATTTTGGTTCTTTAATATGTACTTTATGAAACCCATTTGGACGTCATAAAGTACTTCTTTATGACTTCCAAATGAGTTTCATAAAGTACATATTAAACAACCGAAATTGGAATTCCTGGACATGAAATAACGTACATTTTTTGACAAAATAACCAAAATAGAAGATATTTCAGCGCACTTTTTCCCTTAGAAAACTCGCGGCAAGCCGCTCGTTTGTAAGAATGGCGCGTACGCTAAAATCATGTCTTATGAAACTTGTATCTTAATGTACTGTTAAATGTTATTTTTTCTACATTAATGTTAATATAAAAATTAAAGATTATTAAATTTTCTACAAATTTGCATTAATACTTCTTCTATATATTTTATGGATAAATTAATAAAGTTATCTATAATTTAAATTCCGGAGCCTTCGCTTTAAACAAAGAAAACTTCTTGGTTGCGCAGTTTTTCAAATGTATGTAACTGACAGATAAATGTCACTGTCAAAGAACAAATCATTTCAAATTAATAATAGTAACGTTTTAAAAAGAAAAAAGTAAATAGAACAATAGGAAAGGAAATCAATACAGTTTCCAGCATATGTAAATATGTAAGTATGTGTTTAGATTAGATTAATAAAAATTAACGATTCGCAAAAAAGTTTAAGCTAATTCTCATTATTGGATTAGTGAATTCTATGTTATCCTGGTATTTAAAATTTAATCTTTACTTTATTATGAACAAAGCTAGTTACTTGGATTAGATTAGACTAAATTTTAAGAAATAAACTGCCAAAATTAGTGTAAAATTCGCTAATCCAAAAATAAGAATTAGCTTAATCTTTTTTGTGACTTGGCATCAGCAATACGTCATTTTTAAATTGATAAAATTCTCTGACTTCCTAGCTTTACTAAATTTTCTGACTTATCTTTGATTTTCTTACTTTCTCTAACTGTTGGTCACCCTGAGTTTATGGGTTCCTTTATTTCTCTAAATAATACCTGAATCATTTCAGTAAAAGCCTTTTCTTTTTTCACAATTTGCATCAACAGCTAAATTAATGCGCAAAATAAGAATACGAGACTTATTTGACTAATGTGGGAAAAGTAAAAGACAAATATACGTTACCTTATAAAACTTACATGCAATTTATAAGTGTGTAAAACCCACATAGCCGTTAGCCGTACCTTCTTGTAAAAGTATTTTTAATTAGCACATACAAACAAAACAAATTGCAAAGAACATTGACACTTGTTCTTGTCGGCAGCGTTTTCTTCCTTTTATTAAGATATCTGTTGAAGATATCTTTGTTTAACACCACATGTTGTATTTTCTTTGTACACATTAAACAAAACGCTTTAAATTCATTTGCTTCAATTACTGCAGAATTGCAAGCTGAAAATAACAATGATTGACACATCTTAGAATGGGGAAACATGCGGTCATAACATGGAAATAATCGCACTAAAAATCTACAGTTTAAAACAATGAAGGAGAAGTATTTAATTACATCGTGTGACTGGCTTATCAGTTATCAGATTAATCGCTACAGGGTTGTACTTTTGTTATTAATTAAACATGCAACTAAACAACGGAGTATATTACTGCTTTGAACTAAAATAATGTGGACAACACCATATTAAAATAATAGATTATCTCTCTATTACTGTTAACTGTTTTTATACAATTATTTTTTTTCTACAAATCTATTAAACGTGGGCTTTTAATGTTTGTTTTTAGTGTTAAAATAGTTTTATACAAAACGATAAAATTATATCGTCGATAATTCGATTTTATCATTGTGCATAAAATTCTATGTCTTCTAGTAATTGGCAAAGAAAAAAGAGAAAAAAATAAGAACTACTTATAAATAATCACAATTTTAAAATTCCAGTTTGTACCTATATATGGTTTATAGATTTTGATATATATATATATATATATATATATATATATATATATATATATATATATATATATATAAGTATACAAGTATTTTTTCTACAAATCTATTAATAGTGGGCTTTTTAGTGTTTGTTTTTACCGTTAAAAATGTCATTTTATGACACCAGTGTTAAAAGTGACGGATTATTGTTACTTTTGACACTAGTGTTAAAAGTGAATGTCAAAAAGTTATTAGAAATACAAATTTAAATTAAAAAATAGTGTTTGTAGAAAAAATAGTGTATGATATACGTGTTAAAAGTGATTATATTTTGTTCGAAGGTTTGGATCACTCCGCTTCGCATCGTGTTCCAAACTTCCTTCTCAAAATAAAATGTCACTTTTAACACATATCATACATAACCATTTTCTACAAAACTACTATGACACCTGTGTTAAAAAGTGACAGACCATTGTTACTTTTGACACTAGTGTTAAACGCGAATTAATTACCTTGGTAATAACAAATCGAATAACAAATTGACATTTTTGACACATGTCAAAAAATTATTATAAATACAAATTTAAATGAATCGTAGGTTTGGAGCACTTTGTTTCGCGTCGTGTTCTTTCTCACAAAATAAAATGTCACTTTTACCACATATCATACATAGCTATTATCTATCCGTGCTCTTAAAATGCTACTTTAGGTACTTGCGGTTAAAGTGCTACTTTTTCTACTATTTTGAGTACTTAGATGAAAGCACACTTTAACATCAGCTATAGAAAAAAAATGTAATTTTATGGCATCAGTGTTAAAAAGTGATAGATCATTGTTACTTTTAACACTTGTGTTAGAAGTGAATTAGTAGTAACCTTGGTAATGACAAATGGAACAACAAATCGACCTTTTTGACATGTGTCAAAAAATTATTAGATATCCAAATTTAGAAGAAAAAATTATGGTTGTAGAAAAAAATAGTTAATGATATACTTGTTAAAAGTGATTTCATTTTGTTCGAAGGCTTGGACCACTCTGTTTCAAGTTCCAAACTTCCTTTTCACAAAATAAAGTGTCACTTTTAACACTTATATCATAAATATTATAACATACAGAACCGTGAATGATTCAAGTACAAATATCAAAGAAAGATTTAAAAAAATCATTTTTTAATTTTTGTACTTGAATCGTTCACGGTTCTGAATTTTATAAAAATAACTGTGTAAAATATGTTGTAATATATGTACATATCTTACTGGATTAGACATAGACAATGTAGTCCATGAATTTTCACACTAAATATGTTTTCGATATATCTCTCTGTGTGTATACAAATGTATCATAACGAACACCGAAAATAAGTGAGCGTATAGTTACGGTGGGTGACCATACGACCTTTATTTTAAAGGACAGTCCTTTATTTGGCAGCACTCTCCTTTAAATTTATTTACTTCAGAAAAACTCAATTTTGTCCTTTATTTCTATATATCGTCCTTTAAAGTTTAAATAATTTATTTTAAAACTATTTTATTTAAGTTTTCTGAAAGATAACATTAAAAATTTATTAGCTGTGAGCATTGAGCATATTAGTTAAAAGTTTGTCTCTGTACTCCGCTAGAAATGTAAGTCATCCATGGCCAACTTCATTCAATTGAATGAAGTTGGCCATGAGTTAGTGTAGTGTTCTGAGTTATTCAGTTATTATAGAATTGCTCTGCTCTGCCATCTATAAAGGTTTAGTGATTGTGAAATTAATTAGAAATGACAGGATGTATATAACAAAAAATATGAAGAGTACATGGAGGGGGGGGGGGTTGATGTTGTAGTTTTGTCCTTTTTAAAACTAAAAAACTTATGATCACCGTACATATAGTTGACCCATTTTAATTAAATGTGTATTAAGATTTAGACAATAATAGGTTTAAATATATATTGGAGGTGTTTAAATAGGCAAAAATGTAACAAATTCACTGCAGCTTGAAATGCAATATTTTAAAAATGATACAAGTATCAAGTGTCATAAAACTCCAGACGATGTTTGAATATAAAACCAAAGATGAAATAGTATATTATACGCCAAGGTTGAGAAGATAATCATTATTGACCCAGCGCCAAGATTGTAACACGAGGGCGAAGCCCGAGTGATACAAGGCGCCTGGTCAATAATGATCTTCTCAACCGTGGTTTATATACTATTTTTTTCACTACTAGCTCCTAAATTCCATTTAACGAATTTTATATTAATAATAACATAAGAATTTTGACATTAATATTTATTAATATCTATAAAAACTAAGTAGGCAGAAATAAAATTCTTTTGTTTTTAATATTGTTTTTAATATCTGACATTTCATTTTGGTAACAATAAGTAAACATGTTTGAAGAAAGTAATACGGAAAATTGTACTCCTCCGGAAATTAAAGAAGCGGCACAAAATGTGCAGTTTGATACATTGCTGCCAGAAAAATCTAAACCGATATATATGAAAGTGTATACAAGTTTTAAAGAATGGTGTCTAACAAAAAAGGTGACTAAAATCTCAGAAAATGAAGTCTTCCTATCAACGAAGGTATCCTGTTGTGGTAATAAAATTCCAAAAACTTACTAATTCATACTTTCTTAGGCTATTTTTGTGATTGGAGTGGCTGGCGCTTGTAGAACCGATGAGCTTTGCAATATGCACATGAGAGATGTCGACGTTCGGGATGACATCATCGTCATAAATATAACGAAAAGCAAAAATGGATCTTTGTCACAATTGCACTATCAATTTCAACTATAAATAGCAAATAAATGTTACCTGTTTGGTGTTTTTACATATAAATGTAATTATAACCCTAAAAAAATGTACAATGTAAGATAATTGAAATAATGTTACAATAAACACTTACCTTTTCATAGATTTAACAATAAATAAATACCTAAATTAACATTTCGCATTGTAAATATAATGTGAACGCTCGAAAAATTTGATAAGATCGTAGAATATCAAGATTTTTAATCTGAAATTTAACTATTGCCAACTTGAAATTAGGCGGCAAATTTAAATATAATGTTTTCTTTGCGTTTAATAAGTTAAATAACTTCAGAAGCTTGAATTTCTTTAAAAAGTGACAGTTCGCATAATTAACCATGGTCAATAATAATTCATTATTGACCGTTGTTAAGCGTTGCTAAGGAAGCGGTAGAGAAAAACAATTTCACAACTCAATAACAAGTCAATAATGGTATGTTTGTAGGCTAGTAGTGAAAAAACAATTCTATGAACAAAGGGTTGTATTGGTAAACAAGTAGAAGTACTAAAATATAATGACTAATATATCGAAGTCGAAGGATCATATTTGTTTATACTTTAGCATCTACTATTTGAATAAAAAAGTATAAGAATATTGCTAACAGAAAATATTGCCCATTTTTTTACTGTTCCGTTCTATAGCTAGAAGATTGGCATTATTGAATGAATGAATTCAACTTCCAAAAGTTTGTTTTAAATCGTATTTTAAAACATATATTTTGCTCATTTTAAAAACTATATTATATCCTATGCCCATAAATAGATAAAAGAACAATTTTATCCACTTCAAAAATGAATTGGCAATATTTTCTTTACTAACCATGTGGCAGGTAAAAATAATAAAAGAGATATATTGTTTTGATTATTTCGACGTTGCTTGTCGAGTATTCTGACATCTTTATTAGTATAAATTCCTTCGATTCAAACTTGAAGTGATACTTGAAATTCAAACGAGTGGACGTAGATGATGTATTATTAATTGATGCAAAATGAAATCCTCTTTTTTGCTGTCAAATTTGTGATGAACAGTATGAGTGTAATACTGTCAATTAAAATGATTTAATAACGGACTTAAAATGATGTATGTTCGCAAAAATAAATGGCTGAATTTGATTTGTTTTTGAGCTTTGTATTATTTACTAAATTTTGTATTCGGTGATATATTGTTTTTAATATTATTTCTATTTTTATGTTGTTTATAAAATAGAGCCTGGTATTATTAAAATTAATATCATTTTAATTAAAATGAAGCTGTTTTTGAACAAAATTTATGTGAAATTTAATTAGTGACACTGGTAAATTTTCCGAATTTATGAAAATGGTTAGAAAATATTTGTTCAAGATAACTAATTGGAGAAATACATAAACTGTAAATACGACAAATGGACATTAAACGTGTTTGCCAGCAAAGCTATAATTTATTTACGGATTACTTTGGGGCTAATAAACATTTGTTTAATCCGCAGAAATTTATTCTATTACTACAGCAGAAAAGACTTAAATACTTTTATAATTATCCCAATGTACATAGCTCTTCATTCGAGAAAAACCGATCACAATAATTGGTCCTCATTTTCCTTTGTTCAGTAAAATCCCCTTAATATCAGACAGATGATTTTGGATATCCTGTATTTACCATATAAAAATTATTTCCATGTGAAATAAAACAAATTTAATTCTAAAAATAGAGGTTTGGTATGAACACGTCTGTTATACTTTTTTGAAACATACTAAAAAACACAAATGCACAATTTTACTGATATTTAACATCGATAAATTTTATCTATTAAAATTATGAAAAGAGAACTGCAAGAAATCTATAAAATTTCTTGGAATATGTATTCCTGTGATTTAAAACTAAAAGTTTAAGTACACCTTTAACCAAAAGTATAGTCACACCTGGTAATTTATATAAAAAAAAAACAAATAAACTCAATTTGTTTCCTACATATAATTACTAAATAAATTTACAAAATAGAATAAAACTTAACATTTTATTTTTGTCACTTTTTACATTTGCTCCTTCTATACTCTATCGAAGATCTGCATGTAATAGACAATGTAATTAAGTAATGAACTGCGGTAAAATTAATATATTTTTAAAGTAATTCAAGAAATATAATAACCAGGACAGAATCATGAAGGGAAACTATCTAAAGGTTTCAGCATATTAAATCATAATCGCCCCATCTGATTAAATAAATTAAATTGGCTATTCTGAATTGCAGTCGACGCTCTCGAAATTAAATTTATTATTCTGAATTGCAATAGACATTTTTTGAAATAAAAATAAAAATTACAATTTACAAATTTTGGAGTTAAATTGACTATTTAAATTTATAAATGACCCTTTCGAATGTACGAGCCTAAACTCATATTGGTTGGGCCAGTTAACATGTTCAAAAAACAAATTATAAAACCTACGCAAATAGTGCTAGTTAATAATATAGATATTAAACTTACAAAAAAAAATGAATTTATTATTTAAGTATTCTACCATTTAATATTGGGCTACATCGCCTTTATTAGTAATTCTATTAGGAATTGGATCCCTAAGTCTTGTACATTTTCCTATGAGTATTGTCCCGTATGTCTTGCATGGTGAATTTTTAGAAACTAAATCTGGACTAGAAGATGACCTTTAAAATTCCGGCCTAACTATTATCACCAGTTATTCGGCCCACAGTTTTTTTTTAAGTTATAAGACTATATTTAAAGTAGCTGAAATAATTTTGTAGAATTTTCTAACCATTTGTGTAGATTTTATAATTTGTTGAAAGTGTAAACTAATATGAGTTTGCGCTCTTACAGATTGGACCAATTTAAATGTGAATTCCACAAAATTATTCACTCTTCGAAAATGTGCCTTAGCACCTGCTGCATTGTGGCTTTGGCCGTAAGTTGCTCCATCTTCCTGCCACCAGGTCTCAGACATGTCATTTTCGCCCTCAATACAGTAAGGCCCAATTATATTTTAGAATGTTATACCGTAAAAAATACCAATGACCTTTAGGTAGTACAATTTACGTTGAAGTACAACTCTGGGATCCTCGGTGTTCCAAAACTTCATCTCCCATGGTCAGACTATAAATAAAGTTGTTGCATTTCTAAATAATGAGATTTTTACTCGTTCTCCTGTTGTGAATTTTTTTATTATAAATTTCCAAGGCACCTATGCATTTTAAAAATTTGAAACAAAAATTTAAATAAAGAAATAATGTCAAAGAAATTATTAATTCTTTAAATAGCAAAGAAACTTACGCTTCTCTTTTACAAGTAGAAAAGGTTTAGTTATCTTTAGCCAGATTGCAAAATTCAACTTAAAAAAAACTGTCTAGTTTTTTAAACAAATGGCTACAGTGGCGAATTTAGCACTTGAGAGGCCCCAAGCGCAATTCAATTTTGAAGCCCCCCTAAATCCCCCTTTCATAAATATTTTCAATACCATTATAGCATTCAACGCGTAAGGTTTTACTGTAGCACGCACTCCCGATTAGAATAGAAATAATAATACAAATACATATACGATTTATTTGAAAACATGGTTTATTACTAAAAAATGCAACAAAAACATTATTTAAATTTTAACCTAGTCTAGAATATCTACCCCACAAGAATATTATTTTGAAGGTTATATTCATATAGTTGCATAACCATGAAAAATATTAAATTCCACAAAAAGCAAAATTTATTCTGATTTCGGCATTTTTTTGAAAAAAAAGTAAGGTTAAATTTTTATAAAATGGATGTACTTAATATTAAAGTATTTTTGAAAATTTGCAAGCGAAAATGACACATTTTTTATAAATACAGCCCAAAAAACTAATAATCATTTTATCGCGAAAGAGAGATAACATATCTATTTACATTATATTCAGTGGTCGAAGTAACATTTTTTTTTTAGTGGTATGCCTTGTCGAAGTTAAAAGAAATGTACATGTATATATGTGTTCAAACATTGGGTGGAGTGCTTTTCTAAACAGCAATATTTTAAATATAATAAATTACATATAAATCGTCACAAATATATTTAACATTAATAACATACACATAAAGAAAATAAACATTGCATACATTATATTATACAGGCTGTCTCACAACTCGCGCCCCATACGAAACTGACACTTGCCGACGACAATAGGTTGCCAACAAATAGAAGAAAATAATTTGCGGCTGCTTGCATAACGGAGTTACAAGACTTTTTAATCCACCAATCCGGAAAGATATCTTGAGGTGTGATAATATTATTACATAATAAAACTGGTTGCCAGGCTTTAAAAATACTACTAGTGAGTTACAAAATTTGTTTGACTTACTGTAATTTTGACACTTTAGAGTTGACTTTTCTATAGATGCTATACACAATTGAATGATACGGGTGTTGCCGATTATTTTTCAAAATTCGATGTACCGAAGCCCTGGAAATAACTAATTGGCCCGCGACTTCTCTGATACTTCTGGTACCATCTTCCTCAAAGACATTTAAAACAGCTTCGTCGTTCTCAACTGTACGAGCGATTCTAGGAGCACCACCAGTTTCTTTTCGATCTGGCATAACTTGACCCGTCTCATGCGTCCTTGCGATGGCTCTCAATATCACTTTATGATCCACAAGATTTCTATCCGGAAAACGTTCCGAATAGACTCGTGCTGCCTCTCTGGCGTTACGTCCACATTCTCCGAAAATTATAATCATTTCTAAGTAATCAGCGGCTGAATAAGGTAAGAATTTGCCTTTTTTTATTCACCTTGTCAAATTTAAATTTAATTTGTCACTGACATTTTTCGAAAACTACAGTCGCCCACACATTTTAAAGAAGATTTGATTTATATAAAACCTTAGTAACGTAAAATTACGGCAAACCCACGTTAAAGGTGTAGGTCTCTGATTGGTCAATTTTAAGTCGTCTTTTCTCGAATATCTTTTAAGCTAGATTTTTTTTTCTTCGAAATTACACATCCGAGTGCAGTCTCGTGTTTCCTCATTCGCTCTGGAGCGCGAGTCGAGACAGCCTGTATATTGTATACAAAACATAAATTAAAAAATCTTATAATGAAGACAGATGTAAATCCTAGGTAAATAAAATAGAAAACAGAAAAATAAATAATAATTGTATAAAAATATACACAAGTCAGTTTTATTAATGTTAATTGATAATAAATGTTAATCTTGAAGACATTACAACAGCATACCGGTATGCAGTATTTTGATATAAATAGGTTTGGAACGTTTAATAAAAAATTTTTTTTACTGGTATGGCATACCACCGTATACCACCCCAAATCGACCACTGATTATATTATATACCCAAATTTCGTCAAATTGAGTTCTGTGAGTTGGGTTACCGTTAGACTATTTTTTGAAAATTTACAAGCGAAGAAGTTATAATTTTCACAATTACTGCGTTTAGAATGGACTCCGACAGTAATGACGTCAAAATCGGGCGGGAAAAGTTAGTAGGTTAAAACTATTTTTTGAAAATTTACAAGCGAAGAAGTTATAATTTTCACAATTACTGCGTTTAGAATGGAATCCGACAGTAATGACGTCAAAATCGAGCGGGAAAAGTTAGTAGGTTAAGCTATATTTTGAAAAAGTTGTGAACGAACCGTATAGCGTCAAATTTAAAGTAAGTAGTAAGGATATTCTATCTTTATCTCGTCAATAGAGAGCAAACTTGCGTATGGTTTGAAATATGACCGCTAGACCGCCACAAAACATATAGCATAGATTGCGTTATTCATTTGTCAATTTAATTTGGAGAATACTATTAAATGATTATTTAATAATAATTTTTTGGGAAAATAATAATGATAATAATAATAATAAATTAAAACTATTTTTTATTTTGAGACCTAAAATTTGAGGCTCCCTCGATTTAAGAGGCCCCAAGCGCGCGCTTCCTGCGCCTGTGCGGAAATCCGCTACTGAATGGCCATCAGACTGTCAAATATTCATGAGCAAGTTTTATGTGTTGGGTTAGGTTAAGTCATATTTTGAGATATACATAAGCAAAATAAGATGTTCGTTTATTATAAAACGCATTATAAATCGACAAACCAGATTTTAAAATAACGCAAAGTTATCGAAGATTTCACAATATGGCCGCGTTTTATAAAATGTTTAGGCGTTTTATAAAAGACGCATTTTACAGTCTAGCTACGACATAGTAATGTTTTATGAAATCTGATACAAAGAACGTCTAGATAGAGTAGAGGTGGGCGCGGGCCGTGATTTTGTCGGGTCACGATGGGATACGACGTGACCCGCGTGATCGTGAATATAATTTAAATTTTGCGTCGTGATTGGCCGTGAGCGTGAGGCACTAAAAAATTATCGTGCGTACTCAGGCGTGATTGAAATTTAATCGGGCGTGAGTACAAGTTTTCTTCTATTTTTTATTTAAAAAATTGTCAATTTCTTTCTTTTACTTTAAATTCTTATTATTATTATCAACAATATTTTTTTGCATAAAAATAGTGTTATTGTAGTACCCAAAATTGTATACACAGTTGCTCCGATTTCACTAAAGATATACAGATCTTTAAGCCCTTTTGATACGATCATAATTTTGTTAACAAATTTGTTACCAAATTTATAATTAATTTGTGATGGAATAGAACAACCTATTTGTCCATAAACATTTGTTTCCAATGAAATCAATCTGTTACCTAACTTATTACCAACTAGTTAACAAATTTGATAACAACTTATGACTGTGTTAAACAGGCTTAACATCCCTATTTTGTAAAAAAAAGTTGTTATTTCTTAGCAACGTTGTTATAGCAAATAACCAATAATAATTGCGAACGCTGAATAAAACATGAAAATGACAGGCTTTACATTTGATTCTATTGGTTAAAACTTATAGCAACGTTGCTAAGACTTAACAACTTCCTTACAAAATAGGAGTGTAAATGTACATAGAAACAATTACGTGACACAAATGTGACCCGACGGGCGTGAGTGCCAAAATAAAATCGTGAGCGTGAGTGATCGTGAATCAAACATAAAAAGTCGTGCGTGATTGGTCGTGATTACATTTTTAGTTCCGTGAGCGTGCGTGATCGTGAACAAAAAGTTACTCACGCGCCCATCTCTAAGATAGAGTATGTCAAGCGATTACCACAAAACCTAAATCTGTTTTATTTGCATGTATATTTATTGGGATAGTAACGCTTCGCCTGGCTGGGCTGGTTGAAGGTGATTAGAGAATAATGTTGGCTGTGATGGCTGGCGGGGTGAAAAATGGGTTGCGCTTAGCTGAGAGGCACAGGTTGTAGTTGATGACAAGGTTGTGTTTACGCACGACTTAATTCTCGTGCGATTCTGGCGCGCTCGCACTCTGCCATTTGTGTAATTGATATTGAATATGTAGCAGTGCCCTGCTGCGGTGCACCTGATGTTAAGGGTTGATTGCGTACTTACAGCCGGCTGTGCTAACATAGATTACCAAATTAATTCTGGAATTAGTTAATCCACGAAACATAAAATTAACTGTTCCGGAAATTAAACTCGCGAGTCTGCTGCGACCTATGATGCTGGATAATAATAATACAAACATATGCTAACTGAAGCGATTTATAAAGGAAGCCATGCACGAATATCTTCGCATTGTTTCTGTCTCTGCACCAACTTCCGCGACCAACTTCTCTAATGAGATTCAAGCCGAATTAACCATCCCACGGCCGATACGATACCACTTATTATCTGTAACGTTACAACTCAAATCCGTTGTGTGTGTTCGCAACAAATCTTCAAACAATACCAATGTCTAAATATTGACATTGAGGTTTTCTTCCTTTGGCTGTTCCTCGAGTCATTTCTGAGAAGTATGAATAAACGTATTTATCTACTCCTACAATATAGGTATTTTTTAGAACATATTATATTTATTAATTCGTTTCGCATATTACTATAGTTATAGAAAATTCGCGTCCTTAAATTCAATAATGTAAGAAAAATAATAATATATTATCAATGATGACGACATATTTATATCCTGGGGCGTTTACCAGTACTTATGAGCACTCAATGTTGGCATGGAGAGTGTACACCAGTTGTCATTTTTGCGCTTCTTGGTAATCTTAGCTATAGGTTTGTTCCTACTCGACTTTTTGGATGCGTTCGTGTACGCATTCATGAACCCTTCTGTGCGCATGTCTTGTTCATGTACTCATTCACGCATGTGTAAGAAACTTCGTATGGTTGGAACGGACAACGGACTTATTATCATCATATTATATACCTAAATAATTACTGTTTTTTATTCGAGGTTGACCAAATATCAAATCCATTTCTGGATCAGATAACAATGATTCTGGATCAGATTAAAATTCCAAATCATTCATTATGTTCACTTATGAGAGTAGATAAATAATCATAGGTTACACTTTGATATTTTCCTCGCTGCGCGCACGTGCTGACAAATAGTACATAGCACAGACCAGTGGATGAATCTGACAGTCCGCGGATGCGTTCATGTATGCGTCCGAAGTCTGTAGGAACAAACATATCAACAGTCCGATGGATTTGTGCAACAGTCGGTTGGAATGATATTTTTAAAATGCGCATGCGTCTGACATACATATGACAGTCCGGGCTGGCTGTAGGAACAAACCTTATACGCCACAACAATTTTTTTAGTGAAACAGTAAAATTTTTGAACTACCACACCATAACTACGTTTATCTCGACAATTCAAGTGGCTTCAAGTATATTATGACTTAAAAAATTCCATTGGTTTATCTCAGCGGATTGAAAATAGGATTGAGTTATTTTCAATCTTCTTTAAATTCGTATCGAATAAAAAAAGATAGTTACTAGATTATGCAGACAGACAGGCAGAGGAATATAATCTAATTTCATGCTGAATATATAACCTCAAAATCTAAAAATTGTCATGGTGTTATTTGTATTCTCTTTTAAAAACATTAAAAAATATTTCGCTTTTGGACAATTTTACTAAGTTAAGGTCGCGACTTTTATCAAATATGGCAAATTGCAAATAACCAACAAATGATATGAATTTAATAACACTCCAACATATTGCGAATGTGCGCATGCGTAGTTACGTTATTTGAAGCTTCACTGTTTATTTCGACAGAAGTCAAGCCGTTTCATTAGACCAAGCCTGTTATTTTATAGGCTTGACTTGACATTTTCAAGCTCTTTTCTTTCTTCTTGTAGATCCTGTTTAATAGTTTTTTAAGGATTGTGTTGTAGGGTATACGGATCAAATATTCATCACATTAAATGTGTTTAATATATTAGGACGTTTCGGTGGTCAAAATGCCACCATCATCAGCTATTAAAAAAATGACAATTTACAAAAGTGTTACAAAATTATAAATCAGTATTACCTTGATTGATTTTGTTAAGGTAATACTGATTTATAATTTTGTAACACTTTTGTAAATTGTCATTTTTTTAATAGCTGATGATGGTGGCATTTTGACCACCGAAACGTCCTAATATATTAAACACATTTAATGTGATGAATATTTGATCCGTATACCCTACAACACAATCCTTAAAAAAAATTCAAGCTCCTTGAAATATTAATCTCGATCGTTTATTTCGAAGATTGGAAAGGGATTTACTAAATTCAATCGGCTTGAAACAACGAGATAAACGTAGTCCATGTCACGCAGTAATATTGTCGCGCATTGAAGTCTAGTTGATTTATTGAAAATCAAGCTCTATGGTTTGTTTTTCTTGTCGGTTTACAAAACATAATCTGTTAATATATGTATTTTAAATATAATGCAAGTTCGAAATAGAGCATGAGATTTGTGTAACGAATATTCTTATAAATAACAACAACCTATAGGTACATGCCTAGCTTCTAATAGTAGTCGACAACTAGTTAGCGGAAAATGGGCGAGTCACATTGTTGATAATTAGCAACTAGAAGGTAATCAATTGGCGATGGGCAACTGGACGGTAGACAACTGGGGGACAGTCATCTTTTAATTTAATTTAATTTTTGCATGCTTGGTAGGCTTATAATTTTATGGATTTTTTATGCAACAAAAAAAAATTGTAAATATATATTTAATTCTACGAGGATGTACATTTTGGCGTTAATATCAGATTTTTTATATTACGGGTAACCGCTAAAATTTTCATGATTCTAATTTCTAAAGTATTTGGAAGGTATTTTCATGAAGATTCAGAAAACTTTTGGCACATTCTGAAATATTTTTTTTTGTAGTTCCTGTAGTCATTTTATTATCTATAACGTAATAATTTCAAATATTTAATAATATATGTGGATGATAATTGTTTATAAAAATTCAAAATTATTTCGATAGTGATACTGATATTTATGAAATTACAAAAGTCATTTACGAATAGATTTTATTGGTAATAATATTTAAACGTTTAAAGCTATTATAATCGTTTGAAAAGAGGCACGTATAATACAATAAATCGAAGTTCACTGAAGAATAAATGCGCTTCTGTTTTATGAAAGGCAGATGTTTCCTCTAATATCATTTGCGAATTTTTTATGCTCTTCGATGGTTTTCAATCATACTGGTCACAGACGTAAGAATATAATATTAAAGACTGTTTTTCAACAGAGAATTATTTTAACACATTGCTGCATACTGAGTCTTATAAGGGACGGTCATTTTAAATGTTTATGCCATCACTGTCGCAAGTATTAACTTGTTCATGCGCGATAATTCTTCTTGAAAGAGTAAAGCATACAGGGGGGTGATCCAGTAGGTCCGGACCGCCCCTAGAATTTGACGATTCTATATGTATAAGAAAAAAAAACAATTCATATGCAAAACAAATAAACATTCTGGTATTCGCCGTCGTTATTTAACCATAGAAAAATAAAACATTTATAGATTAGAACATTTGCCACCCTAATGTAAAGCATACGATTGTGGTTCTACTGCAATAAATGAAAAATTTGAATAAAAATAAAGAAAAATAAAAGAATCTCAGACAAACTACAAAAAGGTAATAAAAATTAGATATTGTAGCATTTAGTGTATACAATTTTTAATTTCCTTTTTATTGTTTTGTACTATTATTTTTATTTCTTCCAATAAGTGATATAAAAACTTCTATATTTTGTAATATAAAATATACTCGCATGTAGTGAAAAAAAAAAACTAAAATTGGATACCCCCCTAGCCAATTTAAAAAAAAGCAAAGTCAATTGGACCGTTCCCATAAATAAATCTTGTGTGCGCCGCTGAAAGCATAGTATCTCAACTAGAAGTGAAATAGATTTTGATCTTCGAAGTGTTTTACCACTTTATAAATGGTTCCTAGTTGGAAGTCTACGCGAGGGTAAGTTATTTTTTCAATATAATAAAATTAAATTTTGTAATATTTGGTAGTGCAGTTAGTTTTATATGATTGTGCATCTAATTTTCACCAATTTTATTTAAAAATGTATTTTGTTTTCATGTGTTACAATATTTACTTGCGTCCAGTATAATGGACACTATACACAGTGGCAATAAAATCAATTAGTTTTAGATTATTTTTGCATCAATTATTAGAGATTTTAGAGGCGGATGTTAATGCACAGCAGCCTCATATGGTTTACGAGTATATTACACCTCCCGATGATAATATTCCCCAAGCAACACAACATCGACGTGTCGTTGGATGACGTTTAGGCGACGTGTTTTTAACGTAAAATATTTGATGTTTCTGGTCGATGCGACGTCGTTACTTGACGTCATTATTTTGACGTTGAAGAAACGTTCGACACACGTTTAATATTGACTTGTCAATGTTCACGTTACAGAAACGTTCAGCGACCGTCTCAGTCATTTGTAAATTATATGGATAGCTGTTTTAACCAAAAAATATTATTTTAGTATATTTTATAATTACGTTTATGTTTCTTGAAACTGAAAGCAATGATAAAAGTTTTTTAAAAAATTGTAAAATGTTCTAAATCTTCCTTGAATATTGTGTCACGTATGTAATCTTCGTCTATGTAACGTCTATAAACGACGTCAAATTTTCGTCGTTAAACCACGTCGATTCGACCCACGCATAATCGTTTTTGTGACGTCAACAAATTGCGTCATATATCCGTCGATATCGCGTCATTTGGCTGCTTGGGCTTGGGTCCTTACAATGGCATCTATTTTTTTGGATAATGTAAAGAAATCAAATTAAGAAATTTCATTGATAAGCCAGAAATTATAGCACTTCATAAGAAGAGCATGGATGGAGTCAACGAGGTAGAGGGATTAGTTGCAAGTTTCAGAATATGAATTAATTCTAAAATTTTTTATTAATATTATTGAATATGTAAGTATTTATTTTGTTTCATTATAATAATTATGTATAATTATTTATTATAACAATAAATATACATTTATTTAAATGCAGTATCTTTTCGGCAATCCAAAAAAGTTTTTTTTTCGTGGATATGTTTTTTTAAAATATATTAAATAGATTTCTGTCATTAAAACATTATTAATAAATAAAAGACAACTTCATGCACTAATGGGTTAAAGTATAAATAATTAAGACAACATTTGTGAAAAATTCATGGACCTTACTGGGATTTAAACCTATGACTCTCCTATATCTAGTAGGATGCTGTACTAAGCAACGGCGCTATGAAACCCAATGAAGTCAGTGAATCATTCCCATGTTTCCTGCTAGTCGTAGATGAGTACAATCTCCCACAGGGAATACTGAGTACTACATGACAGCGTAACAACACCCTTGGTGGTTATAGGCAACACAAAATTATTAGCTATATTAAAAACTTTTAAAAACCATATAGAAGGGTCTTGGGTTTAAATCCCAGTGAGGTCCATGAATTTTTAACAAATCCTTTCTTCGTTATTTATATTTATACTTTAATGCACACACCGACCGAATAATAGAAGCACAAAATAAATAAAAATTTTAGGATATTTGTGATAATTTATTTGAAAGAATTTAGTAGCGAAAAATTTACTTTGCAAAGATTAATTAAAAAATCTGGTGTGGCCAACACAATACCTCCCGCCATTTACAGCCCGCGTTACAAAAAATATTAAGCCAATCCTTATTTTTGGATTAGCGAAATTTACTCTAATTTTGGCAGTTTATTTCTTAAAATATGGTCTAATCTAATCCAAGTAACTACATTTTTTGATAATAAAATGAAGATTAAATTTTAAATCATGGGATAGAATACAATTCACTATTCCAAAAATGAGGATTAGCTTAAACTTTTTTGCGAATCGTTAATTTTTATTAATCTAAATACATATCTACATATTTACTTATGCTGAAAACGGTATTGATTTCCTTTCCTATTGTTCTATTTACGTTTTTCTTTTTAAAACGATGCTATTATTAATTTGAAATGATTAGTTCTTTGACAGTGACATTTATCTGTTAGTTACATACATTTGAATAACTGCGAAACCAAGAAGTTTTATTTGTGTAAAGCGTAGGCTCCGGGATTTAAATTATAATTATAGATAATTTTATAAATTTATCCACACACACACAAACACACACATACACACATACACACACACACACGTACACACACACATACATACACACATACATACACATACACCCACACATACACACATACACACGGACATCATCGTGAAAATGTTAAAATTGGATTCTAGTGCCTTAAAACGTGCTCATTTACCAATATCTCGATATGCGTATTTTAGCACGATCCCTAACCTCACTTACCAAGGTTAGCGGGAGGTAAAACTATATTATCATTTAGTTATAAATTATTAATTATTACTTTACTATTAGTTATAAATTAAAATAAATAATTTTAAATTAAAAAAAAAATTTTTATTGAAAAAGCAGATATGTTTGTTAATTCTTCATCTACGAGTACCTATAGTGAACACTAATTAAACACCCATATTCAATAAAGCTAAATCTTCATTTCTTATTTCTTATACATGTACTATTAACAAACCAAACATGAAAGACAGAGGGTTCAAACTTTCTAAAATACATACTTTTCTTATGTTACCCTAATTTGGCAGTGTGTGTATGAGAGAGAATATAAGTATATACCTATATTAGTATTGTTAAATTTTTAAATAATTTCTCTGTGTTAACTCAAATAGTTTACAAGTGATCATTTATTGTATTTTATTGAAAAAATGCAAAAGATAAAAAGCAGTGATAAAATTATTATACATATACCATTAATAATTTACTGTTCGACGTATATATTGCGTATGTCACATAATCCTGCATATATAAAATTATATCCTGATCACAGCTGAATTTATTATCTCCATTTGTGCTATTGAATACTTCTCAATTTTCTCCGGCAAAATAGGAAATTAAATTACAATATTATCTGATGGAAATAATAGGAAATGCGTGTGGCAATGTAAAATAAAACTTTACAATCGGTTCTAACATTACCGTGTAATGCATTTCGATTTATCAATCTACTCACACACTGCCATATGTGGGCGTAAATAATGATATGTGCGTATAAGAATCTATCTTTGTTAGAGGTGTTCAGATAAAGCAAATGTGGATAACATTTCAAGAAAGTTAAAGAATGCTATCGGATGATAAAATAACAAATAAAATATATGTGGGATTTTGATAAGAGAATATTTATTATGCATCATGTTCGTAAAGAACCATTTTACTAGTGCACCTGGACAATTTTGAAAACTTTTGAAATTGATTTGAATTTTCGGTAATGTTGCGTTTGTTATTTTAATTACGACCGACACTGCAAAAAAATTCAAATTGAACAGCCACATTCAGGTAAAATGGTTCAGCAATAATTGCTGTTATTTTATGTATATGTAACCATTTAATTTGAATAGCACGTTACTGAAGTGGGACAAACAATATAATGGAAAACAAAATAGTAATAGTATATTAATCATATTTTTGGGCCTCTGTCTGATATGAGTAATTTTGTATATCTTTAAATCATCCAGAAATACTTAGTTACCAGTAAAAAGTAGAGACTTTTTTGGTTAATAGTACTGGTTTCTGGTGATATGTAATTTCAGGATTACCACAAGAATTAACAAAATGTTTACAAATTTTAGGACTAAATCATTAACTGTAACTTAAATGAATACATTTCAAACTAAATGTAATTATATTTGAATTTGCAATATGAAATTTTAAATAATACGTCAGTTGATATTTTAGGTTATGTTTATATACCCAAGTCATTTGGATTTGAAATTATTTGAAGTTACAAATTTAAAAATATCTGGTGTAGTCAACACAATACCTCCCGCGTCACAAAAATGATTAAGCTAATCCTTCTTTTTGGATTAGCGAAGTTTACTTAAATTTTGGCAGTTTATTTCTTAAAATATAGTCTAATCCAAGTAACTACCTTTTTTGATAATAAAATAAAGATTAGGTAAATTTTAAATACTGGGATAGAATAGAATTCACTAAACCAAAATTGAGGATTAGCATAAACTTTTGCTAATAGTTAATTTTTATTAATGTAAATACTCGTAAATATCTACATAATTACTTATACTGGAAACTGTATTGATTTCCTTTCCTATTGTTCTATATACTTTTTTTCTTTTTAAAACGTTACTATTATTAATTTGAAATGATTAGTTCGTTGACAGTGACATTTATCTGTTAGTTATAAATTTTAATAATTGCGAAACCAAGAAGTTTTGATTGTTTAATGCCTAGGCTCCGGGATTTAAATTATAGATAATTTTATAAATTTATCCATAAAATATGTGGAAAACGTATTAATGAAAATCTGTAGAAAATTTAATAATCTTTAATTGTTATAATAACATTAATCTCGAAAAAAAAATTTATTTAAAGATATTTTTCGAAGAAAAACTATTTTGAGGTTCAAGTAAAGTGCCATTTCTGGTTATCCGATTTACACCAAAATCTAATGGGCTCTTTTAATACCTAAGAGAAAAAGGTCGAAATACAAGGTTTCAAAATTTGTAGAATGATAGTGTTTGAGTTAGAGTGGAGGATCCACACATACATACACACACATATATACAGACATCATCTTGAAAATGTTAAAATTGGGTTCTAGGGACCTTAAAACGGTGCTCATTTACCAAAATCTCGATATGCGATTTTTAGCACGCTCCCTATACCTCCCTTACCAAGGGCAGCGGGAAGTAAAAACCCAAGTATTTAATATTTGGATAATTAATCAAATTCATTTAATAAATTTATGGAGAAGAAAATAATCTTATGTCTTGCATACACATCTATAAACTGCTTTACGACTGCCCGTATTTAATTTATACTTTATACACGTAAAATTACAGTTTCTGGAGAAAATACACAAATAACCAGCGCTTTGTTAACTCTGTACTGAAATAAATAGATGACATGTAAGTTGTGTAAATATATCGTTGGCGCAATTTCCACAATTTAAGAAAAATTATCAAAATGAATAAAATAATAAATAATTTTTAAAAACATTGAAATATCGGAAATGTCGAAAATAGACGCCGGAACGACGTACCGATGCGTTATATTTAAAAAAAAATGTAGTGTTTCACATATATTTATTTTCTAAATATTAAATAATAGTAATTTTTACGTTGGTATCATGTGAAGATTTAAATTTCAAGACGCATGAATTTACAAAAATATCATGAGTAATCAACAATCATATTTTTTATTGGTATTACAAAAGCAATTTACATTTGAGAATAAAATACATTCATTTAAGTTATTATTAACTAATCATTTTCCTATGCCTGGTGTTTAAATCACAATTTCAAGACGATTTTGCAATATGCAAAACTTGTCATGTAGACAAAAGCATAAAAATTAATGCATTTTATTGACTCGTTACCATAACAATGAACATTTAATAAGTTTTTACAACCTAGTCAAATAATATGAAAATTTCTGGAGCTGGTATGTATGTAAAGCATTAATTACTCGTTAAAATTGTACAGAAAATGTTTGTTTTCCTTCCGGTTGCATATAAAAATATTTATTGCCAATGTCTTACCAAATACGAAACGGGATGCAAAGATGTTTTTTTAATTAATGAATAAATAGGAATATTATTAATTATATATACAATTGAAAAGGAAATGATTACGTAATTTGCAATTAATCAAAAGAAGAAAATTTTCTTGGGAGTCTATTTGCGTGTTGCAATTGCTTACCTTTAATAAATATTATTGCGTTAACAATCGTACAAAATTATTGAACCGAAACAATTATTTATGTCACGAAAGTGTTCCCAATGAGGCACTCTCCTCATTAGCTTTGAATGTTTATCTGGTGACGTAATTTTAACATCTTCAGAAAAATATATCATTATTTCCAAAATCTGCATGCATCAGATTGTTCTAATAAACAAAGTTGTTATTTTTTTTTTTTTTTTTTGATATATTTCACTGATATTTGCTTCAGTGGATGCAAATATTTCACCACTACCCAGATATATACCACATAATGTTTTGGAATTCAAGGTGAACACTTCTCTCAGTACCTATACAATGTTCTGAATTACAGTTGGCGTTTTCTGAAATACAAATATTTTTCTTCAAGCGTATTATAATATTCATATTATGCTACTGTACACACACTATAGAAGATATTCATTGTCTTACTAGTACAAAAATGTTGTTATTGTTCTACTAGTAAAAAAATGTTAGTGTCTTGGTTCACCGCTGGCGGCGGCAGTCGTCACAGCAACACAGTTTATAGTGAAAATTGTTATTTGACAGTTGTATCGTTTTTGTTTTGTAGTGTACACAGCCAGCTTTGGCTGAAATTGCAAACACTATAATCAAAAAAATTTAAAAAAATATCAATAAAAACTTTGAAACACTTGAAGAAAAAATAGTATATGTCATTCGGAGTAGAACGCGCTTTTTGTGTTTTACCCAACTTGCCTAGCCTCGGCTAACGCCTCGGCCGCAATAGCTGGGTTCAACACAAAAAGACCGCTTTCTACTCCTAATAACATAATATACTATTTTCTGAATTACATTCAACGTTTTCCGTAACAAAATTGACCATTACGTATTACATTTGGGCTTGATGCTGATGTAAAATTTGCTATACTGATTTCGATACTGATTGACATCAAACTTGAATCCTGAAAATTATTTCCAATTTTCAAATAGCACAAAAGTGACCATTCTGAATTACAATTAACGCTTTCTGATATTAATTCGACTATTCTGAATTTCATTTTTACCTCTCGCTAAGAGAGGTATTGGATTCATGCTAAAAATCGCATATCCAGATTTTAGTGAATAAGCACGTTTTAAGGTCCCTAGAATCCGATTATAACATTTTTACGATGATGTCCGTATGTGTGTGTGGATGTTGCATCCACGATTTCTCAAATACTATAAGACTTAAGACATTTTTAACTACGGATTCAATACAACAATGATGGGAAGAGTTGATTAAGTTTTGATAACAATTGGACAACCAGAAGTAGTACTTACAAGAAAAAAATCATCTAAATATTATTTATCGACAATTTATGTAAATACTTATATTAAAGAACGGTAAATTCTTTATTCGTAAATATAAATTCATTATTATATCTTCTATAGATTTGGAGATAAAGAAAAGCATATAAAATAATTTGATGTAAAAAAAATCTCAGATCAAAGTACTTCAAGACAAGAAATTCAAATGTTTGTAATTGACACATAAATGTCACTGTCAAAAATATTTGTATGCCATTGTCAAAAATATTTGTGCATCATTATGAAGATAATGAAAAGAATATACGTAAAAAAGAATACAAAAGGAATTTGCGAAAAAATGACGAATATAAAGAAAAAGAAAAGGAAAGTAGAAAAAGAAAATTTCAGGATATTGAATATAAAGAAAATGTTTGTATTGTACATAATTTATATTAAAATATCCCATAGATTTTACAAACATATGTGAGAATTATTTTGTAGTGAGACATGAATATATGTATTTGTATTTATAGCTATTAACATACCTAGGAATGTTATGTATATCATAACTGCCGAAGATGTCGGTTAGAAATCCGAGCTCGTACAGCGAGGATTTAAATACATCTAAGGCTTGTTATGATTAATAACATCCGTGGTTTGTTCAATAGTTTATCGGTTTCAGAACATTAAGACATTACTGATAAATACCATTTTTTGAAATTCTCTTATTAATGCTACTTTTAGATTGCTATGGTTAACAGAACAATTATTTTGACATATGTCAATATGACAAATTTTCAAATTTTGCACTTTGTTCCACATGTTTATTACTTTAAAATAAAGTAGACCGTATTTAGAACGATAGGCTAACGTTATATGTATGTATTAATGAAGAGCATTATATTTTCATTTTATTTTATTTTCATTTTGTAGGCCGTTGTTGACAAGTCAGTATGGTAATAATATTACAATACAGATAGTTATTACTTAGTTACCAGCCTACTTTTGTACATGTAAACAATGGAATAATATTCTGAAACCGGTAAAAAATATTGTTCGTTTTATGCGTACAACCAGGTTAAATATCTGGCGAGAGGTTATGTGCTGGCCTCATCAGATTTTTTTTTTTGGTGTTTTGGTGCTGATATAAAATTTACTATTCTGATTGACGCCAATTTCAATCGTTTTTTTTAAATTTGCAAAAAAATTTGCAATAGCATTTATTTTGTGATGCTCTCTTCAGGATAGTTATAAGGTGCGGTCTAATAACGCCTTCAACGACAGAAAACAGAAATCTGCGAATAAAAACAAATTGGCGTACTCAGAAATGAGTAATAACAATAAGGTTTGATGATATTGTTATTTATTTCATTTGTTATTTTTTAATCTTCAAACAACTTTGTGTATCTTTTTGTGTTAGATGTTTAATAATAATATAAATAATATAAGTAAAAGAAATCTTTTCCCGGTGAAATTTCTAAACGTGTTCCAAATGATTTATGACTACCACCATGAAAGAAATCAAATGTTTCCATGTCATTTTTCAAAGGAACGTGTAGGTATGCAAGTATCTGTCAAATACCATATATTTATTACGCGTAAAGTAGCATACACGATGCATTTTACACTGTATAAATGCATTAGTGTTATTTTAGTAGGACTAATTCTTTAACACTTGCTGGGATGAGCACACACTACCTTCAGATGTCATAATATGTTAATTTTGGTTTATAATGAAATATTATATAGTTATCCGTATTAGTTTGCCATAAATTTGTAATTGAATTCGCATGTAAATGTTTGTTATTTAAAATTTACGACCACAAATTATTATAATAGTTGTAAACAGCTGCGTTGACATTTACGAATAATTTAAAGAAAAATCAATTTGAATTTCTATGTAGACACATTAAATATAATTAAAATTCTCGTCCTATCATACAAAAGCTCTTCACCTGACAGAAAGATTAATATTTTATACAGAATTTAATTATATTTTTAATTATGTTAACAGGTATCTAATATGATAAGATACATACTAAAAGGAAAACAACTTGAAAAATGTGTTGGAAAATTTGTTACAATTACTAAGATAGCTTCACTCATTAATATTCTGAAGAAACCTGACCATTTCATCTAATTATTTGAATCAATTTAGAATTATATTCAATTGCTCAACCGTTGGATCGTTGAAATATATGTTAATGTGTTTTGAAAACAGGTTGTAGGAAAAAAAATTTGAATTGGTTTCAAATTATAATAATTTTATGACTGGTAGGAAAAATTATTTAGAGTTTACTTCGTTATAAATAATTGTTATTGGAATGAAATTTGACAGATTATATTTGATTATACAAATCATTCAATATTAAAGAGAATACATGCCTTTCACATCGTCCAAATTACGTCTAATACAAACACATATTATTATATAATATAATTATATATTTGGATACACCTACAAATAGGTATACCGGGTGGCGCCCGAAATCTGTTACATAGACATTTAATATGGGGAAACAGTTTTTCCTTGTGCGTTGCTTCCCAAATTATTTTACAAAAGAATACTTCAAATATAAGTTGTAGATCATAAAATTCTGCATTTGAATCAATAATCAAAACTAATTTTGCATGCTTTGTACGGCAAAAATAGAGATAGCCATGGAATTAACACAAAGGCTCTTACCACGAGCACGGTTTTACAAATTATGTTCTGCTTTAAAATCATATTTTGATAAATTTGATATTATTTATTATTATTATTATTATTATTATTAAATAATGAAATTTGATATTTCTTAAAGAGGGTTTTAGTTAACGCCGTGCTCGTGGTACGAGCCAATAAGCTTAACAAATGAGTGATTTTTTATTCTGCAGAATAACAATATAATTTAATGCAGTTCGTATACTTAATTTTCTAGACAAAAATTTACAGTATTTGACAACTAAACTGTAATATTAGAAATTATTATATTCAATTTTAGGTGTTATAAACATAAGAAATGAAATTTGTGTACTGATTTATATGCAGAATTTTAGGTTCTACAATTTATATTTGAAGTATTTTATTCTAAAATAATTTGGGAAGCAACAACATTATTTTAAGTTGTTTTTATTACTGAAATTGTTGTTTTAACGTATTAATATACACATAGCCACACAGAATATTTGAAAAAAAAATTTTTTCTTAAATCTTATTCTCTCGAATTTTTCAAGTACATTAATAAAAACTAATACATCGTTGGAAAAACAAAAATGGCGGTTTATATTTTAGTAAAATAATTATAGGTTGCCAATTGAAAAATAAAAGTTGATAGTATCTTGTAAACCTAACTTTATAAAAAATATCTACATGTGCCATCAAATAGTATATTCAAAAATATAAAAAATTTGTATGAGCCAATTTTTTTATTGCTTACAATAAAAAAGTTAAAGAGGGGGGGGGGTGCGTCTTCTCAGACTCATCCTGTATAATTAATTATAAGGCTCGGTATTTTCGACAAGTTAAAATGTCTCATAACTTAAATGTCAGTTCCAAAGAAAATATCGGACAACAATATAATTTATTTTGCCATAATTTTAAAACCTTTATTGAAAGAGTCTAAAAATGAAAGAAACAATTTTTTTTTTGAAGAATTGGAACTTTATTATTCCAATTTTTAAGTAGAATAAAACTGATTCCTGTGGTGCTTTCTCCTTCACAGTTTCGGGAGCCCAAAAAGGTGGCTGATAAGAACCCATAACGGTACAGATATCGTCATTAGCGAAATCTGTAAATAAGAATCTGTTTCGCTCTTAGCCATGAATATTAAGCAGTGATGATTTTTTTACAACAATTTTTTAAATCGTAATAATAGGCCTTACGGGTTATAGAAGATTTTTAATTTACAAAGAAAGATGTACAACAATTTTGTTAATAGAAAACGCCTTGTATTTTTTTAGGTAAATTTGTTACACCTAATTTGTAAATAGAACAATGATAAATTATTTCATTCATTTAAAATTATTACGTTTGTCTCCGTTAACAAATTGGACAAGTATTACGAATCAATTTGTTGTAAGAAATGAATTGGACACATCAAAGAAACACAATTACTTTTAACGCACATTACATTTCTTTACACAATTTCCTGTTTAAACTATTATATTTTCTCTCCCTTACTTATAGTCCCAAAATATATTGCCTTGTTAGAACGTTACCTTGTTAAAATATTTTCTAAATTTTGCAGACTCGTTAAAATATTTACTATATCTTCCCACATATTTAAGATAGGGTAATGTAGAGAAATTGAGACAAATCTAGTCCAGTGTAAGGAAACAAGAATCTAAAAGAGGCGTTCTTTAAGTTGTTTTGGAATGTAGTCCAATGGTTCGATAAGTAGCTTATTAATATCTCTCGGTAGGTGGTCTGGGATTGAATCCGAAGTTCTCATGAGGTAAAATTTATTTTGAGAGTTTCCGGGGGAATTATAAAAAAAATAAACGGTATATTATAAATCTTACAAGACAAGGAAATAAAATTATTTCCACGTAGATATATTTCAATACAATTTATTTTATATTGTGTATGAATACAGTGGGCTCGGATATACACCGTGGGAAATATTTATGTATAAATAAACGTACCAAACCTACGTATACCGGATGTAAAACTTCGTATATGGAAGTCCAAATTTTGATTACATGCTACAGCTACAGCTTGGTGAGTCAACATACATATCTTTCAGTTTCATACAAATGTAAGGATAAATTATCTGGCGTGGCATCATAAATTCAAACAAGTGTTATTCGATTTATTTTTTTTTATTTTATGTATTCATTTACTTGAAAACGATTAATATATAATATATAACAGGCGATAGCAGAAGCCTTGAAATTAGTAAGAATAGACCAGTGACCAGAAAAGTTAGGTTAGAATTTGCATTTGGCGCGAGTTCATAGTTTGAATTCCCTAGTACAGGTATCATATAGGAGTTTAATTTTAAAGACAAAAAAAATTATTTAAAAAAAAAAATAAGCAGCTCTTGCTAAGTATTCGATAGTTTGTTTATTTAGTAATTGATTGCAACAGTTTAAACTTGTAGAAAATGTAAAGTAAGAAAATTATTAGAAATTAAAATGCTTGGTGCAAGCAAGGATACCGTATGCCGTAGACCCACGAGTAAATAGGACAGCACAATAGAAGATGAAGCATACACGATCAAACTAAGACATACGTTCAATGATTTTTGTAGTGTTGTATTATTATTTAAATAATTATAAACTGTGCAGAGTTCATGTGAATATTATTGTACGAATCTGGAGATAAAGGATCGGTCTAGATGCTACATATAATGCTTTGCATAAGAAATTTACTTTTATGAGATTTTTCGGCCTTTAAAAGTGATCAAAAATTTCCTTGGTAAGAAATACATGGGGATTGAAATTATGTTCTCAGCGTTATGAATTGAGTTTGAATTTCGCGCCTAAGTTTGACCGTTACACTTTTCTGGTCTATTTAAATGTACCACCTCGAATAATTCGAAAAATATGCATCTGATCAAAAAATGTTCTGAATCGAAAGTTTGATGGTTCGGAGGGGGATATCCAACTAAAAATCTTATTTCCTCTCCAATCCCCAATTAGCGGGGAAAGGGTCATCATGTAATCTTAAATGGGGACCCCGATATTTTATTGAAGATTCTGATAGATTGTCAAAAATAAAGTAGGGCTTACCCGGGGAACTTTTTTTGTTCCAAATAATTGGGAAATTTGAGCTGACTCTTTACTCGAAAGTCTCGACATATTTTCGTAAAACGTTAGAAGATATTGATCTACAGGCATTTCTGATCCTCTACATCATATTTCCGCGCCTTGTTGGAATTTCGCGAAAAACAATGGCCCGTATTCTCACCTCTTGAAGTAGCGCTACTTCCAAAAAATCGCTACTTGAACTGTCAAACGGCAACTTTAATCATACAAATTAAAGAAATAAAAATAAATTAAATTGTAAATACCACTTATATCAAATATTTTACATTTATTACTAGGAAAATTTGGAGAAAAACAGTCTGATGAAAACGTTTGGAAATTGTTTTATTACATAGCCGACGTTTCGGCACCAAATATGCCTTCTTCAGGGAAATGTAAACATACTAAGTTGATTGTTTTTTTAAAAATGTTGAATTACAAAAGTATATTGTCAAAATTATTTTTAGAAAACTGTAAACCACACAGTTCATCTTCAGCCTGAAGCCGAAAAATCGCTACTTCCGAAGTAGCGCTACTTTAAGAAGTAAGAATACGGGCCAATGTCTTTTAGATAACCCCGCAAGGGACGCAATTTTGTAGAATCTAGCACCATTTGTCAGGAATAAAAAAAGTTCCCGAGGTAAAACCTATTAATGTTTGACAATTTATTCGAATCTGCAATAAAAATGGGGGTTCCGATTTAAGATTAAAAAGATGCCCTCTACCCCGGAGATTTTTGACAGAATAGGATGTTCTCTCTGAGCCATCAAACTTTTGATTCGGGACAATTTTTGATCAGATGCATATTCCTCGAGCTACTCATGGTGATACATTTAAATGAGGCATTCTGTAGATGTTAAGGCAAGGTGAAGGTCATTAACACTCGAATTATTTCAAAACCAATAACTTTTTAAAAAATTCTTAGTCCCTATCATATAGATGAAGTCTAGTTTTAATATAAATAATCCATTTGCTAATTTGTTACTATTTGCTGGAAATATTTGCAACTGATACAGCTAGTTATTTATAATTCTGTCAACAACTTGTAATCCGAATTAGTGATGCACGACGAGGCGAGAGTACTCTCGCATCTCGTTTCGTCTCGTTGCATTATGCGAGACGAGAACGAGAGCGAGATTGTAGTTTAAAATTCGAGACGAGATCGATATAACAACTGCGAGAAGCGAGAAATCTCGCAATAAAAAGTATTTGTAACTTTATAGCTTTGATTCATAAATTCAATGAAAAATGCACCGTACAAGGAGTGGAGTCAACTCTAATTCGTGTATAGAATACGTGAATGTGAAAATTATGTGAATTTACTGTATTTTTTGAGTCTATCAAGAGTCGATTGGTATCGGTCTCAGAGTGAGGAAATGCAAAATAAAGACATAATAAGTTTTGCATCCAAATGAACTAGTTTCCTCCAATATTTCAGCCCCTAATTCTCCCCAGTTAAAACTACGGTGAATAAAATTCTTGCCGCCCCTGAAAAGTAAAGGTTGTTATATTAAGCGTCGATGGGAGCCAATACGGGGAGAAGCGGAGTGATTGGTTGTCGGCGGGTCACCAGTGTAGCGGTGTTTTATGACTAAATCTTACTTAAATAGTGGCATATATTTAATAATAATAATAATAATATGTAGGTACTTTTATTTGTAAAAAAGAATTTTTTAATGTTTAATTCGTTTTGACAGAATGTATTAACAGATGTTCGTATTGAAATAATTTAGAGATCACAATTTAGTGATAAATTGGATATTTTGGAGGTAAATTAAATTATTTACTAACTTATCACATTTTCTGGTGACCGTAAATGAATAAACATTATGTTCGTATTGAAAATTTAGTGCCCAGAATTTAGTGTTTCGTCTCTTTATTATAGTTACACTTATACGACTGCAAACACAAGAAAAACGGTGCGATTGGTGCGAACTTGTCTCTTGTAGTTAAACTGTTACGTATATAGGTACGTATTGCGCAAGCGCTTATTTTTATAGCGAGTCTCATGCGAGAGTCTCGTGCGAGAACGAGACGAAACCCAAAAAAATGTGTAAGAACGAGAGCGAGATCGAGACAGATTCGAAAACGAAACGAGATCGATATTTTACATTTCTCGTCTCGTCTCGCCTCGCCTGCATCACTAATCCGACTTAATGATTATTGTCTTGAGTCTCGATTGTTAATAAAATAAATATAAATTGAACAAAATAAATAATTGGGTCTTCGCCGTGCATCACTAATTCGGATTACAAGTTGTTGACAGAATTATAAATAACTAGCTGTATCAGTTGCAAATATTTCCAGCAAATAATATTATTAAACTATAATTTTTTTGTACAGACAACGCTCGATAATCTTTTTTGAGTTCATCGGATTGTCTTTAATAATTTAATATTTTTAAAATTACATTTTATTTTCAACTCCCGTTTATCATCAATTCGTGTGGATTCTTAAAGGCAGTCTATAAAAATAATTTCAATTTTTTTTAACATCAGCCTCGAATATTGTTAGTTACAAATATTACAGGCGGATATAGCTACTTTTTTTATAGTATAAGGACAGTAATGTTCAAAGCAGGTGATATTTCTTTGTAATCGTTTTTCATTTTCATAAAGCTGTTACTTATCTTGAGTTTATGAATTCTGCTTTCACCAGCAGAGATTCTCTTTTTTGAAATATGTTCCCAAACAAACAGTTTTTGTTTTGGCTGTACTGTACGTCTTGTCTTGTAGACTAAACAAAAATAATTAAACCCCTAATTTCCATAACTGACAAGCGAAATTATTTTATCTTGTCAGGACTGAGATGTTTTATTTATGAAGTTGTCAACGGGGTGCCATACATCATCTTCAGATGATTTTTTTTTATGTAGGTGTCCATCATTCTATTAGAGACGTTCCAGAGCTCATTTGCTAAGTTTGGCTGTTGCTGTTCGGATTACAATCGATCTTACTTGCAGTCTGTCAGCGAATTATTAACTCCAAGATCCCACAATGCAAATAGAGCACGTCGTCGGGTTACGAATGATGTGCAAACGCTGGGGAGCACTCTATTCAATAGTTCACTCTATTGGGAATCAAATATTAACATCTAGAAACATATACAGTATTTATAACATAGTCATTATCTATGGTTCGATAGGATAGCATTTTACCTATTGCTAGAGTGTGCCAATCTGATGTGTGCACAGATATCGGTAATTGGTTTACTAAATAATTGTTTATTCTTTGGATTTTGAATTTTGATTAATAACAAATTGGGACCCGCAAAACAACATGCGATATAAGCGGAATTTTTAAGGAACTAAAATAATGGCGGTTAGTAGGACATGTCAAAAATGTAAACGTCTAAAATAATGAAATAATTACGTAGGCTTCCACAGTCTGAGTCTTGAGAAATATTCGTTTTCCGGGAATGGACTATGTCATATTTTGAGTCAGAGTTCAACGTTTCGCCCGCAGTCGTATGGGGCATCTTCAGGAGCAAGGGGGATAGTACTGTCTTAAACAAAGTTACCCGACGTGTCAACCACGCTAGAGGCCGAGTTTAAGCAACAAAGGGGAGACTCAGTTTACAAGGTTCCCCGACGTGTAAACCACGCTAGAGGCCAAATAAACCAAGTGACGAAAGGAAGGCCGAGAAGACAGTTATATACTAATCTAAAGATACGGTAGATGATCAAAGCTAATCAGGACCAACGAACTCGATTCCCATAGCGTGGTTGACACGTCGGGTAACCTTGTTTAAGACAGTACTATCCCCCTTGCTCCTGAAGATGCCCCATACGACTGCGGGCGAAACGTTGAGCTCTGACTGAAAATATGTCTAAAATAATAATTTCGTTTAACAGAAAAAGATGTCTCACGCTTTCAATTTATAATTTCTTTTGCAAATGTATGAAAAAAATATCAATTAACGTGGTTAATTCAATAAATATGCTTGCTCTTTGTATTTCACAACGAATGCTTGTAATACAATGATCTACATACATACATGAAGAATTTAAAAAATATTATATTTTTTAAGTTTAGTTTACTCAACTACATTATTTAAATTATAAATTTTCCAAATAAATTGTGTTATTATTTAATAAATTTAGCATAAATATACAAACCTTGTATCCCCCCTCTCTTGATGACGACACAATCACTAGTATTTGATTAGTTAATGATTAGTTAACGCGAAGGGAGTGGTGAAGGGAAAGTAGCCTATACCCATAAAATTTCTAAAGTAACTATAGTTTGTTTCAAGATATTAGCAAACGTACGAGGTGTGTTCAAAAAATATCGCGAATTTTGTGTTTTTTCAAAAATTATTTATTTATTCATGAATATCTATTTTGTCCCCTTCAAAGTAATCCCCATGAGATATTATACACTTGTGCCAACGGTTTTTCCAATCTTCAAAGCACTTCAAAAAATCATTTTTTTTTATCTTGTTCAGCTCCTCCTTCGATGCCGTCTTTATCTCGTCAAGCGTAGCGTAACGTCGTCCTTTCATGGGCCTCTTCAGTTTAGGGAACAAGAAAAAGTCACAGGGGGCCAGATCTGGGGAATACGGTGGCTGCGGCATCATTAGTGTGTTGTTTTTGGCTAAAAAGTCGCGCACAAGCAACGATGTGTGAGCAGGGGCGTTATCGTGGTGCAAAAGCCAATTTTTGTTCTTCCACAAATCCGGGCGTTTCTGGCGGATTGCTTCGCGCAAATTGCGCATAACTTGCAGGTAATATTCCTTATTGACCGTTCTACCCTGTGGCAAGAACTCATGATGCACCACGCCCCTGCAATCGAAGAAAACTGTCAGCAAAACTTTCACATTCGACCGAACTTGGCGCGCTTTTTTCGGTCTTGGTTCGTGCGGCAGCTTCCATTGAGATGATTGAACTTTGGTTTCCACGTCATAACCATAAACCCACGATTCGTCACCAGTTATGACCCTCTGGAGCAAATTTGGGTCGTCGCGGACAGAGTCCAACATCTCATTAGCAATGTTCATGCGATGCTGTTTTTGGTCGCAATTGAGCAATTTTGGTACAAATTTCGCGGCGACCCATCTCATGCCCAAATCATTGATAAAAATCGAATGGCACGAGCCAATCGATATGTTTAGGTCCTCAGCAACTTCTCTAACGGTGATTCGACGATTGGCCAATATCATTTTCTCCACTTCATTAATTTTTTCGTCTGTTGTTGAAGTGCTCGGGCGTCCGGCACGCTTTTCGTCGTTCACATCTTCTCGGCCTTCTGAGAACATTTTATACCACCGATAAACGTTGCTTTAGTCCAAGGTAGCTTCTCCGTATGCCACAGTCAACATTCGGAATGCATCCGCGCACTTAATTTCGTTTTTCACACAAAATTTGATACAGGTTCTTTGTTCCATTTTTTTGAATAGGTAAAAATCGAAGACGATCCAAAACACGTGCAAGCAAAGCAGCTGTCAACAATTAAGTGAACATTCAAAATGGCCGAGCTTGTCGACATAAGTGAGAGACATGAGTACCAACATAAAGCCACAAAAAGATCGAAATTCGAATATACGTAACCCGCGAAAATTCAAAATTCGCGATAGTTTTTGAACACACCTCGTACATGCCTCGACTTACACAGCGGGTGGCTTCTTAAATGGGCTTGATATGACAGGGTTGTAACAAAATATTTGAAATTCAGCACACAAAATATTTGTGTGGAATTTAATATTTCACTTGAATTTAAAAAAATACAGAACAAAGAATATGACATTACACCAAATTTTCACAAATTATAAATAAAAGCAAGTATATTAATTAGCGGGATTTTGAGAAAGTACCGTTACATCGTTTTTCCAAATTTTGCTAATTCTCCCCTGACGCATAGGATCATAAATGCCATGCTGTTTTGCGGTGCACGGCGTCATTACGCACTTTTTTTCACTAATAGTTATTATATTAAGTTAAATTTTAAATCATAAAATAAAAATGTGATATACGTAATTTTATTACGTGACATTTTTGTTAGCACTGTGTAAAAACCTCTTGCTTTCATAATTCTTAAATTTTGTTGCATTTGTTGGGAATTTATCACTGGCAGATTCCTAGAATGCAGAAAACAGCCTTTTTTCATCTTTCGAGTATAAGAAAGTTTCAAAATATACGTAAACCAACAAACGTCAAATGAACTGTCAGTGCTGCCAGCTGGGAAGATCATTATCGATGTATCAAAGTTAAGACAACGTTCACTATTTCTGTCTCTGTCGTCACAAAGTACAGAACTATATAATATAACAAAATGAAAATATTTATTTTTTAGCCGTAACTGACAAAATTGTGAAAAAAGAATAAATAGGGGTCTTATATTTTAAATATATTTTTCAAAAGAGTATCCCATTTTGCAGGTGTGTAGTTTTAATACAATTATTGACGGTACCTATAATAAATAAAATTTAGAATTTTATTGATTTTACTGGTATTTGTCCATGTAGACTGCAGTTCCAAGTTAGAATTGTCGTAAGTCGAGTTTCGCTACAACTAGCAATTAATCCTAAATTTATGAATTGTTGCCACTCAACTACGGTTCTTGATGAAGAATTAGACTGAATAAACTTTGAAATCGTGTTTATTTGAACTGTTAACAATGTTCAAAAATCATTCTTTAAAGCCCGCTTCTATCACAAGTGACCGTCGAGGTGCCAGTTAGTGATAACCAATGGTTATGTTGCAAAATTGTTCTTACCACCTTTGATTAGAGTTAACTGGAAGTTAAAACTGTTGTTCGCATCATTTCTAACCTTCAGTTTAATTCTTAACTAATGCCTAATGAACTGCCACTTTGTGGTAGGATCGGGCCTAAGCGTGTCCAGTAGACATTACGCGCAGTATACTATATTATTACTTTAAATTGGACACCCTTCACTCCCAGGAAAAAGGTTCCGGTCTACGAGTACTCTTTCATGATTACCCAACTCGGCTTGGAAGCGGTGATAGATAGTGATGAGATAGTTTCTCTAAATAAATAAAAATATAAGTATCATCACAGTATATTATGCATTTCTGAATATGTAAAATGTCAATATCAATATATCTGTACCGTTGAGGGCGTTTACCAGACATTACCTGACTATCTCTCAAAGCTGTTGTGGAGAGAGCATTTCAGCTTTCCTAGTAGGTAATAATTATATCGTGTTCTAATATTTTACTCTACTAAGCAAAAAACTAAATCAATCTCAACATTGATATTATCTTTCTTATATCGTCAAACTATTTCAGTAACAAGCAGAACTTTAGAAGCTCCTGACTCACTAGATGAAGATCATAAAATAGAGGAAATCCTACAATTCATTTCAAGAGCAAGACAATATCTGAATTGAATCAATTCCTATTCCGACACACATTTCTGGCATTAGAGCAGCACTAGATCATGAATGATATCAAATTTTTAAAATTACTTTTTTAGTCAGGTCGAAAATTATTGAATTCTTTTCTAATTTGGCCAAAATGTGGTAGTTCTAATTATAGTTATAACTATATTTTGAAAGCATAATAGATCAATAAAATACATAAATAAATATATAACTATTCACAGATTTTACCATGGAGTTTGGTAACCAGGTGTCATTTAATGAGATTACAAAATTACAAGATTTTTGTGGGACATAAAAATTGGAAATAATTTTTAAATAACAAGGTTGAATTCAAGAAAGAAGGTAAAAGTCTAATTCACACTGATCAAATTTATTGACAGAAATTACCGACCGGTTTCGGTCATTTAATGACCATTTTTATTTTTATTTCATATCTTTATTTCGTATCGTTATTTCGTATCGTTCTTCTATACTTTCGTAATGTTCAAACCGGTACCCTGAAAATGGTCATTAAATGACCGAAACCGGTCGGTAATTTCTGTCAATCAATTTGAATAGTGTGAATTAGACTTTTACGGGTTTATTTAAAAACCTTCTTCCTTGAATTCATCCTTTACACTTGGGCGTCCACCATTTTTTATCAAGGTTGACATTAGTCGAAATCAAACCCGGGCTTTTGAATCACAACTGTCACCTAATAAAATAAGCGTTACGTTTATCGATAGGGAAATCCAAATTCATATCTTTGTACTTTTCAACAGATTTGTGATAAACTAAAATAGCCTCATTGTCTTTGTTGTGGTTGACTTATCTGTTAATTCTATGTGTTCTTTGACGTGGTTTTATAAATTTGATAGTGGAAAAATCTGCACTCTGTGAAATTTGTCAATCATGTGTTTTTGTGCATGTCCAATCAGCCTCGTACAGATGTCAATAGAAATGTTTATAAGGCAAATAGTTGCAAAAAGCAATTGTGATGTACGCAGGGGCCTAGCGTTCGTTGTTCGTTACCCGTCGCCAATGATTGATTAGTTCGGCAGAAATGCGTGTAATTTTTATGATGTCATGGCTCAACGATAAAAGTTTGTCTTTGTTTGTCGTTTTTGTGTACTTTTTAACAGTTGCTCCCAAACTTTCAGACACTTTAGCTGCCAATTTCAAAGATCTTTTCAACTTGTTATTTGAAATTTCTCTTTTCAATGACAAATTAGTTGCTCAAGGCTTCTCGTATCATATATTTTCCCAAATATACTCGTAAGTGACGTGAAATCTTCTATTAAATAAAATGTGTAGGTGTTCCTAAATAGGCAATGGAAAGATGTTAGTACTTATTAAATAAAACCGCAAATAATATGCATTAAATTTAAATTACAGAGACGTTTTTCCCAATGTGCCAGTCGTACAAAAATGTTAGCAATTGAATAATAAATAAATAAACAAATATATAATTAAAGATTTTACGCATATTATAAACGATAAACTTTGCAATTTTGTTGAAAAACATTGAATTAACATATATAAGTATTTCTTTATATCAATTGATTTAGTTGTTCAATTATGCTGAAAATTTATAATATTTTTCGTAGAATCATATTGTGGTATTTGGGAAGAGAAGAAAATTCCTGGATTGCAGTCAATAAAAATTTATTTAAATCGGCCTCTACCGGTTTCGGCAACACATTTGCCTTCTTCAGGAGGTGATTTATTCTATTGTATATAAATGTAACATATTAAAAATACAAAAATAACAGGTACAGCACACATTTGGACGTCACAGTTAAAAAAATAAATAAATAAATATGATAAAATACTCATAGTCGTCAACAATATAAAATTTGCAAAAAAGTTTGCACCCTTTGAAAATTTATAATTAAGTTTGGAAAATTTTCAAAGGATGCAAACTTTTTTGTAAATTTTATATTGTTGACGACTATGAGTATTTTATCATATTTATTTATTTATTTTTTTAACTGTGACGTCCAAATGTGTGCTGTACCTGTTATTTTTGTATTTTTAATATGTTACATTTATATACAATAGAATAAATCACCTCCTGAAGAAGGCAAATGTGTTGCCGAAACCGGTAGAGGCCGATTTAAATAAATTTTTATTGACTGCAATCCAGGAATTTTCTTCTCTTCCCAAACATTTTTCACAGTCAAGAAGTTTCAGACTCAATATTGTGGTATCTTCATTCTCATGTAAAAATTAAAAATCTGATGTGGCCAGCACATTACCTTCCGTCAGTTATATGACGTATTTACGAAAATTCTACCGGTGAACTGTTACCAGTAAACAGCTTTTTATCAGGTTATAGCTATCGAAATCGATATTTTAAGAACGCAACTGGTAAACAGGGTAGATCCATAACCTATGAAAAAAATTGGAAATTTAAAACAGGTTAGAAATTTGACGTAGTTAACAAACTGAGCAGAGTCCTACTTTGAACACATTTCCACTTTTACAGCGCGCGCTTCGTTTTGCATCACTACTTTTTTTTGAGATTAGATTCTTCATGAATCCGGTAGATGGATCTGGTAGATATTGAACAATTTTTGAACATGGTAACTTTTTACCACTCATGCTTTCGAACACAGTCGGTAGATGCGGTATCTACCGGTAGAATTTTCGTAAATGCGTATGTATTTTCTATAAAATCCATACAGAAAGTTCCTTGCAAAAGATTTTAAATTTCTTGTATGTATATTACCTTTCGACAGTTGTATGTATTTTATACTAATTCCATACAGAAGATTTCGAGCAAAATGATCCTAACACAAATATACTACGAATATGTCAATTGCACTTGACACTGACATCTGCCATCATTCAATCAGAATTTTCTTAATATAGTAGCTGTTTCTAATACAGCTAGCTAATTTATGAAATTTAATTTCTTTATAATTTTATAACTCTATATCCATTTAATATGAAGTACAAAATGCAGTCAAATCGAATAGAGAATACAATGTTCTTTAATATTTATAATAACATTAAATGTGAAAAAATTATATTTAACATCGTTTTTTCAAGAAAAACTGTTAAAATCTTCAAATGAGAGCACTTTCGGTTGACCAATTATAACCAAAATCTAATCAGCTCTTCATACGGATGCAACGAAGAGGAATACGAAAGAATTATAATTTTTGGAATTGTTTTATTAAAGTTATCGTAGACGAAAATTTTGTTACACACACGCACACACACACACACACACACACACACACACACACACACACACACACACATCCACACATCCACAGACACACACACATACAGACATCATCACTACCTTTTTTGAGATTAGATTCTTCATGAATCCGTTAGATGGATCTGGTAGATATTGAACAATTTTCAAACACAGTAACTTTTATCACTCGTGTTTTCGAACACAGTCGGTAGATGCGGTTCTACCGGTAGAATTTTCGTAAATGCGTATGTATTTTCTATAAAATCCATACAGAAAGTTCCCCGCAAAAGATTCTAAATTTCTTGTATGTACATTACCTTTCGACAGTTGTATGTATTTTATACAAATTCCATACAGAACGAGCAAAACGATTCTATATTTCGAATAAAATTATAAGAAAAATATACTACGAATATGTCAATTGCACTTGACACTGACATCTTTCAATCAGAATTTTCTTAATATAGTAGCTGTTTCTAGCATAGCTGGCTAATTTATGAAATATAATTTCTTTATAATTTTATAACTCTATATCCATTTAATATGAAGTATAAAATGCAATCAAATCGTATAGAGAATACAATGTTCTTTAATATTTAAAATAACATTAAATGTGAAAAAATGATATTTAACATCGTTTTTTCAAGAAAAACTTTTAAAATCTTCAAATGAGAGCACTTCCGGTTGACCAATTATAACCAAAATCTAATCAGCTCTTCATACGGATGCAACGAAGAGGAATACGAAAGAATTATAATTTTTGGAATTGTTTTATTAAAGTTATCGTAGACGAAAATTTTGTTACACACACACACACACACACACAATACACACACACACACACACACACACACACACACACACACACATCCACACATCCACAGACACACACACATACAGACATCATCGCAAAAATAGTAAAATCGTATTCTAGGGACCTTAAAACGTGCTTATTCATTAAAAACTCACCACCGATTTTTTTGACCAAAGACAATACCTTCCTTACCTAAAGGTGACGGAAGGTAAAAAATTCAAAAAAACAATTTTTTATTTTTAGATTACTATTGAATGCGCTGATTCCAAATTTTGAAACTGCATGCCGATGTTTTTTATATTTCTAATATTAGGCGATAACCCAAAAATGAGTGGATGTATGAACTTCATATCACAAATAAATAGGGTTCTCCACCATAATAGAAAATTGAATAAAATGTTAGTCATATTGAAAGCAGATAAGAAAAAATCATGATTGAGACGAAAAAAGTTTTTAAAACGGTTAGTTTTTGAAATATTTGAGATTTTAAGCATCTACATATCTACGTCACTACTATAGGTGAGCGCTGGCCGTGATTTTGTCGGGTAACGATGGGTCACGCCGTTACCCGCCTGGTCGTGAATATCATTTAAATTTTGCGTCGTGATCAGACGTAAGTGTGAGGCACTAAAAAATTATCGTGTATGATCAGGTGCATTGACGTATTATAGAAATGGACGCAACGTAGGTACTGCTTTACTGTATAAGCATTGACGCACACCTTAGAAAAGGATAGAGCTAAGTTAGGGGCAAAGTCAAAAGATGAAAAATAACACAGAGTGCTTAGGAATATTCATCTCATTCATCATAAATGACAATGTAAAATATAGTTCATATTCGATTTAACATAAAATATTTCATTCATATATCAAATTATTTGTAAAAATAACAAAACTTTTGCTTTAGCTAATATTATTTATTTAAAACTATTTTTATATAAATTTTTGGTATAGTCCGTCGATTGAAAATGATTTCTGCATCACAGAATGTTCGGATGGCTTAAAATTGTCTTTTAACTGCAATAAGCCAGTCTGTTCACAGTTCATCTTTGTGAAATTTTATGTCTTTTTGATAACGAACTGTGCGTCCATTTGCACTGCATGACATTACCATTTTAAAAGAAATCTGAAATATAAATGAAATCACACTTATATGCATAGCATGAATGACATTGACATATTACATAATACATTTATATAATACGTCAATGATGAATGACATAACCTGAATTACCTGCAAACTACATTCAAATTATTTCTATTTCACATTAAATCAAAATTACTCACTTTGTATTGTAACTAACTCTTAGTTAGAGATATGAATATTATTTTTACTAATATTCTGAGGAAATATATTGCACTTTTACTAGCTGTCACTACTGTCAGACCAGCAAACAAAACAACAGACCGCAACAATGTTCTTGTTTGACGTTGCCCCGCTTATCTATCTTTCCTTTTCTAAGGTGAGCGCCAATTCCTCTCTCTCTACGTTGGGTCCATTTATGTAATATGTCAATGATCAGGTGTGATTCAAATTTAATCGGGCGTGAGTTACATGTTTTCTTCTATTTTGTCACTTTACATTCTTGTTATTGTATGTCCAATTATGCCATCCACAGTATTTTTTTTTTGCAAAAAAAATGGTGTTATTGTTGTACCTAAAATTGTATACACAGTTGCTTCGATTTCACTAAATATACATATCTTTAAACCCGTTTGATACGATCATAATTTTATTAACAAATTTGCTACCAAATTTATAATGATATTTGTGATGGAATATAACATCCTATTTGTCCATGAACATTCGTTTCCAATGAAACCAATTTGTTACCTAACTTATTACCAATTTGTTAACAAATTTGATATCAACTTATGACTGTGTTAAATAGGCTAGGCTTAAATGTACATAGAAATAATTACGTGACCAGAACGTGAGCCGCTGGGCGTGATCAGGCGTGAGCGCCAAAATAAATTCGTGAGTGTGAGTGATCGTGAATCAAACAAGAAGTCGTGCGTGATTGGTCATGATTACATTTTTAGTTACGTGAGCGTACGTGACCGTGAATAAAAAGTTACTCACGCGCCCACGTTTAGTCACAACTATTGCTATCTTTCTCGCGCAGCTTACCACAGAAACTGGTACGAGAAAGATAGCTACAGATTTCGTTAAAAATAAAATGCAGTGAACTATAAACAATTCTGACTTCTTAATTCTATGAATAGTACGAATTGCTTCAAAATTAAACGAACTTTCATTTCAAATAATAAAAAAATTGAGTGTAGGACCCTATTCTATGGACAAAATTAAATAATAATTATACTACATTTTATTATTTTCGAACTAATATTTATACAAACAATAAAATAAAAATCCCTGAATATAACAAAAATAAACAAAAAAAGAATTAATTGTTCAAAAATCTAAAAATTTGTACACTGTCACTGTGTCGACACCTAATTTTAGGTTATTACCCAAAATTGACAATTTTTGGTGTCTCTTTCAACGCAGAAAAGAGATATCAACATGAGATATCAAAATTTGGAAAACTCATTAATTTTTTTGGAATATTCTTGCTATGTATGTTCCAGTAGCATCAAATAACATTGAAATGAAAATAAGTATTTAAATTTAAAGTAATTTAATTCCTCTACTGTTACTAGTAGTACGCATGTTATGGTATGACTAGCGATTGAAAGTTGACGTTTAAATTATTTTATAGATGTGGTTTGTTTTGAAACCCTAAAGAAGAATAGAATTGTCCGAAATATTCAAATATAATTTTTTTGCATTAACCCATTAAAATACTGGACTAGGAAAGCACAGAAACCCATTACTATATCTGGCTGAAAATAAATGGCCGACCAGGGTAACTGAATATTAAAACAGGGGTGCGTTTAAAATATTTCAAACATTTCTTTAATTGTGTCAGCTCTTACATGGTGGTGAAACTTATTATTCATTTTAATTATTGAAAATACGTGGTTTTAAGTTTCACAATTATTTTATTTTGATTACCAGTTTCGCTACAACATTAGCATCATCAGATCTTCCTTAACGTAAAATAATAAATATATAAATATGTCTTTCTAACATAGGTCAATCAGGAAGAAATATTAATATAAGGGTAAATGAACACAAAAAAATCATATTTAAACTAAAAGTCTGACTCAACATTTTCCAATCATTTAATAGAAGAAAATCATACTAGCAGTTTTAATCCCGAAATATTACATATAGAAACTAAAGGACCAAGATTATATTTTTTAGAAGCTATAGAAATTGGTAAAGCAATAAAGAATAATGAAAATATTCTAAATGAACAGACAAGTCTTAATAATTCACCGTTAATGAAGTTTTAGAAACATTATAAAATTTGTGTGATAATTTATTTGTTTATATTAATATTTTTGAACGTTGTAATTTTTTTTAAATAATTTTCAAAAAATCAAAATACGAAAAATGTTAAAAAACAATTATTGACATATTGACATTTCGTTTATATTTATTTAATATAATTTAGACATATTTATATATTTATTATTTTACGTTAAGGAAGATCTGATGATGCCAATGTTGTAGCGAAACTGGTAATCAAAATAAAATAATTGTGAAACTCAAAACCACGTATTTTCAATAATTAAAATGAATATTTCAAACATTTTTAGATTATATTAATTATACCAAAATATTTTTTAGTTTACCAATTCTATGATATAGGATTATTTTTAATTTCCTCTAACAGTAATTCCGACTCGAGGATTGCTTACACTTCAGACGAACAAACTAGAAATTGCGGTATTAAATTTTTTAAATACATTCCTGATTCCTGTTGCTAAGGTCATTTTAAATGCCTCCTGGTTTAGAGTACAATTATAATCTTCTGTAACGGAATACATATGGGTCAGTTTCCTTTCAAATCAAATATAGGGAAATGTTTTCGAAAGAAATCACATCTATTAAATAATCTAAACGTCAACTTTTATTCGCTAGTCATAATATATAAAGTTTTTAAGTCGTTTTGGGTATGGTATACTCCATCAATTTATTTATAAAATTACCAGCAAGCAAGAACAGAAAATACTCGTATACTATTAGGTCAGATCCTGAGTAAACGTCGTTTTTGTAACTTTTATATAAATTTCCAAAATAAAACATATAAACACAGTGAGATTCGTAACACTTTTTTCTTAGTATATTTTCACACCATATTTCCATTTTGAGGTATGTCATACCCCACCACACAAACGAAGGGTTAATGAGTATTGAAGCAATGGTTTCTAAAATGTCGTCTTGCTCGTAACTGTTTATTATTGTACAAATTTTATAACTTTTTCAATTTAAATATCAAAATGTAAATTAAAATATAAATTTGTAATTAACCAAATTTTATGAAATGATGATAAATATAATTCATATATAAAACATCTGAGTATTTGTATTCGTCGAAAAATAAAATTTAAACCAATTATACGGATTAATAATTAAATTGGATTATTGAAAATTTTGAACATTTTGTGCAAAATGAGTATGATTAAGAATTTTGGGGTAATAACTCCAACATTGATAGAACTACAAACATTTCAGTAGGTATACATTTTAGATTCTGCACGTGAAACTACGTAAGTATGCAGATAAAGGGGTTGAGTAGTACTTACTATTAATATAAAATTAAAACTATTACTAGAGAATATTGGAGATGATAAGTTTTTATCAAATATATTAAGTTACGTGGGTATACATTTAATTGGAGCTATAGGGGTTAAATATATTACTTGATAAGGATAATATTCTAATACAGGAAAAGGTAAATTTTATATGCTTATCTTATTTATACAAAAAAACACGTCTTAAGTATTTTAGGTCTCATTAAAGTCCAACTTCCTTATTAACAGATAAAAACAAACTATGTTCAAGATACCTTTGATTACTATATCTAAACAACTTCAATAACTAACATTAGTTTTGCCTATCTTATATGCGATACACTCATCTTGTATCTATGATGTCCGGTGTAACCAAGCACCGTCGAAGGTTTATCGTTGCCCTAGGCAACTTGAGAAGCGGGTTCTTTAAAGTTTACACTTGGGAGTGGAGAGGAGAATGAGAAAAAAAGGAGAGAAGCATTGAAAAGATGCAGAGAACTGCATACAAAAGAGAGAGATGCAATGGTGGAGATATTAGAAAGATGGAGATAGAATAGATGCTGTTAGATACAGGTGCATAAAAAAGGGTAATGGGGTAAAAAATTAATTTGTGAATGAAAACAAAATAAAACTATGAATATGTCATCAAGGTTTTTTATAATATATTTTGAATGTAGAGGATCGTTGCAAAAAAATCATCTCATGAATATTCATAGCTGCAGTGAAGAGAGTACCGCTGGAGTTATTTTGTCGGTTTCATTTGGAATAACTAGGTGCATTCAATCTTCTATTGTTTCATTTTTTCTACAAAATAATTTATATACGAATATTAAGCCTTTACGTGCATATTATATTACTAAGATTACATTACATGAAAATGTTTACATGTCCACAGATAGCAAAACGATTTCGGCACATGCGCATTTGGCTAATATAAGCAGTCTTGTGACTGATCTAGATCTTTTGATCTATATCACTGATCTCAATCATTTAGTATGGTTTTCGATCTGATCTAGATCCTTTTATGTATTCATGTTTGATGTGGATGCAGATCTAAGAATTATATAATCTATGATCTTTAAAAAAATCAAATATACGGGAATATAAGGGAAACTTGGATAAAATTGGGGAAGACGAAAATTATTTCTTTACGTACTTAACAGTTTAAGCCATGTCAAATGCGAAAACAAATACAAAAATTTGAAACCAGAAAACCCAGGAACAAATGGGTTGTAATTTATTTAACTCACTTAAAAAATTCAATGGCATATAATGATTGTTTCGACATTTCGACAATTCTAATATTTAAAATTATTTTTCATTCTGTTTCGTTAATTCAGCATTAATAAAATTAAGTACTTATGTATCTAATTTCCTTCTTATGTGGAAGGCATACGGCTACGTATATTATTTTTAATTAATTTACTGTTTGCATTCCTATTTCATTAATAAAAAAGAAATACTGGTCTTTTTTATGATCAAAGAAAAACAGATCCCAAATTCCTGATTTGATCTGAAAAAAAAATCCGATTGCAAAAACTGACCTATGATTTGATCTAGAACATATTAATTGTAAAGATCTTGATCTTGGTTTGGGTCCTTTATAAATTGATTTGTCACAACATTGGATATGTGACAAATCCTCTTCACTCCAAATATTTCGTTTTGATATTTTTTACTTCGTACTGCGTACCACTACCACTTCTCACATAAACCACACAACTGTTAGTTTAATTGTTGGTTAGTAACACAAAACAACGGCAGAAACAATATCGAATTGAATTTTACTTAGGTAGGTGTTTACATAAAAAGTTTTGAATCTAGTTTTCAAGTCAAACCCACGAATCTTAGTTTTGGTACATATCTCAAAAACGTTTTGACACTGTATACATGGCGTTTTCTAAATTAAAAAGTTTTCAAAACTGCTTGTAAACTTAAACTTAATATTTATTTATGTTATAAGGTTTGTAAAATCAATCATTATTACTATGTTTATATGCAGTTTTGAATATGGTTTGAGTTTTAGTCAAAATCAGGCGAAACTGTTTACATGCAATTTTCAAAACAGGTTTACAGACTGATTTGAAAACAGTTTCGGCACATGCGCATTTGGCTGATGTAAGTGATAGATTCTCTTCACTCTAAAATCTTCATTTTGCCAGTATTCCAAATATTTTTCATACTCTGTACCACTACGCACTAAAACTACACAACTGCAAGTTTATTTGTAGGTTAGTAACACAAAGCGACAGAAACGCTGTGCTATGTAAGCACGCGCAATATGAAAACTGAATTTTAAGTGTTTACATGAGTAGTTTTGAAATTAGTTTTCAAGTCAAACCCATAAATTTTAGTTTTGGTTTGAGATAATTCATAACCGATTTGACGCTGTATACATGGCGTTTTCAAGAGAAAAAACGTTTTAAAAACGGTTTGAAAACTACATGTAAACTCGGTATACGATACTAATCGTAGTCGTGAAAATTATCAATAGGTCTGTTTGGCAGTAAACCTTAGACTCAGAGTAGTGATACGAACAAACCTAATAATTTATAACCCAACGTGTTATGATCCGTATTAAATACTTTTTACGTATCTTATAAATATAAATAAGTGCTTTACTCATTCTTTGGAAGCCGTAAAGTAACTTTTTTTTGACATCTTTCAAAGACTAGTTTAAGGCCGCTATTACCTCACGACCGCTTTTACCTCACGGCCACATTTACTTCACAGCCTCTAGAGTCTTTCGTTTGTTTACATAGCAAATAAATTTAGTGTTGTATAATTTGCAGTTTCATCATTTACTTTTAGGTTATAAAAAGATTGAGAGTAAGTAGATTGTTTTTTGGGTTATCCAGATGATAGTATTCTGCATGACTGCATGTGACATAAATCAATCAGTTATGAAATATATTATTAAATAAAAATTAGCTCCACCTGAATATCTGGTCTGAGACCCGTGTCAAAACTCTCAGTTGTCATCCTTTCTCAGCGGCCATGACTTTATGCATAAATACTAAATTATTCGTACCTACATACTGTTTTGTTATGAAAACAGCCATTTTTTTACTTTTTGTATATGTAACAGTCTCATGTTCTTCTTTTTTAAAAAAAGTGGGACAGTAAAGGTATGTTGTAAATTGCATTTTTGTTTTATCATATTTTACATGATAATAGCCTCTGATTAAAACTGGCATGAGTTTCATTTATAATCCTTTGATTAAAATAAAATCACAGCGCGATTAATTAATTGTATAATCCTCATGCGAGATACTGAATAAAATAAAACAAACCTTGATGTCTGGTAACGAGCATGTATGTATTTTTAAACTGCAGGTATCTGCATAAAACCTGGAATTAAATGATTAGTACATGAAATAAATACAACTTATAATTTTTATTTCGAAAAATACATTTCGAAATACCATTGACATTAGAGTAATGAAATAAATTGTAATAGTAATGCTCACAGAGAAATATCAGAGGGAACTAATTTATTTAAATAAATTCATGCGTAGAAACATAAAATGCGAAGTACCAATTAGGTAATTACATACGTAGATAAACATATTCCCGTATGTCTATATGTAATTACAGATGCTTGGTCATATAAGTTTACTACTTGAAATATTATATAAACATACATACTGAAGGACGTATTAGAGAATGTGATGACGATTCCAAGAAATATAAGTTTTCTCGGACATTCTTCACATAACTTTAGCTATTGTACAGGATATTTCTCATAGAACTAATATGTTGTATAGGTCATATGAAGAATTTTATTTATATTTATTGCAGAAACTTTTTTTTGTTGCAGGATCGAGGAGTATCAGAAGACTATTCCAGAAGCATCGAATGTAAGTTTTAATATTTATTTTAGTACTATATCTCCCATTACACATGCGCACAACAAGTAACATTGATGTTGTATGATTAGTAAAATATAGTACCAATACGCTGTCGACTGACATTCTCCTGAAAAAATATATCTACTAAAATGGGTCATAAAATAAACAATATTAATTATTGAATAAATTATAAATACTCGTTTATTGTCACGGTGATACACGTTACTGACAAATGTATATAAATAAAAAAGACATTAATCCGAGTTTATGGTTTTTTGCTCATAAAACAATTTTTCTGTCAACATTTATTATAGATATTTATTAATTCTAAAAGTATTTAAATATTTTAAGTTACATACTTTATTTTTACCTTCCGTCATACCTTTATGTAAGGAAGGTATTGTTTTTTGTCAAAAAATTCGATGTTTTGGAGTCCCTAGAATACGATTTTACTATTTTTGCGATGATGCCTGTATGTCTGTGTGGTGTATGTATGTAAGTATGTGACAATTTTTTCTCCGTCGATAACTCTAAGACTACAATTCTAAAAACTATAATTCTTTCGTATTCCTCTTCGTTACATCCATATGAAAAGCTGATTAGATTTTGATTATAATTGGTCGACTCTTATTTGAAGATTTTAACAGTTTTTTTTGAAAAAACGCTGTCAAATATCATTTTTTCACATTTAATGTTATTATAAATATTAAAGAATATTTTATTCTCTATACGATTTGATTACATTTAATACTTATATTCAATGGATATTGAGTTAAAAAATTATAAAGAAATAAAATTTTATAAAGGAGCCAGCTATGCAATAACACTGGAAACAGCTAATATATTTAAAAAAATTCTGATAGACAGAAACTTTCTGTATGGAATTTGTACAAAATATATGGAACGGAGGGAAGGTAATGTACTGGAAATATAGAATCTTTCACAAGGAACTATCTGTATGGAATTTGTATAAAATACATAGAACTGACGGAAGGTAATGTGTTGGCCTCGGTTGGCCACATCAGATTTATATACTTATGTTACGAGAATTGATGCGTCACTATCAAGCATCTACATACATATTTACAATTTTGCTTGAGTCTCCTTAAATTTTTTATTTTATTTCATTTGTAATAACGCAAATTTATATAGTTATTACAAATATGCACTTTTTAAAGAGGGTGCACAAAGTGCCCTGTGCGCATATTTGTTACAAAAAAGAAGCGCGCCCATTTAAGGGTTAAATTAAATTTAGTTACAATATTTTTTAAATATTAAACATCTATCTATTTAGAGCTTACATACAGCTTTTCTTTTCTCCGCTTACCCTTTTCCCACCGGACTCACCGAGTCGCAATGTTTTACCACTGTCGTACTGCCGATTAGATTTCAGCCATTGCCCATTGCTACATTTATTTAAGATGTATAAGTGGCCAGCTTATAGCATCAGAGTGTGATAAATACAAGTAACTGTATTATTTTTTGGTTGATGTTATTTTTATTCTTTCGGGTTTGTGCTAACCTACTAAGTGGGAAATGTGTAATTTTATGTATGTATGTATTTATGTTTTTACGGCAAATCATATTTTCTCGGTCAACGGGAACGAAATGCACGGAAGATGGTTCGAGTGACGCCATATAGTTGCCGCCAAATAATAAGAACGGATTGGAGATTTCTACACTGTTGCTAATTCAGTAGCAATGTTGAAAGTTATGAAGAAGTGGCAACACCGAAGAGCAAGGGAAGAGAAAAAGTTCAACATAAGTCCATATTTATTTGACGGCGACTATGGAAGATGTGCGCTAACCCGTTCGGTCACAAAACCGCCTAAATTGTACCTTAAATTTATCAAAATAAATTGAGAGCCAAGTATTTCAATGATCCTTATTATAACCCAACCTAACCTAACCTAACCTAAAATTTAGCAAAATAAATTGAGAGCCAAGTATTTCAGTGATCCTTATTGTAATACGAGTAGTTTGCGTAATGGGGTATTCCGGTGATATGGAAATAATGCAAAATAATAACTTTTTTCTATAGTTTACATCTTCATAAAGTAGGAATATATAATAAAACATGTTATTAAAAACTTTTAATTCATAATTTAATGTTAGAAAATTGAAATTTTTACAGCTCTAGAAACGTCCTTGAAATTTGTGACGTGAAATTGATAATTTGTTGCTCATTTCACGGTAGATATTTACGTTTAGAATCATAGATGGTGCCAGTAGTTAACACGCGCGTACATTTCTTGTTTGTCATTTCGTCCACTTTATTTGCAGCAATTCTCGAACAAAACATACCTTCGGCTTTTCACATTACGTATTTCTGCACTCACGTATTGTGAGTTATGGAGAAAATAATCATTTACCATGGCAGAACCCACAGCAGGTTACCAGAATCAGTCTTTGTATAATCAGGTTCCATAATTATGAAATATTACTCGTATTTTTACCACAAACAAACTCTGTAATACACGCTGCTACTGAAACCATGTGCAAAAAAGCAAATGGCTGTCATGAACATGTGGATTTAGACGCTGAAGTTTGTTGCAGATGTCACTATCGATTTGACGTCATAAGCGCGCCAATGACGAGAAAATTTGAATTGCGATGAAATTTTTAAAAATTCATATCTCACGTGATGTATCCATTTTCTTACTCAAAATTAGATATTCAGAGTCCTACTGGTATGTACTAATGAAAAAAAATATTTTTAAAAAATGTCGGAATACCCCATTGAGCCGTAGGCGAGTTACGCAAAGTATGAGTATTACAAATGGACATTGTAATACGTGTTTTTCATACTTTTAACCTATTTCGCATTAATATACTTTTATTTCAAAATTATTAATGAAAAAAATATTAAAATATCAAGGTTGTTAACACCAACAGTTTCAATAAACATTTAAAATTTACAGCCCAACCAGTTTTAGGTGGCAGTCCTCGCTGGTGTGACTAGCATTGTTTTAGCTCTGTCAATCGTTTATGGATCATTTTAGAGAAAAATACTTTAAATAAAAGATATGTAGAATTAATTTTTGTATAACTAAAGAAATAAAAAAATTAAAACACTTTTTTTGCGAGAACATTCATAATAATAATAATAACAATAATAATAATTATAATAATAATAATAATAATAATAATAATAATAATAATAATAATAATAATAATAATAATAATAATAATAATAATAATAATAATAATAATAATAATAATAATAATAATAATAATAATAATAGTAATAATGTATCTATGTTTAGCGAGGAATATTTGAATTATCCTTGACGACATTTAACTGATAGTATATTTTAACAAAATGTAAGTTTCTTATGGATTTTCGGTCCTTAAAATTAATGGTATTTTTTCAACGTATTAACATTATTTTTACCCTAATAAATGTATCAATAAATATGTAGATTGCCGACCTAGATAGCGCAGGTGGTAGCGATAGCGTTTCATAAATCGAAGGTCCTGGGTAGGGCATATTTGTTTTCCACTTTATCATTTAATTTTCATCAATACCATCGGCTGCTTATGACAGCAGTTTTACTTTCATATATAAAAAAAAACACTTTAAAAATAAGTTACTCTCCCTCTTTATATATTTTGCCAGTCTAGTTTGAAATACTAGATATTTACATCTGGTCACAGAAGTAAGACAATTTCCGGTTTATTTAATTGGGGGGGACGTGAAGTCCTCTCGTGGCCGCGTGCCTGAGTGTCAGGTCGCGAATCTGGGGAACCGGGTTCGATCCCGACCGGCGCCAAATATTTCGAATTTTAAATGGCACAAAATTGACCCCTGTGCTGCACTCTCCGCGCCAACAATGAGTGCTCGTGAGGTAACGCCTGGTAAGCGCCCGCACGGTGCAAATATTTCATCATTATCAATATCTGTGTACAAAGCAGTTTGGCACACCCAGTAATGGGTAAAAAGCCGTGATGATATATTTATTTATTTATTTATTTAAGTCCTCTTATAGATAAACAAAATCCCTCATTTGATCAAAGTCGTAATTTTTATAGTTTTTTATATAGTAATGGAAAAAGACGAAAAATCATCAAATTTGATAATCTATACCTCGGATACAGTTGAGAATTGGACTTTGTGGATGACTGACTGAGACTTACTTTTAACTGTACTATCATCCCTGAAAATTTGATCCATAAGTATAGAAACAACCTGTATACTTTATATTATTTTTAGGTATAATAATATGTTTAGCTAACAATATTGTTTATAAATTGTACAAATGCGAGAGAAAAATCAGCTGACGCCGGGGTTCGAACCCGGGACCTCCAAATCTCTAGTCTGGAGCTCTACCAACTGAGCTACGCCAACCCTAGCGTCAACTGAAACATTATCTCTCACTTGTATAGTAAAGTCTAATGTGGCATCGTATCAAAGACTTCTCTTTAAGAGCTATTGACAATGATTACGTCCACGAGCGACTTTGATAATTTAAGGATAATTATACCGATGGTTAAATTGAAGATTGATGCTATAGAAGCGTGTAATTAAAGTATTACTACTAAGATAAATTGTACAAATGCGAGAGAAAAATCAGCTGACGCCGGGGTTCGAACCCGGGACCTCCAAATCTCTAGTCTGGAGCTCTACCAACTGAGCTACGCCAACCCTAGCGTCAACTGAAACATTATCTCTCACTTGTATAGTAAAGTCTAAAGTGGCATCGTATCAAAGACTTCTCTTTAAGAGCTATTGACAATGATTACGTCCACGAGCGACTTTGATAATTTAAGGATAATTATACCGATGGTTAAATTGAAGAAGGTATAATTATCCTTAAATTATCAAAGTCGCTCGTGGACGTAATCATTGTCAATAGCTCTTAAAGAGAAGTCTTTGATACGATGCCACTTTAGACTTTACTATACAAGTGAGAGATAATGTTTCAGTTGACGCTAGGGTTGGCGTAGCTCAGTTGGTAGAGCTCCAGACTAGAGATTTGGAGGTCCCGGGTTCGAACCCCGGCGTCAGCTGATTTTTCTCTCGCATTTGTACAATTTATCTTAGTAGTAATACTTTAATTACACGCTTCTATAGCATCACTCTTCAATTTAACCATCGGTATAATTATCCTTAAATTATCAAAGTCGCTCGTGGACGTAATCATTGTCAATAGCTCTTAAAGAGAAGTCTTTGATACGATGCCACTTTAGACTTTACTATACAAGTGAGAGATAATGTTTCAGTTGACGCTAGGGTTGGCGTAGCTCAGTTGGTAGAGCTCCAGACTAGAGATTTGGAGGTCCCGGGTTCGAACCCCGGCGTCAGCTGATTTTTCTCTCGCATTTGTACAATTTATTTTAGTAGTAATACTTTAATTACACGCTTCTATAGCATCACTCTTCAATTTAATATTGTTTGTGTTTTGTTTCTAGGTTTAAATGAAAGTGTATTGAAAAAAAGTTTTTGAGTTTCTATGTCTTATGTCTCTGGCCATCACTATATAATCAACCCCTCATGCTGGTTAAAATAGAATTGAAGCATAACTAAATAATTGTAATGGTATTTGAGTTGATAGAACTTAACCTATTATTTACTGGAATGATAATGATAATGTAGCAAAGAGAGAAAGATTACTATGTTGGTTTTACGATTTATATGTTATATAAATTATTGCTTTCAATCATACATCGCAAATGCATCACACATCTAATGACTTTTGCCAGATATATAATTTCCTCAATTACACGTTGCGTGTGTAACACAAATTGTATTTCCATTTTTCCCACGTAAATAATACGACTATTTTATTCATAATTTACAATTATGTTTCCTACAACATTAATAAAAAAGAAATCTTTGGAGACGTAGTTAAACATCTGCAACTTATATAAGAAAACATCATCAACACTACCGGTTTGTTGATGCAAAAAACATATTAAAAATCCTAAGGCCGGTGTTTACAAGGAAATCTCATTGAGAAGCAATTTTGGTTTATATGTCAGTGTAATATTGTTTGATGATTCAGCAGAGTATAATGATATTAAGTGGGTTATGATATTAAGGACAATCTAATTTTTTATAATGAATAGACATATTGTTAAAAATTCGCAGTAAAGTTGTTAAGTTTAACCTTTTCATTTTGAATATTAAAACCTATGATATGGCCAACACATTACCTTCCGCTAATTATATGTATTTTATGTAAATTCCTTACAGATAGATTCCTGCAAAAAATATACATATATTTGCAATAAAATTATTTCTAAATGTAAATTAAACTTAACACTAACATCTGTCAATTAGAAATATTTGTTTCCTTGAATTTTAATTTCTTTTTAATATTTTACCTCTATTAAACCGTTCTTTATTTACAATAAAATAAAATTTCAAAAATAGTTATTTGTATCACTAGGCCAGAAACTGAACATTTGCAAGAGCGAGTTTATTTTGACAAATGCGTGATTTCGCAAAACAGTTTGTGGGCATGTGATACACAAGATTTTTTGTGTCGACTTCTCCATAAATTCTTCGTACTACACTTTATTCTATTTTACATAACCTAAAAAAATGAACCTATATTTTTATCGGTTTTACATTGAAGTTTAATTATAATTACTTACATTTGCGCTTAATGCGTAATTATTTTATATTTATTGACAATATATCATACAAACATTAGTTATACATGGTGTCCCAGGACGAGCTTACGCTATCGTTTGGTATCTAGGGGTTTTCCGACATGACCGTTTCAACTAAAATATTTTCAAAGCAGTAGCATTTCTGGTTTAATCGGAAGTAGACCCTAACTTTCTTATTTTAAATGGAATGCTATATTTTTTATTTTACCATTGAATTCAGCAGAAAATTTTACATATGAACCCATAAAAAAATTACTCATGCTCAACCACTTCCGGCGTCATTCAACTTTTTTTGATTTTTCATCTAAAAACGGCCACTTCTTTATCACTCTATATCTCGAGAACGGAATCGAATTTCTATAATCTGTAAAAACAGTTTTATAAAGAAAGCTTTTGTTTACAATGGCAAAAATTAATAATTGACTATTTTTGAAAATTGTAATTTCTACGTTAACGTAAAGTTGCAGTTCACAAAATTCAAAAATTTCAATTTTTTAAATGAAATACCCCATTTTTTATTATTTGAATGAATTATTCGTTGAAAAATAGGGGTAGTTTGTGTAGCATGTCCTATGCTGAAAGTTGATAGATTTTTAGTAAAATGGAAAATATTTAAATTGCATACGTTAGTATTTGTTTTTCCACCATAGCCCACTTCAATTAAATTTAATAACTAATGTAAATAAATACAAATTAAATATATTAAAGATTTTTATTTGCAATAAAGTTATTATTGTTTCGACTATTTTTACGGTTCTGGAAATGAAAAGTTATAAACAATATCATATTCGGATGCATTTTTTTTTCTGTTGCAAAAACCTGAATACAATTTTGCTCTAAAATAATTAAGAGAGCAAATAACTGCACTTGAAGATTTTACCATTGAAACTACTATGCTGCGTCGTCCAAGTCACCATCCTGTATATATATTTTATATATTTTCATTGAGGGATGGCGGAAACTCATAATTGTATCACGTGAAGTTAGTTGTAAATTGTAGTTACAAAACAAACTAGTCCTAAATTTGAAATTTATAATTAATCTATACGAGATGACAGCAATGACAGCATATTATTATTTTTATGACAAAATTTAGTTATTTAAGTTACAATAATTAAAGATTTAGCCCTAAAATTTGTAAACATCTAATTCTTGTGTTGGAAATAATCTTAAATTGAGTTATCACCTGAACAGTAACGCCAACTCCTTTTGCCGGCCTAAGTCAGCAATAGCGCATTTCTGGACGATTTTCAGTTCTGTAATAGTAGTCAAATTGGACAGAGGTACGAAAATTATATTTAACTGCGTTTTTCCAAGAAAAACTGTTAAGGTCCGCTCCTACCAGCTCTAGATAAAGTAATAGTTAGTGATAACGAATGGTTACATATGTTGCAAAATTGTTCTTACCACCTTTGGTTGGTGTTAACTGGAAGTTAAAACTCTTGTTCGCATCGCTTCTAGCCTTCAATTTAATTCTTAACTAAGGGTTAATAAACAGTCAATTGTACTAGAAGTAGTAGAAGCAGGCCTAAGAGCTTCATATGAGAGTACTCCGCCGGTTGACCAATCAAAATCTAATCAACCGTTCATAATGTACTTATGTAAAAATGAGGAATACGAAACAATTGTAATTTTTGGAATTATAGTATTGAAGTACCAGAGATGTACTGTCGTAAAAATAGTCAAAATGTTTTTTTCCTGGGATTCCAAAGCGTGTATATTCATTAAAAACTCAGCAATGAATTTTTGACCAAAGACAATACCTTTCTTACCTATTGGCGAAAGAAGCTAAAATAGATATAGAAAACAGTGAAAGACATTATCCCATCTTTCTTATTATAAAAAAATTAACCTTTCGAGTGCACAAGGGCGTTACTTTGGCCCCAGACTCAATCATAATTTAAATAAATTTTTAAATATAAAATCTCTCATTTTTCAAACAAATATCATATTTTCCAATAATAATAAGACAATATCATTCATTTTTGTTAATATTTACAATAAAAGTAGTCGTTTTGGGCTTACTTTGACCTTATATCCTACATGCATTTATTGTTATTTGAAATTTTACGAATTTTAGTGATACGCAATTTGAAATATTGTCAAAAGTGCTGTATTGACTCGTAATTCAAAAAGTATGGGAATGGTCATCTTCAACGAAAAATTTCAAAGGATATATAGTTAATTTTTGAGTGCAATTGAAGTAATGTCTGATATGTGACTTCTACGAGTTCTATGGTACAAAAATATTGTCATTACCGAAATCCATCTGACGTAGATTGGCGCATTCATTAATTTAAAAAATGCGTTATGATAAATTGATTTATTTTAATTTTTAAAACGTCAAAGCATCTAATTTAAATTTCAACACTTTTAAAACTTTTCATTATGAATTTTAACTAACTATAGAAACGCATAACCTATAATAAAATACATATCGGAATACTAGTTAATTGTGATCGTAAATAATATATGTTGTCCTATATTTTAAGCTCTTCAGTATTCATTATATCGTTATTCGATGTTCATGTCATTACTTCTTCCATTTTCTATTATACCACACTACACCGAGCGTAACAAAGCATATTTTCCGTACCTTCCTACGTTGGTTTCGAATAATTCATAACGAACATTATTATAAAAATATTACCGAGAAATTGATATAGAAATGTTATTCCTTTTCCAATATTTTTGCAAAAGCAGGAAATAATGTACGTGTCTTTAGTTTTTTCTAGGTCATTTGAGTCGTTGTATGTATGTGCTTACCATTTCTTGATTCTTCTGGAGAGCGATTCTAATTCATTGGAGACTTGTCTCAATTAATGTAGTCATATTTATTACCATAGTTAGTTATAGGGATTTAATTTTATAGTTTGGTATAAGGTATGAAATATTGAAGATAAAATAAATTTTCTTTTACATATAGAAGAATAAATAGTATATTGTGATATTAGGAGTAAAAGTAATACTTTGTGTAGCGAGCATGGAAGTTAGCACGACGAGAGAAGCGAGTCAGACAATTACATGCGAGGCACACAAAGACACTTTTATTCCAAATCACACATGATTTTTTTTTAAACGCACTACCTTTCTTTTTATTCGCTAATTCTATGTAGTTTCTATGGATATTTATTGATTTTATTTCTACCTTGTGAATCAAGTTACAAAAAATGCCATTTCTACGACGTTTGAAAAAAAAAATTATTCAGAATTAACATGTAATGAATTAGAAAATGTTTGTATTTTGTTATATTCAATTTTTCGTTCTACTATTATTAATATTATTATTAATATGACAAGTTCTTCCTTTTAAACTTTTCCATTCTTTATTGGGTAAGTTCAAGCGACACAAAATTATCCTAAATATATAACCAACACAAAAAAAAAATATATATTCGACACTTTTTATATCTACCTAAAAAATTTAAACCCTAAATTCTGACGTCATTAATAGATATAATGCGTCAGTTTCAAGTGAGTTTGATTTTTTTACCTCTAGACAGCTGTTATGATCACAATGGCTGGTAGCACGAGCGTAGTTGTAACACCGGTGTCATCTATAGTAAAAATATTTTTGCAGAGGAGACACGTCATCAAAACATTACAAAATGAAAAAAAAAACTGTAGCAATGGCCGAGTGATGTGTATGTTTAGCAAAACGAAGAAAATAAATACGATTTTTGCACACTATAAGAAAAGTACATTTTGATTAAATTAATCGAACATAATGTTTTTCACGCATTTCTAATTTAATTAAAATAATTGAAGTTCATTTTTTCACCAATGGTTGGCATTACTGGATTTGAAAATTTATACGTTCACATGACATGCATTGTCGAAGTGGTGTTCTGTCATTCGTATAACAGTAATTTTTGTAGGTTATGTTCATTTTGAACAAAAATTGTGACTGATATTAATGGATAAAAGGAGATAATTGCAACAAATATTCTGATTTTCTTTTAATTGCAAGTAGAAGTGGACAAAAGCGGTATTTGCTGCATTTACCGTCTTTATTTTAAGATTGCAAAAATTAGCATCGCACTTAAATACAATTGTGCAACATATATTACATTTTTTAAAATTAAATTAGTATACTATGTAAACCTAGTAACTTCGTGCCGTCATTATTTAGTTACAAAGTTTGATGACGTGCCTCCTCTGCATAAATATTTTTACTATAGAACCGTGTCAACGACATATACTTCAGGGTTATTAACAAAGTAAGTGTTGCCAATATACTGATTAAGCCGAAAATGTACTGATAGTCATATGCAATAAATTTGGCAGCATTATTTAAAATTGTTTAATCCGATTTGTTTCTCAACTTGTTTATAAGGTAAACAATTTAAAATAATGAAGCCAAATTTATTGAATATGGCTGTAAGTACGTATTGGCGACACTGATTCTGTTAACAACCCTGAAGTATGTGCCATGATATGGATCTGCTGTTACAACCACGCTCTTGATACGAGCCATTATGAATACATTGTTCATGATAGTTAGCCATCCATGTTTTAAACATAGTTATACTTGCTTGAATCTATAGATTATATACCAGTCAACATATCTACGGAAACAAGATAATTAACTTAGATTTTTTTCGTAAATATTGTGATTTTAATATTTACAATGACGGTATGCATCTTGCCGACTGCGCCATTTCAATATTTTGTATACAGATATAAATGACCACCAAGATGGTGTTATCGCCCTGTCATATTCAATACTTCATGTGGAAGAATATATATATATATATATATATATATATATATATATATATATATATATATATATATATATATATATACATCTAGCAAAGACATGTAAAAAATTCACTGACTTTAGTTTTATTGAACGTGGTCATCAAGTTTAGTAGGACTCTGTAGCTTAGGTGATAGAGCATGCATACTAAATATAACAGTGGAAGCTATGAATATTTCTCAAATCCTTGTCCGTTATTTAATGTTCCGAATATGTTAGCTAACTATCCAAGTTATTACAGTACTCATCCGTGCTTGATTGTATAGATTACATGCCGATGTATTTACTGTAAGAAGTCTATTGGTTTTTATTTTCTATTTTAGGCACTAGAATTTTGTTGAATATGGTCATCAAGTTTACAACACCATATAGCTAATAGTCGAAAATTCTTAATTAGAAGTATTGATTTGCTAGTAATAACAATATACTTTATTGTTTCATATACGAAATTTAATTGAATATTTTGTAGTTTGCCTTCAACAGTCACATTAAGATTGTTTATAGTCCCAATTAAACTCAAATCTTTTAAAAGAATTTCACAGATGTTTGACATAAATTGGACAAATTTAAAACCATGTTTGATTTTGTAAGAGTAAATTATAGGTTCACATTGTGCAGCCATCAATTATTAACTTATAGAAAACCTTATACATATATCTAAATGGGTCAAAATATATTGGTATATTTCAGAATTATTAGATATACTTACTATAATCGCGAACGAAACTTTCATTGGACATGTTCCGCAGTAACCGGTTAACTGGTTAATATTGGATAACTGAATAATCGAATAAATTTGGAGCATTACTTAGTAAATACATGTGTTAAACCCAAAAGACAGCAATGAAATGATCTTAGACCTTAGACAAAATAGGGGTTTCTAAGCCTACGAGTGTAAAAAAATACTTATTGGGATATCAATGTTCATCTTGTATAATAATAATAATCGATAATTTTCTGATATTTTTACCTGTATCCTAATATCAAAATGAAACTTTAATGCATTTGAACCGAGCGCTCAAAGTTCAGTATCAGCCATGTTTATGACGTGCTGGGCACTGACAAATGCTATTGGTTAATGGCTGTTCGAGCGCGCAAGCCGGGGGCTTGTATCTCCTTTGCCCCCTTCGCGCTGGTTTTGACATCGCACGAAACGACGTATAAAAAAATCTGGTGTGGCCAACACAATACCTACTGCCAATTACAGCCCAAGTCACAAAAAAGATTAAGCTAATCCTTATTTTTGGATTAGCGAATTTTACTCTAATTTTGGCAGTTTATTTCTTAAAATATAGTATAATCTACTCCAAGTAACTACCATTTTTGATAATAAAATGAAGATTAAATTTTAAATACCGGGATAGAAAAGAATTCACTAATCAAAAATGAGGATTAGCTTAAACTTATTTGCGAATCTTTAATTTTTATTAATCTAAATACATACCTATATATTTACTTATGCCGTAAACTAAATTGATTTCCTTTCCTATTGTTCTATTTACTTTTTTCTTTTTGAAATGTTACTATTATTAATTTGAAATTAGTTCTTTGACAGTGACATTTATCTGTCAGTTACATACATTTGAATAACTGCGTAACTAAGGAGTTTTGTTTGTTTAAAGCGTAGTATCCGGGATTTAAATTATACATAATTTTATAAATTTATCCATAAAATATGTACAAAAAGTATTCATGCAAATCTGCAGAAAATTTAATAATCTTTAATTTTTATAATAACATTAATCTCGAAAAAATAACATTTAAAGGTATTTTAAGCATGAGGTAAAGTACCATATCCGGTTATTCGATTTACACCAAAATCTAATGGACTCTTTCCATCATAGAAAAAGGTCGAAATACAAGGTTTAAAATTTTTCTGAATGATATTATTTGAGGTAGAGTGGAGGATCCACGCATACATACACACACACACACACACACGCACGCACGCACGCACGCACGCACACACACACACACACATCATCGTGAAAATGTTAAAATTGGATTCTAGAGACCTTAAAATGTGGCCATTTACCAAAATCTCGATATGCGATTTTTGGCACGATCCCTATTGGGATTTTCAAGTATCAAGAGATGGCGCTGATCGCAATAAACACTGGTTTTGTTGACGTGTGTCAACGTAGCATTTCTGTCAAGTGTATTTCTTTAGTTTTCGTATTATTTTCTCATTTATTAGTATTTTTTATTTATAATTCAAGTACGTATAATAGAGTTCTTGTAGTCATATAGTTGTAGTATCATGTAAATGTCAAATGTGTACCACTGTTTGCAGTACTAATATTTGCCGCTAGTTAGCGTTTTCTTATTTGAAAATCCCAATATCTCTTTTACCAAGGGTAGCGAGAGGTAAAAAAAAACAAACTTGGAAACCCCTATTGCGAGGAGCTGCATCGAGTTCCGTAGAGATCCCCTCAAAAAAGAAAAAGATCAAAATAATTCTAAAATTCAGTTAGAATAGCAAGAAATTATGTGAAATTTTAAAAAAATTGAAACCAAATAGTCGCATAGTACATACGCTTGCTTGTATTAGCTAAAGTGTAGTCACTTGTTTAAATTTCCAATTATGATGAGCCATTCTTAAATTCCACAAATTCCTATATAATCTCATTACTTGTGCTTAATCTGATATATTGATAATTGGATACATGCAAGCACTTCTTCATATTAATTCGAATAATAGAGTGGTTGAGTTAATAGAATTATGCTTCAACAGATCATTTGTAACCATCATCAAAAAGATGAATCTGCTCGTTCTAATTACACATTTATGTAATTAAATAATTAGAAACCGTGGAACTAATTAACATTGAACTCAGAATAAACACAGCACAACTGCAGAGCTGCACTGCTCGTTATTGGTTACCTCCGAAGCCTGCAGCCTGCAGCTACTACTTGAAATATAGCCGTGTTTCGAAACTGATACGGGAAAGACGCTGAGTTCATTCTTTTAAAGACCTTTGCAAATATTAATGGGAATGATACTGATCTATTTACTCCCACATATGTACAGAGCTTTTAACTAACAAGATAAATATTTGTTGATTAATGTTCGCAACTGAGCTTGGCTATTTGTAATTTATTTTCTTTGTGGTTTGAAAGTTGAAGGATCACGTTGAATGCCACGAGGTAACGCAGCCAAGAAAAATGTAAACAAGTAGTGAGATCGCAGTTGTCTAGAAATCTAAATCCGATATGCAAAGCTATATAAATAATATTCTGTTGGCGTCTGTGAGTCTGTATATATGTACGTGTTTGCGGGTCATGCTTGAATGACCAAATTTTTTATTGTAAATATAAACTAAATGAACGTAGACAGGATATTAGAAAGGCCTTATAGCGGAATTTGAGTCATTATCTTAAATTTCTATGAATTTATAGAACTGTAGCTTATATAAATTCTTCAAACCCCTTACTTGTAGATGTCAAGAAATGATATTCTAGACAACTATCTCTTTAATCTACTCGTATAACTGTCTTTTATAACTCGTAACAAAATACAATTTTTCTAAAATCGTGCGGAAAATAAGTGTTCAATTCAAAATGAGAGCGAGAAATAACCATTTTCCCCAGTAGTGGAAGAATAATTAAAATATTAGATTTTTATATTGTTGTGAAGAAAGCAACTGTCATGGTCGCTTAAAAATATCGTGCATAGCCGCTCAAGTCGTAGTTAATATGTAAAAAATTTAGATGATATATATACATAAAATAAAGTATTTCTCACTTAGTGGGTTAGCACAAACCCGAAACAAAAATAATAATAATATCAACCACAAAAATAATAATCACGCTCTCTTCAACAACATTCTTACTAACCTGACATCATACAACAAATATTCCTCACTCTTAACATATTATTATTACATAATATTGCATATAAAACTCTATGTAAATTCCAAAACTCCTTGATGCGCTTTTCATTTCAAAATCACTAATTGTCCACACTTATTACAAAAACAAATACAATTATTAATTTGAAAATGATTGAAAACATTGTATTTTCTCGACTTTATATTACTTCAATATTTAGATACAGCATTACAAGCGTATTATTTGAAGACATACTTCGTAAGATATTGTAACGTGATAGTACCTACGACATTTGGTCCGCAAGCCCCAGACCGGCGCGTGTGAGCCGATGCCTATGAATAGAAGCGTTCTAGTAGGTAGGAGGAGCCTAGGTAGGCGATCGATATCATAGTGCAGCGCGCGGTAGGCAGGCGACGCGTGGCGGGCCATTAGGTAAACACGGGGAAATAAGCGTAATTACCACCGCCTTGTTATATAGTTCGAGAAAAATATTAGATTAACTATATAAGTGACGTGCTTGTGTGCCGAGTCACAGTCACACGGAGAGTTAGTGCGTCAGAAAGACATTTACATAGGTAGTAAAAATTAAGGAGTATGTGAGTTTAGTAGCACATCAGTGTGGTGGTAAGCGTATGCAATTTAGTGTCGAGCGGAATGCTCGGGAAGTTACTGGTATACTGGCATAGCTGTGGAAGTGAATACTCGGTAGTTTTGAGGAGTATTGGGAAGCTAGGTATACGGGGACAGAAACGGCGAGTGGAATTGGATACTCGACAGTGGTGTTGAAGAGTTGTGGCATACAGACAGTTGCTGATACTGAAGCTGTGGAAGTTAGAACAATTAGACTGTTAGAAAGACAGTTAGTTAGATACATAAATATACAGTGAGGTGAAAGGAGTGAATTCTGTCCGGGTAAGAGTATACAGACGCTGTTGAGTCAGTTGAGTATATAGATTTCGACATAGACGCTGTTAAGGTCGGTAGGTCGGGCAGTTGAATGTAATATAAATAAATAGTGACATAAATAGTCGAAATAAATAATCAGTAATATCGTATAAATAAATAGTCGTGCGCATTGTTTAAATAAATGTATAGTGTTACTGCTTAACTAGTTAATTATACTCTTAATTAGTATTTAATATTTGTTTAATATTTGTAATTGTTATTGTTATTATCTTTTAAATATTTATTTTACCTTTAATAAACATCTATTTTAATGTTTAATTAATAATGATTCTTTGATTTTTATACTTCGCCTAAATATACAAAGACGTTACAATATTTAGGTTCTATAAAATGTTGCAATTATAGTTGCACATGACGCAATATTTTCATAAGAATGTCATTAAATCCTGTAATTTCACTTTTGACATCCATGAATTTTTGTAAAGTACGAATTGTAGTACTAAAATACCTAGTTAAGTTTATTGTTAGGAACAATAGCGTTGTTTTAAATAATGAAGAACCAACTTTGTATGAAGTATTAGTATTATTCATAATTTTGTTATTCCGGCAAAATACTTTAAAATGTCTATTTTTGTGCTATTATCCTGGGTTTCTTTATTTTAGATAATGAATGCATTTTATCTATGTACCTATATAAAATAAATGTTAGCAAATTTTATATATGCATATATTATGTCACTTGTCAATGACTACGTTACGTTTATCTCGACAATTCAAGCGGCTTCAAGTATATTACGACTTGAAAAATCCTTTTGGTTTATCTCAGCGGATTGAAAATAGGATTGAGTTAATTTCAATGTTCTTTAAATTCGTATCGACTAAAAGAAGTTAGTTAAATATTAGATTATACAGACAGACAGGGAGAGGAGTATGATCTAACTTTATGCTGGATACATAACCTCAAAATCTAAAAACTGACATGTTGTTATTCGTCTTCTCTTTGCAAATTTTTTAAAAAATATTTTTTTTTCATTACTCCAAATATTTTGCTTTTGGATAATTCTACTAAAGGGATTTACTAAATTCAAGCGGCTAGAAACGTCAACTTAGTCAATATGTAATAAAGGTGCATGAATTCTTATTTCCTGTAATACTCTAAACTAAATCAACTACACATTATAATACTTGTGTAATACTCTGATATTTTAATATATAAATAAAAATACTGACATACAGACTTTTCTATTTCTATAAGTATTTAGAGTCTATAGATCTTATAAAAATGTCTAGAATCTACCCAGTCCAGTAGCGCCAATAAGGCTTACATTTTAAACGACCCTGAAAAAAATTGCAAATTGAAATTTTCTTATCAATACATAATTATTCATTTGACATTTCAACACAATATTATCAATTAAAGGAACGCTTAAATTTTTTTTACTACACTATCGAAACCGGGCAATATTCTGTCTCTGATCAAAACACCTTTATTCATACCATCAAATTCCGTTTGCGTAATCCACGTAAAAGCCTTTCACACGGAATTTAGTAATGGAAATAGCTTCCTAATCCTCCCTGACTTGATTTCTATCAGAAATAGGGTAGCCTTGTAAAAATAATTCCATTGATAAAGTAAAAAATCTGCGAGTGTATTAGAGTTGGTTTGGTGGTCAGAGGTGAATCGATGTGTAATAAAAACGGACGCCGCTGTATTCGAGAGCAACACGTACGTCCGTTCTACCATGTTCACTCTAATGTGAGCGGCCACGCAAAAATGCAATCTGTCAAAAACTCTGCCACTCTGACTTAACAGCAGGACCGGGGGGAAAAAATTCTACAGGACGAGATATTGCAAACAACAGTTTTATTTTTACAATGATTTACTTTCGGCAATAAATACATCTTCATTGCTTTTTTACTTTTTACTGGTTGTGGCGGTCTGCTTTACATACAGTTCGGTAATGACGACATATTTTTATCGTGAATTAATTTACCAAACGTTACTGTACGGTCACACCCAATAGATTTACAATATAGAACAAATAATCAAAAGACTTCGGTGATATTCTATTGCGCTGATAAATACATATATACCTAACCTAAACCTAACCTACATGTTAGGTATGTTACAACAAACATAATTGGAGCTATAACCTTGTTCAAAATAACATTTTTTCGTTCTAGCATTTAAAAAAATTATCAATTAGATGCACCGAAAACATTATCTCTACTCTTTTTGAGTGAGTGTTCTGTGATATATTCATCAGTTGGAAGGTGTTTGTTCATCTTTTCAAAAAGGAATCTAATTAATTACATTACTTGAGATTTTTTCATTCGTTGTATAGTATGACTAGCGAATGAAAGTTGACGTTTAGATTATTTAATAGATATGGTTTCGTTTGAAAACATTTGCCTATATTTGATTTGAAATGAAACTGACCTTATGTATTCCGTTACAGAAGATTAGAATTGTACTCAATACCAGGAGGCATTTAAAATGACCTTAGCAACAGGATTCAGGGATGTATTTAAAAAATTAATACCCCAAATTCTTGTTCGTTCGTCTCAGGTGTAAGTAACACCAATTTAAAATAATCCTGTTTCATATAATTGCCAAACTAAATAGTTTAAAGATCAAAATATTTTGTTATAATCAACATAAACGAAAAATGTTTAAAATATTTTCAACGCACCCCTGCATTGATATTCAATTACCCTAGTCGGCCATCTATTTTCAGCCAGATATAGTAATGTGTTTCTGTGCTTTCCTAGTCCAGTATTTAAATGGGTTCATGCAAAAATTTCATACCTGAATATTTCGTACAATTCTATTCTTCTTTAGGGTTTCAAATGAAACAACATCTATAAAATACTTTAAACGTCAATTTTCATTCGCGAGTCATACCATAGAATATTTGTTATTCGTTCTAAAATAACTGTACTTTGTAGCAACTGTTCGTTAGAGGATCGTTCGTTATAGCGTACCTCACTGTATTTGGTATTATATTTGATCTTATATGTGACAGGTTTTGCCCTTTGCAATTAGATTTGACTTAAAAATAGCGAAATTGATAGTACTCCGACTATTATTATCTTCTTATAAATGTTATCTAGCATAAATGAAAATAAATGAGTATGAAGTAATATGTATTTATTTGGTTTCTTCTAACATCCCCACTTTATTTGTAATCACTAAAACTATCCTTCATTCTGTTAAAATCAAATATGCAATCCTTTTATGTGTTCCTTCAAACTCAGTACTTTGGATCATTCTCCAACATATCCCGACAAAAATTGCTTACACCATAATTGCATTGTAAAATGTAATGGCACATCTCCCCCATATACGCTAATCATCTTTTTATGAATAATTTTTGGTCCATTGTTACATCTCGCTAAGAGAGGTATTGAATTCATTCTAAAAATCGCATATCCAGATTTTAGTGAATAAGCACGTTTTAAGGTCCCTAGAATCCGATTATAACATTTTTACAATGATGTCCGTGTGTGTGTGTGTGTGTGTGTGTGTGTGTGTGTGTGTGTGTGTGTGTGTGTGTGTGTGTGTGTGTGTGTGTGCGTGTGCGTGTGTGTGTGTGTGTGTGTATGTGTATGTTGGATCCATGGTTTCTCAAATACTATAAGATATAAGACATTTTTAACTACGGATCCTCAATCTAACAATAATGGGAAGAGTTGATTAAGTTTTGGTAACAATCATCTAAATATTATGTATCGGAAATTTATGTAATTACTTATTAAAGAACGTTAAATTCTTTATTCGATAAATATAAATTCATTATGATATCTTCTATAGATTTAGAAATAAAGAAATGCATATAAAAAAATTTGATGTAATAAATCTCAGATCAAACTACTTCAAGGCAAGAAATTCAAATGTTTGTAATTGACACATAAATGTCACTGTCAAAAATATATGCATGCGACTGTCAAAAAAATATTTGTACATGATTATGAAAATAAGTCATCAACGCAAAAAATATACGTACACAAAAATATAAAAGGAATTTGCGAAAAAATGACGAATATAAAGAAAAAGAAAAAAAATATCTGGCGATAGGTTATGTCCTGGCCACATCAGATTTTATTTTATCAAGAACTTCACGAATATAATGTTGTTTCATTTTATTGTATTCAAACGTTTACAGACACTGCAAAATTATTTAAATTTGAGCAAAACGTGGTAAGGAAATAGACAAATTTCATCGTAGCAGAAAAAAATTGTGTTTCAAGGCTAGGTAAGTATACGCTAGTTAGGGATATTGTGCATTGGCTATAAGGTACACTTCACAGCAGGTTATTACCACAGAATTATCCCCACTTCAGGTAAAACAATGAAAATATTTAAAAAAAAATCTCATAAGAATCCGAATATACATGTTAAAAAATAACATAAACGACTGACCCTATCAAACAGCGCCTGCATGAGCCGATTTATTTGTAGCGGTGTCCTGTAGGTAAAACTTGAAGATTATGAATTCGTAATCTTGACTTAACGCAAGTCAATGCACAATATATAAAATTTTCCTATGGATAATATACTAAATTTCACTCGTGTAAACAATTTTGATCCATAAATTGTGTGAGACTTTCCAGTTTACCACGTCTCGGTTCATGAATAGTGCAATAATCACTTCTGTTGTTTTGTATTGCGTTTAGGATTTTGTGAAGGATGACAGGTTGTCAGTATATTATATATTTTGTACTTCATTAATTAATATAATGTACCTACTTTTACTTTATTGGACTTGTGTTCGTTCGACCTCATTATCTCTAATTAATTGTTATGGGATTGTTAAATTCACTCATCAACTCTAGGAAAACAATCTAGGGCCTGTTGTATAAAAATACTTTTTTACTAAGCCCGATACGTTGCCTTGCATTAACTAGGACAGAGTGGACGCACCTTTTCCTGTGATTCCTTCTTTACAATGTTAGTAAACCTTTCTGATAACGATGTTCTCCTGATTCTTACATGACCATTAAAACATTAAAACATTAAAATGGCACTTAGATACTCTCTTTTAAATGCTTTAATTACTGATGCACGACGAGGCAAGACTACTCTCGCATCTCGTCTCGTGAGCGAGATTACAATTTAAAATTCGAGGCGAGATCGATGTAACAAATGCGAGAAACGAGATATTTCGCGAGATTCTCGTGAGAGTCTCGCAATAGAAAGTATTTGTAACTTTATAGGTTCGATTTATAAATTCAATGAAAAATGCACCGTACAAGGAGTGGAGTCAACGTTAATATATATGTGTATAGAACACGTGATTGTAAAAATTATATGAATTCATTATATTTTTTGAGTCTATCTAGAGTCGATTGGTATCGGTGCCAGAGTCCTTAATTCATCCCAGTTAAAATCATCGTTAATAAAATTCTTGCTGCTCCTGAAAAGTAAAGGATGTTATTTTAAGCGTTCCCAGTGTAGCGTTTTTTATGACTAAATCTTACTTAAATAGTGGCATATATTTAATAATAAAGTTAGGTACTTTTAGTTACTAAAAAGATTTTTTAAATGTTTAATTAGTTTTACTGATGACAGAATGTTCGTATTAAAATAGTTTAGAGTCACAATTTGGTGAGAAATTAGATATTTTAAAGGTAAATTTAATTATGTACAAACTTATCTGGTGACCATAAATGAATAAACATTATGTTTGTATTGAAATAATTTGGTGACCAGATTTTAGTGTTTCATCTCTTTATTATAGTTAGATATGTATACGACTGAAAATACATGGAAGACGGTATGATGTCTCTTGTAGTTAAACTGTTATCTAAATACGTAGTGCGCAAGCGCTTATTTTTATATCGAGACTCTCGTGAGACTCTCGTGCGAGAACGAGACGAGTCCCAAAAAAAATTGCGAGAACGAGAGTCAGATCGAGATTACAGACTCGAAAGCGAGACGATACCGATATTTTGTATTTCTCGTCTCGTCTCGTCTCGCGTGCATCACTAGCTTTAATTTTACATAAAATTGTCTTTATTCGATTTTTCTCTTTTCGCTGTGTCTCCTGCATATGAAGTCCGTTATTTCTGTTCTTTCGCTTTCGCAACTCTAATAGCACGGCCCTGCGTGTGTCGCGAATGTCATGTAAAATGAACACGACAATTCTCCTGTAAAAGGAAGGAAAATAAATCCGCTTGGCACTTTAGGTTTTGGCTTACGAACCCATGTTTTTCGTTATCTCACTGTGTTTTCCAAATGTTCTGATAAAATTGTCATGGCCGCCCTAATTACAACGCGTAGTCTGCGAATGACTTTTTGTTTCGATGTGCTAACAGCAATGCGGAGAATAATCATATTGAAAATGAAAGAGAAGATAATACCTTATTTGAAATGACTAGCTGGGTAATAATTTTCCTTATGGATATTATGCTATTCGCCTTTTGTTACACATTGTATATTTCGATCCAAAATAATATGTTCTATCTGTGTTCAATAATTTACAAATAATTATATTGGTATTAGAAAATTGTATTACTCACGAAGGAAATTTAGTATACACAAAGGATATATTATAGTAATATTGGATGAATTCTAGTACTATTTAAGGAGTAATAATATTCCCACGTATTATCAAGAAATTATGTGTGTTCTTGGACAAAAAAGAGCATTAAAAAAGGTAACGTGTATGTATTTCAATATCCAAAAGTATATTAAATAAATGTCAGAGAATATAAAGTTGGTATTTCATAAGAAATATCTGTGGCTTTTTTTTTCTTCCCCGTCTAAAAAGTTCCCAACCATTATTCTTTTGGAATTCTTTCAAAATAATTATAATTTGCAGCGTCAATCTCTTTTTTAGAAGAAAACTTTCTACAGCGCATGATAATTGTGGCGTCGGTCGAGATTGAACCCGGGTCCCCTGATTCGCGATCAGACATACGGCTAAATTCTAACTAACTAATTTCAAAACGACAGATAAATAACTGCTTAAAGTGCAAATTTTGTTTTCCACAATTTTCTTATTCTCAATAGTTTTCGCGTGACGCTAATACTACAGAGAGAGCGTTTGTATAGAACTTGAAATTCTGAACTCTTAATGCTTATTACAAATATGTTAACTGTCACTTAACCTCTCTTTAGCATTAAAGCTCGACAAGATGTTACTGACATATCTACCTTGGTTATTATTGCATTAAGTATTTTTCTTTTATTTCATAACATCGGTTCAATGGATACCGATTCCTATTAGTTCTTTTATTGTTATATTTTGGTTATTTTCGTATTCTGGTAGAAAATTGACATTGGCAGATATTATATATGTGAATTACAAAATAGTACAAAATTTTGAAATACGAATAACTCTCAGTAGGAACGGTTTATTACTTATAAGGGGGAATGCCATTTTGCTTTTTTATTCGCAGATTTTGATAGACGATATATCTGTTTTCGTACCGTTAAGGGCGCTTATCAGGCGTCTGCTCGTAGACTCTCAAAGCTGTAGTGGATAGAATGTAATGTATCTCTTCTCTATGCTTTTTGACATTTTATCTTCATCTGCAAAATACACAAGTGTTTTTGTCCAAGTCTATACTAGGTTACAAGTTACAAGAAAACGTAAATATATTTATGGACTTCTGAATACATGATCAGAACTAAACTTTTACGGCCGGTTTCATAATAAATATAAAGTTACTTTAATATTCAAGTTTGATCTAAAAGTGAAAAAAACGTTTCATAATTGAACTTTAAGTTAAAGTTGTTAGTTTAAAGTCCTTTAAAATAAAGTCATGCGTGAGTGCTTAAAGGGGAAATTTCACTTCAGTTTCGATTCCACATTTTTGATAAAAATGATTTCTTTAATTTATTCATCAAGTTCCGACGAAAGTATAGTAGCCAGGAATTAATAATTTGAATATGTGCAACGAAAATGAAATTTATGACAGATTTAGGTTAAGAAAAATACAATTTTATTTGTATTGGAACACATAGAAGAAATAATAAAATTAGCGACAAATAAATAAATCAAAAGATATATTTATTAAGATTTTTAGTTTCACATCACATTATGTATTTAACACTAAATCCAATAAAACAATATCTTTTATTATTAGCAGACCACCACTAGTTTTCTTGACATTGTTCTGTTTTCCAAACCATATTTTTTAGCTATTTTCAGGTTATTTTAGCCATTCAGCGTGTTAATTTTTTTGCCTAGCTGAATCCTACAAAATTTTGCAAATAAATATTAAAATATTCAGTAACCTAATCTATAATACCACTCACATTTTCTTTTCATTGAATTTTGTAGTTTTCCTTTTCTTACATTCCAACACATGTTTGTGTTTATATATTAAATAATCAAGGTGTATTATTCATCAAATGGGAAATTTCCACCTCTATTTCTTCTATACATAATTAAAATCTATTATTCTCAGAGTCAATCTTACCAAAGCACACAATTTTTAACGCAACAGTTCTAAAATCATTTTTAAAACTACTTTACTTAAAGTAAAGGAAATTATTATTACAAAACGCACATATTTTAAAGTGTATATAAAGTCAAAGTCACTTTAAAATAAAGTTAACTTTATGTAAAGTTTACTTTTACGAATTATTACAAATAATATGCATTAATAATTATAAGGCTTCAGCAACAGCAACTAACAATTACAGCCAGATTCACAAAAAAGATTTAGGTTATACTTACTTTTGGATTAGCTAATTTTACTCTAAATTTGACAATTTATTTCTTATAATATAGTCTAATCTAATCCAAGTAACTACCTTTTTTGATAATATAATGATGATTAAATTTTAAATACCGGGATAGAATAGAATGCACTAATCCAAATATGAGGATTAGCTTAAACTTTTTTGTGAATCGTGCTGTTAGTGTTTAACAATAATAGTACATATACGTTAATGTATAATTACAATGTTGTACAAAATCAAAATTTGTAGAAATATATGTTAAATGTTTTTATCGTAGGCAGATGGAGCATGGGCATCCACTTTAACAAAACAACATGCCGGTAGCTCGGCCCATAAACAAAATTAGTTTTATTAATAAACAAAAATAAAATAAATATTGAAACTTATAATTATTAATTCACATTATCTACATGGTTTCCTTATAAAACATTTAAAATATTACAAATAATCGCTGAACCTCACTATACTCTGTCTATGAATTTAGCAGAGATAATGGAAAAATCGTAATACGCGTTGCTTGTGTTTTCTGTGAAAAAACCGCGATTTTGTGAATCGATGCAACGCACTGACGAGTACATTTGCTAATTAAATCATTATTTTAACAGCCTACAGGGAGTAGTCACAATATTTGCGTTTTGGATTCTATTGTTGACGTGCCGCGAACTCAGAAGCTTTGGGATTTCATTATGTAGAAATGTAAACATTGGTTTTGGGGTTTATTGCACTGTTAAGTTTCTAATCGATCACTGCTGCCTTCAGCTATTAAATTTAGTTTTTCCCACCACTCCGACAATGTTACAGGAACAGATTTACCACCGGTTTCACCTCAGGCAAGCGTAAATTAAACCCTTGTTCATTCTGAAATTGGAGAGAAAAATTCCTGGTTAGAATAATAGTATTGTAGCTCTGTGTCAACTTTTTCGAAGATTTGAAACAAACTTTGGAACTCAACAAAACATTTAACAAACGATTTCATTGTACATAGAATTCTTGTCACAATTAAAGCTTAAACTTTATTTTAAAGTGACTTTATATACACTTTAAAATATGTACGTTTCATAATAAAAAATTCCTTTACTTTAAGTAAAGTAGTTCTAAAAATGAATTTAGAACAAACTGTTGAGTTAAAAATTGTGTGCTCTGGTAAGATTGACTGTCAGAATAATATATTTTAATTATGTCTACAAGAAATAGAGGTGGAAATTTCACATTTTTTGAATAATACACATTGCTTTACCTAATACATAAACACAAACATGTGTTGGAATGTAACAAAAGGAAAACCACAAAATTCAATGAATAGAAAACGTAAACAATTTTATAAGTTACTGAATATTTTAATATTTATTTGCAAAATTTTGTAGGATTCAGCTTGGAAAAAAATTGAACATGCTGTCATTGCTAAATTGAAAATACAATAACTTGAAAATAGCTAGAAATTATGGTTTGGAATACAGAACAGTGTCAAGGAAACTACCGGTGGCCCACCAGTAATAAAAGATATTACTTTAATGGATTTTTAAAAATGTTAATAAATATATCTTTTGATTTATTTATGTTGCTAATTTTATTATTTCTTCTATCTGTTCCAATACAAATAAAATTGTATTTTCCTCAACCTAAATCTGTCATAAAATTCTTTTTCGTTCAATATATTTAATTATTAATTACTGGCTAATATACGCTGTTTAATATTAAGATCTTCGCCGGAACTTAAAGAAGAAATTGAAGAAAACATTCTTATCAAAAATGTGAAATCGAACTGATAAGTTAAATTTCCTCGTAAAAGAACTCTCGCATGACTTTATTTTAAAGGACTTTAAACTAACAACTTTAACTTAAAGTTTATTTATGAAACGCTTGTTTCACTTTCAGTTCAAACTTTGAAATTAAAGTAACTTTATATTTATTATGAAACCGGCTGTAAGAAATCAGCAAGGGGCATTAACTACACGTTTGAAAATATTACGGAAAAATTGCAATACAAATATTTCTTTTCTAACATAAAAGCGATTCTTATGATTCTCTTTCCATGACAGTTTGGAAGACTCAAGAGACGACCCTGGATAGCGTCTTCAATGGAACAGTCATATAGTCATTACTAAAATAAAAGCGGATTAATAGGTACATCCATAAATATTTATACTTTCTTTTCTTTTGAGATATTTTTTTCGAGAACCCACTTTTTACGTTAATAGATTAGAGCGGTTTTGGTTTTGGACTATTATCAATTAAAAATATATTTCATGGTTTTACGATGCTTAAATAAAAATGTGTGAAATGTTTGATTCTCCAACACAGTAATTAACGAAAATAAACAAATTTAATTTGGAAACATAAAATATATTATACATAAGAACAAAAGTTATACATTTATAATTAAATGGAGAGAATAAAATACTACACACAAATATTTACATTACAACACACAAATACGATACGTACTTTACAATTTACAATTATTACGATTAATAACTTTAGCAACACAAAGAGACTTATTAATTAATTAATATTTATACATCTTACAACTTCGCTGTCTAACAACTTCTTGCTACATTGTAACCACTGCAGCCAGTCTAACATCTCTCTCTTGTCTTCACTTCAGCCGTGGTTTATATACTGCTTCGCATTTAGGAATTTTTGGAATGCACTACTTTGGCCCCAAATTTAAAAATTCTGCCAAATACAGCCAAAAGACAAACTAACTTTCCAAAGATTCCACAAATCTCAAATACAAATAATGCCACTGAATTTCGTCATGTGTCAAATTTATTGGTAATGGGAACAAAAACTAACAAATAAAGTACGAGCCCAAATTCGGTCAGTTTACATTGGGCGCGTTCGGCACCCCGGCAGCGCTGGCCAGGATGACCACCTCTGGGGGCCGATGTTTGCCGAATGCAACTACTGAACCAATCGCATTGGTCCATTCGTTGGTTCGGCAATCTTCGGTGCTCATTGGTGCCAGCGATGAGAAGTGCTGAACGCGACGACTTGTCAACAAATTATAAAATCTATAAAATGTTTAGAAATATCTACATAATTCTTTGGGCTATTTTGAATACGGATTTAGCTTCTACCGACCCTTTATTTTTGGCACAATGAAAAACAGCTTCATAAAAATCCATGGTGCGTACAGTAAAACCTACCTTACAAGACATATGGGACAATATACACAGATACATATGCAGGGCATCGGGATAAAATGCCTAATAGAATTAAAGCTGGTATTACTAATAAAGGCGATGTAACCTAATATTAAATGTCAAAATTGTTGATTTGCACAGTGTATGAACAATGAATAAGAACAATCCATATAAACGAAACTGTATTTATTGAAAAACTATCAGTGACATATATTAATTCTGACGTGTTCATATATTTTTCAAGTCGCCTACTACTATATTTCAATTGAGGAAGTATATTTTAATTGCTCTTTTTAACAAAAATACTTGTACAATATTGAGTTTATAGGTACGTTATATCGGTGTCAGAAATATTCCTACTATAATAAGAATATTCTTAATGCAATAGAACGGTTAGTAGCAAATAACTGTCAAATAACATATACTCATAAATAGTTTTTAGTTACTTGCAAATGATACAAATTGAAAATGTAGAAAAAATTATAGATTAGATTACAATAATTATTATCAAAAATATATTATAACCCTAATATTAAATAACATTTTTTTATTGTTGCCGTCTTCCATTTTAGTGATCCGTAAAAACATAAAACGTAAAGGTGTTTGTAAAAACGTGACAGCAAGACGCGGGTGACAGTCGTCTAGTAAAATTATCTTCCTACAAACGCTTCTAGCTCTGTAGTTGGAATGATTCGTAGGAATATTTAGATTTTTTTGGCACAAAAGAACAACCATTCAGCTACTACTAGAAGAAGTAGGAAGATTTCTGACATCGATAGAACGTACCTTATGTTTGAAGTCTTAATTTTAAACTAGTCGAAAGATATTTGTAGAAATATTTACCTAGGTTGTATAATTCGTTTATAGAAATGTAAACCAGTCGAACTATTATGAGTTTCGGCTCGTATGTTTTCTTCATAGCGACGATGTACGTAAAATTAGTTTTGAGATAGAAATTGTCACAAATTATATGAGCAGTAAATCTATTATTTATCGTTAATAATTTTAACGTCAAATTAAAGAAAAATATGAAATTATTGAGTTGTTCATTATTGTTTGATAATTTTAATTTTAGCTCTTTCCGTAATTGTTATACCATTGAGTTATCTCTTTACTGAACTTACTTTAAAATTTATTTAGTTCAGGAAGACATAGGACAAGAAATAAAATATTATTTTAGCTTGAAAATACAGTTGTTGAAGAAATATTCTATTATTTTCCTGTTGTGGCTAAAAGTCGCATTGTGGTGTTGGGATATTTTCTCGGTGTCTACCGGCTTTCACACTGGAATAATTACATTCATACACAATTACATTATGACGCGGCTGTTGCCGGCTCGCTAAGCGTTCATCGGCTGCAGGAGGCGCTTGTTCGTGTGCATTCATCACGCGCTCATTTGGTGATTGGTCAAATGATGCGCTGACCCATTCTCATTAGCGCTATAATTACGTCTACTGTTCATTTTGCATTATTTGTAATCCAATATCAATCCACCGTCTCCTCCGCCCACATGAGGTCAGTGATAAATTTTCAAATTTTTATATTTAAAAAGCACAAAAAATGATGTAAGTAACATTTGATTGTTGTGAGAAAAATGCTTTTTAAATGTTGAAATGCTAAAACTATATTTTTTCTACAGATTTTGTTTTATTTATAGAATACTCTATACAAATCACTCGATATTAAAATCATATATTTTTGTTTTTATTAAATTTAATGATAAACCTACTTCTGGTTATTCTCTGAATTACTAACGACATATTGATAGAACCTTTACAGAATATTATCTACACTACATGTAATCATGTAAATAAAAGAAAATAAATAAATAAATAAATATAGTTATTTTGCTACTCTCCTATAAGTAACATGTGTATGTATATTACATACGATTTGTATTACGAGTATACGTAAATTTACAAATGTTTATACATAATAAAAGAAAATAAACTGATATGTAATTATATAATATTACTTTACATTTAATAGGGAATTCTCGCTTATCATTGGAATCGTGATTCGTAATGACAACATTGCCTGTCAAAATAATTAATTTGAAGTTTTACAGATAAATAAGGTCAAAACTTTTTACAGCAAAAATCAAAGCTGAGTTAAAAAAAATCCTCTAAAATTATGGTCGTAGTAAAAGTATAGTGCATCGATCTAGTTGCAAAGCAATTATTATGTACTGGTGGATTACACACTCATCTGAGGGCTCATGAGTAATGTCTTCCACTCGTACATAATAAGTTTCTTATTACTCTAGCGCAGTACCTATCTGAAAAGTTTAGTTTCTGCTTTTAACGAGAAAAATTGCAAATCGTTCTAACAACTGCAAATTGACAGACTGAAAAATAGACTTTCAAACAGACATAGGGAATTCCGTTAGTGAAGACGGTTACCTGAATGAGCTGATGAGTGAAGGTGAACTTCAGCAGCTTTGTATACAGAGGTTGTGGAGCTCAGTTGTGTATATAGAGATTATGAAGCTCAGTTGTGTATACAGAGGCTGTGGAGCCCAGCTGTGTGTGCAGAGGCTGTGGAGCCCAGCTGTGTGTGCAGAGGCTGTGGAGCTCAGTTTTGTATACAGAGGCTGTGGAGCTCAGGTGTATATATAGAGGCTATGGGAGTTCTGCTAGCGAGTTACATAGAGTAAGGCAATTAGTGAATTTAGCAGCACAGCAGTATCGTGGTAAGCATATGCGCTACAAAGAACTGAACACCGACACTCTTAAAGTGTTCTAAAGACCTGATCCTGGAATCCGGGTACTCGATTAATTTAGGAACTGAGTACTCGGTTTCAAACTTTACGGTTATTGAACTAATATAAAGCCGTCATGAAATATGTATTTATTTAAGTGAAGTGTAAAAATCAAAGAATTATTACTAATTAAAATAGATGGTTATTAAACGATAAATAAATATTATAAGATAATAAAAATGACTTACTATGGTTAGACAAATATTAAGTACTAATTTAAGACTAAGAATATAATTAATTACTTAAACACTAAGATTATTTATTTATTTATTTATTTAAACAATTAACTCGACTATTTATTTTTATGCAATTTATTTTACTGTACTCTCGTACTTTTATTTAACTATATGTTCATTTATTTCACTACGCGTCCCAACCTTACGTTGTCGGTCCGTCGCAGTCTCTAGTAGACTGTTTACGCGATATTTATATCACTATATTTATGTCATTATTTATTTATATCACTATTTATTTCTCTATTTACTTATATCACATTCAACTCTCTGTATGCTGCAATTCTTCAACACAAATGCCGAGTGTCCGCTCCTATTTGCTGTTATTGTCCTCGTATACTTTAGCTTCCCAAAACTCATTAACACTACCGAGTATTCACTTCCACAGCTATCACAGTATACTAGTAACTTCCCGACTCACCGTTACTGTCCTCGTATACTATAGCATCCCGATACTCGTCAACACTACCGAGTATTCATATCCACAGCTATCCCAGTACACCAGTAATTTTCAATTTCCCGAGTACTCCACTTAACACTATAGGTAGTATAGTAATAATTCTAAAAATTTGTTAAGAAAATATAACTACGCAATGGAGCATACTGAAAATTGAATACGGCCGCATACTTTAATTTTTGGATTATATTTTCACTAGTAGTTTTGATCTTATGTTGAAAGGATATAGTAATCATCGTAGGGTTATGAACAAAGCAATTCCAAGAATTTACCTATATACTGACATTTTGCTCTATTCTTCACATTTTGAATCTTTCAGATATATTACAGATTCATTCCTTGTTTCTTATTTTCTTTATTTTACTTCAGATATAACGATTTTTCATGAGGTATAATCAATTTTCTTTACAATATCCTAAAAGTAGTAATATATCAGTTTGTTCGGTTTAAGAATATTTTAACTGACATAGCTAATTATGATAAGTAGATTTAATAGTGTTAAGAATTGCTACTGTGATTAAAATGAATTATTGTCTGTCATTTGAATAGATTGTTAGATTAATTTATTCAAAAATTACACAGTTCAGTCATTCAAGTATCACAAATTATAAAGCTACAAAAAAGTGTATCATTAAATGTGTCTTTCTGAAAAAAAAAAGAAAAATACGTTGTCGTCTTTACCAATAAAAAGTTACCAGATATCTAAACATGGTCGTGAAATCCAAGTTTCATGCACTAATAATTCACTAATAATAACAAATATATAAGACGTGATTTATGCATAATATGGAGTGCCATATACCAAATTTAATCCAAATCGAATAAGATGTTCTGAAAGTGTTATTATAAAAAATCTGATGTGGACACCACACGACTTCCTTGTACGCAAGACCAATATGAAGTATAGACCCAAATATAAAATTGCACGTATTTGACGTAATTTGACATTAATAAGTATTTTTTTTATTTTTTTGTTATTGTTTGTCCTAATCCATAGCAAGCTTCATTACAAAAACCAAAAAGTATATGTTTTAAATTTACATATCTCACTTAAACAAAGGGCTAATTTAATAATACTTGATGTGCTAGACGCAGAATTTAATTCTCTAAAACTCTTATTTGAAGCATTTATTTCTAAAATCAAAATGAAACCATTTTATTCAAGAAAAACTGTTAACAACTTCAGGTAATATATCACTTCCGGTTATCCTGTTTTAACCACAATCTGCTATGTTATTCCAATTGATATAAAAGTCTTATATATCAAATTTGAAAAGTTTTGGATTATATTTTAATATAGTTTTTCATTAAAATCTATTATAGGCTTCAAATAAAGTACCATTTCGTTTGGACCTTGCAATGTTTAGCTTTATGATTTGGATTTAGAGACCCTAAATTCTAAAGTGTGAATGGAGTCATAACATAATATGGGACCAAAGTCTTTAAATCTAAACCTAATTTTCATTTGTGAATGCACCTTAAGAATGAATAAATATTTGACACAAGTTTAAAATATCTAACTGTTGGTATTTTACAAAGAGGGAAGTAAGTTCAGCCGTAGGGAAGTAAGGACAATTCTTAATTCCCGTCGCTAATAGAAACATATCTTGACAGTAAAATAAAGATACATCCCTACAAACAATGTCCTAATAGCCTACTTACGATATCGGGAGTGGGAAAAAATATTTGTATTTTAACAGTTTTAATATCAAATGATATGATCTCTTACAATCTCATTATTTTTGTATGTGGGGTATGATATATTGATTAAATTAACTTGCACTTGCAAAGTGCATCTGCAGCTCCTTTAAAACCTGCAGCTTACAGTGCCTTTTTGATATCAGAATCTCCTCGACATCTCCCTTGGTACGATCCAGATGAATTGCCAATCAAAAAACGAATGATATTAAGCAAAAGATGATAAATTGACTGCGATCTTTTTAATCTTTTTGCCTTCTGCTAAATGGTTTAAGTACCGTTAATGACGTTTGAAACTTGCAGAGTTTGCTAAACTAATTCCTGATCAATTGCAAGACTCCAACTTTTGCAAATCAATTCCCGGCTAGATACTCGGCCGCTGGTCAATTTTCCCAATCAAAAGATGAGAAAAATGTTTCGAATTACTATAAGGGGTAGTTTGTATTTAAATTGGAGGCATTCCGAGGTCTATTTTCAAAAACGGAGACTGTTTATCGAAGTGAAATAATTGTGTTGTGCATTTGAAACTTTGGCGGATATTCGAAAGGATGCGGTTAGAATTCAATTGTAAGAATTTAGTGTTCAAAGCCTGTCCTTTCGGAAAATCTTCTTTGATATGAGATGATCCTTTGTAAATATCCTTACAAACTTTGGACATCGGCTTCCGCATTGTACAGCCTGTGTCGGAATTTATTAGATGACCACAAAACATAAATATTCTTAAGAAACTACTTCAAAATAAAAGTCATTGGCCTGAAGTAGTTTACAAATTTACAAAAAATATATATTTTTTTTCAAACGTCGTAGAATGGCATTTTTTGTGACTTGATTTCACAAGATAGAAATAAAATAAATAAATATCCATAGGAACTATATAGAATCAGCGAATAAGAAGTAAAGTAGTGCATTTGAAAAAAAAATATAATGTAATATTTGGAGTAAAAGAGTATCGCATACAATTGTCCGACACAAAGTATCACTTTTACTCCTAATAACACAATATACTATTTTATGCCTCCGTCCGATATAAGATAAGTAATACGTTTTTGATTTGCTTTCAACCCGAAAAATCTGATGTGGCCTGAACATAACCTCTCGCCAGATATTTTACCTGGTTGTACGCATAAAACAAAAAATATTTTTAAATGCAAATACATATATTCATGTCTCACTACAAAATAATTCTCACATATATTTGCAAAATCTATGGGATATTTTAATAAAGATTATGTACAATACATGCATTTTCTTTGTATTCAATATCCTGAAATTTTCTTTTTCTACTTTCCTTTTCTTTTTCTTTATATTCGTCATTTTTTCGCAAATTCCTTTTATATTTTTTTTTCGTGTATTCTTTTGCGTTGTTGACTTTTTTAATTTCATAATGATGTACAAATATTTTTGTCAGTGGCATACAAATATTTTTGACAGTGACATTTATGCGTCAATTACAAATATTTGAATTTCTTGCCTTGAAGTAGTTTGATCTGAGATATTTTACATCAAATTCATATATATTTATCGAATAAAGAATTTAACCTTCTTTAATATAAGTATTTACATAAATTTTCGATAAATAATATTTAGATGATTTTACTTTACCGGTTGTCCAACTTAATCAACTCTTCCCATTATTGTTAGATTGAGGAATCCGCAGTTAAAAATGTCTTATGTCTTATAGTATTTGAGAAATCGTGGATCCAACATACACACATGCACGCACGCACGCACGCACGCACGCACACACACACACACACACACACGCACGCACGCACTCACGCACGCACGCACACACACACACACACACACACACACACGGACATCATTGTAAAAATGTTATAATCGGATTCTAGGGACCTTAAAACGTGCTTATTCACTAAAATCTGGATATGCGATTTTTAGCAAGAATTCAATACCTCTCTTAGCGAGAGGTAAAAATGTGTTATTCTGGTATGATAAGTCGTTGCTAGGCAACTATAAATAACGGCAAGGGAACATATTCTCGACCCGACCGGGAATATATTCTCGTACGGTTTTGTGTAAGAATAAAAATAAAGCTAGAATAATTAATTTATTTAATTATTATTTTATAACACTGTGGTGTACCAGGGGCCCGTTTCTCAAAAAATACGGGACTAGTATTACTAGTCCCTACACTAGTAATACTAGTGAAGTTTACTAGTTTTTGTTTCTGAAATATACAAGTGTAAAATACTAGTTACAAGTTGGGAACTAGTATTTACTAGTGTATTTGACAAAAAATACTAGTATTTTGTTTCTCAAAATATTTGAGTTGTCTGTCAGACTAGTAATTTACTAGAGAAAAGCTACAAGTGTCAAAAGTCTAGTAAATTTTGAATATAAATTTTACTAGTCGTATTATTTGACAGTTCGTGTTTTTTTTTGTTCTTTTTCGTATGTAATTCAATGATTCTTTGTTAATGTTAATTCAGATTCATGTAGTGTCTGTCGTCGTTTAGTGTTAATAGATTATTATGAAGAAGTAGTGCGACGTCAAAAACTAATTAATGCAAGAATAAATTCTATCCATGTAGAATGAGAGGTTACTCATGGCAAATAAGTTAGAAACATGAATTAATTAATCGGGACTTATTCTTCAGCTAGAGATGAAAAGAAACCATGCATTAACCATTAACTGTTTAACCAAAATGTGACCCTGTCTGATATATTTCTAGTCTTTGTCTTGTCTACTCAACCCGAAGCGTGACAAGTTTGACAGATTTTTATCCATTCATTGAATTTAACTGCTTTAGACAATTTATTTAGAAAATGCTTCAAATACAATACCTTTAGCATTTCGAATCATCCCCAAAATAGTTAATTTCGCATCCAGTGTAGATATTTTTATTGAAAAATAATTTAATTTCAAATTAAAACACTTGAAAATGTCAACGTCAATCAGAAAATAAAATCACTTGATTTAAAAAGTATTGGTTAAATACTAGTATTTATTAAAAAAACTACTAGACTATTGAAAATGTTTCAGAAACACTATTTTACTTGGGTAATAAAATTTCACGTGTAATTATTAACTTGTGAACTAGTAACTTGTAAACTACTAGTAGTAAAATACTTTTCAGAAACACAATTTACTAGTACTATTAAAAATTTCACTTGTAACTAGTAACTTGTAACTTGTAAACTAGTACTTTTTGAGAAACAGGCCCCAGATATCGAAAAGTCGTTGTCACTATCGTACATATTAATGTAACACCACCAAAGTAGAAAATATTGAATAGAATTTGACGTTTGCAAAAAATATTTAAACAATTGATGGTTAGGCAAGTCGTAGCTGATTTTTGCTATATTGAGGGTACACACGCAAAACTTTTCCAGGTGGCAGCACTATTTCACCTACTCATTTTTAGAAGTTAATAGTGTAGACTCTGTTATGAAAAATGTTTCATTTTGTATAGTACGCTTGCGCACATTTAATTAAGTTTGCGCGCATGCGTATTATGACAGTTACATTTATGATTGGAGGGGGAAAAAGTAGGTGGAACAGCAGCGCCTAACTGCTCCCATTGATAAACTTACTCAAATAATTTTATTAATGTAGACGTTTATAAAAATAAATTTAAAATAATTAATCTTTCGGAGAAAAAATAGTTTATCACTTTTCCTACGAATTACACAATTATCTTTAAACTCTCCAGAAACTTTGTTAGTAAGGGGATTTTTATGTTTGTACTTTGATGATATTACTGTTCTGATGAAATATCAATTTCTGACTATTTTCTGCACAAGACATCAAAAATCGTTAAATGTAACTTAAATGAACACATTTTGTGCTAAATGTAATGTAAATTATATTATTTGAACTAGCAATGTAAAGTCGATAACAAAATGTTTATTGAATTTTTAGATTATATTCATAACCTCATATCACCTAGAATTCAAATTTTCTGATAAAATATCGTGCAGATATCACACTTCGAGAAACTACTTCACGAATGCTCGTGTTTAAATGTTACAAATAATTAAAAGTTTCCAATAATATGTACCATATTATATTTAGTGTTGCCCAATTTTTTTATCCCTGTTTGTTTACGACCTGAAATGGAATCACCACATGACAAAATATTTTTATTTGTTAATGGATTATATGTCCAACAAAAGTTTTATATGTTTAAATATAATTTTTTATTTATAATAGATATTATTCATATATGCACATTAATATATCAAAAATGAATTACAAATTTGACGTTGTTTACGTGAAACTAAATTATTGATATATGATATGAAAACAGCGAGAATAAAGTCCGTTTCTACGACTTGATCTCCACGTCATCAATAGTAAATGGTTCAAATCGCCAGGGGCGGGAGGGAATTGTTACCATGGTTTTATTATAGGGATTTAATTTTCTTGTTAGATATAAGGTGGAGTATGACAGGACTTTGTCATGTTTGACATTTTCAATATTTTATTTGTCATAATTTTGTTGTTCGCTAATATAACATATACCTACTGTATGTGAATATTATAATTCATAAAATTCGAAGTGACACTTGCATATTTACAAATTTCATAATTGAATAATTATGATATGACGTCAAAACTGGTAAAAACTAACAGTATGTCCTATGCTGTGTCCATTTCGTTATTCATCAAAATTCGAAGTAAAAATAGTTATTTAGAAATAATAAACAAATTAAATAAATACGATGTTAGTATAATGGATGAAATATACCTCGTTTTATTATCCAAAAGCAATATGTTGCAATAATTGTCGGACATCTTAGAAACACCGTCTTAGCAATAGAAAAATGCACAATTTGTATAAACACAAAAATTAACATAATTACCAACACACAACGAAGCACAAATTATTATCGACGCCAAAATCACCTTAATCACATGAATGACAGAATGACATAAATATTCAAATAATTCAAATATTTGAAAATGACACTCGTTACCGCGGTTACAATACAGTTTCCATTTCATTTTTTACCGTTGGTTAGTCGGAGATAGCTTATACCCCTCCTAAACATGAACGACAACGAGATAGCGAATAAAAGTCGCATATATGCCGTGTGTGTACAACAAAGATGGTAGATAAAAGTTTTGTAATTCTTGCAACAGAAATTGATGACGTGAGGATCAACTGGGAGATATAGAGTGTACGCACATTATTGTTAAAAATATATCATCTCGATTTAGACGAGTACGTGCCACAGAGTCTAATTGTCATAGCGTTCAAATTTCATTGTGTCTAAATTTCATAGCGCCCAAACTTTACAGCGTCCAAACAATGCCCCACCACCAATTGGCATAGCGTCTAAATTTGATCTGGTTTATTTCGGCCACTACAAGTGGTGATGGTATTACAGCAAACTGTAAATATATCAACATTTATTGTGAATTGTGCAACAAACAGCACATCTAATCTAACTAAATCTAACCAAAACCCAACCTAACGTACAGTGACTTCCGCTTGGCCACGCCCACGTATTCGGTTTTTGAATGATTCTGGAAAAGCGTTTTCTGGCGATGCGCGATAGGTTTTTGAATATTTAATTAATTCTAACATGAGTTTTCTTGTAATTTATTTTGGCGCTAAAAAGATATCACGTGGTTTGTGACACTTTTAAGTGTCGTGTCAACAGGAAATTGTTTTTCAATCATTGACGCAAAACGCGATGTCAACTGTCTTATTCGTGTTTCTTTTATTACATTTCGTGTGTTTACAAGTTTTGTATGGGGTCTCGTTGCCGCGTGCCTGAGTGTCTGGTCGCGAATTTGGGGAACCGGGTTCGATCTCGACCGACGCCAAATATTTCGAATTTTAAATGGCACGAAATTGACTCCTGTGGTGCACTCCCCACACCAGTAATGAGTGCCCGTGAGGTGACGCCTGGTAAAAGCCCGCACGGTACAAATATGTCATCATTATTACCGATATCTAGTGTTGCCACAAGACGAGACGAGACGAGACTTGAGGTCGGTCTTGTCTTGGTCTTGACTAAGTCTCGACTACCTTGGTCTTGTCTTGGTCTTGTCGAGACGAGACTTGCAGTCAGTCTCGTCTTGTCTCGAGTCTCGACAAGACTCTCGACTCTGCGTCAATCAACAAATTGTTTATAATTTTATATAATAGTGCATGAAAATCTAAGAAAATCAGTACAATCATGTTTAAAAAATTCTAATAAATATTTGAGATATTAATTTTTAAAGTCTTCTAGGATCATTGTCTACTTGATCTCTTCAAACAATTAATATGAAAATTTATGTACGCATAGTGTGTTATAGTATTTATTTACCTATATATCGTTTTACAAACTTACTTGCTTATTACAGGTTTCAGCATTCCTAAATCCGAAATTATTTTTTATTTTTTATTTAATTCTGCAAATGTACACTTTTAGTGTCACTGGTCAACCTATTATTTTTAATACAAATTTCATGTCGGCAGTGGCGCACTAAAAGAACACTGCAAGAATTGAATACATAACAAGAAATAATTTTCCAAATTTTGGAAAAATTCTTTTCGATTGAGAATCAGCACAGCGAAATGTGTATATCATCAAAAAAAAAATTTAAGAGGTAATCTTAATACTAGGGTTTTCGGATAATTAAAAAGAAAGTCACATTTATTTTTATTGGAATCAGGGCCGTAGCCAGATTTGTCAGGGCACTTTCCCCGACTGGTCGACCAGCGTCTTTAATAATAACGGTGTGGGTGCTCTAACCCACTATAATATATTGTATTATATTATTATCGTTGTTATTAGTGTAAATAGTTAGTTGTAAATAAAATGCGTGTCGCTGTCCTTATTTTCCCTTCCCCAACATTTCTGTCATTGTCAAAGTCACGTATATTTTTTATAAAACATCCCTTGTAGTGACCTTGGTAATCTCAGGCTCCAAAAAATCCGCTTTCTCTTAAGTTTTCTAAGAATTCGTACATCCCTACAATGTGTTTTCTCCAGGTCTCAACAAGTCAGTTCATCTCTCCGATTTAACTGTTTAATTATTTATTCTATTATATACCAAAATCTATGCAATTAATGCTCATTTATTTCTTTACGTATATATCATAAATAGGAGTATTATGCTTATTTTGCAATATTTACTATTTATGCCAAGTTTCAAACCCAGTTTGTGAATTTCTAATAAAGTATCCAAATTTTTATATTCACATAAATTAATGTTTCAGGAACATAACGAAAATACATAATTATAAATTTTTAAAAATTCATATCTCTCTTCTTTTTACTAATTCTCAAACAATATTTATAGCGTTACTCTTGAGCTGTGAAGCACTTTTAGCAAATATATTCCAAAAAATACCTACAAACTGAAGTCGAGAGTCTTGTCGAGACTTCAAGACTTTCTCGACAAGACTCGATACTGGTCTCGTCTCGTCTCGACTTTTCAGTCGAGACTAAAATTATGGTCTTGTCTCGACAAGACCAAGACGAGACGAGACAAGACCAAGACTGGTCTTGGTCTTGCGGCAACACTACCGATATCTGCGTACAGAGTAGATTGGCAAACCAAGCAATGGATAATATGCCGTGATGATATATTTATTTATTTATTTTATTTTTTATTACAAGTTTTGTAATTCTGTACATTTCTTAAATGTCATCAGCTCGTTCTACGTCACATCCAGTGAAATTCAAAGTTTTACATGTTATTTAAAAATTCATCTCGCTCCAATTAAGTGAAAAAGACCTCATTTTTTACATTTATTATAAAAATATCTGAAAGTTTTAGAATAAAATAAAAAATTATTAGAAGACCCTATTCCGGTAGTAACGATAAGGGTATTTATCAAGCGTGTAGTTACCAAAAAATTTCTTTGTTATGTTTATGATTAACAAATTTAATTTCATGTAAATTTTGTACCAAAAAATATATGTATCGATATTCTCATTATACTACACGCATCAAGTATCGATAAGACTATCTTTATATCAAACTAATTTTTATGCAAAATATTAAGTTTCATTAGTTTTATTATATTTTTAATTAATGCACTGTATTCATTTTCAATTTTTTTTGTATAAAATTGATTAAAATATTTAAATCAAATATTACAAAATTCCTTTATATGCCTATCTCCTATAGCCGATCACTAAACAAAATAAAGAGACTGTTAAGTATTTCAAGTAGACAAGGTTCAGTTTCACAAAACTGTTATTAATAATTTCATTGTTAACTTTAACTATGCTTGTTATCCCAATACATTTTAGACAGGTAGCTATGATTATAATATTTATTTAACTATATTTAATGTAATTGTATACTACATTTCTAGTCCATGCCGTGTTAAATTGCAAGGTTGGTTGTTAGTCTTTTGTGCTTTATAACTGCAAAGGTGGGTCTGGCATGGATTTAGTTTCAATTTGTAAATTATTCTCTTAAAAGGACTTAAATATGATTTAAACTATGTTTCACGCCTCCAATGGATAGAAGGAGGACTACAATTTTAAAGATACTCTTTGTCTTGGATTACGGATAGTTGAAAAGTAGATTCAGGAGAAACTAGAGTGGGTGTATTCGATGCAGATTGTCAAATAGGCACCAGTTTCCTCATATTTCAAGCAGAGATCTACTAAATAAATCACTGTGCTCGAATAAATAAATAAATAAAGGTTATAGTTATTGGTATTTCTTGACTGTTGATATGATGTTAGGGAAAAAGTTAATGGAGAAGCAGTCTTGGTAAAATTATTTTATTACAAAGTCATTTTACCAAGACGGCTTCCCCACTACAGAAACACGTCATAGTGTTGTTGGTACCAGGGCATAAGGGAGTTTTGGGCAAAGAAAAAGTAGATATATTCGTTAAAAAGGGAGCCAAATTATCGTTTATCGGACTGGACCTTATTGTGGTCTCTTGAAAACTTGTACATGAAGGAATTTTTTTAAAATGGGGAGAATCATAGACTTATACTGGGGACATATTCTAGGCTTCAGTCAAACGAAGAAATTTATTTCGTCCTCATCGACCAACGCTAAGCAGCTAATACCTCTCAGCAAAAAGACATGGATTCTTAGTGGGCATTCTGGATCACTCTGTATACCTACAGAATTGATAAATTTTAAAAGTACCGTTTGTCGACTCTTGCAAAAGAAACGGAAATTTCAAAACACATTATATGTCAATGTTCAACTGTAGCCGTAAGTATACTCACCCATTTAGGTAAAAGGTACTTCACGTCTAATGAATAGAGAAATATGACTGCATGACGTAACAATTAGCAAAATTTTCATTAATTGGCAAGAAAAAAATTAATGAAATTTGAATATTTAAATTACCGCCATGTATGACGTAGAATTACACCGCACCAATGAATGGCCGTAAAGTCATAGAATCGGCACGCTCCATAGCAACGGCATGTGCGGGTAATTTAAACATCAGATCACCTGTCTGACGTTTGAACAATAGTTTGGAGGTTAATATTTTAGATTGTCATTTTAATTTTGTATGAGTATAAGCTAAGTTAAAATCTTTCAAAATCCTGCTTAACAAATCGAAATACATAATAAATATAACAGAAACCACGCAAATTGCAAATAATAAACAAGAGAGACAGTGAGAGAAAAATGAACTAATGTCAAATTCAAATTAAAACTCGCACTTGCACGCCATCTACAGGTTACATTCTTACATATGCTTTCCTTCTTCCAGCTCAAAATAATGACGTCACAGAAAATGTTCTTTCTTAATTTACTAAAAAAACATATTTTTTTTCTACAAATCTACTATGGTACCAGTATTAAAAAGTGGCAGACCATTGTTACTTTTAACACTAGTGTCAAAAGCGAATTAGTTACCTTAGTAATGACGAATGGAACAATAAATTGACAATTTTGACATATTTCAAAAAATTATTAGAAATAATAATTTAAATGAAAAAATAGTGTATGATATACATGTTAAAAGTGATTATATTTTGTTCGAAGGTTTGGAGCACTTCGTTTCGCGTCCTTCCTTCTCACAAAATAAAATGTCACTTTTAACACTTATATCATAAATAACTATTTTTAAATAAAATTTATATTTTTACATACTTTTTCAAAATAACTTTAGGTATATAGTAATAGATATCAGATTTTCAGTTCCACACACCCCTTGGAATATAGACACACTTGCATAAAGCATGAACTTTGACAACGCTTATATCCCAACCTCAATGTATTTCTGATGCGTGTCCATGGTTGCAATTTTGTTTGTTAACAAAGTTTTATGCAACTGAGCCAAATATTGTTCACTTCTTGTTTAAATATCTGGCATTCAACTGAAATTCCAAGATTCAAATATGAACGATTGATTGAGCAGATCTTTTGTTTTTGCCTTAACATCAATCGTACGATAGTATGTTTGTGACGTTAATATTTATCCCTTTAGAAACACGTATATAGCAGCCATCAAAATTAAATTACGTTTGCTGAATTGGGACACAAAGGCCTCTGGAGTATTAATAAAGGAGGTGACAAACATTGCTAAATCACCTCAAAAGGAATTCATTTACTAGTTCATTATTTCACGCAATGCGAGGTGAAGCCGTGCTCTGTAATTTTACCCAACAAAACCAACTCAACTAAATTGCGAAGCACATATTTATGAGATAAGCATCCAATTTAAAAAACGATGTGGACATTAATTATAACAACTACAACACTTAATATATACACCGACCAGTTTTTTAGCGCTTCCTGCTGAGTTAAATCAGTTACTGGTAGCTTTTCCACTAACCCGGATTCGAATCCAGACGATGTCAATTATTTCATATTGAAAGAATGAAATCTTGTTCACCTGGTGGAAATAATAATATATGTCATCGCAGTGCATTGGTGACTAAACTGATGTATTCATATATAACCATCTGAGTTGGAATAGGCAAAATTATCCTGTCTTTGAAATTCACAAATATGTGGGCTCTATTTTTGTCTTATATACAGGGTGCTTCAAAAATACTGTAAAAAAATTTAACAGCATATAATATTGACCAAAATCTGCTATCTCGAAAACTATAAGAGTTACGACTTTGATTAAATGGAGAGGTCATCTTATATGTGCTTTTGTTTTATTTTTAAATCAAATAATTGTACTATGTTAAATGTTGTGGCGACCTTGGCCAATATTTAATTTTCAAACAAATTCATAACTATTAGAAATTGAGAAAAACGTTTCATCTAAAATTTTATTGTTTTGTTATAAGTAGTCCTATTTACTGACATACACAAAATTTTGTTCGATCACTATCTTTGTCAGTTTTTTTTCGATTTTTCGCTTTTCTCGGAAATAGTCCTACGTTGATTAAGCTTTCTTACTTATTTTGGTCAGTACTACATGCCCTTAAATTTTTTACAGTATTTTTGAAACATCCTGTATATACAGAGTGTAACACCAACACCGACCACCGCCATTATTTTTTTTTATTATTATAGTTACAAAAAAATACTATAGAACAAAGTTATAGAAGACCAAGGGGGACATCCCACGAAAGAAGAAAATATATTTTTAAACCAGTTACAACACAAAGTTACATTTTTTCAAATGGGATTCTAGATATTTTTTTATGTCTATTCGATAGCGTATTGTTTTCTGAATTTAACCATGTATTAGTTTTATATCTTTACATAATAAAAATATTGAAAAAAATCAATTGAAATTTCAATAAATTTGATTTTTATAGTTATTTTTTAGTAGGCTAAAACGAAACAAATATTTGTTAATAACTTTATAAATAGTGTTTTATTTGATATCCACCCTAAAGAATTCGAATAGACAAATAGCAAGTTTTGTTTTTCTTAAATTTATTTAAATTTCAATTGGATATTTCTCAATATTTTTACTATGTAAGGATATAAAACATACATGGTTGAATTTAGAAAAGAATATCCTATCGAATAGGCATAAAAATTAGTATAATCCTATTTGAAAAAATATGACTTTGGGATGTAAGTTGAGAACCACTGGTTTAAAAAATATTTTCTTCTCTAAGGGGTGTCCCCCTTGGTCTCCTACAACTTTATTCTATAGTATTTTTTGTAACTATAAGAATACAGAAAATAATGGCGGTGGTCAATTTTGGTGTTACACCCTGTACTTAACAAACAATGTTTTGCAGGATACTAAAAAATCCGCATCTTCTTCATTTATTAATATTCTTTACCATATTTTTACAGGCATACACTAACGATTTGCCGACCTACAAGCCAAAATGTCTCGGCAAATAAACTCTTATCATCTATAGTAACCTTTGTACGTTGTACATAATAATTATTTGTGTACCATGAATAATAAGTATAGTTTTATTTCACGAAATGGCGAGTGCGTGAAATAAGGCAGTTTTTATTCTAATTGCATGCATTTTTACGTTTACACTAAAAGTGCGAAATAGTGACAATTTTTCACTCGCTTGCGTTAAAAAAGAATAAATTTTTGACGCCTTTATTCTGTAAATACATTTTATTTTATTCTGGAATCATAAACTTGTTTATCCGCTCTCAAAAATGGGCGCAATTTGGCTTTTATCGCCCGAGACCTTATAAAGTAGCCAAGCAACAGCTATTCAAACGTCAAAATCGTCGTTTTTAGATTAATGTCATACAACATAACAAATTCGATAAATCACATTTTTTGAACACCGCTGCTCGTAAAACTATTCGTATGCTTTCTTGTATATGTCTTTTCATTTCTGTAGAGCCAACTTGCTCTGGGCAGCGTCAAATTTATTCTATATTTCTTTTGAATAATCGATATCTTCCATTTTTATTTGACACTAAATTAAAATTTGTTATAAACAAACAATATGGCTAGAAACCACAGCATACTTAAAATTCACAACGCCAGCGCATCGATACCGAATATACAGGCTGTTCAATTTAAGTGTTTCACTATTGCTATCTCGAGAACCGTAAGAGATACGAAGTCGGTTAAAGTAGCAAACAATTTCTATAATATAAGACTATTAAAATGAGTATTACAAAAAAAAATTTCTTTTGCATTTTTCTGGTTTTTTCCATTATGTAAGGGTATAAACATTTTATATCGTTGTATTTAAAAAAAAAATGCTAAATCGAATAGGCGAATAAAAAAGTAGGTTCTCATTTAAAATTAAAAAGTTGAATTCTGTATTTTGAGAACCACTGGTTGAAAAATTTTTATAGTGCTAATTTTAATAGTCTTATAATATAGAAATTGTTTGCTAATTTAACCGACTTCGTATCTCTTACAATTCTCGAGATAGCAATAGTGAAACACTTAAATTGAACAACCTGTATACCCATTGAATCCTTGAATTTCGAGAACCAAACTAAAATAAAACGTTGTATGTAACGGGCATAAACAAGATTATATCACTCGGGAAAATTACCCCGTGCTACAATCTTTTGATTATGCCCTTAATACATAAATAACTATTAATTGAAAAAGTGTACTTTTTAACACATGTAAAAAAATTATTTGATCTTTGACTATATACCTATTTAACACTATTTTTTTAATATAGCATTTAAATAATTTTTCTTGTATATATATATATATATATATATATATATATATATATATATATATATATATATATATATATATATATATATATATATAATATATCGTACTCTTATATTTTTTTGGGCCTATCGGATCCTTGGGATTTTAATTATCTCAGTTATGTATCGTGACCATACTGTGAAACTGTAATGCAATTACGAATACGTATGTGTGTGTCCAAAAGCTTTCAATATGTCGTTAATGACAATATATTATTAATCTGTGTAAAGGATATTGGCTCGTCCTGTAATAGATGAAAAGCCATGATGATAAATTTATTTATTGTGTCTTCGTAACACATAAATAAATTCCTGTGAAAATCAGCGTTCGTCAATGGATCATTGAACCAGTTATAAATTGTAATTTGGCACTAAATTAGAAATGGTATTTAAATGTTAAACGCTAGCAAATTACTACGTTATTTTGTTGTTATTACTGCGTTCAAATTAACGCAAGTTTTACCTTTGGGAATACGCATTGTACTGCGGAATAAAATCAAATTACACAACATAAAGAGGAATTCTTTTTGCATGAAATCAAGCTGACCTAGAATTGGATTAAATTGAAATCACTTTAATTGCATAAAAATCGTCACGAAAAATTTGGCATGAGGTAACTGAATTAGCAAATCGGCCACTGAAAGAATGGATTTTTATGTTTTAATCTCAAATTCTACATTTATACATTCTGTTTCATGTTTTTTTGTTACAATAATTGTATCTCTTATTTAATGTTTTTTAAATGGTAGACATAGTTCATATTTCACTTTCGTTAGTAGGAAATGACAATTATTGCTTCACACATCTATTGTTTCATATTAGTACATATATCCTGTTATTTTGTGCTTTCAAAATTGTGTTTCTTATTTAATATTTTTTTTTTATGTTTGCCATAGTTCTTATTTCACTTTTGTTAGTAGGAAGTGACAGGCTATACGATTATTTTATACATCTATTGTTTCAGATTAATTTGTTCTGGTAAAAAAAACTATTTCTTCGACGATTTGTGCTAAAACAGGGAGTCTTTTAATTCGTGCGACAGACTTTAATTATTCATGCATCAACGTCGCACCCTGTATATTGTACCGTTTCTATTTATTTGGGTGAAGTGTAAATAGCCAACTGACTCAACAGTGTCTGTATATTCAACTGCTCGAACAGAAGTCACACTTTTCACATAACTATCTGTCTATTTATGTAACTAACTTTCTCCTTCCACAGTCTCAGTATCACCGACTGTCCGTATGCCACAATTGTTCACCACTGCCAAGTATCTACTCCAACTCGTTACTGTCCCCGCATATCTAGCTTTCCAATACTCTTCAACACTACACTTCCACAGCTATCCCTGTATACCCGTAACTTCCCGACTCGCCGTTACTGTCCTTGTACACTATAGCTTCCCAATACTCGTCAACACTACAGAGTATCCACATTCACAGCTACCAGTAACTTCCCGAGTACCTACCCGACACAAACTGCATACGCTCACTACGATACTGCTGTGCTTCTCACTAACACTTTATGTGAATGTCTCTATATGTTTCTCCATGTAACTGACTCCCGAGCATAGCTGCGTCCCTTTTATACAACTGCCATTAACTTCCACAGAGCTGTAGAATGTTCGACCTCATAATAACAATGAACACAAAAGGTTCAGGCGACCGGAAGTAATTAAATACGTCGTGGCTTGTTTGTTTACGTAGCCCGGCTGCTAGCGCGATTGCGTCATTGCTATACTTAGACGCTTGTTCAGCATAGCAGCTGGGCTCACTCGTTACAGTATATTAGAGGTAGTCGAATTATCGTATAAGAAATTATCGATATTGACTTTTAATCGATTGTGGGGCCTATTCTGTAACTCAGTGATTAATTTTTGACCATTGGTTAAATTTTTTAATGAATCAAGTATGTTGACATAACCAAAAAAGGGAATTTTAGTTGGCAAATTAATATCTATTGGATAAAAATATTAACCAGTGGTTAAAAATTAACCACCGAGTTAGAGAATAGGGCCTACTATCGATTAAATATAGTTATCGATTTTATCGTTTAATCTTATTCATATTCGATTCATTGATTCTTTTAAAATTGGTATAGACTGACTAGTTTCCTTCTTCTTCATCTTCGATTAGGCGAATGCCTGTTTATTTCCACTATTCTTTCTTTCATTCATTCATATGCTATTTTAATAAATCATTATTATGCTGCTCTAATGACATCGTTGTCCCATTCTCTTCTTCTAGTTTTTGTGAATTTCACTATGTCTGCAATGTTATATTGCTGTCTTACTTCTTGATTTCGTATTATGTCCATTCTTGTTTTTCCTATTATTTAACATAGCATATTCATTTCTGATGTTCTTATCATGTGTTTCGTTCATTTGGTGTTTGCACAGAATTCTGCTCTATACATGTCATAATCCAGGTACTCGTATATTTTGGTCATTCAAGACTAGAGAATAGAAAAATAATATAATTTATTGACCGATATTTTTTCTGCAGAGGAAACAGTAATTAATTGTCATGATGGCAAGTCCGTTGTCTGTTCCAACCATACGAAGTTTCTTACACATACCTGAATGAGTACATGAACAAGACATGCGCACAAAAGGGTTCGTGAATGCGTACATAAACTCATCCATTAAGTCGTGTAGGAACAAACCTAATAAGTTAAATACAATAAAGAATTATTATTAAGGTTTCGAGTAATTGTTAACACTAATCAATAAATATATCATCACGGTTTATTAATTTTGTGTCTGCCAATCTGCTTCCGTGATGATAATATCTGTACCGCTAAGGGCGTTTTCCAAGCGTCACCTCACGGTCTCCCAAAGCTGTCGGGGTGTCACTTTTGTGCCACTTGGAAGATAGAATTAATTTTCAAGTTTCAATTTTCACATGTCTGAATCAGAACCAGTCAACTACACTCTAAGAAATGTTTAACCAATTTTAACAAAGTATCTGTTTGGTTAAAAAGTACACTGGAAACTGGTTTAATATTTAACACAAAATTTCTAGTTAAAAATATGAATGCGTGTTAAAATTTACACTGAAATTTGTATTTTAACTAAATGTACGAGTTAATTACCTTCTTCACTAAATAGTGTAAAGTACGCATTTCAATAGCACCTCTTGGTGTATTCATTTACTCGTATTTGAGTATTTTTTTTACAGAATATGTGTTAAGTAAGGTAAATAAGGATTTCATTGAAATAAAAAAAATATAATTTTATTATATCAAAAAATACATAGGTAAATAAATCTTATATTTGGCTAATATCTGTGTTATACAAAATATGATAGTATAATTTCCATCGGAATTTGGAACATGAAAGATTTTCATATGGTTCTTTGTAGAAACGAATATTTAGAAATATTAAAGTCATTTCAGACACACCTAATTTTGCAAATTTAGTGGCTATAGAGTTTAAACGAAATATATTGTATCCAAAGACTCAATAATTTCTAGCACGAGGAAGTTGGTTGGTATAAAAAACCACATAAAATCCATTTAGAACTATTAATTTTTATATCTCATGGTATATCCATTTTGAAGTATGTAATATCACTTTTGTAGCAATAAACACGTTCGTACATCTCACAGATCAAACCAAGAAAATATGTATATCACAGTTGTACAATCCACACTTTGGTACTGACTTGTTCACTGCTTATAGTAAATATATGTCAGATTAACAGCGTTGAGTGTTATTTTACATTAAACGAAATATAGTATAATTTCAGCACCGTACTGTGCAAATGTACACTTAGTAGAGCATTAGTAACTCAAAAAACTGTTGGTAATTAAAAGTAACCATATTTTTCAGTAATATATGTCATTTACTCCATATGTGGTTCACATATTTGCAATTTATTTTAATTAACACGGATATAATTTAACTAAACCGTATTTTTAACACGGACGAAAAATTTACTTATTTATGAGTTAAAATTAACACCAAATTACTTTACCAATGGATTTGGTTTCTTTACACGGAAGATATTTCTTAGAGTGTAACTGACAAAGCGTCATCTGTACTTGATCACACAACAAACACTCTTCGCAGTACAATAGATTGGAACCGAAATATTAGTGATTCGATCTTAATATGTAGAAAATGGTAACGGAATTCCTCGACTGGATAAATGAATTAGAAGGAAACTTGGAGAATAACAGTCTGATGATATTTGGACAAACAATTTTTTTATTACATAACCGACGTTTCGGCAGCCAATCTTATTATAAGACTTAATACAAATGTAACTTGTATTGTTCAAAATCCATTTAATTAAGATTTACATGTAAGTAATAATTATGTAACTGGGTCATATGTAAATTTATTTCTGTATTTGTAGTTCCCCTGAGGAAGGCAGATTGCCTGCCGAAGCGTCGGTTATGTAATAAAAAAATTGTTTGTCCAAATATCATCAGACTGTTATTCTCCAAGTTTCCTTCTAATTAATATGTAAAGTCTCAGCGATTTTTAATATCTCATCAGCAGTGTCTTAAAAATATGGGTCATTATTATTAGGCAGTCCTCCATCAAAACGCACTTATTCACCCCAGTGTTTATAAATATGAGAAAACACCGTTGATAACCCAGCATCATTGATGATATCTTTTGATGAGGGTGCAACGGCAGAAAAAAATCAAGATAGAGTCCTGTTTCTGAAATGTTAATTTCCATGAGGGTGTAGATCAGGTCTGCAACAAGGCGCGAAACGGTTCCACCGGACGTTCTCTGGAAGAAAGTTGAAGAATCGGCTCTCGTTGGGGGTAGGTCTCCTGCGTGAGTGTGTGAGAGTGCGCGCCGAATGCCGTCCTCTCAGTACTGCGCCGACCTCCGATGAGTGCGCACCGTTACTTTCTCTTCGCTATCATGTCGCGACGCCGGAGAAGAGTACACTCTGCGATGGAACGATTGTGAACTTATAACTGTTGGTGTCCTATCCTAAGGATTATGTGTTGTATCCGTAGATACTTGTGAGTGTGTATGTCATGTTACTGTGAGTGAGAGTGAGTGAGTGCAGCATGAAGGCACGGTGGGTTGCCCTAGCGCTCCTGGTGATGCTGCCCCAAGTGGCACCGGGGTATGCCGACGACGACGAACTCATCAACGAACTCGACAGACCCAGTGAGTTATCTACTACTCTACAGGATTAGAATTATCTTATCAACAAAGCTTACTCTCATAGAAATATCCTATAATACGGCATACGATTAGCAGGTTACCGGTGGATCTTTATGTCCTTACAAACATCTATTAACTTGACGCTTTTGTTGTCCTGCTGGACGCATAGAAAGGGTATACGTAGCTTCACACTGTCTGAACAATACATTGGGGCTAATATTCAAGAGTATCATAAACGGCTCAGGTTTTGACAAAGTGACAACCAATTTTTAGAATTATTTTTCTGCGGTGGTGAGCACTTCACTACATTCATGAGTGCCCATGACATGCCGGCGAAACAGTTTTTCTTTTTTCTTATTAATAAATTGTAGTTATATTTTTTTTCCTTTTCTATAGTTTGTCGACTGTATGAGCCCTATATTATTTATATAAAGTCGACAAAAGTGAGTTAAGAAACTGAATAACTGACGATCTGAATTTAGAGTTATATGTTGTTAAAAAGTGACTCGGGTGGTGCGCTCTTCACTATATTTATGAGTGCCCGTGAGGTTCAGTTGAGCACTATTTCTGAAGATTAATTTTAAATATTGTTGGTAATAAATTGTAGTAGGTAAAGTTATATTGCGAATTTATTTAAAATCGCCGATAACATATGACCTTTGAAGGAGAGTATCTGCATTTCGCACGGGTCACAAAAAAATCATTGATATTAAAAACATTTCATAAATAAAAAACCAGTGTATATAAATAATTATTAAGAATAATTATGATTAGGCATTACAGGAAAAACTATTAAAACCAGACTTCGAAAACATATTTCAACATTTGTATAAATTTTTGTTGTAAAAATAATTGACTCTTAAGCTAGTTATCTATTTGTTGATATTTATTTAACAGCAACGTAATAAATAAGTTGTTAAAAGAATTATATGGTGCCAAGATAGGTGCACTGCACTAGACTTAAAAAAAATTACATAAAAATTAATAATTGCGATCTGTCCATAGTTATAAGTTTAGCTTATCCAATAACAGTTAAAATGTCGTGCTTTTTTGTAACTGTGTTAATTTAGGTAAAAGAAGATGGGTCACAATACACCCTGCCATCTAAGTAGCCGCCTATTTAACTAAGATCCGTCTAAGTTTAATCTACGAAGTAGGCGACCCTTGTAATTAAATCAGATCCTGAATTAGACTGAGCCTGTTCTTCCTGCTTATAATTCTATCATTCGCCAAAACTTCCTCCGGTGAATTTTACAAATTAATCTGGAACACACGGGCTGACAATAGCTAGGCTCGTGGAGGGCGAAGAGCACAGCGTTTATTTTTATTCTTCCAAGCGAGCGCACTCCACAAGATTTGCTTGTCATTTTGGTTTGCGCCAATGATTGAGCACAACAAAGTTCAACCCATGACAGGATTTGTGGTTTGTCTTACGTATTCCTTCAAAACTCCTTTAGCCGCTAGGAAACTGATTGCATCTGTTACGTTTTTCTCTCTCGCAACTTTGCCGAAATAAAAATCAAACGACTTGGGACTTTGCGCGCACATAACTTATAACCTTCTACGTTTTCAATGAATAACATTTCCTCAGATTTCGACTTCCATACATTTTTATTTTATCCCGTAAATTATCTGCCCATTATATGAGTGTCTCTCTAGCTCGGAACTACTTGTACCTAGTCGATGAAGTTTGAACTAGTAACTTTTATTGACGCGTTGGTAGGATCGTTATATCATTTACATTTCTATACATTTTATTTTATCCCTTACACACACCTACTTGTTCTTAATTAGTAATACCATATATAACTATTAATGACTTTTACAGATACGGTGATCAAATATTCTTCCATTTTTATTTTATATCTTAAATCATTTGCTTATTATATGAATGTTTTCATAGTTCGGAACTACTCGTTACTGGATCAGTGAAACCTTTAGTAACAGCTAATATCTACTGTAGACACGGTGGTACAAATATGTAGTTGTTAGGTGCGCTGTATTTTCATTTCGACTTCTGAACGTTTTTATTTTATCCCTTATATTATCTACCTATTATAATTGTGTATTTTACTTTTTTTGCTTTTTAATGTCTCCAACTGTAGGTTTGACCACTTCTATACTGCTACCTTAATTTAGGCACAGGCACTCTTTGCTCCTAGGAGGGAGGTTCAGGTCTACACTTCTAGGGTGACACAATCTGGATTACGAAATGCGATAGATGGATATGAAACCATTTACTTATAATCGTTGTTTTTCTAATTTTTGTTGATGGTAATGACATGATACAGATATACACACATATTCTTATCTTAGCGTAATTCGCACTCTGAACCTTCGGTATACAAGGTGTACAAAGAAACAGTTCTAGAACTAAGCTACCGCGGTTGGGTAGATACCTAAGAAATACTAGTTATTAGTTTTATTATTTCGATTTCCATACGTTTTTATTTTATTCCGTATATTATCTACCACCATATATTACATTTCATAGACACGTTGGCGCATTCTATCATCATTTTGGATATCATGCATTTGTATTTTATTCTTTAAAACTTTAAACGATCTTTTCTTATTCGTATTATATTAACCCTCGGACAGTGTGCTTGAAAATAATTACGTGAACAGTGTGGTGGGGTATAAGATACCCTAAAATGTATATAAGGAATGTTATGGTGTGAAAATACACTAAGGAAAAAATTCTTACGAGTCTGCTAGCTTGTTTACAATAAAATTAAAAGATAATGAACTCATTGTGATCATATGTTTTATTTTGGAAATATATATATATATATATATATATATATATATATATATATATATATATATATATATATATATATATATATTATTTCAAGTTTTTAATACCATTTTTCTCGAAATAATTGTTATATAACCCTATAGCATATTTATATCGTTGAAATCAGAAAATAATATTCTATTTAAAGGGCTAATAAATTATTTAGGATACCATTTAAAAAATACATTTTTTTCTGCCGTTTGAAAACCACTGGTCGAATTTTCGGTTTGTTACTATATAGAAACGGTATTTTCTCTCAGGATCTAACCTTACGTCTTCCCATATCGCGAATAGTATATTTTCTGTTCTTGCTCGCAGGTAATTTTATAAATAAATTGGTGAAAGTACAGCTAAATATGATAAAATATAAGATCAATAGAACAAAAAATTTAAATATTGGTAGTTTTGTTCGAAAACTTACGCCATTGGTGTGGTGGGTTTTTGGACCCAAAACGACTGTAAAACGTTGTAACATGCGTAATAGTAAGAGTAGAGAATCATATTACTTTAAATATTTTCATTTCAATGTTATTTGGAGCTACTGGAACGTACATGGCACTGACATGCGTATTTCCATAATGCTAGATATCGTTCCGAGTTCTCGATCACATTTTTTGATCATAAACATTGAACTTCTACGATTACATATGTCAGGTTGGTCGAATATATGAAGTTAGTTTCAGTCATTTTGACAGTAAGTAAATTAAATTTTTATTACGAGTATATTAATTTATTTATAAGAAATCAAAAATGCGTAGAATTAGGCAATATTTTATAACCTTATAATTTTCAAGCTTATAAAACATGAAACGTCAATATTGGTGACATGTAAATGAAATTAACAACATGTATAAAAAAATGGGACAGAACACATTTTTCCATTCTAGTTTTCTACTAGATTTTTGCGTCCGAGTTGGTTATGTCCACGATTCGATTTATCCGAGGATTTATCGAATTACGAACTATATGTAGAGCTGGGTAATAATTGCAAGAAAAGTACTACTATTTATAGTACTTTGTATTCACATGTACTTGGTACTTATACTTGGAAAAATACTTGAAATACAGTGAAAAGTAGTTGAAGTATTGTTAAATACTTGAAGTACTTTAAATGTACTTGAAGTATTTTAATGTACTTGAAGTATTTTAAATGTACATGAATTACTTTAAATGTACCTGAAGTGCGATGAATAATTTAAAAGTTAACAATGTTATGAGAATTGTTTGTCTGTCAGTGTTTCTTTTGCAGTGGTATGGTGTTATTCCTGTAGTATATTCTGTGAATAACTAAATTATTTCTAATCTGCATACTGCATGTACATAAAATGTTTATATTATCTGACTACAGTGCTGGAACTTTGACGTATCGCCAGGCGATCGTATGACGTAAAAATGACGTCGTTCTAACATCTCGGTATAGCTTCTCGTATCGCTTGTCGATCATATGACGTCAATTTTACGTCATGCGATCGCTAGGTGATGCGGCAGAAACTCTGGTTTTAAATAACCCAATAAATATCGCATATTGAAATTTTATCAATAATCACTTTTTAAGGTCCATATAATCAGAAAAATATTGATTATCTGAAAAAGTACTTGCACCCAAATTTACAAGTACTTTTTCACGTACCTGGTACTTTCAAGTACTTTAGAAACTAAAAAAGTACTTGTAATTCAAGAACATTTAGAAACAACGTATCTTATAAATCATACGAGTATCCCTCTAGCTCAGAAGTACTTGTTCCTATTCGATGAAGCCTCATATAAGTAGTAACTTTCATAGGCACTGTGATACAATTTTGCTAGGTAGTATAATAATTTCGGATTCAATGGATTTCATGCATTTTTATTTTATCTATTATATGAATATTTTCCTAGTTCAGAATTACTTGTTATTGGTTCAATGGAATCTATGGCGATAACTATTATCTTTTGTTGGCACGGTGGAACAATTAGTGGCTAGGCACGTTGTATCATTATCATTAGAGTTCGAGTGTGAATGATATGTAGAGCAGAAATTATTTATGGTTTAATGATCGTTTAGTACTACCCCACTTTATTTCCTATTAGCAAGGTTATAACGAAGATACTTAAAAAAATTCAGAAATTTCCACTTTTGTGCAAAATTTGTTTTCTATAAATATTTTGAATCATTTTGATGATTTTGTAAAACATCTAACGTACTATTTACCTTTAAAACGAAACAAATATCCTAGCCTCGATCCTAGCCATATCATTATAAGAAATTATGTTTTCTTCAGTGCAAGACATGAAAATGAGAGAGAATTTCAATATTTAAAATTGGTAGCTACCGCCTAGACATTGTTAAAAATGTTATTTGTCGCAATACTTTTCATATAAATTGTATAATTTTGGATTCAGCCTCCAACGAGTAAAGTTTTCTGCGTTTTTCTCAAAACTGCATTATGTGTACATGGCTGAGTTTGAATGAGCGTTTCTCTAGAAATACTTATATTTCTTCAGTAACACTTGAAATTCCAGCTGTACTTAATGTAATACCTTCTTGTGCACGGCATATTTTATGTAAATTTAACTATTATTCTGGCTGACGTCGCAACTGAAAACACATTTCTCGTATTGAAAAGGATAGTCATTGACATTATGTAGAAAAATGTCATATCATTTTTATCTGTAACTGAATTATATATTGTCCAATATTAAATTTGCTGTTACGTTTTGAATAGGGGATTCCAACATTTTTGTAATATAATTTTATCTGAACGTATAAATAAAACTAATAATGTCGGTGAAAATCCGGTGAAAAAATCCTATTAATAAGCGAGTTATAGTCCCCCGAAGTTTGAAAATATAGATGTGACGTAACGAATATAAGTTTTTATATCAAACTGTTTCCTTCGTGGACCAAAATGTTCTTGAAATATATGCTATTTCTAAATTATATTTATAAAATATAAATGAATATTATTATACTGTACAAGTCTACATGATTTATAATTGGAAGTATATTTAAATTATTAAGTTTAATGCAAAATATTTATATTCAAATAAAAACTGTTTGAAAATTGCAGTACTGAACTGATAGCCACGCCTCCGCTATTTGAATTTCTCTACTTCCATTGGTAGTAGGCTTCTCCCCCTAACTGGGTATTCGTTATATATTTATAGGCCGTCTGTGAGTCGCGAATCAAATTAATATATATATATATATATATATATATATATATATATATATATACCTATATGTAATTCATATGAGTGACGACCTGATATTACAACAATATTTCAATTATATCGTGTTATATCTTTATTAATATTCATTATTAAGCATATACTTTCAATATTTCTTCCTAATTTCTCTTAATTCAATTGTGCTGTAATCCCTTATTATCTTCGTATTTAATATTTTGTGTTGCATTAAAAGTACAAGGTGGGATGACGTTTATATTGCTCGGCAAATGTTTTCGCTTGCACTTCAACTAGTTTGAAATAACGAAAAATTTTTGACATAAATTCTTGTGATTCTATTGGTTGCTCTGCATAGTAGTCAAGCGTGGTTTACACAAACACAATTCAAATAGTGTGATCCCTTGCTTTGTTGTCGTTTATTAAGTTTTACAACGTTATTTCCCCGTATTTATTCTCTTACGGTTTTATGAAATTGGCGCTTCTTTTTAAATATGGAAAATGTTTTGATGTAAAACAGATTCCTAAACCACGCTCCAAATAACTGTCAAAATTCTTTCGTTATTTCAAACAAGGTATAAAAAAATATAACAATAACCTCACCTAACGCAAAAAACTCCCCCCAAGTCTTTCAAAAGTGACTTTTATACGTTATGCTACATGGGCCCAAGTTAGGCGAATGAAAGCCAATGCCGAGTTCATACCAACGTGTGGAAGGGCTTTTTGTCAAACTTCGTCGCGACTCGCATTGGCCGCTCGCCTTTTGCCGACGCTCGCCTCAGTGTCGGTTTATGGTGCACGAGCCAAAGTAACGAGAAACGTCTGAAGGCGCATTTACACATTTGCACTCGTGTTTTGCCTCGCCATTCGCCGAAATTCGCGAGTGGCATTCGCATGTTCGACCCCACAACGCGAATGACCGTTTTCAGATTCGCCGAGTGTAAAGACTGATTTCGCCGCATCGCTACAAGCCTTTGGCTCGTCCCCAAAAACCGCTCCTGGAGCGAGCGCTATGAGCTGCAAGGCGAGGACCGAGGCGAATAACGAGAGAACAGACCACACATTTGCTCCGCCACTCGCCTTGCAATTCGACTCGCCAGTGTAGATGCGTTGTGATACTGGCCTGATTGTAAGGGCCAAATACTTGCCAACGTGTAGACGCAAAATACTTGCGCCGACACGCCTTGCTTTGCCTCGTCGGTATTTGTTTATATTGGTTTATTGGCGTTAGTTGGTCCAACGTGTAGATGAGGCTTTACGTGATGTTATTTTTGTGTTTGGTTGAATTACAAGCGAAATTAGTTTCTGGGCAAGTCTCTACATTTAACAGCAATATGCACATTATCCCACTATGTACATTTTCTGTAACATTTAGTCGTACATTATATGGTTTACTGCAGTACATATAATACAAACATAAAACTTTAGCTTTGTTTCCTCGATATTGGAAACACAAAATCAATACAATTCAGTGATGCAGAATTTAATTATCCGGTTACAAAGTTATTTAAAATATAATTATGTAAAACAAATAGATAACTTTGCTGAACTAAAAACTGTTGCCTATGGCCTTTATATTTCCAAACTTTGTCTTCATCTACAATCTACAATGTAGTAAGTTTAACTTGTAGGCAATGATCATTTACTTTACGGCTTGTAAGTAGTATAAGTTTTTACGATTTTTATATGAAAATATTCCAAGTTTACTCTACTTTGTAACCACAGTAAAATGAATTATTCCTCACATACGTATTCAAATTCCCATCACAAGTTTGTAAACTTAAATAAGAGAGATGGTATCGTGTGTTTGACATTTGTCCAAGGAATAAGTTCACCCGGTCTGCTTCATCAAACCATAATCGTAAAATAGTCGTAAATGACAAAGAGAGAACTGTAAAGTATCCACCGATCTAGATTCTCTTGTTCATTACGACTCTAGTCATATTTCAAAATAAAACACCAGCTCTGTACGAATGTCTTCGCTGTAATTCGTATAATTTATATCCCCTCTGATAATGCGTCAGGCACCCAGCAATTGTAGTGTGGAACTCAAGCTTCTAGATGGAGTCGTGACACACCTAATAAGGCTAGGATCATCAATTAGACGCTGTATTATCTACTTATCCAAGTATTTTCAATTCTATTACATTCTTATTGGGTTATTAAGTCAGTGTTACATAACATTCGCTTCGCGAAGGAGCTGCTCTTTTGCTCCTTTTATCAGGAGGTTTATTACAAGCAGTTACCTTTCAATCAACGAGGATATTATACGGTTTAATAATTATTGATTGGAAAAATGATGAGAATATTATAAAACTTGAATTAAATTTAATGCAGTCTGGTAGTCTCAATCTCGGAAAGTACCGTGGTTCGAAACTTTCGCCTGGGTAATAATATACCGGAAAACCGATAAATTAAATATTAAATCGAATGAAAAATCCTAACTAGTTCTTGCTGCAAATTATATCAAAATCTAGAGTAATAAGTTTTTGATATAATTTTAACCTTCCGTCATACCTTTAGGTAACGAAGGTATTGTTTTGGTCAAAAAATTCGATGATGAGTTTTTAACGAAAAAGCACTTTTTAGAGACCCTAGAATACGATTTTACTATTTTTGCGATGATGTTTGTATGTCTGTGTGTATGTGTGTGTGTGACGATTTTTTCTCCGTCGATAACTTCAACACTACAATTCTAATAATTATAAATCTTTCGTATTGCTCTTCGTCACATCCATATGAAGAGCTGATTAGATTTTGGTTATAATTGGTCGATCGGCAGTACCCTCATTTAAAGATTTTAACAGTTTTTCTTGAAAAAACGCTGTTAAATATCATTTTTTCACATTTAATGTTATTATAAATATTAAAGAATATTTTATTCTCCTTGCGATTTGATTAAATTTTATACTTCATATTCAATGAATATTGAGTTAAAAAATAAAGAAATTAAATTTAATAAAGCAGTCAGCTATGCAATAATACTGAAAACAGCTAATATAATTTAAAAATTTCTGATAGACAGATGTCAATGTGCGATTGATATAGTATGTTTGTGTTTTAATTTTATTGCAAATATAGAATCAGTTCTAAGAAACTTTCTGTATGGAATTTGTACAAAATACATAGAACTGAGGGAAGGTAATGTATTGGAAATATAGAATCTATCGCAAAAAACTGTCTGTATGGAATTTATATAAAATACATAGAACTGACGGAAGGTAATGTGCTGGCCACATCATTTTTTTTACAGTGTAATACAGTTAACTATTTCTACTACTGAATGTAAAGCCCGTTTGTCAGGATATATAATTTTGGGCAGAATTCTGACCAAAATTTTTGTCAACAAATTTGTAAACAAAAGTTTTGTATGCCACTGTATACGTAATTTGCTTCATAATTTTGGCTATAAGGAAGGATGTTTTTCGTAACATTATATGCATATGTAATTGGGTGCTCACGATATTTAATACAATTTAAAATTTTATGAACTTTAAACGATAATTATAAAAAATTCCACTGGTAATTGCCAAATGTCATAATACATTACGCATATTATGTGCGCACTTTCTGTCCATAAAAATAGAACTTCATGGTCACAAAAAAATCTTGATAAGGCCTTTTACCCACGAGACACTTTGTGGTTGCCACGGGTGGCGACCACCAGTGGTGGCAATGGTGAGGTATGGTTTAAAATGGAACTATGGGTAGTTAGTAGGTACCCACGGAACACAAACATCTACGTCGCGGTGGTCAAACGCGCCACAGTGTCACATGAGTCTTCCGTTGTGCCATCGTACGAAACACAACCACCGGCAAATACTGTGTTTTTCTTTAACAGAGCGCAGGTTCTTATGAGCATATACCCACGAGACACAAATATTAATCACAGTGTCCCTAAATACCCTTCAAATTAAGCAATAAAGAAAACTGAATATATACTGAGTTACATGCAGTTTTCAAAAATCGTTTTCAAAACATTTTTAGTTTTGAAAACGCCATGTAAACAGTGTGAATACGGTTTTGAGTTATCTCAAACCAAAACTAAAATACATGGGTTTGACTTGAAAACTAGTTTCAAAACTACTCATGTAAACACTTAAAATTCAATTTCGATATTGCGCATGCGTACGTAGCATAACGTTTCTATCGCTCTGTGTAATTTGGTGTTACTAACCCAAAAATAAACTGACAGTTGTGTAATTTTAGTGCGTAGTGGTACAAAGTTCAAAAAATAATTGGAATAATGACAAAATGAAGAATTTGGAATGAAGAGGATCTGTTACTTACATCAGCGCATGCGCCGAAACTGTTTTCAAATCAATCTGTAAACCTGTTTCAAAATTGCATGTAAACAGTTTTGCGAAATTTTGACTGAAAACTGAAACCATTTTCAAAACTGCATGTGAACGTAGTAAATAATATATTGAAGAAAAGTGCTTAGAAAATTTCGTCCCGTTTTCCCTTAAATCTTCATATAATGTTATTATACTGGTTCTTTTGTTGCTTCTCGACTAACAAGGGATGCATTCAAATACTTTTTTTCCTAAATTTCTTTTTTTTAATTTTCCATTAAGTAACAGAGGTTACAGTTGCCCCTTGGTAAACGCCATAGTAAAAATCAAAGTTAGATCGGTTGTTTGGTGTATTGTTTGCAAAGTCGTCGTTAGTTGCGTCTATACGAGCGTTGGTGTTTGCCACCAGTGGCGACCAAAAAGTGTCTATTAATTGTCTCGTGAGTAAAAGGCCTAAAAATATCTGTATGCGACCGTTTATAAAATTCTGTTTATAATTATATACATAATTCTGTGTAGAATTATAGATCATGACATACGGAAATAAAATGGAATTGGCGAAATCTATTGTGATATATTGTACATTTTCTATTAATTTTAATATTATTTTTGTTCTAATGTCCAGATTGTTAATTTAAAAGAAATGAACAACGCTCAATTCTACAAATACTATAAGTACTTCTTTCATGACCGATTTATACTGTAAAGAGTAGATTTAAATCTGTAAGATGATTTATTCAGTAGCATTTTACTTGAAAGATCTGATTTTCACAAAACCGACCTTTGTAACTTAATCTTGTTTTTTTTTTATTGCAAAGAAAGTATAGAGTGTATTTTTACCATTTTATGTTCGTATATACTTTTCATGATGATTGCATTATTTATTAGATGTAAGACTGCGGTCTATTTCCTGGTCAAAAGTTTATTTCTTCTAATCTTCACGTGTTTATATATATATATATATATATATATATATATATATATATATATATATATATATATATATATATATATATATATATATATATATATATATATATATATATATATATATATATATATATATATATATATATATATATATATATATATATATATATATATATATATATATATATATTATTCAGCCAGTAACCATACTCACTGAAACAGAAAAATAATTATTCACATAATTATTGTACTTTTAAAAATTTGAATTCATACCGTTTAAATTTTATTTTTTAATCATTTGGTTATTGGGCAATATTGCTTCAATGTGTTCATACATGATCTTGCATTTATGAATTTTATACATTAAAGCGAAACATAAACATACATACAAAATCCCATTCGCACTTTTAATGTATATATGGGGTCTCGTGGCCGCGTGCTTCAGTGTCTGGTCGTGAATCTAGGGAACGGGGTTCGATCCCGACCGACGCCGAATATTTCTAATTTTAAATGGCACAAAATTGATTCCTGTCGTGCACTCTCCAGGAATGAGTGCCCGTGAGGTGACGCCTGGTAAATGCCCGCACGGTATAAGTATGTTATCATCATTACCGATATCGGAGCCGATATCTGTGTACAAAGCAGATTGGCACACCCAGCAATGGGTAATATGCCGTGATGATATATTTATATTTATTTATTTTATTGTATGAGTATAACAATTTTACAAATTAGTTTTACGTGTTTACCCCAGAAGAAGAAAATAAGTGTTGCCGTGAGGTGAGAATATATTTATCATCTAACGACATCTGTGGATAAATGTAAAACAACGATTTTGGCAATGACATTTTTTGTTCCTGTATCATATTAATAGGATATATTTGCAATCAAAATGTACACATGTATAAAGATAAAAAATCTGATGTGGCCAGCACATAACCTCTCGCCAGATATTTTATCTGGTTGTACGCATAAAATGAAAAATATTTTTAAATACAAATACATATATTCATATCTCACTACAAAATAATTCTCACATATATTTGCAAAATCTATGGGATATTTTAATATAAATTATGTACAATACATACATTTTCTTTATATTCAATATACTGAAATTTTCTTTATATTCGTCATTTTTTCGCAAATTTCTTTTTATTCTTTTTTACGTATATCCTTTTACGTTGTTGACTTTTTTTATTTTCATAATCTTCATAATAATGTACAAATATTTTTGACAGTGGCAAACAAATTTTTTGACAGTGACAGTAATTTGATGTGAGAATTTTTACATCGAATTATTTTATATGCATTTCTTTATCTCTAAATGTATAGAAGATATAATAATTAATTTATATTTATCGAATAAAGAATTTAACGTTCTCTAATATGAGTATTTACATAAATTTTCGATAAATAATATTTAGATGATTTTTTTCTTGTAACTACTACTTCCGGTTGTCCAATTATTACCAAAACTTAATCAACTCTTCCCATTATTGTTAGATTGAGGAATCCGTAGTTAAAAATGTCTTAAATCTTATAGAATTTGAGAAATCGTGGATCCAACATCCACACATCCTCACACACATCCACACACACACACACACACACACACACACACTCACACACAAACACACGCACACATATACGGACATCATCGTAAAAATGTTATAATCGGATTCTAGGGACCTTAAAACGTGCTTATTCACTAAAATCTGGATATGCGATTTTTAGCATGAATTCAATACCTACCTCTCTTAGCGAGAGGTAAAAATAAGTAACAATTTAAAAACATAATTCCTTGAGAAGATTTTCATCTCGAGTACCACCAATATTTTTTTCAATAGAGTCGATAAAAGCCAATTGAAATTTAGTAATTCTATTAGTTCATGTCAAAATAAAAGCATAACGTAATTACTTGACTCTTTATCATTTTACTATTTATACTTTTGGGCCATACGTATACCATAATATACCAATTATCAGCCATAAGAAATATTCGCTAGCAGATAATGTAAGTATAGTGTAGAAAATTTTGGAGCGCGAATAACCCTTCAACGTTAATTTTATACCTATTTGAAACGAACAAAACGGAATCAGAAAATGTTAATTAAATAATAAAAAGAACAAAGCTAACAGTTTTGACAAAACTCCAAACTTTGTATCTTAATTCAATTAAAAGTTTTTAACATCTCGACTTGTAGTCAAATTAACGGTGCATAAAATATTCAACCCTACGTCTCCACTAAAAATATCTCAAGACGTAGGTATTGTACATAAATACCGAAGAATTAATTAATTATTTCTTGTCGCCTAAGACGAATTTAGCTTATGAAATCATAACAGAAAATGTTTGGAGTACACAAAAAACTAAAATGCTTAACAAAAGCCAAAATTAAATAAACTTTGCATATCTTGCTTCTAATTCCACTGCTTGAAAACAAATGACAAATGGTTTCCGAAGAGGAGCGAATAATAAAATGTGTATAAAATATTAACCAGTAGTCGGGCGAAGAACTTCAGGCATCAAGACATTATGTATTCAGATTGTGTAAATAAATGATGTTTTTTTTTCTGATGATTAATAGATGTTGTTGAGTCCAATGCGACACTCCGTATCACCAGGCAGAAACCACCGCATAAGACTTATCAGGCTTCCGCTGAATTTTCTTGTTTTTTCTCCGCGCGACGTCTTTTAATTTCCTCAGTTGATGCGTAGATAACTGCATTAATTCGGCATCATTTGTCATTAAGATTATTATTTTACCAAGCCCCCTAAGAAAAATTTCACATTTAATAAAATATCAAATGATGTTACGATATACACTTTGACTAACATAAGATTAATATATAGTCAAATAAGAGTGGGCGCAGTTAATATTTGAAAAGGGGACTATTGGATTTCATTACAATTTGCAAATTTGAAAAAAAATAAATTGCGGATGATCTGATCATTTCCTTACCTTTGACTATTTTGTACCCCAAAGGTTGATTACTAAATAACCTAACAGAAATTGAAAGTTAATTTGGAAGTTGCATCACTGGATATCGTAAAATAAAACATTAGTAAATAAAATATGTATGTGAAAGATTTAATTATATTAAATTATTAGCCGGTTGAGCGATAAACCGGTAGGCTACTATTTTCCATAGTTTTTTTGGCACTTACATTTATCTTACTGGCTCACTGATAATAATACATAATGAAAAGATATACAGGTCATCTTGTAATATTCGAAAGACCTGAAATTTGTTTCATATTGTTATAATATTATAGTCAGGTTAATTTTCTTCCAAATATAAACCGCGCTAACCCTTACCTGACTATGTTGACCTTTTATAGTCAACTACTAGATCGTAATAATATAATATGCTATAATCAAATCTTTTTAATTAAATTTTACTCATTTTGTATTAACGGTTATGATTTCCTGTGACGTACTTATCTCAGTAGCTTTATATGCCAGCAATATGCCATTTACTAAACCTATAGAATACAAATGGTCATTGCGAGTACATTGGCAGAATTGTCAATGGTTCAAGGTTAGACATCCGAGGACAGATCATGCATTATTTTTTAAAGATTTGACTTTTTACCTCCCGCTACCCTTGCTAAGGGAGGTATAGGGATCGTGCTAAACATCGCATATCGAGATTTTGCTAAATGACCACGTTTTAAGGTCCCTAGAATTCAATTTTAACATTTTCACGATGATGTCTGTGCATATGTATGTGTGTCTGTGTGTGTGGATCCTTTACTCTAACTCAAATACTATCATTCAGAAAATTTTGAAACCTTGTATTTCGGACTTTTTCTGTAATGGAAAGAGCCCATTAGATTTTGGTATAAATCGGATAACCGGAAATGGCACTTTACTGGAAGCTCAAAATAGTTTTTCTTTGAAAAATACCTTTAAATGTTATTTTTTCGAGATTAATGTTTTTATAAAAATTAAAGATTATTAAATTTTATACAGATTTGCATTAATACTTTTTCTATATATTATATGGATAAATTTATAAAATTATCTATAAATTTAATCCCGGAGCCTACGCTTGAAACAAGCAAAACTCCTTGGTTACACAGTTCATATCTTAAATATATGTAACTGACAGATAAATGTCACTGTCAAAGACTTAATCATTTCAAATTAACAACAATAACGTTTTAAAAAGAAAATAGTAAAAAGAACCCTAGTTATATGGAATGGATCTTAATACAGTTTCCGCAATAACTAAATATGTAACTATGTTTATTTAAATTAATAAAAATTAAATAGCGGGAGGTTTGGTATTGGCCACATCAGATTTTTTTCCAAAATATTATCAGGTTGCCCTTCACTAAATATTAACCGAGCTTATCCTTCATTGAATTTGTTATCTTGATCTATTTTAGTCAACAAGTATGGTATGTCATGTAATTAGACCAGTCAACAAATGCTTGAAAATGGGTTGTAGTCAGACTTTTGTGCGCACTTTTTTTGAAGTTTAGGTTGTGTTCAAAGGTGTTTTGTGATGAATATACCCAAAAGTCCTTGGGTTTCCGAGGGGAGCTAACTTCAGGGCATAACAAAATGTGCCCTTTTTTGGTTTTTTGTTTATATCTCGATAATGATTGGTCCTAGCTAAAATGTCTAATAAAAATTTAAAGTTGACTCATAAATTTATAAGCCAATCCAAATTCAGGATTCTACCTAGTTATCAAGTTTCATTTCGAAAAAAAAAACGTCACAAAATATTTTTCGCAACCTTTTAGCCAATAAGATGTTGTATTTTTATAAGTAAGTGAGTTTTGATAAGCGAACAATTTTTGACGTTTTAGAAACTAGGTTTACATACCTGTCAAAATGTGTATATTTTCAGTGTTATCAGTTTTTATTAGAAACAAGTAGAGAAAGCAAACTGAAATATACCACCTCAAAATACAATATCAATTAGATGATTTTTGTCAAGAAAAAAAAAATATATAAATTATTACCTGATTTTTATTTTGGAAATAGTCATCCGAATACCATTCGTGGTTAAATTTTATCCTGGAAAAATTTTCCGATTGCTTTACTCGAGCCTGTTGCCAATTTATCCCGTGACATTGATCAAAAATTACTCGTTTGACAACTCGTGATTATTTTTGTCAATGTCACTCAATAAATTACTAGGCAACCAGCTCTCGTAACAATCAGAAAATTTTTCCATCAAAAATTTACTACTTATATGACAAAATAGTTCCTATTCATTTTTTTCTTATCCCCAACCGTTTTCTAATTTTAAGCTGTTGAAATCGTTGTTTTTTCCAAAATAATTTTTACTGTCATTTCTATTTTTTATCCACATAATGATAATTTCGAAAAATTTATATATTTTTTTTCCGTTATTCCCTTATATCTGTAAAATTCCTACAAAAAAGAGAAATTCCTTCCAATCTAGGAACACTCCTGAAGATCGGCCAACAGCAACTGCACTTAATCGGAATTTTTATGAATTTTTAAAAGATAATTTTATCCTTTACAACTGTGTTTCAGATCACTCTCGCTCTAAGTATAACGGTTTGAAGGTCAAGATACATTAATGTTCAAAAACGTAGTAGGAAAATTATTTATGGAAAAAATAACGATTTACAGCTTAAGACTAGAAAACGGTTAGGGTTAAGAACAAAAAAATGAATAGGAACTATTTTATGCTGAATTTTGTCAGCTTTGATTTTATATATAAAGACGTTTTTGCTAGGACCAATCGTTATCGAGATATAAGCGAAAAACCAAAAAAAAGAGACACATTTTGCTACGTCTTGAAGTTAGCTCTTCTCGGAGACCCCAGGACTTTTGTAATATTCATCTCCAAATACCTCCGAACACAGCCAAAAGTCAAAAAAAGTGCGCACTAAAGTCTGCCTAGAAACTGTTCCTTGCCTGGACTATAAATAACAAATTAAAATCGTCGACAATTAAAAAAAAATGTTATAAAACAGAAATCTACTCTTATTAGCTCTCTATCCGATTATTCACAAAAGTTGTCTATCTATCCTAACCTATTAAAAAATCTATCAGAAATCATAATAGTCGTAGATACAACAATAAATACAACCTTTTAAATAAAATATACACAACAAATAGTAAAAGGTTTTATTTATTGTTGTCTACTCTGGTTATCGATACAAGCGATTGACCATTCAACCGATTTTATATTTCTTCTAAACTGCAGTAATCAATAAACGGTTAATCGGCTATTGTTGACAGCACTAGTAACGACTCCCAGAAGATGATTACTAAATGACACGTAACAGGCATTTCAAAATGATGAGACAAGTGATCCAGAATAAATTATAATGGCTAATAGGGGGTGGATGTCACATATACAGGCTGTAAATGAAATAAGTGCATTAAATTTAACCAGTAATATAACTCGTCGAGAGCAACAATATTTCTTAATAACTTTTTCTCGAAATCGCATATTTTTTTAGCATTTTTACCACTCTGTAAATTGACGAGTCGTTCCAAATATTTTTGTAATAATTGAATGTAGTAGCAATACCTACGAAAAATTTTGTTTTAGTAATTGACAGTCCTGTCAGATGTTGCAATTAAATTTTAACATTAGTAATAAACTTGTTTATAAAGTAAAATTCTGGCAAAATGCTTAGGTTTATGATTAGCGGATACACAGACATTGTAATTACCTATGGTGAAGTTCTCAAGGTCAACGAAGTTACACGAAAATCATCCTCTTCGTAATATTCGTAAATTTATGTTGTACCACATACAATATCTTCCAGATTATCACAGTTTGATGTGTCACATATGACAATTTGGAATATTTTAAAAGAGCAACAGTTACTTCCATACCATGTGCAAAAATTTCATTGTTCCAGCATTTCAATTTTGCGAATGAGTTGTATTGTTCACTGATAGGGCTGGATATATTAGAGAAAGTGTCTTTAATAATGCACAATACACTGATCTGGTCACAAAAATCCTCATACTGAAGAAGGAAACACAATTTTCAACAAAAAATATCATTCATTGTTTGGGCGGGACTAAATTGGCGAGTCATTGGTCCTCATATAATCCCACCTCGTTTAAATGGACAAAAGTATGTACTTACATTTTTTGAATAACGTACTTAAACTATTATGATTTGCCGTGTTGACACACGAAGATTCATTTCATAATCTCCATAACTAGTATGATCTTCCCACGCTTTTACTCTATTCACCTAAGTTCAGAAACTTGTGTTAATACACAATTATATAATTTTGTTATCCAAATTTTTAATTTCTTTATTTTAAAAACTATTACGAATTTATTAATAATAAATATGTTTTCCGTTGATCGTTTATTAATTACTGTATTTACAAGTATGCAACCACCACCTGAGAATTTTTGTGCTGTGTACATGGAACTTTGATTCAGACAGCTGAGGGCAGCAGAGATCTTGCCAGTGGCTGGTAACGAAATTTTAAACAAATCTTTAAAGAATTTTAACTCAAAAACTAGAAGATTTAGAAAAAAAAATATTAAGAAAAATTGTTGCTGTCGACGAGTTACATTACTGGTTAAATTTAATGCACTTATTTCATTTAAAAATTTGCATGGTAAAATCCAGAGAAATACGCTTCTGTAAGTAGCATTTTGGTAATTTTTGAAAATATTCCATGAAAATAAATATGTCATCACAGTTTATTACCCATAGTGGGGTGTACCAATCTGGTTTTTATTTATGGATGTCCGTATAGACGATACATTTATACCATAGGAGAGAGTGCGCTTACTAAGCGTCGCCTCACAGCGCGGGCTCTTCAGTTCTTGAAAGTTATGCCAATCGCAGGAATAAGAAGTGAACATTCGACATCACCATACATCTTAGCGAACTATGTGGAAAAAGGATTTGCATTTATGTTTACATCGTCCAGCTTACATGTTTACTGAGGAAAGAAAGGTCATCGCATTTTACAACTATTAATCAAATATACAGTTGTGGTCGAATAGTTTTGGAGACACTATAATAAATTGACGTAAGAAACTAGTAAAACCAGTCAAGCATATTAGTTAACTTTTATGTTCTGTTGCAAAATATCCGCCACAAAATTTTGATGAGCATCATAAATGGTACTCATAAAGGTCGTAATCGGTCAATCCGTTTGCTTTAATCTGTTTTTTAATCCCAGGCCAAACGCTATCGTTTAGCATGCGGCTTTGCGGACACAATTAGTGCACAATATCGCAATATGATTGATTTGTAATTGGCTATTGTGGCTGATTAACAAGCTCGATTAGAACTACGGCCATCCTTGGCTAATTGTCTTTTATTTGCCGTACCTAGAATTGCAACTGGTCAGTTATATTGTGTTTGAATGTAATTAAAGATGATATCGATACTTCCAATTTGGGATAATAACGAAGGCTCCGCTTACAGTAGTATTGGATGGAGAACAGAGACTAATAATTGTATGATAATGATTTTGATTAGCCTTGTATCGAATCACATTTTCTTTTTTGCAAGCGATATAATTATTATTTATGTCAACAAGTTTTCCATACTGATATCATAATTATAAACCACTGCTCCTACCAGATGATGTTTAGTTTGCTTTTTAAACTCTTCAGGATTACATGTGTGAAACAAGGATGAACAGACATCGATGGTTTTATAAAACCATATTCTATTTAGTGGTGGTGGTGTTATTCAAAGGGGTCCTCAATCATGGTGAGAATATGATCATTTATATTAAAAATAAACCTTAAAACTATTTGAAACGTAGTATCAAAGTTTAAAATTATTATTAATTAAAACATTCGAGCTTTTAAGGCCCTAACATATACGTCACATATCTACTCAATACTTCTGCTATCGCTTGGCTGAAATCCGGAATCCATATTTAAGTAAATATTTACAGAAAATAACGTAACAACGAATGTGAACTAAATAACACATTTAAATTTATGATGTCATGCCGGATAGGAACCACTTGCATTTATTAGAGTGTGAAAGAAATGTAGAATGACATATAGGTCGCTACAGGCAATCAAAACTGGGACTATAATAGTGTACAATTTTAGTGCCACTAGTCGACATCTAATTAAAAAAAAAATAATTACGAATTTATTTATTTATTTATTTTCTATTATTATTACTAATTTTTTTTAAATTAAAATTTCATGTCTATCAGTGGCCCTAAAAATGTACACTTTATTTTATCAAGGATGGAAGGGAGGTTTTTTTTTATAAAAATAAAAAACCCGAAGTCTTGTTCACACTGCTCTTTAATGAAACATGGACCGGTTTCGGTTACTTAGTAAGCATCCTCAGCACCGGTTTTTGACTACAATAGAAAATCATGCTATAGATACACGACAATTTTCAAAAGATTTTTTACAAACATAAGTATGATTGTTACAAATGTCAAATATTATAAAAGTGAAACAATAAGTTAATCTAATAAAATTTAAAATGTATGTCAAAAGAGTTAAAAATCACAAACAAATTAATAAAAATATATACATTCATTTTTTCATTAACAAGCTACTGGGCGCAGACACAGATTTAAAAATTGAAGAGAAATATTTTTTATAAAGTTTTGTAAAGATTTTTGGTTCGATGTACAGTTTCCCTCGTTTAGCTAGTAGTGTGATACTTCTGTAGTTTTTAAGTGTAAGTATTAATTATTTTAGGGTTAAGAAAGTAGGCCATAAGTTCCGTTGTTATTTAAGGCATTAGGCAACGTCGTTTATTTATTGTGGACGTTTCGGACATTAATTTGTCCATCTTCAGCCAAATATTTTAAATATAATATAAAATAATGTTAGTCAGTTTCAGTGCTCAGCTTGCTGCCTTGCAGCTTATTTGTTTTTATATTCTGCAATAATTCTTGACAGAATTTTGGCGAGCACTGTTTCGTAAATATGTAGTTCATTGTGGTAAACTGACTAACATTATTTTATATTATATTTCAAATATTTGGCTGAGGATGGACAAATTAATGTCCGAAACGTCCACAATAAATAAACGACGTTGACTAATGTCTTAAATAACGACGGAACTTATGGCCTACTTTCTTAACCCTAAACTTCAAGGTTGTTCCCAAATTTCCTAATTCAAGTATTAATTATGTTTTATTTATTTGTATATATTTTTATTAATTTGTTTGTGATTTTTGACTCTTTTGACATACATTTTAAATTTTATGAGATTAACTTATTGTTTCACTTTTATAATATTTGACATTTGTAACAATCATACTTATGTTTGTAAAAAATCTTTTGAAAATTGTCGTGTATCTACAGCATGATGTTCTATTGTAGTCAAAAATCGGTGCTGAGGATGGTTACTAAGTAACCGAAACCGGTCCATGTTTCATTAAAGAACAGTGTGAACAAGACTTCGGGTTTTTTATTTTTATAAAAAAAACCCTCCCTTCCATCCTTAATTTACCTTCACACTTCGGCGTACCTTCATTCAATACTTTATTTTATTATTTTATTAATGAAATTAAGGGTATAATTAAATTTTCCCCAGTGCTATTATCTTGATTATGCCCGTGGTACATATAAGTTTTATTTTATTTTGGTTTGTTATAGTTGTGCTGGCGTTGTGAATTTTAAAACAATATTAATTTAGTGTCAAATGACAATGACAGGCATCGATTATTCCAAAGAAATATCGAATGAATTTTAGGCTGCACAGGGCAACTGTAGTTCCATAGAAGTAAAAAGATGTATACGAGAAAGAATACGAAAGGGCGGAGTTCAAAAGATGTGATTTATCGAATTTGTTGTGTTGTCTAACATTTATCCATAAACCACGATTTTGATATGTTTGATTTGCTGTTGCCTGGCCCCGTTATAGGCCATCGGGCAATAAAAGCTTAATTGCGCCCGCTTTTGAGGGCGAGTAAACAAATTTATGATTCCAAAATAAAATAAGAAATAATTTTCTGAAAAAGAACTCATTGCAGTATAGTATGACTAGCGAATGAAAGTTGACGTTTAGATTATTTAATAGATGTGGTTTCTTTTGAAAATATTTCCTTATATTTGATTTGAAAGGAAAATGATTCTTATATATTCCGTTACAAAAGGTTAGAATTGTACTCAATACTAGGAGGCATTTAAAATGACCTTAGCAACGGGATTCAGGGATGTATTTAAAAAATTTAATGCTGCAGATTCTAGTTCGTTCGTCTCAGGTGTAAGTAACCCTCGAGTCGGAATTACTGTTAGGTGAAATTAAAAATAATCCTATTTCATAGAATTGCCAAACTAAATAGTTTAAAGGTAAAAATATTTTGTTATAATCAGCATAAACGAAAAATGTTTAAAATATTTTAAACGCACCCCTGTTTTATATTCAGTTACCTTATTTGGCCATTTATTTCAACCAGACATAGTAATGTATTTCTGTGCTTTCCTTTCCCTGTATTTAAATGGGTTCATGCAAAAATTTCATACTTGAATATTTCGTAAAATTCTATTCTTCTCTAGGGTTTCAAAAGAAACCACATCTATAAAATAATTTAAACGTCAACTTTCATTCGCTAGTCATACCATATTTGTTTTTTAATATTTATTCTGAAGTTATAATATAAAATAATCAACTTATGTGATTCCAATTATTAGCGTACTGCACTGTATGTTTGAGAACAAAAAGAGCTTAACATTTACGCCATAGAATATTTAAATGTTATTTAAGGAATAATTAATTCACCAACACTTAAAATTTTAATTTGGTTTTAATCAAGTTAGTCAATTAAATTTAACACTGCAATAAAAAATACATTCAATTGGATTTAACATCAATTTATTGAATGAAACCAAGTTAAAATTTCGATGGTGTAACTGGGTATAAAGCTTTCTAGAACTTTTCTTACATATATATATATATATATATATATATATATATATATATATATATATATATATATATATATATATATACAATTTAGATAAATAAAAAAAATAACCTGTGGAGGAACCCATTGTTTAAGAGATATGTCATACCTTGAACATCAGGAACAGTGTCACCCTGTCAGAATCTCAGGACTAATATCAATTTAACAAAAATTAAAACTGTATGAAGTTGTTTTTGACACTATTATTTTCAGCGGACAATATTTTCTCTTCTGCTGACTGCGCCATATTACGGCATTATAAGTTAATAAGCATTATTAGTGCACATTAGCTACGTACCTTAACCTGGTTAATATAGTTGTTATAATCGGAGCAAACTCCTGGCAATACAAAGTGCGGAACAATCATGTCATACTGATATTTATGATGGTGGGACATGCACGACTGCTCCTTCCACACGCGATGTAAGTGTTCAAAGTTCCTATGATGCGATGTTGTGTTATTTCTCGTAATATATGTGTGTGACAAGAAGCCGATATTGGAAAAGAATACTTTAGGTAGTCAAATTAGACAAAAAAAATTAAAACAAATGTTATTTTAAATCTTTTCTATTATATCATCTACAATTTTTATTTTAAAGATCTTATTAAAAAAAATAATGAATCTACATCAGAATTATTCTTTAGTTTAGAGATTGTCTTTTTCTTCTCTCAGCAATACTCTCTAGGAGTTTCTAATTTTGACTCTCCAAATTTCTCGGCTCGATTCTCGGTTTAGCTGTAATTACCTTCCTGCATATCTTTCTTTTATTTAATCCTTCTATTGAAACTTGTTGTTTCTTACTTGCATACGGAACTTCAAACCTTCTGTTTTGACCAATTCATATCATTTATTTACTTACATGAAAATTACATGCACAGTTATTGAAACAGAATCTATTTTAAAATAAACATGCCGGCAAGTGACATTTCATCTATCTCAGTATTTTCCACAATATCTTTTATTACCTCGAGTGGTGTAACTAGGCAACTAAGGGCCCCGGTGCAAAAAAATAATTTGGGCCTTCTACCGAACAAATATATATATATATATATATATATATATATATATATATATATATATATATATATATATGGGGTCTCGCGGCCGCGTGCCTGAGTGTCAGGTCGCGAATCTGGAGAACCGGGTTCGATCCCGACCGACGCCAAATATTTCAAATTTTAAATGGCACAAAATTGACCCCTGTGGTGCACTCTCCGCGCCAGCAATGAGTGCCCGTGAGGTGACGCCTGGTAAGCGCCCGCACGGTGCAAATATGTCATCATTACCGATATCTGTGAACAAAGCAGATTGGCACACCCAGCAATGGGTAATAAGCCGTGATGATATATTTATTCATTTATTTATATATATATATATATATATATATATATATATATATATATATATATATATATATTGCAAATGTTATTAAAGGTCCCAGATCAAGAATTAAACGTTTTTCTTTATCATTTAATATTTTGTTTTTAAAATTTCACAAAGTCATTAGAAGTTTCAAGTCTGTTAAATGATGCGGAGGTTGATGGTTCTTCTGCAACGACGACATTATCAGTTATAATTGCGAGATCTACAGTAGGCACTGAGGCGATTTCAGGGTTATTATTTGAATCGGTGTCAACAGAGAATTCTAAATTGAAAGTAGGTTTATTTTTATTTAAAAATTTATCCAGTTTGAGTAATTTTTGTTTATTTTCTTCTCTTTTCTTTCTTTGTTTTCGTTTAAAAGCACCACTAGTTTTACTTCTCTTATCCATAATTTGATTTTATATTGAGCACCACACAATAAAAATGAATAAAACGTATTTCACTTATAAATAAGTTGGTTATTGCGCAGAACTCCCCCACTACAATTTAATAAGATAAACGTTAGATGGGGAATCCCCTGTTTATGCCGGTGTGGCAGTGGCGAGAGTATCTTACGTTCGTATTCTCAGTTTCAGTTTGCAATCTACACTACTTAAATAAATATATGCATTTAAAGTTCTCACACTACTGTTTTTCGAGACAATTCGGGACAAATGCTGCAAATTCGCGACCAAAAAACGAGATGTAAAAAATCGAGACAGAGACTGAAAATTCGGGACTGTTCCTGGAAATTCGGGACGTATGGTCACCTTAATTGTGGGTAATATTTTATTAAAAACTCAATTTATCTTTCTATTGACTAAATATGAATGAATGTACGTTTAAATATATTTCGTTTGAAAGTAAAGTGTTAACTTATGCGTACGAAATAAAAAATCATTGAAGTGCTTCTAGTTATTTATATTATTTGTATATTTATTATACGAATTTTTAAGTAAAATTAAAATCGCGGTTAGGGCCCCTTGCACTCTAGGGCCCTTGTGTACTGCACCACTTTGCCCTCCGATAGCTACGCCACTGATTACCTCTATATACACGAATTTTCTTACTGGTATTGATGCCCGCTTCACTTTTTAACTATTTTTCTTGTAATTTCCGTTTTCTAATGTTCTTTTATGAAGAACATTATTTCTGCTAGATTACAGATGTCTATATTTTTAAATTTATCTCCCTTGGTTTTTCGGAGGCATCTTCCAAAATAATCAAAATTCATAGTTTTGAGTTTTTTCCTTAATTTGGAAGTTAGTGACCTTGTTTCACTTCCATATAAAACTAGTATTTTGTATGATACTGTTATAGATAAGTTTTTTTTTAGTATTTAAATTGATATTGATATTTCAAAGCAGTCAGTGACAAAATATACAAACTGTTAACTCATTGTTAATATTAGAATTTGGTGTTGTAGGGCCTTGAGTAAATTATGACTCGTTCACTAGATGTTTAAACGCAGTGGTAGCTTGGCAACCCCACATCTAATCATGTGACGATTAATAATTTCCTTAGCAGTTATAAGACTTTAAAAGTAAAAGATTGCCATCGAGAGAAGAGCAGCCAATAGCTTAGTTGGTAGAGCACTATTCCGGCAAGGTAGGTGTCTCGGGTTCGAATCCCGATGGCTGACAATTTTTCACAATTTATTTCAGTCAGTGAAATGTTTTTCGTTTTTGTAGCTCGTTTTCTTACAGCAATTGTCTTTTCTATGTCTACGATTTTTAAGAGATGCGTCTTGTATTAATACTTCTCAAGCTGGTGAAGGTATTGTTTACTTATGCTTTTAAATCTATTGCCTTTTCTTCAACGCATAAATATTGTTTTATTAAATTTTATTTCAAGACCACAAATGTCACATTCCTCTGTTAACTTGTACTACACATATTGCATGTCTTCTTGTTAAAAAAATAAATTAATCGTCTTCGTACGAGTTGTGTAAGGAATGATGGAATATCACCTATTCCGATGCTCATTTCTCCGCATATTTGGTGCTATAATTCGAGTGCCTGGTCAACATTGATATTAAATAGTAAGAGAGAGATAGAGAGAGAGACAGAGACAGGCTGCACCCTTGTTTCACACCCTTAGTTACTTAAAATGTTTTTGATATTGATCGTCTTCAGTAATCATATAATAATCTCAATTTAAGATTGTTTAGCGATGTTATTGATAAATATTAACAATAATTTATACATAATTTCCAATATAAAAATCTGATGTGGCCAGCACATAACCTCTCGCCAGATATTTTACCTGGTTGTACGCATAAAACGAAAAATATTTTTAAATACACATATGGAAATTTGGGAAATGATCGGACACGCAGTCTAATGTAAATAATTTATTTCATGGCCTACGTTTCGACTGTTACTACAGGATCCCCCATATGACCCAATGGAGATAACAAATTGAAATTTATTAAATATATTGTATTTATATAATATATCAAGTCAAATAATTTTAAGCTGGACTCAAAGAACGTTCTAAATTTTTTGAAAAGTTGTTTGAGTTTTCTCTGAGTCCAGCTTAAAATTATTTGACTTGATATATTATATAAATACAATATATTTAATAAATTTCAATTTGTTATCTCCATTGGGTCATATGGGGGATCCCCACGTTACCGTTTATAATCATTGACCATTTCTAGCCCTGAGGAAGACTGTAGTAACAGTCGAAACGTAGGCCATGAAATAAATTATTTACATTAGACTGCGTGTCCGATTATTTCCCAATTTTCCATTCTGCTACCAGTCGATCATCGTACTCCACATTTACAAATACATATATTCATGTCTCACTACAAAATAATTCTCACATATATTTGCAAAATCTATGGGATATTTTATGTACAATACATACATTTTCTTTATATTCAATATCCTGAAATTATCTTTTTCTACTTTCCTTTTCTTTTTCTTTATATTCGTCATTTTTTCGCAAATTCCTTTTATATTCTTTTTACGTATATTCTTTTGCGTTGTTGTCTTTTTTATTTTCATAATCTTCGTAATAATGTACAAATATTTTTGACAGTGACATTTATGTGTCAATTACAAACATTTGAATTTCTTGCCTTGTAGTAGTTTGATCTGAGATTTTTTGCATCAAATTATTTTATATGCAGCTCTTTATCTCTAAATCTATAGAAGATATAATAATGAATTAAATTTATCGAATAAAGAATTTAACGTTATTTAATACGTCTTTACATAAATTTTCGATAAATAATATTTAGATGATTTTTTTCTTGAAACTACTACTTCCGGTTGTCCAATTATTACCAAAACTGACTCGACTCTTCCCATTATTGTTAGATTAAGGAATCCGAAGTTAAAAATGTCTTAAGTCTTATAGTATTTGAGAAATCGTGAATCCAACATCCACACATCCACACACACATCCACACACACATCCACACACACACACACACACACACACACACACACACACACACACACACATACACACACACATACACATACACATACACACACACACACACACACACATCCACACGCAAATACGGACATCATCGTAAAAATGTTATAATCGGATTCTAGGGACCTTAAAACGTGCTTATTCACTAAAATCTGGATATGCGATTTTTAGCATGAATACAATACCTCTCTTAGCGAGAGGTAAAAATGAACGCATAAAACTCCATCTCATTTACATACTACTGTAGTTAAAATTAAATTCGGGTTATCATATCAGAAAACAAACAAATATGAAATAATCTTGTGATAGTACAAAGACATGTATTTTTTCTTTGTCACAAAAATATTGAACGGTTCGATACTGTCAATTTATCGGTATTTATATTCTCTGCCTTGTTTAAAAACTTCTGTGTGTTGATATCTCGTGAATAATTAACTAAGTCTCATGTTTGTTGATAATTGGAATATTTGAATACATAATATGTAGGTATGAACACAAAGATTGACATAGTAGTGTAAATTATTCACGTTTCGTTATAAAAGTGAAAGTTTACACGACACTAATCAAAATATTATTAAGAGTTGGACATTGGTTTTCAGGGAAATTAATATATTTACGTATAATTAGTAGGTTTTATATAAATAGACACAATTGTTGTCTAAATTGTCGTGTGGGACATTCAAAATACAGTATTATTCAAATATGTTGGTACACCTGATAATTATGAGAAAACGCATAAAAACATCAAACAATTTATAAATTTGAAATGAATATACATTTTAGCAAAATAGAACAATGTTATAAACTTTTAACCGAGAAAATTTACTTAGGCCCGCTCCCACCATCTCTAGTAAAATTGACAATGATAACCAACGGTCATGTTGCAAAAATGTTCTTAGTATCAGTGGCGTAACTAACGGGCCCGCATTGCGGGCGGGCCCCCGGCTCTAGAGAGGCCCCAATTTATATGATTTATAATTTTGTTACTACTGCCAAATTTTGAATTTAATCATTGTTTTGTAGCAACATACAAATTTATTTAGTCCTTTATTTTTTTAAATGTCAATTTCCAAAAATAATTTTGGCTAAGGGGCCCCTTATCCGCTATGTAAAATCAAGCTCTTTATTTTCCATCACATTCCGGCCGGTAGAACTTCGATTTCTTGGCAAATATTTTCCTGCAACTGATCCAGAGTTTTCCTTTAAAATAACCCCATAAAAAAGTTTGGGGCTGTCAAATCAAGACACCTGGCGGCCAATGTGTATTACCAAAACGTGGGATTATATAACGATAAGAGAACAATTTTCGCAAAATTGCTATTATTTAGACTGTATGATACTGATCCATCCATACCATATTTTGTCGCATCCAAGTTCTTTTATTTGGGATACCAAAGATGTACCTATGAATCAATTCCCTGTAACTTTCATAAGTGGAATGTGCCACCAATTTCATTAAAAAAAAAAATACGGGCCAATCACATTTTCATAGTAAATGCCACAACATACAATTAATTTTGGTGGGATGTAACAGTACCTAATCTTGGATTTTTAGGCCTCCAATATTGGTTATTTTGCTTCTTAACATATCAACTCAGATGAAAGTGAGCCTAGTCACAATTTCTACAAGTTCTTGTGGTATATAGTTCTTCGTGATAAACGCTGCAATTAAAAACGGGCCCCAAAAACTTTTTGCGGGCGGGCCCCCGTACTCTTAGTTACGCCACTGCTTAGTACCATCTTTGATTAGAGCTAACTGGAAGTTAAAACTGTTGTTCACATCGCTTCTAACCATTGGTTTAATTCTTAACTAATGGTTAATAAAAATTTTTTTTAACTAGAGGTGATAGGATCAGGCATTAGGTTCAATCTAATAATCTCTTGTTAAAATTTTAAGTTTTAGTTAAATAATACGCAAACGATGTCAAATAACAATATTATAATTGCTGATAATAATCCGATTTAATATTGTTTATTTAACTGGCAGTTAAAATTTTAACCAGAGATTGCAAGAGTTTAATGTAAGTGTTCAATTATACGACTACAATCAGGCTGGGAAGTAATTCATTACAGGACTAGTCACGTAAAGAATTAATAGTAATTTGGTTTTTGTTCATTACCTAAGAATTAATAATATATTACCGAATCAGGAAATTACACCCGGGCGCTTTATTAGACGACTGAGGTGCACACAGGTCAGCTATGAACGCGAGGCTAGAATAAGCATTCCTGTGAGGTGTGCATACTATTTTATCGGGATCGGGTAAATTCGTCGCCCACAATTCACCGCGCGGAAAAGTAATCGCAGACAGCTTATTGCGGAAAGTCCAGGAGAACTAATTTTTGTCCAACATGAAATTCCAGCCACTCCTTCATCCCAGTTAAAGTTAAAACCACGGTTAATGTAGATCTTACAGTCCCTGAATAGTTAGGGTTGTTATTAAGCATCGATGGGAGCCAACACGGAGCGAAGCGGAGTGATTGGTTTTCGGCGGATCGCCGGTGCAGCGTTTTATCATATTGTTTCCACAGAAACATTCAATTTTACAAAGAAAACCAGTGTTTTAGTATCACTGGTTTACCATATATTAATGTAATACAAACAGTCCTTAGCACCACTCAGATATTTTCTTACATCTATTGTGTGTGGTGAACTTTCTGCGGTGAATTTTGTGCGGTGAATATTCCCCGTGGTGAACTGTTGGCGGTGAATGTTCCTATAGACCCATATTATTTTTGTTTAAGCCTGGTATTTTCACTTCCGTATAAAGTTTCGAAAAAGTATTCGTTAAATAAATTTATTGTATATATTTATCCAACGAATAATTCCTTTGCAGTTTTTCACACATTTGAAGGAAACAAATAGCTATATGTCGAATAAATTTAACGTTCGTGAATTGGTAGCCTTGCAGAGTGAATTTATGTCGGTAGAGAAGGATAGACTTTGGCGTAGAAGACAAGGATGAAATGTGTGAACTTCTTTTGAATCCGAAATTGTCAAAGATATGTATATATTGTAAAATTGTCCTTGTACTTTTTGCATATTCCTTTCAGTTCGAAGTTAATGTTTGTCAAAAGTATTAAAAATTGGAAATTATTTTGCCACCGTCAAATGTCAGGATCTTTATAATGATTAACCTATTCACTGTTTGAGATCAAATACGATCCCCAATATGTAACAAATAGTTTACCTATGTGGTTATGTCACTGTCTGATGGCGTGTGATCGATATCTCTCGTTATTTACTAATTCATAGTTGAACATATCATCATAATCCACAAATATATTTAATATATCCATTTGTTAATAAATCTGCACTATGTGGAAATGTAATCACTTGCGAATAAACCGCTTATTCGGTACACAACTACCGAATAATTTATTCCGCGAATAACAGATATTATTCTTTCGAATAAATTTAGTTGCAAATGAAAAGACAACAAAAATATTTATCCGAAGGATAAATTTATCTAAACCTTTATTCGTAAGTGAAAATACCGGCTTTTATTCTGCTATTCCAATGTTGCTATGTAACATGACATAATATTTATTGATTCTCAACATTATTATTTCATTTTAACTTCTCAAAAGGACAAAGACATTTTTGCGGTTGGAAAGTAACATTTAGCCAGTCATAATTTTTAACTGTCAATAATTATGTAATGGCGTTTGAAATAAATAATAATATATAAATAAATAAATCAGCCGAATTTTTTAATACAGATCATTTCTGAAAAACAGTAGAATACGCGGCACGCCTGGGAAAGTATCTATGCAGGACTCACAGATTTGCAGTCTTGATTTTAGCTATTCGTTCTGTAAGAGAACAATTTCCCGAGTACAGTATAACATAAATAACTATTGTGAAACGTTACAGAATCTAATTTCCGAATGTTTTGTAAATTCTCCAACAGCTTATTAACACTGGTTGATGTGATTTCTTGTTTCTATTTCATCTAACAGAAGTTCGAGTAGGTTTAAAGGAAGCAAACGTATACAGTGCAAAAAATAAGATAAATTGTCAGTTCTCTTTAACTATTAAATAAGGGAAAGAGTAAAGGTACATTCACAAATGATAATTAGGTTTAGATTTAGGGTTTATACTTTAGATTTAAAGACTTTGGTCGCATAGTATGTAATGACTCCATTCACACTTGTTTATGGTTTATGATTTAGTTTGACGTCACAAACTTCAGCAATGAGAACGAGTCTAAAACGATATAGAAATATACACCCATCCTTATTTAGTATTCACTTGGTGGATTCGGCTTTTTTAAAACAAATGCAAGAAGAACATGCAGACTGTCAAAACGTAATTGCTGAAATATAAACAGTAATGCCAAGCGAATGACAGTTTCACGGCGCACGGGTATCTGTTAAGTACTGCTCTACCGATATTTTTGCATTTTCATAGATGTCTGTACACTCAAAACTAAATTATAGTTAATTTAAACTTCCAATTATGAATGACTTACTTAAACCTAAACATAAACCATAAACCTAAATTTCATTTGTGAATGCACCATTAATTCACAAAAGAAAATTAAGTTTATGGTGTTTGTTTAGGTTTAAGTAAGTTATTCATAAATGTAAGTTTAAACTACCTGAAAATTAGTTTTGATATGTAAAGGTGCATTCACAAATGAAAATTAGGTCTATGGTTTTTGTTTAGGTTTAAGTAAATAATTCATAAATGTAAGTTTAAATTACATGAAAATTAGTTTTGATATGTACAGGCATTCGCTTGGCATTATTGGTTATATTTCAGCAATTAAGTTATGACAGTCTCCATGTTCTCGCATTTGCTTAAAAAGCCGAATCCATCAAGTGAATACTAAATAAAGGTGGGTGTATATATCTATATCATTTCAGACTCGTTCTCATTGGTGCAGTAGGAATTATTTTCGCACTCAAGGATTAATAATTTAAGTTTATAATTTTAAACCTCACATTGAAATGCAGTTATTTTAAAACGACCTATGCCATTTTGCATATAATTATTTTCTGCTTTCAATGAAAACAAATTTAATATTCACTCGGTACATTATAATAATACAACTATGCATTTTCCATATTTCCTAGAATAATATAATAGATTTGAATACATGATAAAACTATAATAAATTAACATTTCCGAGAATTGCTTCTAAGTTCCGGGATTAGATTTATTTTAGAAATATCACGCACTGAGTCAATTTCTCACTGATGTATTAATCACAGACTTCTACTTTAAGTTCTTGTCATATAAAACAGTGCGTAACAAATTCTATATTAATTACAATCCTATTTCTATCTACCCACAAATCTTTTAATGTTCCTGGGAACATTAAATTGATTTATGGTTTTATTTTGATTTTGAATCCCACGTTGAATCGGAAGATTTTACGAAGAGTTTTTTTTTTGCAAGGTCGGTTGGTAAACTATGACATTTAAGCGGGAAACTAGACACCTGGGTAGGTCAAGAAAGAAAAGATCACCTTACGACACAGTGATAAATTAATTAACACACACTGATTTAATGAGTTGAAAGAAGTGTTAAAGGTATGTTGATTTACACAATTAATGGAATGAACGAATGGATTGTTAAAAATGCTAATTAGTTTGAATTCGGATTTGAAATCAAGGAATGACATGATTTGGGCAACCATTAAATTGATTGAGATAAAAAGACAAAAATATACGAGTTCGTTTGACGATATGTGATACTATTTTTAATGAAGGTAAATTTTTTCGTTGATTTTTTCTTCAGTAAAAATAAAATGTTATTCTTGTATTATATTAGCAAAGTTACTGATATGTTATCAGCAAGTATAGCTGAACTAATTTTGTTATTAATAATGTTAGTGACAGCTTCTTCTAAGTGAAATTTTATTAACACTGTTGTTACCACCAAAACTAACTAGTTAGTAATATTTGTTATCAACATTCTGAAAAAAAATATATCACGGCATATTACCCATTGCTGGGTGTGTCAATCTGCTTTGTACGCAGATATCGGTACACAAGCAGATTGGCACACCCAGCATTGGCCGTGATAATATATTTATTTATTTATTTTTTTATTTATAACATTCTGATCTAGACTGCTTCCAGATTGTTCGCAAAATTTCTGTTATTAAGAAACGTATGTAAAAAAAAACTTTACTGAGGACTGCAGTCATAGAAATTTATTTTATTCTATGACCAACATTATCCACCATTTACTCAAAGTAAAAGACATTTAAAAACGTATATAACAGAACATAAAAAAATTTCAACATAAAACAGAAACATAGGTAAATGCGCTTTAACTCAACATACTGTACAGGCTCACCCGCTCAACACACTTTTGATTTTGATGGATTTACAATTCTTGATAAAGGACCAATGTTACACAAGCGGCTTATAATTGAAATGATATACATAAAAAATGACAATAATAATATTAACTTCCGTTCGGATATTCAGAATCTCAGCTGCATATATCCCAACATCTACAAAATGTTTAAACTTAGTAGGTAACTAGTTATAATTGTCCCCAGTTTTCCGATATTTTCCATGACCATTCTATAATTTTTTAATCCATACAAAAATGGCTATTGTTGTAAGTCACTTCTGTTTTTCAAGGAGCTTTTGAAAAATTACTTGGTCGACGTGTAGTACATAGAATTTTACTTTTGACGGAATCAAGATTTTTATTCATTATGACATATTTTAAACTATAACTTGTTTCGTAAGTACTTTGTATTTATAACTGTGAACATGCTGATGAAGCTCCAAATGGGAGCGAAGCATTGGCCTTAAATAGTATTTATTTGTATACCTAGGCACGAAAGTACAATTTATTCTACGAGGCGGTAGCCGAGGAGAATAAATCATATGAGTAATAAAAAATACTTTAGTGCTGATACATATATTTTTTATTATTATATTTTTTCCGAATTCGTTAAATTACGGTAATAAAAGTACTCTCAAATGTCTTAAGGTCTGTTAAATACTTTAACAGCACAACATCAGTTATTTCTTTGGACATTTCAGTTTACCACTAACTTAAAAATGATTGGTTACCCGTAGTCTTCATCGAGTTGATTGGTATATGAACACAGAATATCCAGTGAAAGAAAATTGCAATATGTATATCTTTTTTATAGAATTTAAAAATTTAGGTTAATTCAAGTTTGACAGATGAGTATGTAAAGTTAAAATTTAAGATAAGAGTCTGTAAAGATTTATTTTAGCTACTATTTTGGCTAACTTCCTGAAGTGATATCGTGTACTTTAATGTCGATTTCGGGAAAAATATATTTGTATGACTGCAGTCCTGAGTACAGTTTTTTAAATTCATCCTTATCACAGTCGTTTAACTACATCTTCAATTAGCCATAAAGTTATCAATATGTTAATGGAAAAAGTAACAAACAAATTTTACTAACGAATGTGTTTCAACAAACTTTGACAACAAAATTTATTTTAATATTTGTAGGCCTATATTTAAAATTTGTGATAACATTATGTTACGGTCGGTGTAAAGCTAGCTGAAATAATATTCGTACGTGAAGCAAAAACTGTTGTTTTTAAAATAAAATATTTCTAAATATTATTTTTTGGAGCTTCTTGATGGGGTCTCGTGGCCGCGTGCCTGAGTGTCAGGTCGCGAATCTAGAGAACCGGGTTCGATCTCGACTGACGCCAAATATTTCCAATTTTAAATGGCACAAAATTTACACCTGTGGTGCACTCTCCACGCCAGCAATGAGTTCTCGTGAGGTGACGCCTGGTAAGCGCCCGCACGGTGCAAATATTTCATCATTACCGATATCTGTGTAAAAAGCAGATTGGCACATCCAGCAATGGGTAATAAGCCCTAATAATATATTTATTTATGTATACTTATTATCCGTTATTAATATTAAAGAACATTTCATTTTCCATCTGTCTTCTTCACTGTGTCCTCGTTAAATTTACATAGAGATAAAAAAAATTATAAATATTATAATCTGTTATGATAATATCTTGTAGTTTGAAATACTTAAAGGAAATCAGTTGATATATTCAAATAATATTTGTAATGATTGATATCAGTGTCCAAAATGTCTGCAAGAATTTTTTTTAAATATATTTTTCCTGTATTTTGGCCTCACTTTTATAATAAAAGTGCTTTTTCGAAGCGTAGTCTTACATTCTAGTCTTATGAGAACTGTGTTCCATAAAAGCGTTTTCATTATAAAAGTGCGCTTGTAATACGGACCATTATCTTTGTGCTCGTAGTACCAGTGTTTCTTTAAGAAATACCCATATTTCTCTAATATTACTTTAAAAATTACTGTATTTCTCTAAAAAATACCGATATTTCTTCAGTAATAGCTAAAATTCTTACAGTAGGTATAATGTCATATCTCCTTTTATAATGTATTCCTTCGCAAAAACATAACGTACGCAATTTGTTTAGAATGCGATTTGAATGATTATGAAACTATTTATTTACTTTGCCGATAATTGACTGATTGAATACTAAGATGGGTTTTCTATGGCTTGGCACATAGAGTTTAGAGAATGCCATTATCAATTTATTATTTTTCTCACGTGCACAGATGGACATAATATGACTGTTTATTACTTTTTATGATAAATGAAATGCTATATGTTTTTATCGATGAACGAATGAGTAATAATGGTTTCATTGACATAAATATTAAATGGTTTTTAAATATTAATGGTAATGTATGCTTTCCTTTCGATTTACTGCCTATTAATAATAAGTAACATTGTTGTACGTACAATGATATGGACTAAACATTAACTCATAGTTAACAAAATGCAAAACCGATAAAAAAATTGTTAGTTTTTCAGGTTATGTTTATAAATCATTTATTTGAAATTCATATCATTTGATTTTACCAACATAAAAATCCTTATTATTTAAAACTTGGAATCGATAAAAAAAAATATTGCGTATTGTATTACATGTCCAGAAACTGCTATACCAGTACTCGTATGTAATGGTGAGTTTATGCAGCATGTAAAGTATAAAATTAAATTAATAAACTAAATTAAAATAATGTCGTTTATACTGCATAAATTAAAATTACGATTTTATGTTTGACATATCGTATAAACTAACTATTATAGGTGAAATTGCGGTACATACATATATAGGATAAAACAGATATACAAATTGTTGAATAACTTCAATTAGTATTACGGCGCTCTTTTCTGCAGAAACTTTGTTCTTGTACATTTAGGTTAAGTTTAATATCTGTTATAAGTAAGCGAATGGCGCAGGCGCAAAACTAAGAAATTATAAAATTAAACTAAAAGTTGAAAACAGCCAATGTCTTAGTCTTAGTTTCAATAGTTTAGTTCTTTAGTTTAGTTACAAAAATGTTGTCATTGACAACAATTGTTTCTACTTGTATAGTTTAGTTTTACAATTTAATTTTTGATTTAATATCTGTATAAACCCGGTTTTAATGTTAAAATATACATACACAATCGCAAAACTGCAATTTCTAAAATAGTGATACAAATAACTATTATGGTACTGTTTTAATATGATGACTATAAAATATTAAAATAGTTTATTGTATTTATGGAGGAGCCCATATATATACAGGTATTCGATTGGTACCTAGTCTGGATACAAACTATTTCTAATTTAAACACTCTTAAGAGTGTTCAAATCCGAAACGGTTTGTTTCCTCTCTGAACATGGGTTGGTATATTAGGATTTTTTTTTATTTCGTTTCGAGTGATACATTTCTCAAATATTGCCTGTTTTTCGAACATCGTGTACATACAGGGTGTAACAGCTAAACGAGCTACCTCAAAAAAAATTTTTTTTGTGCAACCGGACGCGAAATAAGCATTTCTCAGCCGCAATACAGGCCGCGAAATTAGATTTCGCGACCGTTGTTATGGTAACGGCCGCGAAATTAGGTAAACAGTCACTTTGACACTTGAAAATTGCATGGTTTTGTTTATCAAGTGTTAAACCCATAGCCACCTTGAAAGCTAACTTTCTATTTATAATGACACTGTTGAAAATTAATAAAATTTTTAATTACATATTTTTTTGCGGTTGCACAAAAAATATTGTGTATACCTTGTCCGCGAAATCCTTTAGCGCCCTCGAGATTGTCTTGCCTCGGCCGCAAGCGGCCTCGGCGACAATTTTTCTCTCGGTACGCTAAAGAGTGATTTCGCGGCCTTGATATACAAATAACTATTATATTGCTAAAGTTACTATAAAATAATCTTACCGATTAGAGAAAAAATATTTTTTTAAACCAGGGTTCTCAAGTTACGACATAAAGTTATATATTTTTAAATGGGATGGCATATATTTGTTGGGCCCATTCGATAGAGCATTTTTTTCTTGGGTCCCGTGGCCGCGTGCCTGAGTGTCAGGTCTCGTATCTGGGGAATCGAGTTCGATCCCGACCGACGCCAAATATTTCCAATTTTAAATGGCACAAAACTGACCTCTGTGGTGCACTCTCCACGTCAGCAATGAGTGCCCGTGAGGTGACGCCTGGTAAGCCCCCGCACGGTGCAAATATTTCATCATTACCGATATCTGTGTACAAAGCAGATTGGCACACCCGGCATTGGGTAATAAGCAGTGATATTTATTTATTTTTTTCTGAATTCAAACTTATAAACATAATCGGTTTACTTCCTTGCATAACAAAAATATTGACAAAATGCAATTGAAATTTAAAACAATTTTATTTTTAATTATTTTTCAGTAGGCTACATATGAAAAATAATTGAGCTTAAATTAAATCGAAACAAATGTTTGTTTAGTAACTATATAAACAGTGTCCTATCTGCACCTTCGAGCATATACTGACTAGAGGCCGCCTTACGATGTTTGTTGTGATCGGAAGATTTGCGGAAGGGGAGATTTGCGGGGTTGGAAGCCGGGGTTCATTGAGGGCTGCGTATTTTCACAAAGTATGACGAATTGTTGCTTTTGAAATATGTAAATCATCTTTATTTCCAATAAATTTCAGTCGCCTTTCTTTCACGTCATTATTAGTAGGAAACCTAAAAGTTACACTTTGTTTATTATATTATATGTAAAAAAACCCAATTACTTACAAATGAAACGAAATTTCCGAATTTTTATTGTATTTTTCGTTGCAATTTGGCACCACAGTATAAAAACCATATTGAAATATGCAATACACCATGACTTCCAGCCCCGCAAATACCCGCTACCGCAATCTTCTGATCACAAGCTATGCATTGGTATAGTAAATTACTTCTCTAGTCAGTATATGCTCGAAGATCTGCTCCAGTTATGAACTAAATAATTCAAATTGACCGATAGCAGTTTTTTTTCATACATAGCCCACTAAAAAATAACTATAAAAATAAAATTTATTTAAAGTTCAATTACATGGTTAAATTCAGAAAAAAATACTCTATCGAATGTGCCTGAAATTATATGCTATTGCATTTAAAAAAATACAACTTTGTGCTGTAACTTGAGAACCACTTGTTTAAAAAATATTTTCTTCTCTAATAGGATGTCCCCTTTGGCCTTCTGCAAGATTGTCTTATAGTATTTTATTGTATCTTTAATAATATAGAAATTATTTGAGGTAGCTCGTTTAGCTGTTAGACCCCGTAAATCTGTAAGCTCCTTCATAATGGAGTCTTCAATATATAGGGGCCCGATACATTGACGGATTACAATACATACATTTTCTTTATATTCAATATCCTGAAATATTCTTTTTCTATTCGTCAATTCCTTTTGTCATCTTTTTTACGTATATTCTTTCGCGTTGTTGACTTTTTTATTCTTATAATCTTCATAATGATGTACAAATATTTTTGACAATGGCATACAAATATTTTTGACTGTGACATTTATGTGTCAATTACAAACATTTGAATTTCTTGTCTTGAAGTAGTTTGATCTGAGATTTTTTTACATCAAATTATTTTATATGCATTCTTTATCTTTATGTATATAACCTTCAAAATGAAATTCGTGAGGGATGGATATTACGTTAAAATTCAAATGTTTTTGTAGTATTTTTTTTATTAATAAACCCTGTTTTCAAATAAAACGTATATGTATTTGTATTCTTATTTTTTATTAATAATCTAGAGTGCGTGCTACAGTAAAAACGTTAAAATATTTAGGGGAGGGGGCTTTAGAAGAGTCTCAAATTTGAATTGCGCTTGGGGCCTCTCAAGTACTAAATCCGCCACTGGGCCCGAAGCAATCGCTTCATCCGCGTCAAGGTAATAACCATAATATAGAAATAAATTGTGGGAAAATAATGTCATCTACCGGGATTTGAACCCGGGACCCGAGTAACTCTCTAACCATCTGAGTTATGGTGGACTCTATCACGATAGTTGAAATGATCTTCCCTTATAGACTAGCGAAATATCTCTGCATTTAAACATCTTGTGAACACGTCATAATATTTTATAAGTAGTTATTTAATAATTTCTAACACCTGTGTAAAACTGTTTTTATCATTAATGACAATGTTTATTAGTTGTTTTAGTATGCCATAAATATTATATTATATTTTTCTGTGAACATTTATTTCTTTACTGAAATAATTTAAATTCTTCTAAACTAGAAAAGTATTTTTCCTTCACAATAGAAAAACTTTGGTGTTTGATTTTCCGGTAGCCCGTACCCTGGAGAATTTTAAATATATAAAAAATTCATTAAATGGATTTCGTATTTCAAGGAACAATTTTCTCTTTTCCGTTAATTTATATGTAAATTAAAAAGCTAAAATCCTTTAGAACAAGTACGAATTTTAAGTTTCCCGGAAGTCTTTTAATTGACTATAATTATACTTCGTCCAAAAATTCACAGCAGATCCTTCAGCTTACTAATCACTGAAGTGCCGCTGAAAATTTACTAACACTTTCGACAGGACATATGGCAGAAAAACATCGTACTTTAAGAATTAATATTTGAAATATTTTAATTTAAAACCTTTTCAAATGATATCAAAAGAAGGTATCAAGGGAAATTATTCGGAGTAAAAACTGAAACAAAACCGTTTTGCAAGAAATTTTTCAGGATATATCTTTGAATATTTTAAATATTCCTCTTACGAAATACAGATTCACCTTGAGTAGATGTAAATAATTAAAAACGCAGTAGCATATGGAAAACAAACAAAATAATTGCGAAAAATGTAAACAACAATTTCCATACGCATTTAATTAAAATTTACGAATAAACAGGAATTCAAATATTTGCGATGTTTATCTATATTGAATTTAATAATAAACATTTATTCAGTATAAGTCTCGCAATAATTTTCGGAGTTCAACAAACTTTTCTCCAACTCTCGAATTCCAAACTTAGAGAAACTTTAAATCATTTTCCACTTGGCTTATTTAAACAACAGCAATAGGAAATAATTCCGTGGAATAACTTTGAATTTTTTATTGTAGCGAGTAATCAGAGAAGATTAATTAGTTTATCTCTTTCTTTAAAAGGACCCGAGCTGCCTTGTGAAGATTCGTTTCTTTATCCGAGACGCTTCAGTCAAGAGGTTTCGCAAGCAATCATATCTTTCTCAATTATATTAACTTTCATAATCAAACGACATTTTCCAGATAGTAATTTAGATTACTTAGTGACTTAAAGTCACTATTGAAATAGAATTTTAAGAATTTAAATAAAATAAATTAGCATAAATGGAAAACAGATTTTTAGGAAGACCATCATAATTAAACAGGAAATGCAACTTTGTGCAATATATGTGTATAATTAAGTTACAGAAAAAATTGATAGCAATTCTTACCTTCCGTGAGCTACTCGGTCAACTATAAATACGATTTTCATATATTTACAATGAAGTATATTTAAGTATGTGTGCGTTTGGGTTTTCTAATTTTTGTCCTCGAATGAAACGCTTGCACATCTGTATAAAGAGCTAATTAGATTTTTATTTGAAGCGAACAGTTTTCCTTGAAAATAACGTTGATAAATATGATTTCGATATTTTGTTACTACAAGAGAGATACACAGCAGTTATACGTTTCAGCTATGGAGATAGAGGATCCAATAGCTTAGTTGGTAAGAGCGCTACTTTGGTAAAGTAGAGGTATAGGGTTCGAACGCAATGATCTTTTTAAAATTTATTTTTATATACATACTGTTAACTCTCTGTTAATACTACAACCACAGTATAGGGCCTATTCTGTATCTCAGTGGTTAATATTTAACCACTTGTTAATTTTTTTACCCAATCAAGTACGTTGACATATAACAAAAAAGGGATTTTTGGTTGTCATATCAATAACTACAGGATACGAGACTTCTTGCGGCTTTAACAACAGAGGTAGTTTAACCTCTAAAGCCATCCTACAGCAAGCGTGATAACTACGTGAGGATACGCCTCTAAGCGTTAGAGGTCAAATTTTTTGGTCTCAAAAAAACCAGGGAGTGCACATATAAAGATAAGTATTAATGTTGCAACCTAAATTCAAAGACGGATTGGACATTCTAGTTATAATCTGAAATTGTCTCTGTCATATCCAGCAATAAAACTATAATTATTGTAATTATGATAAAGCAGCATACGAAAATAGAATTTAAGTTAAAGAAACAGTAAGATTATTATATTATTATATATAATATTATTATTATATATAATATACAGAGCACTCAGAGCAGGTAAACGTAGGTTTCGTTCATTGCATGTCTTCATTTCAACAGAGCGGCGCAAATATCTTTTGTTTTGAAAACAATAAGTTTTTGATTACTACAAAAAGAAATACTTAATTACAATTATGAAAATAACTGATCACAAAACAATAAATTATTGTAATAATTTTTTATGTATATTGCAAAAATATAAATGTTAGAATTGACTGGGATTTGTATTCATAATCGATATAGCCGATGAGTAAATATAGCATAGAATATTTTCATTTACGGGCCCCCTATACACGAAATGTCAAAGTTATCTAATGCATTTCGACGGTTCTGCTCATTTCCCTCTTGTTATTGCTTACATATCATTGTCTATTGTTTATCCCTGTTTGTTACAAATCATTGGGTCAAACGATACATCTTACGGCCAGTGCGCCCATGCTTATGCTGAATTGAATTTTATATACTATGAATAAAAATAAAGTCCGTTTTCACGACTTGATCACCACGTCATCAATCGTAAGCATATGATTCAATTTACCCGGGAAGGGGGGGGGGAGTTATATAAGTTAATTGATGACGTCATGTTGTTGGGTGATTTTCGAAGTATTCATAACACAAATCAAAATTGACAAGTGACAGTATGCATAACTTATACCGTGTAAATATTATTATATATAAAAATTAGGGGTATAAGACATTGATTTTCCAATAATAAATCAATTGTATAATTATGATGTAATATCAATACCGACAGTAAACATATATTCTGTCAATTTTGTTATTCATCAAAATTCGAAGTATATAGTTATTTAGCAATGATAAATGAATTGAGTAAATACGATAAGTATAATGGATAAAATATACCTGTTTTTATTCTCCAAAACCAATATGTTGCAATAATTGTAGGCAATCTTAGAAACATCGTCTTTGTATTAGCAAAATGCACAATGTAATACCAAGAATTAACAACACTAAAAACACACAACGAAACACAAATTATCGTCGCGAAAATCACCAATATCACATGATAGTTGGCTCCGGTTGCTCAATGGTTAGAGCAACGCCTCTTAGTCATGTCATGAGTGCGCTCAGGGTTCTGGAGTCGAATTCCACTAAGGCATGAATGTTCTTGTATGTGAACCCACTCTGTAATTGGGATTTAATCTTATTGAGGAGTTTTAAAAAATAATAAAAAAATAAAAATTTGCAGAATGTCATGAATATTTAAATAATTTAATGAAAATGACACTCGTTACCGTGGTTACAATACTGTTTCTATTTCATTTTTTGCCGTTGGTTGGATGGATATCGCTATCAGACGAGTACATCTCTGAAACACCGACGATATACGAGATAGCAAATGAAAGTCTCATATATGCCATGTACTCGTATGTATGACAAAGATGCTAGATAAAAGTTTTGTAATCCTTGCATCAGAAATTGATGACATGGGGATCAACTGGGAGATATAGAGTGTACATGTAATCTTTTGCAAGAAACAAGAAACTTTGAAAATTGAATTTATATATAATATGTACATGACAGGCCAGGTTACATCAGATGGTGATGCTCATATTAATATACTTTTCATAACATTATATCAACTTTTATATCACAAAAATATATTTTGGTGTTCGTTTATTCTTTTCTCATAAATCCGAGCAAATTCTTACTGTTTCAGCAATCTTAAATGAATTTTGAAGGTTTTCCATTTTGTAAGTATTTTCATGATACATATGTGCATGCTGTACTTTCGCTTATACAGGATGTAACAGCAAAACGAGCTATCTGAAATAATTTCCATATTATTAAAGATACAATAAAACACAGTAAGATAATCTTATAGAAGACACCTATAATATTTGTTTAAAAATTATTTCTAATATTTCTAAATTATCTCATTTTTCTCGAAATTTTTCAAATACATTAATAAAAAATAATACATCGTTGAAAAGAGAAAAAAATGGCGGTTTCTATTTTATTAAAATAATTATAGGTTGCGATTTGAAAAATAAAAGTTGATAGTCGTATCTTGTAAACCTGACTTTATAAAAAATATCTACATCTGCCATCAAATAGTATATGTAAAATAATAAAACTTTTATATGAGCCATTCTTTTCTATTTACTTATAATAAAAAAGTTAAGGGGGGGGGGCGTCTTCCCAGACTCACCCTGTATATATGAGTGAGAGTGTTCCAGAATGATTGAAGGTACCACCTCGTTTTGATTTTTTGTTTGCCGCATCATTGTGATAGTGACATACGATTGACAGATTGCATTGGCGTAGGCACATACTACCATTCATTTCAATCATTCCTCGCAGTACGAAAATATGCTTCCAAAATAAACTTGTCATGTTCATTCGTAAACACCATCTAACGTAACGATTTGAATAAATATCAGTTTAATTATAAAAGATAAAAACTATGTCAAAAAATTTGAAAAACGTAACGCCGTTGATTTTTCCAAATGTCGGTAATATAGGTAACATAATTTGACATTACCGATAAATTGATACTAATTTTTTTCAATGGAAAATAATTTTGATCATAATCAGAACTTTTTCATGTCACATGACCTTCAATCATTCTGGATCTCTCTGTATATCCTTACATAAAAATATTGAAGAAACATGCAATCGAAATTAAAAAAAAATTATTTTTATACAAGTAACATAATTAACACTTGGCTAAGTTTCACAAACTGGCATTTATTATTTTTATCGCGATTTCTACTTTTTCGTCATTTTCAGAAGACTGAGAAATGTACAAGAGAATTACATGACTATATATACAGACACAGGTATAATATTATAAACTATGATTGTTCGTCTTGGAAGTACGATTCTAAGGGATCAATAAAAATTCCCTTTCGATATTTCCAAAATTTGACCAAACAGATGTTCTCCACTCGGAAATTTTGGAAATATTATCGAAAGGGAATTTTTGTTAATCCCTTAGGATGGTATTTTCAAGACCAACAATAATAGTTTATAATCTTATACCTACGTCTGTATATATTAACTATATATACTACTGATCTATCTCGCCTATCTCGCCAGTGTATTGTGTATCCGTTCAAGAATGAGATAGATATACATCTGCATCACTCACAAGAAGCAGTAAATGGGTTTGTGTACGCATGCTCGCGAAACTAAAATATGTTTTTAGCGGCCAGGAATATTTTCTTCCCAGTGACAATTTTATATTTATAATTAAATATACGAGCATGCGCCAAACGTGCTAGTTACCGCTTCTTGTAAGCGATGGAGATATATCTTCTGTTTCATATTCTTTGACGGATGAATTGCGGAGGATTAGCAGTATATATTAGCAGGTATATGGTCATTCACTTGTACATTTCTCAGTCTTCTGAAGATGGCGTAAAAGCCGAATCGCAATAAAGATAATAAATCCAAGTTTGTCAAACTTAGCCAAGTGTTAATCATTTTACCTGTTTAAAATGGTTCACCGAGTACCAACGACGGATTCAATCAATCAGATTAATTTTTACCTCTCGCTAAGAGAGGTATTGAATTCATGCCAAAACTCGCATATCCAGATTTTAGCGAATAAGCACGTTTTAAGGTCCCTAGAATCCGATTATAACATTGTTACGATGATGTCCGTATGTGTGTGTGGATGTGTGTGTGGATGTGTGTGTGGATGTGTGTGTGGATGTGTGTGTGGATATGTGTATGGATGTTGGATTCACGATTTCTCAAATACTATAACACTTATGACATTTTTAACTACGGATTCCTAAATTTAACAATAATGGGAAGAGTTGATTAAGTTTTGGTAACAATTGGACAACCGAAAGTAGTAGTAACAAGAAAAAAATCATCTAAATATTAGTTATCGAAAATTTATGTAAATACTTATATTAAAGAACGTTAAATTCTTTATTCGATAAATATAAATTCATTATTATATCTTCTATAGATTTAGAGATAAAGTAATGCATATAAAATAATTTGATGTAAAAATTCTCAGATCAAACTACTTCAAGGCAGGAAATTCAAAAGTATGTAATTGACACATAATTGTCACTGTCAAAAATATTTGTATGCCACTGTCAAAAATATTTGTACATTATTATGAAGATTATGAAAATAAAAAAGTCAACAACGCAAAAGAATATACGTAAAAAAGAATATAGAAGAAATTTGCGAAAAAATGACGAATATAAAGAAAAAGAAAAGGAAAGTAGAAAAAGAAAATTTCAGGATATTGAATATAAAGAAAATGTATGTATTGTACATAATTTATATTAAAATATCCCGTAGATTTTGCAAATATATGTGAGAATTATTTTGTAGTGAGACGTGAATATATGTATTTGTATTTAAAAATATTTTCCGTTTTATGCGTACATACAACCAGGTAAAATATGTGGCGAGAGGTTATGTGCTGGCCACATTAGATTTTTATAGTTATTTTTCAGTAGTCTATGTATTAAAAACTATTGAGCTTAAATTAAAATTAATAAATATTTCTTAATAACGTTATAAACTGTGGTTTATTTAATTTCTAACCTAAATCATTCAAATTGACAAATAGTCTTTTAAAAATTGACTACAAAAATAATTTATTTAAATTTCAATTGAATTTTTCTCAATATTTTTGTTATGTGATAATATAAAATAATCACATGGTTGAATGTAGAAAAAAATATGTGTTTAATTGGACTAAAAAATATATATCATCCCATTTAAGAAAATATAACTTTGTATAGTAACTTGTGAACAACTGGTTTAAAAAAAATCTTCTCTAATTGGATGTCTCCCGTCGGCTTCTACAAAATTGTCTCATAGTATTTTATTGTATCTTTAATAGTAAGGAAATTATTTGAGGTACCTCGTTTAGCTGTTACATTCTATATACATATTTCTATTAGACACCATGTGCAAGAATACGAGTAACTCTTCTCTAACGGGAGTTTGAAATACCTATCTGTCTAAACTAAACGGTTTATATTATTCAATAACAATGTTCATATTGAACATTGTCATATACTATTATTTAAGTAAATAATTGGTTAAATTTCACGACTATCTAATATGCAAACATCAATGACCAAAATAAAACAGCGTTTCTATTTGTGTAATCGCATTGAGAAAGTACTTACTCTATATGTCTTAATTTGTCCAGTAGTGACTGAACATATTTACATTGAATACTCGAGTAGAATGAAGCTTGACCTGTACAGCTCTCGTCTGGTATAAGGTTACCAGATCAAATTTTGTGAAACCATGAGTATTATAACATCAATTTATCAATGACAAAGACTTGCTGACTAATGGACATTTTTTAGAACACGTGATTCGGAAAGTAGGACCATTCAAAAATCGATCCATTAAATAAGAACGAATAATGGTGGGGGTAATATTTAATAAGCGTAAAATGAAAGCATGCGGAAAACCGACCACCAACGTGACAAACAAACACGAGTAACACAGCTTAAAATTGTCCTTGTATTTTGTTGTGACAAGAGACAACAGAAACCAATATTTCGCAATTACCTCATAAATGTTAACGAATACTAGGAAGTTTGAAAAGTTGTTAGCCTGACGATGAAAACATGAATACGACATTTTTTTTTTTTTCATAAATAATTATTTTCCACCAACTGTATTCTAACATCTTTATATCTTCAGTATAATAAGATTTATCGAACTCAAAATAAGAGTTTTGAAAATGCCATTTATACAGTGTCATGAGTTGAAAACTTAGTTTCAAAGCTACTCATGTAAACACTTAAAATTCAGTTTGCGCATGCGTACATAACATAACGTTTTTGTTGCTTTGTGCTACTTGGTATTACTAATCTACAAGTAAACTGACAGTTGTGTAGTTTTAGTGCGTAGTGGTACAAAGTAGAAAAAATATTTGGAATAATGGCAAAATGAAGAATTTGGAGTGAAGAGGTTCTTTTCACTTATATAATGCGCATTCACCAAAACTGTTTTCAAATCAATCTGTAAACCTGTTTTGAAAATTGCATGTAAATAGTTTCGCGCAATTTTGTCTGAAAACTGAAAACATTTTCATTACTGCATGTAAACGTAAAGGACGTGCATATTAGTGTATTTCAAGTGATTTTTTTTCAGCGAGCCATTTATTCTTATTTGGAAACAATAAAAAGTCGCTTTTACTATTTGTATTTAGTTTTATTATCAGAAGTGGGGTTTTGCAAATGAGCTTTAAAAAACAGTGTACTTGACGGTAAATAGTGCTGCCAGATTTGAAATTTTAATTAATTATTCATCAAACTATAAAATATAAATAAAAAACATAGGTACTTCGACATAAATATCCTAGATGAAACCAAAATAAACATCGAATTATTCAAAGCAACAAAATAATTGGAAGCCTTAATTCTTTTTTGTTGGGACAAAAACAGTTCAAACGAAATAAGAAAAGAATGAGCAGAGCACTCGTGAAATAAATCAGTAATATGCTACGAATCAGAAGTATAGAAGCATGTGATGAAGGATTTCAAGTTTTTCATAAATACATAAAATAAATAAATAAATATATCATCACGGCTTATTTCCCATTGCTCGGTATGCCAATTGGCTTTGTACATAGATGTCTGGTCCAAACTAGGCAACTTTTCGAAATAATTGAAATTATTTAACCATACACTACTTATTAATAAAATGCTTCAAGTATCATAGTAAATAGTAGTCATACAAGTTTAGTTTCTGAAGATATAATGAATTTTTTTCTACTAAAGGACAGACTAAAGGTCCATTTACAAATGAAAATTAGGTTTAGATTTATGGTTTATACTTTAGATTTAAAGACTTTGGCCGCATATTATGTAATGACTCCATTTACACTTCAGAATTTAGTGTCTCCAAATCCAAATCATAAAGCTAAACATTACAAGGTCCAAACTTTAGGTTTATGATTTGGTTTGACGTCGCAAACTTCACCAGTGAGAACGAGTCTGAAATGATATAGATATATACACCCATCTTTATTTAATATCCACTTGGTGGATTCGGCTTTTTAAACAAATGCTAGAAAAATCTGGAGACTGTCATATATTAATTGCTAAAATATAACCAATAATGCTAAGCGAATGACAGTTTCACGGCGCACAGGTTTCTTGTTGAGTACTGCTCTACCGATATTTTAATCTTGTTTTTGAAACATTTACATGGATGTCTGTACATATTAAAACTAATTAATGTTATGAATGACTTACTTAAACCTAAACAAAAACCATAAACCTAATTTTCATTTGTGAATGCACCTTAACGACTACCAGTCTCATGTGAAAATACTTAATTGCTAACTGACAGACACTTATAACTACGCACTGACTCCATACTCCCTCATGGAAGCGATTGCATCTAAATAACACTTTATGTCTAGGCATACTAAATTGCCCACAAGATGGCGCAAAATTCTTATAAATACAAGTACCTACAGTTATAACAGAGATCCAACCTAGGAGACGATCCAATTACGGCAACCCGCTCACAACACTGTAATTGCAGAACAAATTGACTTTATTGTATAAATGTAATGTCATTGAATTCGTACTTACAAAATAATCTCTATTTCAAGAAATTTGTTTCAGATGTAATTCAAATGTTTTGTTGTGTCTACTTTTAAAAATACAATTCGTAATCGCGTTTGCTATTAGGGAAGGTATGTGTGGTAGGGTGCGTTTTAAAGGAAGCAGGAAGGGAAAATGTGGCAACAATGCTTTATAAAGCGACAAAATTGAAGGCGGACGATACGGTGCGCAGACAGCGAGCATAACTACACGCCGAAGGCTAATATCTTTTGACATATTTGACACGGTAGCGCTTACACGGGCTTTTAAGCTTCGATTCCTGTCACACGTCAAAGCGAAAGCCACTGGCGCGGAGTTATAAACCTTTAAGAGCTGGACGCGCAACTTTTGATTGTATCTGCGATTGGAAGTTTGAAGCAGAAGTTCGTCACGGAATGCCAGAGCGTGCGGCAGCGTTCGTGTCGTGCCGTACGAATACAAAATGCAAATTACACTTCAGGTGACCAGCAACAACGAATCTAAACACGGACTTACAAACGTCGTCCCCAGATTCCTATCTCGGCACGCAACGGTGCACCGCCCGTCTGCCAGAGACGTCGTCACAGGCTCAGGGCTTCGCTCCTTCAAACATACAAGATGAGAAGGAGGATACTTTTATATTTGCTCAGGCACAAGTGGAAACACTCCTGTACTCGTATACACTCATCCAGGATCAGACCAACTTGAATGATATGTGAAATTCTCTCTTCGTCTTTTACCAATCCTTTTCACTTACCAAAATTTCATTCCACTTCGTAGAATATTTATTTACTCTATCCCGTTTTTAAACCAGGAAAAGTAAACTCCAAAGTCAAATTTATAGTAAAAAAAAATAGTTGCAATGAATTTAAAATGATTGATCTTTGAGTATAAATATTATATTTCCCAATTAAGAAGTTACTTATGATAATTGAACAAGTTCATTTAGTTTCAGGGTTATTGTGCCATATCGTTTCGGCAAAATCCAAACAAAGAATGAAAAATAAGCATTTAACATTTGTCCTCTCTGTTTTTGGAAAGAACTAGAGAAATTCGGAGTTTACTAATTTTATTATTTATACCACTTGGAACTGATATCGGTTTCTCGGATATCAAAATCTGAAAGAAGTAAAACATTTTGCCTGTAAAAAGTAAACGTAAAAGCGACTTTGTTTTATAAGAGTTTTTTTTATTCAAGCTTCAATAATGTAGTTTATAACAATTTATTGTTGTGAATACATATTTGACGACGTTTCGGCCTTTTTTAAGGTCATTATCAAGTCAGACCATGTAATTTACATATAGTCAAAAATTCTATGAATGAGTTACATATAAAACGAACTCCACAGCTTCAGAAACATTTCATCTAATCTATCTACCCAGGGCTAGGGGTGATCCTTTTTTCGTCGTTTTTGGAAATTTTAATTCACTTCACCACACCCATGGATTTCTACGCCTCAAAAAAATATCAGTCAACTTGACTCCGTAACCTGCACAGGTTGGGTTTCACTTGTTAAACATGCTTTTAAAAGATATAAAATAAATTCATTTTTTATATGTAACTCATTCAAAGAATTTTTGACTATATGTAAATTACATGCTCTGACTTGATAATGACCTTAACTAAAGCCGAAACGACGTCAAATATGTATTCACAACAATAAATTGTTATAAACTACATTGAAGCTTGAATCCAAAAAAACATTTCATCTAAAAGCGAGTTTATTTGAACAGTTCAGTATTATGTGGGTTATAAGTTGCACTGTACATCTTGATTTCGTAAATAATAAGTTAAGAACAGCTAAAGAAGCTGCATCAACAAGTTTTTGGGGTTTTCCCGAAGATTCTATGGTTAGTACATAATTTTTAAAAAAACGGTGTAGAATCCAAAATTATGGAAATGATATTTAAGAAAATTTAACTTTGTAACAAAAGTATGTATTGTCAAGATACCAATCTCAAAAACTACTGTTTTAAATTTCATTGTAATTTGTCGCAAACTTTTAATCAATAAAAATTTGAATTTTTGTAATGTTTCTTCTCCCCTGGTGGTAAAAAAGATAAATACGGCTTATATGCGACTATTTATATGGTTTTAACAACAAGTGCTCAGCTGACTCACTCTATGTAGTCCGGCCGGATACGGTATTTCGCTACCGAAAATAGGTCACTTCAGCATGTAAAGAGTGAGAAATATTTGTTGTATTGTATTACATATTTATTGTGTATTTTTAATTATTGTATACTATACATACATACATGGTTTGGAAACGAATAATAATATACGAGTATTATGTCTATTTTTCCTTTGGTGTTTTGCATTGAAATTGCATCTGTTCCATCTTCATTTTTACCTCCCGCTACCCTTGGTACGGGAGGTATAGGGATCATGCTAAAATCGCATACCGAGATTTTGGTAAATGGCCACGTTTTAATGTCCCTAGAATTCAATTTTAACATTTGCACGATGATGTCTGTGTGTATGTGTGTATGGATCCTCCACTCTAACTCAAATACTATCATTCAGAAAATTTTGAAACCTTGTAATTCGAACTTTTTCTGTCATGGAAAGAGCCCATTAGATTTTGGTGAAAATCGGATAACCGGAAATGGCACCTTACTAGAAGCTCATAAATACCTTTAAATGTTAAATTTTCGAGATTAATGTTATTATAAAAATTAAAGATTATTAAATTTTCTATAGATTTGCATTAATACTTTTTCTATATATTTTATGGATAAATTTATAAAATTATCTATAATTTAAATCCCAGATCTTACGCTTTAAACAAACAAAACGCAGTTATTCGAATGTATATAACTTTCAGATAAATGTCACTATCAAAGAACTAATCATTTAAAAATAATATTAGTAAAGTAAATAGAACAATAGAAAAGGAATTCAATACAGGTTTCAGCATAAGTGTAGATATATATTTAGATTAATAAAAATTAACGATTCACAAAAATGTTTAAGCTAATCCTTGTTTATGGATTAGTGTATTCTATTCTATCCCGGTATTTAAAATGTAATCTTCATATTATTATAGTTCCGGTGGCTCAATGGTTAAAGCAATGTCTCATGTCATGAGTGCCCACGGGGCTATGGGTTCGAATTCCACTAAGGCATGGATGTGTGTGAATGTGAACCTACTGTGTAATTGGGATTTAATCCTGTTGAGGGGTTTAAAAAAAGCAGTTACTTGGATTAGATTAGACTATATTTTAAGAAATAAACTGTCAAAATTAGAGTAAAATTCGCTAAGCTAATAAGGATTAACTTAATCTTTTTTGTATCTAGGGCTGTAAATTGCGGGAGGCATTGTGTTGGTCACACCAGATTTTTATAATTTTATTTCATCGGCTAAATGCAAAAGTGCCACAATCACGGTTATGATATTAACACTGCAAGGAATTCAGGTACTTCATTTTATTTTCATAATTTAGTTTATTTTATCAATCAATTCTACACTTGGAGACTCATATTTTAAAGCTGCAAAAGAAAAACTTAGTTTCATGTAATCTCTCAAGAAGTTCTGTATTTTTTAAAAGAACGCAATTGAGTTTTTAAATTAAAATCACAAACTCCTCGCTTTGAAAAAAGTGATATAGGTATCAGGGTTTTTCTTTGCAATTTTCAAAAGAGAAGATTTTATTCTCAATTTTTTTAAATTTTTCCTTAAAGAACAAGGACTGTTTGTTTTTCATTTTAGTAACATCACCGAATGAAATTAATAAGAAAATTATGTTTTTGTTGTTGATAGTCAACTCTTTATGTATCTTTCTTGAATTTATTGACAATTATTTTGTACTGTCGTTGATAAAATCGATGTGCATCACCCCCTCACTTTCCATCATCGACGAGCGAATCCATCCCTTTGCTTAGATGGTGGAACAATGCGCGCTATCGAGTGGAGTGTATAACGAAGGGAAGGAGTTGTCCCGGTGATTAATTCGCTCGCTGACCGCACTTTAAATGCGGAGCCGCCATTGTGAGCTCGCTAATTAGCCGGCCGGACGGGCATTAATAACCAGCCGACTACGATTCATACGGGGGGCGTACATATGCAAGCTGGTAATCATGCCCCTGACACTGGTACACCCACACCCTGCAACAACCGACAAGGAAGATGACATGATTGTGGTAGCTAGAAAAGAGAAGCCAAGCACACTCATAAGCGACAAATAATGATGTGAGGAAATCATCGAGCTTATTACCCATTTGTGGGTCTACCATACCTTGAAAATTATGCGAATCGTTCAGCTACATTATTTGAAGAGCAAGGGAAAAAAGGATGAATGTCCATTTCTAGAAAAATGAGATATTTGGTCCTTTTTATAGATTTAAGTTGTGGCTTTCAAATAGTATATTTAAAGAAGGCAAAAACGGTAAAAGTCCTAAAATACAGGCCTTAGAAATTGCAATACAAGAGCTAAAATGGATGATTGTTCAAATATTTTTGCTTAGTAGATTCGTTGCTGGTAAAATTCTGTTAGGTCCCACATAAGTTGAAACTCGGGTCATCTGTGGGTATAATAATGTTAAGAAATGACCAATCTGATTATTGGACTAAGATTGAATACAATCTATTAAAAATGATTAAGCATAAGACGCACGTCATCAACCTGAAAATACCTTATAAAATGAAATAAAACTTGTAGAAATTATTGGGTGTTATTTATTCGATAAAAACAAAACACATTTTAAAAGATTATAATTCTAAATTCCTGACCTAACATGATTTCTTATATACATATCTGGGTGTATCAATCTGCTTTTTATGAGCAGATTTCGGTACTGACGTTGAGGACACTTAACAATGTCACTGAGAAGATTTTTTTACCTCCCGCTACCCTTAGTAAGGAAGGTATAGGGATCGTGCTAAAAATCGCATATCGAGATTTTGGTAAATGACCACGTTTTAAGGTCCCTAGAATCCAATTTCAACATTTTCACGATGATGTGTGTGTGTGTGTGTATGGGTGTGTGTGCGTGCGTGCGTGCGTGTGTGTTTGTGTGTGTGTGTATGTATGTGTGGATCCTCTGCTCTAACTCAAATACTATCATTCAGAAAATTTTGAAACCTTGTATTTCGAACTTTTTCTGTAATGGAAAGAACCCTTTAGATTTTGGTGAAAATCGGATTACCGGAAATGGCACTTTACTGGAAGCTCAAAATAGTTTTCCTCCGAAAAATACCTTTAAATGGTATTTTTTGGGAGTAATACTTTTCTATATACTTTATGGATAAATTTATAAAATTATCTAAAATTTAAATCCCAGAGTCTATGCTTTAAACAAATAAAACGCAGTTATTCAAATGTGTGTAACTGACAAATAAATGTCACTATCAAAGAACTAATCATTTTAAAATAATATTAGGAACGTTTTAAAAAGAAAGAGGTAAATATTACAATAGAAAAGGAATTCAATACAGTTTCCAGCATAAGTAAATATGTAGGTATGTATTTAGATTAATAAAAATTAACGATTCACAAAATTTTTTAAGCTAATCCTCATTTTTGGATTAGTGATTTCTATTCTATCCCGGTATTTAAAATTTCATCTTCATTTTATAAAGCTCCGGTGGCTCAATGGTTAGAGCTACTCCTCATGACATGAGTCCCCTCGGGGCTCTGAGTTCTAATCACACTAAGACATGGATTTCTGAGAATGTGAACCTACTCTGTAATTGGGATTCAATCCTGTTGAGGGGTTTAAAAATAAGGTGGTTACTTGGATTAGATTAGACTATATTTTAAGAAATAAACTGTCAAAATTAGAGTAAAATTCGCTAATCCAAAAATAAGGATTAACTTAACCATTTTGTGACTCGGGCTGTAAATGGCGGAAGGTATTGTGTTGGCAACACCAGATTTTTTAGTTTAAAATACAAATCGACATAAATGATATTAAAATACATAGACGTAATGCTCCTCAACGCAATAAAGTTAACAGGAGTAACCTCGCAAGCTCTCAATGCTATCTTGGAGAAGGTACCACATGGGTTAGTTTTATGATATTAGAAAATGTGAAATAATTTTTAAGTTTTAGGGTAGACGTTAGTACGTTATTCGAAAACGAACCCGGACAGAGATCCCAAGGAAACGACAAGAGTCTAGTTGTCAGAGCGCCGAAGACCCCAAAGATACACGATGTTTTCCGAATGGAAAATTAGACTCATTTTTTAAGAATTAAAATAAAATCCTGCCAAAAACAATAACTAACTCACAAAACTCGAGTCCTTATACTTGTTTTTAAACTTATTTTAAAAACTAATATAACGACCCGGGTTTTGCGGGCACTTAGAACATACATTGTGCTGCTTCGGTGTCCTATGCGCTCTGACGACTAGACCCGTCTAAGGATACGCTATGATAGTGTAGCGACAAATAATACTTCGTTTCCCTAACAACAGCAGAAGTTGATTGGGAAAGGAAGATGAAACGTAAAGGGCATTTTACGATACGCCATCATAGTGTTGTCTTGGGATTTTACCCCCGGGCCATCTGAATCATAATCGGCCTACCAACGCATACAGCCACGCGACTCCATATATTTTGATCTTGTATTTCTTCCTGCATGGTACAGAAAACTAAGTTGTGATTTTATAAAAATTACAATAATGAGTAAATGAACAGAAATGCGAAAATAGTATATTAAAGAACGTGTTTTATAAGACATGTTTTTTTCAAAATTTAGAAAACGAGCGTTAGCGAGTTTTCTAATTGACAAGTGCGAAAGAAAGTCTTATAAAATGAGTTCTTTATACATTTTTTTATATTTTGCGCCTTCTACAATAACATTTACTTACTCAATTTGTGATTATATTTGTACATTTTCATGTAAATAATCTTCCCTAAATAATAAAAAAAAAATAATAATAATAATTTCGACATTTTATTATTAAAATGAATTGTCAATTAACTAAAAATAGATTAAGTAAAAATGGGTTAAAGAAACGTCATCTAGTACCAACCGTCTAAAACAAAAAATTGCGTATCGAAATGAAGGTCATTACGATACGCAATTGATTCATTATGAACGCAAAATATAAAAAAGATTTTAAAATACTTATATCAAAATTCTATAATTTATTGATAGTAAAAAAATAATTTCTCCCAAAAAATGTAAAAAACAGAAATAGTAATTTATATTGCGAGACCGTTACTCAGAACTTTACGGGCGTGCAGCGAAGCGGTCTTGTTATCCGTGCGAGCACGTAAATTTTGGGTAACGGTTGAGCATTGTACAATATTTTATGATATACTGAATCGTAAATAATTTGAAAAAATATATTGGAACCTACAACACAATGCATTAAACTATTTAATCGAAATAGTCTTTGGAAACATATGGCGAAGCGAAGTAATGAATAAATAAATGTGTATACATGTTGCTATGGTTTTACCAACCCGTAATTTTTTTTAGGTAAAATCTTTCTTTGCCACTAGAGACAGAGCTCTGTAATAAGACGTTTACGATACAGTATAACGTAAAATAATTTCCTTCCCTCAGCTAATAAAATTTCATAATAATTTCATGACTTTTCCATGGAATACTAAATTCCTTGACTTTTCATAGATTCTCTGACTTGATTTGTTGTCCATCCTTCTTCATAAGAAGTTTCTTTGATGTATTGTCTCGAAATTATTCGTAAACATCATCATGTAATTAAAAATTCCTTAGAGATTGCAAACTAATGTTATTTCGAATATTGCTGATTCAATTTTCATTTCTTTAGACTTTTGACAAAAAATATAGGTTACGAAAAAACGTTCAACGTAGTGCATGTATTATAACACAATATATTTCTCGTTAATTTTTTTGGTTGTACGATACGATAATCCTCGAGAAAGTGTGAATTTGTAGCACACTTTCAACTTCCGTGTGACATAATTTATGACCGTTGCTGAGTATGCTAGTAATCCGGCGCTTATGGCATTCCCATCGATCTGCCCATCTTCTGGGCTAGTCAACAGGTTTAGTGCAGCAATCCAAATTTCGTTTTATTAGTTTTTTAATTAGTTTACTCTGTTAAATGCCAACCTGTTGGAGGTTCATTTGGACTATACTTCGTGGAAACTGCGTTATTAAACCAAATTATTTTATGAAAAAATTCTATTTTGCGCTTCACTGAATTACCTACCTCACTTTTATTTCGTAAAAAGAGAAAATTTGTGTGTGAAGGTTAAAATGTATAACGAGAAATCAAGCGTGGAGAACGGGCTAATGATTTTTCTTACAAAGGAATTAATCGTGAAATTATAATTTTATATAAAAATTAAAAAGTTGTTTTGTCATAAAATTTTACAAAGTTTTTTAATGAGAACAAGAACTTGACATTGACGGACGGATATTAAGTCATACACTTTCCAAAAAATCATGGATTATTAAAACAAACATACTACTTTTTTTCTATATTCTTTTTATAAATAAGAAAGTGAATGATAATTTTGACAACTCGAATTCGAATCTAGGTAAAGGCTAAAACATTTATTTATCTTACAAATGTTATATTAGTGGTAACACATAAATTCATGTAACTGTATTCGCAGTTAGTGCTGTCAAGTACTGAAGCAAACAGAACTAAGTTTACCGTATTTACTAATCGTGATTAACTGACTAACTGCGATTTGTTGGATAACCATAACATACGGCTGATTGTAAAATATTGACTAATTAATTATCAGTGATCGGTTAACCGGCTAAGAGTTAATACAAATACTTTGTTAATTCAAGAACAATTTACTATTAGGCAGTGTTAAGACTGTGCTTATTTATACTGGGTCTAGACCAAGATCAATATCTTTACAATTAATATGTTGTACATTAGATCATAGGTCAATTTCTGCATTCGGATCTTTTTTAAAGATCAGATTAGCAATTTGGAATCTGCTTTTCTTAGATCCTAAAAAAGATCATTAACGATTTTCGAATGATTTTTATTTCTTATTAATTACATAGGAGTACAACCACTAAATTAATTACAACATACTAAGTTGTATTAGTACTAAATTAATGAAGTAGAAACAGAAACAAAAATATTAATTTTAAACATTAGAATTGTTGAAATGTAATCTTGCACTCTCTTTTTAAGATCATAGATTATATTTTTTCTACCTAGATCGAGATCTGAATACATAAAAGGATATAGATCAGATCAAAAACCACAGTAAATGAACAACATTTACCGACAAAATAAGGGGAACAGAAAAAAGCTATATATTTAAAAAAGTATAAATCCTCTGTCTTTCATATTTGGATTAGTAGTTCTACATCTACAGCAAATAACAATTGACGATCTAACACCTAAATATAGCCACCTAATAAAGAATGATTATCATTTATCGAGATGTTAAATATCGCTCCATCTTTAGTTTTATTAATTATGGGTAATTAATTCGAGTTCACTATAGATCAAGAGTTAACAATCATTTCTACTTTTGTTGCCTTTTAAATTTTAAACAGTTAAAGAACGAAAAGTTGTTTTAAAAAAATTTTAAATTATTTTTTAAGTAATAATTAATAATAATCAATTTTCATTTTTTTCATTTTTTTAAAACAACTTTTAGTACTGTAAATGTTTAAAATTAAAAAGGCAACAAAAGTAGAAATGATTGTTAACCCTTGATCTATTGATCAAATTAAACACCCATATTTAATAAAACTAAAGACTCTTTAGATACTTTATTAGGTGGCTATATTTAGGAGTTAGATCGTCAATTGTTATTTGCTGTAGATGTTGAACTACTAATTCAAATATGATGACGGAAAACGAATATTTCTCATGACTCAGACTGTGGAAGCCTACGCAATTATTTGAAAGACAGAGAGTTCATATTTAAAAAAAAATAAATAGCCTTTTGTGTTCCCCTAATTTTGCCGGTGTGTGTAGATCAGTGATTTACATGAAATGATCTAGTTCTAGATCAGATCCAACACTGCTTTTACGGCTCAACTGAGACTAATGAATAAATATCATCATCAATTTTATTAAAGCGGTTATTGTAATTATTGAAATAATCAATAAATAGTCTCCTTGCGTCTGACTCGTCTAATGGTATTAGTCGACTAACTGATTAATTACAATAACTGGTTACACCAAGTCAGTTTAACCGATTAACCGATGAACCGATGTATCATTTCTTGTAAATCGCAGTAACTGGCTAACCAGTTGATAAGTAAATCGTTTAACGTGTAAGCGACTGCAGAAGTAATGGAGATAAGAATAAATAGGAATGCAGTCAATATATAAAATTGATACAGTCAAAAGCCGACGTTTCGCTTCCTGTTGAAGCATCTTCAGGACAAACTATGGGAAAACATAAAAGTACATATTATAAACATACTTACATACTAATATTTTATAATAATGTGTTACATTGTTTAAATTCAATCATGTAGATCTCATCGAACAATAAAATAATTATTGTATAAGTAAAGCACGTCATAGATAAAATTATAAAGTCTAAATAAAATAAAATAAAGTCACAACAATGATATCATAATGGCGATTACTGAATTTTTTTTATAGAAAATGACTAGAATATACTGGTAGAAGGAACTGCACTGTAGTTGGAGCAATTATCAGACCATGGTGTCTGACATTAGTATTTGTGGCTATAAAAACAAATCTATTCTTCGAAAGGCATTAAAAATAGTTCTAACTAAAATTATTGGTATGGCAGTTATGGCACGCGAATATTTAAAGGTTAACCAAGTATTTTTGACAGTACTAGTCTCATTGAATCATATTTACGCAATAAACATCAATTAAGCTAATTCTTTCATTCGCTATTACTCCATAAATCATTCATTCATTATCCACAATATAGATTTTTTTTGGTCCTTCGAGCCGGATTAATAAGTGCAAGAAATCACTTAAACAAATAATTTATTTTATTGTTATTTTCTAAGCTGGCCTGAAGAGAATTAGTACACGGTGCCGATTTTATATATTTGTGGGCCCGAATTCGCTATTTATTATGGATCTCCATATAATGCATCCAAAATTAGCATTCAATTACTTAGTTGAAAATATTTTCAATCAAATCATGATGTAGGACATGTAGTTGACGTAGTCAATTTCAAATATTTATCTCGTAAAATTTTATAGAGTGCTTTATATAAATAAAATTCTAAATTATTTGTGTCAAAATATTTGAATTCATGCCTTTGGTGACACACTAAACTTAATTTAAAAACGTGGTAAAATTAGATCTAAAGAATGACATGCATTATAATATTAGAAATTTAAAATTCCAATGTCAAACAAAGTATACGAATTTCATATGTATTGATTCCTCAACTTAAACTCGTTTGTAAGAAAAATTACGTCACAAATTGCTTTCTATTGTTATATAATTTGTGTTAGGTATTCATCATCTGCAGAGTCTTGTACGAATTTAACTAACAAATTGTTTCTTAAACATTCGTTGTAAAACAAACAGACTAATTCATCTCTGAGAAAGTTTGTATCCCAACATGCCTTGCATTCTAAACTGAGATACAAGTCAGCGGTCAGTCAAGTGTTTAACTCAATTTAAAGTTCTCATCAAAACCGACAGCTGTGACGTCATCTTCTGAATAAACTTCCACGCAACGCCACCCTTGAAGAAACGGAAAGATCTGCAAGTAAATTATGATATAAAATCCCGTTCGTTGTACATATCGTAACATTTATTTATTTGTGTGAAGTGTATAGAAATCAGCAAAATATTGATGATTAAAATAAATATTTATTAAACGATAAATAAATATTAAAAAAAGATAATAATACTAACGATTTCTATGATAAACACCAATTTGAGACTAAAAATATTATTAAACACTTAACACAAAGATTATTTATTTAAACAATATTTCACTATTTATTTATATCACTAACTATTTATTTCACTAAGCGTGCAAACTCGGCCACTAACTTGTAGACTAGCTTGTAGTCCAACTTGTAGGCAATTTATTTATATATATATATATATATATATATATATATATATATATATATATATATATATATATATATATACCGTGTGTCCCAAGCAAACCTTGACATAGGCGTTTAACATGGGAAAACTGATTTTTGTGACTAGAAAGTGTCCGACTTAAAATTAAGCCATGCTATTTAACATGATAATAGTACATTACCTCGTGTACCTTATTTAATATAAATTACATTATTATCATTGCGTAAATCAGAGAAAATTATAAATATCTGTCAATAAATATTTGTTTCAATATTTTATCACGTAATATCAAAATAATTGCAATTGTCATTGTAGGTCAATGGTTAGCATAGCTGACTCTGTGGAATGAGATGACGTTTAGAGGTTGATGTTTGAATCTCCGTCAAGACAGTTTTTTTATTATTATTTTTTATTTATGAATTAATTGCGAATTATATTAAAGATATTATGTATTATATTAATATGGATGAATTAGTTAAATAATTACAAATAAGTTTCTATCATGATATAATACTAATCTCAATGGAAGTAGTAATTATCAGTATGACACAAAAGTATTAGAATTTAAACTATAACACCTACTTTTACATTAAATCACACAACATACACATATTCATTTTATCTCAATCATGTTTTATTAAGATTAAAAGAAAAAAAGGAAATATATCAATGTTTTGATTATTGTAATCAATTTTTGTCATTGTTTAAAACCAATTATTTTATATTATGTACTTGGTTATAACAATGAATTGATTACAATAATCAAAACATTGATATCCATATTAATATAATACATAATATCTTTAATATTAATTCATAAATAAAAAAAAAATAGTAAAAATACTGTCTTGACGGAGATTTGAACCCCAACCTCTAAACGTCATCTCAGTCCACAGTCAGCTATGCTAACCATTGACCTACAATGATAATTGCAATTATATTGATATTACGTAATAAAATATTGAAACAAATATTTATTGGCAGATATTTATAATTTTCTCTAATTTACGAAATGATAATAATGTAATTAATATTAAATAAGTTACACGAGGTAATATACACTTTTTATTCACAAAAATCAGTTTTCCCATGTTAAATATATATATATATATATCATCATTTATTTCACAGCACTGCTGCATCGCCTTATACTGCTCTGCATTATTCTCTAGACCATTTCCAGTAATCCACGCACTAATTAGCCCGCCGACCTGTTTAGAACGTTTCGTTCAGTGGCGTCGGCAGCGTGCCCGATACACTCTGTGGTGTCGATAGCGCGCCCACTACAATATATCCCACTCGAGGTTGTGGCTCCTCGGAGTATGAATGCTACGATTCATTCTTTCAGGGCCCGAGTGAGAAAGCCTGTGCGAATGTGTTATTTCAATTTTAAATGCTGCTCAATTATACATACAGAGAAGGTGGTGTTAATTGATTTATTTGCTCCGGGCACTGGAAATGCATTTGCATGTTAACGCTCTCTAAAAATGTAATAATTCCATCTATGTAAATTACCCTACTTAGTGCACAACAGAATGCTGAAGCCTTTCGCAAGACAAAGATAATATTCTTACCTCCGAAATATTTTTTAAGAATTTTTTTTGTAAATCCTGACAAAAAATACCTAACGCAAAAACTCGAGTTTTTATACTTGCTTTTAAACTTATTTTAAAAACTAATATAATGATCTGAGTTTTGCGGGAACATACATCGAGTTTGAAAGAAATGTATATAACCGTAGTCGAACGCAACCGGCCTGATAGGCACAGTTTGGACGTTTTCGTTCCCGCTTCCACTAGTAGGAGGGCTAGAAGTCTTCCCGTCCTATTTTTTCGGGTTGTTTGGAACCAACTTACTCAATTGATTCGCACGCTTCCCAGTTATCATCATTCTGATCTCACATGCACATTGCGACCGAATTCGTCACACACATAAAGGATTATAGAATATATAAAATAGGGGATTCCGCCATTTTTTAAATATAATTTCATCTGAATATATAAGTAAAACTATGACTGTCGGTGAAAATCCGATGAAAAGATTTCTATTCATAAGCGAGTTATGGTCCTCCGAAATTTGAAAATATAGATGTGACGTCGCGTATATAAGTTTTTAAATCAAACTATTTTGTTCGTGGACCTAAATGTTCTTGAAATATATGCTATTTCTGAATTATATTTACAAAAAATAAATGAATATTATTATTCTGTACAAGTCTACATGATTTATAATTGGAAATGTATTTAAATTATTAAGACTAGTGCAAAATATTTATATTCAAATAAAAACTGTTTCAGAAGTGCACTACTGGACTAATAGCCACGCCTCCGCTATTTGAATTTCTCTACTTGCATTGGTAGTAGGCTGCGCCCCTAACTGGGTTTTTGTTATATATTTATAGGCCGTCTTTGAGTCGCCAATCAAAATAATATATATGGATTTCATATGAGTGACGAGCTGCTATAACAAATATCCCCGTATTTCCGAAGTATTTCAGTTGTGTCGTTTTATTTCTTTATTAATATTTATTATTAAGCATATTCTTTCAATATTTTATCCTAATTTCTCTTAAATCAAGTGCGCTGTAATCCCCTATTAAAGACTTGTGGAATTGATTATTTTTACACAGAATATTGCTTTTAATATTATAAACAATATTAGCCAGTGTGTAGTAGGTACATTTATGGCCGAGTTTATGGCAGAAATTATTTTTGCAATGGAAAACCACTTTCGTTTTCTGAACGAAAATGCATTCTTTTTGCAATAAATTTCGTTTTTCCTTTTTTTAAGGTTTTTTTAAAATTGTCTTTTAATGTTTTCTGAGCAATAAATGCGTTTTTTTTGCAGCGAATTTCGTTTTGTTTTTTCTCTAAACATCTACACGGAGATCAGTGATTACTTTTAGAATTATAAAATTCTAAAAAAGTAATGTGCATAAATTTGCGATTGTTTTACCTGCGCCTGTCAGGCACATTGCACTCGAAGAGCCTTTTCCTATTTTAATATCAAGCTTAAAACAATGCTACAATTTGTTTGTTTATTTCAGTGTGTATTTTAATAAACTGAACCATAGTAAATAAAATATTTGAAGAACAGAAATAAATTTTTAACATAATTTTATAATTGTTATTCTTTTATTTACTACTATCTTACTTTCAGAAATAATACTTTCTCATTTGACCAGTGAATGTCCCACTGAATTTCACACATTAAAAATGTAGGGGAGACCGGTGTCAATTGTAACAAGTGTCAAATGTAACAAGGGTAGGTAACAGGGCCATCTTTTCGAAGTAGATTAAAACGGGCTTGCAGAGTGAAGCAGAAAGAGTCATAGCTCTTTGCTATTTAGTGTAAGTATATACGCGCAAATACGGCGTCTGTTTCTGACGAATGTCTGTAAATCGACAAAAAAGTAAATACAGGTAGTGACACACATTGTTTCTAAAACACTATAAGGGCTCTGCTCGGAAATATTTCAAGTTAAGGATCAGTTTGTGAGTTATATCTGCTTTTATTTTTCATTAAATAACATTTCGAATTATTACCTAACAAATACAAAAAAGCAAATAATATCTTTATAAGTTAAGCGGTGTCAGTTGTAACATATGTCACGGTGTCGATTGTAACGTGTTTAATAATTAAGTACTGTATTAATCATGATAAAAATTGCAAGAAAAACCACTGAGAGCAAAAAAACCAAAAATAGTTCCGAAAGTAACAGTCGCAGATTACTCTTCAGATGGCTCCGATGAGGAAACTCTCTGATATGTATTGGCCCATATTTTTTGAGCACAGGAGATTAGTTGCTGTGGCGAAAATGTAAAATCTGGACACCGGGCAAGTTAAATTGTACAAAGAAAGACCTATTTTATGTTTACTTAAACTGCAATTTCGTCAGCGACTAAAGGCATTGGTCAAAATGGTCCATGTCACCAAGAGAATATATATTTTGTTTGCTTTTAGTTGAGTCATCTGAGTTTTTTATTTTCTGAGGTAATAAATAAATGTTTATTTTTTCAATAACTTCTTCTTTTATCACTGTTAAAATTTGTTACAATTAACAGTGGCCCTGTTACTATTGACACCAGTTAGGTGTCAATTGTAACATCTGTAATGCCTGACTAAAAATCCTTATACTTTTATATTTGTCACATTTTCAAAAGTTTAAAATTCAAAATATTATTCACTAAGGTGGGTAGGTTCTCTTATAGTTAATTTCAAAATTTCGAAATGTAACGTTAACTCGTGAAAAATAAAAATTTAAATATTGTGACAATTGACACCGGTCTCCCCTACTAGGTATAGGTCCATTTCAGGTGGAATTCTGGAACTCCTTATTGATTTCGAACACGGACAGTCGAGCATAAAGTTTGTCTTCTTATAATCGTAATAACAGATTCTCTATCATATGGAATTCAAGAAATTCGGTCCCTTGTTGGACATACAGAGTATGAGAATTTATTAATCCATTAATGCCGTGTGGCTTTGCAGTTCATTATCAGGTGTCCATCCTTTTGAAAGAGAAATAGTATAAATAATATATGCGGTGCGCCATTAGAAAATTTCAATAGAAACACGACAGTAGATAAAACTAATTCTTCTTTTGTGACATCAGCAAACATTAATCATGTAGAATAAATAAAATTTTCATTAAAAGCTAATCAATACAAGCATTATGGTAGAGTTACCAACAAAGGCTATTCCAATTTTCGAACAAAAGCTGTTTGATAGTTGGCACATTATAAGATAACAAGCTGAAAAAAAGTTGAAAATTACCAAAGGTAATTCCATTGCAGGCAAGTAAAAATTTCCACGGGCAGATTTACTCTTGTGGCGATATTAGTTGCCGCTTTCGATGAAAGCATTACAACTGATAAAGAAGCAGATAGAAATCTATTTTGTGCTTTGTTTGACGTGTTGATATGTGGGAAAACGTTGCACAAAAAGTGTTACAGTTTCATAATGGATGGATGGCCGCGAGCAATTGCCAGGAATTTTAGATGGAGTCTCAGATAGTTTTAATACTCGTATATTGCGTATATAAGCACTCAGTGATAGCATTAATAATAATGTGTAACTTGATTAGTATATTTGAAATAACAATTTGAAATACCACTACACTGAATCTCCGATTCCAATTTGCAATTGATTAGTGGTCACAGTTTGGAAATTTTGTTTCAGTACTATCCAAAACGAGTATGTCCTTCATTGATTAGGAATATCTAGATTCCACGGAAACTAAAATATCTTACCCAAAAATTAGCCATTGTTGAAAAATTCGTTCATTTCGCACTAACCTAAAACTTTCTTAATAGTGTAATGTACAGCGCCCGCCGTCGCTGTCGCAGCCGCGCCGCAGCAATGAGTGAGTGTCTATGTTTAGCGATGACGCAATAGCCACGGAGGGTCTTGCGTTATCAACAGACATGTCCGAACCTACTTAATTACTCGGGTAATGTAATCTATTATGTTTGAGTTTTTATCTGGAATAGTGTTCTAGTAATATCTCGAATACAAACGCCGGAGTATATAAGCACTGTTAGCAAAGGCATTGGACAGTCTGATATAAATAAGCGTCGCGTATTGAATAGTTGGTGATATGAACAGATAGTCTACAAGTGGTGAATATAAATAAATATAGTTATATAAATAAATGAGTTGTATATTGTTTAAATAAATAATCTTAGTGTTTAAGTGTTTTATAATATCTTAGTCTTAATTAGTGTTTAATATTTGTTTAATCGTGGTGTTCGTTATATTTATCATCTTTTAATTATATTTAATATCCATTTATCGTTATAATAAACTTTTATTTTAATTAATAATAATTGTCTAATATTTACACTTCACCCAAATAAATAAAAACGTAACAATAGTTTCTTTAGAATAGAAGAAGCATTACATTTAGTTAATCAAAACTACCACCACACCATAATCAGGACCGCCTAAAATATTTTTGCCTCATACGAGTATAATGAAAGTTTCAAAACACTATAAAATAGAACATTTTATCTTATTTTAGCCAGTGTTTATTTTATCTTTTTTAGAATCCTGTCGTAATTTTTAAGATGAAATGAAGAGACATGTCTTCAAAACCAGGTCATTCAAAGTTAATTAGCTGTGGAAAATTTGGAAAACATTCGCAAATCACTTGAAGTTTGTCAAGCCGTTATCAAAGCTATAGGAAGATTTTCCAAAGAATGAAAATTTTTATCAAGAATTAATAATTTGGTTAAATATTTTATTTCGAAATTATAATTACCTCCCGCTACCCTTGCTAAGGGAGGTATAGAGATCGTGCTAAAAATCGCATATCGAGATTTTGGTAAATATCTCTATTATTAAGGACAACATTTACAACAAATATATAAGTCAACTGGAATCTGTTCAGAAACGATTCGTTAAATATTGTTTTTATAAAAAATATAAGCACTGTCCCAGTTTTGAAATTACATATTACGAACTTTTATCTGACGCCAATATTATTTCTCTGTACAGTTGCCGAAAAATACAGTCTTGCTGATTTCTGAACAAAATCATTAACAATGTTATTAATGACAGTTGTATCCTTGGCCATCTTGCGCTAAACATTCCTCGTATAGCAGCGAGAAACAAATCAACTTTCAATTGTACTAAAGTTAGGACAAATTATGAAATGAAATCTCCAATCTGGCAAATGTGCAATATTTTTAATGAAATCCGTTGTAAGATAGATGTATTCGCTGATTCATTCAATGTATTCAGACGAGAGTTGACAAATTACTTTAGTTCTATAGATATCTAACTTTTAATTATTATTTTTCATTGTTACTATTATAATTGTTAAAATTTTAATTTTCTTAGTCATTTTTATTATTTACAATGTGTGTACTTTTTGCAGGGCTTTTATGAACTTAATTTTTTGTATATTCATCCTGTAATTGGAACTTTTAAGTTCTGTTGGATTGTCTGTCTTACTATGAATACTATAAATTTTACATATTGTTGAGTTTGTCAATCCGCTTCTCCCTTTTCTAGTTAAGTTTTATTATTCGTTGGGATGATATATTTTTGCCGCACTCCATTCAAATGAGGATGATAATTCCATTCCGTAATGTATCTGGCTACGACACACGAACTTCCTAATAGCTTCTTGGACAAAAACGTCTCGGGCCACACATATTGGTTACCGTGTATAATAGTTGGTGTTTTTACACTCTGGTCAAGTAATTAGTGAGGAGGACTGAAAACTGCGGAGCTGTGCAGCTGAAATTTCAGGAGGACCATGATGAATGGACGGTGCCACATCTGATGAATACACTAGCGAGGGACAGACAGAGGTTTTGTGTTACGCTAATCCACTGCTAAATATTCACGGATAATTTTCTCATGTTTCCTCGTTTTTGCTCCCAGCACGTTTGTAAGGATTGTTCTTATTGATCGCGGGGATGAGCGTCAGGGATATTTCTACCTCAAATTAAGTTTCAGCTATTGTACTAGATGGAAAAATAATGATATATTAAATATTTTGGCGCATTTGTGCTTTTCAAGATGTATAATTAATACTGTAACGTTTTTATTTATCTGGGTGAAGTGTAAATATTAGACAATTATTATTAATTAAAATTAAGTGTTTATTAAACTATAATGAAAGTTACTATTAATATTAAACAATGATTAAAAACTAATTAAGACTAAAACTATAATTAACTAGATAATACTAACTCTATTTATTTAATCAATTAACACTACTATTTATTTCCAAGATATTACTAACTATTTATTTTACTACGCGTTCCAATCTTAGACTGCCGGTCTGTTGCAGACTCTTGTAGACTGTTTACGCGGTATTTATATCACTATATTTATATTACTATATACTTATATCACGTTCAACTGTCCGCCTACCGACCTCCACAGCGTCTATATACTCAACTGACTCAACAGCGTCTGTATATTCAACTGCTGGGACAGAAGTCACCTCTTCCACAACACTATCTGTCTATTTATGTAACTCTCTGTCTAACTTCCACAGTCTCAGTATCACTGACTCTCCGTGTGCCACAATTCTTCAACATCACTGCCGAGTATTCACTTCCACTTGTCGTTACTGTCCCCGTATATCTAGCTTCCCAATACTCTTCAACACTACCGAGTATTCTCTTTAACAGCTATTCCAGTATACCAGTAACTTCCCGACTCGCCGTTACTGTCCTTGCACACTATAGCTTCCCTATACTCGTCAACACTACCGAGTATTTACGTCCACAGCTATCCCAATAAACCAGTATCTTCCCGACTACCTACTCGACACCAACTGCATTCGCTCACTATGATACTGCTGTGCTTCTCACTAACACTTTACTCCATGTCAATGTCTCTATGACTCTGTTTGTAACTGACTGTCTCGAGCATAGCTACGTCCCTTATATACAGCTGCCATTATTTTCTAGAACAGCTCTAGAATATTCGAACACATAATAACAATGAACACAAAAGGTTCAGGCGACCGGATGTAATTAAACACGTCGCAACTAGTCTGCTTACTTCGGCCGGCTACTACCGTGATTACGTCACCGCTATAAATAGACAATCGCTTACAGCGGCAGCGACGGCGGGCATTCCACGTTACAGTACTATATGAAATATATGTACTTCATACACATTCAACAATTACGGAAAAAGCAGTAAAAAACATTATAAAAATTCATATATTCTAATCTATGTTTAGTTTTACAAAAAGAAATAAAATTATTTCGTTAACGAAAAACCTTTTTTGGCTTTTAAAACGGTTTAACAAACTCTGTGCATTTTTTTGCAGGTACCATTAATTTTTGTAAAACAACTCGAAATTGATATCCAAATGTTATACAAATTCTCCCCTTAATGATTAACAGCCATTTACATATTTAGTGCGAACTTTTTGCATTGAGTGTATAACTCATTTTCCATTTACACAGAGTGAGCCTGGGAAGACGCCCCTCCTTTTAACTTTTTTATTATAAGTAATAGAAAAAAATGGCTCATATAAAAGTTTTATTATTTTATTTATACTATTTGATGGCAGATGTAGATATATTTATAAAGTCAGGTTTACAAGATGCGACTATCAACTTTTATTTTTCAAATGGCAACCTATAATTATTTTAATAAAATAGAATCCGCCATTTTTTCTCTTTTCAACGATGTATTAGTTTTTATTAATGTGTTTGAAAAATTTCATATAAAAATTTTAAGTGCAGCTTGACATTTCAAGAGATATTTCCCAAATACAGCCATTCGTTTTGTTCTTTCTTTAATAGTCTTTGGTTTATTTTACTTGTTCCACTACTTTATCTTATATGGAGCTAAAGTTACTTCCACTTTTTCCAAAAAAATATATTAAACAAAAACTTATTTTAAAATTAGCATTTATTCCTAATGTGTTGATGAAATATTTGGGGAATTGCAGATTATTATTTGACAGTGTGTTGGGCGTATAAGTTTCATTTATTTAAAATTATTTCAAAGTTTTAGGACGTTTCGGCCTAATATACAGCAATCATCAGCAGATATATATATAAGAAATATTAATACATAATATTGTTTATAAATAATTCGATGACATCGGGGAACCGATCATCATCATCGACTATTATATTGTACGTTGTTGTCAGGGCGAAAATCATAGTTTGTTAATATCAATAACATTATAAAAGAGAAATAGAAAGCAATTTAACAACATATAGATTAAATGGCTGTATATTAGGCGGAAACGTCCTAGAACTTCGATGTAATTTTAAATAAATGGAACTTATACGCCCAACACACTGTCAAACATTTATTCCTAAATTAATCAGACTTTATGCATTTAGCCTAGTATATTTATAGAATTTAAATGTAATTAAAGCACAGTTTAAACTTGAAAATGCGTCGGGCCCAGATGGCCAAAGGAATGGGTGGTGTGTGTGTATTTCATCATTTCTTCTTCATTAGGGACTAGTATAAAGTGTTCAAACAAAAAAAGCTGTCTCATCCACATAAATATCACCAATTATACAAATATCATATGTATCAAAAAGCGTGTAATAATAAATAAATGAAAATAAATAATAACAAATAATAGAAAAAAAAAATTTTATCCAGCGTCAAATACGTACGAATTGGAAAAATCTACACAGTTACCAGTTCATATAGGCAATGTTGAAAATGCGAAGCTATAAAGAAGCGGCGAAGAATGTTGGTTATGATTTCTACAATATATTACTATGTTTACATGCAGTTTTGAAAATGGTTTCGGTTTTCAGTCAAAATTTCGCGAAACTGTTTACATGCAATTTGCAAAACAGGTTTACAGATTGTTTTGAAAACTGTTTCAACGCATGCGCATTTGGCTGATATAAGTGACAGATCCTCTTCACTCCACATTCTTCGTTTTGCTAGTATTCCAATTATTTTTTCTACTTTATTACTACGTTTACATGCAGTTTTGAAAACGGTTTCAGTTTTCAGTTAAAATTAAGCAAAACTGTTTACATGCAGTTTTCAAAACAAGTTTAAAAATGGATTTAAAATCAGTTTCGGCGCATGCGCATTTAGCTGATGTAAGTGACAGATCCTCTTCACTCCAAATACGCACTAAAACTATACAACTTTCAGTATATTTGAAGATTAGTAACACAAAGCGACAGAAACGTTATGCTCTGTACGTATGCGCAGTATCAAAACTGAATTTTAAGTGTTTACATGAGTAGTTTTGAAACTAGTTTTCAAGTCCAACCCATGAATTTTAGTTTTGGTTTGTGATAATTCAAAACCGTTTTGACACTGTATACATGGCGTTTTCAAAACTAAAAACGTTATAAAAACGGTTTCAAAACTGCATGTAAACTCAGTAAGTACTACTACGCATTAAAACTACACAACTGTCAGTTTATTTGTTGGTTAGTAACACCAAGTAACACAAACCGACAGAAACGTTATGCTTTGTACGCATGGGCAGTATCGAGCCTGAATTTTAAGTGTTTACATGAGTAGTTTTGAAACTAGTTTTCAAGTCCAACCCATGAATTTTAGTTTTGGTTTGAGATAATTCAAAACCGTTTTGACGCTGTATACATGGCGTTTTCAAAACTAAAAACGTTTTAAAAACGGTTTCAAAACTGCATGTAAACTCAGTATGTACTACTACGCATTAAAACTACGCAACTGTCAGTTTATTTGTTGGTTAGTAACACCAAGTAACACAAAGCGACAGAAACGTTATGCTATGTACGCATGCGCAATATCAAAACTGAATTTTAAGAGTTTACATGAGTAGTTTTGAAACTAGATTCCAAATCAAACCCATGAATTTAAGTTTTGATTTAAGATAACTCAAAACCGTTTTGATATTGTATACATGGCGTTTTCAAAACTAAAAATGTTTTGAAAACAGTTTGAAAACTGCATGTAAACTTAGTAATTATTATTTGTCAAATCATCTTTGTGGTATATCTCTACAACAGTTATGAATACTGGTATTGGTATTGTGGTAAAGACCCACAATGGTAATGGTTTAAAATTACTTATTTTACTAAAATAATTTTATTGATTAAAATAAAATTTAGTCCACACATAAATTATTAGTTAATGATCTATATTAAACTGCTCATATTTCGTACCAACCCACATAATTTTATAAAATTTATTTTGTCCAGAAGTGTTTTCTCCATAAAGCGTAAACACATGCATACAAAACAGCTATTCCTGGTTTATTTATTGGTTAATAAAATCTAAATAAAACATAAAATTCTGAATATTATTCACCGCATTTTATAATCTGCATAATGCACTACCTGCATAAATGTGAAAATTCATTAAAATTTAAAAGGCATCTAATATTAGAAGTAGATTCGTATATAGATAGAAACCTCTACACTGCATCCTATAAAACCAAAGAAAATTTGCAATACTTTGTTAGTTTTATACGGGTAGCAATAAATGTTGAACATAACACTGAAATTGTTGGAAAAAGCGATTAAAAAAGGGTAATAGTTTAATAAAAGTTGTTATCAGCATAATGGTAAATTAAAATTAATTCGAATTCATCGATTTGCATTTAAATAAAAACTGAATTTACACGTGAAAGCATTTTAAATAATTCCATAGCAGATACAAACAAACATTAATTTAATCCCATATCTAAATTAAATTTATATTCTATTTGTGTTTATACAGAACGCATTTAATCAGGAAAAAGTAGCTTGTTGTTTTAAACGTGCTGTTCAATGTAGAATTAATTTCATTACTGTATCCATTAGTAAAATAACTCATTTATCCGGAACTATCGAAAAATCTAAATAAATTATGTATATAAACAAATATATCATTACAGAAACTGCGCAGTCAACGCAAATTGTTACCGAAAACAAATATATTTTATAATAAATTATTTCGATGGTGAAAATGCTGAGAACATAATATGCAGCAGAAAGTGCAGTGTTCCCAGACGGTTATCCATCCAAATACTACCCTGGCTCAGCATTGCTTAACTCTATACATTACAGTCCAAAAATTTGAGTAGGCACATCTGATAACTACGGGAAAAGATCCCTCCTCTGGCTTTCAAAATGGTTTAACAAAACTCTAGACATTCTTTATATTAGTTTTTTGTAAAATATTACTAGAAAATGATATCAAAATGTTATACAAATTCTGCCATAGTTGATTAACATTGGTTGATTTAGTTTTGATCTTTTGATTATATGACGACATATCTCTCCATTTCATTTCATAGAATTTCGATGAGGTTCAACGGTAACAAAGTTAAACAACGGAAAAAATATTGTTGAAATTTGAGTACATGTATTTTTATAAATCTGCTGCTCTACTCATTTGGACGGTATATATCAGTATATATCTATTGCGTATACCGGGTGAATACTTCAAAGTCGAACACAGCCTGTTAACAATCTTTTTTCTCAGACTGTTGCTCCCCGTTTCAACTGACAACAATGGTTGTGGAATCAATAGAAAGATAAAAATTCTGTATTAATTGACACCAAATAAGTAGCTAAGGCACAGTATAGAGAATACCTTTTATGTTTTGTTCTAGACTGCTCGGCGTGCAGGGGGTAATAATGAGGAGCGCGAAATTTGAAGAAAACATAAAAATATATATTTAATATCAAATGATAAAGTGTGATATGGTAAAAATAGATAATAGTGAAATATAAATATTTAAAAAAAATATATTTAAAGCCAATAATAATAAATAATTAAATAGTAATAAATTTTATATATCAAATCCTAATATTATAAATAATTATATATTTATAAAAATACTAGTATTAAAGTAATAATAAATCCATTCTTAGTACTAAACAAAAGATAAATATAATATATTATATATTTATAAAAAAAAATCGTATTATAGTAATAGATATTTAAATAATAAACAAGTAACAAATATTTATAAATACTAATAAATATAAACATAACCAATAACAAATATGTAAATAATTATTATAAATATTACATATTTATAAAAATACTCGTATTAAAGTAAAAAATATAAACAATAACCAAGTATATGGTTGCTTCCAAATCGTCAATTGTTATACGTTTTCGTTCTTCTGTAATTGTTTCTAACTTTAGGTGCATGTGTAAACAAGTAAGAAGTGAACCAAGATAAAAATATATATTATAAAAATAGCTATTTGTGCAAATAAGGAAAAATATACTTTTCCTACGTGTTGTACACAAGATTTTGGTATTGTTCATTTTTATAATAAATAAAATTATTTGTTACATATTCTACCGGACAATGTATTTTAAATTTATGATAGAATGAAGACCTGTACATAATATTAAAATATATTTTTTTACAAAATTCTAACAAATACATGATAATTATTACAAATACAATGAATCTTTACGTAATATATTATTTAAATCTGATTCAAAATCCCGCTCTTCATTATTCCCCCTTCAACCCGAGCAGGTTGGAACGAAAATCAGCGAAGTGTCGCTACTGCATATTCTCTATACTGTGGCTAAGGCATGATAAATGAATTTTTAAAAAGTGAGCCAACTTCCGTACATACATATATATATATATTCATTGTCGATTAAGAGCGAACTGATGGGTATGTGCTTTTTTTGCGAAATTTTGTACTATGTTTGTAAAATTAAATGTTTAATAATTTAAGTGTCATGTGGTGCCATGTGGTGCCAACGTGGTCTCACAATTTTTTGATCGTTCTGGCTGCGTGAGACCTATGTGGACTCAATGTCAAATATTGAATATATCACTGAAACTTATGTTAGAGAGTAGAGTGCGGCCTAACGTGTCAGAAACCGTGTTTGACCTACTGATTTTGTGAGACCAATGTTACTTCATACGGTCATAAATTCAGAGCTATACAGATAGTAATTTTAGAAGTATACATGTTAATATTTTGAGATATTGGAGTTATGAACATGGTTCAGAGTTCAGACATGAAATGGTGAGGTGTCACATTGGTCTTACACGGCCGTATTGGACAATTGTAAAAGCTGGAAGCCGAGTGAGACCAATGTGTCATCACACATCTAATTAACGTAAAATTAATTAATTTCGTAATCCGATACCTTTTAATGAATACTTTGTAGTATTAACCATTTATATTGAAAAAATGGTAGTGGCCTCTGGGACCCATTTTTTTAATGGTGGCACTTAAATGTTAACCAAATGTATTTATATCTATATGATTTTATATTTATTAATATGAAAAATCTTACTTACCTTGAAGAAGGTGTAATAAGTGTATACGCATTTCCCACTTAGTGGGTGAGTATAAACCCGAAAGAATAAAAATAACATCAACCAAAAAATAATCACTCTCTCTTTCAACAACATTCTTACTAACCTGACATCATAGGTACAACATATATTCCTCACTCTTAACATATTAAAGTGACCGATTTTCGGTAGCGAAATACCGCAACCGGACCACAATAATAGTTACGAAACAATCGTCCTTCGCCACACATTCCTGTCTAAGCACACTTCTTTCGCCTCGACTACATTCATAATCGCATTCATACACGCTCTTCTTCTCTTCCCACTCGGAAACTTTCTCTCTTTTCGTACCTTATCAATTACATCCATCCACTTACACACTGGACGGCCACGCAACCAAACACCCTCAATTTTACCAAGATATATACGCTTTACAAGTCGTTCACTCTTCATTCTTTCCACATGACCAAACCATCTCAACTGGCTCATTCCTACTCTTTTAACAACATTCTTCCTAACCATACATTCTTCATACACCAAATTATTCCTCACGCGATCCCGTCTTACATATCCACATACTCCACGTAAATACCTCATTTCCACGGCAGTCACTCTCTTTTAATGCTTTCCCGTCCATGCCCAACATTCGCTTCCGTACATCAAAGCAGCCACTAGCACTCCATTCTACTCACTTAAACAAGCTACTCTAGATACGTTTACGTTTCGGGCAAACGTAACCAGAGCACCCATTACCTTACACCCCGCACTCACTCTCCTTTCAATTTCTCTATCAATAGTGTATACTAAACATTAAAGATTGCATTTTGTAAAAATATTATACTGTATGACAGATTTTGAGTATTTGTAAATACCTAATCTACTCGTACACTACAGTCTAGAAATGTACCCACATTTCCTTTTTATTTTATTTTTTTGATACATATTCGCTTGTTACAGTTCATTTTTAATTTATTCCTTCTGTAGGCGTAATTATTCTTTAATGAGAATCGTTGTTAACATAGAAAGGCATTCCCTGCTATAGTTTTTCATTCCAGTGATGGCTTATTCTAGTATGGATAGCACTGATGATAAATTTTTAGTGCAACTAAGTGGATAGCGCTGTAAATAGTGAATTTCTTGTATTTTAATCTAATTGGCTTTTTGCTTGTGATAGTTGTTTTAGCAAGATGCATCTGACGAGAAAACATTCGACAATCAGTCTCCGTCAAGTGCTAATGGCTGGATGCAATTGTTTTATTTATGTACAGAGCTAGTTTGTTTCTGTTTTTAGTACATTATGTAGAGCGTTTTATACAAAGCAAACACAATTACGTTTTGTCCTCCACGTGACGCAAATGGCCCGTCCATTCGGTAATTGATTATTCGCTATTCACTTTACAAAATTTAGTAATGTATTCTGATGTGATGATGCTTTGTGTCTTCTCACAATATTGAAACTAATTTCATAAATATCACATTGAGTCGCTTAGCTGAGTATGCTATTGACCGGTTTGGGTTTATGATGACCTGGATTCGAATTTGACCTACGTCAAACTTGAATATTTATTCCAAGTTTCAATTTGCACAAATGTGTTCATTTTAAAATTAATATTGATTTATTGATTATTTTTAATTCCTGTTTGGAAGTTATCGCTATCAAATTATGTTGCTATGCGTTTGTTGAACGGTTACTATGCGTTTGTTGAGCGGTTGCTATATAAAACAAACAATACACAGTAAAAATATTTTTACTGCCTAGGTAGTAAAAGTAACATTTTACAGACTGTTAGCTGTTAGCAATAAAATCGCACTTGTAATATCAATCGGCCAAAATGTATTTTCCACAAAATTTTAGTCTAATTTTTAAGACTAAAATGTTATGCATATCAGAGAAAAAATAAATAGAGAGTAAATTATCGATATGGTTCTTGAAGTGTATATTTTCAGTTCCACTGGCCGGCACGAACTTGTTAATAAACATATTAAAGAATTAATTTTTTTTTACTCTTTTTAATTGCATGATTCACTACTGTAGGAGTGATGCTCGGTAGATTATGTTATAATCATATTCCATAATTTTTGTTTTATGTTATATTTCCTTTTTTCTTTTAAAACTGTCATGCAATATGTGGAATATTTTCGCTGTTTTGTCTACTATGTTTATATCTTCATTTTGAGTTCCATTACTATTTACTAATACTTAAGGTATTCACAAATGAAAATTAGGTTTAGATTATGGTTTATACTTTCGATTTAAAGACTTTGGCCGCATATTATGTATTGACTCCATTCACACTTCAGAATTTAGTATATTTAAATCCAAATCATAAAGCTAAACATTGCAAGGTCCAAACTTTAGGTTTATGGTTTACTTTGACGTCACAAACTTCATCAATGAGAACGAGTCTGAAACGATATAGATATATACACCCATCTTCATTTAATATTCACTTGGTGGATTCGGCTTTTAAATAAATGCGAGAACCGAGAAGAACATGGAGACTGTCAAAACTTAATTGCTGAAATATAACCAATAATGCCAAGCGAATGACAGTTTCACGGCGCACGGGTATCTGTTAAGTACTGCTCTACCGATATTTTAATCTTGTTTTTGAAGCATATACATAGATGTCTGTCTTACAGTAAATTTAAACTTACATTTATCAATGACATACTTAAACCTAAACCAAAACCATAAACCTAATTTTCATTTGTGAATGTACCTTATCTATTAGAAATTTGTGCAGCTGATCTGATTGCTTATTATTGTTTTTGATGTTGATAATTTGGTAATTTGTTTATCTTTAAAAATAACCATCACATTAGTTTTCTTCACATTATTTATTTTCATACCATACTCTTTTACTTGTCATTTCAAACGTTTAAGTTGTGTTGAACGTTTGTTTCGTTTCCTGCTAATATGACTAAGGCACATTCATTAATTTCAAATATTTCAAGGTTTCTTTACAAATTAATTTCTTATAAAATGTTTCTTCTACTGAAGTATCATTTATATTAAAAAAACATAAAATTGTTCGATGAATTCAAGAATTAGAAAATGAGAACAGAATAAGTATAAGCAGACAACGATAGTTTTATAAAACCGCTTTCCATCTGATGACGGTATGGCAGTATTGTCACTCTATTATTGTTGTTTTGTGCCAGATCTGTCACACACTGAATGTCACAAGGAGCGATGAATCGGTTTAGGTGTTTTTCAGTTATATCCTCGATTTAAAATCCTTAATACTAAAATATGTATACTAAAATTTTATGATATTTGACATATAATCATACTTGTATAAAAAATGTGTGAATTCTTTTTGCTATTCCTGGTTACAAAGCTAATATTGTAAGAGTGTTTCACTAATGAATACTCATTGGACGGATAGATGAAACTAATAGTTTAAAAATATCAACAGAAAAGTATATTACTAACTCAATTTTATTGTGGAAAATTTTCATATAAAGATTTTTTTTAAATATACTTAAATTTAAAACCATCAAAATAATTTATTCATCAGCCATTGGACTGATTGGACCAAATATGTTATGATTTTTTTTGTAGTTTTAATCAATTTTCATATTTTTGATCAAAATATAATTTTTGTATTTTATTTAATTAATCAGTAATTTTTTTCTACATCTGTTTTGTAACTGAACAGCTTTTTATAACAATATCTATAATATTTGTGCTAATAGCATAAAATTCGACCACGCCCCTTTTTACCTTCCGTCACCTTTAAGAAATTGTCTTTCGTCAAAAAATTCAGTGGTGTGTTTTTAATGAATAAGCACGTTTTAAGGTCCCTAGAATACGATTTTACTATTTTTACGTGTATGTGTGTGTGTGTGTGTGTGCGTGTGCGTGTGCGTGTGCGTGTGTGTGTGTGTGTGTGTGCGCGCGCGCGCGCGTGCGTGCGTGCGTGCGTGCGTGCGTGCGAGTGAGTGTGTGTGTGTGTGTGTGTGTATGCGTGCGTGCGTGCGTGCGTGCGTGCGTGCGTGTGTGTGTGTGTGTGCGTGTAACAAAATTTTCGTCTACGATAACTTTAATACTACAATTCCAAAAATTATAATTCTTTCGTATTCCTCTTCGTTGCATCTATATGAAGAGCTGATTAGATTTAGGTTATAATTGGTCATCAACCGGAAGTACCCTCATTTGAAGATTTAAACAGTTTTTCTTGAAGAAACGATGCTAAATATCATTTTTTCACATTTAATGTTGTTATAAATATTAAAGAACATTCATTGTATTCTCTATACGATTTGACTGCATTTATACTTATTAAATGGATATAGAGTAATAAAATTATAAAGAACTTAAATTTCATAAATTAGCTAGCTATGCTAGAAACAGCTACTATATTAAGACATATTCGTAGTATATTTGTGTTATAATTTCACTTTACTTTCTGTATGGAATTTGTGTAAAATACAAACAACTGTCGAAAGGTAATGTACATACAAGAAATTTAGAATTTTTTCAAGGAACTTTCTGTATGGATTTTATAGAAATACATAGGCATTTACGAAAATTCTACCGGTAGATACCGCATCTACCGACTGTGTTCGAAAACATGAGTGGCAAAAAGTTACCGTGTTCGAAAATTGTACAATATCTATCAGATCCATCTACCGGATTCATGAAGAATCTAATCTCAAAAAAGGTAGTGATGCAAAGAGAAGCGCGCGCGTTGAAAGTGAAATGTGTTCAAACTAGGACTGCTCAGTTTGTTAACTACATCAAATGTCTAAACTGTTTCAAATTTTCAATTTGTTTATATGTTATGGATCTACCCTGTTTCCCATTTGCGTTCTTAAAATATCGATTCCGGTATCTATAACCTGATGAACAGCTGTTTACCGGTAACAGTTCACCGGTAGAAATTTCGTAAATGCCTCATATAACTGACGGAAGGTAATGTGCTGGCCACATCAGAATTTTTAAAAACAAATTTTATTTATTCAAATATCACATTCTTTTGACAAAATGAGGACATCACATCCGCCTTGTAAAGATTTACTCCATTAATATTAAATACCATACAACAAGAAAGAAATAGATATATTTTCCTTGTCAAGAATATATAAAATATTAGGAGTACTTATAATTTTTCATGTTCGAAGAAATATATCACACAAATCAATCTTATATTATGTGTCACTGTGAAATACAAAACTTTATAGAATAATCTTTACGAAATCAATATCCCTATCTTATTAATGAATCCTATTCGTAAAGCAAACCATGGTGTTTGTCAATGTAGAAAGTATTTCCGCAACTATTCAAATCCTTGGCATCTGATGTTGACGTGGAGTTTTTTTGAATGCAGACGACATTCGAATAACATTTTTGATGTCCTTTCTTTGTAACTGAAGCGTTATTAATAAAATACAGAGATTGGATGTCGCATTTATCAAACGAGGCATTTGTTACGGTGAACTTGTTGAGTAAACATTGTCATTACAAATACGAATTCAGAGTAGGAAGGTTGATGAAATAGAGAAGTCGACGGGTTATTCGCGTCACAAATTTTGTTAACTATAATTTCTAATCCTTATATTTATTGTAGTGTCGTTGCCACTGATGATAATGAGGTTTTTCGCATGGTTCAAACTATTTACTATACGGTTTTTACTTTCAATAAATGATAATTATGATAAAAATGTAAAATCGTAAAATTTTTCATTCTATTTTCTCCATATTATACGATTATCATCTTTTCTAAGACTATTTCCCACGTCTTGTTTGAAACGTATCAAAATGCTTTATTTTGCATATAAACCAAGTATAGCTTCAACTATTTTTAAATATGTGCAGACTAAGCGTAAATTAACCATAATCACGATAATTTTTGATTTATTTAATTTGCAATTAAGGGTCAAAATATTTAAAATGAATCGTTATGATTAATGTTCTAGTTAATCTACTTCAATATGTGTATGTGTCTTAGGTTTGCCGTAGTCGGCAATATTTGCAATTAGTTATTTACGAAGCTTTTTTGAAGAGAATATTTGGAAAAAAATATATTTTTTATTCTAACCTCTAGTAGTGTTTTACTCTTTAAGGTTCAAAATTGAATTTTGTATTATTTGCGCTAGTACGACGTGAAATTTGAGTTATGTAAAAGATGTCATTGACTACGTTTATCTCGACGTTTAAAACCGCTTGAGTTTAGTAAATCCATTTTCAATCTTCAAAATAAACGATAGAGATTAATGTTTCAAGCCGCTTGAAAATGTCAAGTCAAGCCTATAAAATAACAGGCTTGGATTTACGAAGCGGTTTGACTCCTGTCGAAATAAACAGTGAAGCTTCAAATAATGTAACTACGCATGCGCACATCCGTAATAAGTTGCAGTGTTACTAATTTCAAATCATCTTTTGGTTGTTTGCTTTTTACCTCATTTTATAAAAGTCGCGATGTATAATTTAGTAAAAATGTCAAAAAGCGAAATATTTGGAATGATGAAAAAATAAATGTTTTTTTAATGTTTTTGAAAGATAAGACAAACAACAACATGATTATTTTTAGATTTTGGGGTTATATATCCAGGATGAAATTAAATCATATACCTCTCCCTGTCTATCTGCATAATCCAGTATTTAACTATATTTTTAAAGTCGATACGAATTTAAAGAAGATTGAAAATAACTCGATCCTATTTTCAATCCGCTAGGATAAACCAATAGGATTTTTCAAGTCATAGTATACTTGAAACCGCTTGAATTATCGAGATAAACGTAGTCATTGATGGAGAATAATTTTCTAAATATGTCAAAATACCAAATTTTAACCAAGTAACACAGTGTTTCTCAAACTTTTTTTCCTCGCGCCACTTTTTATGCAGCTTCAAAAATTCTTCGCGCCTCGTAACTCTGCCCGTTCCAGTAGTTTTCGAAGCGGAAATAATTAATTGTTATTCCCTCTTGGTAAATTTCGCGCCCCCCTTGGGATCACGCCCCACAGTTTGGGAAACACTGAAGTAACAGTTTTGATGTTTTGAGAGTACTCTTAGCGAGTGCTATCGATTTCTGTAACATAATATGTACCTCCCGTCACCATATTTTTTATATAGTAAAATACTCATCTTCTGTAGGCGTAAGGTTTAGTTTTAATTCGAGCATAAACTGCTTGTACTGTTTCCTGAATACTTTTCAGATTTTCACTTATTGCACTATTAGTCTCTCTGTCGTTAGATTCCAATCATATATCTTCTGATGCCCCATGTCCGCAATAAAAAAAATAGCGAGCGTGATGATGGGATATAGTTTCGGGAACTTGGTCACTGATGCGCAGGCGTGAGTCTGGAGGCGTGTTTTACTACCGCGCTCTTTTCCAACCGGGAATAACAGAATTTTAACGCAACATCTCCTTTCATCGAGTTCGTTGAACCGATAGGCATTAGCAGTATATATCTAATAGGTATATGATTCCAATCATCTTCTGGTCTTCTTCGTTCTTTATTTTCTCTTATTTTGGCTGCCCAAACCTCCTTCACAGGTATCTTGTCATCTATTCTTTCAATATGTTCATACCATTCTTCAATGAAATCTAGTAGGTATCGATATCATTCTTAGTTTTTTTTTTCATTTTTTGTATGTATAGGGATTTGAGGCATTCATGCACAAACTTTTTCTACTATTTCATGTCTCGTACAAATTTTTGCTTCTTGCATTCTAGCTTTTCTTGTCAGCTCCTACTCCACGATTCCATACTCCAAACATATCTTGGTTTTCCTCGTCCATTCTTACGAGACGTCCCCACTAAGTTAGCTGTCTTTGTTTTTAGCTCATGACTACCTTTCTTATACGTTCTAGCATAGATACACCTATAACCGTTCTTAGTACTTCATTCTCGGTTTCATTTCTATTGCTTTTACTTTGATCTGAGTATCTGAATATTTTTGCTGTAGTTAATATCGATTAAAGTATATTGCTCGTCTCTATATTTTATTTCTGAAACGATTCTTCGCAGCACGTTATAAAGTTCAATAAAATTTATACCCTATGCCGGTTATAAATTTGTGAAAATTTCGTGTTAAAGATTAGATAGCCACATTTGTTTATAACTCTTGCAATATCATATGCTAAGCCGGAATATTTTCTCCCTAGTTCCGCATTTGAATTGCTAAGAGCCCCAGATTTATATTCAAATAAAAACGAGCGTTAGAGATAATGTCTGCAACGACGACATTCAAAGGGCAAAGTTTTATTACCGCCAACGTATTTATGAACACTTTACAAATCAAATTTTCACTCAGAAACCTCTTTATCGATACAGCGGATATCAATTTTAGTTAGCGTTTATATATTACTTGGTTGTTTTTTGCAATTTGCTACGGATCATAAAATTTTATATTCTTAGGTACTTAATGAATATCTTACTGGGGAATTTGGTTTTTGTCTCGTACCACGTACCGCTTACGACCATGCAATTCACAAAAAGTTGTAAATATTTACTCATAATGAACTACGAAAAAAATAAATAGTTGTCTTGAATATACGAGTATTCTTTCTTTTGTTATTTGTACTTGAAATACTGTTCTATAGGCATAAATAATTCATCCTTTTAGCCTTTAGCTCGATATTGCGAAAAAATATGACCAATATCAAAAATTATATTGGCAAAAAGTTTTTCTATTTAACTTTTTCTTCCGAAAAGTTGTTCAAAAAATCCATAAATTTATTACACTTACGGCGCTTCGTCTATATTATATAATCGAAAAATAATATTTCTATATTCGCACCTGTAGCCATATTGAGTTATTACCCCAATAATCTAAACAAGCTTATAATTAAGATTTTAAAATTTTTCAAAAATCCAACTTTACATTTCTAAATATTTTCTAACGCGCTGATGATTCCAATTTTTAAAACACAGGTCAAGATCTATTTTTGTTTCCGAGATATCTTTGTTAAAAATTTGACTACAACTTTTATGGTATCAAAAAATGAGTAGCTGTACGAATTTAGAATCATCGCCATTCGATTGAACGGACCTCGGTACGGTCTTAACTATACATGGTGTTTTCTTTAAAACAACCACCTCTTTTTGGGCGAACTAATGACTTTAGAGAAAAATGTTATACATATACAAAAAATTATCAGGAATAAGGAGATAATTTTTCAGTAACAACAAACCCAAAATTCAACCAGTGGTTCTCAAACTGTAGAACAATAGTTATTTGTATCACTAGGCCAGAAACTGAACATTTGCGAGACCGAGTTTATTTGCAAATACGAGATCTCGCAAAACAGTTTCTGGGCGTGTGATACACAAGATTTTTTTGTACCGACTTCTCCATAAATTCTTCGTATATCTACACTTTATTCTATGCTACATAACCTAAAAATGAACATATTTTTATCGGTTTTGCATTTCAAGTTTAATTATAATTACTTACATTTAAGCTTAAAATGCGTAATTATTTTATATCTATTGAAAATATAACATACAAACATTAGTTATATATATTTTATATACTTTCGCATATTTTTAATGACAGATGATGGAAACTCACTTGTATCACGTGAAGTTAGTTGTAGTTACAAAACAAACTAGTCCTAAAGTGGAACTTATAATTAATCTATACGAGATGTCAGTAATGACAGCATATTATTATTTTTATGACAAAATTTAGTTATTTAAGTTACAACAATTAAAAATTTAGCCCTAAAATTTGTAAACATTTTGTTAATTCTTGTGTTGAAAATAATCTTAAATTGACATATCACCAGAACAGTAATGCCAACTTCTTTTGCCGGCCTAGGTCAGCAACAGCGCGTTTCTGGACGATTCTGAGTTCTGTAATAAAAAATGGCTTTACTACTAGTGCTAAAGTTGACCTTTAAATTATTTTATAGATGTGATTTCTTCTGAAACCCTAGAGAAGAATAGAATTGTACTAAATATTCAGGTATGAAATTTTTGCAGGAACCTATTTAAATACTGGTGTACGAAAGCACAAAAATACATCACTTTGTCTGGTTAATATAGGTTGGCCGACTATTTTAGCTGAATATAAAAACAGGGATGCTTTTAAAATATTTTAATCATTTTTTGTTTATGTTGATTATAACAAAATATTTTGATCTTTAAACTATTTAGTTTGGCAATTCTATGAAATAGGGTTATTTTGAATTTCCTCTAACATTAATTTTGACTGGAGAGTTGCTTATACCTGAGACGAACGAACTAGAATTTGCGGTATTAAATTTTTTAAATACATCCCTGAATCCTGTTGCTAATGTAATTTTAAATGCCTTCTGGTATTGAGTACAAGTCTAATTTTTGTAACGGTCAGTTTCTTTTCAAATTAAATATAGGGAAATGTTTTCAAAAGAAACTATAAAATAATCTAAACGTCAACTTTCATTCGCTAGTCATACTATAACAGATGTATCAAAATCTGTTTATCCTATTGCAATATTGTAACATTTTTAATTAATTAATAACATGGTCTAAGTTTGCCGGGTTATACTCGGGACATTCTTTATAAACATAAATTTAAAACAAATAAATAGATTATGATTTATTTTTAGCCTTTGCTGAGTGTAGCAGCACACAGATTTCTATAATGAGTAAAGTTTTGTAGAGTATTTATTCATTAGTTTCGAGTATACTTTGTTTATTTATAGTAAGTCGTAAAAGCACAGAAATAAAAATAACAATTACATTAAATCTTTATGACGATCTATCTGATCAGTATTTAAATTCCCCAGTTTTTACTGTAACGGCTAAAAATATATTCAAGATAACAGTACATAAACAATCAAAAGGTGAAACAGAAATTAATGATGTTAAAGACTGTACTTTCCTTTTGCTATTCCAGCAGGTTGAAGTTAAGATTTGTAAAGTGTGTGTTATCTCTATCGGCGTTTTCGTGCTGAATATTATGGAGCTGCAGTTGCGGTGGAATGGTAAATATGTACCTGCTACACAACCTCAAAAGAGTAAATTAAAACGAGCACCTTGAGAACTTGTCTCCACAGCCCTAAATCTTAATTAAGATACCAGCATCAGATGAAGGAGCAAACACCGGATTTCATAAGTCCACAAAGTTCACGAAAATTCACCCAGGCTGATTCATAATATTATCATCAAGGGCGTAGATATTGCCAACATCTCGCTTTGAAGACATTATTTTTAATTTTAAATGAGTATTACTTTGGTGATGTTATAAGAGTTTTAATAATAGTTATTTGCTTTGCTCTTTTCCCTGAAATCTGACAGCGAAAACTGATATAAGGTTCACTTTTCTTCTACAAACTTCAACAAGTTTCCCATTTGAAAATTAGAAGATTTTATTTAATAACCCCTTTCTTCTTTCAACATTTTTCAAGTCTTATACAAATTGGAATTCCGTTTGTAACTTACCGACTAAATGTGAATTAGAAACTATTGTTGAACTATTTTTACATGAAAAAGTTAATAGTTCTAATAATTCGAATGAACTTTAATTTTGGCATTCTCCAGAACAATTACGAGTATTTGCGATGTCTTTCAATAACCGGATTACTTATGTTTGCCTGAATAGTAATTTTGGTAGCCTTGTTACAGTTTGTATCAAATTAATTCCTTGACATTTGACAGATATTTATCATCTTCAAGGTAAATCATGCATTGATAGATTTTGTTATGCATTTTTAAAATAACAGACAAAATAATAAATATTTTCATTTCGAAAGTCTATATTATATGAGTATATAAATGCTAATGTAACATACAGGGTGAGTCTGGGAAGACGCCCCCCCCCCTTTAACTTTTTTATTATAAGTAATAGAAAAAATGGCTCATATAAAAGTTTTATTATTTTACATATACTATTTGATGGCAAATGTAGATATTTTTTATAAAGTCAGGTTTACAAGATACGACTATAAACTTTTATTTTTCAAATGGCAACCTATAATTATTTTAATAAAATAGAAACCACCAATTTTTTCTCTTTTTAACGATGTATTATTTTTTATTAATGTATTTGAAAAATTTCGAGAAAAATGTGAATCATATCAATAAATTCGTTCTTCGTAAACATTTCAAAATGTTTTTTTTTTTTTTTTTGTTTACAAAGTTAGTTAAATTAAGTAACAAACAAATGTATACTTTTTTGACATTAATTTAATTGTTTTACATTGTTACGTTTTGTTTATAGCCACCTATAATATTTGTTTAAAAATTATTTCTAATATTTTTAAAATATCTCATTTTTCTCGAAATTTTTCAAATACATTAATAAAAAATAATACATCCATGAAAAGAGAAAAAAATGGCGGTTTCTATTTTATTAAAATAATTATAGGTTGCCATTTGATAAATAAAAGTTTATAGTCATATCTTGTAAACCTGACTTTATAAAAAATATCTACATCTGCCATCAAATAGTATATGTAAAATAATAAAACTTTTATATGAGCCATTTTTTTTCTATTACTTATAATAAAAAAGTTAAAGGGGGGGGCGTCTTCCCAGACTCACCCTGTATAATCTTACTCTATTTCACGGTTAGATATTATAACGTTTTTATTTATTTGGCTGACGTGTAAATATCAGACATTTATTAGATATTAATTAAAATTAAGTGTTTATGAAACTATAATGAAAGTTACTATTACTAATATTAAACAATTATTAAAAGTAGTTAAGACTAAAACTATAATTAACTAGATAAGACTAACACTATGTATTTAACCAAATTAACACTACTATTTATTTCCACGAAAATACAAATTATTTATTTCACTACGCGTTCCAATCTTAGACTGCCGGTCTGTTGCAAACTCTTGTAGATTGTTTACGCGATATTTGTATCACTATATTTATGTCACTATATACTTATAATACGTTCAACTGTCCGCCTACCGACGTCCACAGCGTCTATATACTCAACTGACTCAACAGCGTCTGTATATTCAACTGCTCGAACAGAAGTCTCCTCTTTCACAACACTATATGTCTATTTATTTAACTAACTTTCTCCTTCTACAGCTCACTATCACCGACTGTCCGTATGCCACAATTCTTCAACACCACTGCCGAGTATTCACTTCCACTTGCCGTTACTGTCCCCGTGTACCTAGCTTCCCAATACTCTTCAACACTACCGAGTATTCTCTTTAACAGCCATCCCGGTATACCAGTAACTTTCCGACTTGCCGTTACTGTCCTTGTACACTATAGCTTCCCAGTACTCGTCAACACTACTGAGTATTCACATCCACAGCTATCCCAATATAACAGTAACTTCCCGAGTACCTACTCGACAACAACTGCATACGCTCACTATGATACTGCTGTGCTTTTCACTAACACTTTACTCTCTAACAGTCCATGTAACTAATTAACTAACTAACTAAGTAACTAACTGCACTAATGTAAGTGTCTGTCCGTCTTTACTAATGGAACTGAACTATATAATTAACTCAGCTGACTATGTAAGTCAACCCTCGATCACATAACTAATGTTGTGTGATCAGGGACTCTACTGAACTAACTCTCGAGCATAGCTACGTCCCTTTTATACAGCCGCCATTATCTTCTAGACAAGCCCTAGAATGTTCGACCGTATAATAACAATGAACACAAAAGTTTCAGGCGACCGCATGTAATTACACACGTCGCGACCAGTTTGTTTACATCGCCCGGCTGCTAGCGCGATTACGTCACCGCTATAAATAGACACTCGCTTACAGCGGCGGCGACGGCGGGCGTTCCACGTTACAATATTATCTACTGCAACTAACCGGGTTATTTTGCGATGCATAATAAAATTCGTTTACCTTATAACTAACTCACCTACTAATAACAATAAGATAGGTAACGTACTTTCGTTTATTAAATTACGTTTAATAATACCGATACCATATCTTTTTCATGCATTAATTACTTAAAATAAAAATGAAATTTGTTAGCCACATCAGATTTTATCCAGTGTTCAATTTCTGGTGTTATCGTTTTAAAACCTTTTACCGCGTGGCGTGGTAATGGTGAATTCCGCATAATTTCAACGCAGATAATACAAATAAATTTTTGGTGATTAGATTGCTATAGGCTAGTGTCCAACAGAACAGACCAGTAGGCAAATTGTCTAAATCAACTATTGTCAGCTTTATGACTCTGTAATGATTTTAGGAATACATAGTTGAATATAAATATTGATTTCTGCGGTGTTTAGTGTGAAACCGTAACGGAAATGACCTGCGTTTATTATTTAAAATTTCACAATGCGGCTAATCCTTGCTTTTTCAAATAATCGCTGGTAACAGCGTGCCATGACGACAGGAATAAAAAATAAAGCAAAACAAAGGGAAATCAGGAACAGCGTATAATCGAAAAGCCTAAATTAGCCATGGTGGTGACTACCAATGGCGTACGAAAAAAGTTTTTAATGAAAAATTGGCGACAGAGGATTTACTTATTATCAAAATAAAATGGGGCACTCGGTGGATTTTTTTACTTAAAAATTAAGTAAGTATACCACCTTTCCACTAAGTTCTTCAAATATTCTTGCATTATTTTGAAGCTGAATGCTGAAACACAATTCGAGCCAGGGTACCAATTGTGTAACATCAATTGTGTAATTTGTTACATCGCTCCCTGCATTATTATTATTGTGATTATTATAATTATATGAGTAAACTAATGATATGTAGTCACCTCTACGTAAATTTTATTGATTTAAACTTTATCAAAATTAATAGGTATTGTTTTTATATCCTTAACTTCCTGTAACCTGTTTTTAACTGAGAGGATGGTTAGGTACTCTAAATATCAGTCATCCCGCGTTTAATTTTACAAAACTGATACAATCTCCAACTAGCACAATTAGTCGACGGAATAGCGGCGTCTATACTAAAATATTACTTTCTTTAGGGTCCACAAACATTCAATATCAATATAATACCCTGAAGAAGGTACGTATATGTATGTGTACACCAAAACGTCGAATATGTAAGAATAAATATTGATTGAGATTTCGAGTAATTCATATTCCACAGCACAGTCGAGAAATTTATCAAACGTCCATCTAATTGTAAACATTATTTATTATGAATGGTTAGGAATGATTCGACTGTAGAATTTATTAATAACGGGTAAATAACGGAGCTGCAGTCACTTCTTGTTGAAAATTTATTGAAATTTAAACATATAACCAACGTTTCAATCACAATTTGATCATCAGGGTCTGTTTTATATGTGGTGAGGTATGCGTGTCTCGTTGTTTTAAAATGGATTCCATTTTGGACCTTGATCCTCCGAATGTGAAGATAAATGGTTAGGAATGATTCGTCTGTAGAAATTTGTAATAGAATCCATTTTAAATCAACAAGACACACTTACATCACCACATATAAGACAGACCCTGATGATGATCAAATTGTGATCGAAACGTTGGTTATATGTTTAAATTTCAATAAAATTTCGACAAGTGACTGCAGCTCCGTTATTTCCCCTTTATTAATTACTTATTATATTTTGTATGTCTACTAGTATAAAAACAAAATATGAAAATATTCGGCCGAAACAAAAAAGAAAAAAAAACATAAACGTCTCAAAAAAAAAAATTCAATAAGCGAATTTTAAAATTTAAAACCTTATGGAATGTTTTTAAAGTGAAATAGTGTAATCAGTCTTAGTCCAAAACTCAGATTGGTCATATCTTAACAAATAGGTTGAGTTTCAACATATTTGGAACCTAATAGGATTTTACCTGTCTGACTACAGAATCTACTAGGCAAAAATGCTTGGACCGTCATCCTTTTTAGCTCTTGTATTGCCATTTCTAAGGCTTGTATCTTGAAACTGTTATCGTTTTTACCATCTTTAAATATACCATTTGAAAGAACCACCTTCAATCGTTTAGTAGGACCAATCGTTTCATTTATTAGAAAATGGACATTCATTCTTTTTTCCCCACCATTTCATTCTTGACAACTCATTTCGTCACTTACACAACAATATAATTTTTTAACTGTCACCTGTGGTAGTGCACATCACTTATCTTATCACATATAAGACGAGGGTAAGAGCAATAACAGATACATAACTTTTTTATAAACTTTTCTAAATTTTAGTTTCAATAATCATATTTTAACTCTGTTTATCTATTTAAATTATAAATGCCAAATTTAGTTTAGAAATTCTTATCGTATTATAATAGTCACGACATTTATTTGTTAATCATTAAGTCTAGAAATTATGTATACGTGCGTGACTTTGAATATTCTAGCCTATGCACCCTGTACCCCTAAGATAATCCTGTCCTGAAGATAGCGCTTTGTGTTAGAGAGTCTAGTTTAGTTCGTCGCGTTGTGAAGACGTTTGTTGACGGAACATGTAGTGTTTTGGTTTTGGGTGTTGGCTCATTGCCAGCCCAGTGTATAATTATGTAATTTGTTTAATCTTTATTTTAAATGTTAATAATGTTTAGTTTAATCAATAGTTATTAATAAGTTATAATAATCATGTAAATAAAACTTTAGTCAGTAGTAGTCAATAAATATGAAGTATTATCATGTCATAATGTAAGTGTTCATCAAGTGTAAAATGAATGTGTGTGTATTTCCTTCTCACAAAGTTGTGGACGCCAACCATTCAAGCGTCCACCAGTCAGTTAGAGTCAGTGTGTCATCGTTGGAGTTAGCAGTAAGAAGCTGTATTAGTATCATCATCATCTTAGGAGACCCCCCCCCCGTGTTACAGTGAAAGCTTTGATCATGCAAATAGTGTCTTTATTATAAACGAATATTTTTGAACAATCTATAGAACATAGCGTATATCAGAATAAATGAAATAATCTTGCATCGTGACATTCATAGATATCCGATTGATTTAAGAGTTCGGATAGTTCTCATTCCTAATTTAAAATGGAGGCATGTTGTATTTTAAAAACCCAAAAGGTTTCAAATACTTTTGACCAACTTTAAATGTATCTGTGGACCATAGCCATTATTAGAATAAATGGGGTAATTTTGCTTCATGAAAATGATGGTAATCCGTTTGGTTTTGGGGTTTGAAGTTGTCATCCCTAATTTGAAGTGTAGGCGTGTTGTTTTTTAAAAATCCTTTCCCTCCACCACTGTGGATGGGTTGGCAACTCGACTCGCTCCTAGCAAATCGCAGGATTACGGCTTCCCCACATTCAAACCGTATAAATCCAATTCCCCATCGAGGGGCCCACCTCAATTTGTATTCTACGCAGCTGATGAAATTCTATTGCGGTTAGCGAAACACTAACAGTTTTATTGATCGATCGAATTAACAGCGGGGATGAAATTACGAGTATGCAAAATCGCTGCTTGAACTTTTAACTTTACAACTTCTTAAGCTGTACGCGGAAATCGATAAGCAGCTAGACATTGCCACACGCGACGTGCAGTAATTACCCAGATGTATTCTTATGTTTTGCTGTGTTTATTATACCACATTATGAACCATGACGCAAGGAAATGGCAATGGCGATTAAACAACCCGAACAGATATATCAGCACGTACGATTTTTTCAGGAGCAAAACGACTGCTACAGAAACAATGGTTTAATTTCGTTTAAGTATTTACATGGAATATTAATTTGTCTTGCATATATTTTATGGCCTATAAACATTTTTATTTTAATTTTCAAAGGGTTGGAACAAAATATTTTAATCTTCAAAATACAATGTTATCTTTTTTTATTTGTTAAACGTTTTGCTCGTAGAATAATATTCTCTTAAATGTATTTGGAAAATATAATAGATTCAGCTTTATAATGCAGACAGTTTTATTTATTTAGTATTGTAGTTTACATTTCTTTTATTATCTGGAAAAATAATGGTTATGTTCTATAATTTTCATAAGCTACATATATTACTGCTTTTGGATCATTAATAATTTATATGAATTTGATGTAAATAATAACATGTATTCAGTAGTCATCATCATCAATGGCACGACAACCAGTAAAGAGTTTATTAATACAGGGTTTCTGAGAAAGTTTTCTGGGGCTTGGATAAGACACTGCTTGTTAAATTTTTATCTCGAATTTTAGATTTTTACCTCTCGCTAAGAGAGGTATTGGATTCATGCTACAATCGCTCATCCAGATTTTAGTGAATAAGTACGTTTTAAGGTCCCTAGAATCCGATAATAACATTTTTACGATAATGTCCGTATATGTGTGTGTGGATGTTGGATCCACGATTTCTCAAATACTATAAGACTTAAGACATTTTTAACTACGGATTCCTCAATCTAACAATAATGGGAAGAGTTGATTACGTTTTGGTAACAATTGGACAACCGGAAGTAGTAGTTACAAGAAAAAAAATCATCTAAATATTATTTATCAATAATTTATGTAAATACTTATATTAAAGAACGTTAAATTCTTTATTCGATAAATATAAATTCATTATTATATCTTCTATAGATTTAAATATAAAGAAATGCATATAAAATAATTTAATGTAAAAAAATCTTGGATCAAACTACTTTAAGACAAGAAATTCAAATGTTTGTAATTGACACATAAATGTCCCTGTCAAAAATATTTGCATGCCATTGTCAAAAATATTTGTACATCATTATGAAGATTATGAAAATAAGAAAAAGTCAACAACGCAAAAGAATATAGGTAAAAAGGAATACAAAAGGAATTTGCGAAATAATGACGTATAAAGAAAAAGAAAAGGATAGTAGGAAAAGAAAATTTCAGAATATTGAATATAAATCAAGTGTATGTATTGTACATAATTTATATTAAAATATCCCATAGATATTGAAAATATATTTGAGAATTATTTTGTAGTGAGACATGAATATATGTATTTGTATTTAAAAATATTTTTCGTTTTATGCGTACAACCCATATGTAAAATATCTGGCGAGAGGTTATCTGCTGGCCACATCAGATTTTTTACTTTGATGTTCATTCTGTCTGTATATTTCTTAATCTTTTCTTTAAAGCTAGACTTTGTGGATATTTGTCTAACAATGACAACAGTTTACGAAAAGAATGCGTGCATTATACGGTTAATCGAACTGAAATGGTTCAGATAAAAAGGAAGTTTCAATTACCACAGTTCTAAGAGAGAGTTTGTGTAGAAAGAAATCATCGGAAAGAATCAGGGCATTTAATGAGATAGTTGAATTGATTTATCAATCATGTATACGCAACCTAAATGAATTCATTATTCCTTGCAGCCTACAATTAAGCTCCCAAAATCAACTTATTCGATGTCATACAAAAGAGAATGAAGTATCAGAGTTACCTACAATAATGTTTAAATTGAAATATTCCATATTAAATCCCGAAAAACCTTTTTTGGAAACCTGTATTTAACTTACAAATTAGAGATTATATTATTTTTTTATTAATGCTTTTTTTCTTTCTTTGCAGGTGAGTAATCATAATCCATTTCAACATTTTGTTGGATGCGCATTTAAGAATACGTAAGTAAAATAAATATAAATAAATTGGTTAGGGCTATGGTCTTAAATATCATTGATATTTGTAATAACCGTAACCAACTTGTGTTAGTGAAGTTAGAATTTTTGAATCTGTGCAATATTTTACTACGAAACATCAAAGATGTTAGTCCAGTACAACGATGAGCTTCAAATTCAGATTAAATTTTCTTAAAAGAAATGTGGTCAACGTGAAACTAAATACTGGATTTATCAGGCTCATCCTGCAAGAATATAATGGACAAATACTGACAACCGGCCTTGCAACTGGACACGGCGTTAACTAGAGACGCCATACTACAGGCACACTAATAGACAATCGTAAACAAAACATAAAAAACTTGACGTCCAGTAGACTTCCCAATTATTCAACTGTAAATCTATTACAGAGTTTACATGCAGTTTTGAAACCGTTTTTAAAACGTTTTTAGTTTTGAAAACGCCATGTATACTGTGTCAAAATGGTTTTGAATTATCTCGAACCAAAACTAAAATTCATGAGTTGGACTTAAAAACTAATTTCAAAACTACTCATGCAAAGACTTAAAATTCAGTTTCGATACTGCGCATGCGTACAGAGCATAACGTTTCTGTCGCTTTGTGTTACTAACCTTCAAATAAACTGACAGTTGTGTAGTTTTAGTGCGTAGTGGTACGATGTATGAAAAATAATTGGAATAATAGCAAAACGAAGTATTTGGAGTGAAGAGAGAGGATTTGTCACTTACATCAGCTAAATGCGCATGCGTCAAAACTGATTTCAAATCAATTTTTAAACTTGTTTTGAAAACTGCATGTAAACATTTTTGTATAATTTTGACTGAAAACTGAAACCATTTTTAAAACTGCATGTAAACGTAGTATATGTTGAGTTACTTTTTAATATAAGATTATACGACATGTATTCATGTATTTGGTGTCGATAAAGATGTTGTCATTACTCTTTCTAGAGTATTCCAATTGTCCTTAACACGTTAACTGCGATACATATCGCCCGCGATATGTAAACAGATGGTAACATCATGCATAAATGAATTTTGCCTTTTCATTCTTCAGGTGCGGAGAGTGTATAATTTATATTTGTGGACCGATTTTAACCATTCTTGTAGCATTTTAATGTCCTTGTCGGAAGGATTGTTAGATTAAAATAATATAATACATTACTCGGGCGATATGTAACGCACACAATTAATTCTTTATTATATCTGTGCGGTACACATCTCCGGGGGTTGTATAAACTTGAATGAACTTGTTATAAAAACATGCATTTTATTTCTTTTCATTGTCAATCTAAACATCGTGCAGATACAGTTTATTTTTGGTGCGTTCGGCTTGCTAACGCTTTTGACTCTTTTGACTCCACGTGTTCCTATTACCGTTCGGGTATGTACGATGGAGTAAATAAATCTCACTCCTTGATCGTTCGGGTACACTGAGTGGAGTTAAAAGAGTTAACTCCATTTACTCTACCTCTTTGCATGGGATTCAAGGAGTGCACACGCGTATTAGGTTATTTTTTGGCGGCTAATAGAAAGTTTGAGTATTAATTTTACAGGGTTCTGTGCTAATCATGCTAATTGTGATGTGTGCCTCAGTGCCTTGTTTGTTTAGCTATTTTTCTTTGCGGTATTGTGGTTGTAAGTATTTTTTTTTAAATAGGTATTCATGCTGAGAAAATAGGGAGGAGATATTTATTATTTTTAATTTTTACGTATAATGGACCTTTCCAATTTAAGGGCTATCTCTTTCTATCGCTGCAAATAGTAAGAAAATGGCGCGAACATCTGCCAGTTGGGCTGTCAAACGAAGCGTCAAAAATATTGCAGTCATTAAAATACCTGTATTCTCAGTGAAAATTTGCATCGTTAGACATTTTACCTTCAATAAAAGCTTTTGTAACTTATTTCGATAAGATTTTTTAAAGTTAGCTTACATTTTACGTCTAATTTTTTTAGAATCAAACGTCATAGATCTCAGTTGTTCTTACTATGCGCAGATCCCCATTGCGCATACCTTCTATCTCTTTAAATTGGAAAGGTCCATTCATATGTTATCTGGATTATAAAATAAATAAATAGGTAATTTTTAAATATTTTATTATGTAAATGCACTATCTATAATTCTCTTTTTGTAAATTTAAAATGACACTGACAGTTTATTTACCACACTCCTATGCAAGCCGAACGCTTACTATATGCTCCGAAAGATCTGAGGTCACGAGACAACGTTCCGTGCTCCACTCCAACTCCATTAGAGTTAACAAGCCGAACGCACCATTTTTGCAAGAATATCAGAGCAATAAGAAAATTCTTGAATTAGCAAAAACACGCACTGAAATGAAGTGGAAAAAAATGCAAATTTACTTTGTTTTTAGTTATTGATATTACAAGAATATTTAATTTTTGTATATACGGTTTGAGTCTAAATAAGTTCAGAGACCAACCTAAATGATACATACTTATCTGTACACAAGGTGGAACTAGAGTAAACATCTAGTACATATCCCCGGAGGTATGTATCGCACAACAGTGAAAGCAAGTTACATATCGCCGGCGAAATGTATTGTTAGTAACGCAATACTACCTTATTTTTATTCCGCAGTTAACGTGTTAAATGTAAAAGCAAGTTTAAAATATATCTATTTGAACCTTACATATATCTCGGATGACTTTTTAATTCTAAAGTTTTCCTTTAGCTTGGGCTTTACAGATTTATTTCAGAATTATTGTACCCATTCTTTCATACATTTCTGATGTGGTGTCTTCCTATAGTAATTCCAAAAATAAAAATGATTTACATTGCTTGAAAAATGTAACTGTGTATATTAGTAAATAGTTTCATTGTTAAATTTGTAAATATTAAATATATCTCGTGGTGTTTCAAGGCGTAAATGTGATGCTTTAATTTACTCCACTAATTTAAAAACTACGTGTAGTAGATACACCGTGCCTCTGATAAATCTGGGGTATTTAAGTTAGATCATATCATGTAGAGAGTATTTATAGTATCGGAATCATCTTTTTTAATATGCCCATAAACGCATAAATGAACTCATTATTCAAAACAGACTAAATGGAATGGGTAGCATTTTTGCTAGATTGTTCGATAACGTGTTTCCCATGATGATCAATTAAGAATATTGTCTCCGTCAATAGGAATAAATATTTGATGTAATACTTGAAAAGCTTTTTAATAAATTTGTCAGTCTGACGCAAGAAAAACAAAAACTTCTAACTGAATATGCTAATCCATTTGATTAGGCGCCCACAATGAAATCAATAAATTAGCGGACGACACCTTATAACGTCCGACCCCATCCGAACCGATATCATAGATTGATCGCATTGGAATGAAATTTAAAATGAAATAAATTGGTGAAGGTTTAGGACTATGATCATTCCGGGCCAAGATAAATGGTTCAGCCTAATTCTTCTAATGGACGTCGCTATCGATTTTGTCAGTGAAGGATGTAGCGCTCACCAGACTCAATATTTTACCCATGATATTTTACAGCGACCTGGAAAGTAAAAGTGCCGAGAACTTTTCAAATTTGCTTTCCGATATACGAAATGATAATATTCGCATTTAAATGCAGATATGATTTTAATCGCACCCAAGATAAATGAAACGATACTAGAATTCCTTCGTTCAAAATTCTAATAACATTTTCTATATAAGACAATTTTTTCCAAGTAATATTTTTTTTATGTTTCTTAAATATTACGTAATTTTAACTTTTTAATCAGAGATCGCATGACATTAACTGATCGACAAAAGTGATCATTGGAGTGAAACTGAGGAAAGCTTTCAAAAGCTCAAGAAGTGACGTCTAGGAAGCATCCTTACGAGTAAATGTAACCGGAATGTTGCATTGGAATGCTCCTTTATTAATATAAATAGTATTTGCTACGGAAATTATTCAGATAACCAATCGTAATGCTAAATAAATTCATAAGGCTTATTAGGTGAATATTCTTGAATTTATTTTTTATTTCTATTTAATCGTATGGCTAAACATTTGTCTCATAAAATAAAATGTACTAACACTGGGCACAAGTTTAAATTTAATGATTTTAAAGTTATTGACAATGCTAAATTTAAAGACAACCGTTTACATAAAGATACTCTACATATAAAATTTAATAAAAATTGTTGTCAACTATCAGAAAGACTACAAAAAAATAGTGAACATATTAACAATTTCATTGACAAAATTAAAACTCACTAACATAATAATTTCCTTATACGTGTTTTGTTAATTATGCTAACAGTTTCACGTTACACACTTCATTATATCTCCAACTGCAAACTGATTCGGTTGGTTGAGTGCTGGAACCTTTTTTTTCCACGTAATATGTAGACCACGTTGTTTGACAGTTCTTCTGTAATATGTTTATAACTATTGTACAACTTTGTTAATTAGGTAACCAATATTTTTTATAATTTTCCTGTCATGTTACCAACGAAAATTCATTGTTATGTATATCTGAGGATGGGTTTTCTGAAAACCCGAAACCTCCGTATTTCAAAATAAATACACTTTACGTGGACCATCTTGCCTTTTTACCTCCCGCTACCCTTGGTAAGGGAGGTATAGGGATCGTGCTAAAAATCGCATATCGAGATTTTGGTAAATGACCACGTTTTGAGGTCCCTAGAATTCAATTTTAACATTTTCACGATGTATCTGTGTGTATGTGCGTATGTGTGTTTGGATCCACCACTCTAACTCAAGTACTATCATTCAGAAAATTTTGGAACCTTATATTTCGAACTTTTTCTGTAATGGAAAGAGCCCATTAGATTTTTGTGAAAATCGGATAACCGGCAATGGCACTTTTATAGAAGCTCGAAATAGTTTTTCTTCGAAAAATACCTTTAAATGTTATTTTTTCGATATTTATGTTATTATAAAAATTAAAGATTATTAAATTCTGTACAGGTTTGCATTAATACTTTTTCTATATATTTTATGGATAAATTTATAAAAATTCTATAATTTAAATCCCAGAGCCTACGCTTTAAACAAACTAAACGCAGTTATTCAAATGTATGTAACTGACTGATAAATGTCACTATCAAAGACCTAATCATTTCAAAATAATATTAGTAACGTTTTAAAAAGAAAAAAAGTAAACACAAGTAAATATGTAGGTATGTATTTAGATTAATAAAAATTAACGATTCAAAAAAATGTTAATCCTCATTTTTGGGTTAGTGAATTTTATTCTATCCGGTATTTAAAGTTTTATCTTCATTTTATTATAGCTTCGGTGGCTCAATGGTTAGATCAACGCCTCTTGTCATGAGTGCCCTCGGAGCTCTGGGTTCGAATCACACTAAAGCATGAATGTGTGTGAATGTGAACCCACTCTGTAATTGGGATTTACTCTTGTTGAGGGGTTTAAAAAAAGGTAGTAACGTGGATTAGATTAGACTATATTTTAAGATATATACTGTCAAAATTAGAGTAAAATTCGCTAATCCAAAAATAAGGATTGACTTTTTTGTGACTCGGGCTGTAATGACGGGAGGTATTGTGTTAGCCACACCAGGTTTTTTATTGAGAAAACAACATATATTTCACGTTCTGGTCCTTCAATCCCATTTTGTACTAACATTTAGTTGAAAAGACTAAATTGGTCCAAATGATGGAAGGCTACAGAAACTGCTGCGTCGCTGCCACTGTACTTGAACCATTCTGACGAATGTAGGAGATCTTCAAGGTCCTTGAGGATTGTCTGGTCGCCGACTTGTGGTACTTCATTTAGCGTTTGCCAGGGTGCATCACGAGGAGGCGAACTAGCTCTACACCCCAATATTCTGAAAAATAACATAAAAGAGGATATGATTCATGTGCAGTTGATAGATCAATATTGGATAATGAAATATGGTAATACTTCACTTTAACATTAGAAGGTTGACGGGCATTAAATTCAACTACATTATTAATAAAAATAACAAAATTTAATATCGTACTCTTTACGCAGTTTATTATTTAATTGTGATTTATAGACGTAGATGTCATACCTGAATACCTTCATTAATACCTGGAATTTCCACAGTGACGAAATACTTAAAAATAAATGAGTCGTTTAACAATGGCAAAGCTGTGGTGACTATTACCTTTTATTAAAATGAAAATGCGATGTAAGATTTAAAAATCTGGGAATTAATCCGTTCTAGGATGAATCAATCTTTTTAAAATCGGAATAAGATGATGACAGTATAAATATATGAGTGACTTCACTTTTCGTAGTATAAAAGCGTTGGTGTTTCTGGCATTGTGATATATCAAATAAATAGCACACCATTAATTAGCAGAAGTGATTTGTCTACACTCCTACTAAGTATTAATCCCCTTGATATAAACATACAAGTCTTATTTGCTCCAGTGTTTGCTACAATTTAAAATACAAGCAATTTGTCTAACCTTCACGGTATTTAGACTTATATTAATTATTTCTGTAACACATTCCTCACCTTCTGAGTGTGGCAGATCATTAAGCAAAATTAAATATGACTCTAAGATCAAGGTTGCGAATTTTCACATACGAGGAATATAAATCATTCGCTTCACGCTTCTGTTTTACACGTTTTTATGCCAATAAATAATTCCGCACCAGCTATTCGTCAGAAGCAAGATACATAGTTCAAACGATGTTTACTGTAGTAAAAGAAAGTTTGCGTTATTTTTAAAGAAGATGATATGTTGTGTTGTTGTGGGAAGAAGTAAATCTTTTTCTTTCTAGTGGTATTTTGTTGTTGCTTCCAGTTATGAAGTACTTGTTTTTTAACCAATTCATTTGAAACATTATTTTGAAAAACATACAAATCATCTTCGTGAAAATCTCGACGCTCTTAATGTTTTGAGTGCACGACGTATTTTTGAAACACGTCAAGTACACTGGAGTCTTTATGACCCCCTCAATATAATGTTATTGAAAATATTTATTTATTGCAATACTTAGTAGTTTGCGGACTTGATTTCTTGGATATTTGGAGTACTTTTAGGTTTTTTTGCATACCGATGGTATAGTATTTTTGGGGCCTATTTTGTAACTCAGTTCCATTAGTTATATTTTTAACCAATCAAATATGTTGACATATAATAAAAAGAGAAATTTTTAGTTGCCAAATCAATATCTACTGGATAAAAATATTACCCAGTGTTTAAAAATTAACCACCGAGTTACAGAATAGGGCCCTTTGTTATTTAGTTTCTTCGTATGACCATTTTTACCATCGATGAAGACTACCGTGAATTCGAAACGTTTGGCATTGTAATAAAATAATACAGGAAATTGTTTACAACTAATGGAATGAAGATTAATGAAGACTATTATAACGCTTGGGAAATTTGAAAGTTTAAGAGATCAACAACTTTTTCGTTGAAGGTGACCATTCCAATACTTTTTGAAATAGCAATACATCACTTTTGACGTGTTGACACTTCATTTCAAACTGCGTCTCACTAAGGGTGGTGAAAATGTGTTACAAGAAGTGCACGCGGGGTTGGACTGACCCCAAAACATGATTTTCTTGTTCTAAATATTAACAAAAATTATTGAAATTTTGGTATAGTAAATATTTTAATAGCTATTAAATTAATTGAAAAAATCTGATGTGGCCAACACAGGACCTCCCGTCAATTCCATGTTTGAAATAGCAATGAACTTTAAGTAAAGTATCACTTCCGGTTGATCGTTCGTAAACAAAATCTAATTTGTTGTTCCAATAAATAGAAAAGTCTATAATACAAAATTTTGAATTATATTTTATTATGTTTTTCCTCGAAAATCTGTTAAGAGCTCCAAATTAAGAACCACTTCTGGTTTATCATATAGGTATAGTCAAAATCTAATGTTGTTTCAAAATGTACACGTGTTTTAAATACCAAATTTGAGAAGTTTTAGATCAGGTTTTAATATATTTTTTCAAGAAAATCTGTTTATAGCTTCCTGCAAAGCAATACTTCCGGTTTATCAATTTTAGAAAACATCTAATATGTCGTTCTCATTAATATAAAAGTCTTAAATACCAAATTTGAAAAGTTTTGGATTGTATCAATTTATTTTTCATGAAAAACTGTTCAGAGCTTCAAATAAAGTATCACTTCCGGTATATCAATTTTAGCCAAAAACTAATATGTTACTTCCCGTTATATAAAAGTCTTAAATACTAAATTTGACAAGTTTTGGAATATATCATAATATATTATTCCCAAAAATCTGTTCAGAGCGTCAATTAAAGTATCACTTCCAATTTATCAATTCTAAAAAAATCTAACATGTCATTCTCATTAATATAAAAGTCGTAAATACCAAATTTGAAAAGTTTTCGATTGTATCAATATATTTTTCACGAAAATCTGTTCAGACCTTCAAAGAAAGTATCTCTTCCAGTTTATCAATTGTATCCAAAATCTAATATGTTGTTCCCCTACATATAAAAGTCGTAAATATTAAATTTGATAAGTTTTCGAGTATATCATAATATATTTTTCACGAGAATCTGTTCAGAGCATAAAGTAAAGTATCACTTCTGGTTGATTAATTTTAGCCAATATCTAATATTTTGTTTCCCATGATATAAAAGTCTTAAATAATAAAACTCAAAAGTTTTGGATTATATTTTAATATAGTTTTTCATTAAAAACTCTTATCGGCTTCAAGTAAAGTATCACTTCGATTTATCCAATTTTACCCAAAATCAAATCAACTCGTTATATGAATGCAGGAAGCTTAAATACGGAAAATAGATATATTTGGAAGTTTTTTTTATTAAAGTTATCTTGAACGAAAAAATCGTCACACACACACAAAATAGTTAAAACGTCTTGTGGGGATCCTAATTCGTGCTTATTTACTGGAAACTCATCATCGAATTTTTGCCACGATTACATTACCTCACTTACCTACGGTATAACGGGAAGTAAAAAAAAACATATAATTTAGAAAATAATGGAAACTGGAGTCAAAATGGCCTTCTTAAGCACTCGATAGGTTAACAGAGCAGAATAAATAATATTCGCGAGAACTCGGCTCTAGTACCCGGTTATTGAATGTATAACTAACCGGTTGTTGATTCCTATTCCGAAAGTAACAGGTTCTCGGTTATGGAATCGAAGCTAAATAAATATATGTGGCTTTAGACGATCAAATAAATTGAACTTTTATTGGACAAATATTTACAGTATAATTTTTTTATCAAATGGTTACATTTTCACGTTCAAATTATATTAACATTATTTGCTTATAAGCAGGCATAACACAGAAAGAGAATGAAAATATATATTTGGCAAGAATGATATTTTTAAATATGCGTAATTACGTTTATTTTTATTTGACATTCATCCGTGCGTTTGACGTTTGGTTTGTCTCTGGCGTAAGTTTTAATATTGTGTTCATATTTTATTTTCTGAATAGTCGGCTTGGTGACTGAGCGGGTTAGCGTTCATCTCGTAACTCGCAGTGACAACACCCGAACCATAGTCCGTGCGTTCGATTCCCGTCGATCGACAATGTGTGATTTGTTGCACAAAAAAATTACAGCTAATTGTATTTATCACACTCGGATGCTATAAGCTGGCCACTTATGCATCTTAAATAAATGTAGCAATGGCTGAAATCCAACCGGCAGTACGGCAGTGGTAAAATACTGCGGCTCGGTGAGCCCGGTTGGAAGGGCAAACGGCGACTGCTGTATTCAAGCCCGAAATAGATAGATAGATAATAATAGCCTGTATTATAACCCCATTAAGTACAATGATACTAAATTGAATAAGATAGTAATACATAAAATTGTACCAATTTAATAGTAAATTAATAATAAATATACATAGTTCCATTTTGGTTTAGGTCCACTGTTGGACAAAGAGCCCCTTCTGAATATAGGTACAATGAAATTTAGTCGAAACCATGGTTAACAGAAAAACAAATATGAAATTTATAGAATAGCTATTTGTGTATTAAGAGCGCAAAATGGGACATTGTCGACTGAGAGGTTTTTGACGCGCGACGCAGGAGCGCGGCATTCTCTCGAAATCGACAATGTCCATTTGCGCTCGAAACACACACAAGATTTTTTCTACAGTCCTCTACCATAACCAAAAATATTAAAATGTACACTATGTACTTACAGTACTACTCTATAGTTTTGTAGTAAAGATAGGAACGTATTTTAATATGTCTTCAAGATATTGTTATAGTTTTCGTTTTTTCAAAAATTAATACCAATTTTGTAATGAATATTAAAAGTTTTTTGTATAATTTATTTGTTTCAAGTACATTAAATTAGTGCGTTGAAAAAGTGGATGTACATTGGGAGTGTTCACACCAAACTTTTGCAGGTGGCAGAACAACTGTTCACACATTTATTTTATAATTTATCGTTATTTTCCATTTTTCTTGATCTATATAGCTTCAATCTAATCTAAGCATTTTATACTTTCGTTTTTGTTAATGAATGCTCTATTTTATTTTCATGGCAATACGGCACTTTGTTTGGTTATGTAATATACCGACAGATCAGTTATATGTCAGATTGATTTGTGAAGGTGGTAAATGTGTAACTACAGTGCCATTAGTTCCTGACTAAACGTTTCCATTAAGAATGTAGACAAGTGACATTTCTCAACATTGTATAGTTAGAATTTTGGACAGCGAGCGTTTTTCCTACTTTGTCGCGCATGGGCGGCAAAGTGACATTTTGCGTTGACAAAAGAGCGCAAATGGCTACTTTGTATGTAGACGGTAGAAAAAAATCTTTATGCCAACATTACAAAATAGTGCAAACAACCCAAAATGTAATAATCCCTACAAGTGTTTCAAATTTGAAATAAATGACCGTGATAGAACATGTCGTAAGTTGGAATTTTTTGATCAAATGATTTGAACATTGAATGCGTAAAGCTCCAGAATCTTTTAGTACATTAAGTAGTTGTAAAAACTGATGTCAATCTGTGATCGTCTAAAGCCACCTCATCTTAATTTAATATACATATTATTACTGTAAAATATAATTAGGTGAAAGATTTTTTTAAATGCCTATTTCTTTGTTCGTCATTACAACCTACCTACTACTCTATTTGTGTCTTTTTGGTGAAAGATTTTCTAATTTCGATGTAAAATAGTTCGTCCCCAACAATTTTCTGTTTGTACGTGAGCCATGTAACCACTTCCTGGTTATAACCAGCTTACCGCAGCCTAGAGAGAGCGGAAACAGAGAAACAGGGTAGAAACCACGGTCGCGGGCTTCATTATGACACGACTGTGTACACAATGTTAGGCTATTTGCCGGGGTATTAGCACGGCCTCTTCGACGCTACCATTTTTCACCTGCCTAACGCTTCACACATACGTGATAATAAGGAGAATTAGTTAGTGAATGGGCTGACACACTTTTCAAAAGAAAAAAGACGAGTTTCGATAATGGAATAGCAGGTAAAGAGTTAACAAGAATTTCTATGAAAAGAAAACGGAAGGAATTTCATTTATTTGTAAACTAATTACATTTTATGAGAATCAGCACGTAGTGCAATTTAAAGTAACACAAACATGACCTCTGTGGTAACCTCTCCACGAAAGCTTTGATAGTCAGATAGACAGAGAAATAAATTCATATCCATATCATTATTTAAGACAATAATATTATATTTACATTCATTATTTATTTACGCTATTGATTTTCTCAGTTACTACTGAATATTGAAACTAGAATTAACTGTTTCCTATGTTAACCTCCATAGTTTATACTCAGGGCCGGCGGTATGGTATCTGGCGCCCTTTCGCAGCCTAGAAAATGGCGCCCCCTTCCCCCCTTATAGATATAAAAACATTTTTCTCTAACACTACTACGGAATTCATACATTCTAAAACTGAAAACAGTTACAGAATGAGGACATTCTGTCATACTGTTACGGAATAATATTCCGTAATAGGTAGTCACAGACCACTAGTTTTTTTAATTCACCCATTTAAAATACATGGGAAACGCAATTGTTTTCAAAATCAAGACGGCTTTGTTTGGCGCTTTGTTGCTTTTATTTTGTCACCTCAACTGCCTTAACTGTCAAATTATAAAAGAAATGATTACAAAATATTATACACCTTGTTTTACGCGTTTTGAAGCGTTTACATGGTAAATTAAATAAAAATTATTGCTTTTATATCATAGCAATAATATTTTATTATTTTTTACAAAAATGTCAAGTGATGAGCAAAATATATTTTTTAAATAGTGTTAGAGAAAGTATAGTCTAAAACTCGTATGGAATAGTTTTTTCGCCACTTGCGAAACCGTAGACCTCGCCTACGGCTCGGCCTACAAACTTTTCGCTCGCGCGGAAATTATCTATTCCATACTAGTTATAGAATATACTATTAAAATCTCTCGATTCGTATTTATGTACAGAGTGTTGACGTAAAGTGCGAAAAAGGATTTAACATGGGATTTTAGTTTTTTGCAATTTTCTGTCCTGTTCATTTTACGGCAAAAACTGAAATCAGAAAAATTAAATAAGTACCATGGCTAGAGCTACTAATAAACCGAAATTTTAAAATTTCTTTTTAAAATTGTGTAGAAACTAGAAACTAAAAAATTTAAAAACAGTTATCTATACAACTTTTAATTCTGTACAAATTTGCCGTAACACGAACAGGAGAACAGGAAATTGCAAAAAACTGAAATCCCATGTTATATCCGTATATGTTCCCACCTTAGCGTCAACACCCTGTATAAATATTAATATAAATGAATGCTTCGAATATTAAACATCTATTTTACAGAAATGATTCATATAAAAGATGCCCATTTTCGACCCTCGCTATTAGGATCTTGGTTATTTTATGAGATGAAGGTAAAATTAAGTCAAAGTTGCCCCGTTAGTGTACCAGTTGTATTTAACCCGAAAAATACATGTCACCAGATAAATACAAAAATTTAAATATATGTGTTTAGGGTAATTCCGAGAGGGATGGCTTATCGAGTGAGATTACTCTTTTGCCAAAATCCAAATAATAGTAGAACGAAACGATGTGTTCTATTATTCTTTGGATGTTGGTAAAATAATCATCTCACCCGGTAAGCCATCTTTCCCGGAATTACTTATTTTTCCTCTGCATGTAACTTCTAAATATTACATAATATTGAATTTTGGTTGCAGTTCATTAGAAAACTTTTTCATACATTTTCGAACGATGATGATCATTCTTATGATTTATTGCATATAGAAACAAAATCGATACTTGCGAATTTATGAGGGCTAACTATCGCCATGATTTATTTATAATATATGTCTCTATTATTTATTCCCAGTTTAAATTTAACATTTAGAATTTTTCCTACTTCTAACTTAGTTTTACTTTTTAATGCAAATACTCCACATTGTTTCATGAAAGAAAAAAGATAAGAAAGCAAGACAATATTAAAAAATTTAAAGTAACGCTGTGTTGGGGCGTTTCAAAGTGTAAAATTGTGTTTGGGCCTTTAAATTTCGAATTGGAAAAACATACGTAACGTCATTTTTCATTTGCTTTTTATAAATGTAATTTAAGAGAATATATATATATATATATATATATATATATATATATATATATATATATATATATATATATATATATATATATATATATATATATATATTTCAAGAATTACACGTAATTTTCTTCATAAATCTATAACTATTTATTATTTTTTAAAACTTTCGGCGCCCCTCACTTGTTGGTGCCCTTCTGCCACGCTTACCGCCTAACGACGGCCCTGTTTATGTTCTTAAAACTAGGTTAACTTTGGCTTCTAATTCATATCGACTCAACTAATTATCGTTATAATAAGTTCCTATTTCTGTCTGCTACCAATCGTTCTAGTATCTTCTGGGCCGTATTTTGTAACTGTACCCATAGTTAGTGTTACATTATATCATCATTTAGTGTTATTTGACCTGATCTTTTCTCTGTATCTGTTGTGGTCGTGATACACGAGTAACTTGATTGTGGTCATATAGTTAAGGAAATAAAAATACGTTAATCACACTGTCACATACTTAAATCTTACATTTACTTTTCTCATAACAACGTAGGCGTTCAAGCAAAATTCATAGTCCAATTTTGTTATATTTGTAAACTCATTCATAGTATATTATTTTATTTTTGATATGTTTAATTATGTAAAAAGTATGGCATATGTGTTGAACAACTAAGAAATATTAAATTAATTAATACAAAATTGTCTATTTGGACTTACTGATTTATTCCACCTCGGACAAATAAAAAATTGAGAGATAAACAAATTTTCACACAAATGCAGAAAAAAGTAGAGTAATCAATAACCCTTATAATATTCCCTCCACGGGGCTCGTGGCCGTGTGCTTGAGTGCCTGGTGTGTGAATTTGCTGACCCGGATTCTATCCCGATCGACACTAAAAATATTTAGACCTATGTGGTGCACTTTCTACGACACCAATGAGTGCCCGTGACGTGACGCCTGGTAAACACCGTACGAATATGTCATCGCCATCATTGCCGATATCTGTGTAGGTACATAATGTACGAAACAGGTTGATACACCCAGCAATGGGTACGCCGTGATGATATATTTATTAATTTTTACCTCTCGCTAATAGAGGTATTGGATTCATGCTAAAAATCGCATATCCAGATTTTAGTGAATAAGCACGTTTTAAGGTCCCTAGAATCCGATTATAACATTTTTATGATGATGTCCGTATGTGTGTTTGTGTGTGTGTGTGGATGTGTGTATGGATGTGTGGATGTTGGATCCACGATTTCTCAAATACTATAAGATTGAAGACATTTTTAACTACGGATTCCTCAATCTAACAATAATGGAAAGAGTTGATTAAGTTTTGGTAACAATTGGACAACCGGAAGTGGTAGTTACAAGAAAAAAAATCATCTAAATATTATTTATCGAAAATTTATGTAAATACTTATATTAAAGAACGTTAAATTCTTTATTCGATAAATATAAATTCATTATTATATCTTCTATAGATTTATAGATAAAGAAATGCATATAAAATAATTTCATGTAAAAATTCTCAGATCAAACTACTTCAAGGCAAGAATAAATGTCACTGTCAAAAATATTTATATGCCACTGTCAAAAATATTTGTACATCATTATGAAGATTATGACAATAAAAAAAGTCAACAACGCAAAAGAATATAAGTAAAAAAGAATATAAAAGGAATTTGCGAAAAAAAATGACAAATATAAAGAAAAAGAAAAGGAAAGTAGAAAAAGAAAATTTCAGGATATTGAATATAAAGAAGTATGTATTGTACATAATTTATATTAAAATATCCCATAGATTTTGCAAATATATGTGAGAATTATTTTGTAGTGAGACATGAATATATGTATTTGTAATTAAAAATATTTTTCGTTTTATGCGTACAACCAGGTAAAATATCTGGCGAGAGGTTATGTGATGGCCACATCAGATTTTTATTTATGTTATCGCAACGAGAGTAACATCATATAATTCAATGTGTGAAATAACCACATCAGACCAAATAACTATTGTTTAAATTTAGATCATAGGTACCTACCCAAGATCGTTGCACTTAAATTGTCCGGCGCACAATTTGTATTATTAAATAATCTTCAGTAACAAAATTTGTTTTTAATAATTTGTAGTAAGTATTCACTGTATCTCATAAAAATATCACGTCAAAATGGATCCCGTAATTCTCTACCTCATATCTTACAAGTGTTGAATGTGAGTATGAATATTCCTTTGTATGTATCTATCGAATTTTACAAGCTATGAAGAACGTTTCCCTCTCGTGAAGGAAAAGTTAGATGATTCTCTACTTGGAATACAATTTCCAAAATTCTGATCTCCGTACGTGTAGCAAAGAGCGAAGTCGTGGTCTTGGAAGCTATCGATTCGCTCCACATAGTGCGCGACGTATCTCCTGCGGTAAACGCCTCAATATTCGCACGTAGCGTAGCGTCTTATCTTCCCTCCGACCCGACCGCTTCATCCACACCGTGAATATTGTCACTCACTTTACTTTTATTGTTATTAAAAACAAGGGAATGTTATAACCCAGACAATGCGTTCGATTGGTTACGACCATAAAGAGAAAATTCAAATGCAAATAGCCGTATATTTTTATTGAATGCATTATGTATTCAAAGTAGTATAGGTTTTTTCCTACAACGCGGATAGTTATTAAATTCAAGCGGAAAAGTAAACCAATTTCTGGGTAAAATTTCTAGATTTTTATTGAGGAAGGTAAATTTATCTAGCGGAATATTCTACGTGTTTTTTCTGCTAGAAGCTGCATAATGGAAAATCTCGCGCTCATGTCGGAAATTTATTGTTTTCTTTACTAAGTCTTCTTTCTATTTTGCGGATCTCATATAGCTTTCAGTCACTATTTATTCATCGCAGATTTGCTGCCTGGGGTTACAATAATTCATTATATTTACACGTCCAGGCAGTGTGCAACGTTCAATAATCCGAACACTATAGAAATATACAGGAGACCTATTCTAATTCAAGTTTGCGTTCACCGGACTCCATAGTTAGCGCTTTTCGATCGTGAAATATGTGAGAAGAGTACCCGTGACGTCATAGTCGGCGAACATGCGACAATTCCGCCATGATATTTAGCGCTTTGTACGAGGCCATACGAGAATGCAGGCCTGAATGTTTATCCCTGCTCAATGCGTCACGCCTAGCTAAGAGGCCCGCTAGTCTAGCCTTCTACAAACAGTCGACTTATAGCAGTCAGCGGGAGCGGACGCACGACACAACGCGGGACGGAAATGTCAAATTTCTAATATTTCTCGTTGTAGGAAACTATAAAAATGGTTTTAAAATTGGAATTTAATTTAAATATTGACAGTGATAAAATTATTGATTTTCATGACCTCGCAAATTATGAAACAAAGTTAAAATTGTAAATGATTTCATATTTAAAAAGGTAGATAACCATTTAACAATATTTAAGATAAAATTGTCTAACACTATTCCCCAAATATATATCTCTCTAACAATAACGGAAAATCTGAAATGTAGTGTTTATTATAATATTAAAATAAATAATACAACTCGTATACAAAATAGCACCTAAATATCTTTCATTCATCATTTTTAATTTCATTATTATCATTTTCATATTATGTTCTGTGTTATTTAATTTTCATTCGTTTTTTTTTTCGTTCTTGTACAATTGGAACAAAAATAAATAATTTAAAGTGAAACAAGAGTTTCTTCGTATATATATATATATATATATATATATATATATATATATATATATATATATATATATATATATATATATATATATATATAGAAAAGTGAAATTCACAGGTAAGCAGTCAGGATGATGATTAATTTTGAATAAAACTCTTTTAAGTTATTATCAAGCTTTCGGAATACTTTATTCCATCCTCAGGATAACTACAATATATATATATATATATATATATATATATATATATATATATATATATATATATATATATATATATACCGGGTGTCTTAGGCCGACCGACACATGGGCGATTAACATGTAAAATTAGTTAATTGTGAATAGTATCTCCCCAGTGCAAGATATTAAGATGAAATTTTGCATGCTTATCCGGGGATACTATTTCTATGATTTCAATTCAAATCAGTCAATTTGCAAGTGTAATATTGGAATAAATTAAGAAAAATTGTAGAAGTACCATGAATGTTATTCATATCTTGAAAATAATAGTATCTAAGCAACAGCTCTGATAGAGTAGGGGTAACGTGCGCGCTTCACAATTTAGACAGTCGGGTTCGAAGCCAACCGACAGCAATATTTATTTTTTAATTTTTTCTTTTCAAAATAATTTTTATTATTAATATGTTTTTAATCTTTTATTAATATTTAATTTAATAAAGTGGATACATTGTACGTAACAAGATTTATTTATTTAAAAAATATTTTATTATTTGCTTTATTGGTTTATTATAAATTAAATTTCTTCAAATTATAGTTAGCCCTGACGAAAACAAAAAAAACGAGAACATTTGATTTGAATAATCAAACGTCAAATGCAGATTTGTATTGTACTATCTTTATTTGTTGCTAGTGTTATTTAAATAATATGGATTTAATTACAAAAGATAAAATTCGTATTGTGAAATTATTTCACATTGGTAATAGCCTACAGCAAACTGCTGATGTATTTTCTGCCGAAAATCCAGAAAAAGTAGTTAATAAATCTCGTGTAAGGCGTATTATTAACAGATTTGAAGAAACTGGGTGTGTTGCTAATCACACAAAGCAGGAAATACAACCAATTGAAAATGAATTTGAAGAAATAATAATTGCGCGGGTTGAAGTGGAGCCTACTATTAGTTTAAGAAGTTTACAAATGGAATGTGGAATAAGTAGAACAAAAATTGCTAGAATACTTAAGAAAAATGGATTTAGAAGTTACAAAGTAGGTAACCATCACGAATTGCGAGACGGCGACGATGAAAGAAGAGCAACTTATTGTGAAACAATTATGGATAAAGCCAATGAAAACAGAAACTTTTTGTATTCCCTCTGTTATACCGATGAATGCACATTTACTCTTCATAACGAACCGAATGTGCAAAACTTTCGCCACTGGTCAAAAGATAAACCAACTCTTCAAAATTTATCAAGAACACAATATCCCCAGAAGGTTAATGTTTGGGCGGGAATTTTGGGATCACACATTATTGGACCATATTTTATTGAAGGGACATTGAACGGTCCAAAATATTTAGATTTATTGGAAACAGTAGTTGGGCCTAGACTTACAGAATTAAATATGGAGAGGATATGGTTTCAACAGGATGGGTGTCCAGCGCATAACGTGCAAATTGTCAAAGAATATTTGGACAATTCATTTCCAGATTCTTGGATTGGTTTAAATGGACCAATTAATTGGCCGGCAAGGTCTCCTGATCTAAGCCCCTTAGATTTTTTTCTTTGGGGTCATTTAAAATCAAAAATTTACGGCCATTATGAATTGACCACTTTAGAAGACCTGAAAGCGGAAATAAGGAATGAATGTAGGCTTATTTCTAATCGACAGCTAAGCAACGTGAGACAGCAATGTTACGACCGTCTCGGATTTTGCTTAGCGCAAAACGGCGGCCATTTTGAATATTTATTATAATTTTTAAATTTTAATGTTGTAATTAGTAGGTACGATTTAATATTTTTTAAGTAAATAAATCTTGTTACGTACAATGTATCCACTTTATGAAATTAAATATTAATAAAAGATTAAAAACATATTAATAATAAAAATTATTTTGAAAAGAAAAAATTAAAAAATAAATATTGCTGTCGGTTGCTTTCGAACCCGACTCTAAATTGTGAAGCGCGCACGTTACCCCTACTCTATCAGAGCTGTTGCTTAGATACTATTATTTTCAAGAAATGAATAACATTCATGGTACTTCTACAATTTTTCTTAATTTATTCTAATATTACACTTGTAAATTGACTGATTTGAATTGAAATCCATAGAAATAGTATCCCCGGATAAGCATGCAAAATTTCATCTTAATATCTTGCACTGGGAAGATACTATTCACAATTAACTAATTTTTCATGTTAATCGCCCATGTGTCGGTCGGCCTAAGACACCCGGTATATATATATATATATATATATATATATATATATATATATATATATATATATATATATATATATATATATATATAGGCCATTTCTAACTTATTTCTTATTTAATTTGTTTAGTTATGAATATAAAATAGGTAATACATAATATTTAAATAGTTATTTAGGAGTTGTATATCTTTATAAATTACATTCTCCAATCCTATTTATTTAAAATTCCGTATATTTCATATGCTTACAATGTTAGCGTTCAAGGCGTGGCGTGACAGCAAGAGGCTCGCTGTGACGTCACGAACTGAGTATTCAGGCCTGTATTCTCGTATGGCCTCGTTCTGTAGCATCAGATGAGAAGTGTCATGGCGTATTCGCTAAGCCAACATTGCAAGTTTTGAGGCGGCAATTGTCATTGTAATTGCATATTTTACGAATTGATATTATTACTATCTTTATTTGTGTTCTATACATTTAATTAGTACATTTTAATTATCTTCAGTTTTAGAATTATAATCAATTTAGTTTTTGCTTCTTTTTATAAGTTGTTATTATTTACAAAGTTTTCATAAAGTTATTTCGTGTTTATTTGAATAGGTAAGTCATAAATACTCTTAATCAAATTCGTACATTCAACAAATAGTGTTACCAACATTTGCTTCTAATTCATATCAATACATACATTAAAAACCTCTACAAGTTCCATCTGGACTTGACGTCATTCATGGGCGCTTATCAAAAGCCGCCATGACATGCGCTACGAATTAGAATAGGTCTCCTGATTGGCAGTTCTGATAGGACAACTAATTTAATTGAAGATTCAATATTTCATGCACAACACTTCATTCCGAATAGGTGAATATTAATTTTTTCAACAGAAAATACTTTACGAGTGACATCTTTTTTGCTTTACTTAGCTGCAGGGTCCGCATATTTGCATGCCTGTCTTTACTTGGATTTATAGTAGAAAGAGTAAAGGTGTGGCCCAGCCTAAAGAGAAGAGGGGCAAATTGAAATACAATAAAACATATAAAAGCTTGTAAGCAGAATGCTATAAATATGTGATAGTGAGGAAAAAAACCTCAAATGAATTTACAACAGAAACAGGACTTAGACAGGAATGCGCACTTAGACCACTCATATTTTCAGTAATACTAGATGACGTTATAAAATACTGCAAAAAGACTATGAAATTTACAGCAGGGCTCTGGAAATGAATAAAATAGACAAGGGCGCCAGCAGGAATATTACATCCCAAGGTGGGAGATGTTTCATTACAACCGAGGGTTTATGTATATTACCGAGAAGCGAAACCTCTAGGTGAGAAAAAGCGAGAGGCTGTGATGAAACTCCACCGAGGTTATGTATACTATTTTACTCACAATCGTTATCTTTTTAAATCAATAATTTTCAAAATAAATCAATCAGTTATAACCTTTTATTTTATTTATACTTCTGACAGCTCTATTCAAATTTATTTAGCTTACTTAATTTTAGGGATTTATGGCAGTGTTGCTAGGCAACCCCTGCACAAGCATTTCCAACCCGTGAGGTGGCAGCATTTTCAGTCATTTCCCAACTTAAAAAAGGTTAGGAATCTACATATTACGATAACAATTGTGAATAGAATAATTTACAGTTAAAGTGCGTTACCGACACATTTCATTATATGCCTGTGTTGTGTATAAAAACAATGATTTAATCAACTTTGTTATTGATAAATTTTTAGAATCGCAAAAGGCAAATTCCGTTTAACTTTGAAAATCAACTACTTATATATTATGATTATAAATCTTGGCTCAGTACGGTGTTGACCGGTACGAACGCGCAGTTCTGTGGTGCTAACCGCCTAGAAACAGAGGCAGTCAAGTCGAGTACCGGTCCGAGTGAAGACGTACGGAGTGCAACAAAGAGAAGATAGTATAGTATTGTTTGATTTGTTAAAAGCTGTGCATTATATTCAACCTTATTTGTGAATTGTTTATCTGTAATTTCTGTTTCTGTTATTAAAAGATTAAATTGTTAACCATGTGTATACCCATTAATCTTGAAACCCTACATAAATGGATATAAAATTGTATTGTTTCTTTCGGCCTTTCGAAATATAAAATTGTAGTAAATAATAAATTTAGAAGTTGGTAGTTGGATATTGGACAAGAAATTAATAAAATAAAACGAAAACAATTTCTTAATTTCTCAACGTTTCGATTGAAATTTAATCATTATCAAGGGCTGCAAAAATATATTACATGTAGTGTTACATACTTAAAACATAAATATAGGAATTGTTAACAAGATTTAAATGTAAAAATGGTTGCAAGAAAAAAGTTATTTAACAATATACAATTGAAGAATGCAGATTGTATGGAAGTACGATATTAAACAATGATATTACAATTAAGTATATAAAATAGCAGATACTTAAAATTAATTTACATACCTTTGGGTTGAGATTATGTTATACAGAAGTTTATTGGTACAAAATAACATTGTAAATGTAAAATTGAAATAAATGGAAATTCAAGCGTTGACAGTGTGATGAACAACTAAAGACTGGCAACGTTTTGTGAAATTGTGAGCTCTAATACACTAAAATTTACAGGTCCACCGAAATAATCAAAATTAAAAATGAAAAGCACTAGAAAAGTAATCTCAAGAAGAAGTTTGTAAAAATTTTAAATAATTCTTTTATATACATATATTGTTTATAATATTTATTGTTTTTTTTTTATTATTTATAATCATAGATGGGACCGCGACTCATCTTGCCTCCTGTGGGCGCCCATGAAAGTATAGTTTCCCGAATATGTGACTCAATTCGTACTATGGGCGACTGAGAAGGATATTCAACATCTATATACATACTAAATAAGACGCTAAATAAAAATAAAAAAACATAAAATTGTATATAGGAAAATCAAGAAAATGACAAGTAATAAAGAAAGGGAAATAAATAATGTACAAGCAGAAAGCAAAAGACTGGAACAAGCAAAATTATTGAATTTACTTGTAGTGGTATTAAGGAAAAAAAATTCTTAAAAGAAATTACACTTTTTAGTTTACAAATCACTAGGTCCAATGCGTCACCTTAAACGGTGAGAACGCACCCGGAAATTCCTTCTTCATTCCAATGATAAACCATCCGCAAACCATGGCAGATAAATAGCCTAATCTATCACTGAATAATGTCTGAGAAGGTCACGTGCGGTACCTCACAAGCTCTCGTCTAGAGTGCTTCAATAGAGTTGTATTTCTTCATCTTCTTAGCATAATGTTGATAATTGCACACATTTTTTGGGGATATCTTACCATGATCCAAATTTTGAGAGAAGCTATTATAAGTTGCAAAAGTGTTTTAAGTGTAATATTATTTACCATAGTTACACTAACAGTGTAAACTTAACTGTTTTTTACTTCCAATTTAGAACCGAACTTTTAAGGCAAGGTTTAAAATCGTATTCATATTCATACTAATAGTCACCAAGTTCAGTGATTTCGGATTAACAAATGTACAGACTTCCATATAATCCCACAGTACTTGTACAGTATTTTCGCATTAAATGTTTGAAATGGATGCTGCATTATTCGCCACTTTACTAATTAGTTTTTGTGTAATATTTTAATGAAATTTATTGTGCAGCTTCATAGAATTATAAAAATAAAGCCTGTGACATTAATAAACGAATTAAATGAAATTTCGGTATTTCAAACACGATTAAATTCCAAATTGTGATTGACGTGTTTGGACATACAAATTAAAGCAAGGATTCATTTTGTCAAAATTATTGAAAAACATAATTAAAACTCATCCAAATAAAATCTTTTTAATAACCTCTTTTTTTCTGTTTTCATTATTATATATGCTCTCACACAAATACGCTCTTTTCGTATTATATATTAGTTGGTTGTGAGGAAAACAATTATATTTTAATCAAATTATGGTGTAAAACTGAGTAAAACAAACATTATTTAAAAACCGAAATTGCCGATACTTGTAATTATAAAATTCGATGGTGATCATAATTTTTTTAAACAATATACGTTTGCGAGTCTTGATATCTGGAAATTGTTGAATACATATTAGATAATAAATACAGCATTTATAATATTAATATTAAAAAATAAATAGTCACTTCGACCATATTGTCATAATTATTCAAGCTATTTATTATATTCTTAAAGTTTTCTCCTTTAGCTAAATCACTTACATGTATAAACATGAACGTCAAACGTCCGTGCATACTCATATATTGAACGTTACAAACGTAATTATCTGTAGTTTAATTCAAGAACAACCAATGCCAAGCTTTTGTTTATTTTGGGAATTAGTGATTTTAAATGAACAAGAAACTTTCATATTAACGAGAGTAACTTTCTGAGAAACTTGACATTTTACAATATTATAGTTGATTACAATAATTATCATTAATGCTATGATTTTAACTAGCATGAAAACCGTTTATAGTTTTACTGACATTGGTTATTATGGCCATAAATATTTTCATGTTTTATGACGTAACATTGGTTCGGTGGATACCGATGATGTCTAGAACACGTAAATATATACTGTGAACATTTAATATGATATATATATATATATATATATATATATATATATATATATATATATATATATATATATATATATATATATATATACTAAATATTTTTGTTTAGTTTTATTTATATCATTTCTTTATAGTATATGGAGTTAATTTTTTATCACTAAAAATGTTTATTTTAAACAAATACTCTTTATGCTCAATTTTTGCATTTTGTTTTTTCCTAAAATAATACAATTTCAAAATGCTATTTTTATTTTACAACATAAAATGTTTACCTGAAGTGATTATTTTGGTTTAATGTAAAAATCCTTGGGAAGTAATATCTGCATACAGCAAAAAATGTCATAACAAATCCTAAAATTTTAACAAATTATTTAAAATCGGGTTTCGTGACACCTGTCGTTTCAAAACTCGTTACAAAAGTCACGTTTCAAATGAAGGTTTAAAGTTACAGAAGAACCTATGTAGTTATGTATTGTAAAATTGGTTGTTAAGGATTATAATAATGTCCGAAATCAATAGTCACAAATAAAACTGTTATAAAATCAACATCCTGATTTTTTTTCTTTCTTACCCACCAATGATAGTCAATTTTATTTCAGAATTTGTCAAATGTAGTTTTGAGTAGTTAATTTTAATTCATTTTTCGTAAATTATAATTCAAAATATTAAATTTTAATTCAAAAAGTGTCAATTTTAATTAAGTATAGTCATCTTTAGTTCAGAAAGGGTCAAATATAATTCAGAATATAGTCATTTTTATCTGGGACACTATATCATATTATTAGAAAAAGATTATTGTATCTATTGATTGTATTAATTTCAATACTTCTAAGGGCCACTTCTACAATTGATAGATAAACTATGGTATATCTATCGGAGGTATAACTTTATCCTAGGAATTATATCTTTGATAAACAAGACTGTGTTTTACAATGAATTTTTATCTATCACTTAGTTATACCAAGAATTACGTTAAATCACTTTAGGTTGGTACTGACACAATAAAATTATCTTCTTGTTAGACTATTTTTCTTCAATATTGTTATTATTTCTGTCTTCTAATTTGCATTTTTCACGATGTTAGATGATATAAATGATATTTTTGATTTTGACAGTGATGATGAAATATTTGATTGACATCTGTCAAATGTATGAATAACAACACATCGTTTGTATTCACGTAGTATCCATAAGAACAAGGTATAAAGTTGTCAGAGGTTCATACAACCGTTTTCCATGGGATAAGAAATACTGGTGTTTATTCTATCTGTGGTTTATCCGAGGATTGTAAAATACAATTTTTAATTTTATACCTGGTATAGCGTTATACGAGGTTTATCTAATGATTGTAAAAGTGGCCCTAAATGCAAAACCTAATCTAATATCAGAATATTCTTGTATATTCATAAAAACCATTATTTTAAGAGTAGAATGTCCGAGGAAGTTCTAAACTTAAAATTCGTTTATGAATACTGCAGATGCAGAATTATTGTACTATCTTATCTGAAAAATCGTTCCAAAAGCATGTAAATATCATTTCTATTATTCGAATATTACACATTATTGTAATAAAGCAGTCAATCCTTAAAGAAAACTCTAGAAAGTGACGTGCACACAAACATAGTTAAAATTCGTCAGTGAATACTACCGTATTATAATTTTGTTGTAAAAACTTCCAGATGCATGTAAATATCATTCATCTTAGTTATGACTGTCACTTCTCATCAAAAAAACTAAGTACCACTCTGCTACAGAGATACGCCATTCACGTATAATTATGTACATTTGGATAGCACAAAAAATTGTAAAACTCTTTCAACTATAATAACATTTGACGAGATTTCCTTTAAAAAACTCTAAACAGATTGCTCTCTTCAGCTTTTCTGAAGTTTTTCTCAATTTCTATGAATTTCTCTAGGCGTAAAACAAAGAAACGACTGACTTTGTCGTCGTAGGATGATTATTTCTACACCTGAGAAAATTACATGTTTTTCTAACGCGACTGCTATTATAAAATCATTTTCTCAATAATTATTCTTTGAGGAATAAGACGATATGCATCAGTTTCTATTTTTATCAGAATGCCGTTTTATTGACATTTATAAAGACTGAAATGTATGATTCGATACATTTTTCTACTAAAAGACAGCTCAACGAAGACGGGAACGTCTATATTTTTATTAGATCCTGACTTTGTTCACTCAAGGATGATAGTTCTTTGTAGGTACACATTTATTGTTAATGTAAGAATAAAATTTATTGGGCGCATTCACCATATTGCGCCAGTGATAATATAAAAATTGCATGGTAGATGATTTTTTAAACTAAATTTTGTTTTTCTGTAAATAAAAATAGGTAATACGCAGTGATCATATATTTTATATAATTATACAGGTTAGTAGTCTATAAATAAACAAATCTAGTTAATATACTATAATTTATGTTGTATGTAAAGTTATAATATATTAACTTCTCTACATAAATTCGGAACTATTGTAACATTATTACGTCGTGATTTTAAATAATTGATAGCAACTTTTAATTTTCAAAAATATGTATTGTATGTGCCATATCCAATAATATAAAATAATAATTTATTTATTATAGTAAAAAGTTATTGAAATATTACATTATATTAAATGCAGAAGGCTTTGAAAATAACTTTTTATCTCTCGCTACTCTTGGTAATGGAGGCATACGGATCGTGCTAAAAATCGAATATCGAGATTTTGGTAAATGACCACGTTTCAAAGTCCCTAGAATCCAATTTTAATATGTACACGATGATGTCTGTGTGTATGTGTGTGTGTGTGGATCCTTCCTGTACCTATACGTTGTAACTCAAATACTGTCATTCAGAAAATTTTGAAACCTTGTATTTCTATCTTGTTCTAATATGGAAAGAAGTGATTTTTCTTCAAAACATACATTTAAATGCTATTTTTTCGAGATTTATGTTATAATAAAAATTAAAGATTATTAAATTTATACAAGTTTGCATATTTTTTCTATATGTTTTAACCGTACAATTATAAAATTATCTATAATTTAGTCCCGGAGCCTACGCATTAAATACAACTCCTTGGTTACAGAGTACATATTTTAAATGTATGTAACTTACAGATAAATGTCACAGTTAAAGAACTAAACATTTCAAATTAATAATAGTAACGTTAACGTTTAAAAAAAACAGTAAATAGAACAATAGTTATATGGAAAAGAACTTATTACAGTTTCCAGCATAAATAAATATGTAGGTATGTATTTAAATTAATAAAAATTAAATGGCGGAAGGTATTGTGTCGACCACATCAGATTTTTTGAATTAGATATCTAGATAATATATCTTTGTTTTGGAATTAGAATGAAATATTCTAGCACGTTTATTAATGCTAGAAGGAGCTTCATTCTTAAACAATTTTTCGTGACATTTTTTATTTTGGATTAGTATGACGGCCCTAATACCCAACAATATGACACAAGGGACAAAATGAAAACAAATCACTGTTACCAAACTAATTATTCTGTCGAAAATTTCTCTTAATAATTGTCAAATATTTTTATAAAGAAATAGTGTAAATGAAAGCCGAAACAGAAAAAATGGTATAAAATACTACGTTACAGAAGGCTATTCAAACACTCGTTCCTTTTTCCACTCGCCGCTATGTGTTCGCGCTTGAATTTCAAACTTAGATTTTAAGTTTTAATACAATGTACTTTTACCTGAATGCAACTTATTATAATAGATATACAGCAATTATTATAATGATGAGAAGAAAATATATTTCTGGACTTCAGTCAGCTTTTATTTATCAACCCGACCGGTTTCGACACCCCATGTGTCTTCCTCAGGGGATTTTTAGTAAAAGTTTATGAAAAATATTGCATAAACTTTTACAAAAAATCATCCCCTGAGGAAGACACATGGGGTGTCGAAACCGGTCGGGTTGATAAATAAAAGTTGACTGAAGTCCAGAAATATATTTTCTTCTCATCATCCATTCCCAGTCAAGAAGTTTTACCTAACTCCAATTATTATAATATTTAATAAATAATTTTTTTATTTTTAAAGGGGTAATAATTGTCGGCTCCGGTGTCTCAATGGTTAGAGCAACGGCTCTTAGTCATGAGTACGCTAGGGGTTCTGGGTTCGAATCCCACTAAGGCATGGATGTTTGTATATGTAAACCTCTCTGTAAAAAAAAAATCAGAATCAATAATATACATACAAAGCTTTCTTCGTTAATAAAAATTATAATCATTCGCCATGATAATATAATAAGTGCGTAGGTACTTTTTCATTTAAATTGTTACATTTGAAAATTAAAGGTTGCTATCAGTTACTCGAAGACCGGAAGTAATATGTAATGTGCTACTTTCAAAATTATTTAGATGAGTAATCAATACATATTATAATTTGCATTATGGTTGAAATCGCTAAAAGTAATGTTAAGCAAGATATTCTATAACACGCATTCAAAACTACTGCAGAGAATACTTCTTGTGGGTCACTAGCGTGGTAATTAATTTAAAAGAATAGACTTTGTCATATTCGAATTTGGATCGTGAGAACCACAACAGGTCACTTTGTGTTTGGCGTTCAAAGGATTTTCCCATTAACAATTTGTTTACTTCTGGAACAGGATAATGCGTGAGTGAATCAGCACCCGAAGAGAGAATCCTGAATCCTGATAGACAGACAATTAGTTGTGATTCCTGATATTGGTTGTTTACCGAACACGACTAATTCTATTTAGGATAACTTACAAAACAAATTGTTTGTGTGCCTCAGGTGGAAATCAATACTAACTTAGAGACTCGCTAATTAATTAGGAGAGACAGTGTGTCATTATCCGACGTTAAATAAACCGACAACGCAAATTCACAGCGGACGTCGCACAGACCAACTCAACTTGGGCTAATTGACTTTGTGGCGCTGACGAAACATCAGAAAGGAACATATTGTCGGCTTATTCTCAAATTATGTCACAACGAGAAACTAGAAGCAAGTAAAGAAAGATGAAAGATACTCTCCTACAAATGTCATTCAATAAAAGACTAACAGCAAAATTGTCTAAATAAGAATTACACAGTCTAAACAATAAGTTGAAATCTTCATTTTCAGTTTACGTAAGAATTACTTATTACAGGCTTAACCTGTATAGATAAACGATACTGTAATTCAAATATAATTAAATAAGAAATAGGCAAACAGCAGCATTCCAAAAACAGACATTACAATAAATTTTTGTTATAACTGTGTTTATCATTGAACATTTATATTCCTATGACTTGACCTTTTTTTAGTCAAAAGTTAACCGATTTTCAAAGAAACGATGTTCGACTGTGTTTGGGATGGAGATGGAACAAGAAGTAACAATAGGTTTGTTCCTAAAGATAGTCCGGGCTGTCTTATGTACGTCAGACGCATGCGCATTTCAAAAATATCGTTCCACCCGACTGTTGTACAGTACATCGGACTGTTGGTATTTTTTGTTCCTACAGACTTCGGATGCGTACATGAACGCATCCGCGGACTGTCAGATTCATCCACTGGTCTGTGCTATGTACATTATTTGTCAGCGCATGCACACCACAATTTTCGTGCGGTGCGAGGAAAATATCGAAGCATAACCTGTGATTATGTATCTGTTTTCACAAGTGAACATAATGAGTGATTTGGAATTTGTTATCTGATTCAATTGATGAAGAAATGCATTTGATATTTGGCCAACCAATAATTTATTGACTATTTTTTTTCTGCAGAGGAGACAGAAATTAATTAGGATGATATGACAAGTTCGTTGTTCATTCCAACCATACAAAGTTTATTACATATGTCTGAATAAGTACATGAACAAGACATGCGCACAAAAGGGTTTATGAATGCGTACATGAACGCATCCAAAAAGTCGTGTAGGAACAAACCTATTGCTTCGGACTACCAGTCAATAATAAGATTTATTCATGCCGACGTTTCGACCCTACTACCCCTGAAGAAGACTATAGTATGGTCGAAACGTCGGCATGAATAAATTTTATTTTTGACTTCTAGTCCGAAGCATTGTTACTTCTTGTTCCATCTCCACCCTTAATCGATTTTGTTTCAAATGAACATTTTTAGAATATTTTGAAGCAGAACTTAAAATATTCCAAAAGAAACTAAGCTGTAAAACATTAGTACATAAAACCAACAAGAAAATTATCGCAATGCCAGAAAAAATACTGTTTAGAATTATTGAGAATAAGAAAACCACGTAGACTGTGATTGTAAACAGTTATTTACGTTATGCTGAATCGTAAACGTCTTATTATAGAGCTCTGTCTCTAGTGGCAAAGAAAAATTTACGGGCTAACCATAGCAACATATATACGGATTTATTTATTCATTATTTCGTTTCGCCATGTTTCCAAAGACTATTTCGATCAAATAGTTTAATGTATTGCGGGTTCCAATATATATTTTTTCAAATTATTTACGATTCAGTTTATCATAAAACATTGTACAATGCTCAACCGTTACCCGAAATTTACGTGCTCGCACGGATAACAAGCTCGCTTCCCTCGCTCGTTAGGTACCGTGCACGCCCGTAAAGTTCTGAGTAACGGTCTTGCAATGTAAATTACTATTTTTTGACAATAGAAGTTAAGATTTTTGTGAACTTTGAGAAAAGAATGATGTAGCAATTAATGATGATTTTGAAAGCATTCAGGAATCCAATAGAAGATTGGTTGATAGCTTTAAAGGAATATAATTAAAGAATGGTGAAGAATATCATTGTTGAAGAAAACTACTTTGGACATATTTAAAATAAAATTCTAAATAATATGAACCATGTGTTTTAATCTAAACAAATCGGGACCCTTATATACCTACATACATATAGTAAAAAAAATCTTGGTGTCCCAAAAAGGTTGAAATGATTTTTTTGTAAGTACCTGCAGTTGTATTGAGAAATATAAAAATATTCAGATGCATTTTAAATTTGTATGAAATCCGATCCTACTAGTAATACAGGAATGCAAGGAAGATTATTTAGCAGAAACTCTAATACTATTTTATATAACAAGTGGATAAACAGTGCTTTTTTTCATGAGTAACCCGTGCTTAAAGCTGACAAATGAAAAAAAGCACCGTTTAGTCACAAATTACGAGTATATTCATAATATTTTGCAATATCACAAATTTGTAATAAATATTAAAAGAAAAATTATCATTTTGATGAAATGATACTTCAATGTATTCATTATTCACTTTATTCACTATTTACACTTTATTTACTTAATAATACAATTATTTAAAACTTACAGTTTTTAAAACTACAACATTGAATACAACAACGAAGTTAGCAACTAGAAAAACTTATGGTCTGGAATCACATTCTGACGACAGATGTCACTAGTGGTTCTATTGCAACAAAAAATACAAGATCATAATTCACCTATTGTGGTTTGTTTTGTTCTTGTGTTAGTTGTTATTAACAAAATTTAGTATTAGTGATATTGGTTAATTATTTATTTCATAGTTTTTTTTTGTATGTTACGGTTATTTTTTTATTTCACACTTTTCTATGACACATTTTAGCCATTGAAAAGTGTGAAATAAAAACAACTTTAGAAGGTAGTGTTGCAAAAAATATATTTTTCAATTATTCTTTAAAAATCAATACAGCTATACGGATTACAACCTTAGTAGTTTCCTTTCAATTAACAATCCGGAAACCTATTTTTCAATACTGCGGTCTCTGTAATTTTATACAGCATTAGTACTGATCGTTAAATAACCGCACAGTAATTTTTCATAAGATATCTTTATTGGTTAGGTGAAAGGTAGAAACGTAAAGTTATCCAGGAAATCATTAATTTATCATTTTCACACGCCCAAGAACATATATGTAATTTTTACAAATTTGTAAGAATAAACCTATCAAGATTCCTTTTACAATATTCTCGTATACAATTATTAATACCATCATAATGTCAAGCTATTCACAGCATGTGAATTCCTTGAAAACTTCAGTGTATCTTCGCAGAGTTTCTGATCTATCTAATCTGTCATCTTTGATGTAATTTGTCATATTGTATCTCCTTGCAGAAGGAAGGAATGAAGGCATAGATGATGAGATACACATACCGGTATATTAATCATGTATGACATGAATATACCGGCTGAATATGCTGAATGTCTTTAAAGAAAAAAAAACACTTAGCTAATTACACTACGAAATAGGGCAGATAGATAATCTTAATAGATGGAGGGATTAATAGTAATTTACTGTAACATCGTATAAAGGGTGTAAAGTTGCTAATGTGAATAGAATTCACTTTTATCTTTTGTAAGGATTAAATAATATGATTGATATGGTAACAATTTTTGGAATATGCATCTTTAAATTTAAAAACAATAGGTCTGTTCGTTTCGCTACTTTGCATCTACGGTTTACTGCCACCTCCATGCAAAGTATATGGGCGCGGCAGTAAACCGTAGACTCAAGGTAGCGAAGCGAACAAACCTAATGATTCATTCTCAATCACTTTTATACCTGCTTTATTTGCACATGAAGTGAAATTGTTGGATCTTGCAAGATTTGAGCCGATTTCCAATCCGAACCACAAGTGCGCCAACATTTACATTTACATACAACTTTTAAGTAGTCGCGATTAGTACATGCGTTCTTACATTTACATAAAGTATTATTAATAATAATATTATTATTTGAAAAAGGTCTATACATGTAACAAAACACAAATTAATTAATAATTAAAGGACGGAACACGGAAAAAAGGAATGAAGGAAATATACAACTATAAATTTATTGCTTAGGCTCAATAATGCGCCACTCAACTACAGTCTGTTCAAAAAAAAACTCGGAGTAGGCTATGAACAGACATATATTCAAAAGTCAAGTTGTCAGATTTGGTCTTGAAATGTAATTTTAAGGAGAAAATATAACAAACTGGCGTTCGGCGTTTTCTAATTTATTTCCATTTCTAAAATATGGTTAAAGAAGAAAAGTTTTGATTTTTTAGATAACATTTTTGGCAATATCTCGTGTCAAATTGACATTTAATTAAAAAAATAGTTATTTGTATATCAAGACCGCGAAATCACTCTTTAGCGTACTCTTCAGTGTAATAGAACCTGCAGCTCAATGTATTCTCGTTTGTAATCATGGGCTGGACAGGCATCCGACTACTTCCTTATATGTAACATTTGTGCGACCATCAATATAGACATTATGTGTTGCCAGCAAAATAATATTCTCTTATTGTTCTAAAAGTCTTGGATCTTCTGTGGTACAAGCAGAAAGCGGAACAGCCATGATTAACAGCAAGACAGCTGAACTGACCACAGAAAACCACGGATGTCGATGTTGTTAGTTGCTCTTATTACATTTAGACCTGATCCTGCCACCTCTAGTTAAAATGACAGTATAGTCAAGGTTAGAAGCGATGCGAATAACCGCTTTAACTTCCAGTTAACTCTAACCAAAGGAGGTGTAACGTTTTTATTTATTTGGTGAAGTGTAAATATTAGATAATTATTATTACTTAAAATAAGTGTTTATTAAACTATAATGAAAATTACTATTACTAATATTAAACAATTATTACAAAACGAATTAAGACTAAACCTATAATTAACTAGATAACACTAACACTATTTATTTATTTAACAATTAACACGACTATTTATTTATACAATCTTACTAATTATTTATTTTGACTATTTATTTCACTGTTTTTATATCACGTGCAACTGCCCGCCTACCGACCTCCACAGCGTCTATATACTCAATTGACTCGTCTGTATATTCAACTGCTCGGTCACACTTTTCACCTCACTATCTGTCTATTTATGTAACAAACAGTCTAACTTCCACAGCTTCAGTATCACCGACTGTCCGTATGCCACAATTCTTCACCACTACTGCCGACTACCCACTTCCACTTGCCGTTACTATCCTAGTATCTAGCTTCCCAATACTCTTCAACACTACCGAGTATTCTCTTTCACGGCTATCCCGGTATACCAATAACTTTCCGACTCCCCGTTACTGTCCTTGTATACTATAACTCATCAACACTACCCAGTATTCACATCCACAGCTATCTCAGTTTACCAGGAACTTCCCGAGTACCTACTCGACACAAACTGCATACGCTCACCACAATATTGCTGTGCTTCTCCTAACACTTTACTCTCTAACACTCCATGTGAATGTCTCTATATAACTCTCCCTATGTAACTAACTAACTCTTGAACATAGCTGCGTCCCTTTTATACAGCTGCCATTAACTTTCAGAGAGCTCTAGAATGCTGTTTTAAGAAATGTCATAATCAAATTTCAATATTTAATTTTGCCCTTATGTATAAAGAACTATTTTTTAAAAAAATATTTGTTTGATAATAAACCATGTTCTGCTTTAAAATCATGTTTTGGTAAATTTGTTATTATTTATAATAAATATTAAATAATGTAATTCGACATTTCTTAAAACAGCGTTTTGGTTAAAACTGTGCTCGTGGTACGAGCCAATAGGTTCAGGCGACCGGAAGTAATTAAACACGTCGCGGCTTGTTTGTTTACGTAGCCCGGCTGCTAGCGCGATTGCGTCATCGCTATACTTAGACTCTTGTTCAGCGTAGCAGCGGAGCTCACTCGTTACATAGGTATAGGTCGTACAGCAATCATTACCACTCTTTACTTGTTCCTGATATTAGATGAGATATGAACAAGATGATAAAATATACTTGTTTAACAATGAACGCTCATTACTGAACTAAGCACCTGCTAATGCCAAAAGGCATTTGTTGAAATGATTGCTGGACGAGATATAAGAACAATTTTGCAACATAACCGTGGGTTAGCATTAACTGTCACTTTAACTTGAGGTAATAGGAGCAGGCTTTAATAAAAATATTGATTTATAAATTATTGCCCCGTATTGAAGTAGCACTACTCCCGAAGTAGCGCTATTTCAATTTTTTAAATTTTATTGAATTAAACCTTAAATATTTTAAATAGATGTTAATTATAATTTAATTTATTTTTATTTCTCTAATTATTACTATTAATATTGACATTTGACAATTGAAGTAGCGTTTTTTCGAAAGAAGCGCTTCTTCAAGCGGTGAGAATACGGGCCAGGTCTAACGGAATAAAATTTTCCAGTGCTGCGTGTGTATGTGCCTGTCTTTCTGTTTTATGGAAAGAAGCACGTAAAAGTTAGTAAACAAAAGTAGCATGTGTGCTGCAGCGTAGTTTAGAAATTGGGAAAATTCTTGGCCGTTTTTAACCCGTTTTCAGCTGAATATTTTACAATTTAATTTCTGTTCGTGCAGCCACTTTACGCCTCACGAACTGTTCCAACTGAAATGTAAATATTTTATAACGCTCACATATTGCATGGAACTAACAAAGCGGTTTTGCTATTTCCAGAAGACTAATAGCAATATTTGTTCAGTATTTTATATTAGTACTTCACCGCGGCGTAAAACGAATAAACGATTACATACGTCCATATAGTTGGGTGTGTTTATAACTCATAAACCATTTTATAAATAAACGGAGGCACTTAGCATATATAAATATTAATGAAACATAATGTGATTGATTATAAGCTACATCGTGTGTTACGATTACGAATCGTGTTTTTTGGGAAAGCTTTTAAGGTATTTATAGAGTTGTACGCGGACAAATCCGGAAATAATAACTAAATTCGTTACATGTTTGATAATTAGCGTTCGTCCGTTGATAAAGTTGTCATATTTACTCGGTCAGTTTTGTAACCCAAATTACTAATAGACGTAACTAAATTGTAGTTTTAATAGCTGCATTTACTACTCAACTACCCTGATTACAAATGAGCATAGAATTCAATGTGCAAAAGTAACTATTGAAAGCAGCTTACGCTAATGTTTAAATAATATAGCATAACGCTAATGATTATATAATAATACTACTATGGGTTAGTAAATAACGTTAGCTTATAATTTCAATTACATATTTTCAATATCTAATACTTTGATAATTATGTAACTCATATACATTAAAAATAAATTTAAATAGTTACATTAGTGTATTTTTTTTAAAGACATTTAATTGACTCTATATAGGACGTTGACCGCGGCACCGGAACATAGAACTTTAACATATAAAATCGTATTTTCGAATTTTCCTGCTCCCTAATTATTTTAGATAAAAGAAGTAGAGCTTAAAGTTCTTTATCTGAATCAATAAGAAAAATCAATTTTACAGATTTTGTAATGGCAGAAATTAGTCATGAAAATGTCGAAAATCACCCCAAAAATAGCGACAGCCATGGAATTGAAACATATAAATTAACAAATGTTTGACGTTTTACCAGTCAAGTTAGGTTAATATATTTTTATTAGGTATTATTTGTAATATTAATAACAATAAAAATATTAACCTAGCTTGACAGACAAATCACTTAAGCTTGAATTACCTACATTTTACTATTTTTGTCTACATTTTAGTTCGATTCTCATTCGAGAATTTCTAGTCATTTCTAGCATCATGTAAATCAGACATTTTTATTCGAGTTTCGCTCGATTTTATATTAGATTCTAGTTCAGATATATACGGTTTATTCTATTTTTTCGTCCGAGTTTCATACTAGATTAAAAGTACGAATGCGTACAATATGACAGACAGTGTTAGCAGCACGTAACAACGACTTCAAAGGTAAAAAAGTGTAATTCATGGTTATGTTTATATATTTTTCTACTACCAATATTGTAAGAGGGTCATTACAGAACAGAGTACTATCAATGTAGGTTTGTTATTACAAACAGTGTTATGTGATGAAATTTCATTACGTAACACTGGCTGGTAGCACAAGCGTGGTTCTAACACCGGTTTTAACTAAAACCATACTAACAACTTGGCAAGTACTTTAGGTTTATTAACAAAATCAATCTTGCTAATGTACTGAATGAGCCAAAAATGTACTGACAGCCATATTTAATAAATTTGACGGCATTATTTAAAAGTGTTTAATACAATTTTTGTCTTGCCTTCTTATGGTGCGTTCGACTTGTTAGCTCTAATAGAGTTGGAGTGGAGCACGGAGCGTTGTCACGTGACTTCAGATCTTTCGGAGCATATAGTATGCGTTCGGCTTGCACAGGAGTGTGGTAAATAAACTGTCAGCTGTCATTTTAAATTTACAAAAAGAGAAAATTACCTATTTATTTATTTTACAATCCAGATAACATAAAATAATTATATATAAAAATTAAAATTAATAATACATCACTCTTCCCTGTTTTCTAAGCATGAATACCTATTAAAAAAAAATGCTTACAACCACAATACTGTAAAGAAAAATAGGTAACCAAACTAGGCACTAAGGCACGCAGCACAATTAGCACGATTACCATAGAACCCTGTAAAATTAAAACTCAAACATTCTATTAGCCGCCAAAAAATAACCTAATACGCATGTGCACTCCTTGAATCCCGTGCAAAGAGGTAGAGTAAATGGAGTTCACTCTTTTAACTCCACTCCGTGTACCCGAACGATCAAGGAGTGCGATCTATTTACTCCATCGCACATACCCGAACGGTTATATGAACACTTACACTGGTATTCATAGTCCTTCGCCCAGCGAATCGCTGGCGAGCCGCCCGCCAGCGCTTCTCTGGCGAATCGCCGACGAATTTACTTTCATAATAAATAGTCAGCGGATCGCCAGCGGGCGTCAGATACAGATATTGTACCTACTATTCTTTATAAAAACATTCGGTGATTTTTATTCATTTAACCAAATTGTAGCTGACTATACCGTCTAATACAGTGCAAAATCGTCTATAATAGTAAGGCGTACACTAATCGGCTGTCACAGCGAGTGTCAATCAAGACAAAAAATATGGCAGTGTCATATACGATGGAGGATAAGGAAATTTTAATTCAATTAATTAAAAAATATCCAGTTATTGAAAGCAAAGAAACTAATGCCACTAACATCAAAAAGAAAAACGAATGTTGGGAACAATTGACAAAAGTACGTTTTCTATTACGATATACTTCTGCCAAATTACCGCCTGGACTTTTTATCGGAACGTGAGTGAATAAGTCTATACAACCTGAGACTTGACGAAAATTCGCAATATCGTAAAATTGTTGCATAGTTCGTTGCAAATCTTCATTTTCAGGAAATTTGATTTCTTGGCGGGCCAATGAAGCAATAGTATGTGAAACATTTTCAATGCATCGAGATACTGTGGGTTGCGAAATTCCGCGCAAATCTCCAGTTACTATCTATAATTAAATAAATAAAATCTCAACCTATCCATTTCATTATTAATAAAATAATTCTGGTACCTAATAATTGCCCGTTGCATAGAATCGTAGTATAAATTATAGACTCAATATAGGTGGAATTGGTAGTCCTCTCTTTATAGGTTTTTCAATTTGATGTATAATATTTGGTAATATAATAGTATATTAAAGAACGTGTTTTATTACTAAAATATTTTACTCAATTTGTGATTATATTTGTAACCATTTGTACATTTTCATGTAAATAATCTTCCCTAAATAAAAAAATAGTAATAATAATTTCGACATTATATTATTAAAATGAATTGTCAATTAACTAAAAATAAATTAGGTAAAAATGGGTTAAAGAAACGTCATCTAGTACCAACCGTCTAAAACAAAAAATTGCGTATCGAAATGAAGGTAATGACTTCATTATGAACGCAAAATATAAAAAAAATTTATAGTCTGCTTGGAAAATCTACATCTAGCTTTAAATTGTTTATTAGTATAAAACTGCAATGGATTTTCCATATCTCGTATATAGCGCCTTGGTACACGCCTATATATTTCTTCATATTCTTCTATTTCAGCTAAAAATTTATATTCGTTCATTTTTAGTTTTTATTTTATTGAAAAAACTTATTGGCGTACGGCTGGAGAATCTATATGCCTGCTCCCATGTTTCTGTGGCGGTTCGCCGGCGAATGACTAAACACGCATGCCCGCGCTGGCGAGCGCGTGTCTATGAAACTTAAAACAGAGAATATCCAGTGGCGAAACGCTGGCGAACCATTGGCGAACGACTATGAATACTAGTGTTAGAGTCAAAAGAGTGAAAAGCGTTAGCAAGCCGAACGCACCATTTGTAGTAGAAACAATTTAAAATAATGAAGTCAAATTTACTGAATATGGTTTTCAATACATTTTCAAGTTAGTCAGTATATTGGCAACACTGATTTTTTAATATCCCTGAAGTATGTGCCATGTCGTTGTCATGGTTTTAGTTAAAACGGGTGTTAGAACTACGCTCGTGCTACCAGCCAATGTTACGTAATTAGAAACAAATTTAAGTTGGCAGGACTGATTGTCAAACTGTAACAAAATAATTAAATATAATATAAACAAATTTAGCTGACTGATTAACTCTAATATGTATGTAAATACATATTTTGTTGGGTTAATATTATATTATAACAATAAATATTTCAATCTAATTTGCAATAAATATTTATCTTCTTATATCCCTACAGTCAGTCGTAACATCATTGCGCAGTCAATCGTATAAACATAACCTTTTTGACGTTTCTAATTGCTGCTTTTTGTGTATGATTACATAATAAAAATTCGAGATGTAGAGCAATTACTCACTCGTAAAATTAAAAGCTCGACGCTGCGCGTCTCGTCTATCTTTTTACTCGTACGTAATTTGTTTCTTATATCCCTCCTAGTGATGCCGCGAGATCTCGCAATTTCGAGATCTGGTCTTGAATTTCTCGAATTTTCGAGACGAGATTCACCTTATTCTCGTCTCGACAATTCAAGACGAGAGTAAAGCCCTCGAGATTTGCTCGACACGAGAGTGGAAAGTCGAGATCTCGAAGGTACTTTTTTTTAAAATTTTCCAATTAAAATATAAGTACCTATAAAAGAACAAAATATTCATCGGTATATATAAATATTTGAATTGTCTCTTCATTTACAGTCATATTTACTTATTCAGTTTAAAGTTATTTTGGGTTTTACCAAAAAAAAAAAAAAAAATATTGATTGACACGTCTAGCAACGGCCCATAATATTGCGTGTTTTTTATACCGAATCATTTAAATACCAGACCGTAAAAAAATCAGTTTTAATTAGTGGTACTCGTTCCTTTGCTGATTATAAATTCGAGAAATTCGAGACTCTCGAGTCGAGATCGAGAGAAGGTAAGAAAAATTATGACGAGACGAGATTCAGAGTAATCTCGTCTCGAAATTTCGAGACGAGACGAGAGTGGATTGATTCTCGCGGCATCACTAATCCCTCCTTTTATTTGTCGACCTATCCTTTACGGAAACACATAATACGAGTACATACACGAAAATATGTGGAATTAATCGATTAGTTTCATTCCCATGGTTATCGCTATTTTTTTGGGGTGATTTTCGACATTTTCATACCTAATTTCTGCCGTTACAAAGTCTGTGAAATTAATTTTGTGCAGAATATTAAGCTATACAATTTTTATTTGAAGAATTTCTACATAAATAATTAGGGAAGCAGCAAATTACGCAAGTATGATTTAACCAGTTCAAAACCTATGTTCCGGTGTCGCGGTGAACATCCTGAGTATTTTTATAATAAATATTTAAACAATATCAATGTTAAAACCACCGAAGTTAGCAGAATAAACATTTCAATTACCATTAGAAGATATTCTTCTATATTTTGTACTCCAGTACACAGTGTAAATTGGTGTTGATGCCTATTGAAACAAGTTTAAAGTCGCACAGTTGTACCTATCCGTATAATCGAACATACGATATACCGCAGTTTCTCGTAATTTGTATTAGTGGACGGACGTATTTCTGTGTATTAAGTGATATGCAAAATAACTTTTAAAATGAAATATATTAATTTAATGTGTGTTTGGAGGACACAGACATGAAGTTTCTCTACTAATCGGTAAGTGTTATCGTTTACCCAGAACCTTTAAGTCGAAGTGCACACAACAGTTTTAGATGATTTTAACGAAATTCTTTAAATTTTTATTCAAAAATAAAAACAAATTTGAGTGGTTCATGTAGCTTGCATAATTCTTTGCTATCATCACAGTAATAAAGTTATAACATTATTTATCTGCGATGATAACTATTAATGAAACCTAGGTAGTCTCTGAAGCCGTACAAGAAGACGTGAATTTGTTTTGAAAGTTAGTTAGATTCTACAGTAGATAATCGGTGTGTACAAACCATCAATTGTCTCGTATAAATATTAAAATGGGTTCCTATAAATTAGAGATGCATTTAATAATTCCCTACATACAATGTGAATTATTCTAATTATATTTACTAAAAACAAGTGATAAAAGTACCCTTTATGCAGAATGAGTGGGTGAGTCGAGGAAATGTCTATGAATTTCACCCATAGTTTTTTTGATACTTATATTGTACGAGAGTCAGTCAAATACAAAGTTTTTTAACATTATTGAACAAGCGATCACACTGATCTGAATGTTTGATGAAATTAATGAACATTACGATAAACGAGCAGATAGTACCGAATGTCATTACACAACGCATTCTTGTCAAATGTTTAACTAAAGAAAATGTTAAATCTATTGACATTTTGCAGACACACGAGCAGTTTGATGATCGGACGAACACACAAGTGTTTACATAGCAAAACGCTTTCGCTAGTGGACGTAATTAATGACCCATCTACGTCAAATAAAAACTAGTGTAACACAACAAATAAGCAAATACAATTTAAGGATTTCGCAATGTTATAGACCAAAACTGGTTGTTACAAAGGATGAAATCAGTGAAAAACTGGGATAAGCCATTGTTTTGTGTTTTTAAATATGCGGAATTTGTTTTGAATTTACGTCATGGTAAAAATAAATCTAATACCTTTGTCACATCACCACTTCTACAATGACTTCTACTGGGTTTGATTTATTTTTACCTTGCTTTTTAAATTAAGTTTACTCAGTTACCGAAGACGTATATTCAAACATTGTCTCATTAAAAATTCAGATTTTTTAGCTTTAAAATTCTATGTATAAATTTTACTGCACATATATTATTTCAAAACAGTTATTTTTGATTTTAGATTGCGAAATGTTACATTTGGATTCGAAAATGAATTTTTTTTGCGAACATAGCGAAAAAAAAAGTCATTCGAGAATACAAAAGCATATTCCAATCGAAAATCAAAGGCTTTTTCGAAAATCTTGTCCCAAAATTATTAAAAATAGTGAATTAATTAATGTAACATCTATGTCACCGTGACAACAATGTATGTAGTGTATGTAAGCGGGATTTTAATATGAATAATTGCTCAATTGGCATATACAATTATTGTTTAAGAAATAAAAATAAAGTGACAGATTTTATAAATTGTGAGTGTTTCTCCCATCAAAAAATTATATGATAAGAATTGTTTGGGACACACGGTATAATTACTGAGTTTACATACAGTTTTCAAACCGTTTTCAAAACGTTTTTAGTTTTGAAAACGCCATGTATACAGTGTCAAAACGGTTTTGAGTTATCTCAAACAAAAACTAAAATTAATGGGTTTGATTTGAAAACTAGTTTCAAAACAAATCATGTAAACACTTAAAATTCAGTTTCGATATTGCGCATGCGTACATAGCATAACATTTCTGTCGCTGTGTGTTACTTTATCTTATTGTGTAATTTTAGTGCGTAGTGGTACAAAGTAGAAAAATAATTGGAATAATAACGAAACGAAGAATTTGGAGTAAAGAGGATTTGTCACTTATATCGGCCAAATGCGCATGCGCTGAAACTGTTTTCAAATCAATCTGTAAACCTGTTTTGAAAATTACATGTAAACAGTTTCGCGCAATTTTGACTGAAAACTGAAACCATTTTCAAAACTGCGTGTAAACGTAGTGAATATACTCAAAAATTTTGACTCTGTCGGGTCTAGTAATAAAACTATAGCAGCATACAAAAATAGCATTTATGATCAAGGAACAGTAAGATTATTTTACTATACTCTAGGACTCACAGTAGGTGGCGAACCCAATAATTTCAACAGAGCGGCGTTGATATCCAATGTTATAATACAAGCAGTAAGCGGCAATATACCGCTTTGTTATAATTAGTTTTATTGCTAGACCCGACAGAGTCAAAAAAATTTACTATATGTCCATAGAATTAACGGAGAGTAATATGTTGACACATTACATATTTTTAAAAGTATCCTGTGCTCAATTTTTGCTGTATAAAAATGACAGTGATTACGAGAGATATTATGTGATACTTCCTTTTAAATGCCTGGCTTTGTGGGTTGTTTAGCCGACAATTTCACCGAATCCAGCTCTGAACTTAGTAATTCCTACCAAAAAGCAGAACAGGAAACGTAGCATTACGGAAGATATACGGCTATAAAAACTTTTTCAATTCCTGGAATTTCGATGTAACTTTTACGATGTATTCGAATAAGTGTTAGTGATTAGTCCAATTTATTTTTTATCCCTGTTACATGGTTTATTTAGTCATTAATTTTTTATTGTCCATATTGACCTTATTAATTTAATTAATCGAATATGTATATTATTAGTTTTTTCATTGCCTAAAGCTCAACATAATTAATGGTAATAATCATACAAATATATAATTTTATAATTAAACATTTATATGATTTGAAAAGCCAAGTATCTGACATTTGCGTAAATTATAATTAATTAATGTGTTAGCATATTTGTAAAAAAAGTTACAGTTATAATACGTAGGTCAAATGTTACGTCCTAAATAATTAATAAGAATCATACACATGTCTTGTATGTTCTACTCCTCATGTATTAAAAATATTTGACATTAGCATTTGAATAGAATAACGGGTGCGGTCTGAACATAATATTTTGCAAATTTCTCATTGATCTGTATGATTTTATCTTAAGTAAACATACTTTTTGTTATGTTAACATTCATGTTAAAATATTATCATGACCTCATTCGAGCAACAAGATATATTATCGATGAATAAAAAGAAAATAATTTGCCATCTAGATAAACGAAGAATGCTTTTTACACAAATGAAAAAACTCGGAAAAAACTCGTAATTATAATTGGATTAATATAACTAGAATGCAAAAAAGTAACAGTATCGATTTGTAAAGTAGTTATCTTGTAATTTTAAATTCTACATTATAATTTTCACACTGCTGTTAAAGAAAAACTAGGACAAAACACTTAGAAAAGACTGAACGCCTGTAGCAAGATATATTAAAAGTGTTAGACTTATTTACAGCACGTTTATAACACTTTGTTTTTTGCCATATAATTTATGCCTCTTTATATTTCTTAGTATGGAATTATAACTTGAGAAATTATTAAATGATTTATTAGTAACTTTATATGTGTAGTTAACGTTCAATATTTTTTTTTATAATGTAAATAAAAGCTGATTCTATGAAATACGATTGATATCGTTAGAACCGAAATGACCCCGAAGGTGAAATGCAACAAATGATAATAGTGTTCATAACATACCGTTGTGTTCTGTATTTTCAGAACCAAATTATCAATTTTTTATCTTTTGTTCTTGACTCCATGCGCATTGGCCTTCCGTACTATTGGTCATTCTCATTCGAATCCCGAACTTATCGAAATGGGCCCGTCCAAGTCTTCGGCTTTTTAGAAATTACATGCCGCATATGAATTTTGAATATAAATAAATGAAAACGAAATAAAAATTGCTTTATATTTTGTATTTTTGTACCTATAATAATGTAATTAAAGTGTTTATCGTAAAATGGTTGCCATGTTGTGACGACAGCGTCATTACAGTCGTCCAGTTGCCCTGTGAAAATGTTACTATAGAGTGGACCATGCATATTTTACTCATAAATTCGCGATTGGCTTTACACATACTCTAACAAACACATATTTAATATATCCGAGTATTTTTTTTATTAAGATCCAATGAAAATTTACTTATTATATAAATTTATATTACAATTTATGCTTTAATTATTATAATCTCAATATTTGTCATTGTTGTAATCATTTAGTAAATAGTAGTGTAAGTCTAGATTCACAATAGCCGTCAACGTAAGGGCTACATAACATAAAAATTATAAAAATCTTAAGTATGTTTACAATGGACATGACGTAAAAATTAAGATTTTAATTATTTAGGAAAATGTTGGTAATTAACAGAGGGTATTTTAATTTAAAGTTTATTATTTATCATTTATTTTTATACATGTATTGCAGATTGAACTATATATGCCCATATGTTCTCTTTCTTAAGCACATCTTTATAATTTTTATCCTATTTGCTGTACAAGCATTCATGCCTTACATATATTTAATATATCAGAGTAATTTTTTATTAAGATCAAAAGAAAATTTGCTTATTACATACATTTATATTATACATAAATTATGTTTTAATTATTGTAATCTCTATACTTACCTTTGTTGTAATCATTTAGTAAATAGGAATGTAAATGTTGTATTATTTTTATTATGAACTATGCATTGATTATTGTTGCATTTTATTATAAATAGAAATTAGTTCAAATACTATTTTAATTGTAATAATAGCACTTGGTGAGTATGATAACCTTCAATATTATAATAAAGTCTTTTAGTCGCATTAATTAAAGTGAATAATTAACCTGAGTATGAAAACGAGTAAAAATTAATAATTTTACTTACCTGATTTTTATTTATGTATAATATGAACTGTCGAAATTTTACATAAATTTTCATTTAACACTACTCCTATACCTATTCATGTAAGTAAATCAAACAAATATATATTTTGAAATGAGATAATAACTATCTGGCTTACTTTATTACCATTATATAGCTCTAAAGATATTTGATCACAGTTTGTAATGGATACGTATGTTTATTCTTGCAACATTTAGTGTATATTACCGTATTAATGGTAACGTATGTCGGATCTCTCTACTTATGACGGAGTGACGTTAACGTCACAACTTTCGCGCCAAAACTTTACTAATTATTTTAGGCGTTCTTAAACATAATTACAAGAAAAAAAAAATACGGAATTTCTATTTTTAAATTCTCCGTAACATATTTTAAAAAAATTGGACGGGCCCATTGTGAACGTCGAAATTTTTATATAAAATATGTCGATGCATTTAGCCTCTATCCGCCAAACATCCATTCATTGATAATTTATGGTTCATTACCTTGTTTTTAATTACTTTACAAGTGCTATAACTCTGTTTCATGTGATTCATTTTCTTGTTCTCAATTCTCTGCAGAAACTGCAGAACTCTTTAACTTGTAAACCTATATTACAAAAAATGTTGACCGTTTGTAAACTGAATTTAACCTATAACATTCGTGTAGTAAAAAATATTAATTTATATATCAATACTAAGGCCGTGTCCGATGGTGCACTTTTATCACCCTAATATCTAATTTATATGCCCTAAATGACGTCATTATTTTGGATTTTAGAAATTAGATTTTAGGGTTTTGTAGTAGCACACTATGCCTTGAAGTGAACGCGCACTAATTAAACAAAGCATGCTAGTTGCCATAATTAGTGCAAAATATCTAATTTACTGTCAAAGAATAGCTTTTATTTTGTGAAATATAATATTAACATTTAATCTGAAGCATCTTATTAAATCGAATTGTATAATTCACTTTTGTTGTTCTAAAGTGTTCCGATAAAAACCATTGGATATCATTAGTGTGCCATTTAGAGTTATGATAATGTGAAATAAACATAAATACTAAATGCCTAAATGCGACATGGGTCACAGCCTAAGTTTTCTTGAAGATTTTTCTATCACATAAAATAAAATTTGTACTGGAATATTTAGTAAAGTAGGTATGATTATTAAAAATATGCCAAATAAGTATTATTTATTTTTAAAAAAAGGTAAAGCATGTTGTTATTTGCACACATACGTAGCAATTGAACATAATAAACTAAATAAAAACATATAATAATGAAAAACAAATTATTATAAATATTAACAAAAAAATAAAATCAAATTAGACTTATTTATTCAAACATGCAATGTACATATTACTTGCAAATGTGCCGCTTTTCTCATTGAATATTCTTGAAGTTTTTCAAAGGTTTTTATAGGACAAATATAACTAATTTTTCCTATAAAGTACTTTTCACTCAAACTTGTGTGTAAAGTGTCACTTTTCGTGAATAGTATATTGTATAAGTAGTGCTGAAAGTTGGATATTTCACATAAGTGTAAAGTTTGGACATCGAGCCGAAGGCGAGTGGTTTAATCACTCGAGTGTGAAATACCCTTTGAGCACGTGTTGTACTCGATACTTTTCCGACTACCACAATTTGTTGAATTGACATAACGGGGTTTTTCCTTTAAAATAACCAGCGGTTTTTTGGGCGCACTAATGACAAAAGAGAAAAATGTTAAATTTAAAAAGTGCTCATGAATAAGGGGCTAATAAAACAGTAATAACAAACAACAATAACAGATTATGGCATGCACGGTTACCAAAATTATCAAATTTTCATTGAAATTACGTTAATATTTTTATTTTTTTAAAATAAGGCGTATTAGAACAAAAATAATAAGCTTATTATTAGTAATAATACAATTTATTACAAAGTAAAAAAATAATGTAAAATTTACATAAAAATATTAAAACAGATTGTTAACATCATTGCTATCAGAATTCACCAAAAATTATGTTAAAATCTGATAAATCAGGGTCCAACCTTCTTAATCCGTATAAATTCAGAAAATTATCTGCTACTGTCAAACTTTTAAACACAAATTTTTAGGTTAGTTCGCTCAGTTATCGCAGCGTGCGATAAAATCATATCACACAGTTGCGGACGCATCTGATTGGCTAACGAGCTTTCATATCACACAGCATTGCTAGTGATGTACAATGACTAACTTTCAGTAATAGTTTAGCGTTTGAATTTATGTACATTTCGTATTGGTCGTCGGAAATAGTATATTATGTTATTAGGAGTAGAAAGCGGTCTTTTTGTGTTGAACCCAGCTATTGCGGCCGAGGCGCTAGCCGATGCTAGGCAAGCTGAGTAAAACACAAAAAGGGCGTTCTACTCCGAATGACATATACAATTTTTTCTTTAAGTGTTTTAAAGAATTTTTTGACATTTTTTTTGGAAATTTTTAATTGTAGTGTTTGCAATTTCAGCCAAACCTGGCTATGTTCAATACAAAACAAAAACGTCACAACTGTCAAATAACAATTTTCAATATAATGTGTTGCTGTGACAACTGCCGCCGCCATCGGCGAACTAAAACACTAACATTTTTTTACTAGTACAACAATAACAACATTTTTGTACTAGTAAGACAATGAACATCTTCTATAGCGTGTGTACAAGAGCATAATATGAATATTATAATACTCTTGAAGAAAAAGGTACTTTTCACGACAGAAAAAAATATACAATCGAAAGTTTCTTAAAAATTTAAATCAGTAATTATGTTCATTGTTCATAGTTTCTTTTTTATTTCCAATACATTTTTTTCCATTTTCTAAATTCTGTTCGAAGGAAGTATACTGGAAATATGTTCTCAATTATTTTCCGAACGTCTTGTTATTTATTTGTGGCATCATCTAAATCCTTCTTAGGCCCCGGTGCGTGGCCCTTACAATTTAGTATAGTGGTCATGAATTGGTTAGTACCCCGGTAAATCAAAATTCCAATTCGTTGTGCGGTGTTCTCTTGGGAGGCCCGTGACAGGAACAGAGACCGTCGGTCAGATTACTAAGTGCGCGGGATCGGGGAATTCCTGACGTCTCGTCTCGACGATCGTAACATTCTTTATCGGAGACGTATCGACGTTGCCGGCTTCGCAACAGCTGCACTAGGATACGATGGACCATTGATAAATGACCTTGTACGGACGTGCCTGCTGCTTTTATTCGAGATGAAGAAATCTACAAGAGGAGATGCTGTACTTGTTGTTTCAATTTACAAATTGAGATGATCATTTTGGGAGATACGTCATCGTGCATGACTTGCATCCAGTTTTACATTTTGACGTTAATAAATATACATACGTCGTCGTGTCCTGCACCAAGTTTTAGATGTTAATGTTAATAAATATATCATGGACTTTTGTTGCTAATGGCAAGATATATTGGTGGAATCATCACTATGATGACAATATTTTTATTTAAAAAGAAATATAAATAAATATACCATCACGGCATATTACCCATTGCTGGGTGTGCCAATCTGCTTTGTACGTAAATATCGGTAATGATGATGACATATTTGTACCATGCGGGCGTTTACCAGTCGTCACCTCACGGGCACTCATTGCTGGCGTGGAGAGTGCACCACAGGGGTCAATTTTGTGCTATTTAAAATTCGTAATATTTGGAGTCGGTTAGGTCGAACCCGGTTCCCCAGATTCACGACCAGACACTCAGGCACGCGGCCACGAGACCCCATATTTTTATTTATTATATCATCTCCAATATTTACTTTACTTTTGGCGGATTTAATCATCAGTTCAACTATTCATTATTTAACCTGGCCAAAATTTAATATAATTTTTTTACCTTCCGTCACCTTTAGGTAAGGAAGGTAAGTATTGTCTTTTGTCAAAAAAATCGATTTTTAATGAATAAGCACGTTTTAGGTTCCCTAGAATGCTATTTTACTATTTTTACGATGATGTCTGTATGTATGTATGGATGGATGGATGTATGTATGTATATATGTGTGTGACGATTTTTTCGGATCGCATAACTTCAATACCACCTTTTAAAAATTATAATTTTTGCGTATTCCTTTTCTTTACGTCTATATGAAGAGCTGATTAGATTTTGGTTACAACTGGTCGACCGCAAGTAGCCTAATTTGAAGATTTTTCTTGACAAAAACGATGTTAAATATCATTTTTTTACATTTAATGTTATTATAAATATTAAAGAATATTTTATTCTCTATAACATTTGATTACATTTTATACTTCAAATTCAATGGATATAGAGTAATAAATTTATAAAGAAATTAAATTTCATAAAGTAGCAAGCTGTGCTATAACCATGGAAACATCTACTATATTAAGAAAATTCTGATTGACAAATGTCAGTGTCAAGTGCATTTGACAGTAAGTTTGTGTTATAATTTTGCTGGAAATATATAATCTCTTACAAAAAACTTTCTGTATGGAATTTGTACAAAATACATAGAACTGAAGGTAATGTACTGGAAATATGGAATCTTTTACAAGAAAATCTCTGTGTGGAATTTTTACAAATACATAGAGCTGACCACGATCTAACGGAAAGTAATGTACTAGCCACATCAGATTTTATAAATTTAGTATCAAATAAAAATGACAGATGTCGGTTATTCCAAAGAAATATTGGATGAATTTGAAGCTGCACAAAGCACGTTAGTCAAAAAATATACTTTTACCTTTTTACGTAGTAGTTTTTCTGCAGTTTGTAATGTGTAAGTATTTTAAAAGAATTTTGTGTATTAATTTTTGTCATGTGCATTTTACCTTATTTGTATATTTTTGTATTTTGTATACTCTGTTCCATTTAAGCCATTCAGCAGATGGCGCTGATATTAGCGCCAGTTTCAAGTAGTCGAAATTGCATTGGGTAAACGTGGCTCTAGTCTCCAATTTCAGCCAATCAGAGAGTTCGAGACTATGCCCTATTCTCCACAATACGAATGGCTTAAATGGAACAAGGTATAGTCTCTACCGAACTTTGAAAATAATCATGTAAATGATCGAAACTGGTCAATCTAATTGAAAAAAACAACAGTGTATATAACACATTACAAGTTTTTATTTTAAAAACTTTTTCCAAATAAAGTTTACGTCTTTTCTAAATGATCGATTACACAAAACACTACTGCACTTGCCGCATGTAACCATTCACATTTTATATAGAACATTTTAAATTTTCATTAATTTCCTATTTACAGTTTTGTTTGTTTTCGAACGACGTTTCGTAACTCTGTCATACCTTCCCCAAAATCCTCAATAGAATTAATAAATTCCAAAGTGTGTTAAAGAAGAAGATGAAGAACATGATAGGTACTTGCATTAAAACTGCGAATTTGCAGAGATGCATTCTTCTGAGTTCATAAGTCGGCAAGAATGATTACCGCGATCATATTTCACTTCATAAGGTACGACATGGAAGAGTAAATTATTCTCGCGATATTACACTGGCTTACCGTCTGAAAGCAGTAATATTATTGATAAGAAGATCATAAATTGAACATAATGGCGGCATAGTGCAATTGCACAAGTTCTATTCACAGCAAGCACATTCTAGAATTAAACTATTCAGGCTTTTGTGTTCATTCATCTACCACTCTTATCTGGCGAAGTATGTTATTCCAAACAGATTTACCTACCTCAACAAAGAGCATTTATTTTTGAAATACTTTTATGATTTGCTTTGTTTTGGCTGAAGTGCTTTAAATAGCTGGTGCATTAAACATATGGGGCACAGTACTAAACCAAAACCGTGATTCGCTAAAATTTTAATTCCTATTGAAGAGGAATCGAATTTCGCTATCCATGTGTGATGAAGTAATTATTTATAGGTTGGTGTGAACTAATAAGTATAGCATGTGCTGCACATTAAAACATTATGCTTGTTTTGATAGAATCTACTGCCCGGCTAAGTGCACATAATAAATAATGAAAATATAACAGATTTAATCGCTTTCGAACGCTACGAGTACGATCGCATCAATTATTCCTATTAAATATAGGTAATAATAGCTGCCATTTATAATAAAAGTCGATTAACCGGGTTTATTAACCATAATTAACCGGATAACCTCGATTTGTCAGATACCGCGAAAACCGGTTAACGCGAAAAACGGGGTGTTTACAAAATATACAGAGTGTAAATGAAATAAGTGCATTAAATTTAACCAGTAATGTAACTCGTCGAGAGCAACAATATTTCTTAATAATTTTTTTTCTATATCTTCTAGTTTTTGAGTTAAAATTCTTTAAAGATTTGTCTAAAATTCCGTTACTCGCCAGTGGCAAGATCTATGCTGTCTGAGTCAAAGTTCGATGTACAAAGCACAAAAATTCTCCGGTGGTAGTTGCATACTTACAGACACAGTAATTAATAAACGATCAACGGAAAACATATTTATTATTAATAAATTCGTAATAGTACGATAATTAAAATAAAGAAATTTAAAATGTGGATAAGAAAATTATAAAATTGTGTATTAAAACAGGTTTCTGAACTTATATGAATGAGCGTGGGAAGAGCGTAATAGTTATGAGGTTATGAGATGAATTTTCGTGTGTCAACTCGGCAAATCATAATAATTTAAATACGTTATTCAAAAAAATGTAATTACATACTTTTGTCCATTTAAACGAGGTGGGATTATATGAGGACCAATGATTCGTTAATTTATTCCCGCCCAAACAATTAATGATATTTTTTGTTGAAAATTGTGTTTTCTTCTTACAGTATGACGATTTTTGTGACCAGATAAGTGTATTGTGCATTATTAAAGTCACTTTCTCTAATATATCCAGCCCTATCAGTGAACAATACAACCCATTTGCAAAATTGAAGTGCTGGAAACAATGAAATTTTTGCACACGCTATGAAAGAAATTGTTGCTCTTTTAAAATATTCCAAATTGACGTATGTGACACATCAAACTGTGATAATCTCGAAGATATATAAAACGCTAGAAAAATATGCGATTTCGAGAAAAAGTTAAGAAATATTTTTGTTCTCGATTAGTTATATTACTGGTTAAATTTAATGTACTTATTTTATTTACAGCCTGTATACGTAACTACATGTGTTATTATAACGAAAAACAATTTCATTAAATTTTCGTTAAATTTTAACTTGCAGCTTACCCGACTAATCATAATAGTCAACTTTCTGGTTATTCTTAATAAACGGCTAACCGATTAATCGAATTAATCGGTAATCCAGTTTTGCCGATTAATTGTTTACACGATTTTCTTTATCTCAAAAACTGTAGTACCCGGTTAAGAGAATAACGGTTTAACCGGGTATTTCTGAAATTAAATTGTGGTCTCGTGATTGTGTGCGTGTCTGATCGAGAATCCACAGACCCGAGTTCGATCCCGTCCGGTGCCAAAATTATTTCGAATTTGAAATGGCACAAAAGTGCCCCTAGTGCTCTACGCCAACAATGAATGCCCGTGAGGTGACGAATACGTCATCATTACCGATATCTATGTACAAAGCTGATTGGCACACAGCAGAGAGTGATATGTCCGACGATTAATTAATTAATTAATTTAAATTGACAATTCTGAATTACTAGGACATACGGACTAAAGAATTTTAACAACTCTTCCAACAAGTGTCATTCAATTGGTATTTAGTAAATACATAATTAACGACATTGTTGAAAACGTTCGTTCTGAACAATAGTTGTTAAATATAGCAGTGAAGTTATGAACAAGTGAGTTAAAAGGCATGTCGATTCTCAATATTTGTACATATTTCTACTCTATTCACAACCTAAAGTGACAGATTTTGATTCGTTTGACGTTTGAGTTTTTAATAATGAGTGATAAGAAAATTTGGGGTGCAAGATGTTCCGCGGAACATTATTCTCTAATGGTAGAGTGCATGATAATTTTGGACTAATTAAACAACAAAGCTAGTTTTACATTTCAGTTCTGATAACTGCTAGTTGGAAATTTTGCAAATGGTTGATTGACTTGAAAAATTGAAATTTTGCCCTGTAATATCTTTATAAGACCCATAGCTACGCGTAGAAATTAAGTGTTGGGAGAATCTGATGAAGTTCTCCAGTTAGTATACATGTTTATTCAATTTTAAACGATCGATTTCGAAATTTCAAGAATCTTATCATCAAGAAAGACGCATGACCATCGTCTAGGAGTTTTAGTAGTAAAATAATAGAAATATGACGTTTATGAATTGGCAGTTTAAATTTAAATGTGTAAGATAAATGAAAATAAATTTCAAGAAATTGAATTTAGATCTTTTCGGGAGAGAATCAGAAAATTTGTTCAGTATGAGGAATTAAAATATTTAAGTTTGGAATAAATGTAAACCCTTCATATTGTAATATGAGACTTTCAGGCATATACTGACTCAGTGCGCTTGAAGCGTTAGACCATCCAATTCACTAATTAAACGACACTTGCTCAGTTTGAATACCTCTGTAAATATTTTTTTCCCGTTATCAGGATCGGGAATGAATTACTAACTTCTCGCAAATTTCTTTGCATAAATCTAAAATCTTGTTTAAAAATGTATATAATTATTGGGCATGTAGGTATATATTAGTTTATAAATAGTTTGTCTTTGCTGTCGTTCCTCTATTTCCAGTAAAAGTTTATTTACTAACACAAAATTTTTAAGAAAAACCATTTACCAACTATTGTTCAATACTAATAACGAGAGAAATGCAGTTGCTAGATTAACAACTCGACGTAACGACAAGTTGTTAAATTTTAGCAACTTGATGTAATAGTGAATTGGGATTTTGAACTTAGCAACTGACATTGAAATTAACAACTGGAAATGGTTTTTAATTTTAACAATTTTGCTTAGAGAATTAGGTCGATAGTATCAAATATCTTAAAAGCGATTAACTAATGAATTGTTGGAAGGTTGGTAAAATGATCAGACTGGCAGTCTTCTATACATAACAATTGATTTTTTTGCCAAAGTTTTGGTTACTACTGTAATCTTCACGGCTAAAGAATAATCAGTCGAAAAACTCAAAGTAACAACTATATAGGTTACTTATTAATAATTAATATAATATCAGCACTTCAAAATTTAAAACAAATAATAGTATAAAGCAGGAAAAATCAAAATATGAAAAACAGAATGATTCTGTATTATATTTCACACTTGATAAAATGAAATTAACTTTTATTAATTGCACTTGACTATTACTGATATAAATTTGTTCATCCTGAATAATTATGTGATCAATCTGAAATACACATAGATGGAATTTGAGCAGGAATCGAATGTCCTTGGTACTTCAGGTCTTTGTGATGATGATAAAGATGATAAAACTGTAAATGCTTTAATGGTATATAATCAAATATGTGGTTGGTTAAAAATTCAATTCCAATCAAAAACAAAGGATCCAGGATTTTACTCCTTTGGGAATGGTTATGATGATATATTTATTAATACACTAGTGTGAATTAATATAATTATATGAGCTGTAGTCCAAATCCATTATTGAACTAATAAATACTGCAACATGAGTATTCATAATTTATTAGTTTCATTTGCAAATAATTAATATGGTATCGAATAACATATATTGCAATGTACGTAAAACCCAATAATCTATTAGATTAGATAGTTATTGGGATTAGCATTTATTGAGGATTACATAAACCAATATACGTACATTACAAATAAAACATCAGGGAAAAATATTATATTACAATTGTTTTTGTTTGTGAAACTTTTACGTATTTCTTATTAATAATAATGTGCTAGTCAAATAATAGTTACTTATTTATTAAGCGCATAATTATAAGATTGTAGCACAAGGGAAATTTTATAGCTCGGAGAGTGCTTTATTTTGGTTCTCGAAATTCAAGAATGCATCGGTGTGTTAGCGTTGAGAATTTGAAGTGGGTATTAGGTGTGCCGTGGTTTCTATGTAATTTGTTGGGGTTGCTAAGTTGTTTGTTATAAACAATTTTAATTTAGTATGAAATGAAAATATATCAATTATTCCAAATAAATAACGGATGAATTTGAAGCTGCATAGGGCACAGATTTACAGAAGTTAATACATGTCGGCGGCGGCGGTTCCCGTAGGGGCTTCCCCGATTTGTGAGTCAAGAATGCTTATACGCGTCTTATTTTTGAAGACGAGACTTCCCAACCAGGTCAAAGGCAATGAGTGCATTACAGTTCATGCAGTGATTGGGACAACTTGAATGAACTCAGTGAAGTGTTGGGGTTGGATCGCTAGTTTTTGAACTCATAGTTATTTTATTATTTTAAACATTTATTCACGTAATTATTATTCGTATTTATTAGTTATTGATATTTGATCGTATTTGTGTGTTTGTTTAAAGTAAATGTGTGTAATAGTGGTAAATTAGTGTCTAATTAAAATAACATTAATAATTAAAATAAAATAAACAATGTCTTCTCCACACGCCCAAAATGAATTCCGACTCGAGTCACCGACATACATATATGAGAAAGAATATGAAAGTTATGCGAGTGGCGTTCAAAAAATGTTATTTATCGAATTTATTGTGTTGTCTGACATTTATCCATAAAATGGAATTTTGATATGTTTGAATAACTGTTACATAGCAACTTTATAGGCCCTCGGGCAATAAAAGCCTAATTGCGCCCGCTTTTGAGGGGCGAATAAACAGGTTTATGATTCCAAAATAAAATAAATGAATAAATTTGTAACTGCCTTTTAACTGTTTTTATTAGCTTCCCAGTGTATTTATTTATAAAGATATATGATTTAATGATACAATTGATTGACAGGGATAGAATAAATCCAATTTCTAGGATGTGCGCTATATCGTTCGATTTCGGTCGCGTCAAATTGTGAACAACAAAGTGTTGTCAAAAATCAAGTAAACACAAAAAATATAGGAGTGTATGTTTATAATTCTAAGAACCAAATTAGTACCTTCTTTGCATTTTCAAATATGTTTTCTATGAATGATAAAAAGTGTAGTTTTTGAACGTAATTACATTTAAAAATTGATTAATCTTATTGATCGTAAAAAAACGTTGTGTATTCGTGTGGTTAAAATTATCTTTGCAGACCTCGTTACACTCCGGCGGCAATTTGCCACCTCAATCTGCAAAGAACTACTTTCAACCCTTGGTATCCAAATAACTAATGTAAGAGGTTTGGGATTTTTTGAAACAAAATTATAAAATATTGAAAAATATACCTAATTTATCGTAAATGAATATACTTATACTCCTATAACACAAGTGAAGTAGAAAAGATAAAGATTTGAAAGAAGGTTTCATTCACGTTTTCATTTTTTTTTCGAGCAGTTAGAAATTTAGATCAGGTACCGAAAAAAAAAACAACAAAAGTTGTTACAGAAAAAATTGGTACATGAGGGTTGATTCCAAACCATCCTGCAAAATGGACTAGTCCTACATAGGGCAGAGTAGTGACTTTTTGAATGTTACTTCATTCTTCGTTTTCATAATTTTCATCGACTAAAGCAAAATTCCTACAAAATCCAAATAATAAAATATAATTTCCTACTTAACGTCTTGGTATCATACTTTTTATAATTACGGAGTTACTGTCACAGTTATGTACAATAAACGGTTTTCAAATTTGTTCGTTCCCTGCAAATTTTAATTTTTTGACATATTCGGTTTTTGTCCGAATCACAATCGCTCACCTAATGCATACAGCCACGAAACTCATATGTAAAGTTGGTACCCACATTTTCATGTTTTTCTGGAATTACTACCGATCGTAAGAGTTAAGAATTGATTTCTAGTTACTATCGTCCCTTTACACCATGGTTTCGTAAAATAGTTTCAAATTTTACTAACTTCTTACATTGACGGCGGGATAGCGCAATGGTAGAGTGTTAACCTCTGGACTCGAATCCGGCTCAGGTCGGGATTTTTTTTTTTGACTGGCCTTGATAGGTTCCTATCCTGTTACCTTTCCAAGTTAGGATAGAATTAACTTGGCAACCTCCAGCTATCGGGTACCGGCTAGGGGCTGTAACTGTTGAAAATGATGTTTTCATTTTTTTATAAAAATTTCTCTGAATAAAATAATATCATGTACGTTAAAAAATGTTTTGATTGATATGTAAATTTTTCATGATAGAAAATATGCCCGATGTCATTTTTGTTTAATAAATAATTTATTGTATTAAAAGGACTTTTCCTCATTCAATATTGTATAATTTAACAGTAACAAGGGACTGCGTTGGGTGGCTATGGCAACATACATGGTAGTAACAAAAACTCCGTAGCAAAGTAAACATAAAAGTAGTGTGTATTGTCTTAAAGTTACCCTAGGGACATAACTCGTTCGAGTACAGTTCCGGAAATTTCATATATACATATACTTGTAGGAAACGTTCTATGAAACTGACTTATGTAGGTTTTACAACTTTTTATGGAGGGTTGGGAATCTTTGCGGTCAGGACTCATAAAATATTCGAACTTGAAGGCATCACTTTTAGGGTAAGTAATGGGTCGTATTAAAAAAAATCATACTAAATTTTTTTATAAATTTTGGGAAACTGAAACCATATAATAAATAAGACAAGAAAACTAAATTTTAGTTTATTAACGGCGAAAAAATATTTCTCTCCACACATTTACAATTTTATACAAACACTACTGAAGCAGCACAGAAACATGTGCATGTACCTAAAAAGAAAATTTCCAATAACTGTTTATAATTAAAAGTTACACTTGAATGTATTGTAATACCTTTAATATTTTAATCTCTTTTCAATTTATAAATTCATGTTAAAAGTACATTTACAACTCACTATTATTTTAATACAAGTTTAAAAGTATATAATTAGGAAACATCTAGAACGCAGGGTACGGTCCAGGACAAAAAAAAACCTACCTGTCTCCAGAAACCCTTGCCGCAAGTCCCATGAAACTTTATAACGGGCAATTTGTAGATTCAATTATGAGTTTTATATATCGTTTCTTATAACTATACTAATATTCTATATAAATTCTGCTATATTAACTTGTTGGAAAAGGTAAACCATTAATAATAAATTTCTAAACCGGAAATTCATATACTTCTTATCTAGAAAACTTGACATGTCTATCTATAATCTACATTATCTTAAGTTCAATCTGTCAATCGTCATTTTTTAAAACAAACCTAGATTGAGTGACACTAATAAATATAAAGAATATCTTACAAGGAGAGTCATTTATATTATTTCTTCTGGAGAAAGGTATATTTTGATATTGCACTCAAATAGCTAAAATCAATTTACAACGTTCCGTTTCATACACCCACATAACAATATTGCTTGTCATTAGTAGAACGCCTACATTATGGGAACAGGTATATCAATCGATAAAGATCTAAGTAGTAAAAATAGAAAGTATTTGATGAATCACACAAAATAGTCATTGTCGACACTCGTTGACTGAATGTTAACACAATGTATACTACTAAATATTTTTTCATAATGTTATGCCGTTATGCCTCTAGAAGCAAAATGAAATATTGTGATACAAATTCATATAATTTGTAATAAAATTAGTACGTAATTGTGGCACTCAACTTTTTCGATAAAAGTATGATTTGACGGTATGATAATGCTTATTGAGTACAATAAAAACGATCTACAGTTCACAGTAACAGAAAAAATGTAGTCTGTAACTTGTTTTTAATAGCTCTTCTACTAATATGAAAATATTTATGTAGGTAAGGGGTTTGAGATTTTTTTAAATTACATATCTCTGATTCCCATAGCCTTTGTGAGGTTTCCTTTTCTCAAGGTTAATTTTTAATCGATTTCTTCCACTTCTTTTTGTTCTTTGTTATCTTTTTCATTTCATCCAATAGACTTTTTCAATTTAACGGATATCTCTTTTTATCGCTGTAAATAGTAAGTAAAATGGCGCCAACAATTGCCAGTTGGACTGTCAAACGAAAGGTCAAAAATACTGCAATTATTAAAAAAACTATTGTCGGTGAAAATTTGCATCGTTAGACATTTTATCTTCAATAAATGCTTTTGTAACTTCTTATGAGAAGTTTTTTTGAGTTGTCATTGACTTTTCTCACATTTTACGTTTAATTTTTTTAGAAACAATCGCCATGACTCAGTTGTTCTTACTATGCGCAGATTCCCATTGTGCATATCTTCTGTCCCTTTAAATTGCAAAGGTCTATTTTCTTACTTCTTTTATTTTCTTTTTTTATGAGTGCCTGTGAGGTGATGTCTGGTAAACGCCCGATATCTGCGTACAAAGCAGATTGGCACACCCAGCAATGGGTAATATGCCGTGATGATACATTTATTTTATTTTACGAGTATTTTCGAGTTCTGCTCATTTATTTCTCTTCCTCTCCCCCTCTTTCTACATACTTCCAGTTTTTACTTCTTTTCTTATTATAGGTTGTTTTGATCCATCTATTTTGTGTCCGCCCTTGCCCACTTGCTTCTGTTCTATCCTGGTTACTATATCTAGTTATAGATTTGTCTTTATGTTTTCGTTTCTTTCCCTATCCATTTTGTTTTTATTGCCATCTTCCTGATATATTAAATTTCGGTTGCGTTTATTTTTCCCTATGATGTTTTTTCTACATATTCCTAAATTCGCTGGCGTACATGATTTTTTTCCTTCTTTATTTTCATAATAAATTAACACCGGTAAATCCAAAATTCCTACAACAACTAAATAAGATCAAATATTTGATTTTTTAAAATTTTTGTATAACTTATGAATCCATAAAATAAAATTTCATACTGAAGAAATTATTTTCATGCAAATTAAATGCATAGATAAAAATTCACTTTTTATTATTATTATTCATCAAAAATTATTGCTATTTTATATAAGACAATTTGTTAGGAATCAAATAGGAAATTTTTTTACATTTTGTGCACAATTAGGGATTCACCAAGCCAAGCTACTTGGCTTGAAATAAAAAAGCTTGGCTTGGCTTGAAACTTCAAGCTTTTTTTAATGTTAGGCTTGGTTTGGCTTGGGCTTGATGGAGACAAAGCTTGGCTTGGCTTGAAAACTTCAAGCTTTAAATATTTTAGGCTTGGCTTGATTTTCAAGCTTTATCAAGCTTTTTCAAGCTTTTTCAAGCTATTTCAAGCTATTTCAAGCTTTCAAGCTTTATAAATGCTCATACGCACAGTAGGTATATGGGTCTTGAAAACCCTTAGTAGCTGTTCGGTATCAACATTTTAATATAAATATTCGATGTGAATTAAATTAAATATATCGAAATATCGATAAATCTGATATATATCGATGTATTGGAATATTGATGTATCAATATATTGATATGTTATGTCGATGTTTCATTGTATCGTAACGATGTATAAATCACGTTTTGTTTTACATAAATTTATTGTGGTACAATTGAAAAATATCTTCTTATGCGTAAAGATAAACAAAACGATGAAATAAAACTTATGCAACTTACACCAAGTGTTTTTTTCTTTGTAATTATTAAAATATAAAAATATTGAAATGTATATTTCAATCATTTATTTTATTTTTGAGAGTATACAATAAACATAAATTTATTATCTTTTATTAAATATTTACCCTTCAATTTTTATGTTTCTTTTATTATTTTCGTTGCATTCATTCAAGTAGGCATATGCATTAGTTAGCTTTATTGTATTTTAATAATTAAAATGAATAGGACTTAAGTTCATAATGTTATTTTTACTCGAAATGACCTTCCAACAAACTGTTAGAGTTTCTCATACTATATAGTTCATATTCACCCTGCATAAATAAACAACTCAAGTCTCCAAACACGCAAAAACAGTGTTCAAATAAATACATAAATATTTTGGAATGTACAATGGGATGAAAATGACCTGAGACTGATCTTTTATTCTTTTATACCTACTTCAAATACATCTGGAAATCATAAAACCCTACAGACGGAAATTTCCCCGAAATTTTGTTTGTTCGTGACATAAATACCTACTCGCCTCTTCTTATGAAATTTCTACTGATTTTTGAGTACAGAATCACGTAAGTTAAATACATAAATATAATTAATGTAATTATGTCCAAATTCAAATAGCACAAAAGTAAATACCCTCAACGATAAAAGAAAATTAAAAACCCCCAGAACTAGGTAATAAGCCGTGATTATCAAGGTAATATTTAAAAGAGAATGCTCTCTTTGTCGGTACATTGATATTGTCTATTATACCTGTCACAGACAAGAGCGGTTTATTATGGATACATTAGGGGTAGAGCTAAAAATAGCATTGAAAATATTTGAATATAAATATACATATCCACAAACAGAAATTGTCTCGTCTCTATGATTCGGAAATACCAGAATAACAAAACATTGTATATAATGCAACTTTAAAATGCAATAATTATTATTGCAATTACCCAATCAAACAACAAGACCAAACTACACCTATCTCCCCACCACTCTATAGTTAAAACAGATAGAGTGTAGGTTTATGTGAAATGTAATCAGATAAATTTAATAATTTTTCTTGTTTGATAATCAAATCTAATTTCTTGAAGCTTTGAGCTTATAATTAAATAAAATAAATAAATATATCATCACGGATTATTACCCATTGCTGGGTGTGCCAATCTGCTTTATCGGTAATAATGAAATATTTGCACCGTGCGGGCGCTTACCAGGCGTCACCTCACGGTCACTCATTGCTGGCGTGGAGAGTGCACCGCAGGGGTTAATTTTGTGCCATTTAAAATTAGAAATATTTGGCATCGGTCGGGATCGAACCTGGTTATCCAGATTCGCGACCTGACACTCAGGCACGTGGCCACGAGACCTCATAACTTATAATTAATTCCAGTTACTTAAAAATTTAAGTATTTAATTAATTAATTTTTATACAAAATACGTTTAACTTGACAATAATAAGTATTTAAAAAAATTAAATAGTTCTATATGTATGTATTTATCATTATGTATTTAAAACTTTTTCAACATTTTATTTATTTTGTATACTTGATTGTGTGCGCGAACTACAATGTGCGATTTCTTGGTTCAGATGGAGAAAATAAGTGGTCTTTGCATAATAAGAATGATAAAGGGTATAGTTTCGTATTTACAAATTTTTGAAGCTTACTAGCCTGACAGGTAATGAAGGCTGGTCCTACTGGAAACTCCAATTCTTAGAAGTTTGCAAAAATGTGCCGAAGCAATTAGAAAGTACGTTACCACCATAAAATTACAGTTTTGTCGGCCTCGAAAACATTTCTTAAGAAAAGCTTGAAAAAGCTTGTTTTCAACCAAGCTACTTGACAGTCGAAGGCTTGGTTTGGCTTGAAAATTCAAGCTTTTTTAAATGTTAGGCTTGGTTTGGCTTGGGCTTGGTGGAACAGAAGCTTGGCTTGGCTTGAAAAGTCAAGCTTTTTTGAACGACAGGCTTGGCTTGATTTTTCAAGCTTTTTCAAACCAAGCCAAGCCAAGCTTTCAAGCTTCAAGCCAAGCCCGTGAATCTCTATGCACAATCTCGAAATACCAATTTACCAGAAAACTACAAAGCACCATATCAATCCCATTTTAATTACAAACATTTGTGTTCAAAACAAATTATATAATTATTTCAACAATTCGCAACGAACAATTCCACGATAAATAATTTTCTACATTATTTTTTGAAAGTTATAATTAGCATGTTCTAGTAAAATAGTGAAATAAATATCGTATCGTGACGAACTGACAGCAGCGTTTTATCGAAAAATACGTTTTTATATTGTTATTGAACGTTGAAAGTAAAGTGAGGTGTTATGCGCTCAGTTTCTTAGAAATAAAACAAAATATACATATTTCAGAACTTGGACGTAACAATAAGCTATATAGAAGGTTAATAAAAACAAGAGAAAAAATCCACTCTTGCATGATTTATTGAGTCAAGCTAGAATGAGCACAGGACGAATCTATATGGGCAACCGGCTAAGAACTTGCGAAATTGTAGTATTATAAAACATAACTTCCGTCAATTTTCTCTATTTTATACAAATTACACTCAGAAAGTTTCTTGTAAAAGATTATCTATATATTTCCAGAAAAAATATTTTACGAACATGCCATGTAAAAGGTACGTGAAACTGAAATCTGTCAATAAGTAACATATTTTACCGGTTTTAGGATATTAAGCCTTTGTTTACATATACAAAAGTAGGCTTGTAACTAAGTAATAAATGTAACTGTACGGTAATATTTTTACCATACCGACATGTCTACAACAGTCTACAAAATGAATATAAAATAAAATGAAAGTATAATGCTCTTCATTAATTCATATTGATAACGTCAGTGTATCATTCTTAACACGGTTTAACTATTCATAATAATTTTAAAAAGTAAACTATAAACCAATAAGTTGGTTATAAAATTCATCTGTATCGTAGTGATAATCTTTATCGAAATGAAAAAAAAATCTGTATTATAATGAAAATCTGTATCGAAATGACAAAAAAATTATATCATAATGATAATATGTATCAAAATGAAAATCTGCATCTTAATGAGTATATTCAAGTACATACGACACATACATAATAGGTATATTAAAGCGTAGGAGTAGAAAAATAATATTTATTAATTTTGTATTCATTATTATTAGAAACCGATAAACTATTGCGGAAACCACGGATGTTATGAATCATATTAAGTCTAAAGCCCTTATCACACTACATTCCTATCTCTGACTCTTTTTCACTGACTTATTTTGTATGACCAACTCGATCTATCACACTGCAAGTTCGAACATCCGTTTTCTCTAACTTTTAGTGGATTTTCATACTTGAAATTGTTTATTATTTGGTTTCTTTAGTGACAACATATTTCAAATTTGTTTGACATATCAAATTATTTCAAGTAAAATGAATGAAAACGATGGAAAAATAATGCAATTGTGGACAAGCATACTAATTTTATGCGCATCAAACAATGTCAACTTCTGGCGTTTCTGCAGTTATATTTTACTCCTCAAAGTTACATTCCTGTACTTCAAAGACAGTTGCGCCTGCGCGGTAGAGAAGACAACAATAATTAGTCAGAGGATATAAAATCGATTCCATATCATCTGACAACAGGATCCATGACTTCCTTGTAGCTACATATCACACTGGAGTAAGTCAGCGATATGACCCAAAGTCATTGATAATGCGTGACAAGTCAGAGATACTATTTCTAAGGATAAGGTATTTTGATGTCTTAAAATCCTCGCTCTACAAGCTTGGATTTCAAACCGACATCTGCGGCAGTTATTACTCATAACAATCCTATGTTTGTTAGTAGCTATTGAACATTTTGAACTGTTTCCATGGTTTAGCAAGCATAGGTTTCCAGATTTATGAAACTGATTGATTTATAAAATTTTATGTCTAAACTCAGAGAATATGGAGGCAAATCATACAGAGAATGAAATAGTCTTTCAAATTTATAATAACAAAAAGAAATTAATCTTCAACTGCGTTTTTTCCAGAAAAACTGTTAAGATTTGCAAGATAGTCAAATTATGACCAAAATTGAATCAACTCTTTATATGAATGTAACAAACGAAAAATACAATAAAAATATAAATTTTGGAATTATAGTTGGATTATAGTATTCTGTGGACCTTTAAACTTGCTTGTTCATTAAAAACTCAACATTAAATGTTTTCACCTAAGGCATTAACTTCCTTACCTATAGCGGACGGAAAGTAAAAACAAGAAATAAATAAATTTCCGACAAGTCTTAATTTTTAAATTATATTAATTCGAAATTGTTTTTATTGTTCTTTATTGTTTTTATTCTTCGTGGTAAATTTCACCACAGAGTAATGGCAATTCCTTAGAGTCCTTCCTCTGCCCATAATTTTTCTTCTTTAGTGAAAAAGGTTCTTCCACCTTGAGTTTAATTAAAAATAATGATACTTTTGTTTTAGAATTATTTTTATTGCTTTAAATTTTATCTCGAGAATAATTAATCGCCGAAAGTGGCACGGCTAAAACGAAATTTTAAAAGAAAACATTTAACCATTACATTGTAAGCATATTTACTATACTTCAAGATTTCAGTAAAGAAAACTTAAATTGTGGTCTCGTTTTTGGAATTAATTCGTGATGAAATAAATCGATATGTAACTAATTTTAAGAAGACATTCATGTGATATATTTTTAAAGAATAATCATTTATCATTATGGACAGCATAAATATAAAATTCCAAATATTAGAAATTTTCTAATATGATACTTAAATATTTATGATATTATAAATTCCTCAATTCTGCAACATAGTTTTATACTTACATACTATGAAATTCGGTCTATATCATATTTTTTTTTTAAATTTTATTAACTTAAATATAAATGACTAGAAAATTAACAGCATTCAATATTTTACCTCCCGCCATAGGTAAGGGAGGTAATGTTTTCGGTGCAAAAATTCGATAGTGAGTCATCAGTGAATAAGCAAGAATCAGACTCCTTACAACACGTTTTTACTATTTTTACAATGATGTGTGTGCGACGTGTGTCTGTGTGTAACTATTTTTTCTTCCTCGATAACTTATAAAAACTTCAAAAAAAATCTATTTTCCGTATTTAAACTTTCTGCATTAATATAAAAAATTGATTAGATGTTGGGTAAAATTGGACAATCGGGACATTTTTCTTGATTTCTGATAATTTAGAAGTAATTACATTAAATTTTCCTCTATTATCTGTTTTCTAGTAACTAGAGAATTTTTGGAAAAACAAAATCTAAGATGGTCCCCCAAAGATGCACCACATGTCCCATTTAAACGAAGCTGTATCTCATATACTTTCCGAGATCCCAATGGTGGCCTTCGAAATCAGGACACCTGTATAATAATAATTATATTTTAACAATAAGTCTTCTAGACACATACAATTACATAAATACAGTATACATTATATGTAAATAGTAAATAATATTTCATATAATCAAACATAAAATTTAAAAACACTATGGTTTTTCATCTAAAAACTTACAATAGTAAAATTTTGCCTTAATTGTAGATGGTGGTCAAATAATAAAAACTGTTACTTTTAAGAAAATTCATTAATAAAAACTTAAAATTGCGGAACGGTTTTGATTTTAAAGAATCAGGTAATACATTAAATAACTTCGGTGCGAGTTAATGACGGGTTTTGGTTTTGAGTCAAGCTTTTGCCACACTAAGACTGTTTTTAGACCTTGTGTTGTAATTATGAATGTTTGTCATACATGAAAAACTGGTTAAATATTATTTAATGAAGCACATGTTCACATATATTATTAGTGAGAAAAGAGACATTATTTTTAGTTTCTCAAAAATGGGTTTACAATGTTCAGAGTTACTACATTTAACAATAGTCCGCATGCACGTTTTTGTAGAACAAAGATTTTGTTTAGGTTAAAGTTACTAGTGTTACACCACACCAACAGTCCATATAATAGCATTGAATAGTAAACAGTTCCAGCAGCTTCTTGATTTATAGTAGATATAATTCTTTTTATACTAAATATTGCTTTAGATAGTGTAACACATAGATTATCAATATGGAGAGTCCCATGTAAGGCCTGGATCTAAATACATTCCTAGTATTTTCGGATGGTCACGAGTCTGTAGACTGGTGTTGCTTGTGAACAGTAATTTCCTCTTTAACTAAGAGTTCATTTGAAGTGAACCACGAGTATATATGTCATTATGTATTTAGAATTTCTGCCATATATTTAAAATTTATTTCCTTGAAGAGCATCAATAATAAATATTAATAAATATAAAATAAAAATAATAATGGTCTATCAAGCAAGTCCCAGTATCTATAACTGCGTTTTCTTAAGCCAACAGTAGAGCTTCGAGGCTGCATGTATCAGGGCATTGTGGGCGGTTGTTCAAGTGTTGGGTAGGTTGGGAACCACAACATTCGCATAGATCAAAATGCTCCGTCAGAATAGGTTATCCTTTGTCCTGCACACGCCGCTTCTCAATCGGTTCAATATGCCCTAATTGACCCAGGCCAGGATGCCCCCAGGTGGAAAGTTTTCTGCGGGCACCATCCATTCTGTTAAGTGGCTCATTTTAGTCTGCCAGATGTTCAATCTGTAGGATCTATACGGTATATCTAGTGCATTTGTGGAATTCAGGAATATTTTCCTGAATTTTAGTTTTATTACGATGAGCTGTGGCTCTTTCTTTTTTCGCCTTTGTTTTTCTACTTATCATTGGAGGGGTGATACCAGTCAAACAATATAATTTGTAGATAGGGATCAGATTAAGACAACCTGTGATTATTCGACATGTTTCGTTAATCGCTACATCAACTTATTTGGCATGCGTAGAGTGTTACCAAACAGGACATGCATACTCTGCAGTGGGAAAACAAAGCTCGAAAGCAGATGTTCGTACCAAAGCTGGTTGCGGACTCCACGAACTCCCTGTTAGTTTTCAAATAATATTGTTACGGGCCGGTAGTTTGTGTTTCGTAATGATACAATGTTTTTTGTATGTGAGATTGTGGTCTAGTGTAATTCCTAAATATTTAGGAATTGGACATTGTTTCAGTTCAGTGCTTCCCCATTTTACCTTTAGTATTCTATGTGCATGTTTGTTCCTTGTGTTTTCTCAGAATTTGGTCTTAAATGACTTACCCGATAATAAATTGACAGTTCTTTTAGATTTGGAGCACTGCTTAGTAATACTAGCTTCCTATATTTCAAGTATTAAAGATAAATTATGAAATTTTTAACATATTTAATAATCAGTTTAATTTTGTTGTCATTGAAAATTTGAAATATATGAAGTATTTTACACTCTCAAATCTTTATTTATTTATTTATTATGAGTACTCAACACGAACAAATGTTCCCAATTACAGAGTACTATTTAGATTACATATACATTGTGTCAAGAAAATACCGGGAATTGTACATTAAAAAAGCCCGCTTAAAGGAAGTGTCGTAATTCTTTTTGTCGCTACGTTGGCACTGCTGTCCTCTATGTTCACGCGGAATTTGAGCGCCATCTGTCATTTAGTTTGTTTACAGTACTCCATTTGTCAGTTCATCTCAAGTGTGTTTTGCGATTTTACAATGGATAAAAATATCGAACAAAGAATCTGTCTCAAATTTTGCATTGCAAATGGAATTTCGTGTGCCGAAGCGCTGAAAATGTTACATTAGTCTTACGGAGAATCGACTTTATCAAAAACACGTGCGTATGAGTGGTACATTGCATTCAAAAGCGGTCGAGATGTGGTAGAAGATTTGCCCTGCTTAGGTCGGCCATCAACGTCTTCAACTGATCTTAACCTCTCTAAAGTAAAGGAAATGGTGACTGAAAATCGTCGTTTAAGTCTGAGAGAAATAGCTGCTGAAATTTCTGTGTCTCACGAATCAATTCGTACCATTTTAAATGATTGTTTGGGCATGCAACGTGTTGCCGCTCGACTAGTGTCGAAAGACAGGATTTTTTTTCAAAAACTCAATCGCGTAAGGGTCGCTGATGACATGCTAGAACGAGTCAATTCCGACCCCACATTCATAAAACGAATTGTAACTGGTGATGAGACATGGGTTTACGAGTTTGACATGCAAACCAGTCAACAAGCTTCGGAATGGCGCCTTCCAACTGAGCCGAAACCGAAAAAAGCACGTCAAAGTCGATCAAAAGTGAAGGTCATGTTGACGGTTTTTTTCGATCGGTGTTGTGCACTCGGAATTTTTGCCAGAAGGTCAGACAGTAACTAAAGAATATTATCTGAGCGTTATGCGGCGTTTGAGAGAGCAAATTCGTCGAAAAAGACCATGGAACTCATGGATTTTGCACCACGATAACGCTCCATCTCACAAAGCTATCATTGTGAACGAATTTCTGGCCAAAAACTCAACAAATCTTATCGAACAACCACCGTATTCCTCTGATAAGGCTCCGGCCGACTTTTTTCTATTTCCAAAACTCAAATTACCACTTCGAGGCACCTGTTTTCAGTCGATAGAAGACATAAAAGAGAATTCGCGGCGAGTACTGAAGTCGATTCGTGAAAATGCGTTTAAAAAATATTTTGATGATTAGATTATTCGTTGGTATGAGTGTATTATTTCGGAAGGGGCCTACTTTGAAGGCGATACAATAAATTTGGATGAATAATGCACATTTTGTGTTTTATTGACCAATTCCCGGTACTTTTTTGACATAGTAGTACAATGGTACATAAGCAGTAATGAGTAGAATCAAATTTTAATTAATTAACAATGATTTGTAAAATATTCCAATATCTTATATCTAAAGGTTGACATCGAATCAGAAACAATGTCAATTTCTACAGGATTGTTATAAAATTGGTTTATAGGAAAAAACTACCCTGTAACGAGGATGATGTGACCGTGGTACAAAAATGTTTAGTTGAGATAAAAGACTGGAATCTATAATAATGTTATTTAGCAATTTGTAAATAAACAAGAAATATTGTATAATACGTCTGTTTTCAAGTGAAATCATTTTAAAAGTAGATTAAGCCGAACTATAATGAAAATCAGAATAAGTAGCACTTTGTTTAAGTTTATACCAACAATATCTGGTAAATTTACATTGTATTGCTTCAATCGGTCTAACAGAGTTTTTGTATAAAGGATTCCAGATAAGAATGCAGTATTTAATTGGAAACCGTTTAGTATACTGCGGTTTGATTCATTCGAGTAATAAACATTTGAAATAAAATTTCTCTATCCACCCAACCTGTCCACGCAAACTGCTTACTCAAACTGCCCACGCATACTGCCGTCTCAATCTGTCCATTTAAACTAATGGAAGGTTGAAATTGAAAAATAATTAATAATTAAAAAATTGGGAACAAACATTTTCGTAATAAATAATTACGATGTGAATTTTCCATATAGTATACAAAACATTAAAAACTAAACTAAAAAAAGTATATATCGCCAAAAAAAGCTATTGAAGTGCACTACTATATGCAAAGTATAATGCTGATTGCAAATATGCAAAATATACCCTTCCATTTAAAATAATGAAGTTGGTGGCAGCATAGTAAATGGAACATTCTGTGTAATGCAAAATATTTTTAGGTTTGCAACCACTAAACATTTTTTACTATACATTATTCCTCGTCTCTTAATACTTTAGCCGTAATCAAACAAATACAGCCAGTAGCCCCACCCTGTATATTTACATTGTTTCGCAAATTGTGTAATTATCACTGATTTGTTAACTACTGGATGGAGCTAGTGAATCTTTGCATGTACCCGGCCAGATCGTCAGAGATAGTGATACATAATTCCGATTTGTTGTCATTATTTCCGTTACTTGTCATTCGTTTGTCTCACAGGGTTGACAGTTTTTAGGTTATTCTTGTTATCGTCATTGAAATTTAATTATTTTAATTATTTAATTGTCAAATTTATATTTTTATGTGTTCTAATTTAGCATCGTACTCGTATTTATTTCACGGTTCACGATTAAATATATTTAAACGAAATTTTTGACATGAATTTGACAGATGTAAATTTGACAGTGATTTGAATATCAGGGGGGTCTCGTGGCCGCGTGCCTGAGTGTCTAGTCGCGAATCTGGGGAACCGGGTTCGTCCCAACCGACGCCAAATATTTTCGAATTTTAAATGGCACAAAATTGACCCCTGTGGTGCACTCTCCACGCCAGCAATGAGTGCCCGTGAGGTGATGCCTGGTAAACGCCCGCACGGTACAAATATATCATCATCATTACCGATATCTGCGAATAAAGCAGACTGGCACACCCAGCAATAAATAATATGCCGTGATGATATATTTATTTATTTATTTATTTATTTGAATATCAAATTCACTTGTCCAAAGTGGAATTATCTATTTCCTTCTCACTCACACTTCCTGTGTTCTCTTTTATTCTGGCCGGGTACACAAGAAATACATGTATTGGTTTACGCTTGCTCTCTATCCATTATTTAACAAATACATGGTAATTATCGTTGAACCTCCACTACAGTAAAATTATTGAATTGTGATGTAATTTTAGAACGAACTCCTTTTTTTCAATTCTCTATTGCCGTATTCTTCACAATTTACATTCCAAATTATAGTCATAGTTCTGAGAGTACTGTCACTCGTCCAGAAGTGTAAATAAAACAAAGTAGACATACTTTGAACGAAATCATTATATAAATTTATTCTCGCTGGTCAGTTTATTAAAATATACTCGGGTAACGTACCCACTTTTCTCAAATCTTCTTCAACGTGACTGGAGTTTTCATAATACATTTATCTTGTTTTGTAAAAAAAAATTGTAAATAAAAAGCTTTTTACCTAATTGATCATTTATTTATAATAAATTTCTACAATAATTATAGTCCTTGATTTAAAAATCCCGCCAACTGGCGAACTTTTAGGTATTAGTTCACCCTAACGTCGGTAGTTAGCGCTGCGTAACTGCAGTTTTAAAAATAACACTATCTGCCGTGTCTGTTGCCGTTAGGTATAGATAGTCTGTGGTTCGAACTTTTCCAGTAACTATAAGATAGCTATGTTTGACCTTGTCGACTTGAGAGCAAGCTCTCAGGAATATACTAATGGCGAGTTTTACGTTACTGCCTGCGAGTTACTCTCAGGATCGTGTCCACTGGCGAGTACTGCTCTCAAGAGCGACTCTCGAGAGTTTTACTCTCACTGAACAGGCACCTTTAGTTATGTTCTTATATAAACACTGAAAAACAGCCTATAAAAATCAATAAAACAAAATTAATAATTCAATCAAATACAAGGTTTAATCTTTTTGTGTCAACATAAGTACGCGATGACCCCGAATTTAGAAGTTGATTTTATTTGTTTATTGGCTTGTTTTATATGCCGGTATACTTGTTTTGAATTCCGTGTTGAGACTTATTTCCCCGCTGCCCTTGCAGCCAATAATGGAACAACATGACCAAAATAACTTTTGTTATGTAAATAAATGATCGGAACTAAACTAACCACAGCCGGTAACGGAGTGCACCAGGCCAAACAAACCATAAATTATTTCATCTTCGTTTCATTTCTGTTCGATTTGTGTATCCATCTTTAATAGGATTAAATCAAAGATTAAAACCTAACTTAGTTTCTTGCAAGTTTCTCCAAAGTTGTTTCATAATGCAAAATTTCATTTATTTATACCTACAATTACGATACTGTAAACGTCTGTAATTTTGTAATCAATTCTATGTGCCATTTTCTCATGTCACCGCAAAGCTTTTGTATGTAGCCGGATTTTTAGGCAGACGTAATTTATAATACTCGGTATAATAATTTAGTGGCTCTTACTTTATCAATAATGTATGCAAATATCAGGGTGCTGCCTTCGCTTTATTTATTGCTGTGCTACATTCATGTCTGACAGTCATACGCAAAACTCCAAGCGAATGACTTGAAATGACATTACGGGAAAATCTAATTTGTTTGCAAGTCGTTTTAACAGCGGTGTTTGCAGCACAGAAAGAATAAACAATGAAGAGAAATGAATGAAATTCACAGCAGACGTTTTCATATTTCTACCCCAGACATCATACCAGCGGTTGGTAAATTGACGAATCGATAATCAGTGTAGGTATTCGTTTAGAAAATTTTCAACAATTTATTGTTATTAATTGTTGATTGTAATTATTTCTAACGATCCAAATAACAACTAAAATACAAGTAGAAAATTATCCAACCTGGATAACGGAATCCAAACATCCCGAGTTCGAATTTCGCTCAGAAAATGATGTTAGTATTGGTTTTTTGCACTTCCATTAATTCACAATCTCCAAAAATTCCACTAGTTGCACATGCCCATTAGCCGGTGGACATATAAATATATAGAAAATTTATAGTATGTTCCGAAACTTAACTAAAGGACCGTAACCACAACCACGGTACCGGTTGCAAAATGGTGGCTGAAATTCTTGATAAGTTATGGAATGTTATGGTTGTTATTATGTATAAATTGCTAAGCGGGAGAAGTAGGATCAGTTCATGATGTCACTGTACTGAGAAGAAGTGATATATAAAATATAAAATAATGGTGAAGAAAACAATGTAGGATTTGCTAATATAAGAAAACAATTGGTTATTTTAAAAAGAAATGTTATTTGTAACGACTTACAACAATAATATAAAAATAAGTTACATTTTGTACTAAGTATCGTTGTATAAAATATAATTTATCAAGGAACATAATTTTTTTCTCTTTTTGGGACATTTTTCTCGGTGCCATCTGTATATTGTTTTCTCTATTTTACCAATAAGGGAGATTTTGTTTTCTTTTTTGGATTTTTTCGGCGTCCCCTTACTATAAATAAAGATAATGTACTTACATTAACATATAAATATTATTTGTAACACCTCTCACTAATTAACTTCTGCCTCTGAATTCCGGAACTCGAACAGGTGGCTACTGGGACCTGGGACGATATCGGGATTTTTGAAGAATATTTTGTGTAAATCCTATGTGAACAATATTAATGATATTATAATAAACAATAAATATAGTCGGCGTTTCATTAAATAGGGCGCGAGCAGACACGTGACTCGGGCGTCCTTGACGTACTTGGAATCAGCTGATTTGTGTGCGCATGTCGTTTTGACAAGAACAGTGTCACTTTGACAAGACCAATGTTTTGACTTATTTTGATTTTGAACTGCTAAAATGTTATTAATAGCCGCTTTCTTTTTATCAAGAAGATCAATTCTGAGTAGCACACATCTACCCGAAATCGTTCTTTTTAAAATGATCTTGTACTACCCATTTTCTTCGTCCCTGCCTCCGCGAAGCGCCACCTTTGAAACAGGATCATATAGATCCTGAACTGATCCCGAATGTCAATGTCACGTCATTATGACTGACTGCTATGTATTTTGTCTTTTTTGAAATTGATTAGTTTGAAACGTTATAACAAGTTTCATTACCATAAGAAATACATCCATATTTAAATACTCAGAGGTAAAAGAATTTAATATGTCAAAATCAAATCATATATACAACAGACTATAACCACAAGCTAATGCAGCATATTATTATATTATAAATATAATGCTATACCTATATGTTTTATTTTCAACTTCTTATTTAAAAAAAAAATATACTGTTCTTTTTAGGAGTAGTTCAGTTCAGTTCAGTACGAGGTAAGATCAGTTCATTTTCCCCCTAAAAAGAAAGCGCCTTGTACAATTTTCAGGCAGTAAAACACATGAAATTAAAAATAATAACGTCTCAACTGATCGAAATTAAAATAAGTCAAAACATTGGTCTTGTTAAAGTGACATTGTTCTTGTCGAAATGACAAGCGCACACAAATCAGCTGATTCCTAGTACGTCAAGGACGCTCGAGTCACGTGTCTGCTCGCGCCCTATAGAAGCCCATTGTCATTTACTACAATGTTTACTGCAGTTTGCAAACATTTATGTTCGGGAATTTTTGAGGTTAAACGCTCAAATTCCCCAATTTCAATTGTGCAGTATCCACACTTGTATATGAGTCTTTTTTCCTATAAATAATTATAATAATATTCGTACATTAATAAAATAATAAACATTTACCCTTCAAGGTCACCTGTTTAAATTTTAAGCACGCAAACCGGCCTTCGTGCAAGATTAGTTTGGTTAGTAAAAAGTAACCAAAAGTTTCAGGCACCGCATTTCGCAACCGCAACTTCACCGGTTCGCTGAAAACAAGTACCGCGGTCACTGTGGTTAAATTTCGGAACATACTATTAGTAAGTTTAGTAAATATAATAATAACGTATTTATTGTTTTTATGCCCCTTGTTCCGTACCAATTTCATTACATTGCATTTACACAGTATACATACGTATACAATTTTACAGAGACATTTTCATTACTCCCTGTTGGCAACCTCGTTACATGCAGAGTAGCTTAAAGTAACCTCTGCTTCCACTCGAACTAATCTGGGTATCCCGCTTTTTATTAAAAATTGACTCGTGTGGGATGCGATCGCTATCCCAACACAAGCAACACTGTATTACCAGACAAGCACTCTGACCGCACGACCACAGGTGACCTTTAGAAAATTTAGTAAGTTTAGGTGAGCAGTTTGACTGGGCAATTTGTGTGAGCAGTTTGCATGGGGAATTTGTATGGGCATGTGAATAGACGAGTTCAAAGAAAATGTTTTTATTTAGAATGATTGAGTTATTATTTTTATAAAATATTGTACTTGAAAAAATACAAACATGTTTTTAAAATTAGAAAAAAAAATCTTATTTTTTACGTCGTAGTGTAATGCTTTATAATACATGAAATAATTATAAAAGTTTTGATGAAAAAATTGTGACATCAACGTCACTGTTAACACTACCACTCAAATATGACATAAACGTCGATGAAGATGTCACTGTTATTATTAACAATTGTCGTTAATATTTATACGTACTGAAATGAGCTCAGCGTTATGATGTAATGACGTTAAATGAAATTTTTTAATTGCATTATAAAGTGTATGAAAATCCAAAATATATGTATTTTGTAGGTGGGGTGGACAGGATTTTCTGGCAGAATCTTATTTAAAAATACACATTTTATTATTTGATTAGGACATTTATTTAAGTAATGGTTAAGTATTAAGGGTTATTAGGGCTTCTCACTGATTGAGGATGGGTTTGGAGATCGAGACGAAGTCGAGATACCCAATACATCCGATACTGACCGCAATGCTTATCACATTTTGTGCATCATCGACACACAAAATTAAAAAAAAAATTATTAGAAAATAATTATTGTGACATTAAAAATTTTTAGTTCTCATTTTTAAAGTAAGCTTTGATCGTTGTTTTTATTTACTTAGCGCCTCCGTTGACGTGAGTCACTTACCGATCAAGAATTTGTAAATGAAGTCTATTCCCTTGAAAACATTTACAAAAACCAAATCGTTCAAAATAGTTATTTATGTGACAAGTGTGTAAAGTAGTACTTTTTTGGTCGAGTGCGATGTTTTACGCATGGGGCGCAGGCGAATGCGGAAATTGTAGCACGAGACAAAAAATACTATTTTACACACGTGTTGCATATAACATTTTTCCTACAACCGAAATCGTATTGATGTTTCTCATAATACTGAGTGTACAGGCATTCAGCAGCTTCAAATACTGTTAGTGCTCTTTCTCATAACACTGTACAAAATGTAACTTAAACACTTGGAAGAATCTCAGACAGACGATGATTAGTCTTTTATAATGTACAAATTGTACATTTAATATTAATATTAAAAATTAGGTTAGGTTAGAATACATGTCAAAAAATGTTAATGTTCTTAAAAATTAGATTACTAGACAATCTTTTAAAAAAATATTAGATTTGTATCATTTACAGTGTATATTCATATTTCTTAATAAATTTTATTACTTTGATTATTATTTACTACCTAATTATATAGTTGACAGGGAAATTAACCGAATTTTAATGTTGCCTAGCAACTCTTATTTACTTTTCAAGCACCAGTGCGTGAAAAGTAGTCACGAACTAGTGCTTGAAAAGTTGTCACGCACTAGTGCTTGAAAAGTGCCACTTTACACACTGTAATGTGAAAAGTACTTTTCACGCACGGTTGTAGGAAAAATATTTTAATAATATTTTTGGAACACGTTCCGCTTCATAACAAAAGTACCGGAACGAAGTTCTGGATCAACCCCAAAACACTATTAGTATTTGTTACCTAATCTGAAATATTTGCGTCTAGGATGTGGTTCATATTTGGTTTAAGTATGTGCGATTCATTTTACACTTATAATATCTGATAAATGTTAAAAATTTTATATAAATTTGTTATATTTTACTCTGTTATATACAGATAATCAACTTACTCCGATATCTGCATAAATCTCACATTCAAAAATAATGAAAAATATTTTGCGATGCCGAGGAAATGTAAACGAATTTGATATTTTTAGAAGATATTCACTGGGGTAATACGGATTTATTCAATGTAAAAAATGCGTAATATTAGACTCCGTCCGCGTACGAATATAATCCTCTTAATTATTTATGAATTTTGAGGCGATTCTGGGCCGAAGTTCGCACGACAGATTTAATCAAAACTGACAGGTATTTTGGATTAGCATTATCCCCAAACCTGTGCATCCCCGGAGACCCTTGTTGGGGGTATTTTCCGCGCTTCGGAAGATATTTCAAGTTTTAAGAAGCTTTTCCAAAGTCAACATATCAATCATTGTCGAGAATGAAACGGAAGTTTTTTCGTAGGAAACTCGCATAAAACTTGTTTTAATATTCTGCTCACTGTTTGAAACTATCACCTTGTGTCACACGTGTCGTCTTTCGCAGCCGCCGTATTGTTATTCAAACATCCCGTCTCTGCTTCCTACACGGATATTATATTATAAAACACCATAACTCGCTCTTTATTTCATCATATTACATCGGGCATTAAAGCACACGGGCTCGGGCTCAGCTTGTTATCGGGTGTCTACTTTTTTGTGGACCATAGGAAAAACAATGGTAAAATTTTGTTATTGCTGTAAATTCTGTCCTTTAAATTTTATAAAAAATGTGTAAATACAAAAAATGTTCAGAATTAAAAACTGCATCTAAAAAGTCCAAAATTGTTGTTTGCATGCGCTTCGTTTGCGAAAAAGAGACAACATAAAAGTAATAATTTTTTGCTAATTACAGAGTGCCAGGAGGACTTTCACAAAATTTTAAACACTTTACTTACTTGGAGTTTGGCAGATGACATCTGTCATAAATTTTTTATAATGGACCTTTCCAATTTAACGGCTATCTCTTTCTATCGCTGCAAATAGTAAGAAAATGGCGCGAACAACTACCAAACGTCAAACGTAACGTCAAAAATATTGCAGTCATTAAAATACCTGTATTCTCAGTGAAAATTTGCATCGTTAGACGTTTTACCTTCAATAAAAGCATTTGTAACTTATTTCGATAAGATTTTTTAAAGTTATCCGAGATATTCTCACATTTTACGTCTAAATGTTTTAGAATCAAACGTCATAGTTCTCAGTTGTTCTTACTATGCGCAGATCCCCATTGCGCATATCTTCTATCTCTTTAAATTGGAAAGGTCAATTATTGAATTTATTAAATTAATTATTAGTAAGCAAGGATACATTTACAATCACATAAAAATCTCAATGGAACAATATGAACAATTAAATATCAATTAATAATTTTTTATATGTCAAAGCCAAATAATACGACTACTTGAACTGCATATTTTGTTCAAAAAATTATGTTCGACTGTGTTGGGGATGGAATAAATAAAGTTTCGGACTGGCAGTCAATATTACAATTTATTCACGCCGACGTTTCGACTATACAATAGTCTTCTTCAGGGCTCTACAATATATATACAGAGTGAAATAGTAAATGAGAACACAATATAATTATAAAATTCTAGATTACAAAAAACTATAACATGAAACTTACAGAATGGTCCAGTTGAAGGAAAAAGCACACGTGTGGATAAGCGTAGATACATACAAGTCGGACATTTAAAAAATATAAATAAATAAATAGTCAAAAAACACAGATCACAGAGTGAAAATCGTCAAATAATAAAAAATTGTCCAAGATGACTACAATAAACTAAGCTGAATATAAGAAAAAATATTTTAAAATGGTAACTGTACATGTGTGTTTTACACCACTCTAAGGACTAATTTGGAAGAATTTAGATTAATTAAATCAGGACCAATGGATGAGTGGGTGTGCGGATCCTGACGTGTGATGAAAAACCCCAAGATGGTAGATGACTTGGTGTGCATATTTTGTCTTGCATGGCACTCTGTGAAAAACTTAAAAACGGATATTTTATTTTACGTTTATTACATGGCAAGAATCTATTATATTAATAAATTTAGGCTCATTTTATGCAGTATTTAATTTTGAACATTTTTTATAAGTACGCTTTAGTTCTAAAATTAATAGGGCAGAATTTGCAGCCAATCAAAAAATTCACCATTGTATCTCCTATGGTCCTTAAAAAAATTGACACACACACACACACACACACACATACACACACACACACACACATATATATATATATATATATATATATATATATATATATATATATATATATATATATATATATATATTTCGTATGGCAAAGAAATAAATACAACAAACATAAAGAGAGCAAGAATAGAGTAACCTAATTTTTTTACTTCCGCGTTAATATCTTAATTAGATAGCAGCGCCTTCGTGGCAATGTAGCTCTTGCAATGTGCCTCGGTAGTAGTCGGATTTAGATCTGGTAGCCATGGTAGCTATTTATGCCTTTTGGGCCGGTAGTAAAGCATTTATGGTCGAGCTATTTAGTACATTATAGCATTGTGTACTGAACAAGAACCATTTGAAAACAAATAATTTGGGATAACTCTGACGTCTGTCACATTTGAAAAGCTGTCATAAAAGTTAATGTGTGTAAATGAAGCTGTTTGAATAATAATTGTACATTAGACTTAATATTGAATAACCGAATATATATTACAGTTTTCTAATATTTACGGCCCAGGCCGTAAAGACGCACTTACCGCACGCGTTGCTAAGGTAAAAGAAAGTGGATACCAGTTTGAAATAAAAAAAAATAAAAATACATATAAACTGCTTGGTGTGCTTGGTTATTAGGGATACAGACCGAAAGTTACTTGCTTGCACTATGAAGTACCTAGAAAATTCGTGTTAAATATACTTTGGAATGCTTCGACATAAAAAATATTTTTATTGTAATTTTAAAGCATATTATTTATGAAAATATGAGATGTTTTTATTCTGTAACTAATCTCTTTTGTGGACATTCCGTTTGGAACGTATTGGGTACTTGGAGTGTTTAAACTCCTTGATGAAAATGTAAATTTAAATGAAATCATTTCCGAAATTAATTATAGAATCATTTATAAACCGTTCTCTTTCATCATGCTTTCTTTCTACATCCTCGTGTTATAATTATTTTGTTAGAAGTTGCGTGCAACTCAATTTTAAATTTGATGGACAATCACATTCAGGTCAAAATGATGTATTTCCCTTTTCTTTCTTCTTTAATTATTTTTTCTGTTATTACCTCACGCTACGTTCCACGTTTTCTTATCATTACGCTTTGAAAGCAATTAATGCATAGGTATGTGTTCTACAGTAGTTAAGGATGTAATATTAGCAACCGTAACTTGAATGTTAAGTTATTTCTATTTTATTAACGATTCACGCTATTAGTTAGAATAGTTGAAGAGCTCAGTAGAAAATAGCTAAATATATAATTTTCTGGATATGAAAATAGGACACAATAAATATATAAATGCGAACCTTAAGTAATTTTTTCTTCAGTTCTCTAATATTTGGAAAAAATCACTTTTACCATTTTATTTCGTTCGTGAGATACTTTTCGATCCCCATTGTAACCTTGGCGGTAGGAGAAACTACTAGGTACATACATTTCTAAATTTTAATTTTTTTAAAATAATTTTTACCTGACCAAAATACATGTTCAGCATTTTATACGCAATCATTTTATAGATTCGCCGAGTTAAATGTCGGTATATATATGAACAAATAAATAGTCCGGTGGAAAAAGATGACATAGTCATGTATACAGACGGATCCAAAACATCAAATGGAACCGGAGTACGAATATACTGAGCTAAAGGACTGAGGCACAATCAGTCGATTGGACTCGGGACTTATACGACAGTATTCCATGCATAATTGTACGCAATTTTAACCTGCGCCAAATTAGTACTAGAGAGCCACTGTAGCAACAGAAGAATCTCCATATTAACAGACAGCCAAGCCTCACTAAAAGCACAAGAATCTTGTGAGATCTGGACTTGTTCTAAAGTGCATCCACAGATTAAATGCACTAGGAGCGAGGAACAAATTGAAATTAATATGGGTACCCTGGCATTCAGAGATCGAAGGAAATCAGATAGCAGATAGTATGGCTAAGAAGGGGACAAATTTTTCTTTCACAGGACTAGAACCGGCTTTCGGAATCTCAGCGGAGAGAGTTAAGCTGGAAATAAAAACATTGCTGAATCAATGGCACAAGAATCACTGGTTGGAGTCGCCAGGGCAGAGACACTCAAAGCTCTTCCTAAATGAACCAACCAAGAAAAGAGCAGAACGTTTACTCCTAATGAGTAAACACGACGTTAAATTAATAACAGGACTCCTAACAGGACACTGTCTACTAAACAAACATCTGCACACGATGGGATTAACACATGTCACTGTGAAGCCTTTATGAGCAGCAGATATAATATCCTAGGGGCAGAAAAGATCCAGCAGGATATGCTAAAAGATTTAGATCTGAAGAAAACTCTGGAGTTTATTAAACAAACAGAACTTCTAGAATAGGAGTAAATCTGGAGGGTACATTAGATCTACAGGTCGCAGTACAAGGATCCACAGGAGACCACCTATTGTAATATAATAATAACATAGTATCCAACATGGGGATCTTGAGATCTACAGAAGATATGAAGTCGGTTAGACAAAAGTTGCGCCAGTTAAATTGATATTATAATCAGTGGCATTTCCTCCATTAGGTCATTTATTCAATGACCTCCCAAATTTATCAAAGCAGAAAAGAAAAAGCGGAAGCATTTAAATAATAAAATAAATTAAAAATAAAATAAGTATATCACGGCATATTACCCATTGCTGGATGTGCCAATCTACTAAGTACACAGATTTCGGTAATGATGATAACATATTTGTACCGTGCAGGCGTTTACCAAGCGTCACCTCACGGGCACTCATTGCTGGCGTGGAGAGTGCACCACAGGGGTCAATTAAAAATTAAATTATTATAAAATAAATTTAATTTAATAATTTTTTATAAAGACAACAAAAGGCGCGAGTGCGCGCGCTGCTTCGGTCACATCGAAGTTTTAATCACGTTGTGTTATATGCTGCATATTCAAGCCCAGGCGCCAGGCAAATACAAACGAATTGTATCTTTGCTTGCTTAAAACGAAGATAGTCACCACTCTACTTATCCGGAAAAAATTCATAGATAGATATAAAATATAAGTAGGTAGATATAGTCGAAAATATAAATTGTGCAGTTTTTAATTTTTATAAATAACAAGTATGAAATAATAGTGGATTTTGGTTTACATTTCCACTTTATAATCGATAACTTGTATACGATATATCGTCATTACCGACAGCAGAGTAGCAATCACAGTAATGATTTATTTATTTATGTTACAATATCAATAACCTATAGTTAAATCTTACAAATATTTATAATGACTGAAGCCTTTGGCGAAAAATTTATGGCATTTTATATTTAGCTCCATATATAAATATACATTTCACTTATAATTGACATATTTCCCAAAAATATTTATCTTTTATGTGGCAACATTTTCATGCGAATACCAGTTAAGTAAGTGTGAATTTATGGAATAACCAAACATAGACTGACAGCATATATTTATTAACGATAATCACAACTGTCCTCAAAATTTATGCTAATCCTTTTTGCCTTAACCTAAAGAAGATATCAATTTTCCATTTGGAAATTATATTATTAATTTTAACTTATGTATGAGAAAGTTACGGTATTTGAAAGTGAAAATATAATTCGTTCTTACAGTACCAGCCAGATATATGTAGGCACCTAATAATTATGAGAAAATTATAAATTCGAAATTTATCAATTCGTTAAGAAAGTCTTCCTTGGCTTTGACAACGGCTTGACAAACTCTAGTCATTATTGGTATTAGAAACTAATTTACAAATGTTATTAGCTTGTTTCCTTTCATCTCACAAAAAAAGTTCAATAGGGTTCAAAAAAGGAAGCAAAGAGAAATAGTGGAAAAATAAGATAAATATTCAGTTTTATTGTGTTTCGTAACTTTATTACGAATTATATGAGTGAAACAATTTGAGTATATTTATTTTTTATAAATTAGCAATTAATTGTACCCATATTTTTTGGAGGTTACAATCGAATATAATATTATAAAAATATATTGAATGTGTATATGTACATTCATAGAAAATATATATGTACGTTCCAAAATTTTAATGGAAAAAGTATTTTATACAATTTCTGAGCGAGAAAGCGAGATTCAGCGGGAATTTCAAATAATTTTTGAATATGAATAAATGTAATATGAAAATATTAGCTCAGAAATTATCACCACGTGGTATATATATATATATATATATATATATATATATATATATGTATGTATGTATGTATGTACGGCTTTTGCAAACCGTTGTCCCCCGTTTTAACTTCCGGCAATGGTTGTGGTGTCAAAAGATTAAAAAAATCCCCATCCAAACATACGAAATACATGGAAATTATCCAATATTTTAGGCACATAAATTAATTTTAAAATTTTTAGGTAATAGCCATGCCAAATTTGAACAAAAAATAAACAAATGCTTAACACTTTATCTGTCAGAATAGATTAATATATCTTTACAATGTCAAGCATTTGTTTAACATGGGAAAACGGTTTTTTACAAATATCATCTGTCCCGCAAGACTATAGTGGGAGTTTTTAACAAGGTTGTATAGAATATGTAATTTGGCATCGAAGAGTATCAAAATAATCCTAATTTAATGACATTATTGAAATATTTGCGAAAGTATAAAGCAGTTTGACAGTTATTACTTATAATTTATTAAAAACAGTAATCATGCTAAATTGGTTAGATCGGGGCATCGTAATAATTATTCACGAGTTCAAATCCTGCCCGCCTCATATTTTTATTATTTTTTATTTTATTTTGTAAAATGTATTATTAAAAATTAAAACATAAATTAAATTGTTTAGTAAATCAAGTATTTTATAGAATGCTTTATTTCTTTTTTATTTATTTTAATTTTGTAGGGTGCTTTAGATACAATAATTTTTTATTTTATATCTCTTAGATTTATTCTATAAAATACTTGATTTACCAAACAATTTAGTTTTTAATTTTATAATTTATTTAATAATACATTTTACAAAATAAAAATAAAATAAAAATGCAACGCGAGCAGGATTTGAACCTGTGAATAATTATTACGATTCCCCGATCTAACCAATTCAGCTACTGAATAAGTTTCTATGATTACGGTATTTAAAAAATTATAAGTAATAAATGTCAAATTGCATTATACTTTTGCATTCAATAATAAGCCATTAAATTAGGAGTATTTAGATACTCTTCGAGGCCAAATTAAATAATCTTTCTAACCATATCAAAAACTCCCAATATAGTCTTGCGGGACAGATGATATTTGAAAAAAACTGTTTTCCCATGTTAAACGCCTATGGCGCGGTTTTCAGTGTTCAAACTGTATATGTTTTATAGTTTTAAATCTAGTTGTGTGCAATATTGTTCTGTGCGCGCAGGAGTGCGTATTCTGCATGAAGTTATCCTGGTGCATCAACACTGCTTGTGACATGTCACGTTTGTGTCAGGCGTGTGTCATTACCTTGTTACTGACGACGTTGCGGAGATTAGCCGCTGCCTGATTAGTCGTTCGTTACTCGCGATGACATATGTAACGTGTGCGTGTGAGCGTGCGTACTCCAAATACACATTCCGCACCCATCAAGAGAAATGATAGAGAAATATGGGAGGATTAATAGCTATAAGCACATATGACAATGCCAAAGGGTTAACTATTAATTGTACCAGTATAACAGCAGCAATTCTCGTAATTAATTTCTCATTTTTCTGCTGGTGCTACGTTCCTATATTTGTGGATTTTTTACAATTTATATTAATATTCATATTCTTATTAAAAAATCCATTTAAATTGCGAATCTGAATAATGGAAATAGCAGGCACACTGTACAATATTATAAGGGACAAACAGGCAGGCCTTCCAATAATTAGATATGGCTCGGACTAAAAACGCTGTACTGCAGGAAGTCAATAAACTTAAACATAAATATTACGATCCCTGTGCCGCGTACCACAACAGTTGGCCCACCCGCTTTAATTTAATATTATTTAGTTATTTTATGATGCAAATAATAACTGCATTTTGTCGTTCTGTCACATAGAAAAATATGTTTTCTAAAATATTTTGTTTTAATGTAAAATGACAACTCAAAGAACAACAAAAAAAAATTAAACGATTGAAGTGTTAAGGACATTAAGTTTTATTAAATAAAATATCTAAAATAATTACAGTAGTAATTTACAGTAAAAACAATAGATTTGAAAATGCCAAATTTCGAACGTTTTATAAAATATTGTGTGAATTCAAACTGTTTTGCTTCAAAATAATATTTAAAAATCTGATGTGGCCAACACATAACCTATCGCCAGATATTTTACCTGGTTGTACGCATTAAACGAAAAATATTTTTAAATACAAATACATATATTCATGTCTCACTACAAAATAATTCTCACATATTGCAAAATCTAAGGGATATTTTAATATAAATTATGTACAAAACATACATTTTCTTTATATTTAATATCCTGATATTTTCTTTTTCTACTTTTCTTTCCTTTTTCTTTATATTCGTCATTTTTTCGCAAATTCCTTTTGTATTCTTTTTTACGTATATTCTTTTGCGTTGTTGACTTTTTTTTATTTTCATAATCTTCATAATGATGTACAAATGTTTTTGACAATGGCATACAAATATTTTTGACAGTGACATTTGTGTGTCAATTACAAACATTTGAATTTCTTGTCTTGAAGTAGTTTGATCTGAGATTATTTTACATCAAATTATTTTATATGCATTTCTTTATCTCTAAATCTATAGAAGATATAATAATGAATTTATATTTATCGAATAAAGAATTTAACGTTCTTTAATATAAGTATTTACATAAATTTTCGATAAATAATATTTAGATGATTTTTTTCTTGTAACTACCATTTCCGGTTGTCCAATTGTTACCAAAACTTAATCAACTCTTCCCATTATTGTTAGATTGAGGCATCCATAGTTAAAAATGTCTTTAGTCTTACAGTATTTAAGAAATCGTGGATCCAACATCCACACACACATCCACACATCCACGCACACATCCACACACAAATACGGACATCATCGTATAAATGTTATAATCGGATTCTATGGACCTTAAAACGTGCTTTTTCACTAAAATATGGAATTGAGATTTTTAGCATGAATCCAATACCTCTTTTAACGAGAGGTAAAAAATGGTTCTTTAAAACATAAGCGTAAAATTAAATATTGAAATTTGTCATTTTGTAAACAGTGTTTTAAAAACCAGGTTGAAAGCGTTTGTTTTTTATTTTACTGTATAAATTACTACTGCAATTCTTTTAGACATTTTATTTACTTGTGCAGTAACCATGTTCAACTGGGGGTACCAAGCAGTACCCATTTTATGTCATTGTGGTCAAGAACAAACAATTGCCCACCTGTCCACGTAGAAGATCTGGCTAAGGCAACACCAGCTGCTATAAACTGTGCAATTTTTTGGATGAGTACTATTTAGGTAGGCCACTTCTCTGCCAGTTTTTGCGGACGGTTTTTCCTCTGGCATTAAGAAGAGAATCTTCGTCCTAGTTAAGGCCTATATCCATAATTTCCAAATTTGACTATTTTTATCGTTATAACAACAAGCTCAGCTAACTCACTCTATGTGGTCCGGATGCGGTATTTCGCTACCGAAAATCGGTCACCTCAGTATATAGTGAGAAATATTTGTTGTAATGTTTTATATATTTATTGTATATTAATTATTTATATATGTATATGGTTTGAACACGAATAATAATAATAATAATAATAATAATAATAATAATAATAATAATAATAATAATACTTAATAATAATAATAATAATAATAATAATAATAATAACAACAAACTTAAATTCGTTTATTTTTTTAAGTTTATTTCATTTTACATTAATACAATAAAATATTTTTAAATGATATGTGTCATTAAAACGACAAAATGTTCGTAATACTAATAAATATTGGTTATAATTTATGGTCTTATTATTTATATTATAAGTTAAGTAATTAAAATGAAACTAAAGCGGGTGGGCCAAGTGATGTGGGACGGGGTTCGTATTTTTTTTCTTTTCGTACAAGACAATAAAATTCTATTTTATGGACAGTACCTATTGAATTATTTTTCACGGGTCGAGAATTAAATTTTATTGTCTTTTGTAAAATTGCATTTTTCTCCATAGCAGATTTTATTTAAAAATAAAAAATTTAATTAAAAATTAAATTATTATTTACGCACAAATTTAAAATTTAATATAAATTGTGATTATATTCGAAAAATGTATCTTTCTGCTAAAGAAAGAAGAAGTTGTTATCAAAACCATTAAAGTTTATAAAGTTTAACCCTTGCTGTTTACGTATTATTTCATTATCTATCCTTGCATTTTGAGTACACAAAAGCACACTTTAAAATCTGCTATAGAAAAATAAAATAATAATCTGGTTTAGTAGGTACCCAATTCCATTTCCAAATTGGAAATAAATTTCAAGTTTGATGCCGGTCGGGAACGAAACCGGACTGTCCAAATAAATCAGTCACTTTATGCACACACTTTGGAGATTCCACAATCATAAACAAAAAATATAAAAATTATTTAACTTCTAATGAATTCTTCTATTGTTCAGTAGGAAATTGTTGTTGGGTGACATTCGTAACGTGGGATTTGGGATTTACTACATGCATTTATTTAAGTTCGGTGAAAACGGATTCATCTTTTCATTCTCCATAACTTGGTGTGATGTTTACGTACATTGGATTTTTTAATTATCAAATCAATAATTTCAATAATTTATAATAATTAAACAATTTTTCTAAAAGTACTCATTTGGATGAACTTGAGACGAAAATACCTACTTCACAGGGTCAAGACGGCAAGAACTGTAAAGTTGTTTTCCTTTCATAACTTTGGGCATCACCATCCACCTACTTATTGGTCATTATTTTGTTTACCGTATTTGATTATTCTTTTGATGTACGGAATTAGTTGAAGAAAACATTACAGTAAGTGGTCTGCAAATAATAAACTATCAAATAAATGTAAATAAGATATAGATTGTTGAAGTACCATGAACATTATGTAATTGTTGTGTTGTTTCCGTAGTGATAAAAAATAAAATATATGTACCTAGTAGTTCAGTTAATATAGGTTTTCACCCTGCAAAAGGTGGTGTAGAAATTATTTTAACATATGTTGGTCGGGTTTGGGATGAAAAGTTAAAGTTTTTGACCTTGGCTTACTATTTTCTCAGAAACAGTAACCCGTATCAAAATTTTACAAGAATACAAAATTAAAGCCCGTAAATTTTTGTACAATAAAGGGTTTTTAATTTTTTTACCTTGCATGAACTCTCAGAGTTATGTTAAAAATGGTTAACAATAACAATTTATAAAAAACAATTAATCAAAAAATAAACAATATTAGGTTCTAATTCATACACAACTTTGATCCGGTTAAATATATCATAACGAGCTTCGCGAGTTACTAACAACTTAAACTTATAAGAAATCCTTTCAAAATATTAAACATCTTTAAACCGGCTTAGTTCACATTTTTCCTTCTGAAATTTCGGAACGTATTAAATAAGTAATATTGTTTATATTTCATCGTGTCAAAAATTACTAACGACTATTAGTATACAATACAAATAAGAATATCTTATAATAACATTTTAAACTTCCGAATGAAGTATCCTATTACTGATAAATTAGCCCTTTATTTTTGATCCTTTTATGTATTTAACATTTTTCTCTAAAGACATTAGCATGCCCAAAAAGCATTGGCTGTTTTAAAGAAATATCCCGTATAAAGTACATAAAGCTTGTAAAGAAAGCTGATTTTTACAAACAAGTTAAGACACAATTCTAGGCAGGCTTTCGGTGTTATCTGGTAAGTGAATGCAGTTGAAGACTCGGAAGTAATTAAAAAGAAAAGAAAAAGAGTGGAAGCTTCTCGGCCCGGAATGTGTACAAATTGTCCTGTTAAATTTAGTGTAAATTTCAGTTGTTCTGGTGAATAAAGTTTTCTTTTCGATAATATCGAGACAACAACATAGAAACCAAATTAAAGGAACTGTCAAACCGTTCGCTGCACGAAACGCCGCACAATATCACCGGTGCTTTCTTTTTGTGTCAGTATTTTACCTTTTTCTCACTCTCTTCGCGCTTGTTATAAAACACTCTGCAAACAAAAGCTACCTAAACAAAGGAAACGTCTTGTATTGCTGTCATCAAGATTTACAGTTTTGTTTTGTTTTTTGTCGTAAATCGTCACGAAGAAATAAAGTTTTGCAAGCGAGATTTTTAATATTGCCTGTGAGCAAATGTGTTGGCTTTCGGAACCGGGTCACGTACTATATCCCGCCCCCGCTGACACTCAACGAGAGCATAGGAGGACGAAGCGCCTCCGCCAAGAATCCTAACGCTGCTTATTATTATCAAGAAACACCACAATCATCTCCCCATATATCCTTAGCCAGATATATTGTCGCTGCCACCAAAAAACATCGCCTTTAATGCAACTTTCGCTAGAATCGTTACAATATCAAAGACAAATGGCGGGAGCCAAGGTTACGTGCTTCCTTGCTGAGATCCATTGCGTTTGTTTTTTCCTAAATTTAGACTTAAAATGTGAGAAAAGTCTTTGACTACTTTTAAAAAACGCCGAAAGAAGTTAGAAAAGCTTTTTAATCCAGTCAAAATAGACAAAAAAATGTTTAAACTTAGGAAAAATTCGCATAGAGCTGAAAATTGGTACAGATCTTAAATCTTGAAAACAATTGTTCATATCAAAATTTTACAAGAATACAAAATTAAAGCTCAACATTTTTTATACAAAAAAGGATTCTTTCATCTTTTGCCTAGGATGAACTGTCCAAGAGTTAGATTAAAAAATATTTAATCAAAATAACAATTTATGAAAGAAATTTAAATTACTTAAAAAAATATATAATATTACGTATTTAATAATTAGTCTAACAGATTTTACTGTTTATAACAATTTAAATTTATCGTGGCAACGAAAAAAGTAAACTACCAATGATTTTTAAATAATTTTTGTCAACACTTTCCTACAAATTTTCATTTTTTTATTCACTACTCTTAACACTGTTACAGATAGAATAACGCGGTTTAAAATTTTGAATTCAGCATAAAACTTAATAAAATTGCCCAAAAACTAAATATTTGGAGTGATGAAGAAAGAAACATTTTTTTAATGTTTTTGAAAGAGAGGACAAATAACAACATAACAATTTTTAGATTTTGAGGTTACATATCCAGCATGAAATTAGCTCATATACCTCTCCCTTTCTGTCTGCATCATCTAGTATTTAATTAACTTTTTTTAGTCGATACGAATTTAAAGAAGTTTGAAAATAACTCAATCCTATTTTCAATCCGCTGGAATAATCCAATAAGATATTTCAAGTCATAACATATTTGAAGCCGCTTAAATTTTCGAGATAAACGTAGTCAATGATATAAACAAAGTAACGCAAGATTAAATTATGACCTCATAGTTGAATCGCACAGTCTATGTTGTACAACTTTTGCTTATTCAATAACTAGAATAAAATATTTAGTTTTTGTAAAAGTAGTTAAAGACAGGCGCCGCCTATGGGGAGAAAGGGAGCGTAGGCCCCCCTGTCAAAATATAGAGGGGATGAAACTAAGTTTTAGCCCCTCTTCTAAAGTAAATATTTTTATCAATTTTACTTCGATCTCATTAATTTAAAAATATTTCAATCACTGGTCAAGTTTCATTTGGAACTTATTCGATGGTAGATGGCCACTAAACCCACAATTTTCATTTTAAAAATTAATGCAATCCCTGTGACAAGTTGTCCCTGATAACTGAATTTAAGTAAAAACAGAGTATCAATAATTATTGTAATCAATATTTGTGGATTTCAGTCAATCGAATTAAGAGAAATTAGTAAAAAATAGTGAAAGCATATGCTTAATAATGAATATTAATAAAGAAATAAAATGATATAATTGAAATGCTTCGGAAATAAGGAGGTTTTTGTTTTAGCAGCTCGTCACTCATATGAAATCCAAATATATTATTTTGATTGGCGACTCAAAAACCACATATAAATATATAACGAATACCGAGTTAGGGGCGGAACCTATTACCAATGCAACTAGAGAAATTCAAATAGCGGAGGCGTGGCTATCAGTCCAGTAGTGCAATTCTCAAACAGTTTTTATTTGAATATAAATATTTTGCAGTAAACTTAATAATTTAAATACATTCCCAATTATAAATCATGTCGACTTGTACAGTATAATAATATTCATTTATTTTTTATAAATATAATTTAGAAATAGCATATATTTCAAGAACATTTAGGTCCACGAAGAAAATAGTTTGATATATAACTTATATAGGTGACGTCACACCTATATTTTCAAATTTCGGAGGACTATAACTCGCTTATTAATAGGAATTTTTCATCGGATTTTCACCGACAGTCTTAGTTTTACTTATACGTTCAGATGACATTATATAAAAAAAATGTTAAGCATTGTTTTAGAATATTTTTTTTATAAACTAAACGGATTTAACATATCGAGATAAAATTCACGAAATTAGCTGTAGCGTTAAAATACACATACCTACCTATGCACATAAAGTTAGGAAGTTATCATGTCACTTAAAGCAAATCGAAATGGTGACGGCAATATTCAACTTCTGTTTTGTAATTTCGTTTCGATACGGTGCTAATTTGAATTTGGAAATTCACGATAATGAAACTATCTGCATTACAAAACGATCTACATTATTCGAAACCGAAGAAATATTTCCAGTCTGCGAGACATCATCGCCGTCGTTTCGTAGTTGTGACTGCTGTCAAGTCAGATTAAAATGAAAACATTTAGCATACGTGGTATATGCAGAGTGCAACATAATATTGCTATTAGAAGACGACGGGTAAAATGCATGTAAACAAACCGTATTAACTGTCGCCGAGCATTCTGTGCAATGACGGAGCGCGACATGAATATTTCCGATGATGTGACATTAATGTTTCATTAAACATTGCGAGTACGAGCGCAGATATGCGCCGACGAGCTAATCTACAGATGCATTCTACTTCACATAGCATTAGCATACGACTATGACTATGAGATTGTCAAAATTATTCTTCCTTTCATATCTATTCAACTATTTATAGACTCATGAAGAATGTTATTTTACCGTGTCAGATAGACGACGGATTCACAAATAAAAATCTGTATTATGTTTTACTTCTCATGATATTTAATCATTGTAATCAAATGTAAATATTCGCGCTTCCAGATTAACAAGTTATTGATAGTAAACAAAAAGCTAAATATTGTGAACTCCAAACTATAGTATAAAATTTGGGTGTTTTAGGTTGATATCACAAACATAGTAACCAATAAGACATTACCTACAATGACGTATCAATATCTTGTACCTTTACCATGGAGGTTAATGTCAATTTTAAAGTCAAAAATCATATAAAATTTATAAAACAAACTATCAATATGGGAAAAAATTGTGTTGATATATGCGAAAGACTAAAAAACGTTAAATTTAATTAGTGAGTGTATGGGATGAAATAGCAGGACTGTAGTCTAAATCTTTTACTATTTAGTCTGAGGCCAACGTTTCGCTGCCACCTACAGCTTCATCAGGGCAAAAATCTAAGCGCGTAAAGCTGTGTCCGATATTGCATTTTTATCATCCTAATATATAAATCTTAATGCCCTAAATGACGTCATTATTTAGGATTTTAGGAATTAGATTTTAGGTGTCGTAGGAGCACACTATGCCTTGAAGTTGACGCGCACTAATTAAACAAATCTTGTTCGTTGCTATAATTTGTACAAAATGTCAAATTTACGTTTAAAGAATAGTTGCGTTTAACTTCTTTATGAAATATAGATAATATTAACATTTAATCTGGAGCACAAATTAAATCGAATTGTATAATTAGTTTTGTTGTTATCAGTATTCACATACAAACCAATAGATATCATTAGTGTGCCTTTCGAAGTTGTATTAATGTGCAGTAGACCTAAATCCTAAATACTAAATGCCAAAATGCAACATCGGACACAACCTTAGTGTGTTTAAAATATGATGGTGTGAGAATAGAAAACATTTGACATAAAAGTAATGTAAAATTACGTTTGTGAACACAATTAAATTAAAATTTAATGTAATAACGCATAAATAATTTTTATGTGTGAATACAGATAAACACTATTTTTATATAATGTAACTACCCGGGAAGAAAACATTTAAATGCAAATATTTTATTCAGGTCATATTCAATCTGTTCCCGGGTCCATCCAAAATTCGAAAATTTTCAAGTAAAGTATGACGACGCATGTACACAAAACATCCTTCTTTTATAGATTTTTGTTCCATTATGCTTTTTACCTTCGTCATAGCTTTAGGTAAGGAAGGTATTATTTTTGGAAAAAAAAATCGACGGTGAGTTTTTAATGAATAAGCATGTTTTAGAGCCCCTAGATTTTACTATTTTTGCGATGATGTATATATATATATATATATATATATATATATATATATATATGTGTGTGTGTGTGTGTGTGTGTGTGTGTGTGTGTGTGCGCGCATGTATGTGTGCATGTGTGTGTGACGGTTTTTTTCTTCGACGATAACTCCACACAAAAATTATAATTCTTTTGTATTCCTCTTCTTTACATCCATATGAAGAGCTGATTAGACTTTGGTTATAATTGGTCGACCGGAAGTACCCTCATTTGAAGATTTTAACAGTTTTCCTTAAAACAAAAAACTCTCTTAAATATCATTTTTTCATACATTTAATGTTATTATAAATATTAAAGAATATTTTATTCGCTATACGATTTGATTACATATTATATTTCATATTCAATGAATATTACGTTAAAAAATGATAAAGAAATAGATATTAATTTTAAAAAAATTGATAGATAGATGTCAATGTCAAGTGCAAATAGAGAATCAATTGTAAGAAACTTTCTGTATGGAATTAGTACAAAATACGTAGAATTGAGGGCAGGTAATATACTAGAAATATAGAATCTTTTCGCAAGAAACTATCTGTATGGAAATTATATAAAATACATAGAACTGAGGCAGGCACCGGACAGCTAAATGAATGTGCCAAAACACTATCATAGTTCCAGGAAGCAAACTGTAGAGGCGTGGCAGTGCTTAAATTTTAAGAAAATGGATTAAGTCACCTTTGAGTTCAAAACATTTTGCATTATTTTGAATTGTAATGTCACATAAGTCATCATACATGTCATTTAACATACTCTTTAACATCTTTAATTATTTGGTAATTCAATTTGTAATAGTTTATAGTTTTAGTTATAGTACCAGTAGTGATTTATTTCGTGATTTCTCCAGTTTTAAAGTGTATAAACTGTGTTTATTTTTTGACGTAATATAGAATTGAAATTCTATAAGTTGATGATCATTCGTTGTACTGTTTGATATAAAGTGCAGTGCAAAGAAGCAAATAGACGTTTACTTTTATATTTAATGATGAAATGTACCATTTCCAATATCCTTTTATCTTACATATAAACAAATATTAAAATAGAAGTGTATGTCTATCTGACAAGTAATTTTAAATTTATTTAGAAATGAATTTGTAGCTGTTTTGTGATTATTTAAAATATATGTATGTTCTTATATTCAATTTTCTTATCTTTTATTTTAAAAATTCAAAATTTCAATTTATCTATACATGACATGTCTCCTATGTCACAAACTACCAAGCCGACCAAGCCATCACAGTGTGCTTTAGTTCATGGAAGCAATCTGTAGATGTCACTATTTTGTATTTCGAAAAATACATTAACTGTCCTATCTGTAGTTGAGGTGATCCGTGAACTGAGGGAAGGTAATATGCTGGCCACATCAGATTTTTTGTCAATAACTTTACTCAATGTCTGTAGAAACTATAAAACACTTTTAATTTGAACTTTAAGTGGTGCATGTAGACAAATGTTGCAGTAACTTGACAGAATAAACTATAATTTTTATTAGGCTAACCAAGTTAATTATGGTTAGGTAACCGGATAGTAACTTGAAATTACCAATTGCATATGAACTATGACGAATTATAAATATAATGAAACTTAAAATAAAAATTCTTATATTTCTTTTTTATTTTTATGGGCATAATGGGTATATATGCAACTAATATTTGCTATTAATATCAAATGACATCTATACAGAAGTTTTATTAAACGTGAATAATTCCAATATCCAATAAATTATGCAATTTCCAGTTTTAGATTTTTAACAACATATTTAAAAAATAAAAACTTGGACAGTTTTATTAAATAAACAAACCAGATTTCTAGTGAAGGTTAGTGAAGTTTCTGTCAAATTTGAGTAAACACTTCTCATTATAAAGAAAAGATAAGTATTAGGCATTTACGAAAATTGTACCGGTAGATACCACATCTACCGATTGCGTTCGAAAACACGAGTGGTTACTAGTTATCGTGTTCGAAAATTGTACCATATCTACAAGATCCATCTACCGGATCCATAATTTGTGGATCGAGTAATTCAGCCGGTAAATGCGGTAAATGAAGAATCTAACCTCAAAAATGGTAGTGATACCAAGCGAAGCGCGCGCGTTAAAAGTAAAAATGTGTTCAATGTGGAAATCGGAAGTAGGATCGTGCTCAGTTTGTTAACTACGTCAAATTTCAAATTTGTTTCGAACGTTAAATTTTTTTCATAGGTTAGAAATCTACCCTGTTTACCACTTGCGTTCTTAAAATATCGATTCCGGTAGCTGTAACCTGGTAAACAGCTGTTTACCGATATATACCGGTAACAGTTCACCGGTAGAATTTTCGTAAATGTCTATTGTCTTTATTTACATTCTTTCGATGATGTCTGTTTTTGCGAAGAGCTTGTTTAATTTTTGGTAATAATCCCTTGTTGGTGTCTCTGTTTCTTAAAATTCTTAACAAGTTCCCCTTTTTAATTAGCACCTTATCCGCGATGCTCAGGAATTCAATTTAAACTTCCTGTATTGATTCGTACCCGGTAATGTCTTGTGTCTTGGTGTCCGTTCGAATAGTTCGCAATGGTTTGCAAATCCGATGCAATTGGCTGCGCAATCAAGTAGAGAAATTTCCTTTCTACTGGAAGATACAAGACGTTGGAATAATGAATCAAACCCAGTGTAAACATCTTAACACGGATGAGAACAAGTATAAGATAAAGCTGTTGGATCAAGTTGCAATGTATGTAAAAGTAATATTATTTATAGTGACTTTAATGGGAATGTAACCTTTCGACTCGAGCAGGAAATGTAATCAGGGTTTAATAGTTTACGTCGTTCAGGTACGTAGTTTATTTGCAAGTTTTTATATATCACCTTGTGAGTACCATTAACGTATATATTTTTTCTACTCCCACTTGAAAAAGTTATCATTTCTTCACAATCTGCAGAATGGATATGTAGGCAATACTAGTTAACTGAACGGATATAATTTCATATCCATTCTAGGATGGATATGAAATCCAGGAATCACTAATCTCGAAGTCGTGTAACTCAGGCAACTGTCTATTCATTTATTACAAGTTTAAGAAGACGAACGATACAAATTTCATATTTGACATTTCAATGTTGTCATTTAGATGGAAATATTTTCGGTATAAAAAAAGATTTGAATAATTTAATAACAATTAACTGAATAATATTATAAATTAATTGTAAGTATTGAAAAAGAACGTATAAAAAATAGAACGGTATGAAATATCGCATTGCCAAGTCAAGGCTATCCTTTAGATTTGGCAATAAAAAATCGTAAGTAGTATGTAAAAGTATTGTATACTTATAAAATAAAATATTATTTTAATAACAAATGTCATTAAGAAAGCATAGGAAAACAAGTACATAAAATGATATTCATTAATAATGTTTAATAAAATTTCAAATTTCTATAGTTCACATTTTTTTTCTTTTCGTTAGTCGTAGAAAAAGTATGCCGTACAACTCGAGTGGAATGTCCATATCCACTCTTGTTTTACAAACTACTATTATTATAAGCATTATCATGAATCTGCAGTTGCAGATGTCATTATAGCTTGTAATCGTTATCGATTTTGCTAATCTATTAGAGAAGTGACGGAACATTATAGCTCCAGAGCAAAACAAAAGAAAAATAAAAAAGGAAAGATTTTAGCTGTTTAGAAATCTGTTTTGGCACTATTCTTCTTAGTTGTGTTTTTCTTTTCAAGTTTTTGTCTATTATTTATAAAATTACTTTCATTCGATTTCTCCGTTTTTTCTATTTTTCACATAATAAATTTTGTTGGTTTACCGTAATACAGTTACAATTCAATCACCGTAATATTTTTCAGGTAGAACCCGTAGTCGGTCACAAGTCATATTTACGATAGTTTACTAAAAAATATTTGTAATTCTTATAAAACACCACAATATAGAAGTCAGATATTTTTTCCCTCAAATTGCGGTAATTACAAGAGAAAAATATCGGCTGGTAGCACGAGCGTGGTTCTAACACCAGTGTTAGCTAAAACCAAGGCAACGACTTGGCACATACTTCAGGGTTGTTAACAAAATCAGTATTGCCAATGAATTGATTAAGCCGAAAATGTACTGACAGTCTTATTCAATAAATTTGGCATCATTATTTTAAATTGTTTATCCTACAAACAAGTCTAGAAACAAATCATATTGAACAATTTTTAACAACCCTGATGTATGTGTCAAGTTGTTGCCTTGGTTCTAGCAAACACCGGTACGCTTGTGCTACCAGCCATCGTTTTTATCCTCCGTTACCTTTAGGTAAGGAAGGTATTGTCCTTGGTCGAAAAACTTGGTGGTTTTTAGTGAATAAGCACGTTTTAAGGTCTCTAGATTACGATTTTACTATTTTTACGATGTTGTGTGTGTGTGTGTGTGTGTGTGTGTGTGTGTGTGTGTGTGTGTGTGTGTGTGTGTGTGTGTGTGTGTGTATGTGCGTGCGTGCGGGGGTGCAATTCCAAAAATTATAATTCTTTAGTATTCCTCTTCGTTACATCCATATGAAGAGCTGATTAGATTTTGGTTATAATTGGTCAACCGGAAGTATCCTCATTTAAAGATTTTAACAGTTTTTCTTGAAAAACGATGTTAAATATCATTTTTTCACGTTTAATGTTATTATAAATATTAAAAAACATTCCCTATACGATTTGAATGCATTTTATACTTCGTATTAAATCTATATAGAGTTATAAAATTATAAACAAATTAAATTTCATAAATTTGCCAACTATGCTAGAGACAGCTACTATTATTATGTTCCGTAAGTCAACCAAAAAACCGTTATCTTGATTCCGGATACACCATGATTCCTGAATATTTTCATCTATTCCGGGACAGATTGATATTTAAATCATATGACATTTAAAATTGACACAACCTAATAAAAATAAAAGTTAACCAAATGAATAATAATGTTGAATAATGCCAATAAAAATAACACAATCAAAAATATATCAAATATAAATAATGTTTTCATACTTACATCTATAATAATAATTAGTAATACCAGTAAAAATGTGGTTTAGAAAGTTGACATTGACGGATATTGTTTGATTTTGTTATGATGGTGGTGGGGGTAAAAATACCAGAGAAACCAGGATAATTTCGTGGTTGCCGTATGGTCCGATTTTTTACCAACCTTTTTCAGGAACCGCGTTCCAAATAGAAACCGGTAAATAATTTCAGGATTTACGACACACAAAACCGTAAATCTGGTCGAACTGGTTGCGTTACGGAACATACTATTAATCAAGAAAATTCTGATTGAAAAGTGCAAATGACATATTCGTAGTACATTTGTGTAATAATTTTACTCGAAATATAGGATCTTTTGCTCGAAACTTTCTGTATGGAATTTGTATAAAATACATACAACTGCCGAAAGGTAATGTACAAGAAATTTATAATCTTTTGCAAGGAACTTTCTTTATGGAATTTGTAGAAAAAACATAGAACCGTGCATAGAACTGATGGAAGATAATGTGCTGGCCACATCAGATTTTTTTAACTTGTTTCTGGAATAGGCATACTTTGATAGATTTTCCAAAATGGTATATTATGCCATTGTGATTATTTTTTCTTGTCGCGTATTTAAAGTTACAAACGAAAACAGAAAGGACATGCGTGAAATTTAAATAAATATTTTAACACGGGTTCCCATTACGTCTAGTGCCGATTTACTTCTATTATCTATTCAGATATTTCGCGGAGAGATCACCAGAAGATTAACTTTAGTGCTATTTGAAAATTGGAAATAATTTATAAGTTTCATGTTTGACTTAATTGATGGAATTTGTATCGTTATGAGAATTTATTACAAGAATTTTTTGTTAGAAAGAATGGTGGATAAGGGTTATTATTACATATTCGTCATTTCTGAATTTGTTTCTTGATGTGTCCTAATGAATACTTAAGAATATATTTGTTTTTTCGCAATTATAAAACAATTACCATGCGTATGAATATTGTATATGTGCTAGGGTGAATGTGAGTGTTCCTGCATTAAGTTGTACGTTCGACGTTAGATTCGGCGTATCATGAGCGTTCGTTACCGCAACCGCATTTCCATATTAAAGTGTTGTTTCCAGGCAGCCCAAGCCGAACTATTACCTCTTAGTAAACGGCAACGACGCGCGGAAATGTCGCAAGGCATGAAAATTCGCCATTAGTAGGAAAGTGGGGCCCTGTACGACACTTGATTAAAGCCGCTGCATCGAGCCCAACATTTACATCGCTGGATACATTCTAGCTAGCCAACGCCACTTGTCACGTATACAATTTGTATCCGTCCTGTCATTTGTCAGCCTTTATTTATACCCCGTATTTTTGAACTCCGAACGGATAACGTATCTCGATGACCTCATTCAATATTAATTTTTACTGATAACCATGATTAATACCCAGGATATTTCCAAATTTTTGATGGCATATGTAGTCCTTTTATCGTGACAGCTACAAAATGAGAGAAATATTACCCCAGATCCTACACATCAAGATTTTTTAAATGGTCATTACAATGTATCAAACAGCACTTGGATTTGAAGGGTGCTTTGCTTCCATCGATTTTTTACCACTTGCAAAATAGTTTCTTTGTCATAATGTTAATATTTTTCAAATTTTCATTATTTCTGTCTCATGTTGTCCTTTTATAGTGTATGCAAATATCTTCAGAGGTGGGCAGTAGCACGTTACATGTAATTATGTAAGTTCATTACATTTTAATATAATAAGTAATTTTATAATGCTATATATCTTAGTAATTTGTAATGTACTGCACTACTTTTTCAAAGTAATTTGTAATTCATTGTACATTACAATTACTAGAAATACGCATTTTTTTAAAAATTTGTGGTAAATAACATCAGAATCATTGAATTTTATATTTACAAACTTACACATTACATACCGGGTGTTTTAGGCCGACCGACACATGGGAGATTAACATGTGAAATCAGTTAATCGTGAATAGTAACTCCCCAGTATGAAATATTAAGTTAAAAATTCATGTATTTATTGAGGGATACTAAATCTATGGATTACAGTCCAAATTTAGCAAATTTAAATGTATATCAGAAAAAAAAATGAAGAAAATTTGTACAATTTGCAGGATTGTTATTCATATCCCGGAAAAAATGGTTACCATGTAACAGTTTGAATAGCATAGTAGTAGCGTTTGCGCTTGACAATAAACTAAACTCGAAGATACTGGGTTCGGAACCAGCCAGCAACAAAATTTAATTTTTATTATTATTAATAATATGTTTTTAATCTTTTATTGACCTTTAATAAAATATTATGTAAAGCATAAATTCTACGCATTTTGTAAAATCTAAATCACATTGATGACAACATACTGTTAAATAATTACAAATAAATATTTACAATAAAAAATAACGTATCCATTTTATTAAATTTCAACGAAAAATTAAAAACATTAACAATAAAAATTATTTTTAAAAGTAAAAATTAGAAATTAAATTTTGCTGGTGGCTGGTTCCGAGCCCAGACTCTCAGACTTTTCTTTATTACAAAATCGTTACCAAGCGCACACGTTACCACTATGCTATTTAAGCTGTTACTTGGTAACCATTTTTCCGGGATACGAATAACAATTTTGGAAATTCTACAAATTCTCTCATTTTTTTCTGATAGGATACATTTAAATTTACTAATTTGGACTATAATCTATAGAATTAGTATCTCCCAATAAGTACACGAATTATCAACTTAATATCTTACACTGGGGAGATACTATTCACAATTAACTGATTTCACATGTTAACCACATATGTGTCCGTCGGCCTAAGACAACCGGTATACTATCATCATATTGAAGCAACTAGCAACTAGTTGTTAGTTTTTAAAACAGTAGTATTTTTTTGTTTTAATACTTTAATTACACATTTTATTAATATGAAACTCGTAAGCAGTTCCATTCCAAATTCCATTTAAATGTAATGTGTAATGTCATAACAAATAAATTGTAATAGTAATTACATAACTTTTTTGTACATCTGGACGCGAAGTAAGTATTTCGCAGCCGCAATACAGGCCGCGAAACTGGATTTCGCAACTGTTATGGTAATGGTCGCGAAATGAATTTCCCGGCAGTTGTCATGGTAGCGGCCGCGAAATTAGGTAAACAATCACTTTGACACCTGAATATTACATTATGGGTTTGTTTATCAAATGTCAGTCCCATAGCCACCTTGAAAGCTAACTTTCTATTTACAATGAAACTGTTTAAAATTAAGAAAATGTAATTACATATTTTTTACGGTTCCACAAAAAAAATTCTACAGTCTATATACAAAGCAGCCATTTGCGCTCTTTTTTGTTAACGCAAAATGTCACTTTGCCGCTCATGCGCGACAAAATAGAAAAACGCTCGCTGTCCAAATTTCCAACTATACAATGTTGGGAAATGTCACTTGTCTACATTCTTAATAAAAATGTTTAGTCAGGAACTAATGACACTGTAATTACACATTTACCACCTTCACAAGTCAATCTGACATATAACTGCTCTATCGGTATATTACATAACCAAACAAAATGCCACACTGCTGTGAAAATAAAATATGGCATTTATTTACAAAAATGAAAGTAAAATGCTTAGATTAGATTGAAGCTATAGCTCAAGAAGAACGGACAGTAACGATAATTTAAAATTAAATATAAAATAAATTGTTGTGCTGCCCCTTGCAAAAGTTTGGCGTGAACGCTCCTAGTGGACATCTACTTTTCTACTGCACTAGTGTAATGTACTTGAAACAAATAAATTATACAAAACTTATAATATTCATTACAAAATTGGCATTAATTTTTTTGTAAAATCGAAAGCCAAAACAATATCTTTAAGTCATATTTGAATACGTTCCTATCTTCACTGCAAAACTATTGAGTAGTACTGTAAGTATAAAGTGTACATTTTATTATTTTTCTTTGTGGTGGAGGACTGTAGAAAAAATCTTTTGTGTGTTTCGAGAGCAAATGAACATTGTCGATTTCGAGAGAATGCCGCGCTCCTACGTCGCGCGTCTACAACCTCTCAATCGACAATGTCCGATTTTGCGCTCTTAATACACAAATAGCTATTGTCGAGCCGCGAGCGGCCTCGGCGACAATTTTTCTCTCGGTTCGGTAAAGAGTGATTTCGCAGCCTTGATATACAAATTATTATTATTTCAGTTTGAAAATTATGCTGGACCTTTTTCTTAAAAAGAATGTAGCTAACGGTAATGCAATTACATTCTGCAAGTAATGTACCCAGCTCTGCATATATTTTTAATAATATGCCGTGATAGACTAAACGCAACAAAAAATTTGAACTATTAAAATGTTTAATAATCTACGAAAGATACCGTTTTACTATTATTTCCCTTAAAAATTACTAAAATTACAGTATCTACTATATCATAAATACATAGATATTAAACGAGCTAAATGTGAACCCGGAATTCCTATTTGTAGAAGGTTGTCAATGAGGCGAGTAATGGCTTTATGTACTTAAAGAATTACTCTTTGTCTGCAAAATTAGAAAGACAATTCCTAAACCGCACAGTATCTCTTCTCTGTTGGTTGTGGACAGGGCACGTTAGTTGTGGGGAGTCCACGTGCAGTACATGCTATTCATTACACAGGGAGATTGCCGAGTAGACAATGTGCGAGTTGCCAAGCTGCCGCTCAAACTTGCCCCGATAAACGCAATTAATATCACCGGCACAGCAGGGTGCAACTGTGCTAGACGTCGTTCTACCAAACACCAAGGAGAAGACTGTACATTTGCTGCAGAAAAGAATAGAAAAATAGTGGAGGTGTATGCTACATTCATTATATACTGTGAACAAGGTATTCATGTTCCATATATTTCATATGAAATATTGTATAAATAATTTTATTGGATTTTGTGGGTTTAAGAGTTTGTCCGTGGCTCGTTTTAAAAATATGGATACACCTTCTAATTTGTAAAATCTGTGTATTCCATTTGTTTCTTTTATACAATTTTTGATGAAATTTTAAAAAATCTGATGTGGCCAGCACATTACCTTCCGTCAGTTCTATGTATTTTGTACAAATTTCATACAGAAAGTTCCTTGCTAAAGATTATATTTCTTGTACTTTACCTTCCAGCAGTTGCATGTATTTTATGCAAATTCCATATAGAAAATTTATAGCAAAAGATCCTATATATCCAGTAAAATTATAAGACAAGCACACTATGTCAATTTTACTTAACACTGACATCTTTCAATCAAAATTTTCTTAATATAGTAGCTGTTTGCATAGTTATGGCTACTTTATGAAATTTAATTTCTTTATAATTTTTTGACTCTATATCCATTTAATATTATGTATAAAATGCAGTCAAATCGTATAGAGAATAAAATATTCTTTAATATTTATAATAACATTAAATGTGAAAAAATTATATTTAACATAGTTTTTTCAAGAAAAACTGTTAAAATTTTCAAATGAGGGTACTTCCGGTTGTCCAATTCTAACCAAAATCTAATCAGCTCTTCACGTGGATGTAACGAAGAGAAACACGAAAGAATTATAATATAATACACACACACACACATCATCGTAAAAATAGTAAAATCGTATTCTAGGGACCCTAAAACGTGCTTATTCATCAAAAACTCACCACCGAATTTTTTGACCAAAGACAATACCTTCCTTACCTGACGGAAGGTAAAAAATTAACATTTTTTTTGCTTCCTTTAAACCAGCGTTTCTTAACCTATGGGTCGCGACACAAATTTGGATCGCGAAGGGGTTTGAGTGGGTCGTATAAACTATTCAGAATTTTATAATTTTAATTACTAAATATCAATCATGTTTTTTTAAAACTTATATAAAATTTCACTAAAATGTTACTAATGTTACCAATACAATGTAGAATTATTGTTAATGCTAATAACACTAAAGAGACTTTACCTTTATTATCTACCTGTCTTATCGAATCTGGTTTTTGTGCTCTTGTAATTACTAAAACTAAGGTTTTAGGAACTGCCGCGATTTGAAGAACATTAAAAATTTTAACGAAATGCATTTTCAATCATGTTCGAAATTCAAATTGGACAAATATGGAGAGTTAATATTTATGTTTCGGACATGTGACCAGACAGCATTAAAACTGTATCAAATTCATGTACCAAATTGTAACAATTTTCATTTCATTTGAAATTGTTGATCTTATTATGGTGTTAAAGTTATGTTATTTTGCTTATAAATAACTTATTTGGTTGTTATATATTATACTTCGTTTCATGTAAGAAAATAGTGATGGGAAGATAGTTGCAGTTAGAAATTGTTGTTTGATTAGATAATATCGGGACATTCTCCAATCAAAAAACAAGATCAAACTGCACTTATCTTCACATCACTATTTTCTTACGTGAAACGAAGTATTGTACATATTTATTTTCTTATTTTCATAAATAGATTATTGTTTTTAATCAAGCGTGTTTTTATTTTTTAAATAATTTTTTATAGTGGGTCGCGAAACCAATATAATAGATAAATTTGAAAAGGTTAAGAAACGCTGCTTTAAACCCTGCCGAATTTATGTGAAATAAAATGAAGAGAAGTTTTAGAATATACATCGATCAATTGTAACACAGTCGGAAAAATGCCACTGTGGTCAAACAGGCGACATTAACCACTGCGATAGATTCCCCTAGCAGTCAACATAGCATATTTAACGCTAAATCTCAAGAATCGATTATATCGCTCATCATTTACTTAATAATAATAAATAATGATATATCATCACGACATATTACCCATTGCTGGGTGTGCCAATTTGCTTTGTACGCAGATATTGGTAATGATGATGACATATTTGTACCGTGCTGGCGTTTACTAGGCGTCACCTCACGGGCTCTTATTGCTATTAAAATTATTAAAAATCGAAATATTTAGCGTCGATGGGGATCGAAGTCGGTTCCCTAGATTCACGACCAGACCGCTGCCACGAGACCCCATAAATATTGTATTTATATTATATTTCTAAATGTCAAATAGACCTATAAACAAAAACAAAATAAAGAAACTATGGTGAGAGTATCCTCCGAGGACACAAAGCCCATCATGCTTACTAAAAAAAAAGTCTGTGAAACCACAATCAAAACAAACAAATTTTGTTTAAAAAAACATTTATTTTGAATATAAAAAAATTTAGTTGCATTATATTGCCTTTTCCGTAATTATCACTATCAGGCGTATCTTTATTTTTAGACGATATTATTACTTACTTATTAAAGGCTGCAATACTTCTTGACTGGAAAGTGATTGTAAACAAGAAATTACTAGATATCAGTCAATAATAAATTTATTTTCCTCCTCTACCGGTTTTGACACCTCATGTGTCTTCTTCAGGAGCTACATCAATTCGTATCAATAAATTTATTTTCTAAATAATAATAAATTAAATTTTCATTTAATCTGATATTTCTTTAGACATATTTGGTCGTTGAAGTTACAAAAAGAATTTCAGTGCAGAAAATGCCCATTTCAGACTAACTTGTGTACCTATAACTTCTGACTCAATTTGTGCAACGTTACAGAATGTAACAATATTTATTCCTGTCAAAAATAATTAGCAGTATTTGAAAGTCTTTGGATCTTCATAATTTTCAAAAACTGTGTACTTGCAAGTTGGGTTTATTTTAATTTTAATATTTCTGCTTGGGCTTTTTCATTATCTTTCACGGGTTTTCTAATAAATTTTCCTCATCTTCAAATAATGAAATAAAATAATAAAAATGTAGGTTTTGTTTAAAGGTAATTATTTCAGTACAAAAGTAATCCTATTTGTTACTATATGACACATGCAGAAGTAAAAACATGTTCAGTGAATTCAAATTTTTGAACCCGAAAATATTGGGTTCAGTTCCGGTTCGGGTTCATATTGGCCAAATTTACTATGGTCCGGGATTCTGGTTCTTAAATATCGCTTCGTTGCCCTGTATATTTATTAAATTAGTATTTACCTAATGTTTATTAGGTTAAAAAATATTACAGCACGCTGCGTTTTATAATTATCTATTTATAAAAACCTTTTCGATGATCGATTTCGGCTATGGATGGCCATCTTTGGATCGAAGCGTCAAAGCATTAAAATAAGATTAGTTGAAAAATTGATGAATTTTGAACTAATTGTCGAACCATGACAACATTATATTAATGCTTTGACGCTTCGATCCGAAGATGGCCATCCATAGCCGAAAAATATAAAATATTAGCTAATAACTAAATAATTACCAAGATTTTCAATATTAAAGTATGTAAATATTTCAGCCTATATATACCATAATAAAAATTAATTTTACAATTTTATAAATTTAAAAATAATAATAATAATTTATACCAAATTTAGTAAATTTAAATGTTTACAGTACCATTAACATGCAATTATTTTGTAAAAAAACAATAATATTAATTAAAATATAATTACCATATGTATATTTACATATTTTATAAATATAATATTAATTAATTAGAATAATAAATTGTAAATCTCAATATTGCCCCATAAAACGAAAAAATCCAATAAAACCCAGATAAGTTCATCAGAACTCATTGGGCCGATTTTGTTAGACAAAAAACTCAAGGTATTCGCTAGTCCTGCTTTAAGCAGAAAGTTAAGTGTCAATAAGATTTATTTAATTAAAACATGGGCTTGGATTCATACTACATATTTCACTAACAATCAACAAAACTAAAAAAATATAAATGTTCTACCTTTTTGAAAAAATGCACTGTGAAATTTCATTAGCAAACTTTTCATTAACTATTTAAAAAATATGGTTAATATTTATTTCTATTATATGCTGTTATTGTGGTAAATATTTAACTTGTTATTAAATAGCCAATGTTTGCTTTTATATGAATATGAAATTACTAATGCCATTACTGCTCATGAATAATACAGACAAGTTGTTCACAGTGTGTTCCCATTATTTTCACAATCAAGTTAATATTTAATGCTTTTACTTCACATAAAATGTCATTATCAATGTCTTCATAAAGCGAGAGGAGCAATTAAAAATTACTGGTCTAATTAGTTATGCAAAATGTGGCGATTAAGCAAATTTTATAGGCCAATAATAACTCTAATAAAATCTAGAACAAATTTATAGCTATAATTATTATTTTAAACGCGTTTTTAATATATATTTTAATCAAATAAATTTCATATTAGTTCTTCCCCGTGAAATTGACTTGCAAACTACTTTAGATTATAAAACTTATTCCATTATATTCACAATCAATTCCATCTCCAAGTTATTAAGAAACGCATTACGAGAACAAGATCTGCCTGTTTATAGCACATAAAATTAATTTGAAATTAATTTATCTTATACGTCTTACCTCAATCGAATAACAACTACGCGAATCCGTCCTTAAACTCTGTATCTTGTGTATCCTGAAGTCCAATTTTATGCAGATTTTAATTCAAAATGGCCTCCTCATGCGTAGGACGACAAATCCTCTTATCAGACACTCACACGACGGACGATGCAAAATAGAAGTGTCACAGGATATTTCCCAAAATACTCCTTAAAGCTGCCAGCTATTTTAAAGCGAAACATATAAAAATATTGTTACGGCTTTGCTTATCTTTCTTTTAATCTTTATTTAGCGTAGCAACTCTAGAGAAAGTATAAATACTTTTAAACAATACCTTTTTAACACGGAAAAGTAAATTGCAAATTTAGAGGATTGTAAACATTAAAAAAAACTTCTAACTCGGTATATAAGTTGACAATTATCAGTCATGCATTTTACAGTGAAATTCCAATAAGAAGATAGTATTTATATTTTTCCATGATATCCTCAAAGTACCGACTTCACTACTACTGGATATCTTCATAGAAAAAAATTATTGAAAATAAGTAAGAAATCGCATCCAGAAATAATATAATGATAACAGGTAGTCGGAAGGTGGATGAAAAGGAAAAGTTAAATGAAACAACTTATAGCAAACGTTTCGACTATTATTTAGTCTTCATCAGTGCATGGAAGTACAGTTAACAATATAAAATTAATATGATACATGTGTAGAAGAAATAAGATCATATTAATTTTATATTGTTGACTGTACTTCCATGCACTGATGAAGACTAAATAATAGTCGAAACGTTTGCTATGATAAGTTGTTTCATTTAACTTTTCCTTTTCAGCCACCTTCCGACTACCTGTTATCATTATTATTGAAAATGATTGACATTTCCAATTGAAAGCGAAATTGCAATAAAAAGACAATGTTGATATTTTTCCATGATATCCCCAAAATATCGACTTCACTACACTAGATATCATAGAAAAATTCATTGAAAATGGTTGGAATTTCTAATTTCCAATTGAAAGCGAAATTGCAATAAGAAGATAATGTTGATATTTTTCTATGATATCTTCAAAGTGCCGACTTCACTATTACTGGATATCTTCATAGAAAAATTTATTGAAAGTATAATAAGTCTATTTATTGAAGTTTACGGTTTATGGCACTATATTGTACCATTTTGGTTACGGCACATTACGAGCAACTTAAATTAAAATCACCAGTTAGAATGTTATGTGAAAATTTTAATACCCTGCCACATTACATTGACATCTTTTTTGGCTCGTTAATGAAGTTTAAGAACGCAGTATATTGTTACTATGAGTTATAATGCTTCAAATAATTATTTTGTTATATGTGTGCTAGGAAAACCAATATTATCTGACTTTATTTTGTTATTACATTCCTACTTGTGCTAATTAAGGTATTTGTTATTTCTTTTTTGTATAATCTACCTATAATTGGGATATTACATCCTGTAGGTCAGATTGATAGTAAATAAATAAATAAACTTCTAGCGCTACATATTTGAACCGAGGCCACACGAGAATACAGGCTTGAATGTTCAATTCGTGACGTCACAGCTATCCTCTTGCTATCAAGCCACGCCTCGAACGACAGCAGTGTAAGCACAAGAAATATACTGAATTTTAAACAAATAGGATTGTAAAATGTGATTTATAAAGATATACAACTCGTAAATAACTATTCAAATATTATATAATAACTATTTTATATACATAACTAAACAAATTATATAAGAAAAGAATTATAAATAGCCTAACTATATGAATAAACTTATGTTTTACTTTAAATTATTTATTGTTGTTTAAATAATACAAGAAATAATAAAAAAATAATATTGATAAATCTTTAGATCTGGAGCTAACTAATGAAAATAATATAGCATATAACATAATATGAAAATGATAATAATAAAACGCATATTTATGTATATTTAAAATAACTATTACTTTGGAACAAAATACATTTAGGTGCTCGCTAATTTATTTATTTATTTGTTGTTAAACTGCTTTTTACTACAAATTTGTTCTTTGCAGTTTTATCTATAATTATGTATTAAGTATTACTGAATATTCCTAAAAAAAATCATAACTTAATTTGATATTCTGTATGATATACATTGATGAATTTAGTCATGTTACCGTAATTGCTCCTGCACATTGACAAACAGCATTTTAAAACAATTTTTGCAATTTCCTTCAACGAAAAACAATCGAAATTTGACGTTCCGTACTGCACTGTGCCGTGCATTCACTCGCGCTGACTGCTGTAGCTCGACTGTTTTTAGAGGGTTAGACTAGCGCGCTGGCCTCATAGTTTGACGCATTGAGCAAGGATAAGCATTCAGGCCTGTATTCTCGTATGGCTTCGATTTGAATGTATTGCTAGGCGCCATCTGTCCCCGGTTCAATCAAGCAAAATCTGGCGTATATTTTCCACTACGTATGTAGAAAAAATGTAAATAAAATGTAAACTAAATATTTACGGATTACTAAGACCCTACCTTATTATACATCAAATTTATTAATATATGAAATAAACAGAAGAGTAAGAAAAGAATTAGATGTAAAGGAAGCTGTAGATTAAACAAAGAAATTGCCAGTTGACATGGTACGGGCATCTAGTAGACATGAATCGGGAAGACATTCAATTATATTTTTTTAAAAAGTATAACAGAAGTAGGATCGGGGAGCCAACGATCTACGGCATATATGGGAAAGAGAAAGAAAAAAAAACATGTTTGATAGTTAATTGTAAACTTATAAACCGAGTTCTATTTATGTGAACTAAATAAATACCAGATTTTTTTTTAAAGGATTTTATTTATTGTGGTTTTACAATGTGGACAAACAATTATTGTCCAATTTTAGATTAGTCTGTTATCTTGTTGTTCCCTTTTGATAATAGAAGCTTTACCCAATTTACTGTCCTGTAATTCAGATGAAATTTGTATGTTCCGATCATACTGTATACGTTCGTTGTAGGAAATCCACTTATCGGATTCCAAACAATGCGGATCGGCTTACTTCGATAGAAAAATGCTTGTAGGCTTCCCGAAAACCCTATTGGATTCCTCGATGTTAAATTAAGGCTATCGTGTACAATAAAAAAACAAAAAATATCAGACGGGCAAAAACTCTCATATAAATTAAATATTTAATGAATTTGTTATTACAGTTTATGAAAACTTTTTTACTTCACATGAAACAAAATATAACAATAGCATTTTTTGCTCAATCCTCCAGTAATTAATATACCATTAAATGTTTACTAGTAAAGAATTCATATATATATAACTACTATAAGTTAAAAAAAAATCAATGCCATTTTTACGTTTTAACGATATTTGCATATTCTTTTTACTTCCTTGTACGAAGGAAAGGAAGTATTGTAATCGCGAAAAATTTCGGTTTTCAGATTTCAACGGAAATATCCATTTTGACCATCCCTGAATCCATTTTGACTAATTTCGTCGTGACGTCTGTACATACGTACGTACGTATCTCACATAACTCAAAAACGGTAACCCGTAAAAAGTTGAAATTTTGAGACTGCTATAACATCTAGTTATGCATCTCCCCTTTTGGTCATTACATAATTTCCAGAAATGGTACTTTATTTGAAGCCTATAATAGATTTTAATGAAAAACTATTTTAAAATATAATCCAAAACTTTTCAAATTTGGTATATAAGACTTTTATGTCAATTGGAATAACATAGTAGATTTTGGTTAAAACAGGCTAACCTGAAGTTGTTAACAGTTTTTCTCGAATAAAATGGTTTCATTTTGATTTTAGAAATAAATGCTTCAAATAAGAGTTTTAGAGAATTAAATTCTGCGTCTAGCACATCAAGTATTATTAAATTAGCCCTTTGTATAAGCGAGATATGTAAATTTAAAACATAAACTTTTTGGTTTTTGTAATGAAGCTTGCTATGGATTAGGACAAAAAATAACAAAAAAATAGATGTTAATGTCAAATTACGCCAAACACGTGCAATTTTATAATTGGGTCTATACTTCATCTTCATATTGGTCTTGCGTACAAGGAAGTCGTGTGGTGTCCACATCAGATTTTTAAAAAATATGTGGCTATATCTGAGATACTGTGGTTACACTCAAAAAGCAGACAAGTTACATTTCGGCGATGTTCTATTTTCATAATTATTTGTTGATAGAAATATTAATTTTTATGTGGCAAAACGTATAGAATGTCCAAAATCACTTTAGAATATCTAAAATATTTTTATTAAATTGTTTCTATATACGACCTTTAGATATTATTTCCTGCACTTATTTTAGTTTTGTAAAAATATGGTTTTACTTTTGTTCTTTGAAATATTTATTTCTAAGATTAGCAATGTACACAGAGCCATATTTACTTGCTTTTTGCAGTGGTTAAATTGGGCGATAAAAATGTTGAATAAATATTTTAATAAACTTACCCTAAGCATGAATTTTAATTCTAAAATAAACGTAATCTCTCATGAGAGTACGTGGGCGTAATTTTTCAGTCGGTGGATCATTTATTACCGCTTTGCAGCTTTGCTTCTGCGTCAGGTTAAAATATTACGAATAATTTCGTTTTTTATTGCTTAATTACAGTGTTATACATTTATCACTGTACACAATTGACGATAAATGCAGGACGTTTATGTGAAGGCCCTGCGATCCATCAAGGCTTAGCGCAGGATTATCCATTACAAGAACAGATCTCCAAATAACAATAAGCAGACTCTTACAAATTAGACCTCAAGAGATGAATTTATTGTATTTTAAAAACATTATAAATGGTACTACAAAATAAATTGTTTTACTCTGCACACTTACCTTTGAAGAGATTTATAAATGAATTAGGGTTTAGCAAAACGAAAATTAATTATTAATAAATTACTCAAATTAATTGAAAGAGAATTTAACGAACAAGCTTTATCGGATTAATTGAACTGACACCCACAGTTTTTTAGGAGAATGCATTACAGAGGACACATTTTTGTAATGTATACATTAAAGGTACCGAAACTCTAAATCTGCAATATCCTTTTTTTAATAAAAAAATCTGGTGTGGCCATCACAATACCTCCCGCCATTTACAGCCCGAGTCACAAAAAAGATTAAGTTAATCCTTATTTTTGGATTAGCGAATATTACTCTAATTTTGACAATTTATTTCTTAAAATATAGTCTAATCTAATCCAAGTAACTACCTTTTTTTAAACCCCTTAACAGGATTAAATCCCAATTACAGAGTGGGTTCATATTCACACACATCCATGCCTTAGTGGGATTTGAACCCAGACCCGAAGGCACTCATGACATGAGCCGTTGCTCTAACCATTGAGCCACCGGAGCTGTAATAAAATGAAGATTAAATTTTAAATACCGGGATCGAATATAATTCACTAATCCAAAAATGAAGATTAGCTTAAACATTTTTTGAATCGGTAATTTTTATTAATCTAAATACATACCTACATATTTACTTATGCTAGAAACTGTATTGAATTCCTTTTTTATTGTTCTATTTACTTTTTTTCTTTTTAAAACGTTACTAATATTATTTTGAAATGATTAATTTTTTCAAAGAGACATTTATCTGTCAGTTACATACATTTGTATATCTACGGTTTGTTTGTTTAAAGCGTAGAGTAGGCTCTGGGATTTAAATTATAGATAATTTTATAAATTTATTCATAAAATATATAGAAAAAGTATGAATGCATATCTATAGCAAATTTAATAATCTTTAATTTTTATAATATCATTTAACACTACTCCTATATCAATTCATGTAAGTAAATCAAACAAATATATATATATATATTGAAATGATAATATAATAACTACCTGACTTTATTATCATTAGCTCTAAAGATTTTTGATCACAGTAAGTAATGGATATGTATTTTTATTCTTGTAACATTTATTGTGTATTACCATATTAATGGTAACGTAAGTCTGTTCTCTTTACTTATGACGGAGTGACGCTAACGTCACAACTTTCGCGCCAAAACAAAAAATACGGAATATCTATTTTTAAATTCTTCGCAACACATGAAAAATTCTGTAGGTACATTGCTGGCTAAAATGTAAGGTGAAAAATTGGGTAATATTTCAATTTTGGTTAAAGATAATGTTTATTCTTGCAAAAACGATCTCTAGATTTGATATATTAATATTTTTAAAGTATCAAAAAGAATCGAAATATTAGAAAAAATAGGACAAATTTGCCTCAAAAAATGAAATTTATTGTGCTCTGGACACCTCAAAGGTTTATAATCTTTTCAAAATAACACTAAATTCGTATTCTATGAGGTTTAAAATATAAATTAAGTTAATTCCAAATCTTAAAACCGTCTCAACAAAGTTTTATTTAAATATTTCTAAAATCACGCCTGTTACGAATTTTTATCAATTCTTCCAAAACATCAAAACTTTTATTTAGTTATGAATTCGACTGAAATTTACAGGAAACACAAAATCAACTGAAAATCATTTATTTATACTTAAAATATTTGATGGACAGCAAAAAAGTGTGGTTTTGACATTTTGCCAATGATATTCTTATGTAAACTTTGAAAATTAATTATAAAAAAATTGTAAAATATTTTGAATTTTATCAACTTCTACGGCACATCCTGAAGTTGAAGGTACATCTATACAAAATTTGGCATCGATATGTAAAATGGTGTAGGTTTGCCTGGCGGTTATTCTTTCACTTTATACAGGCTGTCTCACAACTCGCGCCCCAGTGCGAATGAGGAAACACGAGACTGCACTCGGATGTGTAATTTCGAAGAAAAAAAATCTAGCTTAAAAGATATTCGAGAAAAGACGTCTTAAAATTGACCAATCAGAGACCTACACCTTAACGTGTGTTTGCCGTAATTTTACGTTTGTAGGGTTTTATACAAATCAAATCTTCTTTAAAATGTGTGGGCGACTGTAGTATTCGAAAAATGTCAGTGTCTAATTAAATTTGACAAGGTGAATAAAAAAAAGGTAAATTCTTAGCATGTATTCAGCCGCTGACTACTTAGAAATGATTATAATTTTCGGAGAATGTGGACGTAACGCCAGAGAGGCAACACGAGTCTATTCGGAACGTTTTCCGGATAGAAATCTTGTGGATCATAAAGTGATATTGAGAGCCATCGCAAGGACGCATGAGACCGGTCAAGTTATGCCAGATCAAATGACAATAATATTTTCGTTCAACACATTTTACACAGCTGCTACAACACGTTGAACTGTACGATATAAATGATGATCTCGGATGACACCTTCGCTAACCTAAATTTGTTGACATTGAAAAGTCAATTCTAAAGTGTCAAAATTACTGTAAAAAAACAAATTTTATAACTCACTAGTAGTATTTTTAATACCTAGCAACCAGTTTTATTTTGTAATAATATCATCACACCTCAAGATATCCTTCCGGGATTGGTGGATTAAAAAGTCTTGTAACTCCGTTATGCAAGCAACCGCAAATTATTTTCTTCTATTTGTTGGCAACCTATTGTCGTCGGCAAGTGTCAGTTTCGTCTGGAGCGCTAGTTGTGAGATATCCTGTATATAAGATTTTCAAAAGAAATTACAATGTGTTGCAAAAAAAATTAACATATTTTTTTTCTTCTGAAATTCGAATAAGTACGTGTGATTAAATATGTTTTTCTGTTCAAATTTCTGTATATATTAAGCACAGTAGCAGTTTAAAAATATACTTTTTGAATTGGCGCCAAATTACACTGTCCGTGGCATCAGACATACATTAGCCAATTACAAAACTGGAAAGATGATGAAATAAGAAACAAATGTATCATACATAAACGTCAATGATAGCTTTAATGACAACTGTGTGACATAAGGTCTGACTCATAGTTCAGCGTGATTTTTGGTTCTTTAGCGTAGTTCTTAGTTATTTATTATTATATTATAGCGTTATATTTCATAGTTTCATGCCCAGTATTATAAAAGATGGATAAGTAAAGCACTAGCAAAGTAAAATTTACTCCTGAAGTAAAATAGTTTATTCCAGTGATTTTCGTCAAAATAAGAATAAATATACTAGCTAAGTAAATCTACAGAAAAAATTACTCCACCGATGTTCGAGGAAGTAAATTTTATTGTGTAAAATACATTTGACACATGTCAACATTAATTAAACTAAATTTATTATAAATTTAATCCCATATATTATTTTTACATTTATTTATCTCCAACATGTTTTCTTTGTCTATTTCTGAGTAATTTTCCCCCGTTCTCTCTTTTTTCCATTTTAGTTGACACCTGACACTTTATGACACACACACACACACACACACACACACACACACACACACACACACACACACACACACATTTTATTTTCTATTTTGACTTTTGGATTTATTTCGTGTCAGGAACATACAGAATACAATATTATTAAAACATATATAAAACATATTCCACACATTGTTTGGAATAGATCATCTTCAGTTGGAGATTGACATTATCGTCAGTAATGGTCTCAAGCGATACCGTTTAATATTATTTTATCCTGGATTTATCAATCTCTCTTATGCTCCAATAGTGCAAAGATTAGCCGGTATAAGAAACCGTAGCCTGAGTGCATCATTTTCTAGCTAAACAAATAAATGTATTCAATAGTTCTTATTTAATTATAAAAATATTTATATTTACACCAAAATGATCTTTACAAAAAAGAAGTTTTGATTTTATGTTTTTATCTTTACGTGCGACAGCCATTTCATTCTTCTTTCTTCGTTTTGAGGCACTATGTGTTATGTTTCCCTATTATCAGTTCTATTTGGGCACACTGCACAAAATACTTTTTTACAACCATGTTTGATTATTTCCAAATACAAAAATTAGTAGTAGTTGACACATGTCATGACTGTCACTCGTTTAAATTCCGTCGGTGGCAAATGTAAGCCACACCCTCATTGGTTAGGTTTATTCTGACGTCATCAGGCGAAAAGGGAAGCGGAAATTCAAACATTATAATTTCAAAGACAATTTTCTCATGAATAAAGAATAATACGAAAAAAATATCAAAAATAGGGGCTAAATATTTTTTCTTATTCTATTGATTAAAGCAAAGAAAAAAAAACGTGCAACACCTCATTATGAATGGAGTAACTATTGAAATTCAATATACAAGATAGCGTATGAAATCTATGCAAAATATTATTTATAAATCTGGCGTAGTACTTACCATTGAATATTAATTCTTTAATAACAAACATGCCCTCATGCGAGATGATGTTTATTTTGGAATTAAAATTCATGCTAAGGGTACGTTTATTAAAATATTTGTGTACAAAATTGAGGACTGCCTAGTGTGAATAAATTATGAAGAGATTAACTCAGTAAATATGATAAAGTCCGGATTAAATTTTGTTAATATTAAACTTAAAACGTCGGCCGGTTAAAAGATTTTAAATATTTATTTTTTAATTTTGTGATTGAAAGAGTTGAGAATTTTTTTCACTGAAACAGGTTTTTACACAAACAAAATTGTAAAAGACTTCAAAGTGCAGAATGTGTAAAGCTGTGAATTACCTAAGCTCATTATAAAATATGTACATTTTTATGAAGCAAAAGACACAGGAGAAAGAAAAATAAAAGTAGAATTCACGTGCTTATGATTTCGAATAAGTGAAATTACTTTTTGTAATTTATTTTCTAAAAGAATGTAAACAGTTTTTTAACATTTTACGAAGTGTAAAATAAAAATCTCTTTAACTAACACTTGTTTTTATTTTCAGGTGAGTATTTTCAACCATTTATACAATTTGATGGAGGCGCTTTCAGTAATCCGTAAGTAAAATAAAAATAAAGTATAAAATAAAAATTAGAATCTTTAGTGGCATGACAGTCCTTGCAGACCCGAGGCCTTTCTGTATATATATACAGGCTGTCTCTAAAATACGTGGAAATAGCTTAACCACACATTTCTATCCTAAAAATAAGGTACTGCAGACTACAAGTACACCCATAAGTTGATGGGTTTTCATCAAGTTGCATTGCAGATTAAATATTTTTTTTTATATTTTTAACTGAAAAAATTTATTGACAAATTGTTATTAAACAATGACTACTTTTTACATAATATTTTGTAATATGCTGATGATGAACCACTAGTGTTCAAAACGTCCGTTTTTTTTTTAAATAAAAAAACAAATTCTGGATCATCAAGGCCTTGTTCATTTTTTCAACGAATTCCCAGCTGATCTTTCTCGACTCAACTCAACCTAAAAATAAGATGATTTAACTAAACTTTTCTATATACGAAAGTACATAGTTTAGCCATAGTGCTACATGAAAAATGTATCATGGTATTCCAAATACTTATCCTTGTTGGTGCTCACTTTCAATACCCTGGAGAACTATTTGCTGTCTTCCCCGGAAAAAGACGAACTACCCAGCTGTGGTTCATGACCCAAATTTGTTTTAACAATTTTTAGAATAAGGTATTGTATATCGCACCTGCATTTTTTGTGTCTTTAGGGTAAAAATTGTTAGTTGATTAAAGCCCGGATGGAATGACATGGACAATTTCTGCTAGGTACAATTCACAGCAACGAAAAGCTTTATCGCCCACTGCATAATGTTAGTTTATGCACGTCCCATACAGAGAATATCTAGATTCTAAAATATAATTTTTTAAAAGAGTTTTGGGTCATAACTCACAGACGGGTAGATCGTCTTCTTAGATAACAAATCGTTCGCTAGGGTATTTAAAGCACTAGTCCCCGGTTTAACAGTATTCTGTTCAAAAATTCTTCTATAATTTTTTGCTTATAATAACAAAATTCTTTGTTTGATTTCGATGGTATTTGATACGACACTCCATATGTGTATATGTCATCTTTCAAGCTTATACTTGTTATTATTAGTAAACCACTACCACTAGAGTGTGAAACTTGGGTGTCACTAAATTCAGTGGTAAACTTTTATGTACCTTTTGTATTGACATCTGTTACGATTTATACAAAAAAAAAATAAAACCATAGTGACATTTGCGTGCATTTTTTAAAATAAATTTAATCTGGCAGGCTATTCAAATGTCAAACAATTAATTTTTAATCACAGTAACAATGTTGTCCACAATATCTTTTCTCCACTGTTCCCTGTCACTTGCACTGTAACTCCTTTTTCGCCTGCGTGTTCTCGACGATCGCATCTCAATCTTCGCTTGGCCTTCCTTGTCCTCTCTTTTCTTTTATTTTGACTGTCCAAACCTTCTTCATAGGTCTCAGATCGTTCATCATTACAAGATGTTCTCACTATTTCAGCTGTCTTTCCTGTCCTTAATAAAATCTAGTATCGTTTTCGTCCCCAAAACTTCCTTTTTGTCTTAGAATCATTTCTTTATCTAATATGGTAACACCTTTGACTCTTCTTATGTACATCATTTTAGAATATTTTAGGTAATAACTATTGTCAACTGTGAAAATTGAACACGGAACACCCAAAATGAAAACAATTTGGGAGCAGGATTAAAAAACTACGTAAAATAAATTTTAAAAAGTTCATGGGACAGGCCACAATTAAACTTCGTCGTATAGATGAAAATGAGCCACTAGGTCTACAGGGTGTTATCATACTTCGGGAAAAACGAAAGAGCATATAGTACTGACCAAAATGAGTACAAAAGGGCTTAATCAACATGGGTCCGATCCTTAACTGTTTCCGAGAAAGAGGCCATTTACTATTAGAATCGAAGAAAATTGACAAAGATAGTGATTGAACAAAATTTTGTCTATGTCAGTAAATAGACTATAAAAAAAACAATAAAATTATATATGAAACATTTTTCTTAATTTCTAATAGTAACGAAATTTTTTGAAAATCAAATATTGGCCAAGGTTGCCACAACATTTAACTTAGTACAATTATTTTATTTAAAAAAAAAAATCACATCTAAGGTGACCTCTGAAAGGTAAATAAAAAGTCTTATTTAATCGAAGTCGTAACTCCTATAGTTTTCGAGATAGTAGAGGTAAACCCCTTAAAAACTCATTTTTCACTGCCTCATATCTCGGAAACTATAGAAGATCGGACTCATGTTGATTAAGCCTTTTTTACTCATTTTGGTCAGTACTATATACCCTTTAATTTTTCTCCCGAAGTATGATTATAGCCTGTATATTAAATATGAATGTTTAAGCTTAAGCTATGTTAATCATTGTAGTAGTAAGCAGAGATTCAATATACTTTCTTTAATATACCACAATATTATCCATTCAAAAAAATTCCGAAAATTTATGTTACATACGAATAATTATGTTATGTTCAAAGTAGTTCCCTTCGAGAATATTACACTTCAACACCTTTCTTTTCTTCCACTTCTGAAAAGCTTCCAACTAATCTTCTTTTGGAATGCTTTCAGAACAATCAAGAATTGCACACCAATCTCTTGAAAATTGTCTAAGGTCAATTTCGTATTTTCACTTACAAAGATAATTTAAAAACGTGCACACATAGACTGACTAAAGCTTCTTTCACAGCTACTTTTTTAATGCATAACGTTAATACAGAATGCTAATAGATAATGCGTAACGAAGTTTGTTATATGGCAACGCACAGGACCATTCACAGCTAGTTTTAATATTAACACATAATGCATAAACACAATGCATAGCAACAAATGTTTGCAAACTTTAAACTTTTATGCATTACGCATTATGCATTAAGTAAATTTGTGGCAGCAGTCAAAATAATATTGCGAGAAATCTTAAAATCTTCAATTTCGAAGACAACAAATAGCTGCATCTAGTGCTGCACTTGTAATACCATGTGCTCTAATTAAATTAAATAAGGAAATACGCTTCAGCAATCCTATCCTGCCATGATAAACTTCAATTTTGACAGGTAATTTGAATAAATACAGATGTCAACTATCAATTAAATTTCGTTGCAGAAAATGCTATGTTTTACTTAACCTTACGCATTAGCACTATGTATTAAAGTTATGTCTTATACATTATCATTACGCATTAAAAAAGTAGCTGTGAATGTAGCTTAACACTCATACACAGTCTACCTGATTTTCTTCTTCGCATAACTCTATCGTTGCCCATGTATGAGAGTATATGTAGTAGCATTATTGTATTATCTGTAGGCAGTACATAATATAATAGAATGAATTTCCATTGTGTATTTATTGTAGATATGGAAGGTAGGTAGTGCAGTGTCCGTATGCACCGTGCAGACTCCATCAGAGTGAGTAGACGGGTCTGCGGTGCTAGCAACGATGCTGTCGAGTATTCATTGTGGTAATTAAGTAATTAGCCGCCCTATCTACAAACTATTCTCGTTTAGCGTCTGGTTTTCACCCCTCAGGTCCATTTGGAAACTAAATATTAGTTTGTTTAGTGACTGATTTAGCCTATTACCGCAACGCAGTCTGATATTCTCCCACACGCCATCCGCGGGAATTAACTTCGAACAAGGGATGCACTGTTTATTATCGGACAATCGATACCAAATATATACTGCTAATTGCTGCAAATTATACCATAACCATTCACACAAGGTCTATTTGTCAAGATCAAAACCGATACACAGTCACACCACAAAAGATGAGGCGACAATTTTGTTTAAACACAAGCAAATATAATCTGGGCCACTATTTTGTAACTAGAAGACGATAACGAATACGAATTCAATATGGCAAGCGCGCCATCTTAATTTTCTATTCAGATTCACGCATTCTATCGAATTGTGTAAAATAATCTGTTGGTCTTTTAACATTACCACGCAGTTTTACTTATAAATTTACCAATATACTCGTATGCTCTCAAATTCTTCCGATGGTAGTTTAAAAGGATCATCGCATCTTGAATCTTCTTCTCTTCATCCTTAAATTTTGAGCAAAATTTCATTTCATAATTTCCTCACAATAAAAGGAAATATATAAACCATCCTGCTAAAAGTATTATTTATAATCTTCGTCTAGAAATGCGATGATCGAATGAAATTTCCAATAAATGTCACTGAAAATCCTATTCTACAATGGAATACGCAATTCGAGTGCCTCTCGAATTGCTTATTCAGTGCAAAATGGCTACCTTTACTGTGGTGGGGGGTTCGTATTCCATTTGAATTGGTATTCGATATCGCTTTCTAGTTACAAAATAGGTGCACTACTCTGTAAAGTTTTAACGTAGCTGCAACTACCTTTTTGGGTTGAAACTATATGCAACCCTAAGGTTGAACGATTCTTCCTTTTTAAAAGGTCGATGCACCAATCTCTGTTTAGGGTAGTAAAACCTACCTCACTCCTAGGTAGACACGATACGACCCTTCATATAGTGGGATGCAAATGCCCGCAATGGTTTATAGAAATACTTTGAAGTGATTTGAAATTTCGGTATCACAAGTTAACAGTAAATGCCTGTAAGGTCATTGCAAATTCCTTGAAAAGTGTATTATTTATTATTAGAATTTAGGAAAAATAATACATTATATTTGCTTAAACAAAATATACATAAATAAAATAAGATAAGGTATATTGTAAGTTACATAATATGTTTTAACTTTGAGGTGACTCCTGGTAAATGCCCACACGGTACGAATATGTCAGTATCATTAACGATATCTGTGAACAAAGCAGATTAGCACATCCAGCAATGGATAATATACCGTGATGATATATTTATTTTATTTATAAATAAATAAAGTATGTATTCTAATAAAAGTCACGTTCACTGGCTATTGCTCCAATTCTTGCAGGTCCTCGAGAAATATCTTCACTTTCTTTGGATCCTCTTGTAGCAGATAAAACTAAATTAGTATTGTTGTGTCTAATAAACATTTGCGAACAAAAGAGTTATTTATTAACGTTTCATTCAAAATATTTGCTAGTCTTTCAATGTTTATTTTCTTGTAATTAAATAATAATATTATTTTATTAACAGGAAAATAATCATATTAAATGATAATTCAACAAAAATAAAAAGAATAACATTAGATTTGAAAGTATGTAAATAAATAGAAAATGAAACAAAATAAAGAAAATTACCTTTAAAGTTCTGATTCCTACTCTAAATCAACTTTAAGGAAGATTCAACAACCCAATTGGAGATTCATCTTCCCTGTTTCTACCCCAAAACTTTACAGTGTACCAGTCTAACGTGACATTCCTCGCTACTGTGACTAGCACTGCTTTAGCTCTGTCAATCATTTATACATTATTTTAGAGAAAAATACTTCAAATAATAGTTATACAAAAATTAATTCCACGCATCTTTTATTTGAAGTATTTTTCTCTAAAATAATCCATTAACGATTGACAAAACCGTTGCCACATTTTTTTGAGATCAATCAAAAACTTTTTTCTTGAAGAAATAACATTTAAAAAATATTTTAGGATTTTTGGCGGGTAAAAGTTCAGATTATTTTTGGAGGACAAGGGCATAGAGTTGTTCAAAAATACAAAAACTTTTTTGAAGGCAAGTAAAATTAGGAAGGTGGGAATAAAGGTATTAGGAATTACTACTAGAAGAGAGCACTAGTCGCTTAGTTTGGTTTCAGTGAACGTTATATGTTAATGGAAGAATAAATCTACTGGGTTTCAGTCCTATTCGTTTTATTTATTCAAGTATTCAAAAATACAAATCGTATATAAAATACATGAATGAAAAAGCCGTTAAAATTTTATTCGTGTTTGACAATTATTTCTTTCAAAGTTATTTTATATTATACTTGTATTTTTGTATTTGTTGACTTTATTGTATGTATTAACGTGTTGTAATTTATATAATTATTGTAAATCTAATTTTTGTAGCTCCTGCAGATGACCCAGGTCGGGTCGAAACGTTGAAAAATTAAATAAAACGAATAGGACTGAAATCCAGTAGATTTATTCTTCCATTATCATAACACTCCCGTATAAATTTCTTCCATTATAAGCTAAGTCAGTGTAGGTTTTTCTTAAATGGAAAATTTTTAATATGTACCGGTTATAAAATATCTTTAAAAAAATTTCGACAAAAGAAGTCCTTGATGACATGGTGAATACATTAAATGGGGTTGCCCCTTCTTATACACCAGTATTCCACCAGAAAGAAACGTAGTTAACGACCGAAAACTGATTTAACCCCAGAAATGATTGACGAAGTCAAGGACATTATTTTAAAGGACATGCGATTGAATTTGTCAGAAATAACAGAGATCAGAGATGGAAGGAATATGAAAGAGCGTGTTTGTAACTTTTCAAAAAATGAATTGCGAGATAGTTACCGCTCTTGCTGTTTGCTTAGAATAAACGAATAGTTACAAGGTTACCAATTTTGGATTCCGACTTTCATATTTTTTAAACAAAAAAAAAATCTGGAAAGAAATTCGCGTCATATGGCATATGTAACGCATGTTTTGAGAACCTGGACAAAAACCACTTTAAAGAGGACAAGAGGAGATCCAAAAACTTGAGCATCAATGGACAAAGTGTATTGAATAAAACTCGATTTTCAACTATCACTACATATCATATCACAATGGTGATAAATTTATATGAAATCTATGTCATGATATTATTTATCAAATATCAAGAAATACGTACACCAAAGTCGTATTTTCTTCTTATACCCAACCAATATTGTCAACATAAAAAAAATATATCATCACGTCATAGTACCCATTACTGGGTTTACTGATATTGTAAACATACGGTAAATTCATGCAATATCCCACTTTCTCATGCATTTATATCAGATTACTTTGTTGTTGAAAATTGAGAATTGGGCCCCCTATAACACTGCTTATCGAAGTGTTGAAAATTAACACTGTTGTTTTCGTTCTTCAAATATCGGTTAAACCTGACAATTTTTGAACCTACCTCTTATAGCCATCTTATTGCTGTGGCTTTCACCATTTTTTTAACTTGTAGAGTCTGAATTTAATATTGTAGCCTCTAATAACAATTCAGTTATGATAATAAAATCTGTGTGATAAACAGTAATCACGTACTATTAAGTCTCCTTGTGTTTATATTAAGCAAAGGTGAGTCGCGCAACAAGAACAGTATTAACTTCACCTTTCTGAGGTCGTTACATCTCTCCAAGTGGAAAGTTTGTGACATTTACAAAATAAATACGTGCGTTGATTAAGCCTCTTCTACTGAGACAATCTAACGAGCCAACTCGGATCCGCACCAACCCACAATTACTAACATTATATCGTCTTAATTCCGTGTAACATGACGTCACAGCAGCCTCGGGCCAATGAGTAATTAGAAAAGCTTGCGAACTTCTAAAACTTGCGGAATTATTGCAAAGAATAATCGTCGAGATTGTATCTGCGGTTAAATTACCTGACTTTAAATTTTACAGATTTTATTTCTAGCCTGATGGGGGTTTATGACTCATTATGAGATCACTTTTAACAATAAAGATACTTTAAACAAGAAAGAATTTACAAATGATTATAGTGGCCCGAATTCAGAATTCTTCTCAAACCAATTTTGCTAACCTCGGTGACTCAATGGTTAGGTTAGAGCAATGATTATGCCATGAGCACGCTAGAGATCCCAGATTTGAATCCTGCTAAGGCATGGATGTTTGTATATGTCAATCCACTCTGTAATTGGGATTTAGTCCTGTTGAGGAGTTGTAAACTAAAAATAAAAAAATCTGGTGTGGCCAACACAATACCTCCCGCCATTTACAGCCCGAGTAACAATAAAGATTAAGTTAATCCTTATTTTTAGATTAGCGAATTTTACTCTAGTTTTGACAGTTTATTTCTTAAAATATAGTCTAATCTAATCCAAGTAACTACCTTTTAAATTTTCAACAGGATCCCAATTACACAATAGGTTCACATTCACACACATCCATGCCCTAGTGGGATTCGAATTCAGAGCCCCGAGTGCACACATAACTTATGAGGCGTTGATTTTAACATTGAGTCACCGGAGATATAATAAAATGAACATTAAATTTTAATCACCGGGATAGAATAGAATTCACTAATTCAAAAATGAGGATGAGCTTATACATTTTTGTGAATCGTTAATTTTTATTAATCTACATACATACCTACATATATATATATATATATATATATATATATATATATATATATATATATATATATATATATATATATATATATATATATATATTTACGTATGCTGGAAACTGTATTGAATTCCTTTTCTATTGTTCTATTTACTTTTTTCTTTTTAAAACGTTACTAATATTTTTTAAAATGATTAGTTCTTTGATAATGATCAGTTACATACATTTGAATAACTGAATTTTGTTTGTTTAAAGCGTAGACTCTGGGATTTATATTATAGATAATTTTATAAATTTATCCATAAAATATATAGAAAAAGCATTAATGCAAATCTATAGAACATTTGACAATCTTTAATTTTTATAATAACATTAATATCGAAAAAATAACATTTAAAGATACTTTTCGAAAAAAAAACTATTTTGAGCTTCTAGTAAAGTGCCATTTCCGGTTATCCGATTTCCACCAAAACCTAATGGGCTCTTTCCATTACAGAAAAAGTTCGAAATACAAGGTTTCAAAATTTTCTGAATAATAGTATTTGAGTTAGAGTGGAGGATCCACACACACATACACACACACAGCATCGTAAAAATGTTAGAACTAGATTCTAGGGACCTTAAAACGTGGTCATTTACCAAATCTCGATATGCGATTTTTAGCACGATCCCTGTACCTCCCTTACCAAGGGTAGCGGGAGGTAAAAACATGGTTATTCGGATTCAGATTAAGAATAGATGTTCACAATATGAAACTAAATCTTGGATACACCGCCCTGCTATAGTATAACGGACAAAATATTTAGAACAACAATCACAAACTAAACAAATGAAAAATTGTTCAAAGTCGTTTGAACTTTCAAACTATTCAACTGTGAATCTATGTTTGTTACTTTTTTAACGTGACATTCTACCAAATCTATTTATGCACTTGTATTCTGTAATAATTGTCCTTGAATATAAAGGCAAGTTTAAAAAGATTTCTAGTTAAATTCCATATTTCGGATGACTTTTTAATTTTTAATTTTTTTGGGGCTATTGTCAGTGTACAGGAAGCATAGTTTCCCCAGTTTTAATTTAGAATTTTTGTTCTCATTATTTCTAATATTTTTTAATGCGGTTCTCCTGCTGTGAAATACGAGTATTACAGATTTCTTTCCAAATTATTGATACTGGAATTTGCAATTTTAAATTTAAGATAAGCATGTTTTATAATACTTTTGAATTAATTCAATTTAATACGATAATAATATAATTAATAATTTAAACTGGTTAATGATCTCTATAGAATTTTAAAAGAATTAAAACATAAAACCAGAGAGTGAAATTAATATACGAGAGCGGAGAAGTATTTTAAACAGATTATGTAAATGGTTATACGATATCAAATTTTGTTGTTTGTTTGTCGTCTTAACATATTATGCAATTGAATTTAATACCGATCATGTCAATCATCTCATGTTAAAGAGTAGTTTTACTAAATTCAGTTATAATCCAATTTCATAGCAATACTTAAAAGTTATTCATGCTTCTTAATGTTTTCTATGTTATTTACTATAATTTTGTTTGTTATTGATTGTGTGACTATGTACCTACTATATTTATATGTTGTTGTTAATTAGTGGAAACCTTCCCAAATATTACAAATAAATGAAATAAATATCCCTTATTGAGACCAGGTTCGTAACAGATACGTTCTATCGATGTTAGAAATCTTCCTACTTCTTCTAGAAGTTCCGCAATAGTCGTTCTTTCTTAATGTTTTCCATGTTATTTACTATAATTTAGTGTGTTATTGATTGTGTGACTATGTACTGTATTTATATATTTATGTCGTTGTTAATCAGTGGAAACCTTTAATTGGGCAACTGTTGGCTTCCCAAATATTACAAATAAATAAAATAAATATATAAATAAATATCCCTTATTGAGACCAGATTCTTAATAGATACGTTCTATGGATGTTAGAAATCATCCTACTTCTTCTTGAAGTACCGCAATAGTCGTTCTTTTGCGCTAATAAAATCTGAATATTCCTACGAATCATTCCAACTTCAGAGCTAGATGCGTTGGTAGGAAGATCAGTAGAGTGGAAATAAATTCAAAATTTTACTAGCCTAGCGCTTTTCTGTCACATTTGTGAATGTTTAGATTAGCTTGTGCTCAACAAAAATACTTCTTTTACGTTTTTATTATTTAATATATTTTTAGATAATTAAATCTCTGAAATATTTGCATAACAACATTTTGAAGATCTAGAATACCCATACAAAGTTTTCTTTAGTTATTAACTAACAATAACACATAACCGTTGTTCTATATATTTGTTACTTGAGCGTTCTATTCTTATTCTAGTAGTATTATTTCTGACACAGATAGATCGTACCTAATATTTCATTGATATACTCATTGTACTTTTCTCGTCACAAATGTAGTATCCCCATCAATAAATCTTTGTTTCTCATGAGTTTGTTATTTATTTACATATGTTAGCTATTATAGGACAGAGGCAGCGGCGAGCGAAAGTGCCCGATATAAACTTGTAACTATCATATGTAGTACTTAGTTAATAGTTTTCAATATGATAAAGAGAAAAAGAATCTCGAAGAACTGATTGTAGATTAAGTATATAACATAATTCAAGAGTCTGACCTTAACCAGAGAACAAGCGTAGCGTAAGTCAAAGAAAACTACACGCTAATATAGGCTTACTTCTATCCCTGTCTTCACCCCAAACTCTATCAGCACCCCGGCCGTTAACCAATGTATTCTAGAAATACGTGCTCAACGGGCATGTGCAAAATCTACTATGTAGTAGCTATAAAATTTAGTTTTTATGTTCTGTGTGGTTTGGTGTGACGTTTCACTTTTCACATAGTAGACTTTCATTACCAGATTCATAAAAATTTTAATAACAATTTTTATCGCCTTAACTCTTGGGATTGTACTTAAACTTAAGTATTCCAAATTTCACCAACAAGGCTTAAATTTTAAGCGACACATAGACAAAAAATGCAAATCGAAAGAACAATGCATAGTAATTCATTTGACATTTTATATCGACGTAATATTATCAATTTAAGAAACGCTTAAAAATTAAGTTGGTGCAAACGGTCTTTAGAGCCATAATTTTTGTGTACTTAAACGATTTTAACGTTTTATATTGTGCTGGGAGAAAGATAGCACTAAAATGAAAATTAAATATACATATTGCACCTACGAAAAAAGGTTATCTTTAATAGTAGGTATTCATCATTAACTATTAATATGATTTGATTACAACAAAGAAAATGTTCCAAAAATGATTATAACAATATAGGTATTTATAATTTTAATATTTAAATTCATTAACTTCGTAATGCATACTTCGCATATGCGTTATTTAATCTATGTGCCAAATCTCGGCCAAAATATACGTGTTTGAGACGCGATTTTTATATTAGATTACCTACTGCTAATTCTATCTTTGGTAATAAATAAAATACTTTAATTTTTTTTTTATAGTTATTCTCAAAAATAAACCATTTTAAAATTTACCGTTTTCGTTTACATCTATGTATTTTTTCTCAAATAACGATACACCATTAAAATGGTTTTCTGATGGGGTAACTTAATTAATTTACCCGACATCATAACTCTTATATTGCTTGAGATCCCCATGCAAGAAGTATTGCAATAAATCTATTTTCCCGTGTTAATCGTTAATGTCACGGATTCTTGGGTTCAGCCTGTATATTTACTTAATGTTTACATTCATTAATGTATTTAAAAAAACTTTCTTTCACAACCATCTTTATTTCATTAGTTATATTTTGAATAGCCCAGAATAGGGGGGCCAGTAATCCAAATCGCCACACTCAGAAATATGTGCCAGTCCGACACTGGTCAGAGATAGTATGAATTTGAATTTAAATAATCAAAAATTCCTTAATATTTAAAAGAGATATTGCCTAATATAACCTCCAGATTCGTCTTGTCAAAAAATAAGACTATACCCCAGAATATCACGCTACAGACAAAAGAAAAAAGTAAACCACTTCAGTAGGAAATGTTTCTTCCGATTATATTTATTTCGCGAAAATGAAATGATTGACAATATAAATACGCCCTTTGCGCTGGCTTGTCTTGTTGCACAATCTTTTAAATTTAAGGTTGACGTGAGTTGTTTCTATCTCGTCTCTAAGGATTCAAATCCAATCTCAGTTTTTCTACAGTGTTTATTAATACCCCTCGACGTTATTTTGAGTGAAAATTTGTAAATTCAATTGTGAAATGGCGAATCAATGCTTTGAAAAGCTTTCTAGTAATTGTACGACTGCGTTGCAATGGTTTTTTCTCCGTCGCTAGTGAATAAAAACATAATTTAATGATGCAAGCGACGAATGGATGAAGACTGGAACTCTATGTGGATTGCGCGCACTTCTTCAATGCATTCGTAGGCGTTTTGTACGCGTTCTAATGATGTAAACTTCATCGTTCATTAAAGCTGCTCTATTGAAATGGTTTACCATTCTATTTTATTCAACTAGTTTAATAGTGAATTTAATTATTGGAAATGTATCTTTCAAAGTTTGCTTTCTCAAGTTCTGTATTTTCTTTACTCTTATAACCTATCATTTCTACCTAAATAAGATTCATTGTTATAACTCCAACGATTGAAATTTATTACATTTTAACAAACAAAAAAAGTCGTTAATTTATTCTGCTAATAACGAACATTCAAGTAACAACAATATAACAACTTGATTTCATATCCGATTTTAATGGGGTCATACCACATTTTATGGGGTCTCATGGCCGCTTGCCTGAGTGTCAGGTTGCGAATCTGGGGAACCGGGTTCGATCTCGACCGAAGCTAAATATTTCGAATTTTAAATGGCACAAAATTGACCTCTGTTGTGCACTCTCCACGCCAGCAATGAGTACCCGTGTACAAAGCAGATTGGCACACCTAGCAAAGGGTAATAAGCCGTGATGATATATTTATTTATTCCATGTTTTCCAATTTTATTTATTTCTAAAACTACCTACATAAATATATATTTTATATCAATAGTTTCTAGTTTTACACAAATAATTTCATATGACGCCACAATTTTGCGACCTTATGTAGTTTCTTCAGTGCTGTGTGTACAAAATTATGACGTTGCAGCAGAATGTTTATAAAGAAAATCATGAATGAAAAGTATAATAATATAAGGTAAATTTTTCATATGTAGAAAAACATTTTTTTTGGCATGACCCCATTATTCGGTATAGTATGGGACAAGATATTTGGTAATTGGATTTACCCGCCTCCTACTAGCGTACAATAAACAAAGGATTATGTCTAAATTTATGGGGGTCTAGAGGTACAAAAACGCGGAGACTGATTTAAATACAATACAGGTATATATTTTACGTAGTAAAACACAGTCAACAATTTTTTTAACTTTACATAATGTGCACAATATACGTAGTAAAACATAGTCAACAAAAGTTTTAATTTTTACCTGCCGCTACCCTTGGTAAGGGAGGTATAGAGATCGTGCTAAAAATCGTATATCGAGATTTTGGTAAATGACCACGTTTTAAGGTCCCTAGAATCTCGGGTAATATTAACGACAGAGCAAAACAATTTGCACATTTCAGGGTCAACTTTTCGAGAAAAGTTTAACAGTCATCACAGGAAGTTTCGATTTTCTTTTGTTTCTGAGCCACAGGCAAAAACTCGTTTTTCGCTCATTTTCAAAATATCTCTTATCTTATTAATTATGACAGAGAAAAATTGTTTTACCAAATTTTCAACTGGTTTTTAGGTGAAATAAAATGGCGTAATTAGATTTTTTGAAAACTTAATAATTGTCGAGATATCACACAAACTTATGATTTTTTAAATGGGAACCTATGTTAAAAATAGTCTTGTCGTTTTGATTATTTTATAAGCTTTTCAATGATATATAACAAGTCTACATTCTTTTGCTTTAAATGTGAATAAAAGATAAATTATTAATTTATTGGGGTGACAAAATTTAAAAAGTATTCAGAAACAAATGAAAAAATCAATTAAAAATCATCTGTGTTTATTTTGTTTCTATAATTATTAATTATTTTCTCAAAATTATTCTTAACTATTTTCGGGTCAGGTAAATTATTATTTATCGACGTTACAGTTGGCTTTGAAAAAAATGATTTAATAAGCTTTTGAAGTAAATAAATTGAAAAAATGAGTAAAACTGAAACAAATAACATTAGAAATAAACAATTGATGATTTTTAATTTATTTCTTTCATTTCTTTCTTAATAATTTTCAATTTTTTCCACCCTAAAAAATTAATTATTTATCTTTTATTTATGTTTAAAATAAAAGAATGTAGACTTGTTATATATCATTGAAAAGCTTATAAAATTAGCAAAACAATGAGACTATTTTCAATATAGGTTCCCATTTAAAAAATCATAAGTTTGCGTTATATCGCGAGAATTATTAAGTTTTGAAAAAATCTAATTACGCCATTTTATTCTACTTAAAACACAGTTGGAATATGCAAACTGTTTTGCTTTATCTTTAATATTACCCGAGATACCTGAGAAAAACATCGAAAATAAGACTCTCTGTACACTCCATTTGGTTTAAGAATGCAACCTATCTGTATAGGGGAATTTCACGAATTTTAATAATAATATACAATATATTATAATATACAAGCAAATAATTTTTTGACACTAGTCCATAAATTGCTTGTAACTCCATTCATATCTTTCTCTGGATTTATTTGGTAATAACTTGGCCTTGTACACTGTATCATGAGCAAATTCCCTTATTTCTGGGTTACTTGTTTCTGTTAAATATATCTAAATATGATTTCAGATTGACCCGCATAAAAGGGACAAATACGTTTTATGTAGAAGTATGTTCTTCTGGAAGTAGCGTCCTACTTTATTTTCTCTTTAATTTGTTGGTAAAGTCTTAAAGAAATATTTTGTTTACTATTAAGTTATTCATGAAATTATGTACCGCAAGGAAAACAACGTTGTTTCCAATTTTGAAAACTTGAGAACTAAGTTTAGACTTATGCCTGTTCGCAGGAGAAATATTGTTTCATTTTACATAGCTCCTCTAAAGTTTCTAAACTTGAATACAACTAAGTGTTTGATTCGTGGTTTCTGTCAGAGGTTGGAATAAATATTCCTACGTGTTGGCGGGTCGTTTTAAATAAAACACCGACAACAGGTTCGGTTTTAATCTTTAGAAAGCGGTGTAAATGTAGAAGAATAAGTTAATACCTTCAAGAAACTTCTATTTAATAACTGCAAATATTTACAAGATGCAGAAGTATCAAAGCAAATTTTACATTAATTTATAGTCTTAATATTATCTTTCAATTCAAGATGCGATTATGACTGGTAATTAATTTCTAGAATTCGAACATTCTAGTAGCATTTCATCATATTTTCGACCTAATAATTATTGATAATCGGTCACAAAAATTAAGTATTACAGTTTTGCAAATGTTTAACATCTTGTTATCAGTGCTAACATATTTAAAATTTAATATGTAGAAATTATCATGAATATATGTACATACAGCCATTTATATCTCTTGATTAAAAAAAAATTATGACAACAAAGAAAATTTGATTACAATAATGAAAGTGTCAAACATAATATTGATTATAATAATTTTTACTGTATCTTTGTTGTAAAATATTCACAATCTACAAAACCTATAAGAAAAAGCAGTAAAGAAAACTGATAAGAAGAATAAGAACAAGAAAGGAATGGACAAAATTTGTATTGTGTTCCAATTTTTACCAGACGTAGCGGTTGAAGGTGGAGAGAAATTTTTCTCTATGCAAATGTCAAAACTCGCTGTGTTCGTTTTAGAAAATTACATTTTTTTCAGAATCACTAATGGACCTTTTCAATTTAACGGCTATCTCTTTCTATCGCTACAAATAGTAAGAAAATGGCGGGAACAACTGCCAGTTGGGCTGTCAAACCAAACGTCAAAAATATGACAGTAATTAAAATACATATATTCTGGGTGAAAATTTATATCGTTGGACATTTGAGCTCCAATAAAAGCTTTTGTAACTTCTCTCGGGATGTTTTTTAAAGTTGTCAAAGATTTTTCTCACATTTTACGTGTAAATTTTTTAGACACAAACGTCATAGATTTCAATTGTTCTTACTATGCGCAGATCCCCATTGCGCATATCTTCTATCTCTTTAAATTGAAAAGGTCCATTATAATTCTCGTTTGAATAATTCCTATTTTCTTTAAGTAATATATATATATATATATATATATATATATATATATATATATATATATATATATATATATATATACAGGGTGTAACAACTAAACGAGCTACCTCAACTAATTTCTATACTATTAAAGATACAATAAAATACCATAAGACAATTTTATAGAAGACCAAGGGGGACATCCGATTAGAGAAGAAAATATTTTTTTAAATTAGTGGTTCTTAAGTTACAATACAATGTTATATTTTTTTAATGGGATGATATATATTTTAGGCCTATTCGATAGAGTTTTTTTTATAGCCGTATAATTACTTTTTTCTTTACATAACAACAATATTCAATTGAAATTTAAATAAATTTATATTTTATAATCATTTTTCAGTAGGCTATGTATGAAAAACAAAAACTTCTATTTGTCAATTTGAATTATTTAGGATATAAATCAAATAGAACAGTGTTTATAACATTAATTTTTCTCAATATTTTTGTTATGTAAGGATATAAAATAATCACATGGTTGAATTCAGAAAAAAAAATACTGTATCGAATAGACCTAAAATATATATATCATCCCATTTAAGAAAATGTTACTTTGTATTGTAACTTGAGAATCACTGGTTTAAAAAAATATTTTCTTCTCTAATCTGATGTCCCCCTTGGTCTTCTATAAGATTGTTTTATAGCATTTTATCGTATCTTTAATAATATAGAAATTATTTGAGGTAGCTCGTTTAGCTGTTACACCCTATATATATATATATATATATATATATATATATATATATATATATATATATATATATATATATATATATATATATATATATATATATATATCTAGAGTGAATTTTTTTGTGGTTTCTTATGTAAAATTTTCTGATGAATTCAATGGTAAAATAAAAAATATAACACTCCATTTAAAATAAGAAAGTTAGGGTCTACTTTCGGTTAAACCGGGAGTGATACTGTTAATTAGCTGAAATTTTAGCTGAAATGGGCATGTCGAAAAACTTTTGGATACAAATTTAGTAAAATAATATTGAGTATTTTTTAAAATAACGTTAGCATAAGCTCGTTCTGGGACATTCTATATAGTGTGGTCAAATATTTGAATATTACATGAATCTATCACATATCATTACCACTATGGAAGTGGTGTGAACAGTGTATTGCTAACTGATTGATAATAAACAAGATTGCTTGCGTTTTAAAATTCTATTCCACTCCCAATCTACATTATAGGAAATATTGGAAAACGATATAGAAAAAACCTCGATTTAAGTATCCGTCCTGCTTTTAAAAGAGATTACAACTGGCCTTTATAAAAGCGCCTCCATTTCTTTAAATTGAATCACTTTCAGTAACAAAAACCAAGTCCCTGGTAGAGACGCCAGGTAATTTGGATAATTTGATTAATCCACCAACAGGTGTTCGGTCAGCTGCTGACAGCAGAACGTCAGGATAACTATCCTACGCGCATTCAACTGGAAGAGAAGTTGCTGCAACTCCCAACTGAAGCTGTAGCGAATAGCGATAGTTGCTTTGTTTGACTTGTGACAGACCGTTGCTAGAGTTTTGTTGGTCAGGGCGATGTGAGTTGTTGCTAACCTTTTAACAGATTAAACGTTGTCAACTCGATTGTGTTTTAATGGAAAATCTAATCAGTTTAATGCATGGAAATTTAATTTTATTCATATTAAAAATTAAATTGCTACAAAACATGTTTTTCTCAGTTTTGTTATGTGTAGGGTGTTTAGAATTATTAAAATATTTTAATAATAATCTCGTACTTTTGCTATTTGTTCGATTCGGACTTATTGAATAAAAAAACTGCTGTCAATTGTCCAATAAAATCGATAATAACAACCACGTTTCTCATTTTTTAATTTTTAATATTGAGCTGATCTATATTTTTACAATCAACCACAATCAATCAACATACGAAGACAATGGTAATTATATATATATATATATATATATATATATATATATATATATATATATATATATATATATATCAACCAATTTCGACGTAATTGAATTTTTTTGATTTTTTTCACTAATAACGACCACTTTTCTACCACTATATCTCGAGAATGGAATCAAATATCTATAATCTGTAAAAACAGTTTTATAAAGAAATCTTTTGTTTATAATAATGTAAATTAATAATCGACAATTTTTAAAAATTGTAATTTCCATGTGAACGTAAAGTTTAAGTTCACAAAATTCAAAAAACTCAATATTTTTAAAAGGAACACCACAATTTTTATTATTAAATGAATTCTTTGTTAAAAAATAGGGGTAATTTGTGTAGCATGTCCTATGTTGAAAGTTGATAGATTTTTAGTAAAATGGAAAATATTTAAATTGCTTTTATGTACATTAGTTTAATTTAATCGGGTTATGGTGGAAAGAAGAAAATTATGTATAGTACCTATTTATTATTTTTTTATTTTATTGAACATTTATGACGTACTATCATATTAAATGTAAAATACGAAGTAAACAGAAATACAAAATATAACATAAAGCTAAAACAAAATGTTCATAGCCAACTAAACTAGACTTATAAATACATGCAATTTAAATATTTTCCATTTTACTAAAAATCTATCAACTTTCAATATAGGACATACTACACTAACTGTCCTTATTTTTAACGAAGAATTAATTTACATGAAAAAAAAAATGGGGAGTTCCATTTAATAAAATTGGATTTTTTGAATTTTGTGAACTTCAATTTTACATTCACGTAGAAATTACAATTTTCAAAAATTATCATTTATTAATTTATATTGTTGTATACAGATGTTTTCTTTATTAAACTGTTCTTTCAGGTTATAGAAATTCGTTTCCAATTTCGTGATATAGAGTGACAAAAATGTGGCCGTTATTAAATTATCACACTGTGAATTTATAAAGGTAATAAAAATTAATTAATTTAAGAGATACACAATTATTATTAAGACATACATTTAGAGGTTATGTAGAATATATGACATGGTTTGTTATTATCACATCTAATTTAATATCTATAGTTCTTATTTACATAAAAATTGTGTATTCTAAACTTACCTTTTAAAAATTTAAATGATTGTGTTTAATATTTGTAATTTATAGTTGTTTTCAATATGTCAGTAATCGTGGTGGGTATCTTAACAAACTACACAAGTAAATAAAATAAAATATATTACTTACACTTTAAATACATATTAAAATGATAATTAAATGCGTTTTTCATTAAAATAAAACAAATAGCTACGAAAATACATAATAATTTGCACAAGAACAACACATAACAGATGGTCCGGTATTGTCGGACGAAACTTGAGCCACGGCATGGCCGTACCCTGGTTATAAAGGTACCCTAGGTGAGAATTACTGCATTAACCACCGACACTAATATATCGAAGAAAAAAAAGGAGAACTGTCACACCTATAGTCAGAGCACCCCCCCCCCCCCAAGTGTTTTGAAAAAATATATATTTGAAATTAAGAACTTCTCACAATTATTATACAATACCACTTTTCTGGCTTTAATTGTTGCAAAATTTTATACCCACACATATTCCTTTCTCAATCGACAAAATGGCCATATTTGACAATCTCTTTTGAATGAGCGTCGATCTTAGATAATATTTAATCAACTTAAGTTTAGTTTACTAAAAGATCTTTCGCACGATGTAACCGTAACGGGAATCGTTAGAAAAATTCTTAAAGCTACTTCGAGGTTGGTGTCACATGTTGTGGTACGATTCTGTTAATCTATATTCATGTATAATTTTTAAAGGTCTAAACTAGAAGCTATAGTTACATTGGGAAGAATGGATAAAGCGTGTATCATAAAACTCGAAATTTCATCTGCCATTTTTACAGCATTTAAGTCACTAATATTTTAGAACTAAATTAGCAGTTGATAAGCATGAGGGCTAGTTTGTCACTGGAAATAAATCCAAAATCTGTTGCTACTTTGTTAAGTTTTTCATACCTCCTTACGTCCTGTGCTTCATACATATGCAAGCACTTTGCCCTTCGTTTTCTTTTATTTTTAAATTCAAGTGTAAGGTTTAAACGTTCCGCAATATTTTTTCATTCCTCAAACACGTCTTCGAAACCATGATACCTCATTTCTTGCAAACACATTACCAGTCCTTTAATAAGTAGAGATGCCTTAAGCGCAGTTATATTTTTTTGACCCAAAAAATTATAATTAATTTTCGATTTTATGTCAATTATTTCTGAAAGATTAACTTACACGGGCGCCCTGCCCTAAATGCTGAATGCATGCTGTACATTATTGAGGTAATTATCTTATTGAGGGTCACTTTTACAATTGATGGATAAACTATGGTATAGCTATCGGAGGAGGTATAACTTTATCCTAGTAACTATACCTCCGATAAACAAGACTGTCTTGTCAGATAGTTATACCAGGAATTACGGTAAATCACTTTAGGTTGGTATTGATATAATAAAATTATCTTCTTGTTAGACTATTTTTCTTCAATATTGTTATTATTTCTGCCTTCTAATTTGCATTTTTCACGATGTTAGATGGTATAAACGATGTTTTTGATTCTGAGAGTGATGATGAAATACTTTATTGACATGTGTCAAACTTATGAATAACAACACATCGTTTGTGTTTCCTTGGTAATCATAAGAACCAGGGATAAAGTTATCCGACATTTATAGGGCGCGAGCAGACACGTGACTCGAGCGACCTTGACTTGCTTGGGATCAGCTGATTTGTGTGCGCATGTCATTTTGACAAGAACATTGTCAATTTGACAAGAGTAACGTTCAGACTTATTTTGATTTTGAATTGCTAAATTGTTAATATTTTATAATTTTTAGGCAGTTAAAAATTTTAGCAATTAAAAATCAAAATAAGTTAAAACATTGGTCTTGTCAATATGACATTGTTCTTGTCAAAATGACATGCGCACACAAATCAGCTGATTCTAAGCACGTCAAGGTCCCTTGAGTCACGTGTCTGCTCGCGCCCTGTACGACCGATTTCCATGGGATAAGAAATACTAGTGTTTATTCTATCTGAGGTTTATCTTAGGTTTATCTAATGATTGTAAATGTGGCCATGAGGCGCTTTTACAAATAGGTAGTAAAAAATGCTCTTTTGGTCTTTTGGTTGGCGCCCCTTTAAACTCGAAACCTGAGGCAAGTCCCTCGCTCGCCATACCCTAGATCCGGCCTTGCCTATAGTATTTATACACCGTGGTGTAAATGGTTGCTAGAGGTTATGAATTAATACTTGTGAGCGGTAGTAGTATGGAAAGTATGTGGTAGGTAACGTGCTGGCCACATCAAATTTTTATTGTTTCACCCTTTCTTTTTGCATCTCCGTATATAATCTTCCATCTCTGACCCGTTCTAATAAATGATGTGAGGTATGTGGTGTGCTCGTGATTCCCGCTCTGCAATGCGAATCCACCTGTCAAGTTTCCATCCTCGGCTCGGGCTATGCTGGGCCTTGCTCGTGCGTTCCGGAGCGAGGGCTCCGCGGTAATTCCCCGGCCTAGAGCCTAGAACCGCGCGCCCTTACCGCGTAATTGATTTCTTTGGTAAAAGCTTTCAAACATGCGCATATATCAATCATTCCTATCTGATAGCGCTGTCGGAACTGACGTGTAAAAATAAAATTTTATCATTTTTATTCACGAATCTGAATATGGATTTCACAAGCTCATTTCTGCCTGTTAAGCTCAATATGGTCGCTTTCTTCCACGATCGCTGATTACCGACCTTTTACATATGTTCCAGATTAAAATAATTTAACATAAGTTCTGAAAGGCGATTCATTGATAATTATTCATTTACATTAGCTCTTATATCAGACACTTTCCATTTAAATTATAAATTAGAAATAAATGAAGTTATTTGATATTGATATGAACTGAAAGTTCTGGTATAAAATACAAACATGAACTTTAGTAATTTATTCTTTACAGTTTCATATTATACTTTTACGAATATAATCTTTTTGCCTTTCGGTCTTAAATCTGTACGTACATACAATACACCATACATAAGAAATTCATGGTGACTTTTTTTCTTTTTCCCACTTCACCACTTCCATCATCCATCCAATTCCGGTTCCCGAATCTGCAATCACTTCTTTCCAGCTCTTTTTCTTCTCTCTTAGTTCTTCATAATTTTGTACCAGATGCTGCAGTCTTTTTACATATTCTGTATTTTTTCTTCAACTCCACTCTAATACTGTATTTATTTCCACATTTGTACCTTGCCATTATCTTCATTTTGTCTATCTTTTCTCAACTTAAATATTAATTCGGATTATTTTGTTGTATTTTACCTTGTACCTGGATAAATAATTAGAAAAACACTCGCTATGTTTCTCAAGTTAGCCATTGTCTCTGCAAAGAGACAACAGTTACATCACGCTGATTAGCTCCAGTAAGAGCTAAACGCGCCTGTGGTTGCTAACTGGGCTCGGCCAGCATCTGAAAAAAGACCCAGGAGTTGATTCGATTCAGATGTTGAAATCTTGTAAAACATGGCGAGTGTTTTTCTAATTATTATTTATTAGACATTCTTTAACCGATAGTTCGCTATTATACTTTTGGTATACATGGATTTTTTCATTTTTACTGTACTTTCCTGGTTTTACTCGTAGATGTTTATTTTAACTGTGTTGAGCCATTTCATCCCAAAATATAAATATATAAGTTGATTAGCACTCCCAGAAATGAGTAATAATCCGTGATGGTATATTTTTATTTATTTTACCGGTTACAGGAGATTAAGCCTTTGTTTACATATACAAAAGTAGGCTGGTAACTAAGTAATAACTGTATCTGTATGGTAATATAAATACCTTACTGACTTGACAACAACGGCCTACAAAATAAAATAAAATGAAAGTATAATATTCTTCATTAATACATATACATAACGTTAGTGCATAGTTCTAAATACGGTTTACTTTATTTTAAAACAATAAACATGAGAAATAAAACATATAATTTGAATATTTGTCATTTTGACATATTTCAAAATAATTGTTCTGTTAACCATAGCATTCTGAAAGGAGCATTAATGAGAGAATTTCAAAACAATAATATTTATTAATAATGTCATTTTCTGAAACCGATATACTATTGAACAAACCACGGATGTTATAAATCATAACAAGCCTTTGATGTCTTAAAATCCTCGCTCTACGAGCTCGGATTTCAAACCGACATATGTGGCAGTTATGATATACATAACATTCCTAGGTATGTTAATAGCTATAACATCGGATTGGATAGGCTAACGTACATCTCGCATTGTGATGACTTTACCCGAAACCCGAACCATATTCCGTGCGTTCTAATTCCGCAGACCGACAATGTGTGATTTGTCGTTAAAAATAAATACCTACAGCTTTATGTATTTATCACATTCGGATGCTGACTACTCAGTATATTTTAAATAAAATATAATACTGACGGAAATCTAAAGAGTAGTAGAGTCCATACGTTGTAAGAATATGCCAGGCACGTCATGAATACGCCATTACTTTATGACTGCGCAGTTGTCAAAATTATCGTCCCCTTAGCAACGAGCAACTTTGCATGGCAATAGGACGCTAACTCTATTCTATTAGCCACGCCACTGTTTGTTGATAGACGTCTCTAAAATATTCTCGCGCACACGAACGATGACGTCCTAGGCATATTCCTACAGCGAAGGGTCTTAGAATTTCTGTAAATAATAAAATATAAATAACAAAAGCTGGAAACGTTCCACATATCAATATATTTTTTTAAATACTTGTGAGTATCAAGGCACTAGAATGTTTCTTTCTCTCATTTTTACTCTATGAAACAATGTTTTCATGTCAGTTACCAATAGGCATAAAAATTTCTATTATCTTAACTTATGCGTAATAATGTTTTATTGTTCCATGAAAAAAGAAATAAAATGACTTAGGACGTTTTGGAATCCAGTTCCTCGAAATCAATAGAATAATCAAATACCGTTCAGAATAAAACAAAATTGGTTAGATTCAAATTCATCATTATGCAAAAGTAAATTAGAGCAAAGCTAATACCACTACTAATTTTACTACATAAAAATTAAGTTTCATCACTTGACATCCATTAAATCTAATATATTTTTTCACTAACATATTCCCAGTAAAATCCTGGCAAAAAAATCCTTAACTATACCGATGAAACTAATTACAAAGATAAAACAAAAACTGCAAATTCAATTTCATGTTCTGTTGTTGAACTACCTACTGCAACTAGATTATAAGCAATAACAATTGAATTTTAAAGAGAGCTCTGGAATACAATTTTAACAAGTAGATGAGTCAGAGAGAAAGACGTCGTATAGTGCGGAATTGTGTAGCGAAATTGTCTTTCTTCAAATAACGTCCAGAGATACTACGAGTACATATCTTTTTCATGAAGGAGAACAGCGTTTAATTATATAGAAAGCAGTTTCAGGTCTTATTTTTCTGGGAGATTTTATTTAAAAAATATAAAACAGTAATGACCCACAGGCGAATCCGACCAAATGTGGTAATATCTAGTCTAGTGGACAGCTATTAGTGCCTGTGATATGTTATCTGTTAGATATTGTCCATCTACAGAAGATTGCTAATTCATTTTTGTGCAACCGCACGCGATTTAAACATTTCGCAGATATAATACAGTCCGCGACAGTTAATTTCGTGGCCATTGCTTCTCTTTCAATTTTGCTACCATGGAAAATGACTTTACTCTCGGTCATGCAAAAAAATATAATCTAAAAAGTGTGTTTCTGTATTTCTGCTATTAATTTGCAGTCATAGAAAAAGTATAGTATGTGACTCCTTTTATAAATTCTTTACTTTCGTACTTACTCGTTTTTTGTGGCAAAAGCGACGTTTATAAAACTTGTTACATAATATACTGTTCTATATTTATATAAATGAAACCCATAAATAAACGAGCAGCACAAATATTTTAAATCATAATGAAGTCATTACGTAATACAATTTTAAAAAATGCGTATCGAATGAAGTCTCTTTCGATACGCAATTTTTTGTTGTAGAAGGTTGGTACTAGATGACATTTACATATGTTCATAAATCAGAATTGACATGAATTTTCAAATAATTGAATAAATGTCAATCCAATGTTACCAGCTACAAAATTACACATACAAATTTCCCTAAATTAATTCGGTTTAATATAGCAGTATTTTTAAATATTTTTTGCAACACCACCATCTAACGTTGTCTTTATTTCAATGGCTAAAATGTGTCACTATAGAAAAATGCGAAATAATAAAATAACTAATAAAAAAAATAACTATGAAATAAAAGTCACCAGTATCGTTCATAATCTCATTACCTATCTTTTTCAACAACTGAATAATAAATATATATCAAAATAAATTTTGTTAATAACCACTAACAAAAAATGAAAACAAACAGTGATCTTGTATTTTACGTTGAAATAGTATCACTAGTGAGATCTGTCCTCACTAAGTGATTTCAGACCATATGTTTTTCTAGTTGCTAAGTTCATTGTTGTATTCGAGGTTGTAGTTAAAAAAGTTGTAAGTATTAAATTGTATTATTGATTAAGTAAATAAACTGTATATAGTGAATAAAGTGAATAGTCAATACATTGAAGTATCTTGACATTTTCATCAAAATGACATTTTTCTTTTAAAATTTATTTTAAATTTGTTTAAGATTAAGATTGTGGTGTTGCAAAAAATTATGTATATAACTCGTGACTAAATGGTGCTTTTTATCTCTCGCTAAGAGAGATATTGATCATGCTAAAATCGCATATCCAGATTTTAGTGAATAAGCACGTTTTAAGGTCCCTAGAATCCGATTATAACATTTTTACAATGATGTCCGTATGTGTGTGGATGTTTGTGTGTTGATGTTGGATCCACGATTTCTCAAATACTACAAGACAAGACATTTTTAACTACGGATTCCTCAATCTAACAATAATGGGAAGAGTTGATAAAGTTTTGGTAACAATTGAACAACCGGAAGTAGCAGTTACAAAAAAAAATCATCTAAATATTATTTATCGAAAATTTATGTAAATGCTTATATTAAAGAACGTTAAATTCTTTATTCGATAAATATAAATTCATTATTATATTTTCTATAGATTTAGAAATAAAGAAATGCATATAAAATAATTTGATGTAAAAATTCTCAGATCAAACTACTACAAGGCAAGAAATTGAAATGTTTGTAATTGACACATAAATGTCACTGTCAAACATATTTGTATGCCACTGTCAAAAATATTTGTACATCATTATGAAGATTATGAAAATAAAAAAAAAGTCATCAACGCAAAAGAATATACGTAAAAAAAAATATAAAAGGAATTTGTGAAAAAATGACAAATATAAAGAAAAAGAAAATGAAAGTAGAAAAAGAAAATTTCAGGATATTGAACATAAAGAAAATGTATGTATTGTACATAATTTACATTAAAATATCCGATAGATTTTGCAAATATATGTGGAATTATTTTGTAGTGAGACATGAATATATGTATTTGCAATTAAAAATATTTTCGTTTTATGCGTACAACCAGGTAAAATATCTGGCGAGAGGTGTGTTGGCCACATGAGATTTTTTCATTTGTGAGTTTACTCATGAAAAATAACACTTGTTATATAAAATACTATTAGTATAGAATAAAAGACTTATTTTATAAGACTTTTCCGCACTTGTCATTTAGAAAACTTGCTAGGGCTCGTTTTTAAATTTTGACGTGTGCGATGTCGTGATATTTACTCGTATATCATTTTTTCACTGGAACATATTAATCCGCATAGTTTCTGGAATATTCAATGTTTCGCACTTAAAACTTTTAAGTAGTACCTAACAATATGGAAATTTATTTTTCTTTGCTTGGGTATTAAAAAGCAGCATATGCGGGCGGTAAAATAGCACACGCGGGCAGTAAAATAGCACTTGCGGGCGGTAAAATAGCACATGCGGGCGATAACGTAGAACAAAAGCCCGGCGACTGATAAACAAAACGTCAAAAATACAATTGGAAATATATTTAAAATATAATTGATATACATTTCATTTGATTGCAGTAGTGCTTGAAACATTGTATATATCTCAGACCAAAAGAAGTTGACACCCATGGAGGAATAAATCTCTCCGCTACGCGTCGGGCTTCAAATTTTGTCCACGGGCGCAAACCTCTTCTTTCGACGTAAATAACTATTACTAATATTGTAACGTGGAACGCCCGCCATCGCCGTCGCTGTCGCCGCCACTATTGCAGCCGCGTCGCAGCAATGAGCGAGTGTCTATTTATAGCGATGACGCAATCGCGCTAGTAGCCGGGCGAGGTAAACAGACGAGTCGCGACCTGTTTAATTACTTCCGGTCGCCTGAACCTTTTGTGTTCATTGATATTATGTGTTCGAATATTCTAGAGCTGTCCTAGAAAATAATGGCAGCTGTATATACATACAGAGTCATAGAAACATTGACATTGACAGTATCGTAGTGAGCGTATGCAGTGGGTGTCGAGTAGGTGCTCGGGAAGTTACTGGTATATTGGGATAGCTGTGGATGTGAATACTCGGTAGTGTTGACGAGTATTGGGAAGCTATAATGTATAAGGACAGTAACGGCGAGTCGGGAAGTTACTGGTATACCATGATAGCTGTGAAAGAGAATACTCGGTACAGTTGAAGAGTATTGTGAAGCTAGGTATACGGGGACAGTAACGGCAATTGGAAGAGTAAACTCGGCATTGGTGTTGAAGAATTGTGGCATACGGATAGTTGGTGATACTGAGGCTGTGGAAAGAGAAAGTTTGTTACATTTCTGTCCGAGCAGTTGAATATACAGACGTTGTTGAGTCAGTTGAGTATACGGACGCTGTGGAGGTCGGTGGGCGGACAGTTGAACGTGATATAAGTAAATGATGATCAGTGATATAAATATCGCGTAACAGTCTACAAAAGTCTGCAACAGACCGTCAGTCTAAGATTGGATCGGGTAGTGAAATAAATAATTTGTAATATCGTAAAAATAAATAGTAGCGTTAATTGGTTAAATAAATAAATAGAGTTAGTGTTATCTAGTTAATTATAGTCTTAATTAATTTTTGATAATTGTCTAATCTTAGTAATAGTAACTTTCACTGTAGTTTAATAAACACTTAATTTTATTTAATAATAATTGTCTAATATTTACACTTCACCCAGATAAATAAAAACGTTACAATATAATCAATACTGGTATTATGTTTTTTATTTAATTAATTTTATTTTTAAAGCGCAATTGTAATTTGAATGTTTGGTTAGACGAAAAGAAGAAAGATGAAGTGCGATTCAGCTGTGTTATAGAGTTGCTAATTTAACGGTAATATTAATAATTGTTATATTTTAAATTATTATAATTTAGTAATAATTTAATCGATGGATAATAATTTCTTTAAACATTAGTAATTTAGTAAACAGGTATTTATAGCAATTGATAAAATTTGCTTTGGTAGGTATCTATAAAAATTAAACATAACCGATAATCGGCTATATTATGTAACACATTGCTTAAATTAAACAAAGTAGCTAATAATGTTATCCAATCAAAACATATGGCTGTGATGAAAAATACATAATGTCACTTGTTAAATATGTTTCTATTTGTCAAAATATTTAACGACGTTGTTTAATATAAGCGATGTGTTATATGATACAGCCGAATGTCATCTATAATATTACTTTACTCAAGAGTACATATTTTATCAATTCAAGGAAATTAGAACATGAAATGGATAAAATATGTGTTTTCTGACGTACCATAAATAACAATTAACTTTGCAGCATACATTTAAATGGAGTTATGGTGGTTTAATTATGCTTTAATGAAAACGCTTGTTCCATTTTGTGTGCAGTATTTTTCTAGTAGATAATTTAGTTTGGCTGTGTAGAGAAATTGCATTACAAGTCTTCCTTGGGAGCAGAAATGAAATATTCAGTGTTCTCCAGCATATTCTTTCTGTAATAACAGTTCTGGCGAATCCCGTGTAAAATTTAAATACATTTTGATTTTTTCAGAGCTCATTCTATTTTACGGTTGGAAAAATGGAAGAAGTAATTGCATATATTTTAAAGTTTCATCTCTATAAACTTTTATTACTTTTGAGATCTCGGAGAGCCCAGAGGGCACAAGCAGCGTGTGCTTGCCAGATCCGTCACGAGGTATTTTTGATAGTCCAATCATTGAGAAATATGTAAGGGGGTACTTAGTTGGAAACTTTTTTCCTTTAAACTCATAAAGCACAAAGATTAAAGGTAATAGAACTTTTATTTGATCAACCCGAACCTAAGATTATTAAATCATGGAAAGTTGGGAAACATATTTAACTCCGCATAAAAGAGAAGTTACTGTGAAAAGCATGATGATAATAGGGTTAAATATAAAATAAACTTGGCTTTACATATTTCAATTTAAAATTTAATCAGGCACCTTTAGAAAATATTTTTGTTGACAAAGTCATTTTCTTTACAACACAACACTGATTGTTCTCGCAATCATCTTTATGTAGAAGGTTGAACTTTAATTATTCACATTTTACAAAGTTTCTTGCCATCCATTTACCGCAAATAGAATCAGTAAATATTATTTGTGCAAAGTATTATTGTTAGCACATTTCTCGTGCAGAATAAAAACATTCATTTTTGTGTAAAAAGTTTAAAAATGAAAAAATCTAAACATTATAATTTTAAATAATTTTCAATATGCTGATTCCAAATTTTGCTCGCCCATATCTTTTTTCGTTTTCGACATATTTTCGATTAAAGTTGTACCTCAAAATATTTAATTTTGGGTATTAACCCTAAAATTGTTCAAAATATGCATTTGATGATATCACCATTTTATTCTTCGGACAAAATAATTATAAAAGTATACCAATTTTCATAATTTTTGAGTAACTGATCCGATTCGAATAAAAGAAAAAAAATCTGGTGTGGTCTAGTCTAATCCAAGTAACTACCTTTTTTTAAACCCCTCAAAAGGATTAAATCTCAATTACAGAGTGGGTTCACATTCACAGACATCCATGCCTTAGTGGGATTCGAAACCAGAGCCCCGAGGGCACTCATGACATGAGGCGTTGCTCTAACCATTGAGCCACCGGAACTATAATAAAATGAAGATTAAATTATAAATAACGGGATAGAACAGAATTCACTAATCCAAATTTTCACCAAAATATAATGGGCTCTTTCCAATACAGAAAAAGTTCGAAATACAAGATTTCAAAATTTTCTGAATGATAATATTTGAGTTAGAGTGGAGGATCCACACATACACACATACACAAAAACATCATCGTAAAAATGTTAACATTGGATTTTAGGGACCTTAAAACGTGCGCATTTACCAAAATCTCGATATGCGATTTTTAGCACGATCCCTATACCTCCCTTACCAAGGGTAGCGGGAGGTAAAAATCCTAAAAATTGTCAAAATCGAAGAAAAAACCTCGCAATGAATGTTTTGCAGTTAAAACTTTGTACGCAAATATCTTCGAATCGAAATTTGGGGTTTAAAAAATTTAAATGGGCGCTTAATGATTTATTTAAAATTTTGAACTTTTTAGTGAAATTAAGCGTAAGATTTTTTGGAATAAGGACCCAAAAATATTGATCCCAACATACAGTATGGGAGTATAGTACTGACCAATATGAGTAAAGAAAACTTAATCATCATATGTCTCATCTTCAACTGTTTCTGAAAAAGAGGCCATTTTGTATTAGAATCGTAGGAAAACTATCAAAGATAGTTATGTAACAATAAAACTTATGTATAGTATATAATACATCAAGGGTATGAAGAGTATCATTATTGACCGAGCGAAAAGATTATAATTCCCTAGGGCTATAATGATGTTCATAACCGCGGTGTATATATTATTTTTTTCACTACTAGCACGTAAATTCTATTATTAGTTTAAAACGAATTCAGGTTAAAAATGCTATGAATTTTAACATTTTGTTTGCTTCAGCATTTCATTAAAACTGTTTCCCTTTATTTATTACTCCTATTATTTAGAAAAAATAATGGAATGAAAAAGAGGTCAGTAATTGATCTCTAGGTATAGAAAAGCAATTTTACGATAATGAGTCAATAATGATATGTTTATAGGCTAGTAGGGAATAAACATTTTTCTCAGTAATAATAGTTTAATTATTGGCCACATTTTCTTAGTACAATTATTGAATATTTTTGGAACAAAAACACATCTAAGATGACCTATGAAAGGTAAACAAAAAGTCTCATTTAATCAGAGTCGTAACTCTTATAGTTTTCGAGATAGTAGAGATAAACCCGGTAAAAACTAATTTTTCACTGCCTTATATCTCGGAAATTATTAAAGATCAGACCCACGTTGATACAGTTTTTTTTACTCATTTTGACCTCAATTTTTTTTAACCTTTTTTAACACCATGTAGGTGTACAAAGTTTTTCATTATTTGAACAATTGATCTTATTTATCTCAATAATAAAGACACATGTGGAATGATGTTGATTCATAATAAATGTATCATATTGTTGTAAATGTTTAACAAGCAATCGGTTGCTTTATAATCCTTGACAGAGTTTACACAATTGCTTGAAACATAGAGAATTCTCTTCCCCTGTAGTTGTGTTTTAAAACAAGTCGAATGCTTTGAGATCTGGAGTCCAACTCTGCACATCCAGAACCTCATCCACATCCACCAAATATCTCCAGGGGGTCTGTACGCTACATACGCGGTCAGATAGGGTTTTATTGTCCCGAGCATGCTGCTATCTTCCACCAGTGGAAATGATGTCTTTAAAATTCGCACTCACACTGGAATAAGCCATACTTGTTAAAATATTTATCTCGTTTCCGATGCAGCCGAGTTTCGATCGAGAGCTTTTGTGCTTTTAATTAAATATTTACGTCTTTCAAATGCGCCAGTTTCAGATACTTGCAAACAAAATCGGGCACGAATATTGTTTCTAACTTTGTTGGAGATTTCAATCGGAAGGTAAATCATATCGCATTTGATTCAAAATTCTCCACGGGCATCTTTCAACAACATTACAAAAGATTATGACGCAGAATACAAAAGTTCCCAAACTGGTACAGTAAATAAGAATCGATAAATACAAATTTATACAAAATATTAATTAAAAGAGTGGTGAATTATATTTTCATAATTTGCTATGTCAAAGGTGCAGTTCAAATCAGACACTGAAGATAATTTTAAAATATTTCTACATGCCTTTAAGTTAAGGCGATCGATATGAAAATAATTATTGAAACCTACAACACAATACATTAAATAATGAATGAATAAATAAATCTATATACTTGTTGCCATGGTTTTAACTGCCCGTAAAAACTTTCTTTACCACTAGAGACAGAGCTCTGTAATAAGACGTTTACGATTCACTAAAACGTAAAGATTTTTACAAAACTCAATTCGTGTCAATTATGTAAAAAGTGACGTTTCATAACGTCGTACAGTTAGGAAAAATTCAACTTTTTTAAACGGAATTCGATAAAATAAATTACAAATTTGTAACAGATTTTGCATAATTAGCAAAATTTTAAAGCCTCTTTTCGTTCATTTGGAAAAGCGTAGACCTCGGTCCCCTCAACACTAAAGAAAAAGAATTAAATAACTAAATGCCTGGTTATATCAAAAGTACCTACAAGATGTAAACTATAAATAGAAAATAATAGGACAAGTGATGGCATTTACATTATTTAGGCTCAAATATCACAAGTAATGGAAAGTTACAAGTAGAAGTACGAGAATAGATAATGTGGGTGTCTCAGTGACATACTATGAAAAATAAGTATCTTAACCTAGAATTGGAAATAAGAATCTACTAAACTGCAGTTAGCCCTATCATGGCATACATAGAAACCATGATGGACACCTCCAGAATCATGCAATTAGTAAGTTTTATAGAAATGAAAACTGTAAGAAAAAAGAAAAAAAATTAAAACTGTATACACGGGAAAACTCTACTTGAAGAAGAAGAAAGCACTCAGAGAAAAAAGCAAATTACAAAATGTAATCAAATTTGTAAGAAAACATAGACAACAATGTCAATGTATGGGTATGGGCCGAATGGATGAAGACAGACTAGCAAAGAAAGTAAAGATCCACAATCCAGTCGGACAAAGATGAAAATGTCGCCTGGGCTCTATTCGGATCAATCTCGAACTTAAAACTTGAAAATTATTTCCAATTTTCAAATAGCACAAATATAACTTTTGTGTTGTTCTCGCTGGTTTGAAAGCCCGCGAGGTGACGTTTGGAAAACGACCTGAATGTTACAGATATATCGTTATTACCGAAATCCGCGAATATAAACATAGAGTCATAGGTAATAAGCCATGATGATATAGTTATTTATACATTGAATATATTGCAATATGTGCACTATTGGTAGTTCGGCAAAAGCTATAACTATCAAAGTATGATGTTTCATTTAAACTATCAACCAAATTTCTAGCTTCTAGATTAACAATTAAGCAAACTGAACGCAATCAAAATTCAAGCAACCTTTTACTATATAAAATCATAACAGTTCGGCCGGTTTCCACTTTCAATAAATTATAAAACCTGCTCAAATGGTTACAAATTTCTATAGAAACTTTAGAAAAACTGTGGGCTAAATGACGGGTGATAATAGTCTGACCGGAATTTTAAGGGTTATTTTCTAGTCCAGATTTCGCGTCTTCCGTGACCCTTTACTTTTGGCACAATGAAAAACAACTTCGTAAAAACCCAGTGAAACCAGCTTTTAATTTTAATAGGTACTGTATCCCTAGCCTAGGGACCCTTTACAACCAGGGTATGACCATGGCGTGGCTCACGTTTCGTCCGCCATTGTCGGGCCCTCTGTCATATGTGTTGTTCTTGCGCAAATTATTATGTATTTTTGTGGTTATTTGTTTTATTTTAATAAAAAACACATTTATATGTCATTTTAATATGTTTTTAAAGTATAAGTAATATTTTTTTTACTGTTGTAGTTTTCAAAGATACATAAATTATATATTATAATAACAACCCGTATCTTATATTCTACATAACCTCTAAATATGTGTCATAATAATGATTGTGTATCGCTTAAATAGATTAATTTTTATTACCTTTATAAATTCATAGTGTGACTATTTACTATTCTTTTATAGTATAATATCACATTTTTTAGAAATAAATCGGGAAATGAATTCTCGGTATGTTTGACATGAGCCCGGCAATTGCGGCGATCTTGGCCCATGGCCATACCCTGGTTATAAAGGTAACCTACCCTAGCCCTGCGAATTTTTCTGTAAGTATTCTCCCTTTATTTCTTCCAAGGTAGATTTTAATTTAAGAATTAAAATCTACCTTGGAAGAAATAATGGGACTACAGAAAAATTCGCAGGACTAGGGATACAGTGCCTATTAGAATTAAAAGCTGGTTTCACTTATAAATAAAATAAATATAAATATATCATCACGGCGTATTACCCATTGCTGGATGTGCCAATCTCCTTGGTACACAGATTTCGGTAATGATGATGACATATTTGTACCGTGCGGGTGTTTACCAGGCCTCACCTCACGGACCCTCATTGCTGGCGTGGAAAGTGCACCACAGGGGTCAATTTTGTGCCATTTAAAATTCGGATTCCCAGATTCGCGACCAGACACTTAAACACGCGGCCACGAGACCCCATAAAGAGACTAATAAAGGTGATGTATATAGTCGAAAAAAAATTGTAGAAATTTCTTTTCATTTGCGATAGTTTTATAATTTGTTTATTGGAAATGTACTCGTAAACCGGCCAAAAATTAGATATGCTTATATGTATATTTATTTAATTAATTCTGGGATATACTGAGAAAGTAAAATTTGCTGATATTGTGTTTTCTTAAAAATAATTCTGAAAATAGTATTGACCGCGTCGTTTTCTCTGTGCTGGAAATAAAAACAGAGTCTTCTCGACTGTGTGTTTTTGTATGTAAGTAGTTGTAACGAGTAGGGAGTTCGTGTTCAGAGCAATTTGAAGGAATTGCAGGTCTCCTTCGCCACCGCCGCGTTTGCGTCGAGGGCCAAATTATGCCCACGAGGCGCCGCGACGCGTTCGGAATGCGGTTCGACGCCGGCGTCCGTCAGATATACATAAGTTAGATCGGAGATTGCGATAAGAACACGAGGCGAATTGGCTTTTTAATAGAATTTTTTATGATCGTTCCGGTAATAAAAAGTAAACAAAATCGTTTTTTGATACGTTAGTCGACGCATTAATATTATATGAGTAATAATGCATGCTTAATTTATTTTGTTTTGCTAGAATTTAGGACAGGGGTTATTTATAAATACGACATGATTGTTTGACTTTTATGACGCGAATTATGCAGCTGGTATTACCATATTTATGTTACGGTACTCTTAATAGTTTATTTTTATTTTAATTTTGCCGTAAACATGAAAACATGCATTCATTTTCCTCAAAGGAGTGTAATATATAACTAAACGGTTTGAATAGTGGAATTTATGGAGTTTTATACGATACAACAGCGCGTACGCATCATAAAAACGATTTTATGAAAATTGCTAATTTTATATAAAATACGTCGCTCGTAAGTATTGGACATTCGTCACCCACCTACAATACCATACAAAAATATGGATATACTTAATAATTACGGGAAAAGCATTAAAAACATGTAATACGTTGAATGCTGCTTTAATTAGACACTCTATGCCTGATCCCAAAATTTATTTTTGATATTTCTTAGTACTGTCGACACTTTGAAGGATCATCTATATATTAAAAAATCTGGTGTGGCCAACACAATACCTCTAGGCCATTTACAGCCCGAGTCACAAAAGAGATTAAGCTGATCCTTATTTTTGGATTAGCGAATTTTACTCTAATTTTGACTAGTAACTACCTTCTTTGATAATAAAATGAAGATTAAATTTTAAATACCGGGATAGAATAGAATTCACTAATCCATAAATGAGGATTAGCTAAATCTTTTTTGCGAATCTTTAATTTTTATTAATCTAAATATGTACATACCTATTTATTTACTTATGCTGGAAAATGTATTGATTTTCTTTTCTATTGTTCTATTTACTTTTTTCTTTTTAAAACGTTACTATTATTAATTTGAAATGACATTTGAATAACTGCGTAACCAAGGAGTATTGTTTGTTTAAACCGTAGGCTCCGGGTTTTAAATTCTAGATAATTTTATAAATCTATCTATAAAATATGTACAAAAAGTGGTAATGCAAATCTGTAGAAAATTTGATAATCTTTAATTTTTATAATAACATTAAGCTCGAAAAAATAACATTTAAAGGTATTTTTCGAAGAAAAAATATTTTGAATTTCAAGTGAAGTGCCATTTCCGGTTATCCGATTTACACCAAAATCTAATGGGCTCTTTCCATAATAGAAAAAGGTCGAAATACAAGGTTTAAAATTTTTCTAAATGATAGTATTTGCATTAGGATCCGCAGATACATACATACACACACATTATACGATATATACATACACACATACATACTGACTTAATCGTGAAAATATTAAAATTGGATTTTAGGGACCTTAAAACGTGCTCATTTACCAAAATCTCGATATGCGATTTTTAGCACGATCCCTATACCTCCTTTACCAAGGGTAGCGGGAGGTAAAAAACATAATTTATTATTAATAAAAAATACAAAAATTATGTAAATTCTTTTAAGTATCACGCTCATGACCCACTGAGTCCGACCCTGATCAATCTGATTCCCGAAACTTAAAATGATTCTCATTTTCTAAAATTTGTTACAATTCTGCGTCTGTAAATTTACGCAAGTTATCCCTTTTTGGTCTAGAAGGCTCTGCCTTAGGGTTATTACTGTGTATTATCATAAGAAGTTTAAAAATCGTGAAAAATCTGAACCGCGTGCTTTTTTACGTAGTAAATACCTTTACTCGAGTGCCTGCTTACATACACGCACACAACTGCTGTCCCGACTGAAATGAATAACTGAAAGCACCAATGCGACTAAAACGCTGATAAGCGTCGGCGGCACTTTCGCAATAACCGAGAAAAATTACTTTAAATCTTCTATTCTTCGGAAAACCCTTCCCTGGCTAAAATTGTCCAGAATTAAAAACTGCGTGCAGTGAGCTAAAAATTATTGGTCAAGGTAAGCGTCGCATTGGAATATTGTGGTGCTATACAAAGATAAAAATACCGAGCCTTAAACTGATAACCTGGAAAACGTATTTTGTTTTATTTTCCATGACAAACTAAAAATTACTAGGAAATTGTAAATTATTAAGTTATCATTAGGTATGTAAAATTTCTTCTTCTTGATCCTCAGAATTGACGATCCAAAATGTTAAGCTACGTTTGTTTGGCGACCAACACAGGAATACGCAATTTTAACTGCATATAATACCTACATTATGATAAAGAACTATGTTTTACGATACATCTAAATCGTGCTCCTCTCGGTATACGATTCAAAGGTTCAGTTGTGAGTCTTTCTCGAATTATCGTAATTAAAGATTCCTACTGGCATCAAGCGTTATTAAATAAAATACTTCGTAAAACATTTGTATATTGTACTTATATATTTTTTATCATCATACACGGTACTTTTCTTTCATTTTATATTACATTTTCATTAATTAGAAGTGCAACATATTCAAATGCTGTGATAATTTTATTGTAAACAGATGTTAAAATTTTAAAGGCATCGATTTGAATGACGTACAGTTTTAACAACTAATTTTAACACTTATGTTAAAATTTTAACAGAATTGATAGTTACAGAATAGAAAATATATTTTAACAGCAAGTTTATTTTTAACATACTGTTTAAAATTAACAGTTTCCTTACAGAATACACCCCATTATGTACTAAGCGTAGATCTAAGCACGTCCGCTCTAATTTGTCTCTTTTTCAAAATTAACTTGTACAGAATATTTTTTGACATTGTATTCACTAATGATTTCTTGTTCCACTTTGAAAATAAAGCTAAAAAATTCCTATTGAAATTTTTGCTCTAATTAGTCAAAATTCCCGTTGAAAATTAAACGAACACGCTTTAAATAGAGCTATAAATATCTGGCTGTCGAACAGCGAAACACCGACGTTGGAATTGGGTGAAATATGATGATATATTTATATATTTTGATTCGTCAGTAAAACATTTCTCTCCACCGGTGAAAGATGGTTGATTTAATTAAAATTCTAATTATCCCGTTGTCAATAATAATTTACGACACACAGGACATCAGTATGCATCATGTCCACTCGGCGGATCAATAATCCGCAGTCTCTACTAATCTGCCCCATGTGTACGGATAATGGGGAAAATAAGTTATGAGGATGCGCTAATCAATCTGCAATTACATCCCGAGCAAAAGAAATACTGAAAAAGAAACACCAGCGCACAATTTTATTTCAATTGAAACGCCAATACTGTAGTTCGATGTGGTGTTTACTTGTTACTTGTCAAACTAAACTCAAAATGACAGAATGTCAATATATATCATGAAGGATTACTTTTATTTGAAAAACTGCGACAAAAAATTTGCTTTTAGGTACCAACTAGTCATAAAAATTGTATTGGTGGCAAGTGCCACTATATTTCAAATTTAATTCATGGTTTTTTGTTTGCGCAGTCATTTATTTTCAGCGTTACAAAAATACTTTTGTAATCAATAATTTTTTTTTTAAAGCGGCTTACAATGGAATACTGTCTGTGGATTTGTTAACCCGACTTCGAAATCTATTCCATATCAGCTGTGAGTATTCGAGAAACAACTTCTGGCAAACGACGTTCCGAATCATAACCGATCACTTAACGATATTCGAAAATTTAATATTTATATCCGCATCGTAACATTCTAAGAATTCTATTTATCAATAACAGGATATTCAAATCAATGCATAACGTTATAAAATGAAATAGTAATTATACTAGAATCTAATTTAACGCGTTCATTGCGTTTTGGAATCATTTTGAATATGAATAAATCATGTGGAATTGCGCAATAAAAAGTATATGACTACGTTTATCTCGACGTTTGAAGCCGCTTGAATTTCTTAAATCCCTTTTCAATCTTCGAAATAAACGATCGAGATTAATATTTCAAGCCGCTTGAAAATGTCAAGTCGCCTATAAAATAACAGGCTTGGACTTATGAACCGGCTTGACTTCTGTCGAAATAAACAGTGAAGCTTCAAATAATGTAACTACGCATGCGCACATCCGCAATATATTGCAGTAGTAGAGTAAAGTCGGTGAATGTGGAATAGTCATCTAATGTGGAATAGGCGCTTTTTGAAAAAATGGTTCACGTCATCTGTGATCTAATGGCACAAATACAAGTGTGTAGGGCAGTTATTACCCACTTATAGACAGCAACTTAACTGCATTGTGCATAACATCAAAAACCTTGTGAAATAGTATGAGTGCCTGCTGAGCTTTTAAGCAAGTGTGAAGATATGTAGTTTTATTACTGATTGTGTAGTAGAGAGTATGATTTTTTGCAACTACAGTATGGATAGGGGCTTGGGGATGTAGGCTAGATTTAAAAAATATTTTTCCAACTAATTCCTAAATGAAATTCGATGGTGAGAATTTAATGTCAACAAATCCGCTAATGTGGAATACCGAGGGGTATGCCAATGTGGAATATTCCAAATTAGCGAAAATGTTATATGACTAGATAACTGTTCTTGGTTTAGGAAAATGTGCCATAAAAGCATACCTAGCAAGAAGCAAACATGCAGAAGGCAGTACGGGAACATCAAATGGGTTAAATGCGTTTAGTTGATTATGTAATATAGTTTATTTTGTTACATTCGAATAGCATACTCATTTTATTTTTTTAAATATTTTTGATAAGAAGGAATAAATAATTTAAAGAACATATTTGCATTGTTTTCCGAATTTTCTTATACTGTGAAAGTAAGTATGGTTATGTGGTATATATTCCCATATGGTATTCCACATTACCGTCCATTTTTCAAGAGGTGTAAAAATTTCAATTTTGAAGAAAATTGCTCTTATAAGTGAATTATTCTAGATAATCAACCTGAGAGTGTTACTATTTTGTAAAGTACATTTTAAATGACCTATATACAATATTTGATGATTAACCGCCATCTTTTCGCATGTTTTTTTCAATGAAATAAAAATGGTATTCCACATTCACCGACTTTACTCTACTAAATTCATAGCATTTGTTGTTTGTTTGTTTGCATTTTACCTCATTTTATAAAAGTCGCGACCTAAACCAGTAAAATTGCCCAAAAATTAAATATTTTGGAGTGGTGAAGTAACAAATATATTTTTATTGTTTTTTAAAGAGAAAACAAATAACAACAAGATAATTTTTAGATAATTAGCTCATATACCTCTCCCTATCTTTCTGCATAATCTAGTATTTAACTATCTTTTTTTAAGTGGATATGAATTTAAAGAAGATTGAAAATAACTAAATCCTATTTTCAATTCGCTGGAATAAAGCTATAGGGTATTTTAAGTCATAACATATTTGAACCCGCTTGAATTGTCGAGATAAACGTAGTCTATGATTCTCGACATACCTAATTGAAGTAGTTTATTTTTTCCACACAGGTTAACCTATTCATAAGGCTACGTAACTTTATAATCTTTAAAATTCACACTTGACATGTTTCACAAGATTTCACTCTCTGAATCAACCTGTCGATCATTTATCAGAGGCTGGTCCACTTAACCAGAACCACAGACGCGTTTCGCTCTTATTGAAGTTCATCAGGGCCGGTTTTATCTTACGGCGGATGAGGCGACCGCCTACCTTGGGCCTCCGATTTTAGCCGGCCTCAAAAAAATAGTATTTGTTTATATTTAAAAAAATATATATTATTTTTTTCTACAATAATACAATAATTAAGTGTTCTCAGACTCAAACTGAGCCTAAAAATAGCTGAATGCTCTCCACTAGTTCACAAAATAACTGTTTTCATGGAAAGAATTGTCATGAATACTTCAAAACACTTTGAATGGCCGCCCAAGTCACATATTTGTCAACATTTTAGAGTATATTTTGTATTTTTTTTAATATTTGTAAACGATTGTAGAAAAAAAATTTGAAACTCTCATGCATATTTCCGAATCATTTGCAAGGAAATATTGTTTTCCCATGTTAAATGCCTATGGCCCGATCTTTATATTACACCCTGTAATTAAAAATGGATTACAATCTACATTTCCAAATGTAATGACTTGAAATATTTAGCTCATCCTTTGTCAAATGCGTCTACTGAGCAGCTATCTTAAATATATTATAGATGCAGAGATTTTGAAACCCACTAATAATTGTAATGATGTTAATTTAAGTTTGCTGGAGAAAAATCGATATAAGGAAACTGAATTAATTAATGTGAATTTTGCATTTTATAATCAATTTTTATGTTACTTATGAGAACGCTTACGTATACTGAATAATCATTAATTTTGTTAATTCTGTGTATATGCAATTTTTTTAATTTTCTTTCTGTACTATTTTGAGGATTTTCTGTTTAAACATACATTATTATTATTTTGCCCTCTAATACTTTCCGCCTTAGGCCTCCAAATTAATAAAACCGGCACTGGAGCTCATCAATGTGGTGCGCTGAAGCCTCTGTTGCTGGCCAAGCTTGCGGCTGTCTCCATAGATGGTTCTGCATGTAGTTAGTTACCTCTGCGGGCATCATATCATTTTGGGATGCTTTAATATCCATCCACTCAACGTAGTCAGTGCCACCTAGAGGCTTCAGTGCTCCAAACTGGTGAGCTTCAATAAGAGCAAAACGCGTCTGTGGTTGTGGGTGAGTGGGCCAGTTTCTTTTAAATGACAGAGAGGTTGATTGAGAAACTGTAATCATGGGAAGCGTGTCAAGTGTGATTTTTAAATATTATATTATATTGGAACAGTTTCACCAAGTATCGCAATTATACTTTGTACATTTATTTCTACATAACTTTATTCAGGAAAAGCTAAAATAATGGCCTTGTGCGTTTTTCGATGCAGAAAAAGATAGATTTCTAGTCGGTGTCAGCAAAGATTATAGAGCAAATTGAACTACCTCTAAACAAAACATATTGCGCAATGCCATTCTTCCATGAAGATTATTGTAATCCTTAGAACTACAGTTCAAGTCGTAATATTGCACTTATCACTAAATTTGTTGTTTGTTGCTCTGACCTCCCAGGGGTTCATGGGTTCCAGGCCCGTTATGAGAACATAGCTAACGATCACATGAGGTCCCAAACCCTTCTTGGATCCTCAGTCTCTCACTTGGTGTTCCTCAAATCTGATGTTTCTCCACTAGCGGTACCGTAGCCACCTACACATGTACCAGACACGTTGAGCTCCCAGAGGTCAATGCGCATGGGTCCACGATCCATTATTAGAAGCTTAGCTTATGATTTTACGTAGGTCCCTCTCGCGGATTTCAGGCTCTCACTTGGCCTTTCTGACACCTGGTGTTTCTTCACTACCGGTACCGTAGCCAACTACACGTATCGCAGACATATTGAGTTCACAGAGCTTGACCTCCCAGAGATCCATGAGTCCCAGACCCGTTATGAGAGCTTAGCTTACGATTACATGTATATCATAGAGCTCTCGTGGATCTCAGCCACTCTCTCAGAGCACACAGCTCTATGGGTCCAGGGTTGCCCCAGATAACCCTTCGGATAATTAGGAAAATACTACAAATGAACAATAATTGGTCATTTTTCATATTACGTTTTTATTTATAACATTTGATGTACCAGATAATTAATTGTTCTTTCCCTATATTATGGAAATAATTTATTATTTGTATTAATTATTATACGTTGTTATATATTGTCTATCAATAATATTTATGGTTGTTATATAACTACCGTGAAACAAACAATTCCCAAAAGTAAAAAAATATGTGTTGATTCATAAAAAATATTACTTTTGATAAATATCTAAAAATAAAATAATGTGTTGTTTAAAATGTAAACAATTTGTATTTGTTAATATTAAAATATTTTTAAAAATAATTTTCATATTTGTTTTTTGTGCCACTTTTGTCAAAATCTCATTTATAATATACAGGCCTTATTTATAGAAACGTCTTAAATTAGTTAAATTAATTTAATTCTGTAGTCGGTTTTTAGAACTTACAGATATTAATATGTGTTTTTTCGCTTTTATGCTAATGTATGTATTGTATATATGAATTTATGATTAAGAATCATGGGGTCTCGTGGCCGCGTGCCTGAGTGTCAGGTCGAGAATCTGGAGAACCAGGTTCGATCCCGACCGACGCCAAATATTTCCAATTTTAAATGACACAAAATTGACCCCTGTGGTGCATTCTCCATGCCAGCAATGAGTGCCCGTGAGGTGACGCCTGGCAAGCGCCCGCACGGTTCAAATATTTCATCATTACCTATATCTGTGTAAAAAGCAGATTGGCACACCCAGCAATGGGTAATAAGCCGTGATGATATATTTATTTATTTATTTATGATTAAGAATCTGTAAGATCTTACTTACCCTTATGAACGTATAAGTGAGTATCGAAACGTCGGTTTTGTAAGAATAAATTCTGTTTAACTGAGATTTCGAGTAATAGGGTATTCTCTCATATTTTTTTTATTTATTTTTCTTAAAGAAGAGTTATATCTAGGAGTACCTGTGAAAATCAGAGTTAAAAATTCCTTTTAATAAGCGAGATATTAATTTTAAAAATTTAATTTTGTAGTGTCACGTGATAGTGACGTACTAGTTGTACAGTACCAGCGGTGTACTATCAGTGGTTCCTGCGGCGTCTTATCACATTCCAACATGGAGTAGGGATTTTAACTGGTCTCCCATTGGAAGGTCATCTATTACATCAGCAAAATTTAAATGCTTTATATCTTTTGTAAAAATTAATTTATAATATGATTTTTTGTTTTTTCCCTGTAGTTTACCTATCAATACTAATATTTTTAATAAATTTTTAATATTGGTAGTCCTCAGAGAATACCCTATTGTTAATCCCTAATCTACATCGCAGTCCAGTAACTAACAAAATCAATTTTGTATAACACTTATAATAATTCACAACAGTAATTATGTATAACAAATAGTGACAACTGTTACTGTACAATAAATAAATAAAGATAATACTTGCTTCAGGTAATAAACAAATAGGTATATACGTTCAATGTACGTGAAGTGCAAACTATTACATTCAAAATGTTGCCCTCGCAATACTGTTCAGTATTTTTCCTCTTTTTCATATCAACTTTGAAACAGGTAAGTTAAGTCGCTCGAAGGCCGTTCAAATCCAAAAATCACATACATACATCATAATTTTATTTCTATAAATTAAATAACCCTATCCAAAATTATGTTGTTTAACCATGTTTTAATATGCACTGTTTAGGTTCAATTAATAACACTTTCGCTTCCCGACGGAGAAGTGGAAGGTATAAAATCTCTAACAGAAAACAAAAATACCTACTTCGCATTCTTAGGAATGCGATACGCCCAACCAATAGGAAATTTAAGATTTCGGGCACCACTTCCAGTGCCGAATTGGACAGGTGTTTACAATGCCACACAACAAGGCAATGTGTGTATACAGCCTGGTGACAACAACACAATAATTGGAAACGAAGATTGTCTTTTTATAAATGTGTATACGACTATTCTACCAAGTAAAAAATATTAGTTTTCCACCATTTATTTTTTTATACATTATGTTGATATATACGAGGGCTGTTTGACGGAAGCGTGACTTTTCGCTAGTAGGCATTGATATCGGAAAAACGAAAACATTTGCATATAATAAAACCTTCTACAAGCTTAACCCCTAAATTTCATGTCAGTCGGTGTAATAGTACACATTTAACAGACATCGAAATAAATCAAGTTTGTGTTATCTTGAAAATATGGAAAAACGAGAATTTCGTGTTTTAATCAAACATTATTTTTTACGTGGTAAATCGGTGAAAGAAACTGAGGTGAAGTAACATAAATATTACGGCGAATCTGCTCAATCGCATGGAATGGTTTTCAAGTGGTATTTTTCCTTTAAAACTGGTCATATGAGCACTGATGATGGTGAGCGCCCGGGACCCTCAAAAACGGTCACTACTAAGGATAACGTTAAAAAAATTCGTGATGTGGTAATGGCCGATCTACGATTGAAGGTGCGCGAAATAGCTCAAGCTGTAGGCATTTCAATCGAATGCGACCATTTGGTTATGAAAAAGGTTTCGGCAAGATGGGTGCCGCGATTACTGACAGTAGACCAAATGAAAATCCATGTTCAACTTTCAAATGAATGCTTGGCCATGTTGCACCGTAATCCGGTCGAGTTTTTTCGCCGATATGTAACTATTGACGAAACTTGAATCCACCACTATACTCCAGAGACAAAGTAACAGTCAAAACAATGGATTTTATCAGACGAAAGTGCACCAAAGAAGGCCAAAATTGGTCACTCAGCTAATAAAGTTATGGCGACTATTTTTTGGGATTCTAAAGGTATAATCCATATTGACTATTTGAAAAGGGTAAAACAGTAGGCCAATATTATGCCGATTTACTGACCCGTTTTGATGCCAGTTTAAAGAAAAACCGGCCACATTTAGCACGTAAAAATACTCTTTCATCACGACAATGCCCCGTCTCAATCAGTCGCAATTGCAACCGCTAAATTTTTACAATTACGCTATAAATTGCTTTTCCAACCACCATACTCACCATTTCTGGCCTCAAGCGACTTTTTTTGTTTCCAAATTTGAAAAAATCACTCGAAGGCAAAAAATTCATATCAAATGGAGAGGTTATTGTTGCAACGGAAGCCTATTTTGACGAGTTGACAGAAGAATATTTTTCGGAGGGCTTAACGAAATTGGTGGTGAAAGTGTGTAGGACTCGAAGGAAGCTATGTTGAAAAATAATAAAAAAAATAATTTAGATGTCACACTTCCGTCAAACAGCCTTCGTGTATATATATAAAACAATATTTGACCCGTATTTTTTTATTTCACTCGTACATAAAAGTTAATAGAATGCGAGAAAATTAATTAATCTATTTTTAACAGTGAAACCCTTTACTTGTCATTTTATTTAGGTTCAAATGAAACTCATACACCTCTTCCCGTTTTGGTCTGGATCCATGGAGGATACTTCTTACTCAACTCTGGAAACCTGGAACCTCACCAAGCCGACAGATTTTTGGATCAAAACTTGGTGGTGGTTTCTTTAAATTACCGTTTAGGCGTGTTCGGCTTTCTCACTACTGAGGACACTGTACTTCCCGGAAACTACGGTCTGAAAGACCAAGTATTGGCCCTTAAATGGGTTCAAAGAAACATCGCAAAATTTGGAGGGAACCCCAAAAAAGTGACCATTTTTGGCCAAAGCGCTGGAGCTGCGTCTGTGCATTATCTTCGCCAGGCGAAGAGAGCTAGGAATCTCTTCCATCAATGCATCGCTAACAGTGGGAATACATTGACTCCGTGGAGTATATCGAGAAATTCACGAACTTTAGCTTTCCGAATAGGAATGCTAAATAATATTTGGACTTTTAGTTCCAAAACCTTAGTTGAGAGATTGAGAACTGTTAATGCTTATCAACTGCAAAAATCTTCAATTTTACCAGCTTTGTTAGATCTGTTTGATCCTCTTAATAGTCTACCGTTTGCACCACGTTTAGAAGGACCTTCAGAAGAAGCTGTTTATACGAAATTCAGCTGCGTGACACAAGAAGAAGGAAGTTTTAGCCGCGTACCTCTTTTACATGGATTTAATTCTAAAGAAGTAGCTAATACAATAAATTGTATGTAGTAGAGTGCGTACACGATAAGAACAAGCCAATTGCGTCATCAGTCCACAGGTGCGCGGCAGGGGGAAAGAAGTGACGGTGACGTTCATAATTGGCTACGGCCCGAATCCATATTGAAACGTATATTTTTAGTCGTAAATTTAAAATGGTGATTATTGTATACCAAGTGCTGGAAGTGTATTTTTGTCTTCGCTCAGACTGCAATCATTTGTGTTTGACAAAGGACTTTCGATACATGTTATATACATTATTTTTCTACTCCTGCAAAATAAAAAAAAATAAGGAAACAGAGAATCCTTTTTTTCAAATGTTGTAGAAATGGCATTCTTTGTGACTTGATTCACAAGGTAGAAGTTTCATTTCTACACCGCTGGAAATTTCTACACAGGAGTAGAAATAGCTAATTTCTACGCCGCCGGCGTAAATATATATCCATAGAAACTACATAGAATTAGCAAATAAAAAGGAAAGTAGTGCGTTTGAAAAAAAAAAATTATGTGTTATTCGGAATAAAAGTCTTTATGTGCCTCTCATGCAATTGTCCGACTCGCTTCGCTCGTCATGCAAACTTCCATGCTCGCCACACCAAGTATCACTTTTATTCCTAATAACACAATATACTGTTTAAAGTAATTTGACATTTATTGCTAATTTTTTTATTTGTGATGCGTATCTATGACAACAACAAACATCCTATACATCCATAAGTAAAATTCGTTGCTAGGATATTGAAGCGTGCTGCAAAGTTTTGCAGTACTAGTATTGCAAAGAGTCACTTTCAGCATGAAAAACAAACCAGAAAATTGTATTTCTAGAGCAAGGGTAGAAAAATATTATTTTGCAGGAATTTTTTAATTAACATTAATAATTTGAATAAGAAAATGTTAACGGAGAAAAATGAATATTATGCACGCCGGTGAACATTTCCTTAGAGGCGTGGTCAGTAGAACCGAATGATGACGTAGCCAGCTTGTTCTTAATGTACATGCAGTCTAAGAAGATGAAAACTAAAATATTTGTTTTATAATATGATATTTACAGTACCTTTGTTAGCGAATTTATTGTTCTCACAATATGATGTATTTCCAAGCCGGCTGACCCCTCTCGATATGAACGCAAGTAATGAAGGTACAGAAATTGTAGGACGAAATATAAAGTCTTATTACTTTCATAATCAGTCTTTTACAACAGAACCAGGAATGGCAAATGTAAGTTTATTAACATAATTTTTTTTAAATGATTACCAATATATTCACTTAAAATGGACCTCCATCTTTTTGATTGGTCTAAAGGCGAAATAAGTTTAGCGTACAATATGTAACAAACTTCGGGTGTTCATCAAGGTTCGAACTTAGGTCCTTTATTATTTTTACTATTTATTAATGACATTGTCAATTCAATCCAGCACTCTCATATTTTGTTATATGCAGATGACATAAAGGTATATAAGACTATTAATTCCATTGAAGATTCCAAGCTCTTGCAGGCTGATATCAATAACATTTTAGCTTGGTCTTTAACCTCTAAATTGTTTTTCAATTACAGTAAATGCAAAATCATGAGCTACACTTTGTTAAGAAGTCTGTTTACATCATTGATTACAAAATGGATAGCCATGATCTTGAAAGAGATAATCAATTTAAAGATCTTGGAGTTATATTCTATGAAAAACTAAACTTTGCCACTCACATAATTCATAATGTCAGATTATCATACAGAAGTCTGGGGTTTATAATCCGAAGTTCTCAGTTCTTCACTAATATTTCTACTTTGAAGAAGCTATATTTCTCTTTTGTCAGAACAAAACTTGAATATTGTCTTCAAGTTTGGAGCCCAATCTATAATAAATACCAATGTATACTTGAGTCTGTTCAACGAAAATTTGTGAAATTTTGTTATTACAAACTTCATAGACGGTATCCCAGTTTTGAAACTAACTACAACATCTTACTTGCAAATATTAATATAGTCTCACTCAATAAGCGGAGAAAAATTCAGTTGTCTCTATTTTTGTATACGGTTTTACATTGCATCGTGAATGATCCAGTTATACTTGCGAAAATACCAATATATGTTCCTAGACATAATTCTCGTGCTAAAAGAACCTTTCATTACAGTATAGCGCGAACTAACTATGAATTAAAATCACCAGTTAGAATGTTATGTGAAAATTTGAATACCCTGCCACATTACATTGACATCTTTTTTGGCTCGTTCGTGAAGTTTAAGAATGCAGTAAGTGTTACTATGAGGTATAATGCTTCAAATAATTATTTTGTTATATGTGTGCTATGAAAACCAATATTGTATTTATTTTGTTATTACATTGCTACTTGTGCTAATTAAGGTATTTTTTATTGCTCTTATATATAATCTACCTGTAATTGGGATATTACATCCTGTAGGTCAGATTGATAATAAATAAATAAGTAAACAAAACGCTTAGGTCAGCTGTTGAACGACATAAGAGCTGGAGTTATAGTCGGTACAGAAGTCTAAGCTGTGATTTTATTATTTAGCCCTTTAAGTAACTGTTTATTTACTAAAGAATTAAAAATTCTCAAATATTGACGTTTTCATAAGTTTTGTTTTGTAAAACGAGCTGGCTCCGAAGCGGCACCAAGTCCATTGTTAACTGGAATGGTATTGGTACTGCTTTACCTTAAAATTTGCTACTTATACAAGTAGCCAGTTTAGAGCAAATTTTATATCGTAAATATCTTTATATATTAAATAAATGTAATGGTTGAAATCCCTAGACAGATAGGTAAGAAACTACCAATAATATTAAATAGTAATTGTATTTGTTTCAGTATTTAAGTGATAACGAAATGGTCCGTGGAATTGTAAAATCCACCGTCCTTGAAGTCCCTTATTCTTCAATCTATCTCTACCGATTTTCATTCCTTGGCTACGCCGGCGCTTACTCACTAGGGGTAGCCCATGGCGACGAGCTACAATTTTTGTGGAAAACTCCATTCAATACGACAGCCCCCGCTGTACGCCTCACCATCGAACGTATGGTACATATGTGGAGCAATTTTGTAAAGACTGGTAATCCCACTTCTGATGTTACTCCGGAGGTAAATGTAACCTGGCCGATAGCTAATGCTACAGGCGGAAGCAAAGTGCACTATTTGGATATAGGAGAGCAACTAGTGCCATCTATCAATCCAGAAGAAGAAGAGATGAAATTCTGGGAACAACAGTATGAGGTGTATGGATATCCGCCATATAATACGTTTTAATGAGAAAATGATTGTATTATTATTGATAATAGGGAGATTATTTTTAACTTTTTAAAATATGTACTTATAAATATAAGTAGTTTTTAGTAAAATAAAAATTAAGCTTGCTTACCTTATTTAAATATATTTATTTACATTTTTAAATGCGAAGGGTGATTGTTCCGTTATTATTATTGTGGTCCGGATGCGATATTTTGCTAAATCTTTCGGCGTCGCTAAAATTTATTACTGTTAGATGGAAATATTTTAAAGACAAAATAACCCTCAATGCAGATTTGTATTTTTTTTTATACTTGGTACATTAGATTCCAATCGTATCGCACTGTAGGAAAATAATGAAACATATGCTTCAGTGCCCTCTGTTCCCATCGGCTTGTACAAATAAACAATGTTTTGGATTAAAAGTAATCAATATTACTGATAGTAATTTTTAACTGTTTAAATATTAATGTTTCTGTTACGAGAATAATGGGCTCTATTCTGTAACTCGGTGGTTAATCTTAAACCACTGGTTAAAATTTTTATCCAATAGATATTTATTTGACAACCAAAAATCCATTTTTTCTTATATGTCAACATACTTGATTGGCTAAAAAAAATTAACCAGTGGTAAAAATTAACCACTGAGTTACAGAATAGGTCCTAATAAAAGGTAAACTCGAAAAAAATTCTCCGTAGTGAATATGTCAATATTATAGGAATTCTATTTCTCAATAACAGAAAGTTGAAACCAGTGCAAATAGTTATAAACTGAAATCGTAATTATAATATAAACTAAACAACGTTTACCGTGAACTTCTATTCTCTATTTGCATAGAAATTACTTTATATCGGGTGTCTACTTTTATAGGGACCGTAGGAAATGCAATTGGAAAAATTTCATATGGCTGTAATTTCTGCCCTAATAATTTTAGAACAAAAGTGTAAATACAGATAATGTTCAGAATTAAAAACTACATCTAATAAATCCAAAATTATTGTTTGTATAATTTTTATTCGTGTGAGAGACAAAATAAAAGTCGTAATTGTTAGCTATTATAAGGTCATAGTAATTGATTCCATTAAGCTTTATGACAAATGCCACCTGTCAAACTCGAACAGTATTGTTTAAAAATTCTCATGCTACAAGTTACAATTTTTATTTTGAATCTCTCTCTATCTCCCTCTCTCTCTCTCTCTCGCGAACGGAATGCACGTAATAGTAATTTAATTAACAAGTTCAGATGTTCATACTTTACTGTACAGTAAAGACACTGCTCTACTTTACCGCCTGTATGTGCTATTTTACTGTCCAGAGGATGTAACTTTTCACTTTCCTGTATGGTAACTAAAATGTAAATAAACAATTTTAATGCAGTTGTGCGTAAAGTAACTTTCCGATCCCTTATACACTATTTTCCGAGCTAGCTCAGTAAAGAAAATTTTCCGGTCTAAAAAGTGATCAGATACATCTCATTTACTGGACGATCACGAAAAAGCAATAATTTTAAACTAAATAAATGCACTTTTTAATTCTGAACGTTTTTTCTATTTACACTTTTATTCCATAAATAATAGGGCGCGACGTGTTTAATTACTTCCGGTCGCCTGAACCTTTTGTGTTCATTGTTAATATGTATTCGAATATTCTAGACTGTTCTAGAAAATAATGGTAGCTGTATATAAGGGACGTAGTTATGCTCGAGACAGCTATATGAAAATTTTACTTTGTTCCTATGGTCTATAAAAAAGTAGATACCCGATATAATGAAATGATGAGAATCTGCCTCCGAATTCTACTGTAAAGGATTATTGCAATGCATTAGGAAGAAATTTGTAGATAGGAATTTTGTCGGTGGCGGTAATTTCCTTACGTGGTTTCCTTCCACAAGACGGACAACCCGCTTCTATCTCCTTCAGCGTGGCTGAATGCAGATGCGTTCTGCGGCAGCCCTGTGCATTAGGTGAATTTATCTGGGCCATGTTACATCTCACTGCTATCGGGAACCTTCGATCATTTAGAAGAGATCATTTATTTCTCTGGTCGATGTACATTTTCCGTATTGTAGCCCAGGGAACCGTTCCACTTTTCGTTGTCACTGACTTCTCTTTTTTCCAGCGTCATCCCTCAACGAAATGAAACGATTTTTTGTAGTCTGATCATTTTTCTTCTAATTACAAGTTGACCAGGGCCGTCGCCTCACTTAATTGATTACGAAGGAGATGTAACTTTGGAGAATAATCCACGTTGTTTCGTATTGTCTCTACACCAATTAAGAATAAAATAATTTTGACCGAGATATGTTGAATCGATATTTTCATTTTTAGTTATTCTGTTTCAATAAATCGCGTAAGATAATGCTGAATAAATTGTATATTATTAAATTAAACGTAAATCAAGCCTTAGTTTAAAACAAAAAGTTAAAGTTTAAAAGCGAAATGTTATATATTAAAAATATAAGATGCAAAAGGCAATCTATAGTGTAGTTATGTCAAATTTAAGTGTTTTAATAATGTATGTTAGAAGTATAAAGCAGCTTAATATAAAAGTCAAATTTGTTATATTTTGTAATTAAAAATCGAAATTAAAATTATAACACATTGAAAACGGTCGCCATTTAAAAATAAGGTTATGACGTATCTGGCCATAGTTATTTTCAAGATGGACGCTAGGTGGTTTTACTTACTTCATATATGCATGTTTAGAGTTTAGAAGCAGTGCCGGTTTACAAAAATTTTGTCCCTAAGCTTAAATATTTACGGCGTCTCTAATAATTTTTACCTCGCGCAACTGTATGTTAGAGAGGGATTGGAATCATACAAAAAATTGCATATCCAGATTTTAGTGAATAAGCACCCTTGAATCTGGTTTTATTATTTTATCAATGATATCTGTGGGTGTGTGGATGTTGGAAGGATAATCTCCAAAATTCTATAAGACTAGAGATCTTTTTAACTCCGGATTCCTCAATCTAACATTAATGGGACGTGTTTAAAGGTTTTGGTAAAAACAATTATTAGTAGTTTCAAATAAAACTTCTAAGGGCCGGTATTTTCACTTGCGAATAAAGGTTTAGATAAATTTATAAAAAAATTTGATGTCTTTTCACTTGCAAATAAATTTATTCGAAAGAATAACATGTGTTATTCGCGGAATAAATTATTCGGTACTTGGGTAGCGAATAACCGTTTATTCGTAACTTCTTTACATTTCCACATAGTGCAGATTTATTAAGAAAATTGATATATTAAATATATTTGAAGATTATGATGATATTTTGAATTATGAATTAATAAATAACGTGAGCAATCGATCACACTCCATCAGATAGTGATATAACCACATACATGAAGGAATTTTTTGACAGATTCCGATTATGAAAACAATTTATTATTACTTATTTTACCGCATTTGATCTCAAACAGTAAATAGGTAAAACATTATAAAGATCCTTTTGACGCTGGCAATATATTTTCGAATTTTAGATACTGTGAATACATTGACAAATATTTAATTAGAACTGATAGAAATATATAAAAAGTACAAGGACAATTTTAGAATATAATATCTTGTATACCAAATATGAGGGCTGCATTAGATGGTACACTTGTTAAATAACAATCTCCTGGGGCTAAAAATGCAGAATATAGATGACATATTGACATTAAAGATGTCAAACAAATTTTTGACCACTATGGATTTAAAAGAAGTTGAAACAATTCATCCTTGTCTGCTTAACATAACTACGCCAAACTCCATCTTCTCTACTGACACAAATTCACTCTGCAAGACTACCAATTCATGAACGTTAAAGTTATTCGACAGATAGCTATTTGTTACTGTAAAATGTGTGAAAAGACGCAATGGAATTATTCGTTGGATAAATATATAGAATAAATTTATTTAACGAATACTTATTCGAAACTCTATTCGGAAGTGTAAATACCGGGCCTAAATATAATTTTTGAAAATTTATGTTATTACAAATATTAAAGTACATAAAATTCTCTATCCCAAACTTTTAAATTTTTTTATTATATTATCTATAGATTTTGCAAAAAAATATATATGAAATAATCTGATGAAAGGAAACTCACAGTCCAAATAACTTTAAGGAATCCAGTTGAAAAATTAAAATATTTGTAAATGTAATTGACAGATAAATATGAATGTCAAAAATCCAGAGACCCCAGAGACATTGTTGAAGGCTTTTTCTGAGAAGTATATTTCAAATTTCTTATTTTATTATTAACCGACCCCGGTGGTGTAGTGGGAAACGTAGCCGACTCACGACCAAAGGGTCCCGGGTTCATCTTCATCAAACTATCTTAAACAACTTCGAAGTTACAAAAATATGTAAAAAATTTATTTACCCCCACAAAATACCGATTGTAATAAGTGAAAACTTCAAATACAATAAAGAATTATTATTATTTTATTATTAAATAACAATTTTTGTAAATTATAGGTATATTACATATAATACCTTCAAAAATATCTTCAATCTCGTCTTCCGTCAATGAATTGGCAGAATTACGAACATTTAGAAGAGTATGGAGAAAACTAGCTCATACAATGAATTTAAAATTTAAAAAAAATATCTAAATATAAAAAACGAATGTACTTCGATTTTTTGGTTGTACGAGAAATTCTTATAAACAAATTACATATAAACTAAAACAAAACAAAACATGGTTTATTTTCAAACTAAAAAAGGTTTCAGATTTTTTTTTTGCTTGATACCTTGATATTCGAATACATTCAAATGATACTTTGAATAACAGATGTCAATATGATATTTATCTTTAACACTTTAATTATATTTTGTCTCTTTCTAGGCCATAGAAGTATAACTATCTCTGTCTACTCGTTAACGCTAGTCTTGCTACATACACACGCATATTCTAGGGCCGCACACTTCCTGTAGCCTATTTATTTCATAATTCTTTTTTCGCAGGAAGTGATAATAATAAATACTTGTCTCTTATTTTTTCATGTACGCATAGATTAATATATAAAATTTTCAAAAATTGTGATACTTCCGTATTCTAGCACGAGTGCTTGAATAGCCTTCTTTACGAGTGTTTTACATTATTTCCTCAGTTTGGTTGAACAGTTAGGTTGATAAGAGTAGTTTATCTTATATATGCTGTTCATCTAAAAATGAAGCTCATTTTTGCCCGGTTGCAGAAACGTTAATCAACGCATTGTTCGATTAACGGTTCATCAAAACGAACAAATTCGAATCAGTTTTCTTGTTCTTATGGCATTTAAATCATTTCTGTCAAAAAATCGAGTTGCATTTGTTCGTTTTGATGAACTGTTAACCGAACAATGCGTTGATTAACATTTCTGCAACCGGGCATGTAACATCCACAAGCTTGCTAGAATATGTAAAGGAAATTTTTCTGATACAGTAAATCAACAGAACACAAAAATCCCATGAGGAGGGTCTAACACGGCAAAACGAAAAATTAAATGTGTTTTTATCATCTTTTTGGGGTCTCGTGGCCGCGTGCCTGAGTGTCTGGTCGCGAATCTGGGGAACCGGGTTCGATCCCGACCGACGCCAAATAATTTGAATTTTAAATGGCACAAAATTGATCCCTGTGGTACACTCTCCACGCCAGCAATGAGTGCCCGTGAGGTGACGCCTATTAAACGCCCGCACGGTACAAATATGTCATCACCATTACCGAAGTCTGTGTACAAAGCAGATTGGCACACCCAGCAATGGGTAATATGCCGTGATGATATATTTATTTATTTTATTTATCTTTTTGATAATTTTTTAAAGTGCGTTGAAAATAATAATGTCTGCGTCACGAGCTTAAAGTGTCTTATCTGATTTAGATACACAAATAAATGTGGCAGCGAGTAGCCGATATAATAATAATATCTGGATATTAGTGAAATTACTTAGAACCGATTTTTAGATCTAAGTACTGAAATCGATACTGGGTTCAGGGTAGTGAAACGGTGACGACGCAAACTATACATGCCCGTTCTATAATCACACCGGTGGAAAGTTTGATTGTTTTATATCATACAATAATTTTTAGAAAAATTGCTTTGAGATGCCAAGTTCAGGAAATACTAAAAATTGTGGTGATTTAAGAGTCTTTGAAAAATAAATAGAGAACTGTAAACCCTATGAAGTTTTATATGTAATAAATAAAAAGAGAGTAAAAGAAACCCTCAAAATTAATTTGCGACCACAAGTTACAACCTCCTTGAAATAAATCTTCTAAACGTTCCGTAAGACATAAAACCCAGTTTCTTAAATGTGTCGTTAAAGTTTTATTCTATTTCCAAACTAAATCCGACAAAGTGAACTCAACAAAACTATCTATTACTATAATGTATCTCCGGAGTCACTTGGCAAACATCCCCTCAGCTACCTGCAGGATAACGGATGCCTTTGGCAACGATGCGAGGATAAATAAAGCTTACAGGATTATTTTACCGAGGAGTTTTTACGCCATTTTCTTAATGGAAAGATTGGGAGAGCCTACGTAGTTCACATATCATCGCAGTAGCTCTTGATTGATAAGCTCCAAAATGACTGAGAATTTGTCTTCGCCAGGGTAAACATATCAAAAGGAAGATAATAACAAAAATCAAGAAAAGTAATTCTTTGGAAACAATATGAATTTCCAGGATTTTATTTTTTATTTTAGTCAAGAAAATAGTTATTCGTATCACTAGTCTAGACTCTGCAATTTTGTGAGTGTAAGTATAATGAGCAGAGGTGAAGCCTGATAGGTAGGAGCATTATGATAACTGAACTTAGCTTCCGTAAAATTCCGTAAAAACAATTTAGAAATCTGTGAATTACATGCGTAATTTTTACACATAGAACTAAATTTCAAAAACGAGCTTGAGCTTACAGAAGAAATGTAATAGTATGCTTCTCGTTTGCTATATTTTCTAATAATTTCTTATTTCATTAGATATATTATGTTAAAATTGTGTATTTTTGTTATTTTTTAATATTGATTGTAAACATTTTTTTAAAAAATTGTTCTTTAAGAAAACGTTTTGCATATTTTAATTTTTTCAAGATTAAGTCGTAAAATATAAATTGCGGCACCACTAATCACACATTTTGTTTAGGAGACGGGACCCTTAAATACGAACACTTGCAAAGCAGTTTCTGGATGTGTGATACACAAGATATTTGTGCCGAATTCTCTACCAATTTATTAAAAGAATTTGATTTATTGTTGAAACATGAAATACTAGAGATGTTTTTATGTTGGTAACATCGGGTTATTTGAATAATTTCAAATGACAAGGATTTATAATAGGATAGGATTTAAATATAATTGCATACATTTAGCTTAACATTTGTTCATTTAACTTACAATTCAACAATTTAGTATCAAAAGTTGTAAATATTTTGCTAGTTCTTGCGTTGAACTTTGGGTTCGGATTGCACGTCGGCTTAACCCCCCGGAGGACACGCATTTACATCGCATTTAGGATTTTTCATGTATTGTCTCTAAAGTTGAAAAAATATTATACCAAGTATATACATAATATATGGATTTTTGAAGGTATCTTATTACATAATGAAAAAACATATTAATATTTATTATGTATATACTTTTATATAAAATGAATCTTCCTCCATTTATTGCTGGGCTTCACATCTAGCACATTTTTTTTATTTTGCGACTATGTTTCTTGCACACATATTCACTACATTCTGTGCATGTTAATTTTGTTCTGTTGTGGAAATGTCCCAAAAATTAGGTACTATATTCTAATTAGGCTATTCTGCAATAACTGCAAAATGCTAAAATCAAAATAGTTGAAAATATATGGTTACACATAAAAACTAATAAAATAACAAAACATATGAGGAAATACTTAAAATAAGTTAAAAATTCATGAAAAAGGTAAACAAAAAATTCACTTACATCAAAAGGCGCGCTTAGCGGCAAACACACCGCAAATGTGTCACTTCTCTAAAGAAATCTCTACAAGACTGTAGTAACAGTCGAAACGTAGGCCAGGAAATACATTATTTACATTAGACTGCGTGTCCGATCATTTCCCAATTTCCAATATCTGTAATGATCAGGAACGGTACACATACAGCAGGCGGCAACATATGTTATGATTAACGAATACTAGAATGCATGTGCACACATAAGTTCAACAATATCTATAATAAAAGGTTGAAAGTAAAATTTACGGTTATTTGCCAAATGCGCACCCGCCGGTGGGTTAAACTTTGAAAGTTCCAAGCTTTCTCAAGTCAAGAGCGAATGCGCATGCTCATACTAATCACCGTATTTTTCCCAACAGGAGTGATGCAAACACTGCTGTGAAGTTAGTTATTTGTTATTTGTTTGCTTTCGTGAGATAGTTTTGTGCCAGTTTAGTTTAATAAGTGCATAGCGCATCATATATTAATGAAACCAATATAATATTCAAACATTCTACCTTGTTTAATATTTTAATACGTTACTCAGATCTGCCTCACCTCTATTTTGAGAACAAATAAAAGCAAAAAATTTAAAAGCGCCACAATTTCAAATGCAAATTAAGTGGAGTCTAAAGTACAAAGTGATCAAAACCATCTGATAGTCACATGACCCGCATCTTTCCTCAATGCAATCAAAACTAGACTTCTGGGAAGAAAAGTTTGGTATGTAACTTCATGGACGTACGAATTTTTACTATAAAGAATACGCTGCGACTATAAACTTGTGGTGTTCGTCTGTCAAAACCATTTCGGTTGGTAATTTAACCTAAAAAAACTTATTAGTTAAGCTATTAAAATTATATTTGTTACTTACTTACCAAGTAAATACCATAATACACTAATAAGAGTCTTGAAAAAGACAGTTGTCTATAATGTAATTATGAAATGCATGTCATAAAGACGGTAAAAATAAATAGAGAGTGTAACGGATATTTGAACACATATTTGACAGATCGACAGAACTGTGGACAGAACAATACATGCCTATTAATTGCAACTAACTGTTAATAATTATTTCCGTGGAATAAAATATTGAGAACTACACAGGTCACGTGAGTATCAGGTGGTTTTGATCACTCTGTATTTGTTAATACAGATTTAGTTTCATTACAACATACTTACGTATAATATACATATTTTCTAAAAAGGCATTGTTTTCGAAATCTTTATTATGCGAGATCCTAAAAAACTAACAACAAATTTTCAATATTGTGCGATGTATAATTTTGGGCAATTAGAAAAGGTCTGTGGTGCATGAAACGAAAAATGAACTGATGCCATTCAATTTGTTATTGTATCCGAATTCGAATTAACTAATCGAATCATTAGGGTGAATTTAATATTTCCATGCTTCCGGCGGATTAAATTTATTAAAACTGTCATAAGCAAACTCATTTAATCTGCATATGAAAAATAACAAGAGAGGAACAAAACTCTAATTTGTGTTTAAATTGCCAGTAATAATTATTCGTACAGACATTAATAACAGTAAAAATAAAACCAGATCGCTGCGTTCGTTTACACAGGGTTTACGCTCGAATTAAATATGAAATATAGAGGGTTTAAAGTATCAGGAGTGAAATAAATATCAACGGGATAATTCCAGACAGATCAATCAAACTACTAATATCCGGTGCTTCGGAAAATTACCGCCCAGTACAACACAGCGAATACGTTGTCGAGATTATACAAGCTTTCGAAACAATCCACTGGAAAAAGAAAACATACATATTAATTAACTAAGACCCCAATACAAACGTAACTAAACTCTTAATTATGACGGAAATAACTGTAAACTTTATAAAAACTATATTTTAATATTGATTTCATTAAAAATGAATTCACAAATTAAATATAAATGAAAAAGAATAAAAATAATTTCTAAGAACTGTAATCTAGTGCACTCATTTTCCGTTTGAGGTTATTCGAGGCCACACGAGAATACAGGCCTGAATGCTTATCCCTGCCCAATGCGTCACGGCAGATTAAGAGGCCGGCGTGCTAGTCTAGCCTTCTAAAAACAGTTGAAGTACAGCAGTCAGCGCGAGTGGACGCATGGCACAGCGCAACACGGAACATCAAATTTTGATTGTTTTCGTTGAAGGAAATTGCAAAAATGGTTTTAAAATGATGTGTGCCAATGTGCAAGAGCAATTACGGTAATACGGCTAAATTGATATACCTACCAGAAGCTAAGTTTTCCTAATATATGGTGATTGTATGCATATCATGCAGGACATCAAATTTAGTTTTTATAAAAAAAGAATTAGGGATATTCAGCAACATTTTACTAAATAATTATAGAAAAAACTGTAAAGAACAAATTTGTAATAAAAAGCAGTTTAACAAAAAATAAAAAATAGCGAGCACCTAAACGTATTTGATTCCAAAAGTAATGGTTATTTTAAATACGAGTATATAATATGCGTACTTATGTATGTCATTCATTTTTAGTTTCGTCATTTTCATTTTATGTTCTGTTATATTATTTTCATTTGTTAGCTCTAGATCTAAAGATTTATTAGTTATTAATATTATTTAAACAACAATAAATAATTTAAAGTAAAGCATTTAGGCCATTTATAATTCGTTTTTTATTTAATTTGTTTAGTTATGTATATAAAATAGTTATTATATAAAATTTGAATAGTTATTTACGAGTTTTATATCTTTATAAATCACATTTTACAATCCTATTTGTTTAAAATTCCGCATATATCTTATGCTTACACTGCGGTCGTTCGAGGCGTACCGTGGCAGCAAGAGGCTAGCTGTGAGGTCACGAATTGAGCATTCAGGCCTGTATTCTCGTGTGGCCTCGGTGTATTTAATTTTTAATAAATTATTTATAAAACAAAAGTACTGTATTTTACCTATTTCCAATAATGAAAATCAAAGAAACTCCTGAAAAATTGTTGTATTTATGTTTTGTATGAAGTTCTGAATTAAGAGGGCCCTGCATTAATTTATAATTTAGCAAAAAAAATATATGTAGGTGAATAATATATTTAATAAGATATAAAATAATCGGACTCGCAGCCTGACATAAATTATTTATTTCTTCTGCAGGAAATAAGTAATTTATGTAAGAATTGAAGTCCGATTATTTCTTTCCAAATCTGAATACAGTTGATCATCGTTTCAAGAATAGTATATTCTACAATAAGTAATGGAATGGCCCATATTCCATACGAGCAAAAAGTTTGTGGTCCGAGCCAAAGGCGAGGATTATGGTTTGCCATTCCAAACGTGTTATAGACTATACTTTCTCCAACAAGATTTTAGAAATTATACAAAAAATGTTGATTGGTTATAACATTTATCATAACCATCAAATAATATTTTTGACGCCAGTCAACAAATTGCTTATAATAGATTTGTTCGTTTAGCACCCTTGCGTGTACTGTTTACTGCCGCGCCCATATACTTTGTATGGAGGCGGCAGTAAACCGTAGACGCATAGTAGCGAAACGAACAGACCTAATATCAGTATTTATAGCTTTCTTTTGCTTTTTTTCGTAATAACTGGTCCACTTTAACATTAGCAAGGTCCTTTATTTCTGGTGGCATACATACCATATCTATAGGCATTTACGAAAATTATACCGGTGAGCTGTTACCGGTATATATCGGTAAACAGCTGTTTACCAGGTTACAGCTACCCGAATCGATATTTTAAAAACGCAAATGGTAAACAGGGTAGATTTCTAACCTATGAAAAATATTTGAAAGTTTGAAACAGATTTGAAATTTCACGTAGTTACCAAACTGAACACAGTGCTACTTCCAATTCCAACATTGAAGACATTTTCACTTTTAACGCGCGTGCTTCGCTTGGCATTACTACCTTTTTTGAGGTTAGATTCTTCATTTACCGCATTTACCGGCTGAATTACTCGATCCACAAATCATGGATCCGGTAGATGGATCTGGTAGATATGGTATAATTTTCGAACACGGTAACTATTAACCACTCGTGTTTTTGAACGCAATCGGTAGATGCGGTATCTACCGGTAGAATTTTCGTAAATGCCTTCTTCATTGCCATTTGACATTCTTCTCTATAAAATGTTATTTAGTTTCTAAGTAATATATTATTATTTAGATAAACTTACTTCTCTAGAGATCTCCAAAACTTTGTAAAAGTTGACAAAAAAAAACTCCAAAAGTGTTCAAAACGTCAAACGCGAATTCAGAAATAAATAAAAGTCATAACCATAACAACCGGACCAACATATTTGATATTCCTCGCTAATATGCGGCTAAACCGATTCTGATTTGTCGAAACCCGTGTGGAATTATTCCAAACGGCATACGGAATTATACCACATGGTTTTTTGGAATAATATTGATTCCAACATAATTTTTAGTTGTGGAATGTGTAGTTTCCAAAATAGTGTTAGAGAAATATATTTAATGATTGATGCCATACAAATGACAAAGACTATGTCTAGTTTGTACACGAATAAAATTATAACGCTAAATTCTTTTGTAAATGAATTCATCTGATGAAGAAATTATTAATAATATTATTTGCTTATTAACTATTAACTTCCTCAGCAGTCACACCAGAACCTAGTGTTCGGTCACCACCATGCTGCTATCGTAAACATTTTGGCTGTTGACCATCAGACTAATAGTGAAAGAATCCATGTATTATATAAAAGACACATTACTGAAGACTTTAAAGGAAAAATATTAAATAAATGCCACTTGTAGGAGAAAGTTTCTGGGCTACAATTCCACGGTGATCCATCCGATTTGGTGTATCAGACGTCACCTTACGGGTTCTCAAAATTATCGTGTAAAGAGATCAAGCGGGGTTTATTTTGGTTATTTAAAATTGGAAACAATTTGACTTCCATTAGATTTAAATCAAGTCCGTTAGGGCAATTAACCAATCACATAACTCGCTAATCCAGAGGATTCCATTAACAATAACAATTCTACCAGTCATTTCAAAGTCTTCGAAAAAATTATCTAAAACAGACTATATGACCATGTAAATATTGTGCTGGCGCAGGAACAGCATAGGTTTGTCAAAAATAGGTCAACAATAACAAATTTATGTGTGATGTGTAACAAAATCTCATCTACTATAGATTCCGGAAACCAGTTAGACGTTATATATATATATATATATATATATATATATATATATATATATATATATATATATATATATATATATATATATATATATACAGATTTAAGCAAGGCTTTTGATCGCGTATCACATGAAATATTACTATATAAGTTAAGTCTCTTTGGTGTGGATAATAATACATTGTTATTTTTCAAATCCTATTTGTGTAATAGAATACAATTTGTAAATTATAACAGCATACATTCCAATGAGTTCACACCTGTTTCTGGGGTGCCCCAAGGATCCTTGCTTGGTCCATTATTGTTTACACTATTTGTTAATTATTTACCCCAAATATTACGTAACTCTAAATGTTTGTTATATGCAGACGACTTAAAATTATTCAGAGAAATTAGTAATACTGACGACGCAGTACACCTACAAAATGATATTAACCTGCTAGGAGAATGGTGTAAAAGTAGCAGTATAAATTTTAATATAAAGAAATGTAAAATCATGACATTGACTACGTTTATCTCGATAATTCAAGCGGCTTGAAGTATATTATGACTTGAAAAATCCTATTGGTTTATCTCAACGGATTGAAAATAGGATTGAGTTATTTTCAATCTTCTTTGACTAAAAAAAGATAGTTAAATACTCGATTATGCAGACAGACAGGGAGAGGTATATGATCTAATTTCAGGCTGGATGTATAACCCCAAAATATGAAAATTTAATATCAAAGAATCAATTTCGCTAATATATACATGTCTTCGTATTGTCAACGAACTGAATGATATAGATAAACTGTAGATATATTTTATTATAACAAAAATACTTTAAAGAAACAATTTGTCAATAATATGTCACTGTAAATATGTAATTAGGTTTACCTGTATATTTTCAGTCTAAATAAATATTATTATTATATTATTGTTATTATTAACATAAAATGAAATTTTATAATTAAAATTTAATGAAACATGTAACATTATTTAATATTTTATTGATTGAGAATCCGTGTGGACGTAATTATTTTTAAAAGGGTGGTACTCATTAGTTATGAATTTAATTATAATAAGAATACTTAAAGGTAGTTGGTATTCGAAATTGGAGTTTGAAATTGAAACGCGAAGCTTTCGTAGGGACAGTAAAAGCAACGATGCGTGGCGCCATGGCATCCCAGAGGTATTTTGCATCTACGGCCCATATAGTACGACCCACTTTTGAAAAACGCCATCTATCAAGGCGCGCTGCTCCACCGAAAGATTACATGAAGAAAATGCACATTTTTATGCAAGCGGCATTAAAACCACGCCATTTCAATAATTCATAACCCGCGTCTTCTCTTCCATTTCCAGACGTCGGTCGAGGGCTGTGCTGTGCTGTAAACTGCAGCCCGATGTCTCCACCCTACACGGCAATTATAGCACGGGGAATTTATTCCATGCAAGGCAAATAACGACGCCCACTACTTCAATTGGCACTTATTTACTGGCGGGGAAACTAACGATTTCTTGTTTCTTCGCGTAAATTACGATACGATTCCTTTATTTCGTGAGGAGTTCTCAAAGGAATTACATATTCAAAGGATCTTCAGAGTACTATATATTATACAATTCTTGAAAAAAATAAATATGATCTGTGCAATAAAGAATTGGCTAAAAAATAGAGTAATTTGTGTTTATTCTTTACTATTTAAATTCGTATCGACTAAAAAAAGATAGTTAAATACTCGATTATGCAGACAGACAGGGAGAGGTATATGATCTAAATTCATCCTGGATAGATAACGCCAAAATCTAAAAATTGTCACGTTATTTGTCTTCTCTTTGAAAAACATTAAAAAAACATTTATTTCTTCGTCACTCCAAATATTTCGCTTTTCGACAATTTTACTAAGTTTTATGTTGCGACTTTTATAAAATGAGGTAAAATGCAAACAACCAACAACTGATATGAATTCAATAACACTGCAACAAAATTGCGGATGTACGCATGCGTAGTTAAATTATTTGAAACTTCACTGTTTATTTCGACAGAAGTCAAGCCGCTTCGTAAGTCCAAGCCTGTTACTTCAGAGGCTTGACTTGACATTTTCAAGCGGCTTCAAATATTAATCTCGATCGTTTATTTCGAAGATTCAAAAGGGATTTACTAAATTCAAGCGGCTTGAAACATCGAGATAAACGTAGTCATTATATAGTAAATAAAAAATTAACAAATTTGTAAATTTTATAAAAAAGGTCGACTAAAAAATTTTGTGTGCACCATTGCCAAAAAGTGTTATTTTATCCTCGTCAGACTCGGCCAAAAAACATTCACTTTTTCGCCTTAGTACACAAATAACAAATAACTCCATATACAAATATCAATATTTTTTTTCTAATATTTCATAGCAAGATTGAACAAAGCGCTATACAACACTCATGAAGAAACGAATTCGCTCACTTATATGCCTTTGATCACTCGGCTATTACCTCGTGTTCAAAACTGGTACATGCGTGAGCGAAATTCTTAGTTTATTCACTCGTATTGTAATATACTATTGTTCTTGCGAATTACATCCCTCATTTCCTCGGGGTTATAATCTTTCGCCCGGTCAATAATTATATTCTTTATAACCTTGATTTATGCATACTATTAAACATTTAACTTAATTTAAAAATTGTGAAGAAACCAAACACATAATAATATAGTTATTATTTATCATATACATATATGTGTTAAAATGACATTTTATTTTGTGGGAAGGAAGTTTGGAATATTGGAACACAACGGGAAGCGCGGTGGTTCAAACCTTCGAACAAAATAAAAATCACTTTTAACACGTATATCATACACTATTTTTTATACAAACACTATTTTTTCATTTAAATTTATATTTCTAATAATTTTTTTGACATATGCCAAAAATGTCGATTTGTTGTTCCACTAGTCATTACCAAGGTCACTAATTTACTTTTAACACTAGTGTTAAATCTAAAAATGATCTGTCAATTTTCAACACTGGTATCATAAATACACTATTATTCACGAAAGATGACTATTCAAGGTCATTTATTCGAAGAAAGAATACACATCACTTTATAAGCAGTAGTTTAGCAACATTTTGTATTAGAAAGAGAAAGATTATTTGACCTATGTCTATTTAATTTATGTGGTGTGACAGATATACGTAACTAGTGGCATTACTTTCTAACACACTATAAATAATAATGACATATGTCGTATAATTACAGATACCTAATTATCTACTACACTGCCCTCTGTGCTAATATTTACCCAGTGGCGTTGACGTTTAAATCAAATTATTATTCCTTGGTTTCTAAATTAAGTCTATGTTTTTGTATTTTGCAAAAATATAAGCAAAGAACATTAATCTTTCAGAAAGGCATTATTTAAAAATAAACATAATTTTCAAATGAATTACTCTTATTTTTTCAGTTAAAATGTGTCCATAAATATTTCATGTTGCACGCCTATGCAAACGAAATGCAATGAAGTTATCTGCAAGTAATATTATATCTGACGGCTCACAAATGACCTTGAACAGTCATCTTTCGTAAATAATAGTTTAGTATATTACATTACAAGTCATGAAAATGTTTCATTGCTTATTTGAAGAATGCGAGGATGCGCAGCGTCCGAGCATTTCTTCAAAGCCTCCGAGTAAAGCAAAGACATTTTTATGACGCGTGATGTATTTTATTTTTTAAAAAAAATCGGCAATTATAGAAGCTTAAAATTATAGAAAAAATTAGGTTTGCATAAATCATCAGAGCTGTGACAAAGTTTAAAAAAACGTTGTGATGACAAGTAAACAAAGTGACAAATTTTATTATTATAAAAATTTGACGCGTTGTGTTTGCTTTCTTGCTACCGGTAATTTTCCTTTTGAAAACGATGTCGCAATGCGAACATAATTTTAATGGTGAAGATGAAGTACCGACATAACTGAAGCTGTGAATGCCGCTCTGCCAGATTTACTACCAAAAGAATCCAAACAGCGGTACGAAAAGGAGTACGATAGATTCAAAAAGTGGCGCAGCATTAGAAAATTGAATCTAATTAGTACAGACAGTGGGAAGTAAAAATGACTAGTCATGAAAATTTTATTTTCATGAATAGTCATGGAAATCTTACTTTCAAGACTCAAATTAATCCGGAAATGCGGATTTTCATGCCGATTTTAAAAAAATGATATTTTTAACCATAAAAACAAACATTAAAAAGCCAACTTTTAATAGATTTGCAAAAGAAACAGTTTTGTAAGCTTTTTTTATTTCTGAAAATTTTACACTCTACAGTTTTTGGATGTAAAATGAACAAGGGACAGGAAATACAAATAATTTATATTCACTATGAAGCCTAAATTCTTTGTATATTCATTCTTTTTTTCTGAGTCCTTAACTCTTATCAATTTTTGTGCAGTAAGTTTGTGCACATCAGGCAATTTGCACTGTATACCATAAAAGCAGATGATATTTTCTAGTTGTAATAGCGGTTTTACATCTCATCTCCACACGTTGCTTACGAGCCTCGTAAACTGTCATACAAACCTGCGTCTGTGCAGGTAATTCGCGTATGTTACACCTTCTTTATGCTCCACTTACTACACGAGATTTCACGCTGTAAACTGGACAGCATTTTATGCACGTAATAATGAATAAATAAATATATCACCGCGACTTTTGCCCATTGTTGGGTAGGCTAATATTTATTTAAAGGAAGAAGGTTTTTAAATAAAACCGTAAAAGTCTAATTCACACTGTTCAAATTTATTGAATGAAATTACCGACCGGTTTCGGTCATTTAATGACCATTATCAAGGTACCGGTTGACTACAAAGAAAACGTAACAATTGTACAAAATGTATAAATAAATAATAAAATAATAATTTTTTCGAAACAATTTTTTAATTTTTGACTACGTTGATTTACGTTCCTAATGTTACATTTTATTTCATATCGTTCTTCTATACTTTCGTAATGTGTAAGTATTTGTTAAATTTTATTATTTATTTATACATTTTGTACAATTGTTACTTTTTCATTGTAGTCAACGGGTACCTTGATAATGGTTATTAAATGACAGAAACCGGTCGGTAATTTCATTCAATAAATTTGAACAGTGTGAATTAGACTTTTACGGTTTTACTTAAAAACCTTCTTCCTTTAATTCATCCTTCACACTTGGGCGTCCACCATTTTTCATAATATTTATTTATTTATTTATTTAGAAAGAAAGGCTGTACAACAGGCAAAGGCCCAATAATAGTACAGCACAGTATCAATATACAAAAAAATATATAAATTTCTGGCTCTAGACAAGAGTATATGGAGAATTCAAAAAATAAAATCTAGCGATTAGAATAAGAATGCGAGAAAACATATTTTAAGAAAGATTTAAACATAAGTAGCGAACAGTTAAAAATGTCTGGTACATTATAAATAGCGATCATATTATTAAAAGTACACATTAATCGATTCACTGCAGAAAACATAGCTGCGTTGGTTTTATATCGTTTAGTAGAGAACGTTTCACCAGAACGAGTGGAATAGGAAGGTACACGCAAAGATATTTTCCATAAAATAGTGGGACTGTCTATATTATTGTTTATAATTTTGTATAAAAATGTCATATCAAGTACTTCTCTACGTTTGTGTAAAGTAACTAGAGAGACAGCATTATTTGGGAATTTTCAATTTAAAGCAGAAATAAATTTACGTTGGATTTCTTCAATTCTGTTAATGTATATTTGGTAATGAGGGGACCAACATATGACAGCAAATTCTAATTGCGAGCGAACAAGTGAGAAACAAAGTTGAACGAGAGTGTTGTAATTCTTGAAATGTGCTCCAACCCTTAGTATAAATCCAAGCATTTTGTATGCTTTCTTTACAATAGTGTCAATGTGAATATAGTACATGAGTTTTTTTTAATCTTATATGATGCTAAGATCTTTTATTTGAGATACGCGATTGATAACATTTCCACTAATTCTGTATTGAAATCCAAAATTGTTTCTATTTCGAGAGAAAGAAATGCAAGAACACTTACTATGGTTGACAGATAAATCATTAGTTATTAAATAGTTATTTATTTAGAGATCTGCTTGAAGAGAAAAACAGTCTGAAATGCAAGTTATTTCACTGTACACCTTAAGATCGTCAGCGTACATAATGAAATTGGAGTTTACGAAAATGTTGCTAATATTCCTTGAGGGACACCAGAGGTCACAAAAAAATCATCAGATCTGAACCCTTTGAGAGTTACACATTGCTGCCTGCAATTCAGATACGATTTAAACCATTTAAGTAGATTGCCATGTCCTCCATACATTTCTAATTTATTTATCAACATGGAATGATTTATTCTGTCAAACGCTTGACTGAGATCAGTGTACACTGCATCAACCTGGGTATTACAGTCCATAGGTTGAAGAATATAGTCTGTGTATTAATGAGATTAGACACGACAGATCGTCCACTATAAAAACCATGTTGCTGGATATTAATAATGCCCTTAAAGGCTGCAAATAAATACTTATAAATAATTTTCTCAATTTTTTTTTTCAAATATACACAGTTTTGATATTGGACGATAACTTTCAACAGAATATGCTTTATTTGTTTGCCTTATCATACAGGGGTGGGGTGGAATGTACCCAGCCTAGAACAGAGAGGGCAGCATTAGATACACTATTATTTTTTATAAGGATATGTAAACTGTCAGTATTATCTGTGGAGTTTTACGTTCAATTGGCTAATTTGTGACTTAATTAGAATTTTTTAATTAACGAGTGCATTATCTTTTTAAAAATAATACCGTGCATTGATTAAATACCTGCCCATAAAGGATATGTTTATGGAATGATTTATTAGAACCGAAAGACACGGTTTCACCACTATTATTCTGACTCAAAAAACTGTCGAAACGGTGGAACTATAGGAGTTCACCACCTTTCAAAAAGAAATGCAATGCTACTCATTTTTGTGAAGAAATGAAAAGAACGCGACCTTTAATGCCAACGAAAGGTGTGCTGTTCCATCAGTATAACGCTCCAACAATTAGTGCGATTACTGAAATTCATCGTTGCAGCTTTTAATTTGTAGTTCATACTTCTTTTTCACCGGATGTAGCTCCATCAGATTTCTATATACAGGGTGCGGCAGAACCAATTGAGCAGTTTGGAGGGGCAGGTGTTCGGGCGGTGGCGGGGGTAGGCAGCTGCACAAGGTCTCCTTTTGTTCTGTCGGCATCCGCATTTTAGTACCCAACATGGTTTGGACCAGAGTACATCGTGGGTTTGCCATGCGTGCGTTTTATGAAAACAACCGATTGCGACGCAAAGAGCTTTTCGTCGACGGTTCAACATTCCGCGAAATAATGCTGTTCCTACTGCGAACGTAATTCGGTCCTGGATTTGGCAGTTGGAGGAAACTGGTAGCACACTAAGAAAAGGTACACATGGCCAACGAAGATCCATCAGAACACCAGAAAATGTGGAGCTATTGATAGCATCAGTCGAACAATCGCCAAGACGTTTTGCTCGAAGGCACGCTATTGCATTGGGGGTTTCATACCGCAGTTTGAGGAGGATTCTGCATTTAGATTTGAATTTCCATCCCTTAAAAATAATGATGGTTCAGGAATTGAACTCAGTATACTACGGCAACCACCAAAATCTGTGTGAGGAAATTCTTGCAGCGATCCCTCCTGAGGCACCATTCTTCAGCAGCGACGAGGCACATTTTCACCTAAGCGGGATTGTGAATAAACAAAATTTTCGCTAATGGGCTGAAAACAACCCCCAAATTGTTCACGACAGACCGCTACATTCTCCTAAACTAACGGTGTGGTGTGCCGTATCACAATTTGGCGTTATAGGCTCGTACTTTTTTAAAGAGGGAGGCGTGACCGTGACCGTTATGTTTCAATGTTGCAAAATTTTCTGCAGGCCCGATTGGAAGTGGTTGTTGAAGAAAAGGGATTAGGGGACTTTTGGTTCCAATAGGATGGGGCTACAGCCCACACAGCCCGAACGTCTAGTGTCTTTGAGAGGTGACGTGGGGTGGCCTGCGCGATCGCCCGATTTATGCATATGCGATTTCTTTCTTTGGGGATATCTAAAGGAAAAAGTGTTTAAACGTCGCCCCCAAAACCTGCTAGAGCTAAGGGAGCAGATTGTTGAAGAAGTAAACGCGATACCCCGCGAAATGTGTCAACGGCCTGTTCGAAACTTCAGAAATCGGCTTCAGCAATGTATTGCAGCTAATAGAAGCCATCTTAAAGACATTATTTTTAAAAATTAATGAGTATAAAATGGTAAGTCCTACTGATTTCAAAAATAAAAACTTTTTTTTTCATTTATACCCTGGTTTCTTTGTTATAACTCTTCAAAACTGCTCAATTGGTTCTGCCGCACCCTGTATTTCCAACTCAAAAAATATTTGGGATGGCAAATATTTTTGTTCAAAGAAGAAGTTCTTGACAACTAAGTACCGAAGGCGGCAGCACTTCTGCTCAAACAGCTGATCTGGAAAGAGTACTATTCAAATTGCCGGTCGAATATGTAAACAAATAGATTTACGAGTTAAGTGGATTTAAACAAAATTTAATATGAAATCAAGCACAATCGAACTATTTAGATTCCTGGAAGCCACAACAAGTGTACAGATTAATATTTCGTAATGTAAATAAACATTATTTCATTTAATAGGGGACGAGGTATTAATGTACAATATATAATAATATGCTGAGTAACGGAACAATTGCAAAATAAATATAAATAGTTATGCATTGTTTGCCAACAAGTGCCGCGAACTCCAAGCCACACGAAATTAACATATTGTTCGAAGTAAATGCCCATCAATATTCACATTCTGATGCTGGATGTTCATGTAAAGCCGGTTAGAGCAAAAGATGCAAACCATGCAAACGAGATGCAAACAAATTTCAGGTGCAATATGTTATTGTAGCAGGTAGTATATTATTATTATGATCAAGGATCAAGGTAAAAAGTTGCGGTACTAGTTTATTGAGATAAAACTTAGTTATTTGTAGATATTGGCTTGTACTATAAATTGTAATTTGCTAGTTTTAATTCATACCACGGATTTTATTTTTAATTGTAAACTTTTACAGCCACTGAGATCGTTTTTATACTTTTGTATGGTCGCTTGTATTTTTATTTATAGAAAAGATATGGATCATTTGGACCCAATATCAGCTACGAATTTAAAAGCGAGGATACCAAATAATATTGCGATGAAATATAATAGTTCCATATGATTTTTACATTATTACATGGAAATATAAAATCTATTCTTTTAAAATGAGGTGCGAATTCTATTTTAAGATGTCGATCTTGTGCTGATTTTATAATGATTACTTTTTTCTCTCCAGTTTGGTAAAAACCAAAATTTCTATATTTGACCCTTTTTGTGAGAACAATTTGTGCGAGATTTAGGATATTTTCCAATAGCACTCATTTTGACATTTAGCAAACAGTTTAATAGTACTCTTCTGGCAAGTTCTATCTTTCGCCAGCAGTTAGCGTATCAGATATTCTTAGTTCTCATTAGCAGTCGTAACGGAGAATTTTGCAAACCAAGACGAAGCATTTTATAGAACCGGGATTATGGCAATGCAACATCGATGAACCAAGCGTAGAGACTTAAAAGGGGACTACGTCGAATACAAAGGCGCCGACAACGTGGGGGCTTCGGGACTCTAGCCCCCACACGGAAAAATCTGAGGGATCTCCACCCCTACACGGGAAAATCTGAAGGGGTTCTGTCCCCACACACAAATTATTTTTAATACCAACAAAAAGTACACTCATTTTGACATATTTTTAATACATCAATTAAGTAAAAGTAACAATACATATTCTATTTATTTTATAAGATTTTCAACTTTTCCTATTGTATTATCTAAATTACTGTATAATTAACGCGTGCGGACTAGTAAATAGTACTGCCACCAGTGTTGCCAAATTTAAAACGCAGTATTATCGGTAATTAATATTAAAATTATCAGATTTTAGTGAAAAATATGGTAGATATTGTAGACTCCTGTGAAATAAATTAAGTATGTATTTTCAATATGTGTACATATAATAGATATTTATGTTCTATCTCTCTCTGTCTTATGTTGAGTTTCGCGGTAAATTTAAAAAAGTCAAGAGTTTTTTTAAATGGGCCTTTTCAATTTAACGGCTATCTCTTTCAATCGCTGCAAATAGTAAGAAAATGGCGCGGACAACTGCCAGTTGGGCGTCAAAAATATTTCAGTCATTAAAATACCTGTATTCTCAGTGAAAATTTGCATTGTTAGACATTTTAACTTCAATAAAAGCTTTTGTAATTTATTTCGATAAGATTTTTTAAAGTTATCTGAGATATTCTCACATTCTACGTCTAAATTTTTTATAAACAAACGCCATAGATCTCAGTTGTTCTTACTATGCGCAGATCCCAATTGCGCATACCTTCTATCTCTATAAATTGAAAAGGTCCATTGGGTAGATATTTTAAGAAAAAAAGTTTTTATTTGGTAAATTTTCTGTTGGCCCTTTTTCATAGTTTCAATGACCTTGATTCATAGTAACGGAAGGGGAGTAAAGCGTCGGCCATATTTCACTGGTCCATTGCACTGAATATGGTCAAAAAAGGTATTTAAACACAAAAGTTTAAAGAACACTTTCGAAATAGTACACGTCGACGCAAGCAAAAAACTAATCAAAAATGGACCAGTGCAAGATGGCGGACCATTCCTCGCACGGCTTCAAGATTGCGGACTTGTGCTCCCTCTATTATATTTTATATTCTTAACTCTATTCCCTTTTTAGCTCCCACACGAAAATCCAAAAGACGGCGCCTGTGCGTCGAAAACTAACTAAAAAAATATATTAATAAACTCCTATGTTAACACGTAAATTTTTGAATTTACCCTCGTATGTATATTTTTGTACTTATATGACTTAGTTGATCTTTATTTAGTTATCTTATAAATTCTTCTTAGTGTAATTGCAAATATTCCTGCTGTAAGTTCGTCTCTCCGTCTGGCGGGTGAAATAAGCATCACATAGCCGTCGCCCAGAGGGACAACATAACAGTTGGGGGTTAGAGCGCCACGACGCCTGCCAGATAAGACGTAGGCGTCGCTGCAGAGCCTTCGTACATACCCTCCCCAAGGAACTCGCGCTAATATGCTCGTATTGTTTCTCTAACGGTTATTACTCCGTTCTATGTCAGCAGATGGAGCGAAACCAACATTTTGTTGCTGTAATTGTTTATGGACGGAAGAAAAATTGTTTGTAAAAGGAGCTTTCCATTTGTATTGAGAGGTTACAGACGCTAATTGGATGCAGATGTATATTGAATGCCATGGCTCTCAATTAGTGTTTTTTTAAACTCAGATTGAGCGTTTGAAACGAATCTCAATGCAAAAAAAAAATTAATTTAAAATAACTGAACAACAACTTTGGAACAGAAACATGGCAACAGCAGAAAAATCTAAAATGTCAAAAAGAATTTCTACAGGCATTAAAGGGTGCCGAACAATTTTGGCATGAATCATGAAATGACTAAAATATAAATTGTTACACTTCATTATAACTATAAGACAATGTTCCTATTGATTATAGATTTTCGGTATATCTTAATATTGTCCCCATCCCTGTATCCAAAATACGCTTCACGTACCTACTATAGGGTTTCCGTATAGTGAACATGTCTTTTATATTACTGTAAAGCTGTCAGAAAACATTGAGGTACAAACTAATTATTAAATAATACGAGAAATATCAACTACTTCTTCTGCAACTTTTTAGTAAATAAGAAAATTACCCTAATATTATTATCATCTTACAATTGAGGAATGGTGAGTGACTTTCGTTCACATTTTTCACTTTTAGTAGTGTTGCTCTCTCTTCATCAATTCATCAATCTTGTAGCTCCCTTGACGATATCTAGTCATCGACTATCTCAAACATAGCGTCCTTTTTAAGCAAGTTCCTTCCCATATCACAAAAGAAAGAGGTTTTGTTTCATTGTCTTGACTTCCAGCAATAAGATTTTTGGGATGAATTTGTTACAAAACTACTAAATTCGTTATTTTTGTATATCAACTTAATACGTATCATTTGTTTGCCTTCAGGACTACATTCAAAAATGTCAAGTTTTCGCCTGTTTATTTTTCTCATTGGCCAAGTTTCACTACCATACGTTGGTACTGGAATAATATTTGTACCTCGATTTGCACCGATCAATAATAATTTGGTTTCTAAAGCTCCATTTAGAGCTACTGAATTATAAATTAAATTAGTAATTACAAATAGTAATCGGTTGGAGCGTCTTAAAACTACTGGTTTTAAATCTGAAATAGCGTTTAGAATTAACACTTAGTGAAAGTGACATCTATTGAAAGATCGATGAAGCGATCTGTATAAATAGAAAAATTAAATAATTTTTATTAAACAATTGTAAATAGTGTAGTATATGTTGTTTGAACACTATACTTGAACACTATGTTCCTCTTTGAACATTATAATTGACGGATAAAAATATTTCGGATCAAAATATTTAGTTAGGGTTAAAATTAAAGAAATTCTGTAAAAAGTGACTAGTATAGGTACATGTGATTCTTCGCCTTTCTATAATCTTATTTATTACAATATCCTGCATCATATACCACATTTAAAACAAATTATATGCGCTATGCCGTTTGACGTTTCTGACAAAATGAAACAAGATGATATATCTGTCGCACTAATTTTAAGTAAAAAGTTTGGGGTTTCTATACTTACCTCTTATCACTTATACTTAACGTCTTAATTTTCTCGCTGTGAACGATAGCGTTGTTTGCCATAAGTCAAAGAGCTTGTATTAATTGTAAGTGCTATGTAATGTATAATATGGTAGCTCTGATGTTTTTGCTTTTCTAATTTTTTTACCGTACCGACTATTGCATTTTTTCCAAGTTCTAGTCATATGTTGATCTCTGGGATTCAGTCACCATTGCAATTAATTTCAATAAAGAGTAATTTTTCAGCTACTATAATTTTTTTATTGATGGCTTTAATTTGATATTTAAGCCGGGTTTATTACCATAGTCATTGTCATAGCTGTGGTCTTAGTCTTAAGAATTAAAATATGTTTTTATATCTGTTTATGCAACATTGTCATAATCATAGTCGGTATCATAAACATAAGCATAATCACAGAATTGAATTAAGCCGGGTTTATGCAGTAATAACACAGTCACTATCATAATCATAGTCTTAAGCTTTAGTCATAAGAACAGTCTTAACATAGTTGGCCGTTTATGCAGCATTTTTGATGTGACTATTAATTTGTCATTTTCTCAACTCAATTACTTAAATATTATATTTGCCAAATAACTAAATATAAATATGTATGTGAACAAATACTATAGAAAAATTAGTTGTTGCTATTTTGTTTTTAATAAACAACATCACAATGAAAATAGAGGGTGTTTTTTTGATTCTGACAGTTCTCGGGCATGCGCAGATTGTAGGTCGTCATAGTCTTAAAATTAAAAATATCCAATTCTATGATTATGCTTATGTTTATGATATCGACTATGACTATAACAATATTGCATAAACAGATCTATTATAAAAACATATTTTAATTCTTAAGACTAAGATTACAACTATGACAATGACTATGACATTGCTGCAAAAAAACCGGCTTTAATTTTAAGACACATGACTATGACGATTTACAATCTGCATATGCCCGAGAATTGTCAGAATCAGAAACATACATATCTATATTTAGTTATTCGGCAAATATAATATTTAAGTAATTGAGTAGAGAAAGTGACAAATTAATAGTCATATCAAAAATGCTGCATAAACGACCAACTATTTTAAGACTGTTCTTATGACTTCTTAAGACTATGATTATGATAGTGATTGTGTTATTACTGCATAAATCCGGCTTTAGAGTTTTTCTATTAATCATAATCTTTGTTTTATTTAATGTTGATATGAAACTAAATCCTTGAATAAATAAAAAGAACGAGGGATATTTTGATAAATTTAGACGGCAGAAGTAATTTAAATACTAATGAATAAGAAAATCTCCAGTATTAAAATCTTTAGCATTAATTAAAATAGAAACAAAACAATGATTTATTAAATTATTTACAAGTTATTCTTGTGCATCCTTAGTTTTGTTGTTATGTGTTTGGGGTAAAGTTTGTTGTGAGTACATTTAGAATAAGCCTGCTCTCGGTTTAAAATCGAGTTAGAAAGGCATTGTCTGGGCTGGTAATGAGGTCCAAATCCACGAGATGATGCAATTGTACTCCTCCGTGATGCGTGTGAGCAGATTATAACTCAGTCCAGGGCAAACACGAGAAGTGAAAAGTTGTCACGACGTGAACGTGAACATGAACGTGCCCTTAAGCTCACCGACCTAATTAAATAACTTTTAATCGACTGAAATTGTTTCCCATTTTCATGCCAAATCCTAAATCTAAATTCTCGCCTGCAAACTGGGTTACCCTCCAACAATCTTGCTGTCAATTTGATTTTCATGGAAATTATTTAAATTATCATTTAATAAGTTGAAATTTTAATCGGATTCTCATGAAAATCCTTAATCTTGTCAGATTTATTTGAATTTCATTCGATGAACTTTTGATTAATTTTAATTGTAATTTTGCTACACAAGCAAGACAGGAATAATTTTAGTCATAATCTTCACAATGGAAATTTCTTTTTGCAAAAAGAAATCCACCAATAAAAGCGTCGCACTTCACCAAATCATCATCAATTAAAATGATACATTGGCGTTCAACATAAATTGTTTCCTGACACTATGTTTACTTCATCCGAAAGTAATCCAGTTTTTTTTACCTCTCGTCATACCGTAGGTAAGGGAGGTAATGTTATCGGTCCAAAAATTCGATGGTGAATTTTCAGTAAATAAGCACGAATTAGGGTCCCCCCAACACGTTTTTACTATTTTTGCGATGATGTGGGTGTGTATGTATGTATGTATGTGTGTGTGTGTGTGTGTGTGTGTGTGTGTGTGTGTGTGTGTGTGTGTGCGCGCGCGCGCGTGTGGGTGTCTGTTTGTGTGTGTGTGTGTGTGTGTGTGTGTGTGTGTGTGTGTGTGTGTGTGTGTGACGATTTTTTTCGTCCACGATAACTCTTATAACAAACTTCCAAATAATTCTATTTTTCATATTTAAGCTTTCTGCAATCATATAAAGAGTTGATTTTGGGTAAAATTGGATAACCGGAAATGACTCTTTACTTGAAGCCCATAACAGGTTTTAATGAAAAACTATATTTAAATATAATCCAAAACATTTTAATTTGAGTATTTAAGTTTTTTATGTCAAGTGGTACAACATATTAAATTTTGGCTAAAATTTATAAACCAGAAGTGGTACTTTACTTGTAGATCTGAATAGATTTTCGTGAAAAATATATTATGATATACTCCAAAACTTGTCAAATTTAATATTTAAGACTATTATATGCAGAGGAACCACATATTAATTTTTGCTAAAATTGATAACCCGGAAGTGATACTTTACTTGAAGCTCTGAACAGATTTTCGTAAAAAATATAATAGGATATATACCAAAACTTGTCACATTTAGTATTTAAGACTTTTATATGAAAAGGATTAACATATTAGATTTTGGATATAATTGATAAACCGGAAGTGATACTTTATTTGAAGCTCTAAACAGCCTTTTGTGAAAAATATATTATGATATAAGTATTCCAAAACTTGTCAAATTTACTATTTAAAACTTTTATATAAAGGGAAGTAACATTTTGGCTAAAATTGATATAATTAAGACTTTTATATTAATGAGAACGACATACTAGATGTTTTCTAAAATTGATAAACCAGAAGTACAACTTTTCAGGAAGCTATAAACAGATTTTCTTGAAAAAATATATTAAAACATGATTCAAAACTTCTCAAATTTGATATTTAAAACTCATGTATAGTTTGAAACAGCATTAGATTTTGACCATACCTATATGACAAACCGGAAGTGGTACTTAATTTGGAGCTCTTAACAGATTTTCGAGGAAAAACAATAAAATATATTCCAAAATTTCGTGTTCCAGACTTTTCTATTTATTGCAACAACAAATTAGATTTTGTTTACCAATGATCAACCGGAAGTGATACTTTACTTAAAGCTCATTGCTATTTCAAACATGGAATTGACGGGAGGTCATGTGTTGGCCACATCAGAGTTTTTTATATTATTGTAAAACGAATATTCTATCCGTACTTTCAGATACCTTGGACGGAAGGACGGACACGTACGATAAGGGTGAACAGACACAACCTTCCATCTATTAAAATGCTCTTTTTATTTCAATTTATGTGCTTCATCTAATCAGGAATTATTACCTTACAAATCTATTACTTACAATATATGTCTAAAAATATATTATCACTGTAAATGAGGATGTATGTTTATATTTTATTGAGTAGTTGCGTGTCAGTGTCGGTGAAGAATGCAATAATTTTTTAAAAGTTAGTGTCGAATATTTCTCTGAATTGTTTTGGTAGCTGGTATTGATCATGTTCCAATTGATAATTTGGGCTTTGATTTCTGTACTAAGTTGAAATTCGTCGCAGATGGTAGGATTCTAATGATGTTAATGTTATATTTAAACAGTCAATCTTTATTCTTCTTAGTGCTATTTGTTCTTGTCTTATTGCATTGGTTGGGTGCCATTGATATTGTTTTTATTAAGTTGTTCAATATGTATTTGATCCAAGTACTCGTATATACTGATACTGGTTATCTCGGTAAAGCTGGTATCCCACTGTAAAAAATTTTATAAAAATTTTTATAATTTTTTTTATAAAAATGTTCCATGAAAAGTACTGCATCCCACTGTAAAAATTTTTACGCGTTTTTATAGAGTGTTGCATAACTCATGAAAGAGAATTGGCGCCAAAGATACTACTAAACTACATTTTGTGGCCGTTGTTCTGCAGAGGTAGTTGCGTTTTGTAATTTCATTATGAATAACGCCAATTCAAATAAAAAATTGTTAGCTGCAATAATTGTTGGAGTACCATTGATATTGTTTACACAGTTATACAAATTTTTTTTAAAAATCAGAACACCGTTGGTGGACTAGTCTATGGCTGGAGAAAAGAAGTAAAAATCGCAGTGTTTTAGTTATCGCACACAACGAATTACGAATAGAAGATGAAATAAATTACAGAAACTTTCTTCGAATGAAAAACCATTTTTTAAAAATCATGGGGTCTCGTGGCTGCGTGCCTGAGTGTCTGATCGCGAATCTGGGAAACCGGGTTTGATCCCAACCGACGCCAAAATATTTCGATTTTTAAATGGCACAAAATTGACCCCTGTGGTGCACTCTCCACGCCAGCAATGAGTGCCCGTGAGGTGACGCCTGGTAAACGCCCGCACGGTACAAATATGTCATCATCATTACCGATATCTGCATACAAAGCGGATTGGCAAACCCAGCAATGGGTAATATGCCGTGATGATATATTTATATTTATTTATTTATTTATGGACATGGTTCGAAATTAAAGTGAGAAACGTGGCACTCATCTAAGGGAGTGTATTTCGGCATATGAAAGACGTGCGTTGTTCTATCTAGTGTACACATTTTGAAAAATTAATTCTTTTATCGTCCTACTACTTAAAAGGTACGATGCGAGTATATAGGTGAACACAGTCCATCTTAAAATGCTTGAACGAGGCAGATTTGTATGGGCTTCTCATTTACTTCATATTTTATTTTTGCAAATTTGTATAGGTAATTTAAAATACACTTTCTATAAATTATATATCAAGATATTTATATTAATACTACGTAAAATTATTAGTTGAAAAACTTTGTTTGTTTGTTGATTAATGAGTATTCTAATAGGATTCGGACGGAATTTTAAAAGGAGAAAAAGGAGAAAAAAGAAATGCAAAGAATAACGCATGTAAATATTAATTAACTTTAATACTTATTTTTTGATGTTATATTGCCAGATTATTATAAGATAATAAGATTTAGCAGATGAAAATCGCACTTTGCCGGGCGTATTTATTATAATCAATTAAAATGCTGTCTGTTCAGGCAACCACACTACACATTTTGATTATTTTGCTTTATATTATTTCCAATTTCAATATAAACAAACGCTCACCGCTGTTCAAATGTCAGGGATTAACAAACAACAACGTTGTCTCTTTAGAAAATGATTTTACACATGGTTCAAGCAACCGCATTGCGCGCGCCCGCATCAACATCCAATCATAACGCAGCTTTCAACAAAATGTATATAGACTGATGTATTTATAAGACGTCACATCAAAATATTTACGTGACGTCATGTAAATACAGTTTTCATAAAAATTCTGTCAAAACGGTTTTTATAAAAATGTTTACGTCCATTTTTATCAAAAAAAATACAGTGGGATACCGGCATAATGTAGATGCTAACTTTGTTTGGAAATTGGTATTTGTAATTTTAAAATACTAATTCGGAGGCATTCAAGAATATCTATCATTTTCATTTTTGCTAAAATTCTGTTTTTCTTCCATGTTTATAATAATCTTCCTCCCCTATAAAATTCACTTTCCTTCCAATAACATAAATAAAATTGTAGCACTCATTCGTTCGTAGGCGATAAGCAGCACTTCTGGTAAAATTTTCGTTGTTCGCTTTCGTTGTATCTGTTTCTCCTTTCCTTCCCGAGTGTTTCCTTGTGTTCAAACATTACATCGTCTGTTTTCATATCTGTTGTGTTCACTTGTCTCACACTGACAGCTTTTTATCGGGCTAAGTAGTTTTTATCTCCACGGGAATCTCAAGACGAAACACACGTATGAAGTTAAAGAGAATGTCATTCTGTATGATGATAATAAGTTATATACGTTTTATTAAAAATAAATTCAGAGCTTTTCAGAATGTTGGTAACTGAAGATATGTTCAAAAGTAGTTTTAAATGGGAACAATATAAGCTACATGTATACTTTTTTGTCGAGAAAATAGTTTATCCGGTCGATACGAATGCTAAAAAGGCTTATGTTGCATATTAACTGTATTGTATTTTATACAGGGTGGTGAATCGGAAGTAAACTTAATTTAACATGTTGGATGCCGCTTTAATTTAGACATTCCGTGTCCGATCCCAAATTTTATTTACGTTTATTTGAGTGTTTGCTTACATACACGCACACAACTGCTGTTCCGACCTACTGAATGCAATGTGACTTATACCGTTTTCCTTTTACATATTTATAGCGTTTTCAGCTTACACAGTGCAAGTGCGCACTGAGTGCAACAAATCACGTGACGACACTGAACGAGTTCTGCCCTCATCCGGTGGCAGTGCTAGTTTAGCCGCCATATTTGCACTGTCACTATTTCACTTGCCTAGGGAGTCAGTGCACAAAAGTCGCACTGAGCCAGTGCACGGTGCAACTTTTTCTTAAGCTGAAAACGCATCAGCTGATTAATTTTTGCACTCAATTACAAGCTGAAAACGCTCAGTGCAAAAAGTGCGCACCAGTGCGCACTCAATTTGTAAGCTGAAAACGCTATTAGTTTTACAATTATAGCGTTTTCAGCTTACACAGTGCAAATGTGCACTGAGTGCAACATATCACGTGACCACACTGAACGAGTTCTGCCTTCATCCGGTGGCAGTGTAGTTTAAGCTGAAAACGATTTTGTTTAGCCGCCATATTTGCACTGACACTGTTGCACTTGCCTAGGCAGTCAGTGCACAAAAGTCGCACTGAGCCAGTGCACGGTGCAATAATTTTTTTCAATTTAATAGCGTTTTCAGCTTACACAGTGCATATGCGCACTGAGTGCAACATATCACGTGACCACACTAAACGAGTTCTGCCCTCATCCGGTGGCAGTGCAGTTTAAGCTGAAAACGATTTTGTTTAGCCGTCATATTTGCACTGACACTATTGCACTTGCCTAGGGAGTCAGTACACAAAAGTCGCACTGAGCCAGTGCACGGTGCAACTTTTTCTTAAGCTGAAAACGCATCAGCTAATAGCGTTTTCAGCTTACACAGTGCAAGTGCGCACTGAGTGCAACATATCACGTGACCACACTGAACGAGTTCTGCCCTCATCCGGTGGCAGTGCTAGTTTAGCGGCCATATTTGCACTGACACTATTGCACTTGCCTAGGGAGCCCGTGCACAAAAGTCACACTGAGCCAGTGCACGGTGCAACTTTTTCTTAAGCTGAAAACGCATCAGCTGACTGAATTTTGCACTCAATGACAAGCTGAAAACGGTCAGTGCAAAAAGTGCGCACCAGTGCGCACTCGACTTGTAAGCTGAAAACGCTATAACTTAATTTTGCACTCAATGACAAGCTGAAAACGCTTAGTGCAAAAAAGTGCGCACCAGAGCGCACTTGACTTGTAAGCTGAAAACGCTATCAATGTAGTCAATGACGTCATGGCCGATTCCAGTTGTTGTTATAACACGTGCGTAGTGCATTTTAAATGAAACGTGATGCAAAAGTCCAGTGCTAGTTTATTAGCTGTCACTTACTTACATCCATTGTACTTACGTAGACACTTTTTACAACTCAACATATATGAATTTAATAGATTGCACTGGCAAGAACTGACGATCGTAGTAAGTGCAAGAAAGTAAGATTCAGTTAACACAAAATGTATAAATGGTACACGTAAAACTCAATTAGTACGCACTGATAATAAAAATGGAAAACGATTTATGCACTCAGTGTAAAAAAAGTGTGCACTAAATAAGTAAATGGAAAACGCTATAAAACGCTTATAAACATCGGGGGCAACTTCGCAATATTTTAGCATCAGCCGTCGCTTATAATCGTCAGCGTCATCCAACGTGTTAATAAAATGTCGAAAAAATGGATTTAGAATGCGTTATTTAAAGCAATCAGTATCGATTAAGTATAAACTATTAATTTTTTGACATACTACTTGGTTTGACAGTTTACTCGACATTTATGTTTCAAAATAATCACATACTAAATCCAATTTAACCGCGTATTTAAATTAGGTTTACTATTTAAGTGTTTTGCTGAAAAATAAATAGAGGAAGCAATATTTAAACATTTAAAAATTAATATAGAAGTCTTTTTGTGCGTCTTTCGAAGCCCCACTATGTATGCAGGTGTGTCATATTGGCAACATTATAAACCTCAATTTGAGTAGGTAGGGACTCTTACGACATTCATTAGAATTGAGTACTATAATGGATACTTTAGGTACATTCAGTGCTAAGTTGTGGTAAGAAGGTACTTTTTTGCGAACAAATGAAAAACAGCACAAAGTATATGATTTTTTCAGATACAATTTTTTAACTCATTTTGTAGATAATGCTACTAGACATAGACAGATCCTGAGTTCAAATCCCGGTAAAGTCCATAAACTTTTTCAAGAAAATCGTTGATTAGAATTTTGTTCATTCAGAGATGGTTACTAAATATTGAAACAATGTTTAAGATAAATACTGTGTTCTAAAAATATCGCCCCCGTACTTGCTCTTTAGGGAGCATTTCAGAAACGGTTTACTAGTGTTCCAGTTTTCTTCTTCATCAAATAATTTAGTTATATTGTGTAAAACTACCAATGCAACAATTGCAATTTTAGAAATATCCAATGAAATAAACTACACCAACACCTTGTTTAAATATGCATAATTGTTGTTTAGTCTGCGATGAAAAAGTGTCTATGAATAAGTAAAATGCGTAGTAACAGGATTAAGAATAAACCCTGTCTAAATTAAAACAGTATTCATAATATATACATGGACTAAAATAAGTAATCTCTAAATAAATAAAAATCTGATGTGGTCAGCACATAACCTTTCGTCAGTTCTATGTATTTTGTACAAATTTCATACAGATACTTCCTTGCAAAAGATTCCATTTCTTGTACATTACCTTCCGGCAGTTGTATGTATTTTATACAAATTCCATACAGAAAATTTCTAGCAAAAGATCCTGTATTTCCAGTAAAATTATAAGACAAACACACTATGTCAATTTCACTTGACACTGACATCTTTCAATCAGAATTTTCTTAATATAGTAGCTGTTTCCATAGCTATGGCTACTTTATAATATTTAATTTCTTTATAATTTTGTAACTCTATATCCGTTTAATATTAAGTATAAAATGCAGTCAAATCGTATAGAGAATAAAATATTCTTTAATATTTATAATAACATTAAATGTGAAAATATAGTTTTTTCAAGAAAAACTGTTGAAATCTTCAAATGAGGATACTTCCGGTTGATCAATTGTAACCAAAATCTAATCAGATCTTCTTATAGATGTAACGAAAAAGAATACGAAAAATTATAATTTTTGAAATAGTAGTATTAGAGTCATCACAAACACACACACACACACACACGCGCGCACACAAATCGTAAAAATAGTAAAATCATATTCTAGGGACCCTAAAACGTGCTTATTGATTAAAAACTCATCATCGATTTTTTTGGCCAAAGACAATACCTTCCTTACCTAAAGGTGACGGAAGGTAAAAATAACAAAATGTCAAAATTAAATATTGTTTAGTTTAAACACTCTTAAATTTTTTGTGAATAAGCGTGTAAATATCTAAAACGAATAAAAAATAAAAAATACGATTTTTAAATTTTATCTATCTAGGTTTTAACAACGTTTACACCCGCTTAATATTAGATCTGATGGTAGGGTAATGACGTCATAAAATAGTAATACATCTTAAGTGAAATGTAAGTGCAATGTTATAGTTCTCATAAGGCAAATTGAATCCCGTATTTATAATTTCTTAACCGTAATGGTTGTAATATAGAAGCGCGGGTCTCTCATTATAATGTAATGCGTCATTAACGCGGGTTTATTACATGGGTTCGGTAAATTGGAAGGCTTCTGACACTGTAAGCCAAGATGTGACCTCTCTATCCAGTGCAGGCGAATGGGCTGCAAATAGTGCCTTTATAGCCATTTCGATTTGCCATTTCCGCGCAGAAATTGTCCTGCATAAATGGGCATATGCTTCTGTTGCTCAATATTGCCATTACGAGAACATCCTACGACGTCTGCGAGACGCCGGCATCCTAATACTAAACGATCAGATTCACTATCTATAGTTATATATATATTTGAATTCATCACGACGATCGCCAAACTTTAGACAAGGCTACAGCTTAAACGGTGCGACCGATTTTCATGAAATTTGTATCAAATTGTAGGAAATGATTGGCTTCAGGGCCCTTCTAATGGGACGAATTTCTGTAGGATGCATAGTTTTCGAGTAAAAAATTAATAAAGATTGAAAATTGGGACAGAAACAATATTTTTCACAGTAACGATCACAGTTTTCCTTGAAAATTTAAGACGAAGAACGCCATGTTTGTCATGTCATTTTGAACCTTTAAATGGAAATATTTATGAAATGGAGACAATTTGAAAGAAGTTTAATTCATAATTATAAATTTTGAGAATGGGCAATTATATCCGCACAGGTAAAAAAGGCCTAAACCATTTTAATTAAAAATTATAAAATTTGACGGTTCATATGTACTTGGACAGTGTTACCAAATGTGTCATAAGTAACTAGGTAAAAAAACAAATATTTCTAACTAAACAATATTTTTCACAGTAACGATCACAGTTTTCCTTGAAAATTTAAGACGATAAACGCTGTTATGTCAATGTCAGTGATGACAAATTATCAGTTTTCTTCCTTTTAAATGCAATAAAATGTTTAAATAATATGTAATAATTAAAGAAAGGATGATGAATTTAACAAGGTAGGTATATGTAATGATTTTAAGCCATGTTTATTATTATGTTACATATTTAATTTTGTAAATAGAATTTTGGAAAATGTATAAGGAAACACGTCGAAAAGGATCAGAAAGGTAGGAATAATATCACAATCGATGTACAAAATTAAAAAGATAAACATTGTCATGTCATATTTGATATGTTAATGACAAATTATGCATGTATCAATTACTATAACCGATGATATAAAAACAAGTCAATTAAGATGGTACGATCACGTACAGCAAATGAGTAATGGCAAAACACATACCACAGTAAACTCCTAGCGGCAAAAAGAAAAGAGGGAGACCTAGAAGGAATTGGGTAGCAGGAATCCAAGAAGAAATAAGAGAGAATGAAGATCTATGGCAAGACCAGTGGAAAATTCGCATCGGAAGACATGGTACAACGTTATAAACCGATTGTATATATAGGTATATGTGATGATTTTAAGACGTGTACAGGAAAATCATAGTCTGGAACAAGAAAATTCAATAATTTTAGATAGTATGTTTTAATCTGTTCTTTTTTTGTAATTCATTTTCTTACATTACGTTTAAAATTATTTCAGATTATACATAATTCGATATCTATTTTAAAACGGTATAGAATTTAGTCTGTATTTTATTTTCTTATATTACGTTAACATTATCTATATTAAAATTCTTTTATTCCCAATTATTGTATCGTACTAATAAAAAATATTTTAAATTACATAATCATACAGCATGAGCCAGAAAAGTAATCTTTAATACCTATCATTTTTAACAATCCAAACTTTATTGATATATTTTCAAATTCGTTGTAAAAGTTCAGATCTAATGTAATGTAAGTACTTACTTTTCTGCAGTTTGTAACTAACTGTTTACTCTAGAATTAAAATATCACATCTTTTAGTTTTGTTTGATTTATTTTTATCTTTAAATTTAGTATTGTGTACTCATATACATGTTACTAATACAGGGTCCGCATTTTAAAAGTTCCCGCCTGAAAATTCATGATTAGGCAATCCATGATACATTTCATAAGTGACTTGGTTTTTAAAATTTTGTTTTGCTCTTATACCTACTGTGATTATTCGATTTAAAGTACTAATATTCACCAAGTGGCTTATAAAATATATTTGGTTTTGCTTACTCTTAAAATTTCAGGCGGTAACATATACAATGGGCACCTTGTATTATGTTTATATTTATCCTGTAATTTCTTCCTGTTTGCTCGCATAAAATGCGCAGCATTTGTTCATTTCATTATATGTTTTCATCAGTTCCTACCACGGTGTAGTATCTATAGGTGAGAGTACGAGATGCGTTGACATAACTAGCTGGTACAAAAGAAGCTAACGCGACCCGTTACCATTTGACAGGCGTTTGGCAGTTGGTGTGCCGCAGTGTGTCGGTTGCGGTCAAAATAAGTTGGCGTTTAAATAGAAAATGTTGTGCTATAGGATGCACAACAGGGTATGGATCAAATAAAGAGATATAGACCCGAATTTTCACCTCTTGAAGTAACGTTACTTCGGAAGTAGCGCTATTTCGATTTTTTATTTATATAATTTTATGAGTAGATAAGAATAGGTTTCATATTTTTGTAAATGAAACCTATGACATTAGAAATAAATGCTTTTTACAATTTAATTTATTTTTATATCTCTCATTTTAATGTTAAAGTTGACATTTGACAGTTGAAGTAGCGATTTTTCGGATGTAGCGCTACTTTAAGATGTAAGAATACGGACCATAGTCTTTTTAAGGTGCCAAAATGTGCGATTTTGTAGCAGCCAGCCATGCTATAACCATAGAAACAGGTACTACGATTTAGAAAATTCTGATTGAAAGATGTCAGTGTCAAGTACATGACATTATGTTTATTTTATAATTTGACTGAAATTATAGAAGCCTGTTGTATGGAATTTGTATAAAATACATACATAGAACTGACAAAAGATAAAAGGTAATGTATTGAAAATATAAAATATTGTGCGATATATAGGAATAATTTACTATTTCAAATATTTTTGTAAAAACCGGGTCGCAAAAAACCTGACATCTAGCGGCATACTGTATGAACTAACCCGGTTATTTAGCCATTCTTTGTAATACATTATACATCGTGCACTCAGCTATAGATACTACACTTCCGAAATATTATTGACAATTTTATGCAAAAAAGAATAGCCGATCGAGCTATCGTATTTTTGACAATTCTCTATGACAGTCCATGAGAAAACATTTCTTGTTTTTCGTATAAATTTGTCAGAAATACAGGCTGTTTCATGTAACTATGTAAGGCTTCGGAGTATGAATTCTAGACACCAACATGAAAAAAATCCCAATAAACATTGGTGCTAGAACGCTTCATAACAGAGATACCGTGGATTTATCTTAGATGAAGCATAATACTGAAATAGCAGAAAATAGTTGGCTAATGGAATTTGTTTAATTCATTTAAAATTTAAATGAGATTTAATTAATTAAAAATTCCACTTATTTCAATCCGATAATTATTTAATTATTACACCTGTTATTTAATATTTCTAATACAAAAAAGTATTGCCAAGCTTTCTGTATTTAATGAAAATGTAATATTTTAGTAATTTACCGTAGTATTTTTATATAATACTGATTTATTTATTGAATGTAATGCCTTTCATTTTAAACACTTGCTCTGGGATTCTTTTTATAAATAATTATTTATGACCCAATACAAAAATAAATAAAAATAACCTGTTTCCTGTTTTTTTTTTTTTTTATTATTTTAATAAAATCCTGGGTACCTATCTCTGTTAGAAAGCGTCATAGCATCAATGTTTATTGGGATTTTTCCCCCTTTTGGTATCAGAATTCATACTCCAAAGCCTTGAACTCTTAAATGAAACACCTGTATATCCTCTTTGGTATTAAATGAAAAGTTTTCTGCATGGCTAAACTATAGAACTTTCAAAATTTTGACATCAACTTGACCGGCTTTTGTTTTTTACATAAAGTTGTCAGAACCATGTAGTGATTAGGATCATGTGATTTTTTTTCTGCAGGGCTGTAACATAGAAGTGTCAACAAATAGACATCTCGGTCGGCTTTTGTTTTTGTATAAAGGTGCTAGAAATATGTCGTGTTTGGTATCAAATGAGAGGTCTGGTTACGAACTTTTAGACACAAGTGTGGAAATTTATGACAGGTTGATTGGCTTTTGTTTTATGCATAAAGTTAATTCGTTTGATAGAAGGGGGAACTTGGGTATCTGACAAGACTGTTGACGTTACCACTTTGGTTTTAAATTGTGCGTAGACAGATTGGATGTACGTATAAACTATTATAAAACACTATCGGCAGAGCCCTAGGGTAAACTCGGCGAAGCCGAGCTTAGGCTAGTTAAGATACTAATTTGCTGCAGTGCTGGCATAGCACACTACAACATAAATGAAACACATGGCGTTGCTGGCGTTATCGATGCTTAACAACATTCTTCGCCACATATTTTGCCAAACAAAATTAACATCTCGCTAAATTATTAAATTTGTGTTTCACTGAACAGCGTCAGAACAATTTTCATATACGTCCATATACTTGAAAGGTACTGTAAAATAGGTATACAAAATGTTTAAAAATTCACCGTATTCAAAACTTTTACATTTGTTCTTAAATTCATGTTTGATCGCTTTTTAATTAATTTTTATAAAAACATTTATATACTGCCGTGTAAATAATGACAACATTATAATCCTTGATTTGAGTAACTACTCTAATGTCCTTCATTATAAGATTTGAACCATAACGACACCATTAGAATATTCCGTACTTGTTTACAAACAAATCAAAAACAGCTTACCTGATTTTTCAGATAATTTTTTTCAATGGCTAATACTTTATTTAATTTTTCATTGATTTACGCCAGCAAACAAAATTTTGTATGTAATACGGATCGTAACTCATCATATGGTACCCGTTTTGTTATCAAACTCGGCTTCGTCTGGCTTGATTATCTTCACGACTAGTACCATAATAATTGACGTTACGATCCTTTTACCATAAATAGCTATTAAGTATTTATTATTAACGAACTTATACTTTTTTTAATTAGAAGTATTTGTACTCGTCTTTGAAAAGTTACTTAACTATATGTGTACAGTACTTGTACTAGTAGGTTTTAATAAAGTATATAGTACTCAGTACTCGAGAACATTTTTGCAGTACTTGTCCCAGCTCTGTTAGTGAAGAAAGGACGGTATGAGTAGCTTTTATACTATTTAAAAAATTAAATAATTTTCTAATAAGACGGTTGGATTCGAATTACAACCTGCCATTTTATGAACTCAAAAGATCCCTTATTGTAAACCAAATAAATATTGATTTATAAGAAGATATTCTAAATAAATAATCATTATCATTTGTGGATTTTGTCTTTGGACAGATCTTAGCTGAAACGCTGCCTCAACACCAGTTTGTCTTGCGCCTCCATCTTCAGCCCCTCCTAATTCTTATTTCATTAAATAATAATTTTCTTTATACAGGGTGTAAATGAAATAAGTTCATTACATTTAACCAGTAATGTAACTCATTGAGAGAAACGATTCTTCCTAATAATTTTTTTTTCTAAATCTTCTAGTTTTTAATTTAATTTTTTTTAAAGATTTGTTTAAAATTTCGTTACCCGCCAATGGCAAGATCTCTGCTGCCCTCTGCTGTCTGAATCAAAGTTCGATGTACACAGCACAAAAATTGTCGGGTAGTGGTTGCATACTTGCAGACACAGTAATTAATAAACGATCAACGGAAAACATTTATTACTAATAAATTCGTAATAGTACAATTTTTAAAACAAAGAAATTTAAAATTTGGATAATAAACTTATAAAATTGTGTATTAAAACAGGTTTCTGAACTTGTGTGAATAGAGTAAGCGCGTGGGACGAGCATAATAGTTATGAGGTTATGAGATGAATTTTCGTGTGTCAACACGGCAAATCATAATAGTTTAAATACGTTATTCAAAAAATGTAAGTACATAAATATGTCCATTTAAACGAGGTGGGATTATATGAGGACCAATGACTCGTCAATTTATTCTCGCCCAAACAATTAATGATATTTTTTGTTGAAAATTGTGTTTCCTTCTTACAGTATGAGGATTTTTTGACCAGATAAGTGTATTGTGCATTATTAAAGATACTTTCTCTAATATATACAGCCCTATCAGTGAACAATACAACCCATTCGCAAAATTGAAGTGCTGGAAACAATGAAATTTTTGCACATGGTATGGAAGTAACTGTTGCTCTTTTAAAATATTCCAAATTGATATTGATATTGAAGATATTGTAAGTGGTACAACATAAATTTACGAATATTATGAAGAGGATGATTTTCGTGTAACTTCATTGACCTTGAGAAATTCTCCATAGGTAATTGTGTATCCGCTATTCATTAACATAAACATTTTGCCAGAATTTTACCTTATAAACAAGTTTATTACTAATGTTAAAATTGAATTGCAATAACTGACAGGACTGTCAATTACTAAAACAAAATTTTGCATAGCTATTGCTACTGTATTCAATTATTACAAAAATATTTGGAACGACTCGTCAATTTACGAGGTTGTAAAAATGCTAAAAAATATGCGATTTCGAGAAAAAGTTATTAAGAAATATTGTTGCTCTTGACGAGTTATATTACTTGTAAAATTTAATGTACTTATTTCATTTACACCCTGTATAATCCCTAAAATATGTCTAATCCAATTAGCTTTTTTATTTCTTATATCTCTCAAAATTAGTTTTGCCGCTATGCTTTGCTACGTCACAATGTGGTCCTGCCATGTGATAGATGAACTAAAAACTAACCTAATTGTGTGTGTTAATTTAATAGATATACAATGAAACTGAAATTAAAGGAAGGTTTGTGTTATTTATGCAACGGCTGAGTCCCGAAATTAGTCCAGAAATTATAGTGGGGAAGAAAAAATTATTGATTCCCGGACACATAATTACACGTGGAAAAGAATTCGTTGAAGGAAATAAAAATGAAATAAATATTTTTGCTTTGTGAATACGTTTTGACAACTGTTAAAGCAGAATTACTGAAATTGACGTTTACTTGTTGTAGTAACATCGGCCGTACTATATGCTGGCCGCATTGTGACGTCATTTTTAATAGCTTCGTGGGTTGGTCACTAGTTGACGAGCGTTTTTCTTGAATCGCGAATAACAAATAATATTGGACCTAAAATCAAAGATTTGATTTAACAATTTATATGTCGATTGAATTTATTTATTAAATGAAATATATAATTGTAAAAAGATAACGTCTGCCAAATGGATTTGTAACGCTCTAACTATTTGAGCTATGGCTGTTCTATCAGGATTGGCCGAAATGATCTTCACTTAGCGTACTTCTAATGTATCTCTCAATTGAGGATACTTCCATCCGTCACGTTATTAGAAGTGGGATTGGATTACCACCGCACTTAAACATCTTGTAAGTGAGCATGTCATAATTTACTCTTGGCCTTATTGGACAATATTTTTAGTGAATTTCGAAATTAAACCATGGTCATTATTGAAGATGGTTATGGTTTAACTGTGGCTACAATGTTACGGACACTGGATTGGAAAAGAGCGGTTAGCGTGGTTACAGAAAAGTTACCAGCTTTCGGTAATCGTGTTCCGAAAATACAACCGGTTACTGAAAAAAGGTTTGTTCCTACAGATAGTCTGGCCTGTCATATGTACGTCAGACGCATGCGCATTTCAAAAATATCGTTCCAACCGACTGTTGTACAGTACATCGGACTCTTGGTATTTTTGTTCGTACAGACTTCGGATGCGTACATGAACGCATCCGCGGACTGTCAGATTCATCTACTGGTCGGTGCTATGTACCATTATTTGTCAGCACATGCACACCACAATTTTCGCGCGGTGCGAGGAAAATATCGAAGCATAACCTGTGATTGTGTATCAGTTTTCATAAGTAAAAATAATGAGTGATTTGGAATTTGTTATCTGATTCAATTGATGAAGAAATGCATTTGATATATGGCCAACCTCGAATAAAACAGTAATTAATTAGGTATGTGATATGATAATTAATATTTGATTTTAGATAATTTATTGACTAATTTTTTTTTTCTGCAGAGGAGACAGAAATTAATTTGGATGATATGACAAGTCCGTTGTTTATTCCAACCATACAAAGTTTCTTATATATGTCTAAATGAGTATATGAACAAGACATGCGCACAAAAGGGTTCATGAATGCGTACATGAACGCACCCAAAAAGTCGTGTAGGAAGAAACCTAAAGTAACCGCGGTTAGTGTGGGTGTGGGTCAATTTCGGAATACACTTTTTATTAAGAACAGAGAATCAGCAGTCTATGTCTATATTATTTATTTTAATCTGATAATCACCCCAATTCTGTAACAAAGTTTCTAACTCTTAATAACATTGCTATAGCAAATAACCAATAATAGTTGCAAACATTGAAGAAAATATGAAAATGACAAGCTTTACATTTGTTTCTATTGGCTTTTTTAGCAGTGTTGTTAAAACTTAGCAACTTTCTTATAGACTTGGGGTAAATATATCTTATATATCTAACGTAATACAAATAAACTTGAAACAACCAAATTGCTAATAAAAGTTCTGAAACGATGAAACGGTTTTTCAAATAATGTGAGCTCGGCCTTTGAATGTATACTGAGTGTTAACCGTGTGAACTATTTATTTATTTACCTCGTGTGAAATGGTAAGAGAATTGCGTTTAATAATGGTCCTCTCAAAGGGAATATTAGGGGCATTTAGAAGCGTTTACATTCCAATAACCATCTCAATTATAGCGGTCAAGACCACAATGTTTCAATATGATTACACGGTCAACACAGTCGCTGTCGCCACTAGGTATTCAAATTGCAAATACGATTTCAATTAAATACCTGCCAAGCTAATATTGACAAACTCTATAAATTATTTTGGAGATATATGTTCAAGGAACGATGTATTCTTGTTTTATTTGTATTTGATTTTCAATAACCAGATAGCCTTAATATAACAGAAGAAGAAAACAGTAATATTATTGATAGAATGATTAGTATGGTTGTTTTACGAGTTGCTGAGCCGTTGTCGGAAAGGCGAAATTTCACCTGATGTTTCACCCAAAACTCAAGTACACGAACTTGTCTGCAATAGTTCATTATCAAGCTCGTCTGGAATGATAAGCGATAAGTAAAAATCAAATATGGGCCATTTAAAAAAACAACTTTGTTATACCTCGGAACTTACCAATAAAAAATTATTTTCGTACGCCACTGGATAGACAATGAATATATATATATATATATATATATATATATATATATATATATATATATATATATATATATATATATATATATATATATATATATATATATGTTTCTCGATTACTGATAGTTTAGAAGTAATTTAAAACTTAAACATCGACCAAATTCAGTTTTTCGTCATTATCTAGTGCCATATGAAATTTTTTGGAAAAACAAATGCACATCTGAGATGGGCCCCTGCAGGTGCACAAAAAGTTCCACCGACAATGTATCTCTTATGGTTCTCAAGATCCCAATGGTGGCACCTCTAAACTAGTCACACGGTATAAAAGTAATAGAACACCCGTTATTCTTACCTGATTTTATAATTTAGAACTTTTAGCTATTTTTGGAATTTATGGAGTATAAGGTTTTTATCTAAAGAAGAAATTGATTCTTCAATTTATGATTTTATCTCTCGTTAAGAGAGGTATAGAATTCATGCTAAAAATCGCATATCCAGATTTTAGTGAATAAGCACGATTTAAGGTCCCTAGAATCCGATTATAACATTTTGACGATGATCTGTGTGTGTGTGTGTGTGTGTGTGTGTGTGTGTGTGTGTGTGTGTGTGTGTGTGTGTGTGTGTGTATGTGTATGGGTGTGTGTGTATGTATGTGTGTGTATGGGTGTGTGGATGTGTGTGTGTATGTGTGTGTGTGTGTGTGTGTGTGTGTGTGTGTGTGCGGATGTGTATGTGTGTGTTGGATCCACGATTTCTCAAATACTATAAGACTAAAGACATTTTTAACTACGGATTCCTCAATCTAACAATAATGGGAAGAGTTAATTAAGTTTTGGTTACAATTGGATAACCGGAACTAGTAGTTACAAGAAAAAAATCATCTACCTATATATTATTTATCGAAAATTTATGTAAATACTTATATTAAAGAACGTTATATTCTTTATTCGATAAATATAAATTCATTATTATATCTCCTACAGATTTAGAGATAAAGAAAAGCATATAAAATAATTTGATGTAAAAAATCTCAGATCAAACTACTTCAAGGCAAGAAATTCAAATGTTTGTAATTGACACATAAATGTCACTGTCAAAAATATTTGTATGCCACTGCCAAAAATATTTGTACATCATTATGAAGATTATGAAAATAAAAAAAAGTCAACAACGCAAAAGAATATACGTAAAAAAGAATATAAAAGAAATTTGCGAAAAAATGACGAATATAAAGAAAAATAAAATTTAGGGATATTGAATATAAAGAAAATGTATGTATTGTACATAATTTATATTAAAATATCCCATAGATTTTGCAAATATATGTGAGAATTATTTTGTAGTGAGATATGAATATATGTATTTGAATTTAAAAATATTTTTTGTTTTATGTGTACAACCAGGTAAAATATCTTGGGAGAGGTTATGTGCTAGCCACATCAGATTTTTTATAAAGCATGCCCAAGAAAAGAATTGATGGAAGTTTTTAAGAAGAGAAATAAAAGAATTGTGAGTGTATTATTGTTGAAAGGAACTACTTTCAACCTGAAAGTGGGCGAAACGTCTGGTATGGCATTTTCGATCTCGGTCTCGGAAATCAACCATCCAATTATCGACGTGTCCGTCAAAGCCTCAGTAACTACATGTAGTAATATTATTGGCTCACTAAGGGCTACATAGTACCATTACTGATAATAGTATAACAATTACTATACAACTCATCGGAAAATTGGCCAAATAGCTTAATTTTGGTCGCAAACAAATGAATCATATGTAATTTTATCATCCTTGGATATAAAGAAACAGATAATGTTTTTGACAGTTTGCTAGCTCGATGTGTTACCTGAAAACCCATCTCGTCCTCGCAACTGTATATTCGAACCTGTTGTTGTATAACTACTGAAAATCTCTATGAAAATTAAATAAATAAATACAATGATTTATTTATTTAATTTTAAATGTAACTAATAAAGGATGCATCTCCATCAATAACATTATGCAAAATAAATATTAATGTCAAAGCATAACACTATTATTTCAATATCCAATCAAATATCAGCACATTTATATTTATATGGTAAACCATAAAAACATTCGCCCCTAATGAAAACAATAATCTACGCATTACTCGATATTTGTTTAATAATGGAATAAATAAACTTGTCAACATTTTTAAATCGGCGAAAATCATTTCGTAAAAATCAACACAATTTATCTAACAATAATAATTCCGTAATTTTAGCGAGAGAAAAATTGCACAATGATATTGTAATATTTTATCATTATTTATAACATATGTTGTGAACATCTTATCTTGTTGCACATGAATCAAACGATAATTTAGTTTAAGAATGTAATAGCGGTTGGCAGGCAGCCAGTGCGAGCATAAGGACACTGAAAAAGACAAAATGTTGTATCATGAATGGGAAAAAATAACGCAGATTGCATTTAGATAACCCGTAAACTGGTTATTCGTTTTATTGTTTCATTTTAAAGAAATTTACAACGATGATCAATAAGGCCTTCTTTTCATAAAATTTTATAGCAAAGGGAAACTCTATTCTGTAGGAATACAAATATATGGCTTATTACTATATTCCTCTTAAGTTTTAATATAAATATCATCATCACGGCATATTACCCATTGCTAGGTGTGCCAATCTGCTTTGTACACACATATCGGTAATGATGACATATTTGTACCGGGCGGGCGCTTACCAGGCGTCACCTTCCGGGCACTCGTTGCTGGCGTGGAGAGTGCAATAAATGTTATTTGTTTACTTAAAATAATAATCATCAATGATGGCGGACAAATACTTCCAAATAATTTATATTATTAATACCTACTGATATAATAGTGATGCGCTAACTACACTAAAAACGTATTTTTATATTTTGCGTTCATAATGAAGTCAATACGATACGCAATTTTTTGTTTTAGACGGTTGGTACTAGATGCCGTTTCTTTAACCCATTTTTATTTAATTTATTTTTAGTTAATTGACAATTCATTTTAATAATATAATGTTGAAATTATTATTTTTTTTTTATTTAGGGAAGATTATTTACATGAAAATGTACAAATGGTTACAAATATAATCACAAATTTTGTAAGTAAATGTTATTGTAGAAGGCGCAAAATATAAAAAATAGTATAAAGAACTCATTTTATAAGACCTTCTTTCGCACTTGTCAATTAAAACGAGCGTTAGCGAGTTTTCTAAATATTGACGCGTGCGAAAAAAACATGTCTTATAAAACACGTTCTTTAATATACTATTAGTACAAATTTAAATTATGAAACAATCAGTTTTAAAAATAAAATAAAATTGAGTGGTTTCCCACAAGAATCGAACAAGTCCATTTATTGAAGCGTATCCTGATAGGTAGAGTGAGCGAGTTCTAGTCAATAATATATTTCAGTAGTCGCGTTATGCAGGGTGACATTAAAAAACAGGCTACTCAAAATAATCCAATAATGAGAATTAGCTTAAACTTTTTTGCGAATCGCTAATTTTTATTAATCTATTAATCCTATATATTTACTTATGCTGGAAATTGTTTTGATTTCCTTTCCTATTGTTCTATTTACTTTTTTCTTTTTAAAACGTTTCTATTGTTAATTTGAAATAATTAGTTCTTTGACAGTGAAATTTATTTGTCAGTTACATACATTTGAATAACTGCGTAAGGAGTTTTGTTTGTTTAAAGCGTAGGTTCTGGAATTTAAATTATAGATAGTTTTATTCGCAATCGAAATTAACGATATAGGCGCTGATTTTCGAAACAAGATGGCCGCTATACGATGGGTTTGACATATGGCAATTCACATTGTTCACTGTGTTTCGTTGACTCTGTATACAATCTGAGTTTAAAAACTTATTTATATAAAGGCGATAAGTTTAAATATTTAATTATTAATTACTACACTACTCATTCAGCTGTCACTTATTCAATATGGCGCTTGTACGATTGCATGCCGTAGTACCGATTGCGCCACTAGAGGGGAAATTATATCTACGATGGCGAATAACTTTATCCATAATATATGTAGAAAAAGTATTAATGCATATCTGTAAAATATTTAATAATCTTTAAATTTTATAATAACGTTAATCTCGAAAAAATAACATTTGAAGGTATTTTTCGAAGAAAAACTATTTTGAGCTTCCAGTAAAGTGCCATTTCCTGTTATCCGATTTACACAAAAATCTAATGGGCTCTTTTCATAATATAAGTTCGAAATACAAGGTTTCAAAATTTTCTGAATAATAGTATTTGAGTTAGAGTGGAGGATCCACACACACACACACACATACACACAGCATCATCGTGAAAATGTTAAAATTGGATTCTAGGGACCTTAAAACGTGCTCATTTACTAAAATCTCGATATGCGATTTTTAGCACGATCCCTACACCTCCTTACCAAGGGTAGCGGGAGGTAAAAATGTATAAGGTATAAAAGTCAATGTTTCTTTCGGTTAAACCGGAAGCGCTACGAGCATGCCAAATATCATGATTTGTGAGCCCCTAAGCCTAGTTAACAATAATAAAAAAGTTATTTTGAGTGGCACTATTTATCAATTTTCAAGTATAGTAACCAACAAACTTTTGTCAAAAACCAACCAAGGGTTTACGAGAACCAGATTAGTTTCTATAAATATTTTTAAAAAAGAATAAGAGAAAATTGATCGACGATCATTTTTAAAAAAGGTTTGAGATTTTTTAACAAAATCATCATGCACTTTATTTTTAAACATCATTTTCTTTTTCGTTTTCATATTTTCATCGGGTAAATGGAAATTTCTTTGAAAACCAATTTTAATAAATGATGAATCCATAAAGTAAAATTTCATCTTGTTTTTATGTTTATTATATGTATGGTAAAAAATTGTTATATTAGTTCTTTTTTGTTTAATGGAAATAACAATTGTATTACAATTTTTTTTATTCTAGTGATTTAAATTTAGAATGAAAATGTGCAGGAATTTTTTTATAAGTAAATTCCACTAACTGTCTTATAAATAGCAAATTGTAGTTCCCTATAATTTATTAAATTTGTTTGCTCGTGAAAAAGTTTATGAACAATGTCTTTCTTAAAAGAAGTTACTCATGCATAAGTTATGTAAAAGTTAGATAGATTATTGATATGTGTATTGATACCTGTGAAATCAGACTAATATTAATGATAACCAACACGGTATCACACTATTTAAAACCCATTAAATAACCATTTTCGTGCTCGTACAATTATAGACTCAATTCTAATCTGTTGATCGATAGATAAATATCTTAATCATTTGTGATTTGAACTGCAATGCGCTAAGTAACAAATTATACACTTCAAAAATATCATTGGTGGAATGGACTTCAAAATAATATTCGATTAAGCTTTATCAAAAAGAATAATCATCCCAATTCTGTAATTATAATAATTAACAATAATTGAAACATTGAATAAAACATGAATATGGCAGGCTTTGCATTTGTTTTATTATATTACAATATTTACAAATATTCATTTCAGAATTAGAATAATAATATAGATACTGCCAAAATAATGTAATTTTGTTTTTTGGTGTTAAAATAATTACATTTCACGATTTTTGAATGAAAACTTATACTTATTTTGGCACTATTATGAAAATATTCTAATATTGGCAACATTGTGTATTTATAATTACGTTTACATGCAGTTTTGAAAATGGTTTCAGTTTTCAGTCAAAATTATGCAAAACTGTTTACATGCAGTTTTCAAAACAAGTTTAAAAATTGATTTGAAATCAGCTTCGGCGCATGCGTATTTAGCTGATGTAAGTGACAGATCCTCTTCACTCCAAATACTTCGTTTTGCTATTATTCCAGTTATTTTTTATATTTCGTACCACTACGCACTAAAACTACACAACTGTCGGTATATTTGAAGGTTAGTACCACAAAGCGACAGAAACGTTATGCTCTGTACGCATGCGCAGTATCGAAACTGAATTTTAAGTATTTACATGAGTAGTTTTGAAACTAGTTTTCAACTCCAACCCATGAATTTTAGTTTTGGTTTGAGATAATTCAAAACCGTTTTGACACATACATGGCGTTTTCTAAACTAAAAACGTTTTATAAACGGTTTCAAAACTGCATGTAAACTCAGTATATATTTGTGTATATAAACGGCTGTACGGAACTTGTTAGCTCTTTCTCGTCCGTCTGTAAATCGCTCAACAAACAACATTTAAATAAAGTTAATATTTAATACGTAAGGATTATTTTATGTGCACCTTCATACATTCTAAAACCTACCCTACAAACATAACAAGTTAAACCCAAACCTACATATACAATATGAATTATAAGACAGGTCAAATTGTTGTTTTGTTATTGAAGTTGTGAGCTACTACCGCGCAGCAATTTTTAAAAAATTATTTCAATGAAATTTTTGTTATTTAAGTGTTATTTATATTTATAATAAATGAATTTTAAAAGTCTTGTGATATACATGACGTTAACAAAAGGATAAAAAAATGAGGGTCGGTATATATTTTGATGAACTAACGCTGTTAAATAGTTATTTGTGTATTAAGAGCGCAAAATGGGACATTGTCGATTGAGAGGTCGGGTCTTCACCATAACAAAAATTGATTTGTTTCAAGTACATTAAACCAGTGCAGTGAAAAAGTGGATGTCCATTGGGAGCGTTCATGCCAAACTTTTGCAGGTGGCAGCACAACTGTTCTCACAATTTATTTTATATTTAATTTTAATTTATCGTTATTTTCTATTCTTCTTAAGTTATAGCTTCAATCTAATCTAAGCATTTTATACTTTCGTTTTTGTAAATGAGTGCCCTATTTTATTTTCACAGCAGTGCGGCATTTTGTTAGGTTATATTAGGTTTGTTCCTACAACTAGTCCGGACTGTCATATGTACGTCAGACGCATGCGCATTTCAAAAATTTCATTCCAACCGACTGTTGTATAGTCCATCGGACTGTTGCTATTTTTGATCCTACAGACTTCGGATGCGTACATGAATGCATTTGCGGACTGTCAGATTCATCCACTGGTCTGTGCTGTGTACTATTATTTGTCAGCACATGCACACCACAATTTTCGCGCGGTGTGAAGAAAATATCAAAGCATAACCTATGATTATTTATCTGTTTTCCTAAGTGAACATAATGAGTGATTTGATATTTGTCATCTGATGAAGAAATGGATTTGATATTTGGCCAACCTCAAATAAAACAGTAATTATTTAGGTATGCAATATGATAAATAATTAATATCTGATTTTAGATAATTTATTGACTGATTCTTTTTCTCCAGAGGAGACAGTAATTAATTAATATACAAGTCCGTTGTTCGTTCCAACCATACAAAGTTTCTTACATATGTCTGAATAAGTACATTAACAAGACATGCGCAGAAAAGGGTTCATGAATGCGTATATGAAAGCATCCAAAAAGTCGTGTAGGAACAAACCTATAATATATGGACAGAGCAGTTATATCAGATTAACTTGTGAGAGTGGTAAATGTGTAACTACAGTGCCATTAGTTTCTGACTAAACGTTTCCATTATGAATGTAGACAAGTGACATTTTTCAAAATTGTATAGTTACAAATTTGAACAGCGAGAGTGTTTTCTACTTTGCCGCGCAAGAGCGGCGCAAGAGCGGCAAAGTGACATTTTGTGTTGACAAAAGAGAGCGCAAAGGGCTGCTTTGTAGACAAACTGTAGAAATTTTTTTTAAAAAAATTCACTGAACTAAGGCCATACGAGTAATTCCTGAAGAGTACATTTTTAGTGTCACTGCCCGACACAGTTTTTTTTATGAAAAATAATAATAAAATTATTTAGTTGTTATTCAACATCAGTTATTAAATAATTCATAATTTTTATTAAAAATTTCATGTCAGTGAAAATAAAGAAGTATACACTTAAGAACCACGCCCTTAATACATCAAAATGTATATATCCTCAAAGTTTTTCACTATTTCTTTAACAGCCTGTAAAATTTATGTTAAGAAATAATATTTGTCTAAAGAACTGAAGAATTAGAAAGGAAAATTCTGTTTCAGCAATAATAAAAGAGTAAAATGGTTTTATAAACCCATATTCCATCTGATGATGGTGTTTCTGAAATACAACTGTAAAAGATGTAGTATAGATGGATTTCTTAATCCATGCTGTAACCTTTGAATACTTTTGTTACCATAATGGGTATGTTTCTATGAAACGAGCATCATATATAAATATTTAAGATTCACAACTGATTATACATACAAGTCAATATGGCCAGTTAGGTTGTTATATTGGCAGTAATATAGAAAGTCGGGCGGTAAATTTGAATTGAGGCACCTCAGAATCATTGCACTTTCATTCGTACCCATCTAAATACCTAACTTTAAATTACCTCTTCCAATTTTCTTTCATTTTTATTTCCATTTTAATTGGTGTTCCTGTTGACCTTTCCTGCCCAATTCCAGCACGTATCCGGCTGAATTATCTTAATGCCTGTACATTAAGTCAGGAAGAAATATCCAGAGAATCTTATCAGGTTGGCGATGCGCCTAGGGCTTCCGCATGGCGTCGCCAGCGCCGATTTCGGACGCTCAATGATCTAGAAATCGGATTGTACTAATTTCAGCGCTCAGAGCCTTCTGCTAGGATTAAGGAGATACTGAGGATCTAATGCCTTTAACCAGGATATAGGAAACACACCGGTGGGGGAGTACAATCAATGATAGCGAATTTTGGAAGACAGCGGATATATTTCTTTTTTAAAATTAAGTGCCATTGTGGTTCGAACAGCCTGAATTCGAATTCGACAACTAAATTTGAACACAGAAGAGTTAAATTATCTAGTGGTTAACATGAATGAATTTTCTATAATTGTTTTCCTCATATAAGTCAATAATAATTTACAAAACACAATAAAACGGAACGTTGTATCTTATTTTTGTTACTTCTTATCTTGGTATTAAATACCTAATAACATTAAAATTCATATTGACTGTTATTAACATTCAAGTTGTAGGTAGGTAATTACTAAATTATTTAGAGTAACGAATCTATTCAAAGTTGGAAAGAATTATAAAATTAATAATATTCATCTAAAAATTAATGTTTGCGATTAGGAAACAATAGCATGCGACTAATAAGCAAAATTTGATGTTTCATTGAACATTGTCAGAATAATAATTAGGTGTGCCTACCCATATTTTTGGACGGTAGGTATTTTTTATTTATTTGTTTATTTATTATTTATTAATAATCTGACCAACATGGTTCAAAACCCCAATTGCAGGCTGATTATACATAAACTTAAGAATTAAAGATACAAGTAATAAACATGTAAATGGAATGACAGAACTTAATAATACATAAAGCTGTTTTACACAGTATATGCTTGTTAACGAATAGTAGTAAATGTTAATGAACACAATAATTGTATAAAGCACTTTTTATTAAATTTTTCAATCGAGCCGAGAAAGATGTCAAAAGAATCAGGCAAATTATTCAAATTTAAATAAAGCTTATTACAATTTACAATTAGAATAGAAGGTATACTCGTATTTAAACCAAGAACACATAATATATCAATCAGTAGTAAAAAATCAAATGTGGCCAGCACATTATCTTCCGTCAGTTCTAAGTGTTTTATAAAGATTTCATGCAATCAATTTCTTGCAAAAGATTCTGTATTTCCAGTACATTACCTTCCGTCAGTTCTATGTATTTTGTATAAATTCCATACAGAAAGTTTATTAGAATTGATTCTATATTTGTAATAAAATTATAACACAAACATACTATGTCATTCACACTTGACATTGACATCAGCTGTCTATCAGATTTTTTAAAATTTATATTAGCTGTTTCCAGTGTTATTGCATATAGCTGGCTGCTTTATAAAATTGAATTTCTTTATAACTTTTTAACATTATATCCATTGAATATGAAGTATAAAATGTAATCAAATCGTATAGAGAATAAAATATTCTATAATATTTACAATAACATTAAATGTGAAAAAATGATATTTAACAGCGTTTTTTAAAATCTTCAAATGAAGGTACTTCCGGTCGGCCAATAATAACCAAAATCTAATCAGACTCTTCATATGAATGTAACGAAGAGGAATACGAAACAATTATAATTTTTTGAATTGTAGTGTTGGAGAAAAAATCGTCACCCAGACATCATCGTAAAAATAGTAAAATCGTATTCTAGGGACTATAAAACGTGCTTATTTATTAAAAATTCACCATCAATTTTTTTGACCAAAAACAATACCTTCCTTACCTAAAGGTATGACGGAAGGTAAAAACAAAACTTTGGGAAATAGAAGATCTCCATCGTTCAATACGGATTAATTGAATTTTATCAATTTATTAATTCCTACTTTTACCAACTGCCAAATTTCCCATGGAATCACAGAATTATTGTAAGTTGGATTGAGATATTTCACAATAATCCTAGTTGACATACTTGACGTATTAGGTGACTGATTGTACCAGGCTTCGATTTTAACCGATGTCAAACTTGAAACTGGATAATTACTTCTCATTTACAGTCGCAAAATTTACACCTGAGGTGATGTCTCCAATATGGCTTTAAGATATCGTCTTTACCAAAATTAATTCCTCAAAATTCTAATCGCTTCTGCTTTATTGTTGTTGAGAATCTTTTTATACTTTTGTATAATATTAATTAATAAATTAGAAGGTTGGGTGGCTATACGCATTTGGTGAATAATGTCGCCCGGATTTGTTTCTGATCGATGTTAAAATTTCCAATTTGCTGGGCCGGCGCTAGGGACGAGGCGGCCAGACGTCCGCCTAGGGCGGCACTCTCTAAGGGGCGGCATTTTTATCGATCGACTACAAACTACAAGAGATAAATTATTGATAAATACAAAGAATTACTCTATATTTAAAATTATGAAAAATAACTTGCGAACCTCGTTGCTTCAAGAAAGGCTATGTGGATTAGCAATCGAGCACGATAATGACCAAAAATTAAAACTTTGTTTTTCCCGAAAAATTCTTGTCACTAGATAAATGGAAAAATCAAATTTTCATGATTACTTTTGCATATAACTTCTAAATATGAAATATGTTATATAAAATTTTTGTTTGTTCTTCTTTAGGACACTTTTTTATATTCTTTCGAACGATTACCTATGCTCATTTTTTATCATTGTTAGATTTCAAGTTATTAGGTCAAAATTATGATTTTTACAACTTATTGATATTCATTTGATTCAAACAGCGAAAATACATCAATTATTAATTTTACAGGGTGTACAAAATGATTGTGGCAATGAAGCAAATGAAATAATCAATTAGGTAATGTTATCTGTGATTTGCATTTATCTATGATTTTTGAAGTGGTCTACAACTTTACTCGTAATTTAACCGTATCACTTATAGTTTCCGAGATCTTAATGAGCCTGTAGAGTAGTTATTTAATTTTAAAATCAAATTCATTGTTAAGTTTGTTATATAGGTCGTTCATTTTAAATGGGCCACCTTTGGTATCTCGAGAACTAAGCACTACAAAGACGGTTAAATTGGCAAACAATTTGTACTTTACAAGACAAATGTAAAGAAAAGAAAAATTATTTTTTTCAACAAGCGGTTCTCAAAATACGGGACCTAACTTTTTTATTTTAATGCAAACATATATTTTTTATTTGTTCCAGTCGTTTTTCTGAATTCAGTGATATAACATTTTTATAACTTTACATAACGATTTTTTGAGAAAAATACATGTAAAGTTTTATATTAGTTTGATTGAAATATGGCTATAATAAGAGTGCCACGAATGGAAAAAATTAACACATGACTGCAAAAGTGACTGAAAGAGGTGAATGTTTTGTTTTTGTAATTAAAACAAAAAATTTACGTATTTCTTTCATGGCATTCTAATTCTACGTAAAAAAAATTAGCAGTTATTCGTTTTTTCCATTCATGACACTCTTATTATAGCCATCTTTTAATCAAATTAATATAAAACTATATATGCATTTTTCTCAAAAAAAAAAATCATGTAAGGGGATAAAAATATTACATCACTGAATTCAGAATTAAATTCTCTAACAAATGAGCAAATAAAAATTATATGTTCCCATTTAAAATTAAAAAGTTAGGTCCCGTATTTTGGTCAAAAAAAAATTCTTTCTTAAAATTTGTCTTGTGAAACAGAAATTGTTTGCCCATTTAACCATCTTTGTAGCTCTTATAGTTCTCGATATAGCAATAGTTGCTCATTTAAAATGAATATCCAGTATATATATATATATATATATATATATATATATATATATATATATATATATATACTGGATATTTATTTTAAATGAGCAGCCATTGCTATATCGAGAACTATAAGAGCTACAACGATGGTTAAATGGGCAAAAAAATTCTGTTTCAGAAGACAAATTTTAAGAAAAGATTTTTCTCGGAAGTTATTAGAGATACAAAAAAATACTATAAAATAAAGTTGTAGGAGACCAAAGGGGGCATCCCATTACAGAATAAAATATTTATTTAAACCAGTGGTTCTCAAGTTACAACACAAAGTTATATTTGCTTGAATGGGATGGCATATATTTTTTAGGCCCATTCGATACAGTATTTTTTTCTGAATTCAACCATGTAATCATTTTATATCCTTACATAATAAAAATATTGAGAAAAATTCAATTAAAATTTATAAACATTATTTTTCTAGATATTTTTCAGTAGGCCTTGTATGAAAAACGGAACCTGATATTTGTCAATTTGAATTATTTAGTGCATAATAATTCCTATTGTTGCGGATAGAACAATGTTTATAAGGTAATTAACAAATATTTGTTTTACTTTAATTTAAGCTCAATTGTTTTTCATACATAGCCTACTGAAAAATAACTATAAAAATAAAATTTATTTAAATTTTAATTGAATTTTTCTTAATATATTTATTATGTAAGGATATAAAACGATTACATGGTTGAATTCAGAGAACAATACTGTATCGAATAGGTCTAAAAAATATATGCCATCCCATTTAAGCAAATATAACTTTGTGTTATAACTTGAGAACCACTGGTTTAAAAAAATATTTTATTCTCTAGTGGGATGCCCCCTTTGGTCTCCTAAAACTTTATTTTATAGTATTTTTTTGTATCTAACTTCCGAGATAAATCGCGTTTCTTAGTTTCGTTTACACCCTGTATATATATATATATATATATATATATATATATATATATATATATATATAAAATATTTCAATACCCCCCCCCCTTCTGCTGGAGCGCATTAAAAAAGTTTGCCTCAGGCGGCAAAATAGCTAGCACCAGCCCTGCCTATTTGTAAATAGCACAAATGTAATTCCTGTGACAACAGCTTTAAAAACCCATGGTAAACGTAATAATATATTTATTTTTGTTTATATTTGACATACTCGAAGCTTACAGGTTTCATTTGAACTTATTTATCATTTATTTGTAAATAGTTTAAATAAAAACATACAAATAATTAAATAAATATTAATTTTGGAAACAAAGTAAGTATTCTATTTTGTATATTAGTTGACAAATATCAACATCGTATTATCACTTTACAGTCAAAATACATAATTCTAAATGATATGAACGCTATACTCGTATAATTTCCACTTCACGATAAAATTAAGCTCCAATTTATTTGTAAATATAACTTCACACTGAAGTGTCTATACAGGATTTAATTAAATTTAAATGTAGTTGAAAATAGTTTTAATTTTAATTTATTTTTAACGAGCGGAAAGTGGAGGGAAAAGCTAAAAGTATTAGCTGATTGATTGCGAAGCCCAGTTTAAAAATTAATAAGTTAGAGAAGGTATGAAAAGAATGTTCGCGAAGAAGCAATAAAAAATTTTAATGAATGGCAAAGTGTTGTGAGTAATAGAAGTTGTAAGAGCTTTATCGATAGAGCCCAACAAGGGTGTAATTCTTCTTGCTGCATTATAAGCTCGTCTACAGCTGCAAAAACCGCTGCAGATTACCGTGTCGTGCAAAACGCGCTAAGCCTGCAATTTGCGAACAAATTTATTCATATATGAAAGCATTAAAATGTAATTAACTTCACATTTCAACGTGATTGTCAAAGAGTCCATTAATAAAAAAGCCGAAGAGCTTTCGTCCGTTTTCGCCGATATGACACACGACCTGGAAGAAGCTCATTTACAGCATCGCTCTGCCATCCTGTTGCTAGATAAACAAGGGTTGCCACGCTTCGAGTAACAAAACAAACTTTGTTTTTTGACAATCGAAACAAAAACTTACGCGCACCACTGAAATTCCGCTAAACTGGGACTGAGATCTGATTTTGCTAACATGCTTTACACATCAAAGTTGCTTAAATTAATTTCAGAAGATACCTTAGAAATCACGCCGTGGAGATTTAAAATCAATGAGATTCTTTATACTTCGACATATTATTCCAACCATTAGAAGAGACGGACTTGTATAATTTAGCTTCTTAGTTATTGTCTAATTTCAATAAATTAGTAAATAAATGAAGTCAAAAAGTACAATATTATCAATAAAATTTTAAGGATCTGGTCAGAATAATGAATGTTAAATGGAAATTCTGGCAATAACATAGGACGGAATAGGTCTTAAATGCACCTGGAACATAGAAATTTGATAACGGAACATAATACATATTTTATTAATATGAGAGGAATGAAAAGACTAACATTAAATTAAACTAAATACATAATAAGTAAAGAAACATGAAATATCGTTTTTAACACGTTCGCTACCGACCTAATTTGAGTGTATTCCTGCTATGAATCGTTACTATATCTGCAATTTTTAAGTGATCGAAGATAAACCCCAAACAATGGCATAGGGGCCACAAAAGTGCCTGTGATAGGCGCTCAATATAGACCGCGGATACGATATGTGCTCTCCACTTATGAACCAAGTAAAATGTAGTCGCAAATAAATAGATACGAATCCGTAGCACTGTGGAGGCCCCGGTTCACCAGGAAGAACCGCAAAGTTTACTGTAGTGACCTTCGGTAACGAAAGTGTTAAAGTCTTATTCGATTTCAAATATTAACTTCCTTTTCATGTTTATTGTGATTCATATTTCAAGCATTCAAATATCATAATTACTTATTTTTAATATCAATAGATATCATTAACTACTTTAATTTATTAGTTTTAATTCTACTCGTATATTATTAAATTTAATTAAACCAGCATGTATGGTCGAATTTTCTTAAATTTTTTAGTCTGAAATAGATATAAAATTACAAATTGTAACATAGCCAATTTGGAACCAAATTGGAAAATTTCAAAGCCAGAAAAACACGCCAAAAATTCAAAAAATAATACAAACAGTACTTAATTAAATGAAGATTACATTTTAAATACCAGGATAGAATAGAATTCACTAATTGAAAAATGAGGATTAACTTAAATTTTTTTGTGAATCGTTAATTTTTAATAACCTAAATACATACCTACATATTTACTTACGCTGGAAACTGTACCTATTGATTTCCTTTCCTATGGTTTTATTTACTTTTTTTCTTTTAAAAAGTTACTATTATTAATTTGAAATGATTAGATCTTTGACAGTGATATTTATTTGTCAGTTACATAAATTATAATAACTGCGTAACTGAGTTTTGTTTGTCTAAATCGTAGGCTCCGGGTTTTAAATTATAGATAATTTTATAAATTTATACATAAAATATGTAGAAAAAATATTAATACAAATCTGTAGATAATTTAATAATCTTTAATTTTTATAATAACATTAATCTTAAAAAAATAATATACAAAGGTATTTTACGAAGAAAAACTATTTTGAGCTACAAGTAAAGTGTCATTTCCGATTATCCGATTTACACCAAAGTCTGATGGGCTCTTTGCATATTAGAAATAGGTCGAAATACAAGGTTAAAATTTTTCTGAATGTTGGTATTTGAGTTAGAGCGGAGGATCCACACATACACACATACCCACAGATATCATCGTGAAAATGCTAAAACTGGATTCTAGGGACCTTAAAACGTGCTCGTTTACCAAAATCTCGATATGGGATTTTTAGCATGATTTCTATACCTTCCTTACCAAGGGTAGCGGAAGGTAAAAGTCTTCCAAAATATGAAATTCGACTAGGGGCCAGTTGCATAAAGCCTTGTTAAAGTTAACAACGTGATTAAAGTTAACAATGCTTTATGCAACTGGGCCTAGATCTTTTTTAAACTTACCCCTACATTTAAGAAAAATTGGAATACTCTAGAAAGAGTTCATTTGTACTTAAAATTCATTAGCTAATCCAACATTTAAAGGTCACCGAATATAGATTTCCAGTTAATAATTTGGATACATTAAACAATTTTTTATGTTCCATGTTTGTAATTGTTGATTAGTATGGACACGGTATGGCATCTTTAGCAGTGGCGGCTTGTCAGGGTAGGCAGGTGAGGCAGTGCCGCACCAGAAAAGAAATTTTGAATTTTAGTTGAAAACAAAACAAGTGTAATGGCTTCGACTGGGACTTTAAAAGTTAAGAACTTTGAATTAAATGATAATAATATAAGGAATAATTCTGAATATATTATTTTTTTAATTAACAAAAATCCATTTCATTGACTGTCTTATGAAGATATACTGTTTGTCAAAGAATTAAAACAAACAGACCATCTCTGCTTTGTTCTGATTTTAGTACATCATTAATATATATATATATATATATATATATATATATATATATATATATATATATATATATATATATATATATATATATATATATTAGTTGCATCTTGCCTCCTTCTCCAATATATATATATATATATATATATATATATATATATATATATATATATATATATATATATATATATATATATATATATATTGGAGAAGGAGGCAAGATGCAACTAACACCTGCTATGGTAAATATAACTGGCTTGTCGGCAGTAAAGTACTTAATAAATTATTTTGTTGGCCGTGCATACTTTTTACTAGTACTACTAATATACGTAAAGATCACATTGCTTCAACTTGTAAATTAGTACTTTTAAGGAAGCAAAATATTTCTACCGCAATTTATAGTGCAAGAAAAATTGAAATTCAAAATTTTAATTCGAAGGTGCATTTTTTCTCTAGATGCCATGCCTCACCAAAGTTTTGATGCACGAGCCACCACTGATCTTTAGTCCATGCCGTGTCCTTTTGCAAGGCTTATTGATATTTTTTTGTTCATTATACTCTTGCAGAGTGGGCATGGCTTATACAGAATATAATTTCACATTATGAACAGTCCGGTTAAAAGAAATCTGGATCTGAGTGAAATTTTTTATTACGTTTAAAGCTCAACTTCCGACAGGACAATAATCACGTTAACTTCCAATGTAGATAATAATGATACGTAGTCTTAGACAGAACTATTCTTCAATTGAGGACAATTCTCTCGCTGATGGTAAAATAAATTTAATTTTAATCTATTCTGATTTAAGAAGGAGGAATCCATCTGATAGGGTCGTATCGGGGGTTAATTTCTCGGCTGTATTGTGTTTGGGTGTGGGTAACAAGTGTTGTTTGATTGTATAAGTTGTGCGTCGCAAGTCTATTGTCTTGAGCAGGAACTAAGCGATGGAAGCAACAAGGAGCGCCACTTTGTTACATGATATATCGCTAAGATGCTTCCACTTATGTTCCCGCCTCCAGCTCAACTCGAGTCGATACACACTCGACGTACAGATAATAGCCTGACACTCTATCACCCACCCTCCATATTAATTGTTTATGTCAATTCAGATCGCTCCTACATTTTTAACGTTTTTCTTTAAACTCTCTCTCTCTATACTTTATTACTATTGTACAGTAATATCAACTAATGGGACCCGCAGAATACGGTGGCGGCGCTGTAAGCACACCTGTCATGGCGGATAGCAGAACATGTCAGATTTGATTACATTTTAAATGAGTGCAAAATATTGTTAACATTTCAACTCAACACGATTACTAAATTTATTCGGTCGAATCCTTCTTTAAAAAATATATAATTAATGGGCAACAATTCATGAACTCTTGATTAATTGCTCTACTTGTGGCGTAAGTAAACTTCTGACTTGGAATTGCAGGGGGACAAATATTAGTAAAATCATGAAACCATATATTACATATTAATACTGTCAATAATAACATTAAAACTACATACCTGCAAAATTGTATTATAATTGTTCATTCTGAAAAGCATAGACCAGACATACCTATTTATCAGATTAGAATTCTGAAATATAACTATTTCTTTTTAATTCGTTCAGTCGTTCAAATTTTTCTTCTTTGCTAAAAATTATAATATAATGTCTTGAATTTTTATTGTAGTCGTATACTCTTAAAGCATCACTTTTTGTTGTACTTTTTGTTAATTTTCTTTAAGTCGTTTATTTTCCATGCATTTTCAAATAAAATTATAAAATCAAAGAGACTTATTTCTCTGTCAAATGAAACGATGATTATTGACTTTTAAATACATATTTGACATGTTCTGCTGGCCGCCATTTATTTAGTTCTCTTCAATTCCGCTAATGACGCATGCTATTCTGCGGATCCCAATACTACGTTATATCGTAGTATTCCAGTTTCCGGATTTTAAACTGTCCCTCGGATATTCCGTATTCGAATGCAAGAACCTTTACCAACTGAAATTGAGGTCAAATTCAAAACGTTTAAAATGTGCAAAAGCCGTTTACAGCGATCAGTGAATTCGTAAAGTCTTTTACGGAAACCTCAATAATTATCTTCTGTTACGTATTTGTAATTCTTAAACCAAGCATTTTACCTCCCGCTACCCTTGGTAAGGGAGGTATAGGGATTATGCTAAAAATCGCTTATCGAGATTTTGGTAAAGCACGTTTTAAGGTCCTTAGCAGCCAATTTTAACATTTTCACGATGATGTCTGTGTGTATGTGTGAATCCTCCACTCTAACTCAAATACTATCATTCAGAAAATTTTGAAACTTTTTATTTCGAACTTCTTCTGTAATGGAAAGAGCCCATTAGATTTTGGTAAAAATCGGATAACCGAAAATGGCACTTTACTAGAAGCTCAAAATAGTTTTTCTTCGAAAAATACCTTTAAATGTTATTTTTTCGAGATTGTTATTATAAAAATTAAAGATTATTAAATTTTATATACATTTGCATTAATACTATTTCTATATATTTTAGGGATAAATTAAAAAAAATATCTATAATTTAAATCCCAGAGCCTAAATGTCACTATCAAAGAACTAATCATTTCAAAATAATATTAGTAATGTTTTTAAAAGAAAAAAGTAAATAGAACAATAGAAAAAGCATTTAATACAGTTTCCAGCATAAGTAAATATGTAGGTATGTATTTAGATTAATAAAAATTAACGATTCACAAATGTTTAAGCTAATCCTGTTTTTTGGATTAGTGAATTCTATTCTATCCCGGTATTTAAAATTTAATCTTCATTTTATTATAGCTCCGGTGGCTCAATGATTAGAGCAACGCCTCATGTCATGAGTACCCTCGGGGCTCTGGGTTCGAATCCCACTAAGGCATGGATGTGTGTGAATGTGAACCCACTCTGTAATTGGAATTTAATCCTGTTGAGGGATTTAAAAAAGGTAATTATTTGGATTAGATTAGACTATATTTTAAGAAATAAACTGACAAAATTAGAGATAATTCGCTAATCCAAAAATAAGGATTAACTTAACCTTTTTTGTAATTCGGGCTGTAAAAGGCGGGAGGTATTGTGTTGGCCACACAATTATTTTTTTGTAGCGATGGTTAAAGTATTCGTACTGTAAGTGTCTATCAAAAAACGGAATCCACGATTCGATACTAAAAACTGGGTCCGAGGTTTAGATAGTTCAGCATTAATTATTTGGATATTTAGATCTTTCTGAATCCGAAACCAACTCTATTCAAATATAGATTCCAGCAGTAATTTTTACATATTCCTAGGTACACTAAACTGCATGCTACTTATAGATTTTGGGAATAACTACATGCCTGTACCTTTGTAACTGTCGTAGTCAGAAGACACTATTTTCAATTCGCCAATAACATAATCGGTCACAATAACAAACTTTGTCACGCGACCCCGTATTTTATTTACATGAAACTAGTTGCTTAATTAAAAATTTGCTTAGCCAATGTTTCAACTTTAGTAAAGTCTCCCACAGGGAGAAAACTTTAACAAAGTCCAAGCGACTGCAAAGTTTCTAATAAATTAGGTATCTATTGAATAATTCTATCCGATTACAGAATACTTCAAATGGAAAGCTAACCTAAGTACTTAATTCAAAATTCAACAGAGATAAAAAAATGAACATTGTTTTTCGAAAGAGCGTAAAAAAGTACCCTAAGAATTAGAAACCAAAATAAAATATTATTAAGTAAAAAACTCAATAATTTACATTTTCGTCTATATCTAGAGACTTATACATTTTTTTTCGGTTAAACATTATGTTGATAACAACTGGTTTGTTACTGGCGTCACCTATGTAATTAACCGACTTTGTATTAGTTCTGAAGATCTCCATATTGGACTCGTTATCCTGGACACCTTCTATACAGCAATCTATAAACTGTACACGGGGCTTCGACTGACATTTTCTATGTTAATAATCCAGTTATTATTTCCTTTTTTAAAAAAATGCTATCAAAAGAATTATATCCCAACTGCACAGTAGGTTTACATACACACATATCCATGCCTTAGTGGGGTTCAAACCCAGAACCTCGAGCGCACTGATGGCTAAGAGGCGTTGCTCTAACCATTGGGCTACCGGGGCCGACATCAGAATTTACTTTTCGAATATTATTTTTCTTAAATTTTTCTGTGACTATTACATCTGACGACCCATAGCCTAAATGTTTATATGTTTATATTTTATATAACAATAATATTTTATAACAGTAAATGGTAAATTGTTGTAGTGTTCAAAATTTTAGATCACAATTTCTCGAATAACCGTCCATAAGTTTCTTTTAATGGATTTCATATATCCCTCAATTATTGACTTCTTCCAATTGAGTTAAGATCGGCCGCAATGCGTAATCGTATTCCGCGTCCACTTTGAGCTAATTTGTCCAGTGGCTGGTCGTGTATATTTAGCATGCGTCGCGGTCCTCTGAAATAAAAATTTAAAAACCAAATCTCCAGGGTCAGACGACACGGGTAACCGCTCAGCAGAGCGCCATTACCAGGGGATCAAGTGTTTTTATTGGGGTAGCCTTACTCCACGTTTCATCGGATATAATTCCGCAAAAGCCTGGCATGAAGAACGAAAAGATTATTGTGATGATTGGGAAATTTCAGTGTGGTATACAAAATTATTAGCAGGAATTAACGAGAGCATTCAAAGACTGTGATATGACGACTAGCATGCGACTACACCGGAAAGATATCATCTTAGAAATGGATAATAAGAATAAGCCATGATGACATTTATTTATAAAAACTAGGTATTTACGACTCACATCAATTAAGAAATGACAATATTTATCATCATCAATAAATTAAGTAGTTCGGTCAGCCTTCATTTGAATTCGACTGGAGTCATATTAAAACTTCTAATTTTCAAAGAGGATATATGTGATTCTGCTCTCTTTATGAAAGCTTTGAGAGCCCGTGAGGTATAGAAACTTTTGAGTAAAAGCAGATTTTACACCAAAATAAACAATGATGATATATTTATCATTAAAACAATAATTATTTGTATACTAAGGGTGCAAAATGCTATATTGTTGCATGTGCAAGAAGTTTGAAGATCGAAGCGCAACTGAGAACATCAATGCGAGACACACAATAGCTATTTGTGTATTAAGAGCGCAAAATGGGACATCGTCGATTGAGAGGTTGTTGACGCGCGACGCAGGAGCGCGGCATTCTCTCGAAATCGACAATGTCCACACAAACAAGATTTTTTCTACAGTTTTCCACCATAACAAAAAATAATGCACACTTTGTATTTACAGTACTACTCAATTGTTTTGCAGTGAAGATAGGAACGTATTCAAATATGACTTCAAGATATTGTTTCGTTTTTTCAAAAAATTAATGCCAATTTTGAAAGGAATATTATAAGTTTTTTTTACAATTTATTTGTTTCAAGTACATTAAACTAGTGCAGTGGCATTGAAAAAGTGGATGTCCATTGGGATCGTTCACGCCAAACTTTTGCAGGTGGCAGCACAACTGTTCACACAATTTATTTTATATTTAATTTTAATTTATCGTTATTTTCCATTCTTCTTGAGCTATTGCTTCAATCTAATCTAAGCATTTTATACTTTCGTTTATGTAAATAAATGCCCTATTTTATTTTCACAGCAGAGCGACATTTTGTTTGGTTATTTAATATACCGACAGAGCAGTTATATGTCAGATTGACTTGTTAATGTGGTATATGTGTAACTACAGTGCCATTAGTTGCTGACTAAGAGGTTTTATTAAGAATGTAGACACGTGACATTTTTCAACATTATAGTTAGAAATTAGGACAACGAGCGTTTTTCTTACTTTGTCGCGCATGAGCGGCAAAGTGATATTTTGCTTTGACAAAAAAGAGCGCAAATGGCTACTTTGTATATAAACTGTAGAAAAAAATTTTTGTCCACCTTGCCCAAAAAGTGACCTTTCGAGTCTTTTTGTGTATTAATTATCGGAGGTATAATAAAGGAATACAACTATACGAAGCGTACGTTTTATTAACTGTTGTCCGTTGTTTATTCGGTGCTCGCCGGTCGCTAACAGGAGGATGCCCCGTTAGCGTTTGCGTTTTAAATATTGTACAAAAGGCAAGTTTTAAATATTATACAAAAGGCAAGTTTTAAATAAATGTACAATAGATGGCATATGGAGTACCAAAATGATCATTTATAATATAGTTGATATACACATCAGGTGTGTTGAACTGTTAAGAAATGAACCACTTTACGCATGCAAAACAGGCACGAAAAAAGTCACTTTCTGGGCAAGCGGACGAAAAAGTTTTTGTAGTTGTCAACTACCAGTTAATTGTCTTGCTATCGACTCATACTACCTTTAGTATAGCTGAGTCCTTTTCATTCTTGCAATATCTTTTGATAACCGCTTAGGGATCTTCCTAACCAAATCCAGGGGATTTATTGACTTCCTGCACGTCAGGAGAAGGCAATAAATAATGTAAAAAAATTAGCAAAAGTTGTATAATATTTTTATTATTATATTATTTTAATGGATAATCGTTTTTACAAGCACGCATAATCTCGCTCTGCGTACCTGTGCGTTAGATTATCTCACAAGGCCAAGACCTCATTGCTGAATTTGTGCCGCGGCTGTTTCCACCCGATTACGGAGACCTTTGTGGTCGAGTATTTCGTTGGTGTACATGGTCTTCATAATGAAGAGTTCACAAATCACCAATGTTTCGAGCATGTAAGGCAGTGAATTTTTGAGTACTAGGTTTTAACACTTATCGCCTTTAGACCTGTATTTAAAAATAGAAACGGAAGTCCGTAAATTCCCTGTGTTTGAGATGAAGTACTTGGTCGAGTAATTACCCTTAATTCCTTTTTCAATGATACTGACGAACGAAATACAGACTAGTGGGTGTTAAAACTTTTTCGAGCCTTAACTTATTAGAATTTTTATTTCGAACCGAGACCCCCTACCAATTTACGTGTGAGGTGAATAGGGGTTTCAATCACCTACCTACATCAACATAAAGGGCTCACAGTTAACTAATTTCAGCGGAAACAGGAGTCTGGATTCAGAGTAGAATGCCTATTATTTTGACCTTGTCAGACAGACACTTTAGTCAATATATTCGAGCCGAGGTACTTCAGATCCGATTATAACATAAAAAACGTCATATTTAAATTTTCATGTTGTCTAGGAGATGTAACTTTTAAAGTTCCATAATTGATTTCTCGTATATGATAGGTACCAATCTGCTCGTTGTTGTCTGAAATCTAGGAAAAGTTTTCGGAACACTACACAGTATCTCGTTACAAACAACGTTGAATTTATGGAAAGAAAATATTGTACACCTTCAGGATTGGTTATTACCTGATGAAAAACTCATCATATTTTTTGCAAATTGAGGTACATGATTAAAAATTAATATGCAAAAATATAGCTTTTCCAATGAATCAATGCTGTGGTCCTTTACAGACTACGACCCATCTCATCATGGGCGCCCGCAGACTTTTTTACAAGATGGGGCGATATTTTTGTTGTAAGAATGAAATGCACCGCAGGCGAATTTTTAATCATTTTCAAGGTCAAACGTGTTTTAATGCAAAGTAAGATAATATAGAGTTCTTTACAATGAAGCAAATTTAACAAATTCTTAAAAAATTTAAATCAATATTTTATGACGAAAATGCGTATGTACGCTCTAAAAGCGTAGTATTGCCCCTTCTACTAGGCTTTATGATGCGAGATGCGAGCATAAGCAATAACTACAGAAACAGACAATCTGAAAATACAATGTTGCATTAAATTAAAATATTATATTACTGAGTAACAATATAATTATTCTATTGAACTGCTCAAAATAAAATGTATAATTAAATGTTAATTAAATCGCGCTCCTCACAAAATACGACAATCCTAATAATATGTAGGTACTTTTAATATAAATAAATATGCAATGTCTATTCATTATTTACTTTTCTATTTCTTTATTTCTATATAACAGTAAAATCGATAATTGTGAAAGTTTTGAGAAGAACGTGATCATAAAATGATTAGAATAAACTACGGCACATTAAAGAAAATACAATACCGAAGATAATGTAATATAATGTAAAAATAATTGCAATACACATTTAACAGTACATTCTGACACTTCAGCTATTTCGTACTTAGTGATAGATAAAATATAAGAAAATATTACCAATAAGTATTAAAAAATACAATGATACATTGAAATGAAAAAATAAAATTATAATTTTATTTTTAAAAATGGATACAGTCCATAAATGAAAGGGGGGTCAGTCGACCTTTTCGACCCCCCCCCCCTGTGGGCGCCTATGCATCTCATGGTATATGAACTGAGTCCAAAGATCTGACTAATGGTATGTGGACTGTGTCCACATATCTGCCCAATAGAGGACCTTGTAATGGCTACACCTAGCGGTCTAGAAGTGAGTTTATTTTGATCAAAAACTTGTTATTGATACTGTTTTTATCTACAAATATTTAAAAATTTAAAATTTCAATTGTTTGTTAGCTTATTTCTATTATTTTATACAATGTTACTTTTGCATTTGTTAAGATGCATCTTATACGGCTAAAACAGAAAACCTTAAACTTTAATAGTATAACGTTCTAAAAAGCGTATGTTCAAAATGGCACGTCATTTATTTACATAATCCCCTGTCGTATTATTATCGAAAATGCAATAATAAAAGTTTAAGAAATCGTACAGAGAAAAGAAAAAGAATTCCTCCTCTCCTATTTTTTAACGTTGATGTATGTTCTATGAAAGCTCCCGTTTGTCCATTCCGTATGTGCGCCTGTGCGCCGTTTATAATTCAGATAAAGATCGTGTTGAGTACTTCCTCAAATAAATAACCCAATTTGTTAAAAATTAACGCTGTTTATCGATCCTGGCTGGGAATTTCCCTGCATGGGACGGAGTTTTATTGGCGGTGCAGGTTTCCGGCTATTCACTCGGGGTTTATGGCGAGTGATCGTCCGACAGACGGACACTACTCTACACGCCAGCACTAAAACGAAACAATAGTGCTCGCCAAACAAATTTAAAGCGAACTTTGTTATTTTAAACGTCTCCCTAGTGAATGCCCACTTGCCGCCAAGACGGGGGATTTATTCCAGAAGAGAACGGACCAATCATCGGTTGGAAAGCAAACTACTTGGCCAATAGAAAATCTTTTTACAACCGAGACAGTTTTGTCTAGGAATTTAATTTTATATGAAGTTTTATTTTTACTTATAACGATTTTCGTTGAAGACTTCATTGTGCCATTTTATCCATTCCTTGATTGCTTGGTGTACCAATCTACTTTAGTCACTTTTCGGTATTGACCATAATATTTATACTGTGAAGGGAACCTCATAACTATTTTGGAAAATTAAGCACAAGAGTCTTTTTATCAGACAAATTTATAAAGGTAATAATACTAATAACACTTAATAATGATGCTGACCAGGAAAGTGTAAAGGCAAATTAGTCGTTTTGCAATCCGGGTCCGAGTTCTACTCTTATTTAGGCATGGGTGTTAGGGTTCATCTGTAACATTTTCATTAATTCATAATCAAAACTCTTTTGCTGCATACGATCAAAAGTATTTGCTCGGTCTTAAAAAATATACATTAAATATAATCTTAATACATTAGCCGTTAGTATGAACAACTGATTAAGAGTGATTAGCGAAAACTTGACTAGCATAGTTTTATTTCTGCCAATATTTTATAGATTATTTTAGAGAAAAGTACTTCAAATAATAGTAATAATCATAGAAAAATTAATTACACATATATTTTATTTGAAGTATTTTTCTCTAAAATAATACATAAACGATACTAGCGGCCAATATATTTATCAGACATTATAAAATATTTTTTTAATAAAATAAGAATTAGAATAATCCAGAATTTGTTTTCTGCGCTCCTTCAAGAATTTACTTTTAGTCAGACAGGTTCTTAAATCGCACTTTCGTAAAAACTCATTTATTAATCACATCTATTAAAGAATTATTTAGTGTAAGTACGTTACTAATCGACATAAAATTGTTATGGAATAAAATTAGTTAGCATGATAATCAACGCATATGTTAATTGGGGATTCATAAACTCAACCAGTAACGACTCGATTATGAAACTCCGTAATTAGTTCTTGATTGTTATTTAAATAACTATAGCATGTATCGTTTATATATTTATTTACTAACATTTGTCTTTTTGTTTTAGGTAAGTCCACTTTTAATTGATTCTCCGAAGCCTGCAACGTATTTCAGAGTAAGGTAAACCTAGTTTAATTGAAACTATTCAATTAATTTATACATTTATCATTCTGGTGCAAATATTATCCGCAAAAAGCAATTAGAGCGGTAAATCGCAACATTTACGAAAAAACCAACCCTATTGGAATTCTCAAAGCGCAGATTTTCCGATTACCAAGCGTAAACACATAATTAAAACTTCAAACATTCGTTTGGAAATCAGAAACAAAGCGATATGAAACTCGAATCCGGATGTTAAAAGGAAAATGAGACTTGCAAATTTAAATTGAGGAACAGAAGTTAAATCTTTTGGTAGAGTTGGATAACTGAACCGAGAAATAAGATACGTTTATCATCTTGACACGAGACGACTTTAAAAGGAATTGTTGAAGAAATCACGTGCTAATTTTGAAATGGCGAGGATATTTTTTTATATTTTTTGCCGCTAGATACTGCTTTAAAGAATTTTTAAAATTAAGTATTTCAAAATATAATTCAGGTTTATATTCAAAAAATAAATATTTCAAGATACGAAAAAATAAACTTATTTATTTATTTATTATTCTACAGGATGAATCCCAATAACAGAATAATTTTACATTAATATGCATTAGTAAGTTATAAATATTATTATACCCAGATATACAACGTACATACAAATTATATAGAGACGCCTCCCTTATTTCACAACGTAGATAAGTATTGCATCACTTTCTTTCCCACAAATTCAGCAGTTTAAAGTTAACTTGAGAATCTTGAGAAAAGACTCCAAACGAAGACGATCTTAGTATAAATACGGTACTGTGTAGCAAGTAAGTCATTCCTAGTGTAACTACGACACATGTTGTAACCTTATATCATCTTATCACTTTTAAATAAAGTTTTTAAAAATATAATTTCGAGTTCTCAATTTATTATTGGCGCAGTCTTGGTAGGATTGGCAATCAAGTTTTTGTGAATCGAAAACCAAGTGTTCAATTCGTCAAAATTCACAAATCCGTCGATTTTTATCGTTTAACTCTGCCAATCTCGAATCTACGAGTCAATCCTGCAATCATCAGCGATACTCAAGTAAAAAGTGAAAAATTTTGAACTCCACAACAATCCACGAGGAATCCTTCTGCGGCAACCCCTGAGCGAAAATCAAGGACCCGAGAAGTCAACTACACCCACTCTTCGCATCGAGCGGACATCGATCGAGAGCCAAACACACCACCATCCATCGCCATCCCACATCGAATCGACATCGATCGAAGGCAACATTCAACCCCCTAATGATTAAAGAAATTGTATTTTTACTGTAAGTACATTTTTTAACTTTTACACCCTGGAGGAAATTTTACGAACACTAAATAATTTAAATATTAATACCAATATGGCACTACCACCGACAGTACCAGCACAAAGCAATATACTTGCTAATTTAAACAATGATATTGTAAAATTATTAGATTTAATACCATGCTTTGACGGAGACATAAAATCTCTGCCAAATTTTGTAACCACAGTAGACGACATCATTTCATTAGTCAATCAGTCAAGTCCATCAGAGATCACAAAAAAAATAGTTATACTTACTCTCAAAAACAAAATTAAAGGTAAAGCAGCACAAAGCCTCAGTATTACTACCATAAATACATGGAAGGAATTAAAAGAACACCTTTTGGCAAACTATTCAGACACCAGATCAGAACATACTTTAATGTATGAAATTACCCATTGTAAACAAACTAGAGATAACATATTAGAATATTTTACAAAATTCAACGAATTATTTTTGATTTACAAGAGTAAAGTCGAATGTAAATATAGTAGTGCAAGTAGCAAAATAATTTTAGAAAATGCTGTTAAATATTTCACTCAATGCTTTATAAATAATTGTAAAGACCCATTTAGACAACAACTATCTGCCAGAAACCCACAAAAGTTGACCGAAATACTCGACCTCATCACCAACGATTTACAATACATACACAACAATTACACACAAACACAAACACAAAGAACACCCCCACCAAAAAATCAAATCCAATTTAACCCTCCGAGACATCAATCTCCTATGCATAAATACCCTCAACAACAGCAACAACAATTTAATAGACCCTTTGCCCCCAGTGCAAATATACGCAACGCACAGCAACAAAAAGTCACCCCTATGAGTATTCAAACCTCTCAGTTTTCTAGACGTGTCCAACCACGAACAGAACAATTATTTAACCAAGATATCGAAAATAATACACCCGTAGAATATCCTGAACCCTCAGAAATAGAGCAAGAAAACGAAATAAACGAGGAAAATCATTTTTTAGACATAGATCAATTATTCCAACAAGAATCGAATCCTTAACTAATAATTTCAGTAAACTACCTTTCATTAAAGTTGCGAATTTCAAAATTTTATTAGATACCGGATCTACCCAAAATTATATTAATCCAAAATTAATTAAACCAAACTTCACGAAATTTCCCGAATTATTCACTGTACATACTTGTAACGGCAAGTCATCAGGAAAAGAATTCACATTTTTTAAATTTAAAAATAACAACATAAAAAGTTATATTTTCGACTTTCATAAAGATTTCGACATATTACTAGGTCTACCAGGAATAAAATTACTTAAAACAAAATTTGACTTTATAAAAGAAGAAATAACATTTCTAAATAAACACAAATTCAAATTACAATATTTTAATTCAAATAAAGACGAAAATTTTAACATAGAAATTAATAATCAACAAATACGAGACGAACACTTAACCCTAGAAGAGAAACAAAATTTAAATATATTATTAAACAAATATAAATCCCTAATATTACAAGAAAACGAGAAACTTACTTTTACGAACAAAATCAAACATCAAATTAAAACCACGGACAATATTCCTATCCATACCAAACAATACAAATATCCAGAGACATATAAACAGGAAGTACAGGCCCAGATGGACAAAATGTTACATGACGATATTATACAACACTCCTACTCCCCTTGGTCCGCCCCTATTTGGGTCGTCCCGAAAAAAATGGATGCCTCAGGCAAACAGAAATTTCGAGTAGTAATTGATTACAGAAAATTGAACGAGAAGACAATCACTGACAAATTTCCTATCCCAGACGTTACTGAAATTTTAGACAAGTTAGGAAAATCAAATTATTTTACGACCATCGACCTGACATCGGGCTTCCACCAAATCGAAGTTGACCCAAACGATATTTCAAAAACTGCATTTTCAACTGACTTCGGACATTACGAGTTTAAAAGAATGCCTTTCGGCTTAAAAAATGCACCATCGACTTTTCAAAGACTCATGAATTTTGTACTCAAAGATCTGATAAATAAAATATGTTTCGTCTACCTCGACGACATAATAATATTAGGCACCTCCCTTCAAGATCACCTAAATAATATCGAAAAAGTTTTTCAAAAATTAAAAGAGGCCAACCTAAAAATTCAATTGGATAAATGCGAATTTCTTCGCAAAGAAGTCGCGTATCTAGGGCACATTATAACAACAGAAGGAGTTAAACCAAATCCCGACAAAATTCAAGCAATAAAAAATTTCCCCATCCCTAAAACCACAAAAGAAATAAAATCTTTCCTCGGACTCCTCGGCTATTATAGAAGATTCATCGATAGTTTTTCAAGAATTACGAAACCGTTAACCAATTGTTTAAAAAAGGGACAGAAAATTGATATAAATAACCCGGAATATATTAAATGCTTCGAAAAATGTAAAACACTCCTCTCTAACAGCCCCATCCTGCAGTACCCAGATCTCTCAAAACCATTTATATTAACAACGGATGCAAGTAATTATGCGATCGGAGCCGTTCTGTCACAAAAGAACGAAAATAACAAAGACCTTCCTATAGCATATATTTCACGAACTCTTAATAACCACGAAATTAACTATTCGGTAGTTGAAAAAGAATTACTAGCAATAATATGGGCAACAAAACAATTTCGACGATACTTATTAGGACATCAATTCAAAATTGTTACAGACCACAGACCTTTAGTTTGGCTAAATTCATTAAAGGAACCAAATTCTAAATTAATAAGGTGGCGCCTGAAATTAGAAGAATTTGACTATACAGTCGAATATAAAAAAGGATGCCAAAATGTAGTAGCCGACGCCCTATCCCGAATTAAACCGGAGTTTAAAATAGAATTTAAAAATTCAAATATTTTCGAATCTGACAAACCACTCGTTCATTGCATTTCAAAAGATACAAAAATGAGTAAAGGCTTTGCTTATCAAGTGAAACAAAATTACCCTTGCCAAAATTATCATAACTTAGATAACAAAATTCTTATACAAAAAGATCCACGACTAATTTGCCATTTAATTACAAAAGATAATTATTTCGATGAACCAAGAATTAGGAATATAAGAATATGCTTAGAAAAATTATTAGATTACTGCGTACAGAATGAAATAAACGAAATTGATATGCCAAAAATTTGTTCCGGCCTTGATAGAAAAAATTGGAATAAAATTGAAAATTTAATAAGAGAAATATTCATAAATTCTAATATTAAAATTAATGTCTATATAAAATCTAACAATGCAGAACTAAATTTAAATTCGGACACAGATTCTATTATAGTAGAAACAGGCAGTGACACAGATTCAACTGACACAGCTCATTCCGATAACGAACACCCAGTAAATGGTTTAACATATTTAGAAACACCCATAAATACGTGCAAAAATCAAATAGTCGTGAAAGAAACTAATGGCAAGAACGATATTAAAGTAAGTAAACTTTTTAGTAACAATATTCTACGTATATATCTTTATTTAAATAAAATTGACAGTAATAAAACAATTCTAAATTTCATAAAAGAACTCCTACAACCCGGGAAAACGTACTATTGTCTAATCCCCGGCAAATTTAAAACTAACTTCAACGCCGTATTACAAACATATTTTGACGCTAACAGTTACAAACTAGTAGCATGTAACTCAATGAATACCGATATCGAAAGTAAAGAAGAACAACAAATCACCATAAAAAATTATCACGAGGGAAAAACCAACCACAGAGGTATAACGGAAACATACAATAAATTAAAACTGTTATTCTATTGGCCTAATATGCAAAAAGACATTCAAAATTTCATAAACAAATGCAACGTTTGTTTAACGACAAAATATGAAAGAAATCCTATTCAGATACCCAATATCAAAACACCGACAGCAGACAGACCTTTCCAAAAAATTCACATAGATCTTTTATCATTAGAACAAACTAAAATATTAACAATTGTAGACTCCTTTTCAAAATTTGCCGCAGCCTATATAATTAAAGACAAAAACGCTATAACAATTCTAAATAAATTAATTAAATATTTTACTCACTTCTTAACACCCAACGAAATAGTATCCGACAACGGCTTAGAATTCAATAACAAAACACTTCAAAATTATTTGGCTCTTAGAAAAATAAATATTCATTATATTTCTATAGATAATCCCAAGAGTAATGGAATAGTAGAAAGATTCCACTCGTCGCTCATAGAACATATGAGAATTATAAACCAAAATCCATTAATAAAAACATTACAGCTGAAAGAAAGATTAAATTACGCACTAATAGCGTACAACAATAGTATACACTCTATCACAAAACGAACACCTTTAGAAATTATTTTCGGACACCCCTCAGAACCAAATTTGAAATCGGAAGAAATACAAGTTGACGAATATTTACAAAAACACTCCGAAGTGTTGAAACAAATAAACGAACATGTAAAAAATAACATAGAAAAAAGTAAAGCAAAATACTCAGAACAAATCGAAACAGAGTACGACATACCAGAACAAGCCTATGTAAAAATACACAAAAGAAATTCTGGCAAAATAGAAAAACCAAAATTTAAAATTTTAAACGTTAAAACAATACAACCTGCAAGAAGTCAAATTGTAGATGACAGTAATAAAAAGCATAAAATATCAAACCTTAAAACACCTCGACTTGTTACAGATTAATTCCGTTCGGAATATCCCAAATCACGCAAGATGACACTAATACTGGACTTAACATACTTGACTTAGGGACAGCCTACATACAGGTAAACACCCAAATAATATCATTCCAGATTCCTTTATCTAATATCGTCCAACAACATCATATTTTGGAAACTAACATTAACACATTATACCAAAAATTACAAAACTATAAATTTGAAGACCGTATCACAAATAATAAAAATATTCTAAATAATATCATGTTACATTTAAAAGATAAAATACAACTCTTACACATGAAAAGAGATAAACGCGGGTTGATAAACGGGCTAGGTTCCATTATCAAAAGTATTACAGGCAACTTAGACGAAGCAGACAAAGAGCGATACGATGAAATAATAGAAAAAATAAATATTAATGAAAATAAACTAACCGACAAAATTAATACAATGGTAAAAATTAATAACAATATCACCGCACAATTCAATAATAAAATTAAAACAATTAACGAAAACAACATCATCCTAAATAAAAAATTAGATAATTTAGAAAAAGCACTTGGAAAAGTAATAGACGAAATAGACATCTTAAAAACTCAAAATATAATAAACGAATTAATACAAGTTGGACAAGAACTTTACTTCTCGTTAATCCTGTTAGAGGAAACTATAACCTTTTGCCAATTAAATATCCTATACTTTGGTATAATAAATTATAACGAATTAGTAAATGAAATTAATAAAATTGAAAATAACTTTATAAAAACAATCTTAATAAATAATATTCACAATAACAACATTCTAAAGACGTATTGCTCTATAAAAGACGAGAACCTCATTATCCTCATAGAAATTCCATCAAACATCCTTAAGGAAGAACTTTTACAAGTCACTTCAATACCAACATACGTACACGATACATACAAAACCGTTAATATCCTAAATGGGCTATATAGTAAGAATAATTGCAGAATTAAACCAGTAAATAAATGTACTAGAATAAGTAACAAAGAATACTACTGTCTATCCCAAAACAACGAATATGAAAAATGTTTAGAAAACGTCATTTGCTATAAAGATTTCCAGTACTGTACATATAGTAAAATATCATTGATAAATTCTATCATTGAAATAAAAAATATTTATATTTCCCACATAAAAAACAAGTAAAATTCTATTGCAATAACGAATTACAGATTAAAGATTTAAAAGGAATATACTATACTAATAATTGTCAATTTAACGACCAAATCAAAATAAAAGATAACTTTGGGGACTTAGTAGAAATTCATATAAATTCCACAAATACCCATATCGAGAATATAAAAAATGAAATAAAGAATATTTCATTAATCAAACATAATATAGAAAGTAGTATTCGCTTAGATTCAATATATGATGTAACTACCGACCATCATTATATTATAATTTATGTTATAATTATATTAATTGTTGTTGTAATATTAATTTGTAAGTACAAAGATTGTCTTCAACGGAAATTTAAAAAGTCTAACGACATAGAACTAAAGAAAATTAAAAGTTCCAAAAATGTAACTTCCAATCTTGAGGAGGGAGGAATTATATAGAGACGCCTCCCTTATTTCACAACGTAGATAAGTATTGCATCACTTTCTTTCCCACAAATTCAGCAGTTTAAAGTTAACTTGAGAATCTTGAGAAAAGACTCCAAACGAAGACGATCTTAGTATAAATACGGTACTGTGTAGCAAGTAAGTCATTCCTAGTGTAACTACGACACATGTTGTAACCTTATATCATCTTATCACTTTTAAATAAAGTTTTTAAAAATATAATTTCGAGTTCTCAATTTATTATTTACATAATGCTTAATAATAAAGAAAGAAAAATAAGTAAATAATTAAACAGTAAAAAAGATACGAAATCTTAAAAAAGCCATTATAATATTACAAATTATTAATATATGAGTAAAGTTTGTTTTTAAATGTATACAGAGTGTCCGAAAAATCTAATTCAGCCCTTGCAAGGTTAAATGCACGACACATTGAATTAAGAGGTGAATTATAACTTGAAGCAGTTCTAGCAAATTTACAAAAAAATGTTGATGAATTACGAACATCGCATGAATTTAAATAGAAATTTATGCTTGCTAAGAGAGTGGTGTCATCAAATAAGTTGTTTATAATTTTGTACAAAAACATAATTTAATGACAAGTGTGACGAGTTTGTAGCGATTCTAAACTAAAAGTAGTTAATAACTCTTTATAATTCAAATTTGGCCATACATGATTTATTCTGCAGTAAGATATTTTGGCAAACCTTTTTTGAACATTTTCTATTAATTGTATTTGATACACATGGTATGGATTCCAAATTATGCTACCATATTCGAGTTTCTGCGCACAATTACGAAAAACAGAGATTGTAAAGTATTCGTATTACGAAAATTATATGTGATACGCAATATAAAACCCATACTTTTGGAAGTCTCATATAGCATCTTTTCAATATGTAAATTAAATATGAAATTGTTTTTAAACAATATCCCCAAATCTTTTACTGAAGTTACTCGATGCAGAGTTACATCATTAATATTGTAGTTAAAATTCAACGGACTCTTTTTACGAGTACTTGACATTTATTTTCATTGAAATACAATTTATTTTTTTAAGACCATTGAAGAACGTTATTAATATCAGACTGCAATTTAATATAATCAGCAGTAGACGATATACAGTGGAACACTTTGAAATCATCAGCAAAAAGTAGACATTTCGAGTATTCAACGGACGAAGTTATATCGTTGATAAAAAGTATAAACAGCAAAGGCCCTAAGACAGAGCCTTGAGGAACTCCCGAATATGCTATAAAGGAACTTGAACAGAATCCATTGACCTTAACCTATTGTGTTCGGTTATATAAGTAATATGAAATTAATGTAAGCAAATTTGTAGAAAAGCCAATTGATTGTAATTTACCTATTAATATTGAATGAGAGACAGTGTCAAACGCCTTTGAGAAGTCCGTGTATATAACGTCTACTTGCTGTTTGTTCTCAAGAGCATCACTAACATATGAAGAAAAATTAAGCAAATTTCAATAGAAAAGTAAGCCACAGGAGTTCATGGGAAATCAGATTTACTTTGCGCAAACGTTGCCAAATTATTTTATGCAAAAATACTTCAAATAAAAGTTATAGAGTTTAAAATTTCATCTACATCATATGAAACGATTACTCTGTCTATTTATATACGTGAAAAAATTAGTTATAAAGTTACTTTTTTATTAGCTTTTAGTCTACACTCTAGACAGCCATGAATTATCACAAAAAATATTAATAAATAATATACAGTAACTAACACAAAACACAAAAAGGAAAAAAGTAAACGGTTTTAGTTTTAACTAATAGGAGTAAGTTGTTTTATTTTAGCATTATAAGTTCTGAAAGATTTTTATTATTTTAGTTTTAACTGACAGTTAAAAACAATGCAACTTTTTATTTTTGTCATAATCCATTGCTGTCTAAACTAAAAGCTCATAAAAACAATACCTTTATATTAATAAAACTTTTATTTTAAGTATTTTTACAATGCTGATGAAATGCATTTAAAAATATGGAATGACCAAAATGGATCAAATTAGAAATGACTAAATTAGAAATAAATTGAAAGTAAAACCAGTGCTGACCCAAATTACAATGATACGGACACTTTATTAGATTACTGATTGATAAATTTGTGTAAAAAATGGAAAACCATAACAAACGGAGAAAGAAATACAGGAAACCACAAAAACATGGGATGACAATACAAGTATAAAGGAAGTATTAGTAAAGAGAAATACAAGTACTAGAAGAGTACACGAGATTGCGGAAAACCGAGAAGAGTGGAAAAAGTTTGTTCTAGAAACCGGAAGAAACACACCTCACACTCAAAAATGTTTTTGTATCTGGTAACGTCTGTACAACAAAATTCTGTTTTCTCGTGCCTGTGGCATACTTTTTGATTTACACCCTGTACAATACGTCACTGTTCTTAAAAATAGGATTTTCTGTTTGAAAATTAATTTCAAAATAAAAAAAATAACTGGATTTGTTTAGTTTTTATATGTATTTGGCATTTAAGCGATGAAAATTTTGAAAATGTAGAAAGCAATTATGTTTAAAAAAAAAATTTTATTACTCGTAATCATAGATAAAATTTCCCGTCTAGTGGCTCAAATTGGTACTACAGAAAGCAATCGTACAAGCGCCATATTAATAATAATAATAATAATAATAATATTTATTTACCAAAAAACAATTAAATGTATGGTACGTTATAAATATACAGGTACAAATAAAATATTAAAATATTCGAATATTCGTCAGACAATATACTAGAGAAGTTATTGACATAAGAATGTAATCAAGAGTCAGCATCAGAACTCTGGATCTGTCAGATATTCCTTAATACTATAATAACTTTTAAGCACCAGTTTTTTAGAAATAGCAGATTTAAATTTGTTTAAATTTAAGTCCTTTAAGTCTTGTGAAAGTCTGTTAAAGAGATTCAAGTTTATATTGTTAATTGTGGAATTTTTCTTTGTCAGTCTTGGAACAACCAGGTTTAACTTATTTCTCGTCTCGTATTTATGAATCTCGGCATGCGATTTGTATTTTGATAAATGTTTCTTAATATATATCAAACAGTTTAGTATGTATTGAGAATAAACTGTATGAATTTTATTATTTTTGAATAATTCCCTGGAGTGATTTCTGGGACTAATACCAGAAATCATTCGAATTATTATTGAATAAATAACAGCTGAGTGAGTAGTGTAGTAATTAATAATTAAATATTTAAACTTATTGCTTTCATATAAATAAGTTTTTAAAACTCTGTATACACAATTAACGAAACACAGTGATCAATGTGAACTGTCATATGTCAAACACATCGTATGGCGGCCATCTTGTTTCGAAAATCAGCGCCGCTGCCGTTAATTTTGATTGCGAATTTTGTTTAAAAAATCTCATATCCTATACAAAAATACTTTCAGGATTAGAGGGAAACTAATTTGGTTTTATAAAATTACAAAAATATGTATGAGTACATACATCTTTATTCTTCGTGCGTTCCTTAGATTCAGACAGACATAAATCCATACATGGGAAACTTGAATAAATAGACTTCTTCGATTTATGTATGTGATATATATATATATATATATATATATATATATATATATATATATATATATATATATATATATATATATATATATATATATATTAGGAAAAATTCTGGTCATAATCCATTTTGATTAATATGTATTATTATATTCACAATTGACTTGCTACATTCATCTCCTTCTTCCTTGCCCTTAGCTTTGCTTTTCTGGCATTTTATCTCTGAAAAAAAAAACAAAACCGGCACGAAATTCTTTTATAGTATATTTCACAACAAATTGATGGGGATACAAACATGGCGCATTGATTTTTTAAATCGATTAGATGAGTTACATATGCAGATACTTACCCAAAATTATACGTACATAATAGTTTTATTAATTGTAAAACAAAAGCCGAAAACACTAAATTAAATATTATTTGATAATTCAAATACTGTTTTGTTTCCAAACCATTATAATTTAATATATTTTGAAACACACTATACTTATGTTACGTACTCGTAAAGCATTTGTGGATTTCCTTGCATTGAAAATTCCATTAGTTTCTGCGTCTCATAAAATACCCGTTAACAGGCAGTTGTAAAGTAGTAAAGTTAATTCTTAACTTCTTACTGTAAATTATAAAGTCTGCCTTAAAATTTATTTGTGCTACATACGTGTTCAAAAAGAAACTGTGTCGGTTTAAATAAGTCCAGGTCCAGGTGATTTATTGAACACAAATGATGGTGAAACAACAAGACAAAAATTAGTTGGTTTATATGCAGAACGTTTTACTACATACGCTGCATATATTAGGGAAAGGTCGTGTGCTTTTAACACGCGTTAAATTATTCCACACAAGGACTAAAATGTGGAGAACAGAAGTTACAGTCGTTGGTGCAAATCCCACACCTAAAATTAGTAACAACTTTCACTGGCACTTTTAGTAAGTTTATATGGGGTGGTCCACTGTATTTATAGAACATATTCGGAATCCTGCAAAACAGAACTAAATCCTATAAAAAGTGTCAAATTTATAATAATTTATTATATCTACTGTAGCTACACAAAAACCGGAATACAAGTAATTTAAAAGACTGTTTCAAATTAAATTCTACAATAAGTTTAACTAGCCGGAATAATATTACGATAGGTAACCATAGTGGATGGTACCACAAGCTTTGTAAATTGTAAATTTCCTTATTTAATAATAATAATATAATATTAAATAATAACGAATTTATCAAAATATGATTTTAAAGCAGAACATATTTTGTATTCAAACAAATATTTCTTTAACACGTTAACTGCGATACATATCGCCCGCGATATGTAACCAGATGGTGACATCATGCACAAGCGAATTTTGCCATTTTATTCTTAAGGTGCGGAGAGTACCTATATACTTTTTATTTGTTGGATAATTCTTGAACGATATTGTTAAATAAGACAATACAATGAAAATTTTCCTTCAGTTTAAATATATTATAATAAAAGGCACAATGTTTATGAGTTAGGATAAAGAAACAAAATATCCAACCGATTTTAAATCGTTCCAACACTAGTCAAGTCGATTCTAGAACTATAAATTCGCGCATGGATTCTAAGCAGCTCTCAACTTTCTTTTGGAACAAACTTACTATTCATTTACCAAAATTTTGTAAAATTTTGATATATATATATATATATATATATATATATATATATATATATATATATATACCGTGTGTCTGTCTTAGGCCCACTTTTACAATTGATGGATAATCTATGGTATAGGTATCGGAGGTATAACTTTATCCTAGCAATTATACCTTTGATAAACAAGACTGTCTTTTACAATGCATTTTTATCTGTTAGATAGTTATACCAGGAATTACGTTAAAACACTTTAGGTTGGTATTGGCACAATAAAATTATCTTCTTGTTGGACCATTTTTCTTCAATTTTAGTATTATTTCTGCCTTCTAATTTACATTTTTCACGATGTTAGATGATATAAATGTTATTTTTGATTCTGACAGTGATGATGATATACTTGATTGACATCTGTCAAACGTATGAATAACAAAACATCGTTCGTGTTTACGTGGTATCCATAAGAACCAGGGATAAAGTTATCCGTCGTTTATATGACCGATTTCCATGGGATAAGAAATACTGGTTTTTATTCTATCTGAAGTTTATCCGAGGTTTGTAAAATACAATTTCAAATTTTATACTAGGTATTGCGTTATACGAGGTTTATCTAATGATTGTAAAAGTGGCCCTTAAAGGTGTACGTAGGAGATTAACGTGGGAATTCAGTTTTTTGCAATTTCCTGCTCGCCTAATTATTTTAAACAAAAACGTGTCAAATAAAAGTTTTAGGGCATGAAATTCTGAATCTAAATCAATAAACAGAATTTCCTTCACATGCTTTGTAACGACAGAAATTAATTATGAAAATGTGAAAATTACGTTGAAAATATCAATAGCCATGGAATTGAACAAAAAATAAATGCTTGACGTTTTATTTGTCACTACGTAAGTTAACTTATTTGACGTTTTTGAAAATTTGCTAAAACGTTAAGCATTTATTTATTTTTTGTTCAATTCCATGGCTGTCGATATTTTCAACGTCATTTTCGAAATTTTCATATTTAATTTCTGTCCTTACAAAGCATGCAAAGGTAATTCTGTTTATAGATTTAGATGCAGAATTTTATGCCCTAAAACTTTTATTTGAAGCGTTTTTGCTTAAAATAATTAGGCGAGCAGGAAATTGCAAAAAAAAAAAACTGATACACCTTTAAGACAGACACATGGTATACTCGTATGACTATGTTGAAATTTACTATAAATACGTCATGTTCGCATGTTCGTATTTTTTCCCTTTGCTGCATTGCTGCTGTAAAATAAAGAATTGGATGCAATTTAATAAACACAATAAAATCTAGAGTTTTCTAGAGGTGAATACCTATTGTGAAACAAAGAAACACTCTCCACTATTTCCGTAACTCATAATTGGAGGATTTCAATAGCAAGAAAGAGTTGTTGAGGAAATTATTTATATTATTTGCAGCTTTTTGTTTCTGCATTGTTATATGTTTGATATTAAACTTTGTACGAAATATTCTATTGTACCTGAAACATTAATAAAATTTTAAAACACAAATGTTATTACAAATAATAGTTTTACTTTGTTGTTGGCAGAAATTAGTTTTACATACGTTTAGTTTCTGAAAATTATTCCGGTTTAAAAATAAAATTTCTGTAATATGTTTTACAGAAATTAAATAAATAAATGAAATATAGTGTTACGGTAAACTGGGTACTTATAGCTGGAACTAAATGAACCTATTAGTTGTACAAAACTATCGATAACTTGTACTATTATGAAAAGTTTATCGTAGGAACATTTTTCTCCAAAACTATTTTGGAAACTACACATTCCACAACTAAAAATTATGCCGTTTGGAATAATTCCACACGGCTTTTGACAAATCAGAACCTGTTTAGCCGCATTTTAGCGCGGAATAGCAAATATCTTGGTTCGGTTGCTATGGTTATCACTTTTTGTTTAACATTTATTTATGAAATTTTGAACAGTTTTGGAGTTCCCTGTTAACTTTTACAGATTTTTTGAGATCTCTAGAGCAGTTAGTTTATCTAAATAATAATATATTAATTATAAAATTAACTAAATAACATTTTGTAGACAAAAATATTAAGTGAAGATAAAAGATATTGAATGTGCACCACCAGAAATAAGGGAACCTGCTAATGATACAGTGGGTCAGTTATTACGGAAAAAAACAAAAGAATATATATAAATGCTGTTATTATTAGTAGTCTGTGGACTGGCGTCAAAAAAATATTTAATGGTATATGATAATTGTTATAATCAAGCAACATTTCTACCTCTCGCTAAGAGAGGTATTGTATTCATGCTAAAAATCGCATATCCAGATTTTAATGAATAAGCACGTTTTAAGGTCCCTAGAATCCGATTATAACATTTTTACGATGATGTCCGTATGTGTGTGTGTGTGTGTGTGTGTGTGTGTGTGTGTGTGTGTGTGTGTGTGTGGGGATGTGTGTGTGGATGTTGGATTCACTATATCTCAAATACTATAAGACTTAAGACATTTTTAACTACGGATTCCTCAATCTAGCAATAATGGGAAGAGTCCAGTCAGTTTTGGTAACAATTGGACAACCGGAAGTAGTAGTTACAAGAAAAAAATCATCTAAATATTATTTATCGAAAATTTATGTAAATACTTATATTAAAGAACGTTAAATTCTTTATTCGATAAATATAAATTCATTATTATATCTTCTATAGATTTAGAGATAAAGAAAGGCATATAAAATAATTTGATGTAAAAAATCTCAGATCAAACTACTACAAGGCAAGAAATTCAAATGTTTGTAATTGACATATAAATGTCACTGTCAAAAATATTTGTATGCCTCTGTCAAAAATATTTGTATATTATTATGAAGATTATGAAAATAAAAAAAAGTCAACAACGCAGAAGATATACGTAAAAAAGAATATAAAAGGAATTTGCGAAAAAATGACGAATATAAAGAAAAAGAAAAGGAAAGTAGAAAAAGAAAATTTCAGGATATTGAATATAAAGAAAATGTAAGTATTGTACACAATTTATTTTAAAATATCACATAGATTTTGCAAATATATGTGAGAATTATTTTGTAGTGAGACATGAATATATGTATTTGTATTAAAAATATTTTTCGTTTTATGCGTACAACCAGGTAAAATATCTGGCGAGAGGTTATGTGTTGGCCACATCAGATTTTTTTGTATAATTTCTAAAATCTTGTTGGAGAAAATATAGTCTACAACACGTTTGGAATGGCATAATACACACTCGGAAACCGTTGCCATCGCCTTCGGCTCGGACCACAAACTTTTTGTCATGTGGAATATGGGCCAATGTATTACTTGTAGAATATACTATTTTCAGGTAGGAAGCTGGGAAGTGAAATAAACAATAAGTCACTTCCCAACTATTTGGTAGGTTAAAAACGCACATATCATAACTGATTGTGAATAAAGTATTTCACACAGAACATTTTTTTATATTCCTACCTAACTTCTAGATTTTGTGACACTACTGCAACCAAAAGTGATATCTTTTTGTATTAGGCGTGAAATTTTTAGTCCAGGCACTATTCCTATAAAGATTTTTTCTTACTACCGTTTCGAATGTATAAAAATGTTACTGTTCCGCAACGAGTAATGGAAAATAATACTTTTCTGTACTGTAATATATCTACGGATAAAAATACGTTTCTTAACTTATATGGATATTAAAATAAAGTGGTACGAGTACATTTTTATCAAAATATTAAATATGTGTAGGAAACGATATCTATGATTCAAATTTGTTCAGAGAGAGAAAAAAAATGGTACAAGTATTTCCTAATGACACTAGAACAGTTGAACAGCTTATAGTTAAAATGATCAATTTTAACGATAAGCTGTGATTGGTTAAATTGACAATATCGTATCGAAACGAAATGTCAAATGGGTTAATTAATATTTTTTGTTAATCTGTAGTTAGGACTTTAAGTATAAGCAGTGCAAATGGCCATTAATGTTTCTAGTGTTAGTGTTAGAAACCATAAACTTATTCCTATTAAAATTTACAAATCGTTTTTCATAAATAATTTAGCTTTGCTTATACATAAATTCAGGTACTGTTGTGTCCTTCGATTCGGCGATAAGATATTAATAAACAACGTGAATAATAAATAAATTTTCTGCTTTTTAATATTCCAATGAGAGCACGTTATAGGAATATTAGAAGAGGTTATGTATTGGGAATAATTTAAACCGCTAAAATCAATTTCTCTTCGTGCAAAAATGCGAAATTTTAACACCATTTGATTTATCCCCTGCACGTAAATCTTAAATTAGCTCAGCGGCATCATAATTTATTTATCTAGGCATAAATTGCAAATGTTTGTTCATAGATTTTACATCATATGTACTTTACATGCAAATACATAATTTTATCGTAAAATAACTACGTTGCAATTATTATTTATTGGGTAAGCGTTGTCGTTTTTGTGCACGCAAACTCATTATTATTTATATTGTTTCCGATTTTGCAGCTTCCGTTAATTAAAATGTTAATTAGCGTAATCCAATAGTGTACCTTGTTTTGTTCGCGGCTATAATTTCATGAGGACACACTTCGTGTAATCATTGTTATGTACAAAATATTTCTTTCACATAATAATTATACGCAAATCAAATTTAAATTTTTGTAGCGCTTTTCATAATTTCGTATTTAAAAAAAGAAATGTTTCGATGTCACAGCGAAATTATAAACCTATTCAACATCAGATTATTTGTTTTTTTTAGATTTTTTATTGTATTTAAAGACTCAGATTCACTTCTAAATAATATGCCTGTTTTAAGCAACCAATACAACGTCTGTTAGAAAAGTATCCGGCATTTGACCGGGAAAAAACTGGCATACTTGGAGTGTTGAAAACCTAATCACCTTCAAAGTAGTCTCCTTGGGATTCTCCCAGCGGTGTCGCCATTGTTGGAAGCATTCCGAGAAAGCATCTTTCGGAATAGAGTTTAGCTCGGCTGTCGTTGCAGCCATAATTTCCTCTCTTGTCAATACCCTCTTGAGTTTAGGGAACAGCCAGAAGTCGCAGGGGGGCATATCAGGAGAGTAAGGAGCCTGTTGAACCACAGGAGTCTTTTTCTTCGCCAAAAAGTGTGACGAATACGCTGGAGCATTGTTGTGGTGGAAGCGCAAATTTCTTGTTGACCACAACTCCGTCTCTTGCGCCGAACAGCATCACGTAGGCGACGGAGGACATCCCTGTAGTACTCTTTGGTGATTGTTTAATCCTAAGGTACGTTCTAAAACGCGGAGTTATGGGGTAAGAGTACACTCTAGTCGTTCTAAAACACAGAGTGAAGTTAGATTACATTACATCGTATTTGTGAACGATGTGGTGTACACTCCGAGTGTCCTTTTCTTTCCTCACTCAGTCAGTGCGGTAATTTGTACCCGTCATGCGCAGTAGCAATGTTTATTGAATGGTTTATTTTTTATAAAGTTCCTGTTTAATTCGAATTTTTAAATTCATTTAACACGATATATTTCATATCGTGCAAGGCATTTTACAATATTTTCTGCCATTTAATTGAATTTAAAACCTTCACTATTCTAAAGAAAGTAGACAATAATGATTAATTCCCCATGTCGAATATTTCGCCAATAAATCTAAAAATAATAGCAATAAAATTTTCCACTTAATATATAAAAAAATACTACTAATAATTGTATTTTCCAAATCCATTTTGAACTGACAAAAGAAGTACACTCTTCACACTCTGCATCGTTCTAAATGAACAAGAGAAGAGAAATCACGTGATATTACATTTACTCTACCTTTACTCCACCTTTTCACTGCGTTTCAGAACGTACCCCTGTGGTGCGTACTCGTGGTGTACCAAACCGCGGGAATCAAAGAAAGCAGTCAGCATCTTTTTAACGTTGCTGCGCACTTGGCGGGCCTTCTTTGGTCTTGGTAACGTGGAATGCTTCCAATGTAATGACTGGGATTTAGTTTCCTGTCTGTCTCCCAGTTTCAGGCATAATTTGATGCAATAGTGCTGCTCCAGTCGTTCTGTCATTTTCCTTGCAAATAAAAACCGACTAGAGCACAACATACTATCTCACTCAAATGCTGCTTGCCAGCAACAGACGCTAGCGACAGGCGGGAAAAAATTCACGTGTGCGCACGAAGGTTCAAGTTCGGCTCATGCAAGCGCGCTTAATTCAAATTCATCAAGTTGTCGCAAAAAAATAAGGTCGGATACTTTTCCTAACAGACCTCGTACAGTTGTCTGATAGGTCAGTCAACGGAAAACATAAGAAGTTAGGTAGCATATCAGAATTATATACACACAAAGACGATCAAGACCTACAAGATAAAAATAAAGATCAACTTCAAAGAAATTTTGAAACATTTAACCATATGGGTTGAAAAATATAAATATGAAAGTAGGAAAAACAAAAACAATGACCTTCATTGGAAAACAGAAAAGTGACGAGATTAACCTGGATGGAAAATGCGTAGAGCGGGTTAGAGGATTTAAATATATGAAATCCATATTCTCAGACCAATCTTGATATTATTTGTACTTACTGATTGTAGGTATAAAATGATACACAAATTTTAAATAAACGTAGAAAGTGTTAATAACTTTTGTGATCAAGAATTGTTGAATTCCCAAGTTTGATTGTAATGGTTATTTAGAAATACTTTTGTTAAAATTGCAATTGTGGGTATCAGTAACAGTAAAAAAGGTGCATAGAAATGGGTAATTAGCCGTCATGATGTATACATTTTTTTTATTTATTTGTATGACTTTTCTAATTAAACACGAAATAAACTTCTGTGTAATGCGAATAAACAAAAACTTTAATGAAATTTCCTTGTGTACTGTTGGTTTGAATTAGATTTATAAAAACTGTTGTATACTATGTAACATTGTGGCTTGGCATCATCAAAGAAACGATTTGGAGAATAACTCGATTGGATGCACCACAGCTAAAACAAAATATAAATCTCCACGGGTAGAAATAACCGTTGGACTCACCTTAAGCGCTCAGTAATTTAGTTTTTTCGATTTTAAACGCGATGCGGTGAGCCCATCACAGACCAGCGAGCTGCTTTAATTTACTTTTATTGATATCTCGGGAGCGTTTTTGTGTTTGTGCTATTTTCTGTCCTAGTTTATTGCCCACCAGAAAGGCTATCGCTCACCCTTTCTAATTCCACATTACAGAGAGCCCTGTTCGGCTACAAGGCTTTTTAATTCCACCTGTTTGAAGTACAACGCTTAATTTCCAAGGTATCCGAACCCTTGAAAATAAACTTGTTTTTGGTTTTTGGAAATTTTTAGATTCCAAAACAATAATAGTTACCTCGATAACATTACACGAGTTGATTAGGTGATATAAGACTTTGAGATTAATTGATTTTTACCCTTAAAGAGTATAGCCGGAATCCAACCAGGATTTGTTCCTCTTTGCTTTCTTGTTGGCGTGTTGACTTGTCGTTAATGTATTTATTACTGAGTTTACATGTAGTTGTGAAACTGTTTTCAATAGATTTTTAGTTTTGAAAACGTCATGTATACTTGGTCAAAACAGTTTTGAGTTATTTCAAACCAAAATTAAAATTCGTGGATTTGACTTAAAAAATAGTTTCAAAACTACTCATCTAATTACTTAAAATTCATTTTCGATATTCCGCAATCATACATAGCATAACGTTTCTACCGCTTTATAACTAACCTTCAAATAAACTTACACGTTTTGTTTTAGTGCGTAGTGGTACAAAGTAGATAAAATAATTGGAATAATGGCAAAAAGAAGTTTTGGGTAACTTAAAACAAACCATTTCAAAACTGAATGTAAACGTACTATAAGTTAGTGTAGAAAAATATAGCCAATGAACAAACAGAAGCTAACAATTGACCCTTACTAAATTTGCAAAGAGCAAGAGCGGACTGTTGGTGAAAAAATGTCTAATAAAGAATTAGAAAAACAATGTTTCACAAGATTTCAGCATCTGAATCAACCACTCGGTTATTTTTTCGACGCTGGCCAAACCCAGTCGGTAACCACAGGCGCGTTTCGCTCTTATTGGAGCTCATCAGTGTGGTGTAACTGTCATCTCTTTATTTATTTATTTATATTTGGATTCTCAACAGGACAAAATATCCCAATAAAAGAGAATCTATATATATATATATATATATATATATATATATATATATATATATATATATATATATATATATATATATATAAATGAGTACAAAGGCTACAATATTAAATAGAAAAATTGTTGCTACTTAAATTACGTTTAACATATTGAATATTACCGAAATATAAACAAGTGAAGTATACATTTATTGCAAGTATAATGATAGAATACGTTTAAAAGTAAGCAAAGGTAAGGAGAACATGTCTGGCAAATTAATTTTTGTTTGTATTTCGTTTTGCATATTACTAAGTCTAATTACAGCTGAATTAAGAGCTGAGATAGTTCTACACCGTGGAATGCTAAATAAGTTCATACATATACAATCATGGTTACAAACCCTAAGATTAAATTTTGATAATAGGTACGGTGAATCCGTCATATTATTAAATAATTTGTACAGAAATATAAAATCTTTGTTTTTTCCTATTTTCTAACTTTGCTCTGTATGTTGGAAATCTGTATTTCAGATATTTTATAAATTTATTTTCTATGCTTTCAATGCTGGTAATGTAAACTGAATACCATGGATTCCAGCATACAGAACCAAACTCTAAATGACTTCGTACTAAGCTGTAATATAAGAACAGCAAAGTTGATTGATGTTTGAAGTTAAAACTCGCTCTAATAAGGAAGCCAAGCATTTTAAATGCCTTTTTAACAATTTCGTCTACATGTTTATCAAACATCAATTTACTGTCCAAAATGCAGAGACAATTACTGACTGGGCTCAGCTGATAATCCTTATGTTAGAATTGGACTTGGTTCATTAGAGTCCAATGGTATGTAATAAGAATAGAGGAAAACTGTTTAATTTTTCTTCAAGGAATCTTAATAAATAATAATAATATTTATTGTAACAAAATTTTAGTACAAAAACAAAGGACAACACTTACTCGTAAGCTACAAACGTCAAAGTGAACAAGATATTACAGTTGCATAAATTCATCTACCGAATACAGACATTTTTTGATTTTCTTGTAGGAAATAAATTATTAATATTTTTTATATCTTCAGGAAGCCTATTGTAGAAGCGAGAGCCATTGTAGAACAAATGTTCTTGATAAAATTTAGTTTTATGATGTGATAATTACTGTTTTTAAAATCTTGTTTTGTACATGCATTGCATGCATTGGATAGAATCACTTATCCAATATAGATTGCCACTTACATTGGGGAGTCCACTAAACGTTAAATAATTTTCTATATTTTATTTTTTGATTGTTAAATAGTGTGCAAATGCACATAATATTGTTTTTAGTCCACGCCGTGTCTAATTACAAGACCGTTTGTTAGTGTTAATGGCCCTTTTGCTTTTTCACTTTGGATCTGACATATCTAGGATTTGGTTTTGTTGTGAACAGCTATGTTAATAGAAAACTGATAAACAAGTGTTCTATCTATATTAGGGCTTGAATACAGCTGTCGCCGTTTACCCTTCCAACCGGGCTCACCGAGCCGCAGTGTTACCACTGCCGTACTGCCGGTTGGATTTCAGCCATTGCTACATTTATTTAAGATGTATAAGTGGCCAGCTTATAGCATCCGAGTGTGATAAATACAAGTAGCTGTATTTATTTTTTACGACAAATCACACATTATCGGTCGACGGGACTCGAACGCACGTACCATGGTTCGGTGACGTCACTGCGAGTTCCGAGATGTCCGCTAAGCCGCTCAGCCGCCAAGTCGACATAAACAAGTGTTTCGTTGTAAAATATTCCATAAAATATATAAAATGATTCTTTAGTGAAAAATATTAGATGTAGGAATTATGAAGTGTTAATAACAACTCGTCGACATTGTGTAAAGCTTTTTAAGAAACTGGGGCAATTTTCTGTGTTTGCTACACATAAAAGAATATAATAGTAGAATTAAAAATGAATGATGCTTGTGTTTAGCGCGCTAATCCAATCTAGAAGCATTTTGTTATAAGAATAAAAGGCAGTGAAATCTGAAACATTGTGATTATCTGGCGAATAATCGGATTAGGCAAAATCCAGGGAAATAAAAACGTCGATTGTCCTTGACCTGGATGGCAGTTGAGGCGATTATTTATGTGGGATGTTCTTGGTCTTCCCTTCCTTTCCGTGCTATCCGTTCTCATCGGCAACGTCAAAGACTCCGCAGAGACACAGCCGGCCGGCTCTTAACCCCTTGTATAAATCCAACTATAAATATAATAGACTGCCACAGCTCTCCAATTTCCGTTCAATCGCGCCTGACTCGGAATCCCATTTCGCCGCAGAATCGCCCAATATGTGCTGCCATCAAATACCACCGCCGTTGTCTTTCTCTTACCACATACTAGCGCTATCTTATCCTCTCTCTCGTCCTCAACGGTCAACAGCCACGCGACATATTGTTATTTTCTTTCCGATAATAATATGCGTAAGGACCCGAATCATTCTCACATTTTCTTCTTAGAGGTTTTCTTTTTACCCCATGTTATATAAATAGGATCAAACTAAATAAGATTTGAATTTCTACAATACTACCTGTAATAAGTGATGTAATGTCATATTTCTCATTCGGACATGGTTAATTAATTATTTTCATAAATTTAATCTTTATTAAATTATTAAAAAATCTTTCAGAACTTATGATACAGTAAGAATAATACATCCTTTTTATGTTTATGTTCTGTATTTTAATTAATACCCGACGTTTCGGCAGCATATACTGCTGCCTTCTTCAGGGAAAATACATAAATAAATAATAACAAAACAGCAACAATTACAATATTGTACTTAAAATACAGAACATAAACTAACAAAAAAGGTTGTATTATTCTTAATCTTTATATACAATTTTTTCATATGCTCAAAGGTGATTCAAGCATACTTATAAAAAAATAATATTTTGGAAAAGATCACCTCACAAAGGCAAGATACTAATAGAATAAATGAATTTGATGTAATAATACTAGTCGAGTATGTATTGAAAAGGAGGATAATTAATGCTTATACGGGATTATTCAAAATTGGGGACAACTGGTTATTTCCTTTATTAATAAAAATAGAGCTATAAATACTCAAATTAACAAAATTGGAAACGAATTTAAAAGTCACAGTTTGATGTGAAATGTTATTGCAATCTATTTGCAGTTTTGCCGAAAGATATTTAATCGTTGATTTTTTTAATGGAATGTTGTACAATTGTACAATAATTTAAACTAGCTTTAACGCCAAATATTTGCATTTTCATCAAAAATTAACCTAGCTTATTGTCTAAGATAATTTCTATTTAATTTAATTTTATCTTAATTCTTTTTTTAATTCCAGACATTACATAACAAATAACAGGTACACCAAATTATTTCTTCTAAAATTTTAAATATCAGCGATGACATCACTTTCTACGAAACCTAAAAGAGAATTGAATATGATTTCACACCAAATAGTAGCATTTAAATTTTTAAACTAATAAAAATATATCTACCATTTCTGAATATGCCAATCTGCTTTACACGCAGATAGATATCGATACTGATTATGACATATAAGTACCGTGCGGGCGTTTACCAAGCGTCACTCATTGCTGGCGTGGAGGATGCTCCATACAGGTGACACTTTTTGTACCATATTAAATTCGAAATAATTTTGGCGTCAGTCGGGATCGAACCCAGGTTCTCAAATCTACGACACTGAGGCACACGGTCGCAAACCCCAATTATGTAATTTAAACTAGAGGCCCTATTTTATTAATTCACTCTGTAGAGAAATATTAATGAGAAAAAAACTAAAATTTTAAAATGCAAAAATGACAATTGCTTCTATTCACTGACCACCAGTTGTTGAATGGAGAATTGGAGATTCATATATTTGCGTTGTAATTGCACTTATGCACAGTGATGCTCTTTTGTTATGTACACATAAATGAATATTCATTTAATTGTCTTAATTTACCCTACATTTAACAAATGATGGTCTTTGAATATAGACCATTATATTTTAATTGAACAAAAAACAAGATTTTCATATAAAATATACGCTAAATTGATTCATACATCATTTTATAACGTAATTGAATAATCCTGAAGAATCCTTGTAAAAAGAATTCTCCTGTTATTGTTCTGTGAAGTTAGATGATTGGAGTTTTTTGTCGTTCTATTTACTTTTCGATTGTCAGCCGTCACGAACCTATAAACTTTGTGTTATCGTCTTTTCCTCCATTGCTTTCGCCATTGTAATCACAAAGTAAAATCATACGTATCTATCCGAACGAACGCCGCTTTTTCTTTATTTTACTGTTACTGTTATTGCCCGATGGTATGGTATTATTTCTTCCTGATTTATAGGGATGTTACTCACAAGAAATACTACTTACACACTTTGTTTCAAGTAATTTGTGTCGTTTCATCAAAATAAGATGAAAGATGATACCAACTAACCGGGAGATCTTAATCAACGAAAGAACTCTGTATAACAAAGAAAACATTATTTCTTTATGGATGTAACTTTATTCTTTGATAATAAACAAAACCAATAGTGCATTTACTTGTTTATTTAAATGGAAAATTATACTACTAAGGGATGCAATATATACAAAACAGCAACACCAATGTAGTGGTTTCTGTTTCTTCTATGAGTAAATCATATTTAAATTTTATATTTAGGATTATTGTTAAATGTTTTTAAATTGGCAACATTGTCTTTTTGTAAATGTTATATTTTTGCCGTACATATCCTGTTTTGTTCTCTCTTGTCCGGCTATAAATGAATGAAGTAGTTATTTCCAAAATTAATCAAATACAAGTGCATCGTTAAAATAAATGTTTATATTTTTATGGGTATGAACATAATCCTAATCACTATTTATACAGGGTGAGTCAGTAGGGGAGTGCCAAATTTTGGGACTGTATACTACATATAAATATACAGGCTGGAGCAGAGAGGTTGGACGTTTTTACCTTCCGTCACCTTTAGGTAAGGAAGGTATTGTCTTTGGTCAAAAAAATCGGTGGTGAGTTTTTGATGAATAAGCACGTTTTAGGGTCCCTAGAATACGATTTTAATATTTTACGATATCTGTATATATATATATATATATATATATATATATATATATATATATATGTGTGTGTGTGTGTGTGTGTGTGCGTGTGTGTGTGTGCATGCGTGCGTGCGTGTGTGTGTGACAAAATTTTCTAATGCGAAAACTCTAATACTACAATTCCAAAAATTATGATTCTTTCGTATTCCTCTTCGTTACATCCATATGAAGAGCTGATTAGATTTTGGTTATAATTGGTCAACCTCATTTAAAGATTTTAACAGTTTTTTTGAAAAACAATGTTAAATATCATTTTTACACATTTAATGTTATTATAAATATTGAAGAATATTTTATTCTCTATACGATTTGAATGCATTTTACACTTCATATTAAATGGATATATAGGGTTAAAAAATTATAAAGAAATTAATATCATATATTAGCCAGCTATGCTATAACAGTTGCTATATTTAAAAAAAAATCTGATTGAAAGGTGTCAGTATCAAGTGCAGTTGATAGTATGTTTGTGTTATAATTTTACTGGAAATATAGCAACTTTTTTTAGAAAATACATGCAACTGCCTTAAGGTAATGTACAAGAAATAGAATTTTTTTGCAATGAACTTTCTGTATGACAATTACACAAAATACATAGAACTGACGAAAGGTAATGTGATGGCCACATCAAATCACAAAATTGTTAATGTTTTTATTAAAAATTATTGATAGATTTGAGTTCGCATAGAAATGACAATTTACAAAATCAAATGTAGAAAACAACATCTCCCATGTAGTGTCCGTTATCAGTGTGGGAAGTTGGTACCACTCTTTCCGACATCGCTCTGTCCATTTCGGCAACTTCCACGCGAATATCTTGCTTCAGTTCTTCCAATGTGTGGGGCTTATGATCGTGTACACGTGCCAGGTCAGATGGACAAATCAGGGGACCGAGGAGGCCAATGAATGGCACCGAACCTGGAAATGACGCGACCAGGAAGGAAAGAACTAATAACGCCCATTGATGCTCTGGCTGTGTGGGCCGTCGCCAATCCTGCTGAAACCACACCCGTCGAATAGGAATACGCTCCGATTTCACGGTAACAGTATTCCCATTATCGTCTTCCAAAACACTCTTAAGCAAAAACGCGTATTTTATTGCCCACGGCACCATGGCTTCAACTGAAACTAAAATAGCTAAGGCCTGAAGAACCTAATGGCATCTTCCGTACACCTACACCTCCACCTATAGCGGAGTACTAGCCATTTCAAAAACTCCCGTCTTCTTTGTCCCACCATGTATGACTAAAAAACCAAAAAGTTGAAGTCCGGTATTTATTTGTTTTTGAGTTATATGTCTTGTTGCTCCTCCTCTTTCGAGTTCACCTTGACTTTCCTTTGTGCGAGCCGAAACATTCAAAATACGTACGATGAATTTGTATATTTCGATTTTTCGCTTTTATTTTGTAAACCTGAATTTTTAACTAACTCCAAAAACAAAAGTTAAACGATGGGAGTTCTGGAGTAGATATATGGCGTTGTTTGGGTCTTTATCATTTTTAAACAATCAATAATGAATGACAGGTTGTTTGTTGACAATTAAAATGTGCTAGCCTTAATACTTTTAAAACGTTAAGACACTGTAACAATAAAACAAATCAAAAATGCATGACATTTGGGTTTCGGAGTAATCTTTAATTTGGAGTACTTCATTTATTATTATTATTTCAAAAATTAGCTTTGCTTATCTGTTAGGCCAAGTAGAAGTAGGTATACTATTATTCATGAAAGATAACTATTCAAGGTCATTTTTTCGAAAGAAGAATACACATAACTTTATAGCAGTAGCTTAGCAACATTTTGTATTAGAAAGAGAAAGATTATTTAACGTATGTCTGTTTAATTTGTGTGGTGTGACAGATATATGTAAATGGTGTCATTACTTTCTAACACACGAAAAATAGCAGTGACATATGTGGTAATTATCTACTACACTGCCTTCTTTACTGACGTTTATCCAGTGACGTTGACATTCAAATCAAATTATTATTTTATGGCTTACGTCAAGTCTATATTTCTGTTTTATGCAAAAACATAGATGAAGAAGCTAAAACTTTGAGAAAAGCATTATTTAAAAAGAAGCAAAATTTTCAAATAAAGTACATTTATTTTTTCAGATAAAATATATCCAAAAATATTTCGCGTTGCATGGCTCATATTTGACCTTGAATAGTCATCTTTCGTGAATAATTCTTTATTAATTTTTTTAATAATCGCATACTAGATCCAATTTTAAATGGCACAAAATTGACACCTGTGGTGCACTCTCCACGCCAGCAATGAGTGCCCGTGAGGTGACGCCTGGTAAACGCCCGCACGGTACAAATATGTCATCATCATTACCTATATCTGCGAACAAAGCAGATTGGCACACCCAGCAATGGGTAATATGCCGTGATGATATATTTATTTTTATTTTATTTAGATCTATTTTTACCGTAAATAAATAAAATTCAGTTTTATGAATGTCATCAAAATTTTACGGGACAGTTATTTGAACATTTTCGTAAAAAAATGAACTAAACCGGTCTTTAGACGTTGAGTATTATTTTCTATACGGTTAAAATACATTTTTATTTTGTAGGAGGTAATTATTCAGCTACACAGATTTTCGTATACATTTTATTATTATTTGTGAACACCCACATTTAATTATTTTTATGTACAAAAATGATAAATCGTTCCCTAACACGATATTTACCAATTTGTACTAATCTCAATTTGTAAGTATATGTAAATTACTCCAAATTGAAATAATGTTTTTACTTTGCAAGTTTGGTAAATAAAAATTATAAGTACGTCGCACTTGGTGAATAAATGGGTAACAACATGAAGGTAACGACTAACGATAACGATTACTACAAGGCGTTAACTTAAATGTAGTTTTTATGGCTCTGTGCAGTTGATTTACTTCTATGAAAGCAAGATATCCTGAAGTCATGTTGATTGCTTCACAGATAACATGAATTCCTATATATGCAGTGTTATAATCAGTAATTTACGAGAGTACTTAAGTAATAGCAAGCACCAAAATAGATTTAATTACGTAACTGGCTAAAAAAAACACTATATTTTTATAGAAAAGATCAACCAAATTCTAAATGAAGCCATAGAAGTCGACATCCATTCAACCAATATTATCATAAAAGAAAAATATACTTGAAATATTGCAATAATAACCAATGTAGACACGTTAGTAAAATAATGAAGACCTTTAGTGCTATAGACAGTTTAAAATTTAGTATTAGTGATATTTCTAATCAAAATTAATAGATCAAATTGTCAAGGTAATCTCGCTATTAACACTAAGAGTTTATTGTTCATTTTAAATGGTTTATTTATATAGTTTTCCTTATTTCGAATAAATTGAAATGTGCAAGATTCAATGAAGAGTAAAATTAAATTATATTTAAATACAAATAAATTTTATCCTTCTTTTGGTAGTTTAAAAGAATTAAAAACAAATTAAATCAGGTAAACATCGCAATATTTCCGCAAATATAGGATGGTCAGATGTCATGGCAAACTGAGAATTCATTAAAGGTTCATAATTTTGAAAAATTTATAACTCAGCTGAGGTCCAAAAACGGGAAATTATATATATATATATTTTTTGTTAATTTGTATCGAGAACTACAAGAGCTATGAAATCGGTTGTACTATTTTATGATGCCATTTAAGCAATGTATGTACTGTTTATTCAGAAGAAATGCGTGGGTCATTAGATACGAATATGTAAATTTTGCAGTTTTTTGTTTTTGCAAAACTTCTAGCATAAAGTAACACTAGATTTTGGTTAGAACACATTTTAAGGTCTTTCGAATAGCGATACTAATTTTTTTATCACTATTGAATTTCAAGTTATAATACCAAAGTTACCTTACAATTTCATGTTTGATAATTATTATTTTCCATTAAATAATCAGGTACCATCTGTTACCTTTTTATATAATATAACAGTCTGTCTTTCATTAGACAAAATCTATTTAAAATGTTTCAAAAACAATGTGGCCGATTTTTTACACCTGTGTAGGTTAATTATTTTAAGAAAATGCATGTATTTGGCATCGGTTTATAGTTAATTTATAATATTGTAACGCGAGAGTACCTACATCATTTGATTCGTGAGCCCCCGAACGGCGCGTGCGAGCCGACGGCTATGAATAGAATCATTCTAGTAGGAGGAGGAGCCTAGGTAGGTGATCAATAACACAGTGCAGCGCGCGATTGGCGGGAAACGTGAGACGGGCGGTAAGGTAAACAAGGGGAGATAATCGTAATTACCCACGCATTTTTATATAGTTCGAAACGTCCCGAGAATGTTCCAGAACGTGTTAGGAGCCACTATATAAGCGACGTATGTGTGTGCGAAGAGAGACATTTACATAGCGTGTTAGTCCGTCAGAAGGACAGTTATATAAATAGACAGTCACACAGAGTGTTGTTAGTCCGTCAGAAGGACAGTTATATAGCATAGAAATATCGTGGAGGACGTATACAGTTTAATGTCGAGTGGAATACTCGGACTCGGGAAATTACAACTATATAAGTGACGTACTTGTGTGCCGAGTCAAAGTCACATAGAGAGTTAGTCCGTCAGAAGGACAGTTACATAGATAGTAATGAGTAAGTTTAGTAGCACAGCAGTATCGTGGTGAGCGTATGCTGTTTAGTGTCGAGCAGAATACACGGGAAGTTATATGGTATACTGGAATAGCGTGGAAATGAATACTCGGTAGTTTTGAAGAGTATTGGGAAGCTAGGTATACGGGAACAGTAACAGCGAATGAAAGTGGATACTCGATAGTGGTGTTCAAGAGTTGTGGCATACGGACAATCGACGATACTGAGGCTGTGGAAGTTAGACAGTGAGTTACATAAATAGACAGAAAGTGAGGTGAAAGGTGTGAATTCTGTCTGGGCAGTTCAATAAACAGACTCTGTTGTCAGTTGAGTGTGGTCGAGTGAATAGACGCTGTGGAGGTCTATAGGCTGGACTGTTGAATATGAAGTGACATAAATAATATAAATAAATTATCATTAATATCGTGTAAATAAATAGCCGTATTAATTGTTTAAATAAATAAATAGTGTTAGTGTTAAACAAGTTAATTATATTCATAATCCTAAATTAGTATTGAATATTTGTTTAATATTAGTAATCGCTATTGTTATTATCTTTTAAATATTTATTTATCGTTTTAATAGACAGCTATTTTAATTAATAATAATTGTCTAATATTTACACTTATATTTATGCTACAATAAGACAAAATACACTAATTTTTAGTGAATACAAGCTTTTGGAGGCACTCCGTGGTGCACTCGCCAGCGCAGCTAGAGTGCCGATTTGAACTATAGAAGTTACTGCAAAACACCTTAAAAACACGTAATTCGCTTAGAAAACGCATTTTTAAGTGATTCGGAGATATGTTTTGAGAAACAGTTTTTACATCATATTTGAGCGTTTCACGGTCTGAAACGACGATTTTGCATGTATCTTTGGAAACATATTCTACTTGTAGTTTCGATGGAACTAGGTTATTTATGCTACAATAAGACAAAATACACTGATTTTTAGTGAATACAAGCTTTTGGAGGCACTCCGTGGTGCACTCGCCAGCGCAGCTAGAGTGCCGATTTGAACTATAGAAGTTACTGCAAAACACATTAAAAACACGTAATTCGCTTAGAAAACGCATTTTCAAGTGATTTGGAGACATGTTTTGAAAAACAGTTTTTACATCATATTTGAGCGTTTCACGGTCTGAAACGACGATTTTGCATGTATCTTTGAAAACATATTCTGCCTGTAGTTTCGATGGAACTAGGTTATTTATGCTACAATAAGACAAAATACACTGATTTTTAGTGAATACAAGCTTTTGGAGGCACCCCGTGGTGCACTCGCCAGCGCAGCTAGAGTGCCGATTTGAACTATAGAAGTTACTGCAAAACACCTTAAAAACACGTAATTCGCTTAGAAAACGCATTTTCAAGTGATTTGGAGACAGGTTTTGAGAAACAGTTTTTACATCATATTTGACCGTTTCACGGTCTGAAACGACGATTTTGTATGTAGACTTAGGAAACATATTCTACCTGTAGTTTCGATAGCACTTGGTTATTTAGGGTATAAATGACAATTTCATATAATAATTTTACCAAGACTACTTCTCTAATGTTTTTTACCTTCCGTCACCTTTAGGTAAGGAAGGTATTGTCTATGGTCAAAAAAATCAATGATTAGTTTTTAATGAATAATCACGTTTCATGGTCCCTAGAATACAATTTTACTATTTTTACGATGATATCTGTATGTATGGATGGATGTATGTATGTTTGTACTATATATGTATGTGTGTGTGTGACAATTTTTTCGGATCGCATATCTCCAATACTAATATATAATATACAATATTCTGTATGGAATTTGCAAAAAAATCTTTCTGTGTGAAATTTTTACAAAATACATAGAACTGACGGAAGGTAATGTTCTGGCCACATCAGATTTTTTCCTAATATTATACCAACAGTCAAGAAATACCAGTAACTCTATTAAAATTTATAATCATTCCATTTATAAAAATCAACGATCTTGAAATTTAATTAAGCATTTTCATTCCAAAAAGTGACATTTAAGTGCACCCCCACCGTTTTAATTTAAAGTACAGGTCTAAAATTAATAATAATGATATTAGCAATTTTTTTTTTATTATATAAAACATGTTTAAAACCATATTTTCTTCAATCACCTTAATATTTGTGCCTTTTGCAGTTTTTAATTGAAGTAGATTGACAAACTCAATACTGTATAAAGAATTATTTTCATTATTGGCATCTTTTGCGAAAATGTCGAAAAGTTTTCTATAAAATTGCTTTAGGCAACTGCTGGTATGTTTTGTAACTCATTCCCAAATTAAATTTGTTTTGTTTTATGGTCAACAACAATAAACAATTCATAATTTCATATTCAAAGATAATAAAACAAAAGGCAACAATAGCAACACATTTTATTCCACAGTAAACGGATGTTATAAAGGCGCAATTGTCTTCAAAATCAATACCTCTACTGCAGAGGACTCTAGGTGTTCGCAGCAGTTATAGTTCTAAAACAGCGTACTATTATTTGCGAATAATTTTACAAAATAATAACTATTCGTGCGCAGCAGGAAAATAATTTATTCTTGCAATAATAATGGCTGCTCACAAGCGAATACTACTCGTTGTTGTTTTACATAGCGCACTACGAGAAATAATAAACATTTCTAAATGGATTTGCGAGTAAATATACCTTATAACTGCACCTGGAAGCAAGTGCTTACTAAAGATCATTGTATAATTCATTCTAAGTTATAGACTAAGGAAAGAATAACAAATACAAGTTGTTGTCGCGGGATTCTACGTAATTTATATGTACTTTCTTATTACTTATGTCATCTACTTAATTTATATTCTTTCATTCTATTAACATAAAATAATTCTGCTGAAGTTATTTTATGTAAAATACTTCAACTAAAAAATATCAAAATCATATACCTACTTCTATATTTTAGATCTTTATGTAGATTTTAATCTGAAGGTACCAAACACGCAATTTGAAAATTAAATATAAAATATTACTTGAGGTGGCCAAAAATAATGGCCTGGTAATTATTATTCGCCACTTATGTCTGCAACTTGGATTTGGTTTGTAAGTAATTCTGTCAATAATAAGTTTGTTCCTACACGACTTTTTGGATTTGTTTATGCACGCATTCATGAACCCTTTTGTGCACATGTCTTGTTCATGTACTCATTCAGACATATGTAAGAAACTTTGTATGGTTGGAACGGACAACGGACTTGTCCTATCACCATAATTAATTGTCTCCTCTGCAGATAAAATATCAGTCAAAATTATTTAAAAACTAATATTAATTATTTATCATATTACATACCTAATGAATTACTGCTTTTTATTCGAGGTTGGCCAAATATCAAATCCATTTCTTCATCGGATATCACATAACATTGATTCTGGATCAGATTCATTTTCCAGAACACAATATGTTCATTTATGAAAACAAATAAATAATCCCAGTTTGCTTCGATGTTTTCCTCACATCGCTCGAAAATTGTGGTATGCTGTTTGCATGTGCTAACAAATTGTACATATAGGACAGATCAGTGGATGGATCTGACAGTCCGCGGATACGTTCATGTATGCGTCCGAAGTCTGTAGGAACAAACATACCAACAGTCCGACGGACTGTACAGCAGTCGGTTAGAACGATATTTTTGAAATACGCATGCGTCTGGCGTACATATGACAGTCCGGACTAGCTGTAGGAACAAACCTAATACTTGGATAAACGGTTACCCTAATGACTGGTTAACTGGTTATTGCGATTTACAATAGAAAATTGGTTGACTTTTTAATCGGTTAAACTGGTTATTTAAATTAATTGTTTGACCGATTATTGCGAATAACCGGATAATTTGCTATTATTATTTGACGCGTAAGCTATGCGCAAATAGTCGGTTTACTGATATTTGCAATTATAATAATTTTAAGGAAATCATAAAAGCTTGTTCAAATGTAACTCATTGTTATATTTAACGTGTTAAATTTTGACATGTAATAAATTAAATAAATTGTAACTATATTTTAATTTAAATATGTGTAGACTATGCATACAATACACTTAGACACAATGTGATTTAGGTATATGCACTAATAATATGTAGAAATTTGACACAAGTTGACATATGTCAAATTTTAACATGCTAACTTTCGGAAATAATGTTTCGACCTTAACTGTAGATAAACGAAAATATCTTACGGCCTGTTTCGTAATAATTCGTAAAAGTAAACTTTAGGTAAAGTTTAACTTTATTTTAAAGTGACTTTATATACATCTTAAAATATTTACGTTTCATAATAAAAATTTCCTTTACTTTAAGTAAAGTAGTTCTAAAGTTTCACAAATGATTTTAAAACAAACTGTTTAGTCAAAAATTGTGTGCTGTGGTAAGATTGACTGTCAGAGTAATACATTTTAATTATGTCTAGAAGAAATAGAGCTGGAAATTTCACATTTGCTGAATAACCACCTTGATTTAATTAATATATAAACACAAACATGTATTGGAATCTAAGAAAAGGAAAACTACAAAATTCAATGAAAAGAAAAGGTAATATTTATTTACAAAATTTTGTAGGATGCAGCTTGGCAAAAAATTTAACAGGCTGTCATGGATAAATTGAAAGTACAATAACTCAAAAATAGTCAAGAAATCTAATGGCTAGATATTACTTATTGGAATTGTTAAATACATAATGTGATGTGAAACCACCTCAAAAAGTATATCTGTTGATTTATTTATTTGTTGCTATTTTTATTATTTCTTCTATCTGTTCCAATAAAGGACTTTAAACTAACAACTTTAACATAAAGTTGTATTATGAAACGCTTTTTCCCTTTTACTTTAAAAACAAAGTAAGTAAGTAAATGTTTATTATGAAACCGGCCGTTAGGGATGTCGGTCCAAGGATTTAAATAATTTTAATTTTTCTTTATCATCCACGTTTGGGTTTTATTTAAATAAAAAATAAAGATAAATTTATTTAAATCCCGTGACCGACTTTCCCAAGAAATTTTTCTTTATTTAAATTAATATGTTAAATTTAGCAATGAGTTAATTTTTTTATAAACCCGGGCATAGTATTTTATTTTTGATTTAATAAAGTATATTTACTATTAGCAGATTAAGCGGTTTATCGGTTACCTGTAGTTGAATAATCAATAATTTACTTAAATGGATAACCGGTTGACCATGTTAGAAACTTAATGGTTACATGGTTAACCATGGTTAATAATCAAAACTAACCGGCTACTATTTTCTGCAACTGCAATGTCAATAAACTACATAATAATATAAATAAAAGAAGAACTATAGGTACTATTTTTTGCAAAATAATGGTCGCTTTTTTGAGTGCTTTAGGTGCCTGGTAAGTGAAATTTGAAACTTCGTAATTATTATTATCAAATAGCACAAAAGTGGTGCTCTCTCTACAACCTTTGACCTCCCGTGAGATAATGCCTGGTAAACGCCGTCAACGATTCAGATTGTCATCACCGAAATCTGCGAATAATAATAAAAATAGTAGTTCTTTTCTAATTTAAATGAGTCATTTGTAGAATTTGGTTTTCATCATCTACGTTTCCTTATCTGCAACAGACTTACAAGAAACGGATTCTCTACTGTAACAGTATACTGCATAAACCAGATTAGTATACATATAATATATCCCAGTAGATGTAGAATTTGAATCCAAGACTTACTGCATATAACAAACGTGTGTGTAACATAAACTGTTTAGTTTTATAGTCGTTACATTCTATATTATGATGTTTATTCACAGTTGTTTATATATTTAACATTGGATTGAATGTTTATAGTTGAAAATAGTAGGAACAGATGTATCAGGCCGTTGTACTCATTAGCTTTTGTAAAAATAAACAGATTGTCTTCCTCCTAGTCGTTTTAATTCTCACGACTCGTGCTGTTTCCAGTCACCAGGCATTTTCATTTCTGGATCTACGCTTCGAAGTGTGTAATTCGTACAAAAACTCTTTCATTTGGCCTTAATCATTCATGGCGATAAATTATCTCACTAGGCGGCTCGTTTTATTTTATAACAGGACAAAAAGTAATTAATTTCGGGTGAAAGAAGAGGAAAAATGGTGGGGTGACGAGCAGTCAAGCATTCCATGATTTTACATTCATTCCAAGCCAGAACTCACTGGAGAACAGTATATTAAAACTTGCCAGATGAGACAGACTTACATTTCATTATTTTCCAAGCACATGGACGCTTTAATCAAGATGAGAAATATCTAATGAAAACAAAAGAAATATGCAAAATATAACACGAATGACCGATTTCACCAACGATTCTTAAAATTTAAGTTATACCTATAGTATAGCCATAGCCATTGTGTATTTTGCACTACCTTCTTAATTTTATAACTATTTAGCTAGATACTCGTATTTGTTTTTGACGCCCATACCACTAAGACTCGATATTTTCATCTCTAGTTAAACAGTTTACTAACATACGAGGTCTGTTAGAAAACTATCCGACCGTATTTTTTTTGTGAAAATCTGATGAATTTCAATCAAGCGCGCTTACATGAGCCGACCTTGAACCTCAGGGGCGGCGCTAGGATGTAAATGTAGAGTGGACACAATCAAAAAATGGGTGGGCACTAGGTGGGAGGTTATAATAGGTCGTGCAAAGATAACCAGGAAAAACCATGCAAAATTGTTTTTCATTCAAGGTCAATGCCTTAAAATTGAAAGTTTTATTTTATGAGTGATGTGAAGCTGCATGTTTTCCCCTTTTATGTACAAAAATAAATTGCCAGATCCCAGAACATTTTAGAAAAATAAATATATTTAACGGATTGTTGACTTACTGGGATAAACTGTCTAAACTGTGAAAATTGAATATCCACCTGCACTTCTACTATTACAATTATATTTAAACTGACATCCATATTATGTAATCAAAATTTATATTTCAAAAACGAGCCATCAGATATTAACTAAGTAAAATACATAATTTAATTTAATTTTATTCTTTATTTTAAATTAGAATACTTGCGGTTGTTTGAATTTATTAAGCCATGGCTTATGGGGTTATTACCACCTTTATCCTCCCCTTGTATACGCGCCATTTATTTTAAATAATAAAGATACCTACCTATATAGTATTTCCGCCCTTTTAATTTAAGTGTAAATACAAATAATGTTCCGAATTAAAAATATAATTTTATTCACAAATTTTATATGTGTATATACAAAAATTATTATTTGTATATTGGTAGTAGGTGGGCACTTGGGTGGGCACAATACTTTTTAGGGTGGGCACGTGCCCTCCTTGGCCCCCCCCTTAGCGCCGCCACTATTGAACCTTCGTGCGCATTCGCGAATTTATTCCCGCCTGTCGATAGCGTCTGTTGCTGGGAAGCAGCATTTGAGTGAAATATGTGTAGTGCTCTCGTCGGTTTTTCATTGCAAGGAAAATGACGGAATGACTGGAGCAGCGCTATTGCATCAAATTTTGCCTGAAATTGGGTGACAGCAAGGTGGAAACCATTCGGAAGATTCAGACGGCTTTCGGTGACGAGGCTATGGGCATTACACAGATTAAGGAGTGGTACAACCGGTTTAAAGACGGCCGCACATCGGTGGAGCGAGCCACGCTCCGGTCGGCCATCAACATACCGAAATGACCAGGTCATTGCCTAAGTGAACGCTGTGGTGATGCGGGACCTTCGTGTGAGTATCCGAGAAATTGCAGAAGAGATGGGCATCAGCACTTTTTCGGCACATTCCATTATGACCAAAGATTTGGCCATTGAGAGAGTGGCGGCGAAATTCGTGCCAAAGCTGCTGACGGCGGAGCAAAAGCAACTTCGTGTTGAAGTCTCACAGGACATGCTGGACTCTACAAACAGTGACCCCGACTTCATGAACACCATAATCACTGGTGACGAGTCCTCGGTGTAGGGGTACGACCCGGAAACCAAATCCCAGTCGTCATAGTGGAAGCAATGAAAAACCGACGAGAGCACTACACACTACCTTACTCAAATGCTGCTTGCTAGCAACAGACGCTATCGATAGGCGGGAAAATATTCACGCATGCGCACGAAGGTTCAAAGTCGGCTCATACAAGCGCGCTTGATTTAAAACCATCAAGTTTTCGCAAAAAAAGGTCGGATACTTCTCTAACAGACATCGTATTTGTCCGTTAAAACCCAAAATGTCACATCAAAAAATTGACATGTGTAATATTAGTTCCAATTTGTGCTATAATATTGATGCTATATTTTTCTTTTAAGTAACAGTTAACAGACAGTTAACCTGCCGTAGAAATTCCGGGCTTAAGTATTTCATTATGAATATTGTGGAGTTTTAAATTTTAAGGGTTCTTTAAATCGACAACATTGTGTCGAAATAATATTTCGAATGAATTATTATGCGTTGCTGTCAAAATTTCGATTTCCATTTCTTTTTGTAGAAAGGCCACTTAAAATTTAAAACTTGGTGCAACTGGGCAGGGCAAATATACTTCTAATTGATAACAGAATTCAAAATTACCACTAATCATAAAATTAAATGAAAATAAAACTGTATACCAACCCTACTAAAAGGTTAAAGAGAAATTGGGATTACTCAGCATGTCAACCATACTAGATGTTCTAACTGCCCTTATTTCTCAGAAAGTAGTTAAGATTATTCAACATGTAAACCATGCCAGGGGTTTTAACGAATGAGAATCGCCCATAATTATGATATTAGAGTATTGTTTTAAGAGCTGTTATGTTCCTGAAGAGCTGAAGACTACTAAATTTAAATTAAGTACATTTTCTTGGATAAATATTAACAACAATGGAAAAACGGAAAATAATCGGACAGTCGAAACGTAGGCCAAGAAATAAATTTTATTTCACTAGACTGTGTGTCAGATTATTTTCCGTTGTTCCATTCCGCTACCAGTCGATCATCGTATTCAACCCTTGACATTAACAACAATGTTCACTTTTTTTAATACAATCATTTCGAATATATTCTTTATTCAGTTGTTTTTATTACTTTTTCCGTAAATATCAGGTGTATTTCTAATTTTGGAGGATACTAATGTGTGCGTTCAATTTACTTAGCGCTAGCTAGCACTAGCGGCTTTTACATTCTGAACGTACTGCTAAGTTCAGTTGTTCAGTTTTGATCGAGCATCTAGCGGAAACATCGAGCGCTTCTGATAGGCGCTAGATACTTTTGCTAAGTTGAAAACGCGGGAATTATGAAAGCTGACTGAATTGACATATTATGTAAACGAAAAAAACATGCCTATAATGGTTTTATTTTGTTCCATTTTAATAAATTTTAAAAAAATAATTGCGTAGGCTTCTACATTCTGAGACTTGAGAAATATTCATTTTCCGGAAATGGACTGTGTCATATTTTGAGTCAGATCTCAACGTTTCGCCCGCAGTCGTATTAGGCATCTTCAGGAGCAAGGGGGATAGTACTATCTTAAACAAGGTTACCCGACGTGTCAACCACGCTAGAGGCCGAGTTTAAGCAACAAGAGGGGGAGACTCAGTTTACAAGGTTACCCGACGTGTAAACCGCGCTAGAGGCCAAATAAACCAAGTGTTGTTGCTTAAACTCGGCCTCTAGCGTGGTTGACACGTCGGGTAACCTTGTTTAAGACAGTACTATCCCCCTTGCTCCTGAAGATGCCCCATACGACTGCGGGCGAAACGTTGAACTCTGACTCAAAATATGACACAGTCCATTCCCGGAAAACGAATATTTCTTAAAAAATATATATTTTTAAATAAATTCATTAATAAAGCATTCGTCTGAAATGTGGTCTCGTGGCCGCGTGCCTGAGTGTCAGGTCGCGAATCTGGGGAACCGGGTTCGATCCCGACCGACGCCAAATATTTCGAATTTTAAATGGCACAAAATTGACCCCTGTGGTGCACTCTCCACGCCAGCAATGAGTGCCCGTGAGGTGACGCCTGGTAAACGCCCGCACGGTGCAAATATTTCATCATTACCGTATCTGTGTACAAAGCAGATTGGCACACCCAGCAATGGGTAATAAGCCGTGATGATATATTTATTTATTTATTTCTGAAATGTTGAGCCTCTTTCATATTTTCCATTAAGATTATTTTTATTAATTAATCCTTTTTAAGAAACGCTACCTAGTTAGTAAATGTCAAAATTATGTCGTTCAATTCTGTCTAGCGTTTTGCTACAACTTAGCGCTAGCAGTATATGCTATTTTCATGTGTTGAACGTACCCAATATACAGGTACCAGAAGAGCAAAATAAACACCTTTACTGCCCATATACATCCTTTTCAGTAAAATATATTCTCATTACTGATATGCTTAAAGCAGCTTTCAACAGAAAGGCTCTTTAAAGAAAAGAACAATTATTTTATCACATATGTGAATGGTTATAAAACTTTGCCATGAAATGTTTTTCTGTTGGCGTCGCCAATTACACGCTGAAATCTGTGATAGTTTCCTGCATCTGGTCTAGCGAATATTCTCTATTCTAGTGCAAGATTTATTTCGCTGTGGATGATATATGGTTGTCTGGAACAGAAAAAGAAAAGCGTCGTCAGAAGAAGTGAGAGCTCACGAAGACAAATAATTGCAGGCGGCTGGGCCGCGACCCTAAAAATATATCAAAAGTTAGCCGGTTTATTGTTCTAAAGCCTTTAATGCAGTGTGACCTGGACGCAGAGTGTTAACTGCGGGATTAGCGCAGATGACTTCGCTGCATCCGTTTTTCAGGGTGGTCAGCAAAACCACACTCTTGCTTTTTACTCTGATTGCTCGCAGGGGTTTTGCCGCAGTGTTATTATTATTAAAATATGCGGCCACATTATACTCGTATGTTTCTTTAGGGACAATTAAAAATAAAGACGAGGCTATTTACACATACAGAATGCTCAAATAATTCTATGGTTACATACTAAAAATAGGTAGTTCGTTTCCACGACTTGATCCCCACGTCATCAATAGTAAACGTATGGTTCAAATCGCAAGGGGTGGGAGGGAATTGGTGACGTCATATTGTTACCATAGTTTCATTACAGGGTTTTAATTTTCTATAGTTTGATATAAGATGGAGTATGACAGGACTTTGTCATGTTTACATTTCCAATATTTTATTTGCAATAATTTTGTTGTTCACTAATATATACCTACCGTGTGATTATTATTATTCATCAAAATTCGAAGTGATATATTTCGCAATTTAATAATTATGATGTAATGTCAAAAAATCTGACAGAATGTTCTATACTGTGTCAATTTTGCTATTCATCAAAATTCGAATTATAAATAGTTATTTAGAAATAATAAACCAATTGAATAAATATGATATAAGTATAATGAATGCAATATACCTCTTTTTATTGTCCAAAAGCAATCTGTTGCAATAATTTTCGGACATCTTGGAAACACCGTCTTTGCAATCGCAAAATGCACAATATGTATAATCACAGGAATGAACAAAATTACCAACACACAACGAAAACGAAGCACAAATTATTATCGACGCCAAATCACCTTACTATGCTTAAGTTTACATCACATGGGTGTAACTATATATAATGTGCAAAGTCACTTTGTTTTTAATATATGTCCAATATTTATTTTATTGGGCGTATTGCTTTACAATACATCATATAATAATTTTTTTTATGATAAGTACTAAGATCAGTTTTGGACATGTAATCTATCTTATGTAATATAGATACATAATTGTTTACACGTACCAAGACAAGGTGAAAAGTTCTCGGCCTGGCAGTAAAAGGTTGTATTTTTAGATTCACAAATGCTTTTATATTTTCTACATAGTCCTTTATAAGCTCAATGCACTTTGTCCAACATTTTTCAAATAAATAGGATTTCATCCCTGATGTGCGATTCCGGAAGGCTTGTGAAATACCGATCTACGGCTGCTATCACTTCTTTATTTGAAACAAAACGATTTCCCGTCTTTTTTAAATTTGGTAATAGATGGAAGCCTGTGGAAGTGAAATCTGGTATTCACCAGATTTGACTTCCACAGGCATGAAGGTAGTTAATAAAAAGAATCCATTTTGTATCCTAGAAAACACTGGCCGTGATCTTTCCGGCAGATGAAACTGACCGCCTTTTTTGATGCCTATCGGCTTCCACCCACTGCTTTGATTGCGGTTTTAGAAACAATATTTTTAGAGGATTTGAGTACCGTCAAATGCGTATTGATCGTTCTCATTAAGATCGAAATAACCCAGAGTAACAATAATCCGACTAAAAGTTACCTGGGTCAATTTAATTCTAAACCGAAAGCACCTTTGTAGACGTAGGTTACCTATGTAGGCAACGTAGACAATTACATATAACCCTTAACAGATGACGTTACGAACCTAACCCCACCAAAGCCAATTTCAACAACACTATTCAAATTAAAACTTCTTACTTCACAATGCATTGCATATTTCGATTAAATATCGGCTCTTCCAATGTTTGTAAACCACTGATGCCGCCTCTCTTCAATATTTGGTATGCCAAAAAATTTAAGTACATATTCTATTTTTATTATGATGACAATTAATTGCACAGCAACAAGGCATTATCTGTGGTAAATTCTCAGTTTATTTTTTTTTAACACACCAAAATTAAAACTGGTCTATACCAATGTGACATTTGACACGTGCAACAGTAGCGCAATTGTTATTGTTGCTTTTTAAGGCCAAGATGGCCGCCATGTCGGTACTTTAGTATATCTTCTGGCTTTGAACCCCACCAACCTAAAACTTTTCTATATCTCGAGTGGTTTTTTTTTTCGACACCAAACTATGTTATTTGCATTTCCCGCTTCATTTAGTTTAGAAGCTAATTACACTTCCAGATGGTTAAATACACTAAATTTCTCATTTTTACTTATCAATAACAAAAAAATAGGTTTGATATACAGGGTGCCCATTTTATCTGTTAATACCTGAAAGTTTTAGAATAGGCAACACAGAATTTATTTTACAAATCACTTCTTGAAAATTATTAATATTTAAATCGAAATCACAGTAGGTAAAAGCAAGCAAAAATAAAACCAAGTCACATATTAAAGGTAAAATGGGTTAATTATTCATTTAAAATGATTGTTTTTTTGAAGTGTACCGAGTGGCTATTAAAAACGAATCCTGTTTGAAACTATAACGTTCGTTGAAAAGTATTCCTAGCAAATTTCAAGAATTTATTTAGAAAAACAAAGTGATTAGCGATTTGCCATTTAAATTTACTATTTAACGCGCTGAAAATTTTATAATCAGCTTAAAATGATAGGCTATTATTGAAACAAATGTATCTGTCAGTGACATTTCAAGTTAATTGTAACATTGTCATATTTTTACTCAAAATTTTGGCCAATTAGCTTGAGATTTCTTCTAATAATGGCACTTCACTTAATTAAATCTGTCTTACAAATTATTGCAAATTATTATTAAAAAAAAATGGCGTGACAAAAAAATTGCGAAAGAATTTCTAGGGAGAAGATGTCACTTTCTAGCATAAATCGTACTTTTAAGCGACTAAAATAATTTTCAGAAAACTTGGAACAGTTTGCATACAAATTCTGAAGTTTCATCATTTGTAACAGTTACTGACATTCCTCTCCCCAGTTTTCTGAAAATTGATCCAGTTTTCTATCAATCGCCTAATAGCACGATTATGGGGCCTTAGATTCAAGTAGCAGTTTACTTAATTATCATTAATAATAAGTATTCAGCTTTTAACAATTGCCAAATTCTACATCTGTCAAAACCAACAAACTTATGTCTTATAAAGGTTGAAAGAAAACACGTGTGTTTGGATGCAGAATGTGAATGATTTTTTATTTCATTAAATTGTATTTAAGTGGCGATCGATTTCGGAAAACAAAGTCCATCATCAGGCCGACGCTAAAATATAATACATTGTGATGTTAATTTTAATTTTTACAGTTTATATGAGGTTAAAGTAAAGTTAAATATACATTTTGACATGCTATTAATATAAAGAGAATGAATCTTGATAAAGTAAGAGTTAAGCTTAATTAACAATTATATAGCAGATGTACATATGAAAAAACATTTGAAAAAATATATAAATATAAATATTTTTGAAAAAATTGAAATGATATATATTTGAATGTAACCACAAAATTATATATGCCACAAACCACAATTTTAGCAAGGTTTTAAATACTGATTAAACATAACCGAACCCAACTTAATATATCGATAATGAAACTAGTTTTCCTTAATTTCTTTAAGTAAAAAATATCTCTGTATTAGAATAATTGGTGGCAGCGACCTTAAAATATTATTTTCCATTTAACCATCTCATCTTTCTGCAATTAGAGCTTTGTGCGTGGTTTATGGAAAAATACAATTTATTCGTGAATGCGTAAATAAATCCGCCGTCAGAAAAATGATCGATTATTTCTGTCGTTTTTCATCTGGTTGACATAGACGCATCGCTTTTACGTGCAAATCTACACCGCAGATTTGCAAGAACACTTGAGCTGTACCAGAGTTCAAACTCCTGTAAAAATATCCAGAATGAGTGTAATCATCGTGTTTGTTAGTTTTTCAGCATCTGTGCATCATTATAGTGCACAGCATACGTTGTACTTTATTCTGTTTATATGTTTTTTAGAGGATTCCATGATAATTTTTTTGACGTTTATGTTTATTTTGTAGTGCCGTATATCTTGTTCTTGACTTTTTATGATGGCATAATTTACATTTTTATGAGCGCCAGATTAGGGTGATCATTCTATGACATGTTTTGGAATAAAATTAATTCGAGCAGTAAACAGAAAAAGCACAATATGACACAGAGTGTGGCCGAATTCTTTAGATTTTAAATTTGTTTTCCATGGCCTCAGTTAGAGCGTTTGTTTAGGGTCTGTAAAAATGTGGGGCCGTAATCCCCGATAGGCGTAAACTTTTTAATATAACATCAACGAAAAAATGTTTAATTACAATAAAGAAAATTTGATTACAATAATGAAAATAACCTACCACACAAAGTACATTAAAACACAAGTATTATAAGGCAATCTGTTAACGTACGAGTCCAAGTTTTACCAAGGACGAGTGCGTTAACATGTTTTTTATATTATTTTTTTTATTGAGGTAATTTTATCCACTAATGCCCTGTGAAAACAAAATAAATTTTGGCAAAAAATAGATAGTTCTTAATATCTCTAAAACTATATACGTATTTTCGAAAAAATAAATCAAATTTAACGCCTCGGAGACGCTTTTGTCGTGTTTTGGCTTAAAATATAACATATCAAAATTTCAAACCATTAAGGCCCTTTGAAAACAAAATAAATTTTGGCAAATACACAGGGCCGGTTCTAGGCGGGTGCGAGAGGTGTGGTGCATCCGGCCCCGCGCTTATATCGGCCCCACACGTTCTTGGCTTTGGGTTATGCTAGTTCTATAATATAATTTCATTTGTATTCACAGTTTCGTACTAGCAATAAAAAATAGAATTTATTTTATACCTTATAAATACCTAACATTTCATCAAGTCAGTAGTGCCATCTCTTAGACCTGGCGACAGGCGCAGGCGACACAAAAACTGTAAACTGGTCGTACGAGTAATAAATAACTTTGCAGCATCCAAAGCAAGAAAAGTTCATTTTTAATATGTACCAGTCTTCGTATCACGTAAGAAAGTAGCAAATGGCACTTGAGAACCGAGGGTTTTTATTTTATTCTGCCGATCGCAGAATTCATTTCCTTATCTAAACCAACTCTATTTTCTTACACGAAGTGAACAATAACAAAGTCTCTCCACTATCCATTATTTATAATATACTGTTGTTTTAATATAATTATATTATAATAAAAAAATGTAGATAATAAAACAAGGTTATACATACATACATATATATATATATATATATATATATATATATATATATATATATATATATATATATATATATATATATATATATAATCCGCGAATGAAAGTTGACGTTTACATTATTTTACAGATGTGGTTTCTTTTGAAACCCTACAGAAGAATAGAATTTTACGAAATATTCAGGTATGAAATTTTTGCATGAACCCATTTAAATACTGGACTAGGAAAGCACAGAAATACATTACTATATCTAGCTGAAAATAGATGGCCGACTAAGCTAACTGAATATCAAAACATGGGTGTGTTTAAAATATTTTAAACATTTTTCGCTTATTTTGATTATAACAAAATATTTTGATCTTTAAACTATTTAGTTTGGCAATTCCATGAAATAGGATTATTTTTAATTTCCTCAAACAGTAATTCCGACTCGAGGGTTGCTTACACCTGAGATGAACGAACTAGAATTTGCGGTATTAAATTTTTTTAAATACATCCCTGAATCCTGTTGCTAAATGCCTTCTGATATTGAGTACAATTCTAATCTTCTATAACGGAATACGTAAGGGTTAGTTTCCTTTCAAATCAAATATAGGGAAATGTTTTCAAAAGAAACCACATCTATTAAATAATCTAAACGTCCACTTTCATTCGCTAGTCATACTATATCTAGCTCGATATTTGATTTTCTCCAAAATAGAGGCCTGCTATCGGATCCAAACAAATTATATTTAGAAAGTATAACTATTCCAAAATTCATTCAAATTTTAATGAACGTAATGCGAATTTGAATTTAGTAATGGTTTTAATATTAAAAGAATTAGGAAGGTTCTATGCAAAAGAAAATAACTTTCACTTTCTTCCTTCTGAACATTGTTGTTTTACATTATCAATGCCGGTACAAAGTTATGAATAATTGAGGGAAAGTTTTAATAAATTAATTAACAACAGTATGACAGAAACACAAATTGTAGCAAAACATACGGGAAATTCAGGTTACAAATCACAGATCCACATCTACGAAGGCCTGTAAACGACAGAGGTCGACATAAATAAAATACACAAAACCCATTTGTTCTGTTTAATAATGAATTACTGCAGCGAAAGATTTTCATCATTTATTTAAAAATTGAGCAGTCAGCCATCGATTATTTAAATGTTTTTATTTTCTAGTACGTGCTCTTGTGTGATTTTAACAAAATAAATTAAAACCGGCGTGTTCACACGGCCAGAGGGATTGTTTCACCACGGATGGAATATCACGGAATAAAAATAATTGTATTTAATTAATTTTCCATATTTTAAATAAATAAATGGATTCACAAACTTTTAAACGAATTTAAATAAACATAAAATGCAATAATGCCATTTACATAGAAAAATTGTTGTATTTTCACTGAAAATGACAATTGTTTTCAGCTTGCGAATAAACATTTGTGCATTGGATTATATTATAAAAATTAATAACAATAATATCAGCTGCAATAATCTCCTCTATCCTGTATAGTTTTAAACATGTTTATATTGGGTTAATATAAAAAGTGTTTGTTTATTTGATTGAATATGTTTAATTTTAGAGCATATAATTGAAAATAGAAATATAAACAAATAAAATGATCTACAGGATCGGCCTTAAGCACATTCTACCGATTCCTTTGAGTATAACAGTTAAAAAATACCGCAAAAAATTAAAACTTAAAAATTAATGTTCAATTTTTGTTGGCGAAAAATATTTTCTGAAGGTAAATATCAATTAAAACGTACATATGAACTACTATTGCTACATCAAAAAAATAGAGAACAAAATGTTATTAACAGTATAATTAACACAGAAATAGAAATAAAAGTTGTTAACGATATTACATGTTATGAGCAAGAACAAGTAAATAGCCGAACTAATTTTGTTATTAATAGTGATACTAACATATTTTGCAGTTCGACAGGAAAGTGATCTACGAGTAGAATGTTATTATCACTGTTTACCACAAAAATAAGTTGTTAATAACATATCTTATTGTCATCCTTTGCTCTAGACCGCCTCCAGAGTGAGAGCAAAATTTCTCTTATTAACAAAATTTGCAACAATGGCTGGTAGCACAAGCCTTGTTTTAAAACGCTGTTAAAAAATGTCATTTCGTAATAATAATAATAATAATAATAATAATAATAATAATATTAATAATAATAATAATAATAATAATAATAATAATAATAATAATAATAATAATAATAATAATAATAATAATAATAATGTGACGCCTGGTAAGCGCCCGCACGGTGAAAATATTTATATAGAACACAGGGTGTTCGAATTAGCGAAAATGTTTTTAAGGTGAACATTAAAGAAGCCGAAAAATTGAAGCTTGCTAGTTTTATTGGTTCCTATCTTACTGACATTATTTCATGATACGTTCCAACTGCAATGGTTTACATATTATAAATAAATCTAAAAAAGAAACGAGGAACTTACGTTTGCATTACAAAGGAATTCGAACCAAAAGAAATACAGATGATTTAATTTGTTCTAGTGAGTGTTATCTTACTGTGAAAATAAAGTATTGTTATTATTATATTACTGAAAATTATAATTTTGAAATAAAAACTCTTGGTATATTAAGGGCCATTTTTATAATTAGGCTCACTTTAATATTTCAATTAAAATTACTTTAAGACTTTATATTTAATTTAAAGTAATGGTACTGTGCTTGCTGAAGTTATATTATGAAATCGAACAGAACTTTATGTTAAATTTAAAGTGTTTAAGTGAAAGATAACAGCCATAAACATTCAATAATATTACTTTTCTCGATTTTGGTTTAACAAAGTATTTTCATAGAGTGACACATGTACATTGTACATAAAATTACGAAATATGAAAATTCTAAATTAATATTAATAAAAATATATTTTTGATAAATGTTTTATACATGCATTTATTACTTCCCGCCGAACTACATACGTAGGTGAGAGAGGTAATGTTTTCCTCCAAAAATTCAATAGTGAGTTTTCAGTGAATATGCACGTATTAGGGTCCCCACAACACGTTTTTACTATTTTTACAATGTCTGTCTGTCTGACTGTCTGTGCGTGTCGATTTTTTCTTCCGCGATAACTCTTATATCAAACTTCCAAAAATTTCTGTTTTCCGTATTTAAGCTTTCTTTGTTCATATAAAGAGTTGATTAGATTTTGGGTAAAATTGGATAACCGGAAGTGGTACTTTACTTGAAGCCCATAAAAGTTTTTAATGAAAAATTATCAAAAATTATATTAACAAAAGTTATATTAATAATATAATATTATTACATAATTGAGTGGTCACAAATGTTTGCTGGTTTACCTTTAAAATATACGGTGAGATAATAATAAATAGTGGATGCAATCCGTATATTCTTTTATTTTAAAAATTTATTTAAATAAACCTTATTTTATGCTCTACAATTAATCCAACACTTTTATCTTCGAGAGAGATAGAACAACACTTCGATAAAAGCGATACGAATATTATTATAACATTAGCATTTAGCCAATACTAAATTGGGAGAACCACTTTAAATAATATTATTTGTAACCTTTAGGTATAAGGTCTAGTGGCCGTGTGCTTGATTGTCTGGTCGCGAATCTGGTGACCCGGGTTCGATCCCGACCAACGAAATAAATATTTCGAATTTTAAATGAGTCGTAAATAACCCTTATGGCGCACTCTCCACGCCAGCAATGAGTCTTCATAAACGCCAACATGATACAAATATGTCATCATCATTACCGAAATATGTGTACAAAGCAGATTGGTACACCCAGCAATGGGTAATATGCCATGATGATATATTTTTATTTACTTTGCTTAACTTTACAAGGTGGGGTACATATTAGTTGCAGCGTTGGGATTCGAACCCACGCCTCCAACAAAACTATGATGATGAGAACGCTGGATTAGTGATGTGCCGTTAAAAAATCCCCACCGGGAATTTGGTTTTTCCCCGGGAAATTTCCTGGAAATTCCTTCGTCCGTGATTTTCGGGAAGAAATTTTGTTACCTTTTTCCCGGAATTTTTTGAAAATATCCCGTGAATATAATTTTTGCAAATTTCCCGTAAATTTTAAAAGATTTTGGCGTCGATGTCTGGTGCAATTATTAAATATGTAACATTGTTCATTTTTTTGAGTAAGTGTCCTTAAAAACAAATTGTTATTCTGGTTCTTTTTTTAAATAAATATAAGTACTTGTGAAATTTAGTACGATGCTTTTGAATTACACATTTTTTTAATATTCCAAATATTGCCCCTTTACTTTATATAAGAAGTATGAAAATATATTGAACATTTAAAATATGGGGGAGTATTCTTTATTAGTTCTTACAGAGTTGCTCTACTCGTATGTATGACCGATAGTGCATAAATACCTATATTGATACGAGTATATGTATGTATTTTTTTTACCATATTTTCACTGAAAAATGAAACTAAACAAACCCATAGTTACAATTTTTATTCATATTTGAAATTGCTTGGAAAATTTCCCGAAGATATTTCCCTGGAATTCCTCGGGAAATTTAAAAAAAAATTCGGGGATATTTTTGGTAATTTTCCCGTATCTTTAAATTCCGGGAATTGACCCATCTCTACGCTGGATTCCTGAGTTCGATTCCCAATATATTATCGAAGTTTGTACTACACCCTATTTAATACGGATTTCAAATTATTTTAAAGGATTGTTACAATAAAATAAAAATATCCAATTGAAACAAGAAACAAGTCATTATAACATGGCAATCTGACCCTTGGTATGTCTGTTTCAACGAGGGAAAGGATTTTAGAGTTTATATCTCTATTCAGTTCTTGAGGTTTCCTCAACAAGTCCGCTTTCGCGTGATGTTCTCCAAGTGACAAAGTTTGGCCTCGATCACGCCGTCTCCACGTTTCGAAGAGCGGTAGCGATGGCCGTGTTATTATTAGTAGCCGCAGATTTGATGGCAGTAAGTTGGAAAAGTGATTATTATGAAACACGGAAAGCGTAGCTCATTATTCTTCACTGCGCTCTTTGTCTCTCCTCAAGAGTTCGTGTAGGAAGGTGTAATTACCACCAAACATCTAATGAGAATAAAATTAGTGCTAAGTGACTGATAGGATGAATTTATTTCAAGGCAATTACCAGAATTACATGGGATAATAATGTTGGAGTCTTTATTGATTCTCGCACACTACAAATATTATGAACAGTGGACGGAATAGCAGTTTCATCATCAAGGATATAATATCATATTTTGCTTGTCTTGCAGTCTTATCAGTGGCGGCTCGTGAGTTAAAGATTTGGAGGGTCATATTTGATAAATATTTATAGTAGATACCAAAATATTTACTTGTGTAATCGTACTTGATTTGGAACAATGTAATGGTAGAGGCTGGAGGCGGACTCGTGCAACTGTGGGGCCACGTGACTAAAGCACTTTGCAAAATTATGGAATAAAGCAATTGCATGTAACATAGTGATAATTTTTTACTCCATACTTGCAACTTATTAAATATTGTTCTATAGTTTTTCTAGTAAATTTGATACATAGTTCAGTATTTCCGTCCACAACTTTGTATAAAATTCTTAATTAGTAGGAGACACATACTTCCATCATTGTGTACAATGGCATCGAAATTATTGTATCAATCGTAGTTTTTCAACTTACAAATAAAAAAATTCTGGTGTTGCCATCATAATACCTCCAGCCATTTACAGCCCGAGTCACAAAGAAGATTAAGTTAATCCTTATGTTTGGATTAGAGAATTTTACTCTAATTTTGACAGTTTATTTCTTAAAATATAGTCTAATTTAATCCAAGTAACTACCTATTTTTAAACACCTCAACAGGATTAAATCCCAATTACAGAATGGCTTCACATTCACACACATCCATGCCTTAGTGGGATTTGTACCCATATCCCCGAGGGCACTCATGACATGAGGCGTTGGCTCTAACCATTGAGCCATCGGAGCTATATTAAAATGAAGATTAAATTTTAAATACCGGGGTAGAATAGAATTCACTAATCCAAAAATGAGGATTAGCTTAAACATTTTTGTGAATCGTTAATTTTTATTAATCTAAATACATACCTACATATTTACTTATGCTGAAAACTGTATTAATTTCCTTTCCTATTGTTCTATTGACTTTTTTCTTTTTAAAATGTTACTAATATTATTTTGAAATGTAGTTCTGTGATAGTGACATTTATCTGTCAGTTACATACATTTGAATAACTGCGTTTTGTTTGTTTAAAGCGTAGACTCTGGGATTTAAATTATAGATAATTTTATAACTTTATCTATAAAATATAATGCAAATCTATAGAAAATTTAATAATCTTTAATTTTTATAATAACATTAATCTCGAAAAAATAACATTTAAAGGACGTTTGAATTTTTAATGGGTGATACTACAATTCAAAAAATTTAATATTCTTGTCTATTTTCTCAAAATCGACAATCGGCCCAATTCTCTAATACACTCGTAGTTACTAGTACCTAGCAATATTTCTGTAGCAAATAACCAATAAAAATTGCAAATACTGACTAAAACATAAAAATGACAGGCTATACATTTATTTCAGTTAGCTACATTTGTTAGCAATGTTGCTAAGACTTGGCAACTTTCTTACATAATTTGGAAGAATAAATCACCTTAATAAAAATTGTATGATAAAAGAAAAAAAGATTATTAAGGGCAGGTTTTATAAAATTTTACTTGAATTTACTTCCAAAGTAAATTTAATTAAATGGACAAATATAATTCAATTTCCTGACGGCAATAATTTTAATGTCGTAAGAACATGAAAACTAATTCGAATTTTTCAATGAACTTGGAAGTAAATTTAAGCAGACCTTTGCAAAACCGGCCTGTACACTTCAATTGTCATTTGTTTTTTAACTCCTAGATATACTCATAGTTCGTTGAAGTCGGAGTTTGGTAAAAGTTTAATATTTTTGTGTGAAAAGTAAAACCGCGATGGCTCATTTGTCTAATATGGAACTAGTTAAAAAGATACTAATTTATGAAAAAAAAATTAAAAATGAACTGGTCGAAGTACTCTTGTCTTTTAGCTTCCCCGGTCCCCAGACTTTACTCCGATGGGGTTTTACTTGTGGAATCTTATGAATATTATGACACGAGAATTTGGTTGGTACATTGTGATACACAAACGAAAGCCTTTGCAACATTGCTAAAAATTGTCACCAATAACTAAAAATGTAACGCCGGTTTCATTCTCTATTTGTAATTATGTGCTATAGCAATGTTTTTAAAAGTTATAACTTATAACTTTGTTACGGAATGCGGTAAATATGTACAAAACTATGGGACAACTTTGAACGCTTGGTGTATAAGCGCTGACAATAATCTTTAAACAATGTAAATGTATTAAAAGTAAAAAAAAACTTAATCTTTATCATAAAACTTTTATTAACTAGTAGTTTTAATATTTATCGGAGACCGGTGTCAATAGGGTCCTATACCATTTTTTCTTTAATTTTTTTTCTGCAAGAACAGGATGAAATAAGATTTTTAGTGCAAACGCGACTTAAAAATTTTACGTAATAAGCGAGATATGAATTTTTAAAGTTAAGAATTTCTTGCATGACGTAGCTTGGTACTTCCAATGGTGTTAGTCCTAGAGAGAACAGATTTTTTTCATGTTTGCATAGCTGAAATATTTTTATATAAAAACTTATACTTTATATTCACGAAGAAATTATTATTTAACATAAATAATAACCTTTTTTTAAAATAAATTATAGAACATTGAAACAGTTTGACATTATTATGACACAAAGTATGACGGCGGATGGCGCTAGTGTTTGTTTGTTTTGATTAGTTAATATTATTATTAATTTAATTAATACATATTACAAATTGATTTAATTAAAAATACATTATTATTGTTAATATTACTAGATAATATAATTAAACAAATTCATGAAACATAAAATTGTAAATTCTTTGTTAGGTTATACAACAACGTGACAGTTCATAATCTTTCAAAGGTGACCTCAGCAGACGCGCGAATCTCGTTTTTAAAATCAGGCGACCAATCAAATTCTTAGGACTTACCGCGTCATACCTAATTAGTAATCAACTTTAATCGCTTGTAGTTTGCGACCTAATCAATATTGAAACAATTTTTTTTCACTAATACTCATTAATTTATGTATATTTTCTTCTTCTTATTTAAGATAGTTAAAATTTGACTATGGTATAGTACCCTATTGTAAAAGGTGTCAAATGTTACAAGGTTAGGTAACAGGGCCATCTTTTCGAAGTAGATTAAAACGCGCTTGCAGAGTGAAGCAGAAAGAGTCACAGCTCTTTGGTATTTAGTGTAAGTGCATACGCGCAAATACGGCGTCTGTTTCTGACGAATGTCTGTAACCCGACAAAAAAAATAAACAGGTAGTGACACACATTGTTTCTAAAACACTATAAGTGCTCTGCTCGGAAATAATCCAAGTTAAGGATCAGTTTGTGAGTTATATCTGCTTTTATTTTTCATTAAAAACATTTCGAATTATTATCTAATAAATACAAAAAAGCAAATAATATTTTTAAAAGTTAAGTAGTGTCAGTTGTAAGACATGCCACGGTGTCGATTGTAACGTGTTTAATAACTATAAGTACAGTATGGATCATGATAAACATTACAAAAAAAAAACCACTGCTATCGAAAACATAAAAAAGAAGAGCAAAAAAAAAACGAAAAACAGTTCCAAAAGTAACAGTTGCAGATTACTCTTCAGATGGCTCCGATGAGGAAACTCTGATATGTATTGGCCCATATTTTTTGAGCACAGGAGATTGGTTGCAGTGGCGAAAATGTAAAATCTGGACACCGGACGAGTTAAATTGTACGAAGAAAGACCTATTTTATGTTTACCTAAACTGCAATTCCGTTAGCGACTAAAGGCATTGGTCAAAATGGTACATATCACCAACAGAATATATATTTTGTTTGCTTTTAGTTGTCATCTGAATTTTGTATTTTCTGAGGTAATAAATAAATGTTTATTTTTTCAATAATTTCTTCTTTTATCTGTTATTTTATCATTACATCACTGTTAAAATTTGTTACAATTAACACTGGCCCTGTTACTATTGACACCAGTTAGGTGTCAATTGTAACATTTGTAATTCCTGACTAAAAATCCTTATACTTTTATATTTGTCACATTCTCAAAAGTTTAAAATTCAAAATATTATTCACTAAGGTGGGTATGTTCTCATATAGGTAATTTCAAAATTTCGAAATGTAACGTCAACTCGTGAAAAATAAAAATTTAAATTTTGTAACAATTGACACCGGTCTCTCCTATTTAAATGATAAAATTTTTATCTTAGTACAATTTTACTGACTCCATATTGTTTGAAAATGCACTTTAATATATTTAACAGATCGGTAGATTCGAACTTCGAAATTCGAACCGAGGACATCATCACACGGTTATCGCTTATCGCTCCAGTTTTACAATATATTACAATAGAAAGTATATTGTACGTAGTATCTGCGTATAATAATGTGTAGTATCTTGGAAGCTTTCCTACGTTCAGTCTACAGTCCTTTAAAAATCAATATGATATTGTTCTTGTATCATGGTAATATTTGCAAATATATGTACCTAGTAGATTTCCGTGCATTGGAAGTGAAAATAGAAGAACCAGTCGCGAAACCGCCCCATTGAGTGTTCCGTCTCGAATTACCAATTTTCTGCTCGAGTCGACAGTTCTAAATTTTATAAAACGAAACGATTGTGCTTGGCAGAGGAGTGCGAGTAACAACGTTCATCTTTTGTGAGCTGAGCTGCCTATTTCACGTGCTTTGCCGCGCGGGCTCGCCTAGGCAATATTGCCCATTACGCAAACAAAATTCCCTCTCGCCCTATGATCTCGCAACGAAAGAAAAGTCTCTCACGACAATTCCGCCAACGTACACAGACACCTCAGGAAGGATTTCACCTTTTTAAATCAACCATCCTCTTGCAGTTTTTATTTTATATTCACTCTGTATTGTACGAGGAATGTCTCGAAAATTCTGTAATTGTATTGAAATTTCTTTAGCATATATATATATATATATATATATATATATATATATATATATATATATATATATATATATATATATATATATATATATATATATATATATATATATATATATATGCAGGGTGTAAATGAAATAAGTGCATTAAATTTGACCAGTAGTATAACTCATCGAGACCAACAATATTTCTTAATAACTTTTTCTCGAAATCGCATATTTTTTTAGCATTTTTACCACCCCGTAAATTGACGAGTCGTTCCAAATATTTTTGTGATAATTGAATGCAGCAGCAATAGCTATGAAAAATTTTGTTTTAGCAATTGACAGTCCTGTCAATTGTTGCAATTAAATTTTGACATTAGTAATAAACTTGTTTATAAGGTAAAATTCTGTCAAAATGCGAGTACACAGACATTGTAATTACTTACCTATGGTTTATTTATTTATTTTTTACTCGTATCTGTACTACATTTTACTTGACATCACGGTTCACATAAAGACAGTGTCATGGAGTTGCCAACGCATTTACACGGAGCGTTTCCAAATCATCACCAAATCATTCTGTTCTTAATATTCGCACATTTGTTAATCTTGTACATCTTTATCACAATACGGAGTGTCACATATGACAATTTTTAAAAAAGCAACAGTTGTATCCATACCATGTGCAAAAAGTTCAATGTTTTCAGCACATAACAGACTTCAATTTTGAGAATGGCTCATAATGTTCATTTATGAGACTGAATTTACTTGGGAAGGTGTATTAATTATGCACAATACACATCTTGACAGACGAAAATGCTGTAAAAATTTTCATTAAAAAATGTTTGGGGAACAATAAATGGACGACTAATTATTGGTACTCATGTCATCTCATAACCTAATAACTATGCTTTTGGTCTTCGTCTCGTAACCTCGTTTCTCCTTGTCTTCCACTATTCACGTGATTAAAAACCTGGTGCAATACACAACTTTATACTTTCGTTATCCAATATTTAAATGTATTTATTTTAAAAATTGTACTATTACGTATTAATTAATAATAATGTTATTTCCCTTGATTCGTTTATTAATGACTGTGACTGTAAGTGTAACCGATAACCGAGAATTTTTGAGCTGTTTGTATCTCACTTGAATACGGCAGCGCAGTCATTTGTCTCTTTGTTCTCCATAGGCGGGTAACGAAATATGCAACAAATCTTTAAAGAATTTTAACTCAAAATCTAAAAGACTTAGAAAAAAAAGTTATTAAGAAATTTTGTTGCTCTCGTCGAGGTACATTACTGGTTAAATTTAATGCAGTTATTTCATTTACACCCTGTATATATATATATATATATATATATATATATATATATATATATATATATATATATATATATATATGTATATATATGACAGCAATGTAATATTTGTCCATTTTAAAATGCAACATTATGAATAGTATTACAACACACGAGATACCTCCAGAACATATCACAAATGGTGTCAATTCTTCCTACAAGCGACTAGGATATTGCTTCAGTGTGAATGGAGGTATTTTTGAACATTTATTACATTAAACCTTAAAAATTTTTGACAAAGACAAGACAAAGTTTATTAAGATGTGCTACATTAAAATTTTGATTTTTTGTTAATAGTATGTACGCTAATTTATTGAAAATTAGTATTGATAATACATAACTACAAATTTTTGTACCTTGATTTTAAAATGGACAAATATTACATTGCTGTCATTTTTTGACAGTAGCGTGTAACCATGGAAGTGATTGACAATATGTTGCACGTTAAAATAAATTCTCTGTATATATATATATATATATATATATATATATATATATATATATATATATATATATATATATATATATATATATATATATACAGTGTGTCTGTTTTAACGGTGTACATAGGAGATTAACATGGGAAATCAGTTTTTTGAAATTTCCTCCTCGCCTAATTATTTTAAGCAAAAACGCGTCAAATAAAAGTTTTAGGGTATAAAATTCTGCATTTAATTAAATATGAAAATTAGGTTAAAAATAAGGAATCTATACTTATTCCTAACACTCTTTCTTTCAGTAATGCACGTTTTCATACTCGTCCTATATTCTGATTAAGCGGCTCACGTGTATTTTTTTAAGACACATTAGCAGTCCTAAAATTTTGTCACGACTTTAGCAATTTTGAAATCACGTTCATCATTGATATAAATATTATTTCTACTAAATCTACAAATTTATAAGTATTTCAGAAAATGTTACTTGTAATTCAGAAAAATCAATTTAATTTCAGAAATCCTTATACGTAAATCAGAATAGTCAATTTAATTAATGAACTCGTCAAATGTGAATCAGAATACTTAACAAATTTAATTTCAGAAAGTGTCAAATGTAATTGTGAAATATTTGTATGTCGGAATGTATCATCTACTGAAAAACGTGTATTATTTTAATCTCAAATGATAATTTATTTTCGAAATCGCTATAGAGTAAATACAGCCTAACATGTATTTCAGTAATCACATAGTTCTGAATTACAATTGATGGTTTCTCAAATATAATTTTTAAATATCATTTCACTTCATGTAATAAAATTGATTATTATGAATTACATTTATCGCTTTCTGAAATGTCTGTTTTTTATACGCCTTCTAAGTATTAAATTTTAAAAAATATTTTTAAAAGAGCCTAATCTATGAAAATATCACGGTATATCCATTAGATATTTTGCAATTAATGATTGAAATTCATGAAATATTCTGAAGACAGGTAATCTGAAACAGAATGTGCAGTCACAGTAAATACAGTTCAACAATAAACTATCACCTATTTTTATTCATATAAATAGCGTAGGTGATGGACAAACTGTTTTCCTATTGGCTATGAAAATTGCCACAAATTACGTATTATTATTACTACGAAAAATACTGCATAAACTTTCATTTAAAATACTTTTTTTAAGAAATGTGAAACCGGTTTCATGACTATTCTGAATTACAACTGAGGAGTTCTGAAATCAATTTTTTGTATTCTAAATTAGAAATGAAGGTTTCTGAAATAAATATAACCATTTTAAAATACAATTGTTGGAAAACTTGTTGTACAAATGTTACAACGCAATACAAGTTATTTATTTATATGTATAAACATAAATTTTGCAATATATAAATTTATCACTATTGCGTTTAATCTTTTGAGTGCACAACTCAGTCATTTTTGACCCGAGCTTCCATCATTATTTAACAAGTGCACTGCGATTAGAGGCCATTTTGTCCCTTTGTAAACATTCCCGTAGTGCAGCAAAATTGAATGTCTATTTACGATTTTATGGAAATTGTAATATCAATCATTTCTATGGAAATTAATAGTAAAATGTAGCTTTTACAAGCTAATTATTTATTTAGTCAAAGTGGTTACAGTTTGTTGAAATATTTAAATTATAAATTTTGCAATGAAAAAGTTCCGTAACGCTTGAACTTGAAATATTCTTTATTAAAATATTATTTTTGAATGAGGGAAATTTCTCGACTATGGTGTAGATTAGGTGATAACAATTATGTCAGTCAAACATCATTTTTATATTCTATTACAACTCCAACGTTTCGGAGCACTCTTGTACCTTCTTCTGGGTAAGTAAGATGTTACAAGATATTACATCTCACATCTTATGTACACAAAATACATTCGTTCTTTACATTAAGTTTCACAACACCGTAAAAAAAAATCATAAAAAACACATTCACATCAGTTTGCTGTCAAAATAGACAACAGAATACAAAATGATATTCGTAAATATTCATATTATTAACAGACTTAAGAAGAACATATAAAAACTTTGAAACAACTGTACTATTTTCTCATTAAATTTAATTAATTGACAACAAATCTTGTTATATCATTTTATTCCAAATATTTAAAAAAAAAAGTTCCTGAACGGTGTTCTGGTATTAATACAAAGTTCCGGACTATTCCGGCTTCCACACCTCACTGGGTGTGAAACTTACGGCAGATGGTAAACCGAAACAGGAATACATTAGAAGACAACCAAGCAAAAAAAAAATACATGAAAAGTATCTACTTTAAATGTGCAAGAAATCAAGCCTGTAAGATCCAATTGTTTAAAAAAATCTTACTGTTTCTTTGTATTATCAGTATACAGTCGAATCTCGATTATCTGAATTAATTGGGACCGAAACTAGGTATCTCGAATATGAAAAAGCTCGGATAATGTGGAGATCAGGGTTATTGAGTAACAAAAATGAAGGAAACCAACATGTATCCCTCTTTCAATTCCTCCTCAACACGGAGCCTCGGATAACCGGGACTTGGATAATCAAAAGTCTACTGTACTTATATAAACTTATAGAGTCATTTGTTACTTCGAATATTTTCAATTAATATAAACACTTAAATTATTGTTGGGTCATATTGACCTCGCATTGTGCACGATTAACTACAAAATACAAAAATCTGATGTGGCCAGCACATAACCTCTCGCCAGATATTTTACATGGTTGTACGCATAAAACGAAAAATATTTTTAAATACAAATACATATATTCATGTCTCACTACAAAATAATTCTCACATAGGTATATTCGCAAAATCTAAGGGATTTTTTAATATAAATTATGTACAATACATATATTATCTTTATATTCAATATGCTGAAATATTCTTTTTCTACTTTCCTTTTCTTTTTCTTTATATTTGTCATTTTTTCGTAAATTCCTTTTATATTCTTTTTTACGTATATTCTATTGGTTTCTTGTCTTTTTTTATTTTCATATTCTTCATAATGATGTACAAATATTTTTGACAGTGGCATACACATATTTTTGTTTTATCTGAGATTATTTTATATGCATTTCTTTATCTCTAAATCTATAAAAGATATAATAATGAATTTATATTTATCGAATAAAGAATTTAACGTTCTTTAATATAAGTATTTATATAAATTTTCGATAAGTAATATTTAGATGATTTTTTTCTTGTAACTACTAATTCCGGTTGTCCAATTGTTACCAAAACTTAATCAACTCTTCCCATTATTGTTTGATTGAAGAATCCGTAGTTAAAAATGTCTTAAGTTTTATGGTATTTGAGAAATCACGGACATCATCGTAAAAATGTTATAATCGGATTCTAGGGACCTTAAAACGTGCTTATTTACTAAAATCTGGATATGCGATTTTTAGCATGAATTCAATACCTCTCTTAGCGAGAGGTAAAAAGGTCGTGTATGAAGTTGATGAAAGGTTCCAGCTCAGTATGCATTACATATTAGATTTGGGAATAGGAAATGAATAGCACAGTGTATTTTTATAATTTTTTTTTTTTAATAAAATCAATTTTGACTACTGATTACGCCTTGTTAGGCATCTGTCATTAATATTCTTTATAGACGCTTTGATCTGAAGATGCCTAATAGGGCGAAATTGATAGTCAAAAAGTTATTTTATTAAAAATAAAAATTATAATAATAAGTTAGTTTAACCCATTTCTTAATATATCAATTTTTATACAGAAATTTCAATTATCACAATATGTGTTAACTATATAAATACTAATAAAGATACTGATATAATATAATTATGAAATTGTAGAGATATAATGTCCTAGCACAAATAATGATTTACTTATACACTATATTTCCTTCATGAGTTACGAGCTACTCCTTAATGTACAATTTCAAGTTCTCTTCAGCACCACGTTTAAGAATTCCATGAACCATTTTTGAGTCGGAGAAAATAATGAACTCCCAATTTACGTTGTTCTTCTTGATGTGTTTGTGTTTAGTTGCGTATTCCATCCGTTCCTCCTAACGATGTTGCGAACGAGTCTAAGAGAGAAATATATTCATCGTAAAGAAGCAGGCCGTAGTCTGGCATTTGTGTATCACGGTAAAAACATAATTAGCAACTCTCGGTTATTATTCTTCTCCGGGAATTGTCGCTAAGCTGGCGTCAACCCTCGACGTTCGCTAACGAACTTATATTAATTCGCATTTAAATTGTTACGAAACGTCACGTTTGTTCGGCGCTGCTGTTGGCAGCGTAATTTCATTATTAAATTCATGGACTACAAGACATATTTTCTCTCTTGATCTAAACTCGTGTTTCCAAGATGTGATTAAGGACCACTGTTGCATGCGAAAGCGTTTTCATTCTTTCAACGAAACGAATAAATCGTAAAAGTTAATGCATTAATTGACTAGTTGTTTAAAATTGAAAAATAAAAGAAAAATTATAGACTATCTCAATAAATACGCTGGATTAAATATTTAAATAAAACACATCTCTTTTTAGGTGTTAAAAAAATGCTCGATATATCAGTCATATAGAATATTCTTACCAAATCGATGTTTCAGTACAAGCTTAGAGTCCGTACTGAAAGAAAAAAAAATAGCGGTGATTGAATTAGTGGCATTAGTAGCGTACAAAATTTATAGTAAAAATTAATTCCGTTTACAATGAAAAATTATTAAAAATATAGTTTTTAGAGCCGCTTTTTTACCAAGAAGATCAACTCCGAGTATCACGGATCTATCCTAAACCTTTCTTTTTATCTCTCGCTAAGAAAGGTATTGAATTCATGCTAAAAATTACGATGATGTCGGTGCGGGCAAATAAATTCTTACAAGATTTTAAACATAAAATCATATACATATAAATACATTTGTTTAAACATACAGTTTTACAAACATTATATAAAAATACGTGAAAAGAACATACAAAGCTGTTTGCCTGATTAAAGTAAAAAATCTGTTGTGGCCAGCACATTACCTTCCGTCAGTTCTATGTATTTTGTACAAATTCCACACAGAAAATTATAACACAAACATACTATGTCAATTACACTTGACACTGATATCTGTCAATCAGAATTTTCTTAATATAGTAGATGTTTCCATGTTTATAGCACAGCTGGCTGTTTTATGAAATTTAATTTCTTTATTATTTTTTAACTCTATATCCATTGAATATAAAGTATAAAATGTAATCAAATCATATAGATAATAAAATTTTCTTTAATATTTATAATAAATTTAAATATGAAAAAAATAATATTTAACAGCTTTTTTTTCAAGAAAAACTGTTAAAATCTTCAAATAAGGATACTTCCGGTCGACCAGTTATAACCAAAATCTAATCAGGTCTTCATTTGGATGTAAAGGAGAGAAATACGAAAAAAAATTAATTTTTGGAAAGGTGGTATTGGAGTTATGCGATCCGAAAGAATCGTCACACACACACACATACATACATACATCCATCCACACATACACAAATACAGACATCATCGTATAAATACTAAAATCGTATTCTAGGGACCCTAAAAGGTGCTTATTCATTAAAAACTCATCATCGAATGTTTTGACCAAAGACAATACCTTCCTTACCTAAAGGTGACGGAAGGTAAAAATGAGCTTATAAGTAATATTTGAAGACTAATTTCGTTCGACCTTATTTGCCAACAATAAATGGTTGAGGCACAAGTTGTATTTACAAATTTTGATTGAATTGAGCAAAATAATTATGATGATAATTATATTAACGGTACACTTAAGTAGTAAAAATATTTCTAAGATAAATTATTTTTTGTGGTGAATCGTGGAAAAAATTTCACAATATCTATATGCTGCTGCTATCTCTACTATTCAAATTCAATAAAATACAAAATTGAATTTCTCAAATACATTTTCTTCCAGTGATTGGAAATCATATGTACAATACAAATCAATATTTATTTACATAGATATGGGATAGTCTCATACATTTTAATTTATTTCGTTAAAACCTTTTTCCATATATTTTCTGCTTAGAATAATAGTCTTTATACGTTTTCGATACAATCTCGTGTTAGAGGAGATTCCATATTGTAATGCATATACTTTGAAACTATTAATTTGGTATTTCAAAATAAAATAAATAAATTATTTTATCTTACGGCTTATTATCCGTTGCGTTTATTCACGACTCATGGGCTCTCAAAATTATATTGAAGAATGCAAACGTATTTAATTTAATGATGACCAACTAGTTTATGTTATGAACATTTTCAGTATTTAAATAAAATAAAATAAATATATCATCACGGCATATTACCCATTGCTGGGTGTGCCAATCTGCTTTGTACGCAGATATCGGTAATGATGATGACATATTTGTACCGTGAGGGCGTTTACCAGGCGACACCTCACGGGCACTCATTCCTGGCGTGGAGCGTGCAACACAGGGGTCAATTTTGTGCCATTTAAAATTAGAAATATTTGGCGTTGGTCGGGATCAAACCCGGTTCCCCAGGTTCGCGACCAGACACTCAGGCACGCGGCCACGACACCCCATTTTCAGTATTTCATTTATAAAAACTGATTTAAAAGCGTAAATTTATATTACCGTCTACACAGCTAAAAAAAACTTGACTGTCAGCCCTATTTTGTAAGGAAGTTGTTGTCTTAAACTGCATTCACAAATGAAAATTAGGTTTATGGTTTTTGTTTATGTTTAAGTAAGTCATTCATAAATGTAAGTTTAAATTACCTGAAAATTAGTTTTGATATGTACAGACATGTATGTAAATGCTTCAAAAACAAGATTAAAATCTCGGTAGAGCAGTACTCAACAAGACATCTGTACGCCGTGAAACTGTCGTTCGCTTGGCATTATTTCAGCAATTAAGTTATGACACTCTCCATGTTCTTCTCGCATTTGTTTAAAAAGCCGAATCCACCAAGTGGATACTAAATAAAGATGGGTGTATATCTATATCATTTCAGACTCTTTCTCATTGGTGAAGTTTGTGACGTCAAACTAAATTATAAACCTAAAGTTTGGACCTTGCAAGTTTAGCTTTATTATTTGGATTTAGAGACCCTAAATTCTGAAGTGTGAATGGAGTCATTACATAATATGCGGCCAAAGTCTTTAAATCTAAATTATAAACCATAAATCTAAACCTAATTTTCATTTGTGAATGGTGCATAAAACTTGAAAATGACAGGCTTTATATTTGTTTCTATTGGTTAAATATAAAGCCTGTCATTTTCAAGTTTTATTCTGTGTCTCAATTATTATTGGCTATTTTCTACACGAATAGCAATGATGTTAAGTTAAAACATAACAACTTTTTTACAAATTAATTGTATATATTTACATTTGTGTAGATTGTTTGTAAGGCAACGCTTCAAGAGCGTCCAAACAAGCAACATTGGGTCACTTTTTGGCAATTTGAAAATATTTAGTTTGATTCAAACCCAGTTCGTCCAAACATTACAAGTCACTAAACATACTCACCCATCTCCCCATGTAAGTAAGTTTTAAAATGATGTTAGTCTTGTCATAATTGTGAAATTTATCTGGTTACTTCTCGCATTACGTTATCTCGCATAATAGCAAGTAAATAACGCTTATCTGGCCCGTAATTCATGCACAAGAACTAATGGCGCGTTCTCCTCTGCGGCTACGCGCTCTTATTACATGCCAAGAACATCATTGGAATTGTAATAAAGAAGTGCCGGGACGGAGCAGAGGAGTAAGTCAATAAAAATATTTAAAACTTTCCCGGTCTATTTCACCAGAACAGACGCGATAAGAGAGAGGAGAACTTTTATAATAAGCTTACATCAATGTTGTACTTATTCAGAATTCTTAACTACTAAACAATGGATTCATATAGCAATAAACCACTTTGGAATTTCCGCAACTTTGGATGTATTGGAGGCAGGAGGATTGCACTTCTTACAACGAAAATTTATAAAGAAGATATTCACCCCAATTCTGTAAGCTGTTTTCTGCTATACCAAATAATCAATAATAATTGAAAATACTAAATAAAACATAAAAATGAAAAGCTTTACATTTCTTTCTCTTAGTTACAATATCACCTCCCGCTACCCTTGGTAAGAGAGGTATAGGGATCGTGCTAAAAATCGCCTATCGCAATTTTGATAAATGACCACGTTTTAAGGTCCCTAGAATCCAATTTTAACATTTTCACGATGATGTCTGTGTGTATGTGTGTGTGGATCATCCACTCTAACTCAAATACTATCATTCAGAAAATTTTGAAACCTTGTATTTCGAACTTTTCCTGTAATGGAAACAGCCCATTAGATTTTGGTGAAAATCGGATAACCAAAAATGGCACTATACTAGGAGCTCTAAATAGTTTTTCTTCGAAAAATACCTTTAAATGTTATATTTTTGAGATTAATGTTATTATAAAAATTAAAGATTATTAAATTATCTATAGATTTGCATTAATACTTTCTCTACGTATTTTATGGATAAATTTATAAAATTATCTATAATTTAAATCCTAGAGCCTACGTTTTAAACAAACAAAACGCAGTTATTCAAATGAATGTAACTGACAGATAAATGTCACTATCAAAAAACTAATCATTTCAAAATAATATTAGTAACGTTTTAAAAAGAAAAAAGTAAATAGAACAACAGAAAGGAATGCAATACATTTTCCAGCATAAGTAAGTATGTAGGTATGTATTTAGATTAATAAAAATTACCGATGCACAAAAATGTTTAAGCTAATCCTCATTTTTGGATTAGTGAATTCTATTCTATCCCGGTATTTAAAATTTAATCTTCATTTTATTATAGCTCAGGTGGCTTAATGATTAGAGAAACGCCTTATGTCATGAGTGCTCTCGGGGCTATGGGTTTGAATCCCACTAAGCCATGGATGTGTGTGAATGTGAACGCACTCTGTAATTGGGATTTAATTCTGTTGAGGGGTTTAAAAAAAGGTAGTTACTTGGATTAGATTACACTATATTTTAGGAAATAAACTGTAAAAATTAGAGTAAAATGCGCTAATCCAAAAATAAGGATTAACTTCATCCTTTTTGTGACTCGGGCTCTAAATTGCGGGAGGTATTGTATTGGCCATACCAGATTTTTTAATATTGATAATTGCTATGACTTAGCAACTATCTTACAGAATTGGGGTGAATCTGTAATTTACTACGAGGTTTTTTGTGTGTATCAATCTACGTTTATTCGCAGATTTACTAATGACAATACATATCTCAGTTATCGTAAAAAGAGAACCACAGGATATTGGAACCACAATCAGTGGCATAATGCACTGAGATAACCAACACCATAAAGTATTATATTAATAAAATTAATAGACTATTTTCGGATCAAGTAAATGTCATATCTCCGATATTAATTCGGTCCAACGCCAGCTTATATGTTACATAATCCATATTATAGTATAGTTTACGATCATTTCTTTCACTAATTCGGAACTTTAGGATAGCAATGAAGAAAACTACAAATTAAAAATTTATAACGAAAGAAAATAGTTATTTATACACACAAATAGTTAACTTCATAATATCATAATCATTTACGAGGGTATTTTTTAGCGATCTTTCTCCAGTTACATAGTTCTCTAAAATTATTCTTCCAATGCATTTTATCAAGTAAGAATAGTTTTCGACTGTATAAAAATTATAAAATTTATTTTAATGATATATTTTTCGTAAATTCTTATTTATAATGTTAACAAATATCTTCGGTAGCTATCAAATTCCGATATTAAGTATATCTCGATAAGCATTGTCTCGTATAACATTTTTCTTCTTTTCTTTCCGTAATGAAATCCGTGTCAGTAAAACAATCAGTGCGTCTAATGAGTGGGAGGAATAAAGCACGGTAAGTGGAAGACGAGAATAAAAAGTTGGAAAAGTTGAGGCGATAAGAAGAAATATGTGCGAAGAGAAGGCCCAGATTAGGGAGATTTATTACGTTGCAGTAAAACATTCGCGGCTCAAGCGCTGTATGCAAGGTGTCTTTAAAACTCGGAGATTAAAGCCAATCTCAGTGCAGCAGGAAGGAGAGATGAATTGCCCCACTAATGCCAAGGATTAACTAGTTGCACGGGAAGATTTCTTTCTGTTATAATACACCTAACATTGCATAATGATGCATTCTGTACAATGAAATATGTTTTAAATTCTAGCCTAATATCAATGACTGGCAAAAAATATTAGTACTTGCAGATTTGTAAAACTTAATATACATAGTCAAACTGCTTTACCCATGCAAAACACAATAAACTGAACACTTTATCTTTTTTGTCCACTGTTTACCTTTGCTTTTTTTGAATCCAGTCTAAGTTATGTGAGATGAAAAGATGAGACAAAACATCAAAGCCAGATCAACCAATGTTAATCAGATGTAAAATATGTAAAACATAGTTTAAGAAAAAGTAATACTAAAAGTGTCTTGAGTTTGTTACGCCGTTATCAAAGCTAGAGAAGGTTTTACTGAAAATCTAAAATTTAATGTCACTACATAATTTTACCTCCCGTCATACCGTGGGTAACGGAGGTAATGTAATCGTGCCAAAAATTCGATGGTCAGTTTTTAGTAAATAAGCACGAATTAGGGTCCCCACTACACGTTTTTACTATTTTTATGAGTGTGTGTGTGTGTGTGTGGATGTTGGATCCACGATCTCTCAAATACTATAAGACTTAAGACATTTTTAACTACGGATTCCTCAATCTCACAATAATGGGAAGAGTTGATTAAGTTTTGGTAACAATTGGACAACCGGAAGTAATAGTTACAAGAAAAAATCATTTAAATATTATTTATCGAAATTTTATGTAAATACTTATATTAAAGAACGTTAAATTCTTTATTCGATAAATATAAATTCATTATTATATCTTCTATAGATTTATAGATAAAGAAATGCATATAAAATAATTTGATGTAAAAAATCTCAGATCAAACTACTTCAAGACAAGAAATTCAAATTTTTGTAATTGACACATAAATGTCACTGTAAAAAATATTTGTATGTCACTGTCAAAAATATTTGTACATTATGAAGATTATGAACATAAAAAAAGTCAACAACGCAAAAGAATATACGTGAAAAAGAATATAAATTAAATTTGCGAAAAAATGATGAATATAAAGAAAAAGAAAAGGAAAGTAGAAAAAGAAAATTTCAGGATGTTGATTATAAATAAAATGTATGTATTGTACATAATTTATATTAAAATATCCCATAGATTTTGCAAATATATGTGAGAATTATTTTGTAGTGAGACATGAATAAATATATTTGTATTTAAAAATATTTTTCGTTTTATGCGTATAACCAGGTAAAATATCTGGCGAGAGATTATGTGCTGGCCACATCAGATTTTTTAGATATCATTTTTGACAATATCTTATTTCATATTGACATTTAATTAAATACGTATAAATTGACATACGTTTTTTTGTTCATAGCCTACTCCGAGTTAGGATTTTTTTTAACACACTGTACTTTATTAGAGCAAAAACATTTGACTTACGCTAAACGGCTAACCGATTAATTGATATAGCTGGTTACACATAACCATTTTAACCGTTAAACTGATTTTCTATTGTAAACCACAGTAACCGGTTAATCCGATACAATAATAGATTACTCGAGTATTTTTGACAGCACTAACGCTTGAAATATCCAATTAATTATATTATGTTTTAGCTGGTAGCAAATATCGTCTTGGTCTGATTCGCGAAAGAATTTTTCTTCTTGTGCCGTGATTTTGTTGGTTGTTAAATGTGTATTAATTATCGGCAGACAGGGAGTTTTTCTGGGTTGATTGATGCGTTGTAACAAACGTTGCTGCCTTGAGAATGAACGATGAGAAAACAATAACTGCAGATTCGGCCGTCGGCGAATAAGTGACACCGTTTTGTTGTTTTATTAAAAACTTTTTGTCCGCACAAGTTTTTAATAAAGGCCACTTTTTGCTGTTATTTTTTCGGGAAGATTGTTTGGAAGTGTACACACCCTATGACTAATAATGAAAACGCTGCGACAACCAACGAAAATTGCTTTTATTTTTGCTCTTTCGACGGGGATAAATAATTCTTTTCAGTTTAACCAACGATAATATCAACCTTGAGAGATAAATCATTTTATTAACCCGGTATTGCACATCATTACTTGAGAATTGCAAACTATTTTCATTATATTTAGACTTCAATAATTAATTAATTTTGAAGTAACTATTTGTGAGTATTTTTATCTGCCGTATCTCTTGATAATGGAGTGTGGGTAGGTGTTTGAGTCCGCTAATCAGAAAATTTTGAAAACTTGTATTTCTATACTGTCCTAAAATAGACGGACCTTGTTAAATTTTCAAGTAATCGTACCAGAATGGTACTTCATTTTATACTCAAAGCTGTTTTTCTTAAAAAATTATCTTTAGGTAAATAAATTTTTTTCACGATTTATGTTATTATGAAAATTGAAGATTATTGAATTTTCTTTAGATCTGCAAGTCCATTTTTATATAGGTTAGGGTATTCATTTTAATACCGAAGAAAGATTTTTGTATATATATATATATATATATATATATATATATATATATATATATATATATATATATATATATATATATCTATCGGTGTCTACTTTATTTTCCAAACATAGGAAACTCAATGTTAAAATTTTGATTTGGCGATATTTCTTTACCTATTAATTTTAGAAAAAAAGTGTAATGAAGAAAAATGTTCAAAATCAAAACATACATCGATGAGTACCAAGTTTATTGTTCATTTGTTTCTTATGTACTAGTTAGAATCAAAAGAAAATACTCGATTTAAGGCACGATGTAGTATCTGTAGGTGAGAGCACGAGATGCGTTGATATGGCTAAGTAACTGGGAAACAAAATGGCGCTAATGCAATCCGTTACCATTTAACAAGTATTTGACAGTTAGTGTGCCGGTTGTGGTTACAGGTTAATATGAGTTTCCGTTTAAATAGAAAAAGTTTTGCTACAGAATGCACAATAGGGTATGGATCAAATAAAGAGAAATATAGTCTTTTTAAGGTGCCAAAATGTGCTTAGAAGTAGGTACTAAGATTCAAACAAAATTCTGATTGAAAGATGTCAGTGTCAAATGCATTTAACATGTTTGTTTTATAATGTTACTGGAAATATAGAAACCTTCTGTATGAAATTTGTACAAAATACATTCATAGAACTGACAAAACATAAAAAGTAATGTACTGGAAATATAGAATATTATGAGTTATATATGAATAATTTAATAGTTTATATATTTTGTTTAAAAACTGGGTCGCAACAAAACCTGACATCTAGTGGCACACTGTATGAACTAGCCCAGTTAGTTACCCATTCTTCGTAATGCATTGGGATACGTCGTGCATTCACCTATAGATACTACACCGTGATTTAAGGCAATTATCAGAGTGCCACGAAAATAAAACAATAATTTATGTTTGATGGTTCTGACATAACTGACAGATTTGACATTTCATTTGATTTTATTATTATTATAAGGATTTGTGATTATTTTTTACTTCTAGATTGTCTTCCCTTTATTCTAATAATAAATAATCAAAAAAAATGTCAAATCTGTCAGATATGTCATAAAAAACAAACATAAATTATTGTCTTATTTTTCATGGCACTCTATTAATTGCCTTAATTCGTGTATTTTCTTTTGCTTCTAACTCTTACATAAGGAACAATTGAACAAACTTGGTACTTACCGATGCAATTTTTCATTCTAAATATTTTTCTTCATCACACTTATTTTCTAAAATTAGGTAATAGGTAAAGAGATATCGCCAAATTAAAATTTTAACATTGAATTTCCTATGTTTGGGAAATAAAGTAGACTCCCGGTATATATCGTTCACAGTTCTGAATAACTGTAGTTATAAAACAGCTTATAAACAATTTAAATTAATAATGTTAGAATTTTAAGTAAAAAATAATATTTTCGTCTCTACATTATTAGAAATCTGAATTTATAAAATTCCTGATGAATAAAACAGTTGTTATATAGGAATATTTGTAACTGAAAAGAAATAACCATCACCATAACAAAATAAATTTATAATACATTGGAGATTGGAGAAGAATACATGTACATATACTTGGAAAATTGAAATAATACTCATAGTTATATAAAGAAACGTAATACGTTATTTTCAAGCATTGATAAATATGTACTTATTTAAATAAATAAAAAAATAACCATTAGATGGCAGTGTTTTGGCCACATTAGACTTTATGATAATCGGGTCTATTTTGTAATCTCAGCAAATTCACAAGTGAGCGCTCAGATAAAAAGAGTACAGCATAAATTTCACACTATGGAGGTTAAAATGATTTTAAAATAATTGTGTAATGAAAATAAATGTTCCGTGGTGTGGAAACGTTTCAATTTTAAAGCCCGGTTTGTAGTTTCGTCGCGATTGCCTTCTACTTTTTATTCTATTCGTGTGTCCAGCATGGTCTTGGTGTTGGCACTAGCTGTGCTGTGCGTTTGTTAGAGACGCAACAGATTCCCTTCGTTTTATTACATGTTTTATTGCTTGAATTTGTTTATTTTTTGACGATAAAATGCGGAAAATAGAACTATTATGCTCGTACAATTTGATTTAGATCTGAACAGAACACAATATATTTACTGTTTCTTTCTTTTAATGGTTTCTTCATTACCATCTGTTGGAGTTATGAAAATAAATAGACTATAGAGGTTCCAAAATTTAGGTAATACGGTAAAGGTAACAACTAGGCGATATGTTATAATCTCTCGGAGTTAGGTGTTTACATTTATGGTTATAAGTGTCTAGTATAAGATCCCAACATGCGAATTTGTGAGAACAAAGCGTGTTCGTTGGCTACCTTACCGCAAACTGCCCGTATCGAGCATGTTACACGAAAGTTTGGTGAATGCGCCAAGGTTTTACAATGTGTAGTGCACTACACTATGTAATTATTTAACAAGACTAATTATAATACGAGTACATTAACAAGTGTTTTTACACACCCATTTATATAACATTCAGAACCGAGACCTGAAATTGGGTATTGGGTTTTCATAGTATTTAACTACTCGGATATTACAAACTGTTTTAAAAACAGATTAGTTCATGATTTTTTTTTTACAAAAAATCGTTCTTTGGTATATATAATACGAGGGCTGTCCTCTTTATGTTGAAATTAACTAGTAAGCCGTAATTTTTTTTAAATAAATTTTATTGTGACATTTTATTTTTGTAATTTTAGACTTAAAAAACATTAAAAATATGTTGTGACGTTTTGATGATACAAATTAAAAGTGAACGCATCTATAAAAAACATGAAATTTAACAATGAGCATTTTCTACAATTTGAAATGTAGGATAAGCCTCCAAGAATGTTCATAAGATACCATAAAACGTTGGTACAGTGCATTTCTTTTCGGCCATGAAACATCTGTTACTGACAGAAATATTGCGATTGTAAACAGCATAATAGACGAAGACCATCAGTATAGATTTAAAGATTTAGGATTGATTTTCTGTAGCACCAAATCAGAGCTAGGCTTATTACTTGCAAAATGTAATTGCATTACCATTACATTATTTTTAATAAAAAAGGCTCAGAATTACACATTACGTTTTTCAACTGTGATAAAAGTAATGTAATTACTATTACAATTTATTTACATTACGGTCCCGTGGCCGCGTGCCTGACTGTCCGGTCGCGAATCTGGGGAACTGGGTTCGATCCCGACCGACGCTAAATATTTTGAATGGCACAATATTGAGTCCTGTGGCGCACTCTCCACGCCAAGAATGAGTGCCCGTGAGGTGACGCCTGGTAAACGCCCGCACGGTCCAAATATGACATCATTACAGAAATCTGTGTACAAAGCACATTGGCACACCCAGCAATGGGTAATGCCGTGAGGATATATTTATTTAAGTGGAATTTGATTTCATTGTTTAAGACTTTTATGTAATTAAAGTATTAAAACAGAAAAATACCACACTTTTAAAAACTAGCAGCTAGTTACTTTAAATAATGATAGTAATGGGTAAGTCTATAAGATTAAAACACAATGGTGCTGATGCTATTTGCCATAAGAGAAAAAATAAAGTAAAATATTACCTTTGAATGAGTAGTAAAATTTCTTATAAATTTCATAGTACCTGATATAATTATAACTTGTGGTAAACGCAATAAGCTAGAAGTTAGAAGTAAAATCATCAAAGGAGAAGATTTATTCTAAAAGTAATATTCAAAAACTTACGTTGTATCCGTAATAGATGTTTGGTAATTGTGAACATGTAGATATAAAGAATAGTAAAAACAACACAACAGTAGGAAAACAAAACAAAACATGAAGGGATGACGGAGACTTTAATGGATAGTACCTAGCACATATTATATTTCTACTACTGAGTTTTTGTTTGTACAAATCGTTTTAAATCGGTCGAACAAGTTATTTCTTATCCAGGAAATGCGCATGCGCATTTTTAGTAATTGTAATGTACCTACTCGTACAATGTACTATGAAAAATAATGCAATACATTACAAATTACTAAGATATAAATGCAATAAAAATAGCATTATAAAATTACTTATTAGAATTAAATGTAATGAAATTACATAATGTCATTACATGTAATGCATTACAGCCCACCTCTGCACCAAATAACGGTGTCTTCTATGAAATGGCAACCAAATTATTTTTGACTAACCTTCAGCATCATCCCTCTCAAGTTTTATTAATATTGATTTAGTATAGTGCTCGTATTTGTGTAGTTTGTTGTCCTCTTTAGATCTGCTTTGTTATGGATGCATCCGTTGAACGGCGGTACGCAATCAAATTTATTGTTCGTTTGTGCAAAGAACCAACCTAATCGTTTGCTTTGGTCTAAAAAGTGTTTGGGCATACTACATTAACTCGTTGCAACGTTTTTGGCTAGTAGAAGCGCTTTTGCGATGGGCGAGATGAAAACAAAGATGACCCAAAGCCAAAATTTTCATTCAAGAGTGACAGCCCCGCACCAAGCAGAACGCCGAAAACATCGAAACAGTTCGACAACTGTTGGTTTTCAATCGACGTGTTACGATTAAGATGGTTGCAGAGTAGTTGAATGTTGTCAGAGAAAGAGCTGGATTGAATATCATCGAAGCTTTAAAGAAAACCAAAAGTAGTGCGTCAATTTCTGTCCTCCAAAAATGTCACTGTGTCGCATCATCCTCCTTATGCTTTTGATTTGGCCCCAGCTGACTATTCTACTTTCCCAAAATAAAATTTAAGCTGAAAGGGAACATCGTGACGAAGGTATTGAATGGCATCTCAGTTTTAGTTCTCTAGAACGCCGTGAATGAATTGCAGGACCGCTCCAAGCGCTGTGTGGATTAAGAAGGAATGTATATTAAAGAATAAATTGTAATTTTAATGATAAAACGGCTTTTGTTTTATTTATAAGCAAAGACCTAAACCTTTGTAGTCACACTATGTATTCATTCGATTGAAGCAACCCTGGACATTGGTGTGAAAGCGATTAACATTTGGGTGTACAAATCACTGTTTATTTTACATTCTGGGTGTGCCAATCTGCTTTTATTCGCAGATTTTTCTAATAATGATATGTATGTACGGTCGACGGCGCTTGTCAGATATCACCTCGTGATCGAAACCCGCTTAAATTGAAGTATTTTGTTCATTTTCAAAGAAAGATTCGAGCAAGCTGTGGAAAAAATACAGGCAAAGTCCGTTACTCGTACAGTAACTAATTTTCCATATAGCAAAAAGAGAATTGAAGTGAAAAATGTCAGACTCCAACATATGTCCGTCATGAGTCGATGTTTGTTTTCGAGTAGACTGCTATTTTGCTCTTTAAAAATACACAAGTGATTTACGGCAGAGTTTAAAATGTACGTAGTCTAATTAAGTAACGTGTTTATTCGCAAACACGAAGTGGGTAGGTCCTGTGATAAAAAACAGAAAAAGCGATGGGATTGTTTGTTTGTTGCAGCGGATTTATAACAATATCAATAATTCCCAGTTTTATCGCGTGGGCATTACGCATGCGCATGTATTACATCGAACACGATGATCACTTAATCCCGTATGAATATTTGATCGCGCTAAGCGTTTTCTAATTATGAATTCAACATGGAATACGACGATATTGCAATCCTACTCAAATAAATTTCTTCCAGCCACTTTACTTGCTCTAATTAAACAACGTTTTTTTACTTGCTGTGCGCCACTATAATTCCTGCAGGATAATGTAATATTCAAAAGAAAATCCACTAGCTTTCTTCACGTAGAATACTTTCCACACAACCATTCTCTTGTGCAACAACTGATGAATTATACATACAAAGCACTGTTTAAAAATATATCAGTAACATCTTCTAGTACTGTAGCCAATTATTTCGAATTTCCTTCCTTACAAAGCTCATGAGGTGCATTCTGTATATCAAATTTGTATAGGGTGGCCCATAAGTAGTTTTGCCATTTAAGAATTGAATATTTTTACCTTTCGTCACCTTTAGGTAAGGTAGGTATTGCCTTGTCAAAAAATTCGGAGATGAGTTTTTAATGAATAAGCACGTTTTAAGGTCCCTAGAATACGATTTTACTATTTTTACAATGATGTCTGTATGTGTGTGTGTGTATGTGTGTGTGTGTGTGTGTGTGTAACAAAACTTTTGTCTACGATAACTCTAATACTACAATTCCAAAAATTATAATTTTTTCGTATTTCTCTTTGCTGCATCCATATGAAGAGCTGATTAGATTTTGGTTATAATTGGTCAACCGGAAGTACCCTCATTTGAAAATTTTAACAGTTTTTCTTGAAAAAACGATGTTAAATATCATTTTTTCACCTTTAATGTTATTATAAATATTAAAGAACATCGTATTCTCTATACGATTTGACGGCATTTTTACTTCGTATTAAATAGAATCAAACTTGACAAGTTACATTTCGATTTTTCTGTCAGTATCGACTGCTTTTACTGGATAAAAATTATAACGAACCGTTAAAAATTTTACGAGTGTTTATGTGTATGGGCAATAGAGTTATAAAATTATAAAGAAATTAAATTTCATAAATTAGCTAGCTATGCTAGAAACAGTTACTATATTAAGAAAATTCTGATTGAAAGATGTCAGTGTCAATTGACATATTCGTACAACATTTACGTTATAATTTTACGCGAAACCTCGAAATATAGGATATTTTTGCTCGAAACTTTCTGTATGGAATTTTTGTAAAATACATACAACTGTCGAACGGTAATGTACATACAAGAAATTTAGAATCTTTTACAAGGAACTTTCTGTATGGATTTTATAGAAAATACATAGGTATTTACGAAAATTCTACCGGTAGATACCGCATCTACCGACTGTGTTCGAAAACATAAGTGGTAAAAAGTTACTGTGTTCGAAAATTGTACAATATCTACCAGATCCATCTACCGGATTCATGAAGAATCTAATCTCAAAAAAAAGGTAGTGATCCAAAGCGAAGCGCGCGCGTTAAAAGTTTGTTAACTATATCAAATTTTTAACCTGTTTTAATTTTTTTTATAGGTTATCTATCTATCCTGTTCACCACTTGCGTTCTTAAAATATCGATTCCGGTAGCTATAACCTGCTGTTTACCGGTAACAGTTCACCGGTAGAATTTTCGTATAACTGACGGAAGGTAATGTGCTGGCCACATCAGTTTTTGTTTGTTTGTTATTTATTTTTGTTTATTTGTTTTGTAGTACAAAAAATGCATTATTTAAAATTATATATGAAAAATAATGTCTTATAAATCACCTTCTTTTTTGTTTCGCAACCAAGCGCTATTTCTGTAGAATTTTCCAGGACGACTCTTAATATGTCTAACTACATTGCTTGAATTTCTATCCGAATGTTATCTTAAAACTGAAAGAGAGTCCTGGATTCATGGACGTACACCTTATCTTTCAGATAGCGCCAAAGAAAAAGTCAGGTGCTGATAAATCAGGTAAACATAGAAACTAATAATAAAAATCTGAATTTCTTCTAATTATTTTCTCTTCGAAAATATGCCTTAGCAGGCGCTGGACGTATGAGAAGTTGCCGCAATTTTCTATCAGTATGTCTCAAGCATGTCCTCCACTGTATGATGCATTAAATTTTCCATCAATGCATATTGATATCGGCCCCCGGTCATTGTAGCCAGAGGTGGGCAGTAATGTGTTACATGTAATGGCATTATGTAATTTGTTTATATTTTCTTCTAATAAGTAATTTTATAATGCTATTTTCATTACATTCATATCCTAGTAATTTGTAATGTATTGCATTACTTTTTTACAGTAATTTGTAATTGTACATTACAATTACCAAAAATGCGCATGCGCATATCTAGATAAGAAATAACTTGTTCGACTTTTACGATTGTAAACGATTTTGTACGTACAAGAACTCAGTAGAAGTACATGATTTGCTAGGTGCGGTTCATTAAAGTCACCGTCGTCCCTCCACGTTTTTATTTTGTTTTCCTAATGTTGTGTTTACCATTCTAAATATCTAGTTAAATGTTAGAATTATTTTATGGATACAACTTTATGGTTTTGAATAATATTACTCTTTAAATAAATCGAATAATATTCTTTGATTATTTTACTTCTAACTTCTAGCATAATATTGAGTTTACCACGAGTTAAAATTATATCGAGTATCAGATATAAGAGTCACAACTTTTACAACTCATTTAAAGGTGTAGTATGACTAGAGAATGAAAGTTGACGTTTAGATTATTTAAAGATGTGGTTTCTTTTGAAAACATTTCCCCATATTTAATTTGAAAGGAAACTGACCCTTATGTATTCCGTTACAGAAGATTAGGATTTTACTGAATACCAGGAGGCATTTAAAATGACCTTAGCAACAGGATTCAGGGATGTATTTAAAAAAATTAATACCGCAAATTCTAGTTCGTTCGTCTCAGGTGTAAGTAACCCTTGAGTCGGAATTACTGTTAGAAGAAATTAAAAATAATCCTATTTTATAGAATTGCCAAACTAAATAGTTTAAAGATCAAAATATTTTGTTATAATCAACATAAATGTTTAAAATATTTTAAACGCACCCCGGTTTTGATATTCAGTTACCCTAGTCGGCCATCTATTTTCAGCCAAACATAGTAATGTATTTCTGTGCTTTCCTAGTCCAGTATTTATATGGGTTCATGAAAAATTTCATATCTGAATATTTCGTACAATTCTATTCTTCTCTGGGGTTTCAAAAGAAACCGCATCTATAAAATAATTTAAGCGTCAATTTTCATTCACATTACTATCATCATAATCACTGAAGCAATTAGCTGCTAGTTTTTAAAACAGGGGTATTTTTTAAAATTTTATTACTTTAAATACACACATAAACAATAAAATCTAATTTCACTCATATGTAATGTGTAATGGCATTACAAACAAATTGTAATGATAATTACATTACTATTATCACAATTTAAAAAATCTGACGTGGCCAGCATATAACCTTTCGCCAGATATTTTACCTGGTTGTACGCATAAAACGAAAAATATTTTTAAATACAAATACATATATTCATGTCTCACTACAAAATAATTCTCACATATATTTGCAAAATCTATGGGATATTTTAATATAAATTATGTACAATACATACATTTTCTTTATATTCAACATCCTGAAATTTTCTTTTTCTACTTTCCTTTTCTTTTTCTTTATATTCGTCATTTTTTCGCAAATTTTTTCTTTATCTCTAATTTATAGAAGAATGAATTTATATTTATCGAATAAAGAATTTAACGTTCTTTAATATAAGTATTTACATAAATTTTCGATAAATAATATGTAGATGTTTTTTTTCTTGTAACTACTACTTCCGGTTGTCCAATTGTTACCAAAACTTAATCAACTCTTCCCATTATTGTTAGATTGAGGAATCCGTAGTTAAAAATGTCTTAAGTCTTATAGTATTTGAGAAATCGTGGATCCAACATCCACACACACATACGGACATCATCGTAAAAATGTTATAATCGGATTCTAGGGACCTTAAAACGTGCTTATTCACTAAAATCCGGATATCCGATTTTTAGCATGAATCCAATACCTCTCTTAGCGACAGGTAAAAAGTAATGTCTAATGTGTAATTCTGAGTATTTTTCTTAAAAATATTGTATTGGAAATGCAATTACAATTTGCAAGTAATGTGCCCAGCTCTGATTGTAACTGTGTTGCCATTTTCACCCTCAAAATAGTAAGGTCCGATTACCCTTTCAGTTGATATACTGAACCAAACAATGATTCTTGCTGTGACTTTTAGGGAGAGCAATACTGCTAGTTCTTAGATCCATTCAAGAGAAAATAATCATCTCCCATTATCAGATTGTGGACAAAATTAGAGAAATGGAGTGCTGATTTTGTTTTATTAATAATTTTCATGGAAAATATTTTGAAAATTGAAAAGAAAAACAAAAGAAAATGACGACAAGAAAGTTATTAAATTTTTAAATAATAAAGCGATTTATGGGCCGCCTAACGTTGGGCCTTAGTCGTTTAGTCGACCACGCTATTAAAAATAATGATGGAGACTAAGGTTCTAGAAATTGAACATATTGTTAGTATTATAATTGTATTAAGTATTCTTTTGTTTTATAACATGGCATTGGTTTAATGTTTAATGGATGTTGTTCTTTCATATAAAACATAGTATTTTTTCCGATTACACATCAATCTTATTTTAGCCAAAAATGATATTGAAGGTACTAATTCTTGTACATATAAAGGCACAAAAGAGTACAGAAACGTCGGTTGTATACAAAAATAAAATCTGTATGCCTGAAATTTCCAATTGCTAACTCTTAATTATAATTAATGTTTAATAACTATTTACTCTTAATGTATATCATCGGTCGCTTTTTTGTTCATTAATTATTTCGTTGACTAAATCATTCCAATCTAGTCCTTACTCAAATATACTTTTTGAAAACAACGTTCGTCAAATATTGGTAAACTATAATGATATTTGTGATTCCTATATTTGAAATTGGCTGGTAGCAGTTTATTCAACTTGTAATATTTGATAATACCACTGGTGGAAAATAGAACGGAAGCGGTGAGGCAAAATCCGTGGGCTCGATAGAGCAGGAAACATACACAATTGATCCGGGGTAAGCGAGGGTTGTACGTTGATCTTCAACCCCTAATCCCGCACGGCTTCCTGTGATTGGAACCTATAAAAATTGGACTACCCTACATACAGGGGTGGAATTCGAGTATAACTGACCTTTCTAAATACTTTTTATGGAGGGCTTTTATGGTAGGATAAGGCAGGGTTCTTTGAAAGATTGTGAATATTGAAATATTGATGGTATTTGTGAATGCAAAATGTTTGAATAATTGGTAGTTATATCGGGTGTCTACTTTTATTAAAACATGTAAAATAAAATTTATAATTTCCAACATATTAGTTATTGTGAAATCGTATATTATAATTGTGAAATCGTACTGCAAATGTGTATTGATGTTACTACTGACTATGACAGATCTATATAATAATCAAATTTGTGTTCTTTTCTCTGAATTATTTTGCAAATTGCGGGTTTTATTTTTTGTTTTTTTTTTCTTAATATAAAATTAAATTGTGATTGCTTTAACCTTATAATATTTTTATTTATTATTACACGCTTTTTGAACATTCTATGTATACAGGGTGTCTTACAACTCGCGCCCCAGACGAAACTGACACTTGCCGACGACAATAGGTTGCCAACAAATAATTTGCGGCTGCTTGCATAACGGAGTTACAAGACTTTTTAATCCACCAATTCCGGAAGGATATCTTGAGGTGTGATGATATTATTACAAAATAAAACTGGTTGCTAGGTTTTAAAAATACTACTAGTGAGTTACAAAATTTGTTTGACTTACTGTAATTTTGACACTTTAGAGTTGACTTTTTACTGTCAACAAATTTAGGTTAGCGAAGGTGTCATCCGAGACAATCATTTATATCGTACAGTGCAACGTGTTGTAGCAGTTGTGTAAAATGTGTTAAACGAAAATATTTTTGTCATTTGATTTGGCATAACTTGATTGGTCTCATGCGTCTTTGCGATGGCTCTCGATATCACTTTATGATCGCACAAGATTTCTATCCGGAAAACGTTCCGAATAGACTCGTGCTGCCTCTCTGGCGTTACGTCCACATTCTCCGAAAATTATAATCATTTCTAAGTAATCAGCGGCTGAATACATGGTAAGAATTTGCCTTTTTTATTCACCTTGTCAAATTTAATTTGATACTGACATTTTTCGAAAACTACAGTCGCCCACACATTTTAAAGAAGATTTGTATAAAACCCTAGTAACGTAAAATTACGGCAAACACAGGTTAAAGGTGTAGGTCTCTGATTGGTCAATTTTAAGACGTATTTTCTCGAATATCTTTTAAGCTAGATTTTTTTTTCTTCGAAATTACACATCCGAGTGCTGTCTCGTGTTTCCTCATTCGCGGTGATTTAATAGCGATGAGACAATTTTCTTTCATAGTTTTCATATCTTTGCATTTTGTATTTGATTCGAAATTGGGAAAGACGCACACCACAACCATACCTTACCCCCTTAGGATGGATATGAAATTATATCCGGTCAGGAATTGCCTACATATCCATTCTGCAGATTGTGAAGAAAGGATAGATTTTTCAAGTGGGAATAGAAAAAAATAGTTAATTATAATATTTTTTCGTTAATCGTATTTTACTAAATTGGAGAAGCTTTAATTTTATTCCATGACAATGTTATTAGTAAGGTTATTAGGTTTGTAGAGTTTAATACTCTAAAATCGTTTAATAATAAAAAAATAATTCAGTAATAGGGGTATTTAGAACGTTGTTCTATTCATTAATGAATTCCACTCATAAACGATCTACGGAAATTTTATCCATGGATACTCGCATTTTTATTGGTTTCTTTGGATATATCTTTACCTTTTTAGATAACTCCTCATTACACTTTAAATTAAAATTTTATTTTTGTAAATAAAGTACTTAATACTTTGCAGGAATAGTGGAAACCTGTTTATTCAAAACTGGAATTAGAAATGACTGACGAAAACACTAAGAAACGTAAATACAAATGGATGCAGGAAAAACAACAATGGATTTAATTAAATTGCTTTTGGGGACTGTTTTTCCTGAGTTTCCTTCCCATTATGTTTCCATCCTACTTTCTCTTTTAAAATTCGCTCAGTCTGTTTTGCTTTTCAAAATAATTTAATGGTTAAAAAAATAAGAATTTATTGGCTTGTGCTAATATTTGTCTTATACAGGCTGGTGACCGGCACTCCCAAAAGTAAGACTTTAACATGTCGAATCATACTTTTTAATTTCTTGTTTTCATAATTATTATAGGTAAATAAAGCTTCAAAGAAAAGTTTTATATACTCAATTTCTGCAACTTAATCAATAAGTAAAACTAATATTACATATTTTGAAACTGCAGGACTAAGATATGAAAATTGAAACAAATAAATTAACAAACATTTAACGGTTTATCTGTCAGGTTAGGTTAGTTTATTTTTAATACGTATTATTTGTAGTATCTTTTTATTTACTTTTTTTACCTAAAATCTTAAATAAATTAGGGAAGCTGGGATTACAAAAATATTATTTGTTCTTCAAGCGTATTATAATATGCCTATTATGGTACTGCACACACGCTATAGTAGATATTCATTGTCTTACTAGTACAAAAATGTTAGCTTCTTATAGTTCACCGCTGGCGGCGGCAGTCGCCACAGCAACACAGATCATATTGAAAATTGTTATTTGACAATTGTCTGTGTTTTGTTTTGTAGTGTACACAGCCAGCTTTGTCTGCAATTGCAAATTCTACAAATAAAAAAATTCCAAAAAAATGTCAAAAAATTATTTGAAATACTTGAAGAAAAAAAATAGTATATTTCATTCGGAGTAGAACGCCATTTTTGTGTTTTACCCAGCTTGCCAGGCCTCGGCTAGTGCCTCGGCCGCAATAGCTGGGTTCAACACAAAAAGACCGCTATCTACTCCTAATAAAATAACGTACTATTAAAGTCCTATTTTCGGCCTGTTTGTCAACCAATAAAGACACAATTTTCCGAATTTTTGATCCTCAGACTTGACCCCAAGTCCGGATAAACGAGTTAAATTTAATTTACCGGTTTCAGGATATTAATCCATTGTTTACATGTACAGAAGTAGGCTGGTAACTAAGTAATAACTGTATCTGTACGGTAATATTATTACCATACTGACTTGTCAACAACAGTCTACAAAATGAATATCAAATAAAATGAAAATAATATTCTTCAGTAATACATACAGATAACGTTAGTATATATCGTTCTAAATACGGTTTACTTTATTCTAAAATAATAAACATGAGGAACAAAGAACATCATTTGAATATTTGTCAAAAAAAATATTCTGTCAACCATAGCATTCAGAAATTAGCAATTAACGAGAGAATTTCAAAAAATAATATTTATTGATATTGCCTTCATTTTCTAAAACCGCTAAACTATTGAACAAACCACGTATGTTATGAATCATAACAAGCCTTAGATGTCTTAAAATCCTTGCTCTACGAGCTCGGATTTCAAACCGACAACTGCCGCAGTTATGATATACATACCATTCCTAGGTATGTTAATAGCTATAATAGAATAGAACAAACCTCTGCCATCATAAATAGAAATCATGAAATGTATTTCGTCTTGAATATACTCCTTTCTAGAAATGTCCTTTCATTTTTTACGGTATGAGCGAAAATCAATATCCCGTTGTGACATCTTCATTTGATGCATAATTTAGGTTTATTAATGCTCTTTTTACTAATCATTCAAATGGTTAATGAATTCGTTCTAATGATAATAAATCGTGAAACTATGATAAATGATCTTTGTAATTGCCGGACATTTAGTATTCAATTCCAGTTTTATTATGTATGCGTAATAGTTGGAATAAAACTGTGCTTCATTTTAAAATCACCAAATCCGTATTAATAGCGGTTAGCAGTAAAAACACTCTATCACACAATACAGAGTTATTACTTTGTCAAATAATAAATCATTAATAACAAACAATAGAGGAACTATTTGATTTTGAAAACATTGTTTAAATCGTTTGTCAAATTCGCTAGTGACCGTCACACTATTAATATTTAAATTTTATTTTCCATGAAATCAATGAATAAATAAATAAATATATCATCACGGCATATATGCAGATATCGGTAGTGATGATGACATATTCGTACCCTGCGGGTGTTTACTAGGCGTCACCACAATGGCACTCTATACGTATAAAAAGCATCGAAAATGAGATACGTGTACTTTTGAATTTAAATGCTTCAAATTGTCATAGGGAATAAGGACTCTCGGACTATAATTGTAATAAAATTTCAACTAAAACTGATGTGCTACTAATGAAGAAATGAATAAAAATGCTTTGTTACAGAATGCAGAATAATAATTATTTTGCTAAATAATTACTGAGTTTACATGCAGTTTTGAAACCGTTTTTAAAAAAGTTTTGAAAACGCCATGTATAGTGTCAAAACGGTTTTGAATTATCTCAAACCAAAACTAAAAATTACTACATTTACATGCAGTTTTGAAAATGGTTTCAGTTTTCTGTGAAAATTACGCAAAACTGTTTACATGCAGTTTTCAAAACAACTTTAAAAATTGATTTGAAATCAATTTTGGGCGCATGCGCATTTAGCTGATATAAGTGACAGGTCCTCTTCACTCCAAATACTTCGTTTAGCCATTATCCCAATTATTTTTTATACTTCGTACCACTACACACTAAAACTACACAACTGTCAGTTTATTTGTGGGCGAGTAACACAAAGCGACAGAAACGTTATGCTCTGTACGCATGCGCAGTATCGAAACTTAATTTTAAGTGTTTACATGAGTAGTTTTGAAACTAGTTTTCAAGTCAAACCCATGAATTTTAGTTTTGGTTTGAGATAATTCAAAACCGTTTTGACACTGTATACATGGCGTTTTAAAAACTAAAAACGGTTTGAAAACGGTTTCAAAACTGCATGTAAACTTAGTAATTCATGGGTTGGACTTGAAAACTAGTTTCAAAACTACTCATGTAAACACTTAAAATTCAGTTTCGATACTGCGCATGCGTACAGAGTATAATGTTTCTGTCGCTTTGTGTTACTAACCTTCAAATATACTGACAGTTGTGTAGTTTTAGTGCGTAGTGGTACGAAGTATAAAAAATAATTGGAATAATAGCAAAACGAAGTATTTGGAGTGAAGAGGATCTGTCACTTACATCAGCTAAAAGCGCATGCGCCGAAACTGATTCCAAATCAATTTTTAAACTTGTTTTGAAAACTGCATGTAAACAGTTTTGCATAATTTTGACTGAAAACTGAAACCATTTTCAAAATTGCATGTAAACGTAGTAAATAAATCATTATTAACAAACAATAGAGGAAGTATTTTATTTTGTAAATATTGTTTAAATGGCTTGTAAAATTGGCTAGAGATCCTGACACTATTATTCGCCCTTTTTGTATTTATATTTTCCAGGATAATTCATTTCCTGGCATTATATATAATATGTCAGGACTGCGGTATTTCAATCAAGATTTAAAATGAAAAATGTGGGACGCGTAAAAACCGCAACATTATTCATTTTCATCCGGACGAAGCCCTTTGCTACCATAATAATAAACTGTATTTATTGGAAGCATACAAAAAATCCAATAAGCTCGAAAATATTTGATGTTGCCGAGTATTTATGAATACGTCAAAATATACGAGGATGAAAAAGAATATCTTTTATTACTCTGGTGATTCCCCTAAAAGCCTGAGTTCACGCAACGAAAAAGAAGTGTCAAATTACTTCATCTTCTCGACGTATATTGCCAGCTACCAGCCAGTGCGTTATCATAACGCGTAAATATGTGATCATGGCTCGAGATACACGAGGAAAACAAATTTATATACAGGATCAAACAATTACGAGTATATGTTCACGATACATGAAACCAGGAATACTTTTAGCCTTTGACAACTGAGGTACAAAGCAACAACAAGTATCATTGCATTCTGATGCATGCTATTAGTTGGTAAAGTGAGTATAGCATTTTAAATTTTGTTTTTAGCTATTAAACGTATCATTATTGATCCATTTTTGTTTTGAAAAATTGTTTTTCAATACCTAGTGATCAAACTAAGATTTATAATACGTAGTATTAACATTAAACCTTAATATTTTTCCTAAATAATAATTAATACGAGAAAAGGAAAACTTTCGTAATGAAAAGCTGAAGCAATCTTAAAATATTAAAATTTATTATATTTTTAAGACTAAAATTGTTTTAACTATGTATAATAATTAACAGTGGTCAGACACGTAGTATATTAGACATTTCATATTGTTATAGGTACTGAGTTATATTTTAACTAACCCTTTTGCTAGGCTAACTGTGTCATCACGTGTGAAACGAAAATATTGAGAAAAATTTCATAAATAATGATTATATGTATGTAGGTACGTGCTAAAAGTGAAAAAAATATACCTGGTGGCTTTAAAAAAATGAATCCTGTTTGAAACTCCATAACTTCCCGGTACATTGAGATATTGATTTGAAATTTTTATCTCTTGCAGACAAAAGGTTGAAAAGTATTCCAACCAAATTTTAAACATTTATATAGAAAACAAGTGAATAACGTTGATAATTTTGTAATCAGCTTAAAGTGAAGTAGACTATTTATTAAAACAAATGTAACAGTAACATTTCGAGTTAGTTGTAACTTGTAACATTGTAAGATGGCCATCTTCCCTGGAAATTATTCCGCAAATTTTTTGTCATGCCATTTTTTTTATAAAAAGTTGTAATGATCTCTAAGTCAGATATACTTAACTTAGGTACCATTATTAAAAGAAATTTCAAAATAATTGGACAAAACTTATGAAAAAGTAACAACTGGAAATGTCACTGGCAATAACATTTGTTGCAATTTTCAATAATAGCTTATTTAATAACTGATTATAAAATTATCAACGTGTATTGGTATATTTGATTTACTTTAAGCTACTACGTATAGCAAAAAAATTATGGTTACTGAATTTCTTTGTCAATATTTGTCTAATTTTAGTTGTTTGTTTTCCGTGCAATAAATAAATAAATAAAATAAATATATCATCACGGCTTATTACCCATTGCTGGGTGTGCCAATCTGCTTGTGCACAGATATCAGTAATGATGACAGATTTGTACCGTGTGGGCGTTTACCAGGTGTCACCACACGGGCACTCATTGCTTGCGTGGAGAGTGCACCACAGGGGGCAATTTTGTGCCATTTAAAATTCGAAATATTTGGCGTCGGTCGGGATCGAACCCGGTTCCTCAGAAAGAAATCTTTATCTGTTCTCATCGTCAAAGTATTATTTTAATAACGATATTTCAGTAGATAAAGTTATATTTCACAAGTACGTCTTAAAAAAATTATAAACATGTAATTAATTGAAAATCATTAGTTAACAAACATTAAAAATGATATAACTTTTCAAATCACTTTTACAATTTATAAGTATTTACCAACTGTATTTATTGAATGGACACCTTCTTTATGAATATTTCATTCGAATAAATGCACATTATAAAATATGAAGCTGTATTTTACATTTTCTATGTAATTATTTTTGCTATAGTCGGGCATTGCCTACTGATGAGGACATTATGAAAATGCCGCTGAAATGTGATTTATTTATTATATTCAGCACACACGCAAAAATAATTGCTGGGCGTAGAAAGGGTATAATCATTACTACTAGTGTAATTAGTCCTGTAATCAGCTGCACGTATGCACTCTATGTATTTAACCCCAGCATTTAAAATTTAATGTGTTACATTATAAGCTATGTAGGAAAATTTCCTTAAACACTCATAAATTAATTTAGTTATCTTTTAACATATTAGCTTATCGCGCCAATGAAATTACCTTCCTTAGAAGATTCCTTTCGTATAGAAATTTAATTGCAGTGACAACTAAAGAGAAACGTACTATTAACATAAAAAATACGAGAATGAGGAACTGAAAAAGGTGTAAAAATTGTTAATAGATGGTAATGAGATTCAACATGGATGTAAAAATAGCAGGATAGGTATAACATCGAAAATATTTCTCATGTTGAAACATATTTATATTATATAATACGGATGCATTACATAGGTAAATTGAAACACTGCACAATAACATATGTCCCATGTCATTAAAGTTTTGTATTACTTATTAATTAAATGTTTCATAAACTACAAAATTATGAACTTAAATTAAATAAAGAGGGCTGCAACTGTTTGTGAACACCTAACATTGGGCGATATGAATAAAATTGAGTACACACTTTTTACTCCAAAAATGCAAGTAGATACTTCGTTTCGTAAGAATAAAAATATAGAAGTAGATACTCCTTCTAGTATCTACTCCCTATATATACAAAACAGTTAAGTATCAACTCAAGTTTGGTATGAATAAAAAATAGTACCTACTACTAGGATGAAGTATATACTTGGAAAAATTGGAGTTTGCTAGCGACCAGACTCAGGCTGTCCGCAGAGGCCTGCAATTAAACTAAATGACGGAATTTATGATGACGTTAGGTGCACGAAAACGTACTCCTAGGAGGAGTACTATCTCTCACGATTTAAATAAATAAATAAATACATCATCACGGCATATTACCCTTTGCTGGGTGTGCCACGATTTCAAGGCGTTATATCGATTTTCCGAAGAAAACGTTGAGTTTATCAAACATTCATTTTTGGGCGAATAAAAGGGAGCAAGAAGAGGTGGTGCCCTATCTAATATGGACAAAATGAAAATTGTCCAATTTTCCTCGTATAATTTTTTGTTTCCAGACTTTTTTTAAAAAGGCATTATTATTGCAAACCATTATGTCACCATTTTCCGCACTTTTCTCATCCTCATCACTATTACGGTCACTAATCATTTTAATTAAATTAAGGATGCCAAATAGTCTGTCAAATTTGTTTCAAATATTTTGACGTGTAGGCAGTTGCCGAGAAAGTCAACGCTAGCGGTAGTTCTGTAATGCTGTACATAGGAGCATCTTCTTCATTTATATAAGAGCATCTACTCGTTGAGTCTACATCACGTTTATTCATATAAATTGGAGTAAAACCTCACACTTCATGCTCATACTTTTAAGTACATACTCAGAGCACATACTCATTTTTATTCATATTACCCATTGTGTTTTGGGCGACCTTGATTTCTTGGATATTCCTGAATTCCTGTATATTCTTCTTTGAAGTTCGTCATCATTTTGGTCTTTCTATCCTCAATCGTAAACTATTCGAGATAAAAGAAGCAAAAACTTCTATGGGACGAGCCTGGGGAATGTTAGGGGATTATCGTTTCCCAATGCTAGGTGTCCAGAAAAGTTTGCGACTTGTGGAAGAAAACGCCCATCTTTATTTAATTTAAGTTCATAATTTTGTTGCTTATTAATTATTAAATATTACAAAATATTAAATAAATACATACAATTTGTGCCAAAACTTATGGGACATCTTTATTGTCATTATTCGTATCGAAACCATACAATAATAATACAATAACAATAAACACAAAATATAATACGTAAGTCATATAAAAAATGGTCCTCGCAATTAGGTTTTAAGTCACTAGACCTAATTCACAAAAACGGCATGGCCACATCTTCTCCGGAAATTCCTCCTTTACACCTGTGGAAGTCCATCCGCAAAGCTATGATAAAAAAGTGATACAATTAAATTTTATTTTTCCAGAAAATAGCAAATTCAGTGTTGCTTTTTCTTTTCTCGTGCATTCTTCTTCTAAGCTGACGGAATTGAGCAGATAGAATATTTTTAGATTTTAACTACACTGTAAAATCGCATACACCTTAAAAATCAACCGGGTTTTTACCTTTTTTTAGCTATTTAAATAAAAAAATTCAATCAATTGTCAATGGAGTTGCCACTGTTGTCACTATCATGTCACAATTTTATCTATTGCATAGTAAGTTTCTCATCTTGTTTGAGTTACTATTAAACTACATGAACATATATACTTTTATTCCAGAAAAATGAAAGAACAACTAAGTATGTATTTCTCGTTTTCTTTTAACTTTAGCATCTTAATTGACACTATTTAATGACATTGACAAATTAAATTTCAAGACCGATTCAATAGAGTAAAAAATAGGTGTACGAGATTTTTTGCAAGCCAGTGTACAATGACATAAAATTGGTTCTGCTTGATACTTCCGGTTATAATGTACATATTTACTGCGCACTTTCTTACTTGAGTTGGAAGGCGATTCAGAGTTTTCCAAATGGGTCATTTTAGGTTCTTTCTTTATAATAAATTTTCATCAGGGAGGATTCTTATTGCTCTGCTTCTTGGCTTCATCGTTGCATCCCAAATTAGGCGTCTTACCTCATTCTTAGTTTCTATTAGTAGAATATTAACTGAGTCAAAAACACTGTTTGAGACGATTATCGAGCAGACTTTTGGTCGAATATTTGGTACTAAAGACATACAACTGTTTGTAGCGCTCTATCATACTGGCCGCCCGTCGTCTAAGGAGATAAAATTGGTTGACTGGTGTAGTTTTGAAACAACAAGATACTATTCGGAAAGTTTAATTTAATAGGGGATACAGTCGTTTAGCACGTGCTTACCTCTTCTATATTGAAGCAACTTACTCAACAGACGAGTAGAACAGAGCTGATGTTCCAAGAGAGATGTGGATGCGCTTCCCATTTGCTGCCAATTAATTTCCGAGAAAAATATTTATTTAGCGTGTGGCAATATAATTATTATATAAATCAAATATAAAGGTAATAGTAATTTACGTTATACCTGAAAGTGATGTTTTACTGAGTGAGCAACCATATTCCAGAGCAAGCCGTAGGCTGGCTTTGGAAATTTGTAAGTCCAGTAAAGACACTTTCAGGTCATGTTGTGTACAATACTTTTTCGCGGTCCTGAAAAAAAAAAAGAATATATAAAAATCTACAGGTATTGCGAGAAATTATTTAAATAAACAACTGATCGCCATGGAAACATTCATGTAGGGATCGAAAAGTAATTCTCTGATCCCTTATTGACAATTTTCCGAGCTAGCTCAGTAAAGAAGGAATTTCCAGTCTAGAAACTGATCTAGATGATCGCGAAAAAAATAATTTGTCGGGCAAGTCCCAGTTAGAATTGGTGCTTGTTGCGATAAGGAAATAGAGCTGATCGAGGTGACGAGCCTTTGCTTGCAAAGGTGCCTTACCTTTGCAAGCAAACTAGCTCTACGCCCCAATTTCTGAAGAAGTACACAATGACAGTTACATTATTCATTGGATACTATCCAACAAGAAACAAAAACATAAAGAATAACATTAGACGAAACCAAAACTAGACTAACTAAGGAAAAACTGCTGAACTGATGAATACATCTTGTAAGAATGAATAACAAGAGACATGTGAAAGAGATTTGTACAGCCAAAATAAAAGAAAAGAGGGGACAATGAAGATTAGGAGAAGAATGTAAGAATTAAATTTATGGAAGACAAGAAACGGTGTATATCCTTAAACATTCGTAAATTAATTTAGTTATCTTTTAGCATATTAGTTTATCTGACATGAAATTACCTTCCTTAGCTTAGAAGATTCCTTTTCATTTGAAGAGAGAGATCCAGTTGTAGAGTGACAGCTCCTACAAACAAATCACAATGGATTTGTCCTTATTAAAATAATAATGAAGCTTTTAAGGACATATTATCCTGCGAGCGATCATATTGCGCGACAAAGTTTCAGCGCAGAGAGCATAAGTTTTCAGAGCGCAAATTTGATCGCTTATTGCGCGCGAGGAGAGAACTGTAAAGCTGTGTCAAAAGGCGTAATGAATGATCATTAATGTTTATTACTTGGATAGAGAACTTCAAAGAGAATAACAGTCTTATTAAGAGGAACTACATAACACATTTACAAACGAATATTGTTGTTTGTTTTAATTATTCATACAGGCAAATTAACAAAAAATAAGTTTTAATTTGTTTTCAATCAAGAATTTTACTTTCATGTTTTATACAAAATACATCTAGATATGTACGAGTATAGCTAATACAAATTATTAAATGTAATATACTAGTGATGCACGCGAGACGAGCCAAGACGAGAAATATTAAAATCGATCTCGTCTCGTTCTTGCACATTTTTTTAGTCTCGTCTCGGTCTCGCGCGGGAATCTCGCGAAAGTCTCGCTGTAAAATAATCGCTTTCGCACTACGTATTTACGTACCAGTTTAACTACAAGATATAAGTTCGCATCAATCCGTGTATTTGCGGTCGTAAAACTGTAATTATAATAAAGAGACGAAAAACTAAATTCTGGCCACCAAATTATTTCAATACGAACATAATGTTTATTCATTTACGGTCACCAGAAAATGTGATGTAACTAAATAATTTAATTTACCTCTAAAATAACTAGTTTATCACAAAATTGTGATCTCTAAACTATTTCTGTACGAACATCTGTTAATACATTCTGCCATCAATAAAACTAATTAAACATTAAAAAAATATTTTTTGTAAGTAACTAAAAGAACCTACACTTTAACATTAAATATATGCCACTATTTAAGTATATTTTAGTCATAAAATACCGCTACACTGGGGGCCCGTCCGCAAGAATTTTATTAACCGTGGTTTTAACTGAGATGAATTAGGCGCTGAAGTATTAGAGAAAAACTAGTTCTATTAGATGCTAAACCTATTTTGTCTTTATTTTGCATTTCCTCGCTCTGGGACCGATATCAATATACTCCAGATAGACTCAAAAAAATAGTGAATTCCGTATAATTAGCGTGAACTCCACTCCTTGTACGGTGAATTTTACATTGAATTTATGAATCAAAGCAATAAAGATACAAATACTTCTTATTGTGAGACTCTCAGGAAACTCTCGTGAGATTTCTCGCTTAAACTGCAATCTCGCCCTCGTTCTCGTCTCGCACAATACAACGAGACGAGACGAGATGCGAGAGTACTCTCGCTTCGTCGTGCATCACTAGTAATATATACTTCTATTTCGGTGTTCTTGTAGGTTTATAAAATCACTATAAACACGTCGTTTAGAAGATCTATAAGTACACTGTTTGATACAAAATTTACATCACACAATATACAAACTGTCAAAATGTGAAATTACAATTGTTTAGCGGGAAGCGCTGCCAACGTGACTGACAAAAAACACCAATTCAGATTTTTGACGTTACATTTTTTAAAGATCTTATTGTAAAATTACTCCCTTAGAAAAATTATTATTAGTAATTATATAAGTGTACTAATATAGGTACTATTATTATATTTTAATTATATTATTAATTAATTATATGTATTTGCTGATTGAAATATCACCTCATTAATAGCATTGTTTCAAAAACTCTCTACAAAGAAGCATACCTCTTCCAAACTTTATAAATAGTCATTCTGCCATTTACTGAAACTAGTAGTTTAGAAAGTGTTTCCCATTTCTCTTTACTAATCGAATAACTTTGTTATCGCGAACGTATTCTACAAATTGCTTGATAATGTCAATCTACTCTAATTTAGATTTTTATAATGACAAATTTTTGTGTAAATGACGTTTTACTATTTTTAAAAATACACCAATGTTGAGTGCGATAAATAATCGACGCACTCCATGCAAAACAAATTAAAATGAAGTGGGTCATATTACGTGTAACTTTCAGCAATGAAATGTGAATACGTTGGCAAAGTTTGGATATTGCGTCCAATAAATCTCGCATAGCATTCGAGTGGCAATTGTCCGTGAGTTATTTTCAAATAGGTCGGGCAATTACACAGTTTGAATGTATAAACTATTGTTTGTAACGATTGTAGGTTGATATAACTCGAGAAACAAAGTTCGGAATTCGCTGAGAAGCATTTAGAATTTGCGGTCGCCTGGAGCTAGTGAGCACTGAGCGCACTATCTCCCGGGGACTATAATAATGTCACTTTGGTTTCCGCTATGCATTCAGCTAGTGCCCGGCAAGGCACGGCACGTAATCGCGCCATTCACGAGCCCCAACAATCCGCCGATAGATAGATTTTTAATTGAAATTTAATTTCCAACTAGATTAGAATGCATCGCATGCGAACTTAAGATCCGCCTCTTAATAACGAACACGGGAAACACTCACCAAACTATTACTAAACCTTTGTAGCTTTGTATACCTACGTAATACAAGTTCAATTACTGTACGTGCATGTAGCAAAACTAATTCATTTTAGAATAGACAGTGTTCTTAATTCATACAATTATAGATGAAACGATAGATGCTTTCTATTTGTATTTAAAATTGATTAACCTGGTTAATTGCGGTTACCTGAAATATCTGACTAGCTATATGTTTCTAGTGTTTGACAATTTTAACATTCATACAAAATATAGACGTTCGACTGGATTTAACATGTGATGTACCAGTTTTCCTGTTCATTTTACGGTAAAAAACACTAGTGTTAAAAGTAACTGTGATCTATCACTTTTTAACACTAGTGTCATAAAATGACCTTTTTAACACTAAAAACAAAAGTTAAACAGCCTACTTTTAATACATTTGTAGAAAATACTGTTTTCCTACAACCGTGCGTGAAAAGTACTTTTCACGCACTCATTACAGTGTGTAAAGTGTCACTTTTCAAGCACTAGTGCTTGAAAAGTAAATAAGCGTTGCTAGGCAACATTAAAATTCGGTTAATTTACCTGTCAAGTATATAATTAGGTAGTAAATAATAATGAAAGTAATAAAATTTATTATGAAATATGAATATACGCTGTAAATGAAACAAATCTAATATTTTTTTTAACAGATTGAGTACTAATTTGATTTTTAAGAATATTAAAAATTTTTGACATGTATTCTAACCTAACCTAATTTTTAATATTAATATTAAATCTACAATTTGTACATTATAAAAGACTAATCATCGTCTGTCTGAGATTCTTCCAAGTGTTTAAGTTACATTTTGTATAGTGTTATGAGAAAGAGTACTAACAGTATTTGAAGCTGCTGGATGCCTGTACACTGAGTATTATGAGAAACATCAATACCATTTCGGTTGTAGGAAAAATGTTGTATGCAACACGTGTGTAAAATAGTATTTTTTGTCTCGTGCTACGATTCCGCACTCGACCAAAAAAGTACTACTTTACACACTTGTTACATAAATAACTATTTTATATATTTTGTTATGTTTTTGATTTTTACATATTTTTATAGATTTTTTATAATTTATACTAAATAGTAGAATTAGCATCAAGACACGAACATTTTTTTTTTTCTTAAAAACCTATCAACAGGATTAAATTCCAATTACAGAGAAGTTTACAAACATTCATGCCTTAGTGGGATTCGAACCCAGAACCCTTAGCGTACTCATGATTAAGAGCCGTTGTTCTAACCATTGAGCCACCGGAGCCGACACTTATTGTAGTTTCCGATTTATCGGGCTATCTTTCGATTCAAGTCATCGTAAAAAGAGTTCGTCCAAAACCATACAAAGCACAAAAAAGGTTTTTGTTGGTAATTCTTCTAGAACCAAATTAGTCCCTCTCTGTATTTCAAAATATTTTTGTAAAAGGGTTCTAGATATTTTTACCAATATATGTAGGTGTAAATGCAAAATTTCTACGAACACCAAAAAAGTTCAGATATATTTTTTAATTCATGTAAATGATGTACATAAGTATCTAAAAAAATAATAACTGAATACTTTGATCCATATTATGAACGCATTCTTACGTTAGCGCTGTTATGTAGCGCGCTTTTATCTTATATTCTTATGAGATTATGTCTCTTTAAAAAAAAAGGTCGTGCGTATGTGAAAAAAAAAATATCATATTAAGAGTGATATTGAAATGAAATGTTTTTATTGTAAAAAATTGAATTTTTGGAAATGTTTGGGTTTTATATATATATATATATATATATATATATATATATATATATATATATATATATATAAAACTTAGTTTAGCTTAAAGATTATAAATATTCGCCAATTGTTAGCAGTTAATTTGACAGAAACTTCACTAGTAACAGGGTATATTTTATTCGTACCCATAAGTATCCCGGTTATCTGAATATAAAAAGGGAGTGCGACTACCTCAGAAATTTTGCTGAATCTTGAAGGGATAACAATAAAATGGTGGAGTTGTTTTATTATACTCATATGATATAATTGAATAGAAAAAAATAAAATAAAAACAAAATATAAATTAAGTTTGCTTCACTGAGTATTTATTAAGACAAGATGTACAGTTCAACTATACCGGGTGATTCATCGGTCTATTCTTTCTTTCTTTTTAATAACTCGATTATTATAAATATTATGGAAAAAAAATTCAAACTAAGTTTTTTTTTCAAACGTACGGCGACACTCTGTGTACATTTAAAAACAAACTTTACTCATATATTAATAATTTGTAATATTCTAATGGCTTTTTTCAGATTTTGTGTCTTTTTACTGTTTAATTATTTAATTATTTTTCTTTGTTTATTATTAAACATTATGTATGTATGTTGTTTATCTGGATATAATAATATTATAAATAGTCATCATCATTTGTATAGGAAATATACATTTTGTCTTAAATATTCAGTAAAGGAAAGCTATTATTTTGTATTTTATACATTTTCCTTCCCTACCAAAAGTTATATTATAATAGAAAAGGAATTAGGTTCACCGTTATTATCATTTTCAGTTATAATCAAATTTCTCTAATATGAAATCATATATTATGTTCTTTATTTGTGGAGAAAAAAGTGTTGAAATAATAATGTTTCATATTTCCTCCGTGGCGTAATATGGTAATTGTAGCTAACACCAAGAAGATAATCACTTTAATAGAATGAATTACTTTTAGGCATCTCGCTTGAATTACGAGATTAATTACACGAAAGAGTATTTACATTACAAATGTAAGCTATCTTAATTGAATAACTGTTGAACTAGACAATTTTCAAAATAAATTATATGTTCTGATCTAGTGTAAATATTTCGACTATATTTATCTCATTTTCGGTAATACAAATACCCGAGAAAATTATATATAATAATACGTCATACACAGAAATGCCCCGAAAATTATTACTCGAATTTCATCACGTACAAAATAAAATAACTGGCGTCCTATACAAGTTAATAACCCATAATTTAGATAGAACATACTAGAGAAGACAAGATGTCTAAAAATATAAACAGTAAACAGAGTCCATTAAGTTTATAACTGACCATAAAGTAGGAAAGTAACATTGATGTTTGATTTTGAAACAATGCAGTTATTTAGTACTTGATAATAATTTCACTCTGTGTTTCGTTTTTTCTTTAATAATTTATAATACATTTTTATCTCCCGTTAAACTTAGTGTGGGAGGTAAATATCGCATATCGAGATTTTGGTAGAAAGGCATCCTTAGAACCCGGTTGTAACATTTTTAAAATGAGCGTGTGGGTACGCGTATATATATATATATACAAGGTGTTTCCTTTAAAACTAACAGCTTTAGAGAAAAATGTTTTATACCAAAAATGATCAAGAATAAGGGGATAATGTATCAATAGTAACAAACCGAATATTTAACTAGTGGTTCTCAAAAGGTAGAACAAACATATAATTTTTTAAATGGCACCCTATATAATTTTTAACTAGTAGAATATTATCTTCTGATTTCAACGATATATGTAAATATACGAGTAGCATAGGGTTGTATAACAATTATTTCGAGAAAAATGGTATTAAAAACTAGAAATAATGTAATAAAAAATGGGTTTACTACTAGCGTAACTAGGCAACAGACGCATAGCCTATTGTAATATTATAACATTATTTTTAATACCATTTTTCCCGAAATAATTGTTATACAACCCTATACCATATTTATATCGTTGAAATCAGAAAAAAATTCTCTATTTAATGGGCTAAAAATTTTATAGGATACCATTTAAAAAAATATAATTATGTTCTGCCGTTTGACAACCACTGGTCGAATTTTTTGTTTGTTATTATTAATAAATTAGTCCCTTATTCTTGGCCATTTCTTGTATATAACATTTTTTTCTAAAGTCATTAGTTCGCCCAAAACAGCGCTGGTTGTTTTAAAGAAAACACCCTGTATATATATATATTAAAAATAATAATAATAATCTTTATTGAATTTTAAAGTGTACAACTTTATTACAATTGATGATATGGATGTGAGTCACTTTTTCTTACAATTTTTGTAACCTTGCTAATTTTTCGTTGCGTTTGATGAAGATGAGATGATAAAGACGCCACAAACATCCAAGCCCCTGATGGGAATCGAACCCACGAACCTCAGGGCCGAGCGATGACGGTCGCTTCTAGCGCTGTTCGCTGCCTCAAGCCGCACGACCACCTATATATGTATATATATATATATATATATATATATATATATATATATATATATATATATATATATATATATATATATATATATAGGTATGTATGTTTGTGTGTGTGTGTGTGTGTGTGTGTGTGTGAGAGAGAGAGAGAGAGAAAATCTATTATTAGTAATAAAAATTAAAGATTATTAAATTTTCTACCGAGGTGTATTGCTACTTTTTCCATATATTTTGTAAATTATTTATAAAATAATCTATTTTAATAAACCCCACAACATACTCCGTGGTTACACAATTGATGTCGTTGAGATATTCGTTCAGGAATTATCGAATATATTGTGTTGCCATGAAACGTTTTCTAAAATAATATATTGAGTATATCGACAAAATATATGATGATACTGAACACACTAGTGATATTCGTTAGGATTATATTAATGAATATATTTGATGACAAAAATAAACTAAATTTTTTTACGCTTGTTGATAAATAGAACAATGTGTGTACTGGTGATTACTGTGATGACGTTAATGTTTTCAAATCTGAATCTTACATTTAGAACCCAGCGAAATACAAAAGCGATTATATCACGTCGTCAAGTGTATATTCGCTTGTCAACACATGATTTCTAAATAAAAATTCTTAAATGACATTGGCTGAATAAATTATGAATTATATAATAAACGTCAAAAAACAAATCGTTTCAAATGCAGACAATGAAACGATTTCTGTATATTTGCAAATGACAAGAAATAAACATCACACAGAAGAAAATATGAACAATAGCTACATTATATGAAAGGAAACTTAATACATTTGCCAATATTGATTAATATAAAAGTATTTATTTAAATGGATGAAAATTACATGGCGGGATATAATGTGCTGGCCACATCAAATTATGTTAATCTAAACTTGCCTAAAACAATATTGTAATGCACATTTGTCAACTGCTCATCAAAACAAAAATATTAATAGGCGCTTTCTTTTTACTGGTGAAAATGAATTGATCTTACCCCATATTAAACTGAACTAAACTTCTAAAAAGAATAGTATTTTTAAATAAGAATAACGAAAATAGCATTATATGTATTGTAACGTGTGAGCCCCGCTGCTACGCTAAACAAACGTCTATTTATAGCGATGACGCAATCGCGCTAGCAGCCGGGTTACGTAAACAAACAAGCCGGGACGTGTTTAATTACTTCCGGTCGCCTAAACCTTAAATAAATAAATATGTTGGTGTTATCTAGTTAATTATAGTTTTAGTCTTAATTAGTTTTTTAATAATTGTTTAATATTAGTAATAGTCATTTTCATTATAGTTTAATAAAAACTTGTTTTAATTAATAATAATTGACTAATATTTACACTTCGCCCAAATACATAAAAAAACGTTACAGAATATACAGTTTAAAAATCTGCTGAATTTGCTTGTGGCTATAATCTGCTGTATATCTGACTACATTTGGGTATAAATATGAATTTATTTCTTATGGTAATGAAACTTTTCTGTTTCTAAAACAAACAAACAAACAAATTTCTTCTATTTCTGCCATTTTAATGTCAAATACTATCAACACAAAATACATAGCAGTCACATTGAGCATTCGGGATAAGTTCAGAATCTATTTGATCCTGTTTCAAGAGTTATTGTGATTGTGTTGCACAAGATCATTTATCCTCTTTTAAAAATAACGGTGCTACTCAAAGTTGATATTCTTGTTAAAAAAGCGACTAATAAATCAGGATGCTTAAATATTAGAGTAGTTACGTATAATGACAAATTAGCTAAATTATAAACCATCACCTAACTCTTAGCCAGGGCCGGCCCGATAGGTGAGGCGGTGAGGCGACCGCCTCAGGCGCCGGAATGAAACAGGCGCCAAAACGACATACTAAAAATATGCAATTTTAATAAACAGCCGAAAAATTTCTTAATAATTTAATGCACTTATAACATTTGTTCCTTTTTCTGCATTCTTGATGTTTAATGACTTTTTATATTTAAATATTAAATATATTTTGATATACATAGAAATTTCATGTTAATAATTTTTCTCTTACACCCGTTGCCATCAGGGCCGCTCTGTGCGGGTGGGCAGCTTGTGCCTACCCAAAGGTCCCTAGACTTTGAGGGGCGCTGTTTCATGACAGTAAAGTAAATAATAGTAATTTTTTATAAAATGCTCTTATTCATAAAGACAAAATTGCTATAAAACAAATAAATTAACGTGATAGAAGTGAAAATATATTTTTTAATTTGTTTGCATTAGAGCTCTAGTTATAAGGAAAATAATTATCGTACCGATCGGTTTGTTATTATTCTAGCATTGTTATATTGAAATAATAAATATGAAAATGTTGATTACAACAATGAATATATTGATTATAAATTATAACTCAAGAATATTGATTACATGAATGGATTCCACAATGAATCCAATATTTAAATACCTACTATCATTTTTCGAGGAATCAAATGCACATAAATCCTAAAATCTGTTGTAAAATTGTTGATTACAACAAACGATTTAAGATTATAACCTGTTGATTACAAGAATGAATCTAAGAAAATTTCATCAATATATTAAATCTAGCATTTTTGAAGAATAAAAAGTCTAGTTTAAACTTTAATTTGCAAATTTTACATCATTAAGGGGACGGGGCGCTAAAATATAACATAACACAAAGGCGCCTTATACCAACGGAGCGGCCCTGGTTGCCATATTAATTTGAATATGGTATTTCAAAATATTGGAATGGGTCACATGAAAATAATAAGTTGATGAGGTTTATTTTTTTTTTTTGCTCAATACAATTTTCGTTCTTGCTTCTATTGTTAATCAATAACAATATGAGTTATTTTTTAAAAAAATAAAAGGCGCCGTTTTGAAACTTGTCTCAGGCGCCACAAGGCATCGGCCCGGCCCTGCTCTTAGCAACATTGCTTTAGCAAATAACCAATAATAATTGCGAACACTGAATAAAAGAAGAAAATAACAGGCTTTACATTTGTTTCTATTATTACAATTTTTAGCAACGTTGCTAAGACTGAGATACAAAGAATCATTATTGAAATAATTTACAGAATAAATTTATTTCAATTTTAGGTATTTGTTGTTTAAATATGAGTTGGTAAAAATGGCCCATAGTTATTATAGGTTATGCTTAAACAAAAGTACAGCGAAAAATGGATAAAACGTTATCATCATTTTATATTATAAACTCTGACAAAATTGTATTTTTTCCTTTGGATAAGAGTAAGTTGAAAATATGTTGATATGACGACAATGAGGTTCAAAGTAGCATCCGCGATTAAGCCAAACGGGGATGTTCACCCTAGCAAAGAGGGGAACGACACAATATTTCTTCATATAAAAGATTCCCCTTTTGAAAATATCAAAAACACATGATACTCTTTATCCAAGAGGGTGAATTTTCAAATCATAGTTAGTACCCCGCTAAATTATACAGTACAGTAAAAAGTCCTCGCACTCGCATAGTAATCTGTAGGGGTAATTCAATATAGCATGTCGCGTTGTTTTCGTATTATTAGCAATTTCAGGGTCGTTACATCGCAGTTACCCGCGCGTGTGATATATATGTCCAACGGGGTCGCTTCCACTGTTTTGCTGAATTTCAAACGAAATGAATTTTGAAAACGACCAAAATGGATGCGAGGGCTTTGTAATGTCTCTGTAATTGTCATTTCTAATTATGATTAGTTGAATATTAATTACGATGCTTCAAGCCAACATATGCCGCATATTAATCATTCAGAATCAAACAAGGATGTCGACACCACTCGGGTTACGTACATCCGACTTACGTACATAAATATTTCGGTTTACGTATAAATAGGGGCAAATGTTATTCGTATGTTATGATCAAACCTGGAATCTTCAACAGCGTCTATTTAAGCAACACGGAAACAAAATATAATTCATAATGAATGTAAAAATTCCTATTGAATTCCGAATTGACCATTCATAACCAAGAGGTAACCACCGATCAACAATCATACCTGAATCAAACCAATCCACGATTAAAAGTCAAGTTAATCTTGTGATCAAAATCAATTTATTCATCATAATACATAAATTAATCATTGATCGCATATTTTGATCCTATACTCGTACTCTGTCCCACCTTCCCAATTAAGTATTGTAGAGAACAGGACATAGATGTGACACTCTGATTGGCTGAAATGTAATGAAATTTCAGATTAGTGTCAGTGTAGATAACATGTAAAAAAATCCGATTTGGAAACCAAGTAGATAATTATTTATATTTCATACATAGACTATAATATAGATGAAATCTTTCTAATATTTTAATAAAATTTCGAATACCGCCACTTTAATTTTGGCTGTTTTAAATTTGCGCTGATGTGACCGCCATCTACTGAATTGGGAAGGTGCAACAGACTATAATGTTGACATTGTCCACTGTCCTTATTTTGGCTGTAGTATTCGTTTGTAACTATGCCTCATGATTATTATTTTCTTATTATTTTTAGATTGAGGAATCCGTAGTTAAAAATGTCTTAAGTCTTATAGTATTTGAGAAATCGTGGAAACAACATCCACACACACATCCACACACACATACGGACATCATCGTAAAAATTTTATAATCGGATTCTAGGGACCTTAAAACGTGCTTATTCACTAAAATCTGTATATGCGATTTTTAGCATGAATCCAATACCTTTCTTAGCGAGAGGTAAAAATTAAAATAGTTATAAGAAAGTTATAAAAGTATAATTCATACGAATAAAATTACATTAACTATCAAACACCATCACAAAACCGTGAATCTGTTGATCATGATTACTTGATTCAGAAATCAAATTGGCCCATAAGAACTAATATTGATCTATGCAACATCCCAAATTACATTTCGGTCCTCATTATGATTATTTAGTGGATACATCCTATAAAACATTAGGTGTCATTATTAGAAATTCACGTAACTTCACTAATATCAAAACTTCCAAGTCCTTATACTTTTCTCTAGTTAGATCCAAGCTTAAGTATTGTCTGATTGTCTGGAATCCCCCATGTATCATACTCATAGTATCAAAATTGAATGGGTACAAAGAAAGTTTGTACGATATTGCGCGATAAAATCTTCTCATCTTTTTAATTCATTTACTTACAGTTACTCCGCGACTTTATCAAATTTAAATATGCAAACATTGGATTCTAGACTTAAGATTCGCTCATGCTTATACAGGATGTCTCACAACTCGCGCCCAGACGGAACTGACACAATAGGTTGCCAACAAATAAAAGAAAATAATATGCGGCTGCTTCCATAACGGAGTTACAAGACTTTTTAATCCACCAATCCCGGAAGCATATCTTGAAGTGTGATGATATTATTACAAAATAAAACTGGTTGCTAGGTTTTAAAAATACTACTAGTGAGTTACAAAATTTGTTTGACTTACTGTAATTTTGACATTTTAGAGTTGACTTTTCACTGTCAACAAATTTAGGTTAGCGAAGGTGTCATCCGAGATCATCATCAACAAATGGTGGTTCTAGAAAATACCGTATTTATTGTAATGCAATTTATACAATGGTAATAACACCCATGGAACGATTCAATCAGAGCAGATGCTCAAAATGTCCTCCGTTCATTTGTAAACATAATCGCTGCCTCTCTGGTATTATGTCCACATTCTCCGAAAATTATAAACATTTCTAAGTAATCAGCGGCTGAATACATGGTAAGAATTTGCCTTTTTTGTTCACCTTGTCAAATTTAATTAGACACTGACATTTTTCGAAAAATACAGTCGCCCACACATTTTAAAGAATTTGTATAAAATCCTTGTAACGTAAAATTACGGCGAACACACGTTAAAGGTGTAGGTCTCTGATTGGTCAATTTTAAGACGTCTTTTCTCGAATATCTTTTAAGCTAGATTTTTTTTCTTCGAAATTACACATCCGAGTGCAGTCTCGTGTTTCCTCATTCGCTCTGCGGCGCGAGTTGTGAGACAGCCTGTATTTGCATGGGTTACTGCGAAATATTATAAATGACGTTAATTCGATGAGTCGTATACAAATAAATATTCCTCGGTTGGCATCTGGGTCTTCATAACGTTTTGCAGTAGGCTATGTACAAAAAATGATAAACCTAAAGATCCAGTTAGACGATTATGTCTAATATATAACGAAATCGAAAGTATGAATGATAAAATGGATATTTTCAGTCTTAGTTACTGTCAATTCAGAAATATTTTATGTAAAAATTTATTCTAATATTCTAAAATCAATTTCTACTTTTGTTGTTGTACTTGGTTGTTTTCTTATTGTATAAAATTTAAATTTTTGCATACTGTGTGTCTATTCATGTAGTTATTGTGATGTATTTTGTTTCCAACCTCCCTGTTATTGGGATACTTTGTATCCTGTTGGGAGGTTGTAAATAGATAAACTTGATACCCTAATCAATTGATCAATAATCAACAGACTAATATAAAATTCGACTGTAAATAAATGTAAATTTTCTATTCTTCGACATAACCTCTGACTTTGATTGACACATGACAAAACTCTGTATCCTTTTTATTAATTATTATAAAACTTCACAAGAATCTGATTTTAAAATATTTTGATAATTCTGTCACAAATCTCACAACTGACTAACATAGGTTGATTTAATTTTGATATCTTGTTTCTTCAATTCATTCCACAGATGTTCGGCAAGGTTCAAAGGAAACAAAGGTAAACAGTAGTAAAAATGTGTTCAGTTTTTTGTACGTATACTGTTTTAAAGATAAAAATAGCTCTTAGACCCTTTGATTGTAAATTCTGCGATGATTATCGTACACTTCGTGCTTATAATTTAAAGTTCTTTGAACAACTGCATAAAATACGTGTATAAAGGACACAATGTTTAATGGTGTAGACTAAGTTGGATGGTAACTAATTTAAGAAGTCACTCAACTCAAGTTATAATGAAAAGGTGACAATATCCATAGATTCCATTTCTGAACGCTTGTCTGTAACTTACTTCCTTTGCACAATACTGGTATGTTTCTACGTCAAAGAGAAAAGCAAGTGTTCCACAAATGGTGTTTTATTAAATTTCAAGAAGAGTCGTTCCCTTTACTGAACAATCGACCTGCTGACCCATATTCATGCCAGGCCTTCTTGCCAAACGTAGGCTTTCGCAACAATAAGGGGTGATTACACTAACTGCCTATAAATACTAGGGGGAACTTCCACATAGATGCTCTCCATTACTAAATTACTGGTTTATATCATCCGAAGCCTCTGAAGGCAAACATCACCATGATATTAAGATAGAGTATTGCTTAACTGATACATTTTTAATTACTACATTCTCGGAGCAGAAAATATCTGTAAATAAGAAGCAATACTAAGAAAATGGCAAATGTTATAGTTTGTGTCAAGATAAATGCACATTGACTTTTACACCCATCACAGCATGTATGTGCTTAAAAGGTTTGCAAGGGTAAGCACACAGAGAGGTATCCACAATTTTTCCAAATTACCAAATTTAAAACAGTAACCATAAATCAGATATTAAAATTAATAATAAAATTACTACAGTTTATTATTCAATAATTTATTTATATATTTTTTTACATTATACAAATCTTAAAAATATGTTCTCCTTCAATATTAGATTATTTTCTTCGTCCGGAAAATCACTCCATGCGTGCCACATTTTATTTCAGTTGTGTACATATGGAAAAAGAATAATGTGATACGTTCAGCGAAATTTATATAGTCAAAATACATTAAAAGATTTTAACTGTATATTTCCCGGTTTGTAATGTAAATTTAGTAATCTGCCCCTAGCAGCACAGGTAAGAAAATACCCTGGAATGATGGGTTAACCGAGCTTAAGAAGTCGAAGTCAATGTGCATTTATCTTGACACAAACTATACATTTTGACATTTTGTATGTACAACTGTGAATAGCGCACTAATGCCATAGGAGCCCAAACTCATAACATTTCGACCGATTTATATTTTCAACAAATTAATATAAAACCTACACAAATGGTTAGAAATTTCTACAAAATTCTATCGGCTACTTAAACCTTAAACTTAAACCTTAAAAAAACTATCTTAAATGGCAGTCAGATTTGTAACAAACTTCCAATTATTAAAAATTTGGATTTTTGTGATGTTTCTACGCCCGGTGGTGAAAAAAATTCTAATGGTAAAGAAGGGAACAAAAATTTAATTAAAATCAACACTTACATAATATATTTTATCCGTAGAAAAATGTTGATTTTAATGTAATATTTCTTTAATTCTCAATTAAATTTTGGTGCAACCGGCCATTACAGATCTGTAATAGTATATATGAAGGATTATGGTAGTCGTTATGACGTAACAAAATCATCCGAGTGAATAATGCCCGTAATTCCGAATATAAGATTATGCTTTTTGTACTCTTGTAAATTTGGAAATAACGAATAAATATTTTAGAAACAAACTTTACATATTCACAATTTATTGGAACACTACACTACATTTATCAAACAGAACATTAAATTGATTTTATCCAACATCGATTCATAATATACTTGTCACTATGGTTTTTTCAAGTAACTAATGTACAACATTAGCCACTCCATGAGAGAATATTTTAGAAGTCACGGAGATATTATTACTGAATTTTGTGTTTTTTAAAAATATAAATAAAAAGAAATTGTACAGAATTCTTTTATTATTGAAATAATTTAACATTATTAAACTTATTTAATTTATATTAACATTTATGCTAAAATAGGTTGCTTATCTTTACACAGTGACAGCTGTCATGTACGGCTGATGAAATGAAAAAGAGAAATGTGTTAGTTGTTACTTGCTTCGGAATTAAATTCAAAGATGCTTCTAAGTGAATACGTTTTAAAGGAAGCTCCTTATTTTCGTGACAGACAATAATTATTACAGCAAATATTTTTCAATCACAATATCAGCGCCCGCACGGTGCAAATATTTCATCATTACCGATATCTGTATACAATGCAGATTGGCACACCAAGCAATGGGTAATATTTATTTTATTTATTTTATTCAATAGCTACTTTACAATTTAAAATACATGAATTGACTTATCAGTGTCAAATGATGAATGAAAACATAAAAATCATTTAAGAAGTTTTTAAAAAAGTGTTGGATAAAACATTGTATACACTCGTGTGGAATGTATATTAGTCACTAAAGAAAATTAACCACTCGCCCTGCGGGCTACGTGGCTAAACTTTTTCTTTCGTGACTAATATGATACATTCCACACTCATACAATAAATAACTATTTTATTACTATTTCAGTATCCAATTCAACGTAGTTTAGTAGTTTAGTACTTTTCAAAATATTATATGACGAATGACAACAGTGACATTGACAAACTATCAACTGTCTGACGGCCATAGGAAGGGTGATCCTGGGCATAATTAAAATAAATGAGAATAATTGATTTCTAGGTCTGTGATTGGCCGAGAAGAGTGAAATATGAAACCATTATTTACTGGCGTGAATTATGGCTACGAAAAAACAAATAATGGGGATATATTGTTACAAGAGTAGAAAAATATGTTTATTCATAATTATTATAGTAATGTGTCGCTTGCTAACGTTTTAGAGGTTGGGAAATACGTCATAACTAACTGCAATGACTATCTCTTGGATAGGAAATAATCGATCACGTTTCTACCCCATTGGTTGGAAATGTTTAGATAGATCCCTATAATAAAGTAGGGTAACAAATTTTAATAGAGCTGTCAAAAAATATAAATTAAATTAAAGGTTATAACTCAATGATTTACTTTGAATATTATTGATTTAAAAAGATGGTTGTGAATAAAATACAACATAGTATACATAACTCGGTGGGAGATTCATTACAGCATATCCACTTAACTCAATATATACTATCTACTGGAATACGCCGTCAGCTTCATATTACGCGAAGAGCGAAAATATGACGTGAGGTTTTTCCGTCTTTGTTTTATACATTAAAAAATTATTTTCATTAACAAATGTCAAATAATTGATGTCCTTAGTGCACTTTGAATACTGTTTTATTCTTATTGTCGGCATTAAGGAATATTCCACTTCAATTTTCTCTTGTATTGAAGTCAAAACGGTTGGAAGCATTATTTATTTTAAAAATATATAAAAATCTTATAAATAAATGCGTAGATTTTAAAATAAATTTCTATAATTTGAAGTAAAAATTTGATTATCTGAAGAAAGAAATATTCAAGAATGGATTCCATTCGGATTTACAACTATTGATGCAATAACTCTTTACCATATCGCGACTTAATTTTTATATTATTTTTTTGACATTGACGTATGGGGTTAGGTATTATAATTTGGTTTAATTTTTTTTTAATTTTATTCAGAATGTACGGCTGATGTGCCAGTGCGTAAAGGAGGAAAAACTCCTGTGTTGCTATCGCTCTCGGCCTGTTTAGTTACTATAGGGCGCGAGCAGACACGTGACTCAAGCGGCCTTGAAGTGCCTGAAATCAGCTGATTTGTGTGCGCTTGTTATTTTGACATGAACAGTGTCACATTGACAAAGACCAATGTTTTGACTTATTTAAATTTTTAACTGTTGAAAAGTTATTATTTTTAATTTCATGTGGTTTACTGCCTGAATATTGTATAATAATACCATTTTAGCAGTTCAAAATCAAAATAAGTCAAAACATTGGTCTTGTCAAAATGACATTGTTGTTGTCAAAATGACATGCGCACACAAATCAGCTGATTCCAAGCACGTCAAAGACGCTCGAGTCACGTGTCTGCTCGCGCCCTATAGACGATGTGCACATTTTGAGCGTCAGCGCCTATAACGGCTACATTGGCATTTTTGGTTACCGAATCAACTTTGACATTTCGAGAAAGTGATACAATTTACAATTTTATTTTGAGTTGTTGCTATTGTGTATGAATATTATACATCATAGTATATTGAAATGAATAAAGAAAATATTTAAAATGCTATATGTGATGTGACAATCAGAAAAATGAAAATAACAGCGAAGGTACTGGGACAGAAAATATAATTTTTTTTATATGTCTGATTTCTGTAAACCATTTTATCATATTTAAATTTATATTATAATTTATAATATTAGTTAAATGTTACAAGATGCACAATACATGGAAATTGAGATTAAAAAGTTGGATAACTTGAATGATTGGAAAGAAGAAAATTTCTACATTCTACATATCACGATATCAGTGTATGATGTTAGCATCTTTCTTTTATATTCGCAATAAATGAAAACGATTCTTCATTGAAAATATACCAGGCTCTAAATGGAATCAGTTGCACAAGCTCGGAAAAGAAAATACACGAAAAATACGAACCATGTGAATTTCTATCTTTAAAATTAACTTTACATGTACAAAATCTATAATAAATAGACAAATTATGTCAAAAATAGACTTCTATTTCATACAACTGCAAGTATTATAAAATTTTAAGACAATTTTCTGCTTCTTCTATTATATCTTGTTCAAATAGTAACTTAAGAAATACATTTTTATATAGTTCATTATTGCAATCAGACGACCATTGTTGGAATTTTATTCATACGATAAATATATTTTACAATGAGAAAATATGTATACCTAAAAGAATTTTTCATATTAGTAGAAAATATCTGATGAAAATTCGCATTCTTTGCAAATATTATATAAAACAGAAATTGCTAAATTATTCTGACATAAAACTTAACCTTGCTGTGTTTCAACGAGTAACCACTTTTGTCATTTTTGTCCGCTGTCGGCGCTGACTACTTTTGTGCACACCGCCTATAGGAATCTCGCATCATGACCCATTCCAGTAATATAATATTGAGTTCAGTGAGTATATCCCACCTCAGATGTAGTGTACTAAAAAAGAAACTAACAAAAACACGTCTATTTTGGTTGATTAATATAAAATTGGCAGAGTGACACTTTAGATGACTTTGTCGTTGACACTTAAATTTGAAGCTAAAAAATGCAAATCGTACTTCTGACAGCAATATTCACTTTCCCATTTGACATTTCGTTTCGATTCGATATTGTCAGTTTACGGAATACTTATAATTTAAGCGTCAGCGGTGCAGTCGGGCATTAGAGTTTTGAATAGAATCCAAACAATAATTGGCCTTTTACAGTAAATCGTCATTAACTAATTATCGAAATATGAGGTTGTCATATCTAGTAATGTATAAAATCAGCATTAGGAAATTCGGGAAAACATTTACCATCATCACCGTTTTCATAGTGATGATTCTTCGCGGTATATTTTCAGATTGAACTCTGTCACAGACGAAGAACCGTGTCAGCCTGAAAAACTAACTTCTGCTTTGTTCTCCGTGCAGGTTAGCATTTGAGGGCACGTTCGATTTGTTTGCCTAGCACGGCATTGCTATCGATTCATCAGGGTTTGCCTTGATCCTGCAGGGTTTTATTGTTGGCAAGATAAAAGAGTGATGGCATTAAATTGGCTGTTGATTTTTAAAACTGTTTTTCCTATGCGGCGACAGAAAAACCGGCCTACGGGAGAATAATAGCCAGTAAAATAGATAAAAATTTATTGGTATTTTCTTTGCTACCAGACATTTGTTTTAATTCTGAGGATAAGCTTGTTATGTGTATTTGTGGACTGCCACTAGAATGCAATGTGGTTTATAAAGTACAGTGAAACAACATAAAAATGAAATACGAGCAAGAGTAATCATTGTTAGCGTACAGTAAACTTTAATTCAATATAAATGCATTTCAAACAAAATGAATAAAAAATTGTTAGTTGTAATAAATTATCATCTTTATAATTTGTATATTTATAATGTAATAAAATTATTCATTTGTAATATTAGAAACAAAGCGAAATGAATTGGTATATAGACCGTTATTAATATGTGTTACAAATTTTATTTCCATTTGTTAATTATTAATAATAATGCAATAAATATTGGCTAAAATATGTAAAATATTAACACGTTTCAGTTAATTTATGCAATCTGTTTGATTTACACTATTAATTAATACATAATAATAATCATTTTTGCAATAATAAAATCGCCAAAATGATATTTCTGATGACGATATTGAATTATATTATTATCTATGAAGAGTAATAAATATTTTAAAAGTGCATACCGGTGTTAAAAGTGAATTAATTACCTTGGTAATCAAGTTGGCAATGTTGAATGAAACAACTAATCGATATTTTAAAATATGTGAAAAAATTTATTAGGAAAATAAATTTTAACGACAAAATACTGTTTGCAGATAAATTATTGTATGAGGTAATTTTATTGTGTTCGAAGGATTGAGCCACTCTGCTACGCGTCGTGTTTCAAAAATCCTTTAAACTGAGAAAGTAAAAATTTTTAAAGATGTCCGATCAAGGACATCTACGAGTTGTATGAATTAAGATTTTAGTTCCGCCAATTGTTTCAAATTTAAAACTGTTTACTTAGTTTTTATGAGGGTACATAAAATATTTAAATGTTGTATGAGGGAACCATGTTGATAATGTGCAATAAATAAAATGCCTTCAAGTTCCAATATTCCTTATTTAATAATATTGAGGACGTTTCGAGCTAAATCCGCTCATCATCAGCAACTAACAAATTTTAAGTTGAGTATTATAAATACATACAAAATGTTTATAATATTGAAGCAGAATTACATTGTTGTACATTATCCAAAATTGTGAAATTACATGTAAATTATAGTCAGGTGGAGCATGGGCCCCCAACTCAACAATTCAACATGCCGCTGACACGGCCCATTAACAACTATATAAAATACTACTGTTATTTTATTATTATAAAAATATTTGTCACATTAAAAGCATTCAAAATTAAGTCAACTGGTAAGTTTATTAAGAAATATAAAATCAAATATGTAAAACAATAAAATACTGACGAAGTGTCAGTATCAGTGATACTGACAGAAAATAATATTATTAGTACGGCTATGAATCAAGGTAATATATCTGAATTAATAAATAAAAATTACGTTACAGCAAAAGTATTGTGAACAACGAGCATCGTATTAAAATGCCATGTCCTAACTTAGTCGAAGCAATATGAATTTTTGAAAGACAAGCCTGTTATAATATCCATCCTTGTCGCACACGCTTCTTGTGAAAGATATATTTACAATTTGTTAATTCGTTAAAAATACAGATGACCTTGATCGGACATGTTTGAACAGTATACATATGGTTTTCGAAGGCTGTTTACATACATCATTTTAAAAATGAAATCTGAGTTCTTAAAAGCAGATTTCAGTAATTTGCCAAATGTAGATTATTTTATGATTGATGAATTTTATTGAATGAATTTTAATTCTCCTACGTGATGTCACATATCCCCTCTCCAAAATTTTATTATTGTTTTTCTCGGGAACAACAATTATGCGATTTAAAAAATATGGGTATTTGTATTTTTTGCAAAGAATCATAAAATGGAAGAATAAAAAATGGTCATATAACCCATTGCAATTAGAGCTGGAAAGTGTATTCAGAGGGGACATTTTGAACAATTTAATTAACTTTGCGCTGAACATATTTTTTTATTAAATACTACCTATGTAATATTATCATGTATAAAATATTTTGTCAGGAATACACTTTTAAGCTATGGCAAAATCGAGTCTCTGAACATATTTATAATAAGTAGCTATTTTTGGCTGCTATTATACAAAAAGTAGCTGTTTTACGTAGTTATCCTTTCAAAATTGTAAAGTCTCACTATTTTGTGTTGTGCTACTTGCAGTTTCATACATTCCAATTGAAGTATTGGACAAAATTTTGTCATTTGTAGGTCCTATCGCTCATTTTCTTGTTGCTAAATTAATTAATGTAGCTAGTTTATTCTAATTTTAAATTAAAAAATATTTTGACAGTAAAAAGTTTGTTTTGTAAGTTATACAAGTGACAGCAAATCACCCTGCAAGTGACAGGCATCAGTTGGGTATGAAATTTATTTTTAGATATAAATTTATAATTTTGTGCGATAATCGCTTATAAAATTTTATGTGCGTTGCAGCTGGCCTTGAATGTAAACTCGGTCAAAAAATGATCATTTTTAGAGCATTAATACACATATCATATAGCTATTGTTGTTGGTGCTATACATTGTTTTACATTCATCAACAACATACACAAAATCAATCATCTCTTGATATGTGCGGTATAATATGATTAGCGAATGAAAGTTGACGTTTAGATTATTTAATAGATCTGGTTTCTTTTGAAAATATTTCCCTATATTTGATTTGAAAGGAAACTGACCCTTATTAGAAGATTAGAATTGTACTCAATACCAGGAGAAATTTAAAATGACCTTAGCAACAGGATCCAAGGACGTATTTAAAAAAATTAATACCACAAATTCTAGTTCGTTCGTCTCAGGTGTCAGCAACCCTCGAGTCGGAATTACTATTAGAGGAAATTAAAAATAATTCTATTTCATAGAATTGCCAATCTAAATAGTTCAAAGATCAAAATATTTTGTTATAATCAACATAAACGAAAAATGTTTAAAATATTTTCAACGCACCCCTGTTTTGACATTCAGTTACCCTAGTCGGCCATCAATTTTCAGCCAGATATAGTAATGTATTTCTATGCTTTCCTAGTCCAGTATTTAAATGGGTTCATGCAAAAATTTCATACCTGAATATTTCGTACAATTCTATTTTTTTCTAGGATTTCAAAAGAAACCACATCTATAAAATAATTTAAACGTCAACTTTCATTCGCTAATCATATCATAACATGCCAAACTTACTTCTTCTTCCCTCATTATCAATCCTTGGAATTATAATATCCTGAAGACAATCCCTCTTAAAATATTATCTAAACTAGCCTCTTTCAATTTTTTTCTTCTTCAATACTTCTCAACACCTGCTCATTTTTGATTCTCTCTCTCTTTCTTTCATTCTATCCAATCTTCTCCTACTATCATTACAACCACATTTCAAAACTTTCCACTTTTTCTCCTTATGCATTAAGCGTTATGGTTTATGTTTCGCATCTATACGGCACACGGCACAATACTCCATATGAAGTATTTTGCAAACCTTTTCCTTAAAAATGCTTTTCCTAGGTATTTGAACCATATTGAAGACCATACTGCAAAAAAAGTTATGTCATTATTATATAGTTTTGGGAAAATGAAAAAATCAAGTTTAGAGCAATAATGTTCTTCTGTTGCTATATTCCAAAACTAAATAACATTGAGACTATGAACCTTATTGCATTGGAAGTTTGGACATAAAATTCTACCGTATTTGATGTACATTACGCACGCCTTAACTTATTTCATTAAAAATGCGACATTCCGCTTTTCTTCATACGTTAAGTATCCCTCTGTTTTAACGAAGTGAAAGTGATGTAAATTAAAAAGTAAATTAAAAAGTATATTATATACGTCATAATGTGTCGTATTTTGTTCCCCAGAAAAAATTATTGTCCTAATTTCAGTCTATCTTTATTTATTGTCTATTGCGCATTGTCGGGTCTATTTTTATTCTTTTTGTATGGAATGTAGTTCCTTCTCCCATGAAAAGAAAAATTAAATTATTTTTGATATTTTAACTTTAATAAGTAAAGAATTTAATAAAAGTTCAGTGTTCAATAAAGAGCAGATATTTAATTCCGCCCTGTTGCTATGACAGAAAAATGAACTCTTTCCTATTCATGGAAATTCTATATTAAAAATATTTGTTTTACCCAGTGCAGTAGTATATTAATTAAATTAATATTTTTTGCAATGTGTAATTAAAGTAAATATCAAATAACACAAATATGGAAATTTCATTCCAAGAAGTGGAAATGAATAATTATTTTCAGTTAATAACGATGTTGATTTTATTTTAGTTTTACATACTAACTAGCAAATGTTACAGACGAATGCCTTAACAGCTTGCATACGAGAACGAGAAGAATTACACTTTTAAATTGTTAACAAATATTTTCATAGAAAAATTAATGTTTTAGACAAATTTTGATTATATGTTGAAATACATGTTAATTTAAAGGAATTGTAAAAAAATTCAACCAAGTAATTACCTATATTATTACTGATCGTATTTCAGTTCCTGCTTTTACCAATTGTCAAAATTTGCAGAGTAAAATTTCAATCAGGGGCCCGTAACTGAATCCGAACCTGAACCGAAAACCCGAATTAACCAGAATTGTAGATGAACCTGAACCCAATAACCCAAACCGAACCGAACCTTTATTTGTCAAGATAAATAAACTTCAACCGAATTTAAACCGTTATAAATTCAGATTCCGTTCAAATCTGTGAAATATGTTATCAAAAATTATAAATTCAAATTAAATTATTAATATGGTTTTAAAATTAATAAATATCACCATATTTTTACCTCCCGCTACCTTTGGTAACGGAGGTTTAGGGATCGTACTAAAAATCGGTAAATGAGCACGTTTTAAGGTCCCTAAAATCCAATTTTTACATTTTCGCGATGATGTCTGGGTTCTGGGTGTAAGTGTGTGTATGTATGCATGTGCGGATTCTCTATTCTAACTCAAATACTGTCATTTAGAAAATTTTGTAACCTTGTATTTCGACCTTTTTCTATTATGGAAAGAGCCCATTAGATTTTGGTGTAAATCGGATAACCAAAAATGGCACTTTACTTGAAGCTCAAAATAGTTTTTCTTCGAAAAATACCTTTAAATGTTATTTTTTCGAGATTAATGGTATTACAAAAATTAAAGATATTAAATTTTTTACAGATTTGCATTAATACTTTTTCTACATATTTCATGGATAAATTTATAAAATTATCTATAATTTAAATCCCGGGGCCTACGCTCTAATCAAACAAAACTCCTTGGTTACGCAGTTATTCAGATAAATGTCACTATCAAAGAACTAATCATTTCAAATTAATAATAGTAACGTTTTAGAAAAAAAATATGGTGTCGCCAACAAAATACCTCCCACCATTTACCGCCCGAGTTACAAAAATGATTAAGCTAATCCTTATTTTTGGATTAGCGAATTTTACTCTAATTTTGGCAGTTTATTTCTTAAAATATAGTCTAATCTAATCCAAATACCAAAGTTTTTTTTAAAATAAATTAAATACCGGGATAAAATAGAATTTACTAATCGAAAAATGAGAATTAGCTTAAACTTTTTTGCGAATCAATCGAATAATTAATTTTTATTAATCTAAATACATACCTACATATTTACATATGCTGAAAATTGTATTGTTTATTATTGAACAATAGTTCTATTTACTTTTTTCTTTTTAATACGTTGCTATTATAAATTGGAAATGATTAGTTCTGTGGCAGTGACGTTTATCTGTCAGTTACATACATTTGAATAACTGCGCTATTTTGAACTTCTAGTAAAGTGCCATTTCCGGTTATCCGGTTTTCACCAAAATCTAATGGGCTCTTTCCATTACAGTAAAAGTTCGAAATAGAAGGTTTCAAAATTTTCTGAATGATAGTATTTGAGTTAGAGTGGAGGATCCACATATACATACATACACACACACATATACATATACACACATACACATAGACATCATCAAATGTTAAAATTGGATTCTAGGGACCTTAAAACGTGCTCTTTTATCAAAATCTCGATATGCGATTTTTAGCACAATCCCTATACCTGCCTTATCAAGGGTAGCGGAAGGTAAAAAGTAAATAGAACAATAGGAATGGAAATTAATACAGTTTTCAGCATAAGTAAATATGTAGCTATGTATTTAGATTAATAAAAATAAACGATTCGCAAAAAAGTTTAAGTCAGTCCTCATTTTTGGATTAGTGAATTCTATTCTATCCCGGAATTTAAATTAAGACTATAATTTAAGAAAAAAACTGCCAAAACTAGTGTAATACTCGGTAATCCAAAAATAAGGATTACCTTAATCTTTTTTGTGACTCGGGTTGTAAATGACGGGAGTTATTGTGTTGGCCACACCAGATTTTTATGATTGTCATAAGCTACCGCTCTGAACCTAAATTTGAACCCGAACCCAAAACCGATGAACCGTTATAATTTTCTTCTTGAACGGAAACTGAACCTGAACCGACATTTATTTCCTGAACCTGAGCCGAATCTGAACCATAAATACTTTTCAGTTCAGGTCCTTAAGCCAACAAACTTTTGTTTATTTAGTATAAATATCAGGTACTTTTACTACAGTGATTATTACCCGGAACGGTAATAATATATTTTAAAATTTGAAATGCATTGTGACAAATCTGCTTTTGGCATATAACCACGGAATTAATAATAGTTGCGTGTGCGTTTGTGTATGAAATTTTTGTTGCAAGTTCGAGTGTACATAGTTTGGTGGCAGCGCTTCTCCATGCATAAACAACAAGCATGTCAGCAGTGGAGTGACGTTGTACCGCGGAGATGGTAATAGTATTTTTACACCTTAATTAACATACGTCTGGTGAGAGCCGCGGGTTTTACTACGTACACATACGATGCTGTAACACATGCAGCAGATTGTTTATTTGAATTCGTAATTAAACTTGTGCAAAACCCTCATTAAGAGAGATGACGTCACAATTGTGACTGGAGCACGGAAACAACACGCTGTATGTGCATTATGCTGCAACTTTGCCAACGAGACGTGAAACATTTTACGGCCCCAAATTTCAGACATTTTGCGAATATAATGACGTAGGATTCCACACCGAAACTGGTGATATTAATTCTGCCATACTTTTTTCCGGATTTAGTTTTACACGGAAAAAAATTCTTATATTTCGAGCAGTTAGAAAAATACAAATCAATTCCAAGCAAAGCATGTTTAAATTGTACTGTAAATTAATTAATATGAACATCATTTTTAGAAATAATATGTTTTCTTTTGTGTGTACAGTCTAAAGGACAGCAACAACAATGGTGGTGGCACCCACTCTATTAGTAAACACAATTTTTTTAGGATCATTGACAAATTTTAAAGATTTAGAAAAACACCCGCCATGTTTCACAATATCATAACATCTCAATCAATCTCTCGGTCATTTTTCAGGTGCTAGCTGAGCTCAGTTAATAACCACCAGTGTTGTGACTGATCTAGATCATTTGATCTAAAGCACTGATCTAGTTCATTTAGTATGGTTTTTGATTTAATCTAGATCCTTTTATATATTCAGATCTTAATCTGAATCTAGATCTAAGAGCTATATAATCTATGATCTTAAAAAAGAATAAATATACGGGAATTACAGGAAACAGTTTGGGCCCTGTGAAATGAGAAAACAAATACAAAAATTTGAAACCAGAAAATCTAAGAACAAATTGAATACAAGTGAGTTGTACTTTATTTAACTCACTTGAAATATTCAGTGGCATATAATGATTGTCTTCCCATTTGATATGGCCTGTCTTAAATTATTACATTTTAATAATTCTAATGTTTAAAATTATTATTTTTGTTTCTGTTTCTACTTTATTCGTTAATTCCCGCTTTGTTTAATAAGAAAAAAATTGAGAATCGTTACAGATTTTTTTATGATCTAAGAAAAACAGATCCCAAATTCCTGATCCGATCTGAAAAAAAAAGACGGTCGCAGATATTGACCTATGATCTGATCTAGAACACATTAATCGTAAAAATCTTGATCTTGGTCTAGATCCTTTATAAATTGATCTGTCACAACACTTATAACCACAGAAGCGATTCACTCTTATTGGAGCTCATCAGTGTGATACAATTTCTGTCTCTTTAGAATGCATGTGAGACTATTGCTTTAGTAACCCGTCTATATATGTCAATGTGTAAATGTCATTGAGCAAAATATTGCATAAAAATAGTATAATCCGTAATTTAACCACGACCGTGGTTATGATTCAAGTGGTCAGGTTATGGTCACTGAAAACTGGTTGTGATTCGGAACGTCTTGGTTAATTTGTGTCGATAAAGCACGGAAACACCGCGTCATTAGAAATAAGTGACAACATAACTTTCGTCTATCCTTCTACTAACGTAAATATTATACATATCAGTATATAGTAATTATATGTTTATACAATATTATTTATTATATTATAAGAAATATGAATATGACCACAACAACCACAAAAAAATTGTGGTTGTCGTGGTCACGGAAAAGTAACTAAAACTTTTAGGAACCACATTCCGAAATTGAACTGGGATCCTGAAATTATGTTTTGATTACATTACGGAACGCATAACCAGAACCTTGGTTACCGTGGTTAAGTTACGGAATATACTATAAGTATTGTATTCAGCGTTAATAAATATTACCTTTGTATTTGAAAACTACTTGGTTGTTATTTAGAAATCATCACAAAATATATACTATCTCAAACTAGATAGATAGCTTCAGAGATGCCTACCTAACTAACCACATGCAGAGTTATCTCCCGAAGAAAGCCGTAAAGCTCTGGCAGCTATTAATATAACAAAAGTACAATAGCGAATTCTAAGTGAAAACATGTCTAACAAAAAATTTGAAAAAACACTCTACATCTTCCACAAGATTTCAGCATCTAAATCAACCTCTCGGTCATTTTTCAGATACTGACCGAGCCCAGTTAGTAACCACAGACGCGTTATTGGAACTCATCGGTGTGATGTAATTGCGGTCTCTTTCGGGATTAATAAATAACTCTATCTCATACTCGATAGATGACTTCAGAGGTAATTAACCAAATGCATAGCCATCTACCGAAGAACGCCGTAAAGCTCGGACAACTATTGAAATAACAAAATTACAATAGCGAACTCTAGATGAAACAATGTCTAATTAAGAATTAGATAAACTCTCGCCATGTTTCACAAGATTTCAGCATCTGAATCGTACCAACGAAGTTCGGTTTTTCACATTTTATCTGCTATGGGTATTGGGTTGCACATCTGTATTCCTAGAATTCTTATTTATTTAACATGTAATATTTGTTCATATTTTGCTGTAGTCAGCCTACACTTAGACAGATTCATTAATACCTACCTAATTTTTAATTATGCTTGTTAGTTATAGAATTTTAATCCAAAATCCTTAACAACTTCTAAGTGTGAAGTTATTTTCTGAACATTTTTGTCAAAGTTTGTTTATTAATTCCGGTATTCTTTGACAAGTTGGGGATAAAAGTCAAAGCGTACAAGTTTAGCCTGTGATCATATGGGATGTCATCATGATGCGAGTCTCGCTCACATATTCACGACAGATAATTACGTGGAAGACGCTGAACATAGCGAGCGTTCTGTGCATCCTATGCCACATTATTACAAACTGTTCAAAACTGGAAACTTTATATTAGTTGCGAACCGCTCATCGACGACATGGGGGAGAATACGTGGCACACATAAACGGCGGAATGTCACTCAAAGATATAAATAAGTAAATATAAAATAGGCAATATATAACAGAAAGTTTGGAAGATACGCCATTCTGGATATTTTGTGAGGGCATTAAGCGTTAGTTAGTTTTGTCACAGCGACCTAAAAGATCTATTTATTATAAGATTGACCTAACTAATTAACCTTGGGATAAATGTTTTTCTAAATGTTTAAGTCTAAAGACGGTTAAAGCTAAAAAGTTACAAATACGGTGGTCTATATACTTTCTTCGTCTTCTTCGCAAAGTAGACAGGCATTGTTTTCAGCAATATCAATCTTATATAGTTACTAATTTAGAGGTTAATAACCAGTAAGTATATGTGTTATAATTTATAATTTTAACGGCTGTTTTATTGAGAGTTAGTACCTCCTTGGTTTTTGCTGACGAATATTACTTTTCTGTAAAATACACTTGAAAAGCTGTCATCCCAGCATCTTTATACTATTAGGGTGGTGGCTAAAAAAGAAGTTTTAGCTGCCGCCCCTTAAAACGGTGTTAAGTGATTAAGAAAAAATCTGATGTGGCCAGCACATTACTTTCCTTCAGTTCTGGGTATTTTTCATAAATGTCATACAGAAAGTTCCTTGCAAAAGATTATCAGCCGTATGCATAAGTGCAAGCTTAAAATGGTTTTAGCAGCATTTTACGAAGTGGCCAGTAACATCATATAAAATGCTATTAGCGGGATGGTATGCATAGTTGTACTTTTACTGGTCACTACTAAATAGCTAACTTGCATTATATTTAACCTGGCAGCATTGTAAAATTTGGTTGTTTATTAAGCTGACAGCTGTCAGTTCTATATGTTTTGAGGTACAATATCACTTCGTATATTATTATAGCGTTCTTGTTATTAGATTTTAGTTTTTAGTTGATTAGACCAGTTATATTAGTTTATATAAATTAAAAAATAGTGGTTATAAGTGAATATACATTTATCAAGTGCTGTCATTACATATATACACGAGGAGGTGGAAGAAATAGAAGCAATACAAGAATTTATTGGAATCAATGTCAAATTGTACCCTTGTCGTAAGGTTTACTAAAATTTAATAATGGTGAAATAAGTGGCAGATAATAGTTACCAATCCCTATTAACACCCTTATTGAATCCGGTCACATGCAGAACGGCGTTACAATCGAGCGCACATCCGAACGAGGAATGTTGTGGGAAGACTGTTTGGAATAATGAAAAATTTATTTTGATGCTTTTTTAATGGACTACAACTTCATATAGAAATGGCAATAATTGTAGTGGCTAACATTTGTGTTAATAAAAAAATTGAAGAGCCTGATCAAGAATTCGCAGATGATGAAGATAAAGAAGGCGATGGAAACATTCCTGAGAGGCATCCTTCGAAGGCAATATATTGAAAAACAAATATAATGCAAAAAACTAAAGTGTTAACAAATTACTTATAGTTACATGTAGAACAAAGCTAAAGACAAACAAAATGTGAACTAAAATGTGAATAAATTATTCCTTTACATGTACAAATTTATTGATAAATACTAAATAAATTTAAATATTGACACTATTTACAACTCTTCCCGTTTTTCCCTTAAAGCTGCAATTCTTGCTTCTTGGTATTGTTTCTCATAATTTATTTTTAATTGATGCATCTCTTCGGCATACATGAACACCACTACAACTACTTTTTTATAACTACTAAAACCGTTGTAGAGGTTTACCTTAAAAGTGTCTTAAACATGCGTCAGTTGGTTATTAACACTTAGTTGCCAACTAACAATTTAAATCCTATTAAATATCACTATACATAAGGTTTTGCTTAGTGACATTTTAAAATATTTTTAAAATGATCTTAGTGACCACTAACAAATTTATGCATACGGCTGTATATTTCTTGTACATTACCTTAAGGCAGTTGTATGTATTTTATACAAATTCCATACAGAAAGTTTCTAACAAAAGATCCTATATTTCCAGTAAAATTATAACATAAACATACTGTCAACTGCACTTGACACTGACACCTTTCAATCAGAATTTTCTTAATGTAGCAGCTGTTTCCAGAGTTATAGCAAAGCTGACATATATATATATATATATATATATATATATATATATATATATATATATATATATATATATATATATATATATATATATATATATATATATATATATATATATATACCGCGAGTCCCAAGCAAACGTTGACATAGGCGTTTAACATGGGAAAACTGATTTTTGTGAATAAAAAGTGTCCGGCTTAAAATTAAGCCATGCTATTTAACATGATAATAGTACATTACCTCGTGTACCTTATTTAATATTAATTACATTATTATCATTGCGTAAATCAGAGAAAATTATAAATATCTGTCAATAAATATTTGTTTCATTATTTTATCACGTAATATCAAAATAATTGCAATTGTCATTGTAGGTCAATGCGAGGGTCAATGGTTAGCATAGCTGACTGTGGAATGAGATGACGTTTAGAGGTTGGGGTTCGAATCTCCGTCAAGACAGTTTTTTTATTATTTTTTTTTATTTATGAATTAATTGCGAATTATATTAAAGATATTATGTATTATATTAATATGGATGAATTAGTTAAATAATTACAAATAAGTTTCTATCATGATATAATACTAATCTCAGTGGAAGTAGTCATTATCAGTATGACACAAAAGCATAAAAATTTAAACTATTACACCTACTTTTACAGTAAATCACAAAGCATACACATATTCATTTTATCTCAATCATGTTTTATTAAGATTAAAAGAAAATATAATGCATTTTTATTATATCAATGTTTTGATTATTGTAATCAATTTTTGTCATTGTTTAGAACCAATTATTTTATATTATGTAGTTGGTTATAACAATGAATTGATTACAATAATCAAAACATTGATATCCATATTAATATAATACATAATATCATTAATATAATTCGCAATTAATTCATAAATAAAAAAAATAGTAAAATTACTGTATTGACGGAGATTCGAACCCCAACCTCTAAACGTCATCTCAGTCCACAGTCAGCTGTGCTAACCATTGACCAACAATGACAATTATAGATATGTTTATGTACACTGTATCTTAACAATAAACAGTTCATAATACTTTATTGAGACAAAACTTTTTTTTAAATAAACACATCCTTAATTAAATTATTGATTTTTGTAATATCTATTTTAATCTAAAAAGTTCTAAGTAATAAAGCCTTTGTGGTGATCGTCGCCAACCGCCTAGCAACAGAGGCAGTTAAGTCGGGTCCCGGTCCGTGAGAAGACATACGTGCAACAAAGAGGGGATAATGTGTAATATTGTTTGAATTGTTAAAAGCTGTACATTATAATCAATATTACTTGTGAATCACCTTAAAACCATCATTATTAGTTTATCTGTAATTCCTGTTGGTGTTATTAAATAATTAAATTGTCAACCACATTTTTACCCGTTAATATTGCAACCCTACATTATTTTAACATGATGACAAAATTAATCGACACTACGCATCGTTTTACATAATTATAATTTTCAATAATTTATGATTATGTTATTTGTTAACAAATTATGACCGTGTCAAGCCAGTTTCAAGTTTAAATAAATTTTCTTTTGTATTTTTATATTTTTCTGATAAAAATAAAATTTGTAAATAAACTGTTTCTGATTGTCACTCGCTAAGAATTAGCGGGCGGCAGCGAAAAAATCATTTTTTAAACGACCACCTTAATGAACATTAATTAAAATTGTTTTAAATATTTGTCCTAATAAAGTAATAATATCAAAACACCAATTTACTTACAGGTGGAAATAATTAATGAAGACCGATGAACGACAACAAAAAATATTGGAAAATCTATTTGTTTACTATGTTTTGTTTTTGTTCCAGTTCCCATCGAACATGTCCAAGGCGTCCTCTCGAAACAAGCCCGATTTCCCTGCGACATTACTCCGCGAGACAGAGACGACGCCGTATCCATGGTCTTATGGTTCAAAGAATCAGACGGAGAACCTCTATACAGGTTAGTACAACATCTTTTCTGTAAACAAGTGCAGAAGACGTGAAATATAGCCTGCAAACTCCAACTAAATCTCTCTCCTGATTTTAATTTCGTTTTGTGTTTCTGTCACTTTTAAAAAATTACGCTGAGCCATAACTCAAGTACATCGCGGGATTCCAAATTTAATTTCAATGTTAAATATTTGTTTTAACTGCGAATGAACATGAGACGGGAATCTAATGAATAATGAAAATTTACTCTAGTCTATTCTGACCTCGAGGGCGAGAAGAAAACAGAGCAGATAGGCGTGTTTCAGAGGTGGTATTTTAATAGAACACTTAAATCAAGTTAAACGACGTAACACTCGCTGCGTCCGAACTTCCTCAACACATTATGTCACAGAAGAACTTTCATCTAAAGCAAAAAATACGACTCTTGTGTACTTTGGCTAATATCCTACAATCTTTGGTTTAATTTAATGAATTGTGGATGACATATACTTTACAATTAAAATACAAACTTAGTGCATACATAAACTTCGTCGTTTTGTATAAGTTGGATTAGCAGGAATCACTAATCACTAAAAAATAATTAAATAGTGTAGTATTTGAAAACTCATTTATTGTTTACTGTTATTTGTTAAATAAAGCGTTACTGTTATTATGGACATTCTTATTACAATTTAACGTCAAAATGACAAAGACATTATAGCTGTTGGAAAGTTTTTTGCAACTAGCTAGGAAGTGAAGTAAACAGTAAGTCACTTTCTAAATGTTTGGTAGGTAGAAATGCGCATATTACTAAGCGGCTGCGAATAAAATTATTTTCTATACCTATGTATGTTGCATTTTATATGGAATGGTACAGTATATGTATAATTCGTATCCAGAAAATCCATAGTAATAAATATTGCAACTTAACTGACACTCACGGTATGTATCAAGTAACGTTGTAAACATTTTAGTGAATATCTTTGAGAATATAATCCAATAGTCACTATGACATGTTTTCCGCCAATCAACATTCAGAATCTCCCTAGTTACATGTCTATCACAACGATGATAAAAAACAAAGAAATTATCACCTTATTTATATTCGTTAATAAGGGATTTGTTTTCTTTATTTGACATTGACAGTTAATTTTGAGTATAAAAATGTGCGATAATGGTTGGGTTGTTATCAACAACGATGAAAATAATAAGGCAATTGTAAATTTAACCATGTTGTAATACAATATATTAAAAGTTAGGTTAGCAGCAGACATAATGCGTCACAAAAATTCATTATATTCTCTCATTAAACATAAGCTCGTGATATGATTAATAATCAAAGATATTGCTCGTGAAACCGAAGCAGCACATCTGCAATTCGGTTTCACTCGAGAATATCATCGATGATAATCATATCAGTTGTTATATTACGTATGCGAATATAATTCATTAGTCACGTGACATGTTTTCCGAAAATCAACTTTCAGAATCTCCCTAGTTACATGTCTATCACAGCGATGATAAAAAACAAAGAAATTAACATCTTATTCATATTCGTTACTAAGAGATTTGTTTTCTTTATTTGACATTGACAGTTAATTTTGAGTATAAAAATGTGCGATAATCGTTGGGTTATCAACAACGATGAAAATAATAAGGCAATTGTCAAATTAACCATGTTGTAATATAATATATTAAAAGTTAGGTTAGCAGCACACACAATGTGTCACAAAAATTCATTATATTCTCTCATTAAATATAAGCTCCTGATAATTGAAGATATTGCTCGTGAAACCGAATCAGCACATCTGCAATTCGGTTTCACTCGAGAATATCATCGACGATATTCATTTCACTTGTTATATTACGTATGATTATATCATCATTTGAATATTTTTTATTCATTATCTACTTTATGTTCCACATTTTGTAATTGGATTTGTATTTCATTTGTTTTGTCATATTTTACAATTTTTATATAATATGTATGTCAATCTCTGTTGATGGTTAATTAAACAGAAATCGATAAAATAAACGTATTATATAAATTGTGGAACAACGCAGAGTTTTTAATTTCAAGTCATTTATAAAAAATATTTCACCAAGAGAATGAATCCCTTCAGTGTTTTTTTAACCTTTTATTATTGGCGTGTCATATTACATCGTCACTGCTGGCATAAATAATGCGTTAATCTGGGCATATGTATAATATTTCTGATGTTATTAAATAAGAAATGTGTTTGAAAACAATATTCTGGGCACACGATAAAAGAAAAACTACCAAATTTGTTTAGTAAATACATACATAATCCAGGTCCTCTTGTACTCTAGGGTGTCGAGGTTTCATTTTTCGAGTCTGGTTCTTTCTTCGTATACAAATTTCCGCCATTTTTTCCTATCCTTCGCCATTTCTTTCGCCGAGTCTCAGTTTTCTCCTGCATTAGCTAATATCTTCTTTAGCGAACTATTCCAGGTGGGTCGTGGTCTTCCTCTTCTGTTTTTCCCTACTGGTCTTGTTGACCAAATTTTTAGACTTGTCTGTTATCGTTCATCCTTATTAAATGTCCGAACCAACTCAGTTTCTTTTCTTCCATTAGTTGTTTTACTGGTTTAACCCCTGCTAGCTTCCTGATATCCTCATTTCTTCTCTTTTCCATTATATTGATTCTTAGTGTTTTTCGTAAGTACCTCATTTCTACTGCTTGGAGTATTTTATATTGTTTTGCAGTGAGCACCCAGTTTTCACTACTGTATAGAAGTACAGGTAGATAGATTGACTTAAATACTGAGATCTTAGTTTTAGTTGTTATTTCTTTATGGCTTAGAAACTTCTTTTGGAGGGCATAGTATATTCTATTAGCCGCTTGTATTCTGTTATTTAATTCGTCATCAGTTGTTCCTTTGCTGTTCATTGTGCTGCCTAGATATTTAAATGAGTTGACTTGTTCGACTTTCTCGTTTTCTAATGTTACTTTGACTTGTGAAGCTTTGTTACTGATTACCATGCTTTTCGATTTATCTAGATTGATAACTAAGTTATGCGTGACAAGTGCTTCATGCCAGATTTTCAAGTTCTTTGTTAAGTTCTTCGCGGAGTTTGCAAAAAGTATTATATCATCGGCAAAAGCGCTAGTTTGTAGATGGATTGGCTGTAGATTTCTGTAACCTACTACGAATTTTGACATTTTTGTTTCACATTCTTTGATGACTATATCTAGAGCACATATGAACAGTAATGGGCTTAAAACGCTTCCTTGCCTCACTCCATCTTTGTTCGTAAAAGCTTTTGATAATCTATTCGATGTACGGACTTTGTTGTTTGTTGCCGTATAGATGCTTTTTATTGCTTCAATTAGCTCCTCTTCTATGTTTTTGCTTCTGAGGCTCTCCCATATTTTATTTCTGTTAATAGTGTCAAACGCTTTTTTCATATCTATGAAGCAAACAAATATTTCTTCGTTTTTCGATAACTTTTTCTCAATTACCAGGTTTAAGGTGAAAATATGATCTTGTACACTATGTTCGGGTCTAAAACCGCTTTGTGCATTAGATAGTTGGTGTTCTATTCTTGTCCTCAATTTCTTTTCTAAGATAGTCTCATATAGTTTTAGTGCGGTACATAAAAAAGTGATTCCTCTATAGTTTGAACAGTTCTTGGAGTCTCCCTTTTTGTAAACTGGTAAGATGATTCCTGTATTCCATTCTGTTGGTATGACTTTTTAGTAAAATTAAACTTTATTTACGAATTATATTTCAGAACGTAAAAACTATACATTTCATTTTAAGCACATCAAAATAAATTAGATTTTGAGAAAATACTCTTAAATATTCTAACAAGTTAGAAAATATCGTAAAATAAACAGGAAATAAGTCTGTAAAAAAATATAACAAAATTATTTACCTTCATAAATCATGGGTTGGGCAACTTGATAAACGTAAATTGTGGGCGTCGGTGTATGAGACCGAATTGCTTTATAAAGTGAATAAAAATTTACTCTGGCTTATCGGCTCGTACTAATGCTGTTCCGCAGGTAACTTGAAGGTACTAAAACTCGCGGATATAGCAAAATGAAATACATTCGGTCTGTGAGAACGCGCGCTAGTACCAAAACGTTAAGATTTTTGATTACAAGAGTCGTTTAATTATAATAAAAATAATAATAACAATAATGAAAATGACTAACCAATACTCTCAAATGGGCTAAATAAATAATATTATATGATTATTTATTATTATTTATTTAATTTGCCATCGGGGCAATGCCCCATACAGATCGGTTGACAAACATAAATATGTATAAAAATAGAGTATGCCAATTGAACATTAAATAATATTAACCCAATTTTACAAATTAAACATAAATCTGTTGATAATTATAAGTTTACAAATAGTATATTAAAGAACGTGTTTTATAAGACATGTTTTTTTTTTAATTGACAAGTGCGAAAGAAAGTCTTATAAAATGAGTTCTTTATACTATTTTTTATATTTTGCGCCTTCTACAATTAACATTTAATTACTCAATTTGTGATTATATTTGTAACCATTTGTAAATTTTCATGTAAATAATCTTCCCTAAATAAAAAAAAATAATAATAATTTCGACATTATATTATTAAAATGAATTGTCAATTAACTAAAAATAAATTAGGTAAAAATGGGTTAAAGAAACGTCATCTAGTACCAACCGTCTAAAACAAAAAATTGCGTATCGAAATGAAGGGCATTACGATACGCAATTGCGTATAGTAATGAGTTCATTATGAACGCAAAATATAAAAAAGAAATTATTTTAAAGTGTTGACCTTAGTTCACAAATACATACATATAATAATATTATAAAATAAAAAGGTACATGAACAGTAGGAGCACAGAAGGTTTTTTAATAATATATAATTCATCTGTTTCATCTGCAGGATGCTTTTTCCTATTCGTTTAAGCAAAAACTGCGAATCCTAAGCGAACTAGTAGTAAAATAAAAAATTGCATTTACTTTCTCTACTGTAAGGTTAAATAATAAGTTAGTAAATTTATTGAGACCTGCAATGTCAGCTCGGATGTATTTATTTATGTGATTTTCTCTAAATAAACAATATTATATGATTCAATATTCATTTCAAATGTAAGCTATGTTCCGGGAACATTTCTCACCTTACATGTTGAGACATCTGGCGTAAATATGATGTTTCTAATTCTAAGCCTGGTATTTCCATCTCTGGTTAAACTGTCTGTTAATTTGACTATCAGTTAAAAGAAAAATGTCGCATCAAAAAATTGACATATAATTTTTAGACTTTGATATAATATCGTCGCTTTGTTTTCTTTTAACCGACAAGAAAAAAACGATTTCATAAAATTATTTCATGAACTTCGAGCAGGGGAAATAATGACTATCACTTTTTTCGTTTTAAAATCGTGATTAAAATCACAGCGGTTTTTTCCCCAATATTTTTCCAGTGTGTCGTCCGTGCGGTGTTTGAGTTGGCAAAATTTGCGTCTGTTTCCATCGTTAAGCAAACCTACATTTCGCCAGTTCTGTACACATTTCGCAGCTAAATTAAAATTAACTGATTCTTGACACAGGCGCAACGAAATTTATAATTAGCAAAAAATAAACAACACAATAAAATTATGTATGGCAACAGATTCAGGAGATGTTATTTGCCAAATTATTTACTTCGCCAAAAGGAATTTTTAATTGAGAGAAGATAAATTTTGTAAATACCCCGGGGCGAGAATTTTTCTTTCAAAGCAAAGGAAAAAGTACCTATAGATTTTAATATCTTGCATTATTTATTTACCGAAATATTTTTTGTATTAATTCATGCTCTATATTATACTGTGGCGGAAAAATAAGTTAATATTAAATATAAATTTTGTGAGTATTAAAAAATTGTTTGGAGAGGTTTTTTATTTTCCTAATTGGGTTACTTATGGTTAACTAAATAGTAGCTAAATTTGCTAATATTATTTAAATAAAATATGCTCGATTACTAGTCAAGTTTCTATCAAATAAATTAAGTATTTGACATTTGATAATTATTTATTTTCTTTGTGTTATGTGGTATAAAACGATATTGTTCAAAATAATAAAGAAAAATATCTACACTAGAAAAGAGCCATATCGTACTGTAGACCACGGTAAAATATTTAACGAAACCACAATAATTATGCGGGTTACCTTGTAAGGTTTAATAAAATGCGATTTCCAAGTAACCAAAAATAACTTAGGTAACCGCACCTAATTTTTAAAAAGCCAAGAGCAAATTTTACAATTCCCAATTAAATAATAATGAAAAGCTAACAGTCTATACGTTAGAAATAAATTTTGAAAAGATCATGTCAGCCACCGGGATTTGAACCCGGGGCCACTACTTTGTCGAAGTAAAGACCCATTCAGAATAAAAAAACAATAGCGGCAGTGTAAGAATTTGTTGCATTGGTAGTATACGAAAAATTATTTCCGTTCACAATGAAAAATTATTGAAATTACAGCTTTTAGGAATTTTTTTATTATAAATTACTAGAAAGTTTATTCAGTGCACTAACATGATGATGACTTATAATTACTCTTATCCACAAACACACACACGCACACGCGTGCACACACACACACACTCACACGCGTACACACACACGCACACACACGCACACACACACACGCACGCGCACACACACACACGCACACGCACGCACGCACACACACACACACACACACACACACACACACACACAAACACACATAAACACACACACACACACACACACACACACACACACACAAACACACACACGCACGCACACGCACGCACACACGCGCACGCAGGCACGCACGCGCACAGACGCACACACACACGCACAGACGCACACACACACGCACGCTCGCAGACAAAATGATCTTTTTCTATTGCTCATTTTATAAAATGTTAATAAACGCCAAACTGTCAAGAAATTAAGCGGTAGCGGTAGTGGGAATGTAGAAGTTTGGAGTTTGCAAACTTCTACCGCTGCGTTGCCACTGCGCTACTACTAATTTTCTTAATTTTTGGATGTGAACGAATACATTTGCTATAACGCATTCAATCTTTTACCCATGACACTAGCACTGCCACTAATTCTACCGCTATCTTATTTTTTTTGTTGTGAATGATACTTAACGCTCTGGCTCTAAGCAACTGAGCTATGGTGGACTGTATAGCTGAAATGATCTTCCACTAGAGGACCTGTTAATGTACCTCACAATAATTGAGGATACGTTTATTCGTTACGTTTGTTAGATGTGGGGTAGAAATACCATTACATTTAGACTTTTGTGATGCCATAATTTGCTCTAGATGTCTTTGCGGTTCAATAACTAAAACACAAACGAACATTTCGAGGTAAGAAATAAGGGAAAAAGAAAATGCAAATTATTCATGGGCTGGGTAAATTTTACCCAGAGCGCGCTTTATAAAGGCTTAAAGAACCAACAATTCGGTATACACCAGTGATCTCTAAAAGATAATTATGTTACTGCTATACACTTATACCTTTATAAGGGTCTGCAAAACATTCAAAAACATATCATTAATACATATAACATTACCACGTTCTTCGTATAGTTGTCGTGAAGGTCTTGGGTGAAAATTGATATCGGTATGCTAGCCATGGTTCTTCAGTCCATCTATCTTATCCATATTTACATTACCCTTATATTAGATATGCTTGTAACTGTTATTATACGGCAAAGCCTTTAGCTGTTCTCCATTTATAATCTGAACATGTGGTTTTAAAAGAACACGCATTTTAGTAACCTGTGCTTTACATATATTACATACCATTTACCTACTATTATATGTTCTTCAGCAACGTCTATTATGCTGTTATTATTAATAGAGTAATCAAATTTGACATATAACGACCTACATAATAACTGCGTGACAAGTAATATAAAAAATGGCGTGTGCAATATGTGCTTTTAATTTTACCCTAGGTACATGGAACAACAAATTTACTGCGACGAGAGTTATGATCGTACTCAAATATTATGTTTCCTGTAATATTATACCTTTTAATCTGGAATATAATGCCTCTTTAAAATAAAAAGATGTATGTTTATGTATTTAATTTCAAAATATTTATAAAAGATTGATATAACTATTTGCGGTAAAGAAATATAATGCTACGTAACCTGTTGTGGTTTGGACGGCACGCATTCGATCGATGTCAAACTTGAGAATAGGGGACTACAGCGCAATTTATTTAAGAGAAATTAGGAAAAAATATAGAAAGTATATGCTTAATAATGAATATTAATAAAGAAATAAAACGATATAATTGAAATACTTCGGATATAAGGGGATTTTTATTATAGCAGCTCGTCACTCATATGAATTACATATATATTATTTTGATTGGCGACTCAAAGACGGCCTATAAATATATAACACATACCCAGTTTGGGGGAGGAGCCTACTACCAATGGAAGTAGACAAATTCAAATAGCGGAGGCGTGGCTATTAGTCCAGTACTGCAATTCTCAAACAGTTTTTAGTTGAATATAAATATTTTGCATTAAACTTAATAATTTAAAATCACTTCGAAGTATAAATCATGTTAACTTGTACAGTATAATAATATTCATTTATTTTTCATAAATTTAATGTAGAAATAGCATATATTTCAAGAACATTTAGGTCCACGAAGAAAATAGTTTGATATAAAAACTTATATTCGTGACGTCACATCTATATTTTTAAATTTCGGGGGACTATAACTCGCTTATTAATAGGATTTTTTTCACCGGATTTTCATCGACAGTCTTAGATTTACATATTTGTTCAGATGAAATTATATTTAAAAAATGGTGGAATCCCCTATTACTTCTAATTTTCAAATAGCGCAAAAGTAAATCTTAAAATAGCTTTGAGATGCCTTGAGGTGACGCCTCCAAAGTGCCAATTTGAACTAGGGAAAAAACACATATTTCGCTTAGAAAACGCCTTATCAAGTGATTTGGAGACATGTTATGAGAAACAGTTTTTACATCTGATTTGATTGTTTCACGGTCTGAAACAAACGATTTGAATATACTCTTTGGACACATATTCTACCTGTAGTTTCGGTGGTACTTCGTTGTTTAGGGTATTATATGAAAAAAATTCACTGTTTTTTTAGTGAATACAAGGTTTTGGAGTCACTCCGTAGTGGACACACCCACGCAACTGAAATGCCGATTTGAACTATAGAAGTTTCTGTAAAACACTCCGCTTATATAGTCATTATTATCAGTAAATAATAGTGGATTGTGACAACCAGTAATGGGCAGTTACCATAATACCTACAGTGTGTTCAGAAAAATTCCTAACTCGGAGTAAGCTATGAACAAAGAAACGTATGTCAATTTAATATTTAATTAAATGTCAATTTGACATGAGATACTGTCAGAAATGTTATCTAAAGTAATCAAAGCTTTTCTTCTTGAATCTTATTTTAGAAATGGAAACAAATTAGAAAACGACGAATGTCAAAATATACTGTATCCTACTTTGTTGTCATTTGCCCTTTGCGGGCACAATTGTCAAACTGGCAACAAATTTAATTTTAAGGAGTTTAAAACTTTAGAAAAAATACAAAATAAAGATACACGGCTTCTTTATGAAACTTAACATATTAATATAAACAAAAATAACATTATTAATAATCAAATTGACTATAAATAAAATGTTACACATGTAAAAAATTATTAAACAGTTTTTGAATCTACCGCTTGTTGGTTTCATTAGTTACTTTGCGTTCGGCCAGCCTGTGGTTGTTTCATTGATCTAATAAATATTGTTACGAAGTATGTATGAGTGTTATGGGTTGTTTACACTTTTTACACTAAATTTTGTCATATGCTATTCTTCTGCTTGCTGCACACATGTTGTGGGTGATTGTGCCCACAAAATTTAAATTTAAAATGCAACGCAAAAAAAATACTTTTTTTTCTACAAGCGTATTATAATATTCATAGTATAGTCCTGTACGCACACTATAGATGTTCATGGTCTTACTAGTTACACAGCCAGCTTTGGCTAAAATTATAATCACTACAATTAAAAAATTCCAAAAAAATGGCAAAAAATTCTTTGAAACACTTGAAGAAATAATAGTATATGTCGTTCGGAGTAGAATGCCCTTTTTGTGTTTTACCCAGTTTGCCTAGCCTCTGCTAAAGCCTCGGCCGCAATGGCTGGGTTCAACACAAAAAGACCGCTTTCTACTTCTAATAACATAACATTAAAATAAAATTTCTTAATTATTTTTGTTCCTACGTTCAGAGCCTTATATATGCATAATTAAATAATACCAAATACTGCAATATTTATATTCTAATGTCATTGTATCTTGTGGTAAGTGATAACTATTTCCCTTTGTGTAAAATTTAAATATTTTTATGTAGCTGATGATGGGCAGATGTTCTTTCGAAACGTCCATTTCTAAAAAACTGAAGAATAAAACGATTAGGAACTTAAAGGGCTCAATATTTATTTAATGAAAATTAGAAATAATTATCAAGTTTGACGTCAGTCGGAATAGAATTCGGGCTGTCCGAATCACAATCGGTCATTTAATAACAAAGACTTAAATTGCAGAATACAAAATGCGATAGATTAATTATAAATGGGTGGTTGCATGAACAAGTGAATAGGGGTGATTAGCGAGACGTTGACACTGGCATTGTTTTGTCCCTGTCAATCGTTTATGGATTATTTTCTAGAAAAATACTTCAAATAAAAGTTACGTACAATTGATTTATCTATAATTGTTATTTGAAGTTTTTCTTTCTAAAATAATCTAAAATCGCAAGATAGAGTTAAAACACTGCTAGTGAACTTCTCGTTAATCACCCCTAATCACATGTTCATGCTACCACCCAACATGTCCTAGTATTAGTACCGCAGTTAGAAAATTGTATTGATATTAAGCAAATGTTCTCATATTGAAATATAATTGAATATTGAAAAAGAAAACAATGCAGTGTGGTGGCAGTTGCAAGTAGAATAAAATGAAGCAATTTATTCGCATTTAGTTGTAGTGCACATATGCCGAGTTAATTTGAATGCTGTGTAGAAATTCAGAGTAATATCTTGGGTAAAATCTGAGCATGTAATACGCATCAAACATGCAAACGAAACTGCTTAATTACATCAATTTAACTGAAGCAGAATGAAAACGTGAAAACCAAACACGTTTCCATTAATAGACACATTGAATTAAATATTTCTTCGTGGATTGTTTTGTGCGGGTACGATGCAAATGTTGCTGTCGCGGTCTTCGCGAGAGACAAACATCTTCATAAATACAACCACAATTTGCATGTTCTCTCGCTGAGTACCGTGGGAATTTCACAATCGCATCCAGCTTGCTCGGGAATTCGCCGATTACTAACTCTCTATTAATTTTTAATTCGCTAAAATGCACTTTTAAGGACTTGTCGCAAGAATAATTGCCCATGAATTATTTATTCCTTTTAAAAATAGAATATTTAATAATACTTTTCTAAAGAGATCTATCAAAACAAAACGCACTGAAATCAAAATGAAGTCATTCATGCATCAGTGAAAGATAAACTTTGTGGTTAGTTTTTTATGATATGTATAATTAAGTCTCCCTTAACCCTCAATATACTAACTTGTTTTTCTTACATCTACAACCAAACCTAGTTATATTTATTATACAGGGTACTTTAGATACATGCCGACAAACTTCCAGGACTTCTAGAGCACATCAAAACAGTCACTTTTTTAATAAATGCATGTCCGAAAATGAGCCGTTTTAGCAGGAACAAGAAAAAGACATTTTTTGAGATCAAGGTGCAACCGAAAACAATTGACATAAAACAATTACCAGGCGTCATCTCACGAATTCTTAACTCGACACTGATGACGTGGCTCAATTTTTGCTATTGAGTGAAAATAATCTTCTGAAAAGTGTAAAGTGAATAAATTGAACAACTGCTGTAAATTCAAATAATTACATACATACATACATACATACATAGATAAAATCACGCATCTTCCACTTAGTGGGTTAGCACAAACCCGAAACAATCAACCACAAAAATAATCACTCTCTCTTTCAACAACATTCTTACTAAGCTGACACCAAACAACAAATATTCCTCTCTTAACATATTAAAGTGATCGATTTTCAGTAGAGATACAGCAACCGGGCCACAGTAATAGTTACGAAACAATCATCCTTCGCCACACATTCCTGTCTAAGCACACTTCTTTCGCCTCGGCCACATTCATAATCGCATTCATACACGCTCTTCTTCTCTTCTCACTCGGAAACTTTCTCTCTTTTAGCACTTTATCAATCACATCCATCCACTTACACATTGGACAGCCACGCAATCGAACACCCTCAATTTTACCAAGATATATACGCTTTACAAGCCGTTCACTCTTCATTCTCTCCACATTACCAAACTATCTCAACTGGCTCATTCCTACTCTCTTAACATTCTTCCTAACCATACATTCTTCATACACCAAAATATTCCTCAAATAATTTAATTCATAATAAAAAAATATATAGTTTTTTTTCTTTAGAAATTTACAGGGTTTTTCAAAAATACTGTAAAAAAATTAAGAGCATAGAGTACTGACCAAAATAAGTAAAAAGCTTAATCAACATGTTTCCGAGAAAAGCGAAAAATCGAAAAAAACTGACAAAGATAGTGATCGAACAAAATTTTGTCTATGTTTGTAAATAGACTATAAAAAAACAATTTTATATGAAACGTTTTTCTCAAATCTAATAGTTACGAAGTTATTTAAAAATTAAATATTAGCCAAGGTCGCCACAACATTTAACATAGTACAATTATTTCATTTTTTTAAAAAACAAAAGCACATCTAAGATGACCTCTGAGAGGTAAACAAAAAATCCCATTTAATCAAAGTCGTAACTCTTATAGTTTTCGAGATAGCAGACGTAAACTCCGTAAAAGCTCATTTTTCACTGCCACAAATCTCGAAAACTATGGTAAATCGAAACCATGTTGATTAAGCTGTTTTACTCAGTTTGGTCAGTACTGTATGCCCTTAATTTTTTACAGTATTTTTGAAACACCCTGTATTTTCTTACTCTTTTGCTAAAACGGTACATTTACGGGCATCGGTTTATAAAATCAAAGTGATTATTTTGTTGTTCACAACTCTTGGAGTATTGTCGATGTTTTCAAAACATCCTGTATGCATATATAAGGTAAATACGCACAATTCAAGGTCGCTAGAGTCCAATTTCATTTTCAAGATGAAGTCAGTATAGGTTTGTTTGTATCCTCAGCTAACTCAAATATTATCATTCAGTAAATTTTGATACCATGTATACCTGCTCTATTCTAATATGGAAAGAACCTTTTACATTTTGAGGTAAATCGAATAACCGGAAGCTCAAAATAGTTTTTCTTAAATGTCATTATTTCGCGATGTTATTATAAAAATTAGACATTATTAAAAAATTTACAGACATGCACTATTAATAACATACTTTATAGAAAAATTAATAAATATTGTAAAAACAGTTTTGTGTTCAACGTTTCTGCAATTTGTGCAGGAAAATGAACAGGAGAGCAGGAAATTGCATAAATCTAAAATCTCAATTATCAGGTGTGCACATATCAACTAGATTTGAATCTCTGTGCAATGAATCCGATTGGCAATCAACGTCAACAATGAGTAAAAAAGTTTTGAAGGTGTATTTACATTATTAAAGAAAAAAAATTACAGCAAGATATATTTCTGCATCTCCGCCATTCATCTTCTGTAATTTAATTTTCTTAATTAAAATCACGATATAGCAAGGCGAAAATTAAATATTAAGTTAGTAAAGTAAAGCATGTTTTTAATTTACGTAAACAAATCTGTTGAAGATTTCTGTAAAACTTTAAAGATTTTGGAAGTTAAAAATCTGATTCATCTTGTTCATCATGACTTTAAATTAACTTTTGCTTTCTTATGTAAATTTGTTAGGAAGGTGCACAAGAAATTTAAAATACACCAAGTCGTTCGTATTGTTCCGCATACAATACGAAGAAGAATATCAAATTCCTCCATACATCTACATATATACAAGCATCATATAGCTTTACCATTAACAGCATTATCATCGTCACTCTTTTAGAAACACTCCCAAAGATCTTGCTTAAAATAATAATATTTTAACTATATCCAATATATTTTACAAGTTACAAGAGATAATTATCTGACATTTGCTTCTAAAGTCTAAACTAGGTGGAGTAAATTTAAAAATTAACTTGCTTTATTAATCATTTACAGCGCAATTAGTATTTTAATAGATATAGTAGTTAATTAACTATTAAGTGTATTAATGATTGAGACATTAATTTTTGAGTTCATTAATTGCCAATTAATAAACGTGTTCGTTACTTACTGAATTGTAAAATCTAATTTTATTCCATGACAACATTTATTAGGTGAGTAAAGTTTGACACATAAGCTTTGACAATTGTTCAGCAATGTGGTACTTATGGTAACCCACTAAAATCGCTTAGTAATGAAAATCATGCAATAATAGGGATCATTAACGAAAGATTTTCTATATATTAACATAACCTATTAATAACCGGCCTACGGAAAAATATTTTTCATGTTGATAATTAAGTACTCCATTATAACAACTAAATTAATGCAAAGAAAACGAAAGTCCTATACATCGATATAATTATATCGATTGATATAGTACCGTGTGTCTGTCTTAAAGGTGTACATAGGAGATTAACATGGGAAATCAGTTTTTTGGAATTTCCTGCTCGCCTAATTATTTTAAGCAAAAACGTGTCAAATAATAGTTTTAGGGCATAAAATTCTGCATCTAAATCAATAAACAAAATTACCTTTACATGCTTTGTAACGACAGAAATTAATTATGAAAATCTCGAAAATAACGTTGAAAATATCGACAGCCATGGAATTGAACAAAAAATAAATAAATGCTTGACGTTTTATCTGTCACAACGTAAGTTAACTTACTTGACGTTACTGACAATTTGATAAAACGTCAAACATTTATTTATTTTTTGTTCAATTCCATGGCTGTTGATATTTTCAACGTAATTTTCGACATTTTCATATTTGATTTCTGTCGTTACAAAGCATGCAAAGGTAATTCTGTTTATTGATTTAGATGCAGAATTTTATGCCCTAAAACTTTTATTTGACGCGTTTTTATTTAAAATAATTAGGCGAGCAGGAAATTGCAAAAAACTGATTTCCCATGTTAATCTCCTATGTACACCAAGATAGACACACGGTATAAAGATACTGTTATTACACAAGTGATGATAATAATAACAATAATAAGAATAATTAAGATATAAATAATTTAGAGATTTACAGAACTGTAGATACTGAGACTAACATGTCCCAATAAAATATTTTTTTGTTGTTATACTGGCTTTTACTTTAGTGACAATCAAATAGATTTCGTTGTAAATATGCTGTGTCATGGAAACAATCTTACATCATTGTATACTGTATCTGGTTTAAGATTGCAGTAGTGTGATAATAGGAGCAGTTTGATCTTGATATGTGATTGGATAATATAGGAGTATTATCCAATCAGAAAAAGATCAAATTGCGACTATCTTCGCAGTTCGCACCACTGCAATCTTAAACCAGATACAGTATACATAATACTATGCCTTTTCAGTTTCTCAAAAAGTATATTCATTTTCAGAATTTGTAAATTCTATTTCATAGATAGTAATACCAATTTGAGAAAAGTAATATCAATTGGAAAAATCTGATGTGGCCAGCATATAACCTCTCGCCAGATATTTTACCTGGTTGTACGCATAAAACAAAAAATATTTTTAAATACAAATACATATATTCATGTCTCATTATATTCTTTTTTACGTATATTCTTTTGCGTTTTATTTATTTTCATAATCTTTATAATGATGTATAAATATTTTTTACAGTGGTATACAAATATTTTTGACAGTGACATTTATGTATCATTTACAAACATTTGAATTTCTTGCTTTGATGTAGTTTGATCTGAGAATTTTTACATCAAATTATTTTATATGCATTTCTTTATCTCTAAAATTATAGAATATATAATAATGAATTTATATTTATCGAATAAAGAATTTAACGTTCTTTAATATAAGTATTTACATAAATTTTCGATAAATAATATTTAGATGATTTTTTTCTTGTAACTACTACTTCAGGTTATCCAATTGTTACCAAAACTTAATCAACTCTTCCCATTATTGTTAGATTGTGGAATCCGTAATTAAAAATGTCTTAAGTCTTATAGTATTTAAAAAATCGTAAATCCAACATCTACACATCCACACACACATACGGACATCATCGTAAAAATGTTATAATCGGATTCTAGGGACCTTAAAACGTGCTTATTCACTAAAATCTGGATATGCGATTTTTAGCATGAATACAATACCTCTTAGCGAGAGAATATAAAATCAATTTCAAAAACAATAAACTTTATTTCATAGTGTCCTGTCAAAAAATTTCACATTAAATCTGCTTAAATTTATTTTTGTTGAAAGAATGGAAATTGAAATTAAATTTACTTTTCCTGATATTGATATTTTTCCAAAATAAATAATTTACTAATTCTGAAATTGATATTACTTTTTCTTAAATAGAATTTATTTCATACTGTGTCGCATTTCCATGTTTACAATTGTGATTTCAGTCCGGTAAATGAGACTTTACGGTATTATTATTCTTTACCGTACTGTATCGTTGCTAAGCAACCAATTTCTTATTATGATAATTTATAATGAACTACGTGATGGAATAGAACATTTTGTCAAAACATTCGTTTCTATAAACAATTTTATATTTTGTGATTTTTCAAACCTTCCGCAGATTTTAATAAAATTTGATCCGGAATATCATTTTCCATATTCATTTTTGAAAACGTTGCAAAACGTTGTTAGAAATATCAACAAAACAAAATTGGTTGCTATGGTATCATGACTATTTTATTTTTATTAAGACCCAGACGACATGATTGTTTTTAAAGAGAAAAAGAAAGGTTGAAATAAAGCAAACTTTCATCCAAAAATGCGACACAGATATGAAATAAAATGTTGTACGTCATACGTCCGTTAAATGATTTTCACGGTACTCATTTCAAAATTCCAGACTCGGCTCCTTCGTCGCCTCGTCCGGAAACATCTTATTCGTACCGTAAAAACTCATTTACCGGACTTATAACGTAAATTACTATTACATTATTAGAAACTGTATTTATTTTTTCTGATATTGACGTTGAAAAGGTGTAGTTGTAGTATTCAACCTCTATAATTGCATCGACTGACGCGAATTGCTTTTGTGCTTGGTTGAATACAAGTATAAACCACTGCAATGTACAATTTGCCTGCAGTTGTGAGAAAACAGTAGTACATGGTATGTCTTACTAGACGTCACTTAATGGATTCTCAAAGCTGTTGAATTTACTGTTCTTACTAAGTTTAAAAACGTATTAAAAAGATTTCTTATGTAATGTAATTCTTTATTGTAAAGCATTAATTACTGAGTTTACATGCAGTTTTGAAACCGTTTTTAAAACGTTTTTAGTATTGACAAAGCCATGTAAACAGTGTCAAAACGGTTTTGAATTATCTCAAACCAAAACTAAAATTCATGGGTTGGAAAACTAGTTTCAAAACTACTCATGTAAACACTTAAAATTTGGTGTCGATACTGCGCATGCGTCCAGAGCATAAAATTTCTGTCGCTTAACTAACCTTCAAATATACTGACAGTTGTGTAGTTTTAGTGCGTAGTGGTACGAAGTATAAAAAATAATTGGAATAATAGCAAAACGACGTATTTGGAGTGAAGAGGATCTGTCACTTACATCACCTAAATGCACATGCACCGAAACTGATTTCAAATCAATTTTTAAACTTGTTTTGAAAACTGCATGTAAACAGTTTTGCATAATTTTGACTGAAAACTGAAACCATTTTCAAAACTGCTTATAAACGTAGTAAATGAATGCCATTCTAATGTCTTCTTTATTTTCAGTTTCGATTTAAGAGGTAGAACGTACCTCCAAGCGAAACTATGGTCATCTCCACAAGCATTCGGCACTCGGGCATTTTTCCGAACGTCTACCATTCCTGCCAGTTTAATGGTAGATGATGTTCAACTTCACGACGAAGGCGTCTACAGATGCAGAGTCGACTTTCAAAATTCGCCTACTCGGAACCTGAAAATCAACTTCACCGTCATTGGTAAGTGAAGAAAACAATTTTCTTTATATATAGTTCACCTCGATAAACCGTATATATTGAATATACAAACAAAGGTTCGAATATATTTTCAAATTAACCCTCGGACAATGTGCTGGAAAATAATTACGTGAAGAATGTGGTGGGGTATGAGATACTCTAAAATGTATATAAGGAATGTTATGGTGTGTTGCATACAATAAAATTAAAAGACAATGAACTCATTGTGATTATATGTTTATTTTTGAAATATATATAAAAGTTATAAAAACGGCATTTACCTAGGATCTGACCTTACTTCTTCCCATATCGCTAATAATATATTTCCTGTTCTTGCTCGCAGGTAATTTTGTAAATAAATTGGTGAAAGTACAGCTAAATATGACAAAATATAAAATCAGTAGAACAAAAAATTTAAATACTATTACTTTTTACGCTATTGGTGTGGTGGGGTATACTATACCCTTACCGACTTTAAAACGATGTAACATGCGCACGGGCGCATACAGGATTTATTTTTAGGGGCGGTCCAATTGACTTTTTTTAAAAATTATGTGGGGGGAGGTGCATCCAATTTTGGTTTTTTACTTCACTACATGCGAATTATATTATAAAATATAAAAGTTGGTATATCACATACAGGGTGGTGACTTGGACGACGCAGCATAGGGCTTTAAATGGTAAAATCTTAATGTGCGGTTATTTGTTCCCCTAATTATTTTAGAGCGAAATTATATTGAGGTTTTCGCTACAGATAAAAATATTGCATCCGAACATGCTATTGTTTATAATTTTTTAATTTCCGGAAGCGCAAAAATGGTCGAAAACAATAATAACATTTTTGCAAAAATCATTGATGCCATGGAACAAAAATTTAAACAAAAACACAAACATACCCAATAAACACATATACGTGTATAAAACGTTTCTTATTGCAGAAACACCATTTGAAAAATACGGGTCTCTAATACGTAGATTCAACTTTAAAATGTCGCGGTTTTAAACGTTGCAAAACACTAATATATAAACGTGTTATTTTAATACCTAGAACACGTTCATTAAACGTATTAAAATCTGAAATTTATTTCATTATAATATAACGTTTTATATTAATACGTATTAACGTAAATTTAAAGTTAAAAATGTTTTATTTAGAAACGTGTATATTAACGTTTCTTCAACGTATTGAGAACCCTTATATATGTATATCTTTTAAATAATAAAAAAATTGGTTAAGAAATACAAAAATGACACACATTACTTACTATTTATTATTTTAATAAAAAAAACATTCTATTTTGTAATATAATATTTAAATATAACGAATTAAATATTATATAATATAAAAAAGCACTATAGTTACTATATTATTTTATTTTACTTGTCTTTTTCTTTTTGGTGTACACCGGTTGGGGATGTATACGTTTGTTACTTCATCTTTTTTTTAACTTCTGTTTCAATAACGGTCTTACGTTTGTTTTTAGTTATAGAGAGCATGTTTATATTAGATGGTTGCGGATTAGTCTGGAAAATAAAAACATATAATTGTAAAAACTTAAAACACTGATTACATTTTTATTCATTTACCTTTCATTATCATCATTTTGTTCACTTCTATTTTCATTGTCATTTTTGATATTAAAAAACGGGACAAATTCATTTCTTTTTTCCACTGCATCAGACTGAAATTATAACTTGGTTAATTCAAAATAATAAAAACTTGAAAAAATCATACTTCTAAAATTATGTTCATATCCGACAACAAAAAGTTTACATTACTCTCTTTCTAATAACGATTCTACGTTTTCTGTATTTCGTTTTAATTCCGACTTTTCGATATTCGGTGCACCATCTATAATGATTTTACTCATTAACCATAGGAGTCTTTCTTCTAAATCGTTTAATTGTTTATTTAGTTTGGGTCCATCACCTGTCCCTTTCATATTGTCTTTTATATCTCTTGCGTTTTTCTTTGTGTTAGTTTTCCATTCGCTTATAACCTAACCGAAAAACAGAAACTCAATTAATTGAGCACTGAAAATTATATTTCGTATGAAATATATTTATACTTACATTTTTCCATTCTTTAATGGTTTTTTGTGGTCCTGTATTAGCATTATTTAGCACTTCAGCTAATTGAGTCCATTTCTTTTCTACTTTGGGGGAAAAAATCGATGTATATATATATATATATATATATATATATATATATATATATATATATATATATATACCTAAACACGAGCACTATCACCTGGGATAATATTGATACTCTGAGTAAACAGTACTGTAAGCAATGCACTAGTAGGCAGAACTGATAACTGGTATGAACTGCAACCCTCACAACGCTATCACGCATGATCTTCCAGTAACCAATCAGGTTGTTCCGTGCTGCACAAAACGTTTAGCTACTTGCAGGCATGAACGTTTAAAAAACGTTAATTTCTTTGTTTGTTGCAACGAATTCAAAACAAAACTGTAAAACTATATACAACGGTTCTCACCGGTTGTAAATAATATTTTCCGTATTCTGTAATATTGAAGTTAAACTTTTCTTTAATTAGCTTTCAAACCATCTTATTACAATTTGTTTAATATATATGGACGCGATGTGTATACGTTATTATATTAGATAGCATGCATGCTGTATTATACATGTCCAAAATAAAGCTGTTGTTAAAACAATATAAACATATTTTTAACGTAAAATAAAAACGTTACAAACACGGCTTTTATTATACCTTATTTCAAAAATTCGTTAAACTACAAGTTACAATAACATTATTTGTAATGGTGTATATATAACTTACAAATAACGTTATTTTAACGTTAGAATATAATATACTTTATTTTGCTACGAAAAGTACGTTTCTATAACGTTACTATTAAATGCTATTCAAAATGTTATAGCTGCAGGCATGCATGAACGTTTAAAAAACGTTAATTTCCTTCTTTATTGCAACGAATTCAAAACAAAACGCTGCAACTATAAACCATTAATTTAGCAAATTGTGTAAAACTGAAATTGTGTTTAACTAAATAAACGGTTCTCACCGGTTGTGAGTAATAAAAGCAAATTAATATTTTCTGTATTCTAAAATATTGAACTTAAACATTTCTTTAATTATTATTTAAACCATCTTAATACATTTTAATTAATATATGTATATATGGACGCGATTGGTACATTATTATCAGATATCATATCATGCGTGTGCATGTCCAAAATAAAGCTGTTATTAAAACAATATGAACATATTTTTAAGGTAAATTAAAAACGTTAGAAACACGGCTTTAATTATACCTTATTTCAAAAATTCGTTAAATTACACGTTACAAAAACATTATTTACAATGGTGTATATATAACTTACAAATAACGTTATTTTAACGTTAGAATATAATATACTTATATTTTGATACAAAAAGTACGTTTCTATAACGTTAATATCAAATGGTGTTTACCTAACACCAAATATAAACCGTTGTTTTTTCAACGTAAAACGTTTTATCAACCAATGACACGTTTATAATACGTTTAAAAAACGTATGTGTGTTTACTGGGTATGTCATAGATTCTTGTTTTCTTATTTTCAAAACGAGGAAAATAGAAACATTTTTATTGTAGAGGGTGACAACAATGTAATAGTTGATTGCAACAATGTAGTTGGACGAGAACGAAATTTAAGATTTGTTTAAGGTTTAAACGTGAAGAATCTCTGACAGATGTTTTTGCTTTTGTTTAAATTTTTCGTCTATTTTTGCGCTTCCGGAAATTGAAAAATTATAAACAATAGCATATTTGGATGCAATATTTTTTCTGCAACTAAATCTCAATACAATTTTGCTCTAAAATAATTAGGAGAGCAAATAACTGCACATTAAGATTTTATCATTAAAATACCTAGGCTGTATCGTCCAAGTCACCACCCTGTATATTTAAATTTGAAGAAATAAAAATTATAGTACAAAACAATAAGCAGGAAATTAAAAACTGTATACACTAAATACTACAATATCAATTTTTTATTACCTTTTTGTTTGTCTGAGATTCTTTTATTTTTCTTTATTTTTATTAAAATATTTCATTTATTGCAGTAGTGGATAACCATAATCGTACGCTTTATATTAAGGTGGCAAGTGTTCTAGTCCTATAAATATTTTATTTTTCTATAGTTAAATAACAACGACGGCGAATTTTGTTTTGCAAAAGAAATGCTTGTTTTTCGTATACATATATTTGTCAAATTCTAGGGGCGATCCGGATCTACTGGACCGCCCCCCTGTGTGCGCCCCTGAAAATGCGTAATAGTAAGAGTAGAGTAATCATATTACTTTAAATATTTTCATATCGATGTAAATTGAAGCTACTGGAACTGACATGCGTATTTTGAAAGATATATCAATTAAGCAGTCGAGGGGTATATTATACCCCACCACACCGTCCGAGGGTTAATGGTATATCTGTGGCTGAGTGGCAGAACAACCAATTAAATCCATTAAACATTAAGTAACATTGTATGTTAGCAATACCGGAAGTTATACATTATAAATGTTGATTACAAATATCACTAATTCTGTGATTTACACTAAAGCCCTACAAGTTTTTACTGACATGTCTGCATTAGTTATTATTCCAATAAGTTTTTTCTTGTTTTATGAAATGATAATAGTTACAATTAGACTTTTATTATTCTTTAATAATATAACGGTTTTTAGCCTATTAGAAAATCAATGTCATTTTGGTCAAAGGTTGGCATTAGGCCCAAATACATAAGCAATATACATGAACATGAGAATTCGTGACAGGCGTTTAACATACGGAATAGTGTTTCTAAAATACAATTCGTCTAGTAAAACTATGTTCTAAATTTTGGGGTGCATTTATTTAATATTTATGCTTTTTTGTTGCCCAAATAAACTTAATTTAAAAATGAATTTGGTATGCGATTATATATTTGACAGTTTATCGACGCTCGTTTCTACCACTTGACTCGCCAGTCATTTCCTACTATCAGCAGCAGTAAAACCCATTTTACCTGGCTTGTAATGTAAAATACTATTTCCTATAACCGTGTGTGAAAAGTACTTTTCACGCACTCATTACAGTGTGTAAAGTGAAAAGTACTTTTCACGCACTAGTGCTTGAAAAGTAAATAAGCGTTGCTAGGCAACATTAAAATTCGGTTAATTTACCTGTCAAGTATATAATTAGGTAGTAAATAATAATGAAAGTGATAAAATTTATTAAGAAATATGAATATACACTGTAAATGAAAGAAATCTAATATTTTTTTTAACAGATTGAGTACTAATCTAATTTTTAAGAACATTAACATTTTTTTGACATGAATTCTAACATAACCTAATTTTTAATATTATAATAAATGTACAATTTGTACATTATAAAAGACTAATCATCGTCTGTCTGAAATTCTTCCAAGTGTTTAACTTACAGTGTTATGAGAAAGAGTATTAACAGTATTTGAAGTTGCTGGATGCCTGTACACTCAGTATTATAAGAAACATCAATACCATTTCGATTGTAGGAAAAATGTTGTATGCAACACGTGTGTAAAATAGTATTTTTTGTCTCGTGCTACAATTTCCGCACTCGAACAAAAAGTACTACTTTACACACTTGTTACATAAATAACTATTACTTGAACAACAAAAGCGTAAATTAAAAAGTTGAACACTAAAAAATGGCTGGTTGCACCAGTAAAATTTTAAGTGTTCCTAAAATTGACAATATTGAATCGTGTTTAAATGTCAAATGAATTATTATGTCTATTATTTTTATCGCTGGTTAAACGAAAAATATCTCATTAATAAATAATTTATACAATTTTTACGTGTCCCATGTTAATTTTAACAGCTTGTTAAAATTTGTAACCATTAGAAACAAATTTTTGCCTGTCATTTTAATTTTATTTTTGTGACTGCCACTGTTAGTTGTGAAAAATTTATACAGGATGTTCGTTTTAACTAACAGTTAACAAATAGTTTAACCAGAGATGATAATATGTAACGAGCCTTAAATTGCATCTCCATGTTTAAATCACGGTACGGAACAGATAATATTTTAAAAAACGACTGTTCTTTCCATCATAAATGCTATGGTAGGAAGCGGTGACATATACTCCTTTTAAAAACTGTTATATTATTATTGAGTTTACATGCAGTTTTAAACAGTTTTTAGTTTTGAAAACGCTATTTATACAGTGTCAAACGGCTTTGAGTTATCTCAAACCATAATTAAAATTCATGCGTTTGATTTGAAAACTATATAGTGTCAAAACTACTCACGTAAACACTTAAAATTCAGTTTCGATATTGTACATGCGTACATAAAATAACATTTCTGTCGCTTTGTGTTGTTTGGTGTTATTAACCTACAAATAAACTGACAGTTGTGTAGTTTTAATGCGTAATGGTATAAAATAGAAGCAATAATTGAAGTAAGGCGAAACGAAGAATAATTTGGAGTGACGAGGATGTGTCACTTCCAACAGCCAGATGCTCATACGCCGAAACAATTTTCAAAGCAAACTGTAAACCTGTTTTGAAAATGGGCTACTTGCGTGGTACAGAAAATATGATATCTATCACTATATATCTAAAGTTATGTAGAAATGAATGTAATAATACGAGTACATATATAATTTTTAAAAAATTATGTTTTTTATTTAATTAATAAAGACCATATTCTGTGACGTCAGTATTTTGAACTGGCATATTTAAAAAAGTCACCTGTAAATGTCGTGCGAGTGTGAGTCTTGATTTGAATTTGACGTTCGTTCATTCTTCTCTCACTGTCTCTCTTGTTTATTATTTGCAATTTGCGTGCGGTTTTTGTTACTTTTATTATGTATTTCGATTAGTTAAGCAGGATTTTGAAGGATTTTAACTTAGCTTATACTCGTACAAGATTAAAATGACAAACTAAAATATTAACTTCCAAAATTTTGTTCAAATGTCAAACAGTCATGTTTAAATTACCCGCATATGCCGTTGGTATGGGGCGTACCGGTGATAAGGCTTTACAGCCATTCATTGGAGCGGCGTAATTCTACGTCATACATGGCGGTAATTTAAATATTCAAATTTCGTTAATTTTCTTCTGGTCAATTAATAAAAATTTGGTCAAAAGAAAAAATATGGGTAGTAAATTTTTATCGTCTCTTCAAAAATGTTAACTAGAAAAATGGTACGTAGTAGCCCATTGCCTTGTAAACAGTTTCGAGTAATTTTAACTAAAAACTGAAACCATATTTCAAAACTGCATGTAAACGTAGTATATAATTGTTATAGCATAGCATATTTAAATATTTCTGCACTGTCATCACATACTTGATAAAATATAGTATGTAAAGCCTCGGTGAAACTATGGCATATCTTATTAGGCATCTACATCATTACGCTGAGTGGAGTATATGAAAACATTCTTCATATGATAATATCCTCGCTATTATGAAATTCATTTATACATGAAAGTAAAGAATAGCAGCATTAAAACATAATTGCAGTCCTTACGAACCCATCCTTGCGCGAGCCATTAGAGGAAGGTTTTTCTAAAACTATTCCAACTAAAAATTAGTTGAAATTAATACCGTCGCGCGCGTTTTTGCATTAAAGTTGCCGGTGTTTTTGTGTATTATTTTTGTGAATAAATCATTTCCACCTTGGGTCACCGAGCGAATGAATTCTACGCTTTGTTCCGCAAAAAAGAAATGGAAGCCATCAAGACTGATTTATTGTCCGCCGCACAAATGAGAAGATAATTGAAGCAATTAGTGGATGGTGAAGAACTAGTAGCCCTTATCAATTATCCTCACTTATGTAGAAGTAAACTCTTCTTCTTCCGTCGTATCGTAGGTGCTCATTGCGAGACCCATTCGTACGAGTGTAGTTTGAGTACTCAATTGGGATTTTCAAATAAGAAAACGCTAACTAGCGGCAAGTATGAGAACTGCAAACAGTGGTACACATTTGACATTTACATGAAACTACAACTATATGACTACAAAAACTCTATTATGCGTACTTGAATTATAAATAAAAAATACTAATAAATGAGAAAATAATACGAAAACTAAAGAAATACAATTGACAGAAATGCTACGTTGACACACGTCAACAAAAAGTGTACCAGTGTTTAATGCTATCAGCGCCATCTCTTGATACTTGAAAATCCCAATACAGACGACAAATGTGATACTCCATTCCAACTGTACATGGTTTATAAATTGAAGTATTGTATAATTTACAACAAATTTAAATTACTGAACTTTCATTCTAAATTAAAATATACTATCTACTTAATATTATTTTTGGTATCTAGGTATCTTCAGACATAGCCGTTTCAACTAAAATATTTTCAAAGCAGTAACACTTCCGGTTTAACCGGAAATAGACATTAACTTTCTTATTTTAAATGGAGTGCTATATTTTTTATTTTACCATTGAATTCAGCAGTAAATTCTACATATGAAACCATAAAAACATTTTACACATGATCAACTTTTTTGATTTTTCTCTAAAAAAGGTCACTCCTTTATCACTCTATATCTCGAGCATGGAATCGAATTTCTATAATCTGTAGAAACAGTTTCATAAAGAAAGCTTTTGTTTATACTAATATAAATTAATAATCAAAAATTTTGAAAAACGTTTTTTCCAAGTCATTGTAAATTTGAAGTTCAAAAAGTTCAAAAAATTCAAGTTTTTAGACGAAACGCCATATTTTTCGGTTACATAAAGGATGAGGTAGAAATAATGCTCCAAACTAACACGATATACAAAATTAATTGCAGCAACTGTTCCAAGACTTATACGGGACAAACCAAGAGGCATTTGAAAACACGCATAGCAGAACATAAAAGAAATTCAACCAAAACCAACAACGTAGGTAAATGCGCTTTAACTCAACACACAATAGAGGCTCAACACATTTTTAATTTTGATGGTGTTACAATTCTTGAAAAAGAACCAGTTTTACATAAACGGCTTATAATTGAAATGTTACATATAAAAAATGACAATAACAACGTTAACTTCCGCACGGATATCCAAAACCTCAGCTCCAACTAGTTATACATAATTTTTTCCTCCTAATATTCAGAGGTTTTCTTGATTTTTCTTAATCAGTCCATACGGCTTGTTGTTCGCCATTACTTTTCGTAAATGTGCTTTTCTTATTTTATTAAAAATTCTTTTTATTCGACGTGTATTATTATACATTTTTGACAAAATCTTCATAGATTTGTTTTATGACATTATATTTATACTTCTTAACTTGTTCTGTAAGTACCACACTGTATTTATATTTATATTTTTATACTTGTAACAATGCTTACCCACGTTTTCTTCCCATAGTTGCCCTGATGATGCTCCAAATGGGGGCGAAACGTTGGCTTTAAAATAAATGATAAATAATCGACTGTATTCCTGAGTACAATTTTTCTTTCTACCTTGCCACCTTGAATCAGCTAATACATCTATCTTACAAGGGATTTCATTAAAAATATTGCACATTTGCCAGATTGGAGATTTCATTTCATAATTTTTATTGTTTATATGAATTCTTCGGTAAAAAATAAGTGTGGTTTGCATAGCATGTCCTATGTTGATAATTGATAGATTTTTATGAGGTGTTCTATTTAAAAAAACTTGAGTTTTTTAACTTTTTAAACTTCAACTTTATTTCGACGTAAAAATTACATTTTTCAAAAATTGTCGATTGTTAATTTATACTAGTGTAAATAAAAACTTTCTTTATAATCTGTATTTACATATTATAGAAATTCTTTTGCATTCTCGTAATATAGACTGATAAAGAAGAGGTCGTTTTTAGATAAAAAAAAATTTGCTGAATTCAATGGTAAGATAAAAAATATAGCATTCCATTTAAAATAAGAAAGTTAATGTCTACTTCCGGTTAAACCAGAAGTGCTACTGCTTTGAAAATATTTTAGTTGAAACGGGCATGTCAAAAAACCCCGAGTTATCAAATTTCGTAAAATAATATTGAATAGTTATTAAAATAACGATAGCGTAAGCTCGTCTTGGGACATCCTGTACAGAATGTTCATTTTAAATGGACCACCACTCGAGAATTATAAGGGCTAAAAAGAAGGTTAAAATTAGCAAACAATTTTTGTGTTACAATACTAACGTAATCAGAGAGTTCAAGACTGCCCTATTTCTCTACAATACTGAATGGTTTAAATGGAACAATGTACAAATGAGATTATTTTTATATATCTTGAAAATTTGATTTTTTCGCATGTTCCGTTTTCAGTTTTAAAACGAAGTACCTATATTCTATGTATATCGATTTAAGAACTGGTATTATAAACGTCTATTTACGTTTAGTTTACCAATAATTTTAATTAAGTGAACAAATATAAAGCTAATTTTGACAGCAATGATTTAAATGTCATAGAAACATAGAAATTGATTCGTATTGATTAATTTCATTAAATTTACTATGAAACTAAATTTATCTGAAATGTTTCATATCATAAAATAAACCATGATTTACCATTAGATCAAAGCATAATAACAATACCTAATATAATTCCGCTACGATTATACAAGTAAACCTACTTTAATGGTTTTAAATGAACGATTTCCATTTGTGTTCTCGATAAATTGGTACTAAAACGTTTCAGCTGTGATACGATGATAATCACTTGATTTTGATTTTCCTGGCTGAAATTCCCTGCTTGTATTAATGATAAGAAATATTCGTTTTCCGGGAATGTACTGTGTCATATTTTGAGTCAGATCTCAACGTTTCGCCCGCAGTCATATGGGGCATCTTCAGGAGCAAGGGGGATAGTACTGTCTTAAACACGGTTACCCGACGCAACAAGGAGGGAGACTCAGTTTACAATGTTACCCGACGTGTAAACCACGCTAGAGGCCAAATAAACCAAGTGACGAAAGAAGGCCGAGAAGATAGTTATATACTAATCTAAAGATACGGTAGATGAGCAGAGCTAATGAGGACCAATGGGAATCGAGTTTGTAATGGTAGATTGGGCGTGTCGTGTTCCGAGAATCACCGGTTTCCACATGTGGCTCAAGAAATAGCCATCATCCCGATTGATGTTATTCGGATGTTTCCATATTTCTAAAGTTTCCCTGTATTTACGTCTGTAAAACTCAGGGACAGGAGCTAAAATGCGGGAATTTTCAAATAAGATGTTATGTCCTGTGTTGTGTTGGTGTTAATACCATACCATTACGCAGACAGCGTTTGTGTTCTGACAATCCAGTGTGAACACTCCTTCCTGTTTCACCTATGTATACTGTGTATTAATGATATTTTTAAATGTTTGTGTATGAAGTCTTTCTTTGTTTAGGTAGTTACTGATTGGTCGTTAGGATTGAACCAAATACTTCAGATTCAGCGTCAAGCATGATATGCAGAGTACCAACGCTTTAACGCCAAGAAAGAACTCTTGGATGAAAAAGTTTTACTGATAGAGACTTGGAAATAAATTGATCCTGTTAAACAAACTTCTTGGGTAGATCGAGACTGAAATACTACGGAATAAACATAATGATCAGGAATGGAAATTTCCTGGAACGGTATTGATTATAAACTTTCATAAATACTGAATTATGCATGATTATTACACTTTTATAACGACATTGTAATGCACTCGAAAACCAGAATTTAATTAAGAATTGAACTTCGTCGGTTCTAATTTATTGCATTCATTTTTCAACGGGTGCCGGAGAATTCATTACGGATTTAAAATAGGAAAATCGTTACAGATTTTACGCTTAAGCATTATCTAGTTATTAATTTACATATCTAAATGGACAAAGTTATTTTTGGTTATAGTAAAAGTACTTCAACGAAACCAAATTTAAAAAAAAAAAAAAAAAAAAAAAAACAGACACTACGCTCATTTCACTTATTATTATTGCTCGGTGCAATGTAATTTTTCTACGTAATGTTTCTTATTTTAAATACACTTTATGTACCGTTCCATTAACATTTTTCTTTATTCATAAAAATAGTATAATATTTTATAATAAGCTAAATGATTTTTTTGTAGCGAATCTGTAGTTCTTTAACTAGATGAATATTATTTTTATGATTAATTCTAATTTGTATATCAAGACTTTGTATTATTATCTCTGGTTAAACTTTGTTAATTTAACTATCAATTAATAGAAAAATATATCATTGATATAAGTTGTAAAAATTACACGTACTTGTATGCGAAATTTTTCTTATAACTGTTAGTAAACAAATAGTTTAACCAAAAATGAAAGTGCCGGGCTTAATTGTTATTTCCGTCATTGTTATCATCGTTTAGTATGGGGTTAGTCTGTAAAAACAAATTTGAATGATTTTATAAACAGTTATTGGGCAATAAAATTTATGGTTGTTAACAATTACTCGAAATCTCAGTCAAACAGCATTTATTCTTACAACACCTGCGGTTCGGTGCACACGTACCCTTTCTTCGGAGTAATAAGATCTTCGAAATTATTATTATACATAGCATGACTAGCGAATGAAAGTTGACGTTTAGATTATTTAATAGATGTGGTTTCTTTTGAAAACAATTCCCTATATTTGATTTGAAAGAAAACTGATCCTTATGTATTCCGTTACAGAAGATTAGAATTTTACTCAATACCAGGAGGCATTTAAAATGACCTTAGCAACAGTATTCAGGTATGCATTTAAAAAAAATTAATACCGCAAATTCTAGTTCGTTCGTCTCAGGTGTAAGCAAACCTCGAGTTGGAATTACTGTTAGAGGAAATAAAAAATAATCCTATTTCATAGAATTGCCAAACTAACAGGCTTATTCCGTAAAAATATCGTTATATAACAACTATCGTTATTTATAAAGGTAACGATGTGATCCTGAACGACAATTTGTAAAAATCGTATTCACTAAGTAATGTCGTTATAAACGTTCTCATACCGTTTGTCACAACGACTTTAGCCAATTGTTTTAGAAAAGTTAGTAACTATTATTGTAAATTACATTTGTCATTGTAATGTCATTTTGCAAAAAAGTATTGACATTATTTTAATTATTATTTCTTTATTGAGTAAAGAATATGTATAAATATCGATTACCAAATGGATTATTATTATCCCATAAAAGACTTCCACGACCACAAACATTTCTTCCAAAATTTAAATATGGTTGTTAATTATATATTTGATTCATGAATAAATGTTTTATTACCTATTTTCCATTTCTTCCTGCACAAATATAAATAATAAATTAATTTACCCTTCAATTTGCTAACATTTGACATTTACGGATTGAATAATGACAAGTGAATCCTTATCGTTCATGAACTACTTAACGACAATACGATTTCAATATAATGACATTGGTTTTACAGAATACGCTTTTTGAAAATTATCGTTATTTAACAACTTTCTCATCATAACGATACGTTATGGCATAACGACATTCTTACAGAATAAGCTAGTAAATGATTTAAAGATCTAAATATTTTGTTATAATCAACATAAACGAAAAATGTTTAAATTATTTTAAACCAGCGGCCATCTATTTTAAGCAAGATATAGTAATGTATTTCTGTGCTTTCCTAGTCCCGTTTTTACATGGGTTCTTGTAACAATTTCATACCTGAATTTTTCGTACAATTCTATTCTTCTCTGGGGTTTCAAAAGAAACCACATCTATAAAATAATTTGATCGTCAATTTCATTCGCTAGTCATACCATACCATGTAAGATCTTACTACCCTGAAGAAGGTACAAGTGTGCACCGAAACGTCAGTGTTGTAAGAATAAAAAATGTTGTTGACTGAGATTTTGAGTAATAATAAAATTTTACTTTTAAAGTAACTTTCATTGCACTGGCAGAAAAAATAGAGCTTTGATGCACCTATGTAAAAACTCAAAACTTATTTCTACTGTCAACCGGCGATAGTGTTGTCAAAAAATTCAAACTTTAACTATCTATAGAGTTTTAAATTTTTTTCACAAAACTTTCAGACTTACGAATATCACATCGCCGCTATATTGAAGTTTAGACAACGGCATGTAGGATTTTTTTTATTATGTTCGAAAAACTAATCTACACAAGTGCATTTATTGCAGTATTTTTTACCTTCCGTCACCTTTATCGTTATTATAAATATTAAAGAATATTTTATTCTCTATACGATTTGACTGCATTATGGATATAGAGTTAAAAATTATAAAGAAATTAAATTTAATAAATTAGCCAGCTATGCTATCACTATATGGAAACAGCTACTATATTAAGAAAATAATGATTGAAAGATGTCAGTGTCAAGTGCAATTGTCATAATATGTTTGTGACATAATTTTACTGCAAATATAGGATCTTTTGCTAAAAACTTTTTGTATGGATTTTATATAAAATACAAGAAATAGAATCTTTTGCAAGGAACTTTCTATGTTAAATTTGTACAAAATACATAGAACTGACGGAAGGTAATGGTGCTGGCCACATCAATTTTTTTTATTGTTAGGTTCATGCTTTTTCCTACAATCTGTGTTTTATACAAATCTATTTATTATTTTGTATTTTCAATTCAAAGTTAATGAAGATGAAATGATGAAAGACACACACAACAACCATGCATTATCCGGAATTCGAACCCGGGTCTCTATACGAGCGTGAAGCGATAGTGCTACCGCTACTCCACCTAGGTCGGTTTTATCAATGTACTCGTACTAGAAAATTTATTTCATTATACGATCATTTATCTGCCAGTGGAAAACAAAGAAAAATGATATTTGAGCATGTATGTAACCAGCCGTTTCTTATAAGTGTTTTTTGAATGTGTGACAAACCCAGATGTCAATGTCATTTTTGCATATTTTGCACTTGTGTGAAGATTTTACGAGTCATTTCTTTATAGTACGACATAAACGCATTATACTCGTAGTTGTCAATTTTTACTTTGTAACTTATACATATATTTGTTAATTAAATGAATGTAGTAAATCATATGTTCCAGTTTCAAGTGTTGATGTTGATAATTTACCTACATACAATAATAACGTATGCATGATAGTGTACATTTCCATCTTATCTAGTAATGGAATAGTGAATTAGTAATGCGTCTGCAAGTTAAACAGAATAGTAAAGTAGTTAGTAAATATTTAGCCACGAGCAAGAACATAAATATCAGCAGTAATTAAATTTAGCGGAGGGGAATTATGAAATGAATTCTGCTCTGGTGCAGGGCAGGTATCCTGTTGTGTGTAATTATTTAGGTAATAAAAGGTACGGGTGGAAGACACGACACGAATCGTCGGTCATAGCCGCTAATGCATACTGGCATAAGTATACCTCCACCATTCGTGACTGATAGTTATCGGGAAGATCTTAACGAAGTACTATGCGGTTAATACGGCGTGTATCACGAAGAAATTATAAAACAGGTATGCGTGCCGCCAGCTCCTATCTTTAGACACCTACTTGTTCTGATTTAATCAATATTGCACGGAACGAGGCTCACCTACTGTCCGTTTTAAAGATGATGGAATCACGTACTGCCTTCAACCAACGGACACTGAATCGCAATTCGAGGGCGCTTATTTTGTTTTACAATCGAATTTAATCACACAAATTTCATTTGCTACTGGTTCATCCCTTGTTTACTTAAATTACCCTCGAGCCTTAACTCGGATCGGAACGGAACATCTCTTGCATGATCGCAACACATTTCAACCTTAAAAACTGTATTGGTAAATTGCTCAAATCAAACGTTGCTTCATATTGCTTTCTTCCTATTCCTGAATTAGATTACTAAATACTAGGTAGATAAATTACAAAATATTGACCATAAAATGAAGCGTTTAGGTTTTTCCTAAAAGAAATAGAGTGGACGAACAAGTAACTAATCAAAATAAATTATTGTGAACTTTAAGCCATCACACACACGTAGAATAATTATTTGAGATCCAACCTAAATGTTTACATCGTAGAAATGGGCTTTAGGATCCAGGAGAAATTTATTTAAACGAAGAAAGAATTGTAAAAAATTCATGGACCTCGCTGGGATTCGAACCCAGAGCCTCACAATCGCTAGTTGGGGGCTCTACCAATTGAGCCACGAGTTCCCGTTGAAGTCTATGAATCTTTCACAAGCCTTTTTACAAATCGTAACGAGTACACTCTCACAATTTGGGAGATTAATACTCAACGCTAAAATTGCGCAGTAAATATTATATATTATTCTACATGTGTGTGACGCCTTAAAGTTCACAATAATATAATATTTACTGCGCAATGTTAGCGTTGAGTATTAATATTTCAAATTGTGAGAGTGTACTCGTTACAATTTGTAAAAAGGCTTGTGAAAGATTCATAGACTTCAACGGGAACTCGTGGCTCAATTGGTAGAGCGCCCAACTAGCGATTGGGAGGCTCTGGGTTCGAATCCCAGCGAGGTCCATGAATTTTTCACAATTCTTTCTTCGTTTAAATAAATTTCTCCTGGATCCTAAAGCCCATTTCTACGATGTAATCAAAATAAAGGTAGTCGCATAACTGCATGCGTTATGTGACTGCCAAACTTAAAGGAAGAAAATTAGTTTCAATTCCCAAATAGCACAAAAGTGACTCCTATTGTTTTTTCTCCACGATAACTTTGAGAACCCGTATTACTGATGCCTCATAAGCGCTTGGGATGGTGCAGATATGTCGTTATTTCCTACAAAAACCTGCGAATAGAAGTAAATTGTTGCTCCCAGAAATGGGTAACAAGCTATGACGATATATATTTTTTTAATATTTTGCGTTCATAATGAAATCATTACGAAACCTAATTGCGTATCGAAAGAGCCTTCATTTCGATACGCAATTTTTGTTTTAGAAGGTTGGTACTAAATGACATTTACTTATGTTCATAAATCAGAATTGGCATGAACTTTCAAATAATTAAATAAATGTCAATGAAAAGTTATCAACTCCAATATTACACATACAAATTTCAACTCGGTTTAATATACCTAACAGTGTTTAAAAATACTTTAGTATAAAAACGCAAACTATAAAGAATAGTATAAAGGACACATTTTATAAGACTATTTTCTCATTGTCATTTTAAATTTTGACGCGTGCGAAAATAGTATATTATGTTATTAGGAGTAGAAAGCGGTTTTTTTGTGTTGAACCCAGCTGGGTAAAACACAAAAAGGGCGTTATCCTCCGAATGACATATACTATTTTTTCTTCAAGTGTTTCAAATAATTTTTTGACATTTTTTGGAATTTTTTTATTTGTAAAATTTGCAATTTTATTCTAAACTGGCTGCGTACACAACAAAACACAAACGATTCAACTGTCAAATAACAATTTTCAATATGATCTGTGTTGCTGTGGCTATTACCGCCGCCAGCGGTGAACTAAGAAACTTTACTAGTACAACAATAACAACATTTTTGTACTAGTAAGACAATGAATATCTTCTACAACGTGTGTACAGTAGCATAATATGCATATTATAATACGCTTGAAGTAAAAAACATATCTTATAAAACTCGATCTGTATTATACTATTTACCGAAGACAGATTTTCCTAAAAAAATATAGACATTATAGAATTTGAACCTATGAATTGTTCACAGCAATTTATCTTCGATATTTAATCGTTTACAGTTCTGAATTTTACAAAATAACTATAAAACAATTTATAATTACCTGCATTTATTTCTTTGCAAATTTGGAATACCAGCTTGTGGCAAAGGCTCAATGGCGCAAAGGATAATAAAAAATAGAAATATATAAATTCAAATGGGTCCAAATGTCATTTTACGTTTTAAAGAGTTTTGCACAAAACAATAACGGTAGATTATTAATATTCTATTTTATTTTATATAGATACAGGGTGTAACAGCTAAACGAGCTACCTCAAATAATTTCTATATTATTAAAGATACAATAAAATACCATAAGATAATCTTATAGAAATCCAAGCGGGACATCCGAATACAGAAGAAAATATGTTTTTAAACCAGTGGTTTTCAAGTTACAACACAAAGTTTTATTTTTGTAAATGGGATGATATATATATATATATATATATATATATATATATATATATATATATATATATATATATTAGGCCTATTTAATAGAGTATTTTCTTCTAAATTGAACCATGTAATTATTTTACATCCTAACAATAAATATATTGAGAAAAATTCAATTGAATTTTAAATCAATTTCGTTATTATATTTATATTTTTCAGTATGCTATGTATGAAAAACAATTGAACTTAAATTAAAATGGAACATATTTGTTAATAACTTTATAAATAATTATATTTTGTGAGATGTCCATTTTATTAATATTTATACAAGACTTCAACTGTAAGTATTTTGTTTTTGTTAGTTAAAAATAGTACTCTGTATATGTGAAATATATTTATAGAGCCCTGAAGAAGATAGTTGTACTATCGAAACGTCGGCGTAGTTGAAAATAAAGAAAGAATAGACTGCAGTTTCGAATAATTTTTCCACCTTTATAAATAATGTTCTCTTTGATTTCCGTCGTAAATAATTCAAATTAACAAATAGCAGGTTTTTGTTTTTCATACATAGCCTACTGAAAAATAGCTATAAAAATGAAATTTATTTAAATTTCAGTTAAATTTTTCTGTATATTTCTGTTATGTTAGGATATAAAATGATACATGGTTGAATACAGAAAAAATAACTTTGTATTGTAACTTGAGAACCACTGGTTTAAAAAAATATTTTCTTCTATATCGGTATTTTATTGTATCTTTAATAATATAGAAATTATTTGAGGTAGCTCGTTTATCTGTTACACCCGATATATATATATACCAGGTGGCGCTCGAAATCTTCAAATAAAAGTTGTAGAACATAAAATTTTGCGTCCGTTTGAATGAAGCAGACAATGTTGCGTTTGAAAAATTGACACTATTCTGGACTTCCATTGTCTTTATTTTAATAAAAAGTAATAATACACAACGTTTCGATTGCTAAAGTATCTGCAATCGTCATCAGGTGAATACTAACAAACTTAGAGACTACTGGAGCTTATATACTAAAGACATGATTAATGAAGCGTACACATTGCAAGTAAGCGAAACACAATTAACAAATGAAAACACTATAGTAGTTTAACTACATTCAAACGTCCAATCAACGGCCTCCACACGTTTCCTATGTCCACACTTGGTTGGCTGAAGACTTCCTTGTTGTTGTTGATGACTGCTGCCTCTTTGAATTTTCTTTTGTACCAGTGTTCCTCTTTGTGTATGATTTTCGCCTCAGACCAATTCATTCTATGTTGGTTTTCCCAGGAATGTTGTGCGATGCCGGATCTTGATGTTTCTCCTCTCTGTGTGTGAATTTGGTGTTCTTTCAGTCTGACTTCCAAAGGTCTCCTGGTTTCCCCCACGTATGACTGGCCACACTCACACGGCACTTGGTAGACGCAATTTTTGGAGTCTCGACTGGACTGTGGTCTCGTGTCAGAGATCATACTTCTGATGGTAGTTGATGATCTGAACACTGTATGGATGTTGTAATTTCTTCCTATGCGTTTTATAGTCTCAGATAAGCCTCTGACGTATGGGATGCTGAGTAGCGCTTTCGGTGGTTCTTCTTTTCTTGGTTGCTGGTTTCGGTTGGATTGGTGTTTAAAAATCTGCTCTTCTATAACCTTTTTTTGGGTAGCCGTTTTGTATTAGGTCCCTCTTGACGTTTTTGATTTCTTCTTGAAGTCTCAGGCAATAGAGAAAGCGAAATTTAAACCCAAGATATGGCTCAGGTATGTGGACGATACTTTCATAATTTGGAACCACAGTGATCGACAACTGGATCATTTCCTTCATCATCTGAACAACATCAAGCCATCCATCAAATTCACCATGGAAAAAGAAAAGGAGAACTCACTGCCATTCTTAGACGTCTACGTGAAGAAAAACAATGGAATGATCGAGACAGCTGTCTACAGAAAACCAACACATACCGGCCAATATCTGAATCATGCATCCAATCACTCCACTACAACGAAGAAAGGAGTAGCAAAGTCTCTAATCGACAGAGCTCACAGGTTATGCAACACAGAGAAAGGACTTCAAGAAGAAATCAAAAACGTCAAGAGGGACCTAATACAAAACGGCTACCCAAAAAAGGTTATAGAAGAGCAGATTTTTAAACACCAATCCAACCGAAACCAGCAACCAAGAAAAGAAGAACCACCGAAAGCGCTACTCAGCATCCCATACGTCAGAGGCTTATCTGAGACTATAAAAACGCATAGGAAGAAATTACAACATCCATACAGTGTTCAGATCATCAACTACCATCAGAAGTATGATCTCTGACACGAGACCACAGTCCAGTCGAGACTCCAAAAATTGCGTCTACCAAGTGCCGTGTGAGTGTGGCCAGTCATACGTGGGGGAAACCAGGAGACCTTTGGAAGTCAGACTGAAAGAACACCAAATTCACACACAGAGAGGAGAAACATCAAGATCCGGCATCGCACAACATTCCTGGGAAAACCAACATAGAATGAATTGGTCTGAGGCGAAAATCATACACAAAGAGGAACACTGGTACAAAAGAAAATTCAAAGAGGCAGCAGTCATCAACAACAACAAGGAAGTCTTCAGCCAACCAAGTGTGGACATAGGAAACGTGTGGAGGCCGTTGATTGGACGTTTGAATGTAGTTAAACTACTATAGTGTTTTCATTTGTTAATTGTGTTTCGCTTACTTGCAATGTGTACGCTTCATTAATCATGTCTTTAGTATATAAGCTCCAGTAGTCTCTAAGTTTGTTAGTATTCACCTGATGACGATTGCAGATACTTTAGCAATCGAAACGTTGTGTATTATTACTTTTTATTAAAATAAAGACAATGGAAGTCCAGAATAGTGTCAATTTTTCATAAAATTTTGCATTTGAATCAATAAGCAAAATTAATTTTGCATGCTTTGTAACAGCAGAAATTAGGTATGAAAATGTCGAAAATCTACTCAAAAGTAGTGGTAGCCGTGGAATTAACAAAAAGCTTAACAAAAAAAACGTGTGTTTATCTGTCATAAAATTTAATTTACTTTTTATTATTTAATAAAATTATCACAACGTAAAATTCTTAAGCAGAATATGACAAAAAATCACAATATTTGACATTTAAATCATCACATTTGTTTGTCTTTTTTGTTTTAATTCCATGGCAGCACTACTAAACTGAAATTTTCATATTCAATTTCTGTATTTTTTTTCTAAAATAATTTGGCGAGCAACGCGCTTGGAAAAACGGTTTTCCCATATTAAATATCTATGTAACGGATTTCGAGCGCCACCCGGTATATATATATATATATATATATATATATATATATATATATATATATATATATATATATATATATTACAGATATTTACGACACCAACAAGGTATTTCCAGATATTACTCGACTTGTAGCATGTTCTAAATAAACTGACAATTTTTGCTGGCAGTTAAATTTAAAAACTTGCATATTGGCAAAGTAAGTAATACGCTAAAAAGATTATGCTTTCGGTTTTCGAAACTTTTAGTTAGATATCATTTATCAAACTAAAATAAATTGCTTGATTTCTTATACCTACAGACCATCAATGTCTGTGTAGGTCTGTACTTAACTACAAACAAATAGTTTGAAAGTAATTTAAAGTTAGTTTCTTCGAGCGAATTAAGTGAAAAATCAAATTATTTTGATTGTATGCTTTCTACAAAACAAGTAATTTACATTCCTTTACATCAAAATGAAAACTTTACATATTATTATTATTATTATTATTGATTAGAAATACAAACCTCATAAATAAAAATATCTGAATGAAAATAATGCTTTTGTTATGACAATAAATAAAATTATTTATTAACTATCATGTCAATAATTTCATTTTACATTTTCATTTAAATTTACTTAAAATTGATAAAATACAATAAAATTACTATTTTCTATTTTGGTTCTTTAATATGTACTCTATGAAACCCATTTGGATGTCATAAAATACTTCTTTATGACATCCAAATGAGTTTCATAAAGTACATATTAAACAACAGAAATTGAAATTCCTGGACATGAAATAACGTACATTTTTTGAAAAAATGACCAAAATAGAAAAAAATAGTATAAAATATACGTTTCATACGACATTTCAGCGCACTTGTCCCTATAGAAAACTCGCGGCAAGCCGCTCGTTTCTAAGAATGACGCGTGCGCTAAAATCATGTCTTCTGAAACTTGTATCTTAATGTACTATTAATTAAATGATAAAAGGTACTATAATATGTAGACAGATAAAATTTATTTCAATTGCATCATTATCGTTATGCATTATTATGGGTTTATTGGGCATTGTTTCCGTAAACGACCACTGTCAGTTTGGTAGAATAAATTTTCCGGCATGGAAATAGCTAATTACAGACCTAGTCATTTAAAAGTAATACCTACTATTTATGTTCATTTCTTTGACAAAACAAATATATGTTGACGTAATAAATGTAATTAGATTGTTTATTCATAATTTTTTTACTGACATTTGAAGTTATAAATTGATGACCTTTAAAAGTACACTTTCTGGGCTTATAATATCAATAACTAGGAACGTACACAAAGCTGAAAAGTATAGTAAAATAAGCCGGTAGTAAGATAAATATTTTTTCTGAAAAGTTGCATTTCCCTGACTAGACACGAAAATATTTAAACGTTTTATTTAAAATATTATTGAATATTAATATTTATAGTTGTGTTTTGGATATATCTCAGAATGTCCAAAAATGCTAAAGTGACAGTAATTTATTAGTTTTTCTTTTATTTACTAATTTTTTCACATAAGAAACGAGGGAAGCGCACTACTAAATATTTATAAAAAAAATCAGTTGTCAAAACAGCTTTGCCAACTAGGCCATGTAAATGAATGAAGCTAGTTAATTACGACAGTACACTATTATTCACGAAAGATGACTATTCAAGGTCATTTGTTTGAAGAAAGAATACACATCACTTTATAGCAGTAGCTTAGCAACAATTTGTATTAGACAGAGAAAGATTATTTGACCTATGTCTATTTAATTTATGTGGTGTGACAGATATACGTAAATAGTGGCTTTACTTTCTAACACACTATAAATAATAATGACGTATGTCGAAGAATTACAGATACCTAATTATCTGCTACACTACCCTCTGTGCTAATATTTACCCAGTGGCGTTGACGTGTAAAGCAAATTATTATTCCCTGGTTTACAAGTGAAGTTAATGTTTTTGTATTTTGCAAACACATAAGTGAAGAACATAAATCTTTCATAAAGGCATTATTTAGAAAGAAATATAATTTTGAAATAAATTATTCTTATTTTTTCAGTTAAAATGTGTCCATAAATATTTCATGTTGCACGCCTATTCATACAAAATTATATCAGAGAATAATAGTTTAGGTGGCATTACAATAGTATGACCGTCTGATTCCGTTATTTGAAATAAATTTGTGAATCAAAAAATAATCTAATTAAGTATAATTCGAGAGTTTGATAAATTAGAAAATAATTCTCCAGTTTCTTTCTCAAACTTGTTGCCATTAGGCAATAGTCACGAAAGCCCTTAGGGTCAACAAGTTTTCGTAAAATCTGACAAATTATTTTAATTTTTTCAAATTTCCTTTTATGGATTGGTATGTAATATACTACTATTAGTCCTGTGATAAAACAGATTAAGTATTACAATGAATACTGTATATAGATAATAGTTGTGCAAGTATGTTTTGTATACTCGTATTGTATGGAAATCCTGATTAGGTAAAATACTGAGCTGCTCGCATTCCTTAACGAAATCCCCCGTCAGGTTCGGTCATTTTGGACGTCGGTTCATTTACATTTTTCATAAGGCAGCGTACAACACGTAGCGACGCTAGGTATTATGAAACCCTGTTTATAAATTATGCCGAATACCCCGTACGTGATGTGCCGTCGTCCCGGTTCACGGTAAAAACGCCAAGACTCAGCGGACAGCTCGCTCGCCATTAGCATATCTAATTTACATGATTACGTCTGGTGGATGCAGCCAGGAACGCAGTAATCAACGCATGTATAATATAATCAAAGTGCCACCACAACAAGAGAACTGTTTACAATTAGGATAGTTTGTAACAAACTGCTACAACAAAGACAACGATTCCTTAACCTTGAAAAAAAAATCGGAAATATATTAATATATTGAAAAATAAGTATTACAAATCGACATTATAATACGCTTTTATCTCCCTTGGTAAGGGAGGTATAGGGATCGTGCTAAGAATCGCATATCGAGATTTTGGTAAATGGGCACGTTTTAAGGTCCCTAGAATTCAATTTTAACATTTTTACGATGATGTCTGTGTGTATATGTGTATGTGTATTTGTGTGTGTGTGCGTGCGCGTGCGTGTGTGCGTGTGGGTGTGTGTGTGTATGTATATGTGAATCCTCCACTCTAACTCAAATACTATCATTCAGAAAAATTTGAAACCTTGTATTTTTTCTGTTATGTAAAGAGTCCATTAGATTTTGGTGTAAATCGGATAACCGGAAATGGCATTTTACTTAAAGCTCAATAGTATATTATGTTATTAGGAGTAGAAACCGATCTTTTTGTGTTGAACCCAGCTATTGCGGCCGAGGCTAGGCAAGCTGGGTAAAACACAAAAAGGGCGTTCTACTCCGAATGACATATACTATTTTTTCTTCAAGTGTTTCAAAGAATTTTTTGATATTTTTTTTGAATTTTTTTAATTGTAGTGTTTGCAATTTCAGCCAAAGCTGGCTGTGTACACTACAAAACAAAAACGACACAAGTGTCAAATAACAATTTTCAATATAATATGTGTTGCTGTGACAACTGCCGCCGCCAGCGGTGAACTAAGACACTAACATTTTTTTACTGGTACAACAATAACAACATTTTTGTACAATGAGCATCTTCTATAGTGTGTGTACAGGAGCATAATATGAATATTATAATACGCTTGAAGAAAAAATAGTTTTTCTTTTTCTTTAAATGTTATTTTTTCGAGATTAATCTCATTATAAAAATTAAAGATTATTAAATGTTCTACAGTAATACTTTTTGTACATATTTTATGGATAAATTTATAAAATTATTCATAATTTAAATCCCGGTGTCACTGTCAAAGAACTAATCATTTCAAATTAATAATAGTAAATTTTTACAAAGAAAAATTAAATAGAACAGTAAGAAAGGAAATCAATACGGTTTCCAACATAAGTAAGTATGTAGGTATGTATTTAGATTAATAAAAATTAAAGGTTCGCAAAAAAGCTTAAGCTAATCCTCATTTTTGGATTAGTTAATTCCATTCTATCCCGGTAGGTATTTAAAATTTAATCTTCATTTTATTATTAAAATAGGTAGTTACTAAAAAGTAAACAGCCAAAATTAGAGGAAAATTCGCTAATCCAAACATAAGGATCAGCTTAATCTTTTCTGTGCCCGGGCTGTAAATAGGGGGAGGTATTGTGTTGGCCACACCAATTTTTTTTCCTGTGGCATTAATTTACTTTTACTTCAAAATTATTATTGAAAGAAATATTAAAACATCAAGGCTGACAACACTGGCAGTTTATACATATTTTGACAACAGTTACTTAAAAGTTAGGTTAGATTAGAGTTCAAATTTATATTTATTTTGCTATGAACCTACAAATAAATACAGTAATTTTCCATGAGTAATGGCAGGTAATGACAACTTCACAATTTCAAAAATCCCCAGAAACTTTTATACAAAATTGTTCATTATAACACAACTTTTGATAAAAACAGTTGTACAAAATTAACTTTGTGAACACGAAATAGTAAAAAAAATATGACAACTTATACAGGCTACACCTGGTGTGGCGTGATGTTAAATCGAATTGCAGACTGAGTTAAACTGTCAATGTTTTGCATTGAATTTTTAACGGATCACTATTTTTTGCCGACCAAATAGATCCACGTTTAAATTCATTTTTCATATTATTCACCGTCACATGGTGTCACTACCAAACAATACAAACTCTCTGAAATATAACAATATTCAGAAATAAGTACATATAAAATACACAACAGAGCTGTCGTGTGATAACTTCAAAATATAATACTTACATTTTCTACAGGCGAGAATTGAATAATCATGGAAAATTTATACGTTTCTCTTCCTTAAAGTATGCAGAAGCATTCCAAATAATTTCTTTACAAGGTTTTAATAATTTTTAACGCTCAATTTTTGGTTTTCATGCATATAAACATGAAAATTATTCATGTAGCTCAAATTATGACATACGGAAACAAAACACTTGTGATTTCTCTCTTCATACTCTGTTATCACGTGACAATATTGGAATGCCATTTCAAGAAAAATTTGACTATAACTGATACTCAGTAGCGAACCATTGTAGGACATATATAAGTCCACCATTTTTGTTACATCATGTATAAGGGAAACTATTTTAGTACCTACATTTTTATAAATTAGCAGGTGCACACATATTTTTGGGCTAAGTTGCATCACAACTTCAACACTGTAAAGTTTTAACGTAGCTGCAACTACCTTTATGGGTTGAAACTATATTCAACCCCAAGGTAGAACAATCCTTCCTTTTTAAAAGGTCGATGCACCAATCTCTGTTTAGGGTAGTAAAACCTACCTCACTCCCAGGTAGACACGATACGACCCTTCATATAGTGGGATGCAAATGCCCGCAGTGGTTTATAGAAATACTTTAAAGTGATTTGAAATTTCCGTATCACAAGATACCAGTAAATGCCTGTAAGGTTGTTAAAAATACTTTATAGTAATTTATATGAACCCCTACATGAGGTCATTGCAAATTCCTTCAAAAGTATATTATTTATTATTGGGATTCAAGAAAAATAATACATTATATATAATAAAAGATTTATTTGCTTAAACAAAATATACATAAATAAAATAAGATACAGTATATTGTAAGTTACATAATGTTTTATCTTTGAGGTGACTCCTGGTAAATGCCTGCACGATACGAATATGTCAGTATCATTAACGATATCTGTGAACAAAGCAGATTAAAACATCCAGCAATGGGTAATATACCTTGATGATATATTTATTTTATTTATAAATAAAGTATGTATTCAAAAAAAGGTCACGTTCACTGGCTATTGCTCCAATTATTGCAGGTCCTCGAGGAATATCTTCACTTTCTTTGGATCCTCTTGTAGCAAATAAAACTAAATTAATATTGTTGTGTCTAATAAATATTTGCGAACAAAAGAACGTTTCATTCAAAATATCTGCTAATTTTTCAATGTTTATTTTCTTGTAATTAAATAATAATATTATTTTATTAACAGGAAAATAATCATATTAAATGATAATTCAACAAAAATAAAATTAACATTTGGTAGGTATAGGTATGTACCGCGAAATATAATTATATTATCTTTGAAAGTATGTAAATAAAAAGAAAATGAAACAAAATAAAGAAAATTACCTTTAAAGTTCTAATTTTTATACGTCGAACATGGTTGTCAAGATGCGCGTTTCTTTACAATCGGCACATCTTCATTTTTTGTAGAAAATACGGTGATAACAAATCTACATGTATGTTATTTCGTACCGCACTAAACCAAGAAGGAGCTAAAAAATAGAAGGATATTAGTTTTTATAATTAAAAATACAACATAATGTATTTTACCTGAGTTTTAAGTATGCTCATTGCGACTGTCGACGAGAGAATAACAAATGACAGAATGACACATAAATTTCTCACCCCTCTGTGTTCTCCTTCCCATCCCTAGAAATGCAGTACCGTTATGCTGGCCTTCGGAAAAACCCGTAGGGCCTTTAGTTGCTAGCTGGACTAACAAACAATTTCTAAGAAATGCGAAAGCTTATTCGATCACTTTTCATTTCCGAAATCTTACAAATAACTAATATCGTTTTGCATTTGTTTATATTACAACTATATAAGTCTACACATCGTCAGTTATGTTTCATTGAATATTTTAGTTTTTCATATAATTTTATGAACACGGGTAAATAATGCTTTAAATCAATTGTAATCTGTTATGTTTTGCATTTCACACATTTATTTATCTATCTTGTAATATGCTATGCATGTTCAATAGTTTGTTTCAAATCACTTTCTAGTAAGTAACGTAGAAAACGATGTATGTATGCACGGAATTATAAAAAATATAATAAGATTAATAAACAAATTTAATTTGTATTACAATATAGGTTCAATAAGTTTGCAAATTTCAGTAAAACTGAATATTTTATATTATTTCTGCCGTCGTTTTCATATTATTATTTGGAATTTCACATGTATGACATTGTTACGTGCTAATTAATGTCAAGTCCATATTTTTTATGATAGGAACTGTACCTCAAATTGAAAGTAGAACAGCTCGAATCAACTCTAAAGGTCTAAACATGTTACAAAGGTAGTACCACCTACCTAATATACCTACAGTGCAACACAGATGCCCGTAAGCGAATTGTATCTGCCCTACCAAAATTTCCTACCTTTTTCTTACCATGTTTCGACCTTCCTACCCTAAATCTACTTTAAGGAAGATTTAACAACTCAATTGGAGATTCATCTTCCCTGTTTCTACCCCAAAACTTTACAGTGAACATTTTATATACGAGTGTTTGAGTGTATCATATCCACGTAGAGGCGTAACCTTACATGTAATTCTTTGTGGAAAAAGTGCGGAAAATCTTCATCTTCATGAAAATCTGTGCTGAATTCTCGGTTTGACGCATATTCACCCCATGTATTTTTAAATTAATTACATGAAATGGTTAGTGTCGCCTTCCAGGGTTCGAATTTAAAAATTCAGAAGCAGGGCAAAGTCTCTTTCACACATTTATATTGCATGAAAGAAGTTCAACATAAAATTCAAACTAGAAGAGCGTTAGGCATACTAAAACATTCGTGTATTTAATTTAAGAGGAGTCAGAAGTACGTTAATTACGGCAAGTTTGGAAAACCACGTTACAGAAAAACTCATTAGTTATTTACAAGCAAGAGTAAAGTGTTACACCATGTAAAGCCGAACGTGGAATTCGGCAAATTTTAAACAACTTTGGATTGACGTGAGCGAAGAAGTTCAGGCACAAAATCACCCGACAGGCAGAGATCAACACAAAAATGCTTAACCACGAAAATAAAATAAACACGTTATAGCATTTCTTTTATTTTAACAAAAAATATGTGTTGCTATTTTCAAAATTTAAAAGGGCTTTCAGATCTGCCGCACAAACACATCCGCTGAGATATGTCTACTTATAAAGCCTGCTTCAAAGTTTACATAACGTAACATAACATAGCATAGCATAACATAAAGAATATATGAATGTATGTAAACTGGTATAGTACTTCATAGTTTTCAAAAACATAACACAATATAAAGTACACTGGCTTGCAAAAAAATCGCGTACACCTATTTTTTGCTGTATTCGCAATCGAAATTTACGATAGAGGCGCTGATTTTCGAAACAAGATGGCCGCCATACGATGGGTTTGACATATGACAATTCACATTGTTCAATGTGTTTCGTTGACTGTGTATACAAACCGAGTTTAAAAACATTTTTATATGAAGGCGATAAGTTAAAATATTTAATTATTAATTACTACACTACAAACTCAGCTGTCACTTATTTAATATGGCGCTTGTACGATTGCTTTTCGTAGTACTGATTTGCGCCACTAGAGGGAATTTTTTTATCTACGATTGCGAATTGAATCGGTCTTGAAATTTAACTTGTCAATGTCATTACATGTCAATTAAGATGCCAAAGTTAACAGAAAACGAGAAATACATACGTGGTTGTTCTTTCATTTTTCTGGAATACAAGTATATATGTTTATGTACATTAATAGTAACTCAAACAAGATGAAGAACTTACTCTACAATAGATAAAATTGTGACATGATAGTGACAACAGTGACAACTCCATTGACAGTTGATTGAAAAATTGTATTTAAATAGCTAAAAAAAGTTAAAAAATCGGTTACTTGATTTTTAAGGTGTACGCGATTTTATTGCAAGCCAGTGTAACTTAAGAAAACATAGAATATGGTCAAATTTTATTTCCTAACGGATACGTTATGTTAATCGGTTATGTTCGGACAAGTACATGAGTTGTCATGTACCATATTTCAAAACAGAGGTGTAAACTTTTTATTTTGGCTGTGGGTGCACTATTTTTATTTTAAATATGGCTACCTGTATGTTTTTATAAATGCAAATAATACAATAAAAATAACATACTTATTTTATTATACATATATTAAATTATGTGTATATTTAACATAAATAAGATTAATATCTTACAAAAAAAAAAAAAAATACTCCTAATATTTATATACAGGTATCTCTAAAACACGTAGACATGGCTTAAACACAGATTCCTGGGCCCAAAGTAACACAATTTTACCAACATCCGAAAAACCGAAAGTGTACCGTTCTGTAAAAAAAAATTTTGCTTATAATGACAGAACGCTTTGTTCGGTTTGAATGAAACTTAGGTGTCACGACAATGATACATTCAATCAATGGTAAACTTTTCTGTCTCTGCGTAACTTATGATATCTGCAACGATTTAGGCAGAAAAAAATTAAATATGAATGACAGTACACAGTGCAATTTTTAAAATAAATTTCGTCTAGCAATCTATCAAAATGTCAAGCAACAAATTTTTTATGACAGCAACACCCACGTAGTTTACGCCACAGTTTCAAAACAACAGAATAGCTACCAATTGAATTGTCAATTTCAGTTTGTGTTTGACATTTAAGTTGCTGTCAAGATGGATGAAGCATTACTAATTCCTTTTGTTGAGATATATGCTTTAATATATGATAAATCTCGACCAGATTATAAGAATATTAAGAAAAAAAATAATGCATGGATTGCAATATCCGAAATTATGAACCAGTCCGGTAAGATTGCACTAAATTATTAATAGCAACAATATCGTCCGTATCTATAATAGTATTTTTGATTTTTAGACTAACAAATAATGTCAACATCAAACTGAATATATGAGCAAAATATTTAACATGAAGTTAGCAGATATTTATAATACTTGGAACTATGAAACCTTCACTGATTATGTTGCGTTATGTTATGTAATGTTATGCTATGATATGTTATGTTACGTTATGTAAACTCTGAAGCAGGCTTAAGAGATGTTCGCTAACAAAGCTTTCATTGTACATGTATTGTTTTGCATTTTAAAATGACATAAGTACAACAAATATTATCATACGTAATATAACCAGTGATATGATTATCATCGATGATATTCTCGAGTTCCGAAGGACGAGTGAAATGTGCTGCTTCGGATTCACGAGCAATATCTTCGATTATTAATCATATTACGAGCTTATATTTAAAGAGAGAATATAATGAATTTTTGTGACACATGTGAGTGCTGCTAATCTAACTTTTCATATTATTGTAATACAACATTTTTATACCCAAAAATAACTGTCAGTGTTATAAATAAATAAATCCCCTAGTAACGAATATAAATAAGGTGATAATTTCTTTGTTTTTTATTATCGCTGTGATAGACATGTAACTAGGGAGATTCTGAATGTTGATTCGCGGAAAACATGTCACGTGACTCATGAATTATATTCTCATATTAAAAGTTTATTGACACCCCCACAATAGCATGCTAGACCTGTGGAATTAATGGCGAGTAGCAGCACCTGACAAATGTGTAAACGTCGCTAACTATCGTTCTCATGCTTTTATTTTATAATTTTATTGGAAAATGTATGAAAAATAAACATATTTTACAACAAAAGCTACCTTGTAGGATGTACGAATGCAACAAAAATTCGAGCAAAATAATTCCATAATTTCTAACAAAGAAAAATTTATCGACTAAATGTATGGAAATAGCTATTTGTGTGCGCAAAATGGGACATTGTCGATTGAGAGGTTGTTGCCGCGCGACGCAAGAGCGCGGCATTCTCTCGAAATCGACTATGTCCATTTGCGCTCTAAACACACACAAGCTTTTTTCTACAGTCGCCACAATGGGGTCCTCCACTATAAGACAAAATAATAAAATTTACTCTTTGTACTTACAGTATTACTCAATGAATAACGATTATATATTATATTTGTTTTTAATTTATCGTTATTTTCCATTCTTCTTGAGCTATTGCTTTAATCTAATCTAAGCATTTTATACTTTCGTTTTTGTAAATGAATGTTCTATTTTATTTTCACAGCAGTACGGCATTTTGTTTGGTTATGTAATATACTGACAGAGCAGTTATATATCAGACTGACTTGTGTAGGTTGGTAAATGTGTAACTAGTGCAACATTTCTATTAAGACTATAGACAAGTAACATTTCTCAACATTTTATAGGTAGAAATTTGGACAGCGAACGTCTTTTCTACTTGTCGCGCATGGGCCGCAAAGTGACATTTTGCGTTGACAAAAGAGAGATTGTTAACATTTTTTGTTTTTCAAATGTAAACAAACCTGACATATCCAATTAAGTATTCTATTAGGCACCAGCACCATGACAGGTGCGCCGCCATCGGATTCTGCGGGTGCCAAAATTATCAAACACTTTTTTATGATGTTTCATAAATTGCGGTTGCCTTGTAACCATATATTATATTGCGTTATTAAGAGTAAAAGTGATACTTTGTGTGGTGAACGTGGAAGTTTGCACGACGAGCGAAGCGAGTCCAACAATTGCATGCGAGGCACACAAAGACACTTTACTCTGAATGACACATATTATTTATTTTTTTCAAACGTACTACTTTACTTCTTATTCGCTGATTCTATACCGGGTGTCTTAGGCCAATCGACACATGGGAGATTAACATGTGAAATCAGTTAATTGTGAAATGTATCTCCTCAGTGCAATACATTAAGTTGAAAATTTGAATACTTATTGGCGATACTAATTCTGGAGATTACAATCCACGTTAGTACATTTAAATATGTAATATCAGAAAAAAATGTCATCAACATTACCGACATCTGTGTACAAGGCAGACTGGCACACACAGCAATGGGTAATATTCCGTAATGGTATATTTATTTTATTTATTTAATATCAGAAAAATTAAGGAAATTGATAGAATTTTCAGGATTGTTGTTCATATCCCAGAAATAATGGTTACCAATAGCTTAAATAGCATAGTGGTAGCGTGTGCGTTTGGTAATAAACAAAACTTGGAAAGACTGGATTCGGAACCAACTAGGAGCAAAATTTAATTTTTAATTTTTACTTCTCAAAATAATTTTAGTTATTAATATGTTTTTAATTTTTCATTGAAATTTAATAAATAATATATTAAATTAAGATTTATTGTAATTATTTAACAGTATGTTGTAATCAATGTGATTCAGATTTTACAAAAAACGAAGGTATAATCTATGCTTTAAATAATGTTTATAATTTCTTAAAAGTCAATGAAAGATTAAAATCATATTATAATAAAAATTATTTTGAAATGTAAAAATTTAAAATGGAATTTTGCTGCTGGCTGGTTTCGAACCCAGTCTTCTCTTGTTTTGTTTATTACCAAGCACACACAATGTCACTATGCCATGCCATTTGTACTGTTACTAAGTAACTATTTTACTGGTATACGAAGAATAATCCTGGAAATTCTACGATTTTTTTTTAATTTTTTCAAATATTATACCTTTAAATTGACTAATTTCAAATGTAATCCGTGGAATTAATACCCTCCAATAAGTATGCAAAATTTCAGCTTAATATCTTACACTGGGAAGATACTATTAACAATGAACTGATTCCACATGTTACTGTCGGATTCTGAAACCAGCGGTAAATAACGTTCGGCGTTAAGTAACGATAGAACCGTTCACGTTTCAGCGTTAAATCGGTATTCTGAAACACTGGCATGAAAGTGGAACGTTAAAAACGCCAGCGTTAATTCACGTCGAATACATTCATGTGATCTTTCCCTTTTAAAATTTTCAACCAATAAAAAGCAGTTAAACATGACAAAAACTACATTTATCTGTCTATTTTAAAAGCATATGTCAAACCTATGTGTCAAACGACAAATAAATGAATATATTTACTGCGTGTAGGTATTTTGTGCTAAAATATATTTCTATTTATTTACATATGTTAATAAAAATACAATTATTTTATAAAAATAGTATACAATACGGTTATATTATATATAGAACATAAAAGACGTTTAAAGTAGCTAGTAGTATTTTACAAAAATAGATAATAAAAACACACGTATTAATTTACCTATAAAGAATATACCTACAAGAATGGAGACTTGTGGAATTGCTTATAATATCAATAATATTAGCCTTAGCCAGTCTACAATTAGATGTTAGAAGATTTATGAAAGAAGTTACCTACTTTGCAATGGAAAATTAAGCATTTACTGACTTTACGAATAAGATTTCCAATAACTAACGAAAATTTTTTTTTTTAATATTTGTTCTATTTAGATACGTTTACTAATTTTAGTATAGGTAACAGTAATCAATTACTTTTCTAATACATCAATAATTTTTGTATATTTTCCTATGTTACATTGTTATAATCAGTATATTCTTTGTTGTAATCAAACACAATTTTGTTTGTTATAATCAGAATTTCTTCATGGAATTCATAATCAAATATCACTTTTTTGGAAATTATTTTTTGTTGTAATACTCGTACAACATAATAATCAAAATACTTTACATTCTTCATATCAGCACAAAATTGCTTTTATTCGCTTCATTTTTTAGTACTTATGTACATCAATCATTTTCTATGATGTTAGGTACATTATTGTATTGAATTCTAATTTTTCATACTATGGCGGACTCGTTGTTTATGATTTGAACACTGTAATGCTAAAAAAAATATATTATAAGGTTATATTAACAATATATTACTTATAAATAATAAACAATTATATATATATATATATATATATATATATATATATATATATATATATATATATATATATATATATATATATATATCATGAATAACTATACTCACTGTTTTAAAATATAATTCTTGCAAGTACATATAGCAGTACACGAAAAATATCAGGCCTATTTAGTCTATAAAACGCATAATCAACTCGCCGTTTTCCCGGTTAACGCTACGATATGTCCAGCGTGAATTAACGCCGACTAGCAGCGTTAACGTTAAGTAACGCTGAGTTTCAGAATACCACAGCTGTCAAAATCAGCCTTAATTCGCGTTAACGCTGCGTTTCAGAATCCCACTATCTCCTATGTGTCGGTCGGCCTAAGACAGCCTGTATAGTTTCTATGGATACTTATTTACTTTATTTCTACCTTATGAATCAAGTCACAAAAGATGCCATTTTTATGACGTTTGAAAAAAAAGTAATGTTTAGTTAATATAAGTGAATAAATAAAGTCTTTTACAACATACAATTTGAATTGGAGAGAAATAACTTGCTTGTCACATCTATTTGTAACCACAGAAACATTTACAAATCTTATTGAAATTTGACGAAGTTTTGTTTAAAACTTTATTGGCACACTGATTTAACCAGTTTATATTGCCTTTCTCATATTGTGAATAAGATTAGTTGTGTATACTGTTTAAATTCCGGGCAAAGTACAAGTCTAGTTAATTCCATTAGAAGTTTACGCATATTGGGCATTACCGTCCGATACTGTCCTGTAGTAACTTCCCTGATGAACTCGAAACTTGTATTGAAAGTGTATTTGTAATCTTACATTATTAATAAGGAAAACTGATTAAATTTTCCAATGCCATTTCAACTTTAAAAGGATTAACAAGTTATTGGACTACACCAGATTAATTTTGATTTCGTTTGAGGTAATTTCATATGAAATTGGTAACAAATTCTGCGCGCTTCCTATAGGGTAAGTCCGGGAGAGAGCTTACCGTGTGGTATGACTTTTGTGCTAAAATCCAAATAGTAGAATACATCGTTCTACTATTATTTCACTTGGTAAGCCATCTCTCACGAACTTACACTACCTAAAGTAAAGAGTACTTTCAAGTATTAAAAATAAAACAATATTCACTGATTTATATATGGTGGTCGCGTGCCTGAGTGTTTGGTCGCAAATCTGGGGAACTGGGTTCGATCCCGACCGACGCCAAATATTTCGAATTTTAAATGGCACAAAATTGACTTCTTTGGTGTAGTCTACGCCAGCATTGAATGCCCGTGAGGTGACGCCTGATAAACACCCGCACGGTACAAATATGTCATCAGCAATACCGAAATTTGTGTACAAAGCAGATTGGCACATCCAGCAATGGGTAATATGCCGGGATGATATATTTATTTATTTATACAAATGAAAAATAATAAAAATCAGAATTAGAAAATAAAGGGATTATATGATTTATAATTCACAAAAAAAACACTTCTGGGAATTATATGTCCTAATTTAATAATTTTTACTTTTACAATTAAATCATGTGCAAATAAAAATTATAACTTAGCTTTATTAGCTTGTTATGTTAATAACAATTAAATATGTATATCTACAAAATGATTATTTTTTACCAATAATTTCAATTACAAAATTTAGGGTTAAGTTATGTGCCACTTTTTAGAATGAAAAATTACTGAATTTAACATCCAATTTCACCGGAGCAATATAGTTAATTGCTGATTATTTAAATTAAGGGCCGATATTATAAACGTCCAGTTAAATTTATAAAATGAACAAATTCGAATTAATTTTCATGTTCTCATGACATTTATATGATTAATGGCAAAAATTCGCGATCCATTTATACATTTAATTAAATTTACCTTGGAACTAATTTTAACTGGACGTTTGCAATACCGACCTTAAATGATATATAAATTTAATTTAACTTTATGGTAATGCCAAATAATTTCTCATCAAATATTGACGTATAAAAAAGGGCATCCAGTCAGTCAGTGGGTTTACGTCATAAATATAATATCACTAGGAACAATGACGTCATGTGTTAATAAGTTTACATGAGCATATAAAACGAATTAAAATATGATCTGCGGGTTGCCTCCATATACTATACAAATCATCGTCACGGAAAGAAATAAGTTATTATATATCAATTACGATTACTTGAGCTTCACGTCATTAATTCCTGAACCGCAAAATAAATGTTTATCTCTGTCTTACTTCTGGTTTTCTTCATTCTTTCTTCGATGGGTATGTATAATAGCGTCATCTTTGTCTTATTTCCACATTTAGTTCCGTTATGGGTCGTCATGTTTACCTTAACTGTCGCGAAGTTTCATTTTGGACTAAAAATGTGAAATATCTGAGATTTAGGTTTGACATTTTAGATGTGTCGATGTCATTGTTATGTTTATTATTTATTGATGATATTTACCTTTTCTTAAAATGATTTTTCGTTCTTCGGTAAGTGTAATCTTACATATAATCGTAAAATGGAGTAGTATTTTAGTTTAAGAATGGAATAATCCAGCCAAAAATCACAAAAACTTAATCTCAATACAGGTTGATAACTATACTGTAGACATAGGCCTGATAATATTTAGTAATATGAATGTTCAGAAATGCCAATAATAAAAAAATAATCAAACGTCATTTTACAAAAATTAACAAAATTTTACTTAATAATAATATTTACAAATGTAATTATTTCTATTAATGGTTTCAAATACATAATAATAATAAAAAAAACCAATAAAATATATTTAAAAATATATAGAAAATTTCAAAAATCCCTAAACGATGACTTAAACCCATTAATTGGCTGGATACCCTATACATACATAGTTATTAATTTTGAAAAGCATTATCAGTTTATCATGACCTTCGTTGTTTGAGAAAATATTTTTTCTACAGTCTATATACAAAGTAGCCATTTGCGCTCTCATTTGTCAACGCAAAATGTCACTTTGCCACTCTAGAGCGACAAAGTAGAAAAAACGCTCGCTGTCCAAATTTCTAACTATACAATGGTGAGAAATGTCACTTGTCTACATTCTTAATGAAAACATTTAGTCAGGAACTAATGGCACTGTAGTTACACATTTACCATCAACACAAGTCAATCTGACATATAACTGCTCTGTCAGTATATTACAAAACCAAACAAAATGTCGCACTGCTGTGAAAATAAAATAAGGCATTCATTTACAAAAACGAAAGTATAAAATGCTTAGATTAGATTGAAGGAATAGCTCAAGAAAAATGGAAAATAACGATAAATTAAAATTAAATATAAAATAAATTGTGTGAACAGTTGTGCTGCCACCTGCAAAAGTTTGGCGTGAACGCTTCCAATGGACAACTACTTTACCACTGCACTAGTTTAATGTACTTGAAACAAATAAATTTTTGTTATGGTGGAGGACCCTATTGTGGCGACTGTAGAAAAAATCTTGTGTGTGTTTCGAGCGCAAATGGACATTGTCGATTTCGAGAGAATGCCGCGCTCCTGCGTCGCGCGTCAACAACCTCTCAATCGACAATGTCCCATTTTGCGCTCTTAATACACAAATAGCTATTTTCTACAGTCTATATACAAAGTAGCCATTTGCGCTCTCTTTTGTCAACGCAAAATGTCACTTTGCCGCTCTAGAGCGACAAAGTAGAAAAAACGCTCGCTCCTCAAATTTCTAACTATACAATGTTGAGAAATGTTACTTGGCTACATTCTTAATGGAAACGTTTAGTCAGGAATTAATGACACTGTAGTTACACATTACCCACTCACATAACCAAACAAAATGCCGCACTGCTGTGAAAATAAAATAGGGCATTCATTTACAAAAACGAAAGTATAAAATGCTTAGATTAGATTGAAGCAATAGCTCAAGAAGAATGGAAAATACCGATAAGTAAAAATAAATAAAAAATAATTTTTTGTTATGGTGGAGGACCCCATTGTGGTGACTGTAGAAAAAATCTTGTGTGTGTTTCGAGCGCAAATGGACATTGTCGATTTCGAGAAAATGCCGCGCTCCTGCGTCGCGCGTCAACAACCTCTCAATCGACAATGTCCCATTTTGCGCTCTTAATACACAAATAGCTATTGTGTAGTGCCTTGGCTGTCGGTGCCGGTTCCCGCACATCTACAGTTTTCGTAAGCTAAAACAAGTTGTTTCCCTAATGCTCACTTGGTCTGTTCGATGAGTATTTCAAAAGTGCAGTGTATCTTAGTGTATTGCGATGCAAGTCAGTACAGTGTGCAATAGTTCACAAGTTTAAAAAAACACTATCAGTTTAACAGGCGAATATAATAAATACATGTAAAATTTTCGTCCATTTTTTTTTTAACTAACAAAAATAACAAGTTACAAGTTAACCGAAATAGCTTCAAATCTGATATTTAATCGCCACCACTCCTGTCTGCACTGTCTACACTACCTCGCGAGTTGGTTCGGATAAGTGTAAACTAATTTTGAATTTTTTCTCACCAAAAAACCTGATATTTAGTCGCCCCCACTCCTGTATGCACTGTCTACACTACCTCACGAGTTGGATCAGATAAGTGTAAACTAGTTCTGAAATTTTTCTCACCGAACAGCCTGTGCAAATTGCACGTTCTTCGTAAAACGCTTCAGTGTTAAAAAGTGAACACTGTAACCATCTCGTGCAGTCATCGAACAGACCTTTTATGCGCTTACATACACAACAATTATTTTTAATAGTAGTACATAAATTGTAAAATGATAAATTTGGATGTGGATCTCTAACCTAACGTACAAAACGCCACGCCGGTTGCCATATCTGCAGCCGTGATGAACTTATACAAGTATTGTAACAATCGGCACCGGCTACCCTTTAGTTTTTTAAGGCAACCGGTACCTACAGCCAAGACACTTGAAGTATAATTTATTTTTAATTATTTTGATCCGCTAAAAAGAAAAAAATATTTGTATTTCTATATAACTTAAATTTACTCTTTATTGAATTTTAGACAGTTTGAATTTTATTGAATTTACAAAACACTCATTTCACGGTTAGTTTTTTACCTTCCGTCACCTTAAGGTAAGGAAGGTATTGTCTTTGGTAAAAAAAAATCGGTGGTGAGTTTTTGATGAATAAGCACGTTTTATGGTCCCTAATACGATTTTACTATTATTACGATGATGTGTGTGTGTGTGTGTGTGTGTGTGTGTGTGTGTGTGTGTGTGTGTGTGGGTGTGTGTGTGGCGTGTGTGTGTGAGTGTGTGTGTGTGTGCGCTGTCTGTGTGTGTGTGTGCGCGCTGTCTGTCTCTCTGTGTGTGTGTGTGTGTGTGTGTGTGTGTGTGTGTGTGTGTGTGTGTGTGTGTGTGTGTGTGTGTGTAAGTGTGTGTGTGTGTGTGTGTGTGTGTGTGTGTGTGAGACAAAATTTTCTAATGCGATGACTCTAATACTACAATTCCAAAAATTATAATTCTTTCGTATTCCTCTTCGTTACATCCATATGAAGAGCTGATTAGATTTTGGTTATAATTGGTCAACCGGAAGTACCCTTAGTTTTTCTTGAAAAAGCGATGTTAAATATCCTTTTTTCACAATTAATGTTATTATAAATATTGAAGAATATTTTATTCTCTATATGATTTGAATGCATTTTATACTTCATATTAAATTGATAGGTATAGTTAAAAAATTATAAAGAAATTAAAAGTATCATATATTAGCCAGCTATATGCTATAACATCTGCTATAATTAGGAAAATTCTGATTGAAAGGTGTCAGTGTCAAGTGCAGTTGACAGTATGTTGGTGTTATAATTTTACTGAAAATATAGGATCTTTTGTAGTAGTGAAACTTTGTGTATGGAATTTGTATAAAATACATACAACTGCCTTAAGGTAATGTACAAGAAATATAATCTTTTGCAAGGAACTTATATGACATTTATTCAAAATACATACATTTTATATTTATAATTTTTTTAAATATTTTTTCCTAATTATCTGTTGTACTCATATTTTTGTACGGTGCTGTATATAAAGAAATGACAAGTAATATCAAATATGTCACTAACATAACGAGGGGTAGATGGCTGCAACTCCGAAGCTTTGGCAAAGGGTAAAAAGTAATTGCCTATGTTTAAAAAGTTTCAACAATCGGACATCTCGATAGAAGATTAATTGGTTCAGAATTTTTGACAGGTCGGAATTAGCCTATTAAAAATAATTACCGGACTTCGAGGACTTGAGAAAATTTTTCAGAAGCTCTCCTTATCGCGTTTTCCCGGCGGCAGTAAACAACTTGTTCAGTTTATTTATTATTAAAGCCGTAATAAACACCTCCAATGTTGGATAATTTCATCTCTCGGATGTACATCCTGCGATATTAAAAAAGAAAGTAAAAATTTATGAAGCTCCTCGGCTATCGACTCGCGAAGAACAACTTTTAATATGAAATTCGATGCCGACGTTTCTTATTGGTTTATTTACCAGAAATTTGATGACACGGCTAATTTATCCAACACTTACTTCCACATGGGAAATTTATTTACACAACTTATAATTGGAAGATTGGGGTAGATGACCAGGTTTTTTACTTCGATTTCGGGAAAAATCAATTATTTATCTGGAAAATTAACCACTCTCCGCGACAGGACTAACGCCCTTTACACTATAGATATGTCGTTTTTACCAAATCTGCGAACAGAAGCAGATTGACACGCCCGAAAATTGGTAATAAGCAGTGATGATATATTTTTTAAAATAAAACATAACCACTTTGGTTTAGTAAATTTAAACAGTAAATTAATATTTATTGATGGTTTTACTTGCTTAAAGTTTTATTAGCTGATCAGAACGTTGACTAAAATGAGTAATAAGCTTTATATCCGTCAATACTTCTGAATTTGTATAGTTATACATACATATACTGTGGAGTGTATAGTCATTGCTGCGTATCAAATATAGGTACATCATACGCAGACATTGTCTTATCGGAATTAGAAAAGTTATTATTATTATTTATGCTTTATGGCAATAGTGATAGTGTTTAGTCCAAAACAATGAATTAAACCTACGCATTTTTGGAGGAAAAAAAAAATATAACGCCGAAACACTCGTTTTGGTTGATAATCTGACTTGAAAATTTTAATAATTCTGTGTGTAACTCTGATATTAAATGATTTATACAGGGTGTTTCAAAAATACTGTAAAAAATTAAGGGTATATAGTACTCACCAAAATGAGTAAAAAAGCTTAATCAACATGGGTCCGATCTTCCATAGTTTCCGCGATTTGAGGCAGTGAAAAATGAGTTTTTACGGGGTTTACGTCTGCTATCTCGAAAACTATTCTATTATTCACGAAAGATGACTATTCAAGGTCATTTGTGAGCCGTCTGATATAATATTACTTGCAGATAACTTCATTGTATTTCGAATGCATAGGCGTGCAACATGTGATATTTATGGACACATTTTAACTGAATAAATAAAAGTAATTTATTTGAAAATTATGTTTGTAAATAATGCATTTCTTGCAAAATACAAAAACATAGACTTAACTTATAAACCAAGGAATAATAATTTGATTTAAACGTCAACGCCACTGGGTAAATATTAGCACAGAGAGCAGTGTAGTAGATAATTAGGTATCTGTAATTCTACGACGTACGTCATTATTATTTATAGTGTGTTAGAAAGTAATGCCACTATTTACGTATATCTGTTACACCACATAAATTAAATAGACATAGGGCAAATAATATTTCTTTTTCTAATACAAAATGTTGCTAAGCTATTGCTATAAAGTGATGTATATTCTTTCTTCGAACAAATGACCTTGAATAGTCATCTTTCGTGAATAATAGTGTATAAGAGTTACGACTTTGATTAAATGGGATTTTTTGTTAACCTTTCAGAAGTCATCTTGGATGTGCATTTGTTTTTTTTTTAATCAAATAATTGTACTATGTTAAATCACAGTTGTTAAATGTAGTGGCGACCTTGGCCAATATTTAATTTTCAAATTACTCCGTAACTATTAGAAATTGAGAAAAACGTTTCATATAAAATTTTATTGTTTTTTTATAGTCTATTTACTGTCATAGACAAAATTTTGTTCGATCACTATCTTTGTCAGTTTTTTCGATTTTTTGCTTTTCTCGGAAACAGTTGAAGATCAATCATATATTGATTAAGCTTTTTTACTTATTTTGGTCAGTACTATATGCCCTTAAATTTTTTTTACAGTATTTTTGAAATACCCATTTCAAAGGACCGAACGAGGGAAATTATTTACTCAACTTTAAATTGAAAGATGTGCTATTTTACTTTTTATTGAAATAAACCGTTGTGTGGTATACGCATGTGTAATCCTAGATCGCTCGACCGGATAGGGCTATGGGTAGGTATTATTTACCCGTTGAGGGTTTTACTAAACACACATCGCATCACATGGACATGTGTCCACAGCTATGTTCAACGGATATAACAGAAGCAAATACACCCGAATGTTGCTAGCCTAACGAATTATATATTCTATATGTAATAAATATAACAGATGTTGGTGTCACCCTATGTAGCCGTCGTGTACTTGAGAATTCCATATTGTTAATATACACATATAGAATGATGCAAGCATATCATTTTTAGTAGTAGCTTGTAATTTGTGATTACTCGAGTACAAATAATACAAATAATTAAGTTCATAATGGTGACTTTTATTTTTCTGATGCATTGGTGTTTAAAAATTTCTTGTATAAAATGACAAATTCATTTATGTTTGTCACCTAACAAATTACGTCATGAAATTTGATAAAGAATAAAATGTATACATCAGTAAATAGTTATTTGTGCAACATGTAAGGAAAATATAATATTTTCTACAATCGTAAGAGGAATAAGTGTTCTCAAACTCAAAATGAGTGTGGGAAATAGTCAATTTCGGGCACTAGTAGGGATATAATTACAATTGAAAATGAGTGCTGCAAATTAAAAACAAAATTTTTGTTTTATTTATTTGTTGGCAAGGAATTCATTATCATTTACTTAATACAGTGTATAGCCGCCCAGGTAGCAGATGATATGCCAAAAATTTATAATACACTTTGTATTTTTTTCTTATACTCGTATTTGTTGACGATAGAAGAAAAGGGAAAATAAATTCTGGGATGCAGTCATTCAATTATTTATTATTTGCTTGGACGTTTCAATCTTATCAGGATCATTCTCAGGAAGATTGTTTTTATCATAAAATTAAACTGATATTTATTCTAATCGTTACCTTAGATGGCGTTTACGGATGAACATGACAAATTTATTTTGGAAGCATATATTTGTTATGCGATGAATGATTGAAATGAGTAGAAATATGTACGCCAATGCAATCTGTCAATCGTATTTCACTAAGGGCCGGTATTTTCACTTGCGAATAAAGGTTTAAATAAATGTATCCTTCGGATAAATATTTTTATCGTCTTTTCACTTGCAAATAAATTTATTCGAAAGAATAACAACTGTTATTCGCGGAATAAACTATTCGGTACTTGGGTAGCGAGTAACCGTTTATTCGTAAGTTCATTACAATTCCACATAATGCAGATTTATTAACAAAATGGATATATTAAATATTATGATGATATTTTCAACTATGAATTAATAAATAACGCGAGAAATCGATCACACACCATCAGACAGCGACATAACCACATACATGAAATAATTTTTGACAGATTCCGATTATGAAAACAATTTAATATCACATATTGGAGATCACATTTGATCTCAAACAGTAAATAGGTAAATCATTATAAAGATCCTGTCATTTGCCGCTAGCAAAATATTTTCGAATTTTGGATACTTATGTTGAATACATTGACAAACATTTACTTTGAACTGACAGAAATATACAAAAAGTACAAGAACAATTTTACTATATACATATCTCGTTTACCACATATGAGTGCTGCATTAGATGGTACACTTGTTCAATTACAGTCTCCCGGGGCTAAAAGTGCATAAACATTAAAGATGTCAACAAAATTTTGACAACTACGGATTCAAAACTGGTTGACACATTTCATCCTTGTCTGCTTAACGTGGCTACGACAAACTCCATCCTTGTCTACTGACACAAATTCACTCTGCAAGGCTACCAATTCACAAATGTTAAAGTTATTCGACAGATAGCTATTTTTTGTGTAAAATGTGTGAAAAGACGCAATGGAATTATTCGTTGGATAAATATATAGAATAAATTTATTTAACGAATACTTACTCGAAACTTTATTCGGAAGTGAAAATACCGGGCCTAACACAATGATGCGGCAAATAAAAAATCAGAACCAGGCGGAACCTTCCATCATTTTGGATATAATTATAATTTATGAAAAACAGTAATCATGGAAACGTATTCTGTAGCTGAATTGGTTAGATCGAGGCATCATAATAATTATTCACGAGTTCAAATCCCGCCCGCCTCATATTTTTATTATTTTATATTTTATTTTGTAAAATGTATTGTTAAAAAAATTACAAAATTAAAACATAAATTGTATAGTAAATCAAGTATTTTATAGAATTCTTTATTATTTTTATTAATTTTAATTTTATAAGGTGCTTTAGGTACAATAATTTTTAATTTTATTTCTCGTAGATTTATTCTATAAAATGTATTTAATAATACATTTTACAAAATTTAAAAAAATATAAAAATATAAGGCGGGTAGGATTTGAACTTGTGAATAATTATTACGGTGCCCCGATCTAACCAATTCAGCTACTGAATACGTTTCCATGATTACTAATTTTAATAAATTATAAGTAATAACTGTCAAATTGCATTATACTTTCGCAAATATTTCACTAATATGCCATTAAATTAGGAGTATTTAGATACTGATCGATGCCAAATTAAATAATCTTTCTAACCATATCAAATAAATAATAAATAAATAAATATATCATCACGGCTTATTACCCATTGCTGGGTGTGCCAATCTGCTTTGTACACAGATATCGGTAATGATGAAATATTTGCACCGTGCGGGCGCTTACCAGGCGTCACCATATCAAAAACTCCTACTATATTCTTGCGGGACAGATGATATTTGAAAAAAAACTGTTTTCCCATATTAAGCGCCTATGCCACTGTTTTCAGTGTTCACACTGTATACATACAGGATGGTGACTTGGACGACGCAGCATAGGGCTTTAAATGGTAAAATCTTAATGTGCGGTTATTTGCTGCCCAAATTATTTTAGAGCAAAATTGTATTTAGGTTTTCGCTGCAGAAAAAAATATTGTATCCGGAAATGCTATTGTTTATAATTTTTCTATTTCCGGAACCGTAAAAATTGTCGAAAAGAATAACATTTTTCAAAAATCATTGATGCCATGGAACAAAAATTTAAACAAAAACGCAAACATCTGTCTTAGATTCCTGACGTTTAAACTTATTTGCAAAACGATGAAAATGACAACATTTTTATTGTAATTGATGACAACAATGTAATAGTTGATTACAATAATATAGATTGACGAGAACGAAATTTAAGATTTATTTCAGGTTTAAACGTGAAGTATATAAGACAAATGTTTGCGATTTTTTAAAAAAAAATTCGTTACATGGCATCAATGATTATTGGAAAAATGTTATTATTCTTTTCGACTATTTTTACGATTCCGGAAATTGAAAAATTATAAACAATAACATATTCGGATGCAATATTTTTTTCTGTAACAAAAATCTCAATACAATTTTGCTTTAAAATAATTAGGGGAGCAAATAATTGCACATTAAGATTTTATCATTGAAATCCCCATGCTGCGTCGTCCAAGTCACCACCCTGTATATATATGTAAGTAGCTGTTAGTTTTTTATCTCTGGCTTTTTGATTCCTGTGCGTAAACGTCAGAAAATATGGAATGGCGTATGCATTTTTTAATGATATGCCCTATCGACTGCTGAAGATTGAAAATGCTGTGTGTCTGAAAGTTTCTTTGATCGCGCTTCGATTTCATAAATTTCAGTTGCCAGCGGCGAAAGGAAGTGAATATTATATGCTTCGGAGACATCAGAATAACGCCAGCCTGTCGTACTATATATCAAGAATTCCAACCGTTGCGGAATGTTTGGGGAATAAACGTCTTTTATGAAAAACATTTTCAAAACACTTCACGGGAAGATTCGCACTTTATTGTAAGTGACTCGGAGGAATTGATATCTCTTTATGCGGAGACGTTGTTTATGTTATTAAGATATGAATATTTCTTCCAAAAGTTCTACCATTCAATTTTCATACATCAACGATGAAGGAGGAAACTTTTCACTCTTTTTAACTTTTCCTCTGCTTAGAATTACAGTATGTATGAGTATAGTATATTGAATCCACAGTCGAAAATATCTAGTTGTGGTTTTATCGAACTGAAATCAAATTTAATCAAAGTTAATTATTTATATTTACTACGTTAACTATTAGCGTCCATAGGGTATTCTTTTTAATTATTAGTCAGCTTTTAATTACAGTAAATACATATGTGTGTATCAAATAATTTGTAGAGTGTCTATTATTTTTCCGAAGTCAATTATTTATGGAAAAATGGAAAATAATCGGACACACAGTCTAGTGAAAATTATTTATTTTCTGGCCTACTGTAAGTACAGCTAGACCATTTCTAGCACTGAAGAAGACTAGTTACAGTCGAAACGTAGGTCAGGATACCGATTCTTGAAATATGAGAATTTTCTCACAAGGTGACATTAAATTTCATCTCACTTTCATTTCATTTCATATTTTCTCACTTTTTTAATTCTCGAAACAGGGATATATTTCACCTATCTAAATGACCATGATATAGCAAGTGAAAAATTTGACATAAAAGTGTGATTTTTGACATTGATAGTACACATTGCACTCTTCTTTGATTACCTTTACATATTTGCCGTTTATTCTTATTTTCATTTTAGCTGGTATTGATAATTTTGCCATTCGTAACTACTTTTTTTAGATTTATTGAATTTTGAATTCGTTGTCCATGTCCGTTGTGTAGTGGTCTGTGGTAGGTAGCCTGCGGGTCAAATTTTCTCCGACCCTACGCTTACGAGTGACTAACGTATAGCTAAATTTTCTATATTAACTATTTATTATTATTGCCGTTATCGAACAACTACAAATAAAATATGCCTTACTCTGGAGTTTTTTTACGTATAAACGTATTTGTATTGTATAAGTATATGTAAAAATTTTAAAGGTTGTAGTTATAATAGCTAAATGTATGTCATTTCCCACACAAAGCTGGATACCCACAAATTAAAAAACTTAAAATATTTAGTTAATTTTTTTGTTGGAATCCCTAATGCTGATCTATGACTTAGTTGGTTGGTTTAAATTGTCACCCAAGCGATCCACTAAATTTTTATTCAGCTGAAATATTTCAAAAATTTGGTTCGAAAAGTATATTTGTTATTATTTTATTTAATTCATATAATTGAGTATTAAGCAAATTTCTATTTAACATTAGCGAGTGACATTGATTCTCACCACCAAAAAGGTGGGGAAATAATTTTCATGTAGTGACATGAAATATAAAGTAGTGAGACGACAGAATTATTTCAAGAATTAAAGAAAAAAATCACACTACGTGACGTTTTTTCTCACTTCTGTCACATCTCACTGTCATCTCATTTTTCAAGAATTGCCCCCCAGGAAGTAAATAATTTTCACTAGACATCGTGTCTGATTATTTTCCGTTTTTCCATTCCACTACCAGTCGATCATCGTATTCAACCCCTCAATTATTTATATTTCCTGCATGAATTATTAATGCACTTAGATTTCTTTCATCGTAAATGTTTCAGTTTTTTTTTCATAGAAAAATTCCGGAAGGTTACTCATGATTCATGAAAATACAAGGTGAGTACGAGAATTCGTAACATATGCATTTAATAATACTTTATGAAATGCAATATAATTTTAATGTTAGATGTAAATATGGGATATTTCTCAACTGTGGTATGGAATAGGTGTTAACAATTACTCGAAATCTCACTCAAACAGCATTATTTATTCTTACAACACCGACGTTTCGGTGCACACTTGCACCTTCTTCTGGGTATACAATCATTCAATGAAACACAAAATAGATTTTACAAAATATTACACCAGTTTGTTCTCAAAATCAACAACAAAATAACTCGGAGAATAGCCGGAAATGACTTGCGGAAGGATTCTTTGGTGTCATCATCGATACGGGTTTCTATCGGTCGTCTATACACCAATGATTGTGTAGCGTTACTGTAGGAATTTAAATAAAATACAAAGAATTGAATTAAATCTTAATTTCTCCTAAAATTTTCTTTTTCCTTTTTGAACTTTTCCAATACATCAAAATATACGCTATTTAGTCCTTATATATCAGTTCTTGCATTTATTCTTCCGGAAGCTTAAAATTTTCCAGATCGAAAGTGTGTTTTATAGAGTTTTCAGCTTACAAGTCGAGTGCGCACTGGTGCGTTTTCAGTTTGTCATTGAGTGCAAAATTTAGTCAGTTGATGCGTTTTCAGCTTAAGAAAAAGTTGCACCGTTCACTGGCTCAGTGCGACTTTTGTGCACTGACTCCCTAGGCAAGTTTCAGTGGAAATATGGCGGCTAAACAAAATCGTTTAGAGCTTAAACTGTACTGCCACCGGATGAGAACTTGTTCAGTGTGGTCACGTGGTATGTTGCACTCAGTGCGCACTTGCACTGTGCAAGCTGAAAACGCTATTAGTGAGTGTACCTATTGAAATTTTCAGCCGGAGCACACTTGTTCGCCGTGGTGTTTATAGCGTTTTCAGCTTACATGTCGAGTGCGCACTGGTGCGCACTTTTTTGCACTGAGCGTTTTCAGCTTGTCATTGAGTGCAAAAATTAGTCAGCTGATGCGTTTTCAGCTTAAGAAAAAGTTGCACCGTATGCACTGGCTCAGTGCGACTTTTGTGCACTGACTCCCTAGGCAAGTGCAATAGTGTCAGTGCAAATATGGCGAATGAGGGCAGAACTCGTTCAGTGTGGTCACGTGATATGTTGCACTCAGTGCGCACTTGCACTGAGTAAGCTGAAAACGCTATTAGTGTTGAACTACGATGCTCGGCAAACCGTTTCTTCGAATGTCACTTTGTAATTCCTACGTACCTAGCTTTGCAATTTTTGAACTTAATTCTGTTTTTTTTTTAATTTTCTTACTAACTTCTACTTTGGTGACCAAGTTATCTAAATGCTAAAAATAAATCTAGAACCTACAAATTCTATTATTTAGAAAAATAAAAATTTTATTTAACTTAAGTTTACTTAGTTACCAAAAGCATAAATTAAAAATTTTAGCACTCCATAGTTTAAGAATTTTATGAACACAAATTCTATGTACCTATAACTTGTCAAATAAAATTTTAAAGTACAGATAGTAGTTGAAAAAAGATCATATTAAACACATTCTTGTAATTCCTCTTGTATTAAATAATAACATAATGTTCAAAGATGTATTATATTGCCGTGAGAATTCTAAATTTTATTAGATTAATTTAGATATTCGACCTTATTCTATAACAAATTACTTAATTTTTAGGAACTGATTAAACGATTAGCCAGTAAATATGGATTTGATAACTAAACTTTTTTTGCCCTATGTATTAACACGCAATCAGTTTCATTCCACGACTATCTCGTTCAACTCGAGCAATGTATAAACTGCAGATTAGTAAGTATGTAAGAGCGAGCGTTAGAGTCACGCAAAACCATCCAACTAACGAGTAGTGTATCGCAACGTAAGGTTCGCATAATCTTGTGGGGATCCGCATGATCCCCGAGACCCTCGAGGCCTCACACTAAAGAGTAGTGTATCGCAACATAAGCTCCGCATGACCTTGTGGGGATCCGTATGATCCCCGAGACCCTCGAGGCCTCACACCAACGAGTAGTGTGTCGCAACGTAAGCTCCGCATGACCTTGTGGGGCTCCGCATGACCTTGTGGGGCTCCGCATGACCATGAACGTAAAGTCCGTATGACCTTGTGGGGATCCGTATAATCCCCGAGACCCTCGAGGCCTCACACTAACGAGTAGTGTATCGCACGTAAGCTCCGCACAATCCCCGAGACCTCGAGGCCTCACACTAACAAGATGTATATCGCAACGTAAGGTCCGCCTGACCTTGTGGGGATCCGTATGATCCCCGAAACCCTCGAGGCCTCACACCAACGAGTAGTGTATCGCACGTAAGGTCCGCATGACCTTGTGGGGATCCGTATGATCCCCGAGACCCTCGAGGCCTCACACTAACGAGTAGTATGTCGCAACGTAAGCTCCGCCTGACCTTGTGGGGATCCGTATGATCCCTGAGACCCTTCTCAGACTAACGAGTAGTGTAACGCAACGTAAGCTACGCATGACCTTGTGGGGATCCGTATGATCCCCGAGACCCTCGAGGCCTCACACTAACGAGTATACCAATGGTTCGAAATTTCCACAATATTCTTTCGGATACTTTCAGACTTGAAACTTAAAAAAATTGTGTGCCAAATGACGGGTGATAATAGATCAACGGGAATTTTAAGGGTCCTCTTCTAGTCTTAGTTTTACCGCGACCGAGACTCTTTATTTTTGGCTCAATGAAAAACAACTTCGTAAAATTCCAGTACGTCCAGTAAAATCTATCTTGCAAGACATATGGGACAATACTCACAGAAAAATTTACAATGCCTAATAGAATTAAAGCTGGTATTACTAATAAAGGAGATGTAACCCAATATTAAATGGCGGAATACTTGAATAACGTATTCAGTTTTTGTAAGTTTAAAATTTATATTGTAAACTACTCAAAAGAAATTTGCGTAGGCTTTATAATTTATTTGTTGAAAATGTAAACCGGTAGAAATATTATGGGTTTAGGCTAGGGAGGTGTTCCACAGATGCTTCGTAGATATAACAGGAAAATATAATATATATTTAGTATTAGGATTACGGTGGAAAATTTAGGAGCGTAAATAACAACTTGACGTATTTTAACATATATCTTTATTAACGTGTATCTGTTTAGCAAATAATTCTTTCGGGAATATATTCAAGAGTAAATCCTGTTTAAAATTTGATTCTGTAGCAAAGTTTTTAAATTAATCAATCTCCGGAGTTTCGGATCTTAGGAATTTCTGCGCGTCACGAATTAAGGCAAAAAAGTTTTCTAATCTGAATAATTATTATAATTACAAATTTATTTTTTGGTGTATTGCTTATATTACTGAAAGTTATTTTTCTCGGGCAACATGCTACCGAAATTCTTCTCAAGATTATTGATTCCCTTCGATTAAAAATCTCCGACAGGTTGCGGTAACATAATTAGTTTACTTTGCTAGTGAAAAACAAATTTATTGGAGATTGAAGGAAAGGAAGAGAGAAGATGAAGAAAGGAATAGAACACATGTTCTTAACGATATACGAAATTGCCTTCATATATAATATTAAATCAGACGTGATTCGTTTTCGATAGACCCGACCGTTTTCCATTATATTTTTCGAAAGCAAACAAATCGCATTTCTTTACCTAATATATCGTCTATATCAGGGGCCTTCGTAAAAGCAAACATAGTTTACCCAAGTCTGCAGACAAAAAATAATCACTCGATATTGAATTCAAACCGAACAATCTTTCTCTTCCAAAGGCATATATCCCGTTGCTTTGTCACCAACATTCCTGGAATACATTCAACATATGCATCCTCCATATACTCGTTCACATATTTAAAGAATGTGAAAATTCTTTGTGTACGACGATTGTTTCATAAAGATCAGATTTTAAAAATATCATCATAACACGTTCTTTCTTGTTCTTAGTCTGAGGTGCAACTGAAAATTCTTAAACCGCTGCTTCGCTCCGCCTTACGTTCAAGGTGTTATATACACAGTGTGGCTATAAAGTTCTAGGATTTCTCTTATAAAACCAAAATCACAATTTATTCTTCAATATGCATTCCGTCTAAATCCACACAGCGCTTGGCGCGGTTCTCTAGTCCATACAGGGCGTTCGGGAAGACTAAAACTTGGATGCTGTGCAATATCTACGTCACGATGGTTTAAGAGTGTGTTACATCATCGTAATGGTTCCCTTTCAAATTTAATTTTAGTTTGGGGAATAGAATCGTCAGCCGGGGCCAAATCAGAAGCATAGGAAGCAGAGGATGATGCAACACAGTGACATTTTTTGAAGATAAAAATTGACGCACGGCTGTTGCTTTATAGTGTGATGCGTTACCGAGCGCCAGCACAAATTGTTTTTCTTTAAATCTTCGGCGATAGTCAATCCATCGTCAATCGTAACACGTTGATCGAAAACGAACAGTTGTCGCACTGTTTCGTTATTTTTGGTTTTTCATGCGGGTGGTCACTCTTTGTGTCGTCTATGTTTCCATCTCACCCAACGCATAATCGCTCTTGCCAGCCAAAAACGTTGCAACGATTTTTTAGACCAAAGCAAACTATTAAATTGGTTCTTTGCACAAACGAACATAAAATTTGATTGCACATCGCTGTTCGACGGATGCATTCATGACGAGGCAGAACTAAAAGGTCAAAAAACTACGCCCATACGAGAACTGTACTGAATCAATATTAATAAAATTTGAGGGGAATGTTGATGGTTATTCAAAAATAGTTCGGGTACCAATTCATAGATGGCGCTACATAAAATCAGTTCTAAAATTTTATTGACACAACGCAAAAACACTAGAAACGAAGAATACTATTTTATAAAACCATTAATTTCTTATCCTCGATTTATTCTCTTACTGCTAGCTGTAGCAGAATTTTAATTTTTAATTCTTCAAACAAATTTTATGTTAATAATATATAAATTGTATATCGCTAGAAGCAGAATTTGGCAAATAATTAATTTATTATGAACACAATCTTTAAAGAAAGATATTGTTTTACTGTTGGTATACATTTGGTGTTATTAATTATTCGGAATCTCAGTCTTACAGCATTTATACTTATAAAGATAATTTCCTTTGTCGAGTATCGAAAGACACTGACGTTCATATTAATTTTCTACGTTAGGTTAGATTATGTTAAGGTGTATTTAAAAATTTTACAATCGTTGATTCTTCAGCTTGCTAGCCGAACGGTTTAGTGCACATCTCCAAGCACGCTAGTCTCCCAAACCATATGCCGTGCGTTATATTCCCTTTTACCGACAATATGTGATTTGTCGTAAAAAAATAAATACATCTACTTATATTTATCATACTTGGATAGTATAAGCTGGCCACTTATACATCTTAAATAAATGTAGCAATAGCTGAAATCCAACGACAGTAGTAAAACACTGCGGCTCGGTGAGTCTGGTTGAAAAGGGTAAACGGTGATAGATATATACAAGCCTTATATTGAAGAACAATATTTATAATAATATTAATTTTAAATTTGCTGTTCAGCAACTGTCACTAATTTTTTGTTTATTATTAATTACAATTAAGTTTAATTTGTATAGTTACCAACACAAATTTTGTTGCTTTTAAAATGAGAGAGGAATGAATAAACTTTGTCAGTTTAAAAGTTTATATTTTGTATAAGGAGCTGTTTCGTACTTTAAAAGAAGAAGAATCTACGGCTGTTTGAAAATGTACATATATTTACTATTTATAAAGCTACTTGGTAAAGGTGCTTGGTAATATGCAACGTAATAGCATTGAAATTACAATCCTTTATAAAAGAAACGATGTCTGAAGTTCTACAAAGGTCTTTCATCGTGTAAAACAAATAGCCTGAAATTTATAAGCAACATACACAGCACTGATTATAACTTTGTCAGATGTTTAAATTATGAAAATTAATTTCTAAATCAAACGGGATGCAGAGTTTCCTATTTGTTTAATGTAAGCTAATTTATGTTTAACTAACTAAACTGATTTTAGAGTTGCCAAACAAGAAACAGGACAAGATTTAGGATGATTTGTAAATTTGTAAATAAATATATCATCCGTGCTTTCATGCTAGTTTACTTCTCACTTCGTTATCTATTCGAGGTTGGTAAATTTCAGGATTGAGAACAGTCGAATTTGTTTTTCATAATTGACGTATGAACAGATGAACGCAAGTCTGTTTCGAAATGTCACATTTTAAAGATTGTATGTTAACAATGGCACGTAGGTACTTATAGGTTCAGTATTATACACAATTTTTTTTCTCAGAAATTTTTGTTTTGTACAAACATTAATAAATAATATATTTTATATTTGTTTACCATTATTCGTTTAATATTTTTTGTTCAATATTTTATAACATTTTATTCAGAATTTTATAAATAAGAGATACGAAGTAAGTTAAATTAGTCAAAAGTTGTCCTAGTAGGAATCCATTTTATTGGCATTTCGTTATTTGAGAAAAATGCTTAGATATAAGCGAGAAAATTGTGAAATTAAATCTCACCCTTAAGATGATATAAACTCTATCCATCTATTATGTAGTTTTGGGAAGATAGGAGCAAATTAATCTTGTTTTCAGATTAGATAATCCAATCAAACAACATGATCAGACTGCTCCTATTTTCACACCACTTTATAGTTAAAACGGATAGAGTATAAGTATATATCAAAACGTCGATTTTGTAAAAATAAATATTGTACGACCAGTGGCGTAGTGCTAATTATTTTTTTTTTTTCAATTATAAAATATAACTTGCTTGAAGCATTATTTTAAATTTGAAGTTATGCAATTTATAGATTATAAAATTAATATTTACTGGTATTCTTAATTATTGGTGTGATGTTAGGGAAAAATACTAATGGAGATGCAGTCTTGGTAAAATGATTTTATTAAATTGTCATTTATTTAACAATCCGACGTTTCGGTCCCTAATAAACCATCATCAGGGCTTTCTTAATAAAATCGTTAGTTTTTTCAACTATTATTAAGATAGCCCTGATGATGGTTTAGAAACCGAAACGTCGGATTATTAAATAAATGACAATTTAATACAATCATTTAACCAAAGCTGCATCTCCAATAGTTTTTTTTTCCCTAAAATAAAATGAATGTTATACATATCTAATTATTTATAAATGTAATTATAATAACAATTCATACCGGTACGCGTTTCGGTTATGTAAAAAAGTACCGGAACTACGTTCTGCCGCGTTCTGGCCCCATACAACACTGTGTATGACTGGGATTTCGAGTAATTGTTATAGTTTGTTTTAAGATATTTGCAAACGTACCTGCTTCAACTTAAGCAAAGGGATGGCTTCTTAACTGGGCTAGATGGGTAACATGACAGGGTTGTAACAAAATATTTGAAATCTAGCACACGACATATTTGTGTGGAATTTAGTGTTTCACTTGAATTTTAAGAAATACAGAACAAAGAATATGACATTACACCAAATTTTCACAAATTATAACTAAAACCAGGTAAATTAATAAGCGGGATTTTGAAAAAGTACCTCTACATCGTTTCCCACAATTTTTCTAATCCTCCCCTGACGCATAGGATCGTATACACCATGCTGTTTTGCGGTGTACCGCGTCATTACGAAGACAGGTAGATTTGCAAATATCTTGAAACACACCATAACATCCAATCTATGTATACCACACACGAGAAATTTATCTATAGTCTGCCCGATCCTAGCGGGTGTTCATTTTGTTCCCAGAACAAAGGCGGCCAAGCATAGGGGCGGCAAAGCCAATAACAATATTTTTTTTTAATAAACATATTAATAAAGAATTATTCTTTTAAATACTTTGTTTGGCTAATTGGTAAAAATATCTATCCTAGTAGGTATAGAGTTTATTTTTTTAAAAGACTGAGTATACTTATGATGTCAATCAGTGGCGTAACTAGTAACCTTGCGCCCCTATGAGAAAACTTTCTGGATCGCCTTGATTTACAACGCTCCAAGAAAAAATTTAAAAGAAAAAAAATATTAATTTTATTAGTAATATTCTATTTAATTGTTTTACGTAACTATTAATTAAACTTTTTCATTATTGTAATCATATTTTCTTTGTTTTAATTAGGCTTTTCTTTGTTGCAATCAAAAATCTTTAGAAAAAACCCTAACGAATATAATCAGAGGAACATATTTTCATTAAATTACCCCACTCTTGATACAGATATACATAGGTACAGGGTGTTATTAAAAAAGCGGGGCATAGGCGTTTAACATTGGAAATCAGTTACTTCGCGTAAAAGTTCCCAATTAATTTTAAACAAAAATGTTTCAAATAATACTTGTAGATAAATAAATTCCACGCCTAATTCACTAAACTTGTTTTTTAACAAAGTATTAGGTAAATGATTTTATTTCTAATTCATTGTTTGCTGTTGTTTAGAACTATGCTCTGTTCCATTTAACTATTCAGCAGATAGTGCTCACATCAGCGACAGTTTTAAGTAAACTTGTCTCTTGCCTCCAATATCAGCCAGTCAGAGAGGTCAAAGCTATTCCCTCTTCTCTGCAATATGAATGGCTTAAATACCTGGAAAAATAAAATGGGGGGGGGGCATTTTTATATAAGAACAAAGGCGGCTGATAGGTTACGATCAGCCCTGTCTATAGTGTATTTAAAAGAACATAAAGTATGCCATTCGAGATTACACACACTTTATTTAACTCGTTAATGTCTAGCGAAAAAACTGGCTAAATTTTCCTCTTGTTGATTAAATATGTTTACTCACTTGTGCCATAGGTATATAACTATTAATTATTTAATTTTGTCAGTGAAAAGCATGAAACAGATATACGAAAATGAATTTTCAATTGAATTTCCTGAAATCACAAACAATTTTATCTTTTTTTTGTTTGAATAAAATAGTGTGAATTATAGACAAAACTATGCGTGTTTGAAATTTCAACCTGTTTTTTATAATGAAATAAAAACTATCAAAGGCATTCTACAAGCATCCAGGGAATTGCTGTGGTTAAAATACTACCCGCAATGGTGGGAAATGAATTCCCATGTAGGTTGGGTTGTGAAAAACTATTGGCTGCGTTCCTATCCTTTCCCATCCTCTGCTATCGAATGATTGCGAAATGTTATATATTGTGTTGTTATTTATACCCGTTCTCTTGAAGCCGTCGGAAGGGCAAGGAAATATTACAGCCGTGTATTCCCCGTCGGTCCGTTGTTTACAAAGAAACGCGTAAGAAGTAGGAAGCTCTATGTTATAAATGCTCCGAAGTACCGTTCATATCGGCATGGAAACGGGAATCTGGCTCTCGGGCCTCGTTAAATACAACAACATGCCTTGATTGGAACCAGCGCTTCATCAAGAATAGACTACACTTTATAAGAAAACTCCAAGCTGAATTAAATCAGTCTTGGAAATTCTTATAGATGCAATACACATTACGAATAAATAAATAAACCTAGTGGGTAGAATGGATTTTATTTTCTTATTCGTATTTATCGTAATCTAGTATACTGACTTTGAATCTATACATGAAATTAACAAAAGTATTTAATAGTAATTATATTATATATGAAATTTATTAACTTATCTCCCTTCTTCCGTTTTTTTAATCTTTTTGAACCAGTTAGGCCCATTACATTCTCATCTAAAAGTGTGTCTTTTGTTCTTCTTTCTTTTTCAAGAAAGTCTCAGATGTTCCAGGGTTTACTCTGTTTTCATGCGTTATCCACATATACGCTCATTTTTTTAACCCATATTTATTATACTTCTCTTCATTTCTGCAGCGGTATTTTGCAACGAAGCCGATATTATTTCTCTTTTAAATTATATGATATACCTCCCTTTTTATTTTTATGTCTATTTTTGTATATAGAATACATTATTTTGTGGTATTGTAAACGCATCTAATTTTCTCAATATCTTATATGCAATTTGTCATATATTTTCTCGATTTCGTCGCCTATTTTTCATTTGCCCTGTTGAAAAACCCATATTTTTCGTTATATGTTTTTTTTTGTTTATATCAATTTGTTAAAATATAATTTTATCTTCACGCCCGCTTCTAATACTGTTCCAATATTCTTATGTCTAATTTTCTCAATATCTTATATGCAATTTGTCATATGTTTTCTCGATTTCTTCGCCTATGTTCTATTTGCCCTGTTGAAAAACCATCTTTTTCGTTATATGTTTTTTCTTGGTTTTCATCAATTTGTTAAAATATATTTTTATCTTCACGTCCGCTTCTAATACTATTCCAGTATTCTCATAGAATAATTATATCAGAGACATTTTTATTTTTTTAAATTTCTTATTTGTAATAATTATTTTGATATTTTCATTTCTTACAATATTATATAGCTAGGAGTGCACCTGTCATTAGGTAATATTAGTGTGTTCTACACTAAAACAGCTGTCTTCTATAATATATTTTAACAACATTGTAATATCTGTCAACATGCATAATAATTTATAGTTTAAAAAATGTGTGATAAAAAAGTGAAACACTTTCTTCTTAACTAACTTGTATTGTTGGCTTTTCAAGCTTTACATTAACTAAGACCACAAGAATACATTTTCTCTAAAAATCTTCCAGGATCGGATTGGGCTGTATTTTCGGCCCGAGCTGAAATTATAATCGGCCCTAAAAGAAAGTGAGTCAGTAGCGGCTATGTACCAAAACTTTGGTCAGGTAAGGGGAGGGGGGAGATAAGTCATGTAAAGGTATCATTCAAGATCAATGCCTTATTATTGAAAGTTACATTTTTTCAGTGGATGTGAAGCTGCATGTTTTTCCTCTTTCATGTACAAAAATAAATTGCCAGAACACAGAACATTTTAGAAAAGAGAATATATTTAACGGATTGTTGACTTACCTAAATAAATATTTATTAATGACGTACTAAGATCACACCAGGCCGCGACCATGACTCGAGCGGGAGCAGCCTTGAAATTCTTGAAAAATGTTTTGACTTTTTTGATTCTGAACTGCTAATTTATTTTTAATTTCATGTATTTTGCTACCTGAAAATTGTGTATTAATAACTTTTTAGCAGTTCATAATCAAAATAGGTCAAAATATTGTTCTTGTCAAAGTGACAAGCGCACACAAATCAGCTGATTCCAAGCACGTCAAGGTCGCTCGAATCAGGTGTCTGCTCGCGACCTATACCGTTAACCTCTTATCCTGGCAATATAAATTAAAACATCCTTTGTCTCATTGCTGCCAGAATACCTTTATTTTCTATTATTAAGTATCATACCGAGAATTTTTATCGGCTCTCGTAGCTCCGGCCCACCGAGCTTAGCTCGGTAGATCGCCGGCCCAATACGGGCCTGAATTCTTCCTTTCACTACAATGGAAAACCATTCGCAATACTATGGCAGAGAATTCATTGAACTTTGTTTTTTGAAGCATGAAATCATTGATAACACTGGTTTTGAATGTATATAAGCTTGATATGACCCCTTGAGGTGCACCCATTCAGTAAAATTCTTCTTTCGGCCTAAGATTACTACAAAACATTTTAAAACTATGTGTTTTGCTTAGAAACTACGATGTAAAGCGAGTTTCAGACATTATCATGTTGAAGAATTTTCTAACCAAAATTCAACATTTGAAGATTTGAAACGAAAGTTTTGTTTGAGCATCTTAAATCAGAAATTTTACTGTAAAATTATATTGAACTTAGTTGTTTGAAGAATGACAGACTGATAGCTGTTTTCGAGTATTTTGATACGTTCCTTTGTTGTACACTCGGTCAATCAGCAAAAGTCCCCTCTCGACTGAAGGAGATTATTGCAAAATAAAAGATTCCGCGTGTTAAGCTGGACACATCAACCTCTAGATGTCACTTCACAAATTATTATCGTGAAAGCACCACATGAGATATTTTTATGATGTAATTTCTCATTCTTTGCGTGATGTTGATAGTCGCTATACTTAATTTCTCGTAATACAATAGCAGATGGTGCTTGAAAGCCGAACATTTTTACATGCATTAAATAAATAATTTAAATTTGTGAATCCAAACTTTGTCAATATTAAATATCTTTATGTATAAATATGTACCATACCTGAAATCAAAATAGTAACTAAATACCACATAATTCTATTGATTTTATTTTATAACTTAGAGATTATGTTGTTCGATTTTGTGAACTAGGAGTGCATTCTGACCAACTGACAGAATTTATTCAACATTATTTTCTTACGTAAAATGGACTGTTATTGTATTCTTTTTAATTAAGCGCTCAGTTCTACTCGAGCAAAATAGTGACATTGAAAATTGTACAAGTTCATTTACGCTGCTCAGTTGCACACGAAGCATTTTACCTCATCCTTTACTACTACTGATTAACTTTTAAGGGGGGTAGGGGGTGGAAATTATGTGAGCACCTGAGCAGTTAGTTATTGACATTTGTAAACATAGAATATATACACATTTTCGTATAAAATCTCTGTAAATAACATAATTGAAGCAAAGAACAGTATTTTAAAATACCATGTAGGTAAATTTAATTTTAATCGAAAATATATAAAATAAACTATATGTTTTAGTCGTGTCAAATTAAAACGCGACTAAAGCAAATGGAAGTATTTTATAAAAATGATTTACTTAAACATAAAATGTCGCTATCATATTCAGGCATATTTAATACTTGTTGACACCGTGCAAAAAATTACTTACTTTATATATCTAAATAAGTTGTTTTATCCAACACCGACTCATATACTTGTTACTATGGTTATTTGAAATAACTACTGTACAACATTACTCACTCCATAAGAGAATATTTTAGAAGTCACGGAAGAATTATTACTGATTTTTGTGTCTTTTTAATATAAATAAAAATAAATTTTACGAAATTAATTTTATAATATTAACATTTATGCAAAAATAGGTTATTTATCTTTACACAATGACAGCTGTCGTGTGCGGCTGATGAAACGAAAACGAGAAACGAGTTAGTTGGGTACTTGCTTCGGAATTAAATTCAAAGCTGCTGATTGTCCTTCTAAGCGAATATGTTTTAAAAGAAGGTCCTCCTTTTCACCCAATTTAATGTATTTTTCTTTCAAATAATTCCCAATGACAGACAATAATTATTACAGCAATTTTTTTCAATAACAATATAACAAAATTATAACAACCATTGAATGGCTACTTTGTAATTTAAAATACTACATCAATTGTCCTTTCAGTGTCAAACGATGAATAAAAACATAAAAGTGATTTAAGAAGTTTTAAAAAATTGTTGGATAAAACGTTGTATTACACTCAATGTTTATTAGTCACTAAAGAAAATTAGCCATTTGCCCTGCGGGCTACGTGGCTAATTTTTTTCTTTCGTGACTAATATGATACTTTCCACACTCATATAATTAATGACTATTATTTGTGATCGCTCACTTTTTGCTCAGTAAATTCACAAGTGTGCGCTCAGATAAAAAGAATACAGAATATTATATATAATCGTAGATTACACACGTATTCTTGGGACGTCCTTCCATGTCGAACCAAATACTGAGAGAACATAGTAGGATAATGCGCAGGAAAAAGTAAAAAAAAAAATGACATACGAGTATTGAGTTAACTTGGTAGTATGATGTTCAAAAAATCCTGCTTTTACAATTTTTTTGTCTTGTCGAATGTGATGTGGAACACAGTCTTGTTTTGATCTCATTAAAAAAACTTTAGGAGAATTAATCCCACATTGAGTAAAATTTTCGTGACAGTGTTGATTTTTTGCTGGTTCTGGCGAAGCATTTATTGCACTTAGGATGCATGTAGTCTCATTAAATATGCAAGTCCACTGCATGTGCAGCTTGGGAAGGGTTTTGTATATTAGCCGGGCTGCGAACAATGTGAATGTAATGAGGGAATAAGCGGGCTTTGGAGTCTGCTTAAAACCTAACAAAATATACGACCTGCCCAGGGACAACAATTTTATTTTATTTGTTACTGGACACATGTAAGAGGAAGCATTAATTTTTTGTAGTTGAATGTTGGAAGGGATTTAAAATTAAAAAGTTATTATTTATAGAAATTGTTTGAAAAGGGAACATTTTTTTAAACAAACATTTATGAACATTAATATGTGGCGGATCAAGTAGTCTGCTACGTTGCCCACACAAACATTGTTAATCAGCAGTTCTGAAGTAACCTCGGAACAGCTGATAACAAAAACAGTTTGTATTTATATTTTGTATAAACGGCATCAACGTCAAGAACTTCGTTTCATATAAATTTTCCATTAACAATTAGATTTACAATTTAAAGTATTCAAAATTTATTTTACACATCATAACGGCTAATTTCATTACAAGTACATATAACATTAAAATGAACATTACCATATTTACAAGTAAGATCTTACAGATTCATAAACATGAATTCGTTTATCTGCATACAAATAAATTTGTTTAAACATTCGGTAATACGATTATCGTTCAAAAATGTTCAAAAAGTGCCTACATACACATCTATTCGCGTCAAAAATCGACAAAACAATGGAAAAACAGTCAAAATTATCTTATGAGTCAATTTTTATTCAGTGACATCATTTATACGAATTCCTATTGGTTGTTCTTATACTAATGATTATTTAGTATCGTTTTTGAAAGTTAAAATATAAAGAATTTAAATAAATGCAATTTGTCGTGCTAAAAATCGCATATCGAGATTTTGATAAATGACCACGTTTTAAGGTCCCTAGAATCCGATTTTAATATTTTCACGATGATGTCTGTATGTATGTGTGTGTGTGTGTGTGTGTGTGTGTGTGTGTGTGTGTGTGTGTGTGTGCGTGTGTGTGTATGTGTGTGTGTGGATCCTTTACTCTAACTCAAATACTATCATTCAGGAAATTTTGAAACCTTGTATTTCTACCTTATTTTAATATGAGAAGAGACCATTAGATATCGGTGTATATCAGATAACCGGATATGGCACTTTATTTGAAGCTCAAAATAGATTTTCTTCGAAAAATACCTTCATATGTTATTTTTTGAAGATTTGTGATAAATTTATAAAATATCTATAATTATAATCCCGGAGTCTACGCTGTAAACAAGCAAAACTCCTTGGTTACACAGTTCATAGCCCATACGTACGTAACACCCGGTTCCATAATATCACATTAAAGTCTCATTTTTTTAAAGCTTACTTTTTTGAAGTCGACTTTATTTGTTTCTGTTCCATAATAGTTTGTCAAGGATCTGCTAGATAAAGTGTCCTTTAATCAATTAGTCGTTGGTTTGCAAAACTGAAACAGCGTCTTTTGTGTCAAAAATTCAAAGTGACAAATTTTGAATTTGACATTTACAATGGAAATTCACGCAAAAAAGCGAAAATGCGGATCTCTAAGTGCCGAAGATCAATTACGATTGATACAACTGATAGAAAAGGAGAAAAATATAATTGCAAATAAAACTACAAATAAAGTGGCAAATGAAAAAAAAAGTAAGTGCATCAATTTTTTGTTAACGCATCAAATTTTATGCATCACGGTTTGTAGGATGCAGCTTGGAGGCGAGTTGCCACATCATTTAATGCTGGAGCTATTCACTTTTGGTTCAAATCTGTGAACGAAATTTTTGAAAACGTAGCCTAGTTACCTGTCAAAAAAGCCGACTTTTCCACGCATAAAGGACAAAATTCGGGACTTTACAATAAAGGACACTTTTTTGTAAAGTGCTCTTTCAAAAACGATTATGGAACAGGTTTTGTCACAAAAATGCTTCTTTTCTCTTTAAAGGAGACTTCAATATGATTATGGAACCGGGCATAACTGATAGATAAATGTCACTGTCAAAAAACTAATCGTTTCAAATCACTAACAGTAACGTTTTAAAAAGAAAATAGTAAGTAAAACCATAGTTATATGGAATGGGTCTTAATACAGTTTCCGTAATAACTAATGGGCCGATTCTGTTCACAACTGTAAATCTTACAGATCTGTAAATTTGTAAATTATGAACAAAATCGCAACGAAAGCTGGCCCTCTTATGCACAATTTTATATTAATCAACAAAAATAGATGCGTTTTTGTCAGGTTTTTACATATTTACAGATCTGTAAAACTTACAGATGTGAACAGAATTGACCCATAAATATATAAGTATGTATATTTAAATTAATAAAAATTAAATAGCGGGCGGTTTAGTGTTGGCCACATCTGATTTTTTTTTCTTTTTTGAATTTTTCCAGTACCTACACCAAAATATTACATAAGCCTCGTTTATCAATTCTTGTATACATTCTGATACTCGTAGCATTTTAAGAAAGTAGCCACAGCATATTTGTTCGCCGTATTGTTTTTTGTTGATCAGCGATGTTCATCCATCCTCAGTTTGACGTATCGTTTATTCGTGCCTACATATGTAGCGCTGCAATTATCTTTGAAATGAACTTTGTAAACCACGTTTGATTTGTAGTTCTTGTCCAATGGGTCTTTTAATTTTCTGTACAGCTGCTATTTTTATGTTGTCTCTGAAATAGTAAAAAACAACAAAAATGTATGCTCGTACATTCAAATTGGTGTATTATTCAAATCGTTCAGTTACATATCGCCTATTTTGTATTCATAATCGTGAATTAATAATATTTGGGGGTTCAGCCAGTTTGGTAATGATTGTTTTTGTAACTTGATTGTAGAATGGTAATGTGTGTAATTGATGGTCTGACACGGTCCACGTGTGAAAGATAACAAAGGGCGGAATGATTTGTGCCTGCATCGATACTAGAACAAAGAGGGCAAAGAGTGAACAAGAAGTGAGTTCCGGGTTGGCTTTTAATTCGCGGTATTTAATCACATCACAAGTCATTAATTTTGAGTGGCGCCGCCCTTGGTGCGCCAACAACGACGATAAAACATCCCGGTCCGCCCTTTTCATTCCCGCCACTCTGGAAAACACCAATTGATTGTTATATACAAACAGAAAACCATACCAGCTCCCGTTTTTCCTACTCGAATAAACCAACTATGTATGAATAATACATGGCTGCCTGCATTGTGTTGTTTCACGCGGTTCGCAATCCCAATGACCCCGGGACTTCATCGCCTTTAAATGCTTCCAAAGATACCACCGCAATCATGATATTTATTTCGAATGCAAGCACGTAATATAAACAGTTGTAGTTCTAACAAATATTGTTCTTCATAGCATCTATAAATGCTCATAAAGTTACGTTTGCTAAACATCGTTGTAATTTAAAAGTCTCTTGTAAACTTTAAGTAATATCTCTCTGGAGATATAGCTAGGCCATCTATGATATGTCGTCCTTACTTAAATATGCATATATTGCAATGTACATTTTTTATAATAGCATTTTCTAATTATTGTATGCAGTTCAGTTGGTGTATACAACAGGCAATCATTTGATTTGTGCTGTGCATGTCACTTTGACAAGAACAATGTCACTATGACAAGACCAATGTTTTGACTTATTTTAATTTAGAACTGTTAAAAAGGTATTATTTTAAATTTTATGTGTTTTACTGCCTGAAAATTGTAAAATAATATTTTAATAGTTTAAAATCAAAATAAGTCGAAACATTGGTCTTGTCAAAGTGACACGCGCAAATCAGCTGATTTCAAGCACTTCAAGAGCGCTCGAGTCACGTCTCTACTCGCGCCCTATGTGTACCTACTTGGTCCTAAATATTGTTTACTGATCAGTCGCGCAAAAATAAAAACTTGAAAAATATTTGACCAAAATTTAGAAATTTGAGAAACGCTAACATATCCGATCAAAAATGTTTAGCATAAATAAAATTGTCCCTAATGTTCCCTTGTCTGAGTGCCTTATACCGGGTGTCTTAGGCCAACCGACTCATGGGGGATTAACATGGAAAATCAGTTAATTGTAAATAGTATCTCTCTAGTGCAAGTTGAAATTTTGTATGCTTATCCGGGGATACTAATTTTATGGATTATATTTCGAATCAGTCAATTTACATGTGTAATATTAGAAAAAAATTTAAAAAAATGTAGAATTTCCAGGATTGTTCTTCATATCCCGAAGAAAATAGTTTCCAAGCAACGGTTCTGATAGTATGGTGGTAGCAAGTGCGCTTAGAAATAAACAAAATTCGGAGAGACTGGTCTGAAACCATCTGACAGCAAAACTTATTTTTACTTTTCAAAATAATTTTTATTGTTAATATGTTTTTAATCTTTCATTAATATTTAATAAAATGGATACGTTATACGCAATACAACAGCAAGAATTAAAAAATTACAACAAATATTCAAAATGACCGCCATTTTTTACTAAGCAAAATTCGAGACGATCATAATATTGTTGTTTCACTTTGCTTAGGTGTCGATTTGAAATAAGGCTGCAGTCATTCCTCATTGCCACTTTAAGATCTTCTAAAGCGGTCAATTTATAATGGCCGTAATTTTTTTATTTTAAATGACCTCAAAGAAAAAATCTAAGAGCCAGGAGATCTTGCAGGCCATTTAATTGGTCCATTTAAATAAATCCAAATATATTTATTGTAATTAGTGTGAATCAGATTTTACAAAATATAATTTATGATTGAAATAATGTATATATTTTATTAAAAATGAATAAAAGATTAAATACATATGAATGATAAAAATTATTTTGAAAAGTAAAACTTAAAAAAGTATATTCGCTCTCGACTGGTTCCGAACCCGACTATACGAATTTTGTTTATTAGCAAGCGGTGTACAAGTTATTTTTTATATTTTGCGTTCATAATGATACGCAATTTTTTGTTTTAAACGGTTGATACTAGATGACGTTTAACCCATTTTTACCTAATTTATATTTAGTTAATTGACAATTCTTTTTAATAATATATTGTCGAAATTATTATTATTATTTTTTTATTTAAGGAAGATTATTTACATGAAAATGTACAAATGGTTACAAATATAATCAAAAATTGAGTAAGTAAATGTTATTGTAGAAGGCGCAAAATATAAAAAATAGTATAAAGAACTCATTTTATAAGACTTTCTTTCGCACTTGTCAATTAGAAAACTCGCTAACGCTCGTTTTCTAAATTTGGACGCGTGCGAAAAAAAATATGTCTTATAAAACACGTTCTTTAATATACTATTATTCATTTCTTAATTTTTACAATATATTCATATGCTTACAATCTATGATTTTAAATAAGTTCCTATATTAACAATATATTACTTATAGATATTGGCTATATATACCTTAATAGTTTCAAATAATTATATAGTTTAAATATATTAAAGTTATACAAATATTATTTCAATATGAGATGATTATGTTATTATTTGTGTCAACTTAAAATCTATTGTTTTACGTTTCTCAATAAATTATGTACTGGTTCCGAACCAGCCTCTACGAATTTTGTTTATTACCAAGCGCACACGCTACCATTATGCTATTTGAACCGTTGTTTGGGAATTATTTTTTCCGGGATGTGAACAACAATCCAGGAAATTCGATAATTTTTCTTAAATTCTTCTAGTTTTACACATGTAAATTGACTACTTTGTAATATAATCCATACAATTAGTATCCCCGGATAAGCATACAAAAATTTCAACTTAATATCTTCCACTGAGGAGATACTATTCACACTTGACTTATTTTTCCATGTTAATTTCCCATGTGTCGGTTGGCCTAAGACACCCGGTATGTACAATATTAATGAATCAGACGCATGCGTGTTACACTTAAAAATAATTTCCAAATCTCAAATGGCATGAAAGTGAATCGTACAATGCCCTTTCAGCAGCTTTGAGCTGTGAGAGTTAGTCACATATTTTTTCACTGCCGATAAAATACTTATTTATGATATAAGTGTTAAAAGTGACATTTTATTTTATGAGAAGGAACACGACGCGAAGCGGAGTGGCCCAAACTTTCGAACAAAATAAAATTACTTTTAACACGTATATCATACACTATTTTTTCTACAAACACTATTTTTTAATTTAAATTTGTATTTCTGATAATTTTTTGACGTTTACTTTTAACATTATTGTCAAAAGTAACAATGACCTGTCACTTTTAGCACTGGTATCATAAAATGACAATTTTAACGCTAAAAACAAACATTAAAAAGCCCACTTTTAATAGATTTGTAGAAAAACATAATTCTTGCTAACTCAATAAATGGCGAATCACTTAATTTCTTCTCGCATAAGTGTATACCCTGTATACCGAAACGTCAGTTTTGTAAGAATAAATGCTGTATGACAGATTTCGAGTACCCGTTAACACCAAATACGAATGTTTTAAAATTCATAAAAATATTGTAAAATGTAACTATCTTTTGTTGCGTTGAAAAATGATTTATGCGTTAAAAATTTGATGAGTAATTATAAATGAGCAATTTGGAGAGTGCAGAAATTTTATCCATCCTGCGGTTAATAGTTAATTGGTGGCGCAAAAAAAGGACACGCTATATAGTGTATGTACACACACACTCGACACGCTGGCTTTTCGGTATAACATTTAGTTGTTTTTAATGGGTGTACGAAAAATGTTCCAGCCGGCGTTTAGTAATGTATGGAAGTGTTGTCATACGGAAAAAACTGTACATAGTTTTTGCTGGGTATGAAAGTGCGCTGTGAATTTTGTTTTCATTAAAGTGTTTAATGACTGTAAAACAAAGTTCAACACTGCATTTGAAATAACTACTTTGTTACATTATGTTTTCATCTAATGTTTAGGAAATTATTTATTACCAAATAAAATAGTAGGAGGAAATGTTCATTTTAAATTAAATTAATTAAAATTTCATATTTCACTGCGAACACATTTCATTTTCAGTTACTGAAACGAACAAAAAAACTTTAATGGAATTTGCGAAACATCACTTTTCACCCGGCTTTCATTTTATGAAATCATTTTATGTGACAACTTAGATGAAAGAAAATAGTTACTAGATTCAACTTAACGTATCCACTTTATTTATTTTATTCAAGTGATTAATTAGGTCGCTCATATTAATAAAATTATTTTTAATTGCTTTAAAGCCGAAAGCTTTGCCAACACATAAATTTAAAAACGGTAAATGTGGGAAATTTCTTGACTGCGTTAAAAAACAGTATTAAAATCAATAATGATTAAAAATAATAATTTAGTAATACCTAAAATACATACATTCATACATACATACATACATACATACATACATACATACATACATACATAAAATCACGCATTTCCCACTTAGTGGGTTAGCACAAACCCAAAAGAATAAAAATAACATCATCCAAAAAATAATCAGTCTCTCTTTCAACAACATTCTTACTAACCTGACATCATAGGTAGAACATATATTCCTCACTTTTAACATATTAAATAAGTGACCGATTTTCGGTAGCGAAATACCGCAACCGGACCACAATCATAGTTACGAAACAATCATCCTTCGCCACACATTCCTGTCTAAGCACACTTCTTTCGCCTCGGCCACATTCATAATCGCATTCATACACGCTCTTCTTCTCTTCTCACTCGGAAACTTTCTCTCTTTTAGTACCTTATCAATCACATCCATCCACTTACACACTCGAAACTTTTTGTATGGAATTTGTACAAAATGCATATAACTGTCGAAAGGTAATGTACAAGAAATTTAGAATCTTTTGCAAGGATCTTTCTGTAGAAAATACATACAATTCTACGTGTAGATACCGCATCTACCGACTGTGTTCGAAAACACGAGTGATAAAAAGTTACCGTGTACAATATCTACCAGATCCATCTACCGGATTCATGAAGAATCTAATCTCAAAAAAAGGTAGTGATGCAAAGCGAAGCGCACGCGTTAAAAGTGGAAATGTGTTCAAAGTATGACTGCTCAGTTTGTTAACAACATCTAATTTCTAACTGTTTCAATTTTTTTTATAGATTATGGATCTATCCAGTAGTTATAACCTGATAAACAGCTGTTTACCGGTAACAGTTCACAGGTAGAATTTTCGTAAATGCCTCATATAACTGACGGAAGGTAATGTGCTGGCCACATCAGATTTTTTTTTGTTAATTTGATTTTGCTTCTGTTTTTTATTCGCATCTTAATCGAGAAGGTATATTTATTTCCGTGTTTTGACTTTGCTTAGGATACCTCGTTTCCTCGCCTGATCCTTGCTATGATCTAGTAGTTTTTCCTTTCTTATATATTTATATTTATTATTTATATGTATTTGCTCATAGAAAAATGCGAGCTTTCGACCATTTATCGTTTCTGCTCTTCTGAGGAATTTTCCGCATTCCATATTCCTACCTCAAGTTCAAAGAACAATGGCTATAAAACAAAATATTGAAAGAATTCGACAATATCCGAATATAAATGTTTTATTTCGTTTGGTTCGCTACATTTTTTATTCATTCAGCCTTTATTTACGTATTTCAAGCCGACTGATCGAACGGTGCAAAAAAGTTCTTGAAATATCTCACGGAATTTCGACGACCTATCTCCGTTTTTCAGACTTTCACAGGGAGGCTCTCATAGCATCGGAAATAGGGGAAATAATTTCATTTAAAACGGAGACATATTTCTGTAAATTATATAAAATCATCTAAGAATTATAAATTCGAACTATTGTATATCATTAATTTAACAAAATATAACATTGTTATAAACATTCAACCGATAAAAAATACTTAGTTATAAAATTTTCAATAACTTCAAAAAATATTCCCTGGTTTTAATATTGACAAACTCCAGGCATTATTTGTATTAGTTTTTGTAAAACATTACTGAAAACTAATTTCCAAATGTTTTGTAACGAACTATCTCATTTCATTCTACCGAAGTTTTTATCTTTCGCTAAGAATTATATGAGGGACATTTATTTTTTATAATTAGCAGGTGTACTTATATTTTTGGGCGATACTGCATATTTATACATGCTTCTAGTTTTGAACACCGAAAGGTATAGATTTCTCGTCGCTAAACAGCATTACAAGTCTAGTTTCATAATTTTTTATAAACTGAGTGGCTCCTTGAAATCTGCTAGGTAATACATTGTTATTTTTTTATTTTGCTGTATTTACTTGTACCTATTAATTTTAGAGGAAACTTGTAAACAAAAACTTGTTTAGAATTAAAAACCACAATATGAGACTCAATTTCGTATACTAAATTTACATTTGAATTTAAAAATGGTTTAAGTTTTTAGTCAAAATTACGTGAAACTGTTTACGTAATATTTTCAGAACAAGTCTAGATATTGTTTTGAAAACAGTTTCGTCTTCTGCACAGTTAACAGTTTCTCTTCATTCCAAATATTTCATTTTGCCATTATTCCAATTTTTTACTTCATAACACTGTATACAACAGTCAGTTTATTTGTAGATTAGTATTACAAAATGGCAGAACCTTTTGAATTTACATTTGTCTAACACGAGGTAATGCTGGATTTCTGCAGATAATTAAATTAAAAAATTAAATTGAAAAACTAAACTAAACAAGTAGAAGCCATTGTTATCATTGACTTGGTTTATGCAACTAAATGGAAGAAGTAGACTAATGGAAGTTGGCTATTTTCAACCTTTAGTTAATTTTATAATTTCTTAGTTTGTGCCTGTGCCATTCGCGTACTTATGATAGATTTCAAAACCTAACCTATAAAAATGTACGACGATAACAAAGTTTCTGCAGAGAAGAGCGGCGAAGTACTAATTGGACGTATTCAACAATTTGTATAGGTACCTATATTTTTTACCCTATATAAATGTACCGCAATTTAATCTATAAAAGTTTGGTTATACGAAATATCAAACGTAAAATTCTCAATTTTAATTTAATGCAAAATCGATTTTATTTTCATATAGTTTCTGAAGCGATTTATTTTAATTTTATAATGCACATAAATGCACATCCGGTATCTAATTCAATGATAATAAATTTCAGTAAAATCATATATGCGCAGTATTAAAATAGCGTTCCTGTTTTAATAATGCGCGTGCGTCGGATAGTCCCGTACTGATTTAATTGTATGTTGGAACAAACCTAGGCCGTATTTATTAGGGACTTTTTAAGTAACCTAGTTGGTTAACTCTGTTTAGTTGGCACTGTTTAAATAACCCAGAACTGTTCCCGAAATGATCTATCTCACCCAGCTATTTTGCTGGGTTGGTGAGTTGAACCCAGTTGAACCTGTTTTCATCTTTGTTTAAATATTGTTATCCCTTTCCAGAACAGTCAGTTACTGTTTATATTTGTGGTGATATAGGTTATACACCGATTACTTGGTTATTTATTTACATCGCAAATGAAGGAGATGTTTCAAAATCATATTCTTCCTTGCTACTGCTACTAGCTACTACTGCTGCTTATATGCGCTAGCAGTTCTTCAAATAATAAATTTATATAAGTACCAACATAAGAATTTTAATGTAAAAATTCGGTATCTGTATAGACTCAATTTTGACTCTACACAGACTCGTAGAAGTACACTATTGAATACGGTAAACGTTCGTATTTATTTCAATTCACCGCTTTACATTTTCAGCAATAGTAATAGCGTTTTCAGCTTACAAGTCGAGTGCGCACTTTTTTGCACTGAGCGTTTTCAGTTTGTCATTGATTGCAAAATTTAGTCAGCTGATGCGTTTTCAGCTTAAGAAAAAGTTGCACCGTGCACTGGCTCAGTGCGACTTTTGTGCGCTGACTCCCTAGGCAAATGCAATAGTGTCAGTACAAATATGGAAGCTAAAAAATTTGTTTTCAGCTTAAACTGCGCTGCCACCGGATGAGAGCAGAACTCGTTCAGTGTTGTCACGTGATATGTTGCACTCAATGCGCACTTGCACTGTGTAAGCTGAAAACGCTTTAAAATAATACACGGTTTATTTGGTACCAACACATGTAGGTTTAAGATCACTTTAGGTTTGTATCCAAAGATCCCAAATAAATACGGCCTTAGGCTGCAGTAGAATTGTCTATACCAAAGTTCTATTTTTAGAATATTGCTTGTTGGTTCAAATCGAAGTAACTTTGTTTTATTTAGGTTGGAAAATTTTTTAATATAATTTCTAATAGCGTTTTTAGCTTACACAGTGCAAGTGCGCACTGAGTGCAACATATCACGTGACCACACTGAACGAGTTTTGCCCTCATCCGGTAGCAGTGCAGTTTAAGCTCTAAACGATTTTGTTTAGCCGCCATATTTGCACTGACACTATTGCACTTGTCTAGGGAGTCAGTGCACAAAAGTCGCATTGAACCTGTGCACGGTACAACTTTTTCTTGAGTTGAAAACGCATCAGCTGACTAAATTTTGCACTCAATGATAAGCTGAAAACGGTCAGTGCAAAAAGTGCGCACCCGTGCGCACTTGACTTGTAAGCTGAAAACGCTATAAGCGAAAAAACAAAATTAAACGAGAATTTTAAGCAATTTTTGAATGTAAATTAAATGTTATAAGAAATGATCACTATGCTCTGTTCCATTTAAGCCATTCAGTAGATGGCAATGACAGCAGCGCAAATCTGAAGTAGCCGAAATTACATTGGGTAAAATTGTCTCTTGTCCAGTGGCGTAACTAAGAGTTCGGGGGTCCGCCCGCAAAAATTTTTTGGGGCCCGTTTTTAATTGTAGCGTTTATCATGAAGAATTACATAACACGAGAACTTGTGGAAATTGTGACTAGGCTCAGTTTCATCTGAATTGATATTTTAAGAAGCAAAATAACCAATATTGGAGGCCTTAAAATCCAAGATTAGGCACTTTTACATCCCACCAGTCATTGTATGTTGTGGAATTTACTATGAAAATGTGATTGGCCCGATTTTTTTTTTAATGAAATTGGTGGCACTCTCCTCTTGTGAAAGTTACAGGGAATTGATTCATACATTTTTGGTATCCCAAATGAAAGAACTTGGATGCGATAAAATATGGTATTAGCAAGATGCATCAGTATCATACAGTCTAATAATAGCAGTTTTCCGAAAATCAGTCTCTTATCGTTATTTAATCCCACGTTTTGGTAATACACATTGGCCGCTAAGTGGTTTGATTTGACAGCCCCAAACTTATTTTTATGGGGTTATTTTAAAGGAAAACTCTGGATCATTTGCAGGAAAATATTTGCCAAGAAATCGAAATTCTACCGTCCGAAATGTGATGGAAAATAAAGAGCTTGATATTAATAGCAGATAAGGGGCCCCTTAGTCAATATTATTTTTGGAATTGACATCATGTAAATTGGGGCCTCTCTAGAGCCGGGGGCCCGCCCGCAATGCGGGCCCGTTAGTAACGCCACTGCTCTTGTCTCTAATTTCACCCAATAAGAGATGTCAAAACTATTCCTTATGCTCCGCAATACCGAATGGCTTAAATGGAACAAGGTATAGTTGCTAGATGGGAACAGGTTTTTTAATTTTTGAAAAATATAAGATAAAATGTTCGTGTTTACTGTTTTGTAACGGACATTACGAATTACATGAGGGAAATAATTTAATTTTACAAATCAGCAGATGTATTCATATTATTGGACGAAACTGCATCAGTTTGGAATTAGTGAACAAAGAACAAACATTGTATTTGTTGTAATCAATCACATACAAATTCAATTTAATTAAATTGCAATTCTAATTAAGAGAGAAATAATTGATACAAAAATGCAATGATTCGGTGCATATATAATTCTCGGTTTACAGGTGAATTAATTTATATCTCGGCTGTAAATAGAGCCACGTATACATCTACGGCTGACGCGGGTCAGACCGCAAAGGCGCTGCAGTAGTTTAGTTGGCCTTTCAGGATTACTATTAAATTCCATTTCTGTCTTTTGCCAGTGCACTCGGACACAACGTTATTTATTCACCAAGTTAGGTAATTATGAAACATCCCGGGATTTACTAGCTTACTATTCTCTCAAACTTTTATCATCACAACAAAACCTTTATCATCAATCTCTGAAGGGTGTAAATTCGAGGATGATTTCAAAAATAACAGGAAAATGACAATATTTCCGAAAAAGATCACACCAAGCTGAACGTAAAATCGGTAAATTTTATGTAACTATGAAATGAGTTCAGCGGAACAGATCAACATGAAAAATGGTGGAGTCGCAAAATAAAATTTGTACGTTACGTGACAGTATTCCTTTTATTTTAAAATACAATAAATGTTTGTTGTCGTTGCTGAAGGATATTTAAGTGACGGGCAACCATCACAGTTTTACGGCATGTGTAGGTGTATACGAGCTCAATTTTTTTTACGTCCATTAAAAATCTGATGTGGGCACCACACGACTTCCTTGTACGCAAGACTAACATGAAATATAGATCCAATTATAAAATTTCATGTATTTGACGTAATTTGAAATTAACAGTATTTTTTTGTACTTTTTTGTCTTAATCCATAGCAAGCTTTATTACAAAATTTTTTAAATTTACTTATCTCGCTTATACAAAGGGCTAATTTAATAATATTAGGTGTGCTTGACGCAGAATTTAATTATCTAAAACTATTATTTGAAGCATTTATTTCTAAAATCAAAATTAAACCATTTTATTTAAGAAAAACTGTTAATAACTTCAGGTAATATATCACTTCCGGTTAGCCTATTTTATCCAAAATCTACTATGTTATTCCCATTGACATAAAAGTCTTATATACCAAATTTTAAAAGTATTGGATTACATTTTAAAATTGTTTTCATTATAATCTATTATAGGCTTCAAGTAAAGTTCCACTTCTGGAAATTATGTAATGACCAAAAAAGGAGGTGCACAATTAGATATTATAGTAATCCTCAATACAAAATTTCAACTTTCTATGGTTTACCGTTTTTGTGTTATGCGAGATAGTACGTACAGACGTCACGACGAAATTAGTCAAAATAGATTCAGGGATAGTCAAAATGGATATTTCCGTTGAAATCTGAAAACCGGAAGTATTGTAATCGAAAATTGCAAAACTATTTTAAAATATTATCCAAAAATGATCAAATTTAGTATATAAAACTTCTATGTCAATGGGAATAACATAGTAGATTTTGGTTAAAATAGGCTAACCGGAAGTGATATTACCTCAAGGTTTCATTTTGATTTTTGAAATAAATGCTTCAAATAGTTTTAGGGAATTAAATTCTGCGCCTAGTTGTACGAGTACATCCAGTATTTTTAATTTAGCCCTTTGTATAATTGTAATTCTTGAAATAAAACTATACTTTTTACCTGTCGTCGTCATAGGTAAGAGGGGTAAAGGAATAACACTAAAAATCGCTTATCGAAATTTTAGAGAATAGTAATATATTATATACATCAAGGGAGAAAAATGAATAATTTTTCTCGAGATGCAATTTGAGGGGAAAATAACATTCTCTCTTCAGGTGTGCATACTACACTAATATTGCATTGGTTCGTAAATGTGTTAAAAAATAAACACGTTCTATATGTCATATAATCTGCCAGCCAATTTGGCTATGAGCATGCGCACATAGGAAGTTCGTGGTTCACCATACATCAATTAACAATTCTTATCGAAGCATATTTAGTGTACCTCGTCCTTCTTCTCTTCGACGCAATCATTTCTCTTACCACATTTTTCTAAGTTTTCGTCGCTTTCTACATATTCTTCCCTCTAATACCTTAAAATAATTAATAATACCATACTCGTCACTATTAAAGGTTTCTTAATAAAATCCATTTTTATTTTGTGGCAAAGAGAGATGAAAATAAATTTGCACCTGCACAGTAAGCAAATCAAAATATTTATGCATTTGATAATTTTGCATGTCACATTGACATATTCAAGGAAACTGCACAGAATCAGAGCTCATATTTATTACAAGAAATTGCATTTACAAACTAATAATATTTGGTTACAAGATATTGTACAATTGCTTATACTATTTATTGTCCCACAGAATAGGCTAATGTTTATTGTAAAATAGGTATTAAACGAGTGCAGCCTCCCATTTCGAATATTTCTTACTTAGAAATACACTTGGTGGTTTATGGAACCACTCCTTGGTACACCACACTTGTTACAGACTGTTTTGCATTCAAAACCAGGCACTATTCAAGTATAATACCCAAGCAAGATTATTTAAATGTACATACTTATAAACAAATGGATGCTTATGTGCGATACTTATACCATATATTTTATTTAACTTGAAACATAAAATTTGTCATATTCATAGTAACCAAATGACAGCAATATATAAGAGCGTTTAATTTAAAATAGAATATAGCAAATAAAATATGTAATTTGATTTAATCATTTTATAAATGAAAAAAATTGCAAGAAATATAAACATTTAATAAATGTACACTACCCACAACTAATACTAGAAGGTATTGAAAATGTTCTTTCCTTAGTAAACGATGTACACTGGTTTTGGTTATACCCGCAGTGTAATAATTTCGGCCATTTTCACCCCTTTTAAAACATTATTTCGTCTTGTTTTCTTTACATGTTCACGTTTAACGCAACCATCTCTCTCAAAATTGGTAACAATTCGTAATATAATTGAAGCACTTGGTGTTAGTCGATCAGGAAATGATTTACGAAATAAATCAGATACCTGTCTGAGGCTAACGTCTACATTATACATTTGAAATATTTGCACTTTTTCTTGAACTGTATACATTATTTTTAACTTAGATAATATTCACTTGACATTGCCGTCATTTAGTTACTATGGAAATTGTAAATCCTATGTTTTAGGTTAAAAAATACTCACGGCATAAAATCAAATGTAATTCGCGGGAGGTATTGTGCTCACCACAGCAGATTTTTCGAGATATTCTTGATGTTCTTATTGTTAGCTTTTCAAAAAACTAATTGGATGCAAACTAGAGCAAAGCGTGAAAGGAAAAAATTTGGAGGCTTAGACAATGTAAAACTTTCACTGTTATTTTAACTTTCAGTATGTGGCTTGGCAAATACACGAGATCTGTGAAGCGACGGGTGATCTACAATTCTAGGCTGTCGGATGCGGATGGAAAAGTTCCGTAGTTCGTGCTTTATCTGCGGCTGATGGAAACTTTCTGAATTATTTTTACGGTTTTATCACAATGATGCTTTTGTGATGATGTGTGAGTGTTTATCATTCGCGACAATAGCTAAAGTTGCATTGTTTTCCGCCTCACTGAGTAGACGATGGACAGATGCTTTATCCAGAACTTCAATACGTGCCACTTTTACCAATCAAAAGGAAATAGAAAAAGAAAACGCTGATTCAAAATATCTCAAATCACGAAAATGGTAGCATCCCAAATAAAAACATCTCATGTGGCCAACACATTATCTTCCGTCAATTCTAAGTATTTTATACAAATTCCATATAGAAAGTTTCTTTTAAACGATTATACCGGGTGTCTCAAGTAAATCATCCTTAACATACGTAAATGTTTGACATGAGAAAACAGTATTTTTTTAAATAGGTAAAATTAAAATTTTATGGGGTGTTCTATACATAAAATTTTAAAACATTAAATTCTGAACTTGTTTTACATTTTACTAATATTTTTGAATTTACGTCTTAGGTAACCGAGAAACTTTAAAGTAATGGTAAAAATGGATCTAGTATGAGTTTACTTAAAAAATGATCATTGATTATCTGTTAAACTACAAGTGGAGTTAAATATGTATGTATATATATATATATATATATATATATATATATATATATATATATATATATATATATATATATATATATCAATTATTGGAAGAGTGTTTAACCTTTTGTACTTCGCGAGCTACTTTTGCATACCAAGTTATTTGGCGATCGATAGGTTCTAATACAAAATAAAGTAAATAAATAAATATATCATCACGGCATATTACTCATTGCTGGATGTGCCAATCTGCTTTGTTCGCAGATATCGGTAATGATGATGACATATTTGTACGGTGCGGGCGTTTACTAGGCATCACCTTACGGGCACTCATTGCTGGCGTGGAGAATGCACCACAGGGGTCAATTTTGTGCCATTTTAAATAAAGTAAATCAATATAAAATTTGGGATTGCCCTGACTTCGCAATACTTTCATAGTCAGGTTTGTATGGTGACGTAGCTAGTCACAACCAGTGATCCAAATGATCATTTGTAATTTTATTTCTTTGTTTGTTTGTTTTATTTAATTCATGTTTTAAAATGCAAATTCTGACAAATATGTTCATCCAAAACAAGCCAGGATTTTTTAAACAATATCGGAAATGTCTCATGTGTCCATTTCCAAAGTATTTCTTGATTAACTTATTTTAAATAAACATTATTATGAATGTTGATTATTTCAAGTTCTATTTCGGATTGGTTTGAATAAGACAGTTTAGAAATTTTGTCAATCGCCAAAGATCGGCTCCGTTCGTCGTGGTAATCGACAAGTTGAGCATCCCTGAATTATTGTACCTATGAATAAATATAAATAAACTGCATATTCATACTCATTGCTAGGTAGCTAATTTGCTTGTTATACAGATATCCGTAATGGATAATGACATATATGTACTTTTTAGGAGTTTGCCAGGCGTCACCTCACAAGCACTTATTGCTGGCATGGAGTGCAACACATGTGTCACTTTTGTGCCATTTAAAATTTGAAATAATTATGGCGTCGGTCGGGATCAAACCCGGGTCTTCAGATTCGTGGCCAGACACTCTGGCGTATAGTTTTTATAAAAAAAATTACTTCTAATTGAATACAAAGATGCCATTTCTGGTTCTATTTAACTATTGTTTTCTTATATTCAAAAACATCGTTGGCTACATTAAACTAAAACATTAAAATATGTTACTGTCATAGAAACATAGTTCCTTCAGGCATTTTCCATTTCTCATTCGTTCAGTTTAAGATCAACACTTAACTCCTCCTCTGCGGAGTTTGTTGTTCCATTTAACTAGGTCAAACCGAGTTGCTACCCCGTCAAGCACCGGCAAGTAGACTGCAGTCATCGCAACATACATATCATTTTTGGCATTAATTATCTTACGGTTACAGTTTTTTCTTGCCTCTTTAACATGAAGTACATAATACTAATGATAAGGAAATTTGAGACTTTCGTTTTTCCAAAATACCTATTTAATATATATTAGGTTTCATTTTTAGTTTTTTAGTTTTTCTTCAAGATAATAAATAATTAATAAAATTTTCAAAGCAGCACATACATATTACCTACCTACAAAATGGGGTATTCTAATGTAGTAAAATTTAAGGCAAAAATGTTATAACATTGTGGATTATGCTAAAAAATTACCGAATAATGTAAAAAAATCTAAATTTATTTTTTCTAACATAAATTTATTTTAGTGCTAAAAAAGTATCATGTGGCTTGTGACGTACGAGTGACTGATGAGATTTCGAAAATATTTTGTATACACATATAACTGTCCTGTTAACAGGAAGCAGTTTTTCTGCCGTTGGCGTGATGTCAACTGTCTTATTGTTCGTGTAAGTTTTACTACGTTTTGTGTGTTTACAAGTTTTCTATTTCTATATATTTTTTAATATCATCAGCTCGTCCTACGTCACGTCCAATTCGAATTTTCAATTAATATTTAAAAAAAATTATCACGCTCAAATTATATAATAAGGAAATAATTTTTTTTAAATTTTCAAAAAATAAAAAATATTATTAGAATACTTTATTGTTCTTGTATTTTATTTATACCCATTTTGTAGTACAAGTTTTTTTAAATTTTTTATATTATGACTTTCCACTGTTCTAAATGAATGAATTAATTTTTATTTTATTTTTTAACGTACTTTAATTATAAGATTACCTGTGCACTATATCACTTCATGTATGAAGTATTTTGTAGAGCTGCGAAGAAAATTACAGTAGTAATCAAAATCGTGTTTGAGAAACCCGAGACACCTTTAATCTTCAAATTTTCACTAAAGTCTATCCTATCTGCAAAGTAGGTACAGTTTGGTCCACGAAAGATGACTATTCAAGGTCATTTATAAGCCGACTGATATAATATTACTTGCAGATAATTTCACTGCATTTCGTATGCATAGGCGTGTAACATAAAATATTTATGAATACATTTTAACTTAAAAATGTAAGGGTAATTCATTCGAAAAGTATGTTTATTTTTAAATAATGCATTTCTCAATTATTTATGTTCTTCACTAGAAAATACAAAAACATAGACTTGACATAAACCATGCAATAATAATTAGATTTCAACGTCAACTGGGTAAACATTAGTTTAGAGGGTAGTGTGGTAGATAATTAGATATCTGTAACTCTACGACATACGTCATTGTTATTTTTTGTGTATTAGAAAGTAATGTCATCATTTACTTATATGTTACACAACATAAATTGCATAGACATACGCCAAATAATATTTCTCTTTCTAACACAATGTTGCTAAGCTACTGTTATATAAAATGCTGTTTATTTTTTCTTCGAACAAGTGACCTCGAGTAGTCATATTTCGTGGATAATAGTACAGTGGGTTAAAAAAAATCCTAACTCGGAGTAGGCTATGAACAGTGAAACGTATGTCTAATCATTATTTAATTCAAAAGTCAAGTTGTCAAAATTGATCTTAAAATATAATTTTAAGGAGAAAAGACAATAAAGAAAGATACAGTATATTTACATTCGCCGTTTTCTAATTTATATCAATTTCTAAAATAAGATATCTTTAGATAACATTTTTGATAATATCTCATGTCAAATTAACATTCAATATTTTTAAATTGACATACGTTTCTTTGTTCAAAACCTACTCCGAGTTAGGAATTTTTTGAACACACTGTATATGCATATAAGAAATAGTAAAAGTTAATAAAAACCATAAAATTTGTTGGTATTACTTGACTGTTAGTATGATTGTAGGGATGATGAGAATAATTGGAGATGCAGTCGTGGTAAACATTGAGTTATCTTTAGTTGTTTCTGATGTAGGCACGTATTTTCTTACCTTTGATATTTTTGACGACATTTTCATCCTTACATTTTTGATTTTTAATGATCTTATTTTCCAACTGATGATGATTCATTTGGAATCGAAACGTAGGAAAGTTAATTAAAATACTATTTAATAAACACTGTTTACCACGACTGCATCTCCAATTATTCTCATCATTCCTACAATAAAAATCATGTTGCTTGTAAAATCCATAAGGTACATTCATTTCACATTAGTATCACAGCGATTCAGTTGATTTATCCGCAGTTATAAAAACAGAAAACATGTTTAGTGAAAAATTAGATGTTCTTATTCCTCAATGATGTTACGAAGCCGACTGATAAAGTTTTTTTGATGAATTACGGAAGAAAATGTTGTTTAACCTGCCCGTATTTAATTACTAAAATTCGATTAGTTTAAGAGCGACCTCATTAGAAGGGAACTATCTCCATTGTAACGTTCTTACAATGAATTGAATTAGTAGAAGGTTTTTCGCAGATGTCACGCTAGTCTAGCAAAAACCAAACGTTCATTTCAATTCAAGCATGTAAAATACGAGGGCCGTAAACCCTGGAGTGGCGACTGGATGGAGAAATGGAGGCATTAGGATGAGACTCCGCCTGTTTACCCGCGTGGAATGTGCCAATGCACTTCCCAAATGAACACGTTAAGGCCTCATTACCGAATTCCTTCTTTTAATCATTTACCCAAGGTTTCATTACAGAATACGACACTGCCATTGATTACGATCTTACCCAAACAATAAACTCACTAAAACACCAGTACATCAATTTTTTTTTAAGTAATTGTGGAAGTTACGAGTTTAATTCTACATCGAACACAGCTGACACAGAGGAAGCAAAATATTGAAATTAGTGACTATGATTTTCGCGGAAGTTTTTTCCAGAGGAGATCACAACTGCACGAGTGTAATACCACAGTATACATAATATGCAGTAGCGATACTTCGCTAATTTTCGGTCCAACCTGCTCGGGTTGAAGGGGGAATAATGAGGAGCGGGATTATGAATCAGATTTAAATAATATATTACGTACAGATTCATTGTATTTGTACTAATTATCATGTATTTGTTAGAATTTTATAAAAAAAATATATTTTAATATTATGTACAGGTCTCGGAAGTAAGTTCATTCTATCACAAATTTAAAATACATTGTCCAGTACAATATGTAACAAATAGCTTTATTTATTATAAATATGAACAATAACAAAAATCTTGTGTACAACGCGTAGGAAAAGTATATTTTTCCTTATTTGCACAAATAGCGATTTTTATAATATATATTTTTATCTTGGTGATAAAAATATATTTTTTAAAATAAAAGAGTTCACTTCTTACTTGTTTACACATGCACCTAAAGTGAGAAAAAAATTACAGAAGGACGAAAACGTATAACAATTGATGATTTGGAAGCAACTATATACTTGGTTATAGTTTATATTTTTTACTTTATTAGGAGTATTTTTGTAAATATGTAATATTTATAATAATTATTTTTTTAGTACAATGGATTTGAAAACTTATTTACATATTTGTTATTGTTTTATCTATTAGTATTTATAAATATTTGTTACTTGTTTATTATTTAAATATTTATTACTTTTATACGATTTTTTTTTATAAATATATAATATTTATATTTATCTTGTGTTTAGTACTAAGAATGGATTTATTATTACTTTAATACTAGTATTTTTATAAATATATAATTATTTATAATATTTGGATTTGATATATAATATTTATTACTATTTAATTATTTATTATTATTGGCTTTAAATATAATTTTTTTACATATTTATATTTCACTATTATCTATTTTTACCATATCACACTTTATCATTTTGATATTAAATAACAAATATTAAATATATATTTTTATGTTTTCTTCAAATTTCGCGCTCCTCATTATTACGACCTGACCGCTGAGCAACCAGGAACGAAACATCAAAGATTCCGACAAGAGTATCGCTACTACTTGTATTCTCTATACTGTGGTAATACACAAGTTTAAATTTTCCTCAGGAACAAGAACGTGATCATCACAAAAATTACCCAAAGAAAATCATTCACGAATAGTATTTACCGAAATATTCAACGAAATAATTTTCTTTTTTATTTTCAAAAATAAAAATTTCGCCAACATTTTGCCTTAGCAACGTATGTCCAAATATTGCCGCGGCAATACCACTTGATCATATCATATATCATAAGTGGTAAATTTTTGCCGGAAATTTTTTCAGATTGTTACGAGAGCCGGTTGCCTAGCATTTTATTGAATGGCATTGACTAAAAAATCACGAGTTGTCAAACAAGTGATTTTTTATCAATGTCACGAGATAAATTGGCAAGAGGCTCAAGTAAAGCAATCGGAAAATTTTTCCAGGATAAAATTTAACCCTAATGGTATTCGGGTGACTATTTCCAAAATAAAAATCAGGTATTTTCTTTTTCTTGACAAAAATCTTCTAATTTTTATTGTGTTTTAAAGTGTTATATTTAAGTTTGCTTTTTCAACGTTTTAAATAGATTCCTGACCGAATCGACTCGTTTTTAATAAAAATTACTAACAGTGAAAATATACATACTTTGACAGGTATGTAAACAATATGTTTCTAAAACGTCAAAATATTTTCGCTTCTCAAAACTCACTTGTAAAAATGCGACATTTTATTGGTATAAAGGGTGCAATTTTTTTGTGACGATGTTTTGTCGAAATGAAACTTGGTAACTAGGTAGAATCCTAAATTTGGATTGGCTTATAAATTTATGAGTAAAATAGTCAATGTAATACGACCGATACACCGATTTCATTGGATGCGACAGTTCATGAGTGGAATTGTCTTTTTAATTCTGATAGTATACATGTAGTATTGTCCAAAATTACTTATGAGTACTTCTTATAATTACGGGATATGCAATAAAAAAATCTCATGTAGCAGGCGCATTATCTCTCGCCATGGCACATTTATGGCAATGTTTGGGCTGCCGGCGCCAGTTCCCATATCTGCATCCAGTGCAGTTAAAGAAAATATAATAATGCCAATCTTGGTATTCTTAAACGGTTAAAAGTACCATAATTATTTTTATTTTTTAGGCTGGGCTGTTTATATAATATAACCTAATAACTTAACCTAACGGACAAAACGCCGGTTCCCATATTTGCAGCTACAATGAAGTTATATTAAAGCAACTGGCACGGGCAGCTAAGGTCTTCGATGGTTCAAATTATCAGTTTATTAATAGTATTTTCTTTTATGAAATTACATAATTTATATTAATATAATTTATTTGATAGTTTGATATATATAAAAAATTGCTTTATTGAGTATCTTCTGAAACACTACCATTATTAATTTGAAATCATTTTGTGACAGTGACATCTATCTGTCACATACATTTGAATGCGTAATACGTAACAACCATTTGGCTCTTATACTCTAGCTGAGTGGGCCTTGCGTATCCAGGATTTAGTTTCACATTGTGAGCAGCTCATTAAATGAAATCGGTATCTGATTAATTAATAATAATAAACATGTTTATTGGTTTAAACGACTATTTGTTTGGGATGTATTACGTATTGCAAATCGGATTAAAGAACGCTGTCGCTCTATTTACTTGAAGTTTTAAACCCATTTATGGATCTTGTATCGAGTGAGCGAAGTCCTCTATACGTGTAGTGCATTACATGTAGTTGCACTTATTATGATATATTCGTAGTCGCTCCTACGGTATGCAAGTGGGTAAAAGTGATCCAAAGCACCAGCGCTACATAGATAATCCGAATTAAATTTTCAGCATCGTTCTACCGAGAGATAAATTACAATGATACTGAGAGTAATTTTCACAAGATTATGTTTGAAATCCACTTTGAGAACATATCTTCGTTCATAAGACGTTAAGTGCATAGCACACCGTCTCGCGGCTCACATATGTTTAGATGTGCATTCACGACGCGAGGAAAATTAATGAGAAATACTTGCTTCGAACTTAATTAACAGGGATTTACTTATTTCTAAACATGAAGATAAATTGCTATTATACGCATGTTCGAGCCTTTCAGTTTCACATATAGAAATTACCATTGAAAATCACAAGTAGCAAAAGCGCTATTACACGCGAAATGTTCATTTGCGAATATTTTCCGTTCATATTATAACTGTTTTAAATTATTTATTTAGAACGGACTTATACGAGTAGGTATATTGGTTTCATGATATATAAATACATCTAACTAAACTTTGTGCTTGTAGTTTGTAACAAAAATAATTTTAAAAATAAATAAAATATTTACACACGACTTCATTAATTATAACTTTGTTTTTTTACTACCGGGGGTAAAAACGATGTCTCTTGTGTCAAAATCATGACAGATATAAAATATATGTAGAACTGTACGCAATTTTAACCTGCGCCAAATTACTACTAGAGAGCCACTTTAGCAACAGAAGAATCTCTATAGTAACAGACAGCCAAGCCGCACTAAAAGCACTAGAATCCTGTGATACAGAATCTGGACTTGTTCTAGAGTGCACCCACAGAATAAATGCACTAGGAGCGAGGAACAAATTGAAATTAATATGGGTACCCGGGCATTCGGAGATCGAAGGAAACCAGGTAGCAGATAGTCTGGCTAAGAAGAGGACAAGTTTTCCTTTCACAGAACCAGGACCGGCTTTCGAAATCTCAGCGGAGATAGTTAAGCTGGAAATAAAAACATTGCTGAATCAATGGCACAAGAATCACTGGTTGGAGTCACCATGGCAGAGGCACTCAAAGCTCTTCCTAAATGAACCAACCAAGAAAAGAACGGAACGTTTACTCCTAATGAGCAAACAAGACGTTAGATTAATAACAGGACTCCTAACAGGACACTGCCTACTAAACAAACACCTACACACGATGGGACTAATACAAGAACCAACATGCAGGGGGTGTGGTGAAGAGGAAGAAACCCCTCAGCACCTTATATGTCACTGTGAAGCCTTTACGAGCAGCATATATAATATCCTGGGGGCAGAAAAGATACAGCAGGATATGCTAAAAGATTTAGATCTGAAGAAAACCCTGGAGTTTATTAAACAAACAGGATTCCTAGAATAGGAGTAAATCTGGAGGGTACAATAGATCTATAGGTCGCAGTACAGGGATCCATAGGAGACCACCTTTTGTAATATAATAATAATAATTATACGCATGCTCGAGCCTTTCAGTTCCACGTATAGAAATTACCATTGAAAATAACAAGTAGCAAAAGAGCTATTACACGCGAAATGGTCATTTGCGAATATTTTCCGTTCATATTATAAACATTCTAAATTATTTATTTAAAACGGACTTATACGAGTAGGTATATTGGTTTCCTGATATGTAAGTACACCTAACTAAACTATGTGTAGTGATGCACGCGAGGCGAGACGAGACGAGATATATAAAATATCTGCAATCTCGATCTTGCTCTCGATCTCGCACATTTTTTTGGGTCTCGTCTCGTTCTTGCGCGAGAGTCTCGCGAGAGTCTCGCTGTAAAAATAAGCGCTTGCGCACTACGTATTTATCTCGGTATTTACGTATCAGTGGAACTACAAAAGACAAATTCGCACCAATCGTTCAGTCTTCCATGTGTTTACAGTCGTATAACTATAATAAAGAGACGAAACACTAAATTCTAGTCACCAAATTATTTCAATAGGAACATCTGTTAATACATTCTGTCATCAGTAAAACTAATTAAACATTAATTTTTTTTTTATAACTAAAAGTTTCTAAACTTTATCATTAACTATGTATATGCCAGTATTTAAGTAAGATTTACGCATAAAAAATCGCTACACTGGGAACCTGCTGGCAACCAATCACTCCGCTTAATTCCATATTGGCTCCAATCGAAGCTTAATATAAGATCCATTACTTTTCAGGGACGACAAAAATTTTATTAACCGTAGTTTTCACTGGGACGAATTAGGGGCTGAAATGTTGGAGAAAAACTAGTTCTTTTAGATGAAAAACAGATTTAGTGTTTATTTTGCATTTCCTCGCTCTGCGACCGATATCATTCGACTTTAGATAGACTCAAAAAAAATATAGTCAATTCTTATAATTTCACGTGTTCTATGCACGAATTACCGTTAACTTAACTCCATGTACGGTGCATTTTTCATTGAATTTATGAATCAAAGCTATAAAGTTACAAATACTTTTTATTGCGAGACTCTCGCGAGAATCTCGCGAGATTTCTCGCTTCTCGCAGTTGTTATATCGATCTCATATTGAATTTTAAATTGCAATCTCGCTCTCGTTCTCGTCTCGCATAATGCAACGAGACGAGACGAGATGCGAGAGTACTCTCGCGTCGTCGTGCATCACTAACTATGTGTTTGTAGTTTGTAACAAAAATAATTTAAAAAATAAATAAAATATTTACAAACGTCTTAATTAATTATAACTTTGTTTTTTTTTTACTACCGGGAGTAAAAAAACGATATCTCTTGTGTCAAAATCATGACAGATGTAAAATATATTGCTTCCTTGAGTGACAATATATCAAAAATAAACCCTGGGCAATTTATATTATTCTGACAGATCACTTGTCTAATACAGTGTGTTCAAAAAAATTCCTATCTCAGAGTAGGCTATGTACAAAGAAACGTATGTCAATTTATTAAATGTCAATTTGACATAAGATATTGTCAAAAATGTTTATATAAAGAAATCAAAGTTTTTCTTCCTGTATCTTATTTTAGATATGGAAACAAATTAGAAAACGGCGAATGTCAATATACTGTATCCTTCTTTATTGTCTATTCTCTTTAAAATTAAATTTCAAGATCAATTTTGACAACTTGACTTTTAAATTGAATAATGATCAGACACACGTTTCTATATTCATAGCCTACTCCGAGTTAGGAATTTTTTTGTACACACTGTATAAGTAAAATACAATAGGGAAAACACTGCATCAACAATGTTTTGAGGTTTTTCCGAGGATTCTTTGCTGTATTATTTATATTCCATTTTAGAAAACAATTCCCGAAATGAAATTTGAGAAAATTTAAGTCAAAATCAAAGAGGGTTGTCGAATTTGTCGCAAAAATTTAAATTTTTGTGTTGTTTTTAATTTCAGTCGTGAAGAAAATAGTTATAGTTCAGGAGAGAAAGATATTTTTTCCTCGGTGCTTTGTAGCCAAAGAGCTTATATATTACTAACCGATGTGGAAAGTGTTTAATAGTCGAGGGCGAAGATAGCTAACCAAGGTGCAAAGCGCTGAGGTTAGCTAGAGCCCGAATCTGAAATAAAAAAAAATCTGTTGTGGACACCACACGACTTCCTTGTACGCAAGACTAATATGAAGTATAGACTCAATTATAAAATTGCACGTATTTGACGTAATTTGACATTGACATCTATTTTTTATTTTTTTGTTATTTTTTGTCCTAATCCATAGCAAGCTTCATTACAAAAACCAAAAAGTATATAAGTTTTAAATTTACATATCTCGCTTATACAAAGGGCTAATTTAATAATACTTGATGTGCTAGACGCAGAATTTAATTCTCTAAAATTCTTATTTGAAGCATTTATTTCTAAAATCAAAATGAAACTATTTTATTCAAGAAAAACTGTTAACAACTTCAGGTAATATATCACTTCCGGTTAGCCTGTTTTAACCAAAATCTGCTATGTTATTCCAATTGATATAAAAGTCTTATATACCAAATTTGAAAAGTTTTGGATTATATTTTAATATAGTTTTTCATTAAAATCTATTATAGGCTTCAAATAAAGTGCCATTTCTGGATATTATGTAATGACCAAAAAGGGAGGTGCACAACTAGATGTTATAGATGTCCTAAATACAAAATTTCAACTTTCTACGGCTTACCGTTTTTGAGTTATGCGAGATACGTACGTACGTACATACGTACGTACAGACGTCACGACGTAATTAGTCAGAATGGATTCAGGGATGGTCAAAATGGATATTTCCGTTGAAATCTGGAAACCGAAATTTTTCGCGAATACAATACTTCCTTTACTTTGTACAAGGAAGTAATTAATAATTAATATTTAAATAATAATAACTTAACATATATAAACGAATGGTATGAGATTGTTCATTTGTCATTTTGATTGCTTAACTTAAATTTTGATTTCACATTTATCAACACTTATTTATATTATTTTCAAATTCATTCATTTCTTCACACATAAAATGTAAAAGTATTTGTATTACATATTTTATGCAGCTAAGGTACCAATGATAGGGTTATAAATAAAGTACCAGTTTAAATAAAATAACACATGAACTGTCAGTTTGATTTCTAACCTTAAATATTGATTTCATTCCATTGTATTATTTACAATTGTATTTAATTTTTTTATTATATAAATTGTTATAATATATAAAAGTATTAAATACTAAATTTGACAAGTTTTGGAATATATCATAATAAATTTTTCACAAAAATATGTTCAGAGCTTCAAGTAAAGTATCACTTCCGATTTATCAATTTTAGAAAAAAACTAACATGTCATTTCTTATTAATATAAAAGTCTTAAATACCAAATTTGAAAAGTTTTCGATTGTATATTTTTCACGAAAATCTGTTCAGAGCTTCAAACAAAGTATCACTTCCGGTTTATCAATTGTATCCAAAATCTAATATATTGTTCCCCTTCATATAAAAGTCGTAAATACTAAATTAGACAAGTTTTGGAGTATATCATAATATATTTTTCACGAGAATCTGTTCAGAGTTTCAAGTAAAGTATCACTTCTGGTTGAGTAATTTTAGCCAAAATCTAATATGTTATTTCCCATGATATAAAAGTCTTAATTACTAAAATTGAGAAGTTTTGAATTATATTTTAATATAGTTTTTCATTAAAAACTGTTATGGGCTTGAAGTAAGGTATGACTTCCATTTATCCAATTTTACCCAAAATCTAATCAACTCGTTATATGAATGCAGGAAGCTTAAATACGGAAAATAGATATATGACGGGAGGTAAAAATATCTTTTCCTTACTTGGGAATTTCAAATACTTGGAGCGATCTTTTTCTTAGATACTCTCCATTTCATGTTTCTTTTTCAGTCTGACTCGAAAATATTTATTCATAATTTTTATAAAAGATTGACTTAGATATACTCGTATGTATATTATACTCCGAAATAACAATTTGATTCCAAATAATTTTCTATAAGTATACAAAATTTAAAATTTTTTGATGTACATTCATAATTCATATATGAACTTTCCATCCAAAAAGAGTATAAAATCTGTCTTGTTCTTGGCAATATAAGTTTAGGTATTTTAAAACTGCGCATAGTACCTCATATCATTACGCGCATCTTATTCTGTGCAGCTACGCGATCAGTTCTTGCACATTGATATAAAACTTGCACTCATAAAACTTTAAATGGGTTTTCTTGAAATGAGATATGTTGATTTACATATTATCCCCGCTGGAAAGATGTAAGTTTCTCACTTAACTTACGGTTTACGTTTAGCATCAAATGCGACTTTCCAGAGATGTTGACACTGCATTTAGAAATTATAAAGTTTTTGTAGGCAATCATATATGCACTAATTTGTCATCCTGGCATCAGTTAATTTAAATAAATAAATAAACATGTTTTCAAAGCATGTTACACGTTTCTGGATGTGCCAATCTGCATTGTACGCCGATATTGGAAATGATGACATAATCGTATAGTATGACTAGCGAATGAAAGTTGACGTTTAGATTATTAGATAGATGTGGTTTCTTTTGAAACCATTGCCCTATATTTGATTTGAAAGAAAACTGACCCTTATGTATTCCGTTACAGAAGATTAGAATTGTACTCAATACAAGAAGATGTATTTAAAAAATTTAATACCTCAAATTCTAGTTTGTTCGTCTCAGGTATAAGCAACCCTCGAGTCGGAATTACTGTTAGAGGAAACTCAAAATAATTATATTTCATAGAATTGCCAAACTACATAGTTTAAAGATCAAAATATTTTGTTATAATCAACATAAACGAAAAATGTTTAAAATATTTAAAAACACCCCTGTTTTGATATTCAGTTACCCTAGTCGGCCATCTATTTTCAACCCGACATAGTGATGTATTTCTGTACTTTCCTAGACCAGTATATAAATGGGTTCATGCAAAAATTTCGTACCTGAATATTTCGTAATACTCTATTCTTCTCTATGGTTTAAAAGGAAACCATACCTATAAAATTTAAACGTCAATTTTCATTCGCTAGTCATTTCATACCGTGTAGCGTTTACCAGGCGTCACAAAGTAAACAAATATACAGGTTGGCCCTGAAAAATGAGTCACTCAAAATAACTTTATTTTTATTAATAATTATTTTTTAATTTTTTTATATATATTTGTACACTAGGCTTAAGGGCTTACAAATCTTGATATTTGGCACGATGGTAGGCTTCCGATTTAACCGGAAGTAACAGTAACTTTCATTTTTCAAATGGGACAACCTATAGATTTTTATATATTTGGATATGCTTCAAGTGCATCCGGGTTTCTCTAAAATCCCTAGGTTTTGTCATCCCAGATGTACTGTAAAGATTATATCGATATACGAATACCTAACTATTTTTAAATATTAACTCCTTCATGAAACATTCGGCCATGAAAGACTCTGAAAAAAGTAATATGAAATAAACCTTCCTGAATTAATAAGATGAAATTGTTGAATTTAAGTTCAATTACTGAGGTGTATATGTTTTTTTATCTGTAACTCGTTGCTATGTAATTTCTAAATGTACTCGTATTGTAAGTTCAAAATTATAATTTAAATAATAATGAAAATAATTTTACTGTTTTTAATGATAATAATATCGATATGTAATTATAAAATATATGCATGATCCAAATTCACAAATTAACGAATTTCGTAAATAATGTACTTGTGGTTGTAATTAACAAATATTGCGTAAATAAATAATTATTACTACCATATAATGCAATTACATTTATAAATTTGAATGATCGGGTGTAAATAAATTATTTGTTTCCGATCAGTTTGATATTTTTCTTTTCTGTCTGGTATACGAATAAACGTTTTTATTGACCACCACATGCAATTTCAAATTTTCTTCCATACATTTTCGCACGTTCTGCGCGAATACAAATGGTTAATATATGTAAAATTTTGGCATGTAATACCTAGTCGCTGAAACGCTGACTACAGTAAATTGTGAACATGGCTTTACCGTGTCGTATATATGGCTTCTTTCCTTTTCTTTTATTCTTCCAAGGGATTCTTACACAAAGACGGCTTTCAATTTCTTACAAACATAACACAAATAGCTTCATCTCGCCCATTACAAACATACATAAAACTAAGTTCACCGTATTACTTAAATTTGCCAAATATCAATTTCTAATGGTAGTAAAAAATTGGAACAAGGGTAATTTATGTTAAAACTAAACCTTAACAGTATCAAAGTTCAAAAAAGTCATTAGTTTTTAATTCCAATGGCCTTACAATCTACGTCACACATCTACTCTGTTCCAACTTCTTTCTACTCTTTCAAGTTTTCTGTTACCGCCTTTTCGAAATCCAGAATCTATTCTCAAGTAAATGAATCAGAAAATAACGAAAGTAAACCAAATATTTATTTAAATAGATAAATACTCCAAGCGTTTGTATGAAAGTCAATTATGTGACTTCAATTAGGTATTAGTAAACTTACTGTTTGAGAACAAAATTAGCTTAACATCATCATACAATATTTAAAAAGTTATTACGACTTAACGAATAATAATTACGACTTTCTACAACTACAGATCGCTAAATTTATATAGTTTTGTAAAAAAAAATAGTGAATGGGCTCCATTATATCAGACATTTTGAACCCTTTTCAATTTTTTACAACTTGACTTGGAGGATTTGTATTCCACGAGCGTCAGTTCTAGACAAGATCACACCCACCGTTTATTAAGATTTAGCAACTGTCAACAGCAATGCGCATTAACAATAAATTACCAAAAAGGATTGTAAAAATGCTTCATATTATGGAGTATTTGGAAAGTTTTTATATATTATTGTGACGACGATTGGAAAAGATTTGGTGGAGAGAGAGAGACAGAGAGAGAGGGAGAGTGAAAGAGAGTGTGAGGGAGGGAGGGAGAGTCAGAACTCATGAAGCTCTTAGAAATAATAATAGTGTCTTTTTGGTCTGTGGAAATAACGTCACAATGCGGCCGGCATATAGTATGGTCCATGGCCGATGATACTAAAACATGTAAACGTCAATTTCAGTAACTCTGCTTTAAAAGGTGTTCACAAAGCAAAAATATTTATTTCATTTTTATCTCCTTCAACGAATTTTTTTCCACTTGTAATTATGTGTCCGGAATTTTTTCTCCCCCACTATAATTTCGGGATTAAGTCGTTGCTTTTAAGTAATACATTACTTCCTTGATTTCACTTTCATTGTACATTACAAAATAATAAACCTTTACTCATAGCTGTTCACACACACAACTAGGCTAGTTTTTAATTTATCTGTCACATGGCTAGACCGCATTGTAACGTCACAAAATATGGCGGCAAAACTTGAATTGCGAATTGGAAAGGATTTGAGAATTTTGAGAAAAATACGAAAGAGAAGAACCAACTGGATTCTACTATTAGACAGATGAAGAAAGAAGTTTGAATAGTAACAGACATCCAGGAGGTAATGAATTAGGAGAAGATGAAGACAGAGGTGCACGATAGACTGGTGTGCAAGCAACACTTTCGCTGAGACCTGCAGGTCGTCTTCTACGTTCCCCAAATATCAAAGCGTTTGCATATTCTGTCAAATTTTCTTGTTTACTAGTGTTACTGGCATGCATTTTTATTTGACTGTAGTCCAAAAATAAATCATATAGCTAGAACACAGAAACAATTTTTGGACTTTAGTCTATCTCCTAAACAACAGTATTCTTCACTGGACATCTCCACGCATATGTAATGTTTACATGTTTATGTAATCAATTGATTTTCAATTTCTCTGCTTAAAATTGTACTATGTCCAAGTGGTGTAATAGGCATTATAAGTTGTAGAATCCTTACACAAATTTACATGATAAACCCTTATTATTTTAACGCAATATAAAAAATAATTTTTGCTTGAAGCTAAAAGAGAAAATAAATTTTCTTCAACAAACTTGTTCCCATAACCGGATTTCAAAATTAATTCTTTTCCACAATCCTGTTTGTCAAGTTTAGTAAGCACTCGCATTCACAAATGAAAATTAGGTTTAGATTTATATTTTATACTTTAGATTTAAAGTCTTTGGCCGCATATTATGTAATGACTCCATTCGCTCTTCAGAATTTAGGGTCTCCAAATCCAAATCATAAAGCTAAACATTGCAAGGTCCAAACTTTAGGTTTATAATTTAGTTTGACGTGACAAACTTCACCAATGAGAACGAGTCTGAAATGATATAGATATATACACCCATCCTTATTTAGTATCTACTTAGTGGATTCGGCTTTTTAAACAAATGCGAGGAGAGAACATGGAGACTGTCATAACTTAATTGCTGAAATGAAACCAATAATGCCAAGCGAATGACTGTTTCACGGCGCACAGGTGTCTTGTTGAGTACTGCTCTACCGATATTTGAATCTGGTTTTTGAAGCATTTACGCAGATGTCTGTACATATCAAAATTAAATTTCAGGTAATTTAAACTTACATTTATGAAAACCTAAACAAAAACCATAAACCTAATTTTCATTTGTGAATGCACCTTTTAAACTGATTTATTTTATTAAACTATTGCCAACCGGTTTGCACTTTGTATTAAAATAAAAACTGACTAAATTTAGTTTTGTGTTCAGTTCCACTCATATACATTTGTTTAATCATTGCTCTCATTTTAAACAGATTTTACTAATGGCGTTGATAATTGTAATTTTTAAATATTAATTACAAAAATGATTCCAGGCAAGCGGATTAGCTTTGATGAGAAAGACGATCTGTTTCAATTACATATACGGTTTTTGAGCTAGATAATTATCAGAATACACAGAGTAATAATAGCAAATATTTGATGTAATTAATTTAGTATTTAATATAATATTATATTTTATAACAAAATGAACACATAGATAACAATGTCGACCACAAATCAGCAAATATTGATATCCACCCCTTTGCGCTATCATTGTGCATACCTAGTTCATTAATGTAATTTCATTATACTGGATTAAATATATCGGACTTTGTCATATTAATTTCTGTCGGACAATATTAATATGGAAGTTGCCTTTGTCATTATGTTATTTAACTCCACATGTGTAATACATGTGTGCATTTGATCACTTCTCTCGCCTAATAAAGAAAATTTATGTTTTTCTATTAAAATTAAGTCAGTTGAGTTTTTACTTTTAAATAGATTTTCTTCACCAAGCTAATGAAATTTGTTGCGGTGCGAGTAACAAAGTTATAGAAAACACTTGGGAAATTCTGTAATTCTGTTACGGTATTCTAACTACTAGAGCAATTAATATAACTAACAGACTTACTTCAGCATAACAGGCGAAGAGAATCAAAACAATTTTACAGAGTATAATTTTTCCACAACAGTTTTGAATACCCGTGAGGTGATCTCATAGGCGCCGAATGCATGGGTGCATACAGATTACTCAGTTATTGTTTTACCTCTCGCTACCCTTGGTAAGTGAGGTATAGGGATCGTGCTAAAAATCGCATAACGAAATTTTGATAACTGACCACGTTTTAAGGTCCCTAGAATCCAATTTTAACATTTTCACAATGATGTCTGTGTGTATGTATGTGTGCATGTATGTGTGTATGTGTGTCTGGATCCTATACTCTAACTCAAATACTATCATTCAGAAAATTTTGGAACCTTGTATTTCGAACTTTTTCTGTAATGGAAAGAGCCCATTAGATTTTGGTGTAAATCGGATAACCGGAAATGACACTTTACTAGAAGCTCAAAATATTTTTTCTTCGAAAAATACCTTTATATGTTATTTTTTCGAGATTAATGTTATTATAAAAATTAAAGACTATTAAATTTTCTACAGATTTGCATTAATACTTTTTCTATATATTTTATGGATAAATAATTAAAATTTAAACAAACAAAACTGCTTCGTTGCAGTTATTAAAATGTATGTAACTGACAGATAAATGTCACTGTCAAAGAACTGATCATTTCAATTTAATAATAGTAACGTTTTAAAAAGAAAAAATTAAATAGAACAATAGGAAAGGAATTCAATACAGTTTCCAGTATAAGTAAACAGATAGAATTTAGATTAATAAAAATTAACGATTCGCAAAAAAAGTTTAAGGTAAACCTCTTTTTTGCATTAGTGAATTCTATTCTATCCCGGTATTTAAAATTTAATCTTCATTTTATTATCAAAAAAGGTAGTTACTTGGATTAGATTAGACTACATTTCAAGAAATAAACTGCCTAAATTAGAGTAAAATTCGCTAATCCAAGAATATAGATAATCTTAAGATTAATATTTTTTGTGACTGGCGGGAGGTATTGTGTTGGCTACACCAGATTTCCTTTATTTAAAATTATTATTTAAACGCAATTTCCGAGTTACCGAGTTAAAGATGAAAAAAACTCAAATACCAATAGTTATTTTAAACCTTACAATGACCTTGTACATTATTTGTTACGAATTTGCAAAAAATCCCTATTTAGTCGAAACTTGTGCCTCTGCCTATCTATTGCCGTGCGTTGCGCCGCGTCAGCGGAACTCAGTTTGTTATTAAAATGAATGACGTTTGGACATAGTGATTTAGTTGCACCATTAAGTAATAACATAGAGTCACGGGCACTCAATTTCCTTTAACCGCCAAGTAGGAAGCGAAGAACAAAACAAAATTGCCGAAATGTGCACAAAGAGTTTGCCAATCGTCACTCTCGCAATTATGCAAAATATGAAGGCAAAGCAAAACTTTAAAACGTAGGTCTGCTGTTGCGGGAAAGTGTAAAAAGTAAGAAGGGAGTTGGGAGACCGTAGACAAGTTGTTATGCGTTTTGGAGTTCGAAGACTCCCAGAGTTTGTTTACTGTCAGGGTTGCGATTGGCGATACTGAAATTGTAAAGTAAAATCACATAATTGTATTTAAAAAAATTTATTTAAATTATTTGTCTGCAGCGTTTGGTCACTTGGCCTTAGGCGGTTTTCTTCTAACCCCCACCCCGCAGCATTATTGCATAATTATTTTTATATAATTATCTACGCCCTTGTCTAGAGCACCCATACATATTTTCAGAAACCGGCGCCTATGGGTGACCTATATTACACTGATGTTTTCTTTATAAAGTACGCTACGCACTAATATTAAATTTATTTATTCCTTAAGCTAAAATTGTCCGTAAGAAAGTATTTAGTTCTTAAGATGCATTCACAAATAAAAATTACGTTTAGATTTATGGTTTATACTTTAGATTTAAAGACTATGGCCGCATATTATATAATGACTCCATTCACACTTCAAAATTTAGGGTCTCTAAATCCATATCATAAAGCTAAATATTGCAAAGTGAGGAATAATTTGGTGTATGAAGAATGTATGGTTAGGAATGTTGTTAAGAGAGTAGGAATGAACCAGTTGAGATGGTTTGGTCATGTGGAGAGAATGAAGAGTGAACGTCTTGTAAAGCGTGTATATATATATATATATATATATATATATATATATATATATATATATATATATATATATACAAAGTGTCCCATTTAAGGTACGAATGCATTGGGATCTCGAGAACCGTACGAGCTACAAGGTTGGTTAAATTAGATAAGTTGCCCCATTAGGAGACCATTTCAATGGTATTTTGTTATTTGCGAAAAAATGCATAGGTCACTAAATATAGGCGAAAATGTAAATTTTGCTATTTTTTATTTTTGCAAATAACTTTGAAGTGTGAAATTATACTGGATTTTGGTTTGCACATCTTTAGGGCACTTTTTTGTGTTCTTTCGACTGGCGATGCTCATTTTTTTTATCAATGTTGGTTTTCGAGGATTGATGTCAAAGTTTTAATTTTTATATGGACGCCATATTGGAAAATTACGCCATTGAAAAGAGATTTTTTTAGCTTTACAATGATATAAAATAGTAATAATTTATTTTTATAATTAACAGAGAAATTAACAAAAAATGTTATTAATGCTAAAATTTGCAGTAAAATATTTAAATATTAGATTTGGAGGACAATGGATAGGGACCAACAGCGAAATCAAGTGGCCTGCTAGATCTCCAGATTTAACACCTTTAGATTTTTTTTTATGGGGATACTTAAAAAATAAACTTTTTATTCGGGAATATCAGAATGAAAATGAATTAAGAACTGCCACAGTAAGTATTATACATCAAATTAGGCCAAGAATACTGAGAAAAGTTATAGAAGGAACAGAACGAAGAGCGCAGAAGTGCGTAGAACAAAATGGTGGGTTAATAGAAAATTTATTGTAAAGTTTTTGTAAATTATTTTTGTGTTTTTAACATTATTTGTTTATTAAATAGTTATTTTCTTAAACAGCAGCCTTCGATTTACTTTTTTCATTAAAATTTTAATATTAATAACATTTTTTTGTTAATTTCTCTGTTAATTACAAAAATAAATTATTACTATTGTATATCATTGAAAAGCTAAAAAAATTATCTTTTCAATGGCGTAACTTTCCAATATGGCGTCCATATAAAAATTAAAACTTTGACATCAATCCTCGAAAACCAACATTGATAAAAAAAATTGAGCATCGCCAGTCGAAAGAACATAAAAAAGTGCCCTAAAGATGTGCAAACCAAAATCCAGTATAATTTCACACTTCCAAGTTATTTGCAAAAATAAAAAACTGCAAAATTTACATTTTCGCCTATATCTAGTGACCTATGCATTTTTTCGCAAATAACAAAATACCATTAAAATGGTCTCCTAATGGGGCAACTTTTGTCTAATTTAACCAACCTCGTAGCTCTTACGGTTCTCGAGATCCCAACGCATTCGTACCTTAAATGGGACACTCTGTATATATATATATATATATATATATATATATATATATATATATATATATATATATATATATATATCTTGGTGAAATTAAGGGTGTTCGATTGCGTGGCCGTCCAGTGTGTAAGTGGATGGATGTGATTGGTAATGTAAAAGAGAGAAAATTTCCGAGTAGGAAGAGAAGAAGAGCGTGTATGAATGCGATTATGAATGTGGCCGAGGCGAAAGATGTGTGCTTAGACAGGAATATGTGGCGAAGGATGATTGTTTCGTAACTCTTATTGTGGTCCGGTTGCGGTATTTCGCTACCGAAAATCGGTCACTTTAATATGTTAAGAGTGAGGAATGTATATTGTACCTATGATGTCAGGTTAGTAAGAATGTTGTTGAAAGAGACTGTTATGTTATTTTATTCTTTCGGGTTTTCTGCTAACCCACTAAGTGGGAAATGCGTGATTTTATGTATGTATGTATGTATGTATGTATGTATGTATGTATGTATGTATGTATGTATGTATGTATGTATGTATGTATGTATGTATGTATAACATAATATTAACATGGGAAATAAAATATTAAAATTTTCTTAAAGCGATATCTTTTTTCCTACTAATTTTAGAGCAAAAAGGGTAAGAAAAAACATTTTTCAGATTTAAAACATTGTTTACATTAATAGGTTAAGAAATATAAAATTATAGCAGTGTATTTTCCATATTCAAAAAATAAAATAAACCCCCGGTTTTGTATTTACCGCAGATTAAATAGTTTACCAAATATAATATTATTTGACCACAAACATTCCCTATTTTATATTATTTAATATCAACAATCCACAAATATTAATTAATATGTGAAGAATTTCACACAACGCAACATATTCTAAATAATTACTTCATCAAGATATCGCTGGGAAAAATATTTAGGTCACATTTTGTTCCCACGTTCCGTAATTATCTGAGGCGACCGCATCCCTGAATTTGCATATGGGGATGTGTTTACATTTATTTCACTAGTTACTTGGTTTGTCTAATGAATTACAGATACCAAGATAAATTAATTTGCTCCTCAACTCGTTCCAAAAGAACATAGCTTCTTTTGTAAAGATAATGGTTAATGTGTTTTAGTAATGTAATTGCGCGATTTTATATAGGATATTTACGGACTTTCAATTTTATTTTTAATGCGTCAAATGAAGGCGGTAAATGAATAGATATTTATAATTTTACTATTTTTATGAGCCAAAAGAAAGCCATAAACGTTTTTACCGCATATAACTCTGCTGTTGTCAAATTTTCGATTGTTTTTTAATTGACAGATTTCGTTCGTTATATGGTTCGTTTATATCGAGACACTGAAGTTTATAAAAATTTAATACTTTTATGTAAGAAATGAAAACCTCTATTGACATCAATGCTGATCTTATTTTTCCAACCACACAAAAGTAAAAAACACCTACGCGTGCAACTTATAAAAACCCAACTAATGCAACATAATTACATTTTATTAATTATGAGCTAATAAACATTTAGGTTTTAGTAAGTATCAATCAAATTTAGTAAATATTTAAGCCAATGTATTACTAATATAATAAAAATTAATTTTACAATTTCATACAAATTTAAAAAATCCAATTACAAAAAAATTGGTTAATTTACAATGTTTATATTAACATTAACATACTCGTACAATTATTAAAAAAATATAATATATATTAAATAGTTACAATATTGTAATGTTTTTAATTATATGGGCGAAGTGTAAAAATTAATGAATTATTATTACTAATATAAAGATAATAAAATTAACGATTACTAATACTAAACAAATATTAAATACTAGGTAATTTAAGACAAAAAATATTTACTTAAAAACTAAGATTTGTTATTTATTTAAACAATTAACACGACTATTTATTTTCACGCTATTTATTTTACTGTTCTCTCGTACTTTTATATAACTGATCATTTATTTCACTACGCCTTCCAATCTTAGACTGCCGGTCTGCTGCAGACTTTTGTAGACTGTTTATGCGATATTTATATCACTATATTTATTTCACTATTTATATCTCATTCCGTCCGATCCTGTATCACCAACTATTCGTATGCCGCAACTCTTTGACACCAATACCGAGTATCCACTCTCACTCGGTGTTACTGTCCTCGTATACTCTAGCTTTCCAATACTCATTAACACTACCGAGTATTTATTTCCACAGCTATCCCAGTACACCAGTAACTTCCCGACTCACTATTACTGTCCTCGTATACTATAGCTTCCCAATACTCGGCAACACTACCGAGTATACACATCCACAGCTATCCCAGTATACCAGTAACTTCCCGATTATTTCACTCGGCACTATATTGCATACGCTTACTTCGATACTGCTATCTTACTAAACTCACTATCTATCTAACTGTTCATCAACTCAACTGAGCTGACTGTGTAACTTAACTCGTCAACTCAACTCAGCTCACCACGTAACTCTGTATAGTCGCCTCGGTGGTCGAGAGTCTTGAGGCAGCGTGAATTAGGCGGCGCTCAAAGCAATCTTCGCCGCTCGGACTCTGGGGTCGTGGGTTCTATTCCCACCACGGGCTCGGGTGTTTGTGTAATATAATAAAGTATTTGATAAGGCTATAACTATAAAGTTGAAAAACCGACAAAAAAATATTATGTAACTCTGCAGATAACTAACTAAACACCCACAGCCTCTGTATACACAACTGAGCTCCACAGCCTCTGCATACAGAACTGAGTTCCATAGCCTCTGTATACACAACTGCGCGAGTTCAGCCTCACAGGTCTTCACTCGCCCGTTTTCACTAACGGAACTGAACTGTGTAACTATATAACTAACTAACGAGCAGAGCTCCTTCGCTTTTATACAGCTGCCCATTACCTTCTGGAAAAGTCTCGAACATTCCATCGAATACTTTAAGGTTTAGACGACCGGAAATAATTAAACACGTCGAGACATGTTTGTTTACGTCGACCAGTTGCTGGCGTGTTCACAAACTTAGACGCTTGCTCAGCGCAGCGACGGTTCTCAAACGTTTCAATATTAATCAAGAAATTCAATATTATCCAATAAAACTTGAAAAACCCAGAGAGTCCAGTAAAATCCTCCGAGCTGTTTTTTTTATCCTGAGCTTTTTCCAGCTTTAGTTGATTTGATGATAATTTATGGGAATTCGTCATGGATATTCTGACGCAGGGGTATGCAGAGCGAGACAATTTTAGAAAACAAATGAAAACAACATTTGCTGCAAAGGCGATTATGGTTATCTTTTGCCAACATAATTGTCTTTTTTATTATATAATGTTTACTAATGTGTTCTAATATTTATCGCCTTCTTATGACTTGTATCATCTACATATTAAAAATAAAACCTAAAATTCGTAAACACCTATTTATAGTATGTCTAGGGAATGAAAGTTGACGTTAAAATTATTTTACAGATGTGGTTTCTTTTGAAACCCTAGAGAAGAATAGAATTATACCATATATTCAGGTATGAAATTTTTTCATGAACCCATTCATATACTGGACTACGAAAGTACAGAAATAAATTACTATGTCTGGCTGAAAATAGATGGCCGACTAGAGTAACTAAATATAAAAACAGGAGTGCGTTTAAAATATTTTAAACATTTTTCGTTTTTGTTGATTATAACAAAATATTTAAACTACTTTGTTTGGCAATTCTATGAAATAGAATTATTTTTAATTTGCTCTAACAGTAATTCCGACTCGAGGGTTGCTTACACCTGAGACGAACGAACTAGAATTTGCGGTATTAATTTTTAAAATACACCCCTGAATTATGTTGTTAAGGTCATTTTAAATGCCTCCTGGTATTGAGTACAATTCTAATATTCTGTAACGGAATACATAAGGGTCACTTTCCTTTCAAATCAAATACAGGGAAATGTTTTCAGAAGAAACCACATCTATTAAATAATCTAAACGTTAACTTTCATTCGTGCATCAAGGTGTTAGAAATATGAATTATTAATTTTACATAAATTTCTTAACTTTGGTGTGGATTTGTATCATTTCATTGTCGATAATGTATGAACTATTTCAAAATTTTTGTACGATGTAAAATTGTATGATTTAACGAATACATTTATGTGTACATAATTTTGTTTCAAAATCTCTAAGATCACCCTAATGATAACTGAGATTTCGAGTATTTATTAGCACCAAATTAATTATTAAGTTATAAATTTTACAAACACTTTCAATTAATGTCAAAATATTTCCATGAAAAATAACTTGACATTGCTGCATTCTCAGTAAAAGTATTTCGTGTATGTTTGCCGGCCGTACGGAAGAATATCTTTCTCTTCTTATTCGTGGTAATATGCTCGGAATAATAGCAGAGAGATATTGGCCTTTTGTAATAGTAAATTGTATTTCTGGTATAAAGCACAGGCTAGATATAAATAACCGTGTGGTGTATGGCGCCTCCACCAATTTTCATGACAAAATGATGAAAAATAAATCGCCTCTATGTTATTTACTCTGAGCTGAGCGTTCAGTGCCCGTGCAAACACCAAGATGGAAACAGCGGCGGAGGTAACCATCAGAAAAATGCACAAAATTATTATTATGCATAGAATCGCGAGGATGAATACGTTAAGTGATCAATTGTAGTTCAAACGGCCGATTTCGAATCCAACTGACGTCAAACTTTAAAATTATTTCCAATATTTTCTATGAGATGATGCTAGTAAAAGTTGATAGGCACAACCATAAATGGGTAGTAAACCGTCATTATATGTATATATATATATATATATATATATATATATATATATATATATATATATATATATATATATATATATATAAAATGTTCACTAGTTTCCGGTCACATGATAGTAATTTTTTAAAAAAATAATAACTTACATCCTGACTGCATACCTATGAACATTTCATTTTTCAACGTAACTGGTCAGTCGTAATCACAACCAACTTCTACACTTATTTCAATTCTACAGTAACATGAACTCTTTCATTAATCAATTCTAATTATATTATTTTTACGTCTGTTAAAAAGTACCCTTTTTACCTTCCGTCACCTTTAGGTAAGGAAGGTATTGTCTGATCAAAAAAGTTGGTGATGAGTTTTTAATCAATAAGCACGTTTTAGGGTCCAAAGAATACGATTTTCTATTTTTACGATGATGTCTGTAGGTATGTGTGCGTGTGCGCGTGCGCGTGCGTGCGTGCGTGCGTGTTTGCATGTGTGTGTGTGTGTGTGTGTGTGTGTGTGTGTGTGTGTGTGACAAAAGTTTGCTCTGCGATAACTCTAATACTTCAATTCCAAAAATTATAATTCTTCGTTACATCCATATGAAGAGTTGATTAGATTTTGGTTATATTGATCAATCGGAAGTACCCACATTTGAAGATTTAACAGTTTTTCTTATAAAACAATGATAAATAACATTTTTTCACATTTAACGTTATTATAAACATTAAAGAATATTTTATTTTCTATACGATTTGACTGCACTTTATACTTCATATTAAATGGATATAGAGTTGAAAATTATAAAGAAATTATTGTTTTTAATTAGCCAGCTATACTATCACTATTGAAACAGCTACTATATTAAGAAAATTCTGATTGATAGATGTCAGTGTGAAGTGCAACTGACAGAGTATATATGTGTTATAATTTTACTGGAAATATAGGATCTTTTGCTAGAAACTTTCTGTATGGAATTTGTATAAAACACATACAAATACCGGCAGGTAATGTACAAGAAATAGAATCTTATGCAAGGAACTATATGTAGGAAATTTGAAATTTGTACAAAATCCATGGAACTGAGGAAAGGTAATGTGATAGCCACATCAGATTTTTTCATTAAAATGGGTTTATAAAGTATGCCTATTTTAATACATGAAAGTGTAAAAAAGTGTATTTTTTACGCTGCGGAGTGAAATAATGAAACGCTAGGGCACTTTTTTCACCCTCACATTGCAGACGTAAAAAAATTTGTATGCAACTCGTGAGTAAATTATATCTTTTTTCACCCGAATGATTTGCGCACTCGCCTTCGGCTTTACTCACTTGGTATATAAATAGCTATTTATGTATTATTAATATATGTTACGAATAAACTCGTTTGTATTAGTCTGCAAAGATTTTACTCATATCGCAGCCATCCGAAGGCAAACATATATTTCGTTTTGCTGTGAAAAATGTATTTGGAAGTACATTTAATTATAGTTTTAGTGCATTCATTGATATTTATTAGTTTTGTGTGAATATATTATTGTTCTAATAATGAAATATAGTTAACTATTGTTGCATATTAATTACAATTGTAACTCTAATCATGGCCCAACTATTTTATTTAAGTTGGTTTTTTTTTCGTATAGAACCACATGGCAAAATGGTTCATAAAATCAAGCGTTGAGTTTCATTACATACAAAAAATTATTTGTCACTGTGAACCAATTTGAGTACACTACAGCCTTTCATTATAGGACTTTAGTACCATAATGACTAATAACGAACTACAGTTACAAGGTATTTATTTACAAACAAATCAAAAACGGAGTACCAAATCAAATAAAGTATTTTATACAACACTGACTTATAATATACTTGTAACTAGGGATCGACCGATATGATTTTTTGTGGCCGATACCGATATCGGCCGATACCGATATACTCATATCCGATATCGGCCGATACCGATATATCGGCCATAAAATTTTGTCGTAATTTTTTTGCTGTATAAATGAGGTTAAATTGGTTGTTATGATATACTGTAACCGTTACACGCATTAACCATAAATAAATCACAAAAAAAATGCAGAGCAAATGCAAAAAAAGACATTTTTCCATTCATGTACAAAGTTGCAATAATATATTTAGCACCACCGCCAAGTAGTGTTGCTAGTGAACAGCTATTTTCTTCAGCTGGAAATGTTTATGAAAGCGAAAGAAATCGTCTAACTCCGGAAAGAGCAGAAAGCTTAATTTTGTTACATTACAACTTACCAAAACTTAACTTTAAATTTTAATTTGTTTAACTTAGTGTGTAACTTTACTTCTACATTTTTTTTTGCTAAATTTTGAATAAGAATAAACTTGATTTGTTTTTTATTTAGTATTTCTGTTTTAATTTCCTTTAAAAAATCCTTAGCAACTGAAATATTAAGCAATTTATATTTTTTTAGGCCGATACCGATATAGGCTGATATCGTGGTTTACATATCGGCCGATACCGATATCGGCCAAGAAGACCGATATGGCCGATATACCGATACCGATATCGGTATCGGTCGATCCCTACTTGTAACTATAGTTATTTGAAATAACTAATGTACAACATTAGTCACTCCGTGAGATAATATTTTAGAAGTCACGGAGGAATTATTACTGATTTTTGTGTTTTCTTAAAATATAAATAAAGAGCAATTTTACAAAATTATTTTATTATTGAAATAATTTAACACTATGAAACTTATTTATTTAAATTCATATTAACATTTATGCTAAAATAGGTTACTTATCTTTAGACGACGGCTGTCATGTACGGCTGATGCAACGAAAACAAGAATTAAGTTAGTGGTTTCTTACTTTGGAATTAAATTCAAAGATGCAGCTTGTGCTTCTAAGTAAATACGTTCTATAGGAAGGTTCTTAGTTTCACTCAATTTCATATATTTTTCTTTGAAATAATTCCCAATGACATACAATAATTATTACAGAAATTTTTTTATCAATAACAATATAACAAAACCATAACAACCATTCAATGGCTACTTTGTAATTTAAAATACTACATCAGTTGACTTGTCAGTGTCAAACGATGAATGAAAACATAAAAATGATTTAAGAAGGTTTTAAAGAAGTGTTGAATAAAACGTTGTATTACACTCGGGTGGAATGTATATTAGTCACTAAAGAAAATTAGCCAGTCGCCCTGCGGGCTGCGTGGCTAAACTCTTTCTTTCGTGACTAATATGATACATTCCACACTCATATAATAAATAACTATTATTTCATTATAAAAAATCTGATGTGGCCAGCACATTACCTTCCGTCAGTTCTATGTATTTTGTATAAATGTCATACAGAAAGTTCCTTGAAAAAGATTATATTTCTTGTACATTACCTTAAAGGCAGTTGTATGTATTTTATATAAATTCGATACAGAAAGTTTCTAACAAAAGATCCCATATTTCCAGTAAAATTATAACATAAACATACTGTCAACTGCACTTGACACTGACACCTTTCAATCAGAATTTTCTTAATGTAGCAGCTGTTTCCAGAGTTATAGCAAAGCTGACCAATATATATGATATTTAATTTCTTTATAATTTTTTAACTCTATGTCCATTTAATATGAAGTATAAAATGCATTCAAATCGTATAGAGAATAAATAATTCTTTAATATTTATAATAACATTAAATGTGAAAAAATGATATTTAACATAGTTTTTTTAAGAAAAACTGTTAAAATCTTCAAATGAGGGTACTTCCGGTTGACCAATTATAACCAAAATCTAATCAGCTCTTCACATGGATGTGACGAAGAGAAATACGAAAGAATTATAATTTTTGGAATTCTAATATTAGAGTTATCGCATTAGAAAATTTTGTCACACACAGACACACACACACACACACACACACACACACACACACACACACACACACACACACACACACACACACACACACACACACACACATACATACATACACACACACACACATACAGACATCATCGTAAAAATAGTAAAATCGTATTCTAGGGACCCTAAAACGTGCTTATTCATCAATAACTCACCACCGAATTTTTTGACCAAAGACAATACCTTCCTTACCTAAAGGTGACGGAAGGTAAAAATGTAATCGTATACTGGTGTTCATTTTAAATGATCCACCATTGCTATCTCAAGAACTATAGAGGTACAAAGAAAGTTAAATTGCCAAAAAACATACTAATGTAATAAAGAGAAGAAAAAATCGACCAGCAATTCTCTAAGTACGGGATTAAACTTATTATTTTAAATGTGCACCTACATTTTTTTAATTGCTTATTCGTTACAAAATTTAGTAATATTATATTAAATTGCATACTCATTATAAGAAAATATTGTAAAAATATAGTGCATGATAATAAAACACGATGTCGAAATGGAAAACAATTTGGGCCCGCTCCAACCACTTCTAGTTAAAGTGACAGTTGGTGCTAACCAACGGTTGTGTTGCAAAATTACTCTTACCACCTTTGGCTAGAGCTGACTGTTGTTCGTTCTTCTTCTAACCTTCAGTTTAATTTTTAGCTAATGATTATCAAGCTGTCACTTTAACCAGAGATAGTGGAATCGGGCCTTAGATAATTGCAATATTTTAATATTTTCGACACATGTTATTTAGTATTTTTATGATCTAAAAATAAGTGGATCCCTAATTCAGCTCTGTGCTGATAAAAGATCCGACAATTAAAACTCATCTGATCTGATCTGGAATATAGTCGACTTGACTAAATCCTTATTAGAATGAATAGACTTAACTAGAACAGCTAAAAAATAAGGAGGAAGTTTCCTCAAAAACTATCTATTTTCTTGCAAGAATACCAATTTAGAAATTTTGCGCAACAGATATAAAACGTAAAAAATAAATTGCACCTAATAAAACACCTTACTGTATTGCACTTCTATTTTGGCTGCAAGGTAAATAAAATATTTCTAGTAGAACCCGAGCTGATATGATGTGTGCTAGAGCTTGAGCTTTGGTACTCCACTGGAAGCTGGAAGTCGCATGCAAGCTCCACAGCGGATTTGGTTTTGAGGAGACGCCTTCTCAATTTATTCGAACTGTGATAATTTTCTATCCCGGCTTTCTCTTTTGCGAAATCTTATCATTTCCTTCTTTAAATATGGAGGCAATTCCATTCAAAATGGAGGTAGAGGCAAAAATATTGTTATTCTTACACCATCTCATAAAAATCATTGCCAGTTCAACGAGAATAATATTACTGAGAAGACTGTAACCTAAAACGTAGAATGAATTATGAGAAACGTATTGGGCTCATAATAACAAATACGTATTTTGAGAAGCTTATTTTAAATTCGAAAGTCAGGCAAGGACGCCTGTAATAGAATCGAAGTTTTATATACATAAAAAGAACCAAATGATTGTTATCAATGACGTTATATTCATTATTTATTTGCCGCTCATAAACTGAAGGCGTTTTTTATTCGACTTACCGATAACTAATAACATAAAGTAAAATGTACATGTACATATCTACATTACTAAATTATATACATATATGTTTCTTTTAAACAAAATAAACCAAATAAATATACAGTTTGGGATTAAAGTATGAAATATTTAAGAAATGCTAACACACATCGATTTTATAAATAAATAAATAAATAAATAAATAAATAAATAAATAAATAAATATAAATATATCATCACGGCTTATTACCCATTGCTGGGTGTGCCAATCTGCTTTGTACGCAGATATCGGTAATGATGAAATATTTGTACCGTGCGGGCGCTTACCAGGCGTCACCTCACGGGCACTCATTGCTGGCGTGGAGAGTGCACCACAGGGGTCAATTTTGTGCCATTTAAAATTGAAAAAATTTGGCGTCGGTGCAATTCACCTTCCGACCTACATTTGTTTTTAAGTTATGACGTCATCACAAGAAAAATTAAATGGCAATATAAATTTTTGGCAGTGGAATCCGACAATGATTGTTCTTCCCTTTATGATCATGCAAATAAATCATAAGATCCCATAACAAAAATTTTGAGAAAAATCGAGCTGAAAATTTAATAATAATGAATAATCAAGATACCTATACTTTATTTTTCAGTTTGATAAATTTTTTAAATCCTTAAACATTAATGTTGGTATTACGGTACTTATAACTTATAAAACATGATAAACGAAAAATTCTAAACTGAAAAATGATATCAAGGTATATCTTGATTATTCATTATTATTAAATTTTCAGCTCAATTTTTCTCATAATTTTTGTTACGCAACCTTATGATTTATTTGCATGATTATAAAAAAAGGAACAATCACTATCGGATTTCTCTACTAAAAATCTATATTGCCATTTAAATTTTTTGTGATGAAAGTCGGAAGGTGAATCATAATAATGTGTATTTTTAAAAACTAAAATCGACGTGTTTCTGTGTTTTAAAAAAGCCTTTGAGTTCGCTATTTTTTGAAATATTCCATACTTTAATCCCACAATGGGCCCTATTTTGTAACTCGGTAGTTAATTTTTAACCACTGGTTAAAATTATTATCCAATAGATATTTATTTGGAAACTAAAAATCCATTTTTTTGTTATATGTCAACATACTTGATTGGCTAAAAAATTTAACCAGTGGTTAAAAATTAACCACTGAGTTACAGAATAGGCCCTAATGTATAGTATTCTTGTTAATTGAAGACATACGTAATTGAATCATTTTCCCTCACAGATTATTGAATCTGTCCATAAGGCGACGTATGTCGTAACTCTGTTCAGGAAATAATATGAAACTGTCAACATAGTTCGTATACATTCGCGTGTATTTTGACGTTGTTTCTCCTATTAATTTACGTCAGTTATCAATGATGACATAAAAACCTATCGAAAAGGGTAGAATAATTGTCTTGTTTGTATGTGCGTTTCTTGATGCAGAAATAGATACCTAGTTTCCTAGTTTCATATCAGTAGGTGTCAGCACATATTATAGAGCGAATTGAACTACCATAAACGAACTTTTATTACGCAATACCATTCTTACGTGACGAATTCTATATTATTGTTTTTATTGTTTTATGTAAAAATCAGAATTCCCTAAAATACGATAGCAATTTTAAACATTATTTTTTCTTTTCCAGTCCCTCCTGAACGGCCTATAATCTATGACGGAAAACGTCGAGACAGATCCAACTTACAAGAATCTTACAACGAAGGAACCGACGTCAATCTTATATGCGAAGTCGTTGGTGGTAAGTGATTTTAATAGTAATTTATATAAAAAGACCTGAAAAAGATAAGTACCTGGGTGAGCAAGCTAGCAAGAGGCCAGATGTTTCAGGTCATGTTGGTTAAAAAAAATTTCGCGGTCCTGAAAAAAAATCTGTAAATAAATATATAAATATATAAACAACTTGTCGCCATGGAAACATTCATGTAGTAATTTTCCGAGCTACCTCAGTAATGAAGGATTTTCCGGTCTAAAAAGTGATCAGAAACAACTCATTTCTGGACGATCGCGAAAAAGAATATTTTTTCAACATCAACGTATAATTATCTACTGATATTAGGATGGATGAAAATTTCTTTAATGAAATAAAAAGCTTAATAATAAGTGTTGAAAATAATTTACATGCTACTCAAATGTATAACTTTATTTACAAGTGGAAAGTTTGTCACACGAGGCATAAGCAGAATCATTGTATAAAATTATTATATGTTAATAAAATTCTAATGAGTTTCGGATGGTGAAAGAAATGCAAATAAATAAAAACGTATATAGAATAATTACTACTATAAAACATTCATGAAGCTGTTAAAAAGTAAAATTAATTTCATTCTATTAAGTTTTTACAATAGCTTTAATTTTGGTAAAATGTTTTATTGGAAAATATTAAATTTTTATAATAGAGTAAAAATAACAAAATTTATAATAAATATAAGCATTTTATTACAGTGTTGAACAAAGGGTACATTTAAAATGGAAATGAATTATTAAAGTATAAATGGATTTTCCTCAACATTTCATTTTTACTTTTGCAGTTGCACATACAATTAAATACAAATATTAACATTGTACATCATTTATTTTTAAATTCTGAAGTATTATATGCACAATATCTTGACAAACTATATCAGATGAAACAAAGATTCCGAAAACGAATTGCCCATGTTAATTACATGCGTTCTTATTTTTGTTGGTAGCAATACACTGAAAGAAAGATTTCTTTACTATAACGAAAATTCATTATCTGTAAATAATGTATTTTAAAAATATGGCGTATTTAAAGGCCTCGCCTCTGTCTCGGCTTGTATACTCGCACTTGTAAAAGTGTAGTTTCTCCCTAAATTTAATAAATGAGTTTGATTTATTGTCCAAATATTAAATACTAGGGATTTTCCATGTTGGTAAAATCAGAAGATCTGAATTTCAATTGACAAGCATCTACAAACATAACCTGAAAAATCAACAAACATTTTTTTATTGATTTTGCTTTGCAATTTCAAATATATTTACTTACATTTATCTTAGAGTGTGTTCATTTAAGATACAATTAACAATTTAGTATTATGTAATTTTTTTTCTAATTGTTATTGAAAATAGTTCTAAAAACCAGAAAAGTAATGCCAACTTATTTTGCCGGCCTAGACTTTGTAAATAAGTGTTTCCGGACGATCTGGAGTTTTGTAATACTACTGATACCGGCCGGAGGCACAAAAACAAAATTCTTTCAATAATACCACTGCTAATTCTCATTAATTTACATATATTCTCCCATTGTTATCTAGGATATTTAAAATTTTACTACGGTAGTACCTCATTCACTAACGTCAAGCCTTCAAGGGAACTTTGTAGCTCAGTTGGTAGAGCATCTTACTAGACATATAAGGATCCTGGCTTCAAGTTCCAGTGAAGTCCATAAATTTTTCACAAAATATCTTTCGTCGGTATCTGAATTTTATAAAATTAACTGCGCAAAAACAGTGTAATATAAAGGTAACAGTATTTTCCATTTGAAAATTAAAAGTTGCTATCATTTACTCGAAACCCGGAAGTTATATAGAAGGGTTAATATTTTATAATTTATTAGTTTACCGGTTTTAGGATATTATTCCATTGTTTACATATACAAAAGTAGGCTGGTAACTAAGTAATAACTGTATCTGTATGGTAATCTTATTACCATACTGACTTGTCAACAACAATCTACAATAAAAGAAAATGAAAATATAATGCTCTTCATTAATACATACAGATAACGTTAGCCTATCGCTCTAAATACAGTATACTTTATTCTAAAGTAATAAACGTGAGGAATAAAGCACATAATTTGAATATTTGTCATATTGACATATGTCAAAATAATTGTTCTGTTAAGCATAGCAATCTGAAAGTAGCATTAATAAGAGAATATCAAATAGTTATTTGTATATCAAGGCCGCGAAATCACTCTTTAGCGTACCGAGAGAAAAGTTGTCGCCGAGGCCGCTTGCGACCGAGGTAAAACAATCTCGAGGGCGCTAAAGGTTTTCGCGGACAAGGTGAACACAATATTTTTTGTGCAATCGTAAAAAATATGTAATTACAAATTTTATTAATTTTTAACAATTTCATTAAAAATGGAAAGTTCGTTTTCAAGGTGGTTATGGGATTAATATTTGATAAACAAAACCTTGCAATTCTCAAGTGTCAAAGCGATTGTTTACCTAATTTCGCGGCTGCTACCATGACAATGGTCGTGAAATCCAATTTCGCGGCCTGTGTTGCGGCTGCGAAATGCTTATTTCGCGTCCGGTTGCACAAAAAAATATTTATGAATGTCTTAAGTTTCTGAAACCGATAAACTATTGAAAAAACCACGGATGTTATTAATCATTTTCAATTAGCCTTAGATGTCTTAAAATCCTCGCTCTACGAGCTCGGAGTTATGTTGTGCATAACATTCTTAGGTATATTCATAGCTATAAAATCGCTAATAGTAATACTAAACAAAATATTTACTGGTTTATTTTTCGATGGATTTTATAACGAATTGTTTTGTTGTAAACAATAAATTTCGTGAAATAAATAAAAAATAATGCAATGTTATGATAGAAAAACGGAATAGTAGCTTAAAAATAATAATGTATAGTTCTGCGTTTTGATGCTCAGCCCACTGGTCGTATATATTTTACATCATGCTTAAATCTTTTATCGAACTAGAAAAATATCTTCTTGTTAAATCCCCATAAACCCCTCGATGTATTAGGTATAGACAACTGTAAATTACCACCCTTCCTCTTATTTAATAGCACGCACCACTTATACCCTCTATCCCTATTACTAATTCATCCCCCTTGCATTAACCCTTTGGTTTGTTGTAGGTCGGCCGCGGCCGAAGGTCACGTGGTACCTAGAGAACACTGTGATCGACGACTCGTACGAGGCCCGACCCGACGGGGTGGTGGTGAACCACCTTACATTTCCCAATGTGGGACGACAGCACCTCAACGCTCGGCTAGTGTGTCAAGCGAGTAATACTAACTTGGCACCGCCGGCGAGTAAAGTCGTCATACTCGACATCAATTGTAAGTAGAGATTGATTTTGTTACTAGGTTTTATTTGATATGTGAATTAGAACATTTCTTTCGCGCATTCTCTGCTACGAGCTTGAGCTTCAAATGCAAACTCAAGCTTGAATAGGTGCCTTTTGTAACTTATGTTTTAATATGGTATTCTTATACTGATTTTCAAGATCCGAAGACAGTCTGTCGTATTAAATAGTTGAATACTGACCGGTAAATTTAAGAGATATTAATATGCGTGGTTGTTGACCATTTTAAAAGATTATAAAATCAGATGACTTGCCCACGCTATCTGAAAACTACTGCTATCTCGAGAACTATAAGAACTACGAGGTTGGTTAAATTAGCAAACTATTTCTATTTTACAAGACCATTTTAATGAGCAACCAACATATTTTAAATGGGAATAGATATTTATTCGATAGAGAATTCATTATGAATTCACTGACGTAATACAGTGGGTTCAAAAAAATTCCTATCTCGGAGTAGGCTATGAACAGAGAAACGTGTGTCTGTTCATTATTCAATTCAAAAGTCAAATTGTCAAAATTGATCTCGAAATGTAATTTTAAGGAGAAAAGACAACAAAAAAGGATACAGTATAATGACATTCGCCGTTCTCTAATTTGTTTCTATTTCTAAAATAAGATACAGAAAGAAAAGCTTTGATTACTTTAGATAACATTTTTGACAATATCTTATGTCAAATTGACATTTAATTAAATATTTTTAATTTGACATACGTCTCTTAGTTCATAGCCTACTCTGAGTTAGAAATTATTTTGAACACACTGTTATTTGCATTCATTTAATTTTTTTTTAATGTATTTTTTGATTTACATTAGTTTCATTTTAATTTGGCTAAAATAAGTGTGCCATGAACGATAAAAATGAGTGTGAAAAACAATTACTTATTAATACATAATTTTATTTTATTTTATATTTATTTATTTATTTTATTTATCTAAAACCTGAATCCATATTCACTTGTATCGTCCATGACAAACTTATTTTAGCTATAATGAAATTAAAACTATGTAATATAAATCTAAACACGCATTTTTCTCAAAAAAAATGTTATCTAATGGTATACAAATATTATACGAATAGCACTAAATTCAAAATACAATTCTTTTTCCAATAAGCAAATAAAAAATGGGTGGTCCCATTTAAAACAAGAAAGTTGGACTCCAAAATTTGTGACCAAACTGGTTAAAAAAAAATTACGCTCTTTAAAATAGGCTAGTCAAATAGAAATTGTTTGCTATTTTAACCGATAGCCTGTATCATATGCCCACACAAATAACCTACTCAAACTGTGTACTTAAACATGAAATTCTCTTTAATTTCATATAAGTATCAATGAATTTTAGCGATGAGCAGATCATGAGGTACTAACTCAAATGAAATTTCTTTAATACAGGGTAAGACACGAGAGAGTAACTTTGAAAGTACGCTTTTTTACAACGCAAAATACAATTTACAACAGCGTTTAGCTACTTATTTTGATAAACTGAGATTTTGACGTTTTCATCCAAATTATATTGTTCTCTCATTCGAATAAAATTAATTATGGTATGAAGTGTCTGTGGTCATTCGTGTTTTGGGTTGCAAACAAACGGACTTTCAAAGTAACTCTCTCGTGACTAATCCGGTATTTACAGTCTCCGAATCTTAATCCAATTGAAAATCTCTGAGAATAGGGACTAATAATTATTCCGATTCCGCGCTATTATTTAAAATTTTAACGGATGTGTGGAAATCTAAACTACACTACAGATACAGAATCATCGATAATTTACTTAAATCGATGTCGCTAGAAATGCAAGCTGTTATAAATAATAAAAAACTATTGAACAAAGTATCAAATACGTAATATTTTTTCCATTAAAGTTTCTTTCAAAAATTGTTAAGGTGCATTCACAAATGAAAATTAGGTTTATGGTTTTTGTTTAGGTTTAAGTAAGCCATTTATAAATGTAAGTTCAAATTACCTGAAAATTAGTTTTGATATGTACAGAAATCTGTGTAAGTACTTCAAAAACAAGATTAAAATATCGGTAGAGCAGTACTCTACAAGACACCTGTGCGCCGTGAAACTATCATTCGCTTGGCATTTTTGGCAGAGCTGGGCAATACGTGCAAGAAAAGTACTTTATTAGGCTTTCAAGTACTTTCAGTACTTCACTTCAAGTACTGTACTTGAAGTACTTTCTATTTATAGTACTTTGTAGTTGACAAAGTAAGTTTATTCGCATGTATTTGGTACTTAATACTTGGAAAAATACTTGAAGTACAATGAAAAGTACTTGAAGTACTTTAAATGTACTTGAAGTATTTTAATTAAACTTGAATTGTTTTAAATGTGCTTGAAGTGCGATGAGTAATTTAAAAGTTAACAATGTTATGAGAATTGTTTGTCAGTGTTACATAATTATGTGATTTTCATTAATACATATATTTCCAGCGATAATATGAAAGTAAAGATATATTTGCAATTTTTTTGGCATAAATAAATTAATTCTAATCTGCATACTGCATATACATATAATGTATTATTACCTAACTACAGTGCTGGGACTTTGCCGTATTGCCTGGCGATCACATGACGTAAAAATTACGTCATTCTAACATTTCGGTACAGCTTCTTGTATCGCATGGCGATCATATGACGTCAATTTTACGTCATGCGATCGCTAGGTGATACTGCAGTCCCACCAAAGAACTCTTGTTTTAAATAACCCAATAAATATTGGTATTCATATTTTTGTCAATAATCACATTTTAAGGTCCATATAATCAGAAAAATATTTATCTGAAAAAGTACTTGCACCCAAATTTGCAAGTACTTTTACAAGTACTTGGTACTTTCAAGTACTTTAGAAACTAAAAAAGTACTTGTACTTCAAGTACATTTAGAAACATTAAGATACTTGGTACTTGTACTTCAAGTACTACTTTCTGGTACTTTACCCAGCTCTGATTATTGGTTATATTTCAGCAATTAAGTTATGACAGTATCCATGTTCTTCTCGCATTTGTTTTAAAAGCCGAATCCACCAAGTGGATACTAAATAAAGATGGGTGTATATATCTATATCATTTCAGACTCGTTCTCATTGGTGAAGTTTCTGACGTGAAACTAAATCATAAACCTAAAGTTTGGACCTTGCAATGTTTAGCTTTATGATTGGGATTTAGAGACCCTAAATTCTGAAGTGTGTATGGAGTCATTACATAATATGCGGCCAAAGTCTTTAAATTTAAAGTATAAACCATAAATCTAAACCTAATTTTCATTTGTGAATACACCTTTATTCTTGTTAATTTATTTTAAATAAAAAATAGTTTTCATAAATTTTATAATATCAAAAATAATAAAATTGTAAATTTTCTAAAATTTATCTGTAGGTAGTAGATACACCATCATTGTATAAGAGGGCGATTTTATGTACCAGATTTTAATTCCAGCTTTTTAAAAACTATCTCTCCCGGTGTGATTTATGTAGTAAGCTGTGGAATCCGGGTAGCCGCCGTTCCGGCAGAGGGCCATAAATAAAGTGCGGTTTTTCATGTATTGATTTCTGGCGGTCGACACTTTTATCTTTTGTTTAAACAGCGGCTTCTTTATTGGCCGTCTGCGTCCCTCGTTGCTCAAAACCGACTGGCAGTAAGAATTACTGTTTACCTTTAAGAATTGCTTTTATCAGTTTACTTTTTCGCAATAAAAACCAAGCAGTTTTCAACGGCTCTCCAGAATGATTAAGAGGGCGACTCAACAGATTTTTCATAAGGACTTTCAAAGAAATTCATTCGGAATTTAATTGTTTGCAGTTTATTAGTTACATTGTTTACTTTTGAAACATTTTTTTGGCTGTAAACATGGCTGAATATTAGCCAATCAGAAGCGAAGATCATGCTTGAGTACTTACAAATATATTCACATTGCCGAAATAAAATACGAATAATAGCAGATTGGCTCACTCAAAAATGAATACTCGTATAATACATTATTTATTTATCATTACTATCATTTAATCAAAACTACTCACTTTCTATAGCTGTCATAAAGTTCCAGATGCGACTGTAATAAAGAAAAAAATTGCACCAACTTTGGGAACAAAAAGTTGTACAGCTAAATAAGTATAAGTATTAAAATATTTCAGCTCACAAATCGAAGGGTCATTTTTAGCATGTAATTAAACACAATTTATAGAAATATTAGTACCTACACATTAATTTGAGCATTATCATACAGTTTTATAATTTATAATTCGGAGAGCAGCCAGAATTATCCGGTAGACAAGTTTCTTTCGATGACATATTTACTTGGTCGTCGATAAACCAGTGATAATCCTTTAGAGATTATTTCTTGAAATGACACATATCAGGGATGATTGCAACATCAACGCAAGAAATGATATTCAGATTATAAGCAATGTACCTACTCCTATATTTTGATGTATTGGAAAATTCAAAAAAGAAAAACAAATTGAGATAATACTACATAATCATTATTTTATCGACGACCAGTACGAGTCCGTATCTTTGATGTTACCCAAGAAAACTGATTCATATGGTAATTCTGGTTATCTGGTTGCTTTGAAATTTATTTTGTTGTCGAATTTAAGAGCTAACAAATGTGTAAGTGTATTTTACGAATTTTTGTACGATGTTTGTAAATCTGGATGTATACGAATCCACAATTTACGACTATGAAACTGTAATATCTCTCTGTAAGTGTTATAGTGCCCATGTTAATATTGTAGTGGTATTTTTATTAATTTGTTTTTTATGCTTGTATTATAAACGCTGATGAAGGTACAGCGAAACGTCGATTTTGTAAGAATAAATTCAGTATAACTAATAACGTTTTCCATGTATATATTTAGTTTTGCTCTTATTGCAACTAATGACGTCTTGCCCGATACTATATATATACTATAGTTGTTGTCACAGCACATGCAGAATGCATTTTTAATTAAACATGTTACAAAGGTCTAGTGCTAGTTTGTTAGCTGTCACTGTCAAAATCTTTGTCAATTTTTCTTCGATTTTTCGTTTTTCTCGGAAAAATTGAAGATCAGCTTTTTATTCATTTTGATCCAGTACTATATACCCTAAAAATTTGTGACAGGTTTAGAATCATCCTGTCTAAGCACTAAAATTGTGCCAGCTTTTCTCTCAGTCTTATCTACAAACTCTTCGATTGCCGCATCCTCATCATTGGCATTGGCCTCAGCAAAAATACCATTGTACCATCTTTGTTGTTTGGATTTAGGGGTTGCTTTCACTTTGTACTCACGCTTATTTAACCAAATCATTGTAGCTTGCTGAGGATCTCACTCTGACAGAGAAGGCATCTTTTAATAAATATACAAAAACGCATTTTCGTAATCTACCGACAAGCTATTCCGAGAGTATTGCTGGTACTTAAGTCTTTCCACATCCGCACTATGCGGTTCAGTAGCCAAAATTGGCGCGAAAATTTTAGTTACCGTAAGGAATTCCGAAGAAATAGTTAAGAACTTAACTAGCTCTAGAACCGTCAGTTTCCGCAACTTTTCTATTTGTGGATGTTCTAGCATTTCGTCAAAATCCAAATTGAATTGAGTTAAACAAAGATCTTTCCCTAAAATATTATAAACTTTATTTATTTCCTTTATGTGCAGTGGAAAAAAAATCCTTAGAATAACCTCTGAAGACATGTGCACAAAAGGGTTCATGAATGCGTACATGAACAAACCTATAATTAAGTATTCCGTGTTACTCATTGTAATACACTTCTATACTCGTATAGCTACATAGTTTACATAAAATAAAATGAAAATTATTTTGTTTGTACAATATAATACATAAATAATGTGTTTCATTCCACGTGGTGGCTTGTGTAATGCATGGTTACTAACTACCCTGCTATATACGAGTTGATAATTGTACCATTACCATGAAGTATTCCTAACATACGTGCCGTGTGTGCACATATGCGCCCGGAAAGATATATAGCACAATCCATTATTTTGATGGCTTGAATAATACTAATAACAGAACTAATAGTTATATGTTACAGTGCGATTAGTAAGCGCGCTCTTTAATAAGGCGTGATAATTCCTTACAGCCGTCTCACTGCTAATGTATTCCTACGCCTGCCAGCTGTTTATAAGTTAAACTACTCGTAAGTGGATGTGTGTATCATATTTCAAGGAAACATTTGGAACAGAGTTGATTTCAATATAGTTAGTAATCACGAAATTTGGTGGAGGAGAAGGCATAAATAAATATTGTTTTAGATTTTTACAGAATGGTGTTGAAAGTAGAATTAAAATTAAGAATAAACGAGTATCTCGATTTAAAAAATGGGTTATTTGTATGTATATTTTCTACTGCTATATGAAATTTAGCTGCAATTTTAATACTGGAATTTTTTTAAGATTCACACATTAAACTACGTTTATCTCGACATTTGAAACCGTTTGTATTTAGTAAATCTCTTTTCAATCATCGAAATAAACGATCGAAATTAATTTTTCAAGCCGCTAGAAAATGTCAAGTCAAACATATAAAATAACTTATGAAGCGGCTTGACTTCTGTCGAAATAAACAGTGAAGCATCAAATAATGTAATTACGCATGCGCACATTCGCAATATGTTGCTATGTTACTAAAGGGCGTATCAGACATATGCATGTATCTGCAACTGTTTTGACAACAGTTGTTGCATCTTGCAACCTACGTTATCAGACGTACGCATAGTTGTCATTTTTTAAAGTTTGAATCATTTATTTGTATTTACACGAACAATATCAGAAATGAACAACAAATTATTAGCTGATACTACTTTATTTAAAATATGGATGTCTCGTATTCCACAGAGCTTTTTCTTTTCTTACGAGATCAATCAGTGTTTCGTCTGATTTTATTTCAACTTTAGCTCCTCCAGCCATTTTTAAATATCTCGTACTGTTTACCAGCTGTTGACAAACAAATGTCAAACAGTTTAGGGATTTTTACTTCCTAAGCCCCTTTACTACGCATGCGCGTCTTGATAGTTGCAGATACGTGTGACTAGTTTTCGAACAAGATGTAGAATTAGTCGCAGGAAAATTGTTGCACTGTCACACGTTAAAAGTTGCACGAAAGGCTTGAAGTTGCAGAAAATGTTTGACAAGTTGCAGATACGTGCGTACGTGTGATAACCCCATAAATTCATATCATTTGTTAGTTATTTGTATTTTATCTTATTGTATAAAACGTGGGAGATAAAACTTAGTAAAATTGTCCAAAGGCGAAATATTTGGAGTGATGAAAAGAGAAATATTATTTTTTGTTTTTCAAAGAGAAGACAATTAACATGAAAATTTTTAGATTTAGAGGTTATCTTTCTAGCATGAAATTAGATCATATATCTCTCCCTGTCTGTCTTCATAATCTAGTATTTAACTATCTTTTTTTAGTCGATACGAATTTAAAGAACATTGAAAATAACTCAATCCTATTTTTAATCAGCTAAGATAGACAAATAGGATTTTTCAAATCAAAATATACTTGAAGCCGCTTGAATTGTAGAGATAAACGTAGTAGGTGTATTTAGGCCCTTATTTTTGTGATGAGATATTATAATTATACCCAAAGATTTGCTACAATTAAATCTTTATGTTTGCTATAATACATTCTTTTTAACACCATCGGAAATTGATAGTGATATCTCTGATGTCATGATGTCGAGATCATAGCACATAAAATATTTTGCCTCTAAGGGGAAAATATGTCAAAAGTGGACCCTATATAGAGTTTATATTATTTTGACAGTTCATTTGTCTAAATTAGGTTATAGGCTGCGTCATACATCTTTCTAGATTTCAGTGGTAATAAATGTAGAACTGCTGCAGAAGCTGCTTTATCAATTTCTTGTGGTTCTTCGCTGTACTGTATTCTTGGTATTCTATTTTAGACAAAAATGAAATAGAACTTAGAATCCTCTAAATGAAATTTGAGAAAATTCAACTGTGAATATGTGAAAATCAAAGACTACTAATTTCTTAAATTCATGGAATTAACAATATAATTTGTACAAAATTTATTTTGGATTTTTGTGATGATCCTAGTCCCGATGATGGAAAAAAAATAATACATACATACTCCTCAGGAAAAATACTATTTTTCCTCGCTCGTAAATTTATGCATTTCTCTCCCTAGAAGTACACTATACTATTTTTTGAGTTAATTTACTAATAAAATTTAGTAAAAAAAAACTAAAAGATATATTCCGCCAAATGGATGTTTTTGTAGCATTGTTATATTGCAAAGAATATGTGTAAAACAAATAATATTTTGATTTTATATATATATATATATATATATATATACAGGTTGGTGACTTGTACGACGCAGCATAGGGGTTTCAATTGTAAAATTTTAATGTGCAGTTATTTGCTCCCCTAATTACAATTTTATTTAGGTGCTTGCTACAGAAAAAAATAGTGCATCCGAATATGATATTGTTTATAATTTTTCCATTTCCGAAACCGTAAAAATAGTCGAAAACCATAACATTTTTGTAAAAATCATAGGTGCCATGAAAAAATTTAAACAAATATCACATAAAAAAATTAGGAAATGTCGGACAAGAATTTTACAACAGATTGGGGTATTGTTTAATGGTAAATGCAGGTTTGTTTGAACATTTTATGTCTTTTAATTTAAATAACTTAAGGATCATATTCATAGTTGCTATAATCAACTATTACATTGTTGTCATCAACTACAGTAAAGGTGTTTTCATTTTACTCGTTTCTAAAATAAGTTTAACGTGAAGAATCTATAACTAAATTTTTGTTCCATGGTATCAATGGTTTTTGTAAAAATATTATTTTCGATTATTTTTACGCTTCCGTATATTGAAAAATTATAAACAATAGCATATTCGGATGCAATATTTTTTTCTGTAGCAAGCACCTAAATAAAATTTTGCTCTATAATAAGTAGGGGAGCAAAAACTGTGCATTACGATTTTACCATTGAAACCCCTATGCTGCATCGTCTAAATCACCAGCCTGTATATATAGCATAGCCTAAGAATATAAATTACATGAATTAATCCAGCAAAGAAAATTTTATCAATATTTTGCGAAGAATGAAAACTAAAGTTTATAGCGTCAGTTTAAAGATTTTTTTGTTGTATATAGACAAAAAACAATGTGGAATGATGCATTTTAGAAACCTGCTCGAATATTAATGACACTGTTTCCGTATCATTTTCTTTGTGATTTGAAAATTTCGAACTAGCAAAGAGGTAACTCATACTTCAAAAGAATTAGTTTCAGCAACAGCCGAAGTTTTAAAAAAATATCATGAATTTTAACTGTTGGAGTGTAAATACAAAAATTTCAAAGCTAGTTTACATGTGGGTCCATACGTAAATACAAGTAAAATAAATGATTCGAGCATGTATTTTTAATTTCCAATCTGGAATTTTGTGTGGTTATCTGCAACACAGAGCGCAGCGCTTTTACAAAAGTCAAATCTGCTCTGGATTTGACGAATAAATATCAAAAGGCTGAGCGCCGGCTAAAATAGATATATACCTTCCGTTATGTTTGGTTTTGGGCGAGATAAAATAAAACCGGCCCATTTTAATGTCCATAAATTCCCTGGTAATTGATTACAGGATAATAAAATCAAAGGATACCTCTATGCATAATAAATTAACCATGTATAAACAGTGAAATGACATGAGGTTGGGCATAAAATAAAAGCACAAAGCTCATGAAACGGGTCATCCCACTCTGTTATTTATAGCCATAATCGAAAACCATCAAATTTATGGCCTGTGTGTTTAAGAGGAAAACTGTTATCGGACAAATATTCCGCAGATCGCGTTTTATGAAACAGAAAATACCACAAACTCAAGATTCACGCTCTGCTAATTTTCTGCAGAAATACAACCCTATATTGTATTGTAAACAAAACTTTATTGCGAATATGTTTCGAAAAAGGTTATTTTCATAAGTATTTGCATATTCATACAGGCTGTTTCACAACTTTAGAATACAAATGAAATGGCATATACTACATGAAGTATATCATATACAGATTATATTTATTTAAATACCTACTCGTTTCGTTTTGTAAATAATGAATTATTTTAAAACTTTGTAATTTATAATCTTTAATGAACATGTACAGTGGTTCACAAAATTTTCGCACACATTTAATAGTAAAATGTCATCGGCAAAAATCTTCTAATACATGACATGGAGGGAAATTTCATGCTAAATTCAAATTTTCAAACCGCGTTATCGTATCTTTAACCGGGTCAGAGTTATGGATGAATTTGTAGAAAAGTGTTGAAAAAAATTATTCTAAAATCATCAATAATTTACTTTTTTCGATGCCACGACGAATATAAATTGTTATAAACTTATTATACTAAGTATTAAATATCTAATATTATTTATTTTTGAGTAATTTAAATTTTTATCATAAATTGTTATTCTGGTAACTATTTTTTAACATACCTCTTTGAGAGATGAGTACCCGTGAGGTGACGCATGGTACCGAAATCTGCGTATAAAGCAGATTGGCACATCCAGCAATGGGTAATATTTAAAATAAACAATATTAGATATTTAATACTTAGTATAATAGGTTTTATTATTTATAACAGTTTACGTTCGTCGTGGCATCCAAAGAAGTAAATTAATGATGATTTTTAAATAATTTCTTCAACGCCTTCCTACAAATTCATTCACAACTCTGACCCGGTTAAAGATACAATAACGCGGTTTGAAAATTTTAAATACCAGTAAATTCTTCTCCATATCATGTATTACACGAGTTTTATCGATGAGCGATTTGCGAGTTACTAACAACTTAAACTTACATGAACATTTTCTAAAATTTAAAACATCAACAAATCGACTTAGTTCTCATCTTTTCATCTAAAATTTTGACACGATTAAAGATATACGATATTTCATATTTAATACGTGTCGAAATTTCAGATGAAAATATGAGATCTAAACTGATTTGCACAAGTTTAAAATTTTAAAGAAATTTCATGTAAGTTTAATCTGTTAGTAACTGGCGAACCGCTCATCGGCAAAAATCTTCTAATACATAACATGAAGGAAAATTTCATGCTGAATTCAAACTTTAGGCTCGGGCCACACTATGCGTTTTGGCGGGAACGGTTTAACGGGACCGGTTTACCGGGAAGACAACAACTTGTTTTAAATGAATGCGTCCACACCGATGCGGTTGCGGTCCGGTTGCCGGATACTACCGCAGCATGTTGCGGTTTGACCGGACGGTCAATTTTCCGCATGACAACTATAACACATTGGAGATAATGCAAGCGTTCACAAAGGTCTGGTTTTGTTGTTTAATAGACAAGGTATAATATTTGGGCTCTGTACCGATCAGACATTGGTCCGACTGTGTCCGAATCGGGTTGGCATTGCTGCCGTCCTGTTTAGCGGGATATATGTGGACGCTGTTCGATCCATCCCGTTTAACCGGATGCGGTTTTACCGGTCCCGCCAAAACGCATAGTGTGGCCCGGGCCTAAAACCGCGTTGTCGTATCTTTAACCGGGTCAATGTTACGGATGAATTTCTAGAAAGGCGTTGAAAAAAAATATTCTAAAATCATCAATAATTTACTTCTTTGGATGCCACGACAAATGTAAACTATTATAAATAGTAAAACTTATTATACTAAGTATTAAATACCTAATATTGTTTATTTTTGAGTAATTTAAATTTTTATCATAAATTGTTATTCTGGTTAACTATTTTTTAACATACCTACCGACATCTGCGTACAAAGCAGATTGGCACACCCAGCAATGGGTGATGCCGTGATGATGGTATATATATATATGAAAACAAATTTTGAAGCGGGATTTAGACAGTCGAATGAAATTTAGTGGGCAGAAATAATTTTGACACTCTTTTTAATAAAGTCACGCTTTCGGTTTATATATTCACAACCAAACATAATATGCGAATTTTGAGTTGGACTTATGGTTAGACATTAGGAGACCATTTTAATGGTATTTTGTTATTTGCGAAAAAATGCATAGGTCACTAGATATAGGCGAAAATATAAATTTTGCATTTTTTTATTTTTGCAAATAACTTTGAAGTGTGAAATTATACTGGATTCTGGTTTGCACATCTTTAGGGCACTTTTTTATGTTCTTTCGACTGGCGATGCTCAATTTTTTATCAATGTTGGTTTTCGAAGATTGATGTTTTAATTTTTATATGGAGGCCATATTCGAAAGTTACGCCATTGAAAAGAGAATTTTTTTAGGTTTACAATAATATAAAATAGTAATAATTTATTTTTATAATTAACAGAGAAATTAACAAAAACTGTTATTAATACTAAAATTTAATTTAAAAAAGTAAATCGAAGGCTGCTGTTTAAGAAAATAACTATTTAATAAACAAATAATGTTAAATACAAAAATTATTTTAAAAAACTACTACCCCATTCAAACACATCTGTAATTTTTCAACATTTGTGTCCTTGTCATCCATATCTAAAACATTGGCTCGTAGGACGTTTTCATGTATAAATCTTATACATCATTTAGTGGAGGCGTCGTAATACGTTACAATTTTATATTTATAATTTTAGTGGTGTAATTTAAGCTAATGGTTTTGAATTTAAATTCTAATAAGACTTGCTCTTTTCTAATGGCATAATGACTATTACATTTGATTGCTTTCTTTAAGTCTTGTATTTCTCTGTCGTGCACAGTTTAAAACCTTGTTCGTGACTCGATTCATTCCAGACATAAATATTACACTACCCTTGAAATACTCGTATAGACGCAAATATAGACTTGATAAGAATTTAAAACATGTGTAGTTTGCTTTGAAAAGAAAATATCATGAATTTTAACATCGTAGGGTATTCGCCTGCACTGCCTGCAGTGTAAATACAAAAAATTTAAGTTAACTTAATATACATATATGTAGATCTGAGTGTAAATACAAGAAAATTAATGATTCAACTATTACGGGAATTTTTAATTTTCAACTGAAGTAATAAAATTCATATAAATCAAATTTTTAGTTTAATTTATTCTTCGAAAAGTTACACGACTCGATAACGATATTCAATTGTGTTTCGGAGTTTGTTGACCCTAAATTGCATACCTGAACTTCGGTTTTGTAAGAATACACGCTGTATTACTTACTATATGTATGATTTCGAGTAATTGTTAATATCTAATAAATATAAATTTATCATAACTATTAATTACTCATTTCTGGAAACACCAATCTACTTATGTTGCCAAATTTTGTTAATGTTGTATTATTATAGTATATTACATAATAATTTTAATATGAGTACTTATTATATTTAGTTACTTTTATGATCTTAAACAAATTCCATAATGGAATTTATAAATAATAGTATATTAAAGAACGTGTTTTATAAGAAATGTTTTTTTCGCACGCGTCAAAATTTAGAAAACTCGCTAACGCTCGTTTTCTAATTGACAAGTGCGAAAGAAAGTCTTATAAAATGAGTTCTTTATACTATTTTTTATATTTTGCGCCTTCTACAATAACATTTACTTACTCAATTTGTGATTATATTTGTAACCATTTGTACATTTTTATATAAATAATCTTCCCTAAATAAAAAAAATAATAATAATTTCGACATTATATTATTAAAATGAATTGTCAATTAACTAAAAATAAATTAGGTAAAAATGGGTTAAAGAAACGTCATCTAGTACCAACCGTCTAAAACAAAAAATTGCGTATCGAAATAAAGGTCATTACGATACGCAATTGCATATCGTAATGACTTCATTATGAACGCAAAATAAATAAATATATAACCACGGTATATTACCCATTGCTGGGTATGCCAATCTGCTTTGTTCGCAGAAATCGGTAATGATGATGACATATTTGTACCGTGCGGGCTTTTACCAGGCGTCACCTCACGGACATTCATCGCTGGCGTGGAGAGTGCACCACAGGGGTCAATTTTGTGCCATTTAAATTTCGAAATATTTGGCGTCGGTTGGGATCGAACCCGGCTCCCTAGATTATATGAGTGTGGAATGTATCATATTAGTCATGAAAGAAAAAGTTTAGCCACATAGCCTGTAGGGCGAGTGGCTAATTTTCTTTAGTGACTAATATACATTCCACACGAGTGTAATAAAATGGTTTAATCCAACACTTTTTTAAAAACTTCTTAAATCATTTTTATGTTTTCATTCATTGTTTGACACTGACAAGTCAATTGATGTGGTATTTGAAATTACAAAGTAGCCATTGAATATTGTTTAATAATTATTGTCTGTCATTGGAAATTATTTGAAAGAAAAATACAATAAAATGGGTGAAAACGAGGACCTTCCTTTTAAACGTATTCACTTAGAAGCACAAACAGCATCTTTGAATTTAATTCCGAAGCAAGTAACCACTAACTCGTTTCTCATTTTCGTTTATCACAGCTGTCATTAAGTAAAGATAAGTAACCTATTTTAGCATAAATGTTAATATTAATTTAACTAAATAAGTTTCATAAAGTTAAATTATTTCAATAATAAAATAATTTTGTAAAATTGCTTTTTATTTATATTTAAAAAAAAACAATAGAAATCAATAATAATTCCTCCGTGACTTCTAAATTATTCTCTCACGGAGTGACTAATGTTGTACATTAGTCATTTCAAATAACCATAGTAACAAGTATATTATGAGTCGGTGTTGGATAAATAGATTTTATTTTATTATATAAAAGCTCAGAAATCGACATTAAAGCAATCCATTACATATACGACGATTTCATGCAACTGCAGTTTTGCCAACCTTACGATAATTATTGCAAACGTAAGATAATTTGGACAGGTAGTAAATTTGTACATAAAATAACAAAAAAATATATGCAAGAAGAACGAACTAAATAATTCCGATGAAGAAGAATGTTGAGTGTTCTTTACAGGAACTTTAATGTCTGAGATTAGCAATATTGAGTGTGAGACTGACACATATGTAAACATAACTTATAAAAATAAATATTCTTTTCATTTTCACAATTTTTCGATTTCAAATCGTATTTAATATGCACCTCGGCACTAAAGTTCCTTTTTATCACTCCTATAGTTTATTTTCCACATTCGTGATGAAAAATAGATCTTCAGTGCCTTGATGCTACAAATGACAACAGTGTGTGATCTCGCAATATAAATAAATAGCAAATATGGGTCTCAACAACTGATAATTGAGACGTGAAATCATGTGACTTTACGTGACGTAATAGTAGTGTGTTTGCGCTTTAACTGTCACTACCCGGTATAGCGTTTATTTTTTCTAAGTATATAGCAAATCAGTTTTCATTTTCATAAAGTATGCCTATATAGCATTTCATTAATCTCTTATTTTTTTGCATTATGATCCTTTTTCTGCAATCCATTTGTCGTACTGTTGCACCAATTTCTTTATCAGAAAAAAATGTTAACTAAAATTAAATCACCCTCGCATTATGACATTATTCACTTCTTTCCTTATTTATGGCATTAAAAGGAAATTATTTAGTACCAAACCAAGTACCAACTTCCATTTATCAGGAACAAATTAAAATCTTCCTGTTCTTAATCATGTCGGTCTTCCATTGGGGATGATTCTATTCGTACGTCGTGACATTAATCAAGTAATCGAAATGTAATAAATTCGTGGAAATGTCAAGTCCGATTTCAATTATCAGGCGACGTTGGAGACAGCGTAGTGCCGACAACAAGTTATAATTGCTCGGTACGATATTCAACAGTCCAGAATATTGAATGTCCTTACTACGATCAAGACATTAGGTAGTCTATTACGTTTGATCGTTACAACGTTAGATATTTCCACAAATAATAATAATTTCTCACGTGGCCTAATTTATACTTTTACGGGCCCAAGGTAAAACATATTTTTTCGGCCCTCATCAAAAAAAGTTGTTGCTACAATCATTATAATGATAACTAGTCAGTTCATTATTGCAATTAAATTTTCTTTATTGTACTCAAGTATTCCTTTTGTAATAAGATTTCGTTTTTTTTTTTTTAATACAGGCGTCCTACTTTAATAACTAAATTATCGACAGGCTTGACCACTTGGTACTCATAGGGACATACACGCTTAAATTAAAATGATACAGTAACAATTATTAATATTATAATAAATTTTTGTATTATTAGTCATTTTCTTTAAGGTAATCAATTTTTCTTTATTGTAATTAAGTATTTCTTTGTTGTAATCAATGAACAAAAACTGATATGATTATCAGAGGGACATATTCACTAGTTCATCCTGCAACCTTATGGAGTAAAAGCAGACAGTCATTTTCATTATTGTAATCAAATTATTTTGATTGTAAATATGAATTATTTCGTGGATTTAAAATTAAGAAAATCTAGTGTGGCCAACACAATACTTCCCGCCATTTACAGCCCGAGTCACAAAAAAGATTGGGAATTTTACTCTAATTTTGACAGTTTATTTCTTAAAATATAGTCTAATCTAATCCAAGTAACTATCTTTTTTCTAAACCCATCAACAAGATTAAATCCCAATTACACAGTGGGTTCACATTCACACACATTCATGCCTTAGTGGGATTCGAACCCAGAGCCCCGAGTGCATTCATGATATGAGGCGTTGCTCTAACCATTGAGCCACAGGAGCTATAATAAAACGAAGATTAAATTTTAAATACCGGGATAGAATAGAATTCACTAATCCAAAAATGAGGATTAACTTAAACATTTTTGTGAATCGTTAATTTTTATTAATCTACCTAAATACATACCTACATATTTACTTATGCTGGAAACTGTATTGAATTCCTTTTTTATTGTTCTATTTACTTTTTTCTTTTGAAAACGTTACTAATATTACTTTGAAATGATTAGTTCTTTGATAGTGACATTTATTTGTCAGTTACATACATTTGAATAACTGCGTTTTGTTTGTTTAAAGCGTAGGCTTTGGGATTTAAATTACAGATAATTTTATAAATTTATCCATAAAATATATAGAAAAAGTATATAAATCTATAGTAAATTTAATAATATTTAATTTTTATAATAACATTAATCTCGAAAAAATAACATTTAAAGGTATTTTTCGAAGAAAAACTATTTTGAGCTCCTAGTAAAGTGCCATTTCCGGTTATCCGATTTTCACCAAAATCTAATGGGCTGTTTTCATTAAAGAAAAAGTTCGAAATACAGGGTTTAAACATTTTCTGACTGATAGTATTTGAGTTAGAGTGGAGGATCCACACATACACACAGACATCATCGTGAAAATGTTAATTTACCAAAATCTCGATATGCGATTTTTAGCGCGATCCCTATACCCTATACCTCCCTTATCAAGGGTAGCGGGAGGTAAAAATTGATGTCTTTCGATGTTTATGAGCAACAATATTTCAGTCCTCTTCAGCATTGAATATAATGGCTCTCCACTTCTAAAGAGCGGTTTTGTTAAAAGTGACGTTTAACCTCATAAGAATATTATGTAAAAGTGTGCATCATAAGCGCTATTATTATAATCGTACATTTGTAATACGAATTATTATGTCTAAAGATGAAGTATGTAACTATTTTTTTTTCTTTTCAGTGAAACCTACATCAGTGACGATTCTGACAAAAGAAAAACAGGTATCAGCGGACAAGCGGTACGAAGTTGAATGCCGGACTGCCGGATCGCGACCAGAGGCCGTTATCACGTGGTGGAAGGGAAGCAGACAAATTAAACGCATAGCCAAAAATGTAAGTGCCAACTGCCCAAAATAGTTATTACTACCACAATACCATTTTTATTTTTTTATTTACCTTATGGAAATCTGCAAATTTGTACAGAAATACTCGTATGATATAATATCATTTAAATGCAGTTTTAGAACAAACGGTTGTCATTTTAAGAACTTGAAAGAAGAGCATTTGTTTCTTCAAAAATACTTTTCTATATACTATTATTCACGAAAGATGACTATTCAAGGTAATTTGTTCGAAGAAAGAATACACAGCACTTTGTAACAGTAGCTTAGCAACATTTTATATTAGAAAGAGAAAGATTAGTTGGCGTATGTCTATTTATGTGGTGTGACAGATATACGTAAATAGTTCATTTCTTTCTAACACATTAAAAATAGCAGTGACGTATGTCGTAAAGTTACAGACCTGTAATTATCTACTACACTACCATCTGTACTAATGTTTATCCAGTGACTTTGAAATTTAAATCAAAATATTATTTTATGGTTTATGTCAAGTCTATATTTCTGTTTTATGCAAAAACGTAGGAGAATAAGATAAAACTTTGAGAAAAATATTATTTTAAAAGAAACAAATTTTCAAATAAAGTACGTTTATTTTTTAATTTAAAATGTATCCATAAATATTTAGCGTTGCATGCCTATGAGTACGAAATGTAGTGAAGTTATCTGCATATAATATTATATCTTATAAATGACTTTGAATAGTCATCTTTCGTGAATAATACCTAGTTTTTTTTTTTATTAAAATGTGTGATCTACAAAGTCAAGTAAATATTAATACAGATAATACGTGGATGGCTAACCGCTTGAGAAGATTAATCATGTTCAAAAAACCTTGATAATTTTGCATTTTTAATGCTGGATTTATACACCGTAAGCCGTACGTAACGTACCGTACCGTGGCGAATTGTAACATATCGTAACGCGTAATTTTTCTAGGCTATTTTATACAGAACTTTTACGGTACTTTTTCGTAAAAAGTATACTAATGCTCTGTCGATACAAGTATAGTGTACATCAGATTTGTATTTATCAGGTTCGTTAGTGTATTCGCAATGCACTGTATTTCATATATACAGTGTGTTCAAAAAAAATTCTAACTCGGAGTAGGCTATGAACAGAGAAACGTATGTGTGATCATTATTCAATTCAAAAGTCAAGTTGTCAAAATTGATCTTGAAATGTAATTTTAAAGAGAAAGGACAATAAAGAAGGATACAGTATATTGACATTCGCCGTTTTCCAATTTCTTTCCATTTCTAAAATAAGATGCAGGAAGAAAAGCTTTGATTTCTTTACGGAACATTTTTGACAATATCTGATGTCAAATTGACATTTAATTAATTGACGTACGTTTCTTTGTACATAGCCTACTGCGAGTTAGGAATTTTTTTGAACACACTGTATTTCCATGTAATATATTAATCTAAACTTTGACACATGACACATGTCACTTATATCAATCAAAGTCACACAAGACATTTAATTTATTAATTCCAACTTTGACATAATTAGCCACACAAAAACAGACTATAGCGTACGGTAGTAATAATTTTCGTAATATCGCACGTACCGTAACGTGCCGTAACGTAGAAAGATAAAAGTTGGCGATCTTTGGATTTTTGACACGTTACGGCACGGTACCTCACGTTACGGCTTACGTCTGTACAAATTATCACATATATGTTTGCATTGATTTATTCTTTACGTTACGTTACGGCTTACGCTGTATAAATCCAGCATAATAGTTACAACAAAACTATTCTAGAATAATTCTAGAACTTTCTAGAAATTCGTTGTGAGATTATTGCTGGATTTTTTTGAATCTTTATCATCTCATCTAGATCTAGCTCTTCTATAAATGTGCCCTATTAATTTTTCTAAATTTTTCTTTGAAAGATTCAATCAAGCTTCAACCATGTTTGTATATGTACCACAATAATTATATAGCGCCACAATAGATCACAGTACAAATAAAAACACTGTAACTTTGCCACTCTATGTTATCTTTATAAATATGTGCATATTTTTAAAATTACAGATTTGAAGTTATTCATGATAAATTCTACGGCGTTGATAATAATTTGTCATTGATTACGTTTATCTCGGCGTTTGAAACCGCTTGAATTTAGTAAATCCCTTTTCAATCTTCGAAATAAACGATCGAGATTAATAATACAAGCCGCTTGAAAATGTCAAGTCAAGCCTGTAAAATAACAGGCTTGGACTTATGAAGCGGCTTGACTTTTATCGAAATAAACTGAAGCTCCAAATAATGTAACTAAGCATGCGCACATCTGCAATATGTTGGAGTGTTACTAAATTCCTATCATTTGTTGGTTGATTGCATTTTACCTCATTTTAAAATAGTCGCAACATATAACTTAGTAAAGTTGACCAAAACCGAAATATTTGGAGTGAACAATATTTTTTTAATGTTTTTGTCAGAGAAGACAAATAACTACATAACAATTTTTAGATTTTGAGGTTATATATTTATCATCAAAGTAGATTATATTCCTCTCCCTGTCTGCCTGCATAATCTAGTATTTAACTATCTTTTTTTGGTTGATACGAATTTAAAGAAGATTGAAAATTACTCTACCCTATTTTCAATCCTCTGAGATAAACCAATAGGATTTTTCAAGTCATAATATACTTAAAGCCGCTTGAATTGTCGAGATAAACGTAATAATTATCAAAATCAAAGCTGTATGTCCAAAGAACTTAACTAGTCGATTGCTGCAAGCGTATCAATACCATATATGTAATAATATATTATAATAATGTCAAGCATAAGTGCATGACAACCTTCAAAACAAACAAAATTATTATTTTTAAAGTATTTTTACCTCCCGCTACACTTGGTAAGGAAGGTATATGGATCGTGCTAAAAATCGCATATCGAGATTTTGATAAATGACCAAGTTTTAAGGTCCCTAGAATCCAATTTTAACATTTTCACGATCATGTCTGTGTGTTTGTGTGTGTGGAACCTCCACTCTAACTCAAATACTATTATTCAGAAAATTTTGAAACCTTGTATTTCGAATTTTTTCTGTAATGGAAAGAGCCCATTAGATTTTGGTGAAAATCGGATAACCGGAAATGGAACTTTACTAGAAGCTCAAAATAGTTTTTCTTCGAAAAATACCTTTAAATGTTATTTTTTCGAGATTAATGTTATTATAACAATTAAAGATTATTAAATGTTCCATAGATTTGCAGTAATACTTTTTCTATATATTTTATGGATAAATTTATAAAATTATCTATAATTTAAATCCCGGAGCCTACGCTGTAAACAAACAAAACGCAGTTATTCAAATGTATATGACTGACAGATAAATATCATTATCAAAGAACTAATCATTTCAAAATATTAGTATCGCTTTAAAAAGAAAAAAGTAAATAGAACAATAGAAAAGGAATTCAATACAATTTCCAGTATAAGTAAATATGTGGGTATGTATTTAGATTAATAAAAATTAACGATTCACAAAAATGTTTAAGCTAATCCTCATTTTTAGATTCTATACCGGTATTTAAAATTTAATCTTCATTTTATTATAGCTTCGGTGGCTCAATGGTTAGAGCAACGCCTCATGTCATGAGTGCCCTCGGTGCTCTGGGTTCGAATCCCACTAAGGCATGGATGTGTGTGAATGTGAACCCACTCTGTAATTGGGATTTAATCCTGTTGAGGGGTATAAAGAAGGTAGTTACTTGGATTAGATTAGAGTAAAGTTCGCTAATCCAAAAATAAGGATTAACTTAATCATTTTTGTGACTCTGGCTGTAAATGGCGGGAGGTATTGTGTTGGCCACACCAGATTTTTATAATTCCTTTCATTCAAATAAACTCTTTATGTATGTTCCTATTTATTGCTAATAATGAAAGCGTTGTTCTGAGGAAGAAAGTTTTACAAATAAACTTATTTAAATCGAAAAAGAGGAAAAGAACATGAAAAGTAATCAAATTTGATTCTTTTGTGGAGAGCTGCAACATTGTATCACATCCAATCTTATCCTAAACAATATGATTTTTATTTAAGGTCTGACCTCTCATAAATTCTCTCAACTGTGAAATTCCCAAACTAAAAAAGCACAATATAAATAACGAACTCTCATAAGAGAAAAAGCAAGAAGAAGAGCACGCAACGCAACAACTTTTGTGCAGACATAATGCGAATTTAACAAAGTGAATTGACGTGCGTGCCAAGCTCATATATTACACGGGCGTTACTTAACAATACACAGGGATGGACCAGCCGTAAAGGGCTTTGCTTTCTACTTCTGCAATTGGAAAATAAGCAGGGGTGGATTCAGAAACTTTTACAAAACATTTTCATACCGGGTGTCTTCGGCCGACCGACACAAAGGAGATTAACATGTGAAATCAATTAATGGGGTATGTGACCAAATTTTTATTTTTACATAATATGATACTAGACAAAAAAATAAAATACCAGTATTTTTTTACATCGATTAATTATTCGCACTTTACGAGAAAATAATTATTAAAAATTTGGGGAAGGGATTTGTGACGTATCAATGGTAGAAGCTTGAAAAAAGACGGTTAGACTGGGAGGGAAAGAGATAGTTATAGCCAGATGTGATCATGCTCCACCCTGCCACGCCTACCACAACATAAACGCGGCGCTGATAGGCTGATTTATAACTGTCTCTTTCCTTCCCGCAGTCTATCTGTCTTTGTCCACGATTCTACCATACTTACGGTATATATCCCTTCTCCAAAACATTAAATTGTTAATAACAAGATTATTACAAATTAATGTTTCGTTTTTATAATAATAATAAAAAGCTATAGTGGTTTGTTTTTATATTTTATGACATATATATTGAAATTCGAATATGGTCACATACCCCATTGTGAATAGATATTAAGCTGAAATGTTGTATACTTATTGGAGAATATTAATTCTACGGATTACAGTTCAAATCAGTAAATTTAAATGTGTAATAGAAAAAATTAAGAAACTTTTTAGAATTTCCAGGATTATTGTTCGTATATACCAGACAAAATGGTTACTAAGTAACAGTAAAAATTGCATAGCGGTAGCGTTTGCGGTTTGCAATAAACAAAACTCGGAGAGACTGGGTTCGGAACCATCCAGCAGGAAAATTTAATTTTTACTTTTCAAAATAATTTTTATTATTAATATGTTTTAATCTTTTATAGAGTTTTAATAAAATATAGACATTATTTAAAGCATAAATTAGACGTATTTTGTAAAATCTAAATTACATTGATTACAACATACAGTTAAATAATTACAATAAATATTTATAATAAAAAATAACGTATCCATTTTATTAAATTTCAACAAAAAATTAAAAATATATTAACAATTAATATTATTTTGAAAAATAAAAATTACATTTTACTACTCTCTGGTTCCGAACGCAGTCTCTCGAGTTTTGTTTATTACTAGGCGCACACGCTACCCATATGCTATTTAAGCTGTTACTTGGTAACCATTTCTTGCGGGATATGAATAACAATCCTGAGAGTTCTACAAATTTCTTTATTTTTTTCCGATATTATACATACATAAAATCGCGCATATTATATATTTAAATTTACTAATTTGGATTGTAATCCATAGGATTACTATTCCTCAATAAGTACACGAATTTTCAACTTAATATCTTGCACTGGGGAGATACTATTCACAATTAACTGATTTCACATGTTAATCTCCTATGGGCTCTATTCTGGAACTCGGTGGTTAATTTTTAACAACTGGTTAAAAAATTTATCCAATAGATATTGATTTGACAACTAAAAATCTCTCATTTTATTATGTCAACACACTTGATTGGTTAAAAAAATTAACCAATAATTGAAAATTAACCACTGAGTTACAGAATATGCCCCTATGTGTCGGTTGACCTAAGACACCCGGTATACTACATTATTTCTTTGTTTGGTATAATGTTTAATAAGCTTTCCATATTTTATTAATAGGTAAAAGTACTTTTGTTTTGTCCATCAAATTATTTAAATTTGTTACATATATTTCTGTAATCATTTTTTGGATAATTTTGGGGATGAGTCATTTAAAATCTACTAGAAACTACTATTTACAATACGTATATCATTTTTTACAGAACTGCATATAGATTTTATTGTGATACATAATTTCTACTTGGCATATAAAGAATTGCGTGAATATTAACAGATTTTACAGTCATTCTTGTGTAAAAATATAAAATTAGTACTACATGAGTTAGATATTAAATACGCATGAGGAATGACAATTTATTTAACTTTCTATAATATTGTAATTTGGTTTATTTATACAAAAAATTTGATGTGGACACCACACGACTTCCTTGTACGCAAAACCAATATAAAGTATAGACTCAATTATAAAATTGCACGTATTTGACGTAATTTGACATTAACATCTATTTTTTTATTTTTTTGTTATTTTTTATCCTAATCCATAGCAAGCTTCATTACAAAAACCAAAAAGCATATGTTTTAAATTTACATATCTCGATTATACAAAGGGCTAATTTAATAATACTTGTTGTGCTAGACGCAGAATTTAATTCTCTAAAACTCTTATTTGAAGCATTTATTTCTAAATTTAGAATGGAACCATTTTATTCAAGAAAAACTGTTAACAACTTCAGGTAATATATCATTTCCGGTTAGCCTGTTTTAACCAAAATCTACTGTGTTATTCCAATTGACATAAAAGTCTTATATACCAAATTTGAAAAGTTTTGGATTATATTTTAAAATAGTTTTTCATTAAAATCTATTGAAGGCTTCAAATAAAGCACCATTTCTGGAAATGGCCAAAAAGGGAGGTGCACAACTAAATATTATAGCAGTCCTAAATATTGTACACAAATGTGAACAATATAAAATAAGAAAAAATAACTTTTTAAAACAATTTTGCAACATAATCGTTAGTTATCACTAATTGTCACTTTAACTAGAGGCGGTAGGAGCGGGTCTTTAAGTTTATTCAAAATTTAGTCGTCTCCGACTGTTTGCTGGGCTACTTGAAATTCTTAACATAATGTATATCTAGAAAATGATTTTTGGAAAAATAAACATGTACCTAAAGCAAAGCACCGACGATTAGATCCAGAAAACGCTTATGGAAAGTTGGTGTAGAGAGAATGAACTCAGACAGTGGTCTTAAACTTTCAACAAACAGTACAACATCGCAACGATAAATGCTAATCTAGTTTGCGAGATACTCCCAAATAAAGATTAAAAGTCCTAAATAATAAATAAATAAATAAAGCAAAGCACCAATAATTACATCCAGAAGACACTTATGGAGAGTTTTTGAAGATAAAATGAACTCAGGCATCGGTCTTAAACTCCAACACCAAACAGTAGAAGATTGCCTGGAAAACAAAACTGTAAGATGGAGCTAGTAGTTTGCGATATGCTCCCAAATAAAGATTCATAGCCTTAAAAGTCCTATCCTAAAAGAAGAAGAGAATCACTGATAGATTAAAAACTAAATTTTTATTGAATGATAGAAAGATAGAATTTTGAAGTGTGAATTTTCCTTATACGGCCCTGAATTGCTCCCTCACGCATATCCTGCTCTGTAATCATCCCTTGAGAAAGGGCTGGCACTGCCATTGAAATGCGAATAAAGAACCTCAATCGTAAAACCGGACGAGATCAGCTGAATCGAACCGATCAACCTTTCTGTGCATCTGATAAATGATATTATTTTTTCCTAATTACATTATCCGGCTCGGTTGCTCTTCACGAATTAATGACCTGCAAAATTGTTATTTTTGTTGACGGAATATTGAAAACCCTTTAAATTTCACTGATTACGGATTTGTTTACCGAGATGGGTTTCTTTAATTAGTTTAAGCGATATGGCTCATTTTAAAGAAACCTATCATTTTTTTATGCGCAATCTAATTAAACCAGTACCGGATTGTTTCATTATTACTTTATTCAAAGTTACAGTTATTTTGTTCATGCTCCAATTGTATCCATTAAAAATGTAACATACTGAAAATTAACTGGCTGTTGCATTCAGATAAGTACCTAATGTCACATAAATGTTTATTTTGTGTTATATAATATGTATATAGTTTATTCATAAGAAACATCGGATGAATTTGAATTTGAGGCTCAGGGACGTAACTACGGAGGGGGGGGGGGTAGCTGGATGGACGCCCACCTGCTGGCCCACCCAAAAAATTAAAGATATATTTTTTTTATAAAAGATATAATAATTTTAGAACGTGTAATACAATTTGTGTGGATGTAAAACGTACATATTTCCATAGGCGCCGACTTTTGAATTTTCGTGTGGGGGCTCAGACGAAGCAACAGAAAATGTACCAAATACGAACTTTATTTCTTAGAATTGGTACATAAATAAATAAAATTCTACAAAAGATGCGAACTTGAAATATCTACCTATTTTTTAAAAAAATATATATTTCAATTGTATCTATGTTGAAAATACGAGTATATATAAAATGTATTTCATAGGAGTCTACAAAATATACCGTAATTTTCACTAATATCTGATAATTTTATTATTAATTTCCGACAATACTGCATTTTAAATCTGACATTGATGGCAGTAATATTTGCTAGTCCGCACGCGTTACTTACATAGTACTTTAGTTAATACAATATGACAAGTTGGAAATCTTATAAAATAAATAATAGAATAGCATTTACTTCCCAATAAAATTGAACGGAAATTAGGTAATGTAAAACTGAAATAAAAGCAACAATGGCCCCACTTTTACCTTTTCTTTACTGCTATCTATAATCCATATGGTAATATGTAATTTATTTTTATTATAATGTAACATGAGACGCCCGCCGTCGCCGCCACTGTAAGCGAGTGTCTATTTATAGCGGTGACGTAATCGCGCTAGTAGCCGGCCGATGTAAACAGACTGGTCGCGACGTGTTTAATTACTTCCGGTCGCCTGAACCTTTTGTGTTCATTGTTATTATGTGTTCGAATAATCTAGACTGTTCTAGAAAATAATGGCAGCTGTATATAAGGGACGTAGCTATGCTCGAGGGGAGTTAGTTAGTTACATACAGTCACACAGTCAGTGACATACAGAGTCATAGAGACACATGGAGTGTTAGATAGTAAAGTGCTAGTGAAAAGCACAGCAGTATCGTAATGAGCGTATGCAGTTGGTGTCGAGTAGGTACTCGGGAAGTTACTGTTATATTGGGATAGCTGTGGATGTTAATACTCGGTAGTGTTGACGAGTATTGGGAAGCTATAGTGTGCAAGAACAGTAACGGCGAGTCGGAAAGTTACTGGTATACCGGAATAGCTGGTAAAGAGAATACTCGGTAGTGTTGAAGAGTATTGGAAAGCTAGGTATATGGGGACAGTAACGGCAAGTGGAAGCTAATACTCGGCATTGGTGTTGAAGAATTGTGGCATACGGAAAGTCGGTGATACGGAGGCTGTGGAAGAGAGAGAGAGTTACATAAATAAACAGATAGTGAGGTGAAAGGTGTGACTTCTGTCCGAGCAGTTGAATATACAGACGCTGTTGAGTCAGTTGAGTATATAGACGCTGTGGAGGTCGGTAGGCGGACAGTTGAATATGATATAAGTATATAGTGATATAAATATCGCGTAAACAGTCTACAAGAATCTGCAACAGACCGGCAGTCTAAGATTGGAACGCATAGTGAAATAAATAATTAGTAATATCGTGGAAATATATAGTAGTGTTAATTGGTTAAATAAATAACTAGTGTTAGTGTTATCTAGTTAATTATAGTTTTAGTCTTAATTAGTTTTTAATAATTATTTAATCTTAGTAATAGTAACTTCTTTATAGTTTAATAAACACTTAATTTTAATTAATAATAATTGTCTTATATTTACACTTCACCCAGATAAATAAAAACGTTACAATAATACTGTTCTTATGATATAAATATTGCCCACTCAGATTTTTCATTGGCCCACCTTTGGCCCACCCAGAAAATAATCCTAGTTACGTCCCTGTACGAGGCTGCACAAGGCTAGATGATTCCACACAAGTCAAAAGACGAATACGAGAAAGAATACGAAAAGTTTTGCGAGTGGCTGTGGTTCATTTGTTTGAATGTTGCTTGGCAACTTAATAGGCCCTTAGGCGATAAGAGCCAAATTGTGCCCGCTTTTGAAGGCAAATAAGCACGTTTATGATTCCAAAATAAAATAAAATAGATAGATCACAGCATATTATCATTGCTGGGTGTGCCAATCTGCTTTGTATGCAGATATTGATAATAATGATAAAATATTTGTACCGTGCGGGCACTTACCAGGCGGCACCTCACGGGCACCTTTTGCTGGCGTGGAGAATACACCACAGGGATCACTTTTGTGCCATTGAAAATTCGAAATAATTTTAGGCGTCAGTCGGGATCAACCCAGATTCCTTGATTCACGACCAGACACTCAGGCACACAATAAATAAATAAATAATAATAACAATAAACTATTTAATAGTTATTTGTGTATCATTAATATTTCTTGTTAATAATCAAAAGTCTAAATATTACGGTATGAATAAAACTGTGTATCTGTTTGGTATTATCAGCTTTAAATAACATTGCAAACAGTAAAACTACGTTTTCATTGGCATTATGTTTCAGAAATTGAATACCAGGCATAGAGCAAATATTGAACTTTTTACTATTATAAGCTGTACGGAAATGTATTACTTCGTTCACATTAAATTTATTGACAAAGGTTATTCGATAGGAAGTCATTAGCTTTATTAATAGTTTTTATTAATTCTTTCATGACAATTGAAGACGAGCATTGGAAAATTTAATTTCCTGAAGTACAGGAGTACATAGTTTCATTCAGGTTAATTAAACTTTATACATTTAAAATCAGAACTTTTTTATAATAAAAGAAATAATATCAATAAGGAATGAAATAGAGAACCTCCGCCAAATTTACACATTGTACATATTTGACACTGCTTTCGTGATTTCTTATCTCTGGCGTTAACAAGAAAAAGTCAAATTTTATTTTATATCTACAAATACATGATATACTGGATGTTAAAAATAACGTTAATGGCACATAATATAATCAAAAAGAAGTAAAAAAAAACTCTTAATATATTATATATTGTTTTAATTTAGTTTTTTAATTTAGTGGCTTAATTTAATTTTATAGTGTAACATTTATTTGGGTGAAGTGTAAAAATCAAAGAAACATAGATGTTTATTAAAACTGGTGCGGAACGCTCTAATCTAATTTGGTTCAGGGCGCCATATGTCATAAGCCGGCCCTGTTAGCAGTTGAAAATCGCACTTTGCCTGGAGTATTTATTATAGTATTCAGGTGATTTTGTGTGGTATAAAACTTCTTCATTTCTATACAAATCAATTAAAACGTTGTCTGTTCAGGCAACCACCCACTACACATTTTGATTATTTTGCTTTATATTAATTCCAATTTCAATATAAACACATGCTCATCGCTGTTCAAATAATGTCAGGGAATAACTACAACGCTGTTCTGTCTCTTTAGAAAATAATTTTTCACATGGTTCAAGCAACCGCATTGCGCATGTCCGCATCAACATCCAATCATAACGCAGCTTTCAACAAAATGACTGCTGTATTTATGACATTACATCAAAAATTTTACGTGACGTCATGTAAATACAGTTTTTATAAAAATGCTGTAGTTATATTTTATTGCTGTTCCCTAAATTATCAGGTGTACAATATTATTGGCCGGTGATTGTGAAGGTATTTCCTATTGTTTTATTGCCTTCCCTGTGAATTGCTAAACTACTACTTGTTTACTGTTATTAAGTGATAAAATAATGTAGTGTGTCTATTTGCAGTTCTCGGAGGCGAACAACCAGAGCCTAAGCATCTTAACATTCGTGCCGGTGATAGATGACGACGGCAAGTACTTGACCTGCCGGGCGGAGAACCCTTGGATCTCTGACAGTGCCCTCGAGGACAAATGGCGCCTCAACGTACAATGTAAGTACCCAACTACCCGTTGTATTTACACTACCGCATTGTAGAGTTAGGATGGATTGTCTTGGCGATAGTGATGCTGATGGTGAAACTCGATCAATATCGAAAATCATACTCATTATAAGTTAAATGTGGGTAATGCAAACAATAACACAGCAGAATTAATTTCGCATTATAATTTGTTTGCTTAGATGGGAAACAGATGGAATAAGAAAAGCGAATAGGAATTATATTAACTAAAGCTAGTGACACACAGAGTTGTGCCTGTAATCTATGCTATGTAAGATACGCCATTGTCTACGCGTAGACAATGCTATTGTTTACGTGATTAAAATTTGTATAATGTCTACGCGCATGTAGACTATAATTATTTTACTTTTATTGCTTAAGAAGGACAAAAAATACTACTATTACTGATTAATTTACAAGATATATGAATGAGCCGTCGTGAAAAGTATGGTAGGTATACATACAATTTCATTTTATTGAAAAAGTGAAACGAGTTAGTACTTTATGTAACCAATAATTGCCACTAGTTGTTGGGCTGGAATCACCAATTCTGTTGGGTTGCTAACTACTGGTAAAAAATTGACATCAAATGCTAATAGTACATATTTTTACAAAAATATGATTTACCCCAATTATAAGTACGTAAAATTCTAAAAATACATTACCTATTAATGAATAAAATAATTTTTTATTCCATTTTTTTTGTATTACAGTTTTATTAGATATTTAAATTTTTATACATATTTGTGATTTATAACAAAAAAAGAGTCTGTGGCCTATTTAGAGAAATACAGTCATAAAGATTTCTATGCATATAAAGATTGTTATCATAAGGACATTTGTAACAATCTATATGAATTTGTCAATTCAGAACCTTCGTCGGTATTACTAACAATCTACAAAATAATACTTGTGAATGAACCAGATTATTTAACAATAGCTAACTTCATGATACATATATGAACCTAATATAACCTTAATCTTATCTGTCCAAGCTTTAATTTTTTAACAAATAATTAATTGCCGATTATATTTAGTACCCAAACGTTTTCCCAAAACAACTAAAGAACAATATGATATTTATGTCATTTATTCCTACAAATGATCTCAACGTGATTGAAAATTTATGGGAAGATTTACATTTTTTATTTTGACTGAATATGTAACAGAAACATCACATCACACAGAGTTTTCAAGAATACCACAGAATGCAAAAGTAACTTTCTTCCACCACAGTCTTTATCGTTCTTATGATCATTATTCAAGTCGAAGCAGAATCTATACGTATAATAAACTGCATCCTGCTAAAATATAAAAACACCAATATTTGGCAGAAAGGTCAATATTAATAATATTTGATTGATATAATAACCTGTCACATGTCAAATAACAATGTGATAACAACCATAAATACATAGTCTTAGCAGTCGTTATATAAAGACTGTCAAAACGCTTAATAATTGTTAACAGTAAGCACTTTCAGTACTGAGAATACCAAATTCGATTTTAACAATCTTTATAGTACATAACAACCATAAAGACCATAACGACTACACAAACATTGAGATCTGAATAGGCCCGTGCATTTCACTTACATTTTTTTTTTGTGTAAAATTTCAAATTTAAAACGTTGTATGTACAATACATAGTTTCTAGTCCTATAAGAACTCAAAAATTTGTGGGAAGTGTAAATAAATATAATGACAGCTGGCATGATGTCAAGATTGAAATGATGCTACAGTGTACTGTACTACAGTTTGGAGTAATGAGTCAAGGCAGAAGCGTCTCGTCGCGACCCCAGTTTTTGATTTGTACCACGAATTAAATATGCTGCTACGAATCAAACAGTATACAAACTTCTAAACAAGTAGTGGATTTGCAGATTCGTTTGGTGAAGAAACCAGAGTATAGTGACTGTCTTAATATTATAACTTCTTACTGTAGCACTACTTTAGTATATCTGTAGTTCGAAATGAATGAATAAATAAATAAACCAGTCAGAACTAAAGGGAATTTTTCAATTTACATCTCTGAATTTAATAACGGCCTGAAGTAAAAATTGATAAAATTTTAATTAAAAAAGCAAAATTTATATACCCTGTAATAGATAATAAACCGAATAGGTATTTAATATTTAATTTGAATTCAAATAAATTAAAATATATTTGTAAAACTAATTATGAATTAATAATTGTAATTTATATGAGTTTTGCTGTCTTCTATGATGTGAAGCATAAAGGACAGATATTTTAAAAATTAAAATTCACTCTCTTAAAATGGTTCGTACGGCTTATATTCTATTTTAGTGCATTTTGAACCACCAAATATAGGAAAATATTGTCGTAATAAATATGGAAAAAATATATGTACAGGGTGTAAATCGAAAAGTGAAAATCAGTTTTTCTTTGCGTAAACGTTACCTAATTATAATCTAAAAATACTTCAAATAAAAGTTATAGAGATTTAAATTCTGTTGATGTTAATATTTATATTAACATATCTTATTATTTAATAACAACAGTATTTCTAGATTATATTTTTAGTATAATTTAATATCTAGAAATACGTGTCACTTGTTTTGTTTTTTCAGTGTTTATAAAAATATCTTTTCGTTCTGTCATATTCATCATTCTTGTTCTAATAAAATAGTATTTACAAATTGTGTTATTGTGTATTCTTTGAAACATCTCAATAAATTCTGCAACTAAATCATGTAAAACGATTATATTTAGCTGTTCATAGAAATGTAATTATAAAGTTACAATTTTCATGAGTTTTTACTTTAGGCAGCCATGGATTTATGTCAAAGAATAAATAAATGCGTTGTTTTTATCTGTCAGTTAGAACCAAAACTGTTTACCTTTCTGTGTTTTAGTCGAAATTGGGCCCTATTCTGTAACTTGGAGGTTAATTTTTAACCAGTGGTTAAATATTAACCACTGAGATACAGAATAGGTACCATAGACATTTAATAATTACGCATTTCTTTATTTTTTGACATAAAACCATGACAGTCTTGACGAAAAACTCATAAAAACTGTTACTTTATAATGAATTTTTACGTTTATATGAAGAGTTAAAATAATAACTTCACATGATTTAGATGCAGAATTTAAATCCTTTTATTTAAAGTATTTTTGCATAAAATAATTAGGTAACGTTTGCGCAAAGAAAAACTGATTAAACGCGTATGTTCTACTTTTCGATTTACACCTGTAGATACATATATACATACATATAACATTTAAAATAATTATTTTTATAGCAACAATTAAAATTTAAAATAAATTCATATTTCATAATAATTTAATGTCAAAAATGTATCAATCAAATTTATTATTATTGCATAAGTACTACATTTTTTAAAGAATTTTAAGGCTCCGCACGCTTTCATTTAAAAAATCTGATAATTCCTCACTGTTCCTTTACGGAAAACAGCCATTTTGAATCACTCTCTTTCAAAACCAGTATAGTATGATTAGTTATGGGTAAATGCACGAGTAACTAGTAAATTAAATATGAATGATAACCCTGTTTTAAGTAAATAAACGCTTGAACCTTTTGAAATTTTAAGAACAACAGACAGACATGCAAACTCCAACAAACTCAACTAAGCCTTTACAATTTATTTAAAATTTATGACCAGGATAATAAAACAAAATTATAGTTATTGTATTGTGCAATTTATGTTATTATTACTAAATTGTAAAATCAATGTCCTTAACAAGCTTGCTCCACTTATACAAAATTATTTTCAGGACAAATTAAACATCATTAAATAAAAAAATTATGTGTTCTCTTTCTGTTACAGATATGCCAGTCGTTACTTTAAAGATGGGGTCTAGTCTGAACCCTGAAGACATCAAAGAGGGGGATGATGTCTATTTCGAATGTAATATCAGAGCCAATCCAAAAGCGTACAAGCTCGCTTGGTTTCACAATGTAAGTGACATAATTTTATTAATAGGTTTGTTCCAACAGAAGTTCAGAACCGTTCAGAACTTTACTGAATCTGCGCAAAGCCATTTTACCGTTTCAGTAAGTTGATTTGGAAATTCAGAACTTATTTATAGTGCGTACAGTGTCCCAAGAACGAGTGAATTGTGTTCCGAACTGATTCTGAATCGTTCTTAAAGTTCTAGGAGTTTACAAGAATTTTTAATTCTGAATCAGTTTAACATGCTATCTAACCAGACTTTTTTGTTTTTGTTATTATTAAATTAAATTAGTAATGGAAGAAGACTGCGATTTTTCTAATTTATCGGGATTTTCAAGCGAAAATGATGATGGAGAATTCTTGACCGATTTTGTTGAAATAAGACAAAACAATGAAAATTGCCTACAATTTAAATATATTTACTACGTTTACATTCACTTTGGAAAAGGTTTCAGTTTTCAGTCAAAATTATGTGAAACAGTTTACATGCAATTTTCAAAATTAGTTTACAGATTGATTTGAAAACAGTTTCGGCGTATGCGCATTTGGCTGATGTATGTAAGTTACAGATCTTCTTCACTCGAAATTATTCGTCTTGCCATTATTCCAATTATTTTTTCTACTTTGTATCACTACGCATTCAAACTACACAACTGTCAGTTTATATGTAGGTTAGTAACGTCAAATATCACAAATCGACAGAAACGTTATGCTATGTACGCATGTGTAATATCGAAACTGAATTTTAAGTGTTTACATGAGTTAATTTCAAACTAGTTTTCAAGTCAAACTCAGGATTTTAGTTTTGGTTTGAGATAACTCAAAACCGTTTTGACACCTGTATACATGGCGTTTTGAAAACTAAAACGTTTCGAAAACGGTTTCAAAACTGTATGTACACTCAGTAATTATAATAAAGGCACAATGGCTCGTACCACGATCACGGTTTTAACTAAATCGCTGTTTTAAGAAATGTCAAATTTCATTATTTAATAATAATAATAAATAATATAAAATTTATCAAAACATGATTTTATAGCAGAACATAGTTTGTATTCAAACAAATATTTTTCAAAAAATCGTTCTTTAAACATAAGGGAGAAATTAAATATTGAAATTTGAATTTGACATTTCTTAAAACTGCGTTTTAGTTAAAACCGTGATCGTGGTACGGACCACTGTGTCTAACAATTTTTTTTTTATTGGGTTATTTTATAGGTTAGGATAAACAAACAATATTCTCAACCGGTTCTAAATCGTTCCAACACTGGTCAAGTCGATTCTAGAACTATAAGTTTGCAGATGGATTCTAAGTAGTTCTGAATCACGTTCTGAACTCTTGTGAACTTTCTGTTGCCCGTTGGAACAAACCTAAAATCATATTTTTTTAATTTATTTAATTAAATAAGTATCACATTTTGAAAAAATATCATTTGTTCAATACATGAAAAAGTTAAGGGGATCGTCTACGCTTCGGTCTACAGTTTTCCAAATGAACAAAAAGAGCTCTAAATTTTTGGTAATTATGTAACTTATTTTTGTCATGTTATTGATATTATGTCTGTAACTTTTTATTTATACTTTAGCATTGAAAATACACAAAACACGTATCAGGTTTTTACTAATAATACCTGTATTTGTCATTCATTTGTAATAAAATTTAAACCCTCGCTCTTACAAAACATGAAATATGGTACGTAACTTTTTTAAAAATATTTATTGTTTATTCGAAAAATTAACTTCAAAATTAACCAAAAATCAACAATTCTAGAGCTTCTTCCCAGGTATAAGAACAACGATATTGCAAAAATAAAAAGTTACAGACATAATATCAAGTTTTCTTAATAAATGTGTTAAAATTAAGCAACAAATTCATAACAGATTTGGTAAAATTGTTGAGCCTCTTTTCGTTCATTTAATTTAACTAATAATTACGTACTAAATCTATCGTTAATGTGTAATTCAGTTAAGTTTACTCCGGTCACCAAAGTAGAAAATTCAAATCAAATATTTTCATACAAAAAAAATCTAAATCTAAATGAGAAGCATTGGCAGTTGGAAAACTGATTTCCATTTTAAATTCCTATGTAACGGATTTTTATCTTCATCAATAATCGGGTTTATTCTGCATCTGTAAGGTACTTTTCCTGTTTCGCGTTTATAAAGTTAAGTTTTTGACACTGTTTTAATCAAAAAGTTCAGCTTTGTGCTGTTTTAGAGATTTTTCATTTATGAAGTTGCTAACTTTGCCAGAGTGTCAAACACAAATAGGTATATGATTTTAATTATCAATACTCATGTAAAATACTGCATTTTGATTTTTTTATAATAAAATAAATAGATCAAACTTTAGAGCAGGGGTGGGCAAATACTTTTAAGCGCGGGCCAAAATGAAATTTTCAAAATGTCTCCCGGGCCGGAGGACTATAAAGGAATATAAATCAGTTGATGAAAGATTTTATTTTGTTATTTATTTATATCTTAACGATACAAATTATTTTATTTTGATCATAGTTATTACATTTTTATATTTATATTGCATTTTGTAAATATAATAGTAAAAAATAATTAGAATTATAAAAAGAAAAGACAAACATCAAACGTTAAAATAGAATACTTATAGTTAATGCGAAAAGTGAAATCTCGAATGTTCATTTGATATTATTTCTTCAAAATTGGGATTCAAATCACTTGTAGCAATGCTTAATACCGAGTGTAGGTTTTCGTCAGTAATTTGTGAGAGATATTTATTTTTCGTAGCAACCATTAAAGAAAAAGTTCTTTCACAAATATATGTCGAACCAAATAAAACTAGGTATTTTTGAACATAGTTCAAAAAATGTTTGAAATGTTCTGTATTCAAAGCATCGTAGAAAGCACTCAATTCGTTTGAGTGAAAATTTTCTTTTAGTAAATTATTTGACTGTAAGTCAATTAGTTCTAGTTGAATTTCAACAGGAGCTTCTTGCACATCGAAATTGAAAGGTTGACTAATTAATGATAAAGGTTTTTCAATAGCTGCATACATTAAAGTAGGGATATGGTTACGGCTGTTCGAAATTATAATACTCTCTATTATTTATATATTTCATTATTCATATGTATACTACGCACACAAATACTGTTGATTTCAACAAAATCGCATAAAAGAGATTAAAAAAATTGCATGCGGGATTTTTCAACGGGCCGGATAAAGTAAGCAAAAGGGCCGGATCCGGCCCACGGGCCGGCTTTTGCCCACCCCTGCTTTAGAGGCATGTTCTTAACTAAAATATTTATTTTTAGAACGATAACATAATAATTATAAAGTTTAACTCTAACCGAACTTCTAAATTACATGTTGGCAAAATGTCATGTGTCAAAAATAATTAAATTCCAAATGTTTATTTAAAGTGCCAGCGTTTAAATATTAATATTTTAGTTAATAATAGTTTTGAAATAAAATTTAATTAAAGCGAAGTACGGAAAATATGTTATATAAGAAACACTTATTACAATTTTAATACTCATACTTTGAATATACAATTATTTATATATTATGATTAGAACGAGGATTAGAATAAAAAAAAATGTTTGAACAACAATGTGATTTAGATTTAATAATGTAGGTTTTTACATATACATTGTTCATTTCACGTAAGAAAATGCCGCTAGTTAAGATAGAGAAATAAATTCTGCCCTATGATTGGTACGAATGCACACCTAGTTCACAAAAGGTAAAAAAATATCACCTGTCAATTATTAAATAAAATCAACCAATTTAAGTGATAATTAACCATGTTTTTGATTTTGACTGTTTAATTTTTAATATTTTATGATATATTTTTACAGATAAAAATATTTAGTATCGACAATTTTGCTTTCATGAATTTAAATTAGGTATTTATTTAATGCATGTAAAGGTACATTCACAAATGAAAATTTGGTTTAGATTTATGGTTTATACTTTAGATTTAAAGACTTTGGCCGCATATTATGTAATGACTCAATGACTCCATTCACACTTCAGAATTCAGGATCTCTAAATCCAAATCATAAAGATAAACATTGCAAGGTCCAAACTTTAGGTTTATGATTTAGTTTGCCGTCACAAACTTCACCAATGCGAACGAGTCTGAAATAATATAGATATATACACCTATCTTTATTTATTATCCACTTGGAGGATTCGGCTTTTCAAACAAATGCGAGAAGAACATGGTGACTATCATATTTTAATTGCTGAAATATAATCAATAATGCCAAGCGAATAACAGTTTCACGGAGCAAAGGTGTCTTGCTGAGTACTGCTCTACCGATATTTTAAACTAGTTTTTGAAGCATTTACATAGATGTCTGTACATATCAAAACTAATTTTCAGGTAATTTAATCTTACATTTATGAATGACTTACTTCCTAGCAAACACAGTTACGTCCTTATTACGTACTATAGGCATAACTCATATTATATGTTGCATACTAAATAACATTCCTGGAAAGTACCTATGTCCGCAACATGGTCTATGAGACATCACATCCCATGTATGTAGATATTGTAACGTAAATGATATATAACAAAAGTATATCACTTCTTTGTAATTATTTGAATATACTACTTACATTGTGAATTTATATAGCTGCGACTTTTTTTAATCCTAAAGTTAAATATTAAATATTATGAAGTATGTTAGGAAAATGTGTAGGTATTAACTACAAAGAATATATATTTAAATATGTAGTTTATTACAATACTTATATTACAAATTAAATATAAAACAATGAATGGATTCTGTTCACATCTGTAAGTCGCACGATCTGTAAATATGAACAAAATCGCACCTAAAGCTACCTCTCTTATGTATGATTTTATATTAATCAACAAGAACAGATGTGTTTTGTCATTTTTTACAGATTTATAGATCTGTAAAACTTACAGATGTGAACAGAATCGATCCATAAATTTCACTCAGACTAGTTTAATACAATTTATTAATACAATACATAAAATATATATTATGTGACGTGTATAAACGTTTTTCATTTGAAAATCTAATTTTATAGTATTTTAGTTCGAAATTATTCCAGGTATCTGAATTTTCATTTTCGTTCAAGAATAAAAACACGCTACATAATGAATATATAGTTATATAAAATAACTTACCGTATCACAAGCCGATTTTGCCATGAAATCAAAGAATTAGAGCACTTATTAAAGTATACACACCACATAAAACATAAACAAATACTGCAATGGCTGCAAAAGTAAAATGCGTCGTTGTTAAACCACTGCACAACTGGTTTGGTCAGACAAAGACCTTGATCACATAAATAGACCAATTAGATTTGGAATAGATGACACGTGATCCATGTACTATAAATACATTATAAATACGGTAACATGTATATAGTTATAGGTATGTACCATGTCCAATACCAATGTGACATACCGACAATATCATTTTACAGTCTCTTGAGAGATGTCCGACATGGTATATGTATATTACGTTATAAGGACGTAAATAAATTATATATCACATACCTGGTACATATATGTTAAAACTGTGTTTGCTGGGTTAAACCTAAACAAAAACCATAAACCTAATTTTCATTTGTGAATGCACCTTAAAAACGGTTGGCGTGCAAGCGCCATCTACGTTACTTATATAACAATCTATTTTTTTTAAATAATTTTAATGATGTAATTTGAACGCATTAAAAATTTAATAAAACTCAAATGATATTTTGTCATGAGGTCTAAAGAGTGAAAGAAATTCAAGTTCATTTATCAGCTGTGTAAGATGATTTGACTGATATTGAATTTCTAAATAAGTATTAAAAAGTCATTAATAACATCCATTGTTGAGTATCGTTATCGTTATCTTTCTGAAAGTATCTGTGGGCGTCTCGCGATAGCGCATGCGTTAACTTTCAGGAGCTTTTCAGACCATTATTTATGTACACATCTTTAATGATACGACTCTGACGAACCCGCGACACGCCATTATGTATCATTCATAACGCTGAAAAAACTTTCAGCGCTTGAAAACGAGAAACGTAAAAAGGCAAGAAATCTTTATTTCCAAGAGAAAACTTAATATGAAGAGCGGAAAAATTGAGGAAAGTTTGTCCGTGTCGCCCTCTACCACATGTTCAGTCATTCCTCTCTGACAAGGCGCGATGCCTTTAAAGCAACAAGCAAACTTTTATACTCCGCTCTAGGAGTTTATACATTTTTTTCTCCACTCTATTAATATAAATAAGACAGCGCAATTTCCCACAGGCATGCCATAGTTTCAATTTCATTTATAACAAAATTACAAACTTTGTAAAACTAAATGTATAAACGAATGTGCGTGCTCTTGAATTTATGATTATGAAAGTGTCTTACTTACTCTGAAAAACTTTTTTATTTATATGGGTGAAGTGTAAAAATCGAAGAATTATTATTAATTAAAATAAAGTTTTTTTAAATGATTACGAAATATTAAAAAGATAATTAAAATAACTATTACTATGGTTAAACAAATATTAAATACTAATTTAAAGATTAAGAATATTATAAAACACTTAAACACTAAGATTATTTATTTAAACAATATTTATCTCATTTATTTATATAACTACATTTATTTATGTTCACTAGCTGTCGATTACTTGTTTATGTCACTACTATTCACTTCACGGTGCTTATTGATATCAGACTGTCCAATACCTTTGCTAACAGGGCTTATGGCTTATGTACTCCGGTGTTTGTACTGTAGATAAAAACATTGCACGTCCGTACGCGGCTATTCGAGGTCATACGAGAATACAGGCCTGAATACTCAGTTCGTGACGTCACAGCGAGCCTCTTGCTGTCACGCCACGTCTCGAACGCTAACATTGTAAGCATAGGAAATATACGGAATTTTAAATAAATAGGATTGGAGAATGTGATTTATATAGATGTACAACTTCTAAATAACTATTTAAATACTATGTATTACCTATTTTATATTCATAAGTAAACAAATTAAATAAGAAATAAGTTAGAAATGGCCTATATATATATATATATATATATATATATATATATATATATATATATATATATATATATATATATATATATATACGAATAAACTTATGTTTCACTTTAAATTATTTATTTTTGTTCCAATTGTACAAGAATGAAAAAAAAACGAAAGAAACTTATATAACACAGAACATAATATGCAAATGATAATAATGAATCTAAAAATGATGAATGAAAGACATTTAGGTGCTATTTTGTATACGAGTTGTATTATTTATTTTAATATTTTTGAAATAAACGCTACATTTCAGATTTTCCGTTATTGTTAGAGAGATATATATTTGGGGAATATTGTTAGACAAGTTTATCTTAAATATTCTTAAATGGTTAACTAGGATGACCAAACGTCCGGATAAAGCCGGACTTGTCCGGCTTTTTAACAAAAATATGAATGTCCGGCCGGCTTTTATTTACGTCCGGCTTTTTCGCGAAATAATGAAAAAAATCGTTTTTACCTCACAGTATTAGAACACAACTTTTTTCCGCACTCGCAAGTACTGAATTCGTCGCACGCATTCATTTTTGTTAATTAAAATTGATCTTAGATAAATGAGAAATATCGCATCATATTTCAAATATAAATGGAAAAATATAAGATCAATTTCAAATTTTAAATATATATAGAATATATAGAAATAATTGTTGTTAAGTTCAAATAAATGTTATTTTTTATTTCTTTTCAAGTGTTTAATAAAATATATGTTTGTTTTTTGCTATTATTATTTTGTCATCCTTTTCTACTAAAAATCATCCTTTTTTGTCTGCTGTGTCCTCCTTTCGTGATCTAAGATCTGGTCACCCTAGGTTAACTACCTTTTTAAATATGAAATCATTTACATATTTTAACTTTGTTTCATAATTTGCGAGGTCATGAAATTCAGTAATTTTATCACTGTCAATATTTAAATTAAATTCCAATTTGAAAACCATTTTTATAGTTTCCTACAACGAGAAATAATAGAAATTTGACATTCCGTCCCGCGTTGTGTCGTGCGTCCGCTCCCGCTGACTGCTATAAGTCGACTGTTTGTAGAAGGCTAGACTAGCGCTCGGGCCTCTTAGCTAGGCGTGACGCATTGAGCAGGGATAAACATTCAGGCCTGTATTTTCGTATGGCCTCGGGCTATTGCGTCATCGTTAAAAGTAGACACTCGCTCATCACTGCGGCGACGGCGGGCGCTCTACGTTACAATATACACCGAAACATTGCTATGGTATGACTAGCGAATGAAAGTTGACGTTTAAAGTATTTGAAACCCTAGAGAAGAATAGAATTGCACGAAATATTCAGGTAAGAAATCTTTCCATGAACCCATTTAAATACTGGACTATGAAAGCACAGAAATACATTACTACATCTGGCTGAAAATAGATGGCCGACTAGGGTAACTGAATATCAAAACATGGGTGCGTTTAAAATATTTTAAACATTTTTCGTTTATGTTGATTATAACAAAACATTTTGATCTTTAAACTTTAGTTTGGCAATTCTATGTAATAGGATTATTTTAAATTTCCTCAAAGAGTAATTCCGACTCGAGGGTTGCTTACACCTGAGAAGAACGAACTAGAAATTGCGGTATTAAATTTTTAAAATACATTCCTGAATTCTGCTGCTAAGGTCATTTTAAATGCCTCCTGGTATTGAGTATAATTCTAATCTTCTGTAACGGAATACATAAGGGTCAGTTTCCTTTCAAATCAAATATTGGGAAATGTTTTCAAAAGAAACCACATCTATTAAATAATCTAAATGTCAACTTTCAATCGCTAGTCATACTACAACTGTAAATATCATAATCATGACAAAGCGGCATATTGCTCACTGTTTGCATTGTAACATTGGATGCCAACGGGACATTATTTGCACCTCTCTTTAGCATAAATGCTATTTTTGTATGCCGCTTTATCATAAATACGATAATTACAGTTTTTTTTTTCTGACTCTATTGCTAACATCATCTAATCTACGAAAACAACGGCCGTAACTACTATTATGCCTAGTGCACAGGGAGAAACTTTTACTAGAAACTCTTCAGAAAGAAGTACCAGAAACTTTTCTCAAATCATTTTGACACCGTTCACACGGAGAAAGAATTTGTTTCTAGGAAAGTTAGTGTTATTGTGTATATCACGAAAGAATTTAGTTACAATTTGGTTTAATTCATTTTATATATTTGTCGACTAGTTATTTCTTTTGATATTACTAATGTCAATATTGAACGAGAACGAATTAGCAATAGCAGCAGCTTGTTGTTATTTATTAATAGCTAACGATGAAAATAAGAAAATAATTTGGTCGAAAAAGTGGTTGCCAAAATGAAGTGAATGAACTAATCAAATAACCAAACAAATTGATATCAACATCTTCTCGCTTTGATACCACTTTGATGTGTACTGATGTGTGTACTAGGCATTAGGCAGAAAAGACAACTGCCTTGGGGCGCTTATGACAAGGGGCACAATAAGAGTGTAGAAAAAACTGCATTTAAAAAATAGAGAAATGTTAAATTACCCATAGTAAAATTTACCCAAGGGCAGGGGCGCGCCGTCTCAGGGTGTGATGTGTGCGTCGCACACGGGCGACACTTGGTCAGGGGCGATACGGCGAGCAAAATTGTAATAAGATTTAAGTTTTTTTAAACTATAAGAGATACGAAGTCGATTAAATTAGGGCAAAGTTGCCCCATTAGTAGACAACATATTTTTAAGATGTTTTTGTTTTTCCCGAAAAATGCATATACAAATGGTTGCTGTACAAAACTCCAAATGGCGTGATTTAGTACCTCGTTTAGTACTAGAAACGTCGAAGAGACGTGTTTTAACATTCGGGACCGTTGTTAAAAATTCAAATCCCGGCACGAACGCGGAACCGTTGTTGAATAGCTTACTAACGTTGCTTTTATATTACTCTAAAGAGAACAACAATAACCTCACCTAACGCATAATACTTGGCCCGCCTTTTCCAAGCCTGAGTTTCGGCGTTAGGTTGGGTAATGTTGGGGTATATTAGAGAATTAAATTTTTGAACACGGTCCTGCGTTCGCTACTCTAGCCACTTCCTTTTATATTCACAAATAACTTCCAAATATGAAATTATATAGAATTTTGATTTGCACGTCTTTAAGGACCCTTTTTTATTTTCCTTCAAACGACGATGCTCAGATTTTGTATCACTATTAGATTTCAAGTAATAGGGTCCAATTTATAATTTCCATAGTCGCAAAATCATACCATTGAAAGAGAGTTTATTTTAGCTTTCCAACGATTTATCTATGTTTCAAGCAGAAAATGCAAGAATTAATAATTTTATAGGGTAAAAACAATTATTGTGGTTTATTTAAAACATATGGTAACTATGAAAAAGTACACAGGCAATTATGTGAACACGTTAACTTGAACAGCCTGTTCAAGTTAATGTGTTCACATAATTGTTGCCCGTAGGTCACTAGATATAGACAAAAATGTAAAATTTGCAGTTTTCGTGAATACATACTTTCCAAATATGAACTAGTACTAGGTTTTAGTTTGCACCTTTTTAGTCCATTTTTTATGTTCTTTCGAATGGCGATGCTTATTATCAAGATGAGCATTGGCAAACGGGCGACACAATGGTACGGCGCGCCCCTGCCCAAGGGCTAGTGTCTTTCAGGGCCGATTGGTCTAACGATTTGTAAGTTGTAACAAATAACAATAATATATAATAAATAATTACAAATTTAACTTTATATTTGAATTTTTGAATACTTACATATCATCCAATCCTGACATTAATATTTTTTACAACATACGTACATTACAGTAACAATAATTATTATAATATTTTTTTGTGATTAGTTATTGTCATTATTGTAATCAAATTTTATTTATTGTTATTGAAGGTAGGATTTCCTAGACGCGACAAGTCGCAGCTGCATGTCGCCGCGACCCGTCATGAAATATTGGTCGCGCGGCATAGCTGTTCACTTAGACGCGACAGTCGCATCAAGAAAAAGGAACAAATTTGTGTAAGAAATAATTTAATTATACAAATCTTATTGTTGGTAGAGGAAGAAGAAGAAATTTTCATATTTCTTTTTAAAAGAAACGAAAATGTGTTGATTCAATATTTAAAATCCGAAAAATGAAGGTTTTTTTCAATATTTTAATAAATAGACATATAGTTAACACAAATGAAAATAAATTTCGTTAATTTTTTCTTCTATTAAAGCCACGTTTTCCATATTTTTATTCAATGAGCTATTGAGCTGCGCGGCTGTCGCACAAGCACTTTAATTTACATATAAGCAATTGCAGTCCTGCCGCCCGACTTGTCGCGTCTAGGAAATCCTAAGCATTTTCTTGTGCCTAATTAAAAATCTTTTTACGTGAAGGGATTACGAGTGTAATAGTAGTGATGCACGACGAGGCGAGAGTACTCTCGCATCTCGTCTCGTCTCGTTGCATTATGCGAGACGAGAACGAGAGCGAGATTGCAATTTAAAATTCGAGGCGAGATTGATATAACAACTACAAGAAGCGAGAAATCTCGCGAGAGTCTCTCAATAAAAAGTATTTGTAATTTTATAGCTTTGATTCATAAATGAAAAATGCACCGTACAGGGAGTGGAGTCAACGGTAATTCGTGCATAGAATACGTGAATGTGAAAATTATCTGAATTGACTATATTTTTTTGAGTCTATCTAGGGCGAATGATATCGGTCGCAGAGCGAGGAAATGCAAAATAAAGACTAAATCGGTTTTGCATCTAATAGAACTAGTTTTTCTCCAACATTTCATCCCCTAATTCATCTCAGTTAAAACTATGGTTAATAAAATTCTTGTCGTCCCTGAAAAGTAAAGGATCTTATATTAAGCGTCGATAGGAGCCAACACAGAGTGAAGCGGAGTGATTGGTTGCCAGCGGCAGTGTAGCGCTTTTTTATGAGTAAATCTGACTTAAATAGTGGCATATAGTTAATGATAAAGTGTAAAAAATTTTAGTTACAAAAGATATTTTTTTAAATGTTTAATTAGTTTTGCTGATGACAGAATGTATTAACAGATGTTCGTATTGAAATAATTTGGTGACTAGAATTTAGTGTTTCGTCTACTTATTATAGTTATACGACTGTAAATACACGGAAGACGGAACGATTGGTGCGAACTTGTCTTTTGTAGTTCAACTGATACGTAAATACCGAGGTAAATACGTAGTGCGCAAGCGCTTATTTTTACGAGACTCTCGCGCGAGAACGAGATGAGACCCAAAAAAATGTGCGAGAACGAGAGCGAGATCGCAGATCCGAAAACGAGATCGATATATTATATTTCTCGTCTCGTCTCGCCTCGCGTGCATCGCTATGTAATAGGGAGGAGCATATATTTACTAAATTACTTGTCTGCATATGCCTGGATCATGGATTAAATTAAAAACATGGTAAAAATTATTATGATCATTTTCATTATTATAATCAAGTTTTGTTTACTATAATGAAGCATTTGTTTGTAATCAAAAATACTTTTTATTCGAAGGATATAAACAGAAGGATAAAATGTTCCTTACGTTTTTATATTATCTTTATATTAATAAACATAACAATTATAACAAAATATACTCGCACTCAATGTTCGCACCATCTAACTATCCCCAATTTTTACTTAATACTTTCCTATCGCATTCACTTCTTAGCTTAAACATGTTACTGGGTAATGAGGTACTTACATGAATGTACCTATAAAATTAAATTTTAGTTTTATAGGTATATTCTTGCACGTGACGTTTCAATATGGCGAATATGACAACAGCTGATTGCGGGCAAACAAACGCCTAGTTTTTATTACGTCTTATGAGAAATTGTGTCCTCAAAAGTATAAATAACGTTTTATTTGGATTTTATGCGTATTACTTCCAAGCTAAGGTGTAGAAGATTAACAGAAAGGTCTGTATTTAATAAATTTAAAGTAATAACTAAGAAATAGCAACAGTTATATTTGACTTATTTCCGAGGGTGAGACTGATATTGTTTTAGAATTTAAGTATGAAAATACATACATTTTTAAGAAGATTTTGCTAGGTGTGCCAATCTGCTTTGTACGCAGAAATCGGTAATGATGATGACGCCTTGTAAACGCCCGCACGGTAGAAATATGTCATCATTTTGAAACTATAGCCTTTAAATAATGTACCTACCTGTTCTAACAGTTAACAAAAGTAACAATAGTACATTAAAACACAAATATCATAAGACAATCTGTTAACGTAAGAGTCCAAGTTTGGAAAACGAGCCGCCAGGCGAGTTTTACAAAGGACGAGTGCGTCAACAGGCCTTATGATACATGTTTTTTATACTATTTTTTCTATTGAGGTAATTTTACAATTACATTTTTAAAAAAAGGACTTGTCAAAAATATGACTTGGTGTTTTTTATCAGTTGGTTGGTAGCGCTTCCCGCAAACAACTGACATTTCACATTTTGACAGTTTGTGTATTTTGTGATTTTGTCTGATTGTTTACATTAAAACATTCATCAAGCATTATACAATTATGAAAGAGGAAAACCAATACATACAAATGAACTCCACAGATTTATTAATGAACCATCCTGATTTGACATATCGCTGGTTCGTGTTGTTTATTATCATAAATAACTTGAATATGGGATTGAAGGACGTTACGTGGACCATCAGGCAGTTTTACTGAGAAAAAAACATATAAATAAAACTTTTTAAATAATGAAATACTTTAATGAATAATTTGTTGATCTAGACTTTTACTTTCCACCATTCCACACATTCACTGCTCATTTGCAGAGATTTGTTCGTAAAATTTTTAATACAAAACATATATGGCACTCATAATGTTTAAATCATATTTAAAAATTTAATATTCGATAGTTCGCCACTACGTGGAACTGGATATCATGGATTAAAACGTCAACTTTTCATATTTGTTTGCCAGTAGCCGCCATAAATTGTGTAGACAGTGTCAACATTTTCAAGTAACGTGCATCATACATTTCATAACCTGCCTGGAATAACATACATTCAACTCAAAAGTGTATTACCATAAATTTAAATTGTAATAAATACAATTTACCGTTTTAATTATTTTGACAAAGTAAACCTGAGCGCATTGTTTCTTGTTTCATAATTTTTTAGTTGAAATTTTAACTTCACCGATTCTTCTTCTTCCTTAACTAACACAGCTATATAAATTTCTTTTCTTTCTAGTCCTATCGCCTACAGAAAGGATAAAAATCCACAATTAAAAGTAATATTTCAACACAAACAACTTACCATTTTGAGGTTATCTGTCAGTTATGAAAGCATGACTACCACCTCTAGAACATAAAAGGCGCCAAAAACAGTACGTTTATAGATCTTCTAAACGTCGTGTTTTCAGTGATACAGTGCTTTTATAGACTCGTAAGAACACCGAAATAGAAAAAAATATTTTTCATTTCCTGCCTTTAAAATATTCAATATTCGAGGAAAGACTATCGATCTACTTTTGAATTATTTTTATAATAGTTATCAAATTTTGCAAATTCTATTGAGTAAGGATCAATATTATTTTTAAAAAAATTCAAATATCTTTCCTTTGCTTCATCCACTAAAGCTTGTTTATGTATAATACTTACATTTACACAAGTCATTTACAAAATATGAAATTATCTGTTAATACCTATAATTTACAATTAAATATAATGGTTAGGTTAGGATTGAAATCCCGGTGGCTGTTGGGTTTCAAAACTTTACTGCGATTATATGTATGACTTTTTACACATTCCACTTCAACATTGCTTTCCTACTAGTATTTAGCCGTTATAATTGCATATAGAATTTATACAAACGTTCATATCAATAATTATTCAACATTTTATGAAATGTAAACACGAATTATCCATTTGACTCCATGTTAAAATTTGGTTTGTTTGCCCGCAATCAGCAGTTCGACCGCCATACTGAATGACCTTGAATGTCATAGTACCTAATTAATTTATCTAACGTCGTACAATTTTCCATATGTACAGGTGTCTCATTTTCGATATTTTTTATAAGTATCTCTGGTAATATTAACGATAGTGCAAAACCGTTTGCACATTCCTGGAACAACTTTTCGAGAAAAGTTTAATAGTCACCACACGAATTTTCAATCTTTTGTTTCTGAGCTACATGCAAAAATTCGTTTTTCGGTCATTTCGAAGATGTCTCATATCTTATTTATTATGATACTTACAGAAATATTATTTTAACAAATTTTGAGCCGGTTTTATGTAGAATAAAATGATGTAATTAGATTTTCTGAAAACTTTATAATTCTCGAAATATAACACAAACTTATGTTTTTTTTAAATGGGAAGCTACGTTGAAAATAGTGTCATATTTTTGCTTATATATAAGCTTTTCAATGATATATAACAAGTCTACATTCTTTTGTTTTAAAAATGAATAAAAGATGAATTATTAATTTATTGGAGTGAACAACTTTAAAATTATTAAGAAACAAAGTTATTCTTAACCAATTATTTTTGGGTTAGTTAAATTATTATTTATCGACGTTACATTTGGCTTTGACACAATTGGAAAAAATTGGTTTAATATGCTTTTCAAGTAAATAAATTGAAAAAATGAGTAAAACTGAAACAAATAATATAAGATATAAACAAATGAAAATCTGTAATAGATTTTTTCATTTGGTTCTCAACAATTTTCAATTTTTTTACCCCATTAAATTAATAATTATTCTTTTAGTCACGTTTATAACAAAAGAATATAGAATTGTTATATATCATTGAAAAGCTTATAAAATAAGCAAAAATATGAAACTATTTCCTACATAGGTTCTCATTTAAAAAATCATAAGTTTTTATTATATTTCGAGAATTATTAAGTTTTCAAAAAATCTCATTGCGCTATTTTATTCTACCTAAAAAACGGTTCAAAATTTGTTAAATCAATTTTTCTCAATCATAATAAATAATATATGAGATATATACAACTATTCAACCTTTCTCGAAAAGTTGACTTCATAATGTGCAAACAGTTTTGCTCTATCGTTAATATTACCCGAGATACCTTAAAAAACATATAAAATGAGACACTCTGTACATATACATATAAATACCTATCTGTACAACATTCCTATTGCACTCGCTCGGCTATTTCCGCCTATTATAGCATAATTCCAATGGAGCCAAAAATTACAATACGTTACTCATTAGCAAAACTGCCTGCTTTAGTTTGAATGCAACGATTGTAATATACATTACTGGTAAGATTGAGGCCCGTTACTAAAATGTAAAAATCCCAGTTCTCTCTTGAATTTACCACTAAAGATGGATTTTTTCTTACATAACTTTCTGTCTTACAACAATAGAAATGGCAGATCGCTTTGCAATATATTACAATTTATTTTGAAGAAGCAAGTCTTTGAAGCTGAATGAATTTCTAACTAATTCGTAATAATTTTTGTCTTTCAGGGCGTAGAAATCCACCACAATGTCAGTGCAGGAGTTATTCTCAGCGATCATAGTTTAGTCCTGCAAACTGTAACGAGAGCTACAGCAGGAAACTTCACCTGTTTAGCAGCCAACACCGAAGGAAAAGGAACCAGCAATCCAGTAACTCTCCATGTCAGATGTAAGTACCCACACATTTAGTTTATTTGCAATTCAATTTGATAAAATTGAAAACGATGATATTATTGTTGACCTGTCGATGTAAAATAATTTTCGCCCGTCAATTATTATTAAAAATGTCAGGAATAAATTCAATGTAAACAAATAGGATCACATCAGCATACAAATGTTATTCAAAACAATCATAAATTGGCAAATACAAATCTAGTTTTTTGTCTCTGTAAAAAAATTTGTGCGTATTTCGACCGGCTCTCGCTAGGTATATTATTTACATGAATTATTTGAAACAATAGTTCGCAGGATGGTCGCCAGGACGTCGCTGCTGACGCATGTGTTGCGGAGTGATGGGCAGCAACAGCGAGAACTTTGTCATTTAACTTTTTGTTTTCATTTATATTTCACGATTCTGAATTGGAAACCTGTCAGGTGTAGTTTGTGTTAGAGATTAGATATTTTTTGCAATGCTTTTCTAAAGAATTGCTTCGGTTTTGTTGCTTTAACTACAAATTCTAATGCGCTAAACTAACAAACGGAAAAATTCAGATTTAATACTTTGAAATGCGTTTTCACTTTACCGGGTTGATGCAGATTGTCGCGAAGATTTAAAGTTAGGACTCTGAATATTTCATATAAAGTAATTTGGTGCGAAATTACCGAGGGTCTAAGAGAGTTTAGTTGTAAGATACCAAAATAACATACTTTCGGTTGCTTTCGAACATGACGATATGCCCATTGTCCGTCTTTGTTCCCAGTTGATTCCTTGGTTAAACGAAATAGCAAGGAACAATTATTAATAGTACCTATTTGTGGTCACGATTTAGATAAGTATATTATGATTGTGTCTTGTGGCACTGTTGATAATAGTGTGACGGAGAAAATCAGTATTATATGATTCTTCTCTAGGCTAGGCTGTCTTCGTAAACTATACAAATTTCCTAGACAGAATGCAGAATGATTAGTTAATTTAGGAATGTCTACTTTAGAGTTAGATTCTAATAATTTCCAAATTTGAACTTTAGTAAAAAAAAATCTGATGTGGCCAGCACATTACCTTCCGTCAGTTGCGTCAGTTCTATGTATTTTATACAAATTCAATACAGAAAGTTTCTTGCGAAAGATTCTATATTTCCAGTACATTAACTTCCCTCAGTTCCATGTATATTTTGTACAAATTCCATACAGAAAGTTTCTTAGAATTGATTCCATATTTGCAGTAAAATTATAACAAACCTACTATGTCAAACATACTTGACAATGACATCTGTCTATCAGAATTTTTTATTTCTATTAGCTGTTTTCACTGTTATTACATAGCTGGCTGCTTAATGAAATTTAATTTCTTTATAATTTTTTAACTCAATATTCATTGAATATGAAGTATAAAATATAATCTAATCGTATAAAGAATAAAATATTATTTAATATTTATAATAACATTAAATGTGAAAAAATGATATTTAATAGTGTTTTTTCAAAAAAAACTGTTAAAATCTACAAATGAGGGTACTTTCCGTTAACCAATTATAACCAAAATCTAATCAGCTCTTCATATGGATGTAACGAAGAGGAATACGAAAGAATTATAATTATTAGAATTGTAGTGTTGGAGTTGTCAACGGAGAAAAAATCGTCACACACACACACACACACACACACACACACACACACACACACAGACAGACACACATAGACACAAACACACAGACACACAGACACACACACACACACACACACACACACACACACACACACACACACACACACACACACACACACATACATACACACACAGACATGCAGACAGACACACACACATACACACACAGACAGACAGACAGACAGACAGACAGACACACACACATACACACACAGACAGACAGACAGACAGACAGACAGACAGACAGACAGACAGACAGACAGACAGACAGACAGACAGACAGACAGACACACACAGACACACAGAAAGACAGACAGACAGACAGACAGACACACACACACACAGACACACGCTCACACACACACAGACAGACAAACATACAGACAGACACACACACACACATACACACACAGACAGACAGACAGACAGACAGACATACAGACAGACAGACACAAACACACATACATATACACACACATCATCATCATCATCGTCATCATCATCGCAAGAATAGTAAAATTGGTGGACTCTAAAACGTCCTTACTTATTAAAAACAATACCTTTCTTACCTACAGGTATGACGGAAGGTGAAAAAATTCATCATCACGGCTTATTATCCATTTTTGGAAGTGCCAAATTTCAATAATAAATATATTTGTATTCGTATGGACACCGTTGAAGTCGCCAGGGCTTTCAAAGTTGTCGTAGAGAGAAAATCACAGGGGTCACAAGTTTTAAGATTGGCGTAGATCGGAATCAAATCCGAGCTATCCGAATCACAACCCATCACTTATTCTATTCTAAAGTTGCGATATTAATAGTACAATAGTAGTATAATAGAGGCAGGTTTTGGACCAGTGGATACATGTCAAATATATAATGAATTATCAATAAACTAAAAAGTAATATTGGTCGCATACTAAAGTAACTTTGGAATTTTTTTTTGCCGAGAAGTTACCTGTTTGCTGTTTGCCAGGCAAGCTGGCTAAAACACAAAAAGGACGTTCTACTCCGAATGACATATTATACTATTTTTTCTTCAAGTGTATCAAAGAATTTTTAAACATTTTTTTGAAATTTTTTAATTGTAGAGTTTGCAATTTCAGCCAAAAGCTGGCTATGTAGACTATAAAACAAAAACGATACATCTGTCAAATAATAATTTTCAATATGATCTGTGTTGTTGTGGCGACTGCCGCCGCCAGCGGTGAACTAAGACGCTTAACATTTTTTTTACTAGGACAATAATAACATTTTTGTACTAGTAAGACAATGAATATCATCTATAGTGTGCGTACAGTAACATACTCTTGAAGAAAAATTAAATTATTGCCTGTGTACAGACAATATATAATTATAGCATATATAATGTCCAAATCACAGTTTTATATTTTGGTTCCAGGGTGATTTAGAATTTTATCTTTCAAACCATAAAAGATAAATTAATGTAAAGTTGTATTTTGTTTAGTTGCTTTTGCCACCCCCACTACATTTGCTGCCATAAAAACTTTCATTTTTAATTTTTTCCGTAATATCAAATCTTTTTTATGTTTTTCTTCGTTCTCGCTTCCACAGACCTTCATAAACTGATTTCCAAAATCGGGGAAGGAATCAGTGTTTCTTCTTTGATTTGCATTACAACATGCTAATGGTAAACTGTGCTATACTGTAATAAATTATAAGAAAGGGCCTGTTATCAAAATATCCAATTAAGTTTAACGAAGCACCTCAGAGAAAATGGACTCGTGAACTCGTTTCTTATAATGAAATTGTTTTCACCTTGCAGCGGAATAATTACGAAGAAATCGACACGAGTAAAGATAATCACTTTACGAAAATATGGAAACACAGATTATGGAAATTCAAGAAGGAACATTGATTTATAATTAACAAGCATTAATTTTAGAACAAACCATACGGGGGGCAAGAGAAATCAGAAAAGTAAATTTACGAAAAACTTAAAATTTTCTGCAATTCTTCCAATAGTACAAATAATTTAAATTCGTGAAACCAAACTTTGTCAGTAATAAATATTTTTATCTGTAAAAATGTAAAAGACCTAAATATTAAAAATTATAACAAACAAATTTAATTCTGTAGTTTTTATTTGATAACTGACAACTGACAGGTGGTATATATTAGAGATGTGCCGACTAGTCGGTAAAGCCGACTATCCGGCCACTATCGTAGTCGGCGACTATTCGGCGACTATTCGACAAAGAGCGCCGACTATCCGGCTTCTTCTTACCTTGATTGTTTATTAATATTTTTATTTTATAATCAGTCATACACATTTTGAAATGTAAAGCACAGCAACTTTTCCTTTGGTAATCAATCAGTTTCTAAAATTACTTGCTTGTAAAGAAAACAAATCTTTGACATTTATCAAACAAAATTAGTATCTTAATTAACAAACAAAACAACATAATATTAATATCTTCAATTAACATTTACCTATAATTATTTCTTCTTATTTAAATAAAAGAGTAGGATTTTTTTTTATTAACAATCTAAGTAATATTAAAGCCAGATTGCATGTACAGGGTGTAAATCGAAAAGTGAAACAGGAGTTTAACATGGGAAATCAATTTTTCTTTGCGCAAACGTTACCTAATCATTTTATGCAAAATTACTTCAAATAAAAGTTATAGAGATTTCAATGCAGCATCTTAATCATGTGAAACGATTATTTTATCTCTTTATATAAACGTAAAATTTAATTACAAAGTTACAGTTTTTATGAGTTTTTTGTCTAAGCAGCCATGGATTTATGACAACAAACAACGTATTTGTTTTTTTTGTCATATATCCATGGCTGCTTAGACAAAATGTTCATAAAAACTGTAACTTTGTAATTGATTTTTACGTTTATATGAAGAGATAAAATAATCGTTTCACATGATTTAGATGCTGCATTTAAATCTCTATAACTTTTATTTAAAGTATTTTTGATAAAATAATTAGGTAACGTTTGCGCAAACAAAAATTGATTTCCCATGTTAAACTCCTATGTTTCACTTTTCGATTTACACACTGTACATGATGTACAGTAAAAAAATATATCAAAAAATTCTAAACATTAACTGCTTCATAAAAACAAAAAAAGACAGTAACGTACTTATATGATTTATAACTGTACATAACCTAATCAAATCAAAGCGTCACGGAAATCCCCGAAACCGTGATCGGCTTGGCCGACTAGTCGGCCTCTTTACAACCGACTAATCGGCTAGTCGGCCAAAGTCATAATCGGCACATCTCTAGTATATATATATATATATATATATATATATATATATATATATATATATATATATATATATATATATATATATATATTGTGAACTAGGTTTTCATTCTGACCAATCAAAGGGCAGAATTTATATCCCTATCTAAACCAACGCAATTTTCTTACATTTGGCATGTAATTGGTGTGTAATATTAAAAATTTGTTAAATACTATACGTATTTGTGTATTTAAATCGACATACAATTAGTAATATGAGTAACAAATTATTGCTGCTTACTTGGGTGCACATTATCATGTGAGAAAGACAATAAATCATGTTGTCACCAATTCCCGCGTAAACAAAAAAGTTAGTGTTTTCATTAAAAATATGCTTGACAAGATGAATAAAGATAATAATTCCAGTGAGTCGATCAGATAATAAATGAATATACCTGTCTTGAATACTTAGAAGATTTATTCCTTATATTTCAAAGAAAACTTTGTTTTAAAAAGAGGTTAGTTTTATAAAAGTTCACAAAAATATCATTTAAGTTATTTTCACTTCCACAAACTGCATGAATACATCCTCTACTTACTAATGTTCACAGGTGAATAAGAAACATAATCATGAAATTTTGCTATTTTAAATACTCTTTTTGAAGATGTCATCTGTAAAATTAGTGGTTATAAAATTTAAGTTAAAATTTTATAAATGTGCACTAAGAATTTACGTTAATTTATCTCTAATAAATAGCATAAAACCTACTATAAAATAAAAAAAAGAAAATTAAATATAGTACAATATAGAATGAGAAATAAACAATTCTATAAATTATGTGTTTTTCCATTTGACAGTAGGCTAATTTCATACTCATTCAACCTGTAATTCAAAACTTGCCACCACAGCGCTGCAATCTTAAAAATACCAAAGCCAGTAGATATACTAATGCCATGGCGGCCATCTTGTCCTTAAAAAGCAACAATAACAATTGCGCTGCTGTTGCACGTGTCAAATGTCACATTGGTATACACCAGTTTTAATTTAGGTGTGTTAAAAAAATAAAATAAACTGATAATTTACCACAGCTAATGCCTTGTTGCTGTGCAATTAATTGTCATCATAATAAAAATAGAATATGTACTTAAATTTTTTTGGCGTCATCAATGATTTACAAACATTGGAAGGTCCGATATTTAATCGAAATATGAATTGTGAAGTAAGAAGTTTTAATTTGAATATTGTTCTTGAAATTAACACTTTCCATTATTACAGAAACATTTTGTAGATAACCAATAATTTGACATTGCCAACATTACAGAACCGTGCAATAACACAAATACAAATAAAAACATCTCTACCGGCGGAGAAAATAGTTATTGTTGCTTTTTAAGGCCAAAATGGCCGCCATGGCGGTACTTTAGTATATCTACTGGCTTTGAAAAATACATTTCAATATCTCATGTCTTCCATTTTCATCGAATTTAAATTATTAGGTAATTTTGATTTTCCGTGTCTGTTTAATATGTAATTTAAAAGTCTCCCATAAAAAATTAGCTAAAATTACATAGGAGGTGTTGCCAGGTCACCCGTGATATGTCAAAATTATTGGGCTTACAAATTTGAAATAAACAACGCAAATGTGCATATTGTTTATGAGAAGTAATTAAATAATTCGCCATTTGAATATTTGGTTTGCAAGAATTATGTTTTTGTCGGCAGTGAAAAAATTATAGTCATTGTTTATCATACATAATAAAAATCCTAGGTATTTCAACAGTTCATTGTTAAACATATACGAAATTAATTTTTTTAAAAACTATAATTAATATTTTAAGTGCCATGTGGTGCCAATGTGGTCTCACACTTTTTTTACTGTTCTGGCCGCGTGAGACTTATGTGCAGTGGTCTTAAATATAGCATTGAAACTTATGTTAAAGGATACAGTGCGGCCGGACATGTCAGAAACCGTGTTTGGCCTACTGATTTTGTGAGACCAATGTGACTTCATGCGGCCATAAATGCAGATAGTAATTTTGGAAGTATGTACATATTTTGTGAAAAATTTATTTAATATTAAAATACATTCAGTCAATGAGACACTTAGCGCAAAGCTTAGCGTAGATGGCAGCATATGGACATTCTCCTAAGTATGTATTACAATGTACATACTTTTGTAAGAATACACAGACTTTATTGTGTGTAACCGTGTCTTTTCATGGTTGTGGCACATTATATAAACATAAAATGAAGACTAATATACAATAGGTGCAATAAAACAAACGTTTTTAACAAATACTTAGTCTAAATTTATTATTTTAATTATTAGTTATGTTTGACGTTTCAAAGTCTTTTGAAGATTAAAGTAACTAACCCAGTAGCGAACCTATTCTGCTAAGGCTCTCATTGGAGTTATGAACATGGTTCAGACATGAAATGGTGAGGTGTCACGTTGGTCTCACACGGCCGTATTGGACAATATGAATATGTTCAGACATGTAATGATGAGGTGGCACGTTGGTCTCACACGGCCATTGGACAATATAAAATCTGTTTTTTGTCAGTGGCGGATTTAGAAAATTATAATAGGGGGGGGCACTAAATTCGGAAAAACAAATTTTAAATATATAGGGTGAGCCCCCCCCCCATACTTTGTTAACTTTTGTATTGTATTGTAATAAATTGTTCATATAAAAGTTTTCTTATTTTAAATATGCTATTTGATGGCAGATGTAAATATTTTATATAAAGTCAGAACTTTTATTTTAAAATAGCAACCTACAATTATTTTACTAAAATATAAACCCCCATTTTTTGTCTTTTTAATGATCTATTTGGGGTCCTGCACCATAACAAAAAATAATAAAATGTACACTTTATACTTAAAGTATTACTCAATAAATATCGATTAGGATGAAGAAAACAATTTTTTAATATTTACTTTTCTAGATATATGATGTTTAGAGGTTTGTTGTCAGTGTTACTGTGATGTCATATTAGTGCTACCTTTCTCTCGCTGCCTACTATAGAACTTGTGCGAGAGAAAGATATAGCAATAGGTGTCGCCGTGACGTCACGTTGACTTTAAAATCAAATTCAGTTAAACCAAAAACAATTAAGACTTTTTAATACTACGAATTGCTTCAAAATGAAAAGAACTTTCATTTAAAATAATAAAAAAAAATTAGAGTGCAGGGCCTCAAACAAGTAAATGAGTTTGAGAAATATGAGAAATAATGTTTATTCAAATATTCTAAGTAGCCATATGAAAATAAATAAAATGCAACAATGTTATACAAAACAAGTTAAAACATCAAATTAAGTACGTAACAAGAATAACTTAGTCAAAAAATGGCGATTTATATTTTAGTGAAATAATTATTGTTTGCTATTTAAAAAATAAAAGTTGATGGTTGTATCTTTTAAACGTAACTGTATAAAAAATATCTACATCTGCCATCAAATAATATAATTAAAATAATAAACTTTTATATAAACCATTTGTTCTATTACTTATAAAAAAATGAAGGGGGGGGGGGTAATTTCCAAAATAAACAATTTGAAAAATAAATAGAAATTCTGTATTTTTATTAGTATGTTAATTATTTTATTTATCTATGATGTGTAATACGTGAACGAGAATATGTACTTAATAATTAAATTTTTAAAAATAACAGGGGGGGGGCACGTGCCCGAGTGCCCCCCTCTAAATCTGCCACTGTTTTTGGTATGTAATCACATATACATATATTCCATTAGAATCTGTGTAATATTTGAAACGCTTTTGTCCAAAATCATTCACATTATTTTATATAGATTCAGTTCTACACAAAAATTAATAAACTATTGAAATCCGTATAAAATATAATGCAATAATGAAAAAGCTCTGAAAAGCCTGCGGTAAATTAGCATGCAGGGTATTTCTATCTCCGCATTTAATTTCAGTCCACGTGTTAGCCGCAACGTTCTGCAACACACCAGATATGAGCGTTGCAAAACCGGAAATATCGTATGAACTTTGCTAATTGAATATTGATACACTCTACTACACTAGTTGCAATGTTTACGACACTGCTGCTGCCGTACAATAAGCTATTTTCCCCTACAATATCCCATGTAAAATACAGTCAGTTTTAATATGCACGTGTGCGAGGTGTGAACAAGGTTATCGTTGGATCTTTAAATATAGACGATTGTAACCTGCTTGCTTATGCAAATAGCGGAAATTTATTGTCCAATAGGAATTTACTCTAATTGAAAACTATAACATGCGAGATATTCTTATTAACAGTTTAATTCCATGCAAGGATATGGGAAAATGCACTTGAATGTTAAATAAAATCATATTGTTCTACATCAACATTTTATTGTTATTAAATACTATTTATTTTTATTATTCTTGCAGGCATAATTTCCAAAAACATGCAGTAGTCTTACTGGGGAATCTATCATAGGCGACGCCAAAACATTTTCCAGGGGTGGACACAAATAATATACATATTCTTACTCATTTTATATGGAAAAATATATATTTTCTATAAATACATAAATAATATAAATAACAAATATAAAAAAAATATAGATATGTAGATATAAATGTATTTGTTTCTAGAATAGGGGAGTATCACTAAGTGAAATTTACATGTTTTGATAATGAATACTAAAAGTACACTGGCTTGCAAAAAAATCGTGTACACCTTAAAAATCAAGTAACTGAGTTTTTTTAATTTTTTAGTTCTGTAAATAATGTAAAAACTGACAATGTTGTCACATTCATCACTATTTGATCTATTATGGAGCTAGTTCTTAATTGTGTTTAATTTACCTATACTGTTAAATTACAAATATATTCCAGAAAAATGAAAGAACAACCAAATATGTATTTGAATTTCTGTTAATTTTGAAATTTTGACATATTAGTTGACACTAGTGACATTGACAAGTTCAAAATCAAGATCGACTAAATACAGCAAAAAATAGGTATACGCGATTTTTTTGCAAGCCAGTGTATATCACGTAAGTAGCTTAATAGTAAAGATAAAAGTCAATTTATATTATCTTGTAATTAAAAATCTAAATTAAAAGTACTACATGTTCATAACGGCCGCCACATAAAAATCCGGTTATGACGTATCCGGCCCTGGGAATATTATATTTTAACGTAAGAAAACTTACCATAAATAAACTCAAATTTTATATAGGTATACGTAAAGTTCATACACCGGCATAGTGACAAAATGTCAAAAAGAGAATCTTAGAATACACGTTTAATGATATAAAATAAACTAAAATGTTAAATGCAGTAAATAAACAGTTTGAATGATATATGACATATGCCAATATATTTTACTTCAATTATATTTTGTCTCTGCGCCATATAAACATACTCTAGGGCCGCATACGTACTTCCGGCGGTGTTTAATATTTAATATTTCTTTTTTTCGCAGTAAATGATACTTTATAGAAAAAATAAAAAGTACGTAGGTATCTCTTATTTTTTCATGTAGATTAACATATAAATTTTTAAAAAATTATAATAGATACTCCACTATTATACAATTCTTATAAAAATAGATTTACAACTTAGTATGTAGGTTTCTTCAAACTTAGTATGTAGATATTGCACAATGATAATCTGAAAAAAAAATATAAACTTATTCATTAAACATTTTTTTATTTTATTCTATTTTCACCGCACCGATTTATTACTTCGATTATTTTTTGACATTTCTTACAACCAATGAAATGTTCCATTTTGTGTCACGTGTTTTGTTGACATATGTCAGATAGTAATCAACACATAATTAAAATGAGAGAAAAAGACCAATTTTGTGCCATTTCTGATCATGAAATAACTCAAAAAATTATAGAAACCACTTCTAGAAATACAATAATTAGTAATTATGGCTGGTATTCTGAGCACCCGACTAAAAAAGCGACTAGCTAGTCGCCCGACTATCATAATGTTACAATATATACTTTAGACGGGTGACTAGCTAGTCGCTTCCTTAGTCGGGCTTAGTCGCGAGCTCCGAATACCAGCCTATATCTTTTGATTATTTATTTTACATTGTCAAAGTGTGTTCTAGTTGTCAAAACAGACATACCAGGTAAATGAATGAAGCTAGTTGATTATGACAGTAGATAGCGTTACATGACAGCCTGATTCCGTTGTTTGAAACCTGTGGATCAGAAAATAATATAATCTATTTAAATATAATTCGAGAGTTCGATAAATTAGAAAATAATTTTTCAAATTCCATTTGGCAATAGCCACTCTCTTGTTATATCATTACTGAAAACATTGGTCTTGGATATTTCGCTAATACCGGAACAAAAGTTTATGTCTTTTTTCTTTCAATTACTTCTTTTTGATGAAATTTGGAATCCCAACGTACACAACAAGGCTAACGCTATAGTTTATCTTGGAAGTAAATGGGCGTGCCTGAATACGGTTGAAAGGGTCTAGTTGTATGTTCTAGGTATTTAATCCAAAGGCAATAATTGAAGAAATCGGTTTATGATTTTTGCCCCGCCAGTAGTGATTTTTTAATTTTTTCTACGTATGACTGATTGGATAAGAATTTATTATTTTGTATTTCAGTGAGAGTTATTTGAGTATATTAAAAAAATGTGTTATGTAATCAAAAAAGTACCAAGTCAAAATTTATTGAAACTTGAAAAAAAAATTATTGATTGCAGTTGTAGATAAAATTTTGTGTAGTAGAGTAGAGCTAGAGCATATTACAGCACTCGTAATACTGTAATAATGTTTCTATCTCACAATCTCATTAGTAATATAAATAATTATGCGCACTAAGAAAACAAACGATCTTTATTGACCTCAACCAGATTTCTACACTTCTAGCTTCGTTAAAAATTGAGGTAATCAATAATGTAATCAAATTTCTTAAAAGTACTATTCGCTATTTATTTAATAATTCATAAATTCAGAAAAATATACTTAAACTACAAAAAATACCGATAATTTAAGTAAGTTATAATTTTACCTCCCGCTACCCTTAGTAAGGGAGGTATAGGGATCGTGCTTCGTGCTAAAAATCTCATATCGAGATTTTGGTAAATGAGCACGTTTTAAGGTCCCTAAAATCCAATTTTCACGATTATGTATGTGTGTGTGTATGTATGTGTGGATCCTCCACTCTATCTCAAATATTATCATTTAGAAAATTATGAAACCTTGTATTCGACCTTTTTCTATTATAGAAAGAACCCATAAGATTTTGGTGTAAATCGGATAACCGAAAATAGCACTTTACTTGAAGCTCAAAATTGTTTTTCTTCGAAAAATACCTTTAAATGTTATTTTTTCGAGATTAATCTCATTATAAAAATGAAAGATAATTAAATTTTCTACAAATTTGCATTAATACCTTTTCTACATATTTTATGCATAAATTTATAAAATTATCTATAATTTAAATCCCGGAGCCTACGCTTTAAACAAACAAAACTCCTTGGTTACGCACACGGTTATTCACATCAAATATATGTAACTGAGAGATTAAAATCATTGTCAAAGAACTAATTTCAAATTAATATTAGTAACGTTTTAAAAAGAAAAAAGTAAATAGAACTATAGGAAAGGAAATCAATACAGTTTTCAGTATAAGTAAATATGTAGGTATGTATTTAGATTAGTAAAAATTAAGGATTCACAAAAAAGTTTAAGCTAATCCTCATTTTTGGATTAGTGAATTATATTTATAATTTAATCTTCATTTTATTATCAAAAAACGTAGTTACTTGGATTAGATTAGACTATATTTTAAGAAATAAACTGCCAAAATTAGAGCAAAATTCGCGAATCCAAAAATAAGGATTAGCTTAATATTTTTTGTGACTCGGTCTGTGTATGGCGGGAGATATTGTGTTGGCCACACCAGATTTTTTATCTTAAATAAAATGAAACTAAGGTAGGTGGGCCGACTGATGTGGATTCGGGCCTGTACAAGTATTAAAAACATATCGCACCAATGCGGGAAAAAAATATAACTCAAAATTGCTACTTTTTAGAAAATCAATTTTAAAATTTTATAGACAAAATTAACTGTTGCCATTTGAACTGAAATAAATACATTATCCTCAAATTTGGCATTCAATATAGATAGCTGTTATTCTAACTAAACTAACAGCGATATTCACTATTCCAAACAAATATGTCACTATTACTAACTGAGCAACCACAAGTTAAGCCAAGTCAGAAACCATACTTTTCGCCCTTGCGTAATTATTAAGAAAATATGACCTGTGTAATTTTGTCGATGAAAATCTATTTTATTTTTATTACATACAAAACTAAAAATTCGAAAATTTGGTCTTGTGTCACTTTTGTAGTGGACGTGCGCTCTGTTAAATAATATTTAAAAGCTGATCAGTTTCAGAAACATGGAGCATAGTAACAAACATAAATGGTAATGGCGCTGGCATAATAGAAACGTAAATAAACAATTTAATAATTACACTATCTTGCAACTATTCCGCACTAATTTGTTTGGAAGTAGCCACAGTCTTGCAGAAGGCATCCTATATTAAGCTGTGCAGAGCAGAGTTGTGTATATGGCAGTTGCAGTGCACGTTTAGCGAAGCTCTGAGATTCCCTTCGTATTATGCACCGGACAACATGACTCCGGATCCCACAGCTAAGTTCCGGGATTCTAACCGGACTCGTGATCCGAATAACACTGCCTCATTATTTGCCAACATATTAACACGGACGGGCAATTGTATAGAATAGAAGATACGAAAAGGTTAGGTTATACACAAATAGGGATGGTTTAAAATAAATTGCTAAAAGTGATCCTAAAATTTAAAGACAACATAAATAAGATGGCATGTTAGGAATCACTATTGTGCTATTTGGAAATTGAAACTAATGTTAATTTGACGTTGACGTCTTTTTATGGCATTCTTTTCATAGGCATGTTAAAGTAAGTTCTAAAATAAAGAAATAAAAACATTGTATTAAAATTCTTTAGCGAATAAATAAATAAATAAAAAATATATAATAAAAGCATTCAAATTTTGTTTTCGAATTAATTTTTAAAAAATCTGTACAGCGGGGACAAATAACGATGTCTGTATCTCCTTATTTTATTAATTTACTTAACAATTTTGCTTGTATTGGATGCCTACTTTTATTCTGAATATAAATAATACAATGTTAATATTTTCAATTAGCGATATCTCCTAACTTATTAATTTTAAATCAAAAATTTTAAAACACAAAGTTTTTGAATTTGTGTCTAGTGAATCACTGATAATGTTAACGTTATATTTTCGATAATTAGAAAAAAGTACACCTGGAATATCTACATGCTAAATACTTATAACTGCGACGAACAAGTGAAAATATTTTAGCATGTATGTTTATTTTGGCAAAATTAGTTCAATCTTTGTCAGTCACATTTAGAATTCGTGATGCACGACGAGGCGAGAGTACTCTCGCATCTCGTCTCGTCTCGTTGCATTATGCGAAACGAGAACGAGAGCGAGATTACAGTTTAAAATTCGAGGCGAGATCGATATAACAACTGCGAGAAGCCAAAAATCTCGCGAGATTCTCGCGAAAATCTCACAATAACAAGTATTTGTAACTTTATAGCTTTGATTCATAAATTCAATGAAAAATGCACCGTAGAAGGAATGGAGTCAACGCTAACTCATGTACAGAACACGTGAATGTGAAAATTATATGAATTCACTATATTTTTTGAATCTATCTAGAGTCGATTGGTATCGGTGCCAGAGCAAGGAAATGCAAAATAAAGACAAAATCGGTTCTGCATTCAATAGAACTAGTTTCCTCCAATATTTCAGCCCCTAATTCATCTCAGTTAAACCACGGTTAATAAAATCCTTGCCGCCTCTGAAAAGTAAAGGATGTTATAATAAGCGTCGATGGGACCCAAAACGGAGCGAAATAATTTTTAATGTTTAATTAGTTGAATGAAAGAATGTATTAACAGATGTTCGTATTGAAGTAGTTTAGAGATCACAATTTGGTAATAAATTAAATATTTTATAGGAAAATTAAATTATTTACTAACGTCATATTTTCTGGTCACCGTAAATGAATAAACATTATGATCGTATTGAAATAATTTGGTGACCAGAATTTAGTGTTTCATCTCTTTATTATAGTTAGATACTTAATATGACTGCAAATACGCGGAAGACGGTACGATGGGAGCGAACTTGTCTCTTGTAGTTAAGCTGTTACGTAAATACGTAGTGCGCAAGCGCTTATTTTTATAGTGAGATTCTGGCGACACTCTTGTGCGAGAACGAGACGAGACTCAAAACAATGTGCGAGAACGAGATCGAGATTACAGATCCGAAAACGAGACGAGATCGATATTTTATATTTCTCGTCTCGTCTCGCCTCGCGTGCATCACTATCTAGAATTTTATATATAAAATGTGAAAATCTTAAAAAAAAATTATTTTAGATCCTTTTAAATAATTTGAACGTTAATTACTGAATTATTTATTTACAAATTATAAATATGGATATTATCTCCCCTTCATGATGATGATATTGAAAATGATATCGCATTTGATGATAATGTGAATTTGCTTTTTATTTGATAATAAAAACATATCCATGTAAATATTGCGTATGATATTTGTATTGTATATTTGTTCGAAGCACACATATCATAATAAATTGATAATTGATTCATATTATCGGGCGCAAAGCTAACAATTTCGAACTCAAATGATGTGGAAACTAAATTAAAACTAATATTTTAGAATAATGAGCACTAGTTGCGGTTTCAAACTAATTATTCGTTAAAACGATTTGGGAAACGAATATTATAATTATACATTAATCATAATTTGGTTGTAATTTCATTAAAACGTAAACAAATTTTCCTGCATATTTGCCGCATTGAATCCAGATCAGAACGAGGAAGGAACTAAATATTGAGAGTTATTTGAAATGCAGCAAATCAAGACTTGTTACAATTTTCATAATTTAGTTAATAAAACAATCAAGTTTTATAAATATTGTGCAGGTTCACCCTTTGTGCTTTAATTCTTTTTCACATACTAGCGACTACATAACATGGCGACATTTTTCTGCTGCTATCAAGTTTAAATTTTGTTAATATAATATTGTATTGTTTTATCTTTTACTTCAAGTATACCCAAAATTTTCATATGGATTAACAAATAAAAAAGTCAACTATACCGAAGATGACATTAGTTAATGAATAAACTTAAAACTGTTGAGGTATTTAAATATTCCTAATATCGTAAGTAGGCTATTAGGACATTGTTTGTAGGGATGTATATTTATTTTACTGTCAAGATATCGGTTTCTATTAGCGACGGGAAGTAAGGATTGCCCTTACTTCCCTACAGCTGAACTTACCTCCCTCTTTGTGAAATACCAACAGTCAGATATTTTAAATTTTTGTGAAAGATATTAATTTTTATAATTTTGAATTTAATTTCTATCAAATTGACCTCATTTCATGAATATTTCCATTCAAAATCAAAAGTTACCGTTGACGTGACAAATGTGGCAGATGACAGCGTTTTTTTTCTTAAATTTTCCATGGAATATAGATTCTTTTTTTTAATGTATCAATTTTCAACTGTATTCCTTGACAGCCTTGACATATCTGGCAGTAAAAATGAACAGATATAAAATAAATCACCGGGAGTGGAAAAAATCTTATATGCAACACGAGATGTAGGTACATTTGACCACTCTCGAACTTATTTGCTAGCCCTCGCTGTCGCTCGAGCGCAAAATCGTTATCGATTAGTAAATGGTACCTGAACTATTATTCACGAAAGATGACCATCCAAGGTCATTTGTGAGCCGTCTGATAATATTACTTGCAGATAACTTAATTGCATTTCGTAACTGAAAAAATAAGAGTAATTTATTTAAAAATTATGTTTCTTTCTAAATAATGCCTTTCTGAAAAATTTATGTTCTTCACTAATGTTTTTGCAAAATTCAAAAACATAGTCTTAACTATAAACCAAGGAATAATAATTTGATTTAAACGTCAGCGCCACTGGATAAATATTAGCACAGAGGGCAGTGCAGTAGATAATTAGGTATCTGTAATTCTACGACATATGTCATTATTATTTATAGTGTGTTAGAAAGTAATGCCACTATTTAAGTATATCTGTCACATCACATAAATTAAATAGACATATGTCAAATAATTTCTCTTTCTAAAATAAAATGTTGCTAAGCTACTTCTATAAAGTGATGTGTATTCTTTCTTCTAACAAATGACCTTGAATAGTCATCTTTCGTGAATAATAGTATACATCTCTTGTAGCATAAATAACTATTATCACATGTTACTAATTTTTTGCACGATCGGTTTTTTTTTTCTTAATGTTTACCTATAGGGTTTCCAAGGCACTAGATTTTATTATTACTGATCGGGAAGTATGTGAATCACATCTGCAAGTGATCAACGCTTACTTTAAAAATTAAAGCTAAAAATTTGTAATGTCAAAATAACTGTCAAATCTTATTTAATAAAAAAAATTGGGCGTCGATCGTGCAAAAAATGTTATATGCATCACGGACGTTAAGGAATAACCGATTTCAGACAAAATTTGAGCCTTCCCTTCGCTCAATCCACAAACATTGTCTTCGATCGTTAAACTGTCCTTACCGTTCTTTATACTATTAAAGAAATAATTTTTTATAACTTTTGAACTATATCACAGTTTTATAACAATGTCAGTTAGTAGCAACTAGTTATTTTCTCTCTGTTTCCTGATTTTAGAATTTAGAATATTTCATTATTTGTGCTCGTACATATTTCTTAAATTTAGAAACACCTGCTGCAAGCTTTGGGTATCAAAATTATAGATTTACTGGTTATGTTAGAATAACAGTTACAGCTCAGACTTGAATACTCCTAGAATGTACGCTGATATTTCACTTGCACTTTTATAAACCTAATATCTAAACCCTAATTTTATATGATATTTTTGACGTCATTATTTAGGATATTTCGAATTAGATTTTCGGATTTTATAAGAGCAAACGACGCTTTGACGTTGATACGCACTAATTAAACAAATCACACGGATTGCTACAATTTGAGCTAAATGTCAAATTTATTGCTGAATAAAAGATTTTTTATTTTATCAAATTGAATCGAATTGTTTAATGTACTAAAGTATTCCATTCGGGGTTGTATTTATGTGAAGTAGACCTTAGAGTATATGTGTGCGTCATTGTCTTTGTAGGTGTACCTATATGAAACTATGATGTCACAAAACCAGACCCGAAAATGTTTATAAAGTAAACCATGAATGACGAGTGTAATACAGAGTGATCAAAAATGGCTAAAGGTCAAGTGACAACTTTTGTTCCAAAATAATATCAAAATTATATTTCCATTCATCAAAACTATATTTGACACTTTGACAGATGAAGATAGGTGCATGACATTTGATTAATATTGTAATAAGGTAGCGATCGAATCTACGTTTCGTTTACGGTGATTACCGTTAAGCTAATACATATTTTTTTTCTTCCGACTGTCAATACCTCCCGGCGGGCTACTAAACGTTTATTTATATACAACTTGCGACAAATCGCACAATTTCTATTGACAACCGGTATTTTTACAGTTTCTGCCAACTGTAACCTATGAACTTCTGAATATAACATCGATGACGATACAAATAGCCCTTTGTCTATATATAACGTGTATGTCAATTATATAACCCTTAATCGAAAGTTCCAAATGATTCGAATCCCTTTTCCCGGGGGTATGTAAACAGGCAGATGTTTACACACCCCTAATCACGTATATGCAGGACATATGTGGCCATTATTTTGGGAGCGGTTTTACATTGGAATAAAGGTACTTACGAACCAATTGACATCACTAACTGCTATGCTATTTGTCTGGAACCCCCTTAGTCACTACATTGGACTCCACTAGTTTTCACTGTTATTTAGGGTTCGTTTTAATTAATACCAACACCATGTAATTTAATGATTAAATATATTAAAATAACTAAACATGTTGAATTACATTTACAAATACACAATGTTGTTTAGCGTATAATTTTGATATATTCGTACAGCGTCAAACTTTTAGACCGAGCGCCAAGAAACATTCCGTTTAAAAAAACCGGTGGATTCATTCTGATTGATGATTTAAGTTCAGAAAGACCTAAAGAATGAAATTCTGAATGTTGCCGGACAAAGTCAGTGGTCAATTTTTTTTTTATAGGGGGTGTAAGAATTATTGAATGAAATCGCTGTAATGGTAAAGAAAACGTTGTTTATTACTACTAAAAAGTTGTTTCTGTAGGGTATGAAACTACAAACACCACGAATATTATAAAATACAAATTTAATATGGTAAAAAAGCCGCGTGCCTGAGTGTTTGGTCGCGAATCTGGGGAACCGGATTCGATCCCGACCGATGCCAAAAAGAAATATTTCTAATTTAAATGGCACAAAAGTTACCGTTGTGGTGCACTCTCCACACATTAATAAGTTCCCGTGAGCTGACGCCTGGTAAATGCCTGCACGGTTTCCGGATACGACCGATGGTCGTTTTCTTTGTTTCCTTCTCAACAGTAGTTTATACCAGCTCCAAAGTATTTTAGCGGGCCATATTGTACCCGACACGGTTTGGACGTTTTAGTTATAAAAGAGTTTTCACATAACGTCAACCTAGATAGTATGGTAGCTTATTTTGATATCTGAGTTAACAAATTTAAGTGCAAATTCTAATAGTTGTTCCAGAAAAAGCAGATTGATGATAAAAAAAAAATAGTTAGAGACCAAGTATATTACATTTACACATGCCCGTGTTGCCAGATCATAGCCCTTCGACCCCTTCTGTCCCTGTATTAGTAAAAAAAATCCCACTTTATTAAGCTATGTCTCTTAAACAATATGCCCAAAAAGTTATTTTTATTTTAATATTTGTCATTTATATATTTCTATAAACTGAGATGTTTTCCAATAAATGGGAAGCACTGTTTTGAAGCTACAGTAAAAAATGTGACATTTACTATTGCTTGATATAGAAAACTTATACAAAAAAGCTCTCTTTGATTGCATTGATCTCAAATTTGAGATGGTAAATCGATTTTACCAATAAGAAAATATGTAAATATTATTGTAAAGAAGCCAGTCCTCAGGATTAGAACTCTCAATCTTGGGAGTGTGAGGAAGGGCAAAAAGAAGGAGGAAGGACTGTGACGCAAAAGACATGAGTGAGAAAGGACAGTGTGAAGATGTGTAGGACAGTAATAATTGGAGGAGAAGAGTAAGGAAAAGCTATCCCTATGAATAAGAAGAAGAAGATACTACTACCTTAAAAAAATAAGTTTTGACAATCGTTATGAACACATTTACAGAGAGAGAGAGAGAGAGAGAGAGAGAGAGAGAGAGAGAGAGACAGTTTAAATCATTTTTTACAACTACAAGACATTATTCTGCAGTCTGAATTACATTTGTAAGGTCTAATTAAAGAGTCAGGCAGAGGAGGTTTTATCATTTTCGTCGGGTGTGACTTGGAATTTCGTAAATCATAGCCGAATTGAAAGAAGTTCAGAGGCTCGAACAGTGGTTGTTATGATTTTTTCCATAAATATTTTTGGGCTGCAGCTCTTAAACAATGTAAAAATAAAGCATCAGAAGTACAAATAATTTTGGTTAAATTGAAATTGAACCCAATATTACGGGTAATCAACTTGTAGCGTAATTCATCTCATGTGATTTTTTGTTTAGCAAACAAATAAGTGCAGACTTCTTCAACATGATGAAATTGCATCGGAGTTTCTGGGTTATTATTTCCAAAAGTAGAGAGAGCATCTTGAACAAATACTAGTGATGCAGCATACAGACATTTTTTCTTAGCTCCTACCCGGTTTGTCGTGTCCCAAACAGTTTCACTGTCTGAAATAACCGATTTGCATGTACTCTTTGAACATAAATTATACCTGTAGTTTCGGTGGTACTTGGTTGTTTTGGGTATAATATGACAAAATACAATGTTTTTTCGTGAATACAAGCTTTTGGAGTCACTCCGTAGTACACTCGACCGCGCAGCTAAAGTGCCGGTTTGAACTATGGAAGTTACTGCAAAACACTGTAAAAACACGTTTTTCGCTTAGAAAATGACTTTTCAAGTGATTTGGAGACATGTTGTGAGAAACAGTTTTTACATCTGATTTGAACGTTTCACGGTCTGAAACAACCGATTTGCATGTACTCTTTGAGCACATATTCTACTTGTAGTTTCTGTGGTACTTCATTGTTTGGAGTATAGTATGACAAAATACACTGTTTTCTAGTGAATACAAGCTTTAGGAGTCACTCCGTAGTCCACCAGATTGTAATAAATATTTCTATTTTAAATGTTGTTTGTGTCACAATTTATTACAAATTGAGGCATCTTGAAATCTTTCTCACTTAAATTTGTTAACTCAGCATTCAATATAAGGTATCACACTATTTAGTTTGACGTTATGTGAAAACTGTTTTATAACTAAAACGTCTAAACCGTGTCGGGTATAATATGGCCCACTGCAACACTTTGGAGCTGGTATAAACTGCTGCGGAGAGGGAAACAATGAAAACGACCATCGGTCGTATCCGGCAACTGTGCAGGCGTTTACCAGGTGTCACCTCACGGGCATTTATTAATGTGTGGAGAGTGCACCACAAGGGTAACTTTTGTGCCATTTAAATTAGAAATATTTCTTTTTGGCATCGGCCGGGAACGAATCCGGTTCCCCAGATTCGCGACCAAACACTCAAGCACGCGGTTTTTTACCATATTAAATTTGTATTTCATAATATTCGTGACGTTTGTAATTTCATACACTACACAAAACAACTTTTTAGTAGTAATAAACAACGTTTTCTTGACCGTTACAGCGATTTCATCAATAATTCTTATACGCCCTATAAAAAAAAAAAAAAATGACCACGGACTTTGTCCGGCAACATTCAGAATTTCATTCTTTAGGTCTTTCTGAACCTAAATCATTAATCAGAATGAATCCACCGGTTTTTTCAAACGGAATGTTTCTTGGCGCCTGCACTATTTAGCCCGCTTATTAAGTTTGTACGAATAACTGTTTACTTGATCTTAGCACAAGCGAGTGTAGCCTCGCTTGGGAGCCGCATAGGTGCGTACTAAACCTTCAGACTTCGGCGAGAGAGTTCCTAAGCGATAATGCTGAATTTGGTAAAACTCATCTCTTTACGTCTCGCCTAAGTTGAATTGCGTGTCTTTATATTTCGCAACATTTCTCACTGTTACAATATCATTGCCGTACGTTGATTCATTTGATATTAGCTTCGCATACTTTCGTGAAAAATCTTTAAATTTCTTTCATTATGATGTGGCTTTTAATGAAGAGCGTGACAAATTCCTTCTTGAAGCATATCTTAGTTTGGGAGAACGTAATGACGACAGTTCATAGGATTATGACAGCAAAATCGCATGGAGGGGCACGCTTCAGCCATTTTTGATCAGTCTGTATTTTATGAATATATGTATACATAATATGTGAAATTTTTAATTTATGAAAAAAATGTCAATACTTCTTTTTGTTAGAATCCAATTGTTTTATTCATTCAAAGGATTCCTGCAACTTTTGACCAAGACTATACTTAAAAAAAATATTAACTCAAATATTTGTTTTTAAATTTATGAAATCGGGTAACATCTGATATTCTACTTAAACAAAAATAAACTTCTGTGTTTATTTTGCCGAAATGAAATCGAGTTAAAGCAAATGAGAAAATTTTGGAACGGAACAAAAATAGTACCTATGTTCTCCTTTGAATTTTCATAGTAAAATTATAATCCCAATGCGAATTTCATTTTGAGTTTAATTTCAGCAAACAAGAGCAAAAAACAGGTTTGAGTTTCATTATCCCTTTTTTATCTGAAAATTGAAAACAGGATATTTTTATATGGGGCGCAGAGCAGAGTATAGCATGGAATGATATTTGCACCTCTGTGTGTCGTAATCCCAAAGATGGCAGCAAAAAAGTAACAAATTTCATAAACAAATGAAATCGACGTCGCAGAGCAGAACCAGAACGTTCCGCAGTGAAATTAAAAAGCTGGCCGCGCTTATAAAACGACGACGCTAACGATTCAGGAGCAGGGCTTTGACGGGCTTCGCGAACCAAAACGGCCTAATTTAATACGCCAGTTTCGATGTGACCCCGACAAAGTGACGCTTCAGATTCTATTATGCCTTTGCGTGCGTTTCCCGTCCCGTTCTTTGTATCGCTCTCAACACCAAGTTCTTCTACGCACAACACAAAGGTGTCTTGTTAAACTGCCTGCCTGCAGATGCAAAAATTGCTCTATACCAACAAACTAAAACTAACATTCGGGCCTATTGTGTAACTCAGTGATCAATTTTTACCACTGGTTCAAAATTTTATCCAATAGATATTGATTTTAGAACTAAAAATCCATTTTTTTGTTATGTCAAATTACTTGATTGGTAAAAAAATTAACCAGTGGTTAAAAATTAACCACCGAGTTACAGAATAGGCCCGATTCACTTTTAAATTTCAACGCAGCTAGTGCTATTTTTAACTTTTAAGTCTATTTTACACAATCATATATTTTCAATAGGGGATTACAGCTCAATCGAATTAAGAGAAATTAGTAAAAAATAGTATGTGTATATATATATATATATATATATATATATATATATATATATATATATATATATATATTATTTTGATTGGCGAGTCATAAGACCACCTGTAAATATATAACGAATACCGAGTTAGGGGCGGAAACTACTACCAATGGAAGTAAAGAAATTCAAATAGCGCAGGCGTGGCTATCAGTCCAGTACTGCAATTCTCAACAGTTTTTATTTGAATATAAACATTTTGCATTAAACTTAATAATTTAAATATATAGAAATAGCATATATTTCAAGAACATTTAGTTACACGAAGAAAATAGTTTGATATAAAAAAAAAATATTCGTGACGTCACATCTATATTTTCAAATTTCGGAGGACTATAACTCGCTTATAAATAGGTATTTTTCACCGGATTTTCACCGACTGTCTTAGTTTTACTTATACGTTCAGATGAAATTATAAAAAAATGATGGAATCCCCTATTAAATATACATGCAAAATATTTTAATTTTAACCTAATAATTTTTGATCAAATTCGTTTTACAAGGTCAAATATTTGTGACGTTTTTGAATGTTGCCTACTGAAGTATATTTTCTTTGTATCACCAGTTTCACCAAAATTCGTTTTCGGTTCAAAAAATTATTTCGCGCAGTAAGAACTGCAACAATGGGGTAGAATAGTGTGACGTCAGAATATAGCGCGAAATAAGAACCATTGTGCTAAGCAAAAACGTACTTTCAAAGTAGACTCTATTGACAGAACACATAACGGTCAGAATTTAAAGGTTTGCAATTTGATGCTGATATTATTGTTATTATGAAGAAGTTAATTTTGAGATATTAATATCATCAAATTGTAAACATTTTTCTAATACTTCGTAATACAATATATACACATTAATAAATAACAAATGTTTTATTTCAATTTGAAATCAACAGTGCATATTCTAAACTAGAGAGTATCAAGTTTGCGCAGCTTCAAGCATATCTGAGAGATTACTGACATACCGACTGAGACTTTGTTGGCATTTTTAAACAATTTCAAATCAGTTCTTTTCAGAACTTTAGATTTTTTCTTTTTAAGTTTAAGGTGCTTAAACAACTCTGTCTATCCACATTAATTTATTGATAATATTTCGTGTTCTTAGGGTACTGTAACCTAGAAATGGTTCGCTGTCTTTCAAACGGGCGCTTCCGGCCGCTTGACGCGATGTTTCACGAACATGTTTGAGATTGAACAAACATGTAGTTCAATGCAAAGTGTTTTAAAACTAAAGCAGAATAATCGTTATTACAAATTTGGATAATATATTTGGTTTAATTGAAAGGTAATATTCAAACTTAACTGAATGATAACTTAAATAGCAAACTTTTCTTAATTAAGTAAGATATTGGCGCCGAAATGAACTACTTAAAGTTATAGTTCTTATTTGCTGTGGCAATAAGGTCCATTTATCGGTACGACGGTAGTATAAATGAAGCGCGCCGCATAAGACGTAATTACTGAACTACCCTTAATTTTTAAATTCAATGTTCTTGAAATATTTGAACTTGACGTTTGGTTATGACAAAAACAGTTTCATAGAACAAAGTAGCCAAGTATCCATGCAATATAAACCCTAAATATCACAATAATTTGAAGCAAATGACCTTCAAAATTAGAACATGTCCTATTTGAGAATTTTTACATCACATGGTACCATAAGAAATTGTAAATTTATTACTGTGTAATCACAGAAATTTCATGATCAAATACGAAGTTGTAAAAATGCATATAAATGTATGGTAATGTAAAACAGGCTTGGCTTAAAAATTAAATGTTAAGAAAATAGGGGCCTAATATTTTTCTGTTGTTACCAAAATTAGGGACATATTAGGGGGGGGGGGATTGAGTAAAATGTATACAAAGACACAAGTATGGTTCTAACACCGGTATCAACTAGAACCATGTCGACTTGTCACATACAAAAATAGGTGTTGCCAATATACCGATTAAGCCGAAAATGTACTGACAGCTACATTCAATAATTTTGGCGGAATTATTTAAAATAGTTTAATATGATTTATTTGATAATGAATTTAAATTTTTTGAATATGACCGTCGGTACATTTTCTGTTTAATCAGTATATTGGCAACACTTATTTTTTTCCAACCCTAAAGTATGTGCCAAGTCATTGACTTGGTTCTAGTTGACGTCGGTATTAGAACCACGCTCGTGCTACCAGTCATTGTGATTTTCAACTTACCAGAGCTAGACTTTTTCTTTAATCGATTAATGAGCAATTCAACATTTAAATTGATTAAAATATAACATATCAAAATTTCAAACCATTAGGCCGTTTGAAAACAAAAAAAAAAAATAGCAAAAAATTGATAGTGCTCTGCTCAATATCTCTGAAACTATAAGGATTTTCGAAAAAATTAATCAAATTTTACGCCTCGTAGATCTCCCTGTCATGTTTTGGCTGAAAATGTAACGTATCAAAATTTTAAACCAATTTGAAAACGAAATAAATTTTAGCAAAAAATCGATAGTGCTTAAAATTTCTGAAACTACAAGGATATTCGAAAAAATAAATAAAATTTTACCCCCCGTAGATCCTCTGTCGTGTTTTGACATCAAATATAACATATCTAAATTTCAAATTATTAAGGCCCTTTGACAACGAAATAAATTTTGGCAAATAGTCAACAATTGAAATTTCATATTTTGACAGTGTTGTGAATTTTGTGATTAATATCATTAATACATTGTATCAAACCATAACCAAACAACGTATTTTCAATGATAAAACAGTGCTTTTATAGACTCATAAGAACACCGAAATAGAAAAAGTTTAAAAGGTGAAATTATTTAAAAATACATCGATTATAAAAGCTGTGCAAAAAGGTGTCTTGAAACTGCCTGCAGATATAAAAATGCACTATATCGACCAACTAAAACTAACATAAACTTTTCAACTACACTTCATATCAGCGTAATTAAAACTTGTTTCACTTATAAAAGATATTATCATATAATTAATTTCAAAGCAAAAAATCGCTATTTTCCAACGCTGTTTGCTTAAAGAAAATCCACTCCTTGGGGTAATATTCCACTATTATACACTATATCTTATTCCGTAGAACGAGTATTTTAATATATCTTCTATTTTTGTTAACTTAATATCTGTTTTATTAAGAATACAAGGAAAGAAAATTCATATTTCCTACAAACTTAATTTTCTTATCGGTTTTCTGTTTATAAATATTGAATGGCTTACGTAGTTTTATCTTTAATAATAGTATATTAATATTTACTTAAGTAAAAAATCTAAAATTTAAAAAATCAAATTTGTATATTATTTGGCACTTATCATCGTTGTGATTCCAAATTTGTAATCGCATGCCGATGTTTTTTTATCCTTGGATGTTTAAGCTTAAATCATCTGAAAAACAATATTTTTTGTCCAACTTGCCCAAAAAGTGATCTTTTTCATGCCTGTTTTGCGTGCGCAAAGTGGTTCATTTCTTAACAGTGCAAACAGCCATGCACATGACAGGCACTCAGTAGGTCACTTTTTGAGCAAGTTGGACAAAAAATACATTAAGTGTATCACGTGCGCAAAGCTATTTGCGCTCGGCTGATTTGCAACCCTCGTGTGAATCGCTTACTTTGCGCACTTGTTACACACTATACTATTTTGGGAATAACCAAAAAATGGCACAAAATACACGACCTTTCTAGGAGCAAAACTATATACGAGCCCCGTGCCACATCAGTTGGGCCACCCGCTTTAATTTCATTTTATTTAGTTAATTTATGATACAAATAATAACTAACATAAATTATCGCCAATTTCTATTAATATTATTGACATTTTGTCGTTCTAATGACAAAGCAAAATATGTTTTTTAAAATATTTTCTTACATTAAAGTAAAATGAAATAATTCTTAGATTTACCAACAATTCAAGAAAAACAAAAATTTTAACGAATTATGTTTTAAGGATGTTAAGTTATATTAAATAAAATGTCTAACAGAATTACAGTAGTAATTTAATCAATAGATAGTACCACAAGCCTAGTTTTAAAAACGCTGTTTTGAAACTGCCAAATTTCAATATTTAATTTCACACTTATGTTTAAAGAACGATTTTTTTCATAATATTATTTTAAAACAAAATATGGTTTGTATTCAAATAAATATTTTAAAAATCTGGTGTGGCCAACACAATACCTCCCGCCATTACCTGGCAGTTTATTTCTTATAATATATGTAGTCTAATCTAATCCAAGTAACTACGTTTTTTAACCCCCTCAACAGGATTAAATCCCAATTACAGAGTGGGTTCACATTCACACACATCCATGCCCATGACATGAGGCATTGCTCTAACCATTGAGCCACCGGAGCTATAATAAAATGAAGATTAAATTTTAAATACCGCGCTAGAATAGAATTCACTAATTTAAAAATGAGGATTAGCTTTAACATTTTTGTGAATCGTTAATTTTTAATAATCTAAATACATACCTACATATTTACTTATGCTGGAAACTATATTGAATTCCTTTTCTATTGTTCTATTTACTTTTTTCTTTTTAAAACGTTACTAATATTATTTTGAAATGATTAGTTCTTTGATAGTGACATTTATCTGTCAGTTACGTACATTTCATAACTGCGTTTTGTTTGCTTAAAACGAAGGCTCTGGGATTTAAATTCTAGATAATTTTATAAATTTATCCATAAAACATATAAAAAAGTATTAATATGCAAATCTATAGAAAATTTAAAAATCTTTAATTTTTGTAATAATATTAATCTCGAAAAAATAACATTTAAATGTATTTTTCGAAGAAAAACTATTTTGAGCTTCTAGTAAAGTGCCATTTCCGGTTGTCCGATTTTCACCAAAATCTAATGGGCTCTTTCCATTACAGAAAAAGTTTGAAATACAAGCTTTCAAAATTATCTGCATACATACATACACACATAAAATCACGCATTTCCCACTTAGTGGGTTAGCACAAACCCGAAAGAATAACAATAACATCATCCAAAAAAAAACAGTCTCTCTTTCAACAACATTCGTACTAACCTAACATCATAGGTACAACATAAATATTCCTCACTCTGAATGATAGTATTTGAGTTAGAGGGGAGGATACACACACACACACACACATACCCACATACACACAGATATCATCGTGAAAATGTTAAAAATGGATTCTAGGGACCTTAAAACGTGGTCATTCACAAAAATCTCGATATGCGATTTTTATCACGATCCCTATACCTCCCTTACCAAAGGTAGCGGGAGATAAAAAACACTTTTTTTGTTTTCCTTTTCGGAAAAGAAAGAATGCCTGTTAAAAGAACGCTAGGAAGAGAGAGTCTATTGTATTTGATAAGCAAATATTTTCCATAATATATAAGTAAAATCTGGTAATTGCCAACTTATCTGGCAAATATGTGGTTGCTATATCAAAAATTGAGTACCCGTATATTGCAGATATTCCCGAGTTAATTTGCTATTCGTCCTCTGTAAATTTCGTCACACTCTATTTCATTTCTGTAAATAAACAAACAAACAGTATTGATTTCGCGTATTAATATCCATAATTACCAATAAATATATTTCCAAATTAGATGAAAACATCAAATGAAAGCATGGCGAAAATGAACCGGGGTATTTGGATACCTTCCCCGTTCGTTTCCCGGTTTTAATTTTCACGGGGCGTGGCTTCTCCGCTTTAAAGTAATGAATTGTTGCTAACGTCAAAACTAACACCGTACACAACTTTAATCAAAACATATGTAACGTAATAAACCGAGACGGGGGCTTGAATACTGAGTATAGAAAGCAGTACAGGTATTGTACGAATATTGCTACTGCCAGAAATTTCCAATGGGTATATTATAGTCAATAAAATACGGTATTGGAATCTTATAGAATGTACAAATTTCAAGAGATGATTACATTTATTCAGGAATTTAGTTAAAGGAAAATATATAGCAAATAAATAATGACTCAGTTTTACAAGAATTGTGGATATTTCAAGTGATGAATACAGAGAAAAAACAGACATGTCTCTTTATTTTCAGAATTTAGTTTATTTTATCATTCAATTCTACACTCTGAGACCCAGCTTGAAACTAGTGAAAAAAACAGCTTAGTCTCATGTAATCTGTATAAAAGATGCATAGTTTTTGCTGATAAAAAATAAATGCTGACTTCTTTGAGTCCAAATTCCTTTTCAACTGTTTTCGATATGCTAATATTGTAGACTTTGTTCATGTAAATAAAAAAACTTTATTATATTTTTTTGAAAAAACGCAGTTCAATTTTGAAATTAACACAAATTTCTCGCTTTGATAAAAAAGTTACATACATATCTAGTTTTTTCCCTGTACTGTTCAAATCATACAAATCGTGGACTATGAAAGCTGGCTTTATACCAAAAAATAGCAAAATATTACTTTTAACAAAAAAGTTAATAAAATTTGACAAATTAACAACAAATTTTCAACAAAAAAAGTTATTAATGAAGTTACTAACAAGTTATCAGCAAATAAACAGCTGAACTATCTTTGTTATTTAATTGGTGAGGATTCTTGGATAGAAAATCTTCAATCGGCGTTAAATTTCTTTATTAAAGAGCATTGTTAGAAATTGACGTTTCGGCCATGGTTACGGCCATTTTCAAGTCAATTAACGATGTGATTAACAATTGAAATTTGAGTTACATTTCTGTGTCAAAGTTAAGATATAAAAAATTGTGACTTTTCAACTAGACCGGGTGCTAGTGCTATGTAAAAATGTATAGTATGACTAGCGAATGAAAGTTGACGTTTAGATTATTTAATAGATGTGGTTTCCCTACATTTGATTTGAAAGGAAACTGACCCTTATGTATTCCGTTACAGTAGATTAGAATTGTGCTCAATACCAGGAGGTATAAAAAGACCTTAGCAACAGGATTCAGGGATGTATTTAAAAAAATTAATACCGCAAATTCTAGTTCGTTCGTCTCAGGTGTAAGCAACCCTCGAGTCGGAATTACTGTTAGAGGAAATTAAAAATAATCCTATTTCGTAGAATTGCTAAACTAAATAGTTTAAACATCAAAATATTTGGTTATAATCAACATAAACGAAAATTTTCAGCCAGACATAATAATGTATTTCTGTGCTTTCCTAATCCAGTATTTAAATGGGTTCATGCAAAAATTTCTATTCTTCTCTAGGGTTTCAAAAGAAACCATATCTATAAAATGATTTAAACGTCAACTTTCATTCGCTAGTCACCATATCATGGTATTTCAAATACTGACCCTTGGTACTCACTTTAAAACCCTGGCGAACGATTTGCTGTCTTCCCCGGAAAAAAAGATTATCTACCTACGTGTCGGTCATGACCCAAAATTGTGTAAAAAAATGATACTTTAGAATTTAGGCCTTATATTGATGTACATGTCACGTATCAGTAATTGTCCATGCCATTTCATTCGGACTTTAGTCAACGGACAAAATACACAAAAAATGCAGGTCCGATATAGAATACCTAGATTCTAAAATATCATTTTTTTAAAACAAATTTGGGTCATGACCCACGATGACCCACTGCTTTGAGCTCCAGGGGTCAGTATTTAGAATACCACGATGCATTTTTCTTGTAGCACTATCCCCCGGTCTAAATTTGATCAGATTCAAATATAACGAAACTCGGATGGTTCATTTTATAGGAATTTAACTCTAATTTGATCAATATTTTTTTACAATAATGATCAGTATTTTGTAAAATAAACGATCAGTAAATATGAATATTATTTCCGTATTGGATACGGTTAGATTAAGTTATGGTTAGATTAATTTAGCTACGTTTCTATACGCTGTTCGAAATAAAGAAAGAATTTTTGCAGTTAATTAAAGCGTGGTTTAGGAATCTGTGTTACACCACGCCAAAACATTTTCGATGTTTAAAAGAAGCGCCAGTTGCACAAAACCTTAACAGAGTAAATACAGGAAAATAGCCAGGTAAAACTTAATAAACGACAATAAAATATTAAATAACGTACACCAGTTATAGAATGAAATCTTAGTTGACATAATATTTGAATTGTGTATGTGTAAACCGTGATTCACTACAGCGCATAGTAGCCAATAGAATTACGCCATATGCGGCGCGCTTCTTTTAAATTACTGTCCCACCGGTAAACACATCTTTCAAAGTAAACCTTATTGCCACAACAAATAAGAACTATAATTTTAAGCAGTTTATTTCGTCGCCAATATCTTACTTAATTAAGAAAAGTTAGCTATTTGAGCTATCATTCATTTAAGTTTGAATATTACGCTTTCAATTAAACAAAACATTATCCTAATTAGTAATAATAATTATTCTATTTAAGTTTTAAAATACTTTGCATGGGACTGCATGTTCGTTCAAGCTCGAACATGTTCGTGAAACATCGCGTGAAGCGGCCGGAAGAGCCTGTTTGAAAGACAGCGAACCATTTTTATATATTAATTAAGAAAAGTTAGCTATTTGAGCTATCATTCGTTTAAGTTTGAATATTACCCTTTCAATTAAACAAAACATATTATCCTAATTAGTAAAAAGAATTATTCTATTTAAGTTTTAAAATACTTTGCATGGGACTGCATGTTCGTTCAAGCTCAAACATGTTCGTGAAACATCGCGTGAAGCAGCCGGAAGAGCCTGTACTGTACCCTAAGAACACGACATATTATTAATATATTAATGTGGATAGACAGAGTTACTTACGTACCTTAAACTTAAAAAAATCCAAAGTTTTGAAAAGAACTGATTTGAAAATGCTCAAAAACACCAACAAACCAAATCTCAGTCGGTATGTCGGTAAACTCTCGCATATGTTTGAAGCTGCGCAAACTTGATACTCTGTAGTTCAGAATGTGCAGAATTGATTTCAATTTGAAATAAAACCTTTGTTATTTATTAATGTGTATATGTTATATTACGAAGTAATAAAAAAATGTTTACAGTTTGATGTTATTAATACCTCAAAGTTATCTTCTTCATAATAACAATAATATCAACATCAAATTATAAGCCTTTAAATTATGACCCTTATGTGTTCTGTAAATAGAGTCTACTTTGAAAGTATCGTTTTTACTTAGGACAGTACTTCATATTTCGCGCTATACTCTGACGTCACACTATTCTACCCCATAGAGTTTACATAGATTAGATAAAATTAAGTTAGGTACATTAGTTTGATGCGTCAACTTTGTTTCCCTTTTAGAGTAGTTTTTTTTTTATAAACTCGAATGTTTCAAGGGCCCGAAAACCACTATCTTCACGGAAATTTTTCAAAATTTTTCATTTCTTGGTGTACATTGGTTTGTTGGTTTTCAGGATTTGTTTCCACACAAAGTGTTGAAGCAAATATTAAACTGTCAATCAAATCAATTATTTTTTAGTCATATTTTACATCCTTGACATTTGCTTAAAAATATTCCTAAAATGTCCATTTTTAATTTTTATTTGTCCACATTGTTTGCAAATGACCGTCAACTTCTTTGATCAATATAGGATGAAATTTATATGTTCACCAAGTTTTATTGAAATGACCTTATTAACTACAACGCCACCTATCATGAAAATGTTCATGATATTAGTTAAAGTTTTATTTCATCTGACAACGAGAAACTTATAGGCTTTTTTTCCAAATTTAATTTGGCAACTTTGTTTCTAGTTTGTCAGAATTTTCCCAAGTGTGCGTCTGCCTATTACACTCCAGTAATTTATTATTAAGTTTTGCCACTTTTTGCGTCCAACTTTTATCTATGAAACGTTAGCTTGCTAGAATTCTTTCCCTGTCCCATATCGCTAAGTTTGCATCTGGAGTGTGGCATAAAAAGTTGGGTTATCGCGCAGCGACCAAGAGGAATACATCTTGCCAAGCGATTCTTTCTAGTTCTTGTATAAAAAGTAGTGAATCGAAAGCGTTTGCCTGTTCTGTCACCTGCACGAGCCGATAAATCTTCTTCGTCGCTGCCGAGAAGCTGGGAGTTCTACTTGTAATTACGGATTCCTACAACTAAAATATACACACGGGGAAATGCTCCGCGTGCCTCAGAGATTGCAGAAATGAACGAGGAGACAGAGATAACGACAGAAATTTTGACATATTAACAAAGATCTCGCGTTCATGTACGAATCATATAACACAATTGTTTTAAAACTATGTGAGTATGGCAGGTGTTATTAGTATATTACAGCCGAGGTGGGACATGTTTTATTACAACCGAGGGCTTATGTATTTTACCGAGAGGCAAAGTTTCAATCTCAGATACAGTGCAACGCTGTGATGGAACACCTACCTACTATCCATTTCAGAATTATAGTCAGTTGAGTTTAAAACTCAATAACTTGCTTTAAAAAATTCAAAGATTATGAAAAACATTTTCAATTTATATACATTTTTTCAAGGGATGTGAAGCTGCATGTTTCCCTCTTTCATGTGCCAGAAAAAAAATTCCAGATCTTAGAACATTTTAGAAAAGAGAATATATTTAACGGATTGTTGACTTGCCTGGATAAACTGTCTAAACTGTGAAAATTGAACATCACCTGCACTTCTACATACTATTAAATTATATTTTAACTCATATCCATAAAGTGTAATTTATTATAATTTTCGCGGTTGTTTGATTTTTTTATCAAGTCACGGCTTATGGGAGTGTAATTTTATACTTCATATTCAATAGATATAGAGTAATAAATTTATAAATAAATTAAATTTAATAAAGCAGCAAGCTGTGCTATAACCATGGAAACATATACTATATTAAGAAAATGTCAGTGTCAAGTGCATTTGACAGTATGTTTCTCTTATAATTTTTCTGGAAATATATAATCTCTTACAAAAAACTTTCTGTATGGAATTTGTAAAAAATACATAGAACTGAAGTTAATGTACTGGAAATATGGAATCTTTTACAAGAAAATCTCTGTGTGGAATTTTTACAATATACACAGATCTGACCACGATCTGACGGAAGGTAATGTGCTAGCCACATCAGATTTTTTCATATAACATAAAATTAAACAAAGACGCAGGTATCCATTTTCAAATAATTAAATACATATACCGGATTTTTTTTTAGGAATTACAGGAAATGCAGTGGTGAAATTTTCATATGGCTGTAATTTCTGCCGTATTAGTTTTAGAACAAAAGTGTAAATACAAATAATGTCAGATTTAAAATAAAATTTTATTCTCAATTTATTTATATATATATATATATATATATATATATATATATATATATATATATATATATATATATATATATATATAAGTTACCGCTGTCCAAATCGCTGAATTGCAGTCCCCAGGCGTCGAACCCGACACCTGAGTTTCCCGTTTCCAGCTTATAGACTTTAGTGCAGTTACAAGTCAGTCAGAGTTTAGAATTCATACAATAAACAGCAGAATAGAATAAATGTAATAATTCATTAAATAAATATTAACAATTTTATGTGTAACAAATGATAGTTTTGGCATTATATTAAACTCATAATAAAAATCCCTTTTTAAAAACAATATTTCGGATCCTCGAAATATAACTGGCGCAGTCTAAAAGGATTTTTCGGGCGAATTTTCACATCGCGTGAAACTCGTGTTCGTATCAACGATCCACCGAAAAGAACCACAACCCCAGGGAGAAGAAGCGACTACGTTCAAGTGCAAGACCACCCAGTTCCTTCATCTGCGAGCGAATATCGACGACGAAAGAACAAGGCGCTGCTGAACACAGACCTGACCGGGACAACGCACCCAATGGACAAATTGCTTCTATTATTGTGAGTACACACATGTCACACAATTATCAGTACCATTCTGACTCAGATACAGAATCGGATACACATTCAAACCCAGAAACTTCCTCTGACTCCGAGTCCACACTCGTAACTTCTAAACCTTATAAAAGTAAACGTAAAATAACAAAAAACAAAGCAAAAATGCCACAAGAAGTAGCAGCAGGCTTAGTATTACAACCTGCACGTCTTGAAAAACACTATCTTGACATGATCCCAGATTTCTATGGTGATAGTAAATTATTATCCCGCTTTCTTGAAATTTGCGAAAAATTAGTTAACAAATTTTATAATTTGGTTGACGAAGCAGATTTTCAAAATGAGTACCTTATGTCGAGCATTTTAGCAAAAATAAAAGGTGATGCCGCAATAAACATCGCCAGTAGCACAATAAGTAAATGGGCAGACGTTAAACAAGCATTGTTAAACGCCTACTCAGACAAACGAGATTTATTCACGCTTAGTATCGAATTAACCGAATTGCGACAAGGCAATGAAACGGCATTCGAATTTTACAATAAAATTCAGGATATATTAAACCTCCAAATCTCTTATATTAGTAATCACAGTTTAGCACTTGCTAAGCCTTATTTAACAGAATATTGTCAAAATTACGCTTTGAGAATTCTCCTCCGAGGACTAAAAGATCCTCTAGGAACTCTTATGAGAACAAAGAATCCCAAAGACATGAACACCGCGTTAAACATGCTGACAAACGATTTTCAGTTAGAAACGCACAGTCGTCCACAATATCACAAAAATATCACCCATACTCAACACAAACAGAAACAAATAATTCACAATACACAAAATAGACAACCACAATATCCACAACTGATGTACAGACCAAATCCACCTACCAACCCAATTTTTAAACCTACCACCAATCAATATCCTAATCAATTTCCGAATCATCAAATAAGGAAACCTTACACACCAAATCAATTTCCCTCACATCAAGGAAATAAAACATTTAATAACCAATCCCAAAATGTTTTCAAACCAAACCCCAATTATAAAGCCCCCAAGCCTACGCCTATGAGTGTCAGTACTAGACAGTCAACGACACCCAGGCCAGGAACGAGCCAGTACCGTCCGCAACAATTTTATAACACGCAAAACAGACCGAATTTTATAGCGGAAGAATTATTTAACACTGAAATTAACGAATACACCGAAATTGACAATATTGAAGAACAAAATCCCGATTATTATGTAACTGACCCTAATACCGAATATTACGTTACTGAACCAAATTCTGACGATACGAACGAGTTTTTTTCGATAACAGCCTCGGAACAAACGTCGAATTAATGAACGTAATACACAACCATAGTGAATTACCATTTGTCATCTTCCCAGAATTTAATTTGAAAGCTTTAATAGACACAGGAAGCACACGTTCCTTTATAAACCCAGATATTGCACAAAAATATTTCAAAGAAAAAATCAAAAATGATCCTTTCAAAATTACAACCGCACACGGAACATCATTAGAGAATTTTAGCATTATAATACCTGCCTCCAAATTATTTAATCACCCTAACACTTTATTAAAATACCATCTATTTAATTTTCATAAAAATTTCGACATCTTATTAGGACTAGACAACTTGAAAATTTTAAATGCAACCATTGACCTAACTCATGACAAAATAATCACCCCTACTCAAGAAATAAAGATCCACTACCACAGAATACTTCCAAAATTTAATCATATTAAAATACCTCCAAAATCTGAAAAATTTACCAAAATAATTGTAAACAATATAGAAAACGGCGAAGCATTTATACCGGAAACCAAAATAAATAATTTAATCATTCCAGAAGGTCTAGCAAAAATCGAAAATAATGAAATTATATACCCGATTATAAACCTAGGCGAAAACGACGAAATTATAAATTGTGTAGATTGCGTACAAGTCCAGGAAATAAATAACTTTGAAATTAATAATATAAGTTTTATTCAAAATGAAACAAAATTTAAATTAGACATGAATAACATTAGAACTGACCACATGAATAGCGAAGAAAAATGCGAGATAAGAAAATTGCTGAGCGAGTACTCAGATATCTTTCATACGGACGATAAGCCACTAACCTTTACGAACGAAATAAAACATTCCATTCGTACAAAAGATGAAATTCCCGTATATGCGAAAACATATAGATACCCCGAGGTACATAGGAAAGAAGTAGAATCCCAAATTCAGAAAATGTTAAATCAGAACATTATCCGTCCCTCCCATTCCCCTTGGTCATCCCCCGTCTGGATTGTACCTAAAAAATTAGATGCATCCGGAGAAAGGAAATGGAGACTCGTAATTGACTATCGGAAATTAAACGAGAAGACCATCGATGATAAATATCCAATACCTAACATCAATACACTTTTAGATAAACTTGGTAGATGCCAATATTTTTCAACTTTGGATTTAGCGTCAGGATTTCACCAGATTGAAATGAGTGAATCCGACATACAAAAAACTGCCTTCAGCACAGAAAATGGTCATTTCAAATATTTAAGAATGCCCTTTGGATTAAAGAACGCACCAGCCACTTTTCAAAGAGTGATGGACAACGTTCTTCGAAATTTAACCAACGAAATTTGTCTCGTATATCTTGACGATGTAATAATTTTTAGTACATCTCTCCAAGAGCACATTCAAAATTTAAAATCAGTTTTTAATCGTTTACGAAAAGCTAATCTCAAAATTCAACCGGACAAATGCGAATTTTTACGCACAGAAGTCTCATATTTAGGCCATGTAGTAACTCCAGATGGTGTCAAACCCAATCCGGACAAGATCCATGCTATCAAAAATTACCCCATCCCAAAAACAGCCACAGAAATCAAAGCATTTCTAGGACTATTAGGCTATTACAGGAAATTTATTAAAGACTTTGCAGATCTTACTAAACCCTTCACGAAATGTTTAAAAAAAGATGCCACTATTAAATACAATGACCCCGAATACATTAATTGCTTTAATACCTGCAAAAATGTCCTAATAAACGAACCCATCCTTCAATACCCGGACTATAAGAAACCTTTTAACTTGACAACAGACGCAAGCCAATATGCTATCGGTGCTATATTATCACAAGGACCCATAGGATCCGACCTACCCATCGCATACGCGAGTCGAACGCTAAATAGCTCAGAAATAAACTATAGCACAATCGAAAAAGAACTACTTGCTGTCGTATGGGCTACCCAAAAATTTAGACATTACCTGTATGGTAGAAAATTTAAAATCATAACCGACCACAAACCTTTAATATACTTACATTCACTGAAAGAACCCCATTCAAAATTAATGAGATGGCGACTCAAGCTAGAAGAGTACGATTATGAAGTTATTCATAAAAAAGGCTCTCTAAACAAAAATGCAGACGCATTATCACGTATTGAGTTAAACATAAACACTTTAGACCCAGAATCACAAAGTCTTTTCGATCTCATTGAAAACTTTAACGATACTTATTCTAACCCCGACAATGACAAACAATCCTTAATTGTAGAACCTGACGAAGACGAACAGCATGATCCCGAAACTGATCAAACAATTCACTCGAACCCCGAACACCCTATTGTAGGTATAACAATCACTGAATCACCTGTAAATTTTGGTAAAAATCAAATTTTTATATCACAAGTTAAACACTCCCCTTCTAAACCAAAAATACAAAAATTTCATTGCGATAAAATGAGAATTCATCTCCAAATTTCTGAAACAGATTTCGAACAGGATACAGTAAACTTTATAAAAGAATATATTACACCAAAGGTGAAATATTACCTATACTTTGAAACACCCATTTATGAGAAATTTAGTAACGTATTACAAAAATATTTTAAACATTCAGAAATACAATTTGTCAAAAGCAACATAAAACTGATAGACGTAGAGGAAAACGATGAAATCTTACAAGTAATAAAAAACTTCCACGAAGGTAAGACAAACCATCGGGGAATAAATGAAGTTCACACTCAAATTAAAAAACGATATTATTGGCCGAACCAGCTAAAGACCATCACAGACTTTATAAACCAATGTGAAATTTGCTTAGCTGCTAAATATGAAAGAAACCCTATCAAACCAAAACTAAATATTACTCCTACTCCCAATAAACCATTGGACATCATCCACATTGACACACTTTCTCTAGAAAACACCAAATTCCTAACTATAATTGACGCTTTTTCTAAATATGCTCAAGCATATAAAGTTACATCCACAAATGCTATAGAAATTGCTAATAAATTGACGAGATTTTTCTCACACCACGGTATACCCAAATTAATCGTAGCAGATAATGGGCTCGAATTCAAAAACAATGTCATAAAAGAGTTATTAAGCTTGCATAAAATCGAAATTCATTTGATTTGCTCACAAAACCCAAATTCCAACGGGTTAGTCGAACGCTTTCATTCAACTTTGATAGAGCACATTCGTTTATTCAATTTACAAGAAAATTTCAAAAATGAACTAATAAAAGATAAAGTAAATTATGCAATCCTGGCTTATAACAATACGAATCATAGCACGACAAATTTAAAGCCAGTCGAAATTATTAACGGACATTTAGATACAAATTCCCCACTCGATATAGAACTTGAGAAACAAATAATGCAAGATTACATTCAGAAACACAAGGAAAAAACAAAATTAGTTTATAAAAATATTAATAACAAATTACAGACAGATAAAACCAAAACTATTACCAAATTAAACGAAAATCGCGAAGAACTTCCCGACATACCCGAAACAGTCTACGTTCATAATAAGCAAAAAGTAAATAAAACGAAAAACCCTAAATTCAAAAAGGAAAAAATTAAAAAGGTTAACAAAAACCTAAAAACTGCAGAAATTGACACGGAAAATAATGATAAAAAACAATCCAAAATTCACCTTTCAAACTTAAAGAGACCTAGAAAATTAATTAATAAATATCCGGCTATTCCAGGTCCCTCTTCTTCACGCATACACTTGGAATAAATATCCAAGACATTACCCTAAACCCAGGACTACTGACAATTAACCTTGGACAAGCAAAGTTACAAAAAACGAAACACACATTCGTACAATTTTACGATTTAAACCCATTATGGACACAATACGAAAGTCTAAATATGCAGTACACAAATCTCAAACGCACTATCAGCGCAGATAACACTATCGCTGCAGACTTTGACAACAACAATAAAATCATAGAGTACCTGAAAAATAATATTAATGAGAAAATTAGCCATTTATCTACGCACCCTAGAACAAAGCGAGGAATATTAAACGGTTTAGGATCTGTTATAAAATCAATAACAGGCAACTTAGATGCAGAAGACGATAACCGATATACAAAAATTTTAAAACATTTAAAAGAAAATCAAAATAAATTAAATAACCAAATTAAGCACCAGTACTCTGTTAGTCACCAAATTATGGAATATTACAATAAAACTGTCGAAACAATCAAACGAAACGAAAATATTTTAAAATCAAATATTGAACAGCTCATGCACATTGTCATCGGAGGAATCAAAGATCATGATAAACTATTTATTAAAGATATTTACAATCAGCTAAATATTTTATATACCATGACATTTAACACTCTTCAAGATATAGAAAACTCTTTAACGTTTTGCAAACTCCACACAATGCATCCTAGCATTATCAAATCACATGACCTTTACCAAGAATTAAATAAAATTTCAAAATTCTATAACAATGAACTACCATTTGAAATCAATTCTGAAAACATGTCAGAAATTGAAAAATTAATCTCAATTAACTGTAAATTGCAAGAAAACAAAATTATATACTTTATTGATATCCCTATAAATTATGAAACCTCATTCGAGCTTATTCACCTTATTCCAACACCCACCAAACAAAATAACGAATTTGTAACCATAATCCCTAACCATGAGTACATTCTGAAGTCTAAGAATGGCGACTTACGATCTTTGTATGATCTGTGTGTCCGCAATAAGGGAAACATTTACCAATGTCCCAATAAAATTAAAGAAATCAGCGAAAATTCCTGCGAAAAGAACTTCATATTGCGAAACAAAGTAGAAAATTGCCATTTTGTCAAATTAAACATAAGAAGAAACCACATCGAATACATTGAAGAAATCAATCAATATCTAGCGATATTTCCAAATCCCGAAAACGTACAAGCCAAATGCAATCAAGGCGACAGTATAAGCAACCTACAAGGCATACTCTTAATTAAAGAAGATGAATGCAAACTGCAACTCCAAAATCACGATTTAAATTTTAAACACGGCACATTTGGCAAACCACTAATAATCGAAAACTTCGAAATAAACTATAACAATACAAAAATTCCCAAGATGGCGATCGAACTAAATTCTATCTCCGAACTTAAACCATTAAACAAGTTCGAAGATACAGAGTACAACGAAGACCAAATCGATACCAATGAGATCAACTACCCAGTGTGGGCACTGTACGTAATAATCATCACCGGTGCCATCATCACTGCTGCAGCCTACCTCCAAAAAACGATCATCACAAGAAGAAAACAACCCAAGGCCGAAGATATTGAACTTCAACCGCCAACTTCACCCCCTAGATCGGCGTTGAAGTTACCCGATGAAGCCCAATTTTAGCGAGGGAGGAGTTACCGCTGTCCAAATCGCTGAATTGCAGTCCCCAGGCGTCGAACCCGACACCTGAGTTTCCCGTTTCCAGCTTATAGACTTTAGTGCAGTTACAAGTCAGTCAGAGTTTAGAATTCATACAATAAACAGTAGAATAGAATAAATGTAATAATTCATTAAATAAATATTAACAATTTTATGTGTAACAAATGATAGTTTTGGCATTATATTAAACTCATAATAAAAATCCCTTTTTAAAAACAATATTTCGGATCCTCGAAATATAACTTATATATATATATATATATATATATATATATATATATATATATATATATATATATATATATATACAAAAAATATTATTTGTACATTGGTAGTGGGTGGGCACAAGACTTTTTAGGGTGGACACGTGCCCACCTTGGCCCCTCCCTTACCCACGCCACTGCAAGTTTCTTACAGAATTGGGATGATTGTTAATATTGCTTTTTCAAACAAATGACAATTCTAGTTATTACCTCCCGTCATACCGTAGGTAAGGGAGGTAATGTAATCATGCCAAAAATTCGATGATGCGTTTTCAGTAAATAAGCACAAACTAGGGTCCCCATAACACGTTTTTACTATTTTTACGATCATATCTGTGTTTGTGTGTGTGTGTATGTGTGTGTGTGTGTGTGTGTGCGTGCGTGCGTGAGGGTGTGCGTGTGTGTGTGTGTGTGTGTGTGTGTGTGTGTGTGTGTGTGTGACGATTTTTTCGTCCACGATAACTCTTATAACAAACTTCGAAATACCTATATGTATTTTCTGTATTTAAGCTTCCTGCATTCATATAACGAGTTGATTAGATTTTGGGTAAAATTAGATAAAGGGAAGTGATACTTTACTTGAAGCTCTGAACAGATTCTCGGGAAAAATATATTTTGATATACTCCAAAACTTGTCAAATTTAGTATTTACCACTTTTATACGAAAGGGAACAACATATTAGATTTTTATATTAATGAGACCGACATATTAGATGTTTTCCAAAATTGATAAACCGGAAGTACTACTTTACAGATTTTCTTGAAAAAATATATTAAAACATGATCCAAAACTTCCCAAATTTGGCATTTAAAACACGTGTATAATTTGAATAGATTTTGACTATACCTATTTGACAAACCGGAAGTGGTACTTAATTTGGAGCTCTTAACATATTTTCGAGGAAAAACATAATAAAATATAATCCAAAATTTGGTATTACAGACTTTTCTATTTATTGGGACAACAAATTAGATTTTGTTTACGAACGATCAACCGAAAGTGAAACTTAAAGTTCATTGCTATTTCAAACATGGAATTGACGGAAGGTCATGTGTTGGCACATCAGATTTTTTGTATCAAACATCATAATAGTATGGAACAGTCCTATCAAGAATTCTAATTCTTAAAGAAAGTTAGAACTTAGGGCACTATTAATGTAGGCAGGCGAATAGTTTCCGACCTTGTGAATGTCTTTGAGTGGAGTGCGAAGCTCTTATAAGTTATGTGAAGGCTGATCGTGTAAGTTGAACTCCCAGAGCTAATTAATAAATTCTGTAAAGTACATCCAGAGTCACTTTCACCTCTCTTCCATCCCTCGGCGCCGAGGGTAGTTCACCCTCATAACAATGCCTTTTAAACACTCCTCCATCCATACGAAGATAGGGGACGAATTAAGAAATTTTCTAACTATAAACTTTAAATATTAAACAAAGCGGTTAGAACGGCATTAAATAGGGTCGAATTTAAAAGGAAATTAAGTATGGAATATAGTTTGCATATAATAAAAGTTACGAGAAGTTTTACTGCCTTGAAGAATATGTATGAGAAGGAATATTAACAAAACTCTATAAGTACCTGATGGCAGAACTGGGCAATACTTACAAGAAAAGTACTTTATTAGGCTTGCAAGTACTTTCAGTACTTCAAGTACTGTACTTGAAGTACTTTCTATTTATAGTACTTTGTACTTGATAAAGTAAGTCTATTCACATGTACTTGGTACTTAATACTTGGAAAAATACTTGAAGTACAATGAAAAGTACTTGAAGTATTTTTAAATATTTGAAGTACTTTACATGTACTTGAAGTATTTTAAATGTACTTGAAGCATTTTAAATGTACTTGAATTACCTTAAATGTACAGTGCCGTAACTAGGGCGTGGCAAAGGTGGCACACGCCACAGGCGCAAAATACTTAGGGGCGCAAAATTTTAATCATTTTTATGGTTTATTTCTAAAATCTATTTTCTAAATTTAGCAAATAATTATCTACAGATAAGTCAGTCGGCAAGGTGTTTATTGTGGAAATAATTGGTGACAAGTTGGCGTGAATTTTATTCTTTATTGGGATCTTCAAAAAGACATACTAATTTTGCACCCTCTAGCGACCCCGAATATTGCCGCCATCTTGCGTCAAAGGTGCAAAATATTAATTTTTGGTCATTTTCTTGAAAACAGAATACAAAATTAAAGCTCGTAGTTTCCTGTACATAAAAGTATTCTGACATTTTTTGCCCAGGATGAACTTTCGAAGAGATGTTAAAATATAGTTAACCAGAATAACAATTTATGATAGAAATTTAAATTACCCAAAAAATAAACAATATTAGGTATTTAATACTTAGTATATATCTTGTTCCATTTAAGCCATTCTGTATTGTAGAGAATTGGACATAGCTTTGATATCTTTGACTAGCTGAAATTGTAGACATGAGATACGTTTACCCAATGTAATTTCGGCTACTTAAAACTGGCGCTGATGTCTGTGCCATCACTGAATGGCTTAAATGGAACAGAGTATAATAAATTTTACTATTTATAACAGTTTATTATTGATGCTTTTTGAATATTTTTTTTTTATAATGTTCCATTTTAGCCATTCAGTATTGTAGGGAATAGGAAATTTGTTAGTAACTCGCGAACCGCTCATCAGAACTTTATTTTGTTTTTATTTTCTTGATATGTAGGGACGCAATTTTTTTGCCATAGGCGCTCAAAACTCTAGTTACGGCTCTGTAAATGTACTTGAAGTGCGATGAATAATTTAAAAGTTAACAATGTTATGAGAATTGTTTGCCTGTCAGTGTTTCTTTTGCAGTGGTATGGTGTTATTCCTCTAGTACATAATTATGTGAATATCATTAATAAATAAATAAATAAAAGTGATAATATGAAAGTTAACATATATTTACAAAAAATTTGGCATAAATTAATTCTAATCTGCGTACTGCATATGCATGAAATGTTCATATTACCTAACTACAGTGCTGGGACTTTGACGTATCGCCAGCGAGGAACTCTTGTTTTAAATAACCCAATATCGCATATTAAAATTTTTGTCAATAATCATCTTTTAAGTACTTTTAGAAACATTAAGATACTTGGTACTTGTACTTCAAGTACTACTTTCCGGTACTTTGCCCAGCTCTGCCTGAAATTTGAAATCATCCAAGGTAAATTGTTTTCACGCAAAAATGAATCTTGTAGTGCAATCCAAATTAATATAGAGTGCATGTGAAGTGACTTTTGGGAAATGCTTTTCAGTAAAACTACAGGCGATAGCGATTTGCACATTTTGAGCGTCAGCGCCTCTAGTAGCATTCTTGGGGAAGTATCAATTTCGACACTTTGCGAAAGTGATACAATTTCCAAGTTTGTTTTTTTACGTAGTAGAATATTGAATTGAATGAACAATTATTTAAAATACTACTTGTTACTTGTGATGTGTTAAAAAACAATTAAAATAACAGCAAGGGTATTGCGACAAAAATTACATTTTTATCTAATTTATTCGAACTACTCTGTTATTTAGTTTTAAATTATATTTTATATTATTAGTTAGATATTACAATATTCCTATAAATAAATATACTGCTGATGCCCTATCTCTCACTTAAGGGTGCGTTTCGAATAGGGTATTTATAGATTCGTCATTTAAAGCTTGTTGAAAGAACAAAGAATATTGTATTATACATCAAAATTCATAATTTTTTTTGGACTATTATTTAAAGCTATTTTTAATAAATTTAAAAATTAATTGCAAACTATAAAAAATTTATTTCTTTAATTTACCTTCTCCTTATAACAAAAATACATTTAGGTGATAGCTATTATTATAGACTAACTATATAAATTAATTTTTTTGCAAGTATTGCTCTAAATTTTTCTAAAATGATGTATTTCTTTCGAGGTGAGAAATAGCAATATATTGAATATTTTACAGTTTTGTCACTGTGCGTAGTGTACGGTTTTCCCGTAGGATGGCAGCACACTCGAGTGGCCGGTAATACAGAATATGAAAAATAGCGCGCGCAATTACTCATATAATGAATAGAGCGACTTTGTTGGTAAATATTATAAATTTTGTAACATAATTGTGTTTTTTGCATTTGACAAAAATTAGTTGAATTTAATCGACACTTTTTCGAATTTCCTATTTTTGCACTTATTTAGATAACTCGCCAGGGTACGTTTGCTAAATTTTAACGCATGTGAAAAAAACCTATCTTATAAAACTTATTCTTTAATATACCTACTATTATATGCAATTGTGAAAAAAGTATACATTGTTGTACGCGATTTTGTTTAGTATTTAATGTATTTCATGTAGCCAGTAGTAACGGCCAGCTTTAGTAATGTCTTAATTTTTCACATATTTATAGTACTAAATCGATTCTTCCTTCTTTAGATTTTGAAAACCAATATACCTACTAGGTATCTACTTATTATTATTTACATTAATTGTTATAATATAATAATAATGTTACGGAAAGAAGCCTGGGGTTTATTAGAGGTAATTATCTCTCAACCTAACACCCCCTCCCCTTCACCCCGCCGTCCCTGGGTGGCTTTATACCCCCTTTCGAAATGTGTTTACTGTTCCCAGAATATCGTCTGGCTACGCTTGGGTTGTTGATTTCATTCTTCGTACGTCAAACATTACTTATTTCCGGGCCTAGGTATATAACTATTTTCAAATGACAACAAATGAATGACATTTTGAATGTCGGAATGCTTTTATGCGTTTATCTTTCACTTATAATAATTTTTTTAAATAATAATAGACTCATACGAGTATTACAATAAATATTTATTAAAAATAAGGGTATCTCCATAGAAAATTAACCCTAATATTTAATATAAACAAATAAAAAATTAGAAACATAAAATACAAAGTATTTAATATATTGTTTATTAATATTAGGGGTGTCGTGGCTGCGTGCCTGAGTGTCTGTTCGCTAATCTGGGGAACCGGGTTCGATCCCAACCAACGGCAAATATTTCGAATCTTATATGGCACAAAATTGACTCTTGTGGTGTACTGTATATTATGCAACAAGTGCGGGAAACAGTTTTTTACACTCTTGTGGCTGCATCACTCTTGAGCAAAAGTCAACTTCACGCACTTGTTGAACAATATACTATTTTGTACGTACTATTAAACATTTAAAACATTTTATTTATGATACATGACACATTTATTTTGTAGTTTTCTTCCTGGCTTCAATAGCTTTTTTTATGTCCTCAGAGTCCTCGCACCTTAATCCTTTCAGTCGATTACCATTTACAATTTCTGGTAGTACGCATTCTAAATAAAATTTCTTTTACTTCGGGACCATCAAATTATTCCAAATATTTTCATCTCTCTCTATTTCTTCCACATGCATATATTTATCTTCGCTTGTATAGACAACAAAAAAACACTAACATTTGGCAAATATTTAATTGCCCTTGCACCTGTAATTATTATTATAAAACACATATTTTTTATATCTTACATATACCTGATAAAAATAATTATGATACTTCATCAATTATACCTGTGTACAGTAATGGTACATCAAATTATTTTTTTATTAAATTATATTGAAAATTGTACCGTCAGGAAAAGCACCGAGATAACATAAATGTTCATTAATAAACAACCCAGATTTTTTAACTTGAATGTTACCAAATTGTTCTTCAAATATACGAATTGCTGTTACCTCATGCCTTTTGCCAAATTTCATGACTTCGGTACCTTCACCGTGGTGAACATTCAAAATTTGTTTCACCAATGAATTACATGGTGTATATTCTTTTCGTTTTATTATTACACCAAAATTAGATGCTGTTAATCTATTTTGTTTGTAATATAAGTATTCAGGATTATCAAACTGTCCAACTGTTCGTTGGGCAATTGATAATCCCTTCATTAATAATCTACATTAATAAAAACAACATTAAAATTTGTAAAAATTATTTTAATAACTACATATTTACTTTTAGATCCTAGAGTTTTCTTTTATACTCTGATTGATATTATGTTTTGGTAATAACATATATAGCCTGAATACCATATTCCAATTTATCGGATTTATGTAATTTCTGTTTTTCTTTTGAAAATAATTTTTTTCTGACTGGTCTGATATTTTTCTTTTTACTATGCTCAATTAAGCGTTTTAAAATTTTGCCAGGAGATTTTTTGGTACTTTGTTTCCATGCATTATGCTGCCATTTACGTCCTTTATTATATTTTAATGCTGATATATATGCTCTTATGCTTATGGCAGTATATACATACGAGAGGATTATAATAATTTGTAATTATTATAACGAGATGATATTATATTTTACCTTTCATATTCGACGTCAGAAATAAATGAAAGATCCATATCACATCCTGGTGTATTTGCACCACTTGCATTTTGTATAGTATTATTGTCACTAATACTAATATTATCATTTTGAATTACACTATTTGTACTATTACACTTGTAGCGTAATTTTTTACTACGAGACGCCTTATTTCTCTTACGTATACGTGGTTTTGGTCTGCCCATTTTATAAATGGGCGAAAAAGATTTATATTATTAACAAACCCAATAATAACAATAACGATAAAAATTAACAAATATATAAATATCAGCAACACTTAACGAAACAAGTTAAGAAAACCAATAACGAAAATAATAATAATGGTAACAACAAATTGTTAATAACAATGAAGCTGGGAATTCGAGCAGCATACAAATGTCGAAACAGATCGTATAAGAATAATTTGGTGCACCCTTCTATCTTATCCCTCAAATATTTTGCGCTAGACATGCCCGCGTTCCAAAGTTTAAATTTCATATTAACTAGGATCTAAACCTGCAGAGACAGAGCCATCTGTGAAATACTTTTGTATTTAAGATATAGTTCCTAATTAACCCAGCATCGCCTCATGGCGCTGTTTTTTCAACGCACCCTTAAGAGGAGTCTTCTACAAACATTATTGTCTATCCTTGTCAGTTAGTATAAGAATTTCCCTCCCGCTAATTCCCCTTTCTCGTTCTACACCAATAAAATCAAAGCAATCTGGCGCTTGCGCGGAGCTATTCTTACAGACAAGTGCAGCTATATATGCAGATATATATGTCTGCACTCGTCCAATGTTAGTCTCACAAATCTCACTCCCACCAGCAGTATATTAGTTTTATAGGTATATTGATATTACACATCGAAATTTTAATTGAACGATCTTTCTATTATATTCAAAATGAAAAATATCCCTAATTGAAAATAAACCACATTCTCATTGGAAGCAGTGATACAAATTGTGTAGGGAAAATATATAAAAAATTTGAACCATATTAATTTATATCTGATCATTAATGTATTATTCACAATATCTATAAATAATATACAAATTATGTAAAAAATAGATGTTTTATTTCATACAACTGCAAGTATTGTACACTTATTTTAGTTCTTTTTTCTCATTTAATAAAATTCAATATATTAAGTTTGAATTTCAATCTTTTAAAATGAAAAAATATCTAAACCTAAATCCTAGTAGAAGAAATCTTCAACAATTTGTGTTGTACGTGAAATAGATTTTTTAAATAAAGGCCGGTACTTAAATCTCCTGGTAAAATGTCAGTTAATTTAACTTCCAGATAATTTTGTCAATTTAAGCTCTAATATTGGTACGATATTTTTATTTTATCTGACAGTTAAATTAAATGACACTTTACCAGGAGATTGAAGTACCGCCCCTAAGTCAAACGCAATCATTCATAATGGGGTTTATGGGGAAATAATTACTAAATTAATATACTAAACAGAAAATTAATTGTTTAGTATTTCGATATCTGAGCTTGTTCAATGATGGTGGCCGCGTGCCTGAGTGTCTGGTCGCGAATCTGGGGAACCGGGTTCGATCCCGACCGACGCCAAATATTTCGAATTTTAAATAGCTCAAAATTGACCCCTGTGGTGCACTCTCCACGCGAACAATGAATGCCCGTGGGGTGACGCCTGGTAAACGCCCGCACGGTACAAATATGTCATCATTACGCAAATCTGTGTACAAAACAGATTGGCACACTCAGCAAGGGGTAATAAGCTGTGATTATATATTTATTTATATTTATTTATTTCAATGATCAAGAGTCTGCGGAAATTTTAGAAAATTCAACTTTAATACAAGCTTTTTAGTTAATGTTCTGTATTTTTGTTAAATACCCGACGTTTCGGCAGCATATAGTGCTGCCTTCTTCAGGAAAAATACATAAATAAATAATAACAAAACATTAGCAACAAGTAACAAATTACAACATAACGTCGGGTATTTAATAAAAATACAGAACTTTAACGAAAAATGTTGTATTATTCTTGTTGCATTATGATATCTGAAAGATTTTTTAATAATTTAAATTCAACTTTGTTTATAACAAAAGTCTATGTTATGAAGGTGTGAATTTCGGACTTCATTACTTACAAACCGTTTAGTTCTTAAAAATTATGAATTTCTCTCTCTTGATGTAGGTACTTACATCATAAAATATTTTGACATAGATTAAGACCTCTAGCTACATTCCGACAATTTTGTTTCAAGTTTTCTTTTCTAAACTATATTTTCGTGTTGTCAAATCGTGTAACTGAGAAAGCAATTCCGTTAGAAACAAAAGTTGTGGGTGACAATCTTCATTCCAAAGTCACAAACTTTTCCTCTCTGCAATTTCAATTTTAGGGGACAAGAACAGAAACCAAGAAGTAATTTCTAATTTGATGATTGTCTTTAGCTGGAACTATAGAAACGGTACAAGGTCATTAGCGAATAGCTATAGCCCCTCCTATGTTGTTTATGGCACCAGTTGCTACGCAAGGTGACATGAATTATTTCCATTCATGGAGAAATTCAATAAAGCAAACAAAATGGGACTATTTGCTCGCAAACAGCGCGCAACACAATTCAACTATAACTTTGAACACATATTATTCAAGTATTGTTCTCGATCGCTTTGTACAAACTTTCTGCATATTGATTTTATTGTTCTCTTCTTTCAACTATTTTGTATTTCCCCGGAAGATTGTTTCTTAAAAATATAAACAGTTGAATAATGGTTGACAACTTTTTCATTGAAACTTAGGAAATCTCATTTCTTGTGAAAGAAATTTATTAAAACAGAAAACTTATGCCATTCGTCTCTCGTACGGATTGTCGAAGAAAAATTAAATGCAAATACAGTATACAGGGCGAGGTTGTTTTTTTACTGGCTGTAATTGAAAACTCTTCAATTTCATTTGCATTTCATAAATTGTCATACAATTTGCCCTGTCGATGAAATGACGAAAAACACATTCTCCTAGATTAAACACGAGCACTGAAATATTTTCTCCTGAAAATTTAATAAGCACGGGAAAACTCGAATTTCTTTATTCAATAAACTGTAAAAGAGTAATTGTTTTTGCTGAAAATTATCTATACAATATACAAGATTAAATACATATAGAATATAAAAGAAGTCATTGTTGATTACGTTAACAAACAAGTTGTTCCTAAGCGATATACCACCCAAATATTAACCGCATACACTACTGCTTAACTCTATAGTAGTCATGTAGACTTATTCTTTGGTTCACTTTGAAGTGCTCCATATTATTGTATACTACCAGGATTCGAATTCGACAAGAGTAAATTTTAATATAATTTCCGATTTGAAAATCGCACAAAATTATCCTATGTGGTCTCCACACGAAAATTTGAGAGCTAGTGAAATGACGCCAAGGAAACAGAAGAGATTATGAGTAGAAAGTTAAGATATTAATACTAGTAGGTATACAGAATATCCAAGATAAAATGTCCAACAGAGAGAAACGAAATCGGTTGAATTAGACAAAAGTTGTGCCGTTAAGAAGCCATTTTAGCGATGTATTGTTTATTCGGAAAAAACATAATATGTTGGTCACTAGATACAGACGAAAATGTAAATTTTTCAACTTTATTTTTTCAGATAACTTCTATTTATGAAATAACACTGAATTTTGGTTTGCGCTTCTTTCATTCACTTATGGCGTTGCACCACTGTTGGATTTTGATTTATGAACTCAATTATAATTTAAATATGGGTCCAAAGACATTTGCACACAAATTCTTCCACCTGTTCATTATTTTTGAATCGTTGCCCTGCCAACCCCTCTTTGAGTGATCGGAACAAATGGAAATCTCACGGGAATAAGTTGAGGTTGCAAGGGGGATATTTAATTGTAATCCAATGCGACATTTTTTTTATATTTTAAACCTACTCGTTTCGAACAATAAGACAAAGCCATAGCTTATCTCAGCTTTTACAATGATTTTTATTTTTCGGAGTTAATATGGCGTCGTTTTAACTAAATAGATGATGCATGTAAACAATTTAGTCAACTATTTTCACGTTGTTTGACTTAATGTTTTTGAAATTTATAATAAATGGACAAGGAAGTGATCTTATGTTAATTTTTAAGCGACGTTACTACATATAAATCACTTGACAAGCATATACTTCGTTACATTTCAAAAAGAAAAAAACATTTTGACGTTTATACCTACGTTGGCATTACTGTGCTGTGCGCTCACTGCGCAAGTCTAGTCTGAAACTTGGGTTGAAATATAGTCAGATCTAGTTTTAAAAAAATCTGAAAAAGTTCTAGTATAAAACTTGGATGCGTTAAAGCCTGATTTACATTATCCTATTTTTCTGACTAAAAATCTATACCTTGTTCCATCTAAGCCATTCAGTATTGTAGAGAATAGGACATAGTTTTGAAGTCTCTGATTGACTGAAATTGGCGACAAGGTACAAGTTTACCCAATATAATTTCGGCTACTTAAAACTGGCGCTTATGTCAGCGCCATCTGCTGAATGGCTTAAATGGAACAGTATAGATTCAATTGAGAAACTAGATCTTAGCCAGAAAAAGTATAATGTAATACAGGCTTGAGTTATGTTAATTTTATTATCGCGAGTTCTTTCAATTTTGTTTGGTGTTACGCTGGTTCTTGGGCGTCGTCACTAGTTGTATTACACTGGTTTTCGTCTTTGGCAGGTCAAATTTTGCGTTATAACGTCCACTAGCAAGTAAACATTTATGGATTTGATAAGGTATGATTGCCGAAGTGCTTGTGTAGTTTATGCAAAAATCTCGGTGGGTTTAACATTTTGTATAACGACATTCTATACTGCTTGTTCATTTATTTTGTAATAGCTACGGACGAGACAACTGTGCGGCGACTTACAGCTTAAGGAGTAAATCTGAAAATACTAAATACAATCTTAGCAGTGGTAAAAAAAGTTATATTATTAAACGTCTTCGTATATTTTTTAAAGATTTACGATAAATAACTATGCTTATAATAGAACAGTTTTCATCCTAGTAATTACTCTCCACCATCTAGTTATTGGAACACATTTCCTTTCTGATTGTAAGCAACAAAGGAGATATGAAGCGCATGATGCCGGTCAGCAACTGCATTTAGTTGAGTAGAATGCAGTAGCAATAGCAGTTTGAGTTCAGTGTCCATTTCCTCGTTAGGGCATTAACAACTCATTTAGCAGCGCGTTTAGCGTTCGGAATAAGTAATTACAAAACCGCAAGAGGAGAGGAACTGAACTGCTCTGCTCAGTTCGGAGACGTTGCGCCGTGCCGTAAGATTAATGCCCGCTCTTGTGTAATTACTCAGCCTTTTCCCTTAGATATTGTATTGTTTTTTCTCCTTTGCATACTCCACTCGTATCGTACTCCACTCCACCTGAGAAGTGCGGATGGTTCTTTTAACCAGCTCTGTACATCCGCTTGAATGTAGGGCTTTTTGTAGCCGCTTTTATTTTGCTTCTTTCTTTTCCGTTCTTTTTTTCTGCAGCTCCTCTGCTCTCATTACATTAATTTAATTTGGAACACAAACGCACATTTATTATTCCTTATTCTCTACATTTATAACGCTGTTCTTCCCTTGTATTATACTATTTATTTCACTTTCTGCTCAGCAGTCTGCGGTTACCAAACGCTACTACAATTTTTTACAGAACTCATTGTTTCCAAGATTTTAATGTTTCCTTGTCCCGAGCACCAGTTAAAAATATCATTCCGTAGTGTTACATTTGTCTTGAGAAAAACTCAACCATTTCTGAGACGGGCACGAAGAAATTATATTTTAATTGAATAAGGGCCGACATAACGGTCTGTGAGACAGGTAACTAACCCGATTACCGTCCGTGTTGATACTGCGTTTGCAATTACGTCGTCCTCTAATTACTTAAGCTTAATTGTATCACACGAGAGCCATTGCAGTACAAACATGAAATTATAAATCTGCACGAGGATTTATACACTGGGGGGTTTTTAAATGCACCGAGATACTTTATATCCTACCTCTGAGGTTTCAGTTTGAATCTTTCACGTCTCTGTTTTAATCGCAGACCAGATTTCATCCTTTATTCCATATTTTTCCATTTATTTTACATTTAAGCAATTAAATCTCTTTTCGTCTACCATTATTTTTATTTTAAAGCGATATAAATGGAACATGATATTTTAGATCGGATGTATTTATTATGATTAATATTAATATATATTGGGACCGCGAGATTTAGGGCATTATTTCAATCATTTATTTTGGTGGCATAAATGTTGTTTAGACAAATACATAGGAGTTCAACCAAGCCCTACTGCGCAACTATAGGTCCAAAATATACTTGCTTGTATGTACTACTCTTATTATTAATACAGGGTGTTTTTCAACTTCGGGTAAAAACTTTAAATGCATATAGTACTGACCAAAATGAGTAAAAAAGGTTTAATCAACATGAATCCGATCTTCAATAGTTTCCAAGATATAAGGCAGTGAAAAATGAATTTTTACGGGGTTTACCTCTGCTATCTCGAAAACTATAAGAGTTACGACTTTGGTTAAATGAGACTTTTGTTTACCTTTCAGATGTCAACTTAGATGTGCTTATGTTTTTTTTAAGAATCAAATAATTGTACTATGTTAAATGTGTGGCGACTTTGGTCTATATTCAATTTTCAACTTACTTCGTTACTATTAGATATTGAGAAAAATGTTTCATATACAATTTTATTAATCTTTTATAATGTATTTACTGACATAGACAAAATTTTATTGGATCACTATCTGTCAGTTTTTCTTCGATTCTAATAGAAAATGGTCTCTTTTTCGGAAACAGTTGAAGATCAGACCTATGTTGATTAAGCTTTTTTACTCAATTTGGTCAATAGTACATACCCTTAAAGTTTTTACCCCAAGTTGGAAAACACCAGGTATATATTAACATATGGATTTCTTCGCCCTTATTTATTATTGAGGAAGTTTACATATTTATAATGTTGTTAATTAATTAATTATCTAATTAATGGGGTCGTGGGGTTGTGTCCATTAGGTGACTGCGTGTGACTCGGACGCCCCGAGTAAGTTGAATGTATCATTATTGTTTGTTTACATCTTAGTTACTATGGCGGAAAGTAGAAAATTATGCCCGCCGGGCTTTAAAAAAGACAATACGCCCGAAAATGAAACTAACTTTTATTTAATTATGTGAATTTTAGAAGTATTTATATAAGTATTTATAATATAACGACAAAATAAGATTAACATGTGTACAACACTACCGTAATTGTAACGCATTTTTGGCTTCATCCAGATTTCTATAATACCGACAACCTTGAGATTTTCTACGTGTGTTCGAAAAACAATCTCATCAATAGACACTTCCACAATTGCAATTTGCACGAGCACATCTAGCGGCAAAGCATAGAACTAATGGTTGCTATGGTTACAACTTCCAAACAAAGAACAGTCACCTCTACACTCCAACCATTGTTAATTATTTATTATTAATGAATGATTTCAATATTATTAAACAAAAAAGTTGCCCCAGGCACCTCTTCTCGCTTGAAACTCATTTTTAAGAAACTCAACGAACAAAACAAATCAGTATAGAGAATTGGGTTATAACACGAATGACAAATGCATACAAAATGATAGGTGTAGTACTATCGAGAGGGACGTAAGACAACGAGGGGGGGGGAAGCAAGAGCTTCTATCTCTCTCTTGGGTGTGTTGTCAATTATGGAAGTGTCTATTCTACTGCATATGTAGGTAGTTCATTTTGTCTCGGTTAAGCATCATTCACGGCTACTTTTTTAATCCATAACGTTAATACATACTGCTAATTGATAATGCGTAATGAATTTGGTATATGGCAACGCACAGGACCATTCGCAACATAATGCATAAACACAATGCATAGCAACAAAAGTTTGCATTAAGTAAATTTATGACAGCTGTCAAAATAAATTTGCGAGAAATCTCAAAGTCTCCAATTTAGAAGAAAACATATAGCTGCATCTAGTGCTACATTTGTGATATCATGTGCTCAAATAAAATTAAACAAGGAAATACGCTTCAGCAATCCTTTCCTGCCATGATAAACTTCAATTTTGACAGGTAATGTCAATAAATACAGATGTCAACTATCAATTAAATTTTGTTTCAGAAAATGCTTTTTTTTTCTTAACCTTATGCATTAACACTATGTATTAAAGATATGTTTTATGCTTTATCATTACGCATTAAAAAAGTAGCTGTGAATGTAGCTTTATGCGTAAAATATTCTACGTACCTCAGCCCAAAAGAAAATTACGTCCTTAGACGAATAAAGGCCCTCCGCTTCGCGTTGGGCCTCAAATTTCACCCACTGGCGTAAACTTTTTCTTTCAGCCATCTACACGTAAATAACTTCATTTCAATAGGCTATTTCAGCTCATTTGAATTAAATACTTTCAATTATAAAGTGTGTAGACTTATACTGTGTTGTAATATTAATTTATTTTTTATAAATGTAATTTAGAATTATATATCATACATTTTAAGAACTTTTATGTAGGGTCATGAAGAAAACAGTTTATGATGAAAACTCATATTCGTGACGTCATATTTAGTTTTTCAAACTCTGAGGGAACATTATTAGCTTATTAATTGGTTTATTAACAAAAAATTAACCTCGGGTTTCAAAATCTGGGATTATGTATGTAACTCGGGACTAAACTTTATATTATATACTAGATATTTAATTGTATGCAACTCGATTATATACGAGTATAAAATCTTGGATTATAATTACAATCCTGGTAAAAATATTTAATTCGTTTTTATAAAACCCGGCATAATTGTAAATAATATGAATAATGCTGATTGACACACCCAAAACTAGGTAATAAATTGTAATGATATATTGTAACGTGGAACGCCCGCCGTCGCCGCCGCGTGAGCGAGTTTCATTTTTAGCGATGACGCAATAGCCACGGACTGTCGTTTGTTGTACACAGACTTGTCCGAACTTGTTTACTTGCTCGGGTGACGTAATCAATTATATTTGATGTTTTTATCTAGAATGATGTTCTAGTAATTTCTCTGTTAACGAAGGCATTGGACAGTCTGATACAAACAAGCGTCGTGAAACGAATAGCTGGTGATATAAACAGATAGTCAACAAGTGATGAACATAAATAAATATAGTTATATAAATAAATGAATTATATATATATATATATATATATATATATATATATATATATATATATATATATATTGTTTAAATAAATAATCTTAGTATTTACCTGTTTTATCTCTTAATGTTAGTGTTTAATATTTCTTTAATCATAGTGTAAATTAAATTTATTATCTTTTAATTATTTTTTTAATATCTATTTATCGTTATAATAAACTTTTATTTTAATTAAAAATAATTGTTTAATATTTACACTTCACCCAAATAAATAAAAATGTTACAATATTGTTTATAGTTCTATGAAAATTGCGTAACAAATTTCTGCATTGTTCATATGTCATATTTATTCTAAATAGTCCAAGAATGAATATTACTGATAACGGAAGAGTATTTCAACAAATAAAATAATAAATAGAGCAAATAATACAGTTTGTGTTTGCGAAATGTACGATGTGTAAAGTGCTTACTGTGTACTCCATTGATAACAAAGAAGCTGGTAACATTTTGACATATCTAGAGTGTGTGAATACGCCCGCCCGCAACATGTCTAATTAATAACAAGGCAAGTTGAGTGAAAATGCGAAAGGAAAGAGGACAATTTTCCACAGTCCTTCCTCTGTCTGCAACATAAAGGAGCTACATATGCTCGTTACCGATTACTCCCTTGTTCAAATTCAAACTGATACGATCGCTTTGAAGTGCGTGCGTTTATTTGTTCCAGCCAGAACAGAGTAAATACATACGTCTGTCTGTTTGTATTTGAAAGTTTTGCTAATGTTAACAATTATTACGCAGACATCTCGCGCTTAATTATATGCCTTGTGTTTCTGCCGACGTAGGACGAGAATTCATTCCGAATGCTACAGTTGCTACAGTATGTATTTCATTCAGAGATTGGGAGATCAAGCGTCTGCCAGTGTGAAGAAATCAAACAGAAGAGCAAACACTTGAGAACTCTGCTTTGTCAAGCCAGCGATCGTTATCCTAGCAATTTAAACACAGAGAATGCTAAAGTTCTAACGTTTTAAAAGTACATATATCTCTACCAGCTTTTTGTATCCATTGTATAAATTTTTAAGGATTGAAGTACTTGATCAACTGATCTGCTGAATACAACGTAATAAACAAGCAAGATAAATAATAATAAATATCACGAAATATTACCAATTTCTGAGTTTACCAATCTGATATTATTCCCATATTTATGTACTGAGATATATGGGCACCGTTAAGCAGTGGCGGATTTAGAAAATTATAATAGGGGGGGCACCTCTCTAACTTTTGTATTGTATTGTAAAAAATTGCTCATATAAAAGTTTTATTATTTTAAATATACTATTTAATGGCAGATGTAAATATTTTTTTATAAAATCAGAACATTTATTTTTTAAATAGCAACCTATAATTATTTTACTAAATTATAAACCCCCATTTTTTGTCTTTTTAATGATCTATTTAGGGTCCTGTACCATAACAAAAAATAATAAAATGTACATTTATACTTAAAGTATTACTCAATAAATAGGGATTAAGATAAAGAAAACAATTTTTTAATAATTACTTTGCGAGATTTGAGGTTTGTTATCAGGGTCACTGTGCAGGGTCACTGTGACGTCACATTAGTGCTACCTTTCTTTCGCTGCCTACTATAGAACTTGTGCGAGAGAAAGATATAGCTACAATAGGTGTCGTCGTGATGTCACGTTGACTTTAAAAATCAAATTCAGTTAAACCAAAAACAATTAGGGCTTTTTATACTACGAATTGCTTCAAAATTAAAAGAACTATCATTTAAAATAATAAAAAAATCAGAGTGTAGGACCCCAAACAAGTAAATGAGTTTGAGAAATATGAGAAATAATGTTTATTCAAAATAATAATAATAAATAAAATGCAATAATGTTATACAAAACAAGGTAAAAATTCGAATTAAGTAATAAGAACAACTTAAGACAAAAAATGGCGGTTTATATTTTAGTGAAATATTTATTGTTATTTAAAATATAAAAGTTGATAGTCGTATCTTTTAAATGTGACTATAAAAAATATCTACATCTGCCATCAAATAGTATAATAAAAATAATAAAACGTTTAAATGAACCATTTGTTCTATTACTTCTAATAAAAAAAGTTAGGGGGGCATTTCCAAAATAATAAACAATTTGAAAAATAAATAGAAATTCTGTATTTTTATTAGTATGTTTATTTATCTATGATGTGTAATACGGGAATGATAATATGTTATAATTAAATTTTTTTAAATGACAGGGGAGGCACGTGCCCGATTGCCCCCCCTCTAAATCCGCCACTGCCGTTAAGGGTGTTTACCAACTAGACGTTACGTCACGCGCATTCAGAGTTGTCGTGGAGAGTACACCGCCAATACGTATCAAAATATTGCTCTGGCTGAATTAATCAGTAACAACGCCTCATTTTATTAAACTATTTAAAAACTACAGTAAATATTTTTCGCTTTTTGGTGGTCATTTGTTCACCCATCCAATTTTTAACAGAAATTTGTTCAACTTGATTTTGTTCAAGTGTTCTTGAAGATATTTCGTATGAATGCAAATTATTCGCATTTACACAACATTAGAAAAGTAAACTATTAAAAAATCTTTCAGAACTCATAATACAACAATAATAATGCAACCTTTTAATAAAAAAATACAGAATAAAAACTAAAAGGTTGTATTATTCTTATTAAAAAGTAAAGTATTCTGCATTATTATATAATAATCGAATAGCGTTTATTGACCGTCTTTCGATTTCTGCTTCTAGGCAAACTTCTTTTATCTAATTCCGTTTTAAAAAGTTGAATTTTTCTTAACTGTATGACGTTATGGAACGTCAGTTTTTACATAATTGACACGAATTGAGTATTGTAAAAATCTTTACCTAACTGAGTTTCGTAAAGGATATTACACAACTGACAACTGGTAATAAAAGAAACAAAAATATATCAATAATAATTTCTTTAATATCAATTTATGAATTATTGACTCTTAATTCCTCTACCTAAGAAGCAAGATCTATATCGGTTTCAGAACATATTCAGAACTCATTTTCAATTATACAGGCTGTCCCATAACTTCAGGTACATATTAGAAGGGCATATAGTTCTTAATGTCCTGATTACGGAACAAAAAGAATTTTTTCAAAATTCCTATTATTAAGGGTAGTTCACTTAAGAAGAACATTTTTTGTACCCCTGGATACTATAATATCAACGTAATATTTAATATTAAAACTACCTATTCAACCAGTGTCCCTCAAAAACCTCAAAATACTAATTTTTGAATTTTGAAAAAATTCTTTTTGTTCCGTAATTAGGACATTAAGAACTATATGCCCTTCTAATATGTACCTGAAGTTATGGGACACCCTGTATACGCATGCACTGACAGAAGCATTAAAATAAAAAAATGAAATTCATTTATTTTGACAACCACGCTTTGGTAAATTGATTTTGAAATATGGACATGAAGCTGTCATAGAAAACATAGAATTTTGTGTATTTTTAAATTATTTTAGCAAAATTAGATAAAATTTTGTACATAATACGTTATGAAAACGTGATATTGTTTGACTCGCATAATTTGCAAAACTCGCTTCACTCGTTTGGGTAAATATTATATCACTTTTTTCATAACTGATTATGTAACTAACTATTACCTAATCCATAAATGCAGGCATACCTAATATCTCTAACTCAATGCAAGAACAACTAATGTGAATTTTTAGCCAAAATAACATTCATTTTGTAATCGATTAAAATAACGCTTTATATAGAAGAACAACCAATGTTTAATAATAAAGGGAACTATGAAAGCCTGCATCCATTGAATCAATGTCAAAACAAAACAATACATATAAATAAAAATCTTGAAATTAGTAACATTTGTAAATAGCACTAATTGGGAAGGATGTCAAGTTTCACCGATATTAACACAACACTGAATATTTCTGGTTCATTTTTAATAAGCAAGCCCAAAGTTACGAAATGTTGACATCAGTTGTTCTTACATTAAGCTACATATATATTACGACTAATAATTTGTTTCAAATCAAGTTTTTAATTATTATGTTATAATTATTTTTATATAGTTAAATTTAAATAAATAAATGTAAATATATCATCACGGCTTATTACCCATTGCTGGATATGCCAATCTGCTTTGTACACAGATATCGGTTATGATGAAATATTTGTACCGTGCGGACGCTTACCAGGCGTCACCTGGTTAAATTTGACTTCACTAAATTAAAGTAATTCAATTCTCTTCCATATTAAATTAACTACTACTTCTTTATCTTTCTTTTTAGATGCACCGGTTTGCAAAGACGACCGCGAGGAGCTCTACGGCGCTTTGAAGCAAGAAACCGTGGCTTTGCGTTGCGAAGTAGACGCGAATCCCGCCCCCGTAACTTTCCACTGGACGTTCAACAACTCTGGCGACCTGACCGAGGTGCCGGCCGGCAGGTTCACCAACGAGGTCACCACCTCTAGACTCAACTACACCCCCGTGTCGGACATGGACTACGGCACCCTCGCTTGCTGGGGCGTCAACGAAGTGGGCCATCAGCGGACGCCGTGTGTCTTCCAAGTTGTCGCTGCAGGTAAGACAAGCGAGTCTGTGGTTTGTGATCTTGGAATAGGAAAGTGATAAATTAATGATAGGAATGAGTTGAAATTGGATGTGGATGAACTTATTGGTCTAAATTTTTATATGGTTTTAAATGTGTCGAATCAGAATAGAGCTGTTGCATGAATTTTTATATAAATTCTAAGTACTAAATTTTAAAAGATATTGTTCTTTAAATAGCCTCAAATTTGAAAGTGTCACGAAATATCCATTAGATATTTTACAATTAATTATTGAAATGTGACGTCAGAGCACATACTACAGCTACTAGATATTACATAGCTGACTCGTCCGCTATATTGATGCCAAAATGAACGCAGTAAATTATGAAATAAAAGTGCATTTCTTATAAGTTTATGTACTAACTATTTTCATAATTAAATATAACTTCCGTATTCGCCGTATTATATTTATTTAAAATAATAAAACAAGAAAAAATATGGTACGTTAAGATTTTTGAAGTTAGGTAAAAATATGTGTATTGCGTAAGTACCTGCCTGTAAAAAATATATCCATTTTTAAATGATTTGCATAATTTGGAGCAGAACAACCTGTCATTATGGATAATTTCTATGATTAATAAGAATGTAAAACTGATTTAAGTGACTCCAAAATGGTGGACGACTCAGCTGTAATTTTTCTAGTAGCTATAGCACATACAGCTTAACATGTGACAAACTATCGCTTAGTTTTATTTATATAAATTATATATGCAAACTGTTTTCCTATTAGCTATGAATGACGAACTGTATGTACTCCGACGTCATGGGAGTGGGGGGTTGTTTTTCGTAACTATTTCTGGCGCCAATCTTTTTATTTAATTATTTACGAAAATAACAATAAATTATTATTACTATTTATATTACTTTGAAAAATATTTCGTAAACTCATTTAAAATACTTTTAAAAAAATGTGAAACCGGCTCATTGTTATTATATTGTTCCACAAACGCTCATATTAAGCGAAAACTCATTAATAATAAGAGAAACAAAGTTTTCGTTTAAAAAAAGATATATATTTGTCCCATCGAAATACTAAAACATTGCAAATTATGACTAAATCTAATGTACTTCGGGACTCTTGTACGATTTACACTACCATCCAAAAATATGGGTACAAGTGCTGATTTGCAAAATGGGAAAAATTAATGTACTTCCTTTGCTTTCTTTAAACCCTGTCGAAGTGCTGTGGAATGAAATGAAGAACATCAGAACTAGACAAAGCAATATTAAACAGCTGTGGGATAATTTAAAAAAAATTTGAATTCGTTTTGTGACAATGTTTACAATAACTAATTGAAAGAATGCCTAGAGTTTATCCAGCCATTATAAAAGCAAGAGAAGTGAGGAGGTGTTTCCGAAGAGTTGAAAATTTATATTCACTATGGTTCAATCTTACAATCCTCAGTTAAAATTTTAATTTCCAGATAAATGCACAATATTAAAATCGGATTATTGACAGCATGATAAATTTTAACCGTTCATTTTATTTTAGTTTATATAACTGGCAGTCAAATTTTTAACAGATGATTAAACGATTGACGATTGACCTTAAACTCTAAGTAATTTTTCTCAGTTCAATATTTGTAACAAGTTTTTAGTTTTTTTTATTGATTTTCCTATAATTATCTGGTGTACCCATATTTTTGAACATACTGAAGGATTTGCAAAAAACTGTGACACTATTTATATCTGCCGTCAAATAAGTATGGAATGGAGATTTCTACACCGTTGCCAATTCAATTCCAAGATGCGGCAACGCCGCAGGGTAAGGATCAGGGTGCGTAGTATTTCATCAAGACAAGAAATATTGTCTTGATGATCATTTCTTGTCTTGGCTTGATTTTCAAGACAAGAAAATAAAAATTTCTTGTCTTGCTCGTTTCTTGGCGACGTAACTCTTGTCTTGTTTCAAGAATTCTTGATATTTGTTGTTTCTTGACATTTTAGGGGAGTCCCCTTTCTCTATCGCTTTATCCAATCCGAAAGCTCAAATGTAACGTTGGCGTCTGCGTCTGTCCTTGCCCCTTTTAGGCAAATAATGTTATTTTGATGGTCGCGTCGCCCATTAAATGGATTTACTAGATGTAGTTCATTGGTTATTTATTTATTTATTGTGTTATTTCAATATTCCGTAATTTTTATTTAATACAATGAGTGGGCAAAGAAAAATTAATTAGAGTCGGAATCGGTTTTATCCCAAAATAATATTTCTCCGTCTCAAATCTAATAACAATCTGATGTGGCCAGCACAGCACAATACCTCTCGTCATTTAATTTTTATTATATTTCTTTCATTTCACATAAGATATACCGGGCACACGGGTCCCGAGAAATTAGAGGCCCCACAGTAATTGAGATGTTTCAGAAAATTAAATATGTATTACAGAACTTCCATAGCATATTATTTAAAAAATTGTTTTTGTTTATATATGTTACAGTAAAAGTAGATAATGGAATAATGTGTACATTGTCGGTAAATGTATTTAAATATTTCAACAACCAAGGAGTTGTGTTTGTACTGGTATATAATAAATCATAGCCTACAGTACTTAATAGATAATTTTATAAATTTATTTGAAAATATATAGAAAAAGTATCAATATAATACCTATAGAAAATTTAACAATATTTAATATTTATAATATAGCATAAATCGCGAAAAAATGATATTTAAAGATTTAAGGGTATTTTTCAATGAAAAACTATTTTGTGCTTCACGGAAACTGCCATTTCCAGTTGCTCGATTTGCACTAAAATCTAATGGCTTTTTTCTTCTTTCCGTATTATAATAAGGTAGAACTAATAATAGAAATAATAGTATTTGAGATAGAGCGTTAAAAGGATCCACACACATAGCATACAAATGTGGATTTGCAATTTTAATTGTCGAGAAATCAAGATTCCTTGACAAGAAATCTTGATTCTTGATGATACTATCTTGTCTTTTCTTGTGAAATAAAAAATACTTCTTGTCTTGGTCTTGTCTTTCAAAACAAGATCAAGAGTATATCTTGATTTTTGTGAAACATTAAGGGTGCGGAGAAATTAAAAAGACCATGGCTATTTGACGGCGTCTGCAATAAAATAATGCTGTATCTACCAACTTAAATGAATTTATAAATATATTAGAAAACTTAACTATCAAGTTAAAACATTTTAGATGTGTAAATGTGTAATAATTTTATAAAAAACGGTAGTTCATTTGCTGGCCATTTCAAATTTATTTTTATTATTTCGAAAATCTTAAATAAATAAATCTTATATGCATAATTTAAAATAAATAAATATATCTTCATGATTCACTCTCTATTTCTGGCTATTCGAATCTGCATTAATTTGCAGTTTTCAGCAGTGACATTCATCCCATTTATGTAACAATGTTGCTAACTCGCAGCAATAGCAAATAAACAATAATAATTGAAAACACTGAATAAAATATGAAAATGTCAGGCTTTACATTTGTTTCTATTCGCCACAATTTTTAGCATTATTGTTAGAACAAGTTTCTCAAAGAATTGGGGTGCATATGTTAGAACCGTTGAGAACGATTATCATGTGCCACTCCATTAGATCTTCAAATTTGTTGTAAGAAAAGCAGCAAATGGGTCACTTATTTAGTTTGATTCATTTAACTAATACCAGAAACATATTCAGTCACATGATGTGTTACGAATTTTTTTAAATCTCTGATAGTTCTTTAAGGTTTTCGAAGCAAGTGACTATTTCCGAATTTAATTGAAAGGCAATAACTCTTGTCTCCATTACCATAAAAATAAGTATTGGTGGTGTAGGTGAAGTAAATTCACCGCGATTGTTATTTTAATAGGCGGGTGCTTATCCTTTCAGCTGGGGAATTTAGCAGCCCAATGCCCTCGGATTAAGAGGCATCGGACCCATTGACTGGATGAAACTTCCCGGCTGAAAGGACCGATTCTTAAATTGAACGCGAGCGCACCAGCACGGCTTTCTTTCCACGCTGTCGATAAAACACCCCCAACCCCTCCTAGCTGTGAATAATGAGAAACGGTGGCCAAATTTTTTCTAAGGTTTCAGTCACGTATTATTGTCGGAACATTTTGTGTTTCACTCGTTATTACTTTCATTAACATTTCGCCGAGTTTTTGACTTCGGCACAATATTCATACATTAAAAATTTTAAACGTTGCGCTGGTATAATTTACTTACTAGAAAAAGATTAAAATTTGCTACAATAGTTGGAGTATAAAGAATTTTAAATAAAATCATTATTGAGTATTTCACGAATTTATTATTTTATTGTATTCTTTAAAAAAATAAGAACGGATGTTTTTATTTGTTCATCCGGTGACCCATTTCGTTGATTTAAAAAAAAAAAACTATGACCCATGGTTATGAAGTAGCACGAATAACGTAGTCATATGCAATGGTACTTCTAACATCACTAGATGACAACTGCGTAGCAAACGGTAAACGAAGAAACGTTTATGCTTGTCAAGTTGACATTTCTCAGCAATTCTACTTTTTACCTCTCGCTAAGAGAGGTATTGAATTCATGCTAAAAATCACATATCCAGATTTTAGTGAATAAGCACGTTTTAAGGTCCCAGTAATCCAATTTTAACATTTTCACGATGATGTCTGTGTGTGTGTGTGTGTGTGTGTGTGTGTGTGTGTGTATGTGTGCGTGCGTGCGTGCGTGTATGTGTGCGTGCGTGCGTGCGTGCGTGCTTGCGTGCGTGCGTGCGTGCGAGCGTGCGTGCGTGCGTGTGTGTTGTGTGTGTGTTGTGTGTGTGTGTGTGTGTGTGTGTGTGTGTGTGTGTGTGTGTGTGTGTGTATGTTGGATCCACGATTTCTCAAATACTATAAAACTTAAGACATTTTTAACTACGGATTCCTCAGTCTAACAATAATGGGAAGAGTTGATTAGTTTTGGCAACAACTGGAAAACAGGAAGAAGTAGTTACAAGAAAAAAATTATCTAAATATTATTTATCGAAAATTTATGTAAATACTTATATTAAAGAACGTTAAATTCTTTATTCGATAAATATAAATTCATTATTATATCTTTTGTAGATTTAGAGATAAAGAAATGCATATAAAATAATTTGATGTAATAAATCTCAGATCAAACTACTTCAAGGCAAGAAATTCAAATGTTGTTGTAAAGTACAGGGCCGGCTCTAGGATGTTTCTAAGGTGCGAGAGTCAGATGAGCGCCCCAAATCCTCTCCCCACAAATTAATAAATTTTCACACTAACTTTTTAAAAATTATAGGAATAATGAAAATATTTCAAGTTCCAAGAAATCTACATTTTCATTAAAAAACCATATTTTGTCATAAACAATATAAATATAAAATCTCACCATATTACAGACTAACAAATACTTTAATAATATTCATACTCAAAATAATACTAAATGGAAGGAGGGAACTAAATAAATGCCACTTTTCTGAATTAAGAGTATGTTGTAGATGTTACGTTAAAAGTACCTCATACTGGAATGATGCCTGACAAATGTAAAGATTCGCTAACAATTGTTTTCGCTTGAAGTTCAACTACGTGTAACAACAATAATCTCACCTAACGCACAAAACTCACCCCGAGTTTTTCAAGAGTGACTTTGTGCGTTAAGTGAAGTTATTGTTGCGTTTAGTTGAATTGCAAGCGAAAGTAGATTTCAACAAGTCTCTACATTTACCGGCAATGTGCGTATCATCCCACCATTTATTTGGTGTCCTTTGATATAGAAAGTTTTCATCTTTATATATTAATAGCACAACAATTATTGTTAGTCAAACGGGGGCCCACAGTCTGCGAAAAATAATTTATGTACACTTTGTAAATAAACACCCCGTATAATATAAATTTTGTACCTAGATTCTTCTGAATTTAAATGATTCATTTATAATTGCATTAACAATTACCTATTTCTCGTACATCAGGCATCTGTGCAAATGCGCAAATTTTTAACAAAATGATCCAATGGAATCTTCTTTTATCTCTTTCATTTTCGCTATCTTTGCATGAAGTTAAAAAGCTGGAATAAGTTTGGAGTATAATTCCGGGATGTTTGGGTGGAAAATATTGTAAATCCAGGCATTATTGCGTGAATCCCTGGGGCGCCGTGTCGAGAAACAAAGCAGTAGGAGAAGCCGAGCCGAAGCCGTAGCCCAAGCGCGAGTTTGGTATTCGTCGCGCGATTTTATTCCGTGCTGCCAAGTCGCCGCTAAATGAACTAATCGATCACAATTAAACGCGCCGTCGTTACAAATCGCGAAACACAAATCTTTGTCATGGCGTGGCCTGAATCAGAACAGAAACGAATACATAAGCGAGCACGTGCAATGAAACTCATGCGAGCAGGGGCGGAACTTAAGGGGTGTAAAGCGCACGGGTCCCAATAGGAAAAATATTCTACTTAGTCTCTCTAGAAAAGTAGAAAGTCGCCCATCGAATTTGACATTTGGTTGAGAAAGCTTACTAAAAGTGCATTCACAATCACTTTAGACCCTATTTAATTTTGCACTTAAAGCGGCAATTGTGCCACGTATATATGTATACCATTTGCAACCACCCTTTACTTACTAGTTACTAATTTCTGATATTTATGCGAGATCTTTGTATAAGCATAATAAGCGACATAGTAAAATAAGTCGGTTAAAAGTTTGATTATTATATTGGTTTCATTTACTCATATTGCACTTATTAATCTAAACTGGTATTAAAGAACTTCAAATGCAACTCCATGAAAACTAACAAATGTCAAATAGTGAAATTCAAATTCAACGATCACAATGCGCATGCGAATTTACTCCCAATAGAAATAAAAGCTTAAACCATGCAAAGTTTAATTCGATGTGCCCAGTCAAATATTTGGTTGTAAAAATGGCTACATGGAAATGCTTCTACTTAGCTTACAGTCTTAAGCCAGCATGAAATTGTACTAAGTTCAAATTTGATTGTAATGAATCTTAAAGGTTTCCAATTACGCTAGTAGAAATTTGAGTTCGGCATGGCGTCAACGGCAACTAGCAGCGTCTTTTTACCCTGCCAGGCAGAATTTTAAGATGCTTTAGGTTGAAGAGCAAAATGTGGGTGAATTTTGAGAGTTTTTACCTCCCGCTACTGTTGGTAAGGGAGGTATAGGGATCGTGCTAAAAATCGCATATCGAGATTTTGGTAAATGAGCACGTTTTAAGGTCCCTAGAACCCAATTTTAACATTTTCACGATGATGTCTGTGTGTATGTATGTATGTATGTGTGTGTGTGTGTGTGTGTGTGTGTGTGTGTGTGTGTGTGTGTGTGTGTGTGTGTGCGTGTGTGTGGTACAGATTTGCATTAATACATTTTCTACATATTTTATGGATAAATTTATAAAATTATGTATAATTCAAATCCCGGAGCCTACGTTTAAAACAAACAAAACTCCTTGGTTTCGCAGTTATTCATATGTATGTAACTGACAGATAAATGTCACTGTCAAAGAACTAATCATATCAAATTAATAATAGTAACGTTTTAAAAAGAAAAAAAATCTGATGTGGCCAGCACATTACCTTCCGTCAGTTCTATGTATTTTATATAAATGTCATACATAAATTTCTTTGCAAAAGATTATATTTCTTGTACATTACCTTAAGGCAGTTGTATGTATTTTATACAAATTCCATACAGAAAGTTTCTAACAAAAGATCCTATATTTTCAGTAAAATTATAACATAAACATACTGTCAACTGCACTTGACACTGACACCTTTTAATCAGAATTTTCTTAATGTAGCAGCTGTTTCCAGAGTTATAGCAAAGCTGACTAATATATATGATATTTAATTTCTTTATAATTTTTTAACTCTATGTCCATTTAATATGAAGTATAAAATGCATTAAAATCGTATAGAGAATAAATAATTCTTTAATATTTATAATAACATTAAATGTGAAAAAATGATATTTAACATCGTTTTTTCAAGAAAAACTGTTAAAATCTTCAAATGAAGGTACTTCCGGTTGACCAATTATAACCAAAATCTAATCAGCTCTTCACATGGATGTAACGAAGAGGAATACGAAAGAATTATAATTTTTGGAATTGTAGTATTAGAGTTATCGCATTAGAAAATTTTGTCACACACAGACACACACACACACACACACACACACACACACACACACACACACACACACACACACACACACACACACACACACACATACACACACATACATACACACACACACATACAGACATCATCGTAAAAATAGTAAAATCGTATTGTAGGGACCCTAAAACGTGCTTATTCATCAAAAACTCACCACCGAATTTTTTGACCAAAGACAATACCTTCCTTACTTAAAGGTGACGGAAGGTAAAAAAATAGAACAATTGGAAAGGAAATTAATACAGTTTCTAGCATAAGTAAATATGTATTTAGATTAATAAAAATTAACGATTAGCAAAAAAATTTAAGCTAATCCTCTTTTTTCGATTAGTGAATTCTATTCTATCCCAGTATTTAAAATTAAATCTTCATTTTATTATCAAAAATGGTAGTTACTTGGATTAGATGAGATGGATACCGTTTCGTAAATTGTGTTGTCGTTCTGTGTAGTCCTTGAAATATTGAACGAAATGCTGAATTAAGTTTCGTGTTCAATTTATTTAAAAAATAGTCTTCAAATACCCTTTCTACCAAAGTAAATACGTAAGTAATTTTTTGCTGTGTAATTTTATATTACCACTAGAAATGCTAAAAATTAAATAAAAATTAACACTAAAAATTTTGATATAAATATGTTTTCTTTGAGCAGCAGCAATGCAAATATTGAAAATTTACATTTATCGTAGAAAAAAGGGTTTGTTCAATATTTAATAAAATATTGATAAAGATAAATGTATGTACCTTTTTTAAATTGTGGTCTGTGTCTACCCCTACCAGAGCATTTATGTAATTATATTTCATCAGAATAGTTAAGGATTAAATCAGATATTTACAATTAAATTTACGAATTCATGTAATGTATTTTCCTTTTTACATAATAATTTTTGATCAATTTCTTTACGTTTTAAACGATCAAATATTGTACGTTTTTGACCGTGGCCAACTTAAGTATATTTATATTTTGTCGTCCTTCTAACCACAGTTTCAGCTAATAGGTTCCTATATAATAATTTTAGTACAAACGCGACTTAAAAATTTTACGTAGTAAGCGAGATATGAATTTTTAAAGTTAAGAATTTCTTGCTTGACGTAGCTTGTACTTCCAATGGTCGACAAACTGTTAGTTCTAGAGAGAACAGATTTTTTCATGTTTTTATAAAAAAAACTTATACGTTATATTCACGAAGAAATTATTATTAAGCATAAATAACATAAATAATAAGCATTTTTTTCTTATATAAAAACTCTTACGTTATATTGACGAAGAAATTATTAAGCATAAATAACATAAATAATAAGTATTTTTTTCTTAATAAATTATAGAAAATTGAAACAGTTTGACAATATTACGACACAAAGTATGACGGCGGATGGCGCTAGTGTTTGTTTGTTTTGATTAGTTGATATCATTATTAATTTAATTAATACATATTACAAATTGATTTAATTATAAATACATTATTATTGTTAATATTACTAGATATTATAATTAAACAAATTCATGAAACATAAAATTGTAGTTTTTTTTGTTAGGGTATACAATAACGTGGCAGTACATAATCTTTCAAAGGTGACCGTAGAAGACGCGCGAATCGCGATTTTAAAATTAGGTGACCAATAAAATTCTTAGGACCTAACGCGTCATACCTAATTTGTAATCAAGTTTAATCGCTTGTAGTTTGCGACCTAATCAATATTAAAAACAATTTTTTTCACTAATACTCATTAATTTATGTATATTTTCGACTTCTATTTTAAGATAGTTAAAATTTGACTATGGTATAGTATCCTATTTATTTTCCGTTTCAAAAACTTCATTATTCTTAAAATATTTGAACTTGGCGATTGTTTTTTACAAAAATAGTTTCTTAGAACAGAGTAGCCAAGTACATATGAAATGTAAACTTTTATTTAATGAAAATCCCAAAAATCACATGTCTTATTTGAAATTTTTTACATCATATGGTACCGTATAAATTGTTGTAACTTTATTACTGTGTTGTCACTGAAATTGCGTGATCAAATACGAAGTTGTAAAAATGCATGTTAATTTATGATCATGTATAATAGTAGTTACTTATAAATGTCATCCACTATTATCTACCATCACCGTATTCATTATTGGTTGAAGAAAGAAATGTAAAAAGTGTATTACCAACTGCAATATTGTTGTTGTGGGCCGAAGCAAATGTCAAAGCCTGTAAAACATGTTAAAGAGTTTTATAATTAATCAAAATATCATTATTTTTATATACTCGCTCCAAAAATGTTAGGTACGCCACTGTTCACGAACGTGATGAATATTGAGAGGCGATACCATCGGAAATTTGTTTGAATTTTATTGCTCTCAAAATACAAGCGACTTATCGCACATTCAACACTTGAAATTTATGATAATGCAGGCAAGAGCCCTAACCATGTTCCTTACCTGTTGGCAAATTTTTAACAGCCTGATTAATTCAATATTTTATATGGCGTGCACTCCGGCTTTACGACTTTCTTTATTTCCATTCCTGTAAGCTGCTACACTTTTATTCCTGCGAACGTTAACGTTACCAGCACTAACTTTTATAGTTCGCAAGATAGGATAACTACACTGTATTATACAACTTGATACAATATTAACTATATATTACTCCATTTAAATATATTGTTATAAAATGAAATCATTTTAGAAAAATTTACTAAATATTAATAAAAAAAATAGAAAAACTTTATTATAGTTATTTAACAAGATAAAAAAAGTGGCATATTTACAGCCTCGGTGGCTTTTTATGCACGGGGCGAAGCCGAGTTTTTCAATTGATACTAGGCAGTGAATCTGCATTTTGCCGTGTTTAACACATAATTTATTTGCCAATTATTTACAATTAATATTAATTTTATGATTTATTTTCAATATTTTAATTGAACCGGTGAGATGTACAAGCAAAAGGTTTCGCTAATGGTACTTTTGGAGTAATCAATAAAAACTGATTAAAGAGTAAAGTAGGCATTTTACATAAAAACTTATAATTGATAATTTGTAAATCTAGTAAGTTAAACACTTCCTTACATCGGTTTAGTAATTTAAAAGTACTATAAGTATGTTATACTGAAACAAAGTTGGCGGAATCTTTTCCTTTTACATCTCAACTAGGATGACTGAAAATAATAAAAAATATAAACTTATATTATATAATGCGTTTATTATCTTGAAACTACAACAGTAGAGAAGCTAAAAAGTTTTTTCTTTGATTATCTCAAATTTAAAAAAAATGGACTGTTGTTTTTGCAAAGAACACCTCAATTTATTATCGGTCATACCTCATCTAATTTTGAGATTCGAATATAAGTGTGTATGTTATTTTTGACTTAAAATTACCTAAGGAACACACCTTTAACCTGTGGCAGTCGAGCCGCGGAATGGCCTGCATATTTTTGGCTTGGTTATAGACATTTGCCATGTAGGAATATTTTTCTTTTAGAAGTCATTTGACGCAGCTTTGAGGGTAATATAAAATGACTATCTCAGTTTGAAATGTTCACTATGTGGAATATTTTCCTTGTACATCTCAATGCTTCAATTATTATTCAAACAGTCGTTAACATCAGGGTTTCTACGTTGAAACAAATTTTAATGATTTTATTGGCAGTCACAATACAACAAAAGTATTTTTTTACAAACGTACGGGAATAAGTGTTCCCCCACTAGTGCAGGATATAATTAACCCTTGCCTGACCAAAATAGGGTCACGACTGACCCAATTTCCGGTTTTTTGTTAATAACTCTAATGGAGATATTACTAACAATTCCTCTTGAGAATTCTCCTAAAATATATTAATATTTTGTTATATATAATAGAAGTTTAAAAAGTATTAAATTATTTAACTTTTTTTATTTGGATCTACGATGACTCGATTTTGATATTCGATGTTATCATATAATAACCATAGTAAAATAAAGAAATGAAATAAATAATTTGTTTATATTGCTCAAGGATGGAGATGGAGAGTAAATTTTGAAATATATTGTTTACTTATATTGCATTAATTATTTAAGATAATGTTTATTTAAATAAAAAAGAATTATTTGTTATATTTTATAGTTATGTATGTTTTTTAAGTATAATTATTAAACAAATATAAATTTACATAATTATTTATAAAGGAAATTTAATAAATATAATAAAAGTAATACATTAATAAATATTGTCTAATTAATGTGTTATATCTAAGGTTTATATCAGACACCTTAAATATTAAACATCAAGTGAAGCATCATGTCACTCACCGCATTATCACGTCAGGGTCACCAATGTAGCAAATCTGCAGTATATATTCGCTATCATATGATACAAACTTAATGTTGTAGACGTGAATATAAAATAAGTAAAAATATATTTGAATACGAAACTGACTTAAATGTATAATTAATATAAAAATATATAACAACTGATTAAATATAATAAATAATAACAAAACATACATTGGTTGGGGTGGTAACGTGGCGGGCTATTCGATCCGCCACATATATATATATATATATATATATATATATATATATATATATATATATATATATATATATATATATTTGCAACATATGGGGAAACGAGTTTCTGAAACGAATGCATGATCTAATTTCCTTCATTCGCTAAAAAATAAGTATTCACTGCCGCCGGTTAAGAAACTTTTCAAATCATACTTTTAATGCCAAACCATCTTTTATTAATACCTCCTACCTTTCTGCTAGCATCTACTTTATTTATTGTTGATTCAGGGTTCGATTCTGATACGTCAAACTTGAAACAACAAAATTATTTTCAAATTTCAAATAGCTCGAAAATTACTTTTGTAGTGTTCTTTCCACGACAGCTATGAGAACCGTTAAGATAACTCGTAGTAATCACTCAACGGTACAAATATGTCGTCTTCATCATTACCGAAATCTATTAATAAAAAGAGTGGCAATGAACTTAAATATGAACTTTTCAGAACACTATAGTAGATCAAAAAACACAGGGCACCACTATAATCATTTTACTCATTTTTGCACGCAATCAAATCTTACAATTATTATTTCCATAATTTACTGTAGATATTATCACAATATACAAATATAACTTTGCCTTATCGTTACTTAAAAGTTACAAGCGATTACAAGGGCGTTATACGCATAGTTGCTTTTCCTACTAATACGTAAAATATAGTATGTTCCTCTCAAGCAACGATGGGTTATAGAGGGTTAAATAAAATTCATTTCCTGCGTGAAATTCGCTGAATCGAATTAAGATAATTTGGGTCAGCCATGATTTATTAAACGCTGGCATTCTGGCATTCCTACCTCAGGTTTTACTCCGTCAGATGATTATCTGCTGACGATGAAAAATGGTAGTGTTCGACTTATTATTGTTATCCAAATATTTAATATTTTAATAAAACCCCTTCTAGATCTAGATGTTGTTATTGATTTCCCGACAGAAATAAAATAAATTCAATTTCAGCCGAAACTTTAATAAGCAGGTATTTTCCTGTAGCTACCTGCAACATTTATTTCCAGCGCTACAAGAACATTTAGAAAATTGCGGGCAAAATAAAGTATTACTGAAACTTTGTGCGATTTTTCTTTTTTATAAATTCTTGTACCGATAAAAGTTTCCAAAACACTGTTCATTGAAAACAAAGTAGTGCATTAACTATAAAATCTTTATAACTAAAGTTCTGGAACAGAGATGACATCAGCAGACACTTAGTTCTGTTGGAAAACAGATAAGCAATCACTTTTCATCTTGTGGAGAAACTTTTTCTCATATGACAACAAAACGTCGATTACGGACAATTCACATATGGGACTGGAAAAGCGAAGCAAAACATTTCCAATTAAGAATTATTGATTACTCTTAACACTAGTCTGTAGCATCAAAATACCATTACTAAATATGTTTTTTTAGAGATAAATATAAAAAATATATTTTGGGATAATTAATTCAGGATAACAATGAAAGAATGTGAGGAGACGCCTGCTAAATTCCCGTAACGCTACAGATATATCATTATGTTTTTTTTTTGTTTTTCATTAATTGGTATACCCTGAAATGGGAAATGCGCTATGACGATGTATTATTATTCCTATTATATTGAGTTAAGAATTAAATATTAATAATAGTAGTTATTTATTATATGAATGTGGAACGTAACATATTAGTCACGAAAGAAAAAGTTTAGCCACGTAGCCCGGAAGGTGAGTGGCTAATTTTCTTTAGTGACTAATATACTCGTACATTCCAAATGAGTGTAATACAACGTTTTATCTAACACTTTTTTAAAAGCTTCTTAAATCATTTTTATGTTTTCATTCATTGTTTGACACTTACAAGTCAATTGATATAGTATTTTAAATTACAAAGTAGCCATTGAATGGTTGTTATGGTTTTGTTATATTGTTATTGAAAAAAATTGCTTTAATAATTATGGGAATTATTTGTAAGAAAAATACATTCAAATTAGTGAAAATGAGGACCTTTCTTTAAAACGTATTCACTTAGAAGCACAAGCAGCATCTTTGAATTTAATTCCGAAGCTAGTAACCACTAACTCGTTTCTCGTTTTCGTTTCATCAGCCATACATGACAGCTGTCATTGTATAAAGATAAGTAACCTATTTTAACATAAATGTTAATATTAATTTAAATAAATAAGTTTAATAATGTTAAATTATTTCAATAATAAAATTGTTTTTTATTTATATTTAAAAAAACACAAAAATCAGTAATAATTCCTCCGTGACTTCCAAAATATTCTCTCACAGAGTGACTAATGTTGTACGTACATTAGTTATTTCAAATAACCATAGTAACAAGTATATTATGAGTCGGCGTTGGATAAAAAATATTTACTCCCGGTGTTAAAATTTAGATTAATGTAATGGTTTCCACAACGCTAAACATCATCTTAATCACAACTTTACAAGCTGTAGCTTTGATCGTATTGGACACGGAATGAAACTGGCAACCACGAACCTCTGATTCATAAACACTGGATGCAGGTAGTTGCTGGAGCAAACAGGCTATCATTTTATAAAAATAAGTAACCTAAAAAGTGTATTTCCTTATTTCTGTTGTTTTTGAAAAAAATATAGTATGTTACTCGGTTTTTATACACATTTACCTACAACGACGTTTATAAAACATGTTACATAATATACTATTATCTACTTGTGTTAAATAACAGTGGCGGTTCCTCCATTATTTCATTTGGTCAATGACCTCCCAGATTTATCAAAGCCGAAGAGAAAAAACAAAAGCATAAATATAATAAAGTATTTTGTACACTGTGTTGAAAGCAAGACGTAGAAGCCGCGAGTGTGCGCGCTGCTTGGGTCACATCAAAATTGTAACCACGTTGTGATATATAATGCATACAAGCCCATGCATCAGACAAAAACAAACGAATTGTAGCTTTGCTTGCGTTAGACAAACCATACCACCCTATTCGCTTACACAAGGTCAGTGACCAAGGCATCAGTCTAGTAGCGCATAGTGATTGCGTGAGTTCGGTTGTGTGTTTTATCGTGGCAATTCAAGAAATTAAAAAACTAAAAAGCAGTAATGCATTAAATTATGAAAAACATTTGGATATAAAGACTAAAGGTCAACCGAAGCCAGATCTGAAATTAAAACAGACTAATACAAATATTTACAAAGTTTGACCCACCACTACCAAAAATAAAGTGTCTGAAAAATAATGCAAGTAGTTGATAGTGCTAAAACACCCACACTATTCACTAAATTTAGCCCCCTTGCAGAGGGTGATAGCTAATGCCCAAGGTACTTTACGCAATAATTCACCGAACTGCTGACTGCTAGGGTGTTTTCTTTGAACTCGTTCAGTAATTACAATTTGCACTTTAATGAATTAACATTTTTTAATGAAAATATAATCTGATTTCTTATTGGCATCATACATAAAGAAGTTGAAATTCTTGAAACTAGTATAAGAGCAGAGTCATCCGACGTACCAACAAGAACACGGAATATGAAGGATTTTATTTTTATCAGTTAACAATCAATTAAAAACCATTGAATTAAAATGTTGAGAGTTTTTCTTTGTGGTTTTTAATTAAATTTTATCTTCATTATTTATTAACTTGTCATTTTTACATTAGTACCAGCGCGATCGCGATCCGACTTCTCTTGAAGCAATCGGAACGCAGCAAAGTTAAGCACGAATAAAAACATTTTCTCTCTACTTGTACGAAAAGTGAAATTTTACGAACTTATTTCCGGACGAATAATGACACTTTTCTGAAGGTTATCACTTTTCGATCGCAAACCTTTTTCGTCCGTATACCTTTTTCTTAAGCTAAGCCATCATTTTTCGTCCGCAAAACCTCCTACGATTTTATAATTTTTGTAATTGTGTGTACTATCCTTCTAGATCTATTATTATACCTTGTTCCATTTAAGCCATTCCGTACTGCGGAGCATAGGGAATAGTTTTGACCTCTCTGATTGGCTGCAATTAGAGACAAGAGAAAAGTCTACCCAATGTAATTTCGGCTTCTTCAGATTTGCGCTGTTGTCAGTGCCATCTACTGAATGGCTGAAATGGAACAGAGCATAGTAAGGTAGACAGAAAAATGTAATATGCAACTCGGCAAAAAATGCATATTATAGCCTCTCTTGTTTCCTTTACCTCGGCTTCGCCTCAGTAAGCAAACTCAAGCTCTGCTATAATATGCAATTGTTGTAGGTACATAAATAACTATTTCCGAACGATTTTTAGTTTTGCGTAATTTGTGTACAAATTTTGAAAACACTTCTGATTTTAGTGACCATAAACAACTAAAGAATGAAAGAATATCTATTTAGCCTCTGCGCATGTCGAGTAAAATGGATGGAATAGTTAGCTCCCATTAATGTACCTTGAATTTTCGAACGCAAGTTATAGTAAAGACAGACTTAACTATAAATTTTCCAAATGTGTGCAGTTATCTGAGAGTTAATTTTCAACTTAGTCTAATTCAGCATAAGAGGCCAGAAATACCAACCGCTACTGTCAACCGTTGCAGTTAACAGCATGAACAGCATAAAAGAAACCGTACCTTATTGATGATTGATATGAATTTTTTAAAGGTAATTTAAATAATATCTGTTCTGTACTTTGTAGAGAAATGTTTACACGAGCGATATCATATCAGTGTCAGTTAATAAACTTTGTGTACCAGTTTATTTTATTACAGTTAATTATAATTGATAGCCGATAACTAGAAATACGTCCATCACTATTTGCTAACACTAAAATTTCTATAGCTTCACATCAGTAATACATTAAAGTGCTCGTAAAATGTCAACTACTAATTACTAAATACATATATCATTTAATGAATTGCACATAGATTTTATTGTAGTGCCTACATAATTTATACTTGGCATGTAAAGAGTTGCGTGAATAGTAACTGATTCTAGAATCGCTCTTGTGTAAAAATACAAAATTACTGGTTATATGAGTTAGATATGTCATTTCAATTAAAATACGCTTGGGTAACAACAATTTCTTTTACTTTGTCATTGTTACTTGAGAGTTCTATAGTTCAATGCGATAACAATCTAAGTTAACATGTCGTACTTTTGGGAATGAATGATTAGTGATTTAAAATTAACAAAATTATACTGAAAGTACGGAAAGTATCTTTGTATATTTCGGAATTAGAATGTCATATTCCAACATGCATATTGATGTAAGAAAGAGCTTCATTCTTAAATGTTTTTTGGTGATATTTTGTTATTTGCGATTGGTATAACTGCAATAAATACAGTAAATATCTAGGCAACGGACAGAATAAGAAGCAAGAAGCAAAGTCACCAACATAATAATTCTGCTAAAAATATCTCTAAATTGAAATTGACAAATATTTTTATAAATAATAATGTAAATGAAACCCTCAACAGCGAAAATAGTATAAAACACACGTTAAAGAAGGCAATTTAAGCAGTCGTTCGTTCGCCCACTCGCCGCTGCGCGCTTTTGAGTGAATTTGTAACTCGTACTAGAATATTTTGCCTTCTGTCATTTATATGTCAATATACTATTCTTGAGAAACTTGGAATTTTGCACTATTACTGTGGTACTTTACCAGAAATAGTATATTAAGGAATAAATGTCATAATTCGTAATTGTCATATTATTTTGTGAGAATGAAGTTTAGATCATGTCGCAGAGCGACAATTATGATATAAAGTCTTTATACTATTTTTTATATTTTGCGCCTTTTATACCCCTTTTAAATAAAAAATCGTAGTTTCAAAATTTAGGGAATTTTGTGTCAGTTGGTGATACTAAATCAAACTCTAACCTTACTTTTGTAACGCCAACTATCTACGATATTTTCTATTTCTTTCTAACTTTATTACTATATTTCTTCTACTCTTATGGGGTCTCGTGGCCGCGTACCTGAGTGACAGGTCGCGAATCTGGGGAACCGGGTTCGATCCCGACTGACGCCAAATATTTCCAATTTTAAATGGCACAAAATTGACCCCTGTGGTGCACTCTCCACGCCAGCAATGAGTGCCCGTGAGGTGACGCCTGGTAAACGCCCGCACGGTATAAATATGTCATCATCATTACCGAAATCTGCGTACAAAGCAGATTGGCACAGCCAGCAATGAGTAATGTGCCGTGATGATATATTTATTTGTTTAATTTCTTCTCTTCTTCTTATCCTTACTTTTAAATTCAAAATTATATAAAACTAAAATTCTTACAATCGTTTGTTTGTTTATTTTCCGAGATTTGACATTTTGATATTTTTTGACATTCTTAGCCATCAACCTTAAAAAATAAATTTTACTAATCTAATCTATTACAGGATCCGAATGAACTATTAACGAACTCTTTAGAGTGCTGTAATAGCTGTGTTACAGATGAAAATAGAAAAAATAAATTACGGTATTCCTAAAGATATTTTACAGTTATAAACTGTGGCTGTTCTTATGTCTAGGCGATATAACAATCTTAATTTGCTCAAAAATTTATATTAGTTTTTGCATTTATATTTAGGAGTTAGATTCTTTCGAACCTAAATATCCGCAACGTTCTGTAGAGTGTTTGAAAAACTATCGCAATTACTGAAATTGGTTTTACTACCTTGTTTCTGCTCTTTTGCCATGATGAAAGCTCTGAAATGTAGCAAATTTTTATGGACGAAGACGATAAATATTTTACGGCAGACATAATGAGTAATTACCATCTATAGAAGGTATTAACAAGAGCTATTACAAAATTTAAGTACAGACTATATTAAGAATTCATTAAGATACTTACTAAAACAACAGCAAATATGCAAATTCTGTCATAAAAATAAAAAATCTTCATTTGCGTAGCAGGCTTGGAGATATTCTAAAATAATATTATGGAAGACTGAAGACATATTTTATATCCGTGCATTTTGAAACTCATTTTACCGTTTTTAATACGGAATATTCCCCGATCTTTCCATTCTAACTTTTGTGATATAAAGTAGCACTTTGTGACTTACATTGAAGCGGAAATTAAAAATCTTTTCGAACTGAACGTAACGTATAATATACACTCAGTTTTTCTAGCTGCGGAAGTAATAAAAAAACTGATTATACCGTAAGATGCGTTTGCGATATACCGCTATTCGCAGATCCTATCTGCAAGACAATTTTGCTATTTATTGTTATTGCACCAAGCCATACATACATATTTCCTTTCCATTTAGAGCTATTTTTACGACCTCGAGCTAAAAAATTGATTTTGAAGGCAAAGGATATATCCAAATTGACAGTTAACATCTTCACTGGGTTTAGAGGCCATTTTGCCCCTTTTGTACATTCCCAAAGAGCAGTAAAATGTAACTTATATTTACGATTTTTCGAAAACAGTCATTTCAATAATTTCTTTCTACGGGAATTAATATTAAAAGGCAGCTTTTTAAGCTATTAAAAGGGAAAACGCATTACCCTCAACGCGTATTTTGAAAAATTATTCAGGAAAAAATCAGGTATGCAGTGGAATTTTTTTTTTTTTTTCATTATTATTATATATATGTAGGGGATGCAAAATAGACTAACTCTTACTAATAAATTCAAATCCGGAAACATACCGTTTTCGAGCTACAGGCTCTTAATTAGTAATTATCTATCTTAATTTTAGTTGGCTGTGGCGTTTTATTTTAACTTTTAGCATTAAAGTCCAGACGCATTATGAATTAGAATACTGTTCGGTGTTCGCGTTTACGCTATCCCAGCTCCAGACATGTGTAGATGAATATTCCTTAATTCAACGATCATTTGTTGGTGAACTTTTATGTACGAACATTTGCTAGAAACTATCTATCCGCACATTTCCCTGTAGCTGAATATTCGTAATCAGTCAACAAAAATCGGAAAATGTTTGTAAAGTGACCTTGAACATCTGTGTAATTGAAGGCACGAGATATGGTGATCCGGATGATCCGGGATCGATTCCGACCGACGTCACACTTAAAAATTGTTTCTAATTTTCAAATAGCATCAACGGTAGATATACCGCCATTTGACAGATTGGCACACCAACATAATACTTAGATTTTTGAATTGTCTATAAATGAAGAAAAAATTCGAACGAAAGTGTGGATGCGACCGCTAATGAACATAAAACTATTGTTCGGGTCCTTTCGTGTGTTGTGATTTACCGATTCGGCAGTGAAAACAACGTGTTAGGTCACAAATACCAAATATTCGTACACGAACAACGCATGTGTGGAGCCGAGGTAATAATGGTAGATATTAATGTACGGCCGAGTGTACGGTAGCACAAGAAATTCAAACAAATCTGGCGTTTTTGAACAGATGTATCAAAATATACTCCGAAGGAGCAATGCTTACATTGTAGTTGGTAGTTGTCATTTTGTTTTTGTTATTTTAAAAATTTCAAATAAATTAAATTAATAACTGATGACGGGCCACAGCCAACTAAAATTAAGGTAGATAATTACTTCTTTAAGAGCATGCAGCTCGAAAATGGTGCATTTCCGGATATGAGTTTATTAATAGCTATTTATGTAATAAGTTGAGAAAGAAATGTGTTTTATGCACGCGACGTGAAAATTATCCTACGAGGCGTAGCCGAGTTGGATAACACGTCTAGTGCTTAAAACACGATTTCGCAACGTATTCCATGCAAGATTTTTTATACCAGCGTTTTAAAACAGATTATTTATATTTATTGTCAAATGTCGACATTTTGAGTTTTTCAAAATTTAAAAGTAGGCAGGCATCAGTTTCATTTTTTTATTGCTATGGGATTCAATATGTTGTTTAATAAACATTGATGTCAACGTGCTCGGTGTATAATTTTTCTTGAGAATTTTTGGTAATAAATTTACTTAAAATGAGTGACTCAGAGATTGACTCTGATATTGAAAATGGTGCAGAGGCTGCATTGGCTACACTGGTACCAGGAAAATCAAAAAAATTGTATGAAGAAACTTACAAAAAATTTGACAGTTGGTGTGCGGAGAAAAACGTTAGGCATATTACAGAAAAGGTAGTTTTAGCCTATTTTTCGAAATTATCATCCATTTATAAGCCATCGACTTTATGGAGTAATTACTCTATGCTCCGAACTATGATATACCTTAATAAGAATGTGGATATAAGTAAATTTACCAATCTTATTGCATTCTTAAAAAGAAAAGCTAGTGGATATAAGCCTAAAAAATCTAAAATATTCACTAAGCAAGAGATAGTTCGTTTCATGAAGGAAGCTGATGACAAGGATTATTTATTGGCAAAGGTTGTGTTAATTGTTGGAATCTATGGGGCATGTCGCCGGGAGGAACTTACGTTTTTACGTGTAGGGGATATTGAAGATTCTACTTCTTTCATAAAAATTAATATTCCAAATACTAAAACGAATATTTCACGATTTTTTATGATAACTGAAGGGTTAATCGATGGAATCAACTGTTTAGCAATCTTTCGCAAGTACGCTCAACTTCGACCTACTCATACTGAACATCAACGGTTTTTTCTAACCTACAGAAATTTTAAGTATTGCACGCTTCTTGTAGGTATATAAAAAAAATTGCAGAGTTCCTCGGCCTCCCAAATGCTAAAGAATATACCGGGCATTGCTTTCGGCGGTGTTCTGCAATTTTTTTGGCTGATTCGGGAGCAGACATTACAGTGCTCAAGCGACATGGAGGGTGGCGTTCAAGTTCTGTTGCTGAAGGCTGCGTTGAAAATTCTTTGGAAAATAAGAAAGAAATTTCACGAAGAATTTTGGGAGAAAAAGAAACAGCAATTAAAAAAATAAAAATTGTCGACAAAGAATCAGAATCCAGCAGCACATCTACTTCAGTTTCTACCCACATTGAAGTTAACCAAGAAGAAGTATTAAGAACGACATCAAATGTTCAATTTAGTAATTTAAGTAATTGCGTTGTAAATATTTATTATAAATAAACAGTTATAATAGGTATTTAGTACTTTTACTTTTACGCATTAAACTGCCATTTTTAAGCACTAGTGCTTAAAAGTACTTCATTTGACAACGGAAATGACAATCGAAAAGTTGTTGTTATAATACTCTAGTATAAAAAAAAGTTAATCTATTTTGAATATCTATACATTATAAATTTCTAACATGTATTCATTAACATCCTGTATAAGCAGTTATTTATATATCATTTCATATCAATAAGCTGTGAAAGCTAAATTGGTTAGAACTTAGTTAATCATTTTTTGAAAGTATCGTTGTGACGAATGATAATATGAAATTAACTAAAAAGCATTTTCTTCAGATTTTGGGGAAAATATAGTAATAGAACACTCGCCATACTCACCGTAGCCAAGTGCCTGAGTGTCTGGTCGCAAATCTGGGGACCTGGGACGCCAAAATTACTTCGAATTTTAAATGGCACAAAAGCGACTCCTGTGGTGCACTCTCCACGCCAGCAGTTAAAGTCCTTGTTGCGATGCCTGGTAAACGCCCGCATGATACGGATATATCATTATCATTACCGATATCTGCGTATAATGCCAATTGGCACACCGAGCAATAGGTATTATGCCGTGATGATGATTTTTATTTATGCAATTTATGATTTTGAAATTTTCACAAGAAGATTGGTTGGGAGCTTTTAAGGAGGGGAAGGAAAGAATGGAAAAGTATATTATTATTGAAATGAACTATACTGTTTTAAATTTACAGAAAAAAATGACTAATAACTAGTTACCTACTTATGCTCAAAATGTGTCTAATATATTAATTTTTATATGAAAATATTTTTTTCTGGTTCTCATTCCCGCCTTGACTGGATCATCATACAAATTGTACCTATATGATAATTGAATCTTAAACCCTTCCATTATAAGCAACTCTCGATTCGTTCTTCATTTGGATCGGTAGTAGGAGCACTCTCAGCTTTGGCATTCCGTTTCACAGAACGTAATTACGACCAACGTGATGCTGATGAGATCAGGAATCAGCTGCGGTCGAGACTCACAGTTCGCAGTTCAATTCCTGGTGGTTGCCAAGAGCGACTGCGGCTATTAGCCTACCGCAGCCAATCAGCTAAGTGTTCCGATAGATCTGATGCACCTCATTCGTATTAACATCTCCAAGAAAAAGATTATGCGCAGTGAAAATTTGAAAGAGATCTTTAATTATGTTCCACTTGGTATAATTTTTGAAATACTTAATGCTATTAATTAGTGATGTTTCTCATAATACTGACTGTACAGGCATCCAGCATCTTCAAGTACTGTTAGTGTTTCTCATAATACTGTACAAAATGTAATTTAAACATTATGATGAATCTCAGATAGAAGTGGATTAGTCTTCTGTATATTGTACAAATTGTACATTTAATATTAATATTAAAGATTAGGTTAGAAACATGTCAAAAAAATGTTAATATTCTTCAAAATTAAATTAGTACTCAATCTGTTAAAAAATTATTACATTTGTTTCATTTACAGTGCATATTAATATTTCTTAATAATTTTTTTTTTACTTTTATTATTATTTACTACTTAATTCTCTACTTGACAGATAAGTTAACCGAATTTTAATGTTGCCTAGCAACTCCTATTTACTTTTCAAGCACTAGTGCATGAAAAGTGACTCTTTACACACTGCAAAGAGTGCATGAAAAGTACTTTTCACGCACGGTTGTAGGAAAAATATTATACATGTTGTTTATGAACTATTATTTTTATCAGAAAGCGATAAATATTAAAACGACTGAACAAAAGTTGTTTTATAAGAAAGAAAAAAAATTATTTTTATTTTTAAAGGGTGAAAAGATAGAAAAAAAACATCACCATATTATCGTCCACCTCAATCTGCCAGATGTATTCCGTCATCAATTGACCCTGAAGTTTGTTAAATGTACTCATATGATATTTTTATTTTTATGTATTTTAAGTAATTTATGGAAAAATTCAGCTGATACAAGCCGCCTATACGCTCTGCTATAATCCTGTAATGGCGCTCATAGCTATCTTTTAACCATATACAGAGTGATCAAAAATAACTAACTCAATTGGCAATATAATTCTGGGGATCTTGTATTCTACAGTTTACACAACACCAGGTTAAAGCGGAAATACTATTTGACATATCATTTTTAGAATAAATAGAAGTATTTTAACTTTGAATTTATAAGATAATGTATCGTTAGTAAATAAAACTGATTTTTGGACTTCCATTATCTTTATTTAAAAACACAAATTTTCTCACAACGTTTCGGTAGCTAATATCTGCTTCCGTCATCAGGTGTACTGATAATACTATATTATCAGTACACCTGATGACGGAAGCAGATATTAGCTACCGAAACGTTGTGAGAAAATTTGTGTTTTTAAATAAAGATAATGGAAGTCCAAAAATCAGTTTTATTTAATAAAATAGAAGTATAGTTATATCAGAGTAGGGACATGACAGCTAATAGGATTTCGAATGATTGAAATGTTTCAGATTATTGTTCTGTTGCTAATGTAAGAAATAAAAGGATGTGGGTAAAGAAACAACGAACATTTTAATAAAAAAAATGTAAATTAGTCATATTAAAATTTTTCAAATGTCACAGACAACAGTGTCAACGACAGGAAATAAATTTAGATATCAATCTTACCAATTTCAAGTAAATTTTTTTATTACCAATATTGAATCAGTTATTTTTGATCAGGTTGTATAGAATACCCATTAAAATTTTAAATTATAGTATATTATATATATTATATATACAACTTTTACTAAAGTGTTTTAACACTTATCCCCTTCCTTTGGTATCTATTAAAAATAAAAGTCCGTCAATACTCCGTGTAAGATTTTTACATAAAAAGTTCTGCGAGTATGAGCCAAACTTAATAATTTAGAAAAGATAAAGCCCAGTTGCACCGCTGTTCCTTAAATTTGAAACTATACTTTGGTCCATTTAAGCCGTTCACAAGATGGCGCTGACATCAACGCCAGTTTCAAGTAGCCGAAATTACATTGGATAAACGTGTGTCTTATCTCCAATTTCAGCCAATTAGAGAGTACAAGACTATGCCCTATTATCTACAATACTAAATGGCTTAAATGGAACAAGGTATAGGCTTAAACAAAAGAAAGCAAATCGAAATTTTGACAGAAACATTTAATCACTCATTTGACTGTTTGTTTCGATACGATATTGGAACACTTAAAATTTAAGTGTCAGCGGTGTAAGGTACTACCGGGCATTAAGTGTCATAAAATCCAGTCATTATTGAAATATAAAGTCATAGATGTGACATATGACTAATTTTATAAATAAAGGATAAACGGTAACAAACTTTCCATCGTATGCGCACGAATTATTATTTAAACAATTTTTTTCTCTAATACTCATTAATTTATGTAAGTTTTCACTTTCTTATCTTAGATGACTATAGATTCAATTTTGACTATAGTATATTCTATTCATATCCGTATCAAATCATCTTCAGTCAATTTTTCTTCTTTACAGGTCGTCCATTCCCCCTCTTAAACTGCTCTGTGTTCAACCAAACCTCCGACTCCTTGCAAGTGGAATGCACGGAGTCCTTCGATGGAGGTCTCCCCCAAAGCTTCATGATGGAAATCCTTGAACTGCCCACACATCGTACCATCATGAACATCACTACATTGAAGACTCCTCCCATTTTCGCAGCAGATGGCCTGGAAGCAGGATCTAGTTACCGAGTGCATCTCTATGCCGTCAATGCCAAAGGAAGAAGTGACCCTACCATTATAGATTCCGTAACGTTCAAAGGAGTGGCCAAATACACGGGTGAGTGATGATTTTTTCTAAGAATTTATATTAAGTTTATTGATTTTCTAAAAATAGGACGCAGGGTTCAAGTGGGAGTTTTAATTTCGGAGAATGTGTTAGTGAAAAAATGTGTAAGACATATAAAGGATGACATGAAAGTTAGACATTTATTTTACTAATAAATGTTGACAGAAATAAAACACATGGTACACAAAGTGTTCAATTTCAGTAGGGCATTATTGCTATCTCGAGAATTATAAGAGATACGAAGGATGACGTGAAAGTTAGACATTTATTTTACTAATAAATGTTGGCAAAAATAACTCACTGTACATAAATACTTGGTACAGAGGGTGTTCAATTTAAGTGGGGCACTATTGCTTCGAGTACTATAAGAGATACGAAAGTGGTTAAATTAGCAAAAAATTTCTATATCATAAAGCCTAATTTCCACCGAATGTTTTAATGCATAATGATTTGTGTGTAATGCTTAATGCATTATAACAATTTACTAGGATACCATTTCCAGCTAATTTGTTTAGTGACTAATTCGACAGAAATGTCACATTTTTATCCTGTTTATTTTTAACTCTAGCAGACTGTCATTGCAGCAGTAATTCTTCTTTTCTTAACATGTCATATACATAATTTTTGGCATCTATATCAATATCTAAAAATTAAAGAAACAATAATTATAAAATAGACTGACAGCTGACAGTTCAGATTAGAAAATAAAGAAAGACAGATGACAGATATGTATTTCCATCTCACAATTACGCTTAGGCATTACGCCTTAAACCTTGGAGTTTGCAAGCTTTTGTTCTTAAGCATTGCTCTTAGTTCTTAAGCATTAAGCCTTATGCATAGCTGGAAATGGTAATAAACGTTGCCATATAATAAACATTTTTGCGCATTGCGCTTAGATATTAATTATAGCTCTTAATCATTAAGACAATCGGTGGAAATGAGACTTAAGATTATTAAAATGCGAGAAACATTTTTTTTAAGGCAGTGATTCCCAAAATACATTATACAACATTCATATTTAAAATGGGACATACTATATATTTTTATATATTTAGTATCTACGTAAAATTGCGAATTCAGCAATATGATTCAAGTGAATTTTTATTGAAGAAATAAATCACAAAAACTTAAGAGATAATAATGTATAATTAACCTGATAAGCCATATCAGATAGGTGTGAAAACAATTGATTTTGTAACAAAATATATAATTAATTCGGAATGTTTACTATTTTTCTAGTTTCTTCAAAATTTTAAGAAGATATTTCAAAATATCTGTTAATTCGTAGCATTAGCCATGACATTATAGAAAACAATATTATTTTTTTCTACTTCTGTAACAATATATCCCCATTATTTCAATTTTTTTCGAATAATTATAGTAGGTATAATTCTCGCCCAATCACAGAACTGGAAATCAATTATTCCCGTTTATTTTAATTCTGGCCACGATCACCCTTCATGGCCGTCAGACAGTTGACAGTTTTGTCAGTGTCACTGTTGTCACTCATACAATATTTTTGTGTTCACGTTTTCCAAAGTACTAAACTACGTTAAATTGGATACTGAGAGCGACGAAGAGATCTGTACCCCGCCAGAAATAGTTCAGTGCGACTTTAACGTAGACGTATAATATATTCTACTAGACTGAGTTTACAATTTAAGCGTTTGTGCCGAAATGATCCAATGGACGCCATAACGAGACGCTAATTGAAAGGCGCGTAATTTAAACGTAGGAAAAAATATGATTTCTGACACCACAAAATATAGACATTATGTACACTGTAAAAACTGAAGGCACTCAAATTTAATAATAAAATAAATTTATACATCAAACAAATAGCGAAACAAGCTTTCTAAACAAATACTAAACAAAGAAATAAACTTGAAAGACGCTGGCCAACAGAAATGACAGGTTGCTGGGTTGCCAACATAAATTAAATAAATTTCACTACAACTAAAGAAAATATTTATTATAATTATTGAACAAATATTGTAAATTAAATATTGGTCGTACTTTTTATTTTACAACTGAGCTTTATTATTTTTAAATTAAGAAATTATATAAATACATATTTACTTTTTTTCATTGTTGTAGAATTTACACTAGAATTAACGTCTCGTTATGGTACCCATCTGTTCATTTCGGCACAAAACTGGACATTGCCGCCATGAGCCATGATGGATACTCGGTCTAGTATACATCTTTCCTTGTCTATGGACTTTAACAATGGATATTACCATTACCATCCCGTCTCTGAATATTATCAATTGTACAAATTTCATAATACATCTTCACTCCAATCGCCAATAAGTTGGTAGTTCTCTTAATAAATAATAATAACAAATCAATTTAATGTTCTGTGTGATAAATATTTTAGGAGTGTGACTCTGTCAAATTGTCTCTAAAATTTTTATTCGTTATTTTCAAATTTACTGGAGTAGAAAGAGCATAGTATTGTATTCGGGCATTATTCACTCGGATGATTTGCATCACTCGCCTACGGCTCGTGACGCAAACGTCATCTTTTTTTTATACGAATGAGGAACGTGTCTCTATTATGAACAATTATTATGGTGCAAATAGTCATCGAAGAATACGTAATTAATTTTCCATAAGCTAAATTGACGTTTATAAATAATTTATGAAAACCAGAAAAAGGAAAACAAATGTCTTCGTTATTGCTAAGAATTAACAGAAATTATGGATTATTTTTAATAAAATAGCAGCGAACTAGAAACAATAAAAAAATTAAAAACAGTTTTATATTCAACTTTTAATTCTGAACAACTTTGCGCTCTACACTTTTTCATAAAATAAAAATCTGATGTGGCCAGCACATTACCTTCCGTCAGTTGTGCGTCAGTTCTATATATTTTGTACAAATTTCATACGGATTCCTTGCTAAATTAATTATTCTATTTCTTGTACATTACCTTCCGGCAGTTGCATGTATTTTATGCAAATTTCATACAGAAAATTATTATTTTGTGACGTTTTCTATATACAGTGTAAAGTATCTGCAGAAATAAAAGATTTATTATTATTATTTCTTGTACATTACCTTAAAGCAGTTGTATGTATTTTATATAAATTCCATACAGAAAGCAAAAGATCCTATATTTCCAGTAAAATTATAAGACAAACACACTATGTCAATTTCACTTGACACTGACATCTTTCAATCAGAATTTTCTTAATATAGTAACTATTTCCATAGCTATGGCTACTTTATGAAATTTAATTTCTTTATAATTTTTTAACTCTACAGGGTGATTCATCGGTCTGTCCTCTCTCTATAACTCTTTTATTTTAAGTCGGATAGAAAAACTCTTCGAATATAATTTATATGATATATTATTGTCTATCTACGTACCATATGCATTTGTATATAGGATGCTCCGTTTATGCGCAACAATATGTAACTTTATATTTCTTAATGGAACATCCTATATTTATTTATTTATTTTGATAGTAAATTAGATTCCCTTTAAAAAAGTATTAAATAATAAGGGGTCTAAAATTATAAATTAAGAACTTATTTACGTTCATAAAAAATAGTAGTTCAGAGTGGAAAAACCCATAATATAATACAAAATTTTCATCCTTTTTTATTAATACTTATTTTAAACATTACACTAATTCCAAAGAAGCTATTAAAATTTAGTGACAGACTAAATAATGCAAAATTATAATAAATGCTCGAAAACTTGTCCTTCAATTTCAATAGATTTTTCTATTATAAATAGTATATTTATTAACCATCTCATCTTTACTAAAATTTGAATTATTAATTTTCACATCAACATCAACAATGATAAACTAAGAGTATTTGTACAACTTGTTTATTTAAATTCGAAACAATTGATCAAATTATCCATAGCTTACTTTGTTAATAATAACATGATAGAAACATATCATTCAACGAATAAAAGTAAATAACTTCTTAATTTATAATTTTAGACCCCTTATTACTTAATACTTTTTTAAAGGGAATCTAATTTACTGTCAAAATAAATAAATAAATATAGGGTGTTCCATTAAGAAATATAAAGTTACATATTGTTGCGCTTAAATGGAGCACCCTGTATATAAATGGTTATGGTACGTAGATAGATAATAATGTGTCATATAAATTATATTTGAAGAGTTTTTCTATCTGACTTAAAATAAAAGAGTTATAAAGAGAGGACAGACCGATGAATCACCCTGTATATCCATTTAATATTAAGTATAAAATGTAGTCAAATCGTACAGAGAATAAAATACTCTTTAATATTTATAATAACATCAAATGTGAAAAAATTATATTTAACATAGTTTTTTCAAGAAAAACTGTTAAAATCTTCAAATGAAGGTACTTCCGGTTGACCAATTGTAACCAAAATCTAATCAGCTCTTCATGTGGATGTAACGAAGAAGTATATGACAAAATTATAATTTTTGTAACTATAGTATTAGAGTTATCGCAGACGAAAATTTTGTTACACACACACACACACATCCACACACACATACAGACATCATCGTAGAAATAGTAAATTCGTATTCTAGGGACCCTAAAACGTGCTTATTGATTAAAAACTCATCATCGAATTTTTTGACCAAAGACAATACCTTCCTTACCTAAAGGTGACGGAAGGTAAAAAGGAGAGCAGGAAAATGCATATAACTAAAATCCCATGTTTAATCCATATGATCAACCATAACAGCCACCACCCGAGATAATTTTTTTTTAAATTTGGCCGCATACTGTATTATAATTTTCTAGACAATCAAAATTCTTTATTTTCTTATTTTCCTCAAAATTCTTCCTTCTTCTCCAATCCTTCTCAACACCTTATTCTTATTCCTGACTCTCTATCTCTCCACCCAATCTTCTCCAACCGTCGCCACAACCGCAGCACAAAACTTTCTTTAGACATACAAACTAAATTTGGTTTTTAAAAGCTTATGATAATTTATTGATTTTGCAGTAGGCAGATTCATTCTCAATGTTAAATTCTTGTCTCAATTTTTTGCGAACACCCTGTTTACTGCCACTTGACGACATATATAATTGAAGTAGATAGTTTCTTTTTGCCACACAGGTTATAAAATCTGTTCATAAGGCGACGTATGTCGTATCTCTGTTCAGGAAATATTTTAGAACTGTCAACATAGTTCGTATACATTGGCGTGTATTTTAACACTTTTGTGTCTCGTATTGTTTTTCGTGATTTATCAATACCTAATGTGAAGGAAAAACTGTTGAAAATGGTCTTGTCTGCTTGTGCGTTTTTTGATGCAGAAAAAGATAGTTTCCTAGCCGGTGTCAGCACAGATTATAGAGCGAATTGAACTATCTATAAACGAAACATTATTGCGCAATGTCAAATGCTTTCAAAGTTACTGAATTACAAATTCAAATTACAGTTAGTAATTTCATATAGTAATCGGTTGGAGCGTCTTGTAAATAGAGTACTATTTGTTGAAAAATATTTTTTTTATTATTTGATATAGACCTTTGTTTTTTTACACAATTGGTCAGGAGCAATGTGTTTTTATGGTTTTAAATTTCCAAGTTGATTGCCTGGATAAATGTTACTATTAATTTTGTTATTCTAATATTACCCTCCGATAACAATGTGCTGGATTTTGTAAGAAATGCGACTCTCTCTTGAGTTGAAAATATTTCGGATCATAATATTTTCTATTGTGATAAAAATAGGGAAGTAGGTATAGTATGACTAGCGAATGAAAGTTGGCGTCTAAATTATTTAATATAGGTGGTTTCTTTTGAAAACGTTTCCCTATATTTGATTTGAAAGGAAACTGACCCTTATGTATTCCGTTACAGAAGATTAGAATTGTACTCAATACCAGGAGGCATTTAGAATGACTTTAGCAACAGGACGCAGGGATGTATTTAAAAAATTTAATACCGCAAATTCTACTTCGTTCGTCTCAGGTGTAAGCAACCCTCGAGTCGGAAATTACTGTTAGAGGAAATTAAAAATAATCCTATTTCATAGAATTGCGAAACTAGATCAAAATATTTTGTTATAATCAACCTAAACGAAATATGTTTAAATGACTACGTTTACACGTACGAGAAAAATTTACTTTGACTTGACTTTGAAAAGGCGACTTATGAAAAGAAAATTAATGGTGCGTTTACACATAAGACCAAATCTACTTTACTTTAGATTTGTTACTTGTCCTTCACATAACTTCTTTATGTCGAATACAAGTACTAACGATGTAAGTTAATTATTTAACTTTTATAATGTTAATTATTAATAACTTATTTACAAAAAAATTACCGTGGTTAGTAATATGCACTTACTAAATATGAGTGTGATATTTAAAAAAAATATAACCATGCAATCACAATATTGGATGCGTAATAAAATAAAAAATCATCGCATAAAATATTTTAAAATGTGAGAATATTTTGTATTTATAAATAAAACACAGAATTTTATTGTTTGCTGCGCTTATATAATTTATCAATATATGTTACTGATGATAAAGTAAAGTACATTTCGTTCACACAACTTTCTGAAAGCCACTTACACGAGTCAAGTCTGATTAATTTTGGGCTTGACTTTAGGAAAAAAAGTAATTAGGCTAGAGTGTTTACACAACGGTAAAAGTCGCCTTTTCAAAGTAAAAGTCAAGGCAAAGTACGTTTTCCTATACGTGTAAACATAGTCAATATTTTAAACGCACCCCTGTTTTGATATTCAATTACCCTAGTCAGCCAACTATTTTTACCCACACGTAGTAATGTATATCTGTGCTTTCCTAGTCCAGTATTTAAATGGGTTCATGTAAAATTTCATACCTGAATATTTCGTACAATTCTATTCTTCTTTAGCACGTTGACTGCCATGAGAATCATAACGCGATGCTCAGGGAATTTACAACAATGGCCGCGAGCATCATCACTTGATTCTCAAACACGGCATGCTTCAAAGGCTGCTAGAAGCAGTTGTCGCTGCTCGCATCAATGTAAGTTTTAGCCAACCTCAAAAACACGGCTGTAAGCAATAAAAACTGCATTTGACCTGTATGTAAGTGAATCAATTGCTGATTCTCATGGCCTTAAATGTAAGTAGTTGACGTTCGTAATGAATATGTCAATGAAACACTGAATAAATAAATATTCTCCTTTATTCATACATTGAAAAATATTTTGACACTTACGCATCAATAAAATGAAGTATTTTTCTACGTATAAATTAAAATATAAAAGGAACATAAAATTATATTATTGGAAGTAAACGACTATGTTGTACATTTATGACCTTCAAAAAGGCAAGTCAAACAATAACTTTTGCACACACAACGATATCTTGACTGAAGCGTTTTTGTTTGAACATGTTTACGATCAATTTTTGTAAGATTTTTGACTCGACGTATGATTCTTACGGCCATTAGAACAAGCCTCAACTATGGGGGCCGCGTGAATCATGTGATGTCTCTCAGCCCAAAACAATAAAAAAATTACGTTTTTTAAGAAAAAATACATCCTATAATACTTACTGATCTTATTGTTATCACATTAAAGAAGAAAAAAAAATCTGGCCAGAAGAGACTACATTTTTGGTAATGTTACGGCAGCCAAAGTGTTAGGATTTCAAAAGAAACGACATCTATAAAATAATTTAAACGTTAACTTTCATTCGCTAGTCATACCATACATTTGGTTCTTCGCCCCTCTACAATTTTATTTATTACAATACCCTGCATCATATACCAAAATTTAAAACAAGTTACATGCGCCATGCCGTTTGACGTTTCTAACAGAAAGAGACAAGCGATAATATATCTGTCGCACTTATTGAAAGTGATAAGTTTGTAGTTTGTAAACTTTCCACTTAACACTTACAATTAACATCTTAATTTTGACGCTGTGTACACTAGTACAGATAATAGATAATTGGATAGCTCTGAACTCAGCTTTACGTGAAGAATATTAAATTTGTAGTTTTATCTCGTATATGTTCGTTTTACGCTTACGTCCAATTTATAAAAGTGAGTTATTTAACAAGGAATTGCCGTGTATTTGGAGTTAGTGTAACAAATTCAACGGAGCGGGTTGGCATTAATATTAACAATCTACTTATTAACACATTCACAACAGTCGTACGCAGTATGAAAGTCAGTGTTTTATTTGATTCATGAATTATTAAAGTCGCACGACACTGTGTATCACAAGAACGGCACAACAAAACGATCATTTGTCGTTCGTGGGATGACAAGCGGCACGATAACACGGAAATGGCTGTAGCCGTACACCACCACCACGACTGCGACTGCAGACGGAAAGGAAAACGACAACCCGCGCGGCATACTTTTTCATACGCGTGCGGTAATCAGACAAAATGGACCAAATGCAAATGGAAACTTCTGCATCTGTGCTAAATGTTGTGAAATATCTTGTTTATGCTCTAAACAAACAGATCGTTAATGCCGCCATGCCAGACTCCTTTATTTTTATAATGATTTAATCGGGCGTAAAGGGTGAACAGTATCTTCATTTGCTTACTTCATTAAACGATTTGGACGTTCATGTCTGAATATATTACTAGAAAATGGGTTCAGAATTGATATAAGAGTTTCTTTATTTCGCCATCCAATTCTGCCGGAAAATACACACGAATATTTTTCAGTTTATATTTTGCTGGTTATTCTTGGACTCCAATATGGGAGATCCTTCAATAATACTACGTTCCGTAAGTCAACCAAAAAAACCAGTATCTTGATTCCGGGTAGGTACATCATGGTTCCTGAATATTTCCATCTATTTCGGGACAGATTGACATTAGGTACGTTCTATTGGTGTCAGAAATCTTTCTACTTCTTTTAGTAGAACATCAATGGTCGTTCTTTTGCGTCAAAAAAATCGAAATATTCCTACGAATCATTCCAACTTCAGAGCTGGAAGCGTTGGTAGGAAGATTTATAGAGTGGAGATAAATTAAAAATTTTACTAGCCGACTATCGCGCGTACATTTCTGTCACACTTGTGAATATTTAGAGTAGACTGTGCTCAACAAAAATATCTTCTTTACGTTTTTATTATTTAATATATTTTTATATAATTATAATTTCTGTAATATTTGCATAGTAACATTTCGAAGATCCAAAATAAACATACAAAGTTATCTTAAGTTGTTAACTAACAATAATACATAGCCACTGCCACTGTTCTATTGTATTTATTTTTTTACTTGACAGCACTTGACAGTTATCTGCTACTGAGCGTTCTATTGCTTTAAGAATATTCTTATTCTAGTAGGAATATTTCTGACACCGATAGAACGTACCTATTGAATCATATGACATTTAAAATTGACACAACCTAACAAAAATAAAAATGAACTAAAAGAACGATAATGTTGAATAATGCCAATAAAAATAACATAATCAACAATATATCAAATATAAATAATGTTTTCATACTTACATCTATAATAATTATTAGTAATGCCACTAAAAATGCGGCTTAGAAATTTGACATTGACGGATATCGTTTGATTTGTTATGATGATGTTTGAAAGTAGCGGTCGGTGGTAGCGGTAGTGGGGGTAAAAATACCAGAGAAACCAGGATTATTTCGTGGTTGCTGTGGTTCGACTTTTTACCAACTTTTTTCAGGAACCGCGTTCCAAAATGAAACCGGTAAATAATTTCAGGACTTACGGAACACAAAACCGTAAATCTGGTCGAACCGGTTGCGTTACGGAACATAGTATGTAACATCGATATACAGGGTGTAATAGAAATAAGTACATTAAACATAGGCGCCGAATGCATGGGTGCCGAGCACTCATACAAATTACTCAATTATTGATGTTTTTACCTTTCGCTAAGAGAGGTATTGGATTCATGCTAAAAATCGCATATCCAGATTTTAGTGAATAAGCACGTTTTAAGGTCCCTAGAATCCCATTATAACATTTTTACTATGATGTCCGTATGTGTGTGTGGATGTGTGGATGTTGGATCCACGATTTCTCAAATGCTGTAAGACTTAAGACATTTTTTAACTACGGATTCCCCAATCTAGCAATAATGAGAAGAGTTGATTAAGTTTTGGTAACAACTGAACAACCAAAAGTAGTAGTTACAAGAAAAAAATCATCTAAAAATTATTTATCGAAAGTTTATGTAAATACTTATATTAAAGAACGTTAAATTCATTATTCGATAAATATAAATCCATTATTATATCTTCTATAGATTTAGAGATAAAGAAATGCATATAAAATAATTTGATGTAAAAAAATCTCAGATCAAACTACTTCAAGACAAGAAATTCAAATGTTTGTAATTGACACGTAAATGTCACTGTCAAAAATATTTGTATGCTATTGTCAAAAATATTTGTACATCATTATGAAGATTATGAAAATAAAAAAAAGTCAACAACGCAAAAGAATATACGTAAAAAAGAATACATAAGGATATTGAATATAAAGAAAATGAATGTATTGTACATAATTTATATTAAAATCTCCCATAGATTTTGCAAATATATGTGAGAATTATTTTGTAGTGAGACATGAATATATGTGTTTGTATTTAAAAATATTTTTCGTTTTATGCGTACAACCAGGTAAAATATCTGGCGAGAGGCTATGTGCTGGCCACATCAGATTTTTTATTCAAAATTACTATTTAAATGCAATTTCCGAGTTAAAGATAAAAAAACTCAAATACCAATTGTTATTTTTAAACCTTACAATGACCATGTGCATTATTTGTTACAAATTTGCAATAAACCCCTATTTAGTCGCAGCTTGTGTCTATGCCTATCTATTACTGCGCATTGCACCGCGTCAGCTGAACTCAGTTTGCTATTAAAATGAATGATGTTTGGGCAAGGCGATTTAGTTGCACCACTGAGTAAGTAATAACATAACATAGAGTCACAGTCACTCAATTTTCCTTTAACCGCCAAGTAAGATGCAAGGAACAAAACAAACCAAAATTGCCGCAATGCGCAATAAGAGTTGCCAATCGTCACTCTCGCAATTATTCAAAATATGAAGGCAAAGCAAAACTTTAAAGCGTGGGTCAAGTTAGCGCTGTTGCGGGAAAGTGTAAAAAGTAAGAAAGGAGTTAGTAGACCGTAGACGAGTTGTTAGGCGTTTTGGAGTTCGGAGATTCCCAAAGTTTGTTTATTGCCAGGGCTGGGATTAACAAAACTGAAATTGTACTAACATTATAAATCAAATTGTACCAAAATCATTTAAATTGTATTTAAAAAATTCTTTAAATTGTTTGTCTGCGGCACTTGGTCATTTGGCATTAGGCGGTTTTCTTCTAACTCCCACCCCACAGCATTATTGCATAATTATTTTTATATAATTATGCCCTTGGCTAGAGCACCCATACATATTTTCAAAAACCGGCGCCTATGTACATTAAATTTAACCAGTGACAGAACTCGTTACTTTTTTGAAAACCTTTTAGATATTGCGTTAAAAAAAATTAAACTGTTGTTACCTGATTATGGATTAGACTGGTTACATTTAATGTACTTATTTCTGTTCCACCTTGTATAAAATGATTGTTGTAATTTTTCTATATAATATTTTCAACACTCTTCTCATACCGATAACGCCAATTTCTTTATTTTACAAGAAAAAATATTGTTCCTTTAAATGTTTCTACTCTCTCGTACTCTCTTATCAATACAAACAGACGTCTCCATATTATTGTAACATTCTTTGATGAATTTTCAAGGCTTCGCTTTACATCTTCTAACACACAAAAATCTAAGGATTACGTACTGATCCTTTAATAAGCCAACTGCTAAGATATAAAAGCTGGTCGACAAATTCGTACAAAAACTTCAACTTGGTGAATGAATCCAGTTATGAAACGATGCAAAAATTCCTATGAATTTTGTATAAAAAGCTCCAGCCCGTGCTTAGAAACGTTCAGTCGTTCAAGATTTTTACAATTAAAGGGGCAAGTGAATAAAGCTGTTATATAACATTTTCTGAAAAACTCCAATTTTGTAGTCGATGAAGACGATGTACTTAGGTGTGCGACACTTAAATCTAATTTATTTTTTATTACTTTATTCAGAAATAAGCTTTAAATTATTTATTGTTGTTTAAATAATACAAGAAATAATAAATACAACAGAAAAATTAAAATAAAACTTTAGATCTGGAGCTAACAAATGAAAATAATATAACAGAACATAATATGATAATGATAAAAATGAAACTAAAATGAATAATATACGTCGGTACGCATATTATATACGAGTACTCGTATTTAAAATAACTATTACATTGGAATAAAATACATTGAAATGCTCGCTATTTTTTTTAACTGCTTTTTATTACAAATTTGTTCTCTACAGTTTTTTCTATAATTATTTAGTAAAATGTTGCTGAAAATCCCTTAAATTTTTTCATAACAACTAAATTGATGTTCTGCATGATATACATTCACCATATATTAGTAAAACTTGTTTAGATTTTAATTTCTCTAATGTCAGGAATATCAATTTAGCTGGGTTACCGTAATTGCTCCTGCACATTGGCACACAGCATTTTAAAACCATTTTTTGCAATATCCTTTAACGAAAAACAATCGAAATGAAGACTGTAGTTCGACTGTTTTTAGAAGGCTAGACAAGTACGCTGGCCTCATAGTTTGGCGTGACGCATTGAGCAGGGATAAGCATTCAGGCCTGTATTCTCGTGTGGCCTCGCGTAGACGCAAAGTAGCTAAACGAACAGATCTAATAAAGTAATATGACATGATGATATATTCTCTCTAACTTTTTAAGTTCATAGACCATAACAGATTTAAGAGTAAAATTGTGAAACATCTAGGTATAATTTTGAAATTTACTTGTGGTCATTCCCTAGTTGTAGTGTGGGTTGTTCCCTCAACTTGTTCCCATTTCTGCGTCGGCGCTGCTCTGCTAGTCTCTCCAGTGTCGTTCTTCATTTCCATATTTTATTCAGACTCATGTATAATTCATTTTTGTCGTCGTCTTTGGTTTTGCGGTGCCTTTTCTTCGCAATTCGCGCGCGGAATGAATCGCCGGGGATGGGGATGTAGCACGGCACAGTGTATCGACATGCTACTATTGCCAATCCCGCTCTCGTTTGCTATGCACACCCGGACACACACAAATTTTGCAGTTTTAGAAGCGAACAAACCGTTTAATGAAGGCAGTAAATGAATATATTGTATGAAGGGAGTTTTTACCTTTCGACACTGTAGGTAAAAGAGGTACAGGAATCGTGCTAAAAATATCGATAGTTTTGTAATATGCACGTTTTAAGGTCCCTGCAATCCGATTTAAATATTTTTCTGATATCTTTGTGTGCGTGTGTGAGGATTTAGTCAGGACGATTAGTTTTTGGTAAGAATGGGCTACTTGCGTGCCATTTTTTTATTTAATATTTTTGAAGAGACGATAAAAACTTGCTACCCATACTTTTTCTTTCGGCAAAATTTTCATTAATTGGTCAGAAAAAATTAATAAAATTTTAATATTTAAATTACCGCCATGTATGACGTAGAATTACGCCGAACCAATGAATAAACCGTTTGAATAATAGTTTGGAGGTTAATATTTTCGTTTGTCATTTTAATCTTGTACGAGTAAAGCTAAGTTAAAATCCTTCAAAATTCTGCTTAACAAATCGAAATACGTAATAAATGTAACAGAATCCACGCAAATTGTAAATAATAAAGAAGGGAGACAGTGAGAGAAAAAGGAACTAATGTCAAAATCAAATTAAAACTCGCACTCGCTCGCCATCTACAGGTTACATTATTAAATATATATGCATCCCTCTCTCCAGTTCAAAATAATGACGTCAAAGAAAATCTTCTTTCTTAATTTATTAAAAAACATATAATATTTTTAAAATAAAATTTATATTTTTACATACGTTTTCAACTTTACTTTAGGTATTTAGTGATAGATATCAGATTTTCAGTACCACGCAAGTAGCCTATTAGACAATTGGATTTAATAACTTACTTGAAGCAATAAACATTTCTTAAAAAAATACATCTAAATATAAATTTTTGACAGTTTATGTTATTACAAATAATAAAGAACTTTAAATTTTCTATGTGTTACATTTAAATTCTTTGTAAGAAATGTTATACAGGTGAACTCGAGAGTTCGTGGCATAGGCGTTTAACATGGAAAAAAAGTTACTTGTGCCTCCATTCGGTATAAGTAGTTTTTTTTGTGATTAACCAGAAAATGAGTAATATCTGATCACTTTTTTGCCCGGAAAATCCTTCTTTACTGAGTTAGCCTGGAAAATTGTCTACGAGTATAAGTGATGTATCTATGGCGTTCAGTTGTTTATTTATTTCCCATTTCTTCGCAATAAAAGTAAAATTATAAATATCTATAGATTTTTATTCTCTTTTCCAAGACAGCGAAAAAAATATTATACCCAACATGACCTGAAAGTGTCTTTGTCTTTACTAGGCTCACAACCTCCGAAGGCTTGCCTACGGCTCGCTCTGAAATATGCTTGCTCACCCAGGAAATTACAACTTTCAGCTCTTGTGCTGGTATTTAAAGGCCTTGCCTCCGGCTCGGCCTTTCAAAATATACTCGCACTCGCAAAAGTACAGTTTCTAGACTAGTGTTACAAATGACTGTTTGTTAAGTATTATCTGTCCTACAAAACTATATGGGCTGATTATACTGTAACGTTTTTATTTATTTGGATGAAGTGTAAATATTAAACAATTATTATTAATTAAAATAAAAGTTTATTATAACAATAAATAGTTATTAGAAGATAATTAAAAGTTAATAAATTTAATTTACACTATGATTGAACAAGTATTAAATACTAATTAAGACTAAGAATATTATAATACACTTAAACACTAAGATTATTTATTTAACAATCTATAACTCACTTATTTGTTTATATAACAATATTGATTTATGTTCACCACTTGTCGACTATCTGTTTATATCACCAACTATTCAATACGCGTTTATTTATATCAGACTGTCCAATGCCTTCGCTAACAGTGCTTATATACTCCGGCGTTTGTATTCGAGAAATTACTAGAATACTAATCCAGATAAAAACATCAAGTACAATAGAATACGTCACACGAGTAATTAAACAGGTTCCGACAAGTCTGTTGAAACGCAAGACCCTCCGTGGCTATTGCGTCATCGCTAAAAATAGACACTCGATCATCGCTGCGGCGCGGCTGCGACAGCGGCGGTGACGGCGGGCGCTGCACATTACAATACATAGAAATTTAGAATGAATTTAATAGTGTAATATTTTTTAAATTTACAGCTTTAGTGAGTAAACTTAATTTTAAAAAGTGGTAAAAACATATTTAGTCTTGCGTTATTTCAAGAAATGAGCGTCGATAATTTTCAAATACATGATTTTAACATGCTACTTCATTTGACTCGACATATTTTTTTGAAATATTTACATTTGTCAAGCCTTGTATTTTATATTTATAGCAAGTAGCTAAATAGTGTTTCTTTTTATTAGTGAGCCGTTTAAAGCACTAGCGGTAGCGAGTACTTCAAGGCTCACAAATGTAAAAAAAGCACCGTTTAGTCACGAGTTATATACATAATTTTTTGCAACACCACAATCTTCAGTTAAACAAATTTAAAATAAATTTTAAAAGAAAAATGTTATTTTGATGAAAATGTCAAGATACTTCATTGTATTCACTATTTACACTTTATTTACTCAATAATACAATTTAATACTTACAACTTTTTAAACTACAACCTTGAATACAACAATGAACTTAGCAAGTAGAAAAGCATATGGTCTGAAATCACATTGTGACGACAGATGTCACTAGTGGTACTATTTCAACTTAAACCTAACCTGAAGAAAAGGAAATCCCACACCCGATTATGGGTATGGAGAAGAAGTTATGGGTATTAACAACATTTATTTTGATATTATTTGCTTTTGGTTCTTCAAAAAGATAGAAAATGAGCAAAAATGGGATTATGAGTGATAACTACTGGTGATTTTTTTTATTTCATAGATATTTTGTCTTTGGTCAAAAAATTCGGTGATGAGTTTTTAATAAATAAGCACGTTTTAGCGTCCCTAGAATAAGATTTTATTATTTTTACGATGATGTTTGTATGTATGTGTGTGTGACGATTTTTTCGGATCGCATAGCTCTAATACCACCTTACCTATAAATGTTATTTTTTCGAGATTAACGTTATTATAAAAATTAAATGTTTATTAAATTTTCTACATATTTTCATTAATACTTTTTCTACATATATTATGGATAAAGCTATAAACTTTATAATTTAAATCCCAGAGTCTACGCTTTAAACATACAATACTCCTTACGCAGTTATTCAAATGTATGTAACTGACAGGTAAATGTCACTATCAAGGAACTGATCATTTCAAATTAATAATAGTAACGTTTTAAAAAGAAAAAAGTAAATAGAACAATAGAAAAGGAAATCAAAACAGTGCACCACAGGGGTCAATTTTGTGATATTTAAAATTCAAAATATTTGGCGTCGGTCAGCATCGAACCCAGTTAGTTCCCCAGATTCGCGACCAGACACTCAGGCACGCCAAATTAGAGTAAAATTCGCTAATCCAAAAATAAGGATTAGCTTAATCTTTTTTGTGACTCAGGTGGCTAATGGCGGGAGGTATTGTGTTGGCCACACCAGATTTTTAAATAATATATACATTTTTTTTTCATCCTTGCGAGAAATTTGTTGATAATAGCATTATCATTCGTGTAATTAAACCATTACATTCACTTCAAAAGTTATGATAAAAATAGCACTTTTTACTTGTGGACCAATTGTCCGTCTTACATAAATACAGATTATACGCAAAGTTTTCCCTAAAAGAGCTGACGTATCTTTGATGATAATGATGGTGCTGATGCTATTTTAAATGCCCTTCGTATCTTTTCATAAGAGATAAGCATCTCCATTAAAGAGATAGTCTCGTCTCTTCTCAAAGCCGTCGTGTTGATGTACGTATTAAATAGTATAAATTTGATTGTAAATGCAAATATAATTTAAGCAAGCTGTGGAATAAATCTTGTTCATATAATTCATATAATAAAGCAAGATGAATGAAACACTTGATCACCCTTTAGCGCTGTGTGAGTTTAGTTCGCAAGTTGCTAATGAATGATGATTAATACAAGGCTGAAGCTCCCTGCCTTGACGGAGTTAATCCTATTTTTCTGGTTTTTGCTTCGTGTGCGGACATCTGGCGGAATGAGAATTTATGTCCCGATGCTGTTGTTTCGTTCTGCATAAAGCAGCAGGCTAGGGTAGGCGGGGGCAAATAAAAGCTGGCTATGCAGTTTGGAAGTTGCAGGATAACGCAGGATTTGCTTGCAGGCACGTCCACTGCTATGGCCGTCAGTCCGCTGCTCTTAGGACTCATCGCGACTGCAGGACTGCTCGCTGCGGTGGTCTGTCTCGTCCTTGCTGCCCTCTACAGGCAAGATGGATTTTTGTTTAACTCTTACAGGCTTGGTGGTGTACTAAGTTACTGTGAAAAGTGAGTTGTACGACAGTACTAAATTGTGCAACTTATTACATTTTTCTTTGTAATCTTGACATAGTTACACTTTTGTATATTCTTAGAATAATTTTTATTAAAAATTTTAAATATAAATTTTGCTGCATATGGTATTATGATAAAGTATATCACCAAGTCAGCAAAAGTTAATCAGTTTATTCTAATTACTTTTTTTATACTATTAACTTCACACTTACACATTCAAGGAACTCATGCTAAAATTTATAATTTTTTAATTCTTACAAAATAAATTTTACAGAAGCGATAACTTTATCGCATATACTTTTAAACTCTTGAATATATCTTTAACCTAAAGAAATGAGAAAAATTGTTTAGAATCTAAAGGCAGTGAACCAAATTTGAAACTTTTATGGCTGTCTTTTCTTTCTTTTTATTTTCTTAATAATATCATTCCTTTTCATTTTTTTTATAATTTAATTTGGCTCGCTTTTCTTCCGCTTTTTTACTACGATTATCTTAATAATCACTTTCTTTTTCTTCCACCTTTTATTATTTAATTTTATGAATTCTTCTTTTTATTATTTTCATTATTACTAATGTTTGTTATTCTACTTAATTTTGCTATTTACCATTTATATCTTTACAGCAGAGTCATTTGTAATTACGTGTCTTCTTTTCTCTGCCCTATTTTGTTATATTTATTTCATTTTTCTTTACTGCCTTATTTTATTATTTTTATTTTTATTAACTTCTTTTAAATTCTAATATTTACCGTTACATATTTAACTAATCAATATTATCATCATAGTCCATTGTCTTATTTCTTTTATCAAATTTAGTTTACAATTTTTACGTTTAATTATTTTTATTTTTATGAATTTGTTTCCTTTTGAATTGGGCTATCATCTTTTGCATCTTTACTACAATCGTTTTTATAATAATCTTGTTTTCAATCTTTTGTTTTATCACTCTGTTATCTTTTAGTCTTCTTATATGTAGTGACAATTTTATTTTACCACATTCTCTTTGTTTCTTATTTATTTCTTATTATTTTTTATCATTGTTGTCTTTTAAATTGTTTTTAATTTTTACCATAATCGCCTTTATAATTAATTTTCTTCTTTTATCATATTCCTACCATTTTTAATTTACCAGAAATATTTTAATAATGGGGGATTCCACCATTTTTTTTTAAATTTAATTTCATCTGAACGTTTAAGTAAAACTAGGACTGTCGGTGAAAATTCGGTAAAAAAAATTCCTATTAATAAGCGAGTTATAGTCCTCCGAAATTTGAAAATATAGATGTGACGTCACGAATATAATTTTTTATATCAAACTATTTTCTTCGTGGACCTAAATGTTTTTGAAATATATGCTATTTCTAAATTACATTTATAAAAATTAAATGAATATTATTTTACTGTATAAGTCTACATGATTTATAATTGGAAATATATTTAAATTATTAAGTTTAATTCAAAATATTTATATTCAAATAAAAACTGTTTGAGAATTGCTCTACTGGACTATTAGCCACGCCTCCACTATTTGAATTTCTCTACTTCCATTGGTAGTAGACTCCTCCCCTAACTGGGTATTCGTTATATATTTATAGGCTTTGGGTCGCCAACCAAAATAATATATATGGAATTCATATGAGTGACGAGCTGCTATAACAAAAATCCCCTTATTTCCAAAGTATTTCAATTATGTTGTTTTATTTCTTTATATTTATTTTTAAGCATATACTTTCAATATTTTTTCTAATTTCTCTTAAATCAATTGCACTGTAGTCCCCTATTATTTTCTTTTCCACTGTTAGCTTTAAATTTTCCTATTTCCTATACTTTAATGTTATCAACTATTCTTCTTTATCACTCACTTATTCTTCTTCTCAGGCGTCACTACTCGCGTCCCTGCGGACCTCGAACAGAGTCCCGTACAAAACACGTCCCCTTGGAAGTGGGTCTGCATAGCTCCGATGATGGCTTAGCAGCCTCTGATGGTGCTCTGCTTGGCGCCGTAGCCAGCGTTCGACACCACCATGTCGGTCTGGGCACCGTCGCCGTGGCTACAGCTGGCCACCAAGTGGATACCCAGTGTCGAACCCCGGGACCAGAGGGAAGTGATCCCGATATCATACGGAACCAGTACGGTAAGGGATATTTTTTAATGTGTGGCGCTTTCTGACATGACATTCATACATATTTATAAACTTTATGTATCATTATTCATGTTTCTAAAAAGTAGATCTGAGATTTATGGGTCGATTCTGTTGACAACTGTAAATCTTACAGATCTGTAAATCTGTAAATAATGAACAAAATCGCAACGATAGCTGCCAGTCTTATGTATAGTTTTGTATTAATCAACAAGAATAGATGTGTCTTTGTCACTTTTTACAGATATACAGATCTGTAAGTCTTAAGGTGCATTCACAAATGAAAATTAGGTTTAGATATATGGTTTATACTTTAGATTTAGAGACTTTAGCTTTGGCCGCATATTATGTAATGACTCCATTCACACTTCAGAATTTAGGGTCTCTAAATCCAAATCATAAAGCTAAACATTGCAAGGTCCAAACTTTAGGTTTATGATTTAGTTTGATGTCACAAAGTTCACCAATGAGAACGAGTCTGAAATGATATAGATATATACACCCATCTTTATTTAGTATCCACTTGGTGGATTCGGCTTTTTAAACAAATGCGAAAAGAACATGGAGACTGTGAAAACAATTGCTGAAATATAACCAATAATGCCAAACGAATGACAATTTCACGGCGCACGGATCTGTTAAGTATTGCTCTACCGATATTTTAATCTTGTTTTTGAAGCATAAACATAGATGTCTGTACATACCAAAACTAAATTACAGTTAATTTAAACTTACATTTATGAATGACTTACCTACTTAAACCTAAACAAAAACCATTAACCTAATTTTCATTTGTGAATGCACCTTTACAAATGTAAACAAAATCGACCCATTATGGCAAGAACAACAATGTAAACATTTTTAATTTCTGGGAATAAGTTATTTAAAATCAAGAAGAATCTTTCAATTTTCATAATATCAGAAGTACATTTCTGTGAAACTTTACAGTATTCTGCACACATTACATGTTGATCTTGTTTACAAATTTCATCAATAGGCCGTCCAAATCTATTACATTTCATAAATTACATATTATTATGAATAAATTATGAATGTAAATAAAGGAAAACAAAATTAAAATTCCCATATTTTTTGTACCCATAATAACGCGGTGCGATTTTTTTATGTAAACATCATTACGCTACTGATGTTTTCTATTAATAATAAGTGACTTCTACAATGAAACATGGGCTAGATAAACGTGAAGGATAACATATTTAAGTACTTTCTTCATATGCTGCAGTGACGTTGACGTCACATCGTTCGCGCCAAAATATTAATAATAATTGTATCTGTTATTGACATAATAAAAAGATCAAAAAACCTCAGTGGTTTAAACTGTTTATAACCCTAATGCCCTTCAAGATTTAGGAAAATAAATTCTGGGATGTAATTATTTGAGGGCCGCCTTGTGGCATGAGGCAGAGAGGCGACTGCCTCATCACTTCACAGAATTAAGGGGCGCATTTTCGGGTTCATTTTGTCAAGTGGCGTTATTTTGAGAATGGTCCACTGGATGAAATCAAAAATCGTTTTAAACTGATAACTGGTGAAAAACAATTATTTTTGCACGATCGGGTTATTTTTTATATTTACCGATAGTGTTTCCAGGGCAGTAGGTCTTATTTACAAATTACTGAACGGTAAGTGATGTGACTCACGTCGGTAAATGATGTGCTTCACTTACCGCTCAGGAGGCGAGACGGTAAATAAATAAAAACAAAAATCAAAGCTCACTTCAAAAATGACAAATAATTTTTTTTAATATGTCAAATTAGTTTTCAAATCTTCTTTTTCCTTTAAATTTTGTGCGTCCATCGTGCAAAAAATAGTATAAGCATCACGAACGTTAAGGAATTACCGTTCTTAATACTTAATATACTATGTATGTTTTATATGTATGATATAAAATCCATAAATGCAGGCTATATAGAAAAATGTTTTGCAGCGATTTCCAGATTCTGATAACAGATGGATATAAGCGTAGTTGATTTAAAAAATGGGGTTATTGATGCTAGTCGACATATTTATCGTCCATGACGCCCCTTGAGGTATGCAACTATTTGTTTAAAACTGGGCTAGAAACTTTGTATCCAAATACTATTATTGCTCTGAAGCATGTGCATAGCCAGGGGAAAGGTTTTGGAGGTTTGCCTAAGTTATTTCGAAATCACCGACCGGCTCTGATTTATTTACTTCAACTTTTCGATCCTACCATGGACATTATGTACATCAGTGAGTGTGCATTGTTAAAAATGTTATAACTGACTTATAATTTATTTAAATTATTAATGTCTTTGACGGCAAAATATATACCTTGAACCTACACTGTAATTGTGAAAAAATTATGTGGGATCGAAACGTTGAAGTAAATAAATAATTATATGACTGCAAGCCAGAATATATTTTCCTCAAAACCAAATCCAGTCAGAAATCTACTTTTTTATATTATATATATATATATATATATATATATATATATATATATATATATATATATATATATATATATATATATATATATATATATATATATATATATATATATATACACATATATTTATGACGACATTGTTTTGATGGATACTGGTTTCTGTTCTTTTATATTATAATCTTTCAATTAGACTTTGGTTGTTCTTGTATATACAAATATAGAGGCTTTTACCAATTATACAATCAATCCCATTTTGGACAAAAGTTAGTATTGATTGACAGATATATCTACAATTCAATTTTCAAATACGTAGTTGCTATTTCTATAAACAATTTCCGAACGTTGACGAAATTAGCCGACGGGTCTTATCAGACTATGTGCATGCAAAATTGTAGTCAAGGTGTTACGTGACGCGTTAAAATGGCCGAATGAAGATTGACAAAAGTGTAGCATATATTTATAACGTTTTTACAGTTGTTGATCTGTATATTAATACGATTTTTTTATATTTGTAAAGTAATACATGTGTTTAATGATGTATTTATAGTGCTTCCACGTGTTTGGTGTTCTGTGTGTGCAGAAAGAAGACCAGTTCATAGTTTCATGAAGGTATACGAACCTTCAGGAGGAGGAACAAAGAGACTAGTCGATGAAGAAGAAGACGAAGATGTTGGAATTCCACATCATGGGTTGGATGGATATGATTACAGAGTTGCCAAAGATTGTCATCCCAATCATACCGTAAGTCTAAACAATATTTATTATAAAGTACACGAAACAGATTATTGTAACCGGTTTTTCTTTCTAAACTAGTTACTTTCACTAGTTTAAAAACCGGTTCGTGAATTCTAAACCGGCTTTTCATCAAAATTCCACACGAGAAAATATTTTATTGAATTTAGGTTATGTATTTCGACTCGCAGAATTCAACGATTGCTGAAATATTGGTGGGTGTTTCTTACAATATTTTTAGGAAATACGCGAATATATCTGCAATGAACATTAGGTCTGAAAATTATATGATAGGAGTCTTCAAAGAAAGACGTGCTCGGATATGTCTATAAATACGAAATTTCAAGATTATGGATTTGTTCATTTTTAACAGAAGTAAATTCAAGAATCAAATTCATAGCATGAAAATGATCTAAAAAATATATTTCAACAAATGTTACAGGAAGAAATTTACCTCGAAACTTACATTTGTATACTAACATATAAAATACATAATCAGGGATGGCAAAACCCAAGGTTTTGAAAAAACTGTCTTAGTTTTCTTGTTTTTCCAATCGTTTATAATAAGCTTTTTTAATTATTAAATTGTAGGATCAATTTTTTATTATATTATTAACATCTTGGGTTAAATATTTACAGACTTGGGTACTGAAAACTTCAGTGTTTATACAGTATGTAAATGTAACTAAACCTGTGTAACAAAATTTAGGGGTATATAGTACTGACCAAAATGAGTAAAAAAGCTTAATCAACATGGATCCGATCTTCAGTAGTTTCCGAAGTACAAGGCAGTGAAATATGAGTTTTTACCTAGTTTACCACTGCTGTCTCGAAACCTATACTAGCTACGATTTCGATTAAATGGGACATTTTGTTTATCATTCAAATTAAATAATATGACTTTTATAACATATTGTTCTTTAAAATTAAATAGCCTCACATTTGAAAACATCACGAAATATACATTAAATATTTTACAATTAATTATCGAAATTTGTCACGTGATCTGAAACAGAATGTGACGTCAGAGCACATGTAGTTAAACACGTGACAAACTATCGCCTACTTTTATTTATATAAATAAGGTACACTGTTTTCCTATTGGCTATGAATGACTTACTATATGTGCTCCGACGTAACAGGAGTGGAGGATTGTTTTTCATGACTATTTCTGGCGCCAATTTTTTTTATTTATTTACGAAAATAACAATAAATTATTTTTATTTTTTATATTACTATGAAAAATGCTGCATAAACTTTCATTTAAAATATTTTTGAAAAATGTGAAACCGGCCCAAATGTGGCGACCTTGGCCAATATATAATTTTCAAATAACTTCGTAACTATTAGAAATTGAGAAAAGTGTTTTATATAAAATTTTATTGTTTTATTACATTCTATTTACTGGCAGACAAAATTTTGTTCGATTACTATCTTCGTCTGTTTTTCTTCGATTTTTTGTTTTTCTCGGAGGCAGTTGAAGATCATTTGACTCATATTGGTCGGTACTATATACCCTTAAATTTTGTTACACAGGTTTAGTTACACCCTGTATATGTAGGTTGTTTCATAATTTCAGGTACATGGTACATACGTTAAGTATATTATTTGATATACTGATTACGAGTCCAACCAGCAGCACGAAAATTATATAATGGACCTTTCCAATTTAAGGGCTATCTCTTTCTATCGCTGCAAATAGTAAGAAAATGGCGCGAACAACTGCCAGTTGGGCTGTCAAACGAAACGTCAAAAATATTGCAGTCATTAAACTACCTGTATTCTCAGTGAAAATTTGCATCGTTAGACATTTTACCTTCAATAAAAGCTTTTGTAACTTATTTCGATAAGATTTTTTATAGTTATCTTACATTTTACGTCTATTTTTTTTTAGAATCAAACGTCATAGATCTCAGTTGTTCTTACTATGCGCAGATCCCCATTGCGCATATCTTCTATCTCTTTAAATTGGAAAGGTCCATTGGGATTCGTCAAAATTAATTTTCCAATTTTTGAAAAAATCTTTGTTTCGTGTAATCAGCATAGGTATACCCTTAATGTATACAGGGTGATTCATCGGTCTGGTCTTTTTTAATAACTCGATTATAAATTAAAATGTCTGTGAATATGCAGTATAGGTTTTTCTGTAGGTGTTCCATTTTCACTCAATGATATGTAACTTTATATTTTCAAATGGAACATCTTATATAATTATTTAAATTTTAGAAGTACATGAAAATTAATATCAAAATAATCATAAATACAATGGCAAATGATTAAAATATAAAAATTTTATTAAATAAAGGAGGCTTTGCAATACTATTTTTTTAATTAGACATTCTGATAATATTGATAACAGGTGTAATGATGAAATATCGGGTTAAAATAGATGAATTGAAAGGTGTAATGTAAAAATAATGAAATGCAAAGCCTTCTGTATCTAATAAAAATGTAATATTTTAATCATCGTCATTGTATTTTAAATAATATTGGCGAAAAAATTCAAAGTGGGTGACGTCTGGCGGCGGTTTTGTGAACTAGAGGAATAAGGAAACGTTGATAGCATACATTGAAACGTATTTAATTTTAAACAGGTTTAATTTATATTTGTTGTAAAAAAAGTGAGATATATAGTGTATGTTACATTTTCAGGTTTAAATAATGATCAGTAAATGCCATAGATACTGCTCAGTGCCACAATGCAATAATTACAAGTCAAAAAGTGTAAGCTGACACCATATTCCAAGTGACAAAATATGATCTGGATATTTTCTTCCCTTATAGTTTTCACACCTCCAATCGGTTCTATTTTTTTCTTGTTTAAAACGGAATCCCAAAATTCTTATAATTTTATAGCCAAACTATATTATTTATCATCCTTTTTAATAAATTTTCCCCTTACTTGTTCCAAATCTGTACAACTAAATTTTTCTATTTCTGCTACTTTGTAATACACAACCCTATAAACAAATAAATTAATAGCATAGTAATAATAATAATAATTATAATAATAATAATCACTTTTGTTGTAAAACAATATAGTTTTGTTTTTACTATCCTGTTTATATGCAACAAAATTGCAACAATGGTTCGTACCACGAGCACGGTTTTAACTAAAACGCTGTTTTAAGAAATGTCAAAATCAAATTTCAATATTTAATTTCGCCCTTATGTATAACGACCGATTTTTTAAAAAATATTTGTTTGATTATAAATCATGTTCTGCTTTAAAATCATATTTTGATAAATTTGTTATTATTTATTATAAATATTAAATAATGTAATTTGACATTTCTTAAAACAGAGTTTTGGTTAAAACTGTGCTCGTGGTACGAGCCAATATGTTTGCATTTGTCTCCCAATTCTATTCTACAACTAAATTTGCTTTCCAGTAATTTATATTCTCATTTAATAAGATTTCAATTATATGAAGATCTCCACTCAAATGACTGGTTTTTAAACAAGATCCCAGTATTGTACCTGGTCCAAAATCTTTTATTCCATCAAAGCAATACATGTCCAGCCTTAAAAACTGCTTCGTCTTCCTTTATAGGACGTGCAGAAGCAATGTATTCAAAAATATAACTTAAGTTTAAGTTAATTTTCTCCATATTAAATACTTTGCACTTGAAAATGCATATTGCCAGCAATAAGGAATGATAACTCTCCTTATTCCTCCGCCATCTTGCTACCGTCCGGCCTGCCATCTATAGTTCAGTTTTTTCGCCAATAACATACGATTATTTTTATACTGTTGGATAGTAAATTTCTATTTGAAAGTATAAAGTTAAGATTGTGTAAAATTGAATTACCCTATAGAAAAATATGCACTGCAGATTTATAGACATTTTAATTTAAAATAACTGTTTTATTTTTTTCATTATATTTAAAATAACCGCGAATAATCGAGTTACTAAAAAAGAACAGACTGATAATCATCCAATATACTCGATATTATGAAACATCTTGTGTATAAAAATGTTAATTTTTATATTAATATATAATTTCATTCAGTTACAAGCTCCTATTTAAAGAATTCTAATTACTTCGCTTGCAGTATGGGTTCTTAAGTAGTTATTCTGGGTTAAAAATTAAATTTATTTGTACCCATTGCGATGTAAACAAGCTTAAGCTTCGGGTTGAGCACTTGTCAGTCAGAAGCATAGATCATATTAAATAAATTATGAATATATTCCTAGTTTATCAGCTTTTTGATTTTTGGTAATGACAGAATTTTCACACCAAAAATTGCACAATTTGATTCTACTGAAAAACTGCACGTACATACAAATTTAACAAATCTAAGTGGTTATTATCTATTTCTCATATTTTTTTACACCTTCTCCGTCGCTCCCCTAGGTCTACCACAGCCTACAGCGCGCAAGGCAGCCGAAACCTTTGGTGTCGCCGGTGTCATTAGGCCTGCCGCTGCCGCCGGCCACGCTGCCCAAGCACCGGCCGGAAGTCGTCACCACGTCCAACCGGATACAGGAGAGCTGCATATAGGTGTTACTACTTCATGTGTACAATTCTTGTTTTTATCATGTATATGTATCGAATTAAGATTATCAATAAAGCTCGGAATACGAGGTTAAAAACTATAACGGTCCACGGAGAAAATTCTTTCAGCATGCGGACGAAGAAGTTGCTTGGCTGCTATATTGACATGCTTTGCTTATTTTGTTAACAATATTTAGGTGGTTACCCATCCCGGTTTTATCTGTAGTTACCTTTGTTTCATTCTGTAGATAATTTTTGAAGCCACTTGTATTTCTTGTGCTTATTAACTTTTCTTTTTAGGTTTTTATTTTATCAGTGCCACTTTTACATTTTAAAATTATTTGCTCGAAAACAATAACAATAGATACATCTTTTGTTAATATTCTTATCATCCATTTTGTTTAAATACATGCTAAACACTAACGATCTTGATGTCCAGGTAATAATATCTTATAGGAATGAAAACTGAATATCCAAAAAATATTTCAAACAAAAATAACATATATTATGTTAAAGGAAAAGTAAGATTATTTTTCTACACACAGCAGGTGGACAAATCATCAATGCATGCCTTCTTTTCAACAGAGCGGTGTAAATCGCGACCAAATATAACTAGACAAAACTTCATTTGGTTTGTTTTGATTTCGGCTGGCCGGACAGAGAAACTAGAAATAGAGATATGTCTTGTCTCGTGAGAGTATTACTCAGTAGAGGTCACAACTGAGGCCACTTAGAGTATCAGTGTCTAGTTTGAACGTTGCTCACTAGAGAGACAAGTGTTCTTAGTTAAAATTTCGTGGTTAACATTAAATAATTTATAAGTTTTAATATTAAAGAAAAATCAACGTGTCACTCAAAAAACCACTACAACTACAAAACAAAGACAAAATACACATGCTGCTACGTGGCCTCTAGTGAGCAACGTTCAAACTAAACACTAGACTATACACTAGGGTACCTTTATAACCAGGGTATGGCCATGGGCCAAGATCGCCGCCATTGTCGGTAATTGATTTTCCTATTTATTTGTAATAAATGTGATATTATATTATAAAATAATATTAAATAATCACACTGTGAATTTAAAAAGGTAATAAATAGTATATTATGTTATTAGGAGTAGAAAGCGGTCTTTTTGTGTTGAACCCAGCTATTGCGGCCGAGGCGCTAGCCGAGGCTAGGCAAGCTGAGTAAAACACAAAAAGGGCGTTCTACTCCGAATGACATATACTATTTTTTCTTCAAGTGTTTCAAAGAATTTTTTGACATTTTTTTGGAATTTTTTAATTGTAGAGTTTGCAATTTCTGCCAAAGCAGGCTGTGTACACTACAAAACAAAAACAACACAACTGTCAAATAACAATTTTCAATATAATATGTGTTGCTGTGACAACTGCCGCCGCCAGCGGTGAACTAAAACACTAACATTTTTTTACTAGTACAACAATAACAACATTTTTGTACTAGTAAGACAATGAACATCTTCTACAGTGTGTGTACAGGAGCATAATATTATTATTATAATACGCTTGAAGAAAAAATGAATTTTTAAGATATATACAATTATTATTAAGACATACATTTATAGGTTATGTAGAATATATGATATGTGTTGTTATTGTCACATCTAATTTAATATTACTAGTTCTTAATTACATAATAATTATATATTCTAAACTTACCTTTTAAAAATTTAAATGATTGTGCTTAATATTGACAATTTTTAGTTGTTTTCAGTGACAGTAATCGTGGTGGGTATCTTAACAAACTACACAAGTAAATAAGATAAAATATATTACTTACACTTTAAATACATATTAAAATGATAATTAAATGTGTTTTTCATTAAAATAAAACAAATAGCCACGAAAATACACAATAATTTGCGCAAGAACAACACATATAACAGATGTCCCGGTAATGGCGGACGAAACGTGAGCCACGCCATGGCCATACCCTGGTTATAAAGGTACCCTACTATACACTGACACTACGTGGCCTCTAGTGAGAAATATTCGAACTAGACAAGATATGTGTCTATCTCTAGTTTCTCTGTCTGGCCCGCCGAAATCAAAACATTCAGTGAGGAGGGATAGGAAATGTTTTGTCTAGTTATATTTGGTCGTTGGTGTAAATAACAGCTCGTTGGCATCCAATGTTATAAGACAAACAGTGAGTGGCAATATGCCGCTTTCTAAAAATTGGGATATTTACAGTTTTATTGCTGAACACGACACAGTCAATTTTCTTGACTACAATGTGTCTCATTTAGAGCTGCCACCATTGAGATCTCAAGAACTATAAAAGATACAATATCTTTTAATTGCAACTTTTTATGCACCTGTAGGGGGCCATCTCAGATGTGCTTTTGTTTTTTCCAAAAATTCTCATAGGGCACTATATAGTGGCGGAAAACTGAATTTGGTCGATTTTTTCATTTTTAAATTTTCGAAATACAACACAAACTTATATTTTTTTAATGGAACCCATATTTGATTTTTATTAAAAAAAAATACATTTCTTTCTCTTTCGATAGGTATAAAGGTTATTGTATTTTTAATTTTTGTCCTTCAAATCTTATATTCTATATTTTTCATGAAATTTCTCGTGTTTTGTCAAGACTTTAATTAGTTTTTCTTTCTTCTTTATTGGAAACATTTTTCTCGATTACTCATTTTGTAGAAGTTATTTGAAAAAGAAAAAAATCAATAAAATTCTGTTTTGGTCTTTATTTAATGCCCTATGAGAATATTTGGGAAAACAAAAACACATCTGCAATGGCCCCCCATAGGTGCACAAAAACTCCCTGTATATAAAATTAACACGTTTTTTGGTATGAAAAGTTAAAAGACAAAATGTGGGGTTAATCAAGACTTGTGAACGGCTCAAATTCCTTTGAATTAAAACGTTTTATTCTCACATTTTGTAATTCTAATTTTTTTCAAGTTACAGGTACCCATATTTCACTGCTATTGCCCACTAGTAGTACCTCGAGTAGTACCAGGAATATTTGCCTTCCTCTAAATAGAATTTATCTTGAAACACCTGAAATTCGTACTATAATGTAAAACCATTTCTTTCACAAGTAACTAACTGTTCTTCGATTATATATTATAAACCACTTTAAATATTTTTATATTTCCCATATTGTTGGAAAAAGTTCTCGCGTTTAGTTAATGAAAATGTCGCTTCGTACAATGCAATGCAGAACTGAAGTTTTATAATTATATGTACATATATGATTTTTTAAAATTTTAATATGTATGTAAGAGTTGTACAGTTTCTTTATTGATTTTTTTTGCTTTGTTATTAACGATATGTATGTTTTCTTTCCTTATTATAGCGTAGCTTGCAGCTTTTTAAAACTTGGCATTTAACATTTTTCAGATTTGCTTATTAATTTTTCTTTGGCAGAGCGAGAATTTTTTAATTTTTATTTTCTTTTTAAATACTTTATTTTTCGTTTTGCTTATTATTTTGCTTTAGCATTTTTGTTCTTTACAATTTTATTTCCTTTTCTTGCAGGATAATACTAACCCAACTAACTGCACGTTCTTTCATCCATCATTTACAGCGAAGACAACGAAAAATGTAAGTTGTAATTTTCATTAATTTTTTTATTTACTCCTGCGGGCTTTATATTGTATCTCAAAATTAAATCTACGTCTTAGAAGATACAATATAGTAATATTTTCTAAATAATAAACAGTAATTTTTTTATTAAGATAGATCAATCATTTTGCTTTGTACAAAGAAAGGTCGCTATTGTATATTCCAAAATTCATGGTACTTTAAAATCCAAAAACGACTGAGTTAGTGAGTTATACTCAGATGGAATGAAATACGGTTTTATAAAACAATCGATGTCTCTTTAAGTTACTATTTTACGCGTACTGTTTGCTACAGCAGAATTTTCATTTCTAATTCGTCAATTTAACAAACAAATTTTATGTTTTATATTATAAATTATACATATATCACTAGATGCAGAATTTTATAAGGAATTACTTTTTATATGCATAAAACTTTAAAATTTGTTCTATATTTCTAACAAAAAAAATAGAAGAACGTAGTCCAATATTAAAAGCGATGTATACTGGAATCCTGATAATTTGAAATCGCAACTGACCGCGAGATTACTAGGAATTATCGGGATTTTTGAAAAATCACGACCGCCGAAAATTTAAATTGGTGTTTACATTTACGCTAATTTATGCCAAGGTCAAAGTTTTTCAGTACCTTCTGTACTGTCAGTGATGCTGAGTACTATCGAACATTTTAATAAACATGTGTGGGCTGAATAAGGCCTCAAGATTTGCATTAAATGTAAATAACCATTTCTACAATAAATTTAATCTAAAGTACTGATTGCTAACATAATATGAAAAATTACGAGTTAATTGATGTTAATATTAAACATTTTTTTAAAAAATAATTATAAATAAAACTATCATAAATGAATAAAAAAGTTTTTTTTTCTCAGAGTTGTCTGATAACGAACTTTAAAGAGGCGTCGCGTACGACGCCACGTTGTGATTATTGTAACATAAATTTCACGTTGTTGTTCTAGACTGAACGAAATGGAAGGTTATACCAACGACCACAAATATACTATACAAAACATGCCATATACCTCACTATTGTTTGTTATGTTCTCGGCTGGACGGAAAGAGACAACTAGAGATAGAGATGTATAAAGTCTTCTCTAAAGTTTGTCGAGAGATGTCTCTACGGTCCTTATAATGTATTTGTGACATTTTGTTCCTTTATTTGGAAGTTGTGAAGTCGTTCGGGCCTCGATTTCAAATTCTGTCAGAATTGAGTTTTCCCTGCCCCAGACCAGTAAAATTTGAAATCTATCCGGAGAAAGAATTTGAAGAATCGCTTTCTGTCAGATTTCAAATTCTACTGGTCTGGAACAGTAGAATTCGTAGTGGGGAAAACCCAATTCCGACAGAATTTAAAATTACATAATCGAGGCCCAGTTTTGTTTGTTCAAAGTTTTACAGTTTCATTATTCTCTATAAATCTGCCTTTTTCAAGTGAGTTTTGAAAAAAAATATGCGTAATTCTAAAAACTCTTATAAATTAAAAAAAAAATTAATACTACTATGAGAAATGTACCTACAGGAATTTTGGACTGTATTCATTACCATATCCTGGACCAGGATCCATTAAATAATCATGGCATTCAATTGATCAATTTAATTTTAGACATTTATTTCAAAATCCGGATCCACCACAAAAATAAATTTAGAAATAACTACAAATAGAATAATAAGTATGTACACAAAAACAATATTGTTTAAAAATCAATAGAATAATATAAATAATTATATACAATACTTTTTATCCTTTCCTAATACTAATATCAATTTGTTTCATAGATTTTATAATTGCTTTTCGTTAATAATAATTCAAATGTTTAAAATATAGTACAGTTCATGTTAATAGAACAAGCAGTGACATCTAGCGAATACTCGGTGAGGAGACTTAATATATCTCTATCCTTAGTGTCTCTCTCTGTCCAGCCGAAAACAAAACAAATGCTTTGAAGTTATATCTAAACTTCATTTCACGTAAAAAAATAGTAGATGGCGCTTAAAAGCCGACCGTTTTTACATGCATTAAATAAATAATTTAAATTTGTAAAACTAAACTTTGTTAATAATAAATCTTTTTTTCTGTAAAAATGCACAAGACCTGAATATTAAAAATTACAACAAAACATGGTTAAATCTCACTTAATTCTGTATATTTTATTTGATAATTGACAACTGACAGGTGATATTTTTTTCGTTTTCGAACTAGGTTTGCATTATGACCAATCTAAGGGCAGACTTTATGTTCCTGTCTAAACCAACGCTATTTTCTTACGTGAAACCAAATATAGTGTATTTGTGATCGTTGGGTTATACAGAGGCATAATTTCGGACTGACATCTATTGATATTTTCTTTGTACTACACTTGTTACTCATTTCACTCCGTTGCTGGATTACAAAGAAATCGCTGTCATGGTGACAGTGCGAGTGTATGGTCTTTGCAACGGTGATTCCCGCTATAATTATAAAGAATCATGACAAATGTGAAATTCTTTTAGTTTCCATAGCCTTCCGAATCTATTGAATTATGTAAAACTCAAATGTCAAAACAAAAGTGAAAGAAGACAGAACTTTAAAAATGGCGATGGTTTGTTTGTAATCCGATCTTCCATCTCAACTTCTACATCGTTGCACTCTTTCTTGCATGTGACGTTAAAATTATAACCCTCCATTTAAATTATCTTGATTCCAATTTAATTTTCAATCCAAATTAAGGTTGTAAATCATTTCCCACTTTTAAATGTTCGTATTGTACTTTGTTTTAGTGTACCATCATGAGTATAAATATTAATAATGTTAAAATGGAAAATAGTAGTTTGTACAACAAGAGTGGATATGATGTCCATATTGCATGAGGATGAAGTTTGTTGTTCAATCATCCGAAGGCGATATAGACATTCCACTCGATTTGTACAGCATACTTTTTCTACGACTAACGAAAAGAAGGAAAATATGAACTATGAAAATTTAAAATTTTATTGAACATTATTAATTAATGTCATTTTATGTACTTGTTTTCCTAGGCTTTCTTAATGACATTTGTTTTTAAAATAATATTTTATTATGTAAGTACACAATACTTTTACATACTACTTTCGATTTTTTATTGCCAAATCTAAAGGATAACCTTGACTTATCAATGTGACATTTCATACCGTTCTGATTCCCAATTTATATAAGTTCGTTTTCAATACTTACAACTAATTTATAATATAATTCAGTTAATTGCTATTAAATTATTCAAATCTCTTTTTATACCAAAAATATTTCCATCTAAATGACAACATTGAAATGTCAAATGTGACATTTGTATTGTTCTTCTTCTTAATCTTGTAATAAATGAATAGACAGTTGCCTAGGTTACACGACTTCGAGATTTGTGATTCGTGGATTTCATATCCATCCTAGATTGGATATGAAATTTATATCCCGTTCAGTTAACTAGTATTGCCTACATATCGATTCTGCAGATTGTGAAGAAATGATAAGTTTTTCAAGTGGTGGTAGAAAAAAGAACTTTTACTATATTTATTCAAAATCCTGAGGTGACAGTAAAACCTATAAAATTTATGAAAGATGAATGATTGTTGAAGTTTGTCCTCCTGTTTTAAAATGTAATTGTTTATGTACACATATGTTGTTTTAAAGTTAGTTACATATGAGCGTCGCGTTTTGAGTAATAAAACAAGCTATAAATACATTGTATAGAATCTCTTAGCCGGTTTCGAATTACCGATTACTTGAAAATTCCTCCGCTGTAGCCGTTGCCGTTCAATATCTTCGCTACCTCTTGGTGGTGAGCGCATAAAGTGCCCGGGAGGCCTGAAATAATACCGAGAGATACTTTGTGTTTTTATGTTATCATTTCATCGCACGCCGTTAGAGTTTTCTTGTTTTACGGCGTCGTTTTATACTCGTACCGTGGACGCCGAGCAAGCGACAGCCGGCGTATTTTATAAAACCTATAATTTCAACGTACAGATACTGTCCGATGCAGCAAACCATATGTGATTAAAATGCACACATCAACAATAGCATTTTTATAAAACACTTTAAAAATCATACTGCTAATCTTCTACTCAGTTTTGTGAAGATGATGATGATATATTTTTGTCTTGAAAAACATATGAAACACTTATATTCAACAAAGCATTTTGCACTAACAATAACGATAGCTACAAGCTGCAACTTCTTCTTTTGTTACTTTGTTTATATATGCTTGACACTTACAACCCTTCGATGGCAAAATATTTTAATAGATACTTGTACCTTGTAACCCCGTACAACAACCCGTTTATAAATATAAAATTATTTCCATCTCAGGGTTTACTTTTCAACCGAAGATGGAATTTTGACTCTACCATTTCTAGTGAATCTGGCTCGTAGAAGGTTCTAGTTTAAAAATTTTATACATATTTTTTCCCACTTTTCGTTTACAACGACAATTTTGTAGAGCTCGTCCCAATAGAGAATGGAAATGCGCAGAGACCTATATTTGTCCAGTCAAGTCCAACTCAGTGGTGTTACGAAGTGGTTATTCGTTATTCGGATGTTTTTCGTACGCGTTTATCAGAAATTATGTTAACTAACATTTTATATTAGGTATTCTACTGCGCAGATTTTTTCCTTCTCTATTGGTGCGAGCTATAAGACTATTTTGGCTAAAAGAATATTACAAAATTTATGTTTGTATTACTGTTTTTATTTGTGAACTAGGTAACTTAGTCAAAGCCAGATCTGTTAACAATAGTTGTCAATGCTCATGTAAAATAACTGCAGTTATATTTTATTTATAAAAAAATAGGCACATTAAATTGAAATTAATAGTATTTATTTGTAGGTTGTTAACATTTATAAATTTTAAAACTAGCCTTACTAAATAATTATTATTTAAATTTTAAATACATATCTAAATAAATATATTTTGTAAATTTTGTTGAATCTAGTATTTTTTTAGACAATGAAATTTCAATATTATTCTTTAATAATAAATTTTAAATAAAACTAAATTAAATCGACATAGGAAAAATAAAATGAAAATAGTATATCAGGGGATATAATTTGGTGCAACTCTGGCTTGTTTCTGCAGTTCTAAATTTGAAAAATGCAGCTCTAAATTTTGCAATTGCTTTTACTTCTTTATATTATTTATTATTCAAAATTCAAATAATATACATGAAATACAATTCTGTCATTAGAGAATATTTAAATATCAATGTGCATGTATGTGACCTTGAACTAAAAAAAATCCCCCCCCCCCCTATTCTTAAACAAAAGTGCAGCACCAGATTTTTCAGGAGATATCTCTGTAGTATATTATGCAACGAGTGTATTAATAATCATTATACACGAGTTGCATACACTATTTTTTCTACGACTATTCATAATAAGTTTAAAAAAATAAATTATAAACCAATAAATTCATCTGTACCATAATGATAATCTGTATCGAAAGGAAAAGAAAATTTGTATTATAATGAAAATCTGCATCGAAATGAAAAAAAATCTGTGTCGAAATGAAAAAAAAAATCTGTATCATAATGATACTCTGTATCGAAATGAAAATCTGCATCATAATGAGTATCATTCAAGTACAGAAGACGTAAATAATAGGTAGGTATATTAAAACATATGAGTAGAAAAACACATATTACACTTTCTTCCGTTATGAAAATGCTAATACATTAATAGCCAGTTGCACCAGTTATAATAAAATTTTAACTGTTGATTAAATTGACAATCGTATCGAAACGAAATTTCAAATGAGTTGTTATATATTATTGTCAAAATTTCGATACGCACTTTTTTTATTAACCTGTAGACAGACACTTTAACTATAAGCGCGCAACTGGCCATAAGTAATTAAGTCATAGTAATAATACACAAATATGAACATGCCAAAGTTTAATGAAATTTTCAATTTCTTCTGGTAATAATGAATTAAATAGATACCTATAGCTTTTGCGGCATATAAATTGACTTATTAGCTACAACACAGAGAAAAGCATAGTTTTATTTACTTATAAACTAAGTATACAATGGTTTCCTGCACCATAACAAAAAATCTGATGTGGCCAGCACATTACCTTCCGTCAGTTCTATGTATTTTGTACAAATTTCATACGGAAAGTTCCTTGCTAAATTAAATATTCTATTTCTTGTACATTACCTTCCGGCAGTTGCATGTATTTTATGCAAATTTCATACAGAAATTTATTATTTTGTGACGTTTTCTATATACAGTGTAATGTATCTGCAGAAATAAAAGATTTATTATTATTATTTCTTGTACATTACCTTAAAGCAGTTGTATGTATTTTATACAAACAAAAGATCCTATATTTCCAGTAAAATTATAAGAGAAACACACTATGTCAATTTCACTTGACACTGACATCTTTCAATCAGAATTTTCTTAATATAGTAGTAGCTGTTTCCATAGCTATGGCTACTTTCTGAAATTTAATTTCTTTATAATTTTTTAACTCTATATCCATTTAATATTAAGTATAAAATGCAGTCAAATCGTATAGAGAATAAAATATTCTTTAATATTTATAATAACATCAAATGTGAAAAAATCATATTTAACATAGTTTTTTCAAGAAAAACTGTTAAAATCCGCAAATGAGGGTACTTTCGGTTGACCAATTATAACCAAAATCTAATCAGCTCTTCATATGGATGCAACGAAGAGGAATACGAAAGAATTATAATTTTTGGAATTGTAGTTTTAGAGTTATCGTAGACGAAAATTTTGTTACACACACACACACATACACACACACAGACACACATACATACACACACACACACACACACACACACACACACACACACACACACACACACACACACACACACACACACACACACACACACACACACACACACACACACACACACACACACACACACACACACACACACACACACACACACACACACACACACACACACACACACACACACACACACACACACACACACACACACACACACACACACACACACACACACACACACACACACACACACACACACACACACACACACACACACACACACACACACACACACACACACACACACACACACACACACACACACACACACACACACACACACATACAGACATCATCGTAAAAATAGTAAAATCGTATTCTAGGGATCTTAAAACGTGCTTATTCATTAAAAACTCACCACCGAAATTTTTGACCAAAGACAATACCTTCCTTACCTAAAGGTGACGGAAGGTAAAAATAAAAAAATTACACTTTATACTTAAAGTATCACTCAATAAATAGAGATTAAGATGAAAAAAACAATTTTTTAATAATTACTTTGCGAGATATTTGAGGTTTGCTGTCAGTATCACTGTGACGTCACATTAGTGCTACCTTTCTCTCGCTGTCTACTATAGAGCTTGTGCGAGAGAAAGATATAGCAATAGGTGTCGCTACAGCTACTAGATTATACATAGCTGACTCATCCGCCATATTGGTGCCAAAACCAATGCAGTAAATTATGAAATAAAAGTGCATTTCTTATAAGTTTATGTACTAACTATTTTTCATAATTAAATATAACGTCCATATTTGCCATTTTATACTTATTTAAAATAATAAAACAAGAAAAAATACGGTTCGTTAAGATTTTTGAGGTAGGAAAAAATATGAATTGTATAAGTACTTGTAAAAATTATAACCATTTCTCAAATGATTTGCACAGTTTGGAGAAGAACAACCCGTTATTATGGATAATTTCTATAATTAATAATACTGTAACATTGATATTGAATGATTTAAGTGGCTCTACTAGGGCTGCGAAAAATGTTCGATCAGATCTATATGATCGAAATATCAATCGATCGATCGAAATGATCACAAAAAATAAATAATCGATCAGATCGTTTGTTCGATCCGATCGATTGATTGATCTGATCGCTGGATCGATCCGATCGGCTAATTGATCAGATCGATCCCGATTGATTAGATCGATCGCAATGGGAATGGCGCAGTGGGAATGGGGAGGGGTCGCATGGCAATTCATGTTGAAACGTGTGGTTTTGCTGTCTGCGTGCTGTCTGGTCTGCAGTTGTACACTGCAGTATTCGTATGTTAGTGTTGCTTTGTTGCTTATTTATTTGATGTTTATGTTGATTGCTATTGTATAATTGTTTAACAGGGGAACATGCCGAACAATTAATTTTTTTGTCTGAACAAGGATTATATTTTTTGAATGTAAATTATAAATACATGGTATCCCTTTAGATTTTTTGGGCCTTCTAATTCATATTGAAGTATTTTTTTATCTTAAAGGTATATTTATGTTTTTATGTACTTTTATTTAATAAATATGTAAATTTGATAATTGTTTTTTTTATTTTCGAATGAAAATTTTTTATGGACCTAAAATAGTTTAATCAGTCAAGATAGATCTGAATAAACGCGATCGATCAAGATCGATCTGATCAACTGGGATCGATCTGATCAATCGTAATCCATCTATCGATCTAATCAATCAAGATCGATCTTTTCTGATCGATCAAGATCGATCGATCGATCTTTATCGATCAAAAATAAGGATCGATCACCGATCACAAAATCCCCTTATCGCACAGCCCTAGGCTCTACAATGGTGGACCAGTCAACTGTAATTTATGTAGTAGCTATAGGTGTCGCCGTAACGTCATGTTGACATTAAAAATCAAATGCAGTTAAACTAAAAACAATTAAGACTTTTTAATACTACGCATTGCTTCAAAATTAGAAGAACTTTCATTTAAAATAATAAAAAAATCAGAGTGCTGGACCTCATTGTATTTTAAAATTAAAAATTTGTAGCACGTTCATATAATGATATATCTAAATAAATTCAATAACTTACAGAAAAAGGTTTATCTTAATAATTATTCACTTCCAATACTTTAAAAGAAAATAAATATCTGTCAAATTACAAGCAATTAATTGGCAGAATCTTTGTTAGTATATTTAGGATAATTCCGAGAGAGATAAAACCATGTCTCCCGGAATTACCCTAATTCAAACAAGATATAACAAAGTTTACAATCCGGTTAACCGTAGATAATTCGGTTAGCTGAATAAAAAAACGCTTATTCTGTAGATGTCTTTTCGCGTGTTCATATTTTAGAAAAGGGTGATGTCTCGAAGGGTGAAATGCTATCCCTGTTTTCGGAGCATGTTATGGAAGAAGACATCGGTTGTTTTACGATTGAGTTGGACGCATGGTGTACGTCTCCATCGAACGATCGATGTTAAACAAAAGAATCCAAATAGCTCGGCTGTTTGCCTTAACTTTTGTCTTGCCTCGGGCGATCCACTTCGCTCTAGTTTGTATAAATATGCGTGTCTGTACCACAATGCTACTGCTACTACTGTTGCTTTGCTACAGCGGACAAAGGTTCTCAAACAAACTGAAAACTGAAAGGATTTTACACCGAAAGCCGATAATTCCGATTTATACAAATCGTTTTCGAAAATCCGTCACTTAAAATGAATTTGGGTTGTCATAGATTGAACAAATATCGATAATGATAATGCAAGATTTTTATTTAAGATTCCTAGCCTTGAAGAAAAACAAATGCATTAAAAGTAATATTAGATTCAATTCATTCTATTATTCCCATTTCATTTGCAATCACTGAAACTTTTCCTTCGTTCTGTCTAAACCTAATCTTCATTCAGGTCTTCTGCATTTGTAGTCATCTTCAACAAGTTTGAGAAAAAATCTGGAAAATTATTTTCTAATTTATCGAACTCTCGAATTATATTTAATTAGATTATTTTTTGATCCATAAGTTTCAAATAACGGAATCAGACTGACTACGTTTATCTCGAGGTTTGAAGCCGCTTGAATTTAGTAAATCCCTTTTCAATCTTCGAAATAAACGATCGAGATTAATATTTGAAGCCGCTTGAAAATGTCAAGTCAAGCCTATAAAATAACAGGCTTGGACTTACGAAGCGGCTTGACTTCTGTCGAAATAAACAGTGAAGCTTCAAATAATGTAACTACGCATGCGCACATCCGCAATATGTTGCAGTGTTACTAAAGTCATATCATTTGTTGGTTGTTTGCATTTTACCTCATTTTATAAAAGCCGCGATATAAAACTTAGTAAAATTGTCGAAAAGCGAAATATTTGGAGTGATGTTTTTTTAAATGTTTTTGAAAGAGAAGACAAATAACAACATGACAATTTTTAGATTTTGGGGTTATATATCCAGGATGAAATTAGATCATATACCTCTCCCTGTCTGCCTGCATAATCGAGTATTTAACTATCTTTTTCTAGTCGATACGAATTTAAAGAAGATTGAAAAAAACTCAGTCCTATTTTCAATCCGCTGAGATAAACCAATAGGATTTTTCAAGTCATAATATACTTGAAGCCGCTTGAATTATCGAGATAAACGTAGTCATAGTCATGCTATTTTAACGCTATATACTGTCGTAATTAACTATTTAAAAAAATCTGGTGTGGCCAACACAATACCTCCCGCCATGTACCGCCCGAGTCAAAAAGAAGATTAAGCTAATCCTTATTTTAGGATTATCGAATTTTACTCTAATTTTTGCAGTTTATTTCTTAAAATATAGTCTAATCTAATCCAATTAAATACCTTTTTTGACAATAAAATGAAGATTAAATTTTGAATATCGCGATAAAATAGAATTCACTAATCCAAAAATGAGAATTAGTTTAAACTTTTTTGCGGACCGTTAATTTTTATGAATTTAAATACATACCTACATATATGCTGTATTGATTTTCTTTCCTATTGTTCCTATTTAAACCGTTACTATTATTAATTTGAAATGACTAGTTCTTTGACAGTGACATTTACCTGTCAGTTACATACATTTGAATAACTGCGTAAGGAGTTTTGTTTGTATAAGCGTAGGCTCTGGGATTTAAATTATAGATAATTTTATAACTTTACCCATAATATATGTAGAAAAAGTATTAATGCAAATCTGTAGAAAATTTAATAATTTTTAATTTTTTAATAACGTATATCTCGAAAAAATAACATTTGAAGGTATTTTTCGAAGAAAAACCAGTTTGAGCTTCCAGTAAAGTGCCATTTCCTGTTATCGGATTCACACCAAAAACTAATAGGCTCTTTCTGTAATAGAAAAAGTTCGAAATACAAGATTTCAAAATTTTCTGAACAATAGTATTTGAGTTAGAGTGGAGGATCCATACACACAGACATCATCGTGAAAATGTTAAAATTGGATTCTAGGTCCCTTAAAACGTGGTCATTTACCAAAATCTCGAAATGCGATTTTTAGCACGATCCCTATGTCTCCCTTACCAAGGGTAGCGGAAGGTAAAAATAGCGTCATTCATTTACATGGCTCAGTTGGTAAGTCTGTTTTGACAACTAGAACACACTTTGACAATGCAAAATAAATAATCAAAAGATATAATTACTAATTATGATATTTCTAGAAGTGGTTTCTATAATTTTTTGGTTTATTTCATGATCAGAAACGGCACGAAATTGGTATTTTTCGCTCATTTTACTTTTGTGTTGATTACTATCAGACATATGTCAACAAAAACAAAAGTTACAGAGATTATTCCCGGGAATAATCTCTAGAGCTTTATTCTCAGTGTAATCATGAGAGGATTAGTTAAAACGCAGACATGTGACACAAAATGGAACATTTCATTGTTTATAAGAAATGTCAAAAAATAATTTCTATAATAATCCAGAAACAGAGCAGGGAAAAAAATGCTTGTCAACTGCTTGCTATTGTCCCTTTATCATACTGAATCTATATTTTAGTAACAAAGAAAAAAAAGTGTCTTCTATTTTTTGTGTTCTCTAAAAACAAACAAATAAAAATAAATGAGTAATGAGTGGATCTCCAATATTTTCTGCTAATCGTTCGAAAACCTTGTACTTGCTTCATTCTAAAATTGAAGCGTTGAATTGTTCATTAAAACGCCCATATGATTACTTCATTACTTGCTTTGTTGTACCCTAATTCGATAGTGGCATACCTATGTCTATAATACCTATACGATATTTATTTTTTTAGTCACCTCTGAAAATTTTAATGAAAACAGGTATCCTACATAAACAATTAATTCATTATTGTTTCTAAATGTCAAGGCATAAAAATAAAAATACAAAATTATCTTTGCTAGCATTTCAAAGGAGTTTCTGTTGCACTATTATCTTAAAATTAATATATTTCTAGAAGTCTTGAATATATTTGACTGTTTCTTCTTGAAAATGATAGATAGTTTTCCGTCGTGTGAATGTAATTAATTTTAAACTTCTCTCCCACTTGCCCCGACAAAGTTTTGGCGCTGCAGGTCTGGCAATAGGCGCACACCCGACCTCTTTCACGATATTTGAACAAACATCCATATTTCATGACGTGTATCCATTTCCGAATCGTTTTTAGTACGAAATGAGACAGAAAGTTACCCGTGGAACAAAAGACTTGAGCCTTTGTCTCAGTCTCGCGTATTTCTTGTTCCCGTCGGAGTTAGGTATCGGAGCCTACGGGAGTTTTTGCAAACCGGAATTTAATTAAAATTAAAGAAATTGCGCACATGAATTTTAAGCTCGCAGAATGGATTTTGCAAGATGAAAGGCTTTGTACTAATTAATATTTTCAACACAATATAATAACACCTAATCCACCAGAAATATTCATTTTTCGCGGGATGAAACATGCGGAAAATTACCGCGAAATCCTGACCAGCATCGATGGAATTTAAATTAGGTAATCTAGTGTATTAAGTGACCGGGTTCGGATATTACTGGCATCAAACTTCAAATTATTTCCAATTTACAAATACTGACAACTGTGGTGCTCTCTCCATAACAGCTTTGAGAACTCGTTATGTAAGTACAGTTCAATTTTTACCTCCGCTATGGTATCGGGATCGTGCTAAAAATCGCATATCGAGATTTCGGTAAATTACAACGTTTTAAGGTCCCTTGAATCCAATTTCAACATTTTCACGATGATGTCTGTGTGTGTGGATCCTCCATTCTAACTCAAATACTATCATTCAGAAAATTTTGAAACCTTGTATTTCGAACTTTTTCTGTAATGGAAAGAGCCCATTAGATTTTGGTGAAAATCGGATAACCGGAAATGGCACTTTACGAGAAGCTCAAAATAATTTTTCTTTGAAAAATACCCTTAAATGTTATTTTTTCGAGATTAATGTTATTATAAAAATTAAAGATGATTAAATTTTCTATAGATTTACATTAATACTTTTTCTATGTATTTTATGGATAAATTTATAAAATTATCTATAATTTAAATCCCAGGGCCTACGCTTTACTTTAATTTAAACAAACAAAACGCAGTTATTCAAATGTATGTAACTGACAGATAAATGTCACTATCAAAGAACTAATCATTTCAAAATAATATTAGTAACGTTTTAAAAAGAATAAAGTAAATAGAACAATAGAAAAGGAATTCAATACAGTTTCCAGCATAAGTAAATATGTAGGTATGTATTTAGATTAATAAAAATTAACGATTCAAAAAAATGTTTAAGCTAATCCTCATTTTTGGATTATTGAATTCTATTCTATCTTCTATTTTATTATAGCTCCGGAGGCTCAATGGTTAGAGCAACGCCTCATGTCATGAGTGCCTTCGAGGCCTTGGGTTCGAATCCCACTAAGACATGGATGTGTGTGAATGTGAACCCACTCTGTAATTGGGATTTAATTCTGTTGAGGGGTTTAAAAAAGGAAGTTACTTGGATTAGATTAGACTATATTTTAAGAAATAAATTGTAAAAATTAGAAAAAAAATCGCTAGTTCAAAAAGAAGGATTAACTTAATCTTTTTTGTGACTCGAGCTGTAAATGGCAGGAGGTATTGTGTTGGCCACACCAGATTTTTTTAAGTTGTGATCAAGGTCATCTGTACTATAAACGAACAGACACAGAATAGGGTTTTCCAAGCCAAAGGCTTTTGAAGAAATAATTATTGCATATAAATTTAAAATAAAGTATAATAATATAAAATAAAAATAATGATTAATTATATAGTGTTTATGAATGAATCTTTAAATTGAAATATATATATATATATATATATATATATATATATATATATATATATATATATATATATATATAATGTTCAAAACGGTCGCCAAATTACGCCACAACCTTAAAAAGGTTACACAGCGAAGTTATTTCATTTAGGTAATGGTGTTTCTGCGCGTGCCTGGCTTCTACAACGAAACAGGAAAACTGTGGTTAAACTTCCTCGTTTAATTAAAAATACATACAAATAAGAAGCACACACGTGCTGAATCAGTAACCGCCCAGTTGACGTGGATGCAAGTCAATGCAGGTTATGTGTGAGTTACGTCTAATTTTTCCGCGCTACATTTTTGTAGCTAAATCGCTTGACACAACAGTTTTTACTAGTAGTGGATCCGGATAGTTTCGATTTCGGATCCAAAAATGTCCGGATAATTGAATGTTGAACTATTCGGATCTCGGATCCAATACTCAATAACAGATTTTGGATCCGGATCTGAGTATCGGGTTTTGGATCCGAATCTGAGTATCGGATCTTGAATCTGGATCCGAATATAGAATATTGGAAATGGATTTGAGTATCGGATCTTAGATTCGAATATGATTATGTATATCGGATTTTAGATACGGAATTTCAGTATCCGGATCGGTTCTCGGATTCGAATATTCTCAGTATTAGCATCGGGTCTCAAAACCAAATAAATCTGATTATGAAATAATACACTATGCATTTTTGTTTGATGTAATTAATTAATAGTCGGCATATTTCTGTTTAAATTTCTGTTAGACAACATTTAGAATCCGCTAAAAAAAAATTCCTCGATTTCACAGAACTGTAAGTAGGTAACAAAAACAATCCCTTTTATGTGAAACACGTGCATGATGTAAATAAATAGGTATTTTGCCACCTGCAATGAACCTATGGTCGTTATTTCTCAATTTGATATTAATCCCTTTTTCTTTAAAACATTTGTTTTAGTGAATGTGATAAAATCTTAAAACTACAAAATTTTCAATATACTATTCCAAGAAGTATCCCCTCCTTCTTTTCTTTATATGCTAAGTACCTAACCTAGTTTGTAATTTTATGTTCATTCCCTATCTTAACTTCGTCGATGAATTCAAAATAAAGAATCAGATCCAGAATTAAAATTTAGATCCGGATTCGTAAACAATTAATTAAATTTATGAATATCCGCTTCAATATCCGAACATCGAATATCCGAGGAACCGCATACTTTGAAATCTGAGTACTCGGATCCAAGATTTGCCAGATCCTCACAGCACCAGTTTCTATCATTAAGTTTTCACTCTTGCTTGGGCTAGCTAAGGTTTGCTTAGGTTGTGACGTCACGGGATGACGTCATGGCAAATTGTAAAATTCTTTTCCATTTTTCTCCCGTTCTATAAATTTTTATGCAAAATAAAAAAATCTGATGTGGCCAGCACATTACCTTCCGTCAGTTCTATGTATTTAGTACAAATTTCATACGGAAAGTTCCTTGCTAAATATTATATTTCTTGTACATTACCTTCCGGCAGCTGCATGTATTTTATGCAAATTTCATACAGAAAATTTATGTCTTAAATTATTATTTTGTGACGTTTTCTATATACAGTGTAATGTATCTGCAGAAATAAAAGATTTATTATTATTATTTCTTGTACATTACCTTAAAGCAGTTGTATGTATTTTATATAAATTTCATACAGAAAGCAAGAGATCCTATATTTCCAATAAAATTATAAGACCAACACACTATGTCAATTTCACTTGACACTGACATCTTTCAATCAGAATTTTCTTAATATAGTAGCTGTTTTCATAGCTATAGCTACTTTATGAAATTTAATTTCTTTACAATTTTTTAACTCTATATCCATTTAATATTAAGTATAAAATGCAGTCAAATCGTATAGAGAATAAAATATTCTTTAATATTTATAATAACATTAAATGTAAAAAAATGATATTTAACATAGTTTTTTCAAGAAAAACTGTTAAAATCTTCAAATGATGGTACTTCCGGTTGACCAATTGTAACCAAAATCTAATCAGCTCTTCATATGGATGTAACGAAGAAGAAACAAACAAACAAACAAACAAACAAACAAACAAACAAACAAACAAACAAACAAACAAACAAACAAACAAACAAACAAACAAACAAACAAACAAACAAACAAACAAACAAACAAACAAACAAACAAACAAACAAACAAACAAACAAACAAACAAACAAACAAACAAACAAACAAACAAACAAACAAACAAACAAACAAACAAACAAACAAACAAACAAACAAACAAACAAACAAACAAACAAACAAACAAACAAACAAACAAACAAACAAACAAACAAACAAACAAACAAACAAACAAACAAACAAACAAACAAACAAACAAACAAACAAACAAACAAACAAACAAACAAACAAACAAACAAACAAACAAACAAACAAACAAACAAACAAACAAACAAACAAACAAACAAACAAACAAACAAACAAACAAACAAACAAACAAACAAACAAACAAACAAACAAACAAACAAACAAACAAACAAACAAACAAACAAACAAACACACACATACAGACATTATCGTGAAAATAGTAAATTCGTATTCTAGGGACCCTAAAACGTGCTTATTGATTAAAAACTCATCATCGAATTTTTTGACCAAAGACAATACCTTCCTTACCTAAAGGTGACGGAAGGTAAAAATATGGGTCAATTTTTACCTTCCGTCACCTTTAGGTAAGGAAGGTATTGTCTTTGGTCAAAAAATTCGATGATGAGTTTTTAATCAATAAGCACGTTTTAGGGTCCCTAGAATACGAATTTACTATTTTTACGATGATGTCTGTATGTGTGTGTGTGTGTGTGTGTGTGTGGATGTGTGTGTGTGTGGATGTGTGTGTGTGTGTGTGTGTGTGTAACAAAATTTTCGTCTGCGATAACTCTAATACTACAGTTACAAAAATTATAATTTTTTCGTGTACTTCTTCGTTACATCCATATGAAGAGCTGATTAGATTTTGGTTACAATTGGTCAACCGGAAGTACCATCATTTGAAGATTTTAACAGTTTTTCTTGAAAAAACTATGTTAAATATAATTTTTTCACATTTGATGTTATTATAAATATTAAAGAATATTTTATTCTCTATACGATTTGATTGCATTTTATACTTAATATTAAATGGATATAGAGTTAAAAAATTATAAAGAAATTAAATTTCATAAAGTAGCCATAGCTTTGGAAACAGCTACTATATTAAGAAAATTCTGATTGAAAGATGTCAGTGTCAAGCGAAATTGACCTAGTGTGTTTGTCTTACAATTTTTAGTGGAAATATAGGATCTTTTGCTTTCTGTATGGAATTTGTATAAAATACATACAACTGCTTTAAGGTAATGTACAAGAAATAATAATAATAATAAATCTTTTATTTCTGCAGATACATTACACTGTATATAGAAAACGTCACAAAATAATAATTTTCTATATGAAATTTGCATAAAATACATGCAACTGCGGGAAGGTAATGTACAAGAATAGAATATTTAATTTAGCAAGTAACTGTATGAAATTTGTACAAAATACATAGAACTGACGGAAGGTAATGTGCTGGCCACATCAGATTTTTTATCTCTACATTAACACAAAAAAATCAAAAAATCGTAGAAACCCCTATTGACGTCACACGCATGAGAAAGATATAACATCTCGATACAAACAAACCCCCTCCCATTGTCTTTCCAATTAGTCAGTGAGAATTGCTGGCAGTTCTTTTTTGTATTGCCGTAACCCTAGCAACCATTTTTCTAAGCAGTGCCGCTAGAAGCGCTATGTGCAAATTACATTTGTGTAAGAGCCTGCATACACAAACACAACTTATCTCTCTCATACTTGCGAACATATTTGTATTGACAAAAGAAAGGCGCACGATAAGGGTGGTGTCTTTCAAAAATTCCTACTGTTTCGACTAAGTTACGACATACATTATGGTACTCGTTGTTCACAATACGGTCGCCGTAACGTAAGTTAATTTATTATTTCGTATTTGTTGATTTGATTTATAGCCGTGCGTATAGCGTTATTTTATGTCACTGTCACTGACACTTTGTCAATATCTTATTTTTCACATATTTGGTTTCACATTTGCTAAGAAATTTGCCAGTTGACTTAGTTTTGAATTTTGAATGCTTTTACTGTAACAAATATTTTTATAATAACAAAATAACAGTAGTATCTTATGTACCCCATAAAAACTTAAGTAAACGACACTATTATATTCAACAGAATAGGCAGAGATTTACTATGTTTACATGCAGTTTTGAAAATGATTTCAGTTTTCAGTCAAAATTACGCGAAACTGTTTACATGCAATTTTCAAAACAGATTTATAGATTGATTTGAAAACAGTTTCGGCGCATGCGCATATGACTGAGGTAAGTGACAGATCCAAATTCTTCGTTTTCCCATTTTTCCAATAATTTTTTCTACTTTGTACCATTGTGCATTAAAACTACACAATTGTCAGTTTATTTTTAGGCTTCTAACACAAAGTAACACAAAGCGACAGAAACGTTATACTATAATTGAAAAGTGATGCTATAGAAGCGTGTAATTAAGAAATTACTACTAAGATATCTCTCGCATTTGTACAATTAATTTTAAGTGTTTACATGAGTAGTTTTGAAACTAGTTTTCAAATCAAACCCGTGAAATTGTTTCGGTTTGTGAAAACCTAAACCCGTTTTGACACTGTATACATGGCGTTTTCAAAACTAAAAACGTTTTGCAAACGATTTGAAAACTGTATGTAAACTCAGTAATATCTTAACTAATACAAATCGAAGTTTACCTTGATCGGACATCTTTAAAATTTACTTGATTCGTAAATATATTCCATAATATGTAATATGATAACTGTCAATTTATACATATACGAGTACTAACTCCACTGTATTTACTGTATTTCACTTTCAATTTTAATCGTGCTCTTATTAATGTGCGAAAACGAAGGTGACGTATTCAAATCCAAGTCCTGGTACCATATTAAAGTTTCAGTTGGACATTCTTGTTCGTGAATTGTTGATAAATGTAAGCGATTTGCAGTGTAAAAGATTAAAGTGAGACGGAGCAATAAGACAAGACAACAAAAAGGAATAAAGGAAATGTCCGAGTCGGACGGCTGTAACCAATACGTATCAGCGGCATTTGTCGGACAAGCTGCCTGGACTTGGACTGCGCTTTCATCAGCCCGAGTCCGTCCCAAGACAGGTTAATCTCTGCGTTACGAGTTCATCCTTTAATCATCAACCATCAAATAGAGCTTTAGTTTTTCCAACCCCAAATGCCACTCGAATTAATATACTTTTTTTCTTGTAATTAATTTTTCTTGACTGACGGCATGAAGGAGATACAGCTGCTGTTGCTCCTTCCTTCCAAGGCGTTTTTTATTTACCACTCCAAGATTGGATTGTTCAGCGCTAAATTAGAAAGCAATGCGAGATAAAATATTGGTCCAAATGCCACATCCAAACAAAGAATGTTCAGTAATTGGGCTTATTATTCTACTTAACCTTTGTGTATGCAGTTATACATTTCACATCATTTTCCTGAATTCGTAACTTCCTTCACATATACCCGTACTCGTGTGTTTATGTCGTAGGCAGTTTGTAAAATCCGTTTATATATATATATATATATATATATATATATATATATATACAGGGTGTTTCCTTTAAAACAACCAGCGCTTTTTTGAGAGAACTAACAACTTTAGAGAAAAATGTTTTATACCAAAAATGATCAAAAATAAGGGGATAATGTATAAATAGTAACAAACCGAATATTTAACTAGTGGTTCTCAAACGGTAGAACAAAATTATATTTTTTTAAATGGCAGCCTATATAATTTTTAGCCCTTTAAATAGAATATTATTTTCTGATTTCAAGGATATAAATATAGCATAGGGTTGTATAACAATTATTTCGAGAAAAATGGTATTAAAAACTAGAAATAATGTAATAAAAATTGGGTTTACTACTAGCGTAACCAGGCAACAGACGTACCTGAGTATTGCATAGCCTATTGTAATATAACATTATTTTTAATACCATTTTTCTCGATATAATTGTTATACAACCCTATACCATATTTATATCGTTGAAATCAGAAAAAAAATCTCTATCTAATGGGCTAAAAAATTATATAGGATACCATTTAAAAAAATATAATTTTATTCTGCCGTTTGAGAACCACTGGCCGAATTTTCGGTTTGTTATTATTAATAAATTAGATCATATCTTGTATATAACATTTTTTTTCTAAAGTCATTAGTTCCCTATATATATATATATATATATATATATATATATATATATATATATATATATATATATATATATAATACCTAATAGTTTTCTAAATGACTAGGTAGCCTAATGCATAAAACTCACGCCTACAAAACGTGGAAGTTATATTTAGAGAAATATCCAATTTAGTTAAATCTAAAACTCATAATTCTACAATTCGTCCAGTCATTTTGAAAACGGCTAGGTATTTTATAAAAAAGACGGATTTTTTGATCTGTCTACATATACAATATAAGTCGCTCACACATACAGGGTGGTGACTTGAACTCCTGAACATAGGACATTCATAATAATACTTTTATAATTTCCTGCTTCCATAATTATTGTATGTATTTTTTATTGTAATTAATTTGGGTGTATTAACTGATAGGCTTACGTAATACATGGGTTACTTGAGTGGCAATATAAATAAAGGAGTGGTATTGTATGAATCGTGATGAAATAAAGCGCTGTGCACAATTTTTGTGATTTATTTTTAGAGTTAGTGTAATAACAACAATTATCTATTAATTTAAATAGATAATTGAACATTTGAACAGATATTACAAATAATAAAAATAAACCGCTCATGCGCGACAAAGTAGAAAATACGCTCGCTGTCCAAATTTCTAACTATACAATGTTGAGAAATGTAACTTATCTACATTTTTAATGGAACCGTTTAGTCAGGAACTAATGGCACTGTAGTTACACATTTACCACCTTCACAAGTCAATCTGACATATAAACTGCTCTGTCGCTATATTACATAACTAAACAAAATGCCGCGCTGCTGTGAAAATAAAATGGGGCATTCATTTCCAAAAACGAAAGTATAAAATTCTTAGATTGAAGCAATAGCTCAGGAAGAATGGGAACTAACGATAAATTAAAATTAAATACGAGATTAAATATAAAATAAATTGTGTGAATTGTTGCTCTACCACCTGCAAAAGTTTGGCGTGAACGCTCCCAATGGACATCCACTTTTTCAATGCACTAGATTAATGTACTTGAAACAAATAAATTATTCAAAAAAACTTATATTCATTACAAAATTGACATTAATTTTTTGAGAAAACGAAATTCAAAATAATATCTTGAAGTCATATTTGAATATGTTCCTATCTTCATTGCAAAACTATTGAGTAGTACTGTATTATTTTTTGTTATGGTGGCGCAAATGGACATTGTCGACTTCGAGTGAATACCGTAACAACCCCTCAATCGACAATGTCCCATTTTGCGCTCTTAATACACAAATAGTTATTAAATGCCAAGGCTAACATTATTTTTGGGCTGATTTTCGATATTTTCGTATCTTATTTCTGCCGTTGCAAAGTATGCAAATTTTGCTTATTAATTCAGATACAGAATTTAATGCTCTATAATTTTTATTTAAAGGTTTTTACCAAAAGTGATTAGGGAAGTAGAAATTTACGAAAATTTGATTTTTCATGTTAAAATGCTATGTTTAGGAGTTCCAGTCACAATCCTGTAACCATACGTAAGCGCCATGACAAACAGTAGAGTATAAGGTAAAGCAGTACAGTAGTACTGGTTGCTTATATAATATGTATCTACTAATCCAAAATCTGACTCTAGATAGAGTTTAAATGCGACCAGCTTCAGACTTAAAACTTGATTTTAAAATAGCACAAACGTGACCCCTGTGATGCTCTCTCCACTATAGCTATGAGGGTCCGTAAAGTAACATTGGGTAAATATAATCAATAGTAAAAATATATCGTCATTACCGAAATCTCCGAATAGAAGCACATTGGAACACACAGTAATTGATAATATGCCGTTATGATGTATTTATTTATAAAATAAAGTTCCTGTTTTGTAAAAGGATTAGTGGAACTCATTGGTGAATGAAAGCCGTGTCGAGTATCAGTTAAAAATTAATGGCGTATGATGGCTCGTGATTTTTCTGGAGTGATAAGGGAGTTTTAATCAAGTATATAAGCTGGGAGAGGAATAGAGAGAATGCAGGGCTGAATCCCTGGATTTCCGTTATCAAGGGCTCACACGCTGGACCCTTCAAATCGAGCGTAGCCTGAGCGGATACCGTTCGGCGACCCGTGTTCCGGATCCTGTGCTGTGTGTCCCTCTCCTGCACATATTCATGTCTACCGCACTTCCTTCCCACGCACATTTACACACACACGCACACATCGCATAATCAGCATATCACTGCCTTAACTTCGATTAACTACATTTTACAGGACGTACATTATGAAGGTAGATATTAAAGTATTTAAATACAAGAATATCTCAGTACAATTTTATATATTTAGTTAATCAACAAAAAGTGTTTTATACAGAACAATACATCTAAATCTTTTTATCCACTTTTTGATTTAGATATATGCTAAACATTTACGACACTTTAACGTATGAATCAAACTAATTTAGTACTTGTACTAGTACTTGTTTAACCGTTTAGTTGTAAAATTAAGTCCATCTTTGGATTTAATTTAAATTTCAAACTCGTCCATTTCATCTATATAAACGAGTTGCATACTTTATTTTTCGCTCAACTGTATCAATATTGTTTGTTTACATCTTAGTTACCATAGCGGAAAGTTGAACATTACGCCCGCTGGGCTTATGTTTGTAAAATAAATAGAATAGTGACGTCGGTATGGCCCGAGGGTGGTAGACAAAGACAAACAATATGTCATAGCGGTAGAATAATAATCCCCGGTCGCATATTCGTAACGAGCACATGTTATAACGACTTTGGATTGCACGATTCAGGAATGGATCGAGCGCACGTTATATCAAAGTTACTCGTTATAACGCGTGCTCAATATAAGTACTCGTTTTCATTTTGCATTATCTAGTTATAATATAATACAAAAGTGACTTAAAAAAATACTGACAATAACGATAACCTAACGCACAAAACTCCAATTGACGAAACTTAGGTGATTACACTAATAGCATTTTCCATTTATGTATTTAGTTTTGCACTCAGTGCAGGCACTAGTTGTGTGTGTGAACAGCTATGTTTAAGGAAGTTTATTATTTTGTTATACAATGAAAGCAATGGCCGAGTTTTGAAATTATAGTGAAGGATAAGAAATTATTGATTCCGGACACCACATAATTACATGTGGGAAAAAATTCGTTGGATTTAAAAATTAAATAAATATTTTAGTTTGTGAACATTTTTTAACAACGCTTAAAGCAGAATTATTCAAATTGACGTTTACATGTTATTGTAACATCGGCCATACGACTTTCTGGTCGCATTGTGACATCATTTTTAAGTGCTTCATGAGTTGGCGAGCATTATTCTTAAATCGCGAATAGCGTCTTCTCGTTACAAATATATCCCCCGGTCCCCGGTAATTCTGACGTCACCCCATCTTTTCTCGAAAGCATTCAATTGCAATAACAATATTATAACAACATGGTTTCATTATAATGAGAAACTCTAATGGTTAGTTTTTATATTTTATGGCATATAACATATATTGACATTCCTCATTATTAATGTTTTTGTCTCGGTTTTATATATTAGCAAATTTTTTAAAATTTACCGCTTATGACATCAGGAAAACATGCGAGAAACATTTGTTATTTCCTGATCAGCCGCAGTAATGACCATCACAGTGTAACTAATAACCACAAAGTATAATAACTAAGGAGTGGATAAATCGTATCTAGTCGCTATTGAAAAGTGTCCCCCAAAATGTAACATGAAAGACAGAGAGGGTAGAGAGAGAGAAAGGTTGAAGCAGGCCAACATGGCCGGCGGTGGCTGACACCTGACACGACGTTTTGTGTCAAACTGCAAGAATAGGTATAAGAATTGTGGCGATAAAGGTTTTTTATTTTCAGTCCCCAAAAATGGGGAAATGCTAAATAAGTGTCGTCGTGTAATATCACGAAAAGACAGACTTTAAAACGCGAAAGATTAGGTTCGTGAGAGACACTTTAATGAAGAGGACATTATAAAAGATTGGAAATATGGAGATGTTAAGATAAATAAAACAAATTTTATTTTATTTATTTACAGTATGTATGAATCACGAAATTATACTACGTCTTCAGGGCCGCCCCGTGCGGGTGGGTAGATTGTGCCCCACACAAAGGCGCCTGGCCATGAGGGTCGCCATTTCAAGAATGTATAGAAAATAATAGTATTTTTTGCAAATTGGAATTATTTGTAAAGGATTATTATCCTACCAAACCGATATTTTTCTATCATTGTTATACTTAAATAATAATTGTGAAAGTGTTGATTACAACAAAGAATATTTTGATTATAGCTCAAGAATATTGATGACAAAAATGAATCCAACAATGAATTTAGTAGAAAAAAGTAAAATAAATATCCTGATAAACGGATAATTATCTGGCATTGTTATGTTGCAAGCTATAACTGTAAAATTGTTGATTACAACAAACGATATGACGCTATCTAAATATTACTTATAATACAATAAGAATGTTTCTAATATTAATAAATTGCAGGTTGACTTGTAATATTTTTTCCGTTGACAGTTTATTAATAGGTTCTGTTAGTGTATAGTAAATCATTCATTGCTGAACAATTTTCACACGTTACTAACCTAATAAATGGGGTCTCGTGGCCGTGTTCCTGAGTGTCTTGTCGCGAATCTGGGGAACCGGGTTCGATCCCGACCGACTCCAAATATTTCGAATTTTAAATGGCACAAAATTGACTCCTGTGGTGCACTCACCATGCCAGCAATGAGTGCCCGTGAGGTGACGCCTGGTAAACGCCCGCACGGTACAAATATGTCATCATCATTGCCGAAATCTGAGCATAAATCAGATTGGCACACCCAGCAATGGGTAATATGCCGTGATGATATATTTATTTATTTATAAAATGTAAAATAATTTGTGTTTTCCTATCTAGTTGTATACGTTGTGTATACCATGGCTACATGTTTTAGCACATATCGTACCATATGATATTAGAAGAAACTACTTTACTAAACGTTTTTGGGATAAATTTCAAAATTCACCTGATATGTTTTCGATTACAAAAGATTTAGAGAATTTACCATCTAACAGACTAAAATCTCGTAAACGATTTTGGAATGAAGAATATCTTAATGCACCTTTCTGCACTTCAGAACATTGGAAGATTGCTTGGCAGACAGCCGATATTCCAAATAAAAATTTAATTTCAGATCCCACAAAAGAAGTAACAGGTTTAGATCAACCAAGGGCTATTTGGTGTAAGCTTAATCGGTTTCGTACATGCCATGGAAAATGTAATAATATGTTATATCACTGGAAAATACGCGATAGTCCAAATTGTGATTGTGGAGCAGAAAGAGAAACAATTCAGCATATAGTTGAAGAATGTCCCTTATCTAAATTTCAGCAAGGTTTCGCCGAACTTCACCTATTGACGGAAGATGCACTAAATTGGATAGTAAAAATCAAAAATATTTAATTTGTATTGTTTTTTTTTTCTTATTCTTCATGTATTATTTTATCGAATGTATTTGTACTGTCTTTCTTTCATACGAAATATATATATTGACCTCTTGTCCACTCCTTACATATACTTCGTGTTAATAACTCATAAAAATCTCTGGCGTTAATCAAATCCTAATCTTATCCTCTTTTGGAACATGTGTATAATTGTCCTGGTACATTATTGGTTGTATGTTTCATATATTTTCGAGCTAAACTTTGCCATTGAAAAAGTATTGTGTTCAGTTTGCAAATGGAATCGAGATAAAAATGGATTACGTCGCTTTGCTCTCTTTGTATGATACCTTTGATTGACTGTCTAACTGCATTTTTTGCAATATCGACGTTATTGTCAGACTAAACTAGAATTGAAATAGATAACTGTTCCGAGTACAAAATAGAGCAAAGATAGCGAAATGGAGTGCACGGCCAAACCAACAAAGAAAAATGTAGGTCGAGTGGGTAAAGTTGACAATAGTTTTCCAGTATTGTAATTTGTGGAGGCCAGAGCCAGATGGTTCGTGATGTATAAATCCCATAAACGTTTCATTCGGAATGTGGGTATAATAGCTGCGTCTTTTATTTGTGGGATTATAAAACTCGTTTAAGCTCAGACAATGTAATCTGCTTTCGAGGACCAATCAATACCGGTAATGAAATTCGCTAACAGTAAGAAGATGTGAGATGCGATAGATATGTATTCAGAGAATAATAGCGCCGTAACTCTCTACAAAAATTTAGTTTTTCTTAAAGACATTGTATTTACTCCATAAAGCATAGGTGTCCAATAATAATAATGAATTCGTGTTACAAATTTATAGGATGGAGGCAGTGGCGTAACTAACGGTCCTGCAGGGCCCGCATTGCGGTCGGGCCCCCGGCTCTAGAGAGGCCCCAATTTACATGATTTATAATTTTGTTGCTACTGCGAAATTTTGATTTTAATCATTTTTTGTAGCAACATACAAATTTATTTAGTCCTTTATTTTTTTAAATGTGGATTTCGAAAAATTGGCTAAGGGGCCCCTTATCCGCTATGTAAAATCAAGCTCTTTATTTTCCATCACATTTCGGCTGGTAGAATTTCGATTCCTTGGCAAATATTTTCCTGCAATTGATCCAGAGTTTTCCTTTAAAATAACCCCATAAAAAGAAGTTTGGGGCTGTCAAATCTAGACACCTGGCGGCCAATGTGTATTACCAAAACGTGAGATTAAATAACGATAAGAGAATGATTTTCGCAAAATTGCTATTATTTAGACTGTATGATTTTGATCCATCTTGCTAATACCATATTTTGTCGCATAAGTTCTTTCATTTGGAATACCAAAAATGTCTGAATCAATTCCCTGTAACTTTCACCAGTGGACTGTGCCACCAGTTTCATTAAAAAAAAATGATACGGGCCAATCATATTTTCATAGTAAATGCCACAACATACAATGACTTTGGTGGGATGTAAATAAAGTGCCTAATCTTGGATTTTCGGGCCTCCAATATTGGTTATTTTCCTTCTTAACATATCAACTCCAGATGAACGTGAGCCTATAGTCGCAATTTCCACAAGTTCTTGTGGTATGCAGTTCTTCACTATAAACGCTACAATTAAAAACGGGCCCCAAAAACTATTTGCGGGATGCAAAATAGACTAACTATTACTAATAAATCATATCCGAAATTTCTGAAAACGTACCGTTACAGGCTTTTAAAAGAGAAATTATCTACCTTAATTTTAGTTGGCTGTGACCTAACAATTCACTTTGTTTATTTTAATTTTTTTACCTCCCGCTACCCTTGGTAAGGGAGGTACAGGGATCGTGCTAAAAATCGCATAACGAGATTTTGGTAAATGACCACGTTTTAAGGTCCCTAGAATCCAATTTTAACATTTTCACGATGTCTGTGTGTATGTGTGGATCCTCCACTCTAACTCAAATACTATCATTCAGAAAATTTTGAAACCTGGTATTTCGAACTTTTTCTGTAATGGAAAGAGCCCATTAGATTTTGATGTAAATCGGATAACCAGAAATGGCACTTTACTAGAAGTTCAAAATAGTTTTTCTTCGAAAAATACCTTTAAATGTTATTTTTTCGAGATTAATGTTATTATAAAAATTAAAGATTATTAAATTTTCTACAGATTTGCATTAATACTTTTTAAAATATATTTTATGGATAAAGTTTTAAAATTATCTATAATTTAAATCCCGGAGCCTACGCTTTAAACAAACAAAACTCCTTGGTCACACAGTTATTCAAATGTATGTAACTAACAGATACATGTCACTGTCAAAGGAATAATCATTTCAAATTAATAATAGTAACCTTTTGAAAAGAAAATACAATATAGTTTCCAGCATATGTAAATATATAGGTATGTATTTAGATTAATAAAAATTAATGATTCGCAAAAAAGTTTAAGCTAATTCTCAGTTTTGGATTAGTGAATTCTATTTTATCCCAGTATTTAATTTTTTTTAAAGGTAGTTGAATTAGATTAGACTATATTTAAGAAATAAACTTCCAAAACTATATAGAGTAAAATTCGCTAATCCAAAAATAAGAATTAGCTTAATCTTTTTTGTGACTCAGGCGGTACATGGCGGGAGGTATTGTGTTAAATACACCAGATTTTTATCCTCTGCATCTAGGGTGACGAGATGTATTTTAATAGAACTAGGACAAAATGATAAAAACCAGGACATTTCAGGTCTCTTCAAACCAGGACAAAACCAGGACATTTTATTAGAGTACAGAATATTTACTGTAAATAATTAAAATAGTTTGTAGTGGCTAGTTGTATGAATTCGTATATCTGTATTTTTTCCCCAGTTACAAATTAAGTTGTGGAACTAGATGAAAAATATTAAGTCATCAATATTAGCACCCATAATCATAGAAATATTATAAATAACCTTAATGGTACTCTTTCTCTTAAACAGTAAAACATGACTGTGAATATAAAAATACCAAGCAGGACGTGTTTGAGAAAATCCGCGGAACAGTGTCGGTCCGTGAAACTATTCTGCAGAAAAATATCTGACAGTGCATTTAATTACGGGAGAAATTTAAGAAACATCTAGTTAATTACTAGTCCTCGTAAATTTTACCGGTCCGCGATGGGAAAAAGGTTGAGAAACACTTACCTACATACCCTATAAATTTGTAACACGTATTCATTAACACCCTGTATAATCTATATGATAAGCTAATGAATGTGACATACTCGTATATATCTATATCTTGTTTCACTTTAAGATAGAGCTTATATTGCCAAGTCAGTGACTGGCTAATAGTCGACATCGATTTACAATGTAGAGGATTTATTTGTCATAATAATAGTTTGGCACTTGCAGGTTGATTTTGTTTGTATATTTTAGTTAGTAAGCTAGTAAGTGTGTTTATAAAATAAATACATTTGGCATTTTACTCCAGTCTTAGGGTGAACGAACTATAGAAATGAATAAGCATTTCAACAAATTTTCTGTTATGTACAGACAATTAAATTAAAGTCCTCACGCGATAGAAATATTTGTCTCAGTTTTGTAACTTCTTTCTTGCATATAATATGCAAAGTCACGCATACTATATCCTATCTTTATACTTTATTCTTCATGTAATCAAATTTAAGACGTAGTAATTTTTATGATAAAGTGAGTTAAATAAATGTCTGAGAGGACATAAGATTTGCGGCTATTTTACAGCGGTGTAAATATTTTACTGACGAAAAATGTTCCCAGAAATAAAATATAAAATATTTATTTATAGCAGATCTTTACAAGTACACTTAATAAAATAATTTTTTTATACAAGTAACAACCTTATTTATCTTACGGATGTCAAAATTCTCGTGAAGAGAGACAGAGCTTATTTTTACGGTATTTGAATATTAGAAATAGTTTCCAAGTCTTAAATACCTATGGAAAAAAAAAATATGGTTACTATTAACAGAAACTATTAATCGAAACAAAATAAAACTGGTTTTTTAACCGTATCTAAAAAGATATGGAAATTATTTTTTTTCTCTCACTTTTTTTAACTTTTAAAAGTAACCAGCGGTGGATTTAAGGAAAAAGCCCAGGGCGCAAAAATATTTTAAGGGCCCAGGCCTATTTTTTTCTTATCATGTTTAACTGACTTATATAATAGGTTAACGATAAATTCAATCGAAATAAAAAAAAATGTCATTGAACAATGAAAGGCGTAAGGTTGAACAATATATTATGTTCTTGATTTATAAATATCTTTAGAAATTTAAAAGTGCCTATTTGGTTTTTAACAATTACCTGATTACTGCCCCCCATGGAGATGTATTGGGATCAGGCCCGGTCAGGTTTGAGGTTTGGCTCTATTCGATCCGAGAAAAATATCTCACCCAAACTCGAAGACGGGCTTCCATACATCAAAGTAGGCACTAGCACTCCATTATACACACTTAAACGAGCTTCTCTAGATACGTTTACGTTTCAAGCAAACGTACCCAGAGCACCCATTACCTTACACCCCGCACTCACTCTCCTTTCAATTTCTCTATCAATTCGACCATCCCTTGACATCATGCTACCCAAATATACAAACTCATTCACTTGCTCCAGTTTCACTCCATCCACCAACACATTGCACACAGTCACCAATTTACTCCTTTCAAATACTAACACATTGGATTTATCAACATTCAACTCCAGATTCATACAGGTTAATCTAACTGATTTACACATCGGTTTAATTAAGAGTAAACCTTTTTAAACAAAAACCGTTTTATTTCCTCGTTCCTAGGTTTCGGTTAACCACGAACCGTAATTTTTTCGGTTTCTTGCCCGCAGAATAGTAACAATACATAGATACAGATTTTGCACCAGAAGATAAATTATCAGAGGTGGGATCCCAAGACTACGCTATGATAGCGTAGCGACATTTAACACTTTGTTTCTCTAACAACCGTGGAAGTTAATAGGGAAAGGATAGTGAAAAGTAAGAGGTATTTTTCGCTACGCTATCATAGCGTAGTCTTAGGAAAATTAATTTTAACAAAAACTAAATACGTATTTCGAGAACTAAGTTCTCATCATCAGTAATACAACAAGTGAAAGTTAAACAGAGGAGTCAAGATTACTCAGCATGTCAGCCATGCCAGAGGTCCTAACAACTCTGAGAAACAAGGGAGAGAACTGGGATTATATAGGGATGGGAGTCACAGGTGAATGATTACCTATAAACTAAGATAATTTTCGTCCAGTAATGAGTCATTAAATTTTAAATCGTCCAATAAAATTTAACTTTGTAATAAATTGAAAAGTTTTGAGCTTGGTATGGGACCGAGATATGCGTTCATCAAATTATTTTTATATTTATTTATTATTAAACTCTCGTATGCATCTAAATATCTATCATTATTAATATGTTTTAAAAGTTTAATATTAGAATTGTTAACTTTGTGATTATTAATGAACATATGTTGAGCTACGCTAGATTTTTCTGGATTACCGCTTTTTAGATGATAAAAATGTTCTTTAAACCGAGTGTCAATTTGTCTTTTAGTTTGACCGATGTAAACTTTATTACAATCATTACAACTAATTTTATAAATACCGGATTTTTTGTTAGTATCTATTTTATCTTTAGGGTTAGGTTAGGTTTAATGGTATTATTTGATTTGTAAGGTAACCCTAAAGATAAAATAGATTCTAACAAAAAATCCGGTATTTATAAAATTAGTTGTAATGATTGTAATAAAGTTTACATCATTTTTTCACATTTAATGTTATTATAAATAATAAAGAATATTGTATCCTCTATATAATTTGACTGCATTTTATATTTTACTTCATATTAAATGGATACAGAGTTGTAAAATTATAATGAAACAGCTAATATATTAAGAAAATTCTGATTGAAAAATGTCAGTGTCTAGTGCAATTGACATATTCGCAGTATATTTGTGTTATAATTTTTCTCGAAATATAGGATCTTTTGCTCGAAACTTTCTGTATGGAATTTGTATAAAATACTTGCAACTATCGAAAGGTAATGTACAAGATATTTAGAATCTTTTGCAGGGAACTTTCTGTATGGAATTTATAGAAAATACATATAACTGGCGGAAGGTATTGTGCTGGCCGCATCAGATTTTTTTATATTTTAAATTAATGTGCGTTCAAACAATTATATATATATATATATATATATATATATATATATATATATATATATATATATATATATATATATATATATAAAATGATAATGTAGCCAAAAATAATATATTATCCTCAATTATCCTAATATCCTTGGGAGATGAGCCCGCCTTGAAAATGATTCCATTAGAGGAAAACTTCTAAGGACTGTTTCTAAACAGAGGGTAAATTTAGCTTGGTAATATAATGGATAATAAGTCTTGGTCCCTAGCATTAATATTAATAGTTTACGTAGTTCTGTACATACGAACTAATCCACAGTAATTTGATTAATTAACAGATTCTGTATTACTATTTGCGCTCGGGTCACATTGGAATCGATGCACAATACAAGACAAATTCAATTTGTTTGTAGTTTGATTCTAATCCAGGAATAAATAAGTACGCTCGTCTTCCTATTATGCATTCAAATGCATGGCTCACAAAATAGGGACCGTCTTATTCAATGACAATGACTAATTAGTTACTAACTAGACCATATTATAACCTAACATATAGATTGAATAGGTTTCTTCATTAAACATTCGCTATTTAATTTTATTAATAAAAGATTATATATATATATATATATATATATATATATATATATATATATATATATATATATATATATATATATATATATATATATATATATATATATATACCATAATTGAAACATTTAAATTCAAAATGTGGCAGATTCACTGTTGCGACAAAGTTCCATGGGCGAGTCCAGGTCGAGTCTTTGTAATTAATCTAAGCAGTAAATCTCCACTTCCTGTGTTGAACACATATTCTTTTCGCCGATTGTTTAAAATTAATAGTAATTTTATAATTTTTAAAATTGTATTTCCATCCTTCCATCGTTATAATTTTGCATATGGTTGCTATGTATGCCATTATTCACGAAAGATGACTATTCAAGGTCATTTGTTCGAAGAAAGAATACACATCCTTTATAGTAGTAGCTTAGCAACATTTTGTATTAGAAAGAAAGATTATTTGACCTATGACTATTTAATTTATATGGTGTGACAGATATACGTAAATAGTGGCATTACTTTCTAACATACTATAAATAATAAAGACATATGTCGTAGAATTACAGATACCTAATTATCTACTTCACTGCCCTCTGTGCTAATACTTACCCAGTGGCGTTGACGTTTAAATTTTTTTGTATTTTCAAAAACATAAGTGAAGAACATAAATTTTTCAGAAAGGCATTATTTAGAAAGAAACATAATTTTTAAATGAATTACTCTTAGTTTTTCAGTTAAAATGTGTCCATAAATATTTCATGTTGCACGCCTATAGGCATACGAAATGCAATGAAGTTATCTGCAAGTAATATTATATCAGACGGCTCACAAATGACCTTGAATAATTATGAAATCATATTTTCACTAACGCCGGCAGAAAACGTAAAACTTTGTTGCCAACACTAGCATGACAAATTTGGTAATGAGGTGTTGCGCGATTTACTTCTTTGCTTTAATCGAAAAAATAAGAAAAAATATTTTATCCATATTTTTTATTATTGTTTATAACAAAATTGTCAAAAAATATAATTGTTTAAATTGCCGCTTCTCCTTTCGCCTGATGACGTAAGTAAATTTCTAACCAATGAGGGCGTAACTTACATTATTACGTACTAGCTAGCTGCTAATTCTATGCGTATAACTGATTTTTATATTTTGTAAAATGTCAAACATGGTTGTAGACAAGCGTTTTGTGCTAGTGTGCCCAAATAGAAGTAATAATAGTAAAAAAAAAAATAGTTTTAATAGTGCCTTAAAACAAAAAAAAATTTTTTTTGTCAAATAAACATAAAACCATTTATAAAATCAAATTTTCATTATGTGAAGATCATTTTGATGTAAGCATAAATTATATTTTTTATCTTTCCAGTTCTGTCATTGGCTAGAAATTTTTGGACTTCACAAGTAGAGCAATTTCAAAAAGTATACTGTTTAACTTTTGTAGTTCTGATGTGTGCACGTATTTTATCATATATAATATCATAAGTGGTAAATTTAAGCCGGAAAAATTTTCAGATTGTTACGAGAGCCGGTTGCCTAGCAACTTATTGAGTGACATTGACAAAAAAATCACGAGTTGTGAAACGAGTGATTTTTGATCAATGTCATGAGATAAATTGGCAACAGGCTCGAGTAAAGCAATCGGAAAATTTTTCCAGGATAAAATTTAACCACGAATGGTATTCGGATGACTATTTCCAAAATAAAAATCGGGTAATCATTTTTTTTTTTTTTTGACAAAAACTTCTAATTTTTATTGTGTTTTGAGGGGTTATATTTAAGTTTGCTTTTTCAACGTTTTAAATAGATTCCTGGCCGAATCGACTCGTTTTTAATAAAAACTAATAACACTGAAAATATACACACTTTGACAGGTATGTAAACAATATGTTTCTAAAACGGCAAAAAAATTTCGCTTATCAAAACTCACTTGTAAAAATACGACGTCTTATTGGCTTAAAGGCTGTGATTTTTTTTTTGTGACGGTGTTTTGTCGAAATGAAACTTGGTAACTATGTAGAATCTTGAATTTGGATTGGTATATATTTATGAGTGAAATAGTCACTTTAAAATTGTATGACAATATTTTCATACTTGTATTAATTCATTTTCGTAATATAATTGTTAGTTTTTCCAACTAGAAGAAGATAGTTTATTAGGAACCGAAACGTCGGATTGTTAAATAAATGACAATCTAATAAAATCATTTTACCAAGACTGCATCTCCAATTATTTTTTTCCCTAACATAATTTATTTATTTTAATTTTGCATTATAACATTTTTTTGTATTTCTTTCTTTCTTTCTTCTTCAGAAAATTTTGAAACCTTGTATTTCTATCTTATTCTAATATGGGAAGAGATCATTAGATTTTCGTGTATATCAGATAACCGGAAATGGCACTTTACTTGAAGCTCAAAATAGATTTTCTTCGAAAAATATCTTCAAATGTTATTTTTTCAAGGTTTGTGTTATTATAAAAATTAAAGATTATTAAATTTTCTACAGATTTGTACAAATATTTTTTCTATGTATTTTATGGATAAATTTATAAAATATCTATAATTATAATCCCAGCGCCTACGCTTTAAACAAGCAAACCTCCTTGGTTACACAGTTCATACCTCAAATGTATGTAACTGACACATAAATGTCACTGTCAAAGAACTAATCATTTCAATTTAATAATAGTAACGTTTTAAAAAGAAAATATTAAATAGAACCATAGATATATGGAATGGATTTTAATAGTTTCCGCAGTAACTAAATATGTAAATACGTATATTTAAATTAAGAAAAATTAAATAGCGAGAGGTTTGGTGTTGGCCACATCAGATTTTTTATTTTAATAGGGGTCATTTCAAATATTGAACCCCATCCCCTCTAATATTTCAACCCCTCTCCTTCCTCGAATTTTTTTGTAAGTACGCCTACGACGTAGTATAAACTTTGATTTAATATAGTGAATTTAGTAATTTGAACAAATATTCTCAATAATCGGAATAAGAATTTTTAAATTTGACAGCTATTATGGAACGGATAGTAATATACATGCTGAAGAACATTTACAACAGTAATACGAGTATTTGAGTTGAGTAAATATTTTTCGAAATATATTGCGAACTAATATAACTATGAATTATATAAATATATAATTTATATGGTAATTCCAAATCTAAATATTTTAACAGGAGATGTAAATGCTGTGTACATTAAGGTAATTGTGGTTAATGCAGGATAACGTGTAATAGTTATAAGCGTTATGCATCAGAGAAGATCTATTCACCCTTGAATGATCATTGATCAAATGCAGCTGTTGTGTCCAATGCAGTCAAGACAATGGCAGTGACAATTAACTAATTACATATGAAATAAAATCCCTACATTTCATAATTATGAAATGCGGATATAAATCTACCGGTTGTAATGTTTTTATAGTCGCAATAATTTTGTTAGCAAATGTGAATGTGTACATCATAGCTCCGAAACGGTTATTTACTGTTTAAAGCGACTTTAATAATTAAAAAAATTGCTGGTTATTATTTTAATCAAGCTGTTTGTTTTCCACGATAAAACAGCGAAACAACGTATGAATTTTATTAATGTTCACGTGAAAAAAGTTGGAGTATTTAACGTTTTTATATAGCAAAAAATATATATTAATTTTGATGTGAGTGTCGTTAAAAGTAAGAGCATATTTCTGGTTAATTAAAAAAGAAATGTAATGACAGTACTTACGAGAAACCTTAAAAACTTCGGTAATCTTCAAACGTTTATCGGAACTATAAAAGTGCTCTTTGAAAACACTTTAGTGCTCCTATACGATGAAAAGTTTTATACGCTTTACATTTTTAATTATCTTTATATATTCAACAAATAATCATTAAATTGTATGTAAATCTATTTATACGCTGAACTTAAAAATCACTTTAATATCAGAATATATTATTAGAAACATTGTTTCTTACATGAGCATACAGGGTGTAATCATACTTCTGGGAAAAAAATGAAAGGGCATATAGTATTAATTAAAATGAGTAAAAAAGGCTTAATCAACATGGGTCCGATCTTCAACTGTTTCCGAGAAAGAGACCATTTAGTATTAAAATCGAAGAAAATTGACAAAGATAGTGATTTAACAAAATTTTATCTATGTCTGTAAATAAACTATAAAAAACAAGAAAATTTTATATGAAACATTTTTCTCATTTTCTAATAGTAACGAAGTTATTTGAAAATCACAAATTGACCAAGGTTGCCACAACATTCAACTTAGTACACTATTATTTGATTTGAAAAAAAACAAAAGCACATCTAAGTTGACCACTGAAAGGTAAACAAAAAGTCTTATTTAGTCGAAGTCGTAACTCTGAAGGCCATCGCGCACTTAAGCGACGCGAAGCGCAGTGAAGAGCAGTTTTTCATTCAATGTACTATTATTATGTGTATACGCGCACTTTGGAGCAGCGAAAAGAAGAGCAGCGAAGCGACTCGTCGGAATTCTTCGGGGAGAATGTTTTTCTCTGTTGATGTCTGCTCCGCGCTTCGCTGATCTAGTGTGCGATAGCTCAGCGCAGGTACCAAAATCAGAATGAATATGCCCGAGACGCGTTGGAAATAGCCGATGTAGAATTCAATTTCACACCTTTCACACATCATAGCAAAACAATACGTATAGATTATGGTAAAATGTCAAAAATTAGTTATTTTGGTTTCAAAATATAAAGAAATGAATGCACAAAATATAAATTTGATCTAAAAGTGGAAACAGTATATAAAACTGGTTCAGAAAATTTCTTCAAAATAGTTTTGCAGACTCAACAAAATAGGAGATTAACTACTTGGTTACAGAATGTAGCAGAATATATAAAAAAAAATTAACATTTTTTCGGCCTGTCTGTACCATGGCATTTTGCCACTGCACTGAACCTACGGATGAAACAAAAAGGTTTATAAAATTGTCTCATATAGATAGTGCCTGCGTTGTGGCGTTTCCTCTGAACTGTCCATCTTTTGAAGCAAACGCGGCCGTTTCTCGCTGAAAACTGCTCGCAAGTGCGCGTTGGTTCTAAAAATGACTTCACCGCGCTTCGCTTCGCCGCGCTGCGCCTCGCGCGACGACCTCATAGTTTTCGAGATAGCAGAGGTAAACCCCCTAAAAACTCATTTTTCACTGCCTTATATCTCGGAAATTATTGAAGATCGAACCTATGTTGATTAAGCCTTTTTTACTCATTTCGGTCAGTACTATATGCCCTTTCATTTTTTCCCGAAGTATGATTACACCCTGTATAAACAGCAGTGCTATGGGTGTATAAGTTGCAGATATCAATTTGAACTATACCACCAGAAATGTAATTAAATTTTATCAAGAAAATAATATTAGTATTTGTATTTATTTTTTCTTGGGTTCCTCCAGAATCTCGGCTTCGGCTTTAATTCCATTCAATATAGAAAACGTAAAATAGGTACGCAAAATAAATATTGTATTTAAACAATTTAGACAAAACAGTTGGTTCTTTAAAGTTATTCCAGAAAAAATGTTCTGGGCGAAACTATAACAAAAGCTGCACCTATGATGATTATTATTATTATTATTATTATTATTATTATTATTATTATTATTATTATTATTATTATTATTACTATTACTATTATTATTATTATTATTATTATTATTATTATTATTATTACTATTATTACTATTATTACTATTATTATTATTATTACTATTATTACTATTATTACTATTATTACTATTATTACTATTACTACTATTATTACTATTATTACTATTATTACTATTATTACTATTATTACTATTATTACTATTATTACTATTATTACTATTATTACTATTATTACTATTATTACTATTATTACTATTATTACTATTATTACTATTATTACTATTATTACTATTATTACTATTATTACTATTATTACTATTATTACTATTATTACTATTATTACTATTATTACTATTATTACTATTATTACTATTATTACTATTATTACTATTATTACTATTATTACTATTATTACTATTATTACTATTATTACTATTATTACTATTATTACTATTATTACTATTATTACTATTATTACTATTATTACTATTATTACTATTATTACTATTATTACTATTATTACTATTATTACTATTATTACTATTATTACTATTATTACAATTATTACTATTATTACTATTATTACTATTATTACTATTATTACTATTATTACTATTATTACTATTATTACTATTATTACTATTATTACTATTATTACTATTATTACTATTATTACTATTATTACTATTATTACTATTATTACTATTATTACTATTATTACTATTATTACTATTATTACTATTATTACTATTATTACTATTATTACTATTATTACTATTATTACTATTATTACTATTATTACTATTATTACTATTATTACTATTATTACTATTATTACTATTATTACTATTATTATTATTATTATTATTATTATTATTACTATTATTATTATTATTATTATTACTATTATTATTATTATTATTATTATTATTATTACTATTATTATTACTATTATTATTATTATTATTATTATTATTATTACTATTATTATTATTATTATTACTATTATTATTATTATTATTACTATTATTATTATTATTATTATTATTATTACTATTATTATTATTATTATTATTATTACTATTATTATTATTATTATTATTATTATTACTATTATTATTATTATTACTATTACTATTATTATTATTATTATTATTATTATTATTATTATTATTATTATTATTATTATTACTATTATTATTATTATTATTATTATTATTATTATTATTACTATTATTATTATTATTATTATTATTACTATTATTATTATTATTACTATTATTATTATTATTATTATTGTTACTATTATTATTATTATTATTATTATTATTATTATTATTACTATTATTATTATTATTATTATTACTATTATTATTATTATTATTATTATTATTACTATTATTATTATTATTACTATTATTATTATTATTATTATTATTATTACTATTATTATTATTATTATTACTATTATTATTATTATTATTATTACTATTATTATTATTATTATTATTATTATTATTATTATTATTATTACTATTATTATTATTATTATTATTATTATTATTATTACTATTATTATTATTATTATTATTATTATTATTATTATTACTATTATTATTATTATTATTATTATTATTATTATTATTACTATTATTATTATTATTACTATTATTATTATTATTATTATTATTATTGTTACTATTATTATTATTATTACTATTATTATTATTATTATTATTATTATTATTATTACTATTATTATTATTATTATTATTACTATTATTATTATTATTATTATTACTATTATTATTATTATTATTATTATTATTATTATTATTATTATTATTACTATTATTATTATTATTATTATTATTATTATTACTATTATTATTATTATTATTACTATTATTATTATTATTATTATTATTATTATTATTATTATTATTATTATTACTATTACTATTATTATTATTATTATTATTATTATTATTATTATTATTACTATTATTACTATTATTACTATTATTACTATTATTACTATTATTACTATTATTACTATTATTACTATTATTACTATTATTACTATTATTACTATTATTACTATTATTACTATTATTACTATTATTACTATTATTACTATTATTACTATTATTACTATTATTACTATTATAAGAGTTATAGAAGAATTATTTGTTCCCATTTTTTATTTGAAGTATTTTTCTCTAAAATAATCCATGAAAGATTGACAGAAATAAAACAATGCTAATCAAATGCTGCGCTACCTCCGGGTTTTAAAAGCGCGAATTTTGAATTTTTATCATTGATGCATAAATAAAATAATTTATTAAAAGATGTTCTTATATTTGTTCCTCCCAAACATTCGGTCTGCTTCTTTGCTAAATTAAAATAAAGCGAATTTTATAGTAGTATAGTATCTTGCAATTAATTCAACTAATTGTTTTTCATTGCCATCTTCACCAAACAACTGTTATGAACAGCTGATCATTATCAAGAAGCAATTTTTTCATTAAAAATTTCAGAAATATTACAAAACTAGGCGATCACAATAAATGAGTAAGAAAAGATTATAAATACCTCACGCCTTCACTCACGTAAACAAGATAATTAAAAATCAAAACAAAGATGAATATGGCAGTACAACAGTTTACAAGTGACACACCTTTCGAATATCCCTAAGTGCAAACCTGATATAATGAAATACACAGAAGTAGAGTAGTATGGCGGTCTCCTATCGAGCGCCGGAAATGCTTATGTTGTTATATAGGACACAAGCATTTCCGTTTTATATTTAGTTCATTGTGTTAACTACAAATCTTACATTGTCGGTCGACGAAATTTGAGCACTCGGAACATGGTTCAAGTAACCACATAATGGGCTAAAGAGATGTGACTTGATAACCTGATCGGGTTGTCGCCATGCTTTTGTATAAGTAGGTACTCAACGGTTCGCTGAGCAAGGCTATCTCTAAAACTTTGATGACGAACCCTGTAATACCCATTAAGAATAAAAATACAAACTTTTACTAAGATGTTTTAGCATTTATCGCCTTCTTATGACCTGTCGTTCCATTCATAAAAATAAAAACAGGAATCTATAAATACTCTGTATAAGCAAAACACTTACGACCCCTCAATGTATGAATAATAGTTATTTATGCTACAAAAGATGTATGTAGGTACCATTTACTAATCGAGGACGATTTTGCGACCGAGCGATAGCGAGGGCTAGTAAGTAAGTTCGAGACTGGTCAAATGTACCTACATCTCATGTTGCATATTTTTACCACTCCCGATGATTTATTTTTTACCTGTTCATTATAAATTATAAGAATGAATAAATATTTGACATAAGTTTAAAATATCTAACTGTTGGTATTTCACATAAAGGGAGGTAAGTTCAGCTGTAGAGAAGTAAGGACAATCCTTACTTCCCGTCGCTAATAGACACCGATATCTTGACAGTAAAATAAACATATATCCCTACAAACAATGTTCTAATAGCCTACTTACGATATTGGGAGTGGGAAAAAATATTATAGTACTGTCACTTGTTTTATATACAATACAATCATTTATTCATACAATTAATTCCATATTTGGCATTACATTTCAATAACGTGTGGATTTTTATTAGATTTGTACTATTTCCAAATAATTGAGCTTGTCTCAGAGAACGGTTTCATGTAAAAAAAATTACATACTTTTTCGACTCTTAGGTCCCTTTGTATTTGTTTGTAGTTTGTTTTTTGTCAATGTTTTACATAAAAAGTACTCATAGTTCTATATCTAAATGAACAGAGTTTAACAACATTTTGTTTTTTCTTACAAACAATTTTTGTTTCCATCAATATACAAAAAAAAATCTGATGTGGCCAGCACATAACCTCCCGCCAGATATTTTACTTGGTTGTACGCATTAAATGAAAAATATTTTTAAATACAAATACATACTAGTATATTCAAGTCTCACTACAAAATAATTCTCACATATATTTGCAAAATCTATGGGATATTTTAATATAAATTGTGTACAATACACATTTTCTTTATATTCAATATCCTGAAATTTTCTTTTTCTACTTTCCTTTTCTTTTTCTTTATATTCGTAATTTTTTCGCAAATTCCTTTTATATTCTTTTTTACGTATATTATTTTGCGTTGTTGACTTTTTTTATTTTCACAATCTTCATAATGATGTACAATTATTTTTGACAGTGGCATACAAATATTTTTGACAGTGACATTTATGTATCAATTACAAACATTTGAATTTCTTGCCTTGAAGTAGTTTGATCTGAGAATTTTTACATCAAATTATTTTATATGCATTTCTTTATCTCTAAATCTATATAAGATATAATAATGAATTTATATTTATCGAATAAAGAATTTAACGTTCTTTAATATAAGTATTTACATAAATTTTCGATAAATAATATTTAGATTATTTTTTTCTAGTAACTACTACTTCCGGTTGTCCAATTGTTACCAAAACTTAATCAACTCTTCCCATTATTGTTAGATTAAGGAATCCGTAGTTAAAAATGTCTTAAACCTTATAGAATTTGAGAAATTGTGGATCTAACACACACGCGCACACACGCACCCACGCACGCACGCCCGCCGCGCCCGCACGCCCGCCGCGCCCGCACGCCCGCCGCGCCCGCACGCCCGCCGCGTCCGCACGCCCGCACGCACACACACACACACACACACACACATACTTATAATCGGATTCTAGGAACCTTAAAACGTGCTTATTCACTAAAATCTGGATATGCGATTTTTAGCATGAATCCAATACCTCTCTTAGCGAGGGGTAAAAATGTTATTGTTCTAAAAAACCTAAATAAGATGAAGTACTGAAGAACATAATTATGTATTTTATAATATAATCGTGTTATTTGATATTTTCCACAATATACAAAACCAATAACAGTCAATTTATTTACATAACAAACTCACCGTACACGTGTAACTATTTAAGATTCGTGTTTCCGTATGTCCTATTTAATGTCCTTTTGAATAGGAAAAGAAGCAACAAAATATATGATTTGTGTGATAACCTAATAGAGCCAACGCTTCGAACGCCAAAGACTTGGAAATTCAATTTGATTATACGCTCTCCCAACAGATAAGCTCAATCTTGGTTAGATGAATACCTTGAGTACTAATGGGGTAAGGGTTTTCGCGTCACTAGCGCCAACATGCGGCAGACGCAGCGCAACACGAATCCTCCAACAAAATGAAGAAAAATTCTGCTGAGAATTTGACGCGAAAGGAAAAAGCTAAGTAGATTTTTGATACTTGTGAGGAAACTTATATTTTACTATACAGGCTGTCCGTTTTTTCGAGACTACCGAGGTCTCGGAAACTACTTATACAGGATGATTCATTGGTCTGTTCTTTTTTAAATATTATGGAAAAAAGTTTCAAACGAAGTATATTTTAAATCAAAATGTCTATAAATCGGCAGTATAGGTTTTTCTACAGGGTGTTCCATTTTACCCAATGGTATATAACTGTATATTTTCAAATGCAACAACCTGTATTTTTATTCAAATTTCAATAGTACATAAAATCTACTTTCCAATAGTATAAAAATAATTATATTGTAACGTTTTTTTTTTACCTGGGTGAAGTGTAAATATTAGACAATTATTACTAATTAAAATTAAGTGTTTACTAAACTATAATGAAAGTTACTATTAATTATATTAACAATTATTAAAAACTAATGAAGATTAAAACTATAATTAACTATATAACACTAACACTATTTATTTAACCAATTAACACTACTATTTATTTCCACGATATTACAAATTATTTATTTCAATACGCGTTCCAATCTTAGTCTGCCGGTCTGTTGCAGACTCTTGTAGACTGTTTACGCGAAATTTATATCACTATATTTATATCACTATATACTTATATCATGTTCAACTGTCCGCCTACCGACCTCCACAGCGTCTATATACTCAACTGACTCAACAGCGTCTGTATATTCAACTGTCTGTTTATTTATGTAACTCTCTCTCTTCCACAGCCTCAGTATCACCAACTCTCTGTATGCCACAATTCTTCAAGACCAATGCCGAGTATCCACTCCAACTCCCTGTTACTGTCCTTGTATACCTAGCTTCACAATACTCGTCCACACTGCCGAGTATTCACTTTCACAGCTATCCCAATATACCAGCAACTTCCAGACTCGCCGTTACTGTCCTCGTACACTATAGCTTCCTAATACTCGTCAACACTACCGAGTATTCACATCCACAGCTATCCTAATATACCAGCAACTTCCCGAGTACCTACTCGACACCAACTGCATACGCTCACCACGATACTGCTGTGCTTCTCAAACTCACTAACACTCTATATGAACATCTCTATGTCTCTCCATGTAACTAACTAACTGTCTCTCGAGCATAGCTACGTCCCTTACATACAGCTGCCATTATTTTCTAGAGCAGTCTAGAATATTCGAACACATGTCACAGATATTATTTTGCGTAAGATTATTTTTATTAAATTTATTATGTTTTGTCTCTAATTAGCTATTTAGGTACGTAACCGATGCTGTTGGATAAGAGCTACATTTAATGATACTGGTATCCACGTATTTTATTTCAGTTTATTTCTAGATTTCAGTGTGAGAACATCGATATTATAGTGATTCAGGTGAGAGAGTTAATCTAGCATGTGTATGATAGTGTGGGTGTGTGTTAGCAGTACTGGGTACTGTAGTGGCCAGGCCCGTGTGGACCCGGGGGTCGCCAACGGTAGCAGAAGGGAGACCTGTAGTGACCCGCTTCTGGGTCGCCAACGGTAGCAGCAGTTTGGGCTGTAGTGATCCCTGTGGATGTGTTCCCGGATCACCACCGAAGCGGCAGAGGTTCCGTAGTGGCCGCCCGTGTGGACCCGGGGGTCGCCAGCGGCAGCAGCAGGGAAAGGCTGTAGTGACCCGCTTCTGGGTCGCCAACGTTAGCAGCAGTTTGGGCTGTAGTGATCTCTGTGGATGTGTTCCCGGATCACCACCGAAGCGGCAGAGGTTCCGTAGTAACTGGCGGTACTGCCCGTAGTTGCCAACATGTGTGTACGGTGTGTGAATGCCTGAATCTTTTGTAAATGATTGCCTCCTCACTGAGTATTTCTCATGTGTTAATTCTTTTACAGAAATAATCACGGCGTGAAGGAGGATTCCGCGTAACCGGGTTTGGCCAGGCGACGGTCATCTAAATTTGTTATTATTTTTGTATTAATACTGTATATACCGGTTTGGGTGATAAATGTGTTTTAATATTCTAATTTTCAGCGCTAATCTTAAATCGTCATTTATAACATTTCAGAAGTGGGATCAGAACATTTTTAACTTTCAGCTTTTGGGATCGCACCAACAAAGCTTTTGGAACAGTGCGGATATTGATTACGTTTATGTTTAGCTGGGTTACGAACCTGGAACAACATTATAACATGAATTTACCTAACAACAGTCCTCAATTTCAGTATGTTCGTTCACTTTACGCGCTATGCATTATGGGACGAAATAACTACCATCATGTACGTGACATCTCGCTTAAGAGGGTATGCAGAAATATGGTATAAAGCGCTGTAAGGAATAAATCATTCTTGGGAGTCATAGAAGGCTATGTCGTTGAAGGCATTTCCATCACAGGAAAATTATTTTCAGTTGCTTCAAGAAATGATTACTCGCAACAAGAAACCGGATGAACTTATGTTGCAATATTGTTATGAGAAGCTGACGCTACTCAACACTTGCCCTTATCGAAGATAAATTAGCGACACAAAACCTTTCCACTCCCGTTAAACGCGATTTACATCGTACTTTTCAGAAGAACAAGTGGCCTTACTATACTACGCAGCAGCACGACGATGGAAGGGAGGACACTTGTTGTTTTATTTGTGGAAAATTGGGACATACACGCTCACATTATAACAAAAAATGGCAACGAGTATCGAATTGTGCAGAACGAAATGGAGGCGAATTCAGTGCAAGTAGGAACCAGCGACCACAACAACGTCAACATCAGCATGTTCAACGTCAACATCAGCATGTTCAACGTCAACAAGAGCCACAACCACAACTGCCAGAAAGGAACATCTTAACAACTTCTGCGGAGGTAAGCGGTAATTGTCTAAGCGTACGTCGATATGGGGTCCACTTGCTTAACCATGAAGGGAAACGAGCACGTATTCCCGCGAACAATGTAGTAGCAGACAAAGATATGGAATGTGTTCTACTAGTCTTGAACTGATGCGGAATTAACAATTCAAAAGGATAAAATTATAACAAGCTGACTGGATACTCGCCGGACAAATGACAAGTAGAAAATGATCAAGAATCACCGGAAACTAACTACGAAAGGAATATTTATAAAAATTACTGTTTACGAGACGAACGAGTTTACCGAATTACCGCGTCCGGAATCTAGTGGGTTGTACCTAGAAGACAGCGGCTGCAGATAGTACGTTGCTGTCTTGATGAGTTTGGACATTTTGGAATTTACTGGTTTCCTGGAATGAGAAAATTCGCGAAGTACACTGACTTGTGTATCAGATGTTTTTACCATAAACAACAGATAAGAAAGCAGCCAGAACTATTGAATCCAATTGAGAAACTATCAATTCCATTTCACACCATCCACATGAAGGACCATTCCAAATAAAGAAAGTTCTACTGAACGATAGATTTTCAGTAGAAGATTTGCCTGGTACAAATCGAAGTAGAAGAGGAGAATATAGTAACGTAGTGGCGATTGACAGGATGAAACCATATTTAAGTACACGTGAACTGTCGGAAGACAACAGCGCTTCGGATGTTGATGCTGATGCTGCAGGAATTTGAGATTGATTCCTCGAGGACGAGGAACTTTTCAGGATGGCCGAACTGTCACAGATATTATTTTGCGTAAGATTATTTTTATTAAATTTATTATGTTTTGTCTCTAATTAGCTATTTAGGTACGTAACCGATGCTGTTGGATAAGAGCTACATTTAATGATACTGGTATTCACGTATTTTATTTCAGTTTATTTCTAGATTTCAGTGTGAGAACATCGATATTATAGTGATTCAGGTGAGAGAGTTAATCTAGCATGTGTATGATAGTGTGGGTGTGTGTTAGCAGTACTGGGTACTGTAGTGGCCAGGCCCGTGTGGACCCGGGGGTCGCCAACGGTAGCAGAAGGGAGACCTGTAGTGACCCGCTTCTGGGTCGCCAACGGTAGCAGCAGTTTGGGCTGTAGTGATCCCTGTGGATGTGTTCCCGGATCACCACCGAAGCGGCAGAGGTTCCGTAGTGGCCGCCCGTGTGGACCCGGGGGTCGCCAGCGGCAGCAGCAGGGAAAGGCTGTAGTGACCCGCTTCTGGGTCGCCAACGTTAGCAGCAGTTTGGGCTGTAGTGATCTCTGTGGATGTGTTCCCGGATCACCACCGAAGCGGCAGAGGTTCCGTAGTAACTGGCGGTACTGCCCGTAGTTGCCAACATGTGTGTACGGTGTGTGAATGCCTGAATCTTTTGTAAATGATTGCCTCCTCACTGAGTATTTCTCATGTGTTAATTCTTTTACAGAAATAATCACGGCGTGAAGGAGGATTCCGCGTGACCGGGTTTGGCCAGGCGACGGTCATCTAAATTTGTTATTATTTTTGTATTAATACTGTATATACCGGTTTGGGTGATAAATGTGTTTTAATATTCTAATTTTCAGCGCTAATCTTAAATCGTCATTTATAACACACATAATAACAATGAACACAAAGGGTTCAGGCGACCGGAAGTAATTAAACACGTTGCGACCAGTCTGTTTACATCGGCCGGCTACTAGCGCGATTTCAATCAATACGATATTTCATTATTTTACTTTTTATTTAATACATATCAGATGTGTCATTAAAAAATCTGATGTGACAAACACAATACCTGCCGCCATTTAATTTTTATTAATTTAATTGCATTCTTACATATTTACTTGTGATGGAAACTGTATTGAATTCCTTGTCATATTAACTATTGTTCTATTTACATTTTTCTTTTTATAACGTTGGGTACTATTTTTAATATAAAATGATTAGTTCTTTGATAGTAGGTTTGTTCGTTCAGCTATGCTGCGTTTTACCGCAAAACGCGGCGGTAATTGTCGCTGCGTTTTACGATTCACTGCCAATCGCCGCGGTAATAATTTAAGTTACTAAAAATTATTTTTCTGTTCGATCCGTTTGCGTTAAAGTATTTTTGAAGAAACTTCAGACTATTATAATTATAAAGGATACTCAGTAAAAATATATTATTCCATTTTCCATTATTTGAATTATTTACTATTGTTATCATTTAAATTTACCTTATTACAAATCATAATTCACATGACACTGACATTTATATATTTTACAAATGTATTTTAATTTCTATAAATGAAACATTACATAGCATACTTATTGAAAAAATAACAATTTTTTCCTAGTATTTATTTGTCAAACACTGTCATACTGGCACTTCATATGTAGACGCGAACATTACCGCCTATTATTTTTATACCACCGAGTCATGAGTCACTGTAAAAATTATCACTGCCAGCTGCCGCGGCGTTTTACCGCAAGTTACTAGAAACACGGACCGAACAGAATCTAGTGACTTTACAGTGAACCGCGAATCGAAAATAACAGCAAATTTCACCGCCGCGGTTTACGGTAGACGCAGGGTAGCGGAACGATCAAACCTAACGACATTTATTTGTCAGTTACATACATTTGAGATCTGAATTGTGTAACCAAGGAGTTATGTTTGTTTAAAGCGTAGGCACCGGGATTTAAATTATAAATATTATTATTTTTATTAATTATTATTAATCTTTAATTTTTATAATAACACAAATCTTGAAAAATAACATTTGTAGGTATTTTTCGAGAAAAACTATTTTGAGCTTAATAATGTGCCATTTCCGGTTATCGGATTTACACCAAAATTTAATGGCATCTTTCCATATTAGAATAAGGTAGAAATACAGGGTTTCAAAATTTTCTAAATGTTAATATTTGAGTTAGAGCGGAGAATCCACACATACATACACACAGACATCATCGTGAAAATGTTAAAATTGGATTCTATGGACCTTAAAAAGTGCTCATTTACTAGAATCTCGATATGCGATTTTTAGCACGATCCCTATACCTCCCTTACCAAGGGTAGCGGGAGGTAAATATAGTATTGCAAAGCCTCCCGTATTTAATAAAAATGTAATATTTTAGTCATTTGCCATTTTATTTTTTAATAATATAATATATAATTGTTTTTATAGGATTAGATAGCAAATTTCATGTACTTTTTACATTTAAATAAAAAAAAGTGTTCCATTTCAAAATATAAAGTTACATACCATTCAGTGGCGGCGCTAAGGGGGGGGGGGCAGGGTGGTCACGTGCCCACCCTAAAAAGTCTTATGCCCACCCACTACCAACATACAAATAATTTTTCTATATATAAAATTTGTGAATAAAAGTTTATTTTTAATTCTGAACGTTATTTGTAATTTATTTTGTTCCAAAATTGTATTTCTGTGATTTGGCAATTTATTTTTGTACATAAAAGAGAGAAAACATGCAGATTCACATCCCTTGAAAAAATGTAACTTTCAATTAAAAAGCATTTGACCTTGAATGAATAAAAATTTGCCTGCGGCGCCTTTTTTCTGCTAACCTTTGCATGACTTATTGTAATCCCCCCCCCCCCTGGAGCCCACCCATTTTTTGATTGTGCCCGCCCTACATTTACATCCTGGTGCCGCCACTGATACCATTGCGTAAAAATGGGACAGCCTATAGAAAAACTTACAAATTATCTTCTTTTGAAATTCTCGTCTATAATATTTAAAATAATCGAGTTATTAAAAAAGAACAGATCGGTGAATCACCTTGTATATGGGTAATTAAAGATGTTTTTGTCTTCCCGAAAAGTGTGTGTCACTATATAAATATAAAATAATATGGAATATTGGTTTACACCTCTTTAGGACACTATCATGCTCTTTGGAATAGCGATATTCATACCCATGTCACTGTTGGATTTCGTAGTTATAATGTTGAAGTTGTCATTTTTATATGGCCATAGTGAAAAGTTATATGGTTGAAAAGAGATTTATCTATGTTCACACACAGAGAAATAAAGTGTTCAATCAAAAGGATTCGTTTTGATCTTACTCATTTTCACTCTTGTAGAGAAACAAAAAAGTAATTGAGTTGGTTTAAAGAGTGATAAAGTATTGATTTAATAATGTTGTTTCAATGCAAATAATGTATTAAAGTAAAACTTTTACAAAATGTAAATTTAATTCATTTGTTTTCTTTTATTGACATGATAAATAATTTGAATTAATATATGAAATGTTTTGTTTAAATATAGTAATTATTTTAGAAGAAAGTTTAGAGTTTATTGAATTAACATAGTAATGCATAATTTTAAAATAAATTGATATGTTGGATTAATAAATTGGGTAGGTTAGGTTAAGAAGAGCACCATTCAAATAAAATAGATTTTATTGCATTTTTATTTTATTAGCTACTACAATATAAATAAACTATAATACATATTACTATATTCCATCAATAGTCACAAACAATTTAATAAATTATATCACTTGGACTAAAGTACAGCTTGCCGTATGGTTAAAAATGACTGCCCTGCAATATAGGTATGTATGTCAGTTTTAAGTGTATATTACCATATCTTCAAATTTTTTACATATTCTTCAAATCCCCACTGTATCAGAAGATTGCGTGTTTCACAGTCACCCATTTTTACACTTACTTTGCTAAGAAATTCTAAGCCGAAGATACTGCTACAGGCTACATCACCTTATGACGCTGACGCATAAACCCTTCGCGTTGAGCAACAACACGTTTCCACGGGTTAAATATGGTCAATATAAGAAATGCATTGAGCTAACACAAAATGTTATAATTCAATGCACTTAATATAGTGATATAAAAAAATTACTTCTTAAATTAAAATGTTATTGTTGTTTTAATTCTAGAGGTATATTTATTTATATTAATATACAACAATTTGTTCGACTAAGAAAAAAATACTTATTTTAAGAAAATGTTTATTTGGATCAAGAAATAAGAGTAAAACGATTTTCAATGTTATTTCAAGAAATTGAGATGTTTTCAAATAAAACGATATTAGTTAAAACAAAACAAAAATGTTTGATTCAAATAATAATTTTTCAACACGCCACCTCGTATTGGATTAAATACGTCATTTTTCTCTGTGCACATGATTTCAAACAGCAAAAATGCAACTATTATTAAATTTATGGGGTACAAACAATGGTTGTGGCAATGAAACAAATGAATAAATGAAATCATCACTTCAGTTACGTATTGTCATCCCCTTATTTTTATTTACTTCATTTTCATTAATATTTTTAAGTTACTCAGCTCTGAAACACTTTTCAAATTTCGTTATAATAAACTTTATCAACTATGACGCTCACATAAAAATATTAAGATTTATGGGTCTGAATGAAGTTTTAAAAAGTAAATTAAGAAATTAGCAATGAACATTATAAAATAAATAATTTTAACATTTTTGTTGGAAAACTAATAAATTCTGTTTCCAATGTTGTCACTATCCAAATGTCTATGTAAAAATTATAAGTTTGGCAACGTAACTCAAAATCCAACAATGTTAATATATTTCAGTACAAAAAAATTGCCCTAATGAAGCACAAACCCTAAAATCCAGATTATTTTATACTTCAAATAAAAAATAGCATTATTTATTTATTTATCTATAGTAACCTATGCATTTTCCGAGAAAAATAAAACATATTTAAAACTTCTACTAATGGGACAACTTTGCCCTAATTTAACCGAGTTCGAGTCTTAGTTTCGGAAATCCCAATGGTGAGCCTAGAAAAACTAGCACGATGTATATAGATAAAAAGCTTAATTTTGATATATTTATACCGTTCAATGACAAAACATCAATTCTCTATACAAGTCACTGAACTCAATATTATATTACCGTAATGCGCCAAGATGCAAGATTCCAAAAGTAACAAAACAGGCCGAGTGGCCGAGCGCAATAACACGGGGGTTTTCCCTCCTTTACGCACTGGCACGTCAGCCCTACATTCTGTATAAAAATTATATAAAAAATAAAACAAAATTATAATAACCCCACAAGTCAATGACAAAAAATTAATATAAAAGTTAAGTCGCAATACGGTAAAGAGTTATTGCATAAATAGTTGTAAATCCGAATGGAGTCCATTCTTGAATATTTCTTTCTACAGGTAACCAAATTTTTACTTCAAATTATAGAAATTCATTTCAAAATCTAGGCATTTATTTACAAGATTTTTTAAGTTTTTGAAATAAAAAATGTTTCCAACCGTTTTGACTCCAATACAAGAGAAAATGGAAGTAATATTCGTTAAGGTCGACAATAAGAAGAAAAATAACAGTATTGAAAGTGCACTAAGGACATTTAACTATTTGACATTTGTCAATGAAAATATTTTTTAACTCAGGATGTATGAGTCAAAGACGGAGGAAAAACCCCACGTCATGGATCACCTCAACTACAGACGGACAGTCAATGTATTTTTCGAAATACGAAATAGTGACATCTACAGATTGCTTCCATGAACTAATGCATACTGTGATGGCTTGGTCGGCTTGGTAGTTCGTGACATAGGAGACATGTCATGTATAGATAAATTGTAATTTTGAATTTTTAAATTAAAAGACATAAGAAATTTGTTACATAGACATACACTTCTATTTTAATATTTGTTTACAGTAAGATAAAAAGGTATTGGAAATGGTACGACATTTCATCATTAAATATAAAAGTAAACGTCTATCTGCTTCTTTGCACTGCACTTTATATCAAACAGCACAACGAATGTTCATCAGCTTATTGAATTTCATTTCTATATTACGACAAAAAATAAACACAGTTAATACACTTTAAAACTGGAGAAACCACGAAATAAATCACTACTGACACTATAACTAAAACCATAAACCGTTACAAATTGAATTACCAAATAATTAAAGACGTTAAAGCGTACGTTTAATGACATGTGTGATGACTTTTATGTGACTTCACAATACAAAAATTGCAAAGTGTTTTGAACTCAAAGGTGACATAATTTTTTTGGAAATTTATGCAATGTCGCGCCTCTAATTTGCTTCCTGGAACTATCATAGTGTTTTGATACAATCATTTAGCTGTCCGGTGTCTGGTATATATTGAGTTCAGTGATCCAAGTATTATGAAATGTCTAAAATAATACGTCGCATTGAAGCTATACCCTCTGTTTATAATGCAAAAGTATTGCCATTTGAAAAATCTATCTTCTACTGAGTTTATATCTCATGAGAAGTGTATTTAAAAGGAAAATAGAAAAACTGTGTGCAAATTTCTGTTCGAATTCAGTTGAAAATCGTTGCGTGATTGAAGCGAATTACTAACCGACAATGAAATATTTCTATTTTTGGTTGAACTTGAGTTAAATTGCAGTTTTATTTTTAAAAGAACTTGCAATATTCCTGCCGTCGTAACAGTAATAAACAATCATGAACTTGAATTTCTTATAAGTACCAATTTTTATACAATTTCTTTAAAAATAATAAGTACCTACAGTTTCTTCTTCTGTTGAAATTAAAATGAACTATGGAATTTTCAAATTTCTATTTTCGCTTACAAAGTGTTAATTCGTTCAAAATTTTATAAAACTGAACAAGATAATATACAAATCATGCAAATACAAAAATATTTGGAAGAAATTTATTTATTTGGGGCGCATACTTTTTTCCAATACCTACTACTTTAGCTATTGAAATTAAAAATACAGTAGAACCTCGACTATCCGTCGTGGATTAAGCGTAACGCGGATTATTCGTGCATAAAAAAAAAATTGTGCTGTGCAACCGATTATCTGTAGAGTTAAAAATTGTGCACGCAACTCAGTTGTGAATCCGTAGTTTACCAAATCATTCACACTATTGTATATGATTCTTATGATCTATTATCTACATGTATGTTATGTACTTTTATTTCTGTCACCTTTAGGTAAGGAAGGTATTGTCTTTGGTCAAAATATACGGTGGTGAGTTTTTAATGAATAAACACGTTTTAGAATAAGATTTTACTATTTTTACAATTATGTCTGTATAAAGGTATGTATATATATATATATATATATATATATATATATATGTGTGTGTGTGTGTGTGTGTGTGTGTGTGTGAGTGCGCGCGTGTGTGCGTGCGTGCGTGTGTGTTTGTGACGATTTTTTTCGAATCCGGTAGCTCCAATACTACATATCAAAAAATTATAATTTTTTCACATTCCTTTTCTTTACATCCATGTGAAGAGCTGATTGGATTTTGGTTATAATTGATCAACCGGAAGTACCCTCATTTTAAGATTTTAACAGTTTTTCTTGAAAAAACATTGTCAAATATAATTTTTCCACATTTAATGGTATTATAAATATTAAAGAAAATTTATTCTCTATACGATTTGACTGCATTTTATATCTCATATTAAACGGATATAGAATTAAAAAATTATAAAGAAATTAAATTTTATAAATTAGCCGGCTATGCTATAACTATGGAACTATTAAGAAAATTATGACTGAAAGATGTCAGTGTCAAGTGCAATTGACAGAGTATGTTTGTGATATAATTATACTGGAAATATAGAATCTTTTGCAAGAAACTTTCTGTGTGAAATTTGTACAAAATACATAGAACTGACGGAATGTAATGTGCTGGCCACATCAGATTTTTTTCATTTGTGTAACTTTTTTTTGAGAGAAAAGCCTTGAATAAATTTACTTACGTATTGTGAGAATACATAACGTAAATAATTTTTATTTATTCATTAGTAACATTTTTATTAACCGTGTTTTTCAATTATCTGTGACATTTGGTTCTGATGAAAACGGATAATCGATAATATAATGTACATATACCCGCAAAATTATAATCATTTTTTTGTGAATTACAAAAAGCAGGCTTACTTATATACCACGCTAGAATTTTGCGATGTATTTTTATTTGTTCGGAATACCAGTGGCTGTAGAGCGAACGAACAGTAACAGCATCTACTAAATTTCCAATGCAATGGGAAAGCGCGATTAGGGATGATTTGGAAGGAGTAAATGAATTTGTAGATTTAATAAACACACATATAATAAACAATCAAAAATATATAATAAATAACACTTGAATAATATGTATAAATTGTATAAATAAGGAATAAATACCCGACCAACTAAAGGTTTCGTCCTGACTTAAACAACACTTACCACCAAGACTGTAAAGGGGTAAAAAGTCGCGAACAATATTTCTTATCCATACATTATACATTCAACCGATCTGCATCAACTTTTTCGTTATTGCTAAAAACTATAGAACATTTTTTATAAATTTGTTGTACTGTAATTGTGTACTTGTAAATCAAATTTCAAATTATAAACAAAACCTGTCGGTTTCAATTGACACTTATTTTTAATTTGTATTACAGTAACAAAACACAATTTTCACATGTCAACAATGTGACTAACATGGTTACTGACTTGTATAATTTTAACAAGTTAGCTGGCAATTTTACAAATTAATAACTAGTAAAAATTAATTTTCAAAGGTAGTAGGCGATATCTACAAATAAAATTTACATGTGCCTAACAAATAAGAAGTATTACATATACAACCAACAAAGTTCTGTCGGTATATCCGAGCAATCGATATTGATTAGATGACCAAGGTGTACCAAGGCCAACTATGAGCGCGAGGCTGAAATAAGCATTCCCAAGAGGTGTGTTTAGGTATTATTTTATTCACAATTAATAAGTAATCATTGAGTTTTAAACATTTGTTTTATTAATATTTTTTGACAATTATAATTACTTTGTTTAGTCTGCTTTATTATTTTTATTATAATTAACTTGAAAAAGTGGTTATGACATTTAGCTAGCTGGAAAGTGAAGTAAACAACAGACATAATTCTCAACTATTTTGTAGGATAAAAACGTGTATATTACTAATCGATTGTGAATGAAGACATTTTATCAACTCGTAGGAAACGTGTACCTAATATACCATACATAACTATTTTAGTTACGAATACATAATTGTAAAAAAAATTATAATCATCACGTTTTTTACTTCCTTGTACAAAGTAAAGGAAGTATTGTAATCGCGAAAAATTTCGGTTTTGAGATTTCAACGGAAATATCCATTTTGACCATCCCTGAATCCATTTTGACTGATTTCGTCGTAACGTCTGCACGCACGTACGTACGTATCTCGCATAACTCAAAAACTGTAAGCCGTAGAAAGTTGAAATTTTGTATTTAGGACTGCTATAACATCTAGTTGTGCACCTCCCTTTTTGGTCATTACATATGATACTTTATTTGAAGCCTATAATAGATTTTAATGAAAAACAATTTTAAAATATCATCCAAAACTTTTCAAATTTGGTATATAAGACTTTTATGTCAATTGTAATAAGATAGTAGATTTTGGTTAAAACAGGCTAACCGGAAGTGATATATTACCTGAAGTTGTTAACAGTTTTTCTTGAATAAAATGGTTTCATTTTGATTTTAGAAATAAATGCTCCAAATAATAGTTTTAGAAATTAAATTCTGCGTCTAGCACATCAAGTATTATTAAATTAGCCCTTTGTATAAGCGAGATATGTAAATTTAATACTTATATACTTTTTGGTTTTTATAATGATGGATTAGGACAAAAAATAACAAAAAAAATAAAAGAAATAGATGTTAGTGTCAAATTACGTCAAATACGTGCAATTTTATAATTGGGTCTATACTTCATATTGGTCTTGCTTTCAAGGAAGTCGTGGTGGTGTCCACATCAGATTTTTATAGTTTGATTTTTGTTAATAGAAATGTATTGAAATAATTGCTTTTTTAAATGTACCTAATAATTTTGAATTAAATTACGAAAACTCTTTGTATTAAAATACAAACGAATCGAAATTTTGAAATATATGTCCCTGTGAATATTATAGGGATGTACTTGAAACATCCGCGCGTTCCTTGCGGCTAACGAGTCTGCACGGAAGGTGGTAAAAGCTGCAAAAACCGTTGGATATAATGCGATATACTTAGTCGTTTCAATTCTCCTCTTTGTGCGTCGCGTCCGCAGCTTTTAGCTTCGCGGACAGAGGTTCGCATTCCACTTTTATAATCCCTTTTTATTGTCAGATTTATTTGCTGCTGGAATGTTCCCCAAGCTATATGACCACGTATTAAATCTCGTATAAATAAAACTTGCCTCCAAAGAGGATGGACATTGGATACTGCGACAAAATGCAGCACAAGCTAAATTCGTTTAAATTTAATAATAATGTAAGAATTGAGAAATTTGTAATAAGTGTTCATTTCAATAGCTTCTTTAGAATAATGTAAAATGGTTTTTGAAATCTATCAGTGGCGGTTCCTGCATCCAGTTTCACCAAGCAATTAAAATTATGGAATGCCAAGAAACAGAATAAAAAATTGCTATATATAAATATAATATAATATGAAATAATTTAACCACAATATCAAAAATAAGAAATTTCAAACAACTGTTGCTTATATTGAAAATAAAACATACCTACTTATGAACTAATCTAATGAAATAAATTAATAAAATGTAAAGAATTATTAACCAATACAAAATCTGTTATTTTTGCAATCAATAAAATACTCTTGACAGTTATGATATTCTCTCTGAACAAGATTTTTTTTATTAGAGAAAGGGACCGTTTAACCTCCAATTGTTTTAAGTTGTTGGGTAATGCATTGTAAAATAATATTCCAGAATAGAAGTGACTTATTTCATAAGCACAGGTATTGTGATGAGGGATCTCCATTAGTTTATTTGTAAAACGAGTCTTATAATTAATAGACGAAACCAGATTATAACAATGAATATTACACAGTGTAAATTTGAGCAGTTCGTATATATATATATATATATATATATATATATATATATATATATATATATATATATATATATATATATATATATATATATATACGAACTGCTCAAATTTACACTGTGTATATATGTATATATATATAGCAACTGAAAATAGTGAGCAAGTTTAATTTTTTAAATTTTCCCTTACAGGAATCGAGATCGAGGGGTCCTATATTACACATAACACGTATAGCTTTGTTTTGAATGATAAATACGTCATTAATTAAGGACGAATTAGTAGTATATGTATCAATACGTTCAATAGTCGTATTAAAACTACATACCTGCAAAATTTTATTATTTCTTTATGTGAAATGCAAAGAAAAGACATATTTATTTATCAGATTAAAGTTTTGCAATATATTTAATTTTTTTCCATACGTTCAGTCGATCAACTTTATCTTTTTTGCCAAAAATTATAGAATATGTCTTGAATTTTTGTTGTACTCGTGCATTTTAACACAGCCCTTTGTGGTGTATATTGTATTTTTTTCTTTAATTCGCTTATTTTTCACACATTTTCAGTTGATATTATAAAATCTAAAGGTGAGAACATCTAAGTTAAGCGAAACGATGATTTATGACGTTTACATAATTTGACATGACCTACTGGCCACCATTAATTTAGTTCCCTAAAATTCCACTGATGTCGCATGCTATTTTGTGGGTTTCAATAGTAAGAATTTGAAATTTGAGTAGATGTGTGATGTAGATATTAAGGCTCCTAACAATATACCTATAAAAAAACTAATATACTGCTGGTGGGAGTGAGATTTGTGAGACTAACAATGGACGAGTGCAGACATATATATCTGCATATATATATATATATATATATATATATATATATATATATATATATATATATATATATATATATATATATATATATATATATATATATATATATAGCTGCACTTGTCTGTAAGAATAGCTCCGCGCAAGCACGAGATTGCTTTGATTTTATTGGTGTAGAACGAGAAAGGGGAACTCACTCGCGGGAGGGAAATTCTTACACTAACTGACAAGGATAGACAATAATGTTTGTAGCAGACTCCTCGTGAGAGATAGGGCATTAGCAGTATATTTATATATAGGTATATTCTCCTAACCTAATCTAATGGCATTAAAAACTCGAATATTTTAAAAATTAATAACTAACTTTTTTAAAACTGTAAAGTTTTAAGGTATAGAAAACGACATATTCTAATTTGTTACTATGGTGAAGGTCTCCATTACTTCATCCTAGAATCCGATTTTAACATTTTCACCATGATGTATATGTGTGTATGTATGTATGTATGTATGTATGTATGTATGTATGTATGTATGTATGTATGTATGTATGTATGTATGTGTGTGTGTGTGTGTGTGTGTGTGTGTGTGTGTGTGTGTGTGTGTGTGTATGTTTGTGTGTTATATGTGTGTGGATCCTTTACTCTAACTCAAATACTATCATTCAGAAAATTTTGAAACCTTGTATATCTACCTTATTCTAATATGGGAAGATGCCATTAGATTTTGATGTATATCAGATAACCGGAAATGGCACTTTATTTGTAGCTCAAAATCGATTTTCTTCGAAAAATATCTTGAAATGTTACTTTTTGAAGATTTGTGTTATTATAAAATTTAAAGATTATTAAATTTTCTACAGATTTTATGAATACTTTTTTTTATATATTTCATGGATAAATTTATAAAATATATATAATTGAAATAGGAAATTTGGGAACAACCTTGAAGTTTGTGGTTAAGAAAGTAGGCCATAAGTTCCGTCGTTATTTAAGACATCAGTCATACGTCATTTATTGTGTCAATAGGACGTTTCGGAAATTAATTTGTCCATCCTCAGCAAAATATTTTAGTTACAATATAATGTAAATGCTAGTCGAATTAACATAATGAACTACATTTTTACAAATCAGTGCTCGCCCAAAATTCTGTCAAGAATTATTGCAGTATCTAAAAACAAGTAAACTGCAAGGCAGCAAGCTGAGCACGTCGGCTAGCATTTATATTATATTGTAACTAAAATATTTTGCTGAGAATGTACAAATTAATGTCCGAAACGTCCTATTGACACAATAAACGACGTATGACTGATGTCTTAAATAACGACGGAACTTATGGCCTACTTTCTTAACCCCAAATATCTATAATTATAATCCCGGAGCCTACGCTTTAAACAAGCAAAACTCCTTGGTTACACAGTTCATACCTCAAATGTATGTAACTGACAGATAAATGTCACTGTCAAAGATCTAATCATTTCAAATTAACGTTTTAAAAAGAAAATAGTAAACAGAACCATAGTTATATGGTATGGATCTTAATACATTTTCCGCAATAGCTAAATATGTAACTATGTATATTTAAATTAATAAAAATTAAATAGCGGGAGGTTCGGTGTTGGCCACATCAGATTTTTTACCTCATCAAAATAAATACTTGAATTACTCTGAACGCGAACTTAATTCAAATTTCTAGTTTAAATCCTGAATGAACACTGAGCGTAACACTTTTGATCAAGGCTGTAAGCTTTGAGAGTCAATATCAAAACGAACAAGGCTTATAGTGAAAACGAAATTATGTTTAAGTAAAGCCTAAGATCAACTTAGGTATTTTAAGAATCGATGATAAAATTATTTATTACAATTTACTATAAACTGTTGGAATTGGAAGTCTCTATTTCTAACCTTGCTGAATTCAATAATATTTTCCCTAAATTAAGATCTTCCGCTTTAACAATAGGTACAAAAATTACAACACCAGATTTCTGAATCATCCTCTATCGACTGATATAACCTCGATCTAGAAGGCAAAGGAAAATGAAATTTTGTTGTTGTAAAATACCGGTAATGTAGTAATTCAGAGTACGAGGGTACCCTTTTATATTTCGGGATTAGAGAACAAAAACAAATATTAATCATCGAAAATAGATTTATTGTTTTTCAAAATATTCCCCATTAAGATCTATACACTTTTGCATGCGTTTGAACCAATTGTCGAAGCACTTTTACCACTCTGATTGAGGTATCTCCAAAACATGCATTCTGAACGCATCAACCGCTTCTTCAGGTGTTGAAAAACGTTGACCTCTCATTTTATTTTTTACGTGCGGGAATAAAAAGAGTCATTCGGTGCCAAGTCAGGACTGTACGGCGGATGACTCATCAAATCGATGTTTTGAGTGCTCAAAAATGCAGTTGTTTGAGCCGATGTGTGAGAGCTCGCATTGTCGTGGTGAAGAGTGATCCGTCTTCGGCGGTTGGTTTTCCTGATTTCTTGGAAGACAACTGGCAAACAAATGGTTGTGTACCACTCAGAATTGACTGTTCTGCGTTGTTCTAGTGGTACGGTTGCGATATGTCCAGTTTTTCCGAAAAAACAGGCGACCATTTGCTTGGAAGAGCTTCGTGCGCGAACAACTTTTGTGGGATTTGGCTCATCTTGAAACACCCATACAGTCGACTGCTGTTTACTTTCGGGCTCATACGCGTAAATCCACGATTCATCACCTGTCACGATGTCATAGACGTGTTTCGAAGCACCGCGATCGTATTTTTTGAGCATTTCTTTCGACCAATCGACACGAGCCTTTTTTTGAGCGATTGACAAATTGTGTGGGATCCAACGCGAACAAATTTTTTTGACAGTCAAATGTTCATGCAATATTGAATGTATGCTGGTCCCACTAATGCCTAAGGTTGCCTCAATCTCACAATAGGTCACATGACGATATTGCAATATCAGTTCGCGCACAGCATCAATGGTTTCCGGAACAACAACTGATTTTGGACGACCTTCACGAAATTCGTCTTGGAGTGAACTACGACCTCGGTTGAATTCACCATACCATCGATAAACACTGGTCCTTGATGGAGCTTCATCGCCAAAAATTGAATTAAGTTCATCGATGCACTGTTGTTGACTTAATCCACGTCGAAAGTTGTAAAAAATAATCGCACGAAAATGTTCACGATTTAATTCCATTTTTTGGCCGAGATGAATCTTTTAAGTTACTGTAAACAACACAAATAGCGCTCGTATGTCAAAACGTTCTGAGTACGTATAACCTCAAAAATGTCAAACTTTACGATAGAGCTGTCAGTTGCCAGATTGCAACACTAGGGTTGTCCAATCCCGAAATATAAAAGGCAACCCTCGTAAACGGCTACGTGAACGTGGAACTAATTAAATTCAGCAAGAAAACGCTCCGCTTCTCCACTCTTAGTTATTCTTTTTAATTCCATTAGAAGAGAAAACACAAAACAACTAAACAGACATTGTCAAGTATGGGAGTAGTTTGGCTATAACCGTTTAAAGACTACACGTGCCAAATTGTTAGCTCGCGAACAATGCTTTCCTCTGACTGCATTCCGTACAAAAGGTAGCTATGACTATTTGTGCATGAGATTTCGCATTAAAAATCAGTGGAACACGCGACGCTACAAAGAAATGTCGCCGTATTGTTATAACAACGCTCTCGTTACACTCGCTTTAAAATATTGCGAATAATAAGCTCCTTTCATACCGGATACTTACTGCAACGCGTGCGACCTATTTATTGTATATTTTACTATTTCCTTTCAATAACAACTTACGACTACTATCAACTTCAATCATACAATATGCTGCACCAATTAGAAAACGGTGACATAACAGATAAAATAATATCTCTAAATTTATAATTCCATTTCATTTTTTTATATAAATATATAATAGTACATTAAAAAACAAGTATCATAAGGCAATATGTTAACGTATGAGTCCAAGTTTTACAAGGGACGAGTGCGTTAACAGGCCTTATGAAACATGTTTTTTATAATATTTTTTCTGAGGTAATTTTACAATGAGATTTTTTAAAAACTCGACGTCAAAAATGAGTTTGTGTTTTTTTACCTTCCGTCACCTTTAGGTAAGGAAGTCTTTGGTAAAAAAATCGATGATGAGTTTTTAATGAATAAGCACGTTGTGGGATTCCTAGAATAGGGTCCTATACCATTTTTTCTTTAATTTTTTTTCTGTAAGAACAGGATGAAATAAGAATTTTAGTGCAAACGCGACTTAAAAATCTTACGTATGAAGCGAGATATGAATTTTTAAAGTTAAGAATTTCTTACGTGACGTAGCTGGTACTTCCAGTGATGTTAGTTCTAGAGAGCACAGATTTTTTCATGTTTGCATAGCTGAAATATTTTTATATAAAAACTTATACGTTATACTTACGAAGAAATTATTATTAAGCATAAATAACATAAATAATAAGCATTTTTTTCTTAATAAATTTTAGAACATTGAAACAGTCACAAAGTATGACGGCGGATGGCGCTGGTGTTTGTTTGTTTTGATTAGTTAATATTATTAATTTAATTAATACATATTGCAAATTGATTTAATTATAAATACATTATTATTGTTAATATTAGTAGATATTACAATTAAACAAATTCATGAAACATAAAATTGTAAATTCTTTGTTAGGTTATATAACAACGTGACAGTTCATAATCTTTCAAAGGTGGCCGCAGCAGACGCGCGAATCTCGTTTTTAAAATCAGGCGACCAATCAATTTCTTAGGACCTAACGCGTCATACCTAATTAGTAATCAACTTTAATCGCTTGTAGTTTGCGACCTAATCAATATTGAAACAAATTTTTTTCACTAATACTCATTAATTTATGTATATTTTCGTCTTCTTATTTAAGATAGTTAAAATTTGACTATGGTATAGTACCCTATACGATTTTACTATTTTTACGATGATGTCTGTATGTATGTATGGATGGATGTATGCATAGGTATATGTATGTATGTATGCGTGTGTGTGCGTGACGATTCTTTCGGATCGCATAATTCCAATCCCACCTTTCCAAAAATTATAATTTTTTCGTATTTCTCTTCTTTACGTCCAAATGAAGAGCTGATTAGATTTTGGTAATAATTGGTCGACCGGAAGTTCCCTAATTTGAAGATTTTGACAGTTTTTCTTTAAAAAAAGGTGTTAAATATCATTTTTTATTTTTATTTATTATAAATATTAAAGAATATTTTATTCTCTATACGATTTGATTACATATCATACTTTATATTCAATAGATATAGAGTTAAAAAATTATAAAGAAATTAAATTTCATAAAACAGCCAGCTTTGCTATAAACATGAAAACATCTACTATATTAAGAAAATTCTGATGGACAGATGTCAGTGTCAAGTGCAATTGACATAGTCTGTTTGTGTTATAATTTTAGTGGAAATATAGAAACTTTCTGTATGGAATTTGTACAAAATACATAGAACTGACTTCAGGTAATAATGTCGGAAGGTAATGTACTGGCCACATCAGATTTTTTTCATTTATGTTGGTAGCGCTTTTCGCTAAACAATTGAAATTTCACATTTTGACAGTTTGCGTATGTTGTGAATTTTGTCTGATTGTATACATATCAAACAGTGCGCTTAGATCTTCTAAACGACGTGCTTGCAATGCTGTTATAGACTCATAAGAACAATGAAGTAGAAAAAATAATTAAATATCATCACTGTTTGTTACCTAGGAGTGCCAATCTACTTTAATTTGCAAATTCTGGTAAACGGCGTATCTGTACCCTTACTTTTATAGTATTTGAAAATTGGAAATAATTTTCACGTTTCAAATTTGGCGTCGGACCGTCCGAATCTCAGTAATTCATCTAAAGCAAGCGATAGTTTAAAAGGGGGGCCAATAATCTTCTATTTACAGATTTCGGTATTGACGACATATTTGTACCGTTAAGGACGTTAACCAGGCGTCATCTCATTGGCTTTCAAAGCTATCGTGAAGAGAACACCAGCACCACATTGGAAATAATTTTTATGTTTTAAGTTTGACTTTGATCGGAAACAAACTCGGACCGTTCAAATCACAATCTTCGCAGAAGGCACACAAGTATTGCTACTTCTTAACTTTTTATGCATTGAAATTTAATGTTGACGACAAGTTTCATACCATGGTACAAACTCTATGGTATGGTATTTTCATCTCATTTTTTAGCATCTTATCTAACTATGTTTGTATGTCATCTGAGCAGTATTGATAGAGATTAAACTTATTACCAGTTTTTGTATGTGTCAATCCGCTATTATCCGTAAATTTCGGTAATAGCGATACATTTTTGCCCTTGAAGAATTACTCCATTTTGGACTTTTCAGTTTCGCTTTTAGAAAACATACGGTACTATTATTGTACATACCTTGAAAACGTATTAAAAAATAACTTAGTTTATGTAGGTTAACAACATTTGCAGAAATTAAACATTCAATGCTTATTTTTACATACAATTCTGTAATTCTGAAGAAGTATTGTCATTTGCGTTTATAATATTATCAACCCAGGCAAGAAAAATAATCCAGACACTTTAATAGTACAGTAATTCTACTTTATCGCTTAATTAATGTTTCAGTCGTCGATAAATTATTTACAACATTTTTCAAGACGATTATGTACTAGACAATAAATATTGTTCCTATATGACGCCATTAAACCATTCAGTGCTCATGACACGGATACGTGACGAGCACTATCATTGTGACTTTGACTACTTAAATACGTTGGTAATGGTATGACTAGCGAATGAAAATTGAGGTTTAAATTATTTTATAGATGTGGTTTCTTTTGAAACCCTAGAGAAGAATAGAATTGTACGAAATATTCAGGTATGAAATTTTTGCATGAACGCATTTAAATACTGGACTAGGAAAGTACAGAAATACATTAGTACGTCTGGCTGAAAATAGATGGCCGACTAGAGTAACTGAATATTAAAACAGGGGTACGTTTAAAATATTTTAAACATTTTTCGTTTGTGTTGATTATAACAAAATCTTTAAACTGTATAGTATGGCAATTCTGTGAAATAGGGTTATTTTTAATTTCCTCTAAAAGTAATTCCGACTCGAGGGTTGATTGCACCTGTGATGAACGAACTAGTATTTGCGGTATTAAATTTTTTAAATACATCCCTGAGTCCTGTTGCTAAGGCCATTTTAAATGCCTCCTGATATTTGAATACAATTATAATCTTCTGTAACGGAATACATAAGGGTCAGTTTCCTTTCAAATCATATATAGGGAAATATTTTCAAACGAAACCACATCTATTAAATAATCTAAACGTCAATTTTCATTCGCTAGTCATACCATAAGAATTCAGCTCTGAGATTGAGTGCACGTATGCTGTTCAGCGTGTTGTGTAATGAAACGCACACAGAATATTTTTTGCCGTCATACATACGGACAAGTTGAACGGATGGGTATAGATACATAAACTAAACAATCTCGAAACTAATTAGAACGTACAGTAATTTTTTTATAAAAGTCTGATCAAGGTCATCTACGAATTGTAAGAATTAAGATTGTAGCTCCGCCCATTCCGTCAAATTCAGTAGTTTCGTTTACTTAGTTTTTATAAGATAGTACTGTTATTTTTCATATTATAAAAATACATGTTACAGTAAAAGTAAAAGCATTCAAAACTCAAAACTAAGTCAAATGGTAAGTTTTTTAGCAAATTTAAAACTAAATATGTGATAAATAAGATACTCACACAGTGTCAGTGACACTGACAGAAAACATCGTTAGTCGTACAGCTATAAATCAAGGTAATATATCTGAAATAATAAATGCAGCGAAAGTATTCTCAACAACGAGCATCGTTTTAAAATGGAATGTCCTAACTTATACTCTGTTCCATTTAAGCCATTCAGCAGATGGTGCTAATATCAGCGCCAGTTTTAAGTAGTCGAAATGACATTGGGTAAACTTGTCTCGACTCTAATTTCAGCCAATCAGAGTTCAAATCTATGCCCTATTCTCTACAATACTGAATGGCTTAAATGGAACAAGGGACCATAGGCGCCGAATGCATACCAAATTTGAAATGGGTGCGGAATACCCATACAAACTTCTCAATTATTAATGTTTTTTTATTCAAAATTACTACTTAAACGCAATTTTCGAGTTACCGAGTTAAAGATGAAAAAACTCAAATACCAATTGTTATTTTTAAACCTTACAATGACCATGTGCATTATTTGTTACGAATTTGCAATAAACCCCTATTTAGTCGCAGCTTGTGCCTATACCTATGTATTACCGCGCGTTGCACCGCGTCAGCGGAACACAGTTTGCTATTAGGTTTGTTCGTTTCGCTACTTTGCATCTACGGTTTACTGCCGCCTCCGTACAAAGTATATGGGCGCGGCAGTAAACCGTAGACGCAAGGTAGCGAAATGAACAAACCTATTAAAACGAATAACGTTTGAACATGGCGATTTAGTTACACCACTGAGTAAGTAATAACATAGAGTCACAGTCACTAAATTTCTTTTAATCACCAAGTAAGATGCGAGGAACAAAACAAACCAAAATTGCCGAAATGCGCAATAAGAGTTGTCAATCGTCACTCTCGCAATTATTCAAAATATGAAGGCAAAGCAAAACTTTAGAGCGCGGGTCAAGTTAGCGATGTTGCGGGAAAGTGTAAAAAGTAGGAGTTGGTAGACCGTGGACGTGTTGATAGTTGTGTGGAGTTCGGGGATTCCCCGAATTTGTTTATTGCCAGAGTTGCGATTGACGAAAGTGAAATTGTACTAATATTATAAATCAAATTATACTAAAATCATTTGAATTGTATTTAAAAAATTCTATAAATTGTTTGTCTTCGGCACTGGTCATTTGGCCTTAGCCGGTTTTCTTCTAACCCCCACCCCACAGCATTATTGCATAATTATTTTTATATAATTGCGCCCTTGGCTAGAGCACCCATACGTATTTTCAAAAACCGGCGCCTATATGCAAGGTATAGTCGAAACAATATTAATTTTTGAAATACAAGTGTGTTATATCCATCTTTATCGCACACGCTTATAGTCATTGCAAATGAAAGAGATATGCAATTTTTTTAATTCGTTCATGATACAAATGATCTATCAAAAAATTTACTGAATTCTCAATTTCAATCACATGGTTTCCAAAAGACAGTACCTATGGTTTCTTCATATGCGTACGCAAATAGATTCTTCTGAAAATATGTTATATTAAAATAAATTTTTCTGATGAACATATAATCTAGTCACAATGTAATTGATATAGTTATTTCCAAAAAGAAAACAACAGTCACCATTGTTTTAATCTAATCTCCGGGTAGTGTTGTCTATGTGATGAATATTGTTTTATTATACCGTTGTGAAGGTATTTGTCAACAAGCATTCGACCGGACGTAGACGCGAATTTCGTATTAATAATGAGAACGGTGGCACTACAACAGTATTAACAAACCAGCTTCGAATCTTGCGCTGCAGGAATTATTAACACGCTAACTTCATTATGTTATTGTATTGTTCTCCATTAAATCAACTCATCAAGCGTACACAACTCGAACACAGCATGATTTACTACGCGAAGTGATTTTCGCGTTGTTTTACAATAGAAAGGAAGATGTAATATAAAGGATCAAGAAACCCTTTAACACATAATTCGTCGATGATTTCGATAATAGTTTTCATATTGCCTACTGAGCTGCAATATGAAATTAGTGAAATAATTTTTAAAATAATAATACCTAAGCCGTTTTCTTCCGGTCAGCGATCCAATCCGATCTGATCGCATGACAACACAATCATGTTTCAAAAGAACTAATCACACAGGCTGGTCAAAAATCGAAAGAACGTGTAGGTACGATCGGATTTGGATAGGTCAATTGGATTTTTCTGGATTGAAAGAAAGCGACTCTAGTACCCGGGCAGAAAAACAAATCCGCATTCAATCCCGGCAGAAACCTATCTGAAACAAAGTGAAAAGAGAACTGGTTACAATTTCTTTGTATAATTTTAATTTTATTTATTTATTATTAATTTCTTACTTGATCAAAGTTGCTGAACGACATGCTTTTACTCGGTTGCTAAGCAAAATAAAGCATTTTTATTGGTTGTAAACATGATGAATAAAATGTTCTTATTAATAACATAAAAATTTATTTAAAATATTCCTAATTATAATACTAGGTACTTATCGTAGCCTTTGATTTTTTATTTCTTCTTTGCGATAAAAGACATAATATTATATAAAATACAGCATTAGTTTGTTCGAGGCCACACGAGAATACAGGCCTGAATGCTCAGTCCGTGACGTCACGGCTAGCCTCTTGCTGTCACTCCACGTTTTGAACGACAGCTGTGTAACTATAGGAAATATACGGAATTTTAAACAAATAGGATTGTAAAATGTGATTTATAAAGATATAAAAATCGTAAATAACTATTCAAATATTATATAATAATTATTTTATATACATAACTAAACAAATTAAATAAAAAACGAATTATAAATGGCCTAAATATACGAATAAACTCATGTTTTACTTTAAATTATTTATTGTTGTTTAAATAATACAAGATATAATAAAAATAGTAATAACATTAATAAATCTTTAGATCTGGAGCTAACAAATGAAAATAATATAACAGAACATAATATGATAATAATAATAATAATGAATATGAATGAATGATATACGTAGGTACGCATATTATATACTCGTATTTAAAATAACCATTACTTTGAAATAGAATACATTTAGGTGCTCTTTAGGTGCTCGCTATTTTTTGTTTCGTTAAACTGCTTTTTATTATAAATTTGTTCTTTACCGTTTTTTCTATAATTATTTAGTAAAATTTTGGTGAATATCCCTTAAATTTTTTTCATAACAACTAAATTGATGTTCTGCATGATATACATTGACCATATATTAGGAAAACTTGTTTAGCTTCTAATTTCTCTGTCAAGTATATCAATTTTGCCGGGTTACCGTAATTGCTCCTGCACATTGGCACACAGCATTTTAAAATCATTTTTTGCAATATCCTTTAACGAAAAACAATCGAAATTTGACATTCCGTGCTGCGCTGTGCCGTGCGTCCACTCGCAATGAAGGCTGTAGGTCGACTGTTTTTAGAAGGCTAGACAAGTACGCTGGCCTCATAGTTTGGCGTGATGCATTGAGCAGGGATAAACATTCAGGCCTGTATTCTCGTGTGGCCTCGGTTTTTATTACTAAATTATACGTAAGTACAGAAGTAATTAGTAATTATGTTGTGGCAGTTTGCCTTGGAACAAAACTAGCTAGTTCAGTCCCCAGAGAAAAAAATATTTTATGTATTTCAGTCATAATTTTGATATCAAAAAAAAAATCTCGTCTAGTCGTAGAAAAAGATTATATTAAAATACAGAGGTTCCAAAGTAAAATAAGTTCATTCGTGTGAAGCAGTATGTATTAAGTGCATAAGTAAAAGATTGGAGTGCTATAATCTTGATTATGCCCGTAGTACATACGTTTTATTTTATTTTGGTTCTCGATATTCAAGGATTCAATAGGTATATCTGCATATTTGTTATAGTTGTGCTGGCGTTTGTTATAAATAATTTTAATTTAGTGTCAAATGAGAATGACAGATATCGATTATTCCAAAGAAATCGAATGAATTTGAAGCTGCGCAGGGCAATTAGTCCACAGAAGTCAAAAAACATATATACCTATTTGAGAAAGAATACAAAAGTTTTGAGTGTCGGTTTAAAAAAAAAAGTGATTTATGGAATTTGTTGTGTTACCGGACATTCATCAATACACCACGGTCTTATGTTTGAATAGCTGTTGCCTGGCAAAGGTATAGGCTCTCGGGCAATAAAAGCCAATTTACGCCCGCTTTTGAGAGCGAATAAATAAGTTTATTATTCCAAAATAAAATTATTCTAAATTGCAAAATGATTACCTACTATCTATGTATTTTAATAGTAAGTCTACCGTCGCTGGGACATTTTTAAGAATTTTATATATCCTTATTCTTCTTATTCTAATCCTTAAAGCAGAATCAGAGATTCAATCTGTTTCGGTTCTGAAACCAAATACGAATAGCTACAGATTTAGTACCAAAAACCGGTTAGTTATACATTCAAACACCCATGTAGCCGGATAATTCTAAACCGGAATCGAAACTAATCTAAACTATTATCCCCATCAGTTTCAAGAATGTATTTTGTATGCACTCAAATTTATATTGTTTTTAAATGTTTAATCCTTACGAACATTTAAACTACTTGAATAAAATCAGAGTCATTAATAAAACGCAACTCGAAGAGAGGGTGATTTAACACGCGCTGTGATTTCCTGGTCGTTTTACAATAGTAAGAAAGATGTCATATGTGGCGGAACAGAAATGGTTTCCTTTGAAAGAAGGACATTAGACGGCGCATGTTTATTTCACTTCTTGGTCGTGTCACGTTATTCTCAGTCGAATATTTCATTGTGGAAAATGTGTCACGTCAGACACAATGCGTCTATGATGTATTAAAGCCGGGAGAAAAACTAAAGCGAAACGGCAACACAAACCAATAATATGATCGAATTTTCCGCGCGATAAAAATTCATATTAGGCGATTTTTAGCAGCATTTATCATGGAGCATTGGATTGAGCGTTATAAATCACTTGGCGGTTAATAGACGCTGCGGATTCCGTAATTCCCACCGAGCCATCAACGTCGTAAAATGTTTCTTTCATCGTCGCTTATATCATCCATTCTCCACAGATCCCTCGTTTTGTTATATTGTCGTCATAATGTCTCCATCTCACGGGTGCACTCATCTCTGCCTTTGACGCTAGTTCTGGTCAGACCAATATGTCCTAGATTTGTTTTAACGTCCCCCCAACATGCAACGACAAATTTTACCCAACATAATTAAACATTAGGGTGCTACTACAGTATGAATATATGACATCTGAATGCAAATGCGTGACAAGTGATTTGCGACCTCTTGAGTTTTAATCAAAACGTAAGTTTATTTGTAATTAACAAATAATATCTAGTTGTCCAGTTGCACCACCGACACTTGAAATTTAAACCATATTATTCAGTTATACTCAAATCGGAGAAGCAGCCGATGTACGTCATGGCGAGAGCTCGATCAATTAATGATTTAATTAACTTAAATAATTAGCAGTAGCGTTCTTTGGTTATGTACGCATTATTTAATTTAATTAAATCGTTAATTAGGCGAACTCTCGTCATAACGTGCATTGCCTACTTATCCCGTTTGAGTAAAGTCAACTAAATTTTTGTTAATCCCTATTAAATATATTTATTTGAAATCGTCACTAAAGTGCACAAAAATCGGCATTAAAAGCTCAGAAATCGGCACTAAAGTAATCCATTATAGGACGATTTCTGAAAATGCAGTGTTGCCAATGATATAGTAATCATTGTATACGTAAAATTGTTTCAAAGTTATAATTTTGTATTTTTAATCAATTTCTTCGTTGTAAATAAAATTTAGTTGCGTGTTCTTAATAAATTTAATGTCTGAGATTAGAAATATTGAATGGCAGACAAAGCAGACAGGTATGTAAACATAACCTATAAAATATTCCTTTCATTTTCACAAATTTTCGATTTCAAATAAAATTTAATATGCACCTCGGCACTGAAGCTCCTTTTTATCACTCATGTGGTTTATTTTCCTCGGCCCTAAAGGTCCTCTGAAAATAAACTCCACATTCGTGATAAAAAATAGAACTTCAGTGCCTTGATACATAAATAACTATTTTTTCACTTTTACTATAAAATTGTATTGACTATCTGAATAAACTATTATTCACGAAAGATGACTATTAAAGGCCATTGGTTCGAAGAAAGAATACACAGCATTTTATAGCAGTAGCTTAGCAACATTTTGTATTAGAAAGAGAAAGATTATTTGACGTATGTCTATTTAATTTATGTGGAGTGACAGATATACGTAAATAGTGGCATTACTTTCTAACACACTATAAATAGTAATGACATATGTCGTAGAATTACAGATACCTAATTATCTACTACACTGCCCTCTGTGCTAATATTTATCCAGTGGCGTTGACGTTTAAATCAAATTATTATTCCTTGGTTTGTAAGTTAAGTCTGTGTTTTTGTATTTTGCAAAAACATAAGTGAAGAACATAAATCTTTCAAAAAGGCATTATTTAGAAAGAAACATAATTTTCAAATATTACTCTTATTTTTCAGTTAAAATGTTTTCATAAATATATCATGTTGCTCGCCTATGCATATGAAATGCAATGAAGTTATCTGCAAGTAATATTATATCAGACGGCTCACAAATGACCTTGAATAGTCATCTTTCGTGAATAATAGTTTACATCCAGATTTAAATTGTAGAGGTGCAACTGGACACGGGCGCCAATTACGTGGGTGCTCCGGGGATCAAAAATTCCTGTGGATGCTCAAGCACTGATTTCACCAGAATCAGAATGGTTATATCAGTCATAAAATATCACCATTTAATCAAAATATATTGAAAACAATTGAAAGACATGTGAGCACATGGTGAAATGATCAATACAAGTCGGCCAATACAATAATTATAATTCACAGATACGAAACCCAATTTTTTCATTCGTAGAACCTATAATCCTTCGTTAGTCGAGCGGACTTTTTTGACGAGTTTAGTTGCGTGGTCTACAAATGTAGAACGTTTAAATATTGCTTTATAACATTTGTTTTAATAAATACATATTTAATGAGACATTAATAGTTATATTGTTTGAAGTTTTTTCTTTCACATGAAATAAAATGGTAATATTTACATTTTGAATGGCTGCAAAATTTTATAAATATACAAAATAAATGTTATTCGGGTAAAAATTATAAAGTATGTTATTTATACATAACACTTAGTCATAAATTTTTTTATTACTATAGAACGAAAAAATAAATACTAAGAAAAAAATTAATGTCAAATTAGCCTCTGTGGTGAAGTACAACCCCCACAATTCTTCAAACCATTTCATCCAATCATTTAGAGTCTCGATTTCAAATTTTTATGTAGATAAAAAAATTAACAACAATAATAAACGCCTAAAGTAAATTTAAAAATTTATTAATTATAGTACTAACAAAAAAATAATCTTGGAACGGAAATAAAATAGAACACTGTTACTCGCGCGGTGTACAATCGTATTTACAAAATGTATTTAGCAAGCTAAGGACAGCAATAATTTGATATCGTTTGCGTAAAGAAAAACATTGCCGATTGAGAGGTTGTTTCAAGTACAATAAACTAGTGCAATGAAAAAGTGAATGTTAATTAGGAGCGTTCAGGCCAAACTTTTGCAGATGGCAGCACTGTCCACACAACTTATTTTATATTTAATTTACCGTCATTTTCCATTCTTCTTGAGCTATTGCTTCAATCTAATGTAAGCATTTTATACTTTCGTTTTTGTAAATAAATAAATAAAATAAATAAATATATCATGGCATATTACCCATTGCTGGGTGTGCCAATCTGCTTTGTAGACAGATTTCGGTAATGATGATGACATATTTGTACCGTGCGGGCGTTTATCAGGCGTCACCTAACTGGCACTCATTGCTGGTGTGGAAAGTGTACAACAGGGGTCAATTTTGAGCCATTTAAAATTTTAAATATTGTCGAAATGAATGTCCTATTTCATGAGTCTGAAGCTTCTTGACTGAAAAAAGTTTGGGAAGAGAAGAAAATTCCTGGACTACAATCCAGGAATTTTCTTCTCTTCCCGTCCTATTTTATTTTCACAGGAGTGCGGCATTTTGTTTGGTTATGTAATATACCGACAGAGCAGTTATAATATGTCAGATTGACTCGTGAAGGTGATAAATGTGTAAATACAGTGCCATTAGTTCCTGACTAAACGTGTCCATTAAGAATGTAGATAAGTGACATTTCTCAACATTGTATAGATAGAAATTTAAATAGCGAGCGCTTTTCTACTTTGTCGCGCATGAGCGGCAGTGTGACATTTTGCATTGACAAAAGAGAGCGCAAATGGCTACTTTGTATATAGACTGTAGAAAAAATATATTTAAAATAATATGTTGTAATAAGTCTCGCAGCCTATACTATTTGAAGGAAACCAATTAAAAAATATAATATTTGTAATTGACAGAAAAAAGTTATTGCTACTTTGTTTATTAAGTACAATTTTGCTGAAAATATTAAATAAAATTTGTTCAAAAAATTATATTGGAATTATAATTAAATTTCTTTGCTACCTAAATTCGTATTATAAACAATATTATTTAAAATAAAAAGGAGGGCCAAATTTTTTAATAGGTATAAAAATTAAATTTATTATTCTTTTCACATATTTTTTTATTTCATGAAATATATATCTTATTAATAATAATTACAGTACTGTGTTCTTTAAAATAAAGCTAAATATATGACATATTTATATCGAGCTCATTTGTAATTTTTTCATGACAAGTATAGCGACATAATTTAACCGGTTTTTTGTCATTATCGAATGAGACACTAAAATAAAAATTGTGTATTTAGTGGCCATGAATGAAACTTGAGCAGTGTTGTGAAAGCTAGGATTGAAATATTTTTTATTAATGATTAAAGCAAAAGTGTTAAAAAAATGCATATAGGAAGGGGGCCAAAACATAGTTTCGCCCCCTCTATATTTTTTCAGGGGGGTTGAGGGGAAACGCCCCCTTTGCCCCCCATAGTCAGCGCCTATGGTGTGACAAGGCGATGGTAAGAGCAGTAATAGATAAATAACTTTTTATAAACTTTTCTAAATTATAGTTTCAATATTTTAACTCTGTTTATCTATTTAAGTCAAAATTCAGTTTAGAAATTCTTTTTGTATTATGATAGTCACGACATTTATTTGTTTATCATTAGTCTACAAATTATTATGTACACGTGCGTGACTTTGAATGACCTAGCCTATGCACCCCGTACCCCTAAGATAATCCTGTCCTGAAGATAGCGTTTTGTTTTTAAAGATAGTCGGTTTTAGTTAGCCATGGGATAAACATGGAGAGTCGAAATTAGTTTGTCACGTCGGGCAGACGTGTTTTGTTTTGGACATGTAGTGTCTTTTAGTTTTGGGGCGCGTGTTAGACGCCGCCCGCTGGGTTACAAAATGTAACATGTTAGGTTTAGTTTAATTGTAAATAAAAGTTTAGTTATATTAAAAACCAAGTAATGCCCATGTCCGTAGTGTTCATCAAGTGAAAAGTGTTAGTGTATGTGTGTTCCTCCTTTTCACGAAGATCTTTATCACGAATTCCTTCGTCCACCAGTTAGAATAAAGTGTATCATCGTTGGAGTAAACAGTAAGAAAAAGGTTATTAATAGCTGAATGGTTTTCCTTACAAAAGCAGTGGTTCAGTACGTCAAAAACTTGTTACCGAATAAAAGTTTTGTGAAAAGTTTGTTTTATTTAAAATAAGCTCGCTTCCCTGATCTTATTTGATTCCAATCTCAGTTTATGCGCGATTAAATTGGATTTTTTAGCCCCAGGTAGTGACAGAATAAGGAGGGAATCTATAAGTATTCGCTGATAATACGATGTGATGGAAGTTGATATCGCAGCCATAAATCCCTCTCTCGCGATGTATACAGCAAAGTGATTGAATATAACTTTATCATGTTACGCGACTTAGTTCAACAGAAAATCAAATCTTGGAATTATCAATTACGGCCTGACGGTATGTGATGTTTTACAGGGGAACAAACAAAAACGATAACGAATAAAAGTGTGTATCAACGGGGTTTTCGCTGACCTAGTTGCCGAACACAAAGAAAAGTAAACGAAAACAGTAACCAATAATTGAAATATACGAATACGGTGTTACCGAAATCGCATTACAAAATACGGCATTTCTCAGGTTGTTGAACTGGGAAACGAAACTCAAGACGGAGAAAATTCAGAATTTTTCTCCGGATTATGCTGAAGGACAAAGTTATTCTTATTTGAACGTACCAATTTAAATATGCACATTGGTAAACTCAAGTATAAATAAAAAAGAAGGGTTTGAAATTAATTAAATTAAATTAATTCTGTCACCTCGATTTTACGAAGGGCGAGAATGGGCCTAGCTAATCGGGGAGGTCATTTTCAAATTACATGTATCCACTGAATACGTAATATACAGGCTGTTTCAAAACTGCTGTAAAAAAATCTGATGTGGTCAACACATGACCTTCCGTCAATCCCATGTTTGAAATAGCAATGAACTTTAAGTAGGTATCACTTCTGTTCGTAAACAAAATCTAATTTGTTGTTCCAATAAATAGAAAAGTCTGTAATATCAAATTTTGGATTATATTTTATTGTTTTTCCTCGAAAATCTGTTGAGCTCCAAATTAAGTACAACTTCAGGTTTATCATATAAGTATAGTCAAAATCTAATGTTGTTTTTCAAATTATACACGTGTTTTAAATACCAAATTTGAGAAGTTTTGGATCATGTTTTAATATATTTTTTCAAGAAAATCTGTTTATCTGTAAAGTAGTACTTCCGGTTTATCAATTTTCGAAAACATCTAATATGTCGTTCTCATTAATATAAAATTCTTAAATACCAAATTTGAAAAGTTTTGGATTGTATCAATTTATTTTTCACGAAAATCTGTTCAGAGCTTCAAATAAAGTATCACTCCCGGTTTATCAATTTTAGCCAAAATCTAATATGTTGCTTCCCGTTATACAAAAGTCTTAAATACGAAATTTTACAAGTTTTGGAATATATCATAATATATTTTTCACAAAAATCTGTTCAGAGCTTCAAGTAAAGTATCACTTCCCATTTATCAATTTTAGAAAAAAATCTAACATGTCATTCTTATTAATATAAAAGTCTTAAATACCAAATTTGAAAAGTTTTTGATTATATCAATATATTTTTCACGAAAATCTGTTCAGAGTTTCAAATAGAGTATCACTTTCGGTTTATCAATTGTATCCAAATCTAATATGTTGTTCCCCTTCATATAAAAGTCGTAAATACAAAATTTGACAAGTTTTGGAGTATATCATAATATATTTTTCAAGAGAATCTGTTCATAGCTTCAAGTAAAGTATCACTTCTGGTTGATTAATTTTAGCTAAAATGTAATATGTTGTTTCCCATGATATAAACGTGTTCAATACTAAAATTGAAAAGTTTTTGATTATATTTTAATATAGTTTTTCATTAAAAACTGCTATGGGCTTCAAGTAAAGTATCACTTCCATATATCCAATTTGACCCAAAATCTAATCAACTCGTTATATGAATGCATGAAGCTTAAATACGGAAAATAGATATATTTGAAAATTTGTTATAAGAGTTATCGTGGACAAAAAAATCGTCACACACAGACATCATCGTAAAAATAGTAAAAACGTGTTCTAGGGACCCTAATTCGTGCTTATTTACTGAAAACTCAGCATCGAATTTTTGGCACGATTATATTACCTCCCTTACCTACGGTATGACGGGAGGTAAAAATTTAAGGGTATATAGTACTGACCAAAATAAGTAAAAAACTTAATCAACATAGGACTGATCTTCAACTGTTTCCAAGAAAAGTGAAAAATCGAAAAAAACTGACAAAGATAGTGATCGAACAAACTTTTGTGTCAGTAAATAGACTATAAAAAAACAATAAAATTTTATATGAATCGTTTTTCTCAATTTCTAATAGTTACGAAGTTATTTGAAAATTAAATATTGGCCCAGGTCGCCACAACATTTAACATAGTACAATTATTTGATTTTTTTTAAAACAAAAGCACATCTAAGATGACCTCTGAAAGGTAAACAAAAAATCCCATTTAATCAAAGTCGTAACTCTTATAGTTTTCGAGATAGCAGGCGTAAACCCCGTAAAAACTCATTTTTTACTGCCTCAAATCTTGGAAACTATTAAAGATCAGACCCATGTTGATTAAGCTTTTTTACTCATTTTGGTCAGTACTATATGCCCTTAAACTTTTTTACAGTATTTTTGAAACACCCTGTATACAAGCAAATGTATTCAATATTCAGTGATTTATAATACTTGTTCAACTTTTAACAAAAAAAAATATAGTGTCAATAACTTTGTAACGATTAATTTTAGGTTACATGTTTATTGGAACTTTTTGGCTTAAAATAACGTCAGGAACATATAGGTATGCAAACTTTGTGCATCCTATCGCGAGACATTTAAGTTCTAGTCTTGAACGAGGGTAGTTCAAAAAGTTCTCGGTCTGACACAGAGATAGTGACAGGGCCAGGAGTATCAAATAACAATAATTTTGTCACGTTTGATATGCCACAGGACTAACCCGCGATAAAGTAAAAATCCATTGAGTAGTTTGATTATTATAATCGAGTAAAGAAAACAAATTTTGGTTCTCTCGAAAACTAAATAATACCTAATATCGCACGGTGACAAAATACTTTGTTTTGAAAGGTTTAACATGAACTGAAATTTTTTAAAACAAACGTGCCGGATTCTACTTTAGAAGACTCTTCACATCTTCACTACTATTTTCAGCAGAATAAGTTACTGAATTTAAACTTGATCGGTCGTCCATATTTCAATAAACTTATTTACACGAGTATAATAAAATTTTATTTAGATTCTTTATTAGATTACGTACCAATTTTTTAAGTTATTTGAAAATTAATATTTTGGCCATAATCATTTTCTGGCCAGTGTATCTCTATGGTGGCTTTCCAAGGAATAAATATATACTTAGGAATAAATTAAGTCCACATTTCAACAACCAAATTTTGAACTAGGTGTACTAACCGGTGTATATCGCGATAAAAATATTTTCGGGTCAGGTAGATACTATACAGTTAGGCACAAATTTTAATAGAAATGTACACACCTCTGTTTCAATTATAACAAAGTAAATTATATTATTTATACACAAATTTACGAACTGTCAATGTATTGTAATTTGTTAGACGCACAACTTATCCATCTGTCTAATATTTACCCGCATCAAAATCGAAGGGCTTAATTTAACCGGGTCATTTATATCGTCGTTAAAGGTAACTGAGATTGGTGAAATAAAAATCTGTAGCTATGTAGTATTCCTTTGGTTATTTTAAAATGAAAAATAAATTATTTAAATAAACTTGGTGAAAATGGATTTAAGTATTTTTTCTAGTTTCAATATTATTTAAGAAACTTCTATTTAGTGTGACAAGATTTCTTGTCTTGATGATCATTTCTTGTCTTGGCTTGATTTACAAGACAAGAAAATAAAAATTTCTTGTCTTGCTCATTTCTTGCCGACGTAATTCTTGTCTTGTTTCAAGAATTCTTGATTTGTCTTGTTTCTTGACATTTTAGGGGAATTCTCTTTTTCTATCGCTTATCCAATCCGAACGCTCAAGACGCGCGTTGGCGTTGGCGTCTGCGTCTGCCCTTGCGCCTTTTAGTTAAATAATCAAATAATGTTACTTTGATGTTGCATGCGCATGCATTGTATTACTAGTTGTTGGTCATTGGTTATTTTTTTGTGTTATTTCGATATTCCGTTCTTTTTATTTAAAACAATGAGTGTTCAAAGAAAAATAAATCAGATGCGCAATTGGTTTTATCCCAAAATAATATTTCTCCCTCTCAAATATAATAAAAATATGATGTGGCCAGCTCAACACAATACCTCTCGTTATTTAATTTTAATCATACTTCATTTCATGTAAGAAAATAGAGTTGGTTTAGATAGGGATATAAAATCTGCCCTTTGATTGGTCACATTGCAAACCTAATACACAAAACCGAAAAGAATATCACCTGCCAGTTGTCAGTTGAAAGAAAGTGCAAATTACACAGTACATCTTCAATATTATGACATTTGGTTTAAGTTCAAGTGAACTATACTTCATTTTACGTAAGAAAATAGTAATGGGAAGATAGGTGCAGTTTGACCTTGTTGTTTGATTGGATAATCACCGTAAGAAAGTTGTTATTTCGTAGCAATATAGCTATATCAAGTAACCAATAATAATTGCAAACACTGAATAAAATATGAATATTACAGACTTTACATTTGTTTCTATTGATTAAAATTTATAGCAACGTTGCTAAGTCTTAACAACTTCCTTACAAAATAGGGCATACTATCGGGTATTATCCATTCAAAAAGCAAGACCAAACTGCACCTATATTCCGATCACTACGTGAAATGAAGTATAGTTCAAATATACACATTATAAACAAAAAATAGTTCAGGTTCAAGTTCAAAGTTCAACTGAGTTGAAGTTAAAACCAACACTGAAAAATGTAGGTATTATTAGCATTTCTTCTCCAGAATCTTATCGTTATATTAATTCAAATTTATATATTATAGTGACGTTCATATGTTTTCAATTACAAACATAAGAAAACTGATTTATTTATTAGATATTTTATAAATTCACATCTTAATATTATCTTCTTAAAACACTACCATTATTATTTTGAAATGACTAGTTTTTTGAGATTGACTTGTATCTGGCCGTTACATATATTTGAATATTTGAACTGTGTAACCAAGGAATTGAGTTTATATTCATATTATAATAAATCATAGGCTACATGGCTTATTAAAATAGTTAATTTTATAAATTAATTAAAAAATATATAGAAGAAGTATCAATATTATATCTATACAAAATTTTATAATCTTTAATTTTTATAACAAAAATCGCGAAAAAAATACATTTAAAGGTATTCCGGTTGCTGTATTTGCACTAAAATCCATTGAATTTTTTCCTCTTTTCATATTAGAATAAGGTAGAAATGCATGGTTTCGAAATTTTGTGAATAATAGTATTTGAGTTGAGCAATAAGAGGGTCTAGACACATAAAACATACAAATGCAGATTTGCAATATTATTTGTTAAGAAATCAAGATTTCTTGACAAGAAATATTGATTCTTGATGATACTTTCTTGTCTTGTTTTGGGAAATAAAAAATACTTCTCGTCTTGGTCTTGTCTTGATTTCAAGACAAGATCAAGAGTTTATCTTGATTTTTGTAAAACACTACTTCTATTATTCAAAATAAACATACTCATTTCGAATTTATAAATATTTTAGTTCTTTTTATAATTTTTTCAGTAATTATTAGATGTGCCTGTATTTCTGGACGGTATTGTAGATGTAGTTTATTTTGAAGGAATTAAATTAAAATAAATACACCAGTACACGTAAAGATTCCTCATTAAAGCAGTTGCAGCAATAAGACCGTATGTCATTTCCAAAAATATTTGACTACAAGTTGTAAAGTTGCAGTTAAATGTCTGTAAAGGTTAACAAAAACAATTTGAAGTAAGACGATAATGAAAGTTGTAGTAGTTACATATGTACAGTAGAAAGGCTGCGCAGCATTACTAACTTTACGACAGTTTGAGAGTAGATCACTTTAAGTTTATACCTAAGTTTAACCTAGAAGTTCCCGACAAAGCTCAGGGGTTGTATTGTATTTCACGCGCGAATAAGCAACTTTAACGTTAATGTTACGAGAAAAAGTCGAGGCGGTTGGTTAATAAGTGTAAATGCTCGGTGATGGATCCAGAAAGCCATTAAGCCTCAGACGCGGTGATAATATCATTTATTAGGCTGGCATACATGCCTGCCAACTCGATTTCCCTGCGATATATTCAATTTGCATGTAAACAACATGCACTAGGAATTCCACTAAAGAACGTACGTGGAATTAACGTCTAATCGTCGGTATTACACCAAGCATTTCTCACCTATCCCTAGCTTTATAAATAATAAAACAAACTAGCTTCACCGCGGAATTAAAACAAGAATTATTACCTACAACTAAATAGGTGGAGAATAATATTTCTTTCTCTGTTTCGGAATTAGAATGTTACATTTTAGCACGCATATTAATGTTGGAAGGAGCTTCATCCTTAAACGATTTTTGGTGATATTTTGTTATTTGAGATTGGCACGACCAATAAATACACAAAATATCTAGGCAACGGACGAAATAAAATGCACAAATAGCTGTCACCAGCCTAGTAATTCTATAATAGTACATTAAAACACAAGTATCATAAGGCAACCTGTTAACGTACGAGTACAAGTTTGGAAAACGAGCCGCCAGGCGAGTTTTATAAAGAACGAGTGCGTCAACAGGCCTTATGATACATGTTTTTTATACTATTTTTTCTATTGAGGTAATTTTACAATTAGATTTTTTAAAAAAGGACTTGTCAAAAATATGAGTTGGTGTTTTTTTTATCAGTTATTTTGGTAGCGCTTCCCGCTAGAAACTGAAATTTCATTCAAACGGACGTTGAAATTTCACATTTTGAAAGTTTGTGTATTTTGTGATTTTGTCTGATTGTTTACATTAAAACATTGTATCAAACATTATACAATTATGAAAGAGGAAAACCAATACATACAATGAACTCCAAGGTTTATTAATGAACTATCCTGATTTGACATATCGGTGGTTCGTGTTGGTTATTATCGTAAATAAAACTTGAATATGGAATTGAAAGACATTACGTGGACCATTAAGCCTTTTTATTGAGAAAACAACATATAAATAAAACTCTTTAAATAATGAAATACTTTAATGAACAATTTATTGATCTAGACTTTTACTTTCCACCATTTTGTCAACACTCACTGCTCAGTTGCACAGATAACGGCAACAGCTGTTATTACAATTTTTAATACAAAGCATATATGGCATTCATAATGTTTAAATCATATTTAAAAATTTAATATTCGATTGTTCGCCACAATGTGGAACTGGAAATCATGGATTAAAACGTCAACTTTTCATATTTGTTTGCCAGTAGCCGTCACAAATTGAATAGACAGTGTCAACATTTTCAAGTAACATGCATCATACAATTCATAACCTGCCTGGAATAACTATACATTCAACTCAAAATTGCATTACCATAAATTTAAATTGTAATAAATTAAACTTACCGTTTTCATTATTTTGACAAAGTAAACCTGAGCGCATTGTTTCTTGTTTCACAATTTTTTAGTTGAAATTTTAACTTCACAGATTATTCTTCTTTCTTAACTAACACAGCTATAGCTATAAATTTCTTTTCTTTCTAGTCCTATCACCTAGAGAAAGGATAAAAATCCACAATTAGAAGTAATATTTCAACACAAACAATTTACCATTTTGAGGTTATCTGTCAGTTATGAAAGCATGACTACCACTTCTAGAACATAAAAGGTGCCAAAAACAGTACGTTTATAGATCTTCTAAACGTCGTGTTTTCAGTGATAAACAGTGCTTTTATAGACTCATAAGAACACCGAAATAGAAAAAAAAATCCCTTAATGGAAATTGTCAAATATTTTTATAAAAAATAATACAAATGAAAGCTTCAATAGATATATTATAAAACACGTTACAGAAGGCAATTCAAGCACTCGTTCGTTATAGAATATGTTGCCTTCTGTAACTTATGTTTTAATATACTATTATGTAGCTACATTCGATTACGAAGTGAAAAAATCGTCGCACAACGACATTTACCGAATACCTTCATTAGATGACTGTAATCGCCCGCCTAGGTAACTAGTAATTATTGTAGCTTTGTAGTTTTAATAACAATTAAGAGACAACTGGTAAAATTATAAAATGAAACGGGCAGTCCTATTTAATAGCACTACTTCCGAAATAACACTTCCTAAATTGCAAATATATCTAACCTTTTGGAAAGGTGTCTCCAATTTATCATAAGGGGACTTTTTTCTGGATTCGCATTCCTTGAATGCCAGCCTATCTATTCCTTATGAAAATGGACCAAATCTCTTACATCCAGGCACCCCTAGATCAACAAACAATCCTGACAAGACACTACCAATAAATTCCACACACCTAAAAAGATTTGTTCCCATCACCTCCACAGACGAAGCAAATTTTCTTCCTTTTTAGTTACATTTCTTGCAATGTATGTTCAAAAGTTTTCATTTTGTCATTAAAATTAACTTTATCTGTGAAAACCTAAGATAATTTTGAAAACGGGTCATACGGTCATACCCTTGACAGCAAATGAAGTTGCGGAAAACCCGTATATTGAAAAATCCTTTTTTAAAATTATACACATATAGCATTTTTATTCCTAAACGCCAGATTTCTTTGTTTTCATAATTTACTTTTTCCAAATCTCATCTTTTACTCTCATTTTTCACTTGTTTGTACCATTCCCTCATCGGCTTTCCTCGTTTTCCTTTTCTAGGACTCGTCATTCCCATATTTTCTTAGACCATCTATTATCTTCCATGCGTAGCAAGCATTAATTTCTTGTTTATTGTACTATTTGTTTTCATTTTTTGTTTTATTTCTTCATTTGATTTTCTTTCCAGTCTGGATAATCTGTAATTTCTTCCGAATGCATCTATCTCTATGACTGCTGTTCTTTATTTTTAAATGTATTTCTTTTAAATTTTACTAATCTCTTTTAAAATTTTATTTAAATCTATTTTGATGAGAATTCATGAAATAATTCGTGTAGCAGCTAAACGAGCTACCTCGAATAATTTCTATATTATTAAAATTATTGTAAGACAATCTTAAGACCAAGGGGGACACACGATTAGAGAAGAAAATATTTTTTTTAAACCAGTGCTTCTCAAGTTACAGCACAAAGTTATATTTTGTTTAAATAGGATAGCATATAGTTTTTTAGGCTCATTCAATATAGTCTTTTTTTCTGAATTCATCCATGTAATTATTTTATATCCTTACATAACAAAAATATTGAGAAAATTTCATTTGAAATTTAAAGAAATTTAATTTTTATAGGCTATGTATGAAAAACAAAAACTGCTATTTGTGAATTTGAACTAATTAGAATTGAAATCAAATAGAATAGATACTGAAAAAATACTGGTATAAAAATATTTTCTTCTCTAATCGATGTTCCCCTTGGTCTTCTACAAGATTGTCTTATAATACAGTGTGTTCAAAGAAATCCTAACTCGGAGTAGGCTATGAACAAAGAAACGAATGTCAATTTAAAAATATTTAATTAAATGTCAATTTGACATGAAATATTGTCAAAAATGTTATCTAAAGAAATCAAAGCTTTTCTTGAATCTTATTTTAGAAATGAAAACAAATTAGAAAACGACAAATGTCAATATACTGTATCTTTCTTTGCTGTCATTTCTGCTTAAAATTACATTTCAAGATCAATTTTGACAACTTAACTTTTGAATAAATTAATGATCAGACATATGTTTCTCTGTTCATAGCTTACTCCGAGTTTACGATTTTTTTTAACACACTGTATTTTATTGTATTTTTAATAATATAGAAATTATTTGGGGTATCTCAATTAACTATTACTTCCAGTATATAAAGAAAAATTATGTATGGAATGTATAGGTATAAAATACATAGAATTGACGTTAGGTAATATGTTGACGTTGACCACATTAGTTTTTTTTTATTTATTAGCAAAAGTCATTAACAAAATCGCAAGTGAAAATAAAATAAAATCGCCGTCAAACAAGTATGAATTGGTGCTCAACTTTTTTCCTTCTTCGCACTCTGTCCCACCCCTCTGCCCCTTGCCCTTCGGTGTTTCCGCTTCTTCATAACTTAACATTTTCAATATTGCCATTGAATTGGCAACAGTTTAGAAATCTTCAATTCATACTTATATGACGGCAACTATAAGTATAGTTAGTTTTAATATGAAATATTGTGAGGGATTCTAAAATGAAGAAATAATCGGACTAGCAGTCTTTGGTGATATTATTTACTTCAAGTTCAAGCCAACGTTTCGGCTAAACATTAGCCTTCCTCAGGGCAAGAAACTGTCTAATTACAGGTTTGTGGCAACCACCCATAAGGAACCATTGTGAATAAAATTATAACAGAGTTGGTCGTGGTACAAGATATAGTTATAATTAAGTACATGTAAAAAAGTTTGAATGGTCAATTGTTAAAAAAAATATAAACTGATGTTAAAAAAAATATAAAGAATATAAAATAAAATTTATACAGAAATAAGACACGTGTTACTGCACTGTTGCCTTAAATATGAATGATTCATACTTTCATTCATAATTTTATTCACAATGGTTTCTTATGGGTGGTTGCCACAAACCTGTAATTAGAGAGTTTCTTGCCCCGAGGAAAGCTAATGTTTAGCCGAAACGTTGGCTTGAAGTAAATAATTTCACCAAAGACTGCTAGTCCCGATTATTTCTTCCTTTTGGAACCCCTCATCCATTCTACCGTCGACTATCGCTCAAGTTCATAAAATATTTTACTTGAATCTTGCAGAATTTTTGTTGAAGAGTGTAACGCTATTTCGCTCAGACGCGAAATTGTAGCGTTGAACGACGTCTTCCGCTGGTCTCCTGTGCTGTCAAATGCTTTGATCGGGCGCCAATATGTCGGTAACACAGCACCAGGAGAGATGGTCGACGGTACAGGACGCTCTGGCAGCGTCGCTAACTATTGCTCAAACGTCAAAGAGGATTTGGGTAGCTTAGTGGAGACAGAGTTCGGTTTTTGACAATGAAATAATATAATGAATTTTAATATTTTATTAAAATATATTAAAAACGACGATAATAACAAATCAAATGAAAGTAACAATCGCTAGCATACAATCGGCTAATACAAATGAAGCTGCGATACTTACAGGATTCGTTAATAAAAATTAACGATCAACAATGAACGGGCAACAATGGCCGCGACACGAACGGTCAACAATGGCACTCACCAAAGTTGAAAAAAAACAAACGGTAACAGTGTTGTCAGTTGACAACACTAATCAACAATCGCGATTTCGAAACGGAGCCGTGTTGACACACACCAACACTCATCGACAATCGCGATTACAGCAAACAGTGGTAAACCCCAATAGCGTTATCATCTGGCTACGGCGGCATCCGTAGCCGTGCAAGGCACCTTCTGCACTCCCTCACGAGCTGCCGGCACACACCAACAGCACTGAGTCAGAGGCAGCCAAGGTCCTAACAAACTGCTCGCCCGGCACTCACCAGGTTCGCGGAAGACGGCACACACCGTCTCCCCGAGAGAGCACTCACTCTCTCTCCAAGACTCGATGAAGAGCTAACGCTCTGTTGAGAGAGCACACACTCTCTACCTAAAATTGTCGCTTGGGCCCGTATTTATACCCCGAAAAACCGTTAAAAATAAGAAAATGTGTTTAAACAAGAATCTAATCATCCTGCAAATACTTGCTATTTTAAATTAAAAATATAAAAAAAAAATACAAACTCATGTGGGATCGAACCCACAATCCCCAGCGGGCTGGTCGAGCATGCTAGACACTCGACTATGCGGTACCTGATAGGAAATCAACAAATTTATAAACATTTGCAATATTAAACAATAATACAACAATTCATTTTACAACAAACGACATACAATATAATCAAACAATTACATTGTATGCGTAACTTCAACCAATACAAAATAAAAAAAAAGTGAACAACATTTTTACTGGTGGGATTTGAACCTCGATTTGAATTTATAAACTTTATCAAAAAAACTAACTTGTTAACCACAAGACTACAATGCTAAACACGAAAATTAAATCCAAATTTAGTGAACATCGTCACAATAGATATAAAGACAGGCGTTTAGAATCAAAAAATAAATTTAATTGTAGTTTACAAGATACTAGAATTCATGTTAGGATCGTTGGGCATTTTCGCACCCTCAGTAATACAAGGCATTGTTGGAATCCAACTTCAAAGGCGTTCTTTTTGCTCTGGCGATCCACATGGACGTGCAGTTCGCATTCGTGACACTCGTTGCTTCGCTTCCCGGCCCGGTCGCACTTGAGATTTCCCTTATCGCCGCTTTCAAAAGCTGACAAAGTGGGATATAAAGATGGTGAAAAATCTGCACTCATTTAAATCGGCCAGCAGACTGTCATCGAGGATTACGAGGGACTTTATAAAGATGATTGTTTGATAACGCAGCAGTTGCTTTGCTGTGCTGCTGTGCGGCAACTGTCGCACTGCGGTACGAAAATTAATTATGACACTGGAAATGAGACGATCTCAAGCAAAATATCACTGAAAGCTGTTGCGATAACTAAACTCTAGCTATAAACTCCGCTTTATCTCAACACACTGTGCTTCGCACTCACTCAACCTTACCGAATAAGTCTACCTCACATACTCCGCAACCACAACAACCTAGCACTTTCGAGAAGTTTAGCGATTTTTCTTAATCTCTTGTACAACTGACCTGTATTCAAAGTAGATTCACTTATAAAGTTTTGAAAACACTGTATAAGAGCTTGTATCAAAATCTATTTGTACAAATGAGATGGGTGAGAGATTTAAAGACATAAAACAAACAGTCAAAATTAATTGATTATTCAATATAGAAATACCTAATTTAATGTACGACACTACTTCGGAGACATTTAATAATATTAGTTTAGCAATGAAGCATATGAGTTTTGTACAAAAAGTACCTAGGTGACATTATAGGACGGCGCGGGCAAACAAATGTTTTAAGTGTCCTTGAAAACATATGTGCTGGAGCCCCACTTGTTAAAGTGACAGTACAGCCATTTTGTTATGTGTTGTGGAGTTTTACAATAAACATTGAGATTCTAGAAAAATACAGCACGAACGACAAACACCACAACACATCCGTTACACCATCTGAAGAGCTGATTAGATTATGGTTATAATTGGTCGACCGGAAGTACCCTCATTTGAAGATTATAAGAGTTTTTCTTGAAAAACACTGTTAAATATCATTTTTTCACATTTAATGTTATTATAAATATTAAAGAATATTTTATTCTCTATATAATTTGATTACATTTTATACTTCATATTCAATGGATATTCAGTTAAAAAATTATAAAGAAATTAAATTTCATAAAGCAGCCAGCTATGCAATAGACAGACAGATGTCAAGTGCGATTGACATAGCATGTTTGTGTTATAATTTTAATGCAAATATAGAATCAATTCTAAGAAGCTTTCTGTATGGAATTTGTACAAAATACATAGAACTGAGAGGAAAGGTAATGTACTAGAAATATAGAATCTTTCGGAAGAAACTCTCTGTATGGAATTTGTAAAATACATAGAACTAACGGAAGGTAATGTGCTGGCCATATCAGATTTTTTTCTATAAACTTAAAAACAGTTTGTATCTATAATACGTAGTAAGGATATTAACGAAATAAAAATTCATTACATTTTTTCTCCATATGTTTTTACCTTCTATAGGTATTGCATAATCTTGATCTAAAATGCTAAAAATTCTCTGCCTTCTTCCTTTTCTACAAATTCTGCAAGAAATTTATTAATTATGTATCAGAGTTTATTTCGTACAATTAATAATTAGTTTCTTTAACACTTTAATACGCATGGGGGAGACCATTTCCTGAAAAAATATTTTGTTTGGATAGGGTGATTCAAATATAAATGTTAATTTCTTTTTTACCAGGAAAAGGTAGGATCTGCCGGTTGCATATTTACTGAATTGGGTACTGATCTAGTAGCTACTGATTATCGCATTCATCGTTTGCTATAGTTATATGTAAACAGTTTTTGCAGCCATGTCAGAGAACAAAGTGCCATTTTCAATTGTTCGGCGCATATCATTAAATTTTTGGCGGCTGAAAAAATTATAGCGTCTGAAATTTGTCTGCAATCGCTTAATCAGTGCGCGTATAAATATCTTTCAGCCTCACACGTGTACCATTGGTGCAGGGCATTCAAAGAAGGTCGAGAAAATATCAAGAACGAGCCGCAAAGTTTTGTTTTGGGACATTAAGGGAGTCATTTTTGTACATTTTTTGCTTGGTCAAAAAACAGTTAATGCCCAATATTACAGTGACGTGTATCGTGAGCAAATTAAACCTGATTACAAGTCCAAAAATGAATGTATATTCCGATCAGAAACGCGATCCTCCTCCAAGACAACGTCAGGCCAAATACAGCCTAATTGACAATAGACACACTGCACAATGGGAGTGGGAAACTCTTGATCATGCGCCTTATAGTCCGGACTTGTCGCCCCGCGACTATAATTTATTTGGACCTCTTCAAGAAGATCTGGATGGTCGGCGAACGCAGTAGACGAGTTTGTGTGCAATTGGCTCGCGTCACAGCCCAACGATTTTTACAAAACAGGTTTACAAAAGCTTCCATGAAGGTGGCAGAAGTGCATAGCTGTTAAGGAAGAATACCTGGAAAAAATTTTATTGCTATTTTATTTTTTCAATCAAATAAAATTGATTTATCGTGTATTTTGAATTCATATTTGAACTATGAACTACCACTGCCCTCGTATATCGTCAAGAGTTTTCTTTTAAAAATCCTCTTTTTTCCTATTGGCTAATTTTCCCTAACGAATTGCATAATTGCGGTATTATGTTCTTAGTGTTGTTTGGTCAGCAAAATGGCTGGAGGAAAGGTAATAGACAATAAAATAATAATAAAATAGAGGATGGGAGTATGTGTCTAAAGGCAGAATCCTAAACAAACGGATGCTGGGACATGTGGGGTATTGATTCAGGCGGAATAGAGCAGCGACCAGCGACCCACAGGGTTAATCGTGTAAACACTATTGTGTAATAACGCTAATTAACTAAGCATCCGGCAGTAGGAACCGTTCGCTATTCGCCGGCACCTTTAGCAATGAGCCAAAGGCGAGAGGATGTTGGAAGGAACGATGAAGGTCCTTTACAATACGGACCGTTGCTGTCTGTCTTACACACAATACATACGCACTACATTCACTGTTAGACAGATGGAGAATCAAAGAAAAGGAGAGACCCTGCTAATGATCTTGTCGTCCTGGATACGGAAACTTGTTCAGTATCCAAAGAGTAAGGTAAGGGTAGGCAGGGTTAGTGTAAGAATAGATTACCATTCAGGAACATTGAATATTTGCGCAATAGAAATATTTAAATAAAGGAAAGATCAACATTTTAAATATAGGGTACTGGAAATTCAAGAAAAAACTGATGTTTCCAGCCTCCAGCATATTTGCTTCAGTTAATTCCATACGAGTATAGACGAGACTGTAATATTAGGAAATATTTACGAATCAAGTACTTATATGTTTGTTATGAAAACTATGTATACGATAGACAAAACATGCCCTATTCCTCACTATTGTTTGTTATGTTCTCGGCTGGACAGAAAGAGACAACTAGAGATAGAGATATATAAAGTCTACTCTAAAATTTCTCGAGAGAGATGTCTCTACGGTCCTTATAATGTATTTGTGACATTTTGTTCATTTCTTTGGAAGTTGTGAAGTCGTTCGGGCCTCGATTTCAAATTCTGTCAAAATTGGGTTTTCCCTGCTGCAGACCAGTAGAATTTGAAATCTGTCCGGAGAAAGAATTGGTGAAATTTCAATTCTGTCAGATTTCAAATTTAAAATCTATCTTGAGAAAGAATTGGAAGAATCGCATTTCTGTCAGATTTCCAAGTCTACTGGTCTGAAGCAGTAGAATTCGTATTAGGGAAAACCCAATTCCGACAGAATTTGAAATCAGACAGAATTTAAATTTACAAAATCGAAGCCCAGTTTTGTTTGTTCAAAGTCTTACAGTTTCATTATTGTCTATAAATCTGCCTTTTTCAAGTGAGTTTTGAAATAAAATGTGCGTAATTCTAAAAACTTTTATTAATTAAAAACAATTAATTAATACTACATGAGAAATTTACCTACGGGAATTTTGGACTGTATTCATAACCAAATCCTGGACAAGGATCTATTAAATAATCAAGGCATTCAATTGATCAATTTAATTTTAGACATTTGTTGCAAAATCCGGATCCACCATAAAAATTAATTTAGAAAAAACTGCAAGCATGTACTACACAAAAACAATATTGTTTAAAAATCAATACAATAATATAAATAATTATATACAATTCTTGTTATCGTTTCCTAATACTAATATGAATTTGTTTTATACATTTTGCTTTTCATTAATAATAATTCAAATGTTGAAATATAATACAGTTCATGTTAATAGAACAAGCAGTGACATCTAGCGAATACTCCGTAAGGAGACTTATTAAGATATCTATTCTTAGTTGGCTCTTTCTGTCCAGCGGAAAACAAAACAAATGCTTTGAAGTTATATCTAGTGTATTTGTGATCGTTGATCTGTACCTTAGTGATGCGAAAGAATATTGTATATCCACAAATTTTGAATAAATAATATACAGTTTAAATCAATATTTATCAATATTCTATTCTTTCTTAATGTCATTTTATTTAAGAAACAGTAACACAAAGATGGAGATACGTTTGTTTACCAGTCTGGTTTAAATAAAGGCCCATTTGCACAGAATCGTTGTTTTTCGCCAAAAACTGACGGAAATGCTCTCAGATTAATTATATGTATATTTTCACTCACAACGAAATTTTACAAAATTGATTAACTAAGTTTTGCAACTTAATTTTAAATGACAGATAAATAAATGTTAAAAATGATAGTGCAAATCTTGTTTTTACGTCCTACCTGATTTTCTTGTTCTCATTAAATCTAGCGTGACTCGCATTTATAACATCAGTTGTCAGGAAACGGTTTGCAAATACGCTTTTTCAAAAGAAAAAAATGTTAAGAGTTTTAAGTGAAATGCAGGGCCGCTCCGTGGATATTAGGCGCCTTTGTGCTATGTTACATTTTAGCGCCCCTTCCCCTCATGATGTAAAATTTGCAAATTAAAGGTTAACCTATACATTTTGTTCTTCAAAAATGCTAGATTTATTATATTGATGAAATTTTCCTAGATTTATTCTTGTAATCAATAGGTTATAATCAAAATCGTTTGTTTTAATCAATAATTTTACAACAGATTTCAGAATTGTATATGCATTTAATTCTTTGCAAAATGATAATAGGTATTTAAATATTGGATTCATTGTTGATTCATTCTTGTAATCAATATTCTTGAGTTATAATGAATATAGTCATTGTTGTAATCAATATTTTCATAGATATTATTTTAATATAACAATGCTAGAATAATAACGAACCGATTGGTATGATAATTATTTTACTTATATCTAGAGCTCTAATGCAAACAAATTAATATATATATATATATATATATATATATATATATATATATATATATATATATATATATATATATATATATATATATATATATATATATATATATATATTGTTCACTTCTATCACGTTATTTTTAAGTTATATAGTAATTTTGTTTTTACGAATAAGAGCATTTTATAAAAATTTACTATTATTTACTTTACTGTCTTGAAACGGCGCCCCTCAATGTCAGGCGCCTTTGTGCTGGGCACAACCTGCCCACCCGCACGAAACGGCCCTGGTAAATGTACATACACGCACGCACTTAAATAGTATTCTGCATGTTATACAATTTCTTTTACAGGTAGTTAAATTTGCTCTATAATCTCTGCTAACACCTACTAGGAAAGTATCTCTTTCTGAATCAAGAAACTTACATGCAAACGAGATCATTATTCTGGCCCTTTTCGATTGTTTTTATGGCATTATTGACAAATCAACACGAAATACAAAAATGATACAATACACGCCAATGTATACGAACTATGTTGACAGTTCCAAATTATCTTCTGAACAGAGTTAACATACATCGCCATATGAACAGATTGTATAACCCGTGTGGCAAAAAGAAACTACTTCAATTCCGTTTATCTTCAATAATCAAATAGTAAAAACATAGTATTCTAGATTAGGGACCATAAAACGTGCATATTCATACTAATTGACTTCTATTGGATTCTAACAGAAACATTATTTTTTGTTTAAGTATTTCTACTACTATTGAGAAGCAACTTATCGTACATGCTGTTCCCAAGCCATCATCCATCAATGTATTAATTGTGCTCCTAGCTTGATTCTACATAAATAATATCTCAAAAGCCTGCAAATCTACGGCGAGAAAATCATTGAAATATGTACTGTATTCTAAAAACTACTGACTATTTTTGTGTGACAAAAGAGGAACTGAAATTCTCGGTCCGACTATTTTACCAACAGCAGCACATACATCTCTGCGAAGTTTATATTTGTGGTTTTGTAAAATGTATGTGCGTTCAGTTTTATTTAAGCAGTTAATGAAAGCTTGCATATTCGTGCAAATTTATGCTTCATAAATGTAAATTATTTGCAACTTGATTTTGTGTTTGCATTAAATATGAAAACATAGACTTGGATAAAGGATGAGGACCAGACAAAGTGCAATTTAATTATATACACATATAATAACTTTATTTAGCTTTGTCCTGACAAAAGCCATAAAAAATATGAAAATAAATGTAGCTGTCGCAGCTGAAAACGTACGCTCAGTTTATGTAAAATAAAAATTTGTTAATTGTTATTAACAATTTATAACCTTAATAGTAAAATGACGATAATGATAAAGCAAATGTACGTTAGAGAAATGAAAAACAAATCTAATTTTTTCAGGTATTGTTATTTTATACAGCTTTATTTGATAGGAAATAATTGTTTAAACAATGGATATACGAAAAAATATATTTTTCTACGAGTACTACAGAAAATTTCACTTTTCCCATTCTTTACAAAGCCCGAAAGTTATTCATTTCCCACAGTTGTGGGTTAAAGTGTGCGGAGCGAAATTATTTCTCACACATTTCCATGCTTTATAAAGCCCGAAAGTTCATTTCCCATAGTCGTGGGATAAAGTTGCACAAGTTGCCAACTGTAATATAATTTTAATATTTATAAATGTATTTTTTGATTTATAAATTACAAAATATTTGGTAATCAATGTATAGTAAAATAATTATTGTAATTATTTTAAAGCTCAATTGATTAGTGAGAAAAATATATGCTTTATTAAATTGAATTATTTATATCTTACCAAAGAGCGTGGTCGTAAAAAAGTATAGTGTGCTACTCGTGCAGAAACACGTATTGCCCACTTGTGTGATTCCAGCTCTCGACTTCGTCTCGTGCTGAACCTCTCACACCTTGTGGGTAAGAGGTGCTTTTCCGCACTTGTTACACAGTATACTATTTTAAGTGATCTAAACCGGCTGCCAGTAGTTTTAGGATAAGTTGTTGTAAGTGGTACCTGCATAAAACTCGCATTTAAAACAGAGTAAGCCCGTTTCCCGCTTTTATTGCAATGTACATATAATTTATAATTTATTGTAACATAGATAAATAACAATAACAACAATGTGAATACCGTTCTTCTTAACTTTTTAAAAATATTACTTATTGTAATTAACTATAAATTTCCCTTGTCACATTATAATTTATTTAAACTGTAATATTAAAAAAATAATATTTGTAATTTTTATTTTCAATGAGAGCCTTAGCACAATATTTCTCCCGATAGGTTCGCTACTGGGCTAGTTACTTTAACCTTTAGAGGACTTTGAAACGTCAAACAACTATTCATTAAAATAATAAATTTAGACCACGTATTTGTTCAAATGTTTGTTTTATTGTACTTATTGCATATTATTCTATATTTTATGTTTGTATAATATGCCACAACCATGAAAAGCCACGGTTACACACAATAATATCTGTGTAAACTTACAAAAGTCTGTACTTTGTAATACGTACTTAGGAGAATGTCTATATGCTGTCATCTACGCTAAGCTTTGCGCTAAGGGTCTCAATAAAATATATACTTATGACTAATTGAAAATATGAATGTGTACCATGCTGCCCTCTGAAAACTAGAAGCTTCAATCCTGCTACTCGAAAGTAACTATCTGTATAAAAGTATTGATCTCTATGTTAAAATAGATTCCTGCAAAAATTGTTATAAAAATCTGATGTTACCAGCACCAGCACATTACCTCCCACCAACTATCTTTTATTTTATATAATTATCGTGTAAGACAATAACAACAATGTTCTCCAAAATTCTTCATCCTGCTGCTAGTGCTGTCCTCTGAAGTCTGAAAGCTTTAAGCTTTATTCATACTTCCGAAAGTAAATTCTTCATTAATTTCTATCCTATAATAGATTCCTGCAAAAACAGATTCTTAAACATAAATTCATATACAGAGTGTTTCAAAAATACTGTAAAAAAATTTAAGAGCATATAGTACTGACCAAAATAAGTAAAAAAGCTTAATCAACATAGGACTGATCTTCAACTGTTTCCGAGAAAAGCGAAAAATCGAAAAACTGACAAAGATAGTGATCGAACAAAATTTTGTCTATGTCTGTAAATAGTCTATAAAAAAACAATCAAATTTTATATGAAACATTTTTCTTAATTTCTATTGGCCAAGGTCGCCACAGCATTTAACATAGTACAATTATTTGATTTTTTAAGAAAAGCAAAATCACATCTAAGATGACTTCTGAAAGGTAAACAAAAATGTCAGTAAATAGACTATAAAAAAAAACAATAAAATTTTATATGAAACGTTTTTCTCAATTTCTAATAGTTACGAAGTTATTTGAAAATTAAATATTAGCCCAGGTTGCCACAACATTTAACATAGTAAAATTATTTGATTTAAAAAAACAAAGGCACATATAAGATGACCTCTGAAAGGTAAACAAAAAATCCCATTTAATCAAAGTCGTAACTCTCATAGTTTTCGAGATAGCAGACGTAAACCCCGTAAACACTCTTTTTTCACTGCCTCAAATCTCGGAAACTATGGAAGATCGGACCCATGTTCATTAAGCTTTTTTACTCATTTTGGTTAGTACTATATACCCTTCAATTTTTTTACAGTATTTTTGAAACACCCTGTATATGCAGATAAATATGTGTACATTCGTTTAAACATTTAGTTTTACCACAGCGAATTTTTGTACGGTTATATGATTATTATAATCCTGCTGTTTCAGTTTCTAATGTAAATAGAATATATTTAATAAAATTAATACATTGCTACATTATTTTTACAAATTTATATAGTTATAATTTGACGAATTGCGCTCCAGCTGATTTTAATATATATTTTATAGTTATATGCATTTAATAAATAGTAGATCCGTTGTACGTTTATATAAAGTACCTATACTATTTTATAACTAATGAATTCATATTGCTTATTTCCTTATAATTGTCTGATTTTTCGACAGCTCGATACACTTGATGTGCATCCAACACAAAAAGAACTTGGACGGTAAACGTAACATTCCATTCCTGGTGGACAGTACAAATTACGACACGGATGATTTACCATAATGCAATCTTCATTAGCTAAAACCAAATATTATGATTATTTATAAACATATTTATCTATTAGTATACACCCGAAATGGTCATAATAAAAAAATTCTTTCTTTACATGATACACAAATTGCATTTTGACAGCAACCTCCGCAACAATTTTTGTCATCGTTACACTAAATTAAAAAAGTTGTTATTATACACATAAATTATATAATATTTTGCTTTTATACCTGTTTTCCAGGTTCGAGACATACTTGAGAATAATTTGATGAAACCAGATTTAATATCAGTATGATTATAAAAGTTGCATGCATGGCTAAATATTCTTACAAACTGCAAGGATACATTAGAAACTTTGAAAATTATTATTAAAATAACAAGGTTGAATCAATTTATTTAGAGTGCGTAGAAATGTGAATAACAATTCAATTGACCTAGTACGTGACCGTACTAGTAAATCATCTAATAATTTATAATTTTGTTAAACTTTTTCAACTGTCTTAAAATCATTTTAATTTTAAATTTATTCAGAACTGCCTAAGGTCTCAATCAAATTTGAACCGGCACAATTTCATGCTGGCTAAAAATTGTAAGCTTTGGCATTTTCATGTAACAAATAGGGTACTATACCACAGTCAAATTTTAACTATCTTAAATAAGAAGACGAAAATATACATAAATTAAAGAGTTTGAGTGAAAAAAAAATATTGTTTCAATATTGATTAGGTCGCAAACTACAAACGATTAAAGTTAATTACTAATTAGGTATGACGCGTTAGGTCCTAAGAATTTGATTGATCGCCTGATTTTAAAAACCAGATTCGCGCGTCTTCTGCGGTCACCTGTCACCTTTGAAAGATGAACTGTTACGTTCAGTCACGTTGTTGTATAACCTAACAAAAAAATTACAATTGTCACAGTAATTATTTTGCGTAAGATTATTTTTATTAAATTTATTATGTTTTGTCTCTAATTAGCTATTTAGGTACGTAACCGATGCTGTTGGATAAGAGCTACATTTAATGATACTGGTATTCACGTATTTTATTTCAGTTTATTTCTAGATTTCAGTGTGAGAACATCGATATTGTAGTGATTCAGGTGAAAGAGTTAATCTAGCGTGTGTATGATTGTGTGTGTGAGCAGTACAGTGTACTGTAGTGGCTGCATCGTGTGAACCCGAGGGTCGCCAACGGTAGCAGCAGGGAGGCTGTAGTGACCCGCATCTGTGGTCGCCAACGGCAGCAGCAGTTAGGGCTGTAGTGATCTGATCCAGTTTGTTAAGAGGAATGTCTCCGGATCACCACCGAAGCGGCAGTGGTTCCGTAGTGGCCGCTCGTGTGAACCCAAGGGTCGCCAGCGTAGCAGCAGGGAAGGCTGTAGTGACCCGCATCTGTGGTCGCCAACGGTAGCAGCAGTTAGAGTTGTAGTAATATGATCCAGTTGTCTCCGGATCACCACCGAAGCGGCAGAGGTTCCGTAGTAACTAGCGGTACTGCCCGTAGTTGCCAATATGTGTGTACGGTGTGTGAATGCCTGAACCTTTTGTAAATGATTGCCTCCTCACTGAGTATTTCTCATGTGTTAATTCATTTACAGAAATAATCACGGCGTGAAGGAGGATTCCGCGAGACCGGGTTCGGCCAGACGACGGTCATCTAGATTTGTTATTTTTTTGTATTAATACTGTATATACTGGCTTGGGTGATAAATGTGTTTTAATATTCTTATTTTCAGCGCTAACATTCAATCGTCATTTATAACACAATTTTATGTTTCATGAATTTGTTTAATTATAATATCTAGTAATATTAACGATAATAATAATGGCTGGTAGCACGAGCGTGGTTCTAACACCGGTTTTAACTAAAACCATACCAGCGACTTGGCACATACTTCAGGGTTATTAACAAAATCAGTGTTGCCAATGTACTGAATAAGCCGAAAATGTACTGACAGCCATATTCAATAAATTTGACTGCATTATTTAAAACTGTTTAATATGATTTTTGTCTTGCCGTCTTTGTAGTATAAACAATTTAAAATAATGAAGCCAGATATGGTTGTCAATACATTTTCGAGTTAATCAGTATATTGGTAACACTGATCTTGTTAATAACCCTGAAGTATGAGCCAAGTCGTTGGCATGGTTTTAGTTAAAACGGGTGTTAGAACCACGCTCGTGCTACCAGTCAATGTATTTGTAATTACATCAATTTGTAATATGTATTAACTAAATTAATAATAATAATAACTAATCAAAACAAACAAACACTAGCGCTATCCGCCGTCATACTTTGTGTCATAATGCTTATTATTTATGCTTAATAATAATTTCTTCGGGAATATAACGTATAAGTTTTTATATAAAAATATTTCAGCTATGCAAACATGAAAAACATATGTTCTCTCTAGAACTAACAGTTTGTCGACCACTGGAAATATCAGCGACGTCACTCAAGAAATTCTTAACTTTAAAAATTCATATCTCGCTTATGACGTAAAATTTTTAAGCCTCGTGTGCACTAAAATTCTTATTTCATCCTGTTCTTACAGATTTTTTTTAAATGGTATAGGACCCTATTACAGCTGAGATTTTGACCAGGCGGATTGCACGTCGGGTTAAACCTGCAATATCCAAGTCCAAGTTTTAATTTCAATTTGTTTGTTTTCGTGTGGTTGTATTTTTGAGTTTGTTTAATACCAGTTTGTTTTAATATTTATACATTGTGGTTTTAATTTAGTTTAGTTAGTCAGACTTTGAATATAATTTTATTCGTACCATAATGAATTGTTTTATTTTTCAGTGACCAAAGAAAAGTACTACACTCAAGTACAATGGTCCGAAACCAAAAAAGAGCAGAGAACACATTTCCAGCGATTGAGCAAGTAGAAATCTAGGAATCTGCAGGGTCCAGACAACTTGATATCCAGAGTCGTCAAGCTATAAAGGAGCGGACAACATAAATTCAGCGTTCGGACAGCTAAAAGTGATGAAAAGTAAGTTTAACTACCCCTATATCACGTAATATTGGTCATCATACTACACAATTGAGGCCATCACTGTTGCTGATTTAGATTTTTAGACTAACACTCCATGTTTGATTGGAATTGTCCAGTAGTAAGAAGAATGATAGAAAGAAAGTGTACGAAAATGGGTTTTACTGGAAGTAAAAAAGAATAGCAATTAAAGTCCGGAGAAATGAAAATTTTATGTATTAATGCTCGTAGTTTATGCTGCAATTTTGATGAAATATGTTACTTAATTGGTGAACAAAAACCAGTCGTAGTGGGTATTACTGAAGCAAGAATAACTGAAGACATAGAAAATAATGAAATTTACATTAAAGGATACAACATAGTTAGACTTGACTCCTTATCACGATATACAGGAGGCGTTCTAATTTATGTTAGAGAAGATATACAATTCTTATATGGAGACAGTGTATCAGATCATCCTAACTATTGGCTGTTGAGTGTTAAACTAAAATTGTTTAATGAATATTTAATCTTAGGGTGCATATATCGATCTCCTAGTGGTAGAGAAATGGAGTTTCTCACTTTTTTCTCATCCTATATTGATGGTATAATGTCTAATTGTAATAATAATATTATTGTAATGGGAGATTTCAATATTGATTGGAAGGATAAATCCAACAGCTATACAAAGAAGTTAATGAAGATTGCTGATGATTCAGGGCTGTGTCAGATAATTAAAGAATATACTCACTTCAGTATTCATGGTAAATCAACAATCGACTTAGTTTTCAAAAGTGTGGGGTGTGATACTGAATATAAAGTGCTGAAGGAACCGATCATAACTGATCATAGTGTAGTGCAGGTGACAGTGAAATGTGCCGAACTGTTTTTGAGAGAAACACCAAAAAGGAGTAGGCTCCAAGATCTTCAGGGTTTTGCAGTTGCATTGACGGAAATTGAATATAATTTTAGAGACGATAGTGTTAATAGAAAATATGACAGTTTTTATTTTCAAGTCATAGATATTATTAATAATTTCATGCCTCTAGTAACTAACTCTCAAAAGTCATCAAAATTGTGTAAAACCTTGGATTACTAATACCGTCAAATCATTAATGAAAAATAGAAATATTGCATTTAATAAGTATGTATTAACTTGTAAAAATTGTGATTGGGAAGATTATAAACAATCTCGTAACAAAGTAGTCCAAACTATTAGAATAGAAAAACAAAAATACTATGAAAACCAAATAGACAAATGCAGGAGTGATACTAAATTGTTATGGAAAACTTTGAAAAACATAGTTAGTAAAAATAATTTAAAACATGTAAATAATATTAAATTTGATAACTTAGTATATGATAGTAAAACAGAAATTTCAGAGAAATTCAATAGTTATTATATAGACAGTATTAGGGAATTAGTGCAATCAATAAGTCTAGATAACTGTGATTCTACTGCCAATAACTTAAATGTAAATAATGATTGTGAATTAAGTAACTTCAAGTTAATATCACAAGAAGAATTGACTGAATTAATTTATAGTTTAAAAAATAAAAGCAGCCCGGATGAGATTCACACGTACTTAATTAAAGAATTTTATGAATGTATCTGTGATAAATTAATTAATATTGTAAATAGTTCTCTAGAAACAGGTATTGTTCCTGATAAGTTGAAGTTAGCAACTATAAAACCAGTACCAAAAATTAATAATAGTTGTAATGGTGAGGATTTTAGGCCAATTAATATGTTGCCGGTCATTGATAAAATATTGGAGAGAGTAGTTTATAAACAGTTACTTTCTTACTTTAATGATAATAATTTAATTATCGACAAACAATCTGGTTTTCGAGCAAATTTCAGTTGTGAAACAGCTCTCCAGTATGTTATCAGTGATTGGCAAAAGGCTATAGATGATAATAAATCTGTTATTATTATATTCTTGGATTTAAAAAGGGCGTTCGAGACCATTGACAGGGATCGATTACTCTTTAAATTAAATCATTATGGAGTACAAGGAACCTGCCTTGCGTGGATCCAGTCATATCTTAGCAACAGAAGTCAAAAAGTATTATGGGAAGATTATAATTCTGATATGCTCTCTAATGACTATGGAGTACCACAAGGTAGTGTTCTTGGTCCTCTACTTTTTCTCATATATATAAATGACATATACGTAAACTTTAATATTTGTGATTACCATCTCTTTGCAGATGACACAATAGTGTATATAAAGGGTAATAATTTAGAGAATATGGTTGTTAATATGAACAATGAGTTAGGAAAACTATATAGTTGGTTAAACAATAATAAACTGAAGTTAAATGCTAATAAAAGTAAAATAATGGTATTAGGATCAGTAACCTGCAGACAACTATTTGTTGATAAACAATATAACATAATGATGAATCAAGAAATAATTGAAATTGTTACCACTTTTAAATATCTTGGCGTTCTTATCGATAATGGTTTGAAGTTTGATGCGCACATTGACTATATATGTAAAAAAATTGCAAAAAAAATAGGTGTGCTGTGTAGACTTAGAAATGTTTTAAGTATTGAAACAAAAAAATTAGTTTACAATTGCATTATCTTGCCGCATTTTACTTATGCATGTACTTTACTTTGTTTATGTAGTAAAAGTAATATACATAGACTACAAATGTTACAAAACAGAGCAATGCGGATTATCTTGAACGGCAATAGATATAGTAGCATTAATCAAATGTTAACTAAATTAAACTGGCTTAATATTGAAGCATTCATTGAATTTAATTGTTTAGTTTTTATACATAAAATTAGAATTGGTAATGCTCCACTGTATTTGCAAAATTCTGTTACTATTATAAATGAGGTTCATAATCGTGATACTAGACATAAAAACAACTTTTATATAAAAAAGACTAATAAAGTGAGTACACACAAGTCGATATTTTTTAGTGGACTTATACAATATAATGAACTACCAAATAAAATAAAGAATTTAAATATGGTAAGCTTTAAACGAGAAGTTAAAAATAGACTTATTAAATAGAAAATGTACCTATACTCTATTCTTGATTGTGCCTTTATATATTTTTTGTACCTGAATGAATGTATATTTTTCATGTAAATTGTATCATATAGCTAGCTAAGCTAATAAACATATATTATTATTATTATTATTATTATTATTATATTACTAATTTAAAAGACCTATCCACAATAGTATTGTTACTGGGCCAAAAATAGTGAATAGGGAGGGACAACAATAGTGTTGGTATTGGGGCACAATAGTCGTGAAGATAACTATATAATGTGCTTCATATAATTTTTATTCTTCTTATCATTATTTTATGTATTTATTTATTTATTTATTTAATCAAAACCGTTAATATTGGTGATAATGCAACAATACGTTATAATCCAAGAGTAGACTAAAATGAACTAGTTCAAATCTATAGTTACTAACCAATACTTTTAAAGTTAAGGGATTGTCTGAAAGTGTACAGTGCGTGAAATATATGCACTATACTAGAGTAACTACTTAACTAGGCATTTTCACTTGCATAACGCCTATATGCGGCCGCATTACGGCTCTCTGATCGCAGAACTTCGTCTAGAGAATGTCTGACTTCACAGGACGGGGCCACAGCCTATACAGCGCGAGCATCAATGTAGGTTTTAATGGGAATGTTCCCCGGGCGCTTGAGCTCCTTGAAAGGAGTGAAAGGCGATATTTTATAAACAACGTCCAAGGAACCTGAAAACCCTAACGGAGGCAATCCGCCTAGTGATGCACGCGAAGCGAGACGAGACGAGAAGAGACGAGAAATATAAAATATCGATCTCGTCTCGTTTTCGGATCTGCAATCTCGATCTCGCACATTTTTTTTGGGTCTCGTCTCGTTCTCGCGCGAGAGTGTCGCTGTAAAAATAAGCGTTTGCGCACTACGTACTCGTACCTCGGTATTTACTTATCAGTTGAACTACAATCGTTCCGTCTTCCATGTATTTACAGTCGTATAACTATAATAAAGAGACAAAACACTAAATTCTAGTCACCAAATTATTTCAGTACGAATATCTGTTAATACATTCTGTCATCAGTAAAACTAATTAAACATTTAAAAAATTCTTTTTTGTAGCTACACTGAGAACCCGCTGGCAACCAATCACTCCGTTTCACTCCATGTTGGCTCCTATCGACGCTTAATATAAGATCCTTTACTTTTCAGGGACGACAAGAATTTTATTACCCGTAGTTTTAACTGGAATGAATTAGGGGTTGAAATGTTGGAGAAAAACTAGTTCTATTAGATGCAAAACCAATTTAGTTTTTATTTTGCATTTCCTCGCTATGCGACCGATATCATCCAACTTTAGGTACACTCAAAAAAATATTGTCAATTGATATAACTTTCACATTCACGTGTTCTATGCACGAATTACCGTTGACTCCACTCCCTGTACGGTGCATTTTTCATTGAATTTATGAATCAAAGCTATAAAGTTACAAATACTTTTTATTGCGAAACTCTCGCTTCTCGCAGTTGTTATATCGATCTCGCCTCGAATTTTAAATTGCAATCTCGCTCTCGTTCTCGTCTCGCAAAATGCAACGAGACGAGATGGGAAAGTACTCTCGCCTCGTCGTGCATCACTAAATCCGCCCAGCCCAGTAATAGACTTTTTCAATTTAAAGAGATAGAAGATATGCGCAATGGGGATCTGCGCATAGTAAGAACAACAGATCTTATTGAAATAAGTTACAAAAGCTTTTATTGATGTTATAATATGTCTAACGATGCAAATTTTCACTGAGAATACAAGTATTTTAATGACTGCAATATTGTTAACGTTTCGTTTGAAGGTAATTGTTCGCACCATTTTCTTATTATTTGCAGCGATAGAAAGAGATAGCCGTTAAATTGAAAAAATCTATTCACGAAAAACTTTTGAAAAACTTCAAAAGACACGAAGACATCACTTGGCCGATATTATTTTCAAAATCACATGAGATAAAACTTCCCATGTTATAAGTTCAGGGTGTGAAAACATTTTTTTTAATATGGAGTACATTTTTTTACCTCTCGCTAAGAGAGGTAAGTATTGTATTCATGCTAAAAATCGCATATCCAGATTTTAGTGAATAAGCACGTTTTAAGGTCCCTAGAATTCGATTATAACATTTTTACGATGATGTCCGTATGTGTGTGGATGTATGTGTGTGGATGTGTGGATGTTGGATTCACGATTTCTTAAATACTATAAGACTTAAGACATTTTTAACTACGGATTCCTCAATCTAACAGTACTGGGAAGAGTTGATTAAGTTTTGGTAACAATTGTACAACCGGAAGTAGTAGTTTCAAGAAAAAAATCATCTAAATATTATTTATCGAAAATTTATGTAAATACTTATATTAAAGCACGTTAAATTCTTTATTCGATGAATATAAATTTACTATTATATCTTCCATAGATTTAGAGATAAAAGAAATGCATATAAAATAATTTGATGTAAAAATTCTCAGATCAAAATACTTCAAGGCAAGAAATTTAAATGTTTGTAAATGACACATAAATGTCACTGTCAAAAATATTTGTATGCCACTGTCAAAAATATTTGTACATTATTATGAAGATTATGAAAATAAAAAAAGTCAACAACGCAAAAGAATATACGTAAAAAAGAATATAAAAGGAATTTACGAAAAAATGAAGAATATAATGAAAAATAAAAGGAAAGTAGAAAAAGAAAATTTCAGGATATTGAATATAAAGAAAATGTATGTATTGTACATAATTTATAATAAAATATCCCGCATAGATTTCGCAAATATATGTGAGAATTATATTGTAGTGAGACATGAATATACGTATTTGTATTTAAAAATATTTTTCGTTTTATGCGTACAACCAGGTAAAATATCTGGCGAAAGATTATGTGCTGGCCACATCAGATTTTTAATTTAGCTTTCTAAACTAGGGAGTTTGTTTTAACGCGTATTTTTTCATTTTGGAACTATTTTGTCTGGCGTAGTAGTACTCCGCGGACAATCGCAACACAGCTGTTAATAAAGGATTAACCATAATTCACTTGTTCAACAAGCCATATTGTAGGGAAGATTGTTCTTCCTCTGAAAGGTCGTTTTCGTGATTTTAGTGAAATAATTAGTGAAAATATATGCTAAATACATTGTTAATTTATATATAAACAGTTCAGAGGTCATTTTGGCGTATAATTTGTACGTGAAGGTAAATAAAATTGTTTGTTTTGGTTTGATGTAAAATGTGTATCTCCTAGCATTGGAAAAAACAGTGAAATACCTATTTTGTTAATATTACTAATTTTGATTTCACATTATATTCTTGTGTTATTTTAATAATCCGTATTTTATATATCGTACAATTATTTTATTTTTATTTCCAGCTACCAGCTGCTAATTATAGTTGGTTATTACGTGACAGGTTAAGTCCGGGTTAATTACCGAAGCCATTACTTCATGAAATTTCATTGCAGGTGAACGTATTTACTAAGGTAAGCAATGTTAATATTTATTATTAGGGATTATATTATTAATTGGGGGTGTGAAATATTCATCCCTTTGCTATTTATAATTATGACAAAGATATAACAATTATAATAGTTTTAGGGTTGTAATTTTGCCGTATTTGGTGGTTATGAATTCGAGAATCGAGTTACAATATTTCAAGAAAAATATAGACCGGTAGTATTTACTCAATTTTAGTCACCTTGACTAACTAATTACCATGACTGCCATTTAGAAATACATTGGAGTGATTAAGAAACATCTGAATTTTTACTTTAATCAACGCTTAATCACCCCTGTTCAAAAGTATTTAAATACTAGTGTGGGAAATTTCTCGACTGGTGTTAACAATTACTCGAAATCTCAGTCAAACAGCATGTATTCTCATTCTTAATCAACGTTTCGGTGCACACTTACACCTTTTTCTAGGTCTTTAATAATTCAGTAAAATAACATGGACATTATTACACTTACAGTAAGATCTTACAAAATACATTTACAATTTCGTAAATTGGAAAATATTCTGTTATATATTTTGAGAACAAACTGATGTGTATGTGCTCCTTATAAATTTTTGTATGATGTTAAACATTCAGTTTTACAACGTCGTACAGAACGAATGTATTTTGTGTACATGAGATGTAATATTTTGTAAGATCTTACTTATAAGTATGATTATATGCATGTTATTGCTGTAGGTACAATTTTGTATCTTTTTGAATGATTATAGAACCAGAAGAAGATGCAAGTGTGCTCCGAAACGGCGGTGTTGTAAAAGAATAAATGCTGTTTGACTAGGATTTCGAGTAATTGTTAACACCTTTAAATACTATTTACTGCTCTGAAAATACAATTTTGTGATTTGGTTTTCATGCTGAAAGCGACTCCTTACAGCACTAGTGCTGCAAAACTTTACAGCACGCTTTGGTGTCCTAGTTACTCATTTTGCTTAAAAATGTTTAATAAAATGTTTATTATTGTGTTAGATACACATCATAAAACAAAAAATAACAATAAATGACAAATTATTCAAAAAGGAACAATTCTTCATTTCCTTATTTTTCTTTCATTATCTTGCAGTAGTAGAAAAATAGTGTGTATAACACGTGTTGAAAGTCCTTTGTCAAAGACAAACTATTCCAACTTTTGTTTTGGTTCGACAAAGATATACAAATAACTATTGCCGTACAAAGAGTGACAATATTTCAAGAAATATTTTATTGTATAATACTAAATTTTAAATATTTATTCATATAATGTGTTTCATAGGTTCTAATGTGCTTTTATTTCACTTTGACTTTAGCATTCATCTCAATCCAATCGAAATACTTGTACCGCGTGTGAAATTAGTTTCACAGGTGGAATATTCGAATTCCGAATTGGAAGTGGTTCCCATTTTGTTCAATTATTCGGACCAGAGGATCATCTCCGTTGTCCTACGAGTACTCGGAAAATATTAGACGAATCACAGAGGAGGAAATATTTTGCAATTTAAAGTCCGGGATAACTGTCCATCGATCGCAGAATTGCAAAGGTAAGTTTCTTTAATATCTTTTTAATAGAGACGTTCCTGCTCAATGGCTGCTAGATATAGTCAGAAAAATTTACTATCTTTACCCAGAATCACGGTGTAGTATCTATAGGTGAGAGCACGAGATGCGTTGACATGGCTAAGTAACTGGGAAACAAAATGGCGCTAACGCGACCCGTTACCATTTACAAAAAATGTTTTGCTACAAGATGCACAACAGGGTATGGATCAAATAAAGAGAAATTTAGTCTTTTTAAGGTGCCAAAATGTGCAATTTAGCGGCAGCCAGCTACACTATAATCACAGAAACAGGTACTAAAATAAATTTCTGATTGAAAGGTGTCAATGTCAAGTGCATTTGACATATGTTGTTTTATAATTTTACTGGAAGTATAGAAACATTTTTGTATGGAATTTATACAAAATACATACATAGAACTAACAAAAGATAAAAGGTAATGATTGAAAATATAGAATATTATGCATTATATATGAATAATTTGATATTTTAAATATTTTGTGTAAAAACCGGGTCGCAACAAAACCTGACTCTAGCGGCACACTGTATGAACTAGCCCAGTTAGTGGGCCATTCTTCGTAATGCATTGGAATACGTCGTGCACTCACCTATAGATACTACACCGTGCCCAGAATACAACTATAAATATCATAATTATGATATCAGCGGCATATCGTTTATTGTTTGCTTTATAATATTGGATGCCAACGGCCCAATATTTGCGCCGCTCTGTTCATGCACTGAATGCTTCCTCTACGTTTCTATCTGCTTTGTGTAGTAAAAATAATCTTTCTTACTTTATTTCAAACAAAAGTAGCCTTTATGTTAAAGGAACAATAATGTTTCAAACAGTTCAGGAGTTATGAGCTACCAAATATGCATGTTTACATATTGTCTCGGCTAAAAATGTGAGGTTAAAAATGGTTCAATATCACGATTTTAAAAGATTATATTCTATATTTCCGGTATAAAAGTGGTTAAATATCTAGTTAAAAACTCCTTAAGGTTGTGTACAAATTGCCATGGATGACTTTGTCGAACGAGTCTCAAAAACGGCTCAACCGATTTGAACAAATTTTGGTTTATAACAATTATATTAAACATAGATTGTAACGAATATTAAATAAAAAAAATTGAATTTGTTTTTATATAAGTAATCAAAAAAAAAATTACAACTTTTAATGTTTTTGGATTAAAATTTATTTCAAAACCATCTTTATAAATTAAGGACTTCAGATACATTTAATGTTTTAATAACAAACATGTAGTATTGGAGATTACCTGGCCAAAAGAATTGTCTATATACGACAATGTAAAAGTAGTTTAGCGTTTTGTCGCATGGTGCGCCTCACGAATTCACTATTCTCTATGCTCAAAACTAATTTCTCAACAGAGTTGGGCGTCGTGCAGTAGTCGCAGTACGCAGCAGAAACGTAAACTAAATAATAATATACCGAAACACCCAAGAATAATTAATAAAGTAAAAACAAGCAAATTATTATTTATATTTCATATTAAAATTAATATAGTCAAATATGTATTTTTAATAAATATAAATTTATAAAAATATGTACATTTAAAAAGTATTACTTTTTTTGAGCGTCAATTATATATTGAGGATCTTTTTTCTAATTCGCCTTGCAAGCGAATGACACCCCTAAATATTTAAATAAAATAAATAAATATATCATCACGGCATATTACGCATTGCTGGATGTGCCAATCTGCTTATAGAAATAAAACGACTGCATAGGAACAACAATTTATGAAAGAAACTTAACTTATATTACACAAAAAATAAACAGCAAGTATTACATTTTATACTTTGTCCAATTGTTAATTTTTATGTAAGTTGGTTCTTTCATAAATTGTTGTTTTTTATAAAAAAAACATCTCATATCCGTATTGAAGTTTATTTATTATGTACTTATAAATATTAGTAAGATAGGTACTTTTTATTAGCGCCCCATATAACATGCATAAGGTTTTTTTTTTTAATATGTTGCCTTTACATTAGATAATATATATAATTTATACAATAAATTTGAAAATACGTACTCGTATGTTAAATATATAAAGTATAGGCCCACCTCATTGTTATGTTGGCCCACCTGCTGGCCCACCCAAATTTTTTAAATATATTTAGTTTATTTTATAAAAGAGATAATAATTTTAGAATGTGTAACAATAAATACAATTTGTGTGGATGTAAAACGTACATATTGCATAATAACATTTGAAATTGTATGTGAGCCTAATATGGATAGTATGTCTGTCCGAGGAGAAAAAAATGAATTTTTCAAGCAATCGCCCCAATTTTGTAGCAATGTTTTAGCAACACTGTTATTGCAAGTAACCAATAATAATTGCCAAATAAAACATGACACGTTACATTTGTTTCTATTGACATTGCTTAGAAATTTCAACAATGTTGCTAAGATTTAACAACCGAATTGAGATGAATGTTGATTAATATGTAGCTAATTAATTTGGCAGATGATACCATACTGGCTACACTAGATTTTTGTACTATGGAATTGTAAGAAAAGTGTCTGGACTAATAACAGATATAATACCAACTCGTTCTGTTGAAATTACTAACTTACGAGCCCCAATACGTTGTAATATTTTGTTTTACAAAAATTAAACTATGTTTAATTAGCGTTTACAGCAAAATTTATAATTTTTTATTACATTTACCAACATTGAAATAAAATTAAATTATATAAAAAATTTATTTTTGCTCTAAACAATGACGAATTAATATGACGAGAAGTTTGTATCTAAAACCAAAATTTAGAAATCGATTTCAATAAAGATTGGTTTGATAATTTAAATTATTGAATTATAGTATGTATTTATTTATATGCATTTTACACAATAATTCCTATGACAGTGCTTTATTATTTAGAGTTTTAAAAATTGGATTCTGGATTTCGTAAGCATGAAATAATCATATTAATATATCAAAAGTAAAGCAAATAATTTTTGTAACGCACATTTAAAATTAGTTATAGTTTCCTTTTGCTAACCGTTACACAAATTGATATGCTAGCAACAGAATATCATTTACTTCCCAACACAATAAAATTGTATGAAAATTAATGTAAAACTGAAATAAAACTATATTGGCTCTACTATAGATTTTATAATATATTTATGAATTATATTTTCCGGGAACTTTAAATTAGTAGTCATTGCTTTAACAATTCCAATTTTCAGTGCAATAGCTAATTTCAAATTTTAGTTGTTATTAAAAATGATTACTTAGAAGTATTTGTAATTTTTGTTTATTTTGTTTTACCGTTTCTATACTGCTATCCATATGTTATGGTAATAAGTATAATTTATTATTACTGTAATACTGTTCTTATGATATAAGTATGGCCCACTCAGATTTTCCATTGGCCCACCCAGAAAACAATCCTAGTTACGTCCCTGCACCTATAAGAGATGGTTACTTTAAAAGGGCAAGGACCTAATGGTAAAAATTAAAGTCTATTGTCTATCGTATTCTGTTGAATAAGAAATTATCATTAGCCGAGTGACCCCCTAGAGTAGGTAATAAATTAGTGATTACACCCGATATTGTCTATTTTAGCCAAAGGGATTTTCCATTACACAGACAATTTTTACTCCACTCCTTACTTTTAATATTACAATTATATAGAGTTCTTTATTAGTTGTAAGGAGTGTTTATTGTTTTAATGATGCCTAAAGAACCCTTAATAGTTATGTAAAATCTACAACTAGGTTCATTAATAGAACCCAGGTTTTTTTACCCCATAAATATTCAACACTGTTGTTTTCATGCTTACTTGGTCTATAGTTTTCATATTACATTTTACATAAAATTACATCATGATGGCATAAGTGCATATTTTATTATATTTTTAATACATATTTTTGGATTCATCAATTTTTCGAACTCTAATAAAGAATAGGTGTATTTGTTTGAAATATTGTATTCATTTGTAATGGAATTTTAAAAATATTTAAAGATTTAATGAAAAATTAATTATACAACCCACGTATGAAATATAAAATACCGATTCAACATGCTATATTTGCCTCTTTGGAATATTGCAATAAAAATGCAAAGATGCTATATATAACATAATACAGCGCACATAAAGAGAGAGAGATAGCAAATAAATAGAAATAAATATTGGCAACACATAACGCGGTCTACCGCGTTTGGTAGGCATTGGCGGCATACACGTAGCGCCGACAGAAAGCGTGGCGCGGATGTTACGAGTACTACCACTTTTGTACACAACCTTACCCGGGTTAAAAAATTGTACATTTCTGGCAAAAAAATGTCTCGAAAGAGAGTGTTAATTCTTGCAAAGACGAACTCTGGAAGGTCGATTATATTTTATTATTAATATTTTTAAAGTGTCAAAAAGACCTTAGGAATTGCGGAAAATAGAATAGAAATTTTGGAAAGAATTAGGAAAAATTTGCACCAAAAAAATGCATTTATTTTGCTCACAACTCCTCAGTGGTTTAAATTATTTTCAAAATAACACTAAATACGTGTTCTACGGGGTTTAAAATATAAATTAAGTCAATACCAAATCACGGATCTTTTGAATCATAACAAACCTTAGATGTCTTAAAATCCTCGATCTACGAGCTCGGATTTCAAACCGACATTGCGGCAGTTATGATAGTCATAACAATCCTAGGTATGTTAATAGCTATTAATTCAAATCCATGGCTAAGCTAACACTATAAAATAGTAATTTTTATAAAATTTTAGATGCCGTGTTACAGAATGTGCAATATAAAATATAATTACTGAATTAGATGCAGAATTTAATATTCTAAAACATTTATTTGACGCATTATAGTCTAAAATCAATAGGCCACTTTTGCAAAAGGAAAAACTGTTTTCCCTTTTTAGATACCTATGGCCCGCTTTTCGTATTACAACCTGTATATTAGATAGTGTTAAATTTATTCAGAATTGCCAAAGGTAAATTTATAATCAAATATAAACCCAGCACAATTTCATGCTGGCTTAAAATTATAAGCTAAGCAGAAGCATTTTCATACAGCAATTTACAGAGGAAATTTTAACCAGACGAATTACACATTGACTTGAACCCTACAAGATCCAAGTTTTCACTTCAAGTCGGGGATGAATTTGATATTTGTTTGTTTTTTGGTGGTTGTATTTGTGATTGTTACTAACGCTTTGAATATAATTATATTTTATGATTTATTCTATAATGAATTGGTTTCTTTTTTAGTGTCCAAACAAAAGTACTACATTTAAGTACAGTGTCCAGACACCAAAACAGAATAGAGAACACATTTCCAGCGATTGGGTCAGCAGAAATCTGTGAACCTACAGTGTCCAGTCCAGACAATTTAATATCTAGAGTCGAGCTGTATATCTCAAGGACCTTACAACAGTTATTCAGTGGTTCGGATTGCAAGAAATCACCAGAAGTAAGTTTTTATTTATATCTTTATCTCTAATTTCATATATCTGTGAAATACTAGTGTAGGATTGGTCAGTTTAACGAATCTGAAGGTGCATACACACTACTATCACGTCACACAAACTCACATGATTTCACGTGAAGTGTCATTTGTTGCTATCATGTGAAATTACATAAAAACATGTGCAAGGAGTATAAATAAATGGGATATATGGGTCTGAACAATTTGACACTTCATGTGGAATCATGTGAGTTTACGAGACGTGATAGTAGTGTGTATGCACCTTAATAGTAATTTAAGTACAATCGATGCCCTAACATTTTAAATAGTTGCAGGAAAAGCATTATTTCATAATTAGTTTATATCCACAATAGTGTTGTTATTGGAGTCAAAGACAATAATAGGGACAACAATAGTTTTGTTATTGTGTTTCATTTAACTTTTATTCTTATCATTACTAAATGAATTTATTTATTTGGTTGGAACCGGGGCCGTATTACCCAATAGGCAAAACTAAGGCGACTGCCTGGGGGCAAAACCCTCAGGGGCGCCGCTGTCAAGCACCAAGTATTTAGATAAAATATGTAAGGAGAATAAAATGAATGCTGGGGAAAATTAGAAAACATTCGATGAAATAGTTTAACATCGACATATTCAAATTTGGATATAGCTCTACGAATTTCCCAGCTACAAATTGTTCTGGCGAACGTTCATTTTCGACGCTAAAAAGAGTTAAGACCCAAGGTCTACATTGGGACAAGAGAAGCTAATTCGTTGGCAATATTAAGTATAGTAAAGGATATTATTATCATATGTAATATAACAAGTGATATGATTATCATTTTATTATCGATGATATTCTCGAGTGAAACCGAGTTGCAGACTTCACGAGTCCGAAGGACTCGTGAAATGTGCTGCTTGGGTTTCACGAGCAATATCTTCGATTATTAATCATATAACGAGCTTATATTTAATGACAGAATATAATGAATTTTTGTGACACATTGAATGTACTGCTAACCTAACTTTTATTATATTGTATTACAACATGGTTTATTTGATTGCCTTATTATTTTCATCGCTGTTTATATCGTTTATATCAACCCAACGATTATCGCACATGTTTATACTCAAAATTAATTGTCAATGTCAAATAAAGAAAACAAATCCCTTAGCAACGAATATAAATAAAGTGATAATTTCTTTGTTTTTTATCATCGTTGTAATATACATGTAACTAGGGAGATTCTGAATGTTGATTGGCGGAAAACATGTCACGTGATTCATGAATTATATTCTCGATCAAATTTTTTTTATTTACACGCTTTTTTGATACATTATTTACTGAGTTTACATGTAGTTTTCAAACCGTTTTCAAAACGTTTTTAGTTTTGAAACGCCATGTATACATTGTCAAAACGGTTTTGAGTTATCTCAAACCAAAACTAAAATTCACGGGTTTGACTAGGAAACTATACTCTATCCGTTTTAACTATAGACTAGATGGCGTTTCGAGCGCGGCCGTTTTTACATGTATTAAATAAAGAATTCAAATTTTGGCGCCATTCCTGGATTTAAAAAAAATCTTTCTAATTGACAGTTTTTCAGTAATTTTGTCTTGTACGTACATGTGCTAATCTATTTTGTGTTTTCTCTACATTTCGGCGAAAGGTGCATGCATAAATGAAAACCACATTATTCAAATAAATTTTAAAGAAAACAACGTAAAATAAAAATATAATTCACCTTTGAAATATAAATATTTACACTCTAAAATATATACATTATATGTATAAACTATATACACCGTTAAATATGAACAAAATCATGTTCTAAACAAATTTCTTTGTTCCTGGAGGTGATCCGAATGACCCTTTTTCCTCATGTTCTTTTATAGCTTTCCAAATATTACATCGTCCTATGGCCAGTTCTGATGCCACAATTTGGACACTTTCTAATTTGGAATATGCATTCGTGGCACGATATGTGCAGTATAAATTATACGCCACTTTTTTTGTCCGCTTCGGAGGACCTTTCCTTTTGGATATTTTAAAACATTGGCAGAGCCAGGTTCAGGATTTTTATCCATAATATTAACGAAGAGAACAATAACAAAACTAACGAACTACTAACTAAAAACTAAGAAAACGCGCACATTGAAAACTATGTAATATGAAATATAACAATAAAACACTATGAAAATTATATAAACGGAAAAAACAAACAAACAGAACTGAACAGAAATTGATAATATGTAATAAATCGTGTACTATTAACTTTTTTGACATTTATATATTTTATGTCAGACGGCAAAATAATTGATACAGTTGTCAGGCAAATTTAAATTTTGCGTCAATTATTTTACTGTGTAAACTCGGTTCACGTTTGAACCAATCAGAGAGCTAGAATCTTAAGCCCTATCTCACCCAATGCTCTATAGTTAAAACGGATAGAGTATAGTTTGAAAACTACTCATGTAAATACTTAAAATTCAGTTCCGATATTACGCATGCGTACATAGCATAACGTTTCTGTCGCTTTGTGTTACTAACCTACAAATAAACTGACAGCTGTGTAGTTTTAGTGCGTGGTGGTAACAAAGTAGAAAAAATAATTGGAATAATAGCAAAACGAAAAATTTGGAGTGAAGAAGATCTGTCACATCGGTCAAATGCGCATGCGCCGAAACTGTTTTCAAATCAATCTGTAAACCTGTTTTGAAAATTGCATGTAAACAGTTTCGCGTAATTTTCACTGAAAACTGAAACCATTTTCAAAACTGCATGTAAACGTAGTAATTGTATTATAAGCGGTGAAATTATATGGGGAGAAGACACTTTTTTCTTCAACTATTTTATATCATTACACTTTTTTATGCGCCGGTGATGAAGATGAGATGATGAAAGACACACACAACAACTATGCCTTATCCGGGATTCGAACCCAGGACCCTTGGAGCGTGAAGCAATAACGCTACCGCTACTCCACGTGGGTCAGTCTTGATCAAATAAACACACCAGATATATCAATTTTTTTAAGTATTTATTTGATCTCATTCTTTGATTGGATAATATCGGACTATTATCCAATCAGAAAACAAGATCAAACTGCTCCTATCTTCGCACCATTATATAGTTAAATTGGGCAGTTTAAATCTAGAAAAGCAGATGTCTAATTTGTTTGTTGATTTAATGAGATGTTGATGTGTTTTGCAATATTTTTTATATTTTATAAAAATTATTTTATAGTTTTCGCTGTGAATTTGTGATTAATTATATTTGTTCATGTTCTTTATTTCTTTCTGTTGTGATTTTATCTCATTCATATAAATATTCAATAATTCATAAAATCTTTACTCTATTATATTATCGGAGCGAGAAAAATGAAATTTTTGAATTTTGAACATAATATCTTACGACTAGGAATTAAATAATTTCCCTTTTTCAAGCAATTTTAGGGGCATCTGAGAAAATAGTCTAGAGGCAATTTTATGCTTAATCCGGCCCTGTTTGGAACCATTAGTATTGTAGGTAAAAATTAACTAGATCAAATCTAGTTACTAGCAAATAAAGATTGCCTGAAATAGTTTTATATTTGAAAATTAGTCCACTTTTCTCCTGATGGATAGTCGTGCAAAATATGTGTTTATTTTGCAATAGATTTAAGTTTGTACCCGGTGTCTACTTTTCTCCCGGATTGTATGAAATACAATGGTAAAATTTTCATATGACTGTAATTTCCACCATATTTATTTTATAACAAAAGTGTAAATACAAAAAAATGTTCAGAATTAAAAACTGCTATTTATAGATTGCCGTGAGAAATAAAACAAAAATGTTAAACAGTTGTATTGTTTGTGTGTAGTTAGTTCGATGCAAGGAGGATCAGGAGTGTGCACTCAATGTTAAAACAATAGAACCGCCAAGGCGGCATGTCGGTTAGTTGGGGACCTGGCCGCAAGATGTCTCTCATGACAGTTTTCCAAATTTTTTTTTATTAAAATTTAATTTCTTTTACAAATAAACTTAAAAGAAACGAAATATTGATATATTATGTTATTATATTTCATCAAAAACCTGTAGTACAAAAAAATAGATATATAATACATACATTTGCTAACCTATAATACATAATCAACAGCATAATTAATTAATTTCACGGTATTCTTAAATAGTTACGAAGTTAATAAGGGCATTTATTTAAAAATGGTACTTTATAATTAAATTTATTTATATTAAATGAACAACTAATTTAATGGCAAATTTTTATGGTCCGCTTAAGCAGCAAGATTTAAGGTACAGTTTGTCAACAGAATTAAATCTAAATATACCATGATGATCTTTATGCCTCCTCTGATTTGTATTCTTGTATTTCTAGGAAGAGTCACGAAATGTGTGGTTTACTTTCTTCAATCATGATAAACCCATTAACTGCATTTTCTGTTTGATAATAAAAGTTCAGATAATTTTGTTTCTCTAAATAATAAACTGAATAATATCACCTTTTTAAGTTATTGTTGTTGAACACGTAATTGATTTCGAGTGGCTTCTAATCAAAATATATAATTAATATACAACTAAACGACATAACCTCTTCGCCATCTACAACAAAAATTTAGTAATTGTTAATTAATATCATTATCTCATGAAGTGAACTTATTGTTTACCTTGACGAAAATTCACAGAATGCAACAAACCGTTCTTAATCAGAAAGTACTTTAATAAGACGCGAGAAAAATCGCAGTGAAAACTTTAGAAAAATTTCTAATTCCTGTTTGTTTGCGATGTCAATGTGTTGCCAAGGAGACGAATAACTGCTTGTTCATTGGTTAATTTAAATGCGAATAGTTGGGGACCTGGCGGTTAGATGGCGCCACAAATGACAAAGGTTGCCAATATAAGTGAACTCTCCTGTTCCTCCTTGGTTCGATGTTAATATAACAATGTTTATGTCAGGTTACTAATAGCAGCGTGGCTTATTATATTTAACTCGCAGAATGAATTATAAACAACTTTATTTACTTAACTTGACTATAATTATTGCGTCATCTTTACAAGGTGTTGAATAATAGTTATTTATTTAAGAACTAATTGTAATTACGCTATAACTATGGTGATTTTAAATAAATAATGGCATTTAGAAGTCAGCCAGTGGCCAGTGAGTTCAAAATAATAAGTCAACCTGCTATTGGCAGCGTGTGATAAACATTCACATATTAACATCATCAGATGCGTAAACTTTTAATTTTAGCTGTGGGTGCACTCTTTTTATTTTAAATATGGGTAACCTATATGTTTACATAAATGCGCATAATACAGTAAAAATAACATACTTATTTTATTTTATTATACATATATTAAATTGTATACATTTAACATAAATAAAATTAATATCTATTACAAGAAAAAAAGAAATAATACCTAATACTTATATATATAGGGTATCTCTAAAATAAGTAGACATGGTTTGTTTAAACATAGATTCCTGGGCCCAAAATAACATGATTTAAATAAAGTTACATATATCCGAAAATCCGAAAGTGTACCGTTTAGTAAAAAAATGCTTATAATGACAGAACGCTTTGTTCGGTTTGAATGAAATTTGCTATGTTAATCCATATGGATGTTATCTTTTAAGATGATATTTATTGTTATTAGTGAACCGCTAGTGTATGAAACTTAGGTGTCACGACAATACATACACAATGGTAAACTTTTCTGTCTCTGGGTAAGTTGTGTTATCTGTAACGATTTAGGCAGAAAAAAAATATGACTGACTGCACAGTGCATTTTTAGAATAAATATCACCTAGCAATCTATCTAAATGTCAAACAACTAATTTTTAATGTCAGTAGGTACGTTCAATAAGCCAAGCAAAACAAGCAACCGGAAGTAAAATTTGTTGAACGACTTTGCTAGCCTAGCATTTGCTTGATTTGCTCGCAAGCAATCCAAGCCACAATTTTCTCGCTTGTCTTGCTAAGTGTCAAATATAATGGCGGGAAATACAAATTTTACATACATGAAGTTAACTTGAACTGTTTCTATTTCTTTATATGGTGTGTGTGTATCAACCAAATGTAAAAACGGCTTTGAGAGTACTGTGATGGATGTTTATAACATTATTAAATTTGAAATATTTTGTTATAGTCAATATAGCTTCTTCCAAATTAATCCAACTATCTGAAAATAAATATATAAATTCATTTTCCATATGTTCGCAGACCAAGAAAAGAAATACAACAGGTACACAAATACACAATGTTATATTTGACATCTATATACGTTTCTCGATGACAGTTGTGGATGACAGTCCGTCATATAGCTAGCAAATCGTTCAGCGCACTAAGCAACAAGTCTCGTTTGCTTACCTAGCATTTGCTAGATTTGCTTATTTCATTGAACGCACCTAGTAACAATTGTTTATATGTTACCATAATTTCCTTCGCAATATCCTACAATTATTCGGCTTAATAATAGTATCTTACTGCCCTTATGATTAAATAATGTCAGCTTTCTCTTAAACAACTTGAGAAGATTGACAACTCATTTTTAAAATGTATGAAATATAATAAAATGTTGGGGCAAAATTATTGTGGGTGCTGCGCACCCACACTTTTACTTTCTGTGGGTGCATGTGCGTCCGTGCACCCACGTAGTTTACGCCCCTGAACACCATTATATAGTAACTGCGTGACTTTCTCGGCACTATTTTTTTTATCAAATGTACTTTCGAAATATAAAATTAAAACAAATTTCAAATACATATGAAACCATTTAAAATCTGCGTCTTTTGTAATTAATGCACTTTTGCCAAACGAAATTTTATCCAACAGTTTCTTAAACAATACAACAGACTAATAATTATTATTTAATAGATGGACCTTTCGTTGGTTGGAGACGTTAAGAAATTTGGAGAACTTCGGTACAATGTTCGAGCTTTGAATTTCAACACTGTAGATCTTCTAAAGCAGCTCTTCGAAAAGATTGCTGAGATAAATCTTCTACGGCGTAGACGACCATCCATGGATGAATTGGTAAGAAACTTAATATTTTTATAAAACATTTGGTCTCATGGTCAACCATGAGAACTTATAGGGCCAGTTCCATAAAACGTTGTTAGCTAATCATGTGTTTAACTACACATTGTAACCATGGATACGTATCAAAAATACATTGGAAAAAGAGCCTTGTCAAAGTAACAACGTGGTTAAAGTTAACAATGTTTTATGCAACTGGGCCATAGTCAAAGGAATATGACCATAATATATGTCTAAATATTAACTTAATACAATTGTATTCAAATGTCTGCATAATATTCAAGCAATTTAAAATTGAAATATCGATTATTTATCAATAAAATCAATAACTTGGAACATATGATTAGCATAATATCTTGAGGCCATAACATTTTAAATAGTTGCAGGAAAACTATTAGACTTTAGAGTAATTTCACAGTCCTATCATACAATAGTGTTTTTAGTCTTGTTATTGTCGAATCTTAGAATAAAAATTAACTGGTTCAAATCTAGTTACTAGCCAATATGTTAAGTAATATCAAATTAATGCAAATTTCAAATGAATTTGAAACCATATAAAATCTATTGGAGAAAATATCACATGGTACACTTATATGAAGACACGTTCGCCATGCGAAATTTCATCCAACAGTTTTTTGAAATGGTTTAAAAATATTACAAATTAATAACTATTATTTAATAGGTGAACATTTGGTTGGACTGAGACGTCAAGAAACTTAGAGAATTTGTATGCAACTTCCAAGCTTTGGATTTTAACACTGCAGATCTTCTAAGGCAGCTTTTCTAAAGGATTGCTGAGCTCCAGACAAATCTTGTACAGCGTAGACGACCATCGACGGATGAACTGGTAAGAAACTTTATTTTTTATATTTGGTCTCATGTTCAATCATGAGAACTTATAGCCAAAGAAATATGACTGTAATATATGACTAAATATTATCTTGTATTCAAATTCGATTTTGAGTACTACATTGAAAGAAATATAACTTTCATGAATGTCTGTATAATATTCAAACAATTTAAAATTGAAATATCGACTATTTATTAATAAAATCAATATCTGGGAACATATGATTAGCTTATATCTTTCAGGAATCGGACATCAAGAAGACTAGATTAATATAGTAGATTTTAAGTTAGTTTTAAGTTTTTTTAAATGTATTTTCAGGTCTTAATTAAAATTTGGCTCATCGCGCCGTTGAGCAAACACGCGTTTTCTTTAAAAATGAAAATAAATTGATTAATTTGAAGTGCATTCCTTGGCGATTCATCATAAAATCGTGCGTGGGCGTTTGCTACCGTAGTACGCGTCCTTTCGCGGGTTGCCCAGACGGCCCCTAGGGAGAGTGAATGTGAAAAGAAAAACATATGTATCGGGGCATGAATGATGCGAATGGATGAGAGAATCAGTGAGAGAGTTAGGAAGGTGGGAGAGATTCGAAACTTGATTTGGGTTCGGGTTTCCTTATTTAATATCACGGTTAGTGGGATGGGTAGGTAGGGTTCGTGCGCGATTTTTCCATAATTGAGTGGACTGATATGGTTAGCCATGCCATGTGAAACCAGTTGTTTATTCTGGGGGATCGCTTCGCACTTGTGCGAATGTTTCTAGGGACAGTTTAATTCTTTTGTAGTAAAGTTGCTGGCCATCGTATTGTCCTACGCTCTAGATTGCTAGACTCGAATGAGAAAAGATTAAACAAACCTGAATGCTAACACAGGAAGCTTTCTTATGGCGTCTATGTGCTCTCCTCATCCGGAGGCAACGTATGTAATCATCATTTAATGTTAATGGCAACGAATAATTAAAGACAATAAAGTTTTTGTTTGATTTAACTTTGTTTGAGCACACGGGTTGACCGCGTTCGGGGTAGGTATCGCGTATGAGATCGGGCGATGTCTCCGGGAGTAACTCGCTCAGGCATCCAAGCCGAGTAGATTACATGTAACTGTCTATCTTGTCCTTAGGGAGTTCGCGTTGTAGGCCGTACATGCAGTGCATCGTGTGGGGTCGGCTTAACCCCCTCGTAAACTACATGTGAGAATCACCCCGGTGTTCTCACTTTTTCTCTTAGCTCGTATATCTCTCTCTCTCTCATACGTCTTCTTTAGCTTAGCATAGTCTAGATTATAAGATAGATGCGTAGACATAAGTTAGCTTAGATATAAGATAGGCAAGGGTTGTTTTTACTTTTTGAGAGAGAGAAAAAAATTAACGTAACTTCACACTTTTAGATTTGCTATTCTTTGAACGAGATATTAACGTAAGATAGGCTTAGATTTGCTATTCTTTGAACGAGATATTAACGTAAGATAGGCTATTTTGCGCACTTCACCAACTTAATTTGGGGGGGTTTTACAATAGTTTAAGTTAGATTATAAAATATTATTGTACAGGAAATTGTTTTTATTTAATAAATGGTATATATGGGGAGCGTGGGTTTGGCATTTGAGGGCGGTTGCTCCCTATATATATATATATATATATATATATATATATATATATATATATATATATATATATATACAATTTGTTAAAGAGTATAGTTTTAAGGTAGTTCTAAGTTGGAAGAACTCCCTACCTGCCCTGTCACTGTCGTCGAGATTGCAGTGCCGAATGATGACGCAGACCATGGCTTTCCCTTCATAAAGCCTGTGTTTAAAATGTATGTACACAATAAAACAATCTTTTAATTTATGTTCTGTTTAATTTAAACCCATCACAATAGTCGTATAGTAGGTAGTTTTAGTAAAAATTGTATTTATTATTAAGCATTTAGACGCGGTCAGGGTTAACTTAGATATTAAGTATGTATTGTAAACGAAGCTTTGTATTCATAAATATTATATATTTTTGTAAATGGACGGTTGGGTAATAACACCAAAAAAATATATAATTTATGTAAAGGTTCGCAAACGGTCTTAAACTGAATAAGAAATCTTGTACCTTTAACAATGGGAACAGGAAATCTTATTTAGGGACTCCAAGATTTAATTTGTTAATAGTCTGTAAGTATTGTAAACGGAACTCTATTCAATACATTATATATTTGGTAGTAAAATATATAAATAGAGCTTCGGATTGGTTATAAAACTATAATGTTTGTTACCAAATGAAATAATTATGGTTGTATTATTTGTTATTAATTAAAACCACAGTAATGGTAATTTTATTTGGTAACAAACGTTTTATAACTACAACATGTTTGACACTGTCATAAATTGTTACTAGATTTGTTAACAAATTTAGTAACAATTTTTAACGTGCCAAACAGGATTTAGTTGTAAAAAGTTAGTTACCAAATAAAATTATTGTAGTTGTATTTTTCTATTAGTCATTTTGCATCCTTATTTTGTAATAAAATAATGATACATTTATTTGGTAACAAACAGTATGAAATAATTTAAACACAAATGTACGTTTCATTTGTGTTGTGTTATATTTCTGTTTATAATTGTCACTATATAAATAAGACAAAAAAGTTTATTTAAATATTGTAATAAAATGTTAATGTATATTTTAAATATATTTGTAATTATATATTGCTAATAAACTGTAAAATTGATTTAAAAATGACTTATTTTCTAATCTTTAGTTTTAATTTTTATAATACATCCCTCAAACACACGTAAGTATATAGTTTCTAAGAATCGTGGTCGTATTGCGTATATAGTTCTTAAAACAGCCGCCAGGGGGCAGCACCTGTCGGAAACAGCGTATACCTACTGGGAATTTAAACTTATTAAATCGTGCCTGGTTGCTTCTTTGATATACCTATTGGGAATTTTTGCACTAAAAAAGAAGCATCAATGCACCAAATTTTCTAAAAAATCATGCATAGATGCTACCTGAAAGTAGCATCTAGGCACCAAATTTTGTAAAAAAATCGTGTCTAGATGCTACCTTAAAGTAGCATCTATGCACCAAATTTTGTAAAAAATCGTGCATAGATGCTACCATATGAAATTATGGTTGCCTATATTTTAGGCGCAAAGATGCAGTTTTACTTGAATTGCAACGTTTATCGACAACTGCTGCACCCTTGCGACCGTTTTAAAAACTACATACGTGTAACGAGTAAGGAATAGACAAATTATATTTTAATTTATATTTTATTCTATAAAATATTGTACATTAAGGGTAATTGCATGAAATACAACAATATTACAAATAAACAATTAATACATGCAAAATTAAAATTTTTGCATTATTTTGAAATTAAAAGTTTATTTTATTACAAAATAAAGATGCAATATGATTAATAAAAAATACAACTCAAATAATGGTAATTTTATTTGGTAACAAACATTATAGTTTTATAACTAAAGCCTGTTTGGCATGAAAAAAAATTTATATCAAATTTGATAACAAACAGTAAGAAATAATTATGAACAGAATTTTTAAACACAAATGTCTTTTACGTTTCATTTGTGTTATAATTCTGTTCATAAAAGTTACTAAATTTGTTAACAAATCTAATAACAATTTACGACAGTGTCAAACATGGTTTAGATATAAAATTAAAACGTTCGTTATCAAATAAAATTACCATTATCATGGATATATGCATTTGCTATTAATTATTTTGTATCTTTATTCTGTAAATAGTTTATCTGAAGATAAAACTTTTTACAAAATAAAGACGCAAAATAATTAATAACAAATAATACAACCGTAATAATTTCAATTGGTAACAAACATTTTAGTTTTATAACTGATCCAAAACTCTACTTATATATTTTTAAGGTATCTACTGCCCAATATATATTAAATAGAGTTCCGTTTACAATACTTATAGACTATTTAACAAATTAAATCTTGGGGTCCCTAAATAAGATTTCTTGTTCCCATTGTTAAAGGTACAATATTTCTTATTCAGTTTAAGTCAGTTTACGAACCTTTGCATTAATTATTATTATTATTTTTATGTTACCACCCAACCGCCCACTTATCAAAATATATAATATTTATTAATACAAAGCTTCGTTTACAATAAATACTTAAAATCTAACTTTACCCTAACCGCTTCTAAATTCTTAATAATAAATACAATTTTTACTAAAACTACCTACTGTACGACTAATGTGACGGGTTTAAATTAAACAGAACATAAATTAAAAGATTGTTTTTATTGTGTATATACATTTTAAACACAGTCTTTATTAAGAGGCAGCCATGGTCTGCGTCACCAACCGGCACTGCTATGTCGACGAGAGTGACGAAGTTCTTCCAACTTAGAACTACCTTAAAACTATACTCTTTATTTAATAAATTGTATATATATATATATATATATATATATATATATATATATATATATATATATATATATATATATATATATATATATAGGGAGCAACCACCCTCAAATGCCAAACCCACGCTCCCCATATATACCATTTATTAAATAAAAACAATTTCCTGTACAATAATATTTTATAATCTAACAAACTATTGTAAAACCCCCCCAAATTAAGTTGGTGAAGTGCGCAAAATAGCCTATCTTACGTTAATATCTCGTTCAAAGAATAGCAAATCTAAAAGTGTGAAGTTACGTTAATTTTTTTCTCTCTCTCAAAAAGTAAAAACAACCCTTGCCTATCTTATATCTAAGCTAACTTATGTCTACGCATCTATCTTATAATCTAGACTATGCTAAGCTAAAGAAGACGTATGAGAGAGAGAGAGATATACGAGCTAAGAGAAAAAGTGAGAACACCGGGGTGATTCTCACATGTAGTTTACGAGGGGGTTAAGCCGACCCCACACGATGCACTGCATGTACGGCCTACAACGCGAACTCCCTAAGGACAAGATAGACAGTTACATGTAATCTACTCGGCTTGGATGCCTGAGCGAGTTACTCCCGGAGACATCGCCCGATCTCATACGCGATACCTACCCCGAACGCGGTCAACCCGTGTGCTCAAACAAAGTTAAATCAAACAAAAACTTTATTGTCTTTAATTATTCGTTGCCATTAACATTAAATGATGATTACATACGTTGCCTCCGGATGAGGAGAGCACATAGACGCCATAAGAAAGCTTCCTGTGTTAGCATTCAGGTTTGTTTAATCTTTTCTCATTCGAGTCTAGCAATCTAGAGCGTAGGACAATACGATGGCCAGCAACTTTACTACAAAAGAATTAAACTGTCCCTAGAAACATTCGCACAAGTGCGAAGCGATCCCCCAGAATAAACAACTGGTTTCACATGGCATGGCTAACCATATCAGTCCACTCAATTATGGAAAAATCGCGCACGAACCCTACCTACCCATCCCACTAACCGTGGTATTAAATAAGGAAACCCGAACCCAAATCAAGTTTCGAATCTCTCCCACCTTCCTGACTCTCTCACTGATTCTCTCATCCATTCGCATCATTCATGCCCCGATACATATGTTTTTCTTTTCACATTCACTCTCCCTAGGGGCCGTCTGGGCAACCCGCGAAAGGACGCGTACTACGGTAGCAAACGCCCACGCACGATTTTATGATGAATCGCCAAGGAATGCACTTCAAATTAATCAATTTATTTTCATTTTTAAAGAAAACGCGTGTTTGCTCAACGGCGCGATGAGCCAAATTTTAATTAAGACCTGAAAATACATTTAAAAAAACTTAAAACTAACTTAAAATCTACTATATTAATCTAGTCTTCTTGATGTCCGATTCCTGAAAGATATAAGCTAATCATATGTTCCCAGATATTGATTTTATTGATAAATAGTCGATATTTCAATTTTAAATTGTTTGAATATTATACTCATGAAAGTTATATTTCTTCCAATGTAGTACTCAAAATCGAATTTGAATACAAGATAATATTTAGTCATATATTACAGTCATGTTTCTGTGACTATAAGTTCTCATGATTGAACATGAGACCAAATATAAAAAATAAAGTTTCTTACCAGTTCATCCGTCGATGGTCGTCTACGCTGTACAAGATTTGTCTGGAGCTCAGCAATCCTTTAGAAAAGCTGCCTTAGAAGATCTGCAGTGTTAAAATCCGAGGCTTGGAAGTTGCATACAAATTCACCAAGTTTCTTGACGTCTCAGTCCAACCAAATGTTCACCTATTAAATAATAGTTATTAATTTGTAATATTTTTAAACCATTTCAAAAAACTGTTGGATGAAATTTCGCATGGCGAACGTGTCTTCATATACATGTACCATGTGATATTTTCTCCAATAGATTTTATATGGTTTCAAATTCATTTGAAATTTGCATTAATTTGATATTACTTAACATATTGGCTAGTAACTAGATTTGAACCAGTTAATTTTTATTCTAAGATTCGACAATAACAAGACTAAAAACACTATTGTATGATAGGACTGTGAAATTACTCTAAAGTCTAATAGTTTTCCTGCAACTATTTAAAATGTTATGGCCTCAAGATATTATGCTAATCATATGTTCCAAGTTATTGATTTTATTGATAAATAATCGATATTTCAATTTTAAATTGCTTGAATATTATGCAGACATTTGAATACAATTGTATTAAGTTAATATTTAGACATATATTATGGTCATATTCCTTTGACTATGGCCCAGTTGCATAAAACATTGTTAACTTTAACCACGTTGTTACTTTGACAAGGCTCTTTTTCCAATGTATTTTTGATACGTATCCATGGTTACAATGTGTAGTTAAACACATGATTAGCTAACAACGTTTTATGGAACTGGCCCTATAAGTTCTCATGGTTGACCATGAGACCAAATGTTTTATAAAAATATTAAGTTTCTTACCAATTCATCCATGGATGGTCGTCTACGCCGTAGAAGATTTATCTCAGCAATCTTTTCGAAGAGCTGCTTTAGAAGATCTACAGTGTTGAAATTCAAAGCTCGAACATTGTACCGAAGTTCTCCAAATTTCTTAACGTCTCCAACCAACGAAAGGTCCATCTATTAAATAATAATTATTAGTCTGTTGTATTGTTTAAGAAACTGTTGGATAAAATTTCGTTTGGCAAAAGTGCATTAATTACAAAAGACCCAGATTTTAAATGGTTTCATATGTATTTGAAATTTGTTTTAATTTTATATTTCGAAAGTACATTTGATAAAAAAAAATAGTGCCGAGAAAGTCACGCAGTTACTATATAATGATGTTAATATGTGAATGTATCACACGCTGCCAATAGCAGGTTGACTTATTATTTTGAACTCACTGGCCACTGGCTGACTTCTAAATGCCATTATTTATTTAAAATCACCATAGTTATAGCGTAATTACAATTAGTTCTTAAATAAATAACTATTATTCAACAACTTGTAAAGATGACGCAATAATTATAGTCAAGTTAAGTAAATAAAGTTGTTTATAATTCATTCTGCGAGTTAAATATAATAAGCCACGCTGCTATTAGTAACCTGACATAAACATTGTTATATTAACATCAAACTAACTACACTCAAACAATACAACTGTTTAACATTTTTGTTTTATTTCTCACGGCAATCTATAAATAGCAGTTTTTAATTCTGAACATTTTTTTGTATTTACACTTTTGTTATAAAATAAATGTGGTGGAAATTACAGTCATATGAAAATTTTACCATTGTATTTCATACAGTCCGGGAAAAAAGTAGACACCGGGTACAAACTTAAATCTATTGCAAAATAAACACATATTTTGCACGACTATCCATCAGGAGAAAAGTGGACTAATTTTCAAATATAAAACTATTTCAGGCAAGCTTTATTTGCTAGTAACTAGATTTGATCTAGTTAATTTTTATTCCAAGACTCTACTTATAGAGTATAAAGTATTGTTGCATTACCTACAATACTAATGGTTCCAATCCAATTAGGGCCGGATTAAGCATAAAATCGCCTCTAGGCTGTTTTCTCAGATGCCCCCAAAAATCAGAGCAAAATTGCTTGAAAAAGGGAAATTATTCCTAGTCGTAAGATATTATGTTCAAAATTCAAAAATTACATTTTTCTCGCTCCGATAATATAATAAAGTAAAGATTTTATGAATTATTGAATATTTATATGAATGAGATAAAATCACAACACAAAGTAATAAAGAACATGAACTAATATAATTAATCACAAATTCACAGCGAAAACTATAAAATAATTTTTATAAAATACAAAAAATATTGCAAAACACAACAACATCCCATTAAATCAACAAACAAATTAGACATCAGCTTTTCTAGAAGGCCCGAGTGCTAGAACGTCAGGTACCACATAGTTACCTGTAACAGACAGGTACCTGACGGTTTGAAGTGCTAGAAAGTATGTTATCTTAAAATGCATCGTGAAAGCTGTGTTACATATAACAGCGACATCACGACCAGTTACCTGACTGCTACGTACTGTCAACCTGTCATATTGGTAATATTTTGCTCGTATGTAATTTTAATGTTCAAAATGTCTTCTTAAAAGTATCAAACAATTTCAGAAAACGAAATAACCTTGGTATATGAAGTGTATTTTAAGAAAGGTTACAAAATTTCGAAAATTTTGCCAGAAATTTAGGTAAAGAACAAGAGGATAACTTAAAACCAGCAAATATGAAAAGTAAATCAATTTTAGCAGAATTACAAAAATATTGCTTATGTTGTTTATGATTCTTGCACAGGTCAATTATTATGTTTATTTTATTTTGGAATCATAAACTTGTTTATCCGCTCTCAAAAACGGGCGCAATTTGGCTTTTATCGCCCGAGAGCTTATAAAGTTGCCAAGCAACAACTATTCAAACGTCAAAATCGTCGTTTTTAACACCGCTGCTCGTAAAATTATTCGTATCCTTTATCTTATACGTCTTTTCACATCTCTGGAACCAACTTGCTCTGCGCAGCGTCAAATTCATTCGATATTTCTTTTGAATAATCGATATCTTACATTTTCATTTGACACTAAATTAAAATTTGTTATAAACAAACAATATAGATGGAAACCACAGCATACTTAAAATTCACGACTCCAGCACGATACCGAATAAATACTCATTGAATCCTTGAATTTTGAGGACCAAAATAAAATAAAACGTTGTATGTACCACGGGCATAATCAAGATTATATCACTAGGGAAAATTAAAGCTCTCCGCTACGCGCCGAGCTTTAAACATTCCCCCGTGCTACAATCTTTTGATTATGCCCTTAATACATAAATAACTATTGTGCTTTCTTCATTTTTTGTTCCGTGTATTTTATTTAAGCATTTTTCAAATAATGGTTTCAGATGATTAGCGCCTCGTTCGAAGAACGGTGAATCGAATAATTAAAATAAATTTTTGTATCTTAAAATTATATTTATTAAATGATTTTTAAAAAGTTTTGCAGCACTAGTGCTGTAAAGAGTCGCTTTCAGCATGAAAACCAATCCACAAAATTGTATTTTCAGAGCAGTAGTAGAAAAAATATGTTTATACTATTAAATCTTACTGTATTATTTATTCATTGTTGTAAATATAAATAATTAAAAGTGTTAACAATTACTCGAAATCTCAGTCTAACAACACATTCTTTTACAACACCGTCGTTTCGGAGCACACTTGCACCTTCTTCTGGTTCTATAATCATTCAAAAAGACACAAAATTGTACATACAGCAATAACATAGACTTAATCATACTTACAAGTTACAAGTAAGATATTATAAAATATTCCATCTCATGTACACAAAATACATTCGTTCTGTACGATGTCGTAAAACTGAATGTTTAACATCATACAAAAATTCATAAAGAGCACATACACTTCAGTTTGCTCTCAAAGTATATAACAGATTATTTTCCAATGTACGAAATTGTACATGTATTTTGTGTACATGATACGTAATATTTTGTAAGAGCATACTGTAAGTGTAATAATGTCCATGTTATTTTATTGAATTATTATAGACCCAGAAAAAGGTGTAAGTGTGCACCGAAACGTCGATTGTGTAGGAGAATACATGCTGTATGACTGAGATTTCGAGTAATTGTTAACACCTAATCTATAAACTATACCAATCGAGAAATCCCCCCCCCCCTATAGTATTTAAATACCTATTTTATAATCGAGAAATATACTACCAAACAATAAATCTTTCTTGATTCCCGAATTCATAACCACTAAATACGGCAAAATTTACAATGTTAAAACTATTAGTATTGTTATATCTTTGCCATAATTATAAATAGCAAAGGGATGAATATTTTACCCCTAATTAATAATACAATCCCGAAAAATAAAATAAATATTAACATTGCTTACCTTAGTAAATACGTTTACCTGCAATGAAATTTCATGAACTAATGGCTTCGGTAATTAACTCGGACAGAACCTGTCACGTAATAACCAACTTTAATTAGTAGCTGGTAGCTGGAAATAAAAATAAAATAATTGTACGATATATAAAATACGGATTATTAAAATAACACAAGAATATAATGTGAAATCAAAATTAGTAATATTAACAAAATAGATTTTTCACTATTTTTTCCAATGCTAGGAGATACGCATTTTACATCAAACCAAAACAAACAATTTTATTTACCTTCACGTACAAATTATACACTAAAATGACCACTGAACTGTTTATATATAAATTAACAATGTATTTAGCATATATTTTCACTAATTATTTCACTAAAATCACGAAAACGACCTTTCCGAGGAAGAACAATCTTCCTTACAATATGGCTTGTTGAACAAGTGAATTATGATTAATTCTTATTCTTAATTAACAGCTGCTGTGTTGTGAACTGTCCGCGGAGTACTACTACGCCTGACAAAATAGTTTCAATATGAAAAAATGCGCGTTAAAACAAACTCCCTAGTTTAGAAGGTGAATTAAAAATAAATGTACCCCATATACAAAAAAATATATTTTCACATCCTGAACTTACAACATGCGAATAATGTTGTTTATAACTCTTACACAAGGGTGATTAAGCATTGACTAAAGTAACAAATTCACTTGTTTTTTAATCATCCCAATGTATTTCTAAATGATAGTCATGGTAATCAGTTAATCAGGGTCAATAAGTCGCGCTGCTATTAGCAACCTGAGATAAACATTTTTATATTAACATCATAGCATCATACTATTTGTACATGATATTGATTTACTATTTTATTTATTAATATCAATTTGAAATGATGATGATGATATTAAAACATATAGCGAAAGTAAATAAATCGCTGCAGTTTCGTGCAAAAAATAGATAAAACCAAAAATCAAAGCTTACTTCAAAAATGACAAATATTTTTTTTTGATATGTCAAAGCAATTTTCAAATCTTATTTTTATCTCCGTAACCATGGGTAAGGGAGGTATAGGGATCGTACTAAAAATCGCATATCGAGATTTTGGTAAATGAGCACGTTTTAAGGTCCCTAGACCAATTTTAACATTTTCACGATGATGTCTGCGTGTGTATCATTCAGAAATTTTGAAACCTTGTATTTCGAACTTTTCTATTATGGAAAAAGCCCATTAGATTTTGTTGTAAATCGGATAACAGGAAGTGGCACTTTACTTGAACCTCAAAATAGTTTTTCTTCAAAAAATACCTTTCAATGTTATTTTTTGAGATTAATGTTATTATAAAAATTAAAGATTATTAAATTTTCTACATATTTGCATTAATATATAATATATTATGGATAAAGTTATAAAATTATCTATAATTTGAATCCCGGAGCCTGCGCTTTAAACAAACAAAACTCCTTGGGAACTGACAGATAAATTTCACTGTCAAAGAACTAATCTTTTCAAATTAATAATAGTAACGTTTTAAAAAGAAAGAAGTAAATAGAGCATTAGGAAAGGAAAGCAATACAGTTTCCAGCATAAGTAAATATGTAGGTATGTATTTAGATTATTAAAAATTAACGATTCGTAAAAAAGTTTAAGCTAATTCTCATTTTTGGATTAGTGAATTCTATTCTATCCCGGTATTTAAAACTTAATCTTCATTTTATTATCAAAAAGGTAGTTACTTGGATTAGATTAGACTATATTTTAAGAAATAAACTGAAAAGTTAAAGTTCGCTAATCCAAAAATAAGGATTAGCTTAATCTTTTTTGTTACGGGCGGTAAATGGCGGGAGGTAATGTGTTGGCCACACCAGATTTTTCTTTCAAATTATATGCGTCGATCGTGCAAAAAATAGTACAAGCATCGCTCAGTCCCCAAACATTGTCTTCGATTGGTAAACTGTCCTTACCGTTCTTAATACTTAATATACTATTGCAAGTTATTCGTCCCTATTCTGTAACTCAATCGATAATAGTTATCGATCGATAATAATTTTTGACAAATAGAAAAAAATGTATCAACTGTCAGCATCATTTTTTATTCAGTATCTACTATAATTATTGGCTACAATTTATTATCGATCGATAAAAGTTTGATTGAGTTACAGAATAGGGGTGAATACCAGTTTCTGACATTTGTGCCTTCTATATTTGAAAAAATATTATGACATTTACTGACGTATCATTTGTTTTAGATAATTTTGATGAACTGTCAAAAAAAAATAAGTAAATATTAATTATATTAAAATTTTAGACAATTCGAATTGTTCTAAATAATCTGAAACAAATAAACTGTAAAATAAATCCTCAAACAATGAAGGCACAAATATCATTGCAAACTGAGAATACACAAAATAAGATAATTTTGAAAAATTAATACTTATACTGTATCTGGTTTAAGATTGCAGTGGTGTGAAAATAGTATCAATTTGATCTTGTTCTTTGATTGGGTAATATCGGGGTATTATCCAATCAGAAAACAAGATCAAACTGCTGCTATCTTCACACAACTGCAATCTTAAACAACAAGATCAAACTGCTCCTATTTTCACATCATTGCAATCTTAAACCAGATACAGTATATACCTTGTTTCATTTAAGCCATTTAGTATTGCAGAGAAAAGAAAACAGTTTTGACCTCTCTGATTGGCTGAAGTTAGAGACAAGAGACCAACAATACTCAGTCTTATGTAATTAGCTATATTAAATGAGACGTACTACAGAGCTACAGAGACAAGCATTTTGTTGTCTTATGTGAAGTCAACTATCATTACAGGTATACCAAGACCAAATGTAATTTCGGTTACTTAAAACTGTCCCTGATGTGAACGCCATCTGCTGAATGTATAGGTTATTTTTTAATAAAAATGCAAGTACACTATTATTCACGAAAGATGACTATTCAAGGTCATTCTTTCGAAGAAAGAATAGACATCACTTTACAGCAGTAGCTTAGCAACATTTTGTATTAGAAAGAGAAAGATTTTTTGACCTATGTCTATTTAATTTATGTGGTGTGACACATATACGTAAATAGTGGCATTGCTTTCTAACACACTATAAATAATAATCACGTAGGTATGTCGTAGATTTACAGATACCTAATTATCTACTATACTGCCCTCTGTTCTAATACTTATCCAGTGGCGTTGACGTTCAAATCAAATTATTATTCCTTGGTTTATAAGTTAAGTCTGTGTTTTCGTATTTTGCAAAAACATAAGCGGAAAACATAAATCTTTCAGAAAGGCATTATTTAGAAAGAAACATAATTTTCAAATTAATTACTCTTATTTTTATGTTAAAATGAGTACATAAATATTTCAGGTTGTACGCCTATGCATACGAAATGCAATGAAGTTATCTGCAAGTAATATTATATCAGACGGCTCACAAATGATCTTGAATAGTCATCTTTCGTGAATAATAGTTTATTTGGCATCATTGTAAAGTTAATTTTAAATAGAGGGTCCAACGTCCTACGTCCAAGGAGAATAATCAAACAGGCAGTCTACTGATGAAATATTTATTTCAAGCAATTATTCTCCTTGGACATTTTATCCATTCTACAGTCGATCATCGCTCAAGTTACTAATTTTAAATACTTTCCAAAAATATAAGTACCATTCCATTTAAAAAATCAACGATGTTTTCCCTTCCGGCGAAACCGGAAATATAATTCAAGATCTTTTCACACCAAAAAGTGGTACCTCTTTAACTTCGCGCGCAACTTTGTAAATGAAACTATAAGTCTAAAATTAATAATAAAGAAAATAGCTATTTGTCCTTATTTTTTCAATCATCCTTTATAGTGTGTTTATAGGTACAAAATTTACTTAGAATTACAATGTAGAATTTGAAGTCTGGTGATTAACGCACAAGCTCGCGACTAGATAATACCGCAGGAGAAGGTTTCTTGATTCAGACAATGAAATGAAATCCATATACGAGTATTTTCCTGCGCAAAACTCTGCACTTGCAGGACGGAAGTGCCATCTATGTTTATGCAGAAACATCAAGACTCACCGAACGAACTGCGATCAATATTGTCCTGCAAAGGAATCTGCAGTTGTAGGAGAGCTTCCCGTTTTTAGAGGTCAGTATGAGTACTGTGGGAATGAATAATATTTTCAATTTACATTTTGTTAATATTTTAGGGTTTACTATATAATTCATTTTTATTGCAAAATGCAATTTTAAATATAAAATTGTTAAAAATATTCAATGTGTTAAAAAGGGTATTTTTTAGGGTACATATATTTTAATGTTATGATTCCGAAACAAAAAGATTTTTCCAAAATTTGGAAAATTATTTCTTATTATTTATTTAATACTTGAAGCGCACATTTTTAATGCCTTTGGAAAAATCGAAATTTATTTATTTGCTACTCAATATCAGTTAAGGGATTACATAATTTAATATTTTTAATAAAAATTTCGTGTCGGCTAGTGTCACTAAAAATGTACACTTCAAGAATTAAAACAAAATTCACATATAATTTTCCGAATTTTGGAAAAATTATTTTTGATTAAGAATCAGTACTTCAAGATGTATATACCGTCAAAAATACCTTTTTTTAACACCTTATATAAATAAATATACAGGTGTATCTCAACTTCAGGTACCTACAAATTGCAGTGGTATACTACTCGCAGTACTTATACAACGTAGGTGTTATGATCACGGAAAACGAAACATTTTTTCAAAATTCGGAAAATTAAGGGTAGGTAGTTTACTTAAGAATTACAATGTAATACCTAATGTAATATTTATAATCAATAATATTAATTATTTGAGTTGCAAGAATATGCATTATTTTTAAAAAAATACCTTATTTAAAAAAAAACTGCTCAAAATAAAAATTATAGAATGTCACTATCCCTATAATGAAAACAAAACTGAACTAGTTGCGAGACCGACTGCATGATGAAACTAAATTAAATTATGTATTATGCAACATTAGTTATTAATTACTTACAGCAATAAAAATAATATAAAATATTAAAATCACCTATCCAACCAGTGGCCCAAAAATGTTTTCTTTAAAAATTAAATTCTCCAATTAAAAAAAAAACATTTTGTTTGGTGATCTGTATCTATGCCCTTCCAATACGAGTATGTACCTAAAGTTGAGAATCACCTGTATATTTATCATTATGATACTATCTGCATACAAAGCAGATTGGCACACCCAGCAATGGGTAATATACCGCGATGATATATTTTTTTAAATTTTTTGATACTATTTTTTATTTTACCTATTGCTGGGTGTTTCTAATTACATATTTCAAACATATGTAAGACAGTAATGACCATATATGGTACAATACCAGTACCAGATGGTACCAGAGCTTACCTTACGGACACTCAAAGCTGACGTCAAAAGTACCTACACTACATGGTGTCTGTTTTTAATTTAAATTGTTAATACAGTACAACAACTGGACTTTTAGTTTTAGGGTAAGAAACCGGTTTATTAAACCAATTATCAATTAACCAAATGCAATAATTTTGTTTATTGTAAATTGGTTTCTCCCCATTGAAATATTTGCAAAATATTTTTGAATTAAACGTACCGGGTTTTTAAATAAAAAAAGATTTACAGGCCTATTCTACTAAAAAAATATGTACCGTTTCGAGTCGTTACCAGGCGACATGTAGTTATAATAACGATTTTTGCCAAAATCCTATTCTACTAATTTGTTTATCTTTACGTAACGTTACTTATCGTTATTTTATGTCGTTTATGAACGACAAGTTCACATGCCTCGTTGAAGTCGTAAAGTTAGATATATTTTGAAAACAAATGTAAAAATGGCTGAAGAAGATATTTTATTAATTGTAGCTGAGCAAGATATTATTATTATTATATTATTACATTTTTTATTGACATTTTATATAATCGTCCTTTTACTGTACCGGAGCAAAATTTGAGAATTTTTTTTGATGAGTAAAGAAGCATGTAGAGATTTATTTACGCAAATATCACCATATATGAGAAACTCGTTGAAGTGAAGGTTTGCCAAAAATTTCTAGATTATTTATAAATTATTATTTATGCGTATCACATTACATATGAATGCACATCAATATTTTGTTTTCAATTCAAATGATGGCAGCTATGCATTTTTTTGCTCATGGAAAAGCTATCAGAAATAAGTAGCAAGGAGGATATCAGTAGAAAAGGATTCATAGGTGGTATTAAGTCAGTCATTAATAATCATATCATTAATAGAAATCTGCAATATTATTGTTGATCATTTTCTAGACATATACGTATATCAAATTTCATACGGCGCAAGTAGATATGGAGCGTGTACACTGTAAAACGAGGGTGAGAATAAAAAATAATTTTGTATGATGAAAATTTCAAATTTGACATTGATTCAAATTTGAATTGAAAAACAAATATAAATTTATTCTGTCAAAATCAACATGAAGTTGATATTATCGTTAAACTCAACATAACGATAACTCCATAACGATATGATTAGTAGAATATCTTTTTAGCATTTGTCGTTATTGAAGTCGTTCAACCAAATGCTTAGCGACAGTCGTATGGTAACGATATCGTTATACAATTTTTTTGTAGAATAGGCCTGTTAGTAACGTTCATTTTAAATTTTAAAGTTCAGTAGCACATTTTTATACTACAATACTAAAAAATAAATCTGTACCGAGTTTCCTAAACAGTAAATCAATTTTTGATTAAAATATGGTCTGAATTTCTCGATTAGTACAATTTTACTAATAAATCGCCTGCGACCTGACAATATGTCCTAGTTTACGTGACATTTTTAAATTACCTACATTTGAAAAGGATGAATCGAAACCAAATCTACTAACAATCCATTTCAAAATAACATATAGGAGCTAATGCCATGTCATTTTCGAATTGAAAATTACCTTTTATCAAATGTTTAAATAATTGTTATTTCAAATGTAGAAATCAAAAGTTGAAAAAAGGCATCCTTTCAACCACTATGTATGCTAGTTCGACTGTAAAGTACAAAGTTGTTGGTGAAATGAATGATGGTTTATGAATATATTGTGTGATTCAAAAAAAGTTTCATCAAAGTGTGTCATGAAAACAGTTACCATTATATCTATCTTTGTTTTTCATGGCTCACTATGATGCCAGTTTTTTTGAAGCACACGATATTATTGATGAAACCCATGATGGAAATGATAAATATAACCGACATGAATTTTATTTATTAATTTCTGTTTGTATAGTTACACTGTTATATACATAAATGAAGCCGGTTAGTATAAACAACAATAATGTCGATGCACCTTGTCATTTGAGTCTCAATTTGACTAAAACATACATACAAATGTTAGTAATGTTCCACTGTATCACACACTCACACATCTGAAGCACATTTCAATATAAAATATCATTGTCTCTAGTACGTTGTACCTTATGAAGGTAATATAGATGTCCAGGGAAGGCTCTAACAGTACAAAAATATTACAAAGTATTCTACGGAAACTCTCATTCAAATTATCAACACTTGAGATTACATCAAGTCAACTCCTTAAGAAGATTAATGTTTCATCCACAAGGCAATTTAGAAATTAGTAATTTTGCAATGTTCCAGTTAATTGGACCACAGGCTTTTGATTTTAAATCATATGGGTTGTGACACTTAAAAATAAGAAGTCTTAACATAATCTCAGTCATATATACATATATGCTAACATTTATATACACAAACCCACAAAACAGAAGCCAGTAAGGTACCCTGAACAGAAGTATATACAAACACTTGGACACTAAAACATAAAGATGCCAAATTCAAGAGTTGTAGTCACTGAAAATTGAGGAATTTTAGCAGGAATATTTCCTTAAAATATACAAGTTTCATAGTTAGTTGTATTTATGAGTAACAATTCTTGAATATGGCAGAGTTTTTAACTAGAAATAGAGATGAAGTATTTGCGCAATGGACCAGAAAGAAGAAACGTTATAGGTAGCGGTTTGGTAATAGTATATTTTTTTGTGGTCTCTATTAAGACATTGTACGAAAGGACAACCAAATAATGAACCTTTTGATATTTTCTTACTTTTTTATTTCCAAGACCTTTCGCTCTTTGCGTCCTCCTTGATGTCCCTAAAATGTATTCTCGGAACAATTGTATGTCCCAATTTTCAAATATTCAACATTTTTAGTCATTTAAATAAAGTAAAATTAATTTAATGAGACACTGACGTCACGACAGTTCATAACGTGAACATGACATAGGTTCTCAATTTCAACTTATAGGTACACGTACGTGTAAAAAATTAGTTGATACGCCACCGAACGTAAGTTGAAATTGAAACCCTACGTCATAAACTTAGCGCAGCTGTCGTGACACTAGTGTTTCATTCCTAAAGTCATTTTACTTTAGATTTAGAGCGACATTTTTCGCTAATAAATAATCGATAGAGTAAAGAACGAAATCGTTTAGATTTTGATACTATGACGGAAATAATTTTACTTTTAATACGAATAGGACAAGTGTAGAATTTAGTCGTTATATAAAGGATAATATACTGTTATTGTAGGCTAAGATTTTCTTTCGGTTGTCACGAGCCTTTACTCGAAGTAGTATATTACAGGTCATTCTTATTGTTACAGTAACGTGATTTCACAGATTCATAAGTAAACTGTAGAATCAAGCAAGATAAAGTAATGTTATTACATGGATGGGTTACCGTCTGGTAATAACAACTGCGCAATGGTACGGTAACTGGCAAGAGAAAATAAAAGACCATAGAACAAGGGGAAGAAACAAATAAAAATGAACTATTTATTACAAACATAGAGAATTAAGAAAACCTCTTTCTTCTTTCTGGTCATTAAGCACCCTCCCCTCTTTCCTTTCTAGGCCCTTGGCAAAGTCCACCACCATACGTATAATAAATAGAAACAGACTTCCTTAGACGCAGCTTTCAGGGCCAGGAATGGCGTCGGTAAGAATGTGGTCCCTGCGAAGCGTCCCCAGGTGTGAGAACGGGGCGTCCCGATGTCGTTGTCTAGGACCTGTTGGTCGGCCCAGCGTCGCCGTGCCCAGAGGGGTCTGGGTGTCACCAGGAGACATGGTCATCTCCGGCATTTGCTACAGAGATGAAATATTATTGGAATGAGAAGAAACATTAGTAAAATGAATGAAAAGATTCAATAACATATATTGAAAAATGTATAAATAATTATCTCAGGTAATAACAGCTATTTACGAGTTTAGCTGCAAATTGTTGACGCACTTCACGTTTAGTGCGAAAAATACTATTTGCAACGAATCACATAGATACAAGGATTTCTCTGGGAACTTATGAAACTGATGTCACACAACACACATCCTCCCCTGGAGTACTACATGTTTTTAGAAAAAGACGGCAGACTCGAAGAGAGAGATAGTTTTGTATTACCCTGACCTCTCTTCTCTTCTCAACATATTGTCTTAATCAAATTTGATATTTGCTCTGTTTTATTTTACCATAGTGTTTGACGTATGTATTAGTTATCAATATTGTTATAACAATGATTTGTTAACTGATGAAATATTCTAAAAAAAAAATAATATCTAAACACAAAGTAACTATACTCTATTCCATTTAAACTATTCAGCAGATGGCACCAGCCGAAATTACATTGTCCCATGTCTCCAATTTCAGCAAATCAGGGAGTTCAAAACTATGCCCTATTGTCCACAATATTGAATGGCTTAAATGGAACAAGGTAAAGCACATTTAAATACTGTTTATATTCTATCTAAGGGGTCATGGTAGTGCTTTACTGTCTCTTTCTTCGAGCTTGTCGTCTTTGTCTAAGAGGTTACTTCTGAACTCAGTATAGCAACAGTAAAATTCTAAAATCGGAAGTACTCATTCCGTTTAACATTTAAAAGAAAAACATAATGAATTGTCATATTAGAGATTAGTTAAGAAGTTAAGGCTAACGATGATTTGCTAATGCATGCTGTTAATTTTTCGCACTAACGCGAAAAAATGACAGATAGACGCACTAATACGAACAAGAACGTAATTTTGACATTCAAGATGATAACCAGAAAGTTTACGGAATTAAGAAATAGCTATTTGTGCAAAAGGGAAAATATACTTCTCCTAAATGTTGAACACAAGATTTTTTCTATTACTATTTGGATAATAGACGTATTCTGTACAAAATTGTAAGTTTTTCACAAATATATATATATATATATATATATATATATATATATATATATATATATATATATATATATATATATATATATATATATATATATATATATACTGACAAAACACATCCCAAACAACACAACATTGACGTGTCGACGGATGACGTTTAGGCGACGTGTTTTTAACGTAAAATTTTTGACGTTTCTGGTCGATGCGACGTCGTTATTTTGACGTTGAAGAAATGTTCGAATGTTCGATACACGTTTAATATTGACTTGTCAATGTTCACGTTATAGAAAAGTTCAGCGACCATCTCAGTCATTTGTAAAATATAGGTATAGCTGTTTTAACAAAAAAAAATATAAATAAAATAAAATAAATAAATATATCATCACGGCATAATACCCATTGCTGGGTGTGCCAAAAAAATATTATTTTAGTATATTTGATAATTACCTTTATGTTTCTTGAAACTGAAAGCAATGATAAAAGTTTTTAAAAAAATTGTAAAATGTACTAAATCTTCCTTGAATATTGTGCCACGTATGTAATCTTCGTCTATGTAACGTCTATAAACGACGTCAAATTTTCGTCGTTAAACCACGTCGATTCGACCCACGCATAATCGTTTTTGTGACGTCAACAAATTGCGTCATATATCCGTCGATATCGCGTCATTTGATTGCTTGGGATCTGTTTTGTTGATTAATATAAAATTATAAATAAGAGTGCAGTGTAGCATTTGTTGCAATTTTGTTCATTATTTACAGGTACTGTAAGACAGTTTTGTAGTGAATACGGGCGTAAGTGTATAATTGTTAATATTTATCATAAAAATAAAAAAAAATATTTTTTTATTATTATTATTATTATTATTATTATTATTATTATTATTATTATTATTATTATTATTATTATACTTCGTTTCACGTAAGAAAATAACGTTGGTTTAGATAAGCATATAAATCCTACCCTTTGATTGGATTATCAAATAAAATCTACAGAATTAAGTGATGCTTAACCATGTTTTGTTGTAATTTTTAATATTCAGGTCTTGTACATTTTTACAGATATTTATTATTGACACAGTTTGGTTTCACAAATTTAAATTATTTATTTAATTCATGTAAAACCGTTCGGCTCTCAAGCGCCATCTACTATTTTCTTACGTGAAATGAATTATAGACGCTATTTGATACATTTCAAGGAATATAAGCGCCTAAGCAATGATGATGGTGATGAGACAGAGTTTCCCTTAACTTTTCGTAGTTTCGCATTTCTTAATCAACGGTAATGAAGATGGAATTGTGAAAGACGGGATTCGAACCCGGAACCCTTGGTTGCGGTTCAACTATGTTGCCCACTATACCACCGGGGGTCAGTTAAATAAAAATATTTTCTATTCAAGAAAAAGTTTTCTACTTACGAAATTCGTGAAAGAAACAGTGGCATGCGGTTGCCTAGCCCGATCAGGTATAGGAAACAAAGCATCAGGACGTTGAGCGACACAAGACGCCGCCAAAGGTGGGGGACCTGGAGGAGCTCCGTCAGGACCTGCTGCAAAAGGACGAAAAACATAACGCTATTTCATCTTCAAGTTTATTACTTAATAGAGAGCTTTCTATAGCTGAGCCTTAGCCTTCCTCAATAGTTTGCATAACATTTAGATCTCGAGCTATATTTACATACCAGATCCTTTAATCCTTTAGTTTATTCACAAAGAGACCTCGCAGTTTGACAGATACGGGTAATTTATAAATACATATTCTCTGTGAAGTTGGGTAAAATATATTTGCAGAATCCGCTGCTCTGTGAGGAGTATTTGCCGCGCCACGGAGCGGGTTTCTCTTTTTGCAAGCTTTCAATCCGTTAATGGATAGGATATTACTTACTTTCACACATATGGCAGAATACGACACCTGCATATAGATAAAGCTTTGCTCTATAATCTCATAACTCTTCACACCTTTGCCCTTATGTATAAATAAAACAGTAATCTATTTCTGATCGTAAATCAAAGAAGAGTAATCATATATTCAAAATCATTAATAATTTAAAAAAAAAATATTTAATGACAAGTTTTATTGCAATGTAACATGCCTGTGGAGAGCTATTATGGGCCCTGGGGTAAAATCAAATTGGGGGCCCCTCAATGCATAGACAAATAATAGTAGTTTGTACAACAAAAGTGGATATGATGTCCATATCGCATGAGGATGAAGTTTGAGCACGACGCCGTAGGTGGAGTGTTCAATCATCCGAAGGCGATATGGATGGATATTCCACTCGTCGTACAGCAAACTTTTTCTACGATTAATGAAAAGAAGAAAATACGAACTATAGAAATTTGAAATTTCATTGAACATTATTAATTAATGTCATTTTATGTACTTGTTTTTCTAGGCTTTCTATGACATTTGTTATACAATGTTTTTAAATACTATTTACGATTTTTAAAATTTATTTAGCTTATGATTACACTTCATTTAAATATTATTAAATCTTTCACACTCTTTTTCAATATTCTGAAATTATTGCCAAATTTAAAAAGGATAACATTGACTTGTCAAATGTGACATTTCATACCGTTCTGATTCCTATTTTATACGTTCTTTTTCAATACTTACAACTAATTTATATTATAATTCAGTTACTTGTTATAAAATTATTTAAATCTCTTTTTATACCGAAAATATTTCCATCTAAATGACAACATTGAAATGTAAACATTGTAAAGTTCTTCTTCTGAATCTTGTAATAAATGAATAGACAGTTGCCTAGGTTACACGACTTACGTGATTTGTGGATTTCATATCCATCCTAGAATGGATATGAAATTATATCCGTTCAGTCATCATAAAATAATTGTTACTGTCATTTGCAAATTTGGTCTGAGAAATTAAAATACAATTATTTAAAGAGTTTCTCAGGTTCATCGCATGTGTCATATATTCAAGTTTCAAGAATCTGGTATTATAGATAGTATGCACGGTAGCATGCGTAAAAGGATGCTGTATCAACGAGACGCGGGAGGATACGTGACTTTGACAAGTGCTTGTAGGGCCCCACATGGGTGCCAAGTATGTAGCTTGTGTACCTTGCCCGTGTTGTCAAATTAATTTAAGCGTAAAATTAATAAATAAAATTGTAAAACTAGTTATTATTAATGAATATCTTGTTGTTTTATTTTCTGACACATTAAACTTAATTTTTAAATTAATTTTTAGAAAAATAGAGCGTTCAACATGATCTCGATGGTTTCCTCAAATTTAGCGCGTCAAGAAATATTTGTATCCTAGATGGCAGCACTAATCGCTCTATTTATATATAAAATATTATTAATGTCAGAAAATAAAACAACAAGCACTTGTTAAAGTCACGTGTCCGCCCGCGCCTCACTAAGCTAGAACGTTACAAAGTCGTCTTGAAGTCAATGAATTCTTTACCTATCTTTGGGGCCTATTCTGTAACTCAGTGGTTAATTTTTTTAACCAATAAAATATGTTGACATATAACAAAAAAGGGATTTTTAGTTGTCAAATCAATATCTATTGGTTAAAAATTTTAATCAGTGGTTAAGAATTAACCACCGAGTTACAGAATAGGGCCCTATTTCAGTTAGTACCTACATTATCCTAATAGACCTAGGAAGGTCATGGATTTAAATCCCAGTGAATTTCATGAATTATTCACAAAATCTTTCTTCAATATTTTTATACTTAAATTGTTATAGGGTTTAAAATGTTATAAACTATGAATATTAAATTTAACTGCAAATTCAAAATTTTGAATGAAACGTAAAAGTTACTGAATTTTGATTAAAGTAGACAGTACAAACTTTTTTTTTTTACTTAAAATCAGCAAGAAACTTTCGGTGATAATAATATCGAGCCCTTGAAACTTAACATTCTGCTGCTGTTGATTACAAATGTCACTAATTATGTGAGTTAAAAGTTAACCTACCTATAACATTAAAGTCCGTTCAGTTTTTAATGACATTGGTTATTACTGCAATAAATTTTTTTTGTTTTATGTCAGGTAAATTTGGTTGTTCTTGTCTATAATAATAAACAACAAAATCAAAACCGAGCCTCTTAGAACATAGTGATAACTTTTGAACTAATATTTTCATATTACTTAACGTTTACTCGCATTTTATACTCAAAAATTGTTTGTAATTGTAATTCCCGATGAATCTCGTTTCTTCGCTTGTAAATCATATACAAATATTTTCCAGAAAAAAAAAAATTTCGATTTGAAGTAACAAACAACATTCTAAAGACCTTTGGTACAGACAAGCTTGTTACACCCTAATATTAAAATTTACAGATAACAAATACACGATTTTAATGAAATTTAATATAAATGAATTTTATTTATAGAAATTATGAAACTTTTGGTGCTGTCATTTAGCGACGAAATATCTACACATTTTCTACAAAATGTATAAAAGTATTCATTTCAAACCTTTGGTTGTTGTTGTATATAAAAAGAAGCCAAAGAATTAATGTTACGCTTTACGAAGTTAGGCTTTAGCTTCTGATAAAGATTATGTATGAATTATACAGTCTAATTAAACTAACTCAAATAAATATGCTCTTACATCTCTCCCTACCTCTCGGTGTGTTCAAAATATCAGGCTGATGTTCCCCACTGCTACCACATTCCGCCACGGGTTTTAGCGTATACGCCACAACATATCTATGCTCCCCCGTGTTAATCTCCAGCATGGAATTTGGCCTTGATGGTTGGGGTGACATCTTCTGTTGTTTGACAGGATCTAATTCTAGTTGATGGGCGCAATGCCTGCCCATATTGTCTGCGCAGTGAGGTAAGTCCCTTCGACGACGAATCGCCAGGACAACGATCAGGAGGACGGCGATACCAAGGGTGAGGATCACGCCGGTTAGAAGGGCAGCTAGGGGGACAATGTTCATAGAAGTGCTGCCATCTAGAAAGAAGAGAAATAATTACTAGGTTTACATGCAGTTTTGAAAATGGTTTCAGTTTTCAATCGATATTACGCAAAACTGTTTACATGCAATTTTCAAAACAGGTTTACAGATTGAATCATTATCACGGATTCTCGGGTTCAACCTATATACTTACTTATTTTTACATTCATTAAACAAAAATTATAAAATGTTTCTAAAAAAAACATTAAAGGCTCATTTTTTAAAACCATCCTTGGTTCATTAATAACATTTTTGTAGGGCTCAATATAGGGGGCTCGGAAAACCGAATCGCCACAGACAGTAGTGATGCACGATGAGGCGAGAGTACTCTCGCATCTCGTCTCGTCTCGTTGCATTATGCGAGCCGAGAAAGAGAGCGAGATTGCAATTTAAAATTCGAGACGAGATCGGTATAACAACTGCGAGAAGCGAGAAATCTCGCGAGAGTCACGCAGTAAAAACTATTTGTAACTTTATAGCTTTGATTCATAAATTCAATGAAAAATGCACCGTACAGGGAGTGGAGTCAACGGTAATTCGTGCATAGAACACGTGAATGTGAAAATTATATGAATTGACTATATTTTTTTTGAGTCTATCTAGAGTCGAATGATATCGGTCGCAGAGCGAGGAAATGCAAAATAAAGACTAAATCGGTTTTGCATCTAATAGAACTAGTTTTTCTCCAATATTTCAGCCCCTAATTCATCCCAGTTAAAACTACGGTTAATAAAATTCTTGTCGTCCTTGAAAAGTAAAGGATCTTATATTAAGCGTCGGTAGGAGCCAACACAGAGTGAAGCGGAGTGATTGGTTGCCAGCGGGTTCCCAGTGTAGTGCTTTTTTATGAGTAAATCTTACTTAAATAGTGGCATATAGTTAATGATAAAGTGTAGAAACTTTTAGTTACAAATTTTTTTTTAAATGTTTAATTAGTTTTGCTGATGACAGAATGTATTAACAGATGTTCGTATTGAAATAATTTGGTGACTAGAATTTAGTGTTTCGTTTTTCTATTATAGTTATTCGACTGTAAATACACGGAAGACGGAACGATAGATGCGAACTTGTCTTTTGTAGTTCAACTGACACGTAAATACCGAGGTAAATAAGTAGTGCGCAACGCTTATTTTTACAGTGAGACTTTCGCGAGACTCTCTCGCGAGAACGAGATGAGACCCAAAAAAATGTGCGAGAACGAGAGCGATATCGAGATTGCAGATCCGAAAACGAGACGAGATCGATATTTTATATTTCTCGTCTCGTCTCGCCTCGCGTGCATCACTAACACACAGAAATATGTCCCAGTTCGACACTGCAAGACCGAAACTCACGCGTTGAAAACTCATGGACAGGTTACGTTATGTTATATTTAAAGAAATATACAAGCTAAGTAAGCTGTTCGTCGCTCCACAAATGGACTAGTCAGATTGTAAAATATTTTAATAAATTATTAGGTAATACTTTATTGGTCAAATCTGTATGTTCAACAGATAAAAAATTATATAAACATATGTATCTACAGTATTATCCATCCAAAACATTACTTTTACATGTAGGTGCAAATCATTGTAAATATTTATATGAAAATTCAGACACATATGTATTGCAGCACGTCAATTTGTGAATTACAAATAATATTAATTACAATAATTAGAGCGGTATTAAAACATATACGTACATTATTAAATTCATAAATTTTATTTACATCATTATTTATGCATAGTTCATTTTATGGATGAATAGATTTCGGATTTGTTTCACTCAATAGTAAATATTAATATAAATACCTATTGCCATCAGTTATTAATCGTAGATTTATATAATAATGAAATTCTTAAACCAAGTTCAGTTCCAGGTTATAGTGTTTAGTGTAACAATGATAAATCCGATTAAGACTTATTTTTTTACCGATTGACGATGACTAAAATGATAGTTGAGGACATATACTGTAACTTGTGAGCCCCGCTGCTACGCTGAACAAGCGTCTAAGTACAGCGATGACGCAATCGCGCTAGCAGCCGGGCTACGTAAACAAACAAGCCGCAACGTGTTTAATTACTTCCGGTCGCCTCAACCTTTTGTGTTCATTGTTATTATGCGGTCGGACATTCTAGATCTCTCTGGATGTTAATGGCAGCTGTATAAAAGGGACGCAGCTATGCTCGGGAGTTAGTTCCATGGAGACATATAGAGACATTCACATAGAGTGTTAATGAAGCATAGAAGTATCGTGGCGAGTCTGGAAGTTACTGGTATATTGGGATATCTGTGGAAGTGAATACTGAGGCTGTGGAAGTGAGGGAGTTACATAAATAGACAGATAGTGAGGTGAAAGGTGTGACTTCTGTCCGAGCAGTTGAATATACAGACACTGTTGAGTCAGTTGAGTATATAGACGCTGTGGAGGTCGGTAGGCGGACAGTTGAACGTGATATAAATAAGAAAGTGATATAAATAGTGGAAATAAATAATTAGTAATATCGTGGAAATAAATAGTAGTGTTAAATGGTGAAATAAATAAATAATGTTAGTGTTATCTAGTTAATTTTATTTTTAGTCTTAATTAATTTTGAAGAAGTATTTAATCTTTAATTATAGTTTAATAAACCTTTATTTTAATTAATAATAATTGTTTAATATTTACACTTCACCCAAATAAATAAATAAATAGATAAATAAAAACCGTTACAATATTAAAGTGATCGTAATTATTCTTTTTCTGGCTCCCCTTGGTCTTGATGGGAATAAAAAAAAGATATGTGTAATTCCGACTCTGTAAATTAAATGGACACAAAACTTCATTTACATTATAATAGGATTATTTACACTTAAAATAATTCATTTAACTATTAAAACTGGGAGATGCAAAAGCCGCACCTACGGCAACTTTATTCTCCTCACATCATTATACAACCCGGGCAGAAATACTACTGCTTCTATTCTATTCCGTTGAGAAGGTAGTGTGAGAAATACAAGATAACTATTATCTTGAAGGGGGTGTCTAGTTCGGGCAACTTATCAATCACCCCCTAAAAACATTTTAAAATTCTTCAATGTTACTATAGAAATGACGTATTTCTATTTTCTTGTATAAAGATCCCGTAAGTCCGCGCTATCTACACGGTTGTTCGAATCGTGTTCGGTTATAGTGTCGGTGGTTGGTTTCCTAGGGATTCTGTAAGTAAACACGTGATAAGTTGCCGTGCACTGAAGTAAGAATATCGCTTTCAGCCGACGTGTTGCAGTGAAGGACTGGCCCTCTGGGAACAGCTGCTGTACTTACTCTCTCTGGAGTTACGATGTTTTGTATTGCCGACATTGCTACGGATTTGTGAAACTTCCCCTTCTCTTTAATTCTATATTCCACTCCATCACTACCTACTCTGGATGTTTCAGTTATTTTGAAACTAGAACTAGAACATCTGGATCATATTTCCGGAAATTTATTTCTGGGTAAGTGCTTCAATCAATACCAAGACTAGTCTTGCTATTTGTCTTGGTCTTCATAAATTTAAGACCAATGCTTCAGACAAACCATGCCACAAAATCGAGACCAATACCAAAACGTTCCAGACTAAAACTCTTGATTTAATGTTTCCATTTAAAATGTATTTGTTACTTGCATATTTATTATAAACTCAAAAAAAAAGAAAAATGTCAAGACCAAGACAAGACCATCTACGCCAAGATCATTCGAGACCAATACCAAGATTACAAATACTAATGGCCGCATTTACAACCTCCGATCAAAGTTTCAGTTTCTGAAACCGTAGGAGAATTCCCAATCGCCAACCAAAAAGAACCCATTGTTGTAACACGTAGATTTCGAATCATTCTTTTGATGCCGGTTACTAGAGCCGTAACTAGGGTTTTGAGCGCCTGTGGTAAAATATTTATTTGCGCCCCTATATATCAAGAAAATAAAAACAAATAAACTCTGAAGAGCGGTTAGAGAGTTACTAACAACTTAAACTTACATGCACATTTCCTAAAATTTTGACAAGATTAAAGATAAACAATATTACGTATTTAATACGTGTCGAAATTTCAGATGAAATAAGATCTAAACCGATTTGCAGATATTTAAAATTTTTGAGGAATTTCCATTTAAGACATTCAGCAGATGGCGCTCGCATCAGCGCCCATTTTAAGTAGCCAAAAATACATTAACTTGTTTCTTGTCTCCAATTTCAGCCAATCAGAGAGGTCAAAACTATTTCCAATTCTCTACAATACTGAATGGCTAAAATGGAACAATGTATAATACACGAGATGAAGGAGAATTTCATGCTAGATTCAAATTTTCAAACCGCGTTATCGTATCTTTAACCGGGTCAGAGTTGTGGACGAATTTGTAGGAAAGAGCTGAAAAAAATATTTAAGAATCATCAATAATAAACTGTTATAAATAGTAAAATATATTATATTTTAGCGAGTTCCAAACTATGCCCAATTCTCTACAATACGGAATGGCTTAAATGGAACAAGATATATACTAAATACCTATTATTGTTTATGTTTTGAGTAATTTAAATTTCTATTATAAATTGTTATTCTGGTTAACTACTTTCTAACATAACTCTTTGAGAGTTTATCCCAGGCAAAAACTCTTTTATGTACAGGAAATTACAAGCTTTAATTTTGTATTCTTGTAAAATTTTGATACGGGCCATTGTTTTCAAGAAAATGTCCAAAAAATCATTTTATGCACCTTTGATCCAACATGGCAGCAGAAACCGGGGTTGCTAGAGGGTGCAAAATTAATATGTTTTTTTGGAGGTCCCAATAAAAAGAATAAAATTCACGCCAGCTTGTCATCAATTATTTCCACCAATAAACGTCTTGCCGACTGGCCTCATAATAGATTTTAGAAATATTTGAACTAAAACCATATAAATAATTAAAATTTTGCGCCCCTAAGAATTTTGCGCCCGTGGCGTGTGCCACCTTTGCCACGCCCTAGTTACGGCACTGCCGTTTACGGCCTGTTTATGTGATGCTAAACATAAGTTTATTATCACCGTTCTAACCGACTGTCAATAACTCTCGGCGGGCTACTAAGCATTTATTTATATACAACTTGCGACAAATCGCATAATTTCTACTGACAACCGATATTTTACAGTTTCTGTCAACTAACTTACAAACTTCCAAATATAACATCGACGACGATACAAATAACCCTTGTCTATATATAAGGTGTATGTCATTCGATATATAACCTTTAATCGAAAGTTCCAAATGATTAGAATTTCTCTTTTCGGGGGTATGTAAACAGGCAGATGTTTACACACTCCTAATCAACGTTTATGCAGGAAATAAGGCCTTTTGAGAGCGTTTATTAGGAATATGGATACTTACTATTAGTGCCAGTTGACATTACCAACTGCTATGATTGTTGTCTGGATCCCCTTAGTTACTACATTGGACTCCACTAGTTTTCACTGTTATTTAGGGTTCGTTTTAATTAATACCAACACCATGTAATTTAAGGATAGGTATAATGAAATAACTAAACATGTTGAAATACATTTACAATTATACATATTACTTGTGTTAGACATTTAAATACTGTTTGGCGATTATGACAAAGTACAATGTCATTTAGCGTACAATTTCGACATATTCGTACAGCATTAAACTTTAGCCCACTTGCTATGTTTGTAAGAACATTTGTTTTTGTGTTATCTGTACAAGCGACTGCAACCTCACTTGGAGCCACATATTTGCGTATTAAAGAATCAGACTTCGGCGAGAGAGTTCCTAATCGATTAATGCTGACTCTACTAAATCTCATCTATTTACGTCCCGCCTAAGTTGAATTGCGTGTCTTTATATTTCGCAACATTTCTCAATGTTACATTGTTAGGGAAACCGATGGCTAATATTTGGTTTGGCTCGAGACAAACCATGCCAGAAAATCGAGACCAATACCAAATCGTTCCATACTAACACTCTTGATTTAATGTTTCCATGATTTCAAATGTATTTTTTACTATAAACTCAAATTTAATCACTAAACCAAGCAATTTATCTTATAAACAAATATTAGTGCAAGTATTAACAATACATGATCAAAACTATGATTGTCAAAACCAAGACAAGACCAACTACCCCAAGACCATTCGAGACCAATACCAAAATTACTAAGACAGTTGATCTTGGTCTTGGTCCACGTTTCGCAACACTATCTTGGATGATCTAGAGATCTTAGAATGTGATCTAGATCCTGATGATCTACTTTAAATAATTTATTAATTCCTGATTGATCTAAATAAAAATTTAAGTCAAAAACTTGAGTATGAAATTGTATTGAATTTGTAAAACCTCCTTCTCTTTAATTCGGTATTCCACTACAATAAAAGTAAATTGTCCCAGCAGAGAAATTCAATTTCTATATTCATAACCGTTCCGCATAAACTAAATATCGAATTTCAGTAAAAATTCCATCCATTTATCGTTGGTGCAATCATTATCGGGGAATTCACAAAAGCAACAATATACTGTGGATTCCAGTAAAGCCCGAATTGCGCAGCACTTAAACTCCGTGAAAGAGCAAGCGGCCGGCAAAGAGCTTCCATTTGGAGTGAACGAACTTGGAAGGAAAGATTATATCCGTGCGACCATTACACGGCGCGTCTCAGGTTCGATTCGGGAGAGACGCCCACAGCAGTACATATTAAACCCAAATCGATAACGAACGGGAACTTTCACTAAGGAACGACAAGGAATATTCCCTGAATCCAATAGCCTTCAAGTACCACTAAGGGTAAACCTTACGATCTCTGGCAAAAATTTTAACTTCTAGATCAATAAATAATATTATATTGGATTATTAAATAGCATTGATAAATTTAATATTTGACAGATGATTTCGTTTTAATTTTGTTTTTTAACTAGCAGTGAAAATTTTGAGCGAAGACTAAGCTATAATATTGGATCTAATAACAGGTTGCACCAATATTTTAATAGGTTGTTAAACAAAGATTAAATTAAATTCACATTTTATTATAAAAATGTTACTGTGCAATCGGGCATAAATCTAACACATATTTGAGGAACTTTTGGCAAAAACAACAACAGTTAATTATGTGTTACATAAAGCGATATCTACATTTAAGAATGGTGCACAGTTTGGTTAAACTGTTTCTCGCTATAAGTATAATAGTTACAAGTTATTTTAATAAAAAAATTGACCGTTTCTACGAAAACGTCTTATAAAAATTAATATGTAATTGCTCATCATTATCATTGTTTATTTGTCCAATACTTAACATCCAGTAAATTTTCTAATATTTAAACTTGATCCTTAGTTAAATTAAGTTACAGTAAGGAAGCTAGCATTTGTGTACTGTACCAAGGTTTATAAAACCAATAACAATAACTCTGACTTTTGTCCAGTGCTGTAGTGATAAATTAGCAGAGAGCATACGCTTAGAATACAGTGGAAATATAGCATATACGGCTTTTATATAACAGAAATCTAAATCTACATTTCATAAATAAGATAATTTCAATATAAATTAATTTTAATTGCAGGATAAAATTTTTATTAGCTAATTTAATTTTTATAACTTTCTGTCCAGTGACTTATTATTCTACAAGACCAAGAAGCCTGGGTTTCTAACGCCAAATATTTGGAGACGCAGCGGAGGACCGTATAATAAATACTTCACTAAGTTTTTAAAAAACATTTAATAATAAAATGTTTAATCTTAATAACTGTAAAATATAAAGTTTGTTTTTTGTGATTTTATTATAGTAACTACGTACCTATATTCTATATTGTATAATGCATGGGTTCCCAACCTTTCTGAGAAGCGGCCCACATACGAAATTTTTAAATATATGGCGGGCCGGATATTAATTCTTATTGGAAATCCCATTGGGTTTTTTATTTTCGGTTCTTCTTTCAGATTCTTTCATTAAATTGCCATTTTTAAATAGTAACTTCGTCATTTGCTTGAAGTTCAAGAAGTTCTAATTGTAAATTCTCCTTAACATCGTTGATCACAACCTCAAAAGGATTTTGAGAAAGCAGAAAAATTTGTGAAATATTTTTAAAATTTTTCAATTTATCCACAAAATCTTCCTAATATGTTGAACAAGTTGATTTTTAAATAATTGTAGTTTTGAATAAATCAAATATTATAAAAAAGCACTAATAAATAAGCGTCAAGATTGGTTCAAGAATTATCTTGGTCCGGATTTAAACCTTTCTCGGGCCGTAGATTGGGGACCACTGGTATAATGGAATAATTTTTAGTTCTTCTATATTTACATTTTGGTTATACTACGTAATCCAACTAAATTTGATGTGGCCAGCACATAACCTCTCGCCAGATATTTTACCTGGTTGTACGCATAAAACGAAAAATATTTTTAAATACAAATACATATATTCATGTCTCACTACAAAATAATTATTTTAATATAAATTATGTACAATACATACATTTTCTTTATATTCAATATCCTGATTTTTTTTTCTATTTTCCTTTTCTTTTTCTTTTATTCGTCATTTTTTCGCAAATTCCTTTTATATTCTTTTTTAGGTATATTCTTTTGCGTTGTTGATTTTTTATTTATTTTCATAATCTTCATAATGATGTACAAATATTTTTGACAGTGGCATACAAATATTTTTGACAGTGACATTTATGTGTGAATTACAAACATTTGAATTTCTTGCCTTGAAGTAGTTTGATCTAAGAATTTTTACATCAAATTATTTTATATGCATTTCTTTATCTCTAAATCTATAGAAGATATAATAATGAATTTATATTTATCGAATAATGAATTTAACGTTCTTTAATATAATAAGTATTTACATAAATTTTCGATATATAATATTTAGATGATTTTTTTCTTGTAACTACTACTTCCGGTTGTCCAATTGTTACCAAAACTAATTCGACTCTTCCCATTATTGTTAGATTGAGGAATCCGTATTTAAAAATGTCTTAAGTCTTATAGTATTTGAGAAATCGTGGATCCAACATCCACACACACACACACACACACACACACACACACACACACACACACACACACACACACACCTACACACACACACACACACACACACACACACACACACACACACACACACACACACACACACACACACAAACGGACATCATCGTAAAAATGTTATAATCGGATTCTAGGGACCTTAAAACGTGCTTATTCACTAAAATCTGGATATGCGATTTATAGCATGAATACAATACCTCTCTTAGCGAGAGATAAAAACCAAAATTTTTAATCAAAAAGGGCGCAAAATTTTATGGACTTTATGCGCTTATATTGCTTGATACGCCACTGTTTCTCTCTCAAATATTTAAGAAGCAGAGGGTACACGCTAGGGTACTTAAAAAACCCAAAGGGTATACGGTGTATACGCGCTTATACCCTCGACTACACCCTCCTTTTATCCTAAATGTGTATAGTCGAAATTGAAGGTGAACTATGTCACACGAAGTCAGATTATTTGGAGTTCTTTGAGAGCCCGTACCCCACTTGGGAAATATCCTCAACCACAACGGTACAGACATATTGGCCCATATCATGAACGCAGTATTAAAATAGCGCTTTTATGTACCACACATTTATATTATATTCTTATGTGGTTAAACGGCACTTTTAATAAAAGCACTCTTTATCGTACTACGGGCCATTGTCATTGCCGAAATCTGCGAAGTGCGAATAGAACAGAAGTAAATTCGCACAATCAGAAAAGAGTAATAAGTCGTGATGATTTATTTATATTATCAACAAGTAGTATTTCTAGAGCACAAAGGTATGCTAAAAATAAAAAATTATTAAGTAAATAACAAGTTCAGTAGCAAGTTTAAAAATACCCTACACACTAAATTAATCTTCTCTAAAATTGCCTGAACGGCATAAAGACACTTATTCAAAACAGGCGAATTATTATCCTTTCTTAATTATATTAAAATTGTTATTTATTGCGTCTGGAGATATACTTGATTTATTCGAGCGTACGCTACGAAAATATATCTCTAAAAAATTGCAATTTTGCATGTGCAGTCCTGGTGCGATAAAACCCCAAAACATAATTTGCCTATCGTTCCTTATAATTTACAGTTTTGCTCCATGAAAGTTACGGTCTGTAATAATACAAATAACACCGAAAGAAAATAATAACGCCGAACAATTCCCAGAGGGGAAGTAATAATTATGTTCCTACGCGGCATAAAGTTAATATCATGTTGTTTAATCAAATAAAACTAGTTTTTCGTAGTCGTGGAGAGACGGTAAAATTTTAATTATATTCCATTTCTATAATAATAATTCACTTTATGTTTGTCGTTCTACATAGAGTTGTAATGAACTTTATCTCTTGTAAAATAGTTCTGAAATTTATATTCATACAGAAATACGAGGATCATGTTAGAATTACTTAGAAATCAGGTAGGACATTGTGACATTGTACATTGTGATGTCATCGTTTGAAATTCCGCGTGATACATTTGGACTTAGACTAGAGACAAAAAGAGATGAGTTTTAGCAAAATCAACAAAATTCATTTAGCAGGTTGTTGCCGTTGCAATTTGCGTTTTTGAGGCGAACATGCGTTTGTCTGTACTAATAATAAAAACATATTTGTACGAATTTAGCAAGTGGGCTAAAGGCCCTTCTTAAAGTGAAATCACATTATCATGTTTGTACTGTCCGTCGACATGATTGTTAGTTATGTGAATCAAGGATGTTAATATATACACTGGATTGCTAACTTGTATGTTGTGCACGTAGCAACTTGTGAGGCAAGAAACTGGAACGCAGCCATTTGCAGAAAAGGCAAAATACGCGCCAAATTTAAAATTACATAATAGAAAATTATAAATGGAATGAATTAACAGATTTTTTTTATATTTAATGAGTATATTTTAAAAACTATAGTTATTAATTTAATAATATAATATACATTTATTAGATATATATCAAATTCACAATAAAATAGGAATATGAAATGGCATTTGCTTATTAAAAAGTTGCCTTTTGCATATGTGGTGGAAAATTTAGAAATATAGAAGATGCTGAGTCTGATTTTAATCATCTTATACATATATGCTCCAGGCCTTCTTAAATCAGTTTCAAGAAAATGATCACTGCAGTACTGCAAATTTTTGTTGCTTTTGTAGGTGTGAAATCTTTTCTTTTTATGGCATCTATCCACATTCGTAATATAGCACTATAATTTAAAGGAAATATTAAAATATTTAAAACAATAGTATGAATAAATAAATATGTATACATATATATATATATATATATATATATATATATATATATATATATATATATATATATATATATATATATATATGAACAATAATACTTACTTGAAAAATTATCGAGGGTTATCCTTGCTATGTCTATTTGTGTACCCAAAAGCACTACAAGAAGACGGCATATTGCCTTTTATTATGGAAATATGTCACTTAAAGTGTTTATTCACTAAGAACACAACACAAACGCCACTTTATTCAAGAAAACTACCATATAATGTAATAATAGACCAACGAACGTTTGACGTTTTGCATTTTCTGCAAATAGCGCCGTATCCCCACCACTTGCCTCACTTGCTAAACGTATGTCAGCTATCCAGTATTGGAAAACAACTATTTCCTATTAATCGCCTATGTAACAGATTTCGAGCACCATCCGGTATACATACATCTCAAACATGGTATTATATTTTGTAAAATATAGTTTGACTGCCGAATTGTGGCCGACTAGCTTCGATGCGCAGTAGCCTTGCCTCGAAATTGTGGTGGAAACTTCAATCCCTTGCCAGCAGCCGCGAAACTGCGCAATACTCATCCCCGCAGCTCACGGCTCGGAGGTCAAGCTGTGATTAATTATTTATCTTATAATATACAGTTCGTATGTGCAGCTTGTATGGATAATTTGAGTAGGTAGTTTTAATGAGCAGTTTATAGTATGATTAGCGAATGAAAGTTGACATTTAGATTATTTAATAGATGTGGTTTCTTTTGAAAACATTTCCCTATATTTGATTTGAAAGGAAACTGACCCTTATGTAGAAGGCATTTAAAATGATCTTAGCAACAGGATTCAGGGATGTATTTAAAAAAATTATTACCCCCAAATTCTAGTTCGTTCGTCTCAGGTGTAAGCAACCCTCGAGTCGAAATTACTGTTAGAGGAAATTAAAAATAATCCTATTTCACAGAATTGTCAAACTAAATAGTTTAAAGATCAAATTTTTTTGTTATAATCAACATAAACGAAAAATGTTTAAAATATTTTAATCGCACCCCTGTTTTGATATTCAGTTACTCTAGTCGGCTATCTATTTTCTGCCAGACATAGTAATCTATTTCTGTGCTTTCCTAGTCCAGTGTTTAAATGGGTTCATGCAAAAATTTCATACCTGAATATTTCGTACAATTCTATTCTCCAGTGTTTCAAAAGAAACCACATTTATAGCTAGTCATACCATACTTTTTTGAATATAATAGCGGGTCATCTTCTATATTGGCTGTTTTTACTTTAAAAGCGATTCAGGAATACGACTCATTAACTTTCCAATACCAATAGGATTTCACATAGAAATAATTAACTGTAACTAGTTAAAATTTATTTGATTGAATTCATGAATTCCCTTGTTGTGTAGTTTATTTAATGACGTAAAACTAGTGTTTAGAAGTTTGATAATTTGTGCAGACGGTAAAATTTTAATTATAATCCATTTCCATTTGGCGTTGGAGTCCGCGTGGGTCGTTTTCCATCTACATGTAACTATTGTAGTCTTTTTCTTCGTGAACGGTAGTTTAGAAGTTCCATGTGGACTGCATTCATTTTACGTCGAGTTCGCAGAGTAGCTCCGTCAATATGTTTCTTAATGTAGCAGTAGCACCGGCAACTTTCCAAACTTATTTATTTCAGATACAAAGGCTAATATAAATTTAAAATGTTTTTCGACGAGTTACTACTTTGTATTCTTCAGGGAGTTTTAGTCATGTAACAATGTTGCTTTTAAATTTCAACTCTTTTGTTGCCAACTTGTTCTTTTTCCGTTCAAATGTCACTCGCAATTCGCCAGTGTACATAAATAGGCAGCCCTCACTTTAGAATTCAACTTCGACGGCCCCTTTACCCTTACTGTGAGTAACAATTAAAGATTAAGACTCAAATTGAAACTCTTAATCTGATTCTCTGAGAGAAAAAGATATGGAAAATTTTGAATGATTTTTTTTCTATATTTCTATTTCTATATGGATGTAACACATTCACTCGTTTAGTGGTTATTTTGTCTCTTTTTATACGTTTCCATAGTGCTACAAAATTTAATAGGTAGTTATTTACGATTTTGCGGAAACTGTAATTTCAGTAATTTCTATGGAAATTAATAGGTAATAAAACATTGCAGTTTGAAGCATATTAAAGGGAGACCATGTTTTTAAAGTTCACTTTGCTTGAAGCGTGTAGTGCCTCCAACGCAAATTATAAAAAATATAAATCATTTATTTGCGATTATAGACGATTAGTCCTTAGAACCAATTCAAATAATATGCAGTGGCGGCTCGTGGGAGTCGTGGGTTGGTGGGACAAATTTGGTAAATATATGAAAAATTTATATAAATACTTGTAAATGTTAAGTCTATTCTTTTTTCCTTAGGCTGCAAAATTATTTATCATCATATCATTGAAATTTGAGATATTTTTTAATGAATAAAATACAAATAATAAATATATCATCACGACATATTACCCATTGCTGGGTGTGTTAATCTGCTTTGTACACACACATTTGTACCGTGCGGGCGTTTACCAGGCGTCATCTCACGGGCAATCACTGCTGGCGTGGAGAGTGCACCACAGGGGTCAATTTTTATGCCATTTAAAATTCGAAATATTTGGCGTCGGTCGGGATCAAACCTGGTTCCCCAGATTCGCGACCAGACACTCAGGCACGCATAGCCAATGCGGATAGACTTATTTGCACCATGATGTTTCGTAAAAATCTGATGCGGACACCACCGATTTCCTTGTACGCAAGACCAAAATGAAATGTAGACCCAATTATACAATTCACGTAACTTGACATTAACGGTAATTTTTTTATTTTTTTGTACTTTTTTGTCCTAATCCATAGCAAGTTTTATTACAAAAACCAAAAAGTATATAATTTTTAAATTTATATATCTCGCTTATACAAAGGATTATTTCAATAATATTGCTAGTGCTAGACGCAGAATTCTCTAAAACTTATTATTTGAAGCATTTATTTCTAAAAACAAAATAAAACAATTTTATTCCAGAAAAACTGTAACTTCAGGTAATATGTCACTTCCGGTTAGCCTATTTTAACCAAAATCTACTATGTTATTCCCATTAACATAAAAGTCGTATGTACCAAATTTGAAAAGTTTTGAATTATACTTTAAAATAGTTTTTCATTAAATTCTATTATATGCTTCAAGTAAAGTACCACTTCTGGAAATTGTGTACTGACCAAAAAGGGAGGTGCACAACTAAATGTCATATTAGTCCTAAATACAAAATTTCAACTTTCTACGGCTTAACGTTTTTGAGTTATGCGAGATACGTACGTACAGACGTCACGACGAAATTAGTCAAAATGGATATTTCCATTGAAATCTGAAAACCGAAATTTTTCGCGATTACAATACTTCCTTTACTAAATAAATAAAAATGCTTTTACTCTCTTAAGTGTGGTTTGCTTAACTCTCACCTACTGTTGTCATGAACAGCGTACACAAAATTTTAATGTCATACTTTCTGAAAAAGTCTCACTTGGGTTATTATTTGTAAATAATTACAAACTTAATACAGCACCATCACTTCTATCGTTCTGCTCATAATTTCAAGTTTCATCTATCCACTAGGCTTATGCCTTGGTCGTTGACCGTGTGTAAGCGAATAGGGTGTCAATTCGTTTGTCTCTGTCTCACACGTGGTCTTGCATATGCAAAATATAACACAACGTGGTCACAATGCTTTATGTGACCCAAGCAGTGTGCGCATTCGAGCTATTCGTTGTCTTGCGTTCAACATAGTGGTGTCATGTGCAAGCAATACTAACATGGAACATGATGGACTGACTTAAAAAATTATTAAATGAAAATATTTTATTATTTTTATTCTTTCGCTTTTCTGCTTTCATTGGGATGTCATTGTTTGACCGACCTAATGGAGGAACTGCCACTGGTAATTTGTATGCTTCTAGCATTACTAAACTTATTGTTTAGTATATATTTTGTTGTCAATTATAATCTGCTTTTGTACGAGGTACGTAAATGTACGAAAAACTGTATTAAATATTATAACTAATGTATAAAGTAAGGGATTTCGCCAAAACGTCTTGCCTTTTTGCCTATAAAATCAAAGTCAAATACTAATATATTTTAATAATTTTAAAAATGATGATTAATATGGGAAATATTCAGAAGTAATATCACAAGACCTCCTGATTTTATCGATAAATTTTTATTTGCTTAGCAACAAACACGAAAGCAAATTGCATGGTAAATCAGAGAGGTCGTATGGTATTTGGTGAGATAAATTCCAAAATGAAATAGTTTTATTATTATTATTTTTATTTTTAAACTTGAAATATTAATTGACAGTTATATACAATAACAACTGTTTATTTACTTGGTAGCGGAAATTTATCGGGGTAACAGAGTTTTATCAGAATAATATTGTTCCCATTTATTGAATTTTCAAGTGTTTTGCATCATGATTGGTTAAAAACTAGTCGTTGAAATTTATCAATATAATATAATTCAACTATTCCTATCACTTTTAAATAAAGTGACAATTAGTGATAACCAACGGTTAAGTTGCAAAATTGTTCTTACCACCTTTGGTTAGATCTAACTGCAAGTTAAAACTGTTTAATTCTTAACTAATGGTTAGTAAACAGTCACTTTAACAAGAGGTGGTAGGACCAGGCCTTAGAGAAGTTTAAAAATCCAGTGGTAAAAAATATTCGTTTCAAATAACCTGCACTTATTTTTGCGCATTTCGTGATCACTCTGGAAGAAAAAGTTAATCACTCTCGAAAAAATCCTAATGAATTTTAAGTTTAAGTAACGTTTTTTATAATATCTATTGTCTTTTTTTATTATTTTTTGTAAATTTTTTGTTTCGTGTTTTTGTATTATAGATTGGTCTAATAAAAGTATAATCTCTGTAGCGAATTAATTTATGTTAAAAATTCCCACTATAATTTGCGTTGCCCACTCTATAATTTGGCTACAGGCCTGGTAAACCACTGTTTATAATAAACACAAATATTCCCCTAGTCCTGTTTAAATAATAGGGAAAACATCCCCGGTTGAAAATATTGCCAACACGTAAAAACTTTGAAATAAAAGTAAATAACATACATCGCAGCAGTATAGTAAAACTTGCGAACTTTGGTTTGAGTTAAAGCGTTAAAAACTGCGGGAGTTCGTGGCCTGCCCCCGATATATTTAAGCCCGATCAGATTTACAACGGGCTTTCGATCGCCCATAACGATGTATGGCTGAACAAGGCTGGCTGCAATATTAGAAACTATGGGGGACGTAGAAGGCTTTCTTCGCAAATTGGAACTTATACTACGGATGGAGAACAAGTACCTTAAGCCCGGGGCAGATCTATCGGTGATTCCCAAAGACAAATATCAGTATGTAATAATTATTCGTCCATGCAACACTCTCTGCATATTAATTAAGATTTAAAATGACATCTGTTTGGAGATAAAATACAAGTGTTAAACACAACCGTAAACTTACATCCCATCAGAGAAACAATACGTATAAGTGTATAAGAAAACTAAACTTTATTTTTACACAAAGGACACAAACTAACTTCGAAAATTGTTCCTGTACTAGAACTATTAACATTTTAATAAATTGATTTTATAGGAAGAACGAGAAATGCCAGTTTGCCTATAAAATCAAAGTCAAATACTAATAGATTTCAATAATTATTTTTTAAAAATGCAAATCAATATCAGAAATATGATTTAATAGTGTTGAACTTTTTAAAATGTTAATAGTTATAGTACAGGAACAATTTATTTCGCTTCATATTTTAGTGTAGGGGTAGCGACTCCTCTTAACGAAATGCTATACAGGGTGATTCAAGAATAGTGTCTGATTTAGCGCCTTTATTCCTGCAACACTAATGAGGTCATGCACGATTTTTCATTTTTAACTTTAATCGATCGAGCAATGAAAAATACTAGACCTCAAATCGATCTTTAATACTGAAAAAAATGCAATTAATAATGACATTGTTCAAAACGTGGCTGATTTTCACCACCTCGTCCCTTACCCAGTGACGTCACCGTTTCATCAAGGCTTGTTTGTTACATTAGGTTAAACGCCAAAGTGACATTAAAAGATAACCTGAAATTTACGAAAGTAAACATGTCGGTGCGAAAATAGTGAGAAAACATTTTTAATAGTACCGCGTGATACAAATAACATAACTCGAAAAACAGTTACTGTTTGTTTTGTAAAATACAGATTTGATGCGCAACAAAGCAACGGCAATGTAATTCTATGAATACACAACGAACAATGTAGACAAATGTTAATCAGATGAAAAAGTAAAAACGAATGACGAATGACTAATCACCAGCAGCTGAGTGATACGTGGATAACTTCAGGTCGAATGAAAATTGTATTTATAAAAAATATCAAATATTTAGATATGTAATTCTCAATTTATAGTCTATATAATTTTTTCTTTTAGAAATTCTGTGTTGATATAATAAGGCTGTATGAAATAAGTCTGAACTTGCAGTGTGAAACGCTGACGTAACAACATGGCTGGTTTTTTGCAACATTTTAAAAATATATTTTAAAACGATTTTATACAACAAAAAATGTATAAAAATTAATTTATTCATACAGATAGATAAATTAGACTATGCTGGTTTGATTTAAACAAAAATAACGATCAATTCTTTATTTTGCATAACCTCATTACTTGGTCACAGGATGCTTCCCTGTTTTTCAATTTGAATAAAATTTTGTGATCATAGTAATCCGATTTCAGAAAAATGAAACAAATGTCAATCACCTGTGTCAAAATAATTATGTTTTCGTAACTAAAATAATCTTTAATAATTGAAACATAAAATACAACATGAAAAATTAGCGGAGAAGTTGTTCAAAATGTCCCCCACGACTTTCATATGCCTCCAAACGATTCATGAGCGACCCACGTGCCGGCATATCATAATATTGTAACTTTCTGCTTGACAAAAGTCCACAGAAAATGGCCAACCTCGAACAAAAAAACTAATTATTTAGGTACCTATGTAATATGATAAATAATTAATATTTGTTTTTAGATAATTTATTAACTAATAGAGTAGAGTAGACTGTAGAGGAGACAATTAATTATGATGATATGACAAGTCCGTTGCCCGTTCCAACCATACAAAGTTTCTTACATATGTCTGAATGAGTACATGAACAAGACATGCGCACAATTCACGAATGCGTACATGAACGCTTCAAAAAACTCGTGTAGGAACAAACCTATAAATAAATAGTGACAAAAATATAGTGATATAAACATCGTGTAGACAGTCTATATCTATTTGCAATCGACCGGCAGTCTGACATTGGAACGCGTAGTGAAATAAATAGCGTGTAAATAAATAGTCTTGTATTATTTGTTTAAATAAATAAATGATCTTAGTGTTTAAGTATTTAATTAAATTATTGATCATAAATTAGTTTTTAATATTTGTTTAACCAAAATAATCGTCATTTTTATTATGTTTTTAAAATTTATTTAACGTTTAATAAACATTTATTTTAATTAATAATAATTCTCTAATTTTTACACTTCACCCATATAAATAAATGTTACATTACATTTGTGATTTTATTTAAATTCTTATTTAAATTCTATGGCTAACATTATAAAGAAATACATTTTAAATTATATTTGCTTGGTTACAAAACTTGCAAAATAAAATAATATTATAGAATAGAATTCAAGATTTATTTAAAGTATTGTCTAAAATTATAATAGAACACTTTAGTGCTAGGTATTATTATAATAATAACACAGGTTCATTTTTCTTTGATATTAAATTTAACATAAATTATTTATGAGAAATGTTGGTATCGTGTTACATTTTCAATTATCACCAAGAAAAAAGGAAATATCGATTGCGTGGGGAGTAGGGTAACATATCGAACCATTAGGAGGTTTATTGCATTGAGATAATAGCTGCAAATGTATTACAAGGAAATCAATACGTGATTAAATGACGATCCCTGGACGCACTCTCCGTAAGAAGATCGGTGACCGTAATCCACCGGCTCATTCCACACTCACCTATCTTCTTTCCACAATCTCAGCAAAAATGAAAAACTACTCGAATTAGATTTTAAGTTACGTAATTATTTTCTTGTTGGCAGAAGCAATATATAGCGTTAATGAAATCATTCTAAATTCGCTTATTCGGAAAATTTTTAATCTGTTTCCAAGAGGGCATCCATCAATAGACTCCGCCAACGAGATAGTTGGTAATTTAATTTTGCGCTCTTTCGAAACCATGTTTTTATTTCAATAAAAATTAAAACGACGTGGAATTTTGTTTCAAATGAAATTTGCACCTGCTTTTTCCCATTACCTGATCAATAGGACTCGACTCCGTTTGATAAGCGCGAGGACGTCAGTAAATAATGCAATATTTAACGCCTACCAATTTTCTAAATACGTATTATAAAGTGAGTTCAGTAATTATTAATACTCGTATTTGTACAGAACAATGCAACTATAAATAATTATTACTATTTTATGAAAAAACAGCCATGAGCCATGACCTGCATTCGTTTGTCTGTTTTAATGGACTTTATTTTAAGAATCAGAATTATTTTTGCACGATCATTTTTTTATCGTTTACCGAGAGGGTTTCCAAACCAGTAAGCTTTATTTACAAATTAATAATCGGTAAGTGATATATGAAGCATCTATCGATCAAGGGGCGGGGGCGGTAAGTAAATAAAAACAACGATGAACCAACGACCACAAATATACTAGACAAAACATGCCCTATACGTCACTATTGTTTGTTATGTTTTCGGCTGGAGGGAAAGAGACAACTAGAGATAGAGATATACAAAATCTACTCTAAAGTTTGTCGAGAGATGTCTCTACAGTTCATATAATGTATTTATGACATTTTGCTCCTTTGTTTGGAAGTTGTGGTCGTTCGGGCCTCGATTTTGTAACTTTAAATTCTGTCTGACCACAGGGGTCAATTTTGTGCCATTTAAAATTCGAAAAATATTTGGTGTCGGTCGGGATCGAACCAGACACTCAGGATCGCGGCCACGAGACCCGATGAGAAATTTATCTACGGGAATTTCGGTAGGACTGTATTCATAACGATATCCTGAATTACGATCCATTAAATAATCATGGCATTCACTTGCTCAATTTAATTTTAGACATTTATTTGAAAATCCAGATCCACATACAAAACAAAAATAAACTTAGAAATAACTACAAATAGAATAAGAAGCAAGTATATAAAAACAACATTGTTTAAAAATCAATAGAATAAAATTACCTTTTCTTAATACTGATAACAATTTGTTTTATGCATTTTATAATTGGTTTTCGTTAATAACTCAAATATAGTACAGTTCATTTTAATAAAACAAGCAGTGACATCTAGCGAATACTCCGTGAGGGGCCTTTACATATCTCTATCCTTAGTCTCTTTCTGTCCAGCCGAAAACAAAACAAATGCTATGAAGTTATATCTAGTGTATTTGTGATCGTTGCGATGAACGCTTACTTTAAAAATGACAACCAAAATTTTTTTATTTTGCAAAATAATATTCAAATCTTATTTTTACCTCCCGCTACCTTTGGTAAGGGAGGTATGTGGATCGTGCTAAAAATCGCATATAGAGATTTTGATAAATGACCACGTTTTAAGGTCCCTAGAATCCGATTTTAACATTTTCACGATGATGTCTGTGTATATGAGTGGGTGTGTGTATGTGTGTGTGGATCCTTTACTCTAACTCAAATACTACCATTCAGAACATTTTGAAACCTTGTATTTCTACCTTATTCTAATATGGGAAGAGACAATTAGATTTTGGTGTATATCCGATTACCGAAAATGGCACTTTATTTGAAGCTCAAAATAGATTTTCTTCGAAAAATATCTTCAAATGTTACTTTCTGAAGATTTGTTTTATAATTATTAAAGATTATTAAATTTTCTAGATTTGTATAAATACTTTTTCTATATATTTTATGGATAAATTTATAAAATATCTATAATTATAATCCCGGAGCTACGCTATAAAGAAGCAAAACTCCTTGGTTACACAGTTCATATCTCAAATGTATGTAACTGACAGATAAATGTCACTGTCAAAGAATTAATCATTTCAAATTAATATTAGTAACGTTTTAAAAAGAAAATAGTAAATAGAACCATAGTTATATAGAATGGATCTTAACACAGTTTCCGCTATAACTAAATATGTAAGCATGTATATTTAAATTAATAAAAATTAAATAGCGGGAGGTTTGGTGTTGGCCACATCAGATTTTTTTGTTAATTTTATGCGTCAATCGTGCAATAAACATAATAAGCATTGCGGTCAGTAAGTGCTGTTCTACCGGTATCTGAAGAAAAATCATCTTCAGCCGGTAGGAAGCAATTACTGTCCTTCATACTTAAATAACTATTGTTTTGTTAGAAACTATATGCTACCCCAATGCTATACTTCTTCAATATCAACATAATTATAGGGGTATTATTTAAAGTGCTGTCATTATGTAGTTCTTTGCATGCAATCATACATGATTACTCTCTTGATAGATATAATATGTTAGATGTTATTGAAATATACAGCAGTTATCTAAAGACAACTTATGGTTATATGAGGTTTGTTCCTATACGACATTTGGATGCGTTCATGTATGCATTCATAAACCATTTTGTGCGCGTGTCTTTTCCATGCTCAGTGAGACATATTATGTATCTAAGAAATTTTATATGGTTGGAACAGAAACGGGCAGTGCACTTGTCATATCATCATAATAATTACTGGGTCCTCTGTAGAAAAAATATTAGACAATAAGTTTTTTGAAATCAAATATTAATGATATATCATATTACATACCTAAAAAATTACTGTTTTTTATTCGAGGTTGGCCAAATATTAAATCCATTTCATCATCAGATGAATCAAATAATAATGATTCTGGATCAGATTCAATTTCCAAATCACTCATTATGTTCACTTATGAATACAGATAAACAATCACATTATGCTTCCATATTTTCCTCGTACCGAGCGAAAACTGTGGTGCGCATGTGCTGACACTGTTGACAAATCGTACATAGCACCAGTGGCGTAACTACCGGTGTTCCGCGGAATACGGGCCCGGTGCCTTAAGGGGCCCGGTACGCACGTCAAAAAATATTAGTATTTTAATAGAGCCACATGTTCCAAATATATTAAATGACCTTACAACTTTCAACAGAAATATTCTTTTCAAAATGAAAATTAGTAAAAAAAAATTTAATGGATACTACAGACTTACAGGGCAACAACGATTATCATTATCAGACATCTATTATTTTAATAGAATACGAAATTGCCAGAACAATAGATGTATCTAACATATAACCTTTTCAGCTTCTGATTTCAGTGCGCACTAACGTGCAATGAGTTCTCGTTTTGTTTTCATCATGCTTATATGTTTACACTTTCTTTGTGGTAGCGTTTTCGGCTTGTCGTGAAATTGCACTCAGTTCACAGTGAGTGCGCACTTTTGAGCACCAACTACAAGAGCAAGTGCACGAATAGCAATGCAAATAACATGGCTTCTAAAAATAAAATCATTTGCCAGAAATTATTAGAAAGTTCTACAATGTCAGATAGTGATGAAGAGTTATTACAGCAAATAATAAAACTTTATGTTGTACCTAAATATACAAATAAAAAAATGTAAACTCATGTGAGTATTTGATATAAAATTATTTACGTTTTCAGTTCAAAGATACTTTTCAGGTACAAAGGAATACTTCCTTGAAATTCATAGAAAACTTTGAAAAACACGCCAAAACTAACAGGCTCTCAGACTTGCACTCATTTATGGTCTCGTTTTCAACTTAAACTTGCATTAGAATAGTTAGCGTCGAAACTGATTCTCTGCATTTACGTCACACAGTGCACTGAGTACGCACTGACACCGCGTAAGCCGAAAACGCTAATATCAACTTTTGGAAAAAAGAAATCAGTAAAAGCTGTTGACATAAACGGACAATATTGTTTTGGTTTCAAGTTTATTTTTTGTAACATTATTTGTTTTTTAATTAAATTTTATTTACAAAAGTATTTTTTTAAAGTGTCCTTTTATGGGTTAAGTAAAACTATTTTCTTATCTACATAGGGGCCCGGATTGATTTGGGAATACAGGCTCATGGTTGCATTGTTACGCCACTGCATAGCACAGACCAGTGGATGGATCTGACAGTTTGCGGATGCGTTCATGTATGCGTTCGAAGTCTGTAGGATCAAACATACCAACAGTTCGATGGACTGTACAACAGTCGGTTGGAACGATATTTTTAAAAAGCGCATGCGTCTGACGTACATATGACAGTCCGGACTAGCTGTAGGAACAAACCTAGTGTCTTGAACACCGATTGGTAACCCAGTTCGTTATAGTTATAGAGATAAGGCATTTAATTTCACAATTCGATCCCCGGAAATTTTCAATATAATTTATCGAATGGTTCTTATGCATCAGTAATAAGGTAAGTACCTGTATTTAGTTTTCTTTCAGTTCATATTCGACTACGTTTAAGAATAGGAATACGTTAACATATTCGTCAATAAAAATTGAACCTATGTAGTATAAGTACGTGGAATTCCATAATGGAATCGATAGTGCTATATCTTCCACGCCCACCCATTTTAGAGTACAAATATATCGCGAGGTATATGAGATTGGATTTTGAAAATTACACAATTCGACTGTGTGAAGGAAAATGCTTATGTAGTCAGTAGTTTTCTTTCACTCTCTATACACTTGTTAGTAATTTTATACCGAGTGATAATGATTAGGGGTAACAAAGCCGTAAATAGGGTTTTGAGCGCCTGTGGCATTTTTTTTTTGCGCCCCTACATATCAAGAAAATAAAAACAAAATAAAATTCTGATGAGCGGTTCGCGAGTTACAACTTACACTTACATGAAGATTTTCTAAAATTGAAAACATGCAAATCAGCTTAGTTCTCATATTTTCATTTAAAATTTTGACACGATTAGAGAATTACGTATTTATGTTTCCAAATTTCAGATGAAATGAAATCTTAACCGCTCATCGACAAAAATCGTCTATACTATGTTCCATTTAAGCCATTCAGCAGATGGCGCTCGCATCAGCGTCAGTTTTAAGTAGCCGAAATTACATTGGGTAAACTTGTTTCTTGTCTCCATTTTCAGCCAATCAGAGAGGTCAAAACTATTCCCTATTCTCTACAATACTGAATGGCTAAAGTGGAAAATTATAAAAAAAATGATTCAAAAAGCACCAATAATAAACTGTTAAATAGGAAATGGGTAAACTTGTTTCTTGTCTCCAATTTCAGCCAATCAGAGAAGTCAAAACTATTCCCTATTCTCTACAATACTGAATAGCTGAAGTGGAAAATTATTAAAAAAAATGATTCAAAAAGCATCAATAATAAACTGTTAAATAGGAAAATATATTATATTCTGTTCTGTTTAAGCCATTCAGTAGATGGCGCTGACATCAGCGTCAGTTTTAATTAGCCTCATGTCTCTAATTTCCGCCAATCAAAGAGTTCAAAAAACTATGCCCAATTCTCTACAATACTGAATGGCTTAAATGGAACAAGATACATACTAAGTATTAAATACCTAATATTGTTTATTTTTTGGGTAATTTAAATTTCTATCATAAATTGTTTAACTATATTTTAACATAACTCTTTGAGTGTTCATCCTAGGCAAAAAAATGTAAGAAACCTTTTATGTACAGGTAGGAGCTTTAATTTTGTAATCTTTAAAAATTTTGATATGGGTCAGTTTAAAAAAAAAATTCATTTTTTGCACCTTTGACCAAACATGGCGACAAAATCCGAGGTCGCTAGAGGGTGCAAAATTAGTATGTCTTTTCGGAGGTCCCAATAAAGAATAAAATTCACGCCAGCTTGTCACCAATTATTTTCACAATAAACACCCTGCCGACTGGCCTATCTGTAGATAATTATTTGTTAAATTTATAAAATGATTTTAGAAATGTTTGATCTAAAACCATATAAATGATTAAATTTTGCGCCCCTAATAATTCCGCGCCCGTGGCGTGTGCCACCTTTAGCACGCCCTAGTTATGGCACTGAGGGGTAAACTCGGATTTAAAATGTGATATTCATTTTATTGAATTTCCTGGTCCTCCGTTCAATATACTGTCATTTTTTTTTGTAAAAAGTAAATCAAATAATAAATATTTATATGAAATCGTCACTAAAAAGTACAAAAATTGTCATTAAAAGCTCAGAAATCAGCACTAAAGTAATCCATTATACGACGATTTCATGAAAATGCAGTGTTGCCAACCTTATGAAATTATTGTACCCATTAAGATAATTTGGCTGGGAGTAAGAGGTACAATATTAAATTTGTATACAAAATGACAAAAAATATAAGCAAGAAGAACGAAATAAATAATTCCGATGAAGAAGTTTGAGTTTACAAAAATATAATATTGAAAGTTCATTAATTTCCAGAGGTTTGCAACAATGAAAGTAAGTTAGTTTGTTTGACTGGCAGCAACTAAAAGATATGTCAAAATAACCTATGTATAAATAAAATATTCCTTTCATTTTAACAAATTTTCGATTTTAAATAAAATTTAATATGTTCCTCGGCACTGAAGTTCCTTTTTGTCACTCATATGGTTTACTTTCTGCGGCTTTACGGCCTCGGCAATTAAATTCCACATACGTGATAAAAAGTAAATCTTCAGTAGGTACCTTGATACATAAATAGCTATTATTCAAACGAGGTAATAATTTAGAGAAATTTTAAAATTTGTAACCAAAAACAAAATAAAATGTAAAAACAATTTTGTATGCAAAGTTTAAATCTGAATAACTTTGCACTTTACAGTTTTAGTTTTTACCGTAAAAGAAAATAGACCGGAGAGCAGGAAATTGCATAAAATTTCATATGTTAAATTCCTATGTCGACTCTTAATCGCCACTACCCGGTATAAAATTACCACAATTGTTAACTAAATGATAATCAGATTTTTTTTCGATCTACAGCATACTTGATATTCTCAGTCTTATCATCCAAGTTCGACAAAGTATAAAAGTGAGACGGTCTCTGGAACAGTGGCGGCTCGTGGGTTGAAGATTTCGTGGGTTAAATTTGGTAAATATTTGGAACAATGTAATCAGCAATATAAGTTTATTAATATAAAAAATTCTTGAATTTATGTTGCCACTATCCCGCACTAGACCGACGCCTTTGTCATTGACTGTATGTAAGCGAATACGGTGGGCGGCTGTCTTCGTCTAACGCAAGCAAAGGTACTATTCATTTGTCTTTGTCTGAAGCATGGGCTTGTATATGATGCATATAAAATAACGTAATCACAATTTTGATTTGACCCAAGCAACGCGCGCACTCCAACCATTCGTTGTCTAGCTTTCAACCAGTGGCGTATTTACGGGGGGAGGGGTCCAGGGAGCCCGGACCCCCCCCCCCCAGAAATATATAGATATTTTTTATTTCCAAAACTCCAGTGGATGCTTGTCTGAGTAGGCAGGTGGCAGGTAAGGCAGAGCCTCACCAGACAAGAAATAACTATTAATATTATTTTAACAATTTAATAATTTTATGTAAATTAAATTTAAACTTATTCCGTTAATGCCAGTCTTTATAAATATCAAAAGAAAATTTAAGCCACCACCATAACTAATTTGTAATGCAGTTCACCTAATTTACACCCCGTAACGCTTGCCTCTCGAAGAATAGTATAATATCTAATGTTTTTAATAAAGCTTTCATTCCGGTAAGCAATACGTACGCTAGACAAGGAGTTGTTTGAGGCATGCTTCAAATGCAAAATGCAATGAGTACGTAAAAGATAAGAGATAGAGATCCTGACCGTGAGCGTACGTGAATACAATTAAATTTTGTAAGTAGGTTCACGACATCTACTGTACATTGCTGCAAGCCAGATTAAACGTTTGGGGTGTGTAATCTGTAACTCGTCATGATAATTTTAACATCCTGTTTAAATTTTTCACTACTAATAATAGTAGACATTGAATAGAAAATTTAAATGACATATAATACATTTGTTTCTACTGGATACATCGAACATAAACATAATCTGTCTAGAATTTTTCTTGTAATGTAATGAATCGTAGACCCTGTATAATAGTCGCGCCATATTGTGTTGTGTTTATCCAAGTCAACAATCTGATAAATATATTCTCTTTTCTAAGATGTTGTGTGATCTGGTAATTTATTTTTGTATATAAAATGGGTAAAACATGCAACTTCACATCCCTTGAAAAAATGTAATTTTCAATTATAAGGCATTTGACCTTGAGTGAATCTGTGTAAATCTGAATACCTTCCCTCACCATAATTTTGGACCCCTCCCAGAAGAAAATCGTAAATACGCCACTGAACATACTGCACAACGCTAACGACACGATGGACTGATTTTATTAATAATTATTTAATTCAAAATATTTTATTTCTATTCTTTCGCTTTTTCTTTTCAGTTTTGATAAATTTGGGAGGTCATTGACTAAATGACCTAATGAAGGAATCGCCACTGCTCTGGAAATAAGAATAAAAAATTCATAAAATCGACTTACCAGTCCTCTTTTCGGCGTCATTCAGCGCAATATCTTCCAGTATCGTAACATCACTTCTCCCTTTAGCGTTCATAGCATACACCGCTATCCTCAACGTAGGTGGGGGAGCTTGAACATCATCTGCGAGTCCCCCAAGTCCAAGTCCAGCCCCTACGGTAGGCAAAAGGTCAGCTAACTCCAGCCGAAACACCGGGGTGTCCGTGTAGGGCGAAGTGAGGTTCAACCGCATATGCATGGTGTTCGAATCGTAGGCCTCCAGGACGAATCTCTGGGGAAGGCCTCCGTCGTACCCAGGACGGCATTCGACCTCCAGAATTTCGGAAGTGTTGGTGGCTGGGTGGAGGGTGCAGTTGCTCGGGGGAGATGGTTTTGCTGTAAAAAAGAATATATTTTATAAATATATTATAAATTGCTTTAAACCGTTATTTTGTATAACATTCAGAACCGTGAACAATTGTAGTATAATAAACAGAAACCGAAAAAAAAAAATTCTTTGAGAAAAAATCTTGGACTTTGAAGCCTGTACCTTCCTATGCCTAGTAAGTTGTGATTCCAACTAAGCTTCTCGTATAAAGTACTCTTCAGACAAATCTTTACCCATCTCAAATACTGAATACTCATTCGACAGGGCGACTCATTTGGTTCGTTAAAGAATCGCATTAACACGTTAACTGCGGAACAAAAATACGGTAGTATTGCGTTACTAACGATACATATCGCCGGCGATATGTAATTTGTTTTTACTGTGGTGCGATACATATCTCCGGGAATATGTACTAGATGTTGCCTTTAGTTCCATCTTGTGTACAAATAAGTAACTTTGTAGCTGTTTTCAAGTATCTATCTTTTAGGTTTATATCTGAACGTATTTAGACTTAAACCGTACATACCTACAAGGACTAAAACAGCACATATTTAATTTAAATTGAAAACATGGAAGATAAAGTTATATAGACAAGAATTTTAAATGTTTTATTGAACAAAAATAACATATGGCATATTATGGTAATAACAATAACTAAAAACAAAGTAAATTAAATTATTTTTTCACTTCATTTCAGGGAAGTGTTTTTTTTGCTAATTCAAGAATATTTTTTTGTTCTGTCTGACAATCTTATAAAAAATAAACTATAATAATATACATTGCACGAGGTTTAGACTGACAATGACAATAAATAAATCGCACGTTATTATAACAAGTTCATGCAGATTTGTACAAATCTCCGGCGATATGTATCGCACGGAGATAATAAATAATTATTTGTGTGCGTTACATATCGCCCGAGATATGTACTATATTATTATAATCTAATAATCCTGTAGAAAAGGACATTTAAAATGCTACAAGAATCGTTAAAATCGGTCCACAAATAAAAATTATATACTCTCCGCACCTGAAGAATGAAATTCGCTTTTGCATGATCTCACCATCTGGTTACATATGGCGGGCGATATGTATCGCAGTTAACGTGTTAAATATTATTATAAACTGTTTTTACACAGTATTCAATACTTTGAAGAGAAAAGTGATTAATGGCCGTGTTCACCGATTAATCTTAAACTCTTCTTCGCCAAGGGTCACTTAAAATTAAGGTTATACATGTAAATTTTAAGTTCTACCTAAGATTAGACCATCGCACACTGTTCAGAACCGACCGGCAGCGGACCAATCAGCAGAAATAAGTTTGCATAGTTTCTTATGATGGAGATAACTGCAGCGCCGCGCCACCGTGCCGACTAGTGTGCGCACCTCCATAAAGCCGGCCCCACACTACTCGCCTTGTGTACTTGCATAGGCGCCCGCAGACTTTTTTACAAGGTGGGTCGATATTTAAAACGGGGGATATATTTTACTAAAGAAAAAAACAGAGGCGCAAAAAAGATGGTAGATGATTTCATTAAATAAAAGCAGAAGCAGGTAATTAAAATTAGCCTATATTTTTTTCTCTATTTTGGTGCATTTTTATATTTTGAGATTTAATGGAAATTAATTAATTAACTAGAGACGTTTTAACGTTAACCACTAGGGAGTGATCTAGAATGTTCCGCGAGTGGTGTACGAGCTTCGACAAGTATGATAGGCAAGCATTGGCGAGTATAATTATCCTTTGACTCGTGTCAAGATTACCGACTACGGATGGGAAACGCCGAGTGCCACTACGAGTGAGCACGAGCACAGCCAAGTACGAGGAATTTCTGTCGTCATTATCGATACTTGTCAATACTTGCGTGTAATGTGAGGCCGGCTTAAGAAACTATGTAAACTTATTTCTGCCGATGTACAACCATAAAGTTGATATTTTGGCGAATGATATAGAAAACACTTACAGACTGGGTAAACAACGTGAAACTTCTAGGCCAGTGCTTATTGAATTTCGCTCAGTAAAAACTAGAAATATGATTTTAACAAAAAGAAACCTTTTAAGGAAGTCAAAATACTTTTTAAATCAGGACTTAACCAAACAATATGAGTCGCACAAAGAACTATTATCCTAAATGAAACAACTACGTACTGAAGGTAAAAAGTTCATATTTACCGTAATAAAATTGTCATCCATGAAAATCAAAACACAAAACGGGGACGTCAATCTTCAGAAGAAGCATCCCCAGGATCACAACAAGTGCCCAAAAATATTAAATTGTTTACAACACCAGCAGGCATTCCATTAAACATACAAAAGGATTCGGTTGCAGATTCTTTTTTAGGACTGGGTCAAACAAAAACCAATCAAAACCCGATTGACACAACATATGTAGAACCAACATAAAATATTATTGCCCCTGTTGCTGTTGAGGTATGAAACCTAAATAAAAATGAGGACATATTTCACTATTACATAGAATGTCCAGTTTATAAAAATATAAGAAACTCATTTTTCTCAAAATTATTTCAAGATAAAGATATAACAAACCAAAAATTACACATTAAACGCTTTCGAAATACGTAGTTCTTTTCTTAATGAATAATTATTGTTGGTGGTTCTCCATTGTAAAAAAAAAATTATATACGCCAAAGTTTCCATTTATAGATTATTGAAACAGGTATATTATTTGTTAATGTAAAGTAACTTAAAATATTATATGTGTAAATATCTTTTGTTTTCTATATTCATTAATTTTCTAATGAATAATTGTTGGTTCTCCATTATAAATAGATAATAAGATACATTAAAGTCTCCACTTTTGGACTCCTGATATGGTATATTGTTATTGTTCTGTTGTATAGTTTATTATTTTTCGATACTTATTACATGTACACGAGTAATGAAATATTATTGTTCTAAATAAATAAATATACCATCACGGCTTATTACCCATTGCTGGGTGTGCCAATCTGTTTGTACACAGATATCGGTAATGATGAAATATTTGCACCGTGCGGGCGCTTACCAGGCGTCACCTCACGGGCACTCATTGCTGGTGTGGAGAGTGCACCACAGGGGTCAATTTTGTGCCATTTTAAAATTGGAAATATTTGGCGTCGGTCGGGATCGAACCCGGTTCCCCAGATTCGCGACCTGACACTCAGGCACGCAGCCACGAGTTCTATATTACATTATTTGTTAATGCATGCAATACAATATAAATGTTGTCAATTATTTGTATGGGTCAAGTACCCGATAACAAATTAATTAAATAATAATAATATTTCTGCCGATAGGCGCACAGCCAGCCGGCTCCGTTCTGTTCCGATCAGTGTACGATAGTACGATTGCCTTAAAAAGGAAATATAAACTTTTTTATCTAGTTAATGCAGGAACGAACTAGTGTTATTGAAATACATAAGATTTGTTCGCACAACGAAATAAGCAACTAATTGCCAATTTTTCAGTACGCGTGCGTAGTTTGAAATTTGTTGCAAACTGGAAATTTTTGTGTTCTGCGAACAGAATGAAAGGTTATTGTTCCTACCACCATCTGAAAAGGTTTTTATCTTAGGTTAATTTTTGTTGCCGTCATTTGTCATTGTCATGGAATGAATTTATAATCTTTAAAATTTATTCCTGCGTTTATTTCTGGTTTTCTTAAATTTATACTCGATAAATGACAATATGACAAATATTTAGTGGTTTGGAAGAATTTATAATAAATGATAATATTTGGTCTCTCGTTGTGGGTAGTACTAGTCACCGTACTAGTGCAACAATGCTCACTAATACCCAGAAGTTCCACTGCGCTGTGAAAAACTAAAAATTTCTTTAAAATCCGCGGATTGTTCTGACGGTTGGAAACTGATCAGGAATTGAAATATTTTGCTGAACAAACGAATGATTTTTAATCGTAGATTTAAAATTTCTCTTGTGCGGACACTTTTAAACAGATGCGCATGCTCAGAATGGTTTGTGACTGTTTCTGACTGTTGTGCGAACAAACCTATAGTTTCGACAACTTCACATTTAAGGTGCATTCACAAATGAAAATTAGGTTTAGGGTTTTTGTTTAGGTTTAAGTAAGTCATTCACAAATGTAAGTTTAAATTACCTGAAAATTAGTTTTGATATGTACAGACATCTGTGTAAATGCTTAAAAGATTAAAATATCGGTAGAGCAGTACTCAACAAGACACCTGTGCGCCGTGAAACTGTTATTCGCTTGGCATTATTGGTTATATTTCAGCAATTAAGTTATGACAGTCTCCATGTTCTTCTCGCAGTTGTTTAAAAAGCCGAATCTAAATAAAGATGGATGTATATATCTATATCATTTCAGACTCGTTCTCATTGGTGAAGTTTGTGACGTCAAACTAAATAATAAACCTAAAGTTTGGACCTTGCAGTGTTTAGCTTTATGGTTTGGATTTAGCGACCCTAAATTCTGAAGTGTGAATGGAGTCATTACATAATATGCGGCCAAAGTCTTTAAATCTAAAGTATAAACCATAAATCTAAACCTAATTTTTATTTGTGAATGCACCTTAAGTCATTCATAAATGTAAGTTTAAATTAACTGAAAATTAGTTTTGATATGTACAGACATCTATGTAAATGCTTCAAAAATAAGATTCAAATATCGGTAGAGCAGTACTCAACAAGATACACCTATGCGCCATGAAACTGTCATTCGCTTGGCATTATTGGTTATATTTCAGCAATTAAGTTATGACAGTCTCCATGTTCTTCTCGCAGTTGTTTAAAAAGCCGAATCTAAATAAAGATGGATGTATATATCTATATCATTTCAGACTCGTTCTCATTGGTGAAGTTTGTGACGTCAAACTAAATAATAAACCTAAAGTTTGGACCTTGCAGTGTTTAGCTTTATGGTTTGGATTTAGCGACCCTAAATTCTGAAGTGTGAATGGAGTCATTACATAATATGCGGCCAAAGTCTTTAAATCTAAAGTATAAACCATAAATCTAAACCTAATTTTTATTTGTGAATGCACCTTAAGTCATTCATAAATGTAAGTTTAAATTAACTGAAAATTAGTTTTGATATGTACAGACATCTATGTAAATGCTTCAAAAATAAGATTCAAATATCGGTAGAGCAGTACTCAACAAGATACACCTATGCGCCATGAAACTGTCATTCGCTTGGCATTATTGGTTATATTTCAGCAATTAAGTTATGACAGTCTCCATGTTCTTCTCGCAGTTGTTTAAAAAGCCGAATCTAAATAAAGATGGATGTATATATCTATATCATTTCAGACTCGTTCTCATTGGTGAAGTTTGTGACGTCAAACTAAATAATAAACCTAAAGTTTGGACCTTGCAGTGTTTAGCTTTATGGTTTGGATTTAGCGACCCTAAATTCTGAAGTGTGAATGGAGTCATTACATAATATGCGGCCAAAGTCTTTAAATCTAAAGTATAAACCATAAATCTAAACCTAATTTTTATTTGTGAATGCACCTTAAGTCATTCATAAATGTAAGTTTAAATTAACTGAAAATTAGTTTTGATATGTACAGACATCTATGTAAATGCTTCAAAAATAAGATTCAAATATCGGTAGAGCAGTACTCAACAAGACACACCTATGCGCCATGAAACTGTCATTCGCTTGGCATTATTGGTTATATTTCAGCAATTAGGTTATGACAGTCTCCATGTTCTTCTCGCAGTTGTTTAAAAAGCCGAATCCACCAAGTGGATACTAAATAAAGATGAGTGTATATATCTATATCATTTCAGACTCGTTCTCATTGGTGAAGTTTGTGACGTCAAACTAAATCATAAACCTAAAGTTTGGACCTTGCAATGAAGTCATTACATAATATGCGGCCAAAGTCTTTAAATCTAAAGTATAAACCATAAATGTAAACCTAATTTTCATTTGTGAATGCACCTTTAATAGTCGCAAATTTTATTATTAAACGTGATGTGTGATAACAACATCTTAATATATAAATAAATATATCATCACGGCTTATTACCCATTGCTGGGTGTGACAATCTGCTTTGTATACAGACATCGGTAATGATGAAATATTATATTAATATATTATAGTAATAATCGTTTTAATAATAAAAAATATAGAGCAAAAAATTCCAAAAAATTGGGGGTGGCTACAAGCCGGGATATTTGAAATAAAAGAGACTAGCATCTAAAATTTCTATAAAACGTAAAAATAAGAGGGAGACCAGAATCAGTAGGTTAAAGTGCGAAGACTGACGTCAGATGCACTACACTCCAGCAAATTAACAAAAAATTATACTCATCTCGCGTTAAACTAGTTAGCAACTAGCAACACTTCAGTTATAAGCGTTTAACGCCGATACTTGAACTTGAATTTCATTATCAATCAAATACATCCATTGTCAAAGAAAGTCGTTCTTTAGTACTTATTAATGGCCGTATTAAGGTTAAAACGGTAAATAGTGAACAAAATCGTAACGAAAGCTGCCACTTTTATGTAAAATTTTATATTAATCACCAAAAATAGATGTCAGTTTTATTTCCAGATTTACGGCTAGTTTTTCAATCTCCAGTTAAAATTTTAACTTCCAGTGAAGTAAACAATAAAACAATATTACATCGTTTTGTTGACAATGATAAATCTGTCATTTGAGAGTTAACTGTTACTTAAAAGTTTAACCGAGATTGAACAACTGGCCCTTAGACTTACAGTTTTGACAATAATACGGCCGTAAGTGCAAATAAAGGCCTTATCACACTAGAAGTAATATCTCTGACTTGTCGCGCATTATCCATGACATCGGTTCGTATCGCTGACTTACTCCAGTGTGATAGCTACAAGGAAGTCATGGATCCTGTTGTCAGATGAAATGGAATAGGTTTCATTTCCTCTGACTATTTATCGCTGACTTCTCTACTGCGCATGCATGAAGTACAGGAATGTAACTTTATGGAGTAAAATATAACTGCAGAAACGTCAGAGGTTACCATTTTTTTTTATTAATGCGTATAAAATTAGTATGCTTGCCCACAATTGCATTATTTTTCCATCATTTTCATTCATTTTACTCGAAATAATTAGATATGTCAAATAAATTTGAAATATGTTATCATTAAAGAAACCATATCATAACCAACTTCAAGTATGAAAATCCACTAAAAGTCAGAGAAAACGGTTGTTCGAAATTGCAGTGTGATAGATCGAGAAAATAAGTCAGCAAAAAAGAGTCAGGGATATGATTGTAGTGGGATAAGGCGGAGCCTCTGAGATACTACGAGCCTACAACTGGCGCGCGTGACGTCACACTAGTGGCCCAGTGTTTAATGGGAGATACACAGTTTTTTCAAAGTATTGCGAAAACTGTGGCAGATATGAAAAAATGTATAGAAACAATATTATAGATCATAAAATTATTTATCAAAATGCGTTAACAGAACATATTTATGTTCTGTAGTTTAGCTGTAGCAAGTGTATAAAATAACAAGGTCAGATGACACATCTTAACTTTTTTCAAAATTTTGCGAAAACTGTGACATATACGAGCCCAGTCGCACATGTATTGGACCAAAGAACCCTTCTGCAGAAAATCAAGTTTCAGAACTAAACTTTATTATATACAAATCATTTATAGAAAAACAAAGTATAATAAATACACTGTAGTTCTAGCAATTAATTAACAACATTTAATATACAGGGTGTTTTTTGTAAGACACTCTAAGTATGTATCTCAGAAACGAATTTAAGTTGTGTTATATCTTGAAATTATACCAATAGAAAAAATATTTTTGTGCACCATTGGATAAACACTATAATATTGTGTTATTTTTATTTGAAACATTTTTCTCGACAACTGATAGGTTAGAAGTAATTTGAAGAAAAAAAATACCAATAATCAGTTTTACGTCATTATCTAGTGAGCCATTCTTTTTTTCAAAAAAAATTAATTGCTAAAACTACAGTGAATTTAATACACTTATCTGCCCCTCCGTAGACAACCTGTATATAATAAATTTTAATTCTGAAAAAATAACCTTCGGCACAAAACTCCTTGGTCCAATACATGTGTGACTGGGCTCGTATAAAAAAATGTATATAAACAATATTATAGAACATAAAATTCTCTAACAATGTGTGTTAATATTAGCTATTTATGTATTAAGGGCATAATCAAAAGATTGTAGCACGGGGGAATGTTTAAAGCTCGACGCGTAGCGGAGAACTTTAATTTTCCCGAGTGCTATAATCTTGATTATGCCCGTGGTACATACAACGTTTTATTTTATTTTGGATCTCGAAATTCAAGGATTCAATAGGTATATATTCGGTATCGTTGTGCTGGCGTTGTGAATTTTAAGTATGCTGTGGTTTCTAGCTATATTGTTTGTTTATAACAAATTTTAAATTAGTGCCACATGAAAATGGAAGTTATCGATTATTCAAAAGAAATATCGAATGAATTTAACGCTACCCAGAGCTAGTTAGTTTCATAGAAGTGAAAAGACGTATATGAGAAAGGATACGAATAGTTTTACGAGCAGCGGTGTTCAAAAAATGTGATTTATCGAATTTATTATGTTGTTTGACATTTATCTAAAAATGACGATTTTGACGTTTGAAAGCTGTTGCTTGGCAACTTTATAAGCTCTCAGGCGATAAAAGCCAAATTGCGCCCGTTTTTGAGGGCAGATAAACAAGTTTATGATTCCAAAATAAAATAAAAAATATTTATCTTGTCATTTAGCCATAGGAAGCGCGTAAATAATATATGTTAAGATACATATTGACTCTTTGTTTTCCCTCTTAGAAATTTGTAAAAATTCTGCCTGTTTCGGTGCTAGAATGTAATTACAAAATAAAAATAAACGTAAATAATTGAAAAACATTTATTTTTACCAAAATAAGCCACAGGGAACTTGAAAATTAGAAATAAGGCTCCGGATAAGGCCTTCAGTGTAACATAGCATACGTCCAATATTTATTTTTTAAATTTTGGTTCCACTTAATTTTAAATTACATATGTAGAAACGGTACAAATGGCCATAAGCCTAGTAAAATACGGGTTAGGAATTTACGAGACTTTGTGATTAAATTAGGAGAGCATTTTACTAGATATAAGAAGGTCTTGGGTTCAAATACTAGTATATTTTTGTAAAAGTGTAATTTTCGAAAAGGGATAAGATTTCTAACTCAAAACGCTTGAATCCGTAAAAAATAGTTCACCATTTTCTTTTTTAACAGTGATCTTGTTGTATCATAGTTATGTTTGTTTCGTATAAAACCGTAGCCATCATTCTCTATTTTCTAAAATAGGGTAAAAGTACAAATCAAAGTTTAAAAGTTGCAGCACATAAAACGCGGGATATAATCCTGATGTATATGAGAGCCGGGTTGAAATGTTGCGGAGCTAGAACCAGTGCACACGTAATGGCACACAGGGGGTTCCATAAAAGTTTCTGTCCGGGAATTAAGCGGAACAGCTGATAGATGTAACTGCCACGCAACTCGGAAACAATAGCCGACTCTCACACCGACATAATGACATCGTTACGAACGTTACCACACACGAATTAGCGGACGAAAAAATTCACACCTAGATTTACATCATTTCAATAAAAATAAAATCCCTCGCAAAGGCAATAGTTTTTAACGAATAAAACTAGTCTAATGGCCGGAGTTTTTCACAGCTGCACTTTAGCTAATCTACACGGCAAATAGTTTTTGTTGCCTTGATAAAATCGTTTTCTGTATGGACGCTAATTAATGTAGAATAAATTTACTCACTTTGTAAGTGTTACTAAATGCTCAATTGTACTAAATTATTTGTAGTTTGTTTTCAATTACTCTAATTGGTGTTTAATGTATCTTTCAATCTCTTTCTCTTCGTTTTAAACGTTCAAGCTTTTCCATTTTTAAAAATATTTCATACAAAACGATCTACTCGTATTTACATTTCTCTATTCAGGAATTGAATTGATGAATTCATTAAGGCTACTACGAATACATTAGACCAATTTTACGGAAAACGTTTTGCTACCAATAAAAAGATGGACTCAACACTATCAAAAAGATACCTAACTCTTTGTTTTGTCTTTTCGATTCTGAGAGAATAGTTATTTTATATATCAAATCCATTACAGTCGCGGCGTTAGATGACCAAAGAATACCGAGGTCCGTTGTGAGCGCGAAGCTAGAATAAACATTCCCGCAAAGTATATACACTATTTTATAATAGTTTTTGACAGTTTATTTTGTTTACAAGGATTTATATTTTTTGGACATTTTTATTACAATTTGACTTATAAAATCATCTTAGTGGTTGGAAAGTAACATTTAGCCTGCACTAGTGCGGGAAATAATTAAAATAATGATTTTAGTTTCGTTGCTACGAAAGCAATGGGGTATGTGACCATATTCGAATTTCAATATATATGTCATAAAATATAAAAAACTAACCACTGTAGCTTCTCATTATAATAATAAAAACTAAATATTAATTTGTAATAATCTTGTTATTAACAATTTAATGTTTTGGAGAAGTGATATACGCCGTAAGTTATGTTAGAACCGTCGACGAAGATAGATAGACTGCGGAAAGGAAAGAGACAGCCTATCAGCGTCGCGTGTATGTTGTGGTAGATGTGGCAGGGTGTGGCATGGTCACATCTGGTTAAAACTATCTCTTTCCCTCCCAGTCTAACCGTCTTTTTTCACGGTTCTACCATTGTCACGTCATAAATCCCTTCCCCATATTTTTAATAATTATTTTCTCGTAAAGTACGAATAATTAATCGATGTAAAAAAATACGGGTATTTTTTTTGTCTAGTATCATATTATGTAAAAATAAAAATTTGGTCACATACCCCATTGTCATCATTACCAACAATAAACCGAATAGGGCTGTTGCAAGAATTTTATATACCTTCTAATATTTTTAAAATATTTTTTTTTTAAATAGCCACAAATTTGAAAATATCACGAAATATCAATTAGATATTTTACAATTAATTACTAAATTTGAGTAATCTTTTGAAAAGTCGTGATTTGAAACAGAATAAAACAAATATTCGCCTATTAAATAAATGACGTAGGTGATGGACATACTGTTTTCCTACTAGCTATTAATTACGTGCTGTATGTACTTTGACGTCACAGGAGTGGAGAGTTGTTTTTCATCTTTTTTTTGCGCAAATCTTTTTATTTAATTGTTTAGAAAAATGACTAAATAGAACCTATTATTTTTGTTATTCCTATGAAAAAAAATGCATAAACTTTCATTTAAAATACTTTTTAAAAATATGAAACCGGCTCATAATAGTTGTCAGTTTTGAAAGTAGGCATTTCAAATTGTCAGTTTAAACAATTGACGTTTGCAGTTGACAGAACAATTTTCTGTTCGGATGTAGAAAAAAGTATAAAAATCAATATTTTAATAAATTATATATATATATATATATATATATATATATATATATATATATATTTATTTTCGCAAATTTAGATAATAACAATATATCTGTACTGTTGAGAGTCCTTACCAGGCGTCATCTCACGGGCTTTCAAAGATATATAGAAAAAGCCAATGCTATAAAAATATCCATACATCTAACTATAAAAATTTTCAAGTTAAATTATTTCCAAACATACCAATTTCAACTTAATTTTGAATGTAATCTAACAGTCATTTAATTCCTTTTAAACTATTGTTGATAATACACTTCTAACTGTTTAAACCAAAATTTAAACAGCTACGAGTATATCATCATTTGATTTGATGATATACCCATTTAATTATCCCTGATATTGACACAGAAATCCCCGTGTTACAATCGCATTTAATTAATGTATTGATGGTTTAAAAATAACCTATATTGGAACTAACGTACCCGGATAAATAACAACATCGTCACGCCTATCTGTCAATCAGGACTAGTAATTGAAACGAGAAAATCGATATAATTATTCGTTACGTCGAATTGAAATGAATACAAAAATAACGGTGAAAGTAAAGCAAACATACAAAGGAAGTTTCATAATTATATCATGGTTTGAATTACAGATATACCTTAACGCTCGATCATTAATCAAACAGATATAGACATGGAAAAAAAGGTAATTTCACCTTTTTATTTGCATTTATAAAAAGGATAATGATACTTCTTTTCTGTGAAATATGAACGATAAATAACCTGTTTAGTATAATAATATCTTAACGCCGCGCCGTTTAGATACAAACATTTTTTATGTTTATAGAATTAAAACAAAAAATAAAATATGTCTATTAGGCAAATTAATTAAAATTTGAAAACAGAAGATAATAGCGTTTTCAGCTTACCAGTTGAGTGCGCACTTTTTTGCACTGAGCGTTTTCAGCTTGTCATTGAGTGCAAAATTTTGTCAGCTGGTGCGTTTTCAGCTTAAGAAAAAGTTGCACCGTGCACTGACTCCCTAGGCAAGTGCAATAGTGTCAGTGCAAATATGGCGGTTAAACTAGCACTGCCAACTGCCACCGGATGAGGGCAGAACTCGTTCAGTGTGGTCACGTGATAAGTTGCACTCAGTGCGCACTTGCACTGTGTAAGCTGAAAACTCTATATAGGTACCTATACGAATATGTGAAATATTTAAATTCAAGGAAACCTATATGATATAGAAAATATTTCTAATAAAAAAGTTAATCAAGCTAACTGCACCAGTAAAAGCAATTACCAAACTACAGGACGAACAGGAGAAACTATGACAATTTTTATGAAAAAAAATCTGGTGTGGCCAACACAATACCTCCCGCATTTACAGCTCGAGTCACAAAAATGATTGTTTTTTGTATTATAGAATTTTACTCTAATTTTAACAGTTTATTATCTTAAAATATAGTCTAATCTAATCCAAGTAACTACTTTTTTTTAAACCCCTCAACAAGATTAAATCCTAATTACAGAGTGGGTTCACATTCACACACATCCATGCCTTACTGGGATTCGAACCCAGAGCCTCGAGGGCACTCATAACATGAGGCGCTGCTCTAACCATTGAGCCAATAATAAAATGAACATTAAATTTTAAATACCGGGATAGAATAGAATTCACTAATCCAAAAATGAGGATTAGCTTAAATATTTTTGTGAATCGTTAATTTTAATTAATCTAAATACATACCCACATATTTACTTATGCTGGAAACTGTATTGAATTCCTTTTCTGATGTTCTATTTAATTTTTCCTTTTTAAAACGTTACTAATATTGTTTTGAAATGATTAGTTCTTTGATAGTGACATTATCTGTCAGTTACATACATTTGAATAACTGCGTTTTGTTTGTTTAAAGCGCAGGCTCTGGGATTTAAATTATAGATAATTTTATAAATTTATCCATAAAATATATAGAAAAAGTATTAATGCAAATCTACAGAAAATTTAATAATCTTTAATTTTTATAATAACATTAATCTCGAAAAAATAACATTTAAATGTATTTTTCGTAGAAATACTATTTTGAGCTTCTAGTAAAGTGCCATTTCCGGTTATCCGATTTTCACCAAAATCTAATGGGCTCTTTCCAATATAGAAAAAGTTCGAAATACAAGATTTCAAAATTTTCTGAATGATAGTATCTGAGTTAGAGTGGAGGATCCACACACACATATACACATACATACATCACCGTGAAAATTTTAAAATTGGATTCTAGGGACCTTAAAGCGTATTTACCAAAATATCGATATGCGATTTTTAGCACGATCCCTATACCTCCCATACCAAGGGTAGCGGGAGGCAAAAAAAAAAAACGTTTTCCTACACTTATGACACGGATTCTCGTGTTCACCGGTATATCCTATAACGATATTTATTGACTAAATTATTTAAAGGTATTACTCAGGAATTTTGGGAATAGTAATTGTTCATGTAGCTATATCATTATCTTAGGGACTTTAATCAAAACATTATTCCTGACTTTTTAATCAATAATACCGTCCATTCATTGGTTCAGTAATTTGAAAGATTTGCTTTTAAATTTTTTCTAAATTATTTAATATCAATAATGCACAAACAAGATCTTTCATGTTTTTGACCTTTACATAACTATACCATCTTCTAGCCAACTAGTGATATCATATTTATTGTCTTTCTTACCCGCTGGAACGACCTGGAAAACACACGGCTCCAACTGTCTGCCTATACTATTCTGCCCCCAACACGTCAAAGTCCCATAGTCTCTTTGGCTTGCAGGGCGATATTTGAGTTCACTGGTATTTCCGCTCGTGGTTTCAAATCTCGCGGGCGACACATCGAAGCTTTCCCCACTATTGTTAAATTGCCACACGAAGTTGACATCGGTTGGATCCGCGGTCACGTGGCACCTCACCCTAAGAGTTTCGTCCAATGAGGCGCCGATGACGGAGATGTCGGGGTCGGCGCACACTGGGGCATCTGCAAAGAAAAAACACGTTTAGAAACGAGAAATATTCTTCTAGAATATGTAGTTGCTTATGCTTAATAAAGTAGTAGTTGTGTATGTGATAAATATATATATATATATATATATATATATATATATATATATATATATATATATATATATATATATATATATATATATATATATATATATATATATATATATATATATTAATAATGTCCCATCATTCCTTTTCAGAACATAGGGCCGAAATTCCACCGGTTTTTGACCAATTTTTTTCTTGCATTTAGTGGCGTGAAAGGTCGATTCACAAGAAGGATCAACGGCTTAAAATGACCTCCGAACCACTGACACTCAGATGTATGGTTGACTATTGACTCGTACGAGCGGTGAACCTCCAAACGCATCACGTACTACTTCAATCTTGAATTATCAAGCTGATGTATGTACGCTAGCCACTAGACCACAGCTGAACCGAAAACCCTAATTAACCCAAATTTTTGATGACCCTGAATCCGAATCGAACTTTTATTTGTCAAGGTCAATTTAAACTAGGGCTGTCAAAAGTATTCGGTTAACCGGTTGACCGGTTAATCGGTTAACCGGAAACCGGTTTTTTCAAACTAAAATATTCGGCAATCCGGCTTTTGGCCGAATATTAGTCGGTTTTTATTCGGTTTATAGCCGGCTTTTATTCGGTTTATAGCCGGTTTTTATCGGTTTATAGCCGGTTTATAGCCGGTTTTTGAATAATTTATAGCCGGTTTTCAACTGGTTTTTAGCCAGTTTGTAATCGGTTTTTAGCTGGATTTGACCGGTTTACAATCGGTATCACTATCGATAGTTTTTACTATCGAAAGTATGTAGCGTCGGTAGCGTCATTTCACGTTTTGAATTTTGTTCAACTTGCGGTGTTTGTTTATGTTCTCAATAACAAAATGAAAAATTGTAGCGGGCCCTACAAAAAAAAAAAAAAATGTGGGAGTATCTTATTATCGGTAAGAACATGAAATGTAAAACTCTGATTGTTATTGATTTAGATGGGCACAATAAACCTTAAACTTAAAATTCAAAATAAATTATGTCAAAGAAATTTTACGACAGAATCACGATAACATATGTTTACAACCAGAAAATTACTTAAATCTAGTGAAATTTTAAATATTTTGCTGACCTGGTACTTAGAGTAATGAGTTGTGCTATCAACATGACACTAACCTAACGTAAACAACACCTCCGGGGAAGTACTTTAATCTGTTGAATTTTTAAAAATGTTACTGTCCCGGTACCTACGAATAAAAATATATCACCAACATGAAACTTAACATCATCGGAATGTGAATACTTAACTCTAATGTTAACGCTTTTGTACACTCTATACCAGGTAAAGGTATTAAAGTTTCAAATTAGTAACATTACTTTAGGTATCCGGTAAGCAAGATTTTTTTAAAAATCACAAAAGTAAAGTATCTTCCGGAAATGATCTTGTTTCTTTGGCCTTGTTGTATGATTTCGTAGGTGTTAGTTTCCTTAAATTTTAAGTTACATTACATACTCCTGAGTAGACAGAAAGCAATTTTTTGATGGTCAGTAAAATATTTTTTTCTTCTTATTCATGTTGAACATTCTATTTAAAATTGCCGCTCTTAGTGACTGTACTTCGCATGTCCGTCTGCGTCAGCCCCGTGTGCAGCATAATGCCACAAGTTAGAATTAGAACATGCACATGCACTGCGAAATGAGTCAAATGAACAAAGATATATATGTAAGGTGGGTGAAACAGTGGTAGCTATAAAATACCTACTTCTGACCGGTTAAAACCGGTTTTCTGACCGGTTAAGAACCGGCTTTTTGGCCAGTTAAAACCTATTTACTGGCCGGTTAAAAACCGGTTTTTTCACCGGTTAAAAACCGGTTTCTGACCGGTTAAAAACAAGTTTTTTGCCCGGTGAAAAACCGGTTTCTGACCGGTTAAAAACCGGTTTCTAGCCGGTTAAAAACCGGTAATTGTCTTATAACCGGTTATTCGGTTAGTCGGTTTATAAACCGACGGTTAACCGGTTAGCAATTTCAGCAGATTTTGACAGCCTTAATTTAAATCGTTCTAAATTCAGATTCGGTTCAAATATGTTAAATGTATAATAAAAAATTGAAAGTTCAAATTAAATTATTAAAATGATTTTAAAAAATATTAATATCACTACATTTTTGTTGCTTGTAATCATTTACCGCTCTGAACAGAAATTAAAACCCGAACCGAAAACCGATGTACCGTTATAATTTTCATTTTCTTGAACCGAAAGTTAACCTGAATCGACATTTATTATTATAAATATTTTTCGGTTCAGCGCTCTGTTGGATGGGTAATAATCGCAATTAGATTATTGAAGAAATACTCGTATATAACCAGACCATGAAAAATGAGATAATAAAAAAGTGGGATAATAGAATAAAGGATACAAAGGACATATCAAAACAGAAAGAAATATTGAACAAACCAACAAAAAAGACTAAAGAATAATATTTCACACCTGACAAGGTAAAAAGGTATAACGGTGAGCTTACTAAGTAATTAAAATTAATATAGAATAAGGAGTGTCCAAATATATCATCTTCATCACTATTATAAAATTTCAATTGAAAATCTAATGAGTTCTTATTTTTGTGAGTAGTAGTTTTCCAAATTTATAGATTACTTGTATTTGAGTTAGTGTGTCCACAGGACTCACACACATGCACACAGACATCCTCGTAAAAAAATTTAAATCCTTTCTAAGGGCCTTAATTTTTCTAGTTTTCATACTAAGAAAACTGACATTCAATTTACCAGCAACATCTTTTTCTATAAGCAATCAGAGAAAGATAATTTAATCTTTCTTGTTTTATAGATTTACGCAAATAAGATTTAACTAATAATAGCGTCCCGATAAAAAGAACGCAGTCTGGTCCTTACTTCAGGTATGGTGTATCATTTGTGACTATAGAAAATGTCGTCATGAGATTTTATGTCCTAGTCAGAGTGTAACCCCGTCTTTTAATAAAACGCGGCCAGGTTATCAAACTTTCATCAGTATAGCGATGTTTTACAATCTGGCTAATTCATTGTTATCTACGAGGTTTATAAAAGTCACGATTGGAAAATTCGGGCAGAGTTTTGTGCCTTAGTTTAGGTAGGTTATTGTTATATTTGCGCATCGATTTCGTATTTTATTTTTGTTCCATATTTAACTCTTATAATAAACACCATGTACCCAGTGGCGCACCCAAGGGTGGGGGGTGCACTTGCACCCTCCTTGAAGTGGCGGCTCAGGGATCAGACAACTGGATAGGCGACAAACGAAAAAACAAAGATAATGGCCCGTATTCCGAGCGCACTTTTATAATAAAAGCGCTTTTATGGAGCAAAATTCTCATAAGAATACAATGTAAAAGCGTGCTCCATAAAAGCGCTTTTATTATAAAATTGCGCTCAGAATACGGGCCCATAGGTTTGTTCGCGGTAACATTCTCCGACAGATCCCAAACTTATTCTGTACTAATTCATGTACTGAAAAGTCGTATTAGTTCCTGATTCATAGTAGTTCTTTCAATCTTCGGGCTGGTATGATTAGTGCGTGACCAATCATGTATCAGTCCATATTGTTCACGAACACGAAAATATCAGACGGAGTCGTACCGCGAACAACTAAAATGAAACGAAGCATGCGTATGATGCTCTAACTCAGGGGTTGCCAACTTATCGACCGCGAGCTACTGGTAGCTCGCGTGGATACTTCCGGTAGCTCACAGGTATGTAAAAAAAGTAAAAATAATAGAAATTTCCGTAAATTATCATTAATAAATATTGGTAAAGGAGGCAAATTTGTTAAATATATTCTCTTGTCTCAAATGTTCTGTGATCTGACATGCAGCTTTACAACTCTTGAAAAAAATGTAACTGTCAATTTTAGGGCATTTAACTTTGAATGGAAAAAAAATTCGCCAAGTTTTGGTGTTTATAAAAAAAATTGTCTTTTTTATAGTGCACCCCTTATCCAAATTCCTGGGTGCGCCACTGCATATAGTGTAAAAATAAAAAGCAATAAAAAATACACATAGATATGTTTAAGTTATAACGCGAAACCAATGAAAATATGACTTGGGGTATTTCTCTACTTCTACTCTATATAGATCTATCATTTTAAGCCAAGAACAGTGCTGCTATCACACACTATTAGTTATTTGTTCGAACGTCAGATGGCAACAGAAATAAATTTAATATCAAACTTACTCGAAAATAAAAGAAAGGATGCTTGTTTATTATTAGTTTTATTTACATGAGATCTCGGGGCTCCTTTGGCCCGGGGGCCCCGACGCGTTGCGTCGCCTTGCACGCCCTAGTTACGCCACTGTACCTAAATTGTATGATAAAACTAGTCGCTCGTATTAAACTTTGTTGTTGCGTGGGGAAATTTCCTGAGAGTATATTCATATACAACCGACGGGTTTTAGAGATTATGAATTTATGAAAATGATAACGACGAACATGTCTGAGTGAGATTCGATTGGGTTGCGACGCGACTAGGTTGCCCTTATTCTGTCTTTGTTGGCAATATCTTTTTAAAAGTGATTATATTAAACTTTAAAATCTGCAGTAACATTTTCTAAAATTTTCTTATTATAAAAGAAGGAGAGTTGTATCTAAGTGTGTTGTTCAGATAGTAGCATGCAGGTAATTTAATTTAGAAGGTATATACAATATACATAAAGGGAGTTTGTGCGCGATAGCATCTCTTCGGATGAAGGAAGAGGAGAGAAGTAATATTTCGGAATTTGCGCGCATATAATGCAGGCAGGCTGTCGCCGCCTGTATCCGGGATGCATCAGTGTAATGCACATCTTACGTAAATTATTCCCATGAATGGCAGTAGTAAAATGTGTCTATTCAAGCATAAAGAGTCGCAAAACAACTCGCTCACTAGAACAATGGGCGAACAAAAGACTCTTGCGAGACAAATGAAAACCTACCTGGTCTCTTTTAAAAACAAAGCTCTTTTATATATTAAAGGCGCGGGGGACGAGCGCGTTAACGTGAATTACATTTTGTCGACGCGGAATACAAACCAACTTGAACGCGGAATTTAACCATAATTAAAAGTGACACACGAGTTTTAAAAGTTGAAGTAAATTTAATCAGGAATTTCCGAGGTAAGTAAGTGCATTAGCCCGAGCTCAGGCGATTTAGTGCTCCATCACTAACGAAATACGGAAAGAAGAAAAACGAAATCGGAAAGGAAAGTTTTGCGACCGGCGATAAAAACTTAACGAACGCCTTGCCGCCGCGGCGACAGCCTCCGTTTAATGCTCCAGAGTTACAGAACTACCTAGCACTGTCCTTTATCCGCGCTTAATTTATTTACATGGACACCTACACTTACAAAACACTTTTTCCTTTTACTCACTCCTGCAAATCTGCTTATAATTATTAGCTCTAACAAGATTTACTCTCCTTCTGCTTCCTTAAAGGACTAAATCCTCAACTCTTTTTCTACTTTTCACAACTACTAGAACTGCAATCTGTTTTTATGCATTTCACACCACTTCTTTCTCCAACCAACGAGCAAGATTATCATCAAGGCTTATTAGGTACCTATTTCTAGGTGTGTCAATATGCTTTTCATTTGTGGATTTTGGTAATGATATATTAGTAGACCAAGCATCATCTCCCCGATTATCAAAGCTATCATGGAGAGATCACCAACAAGTTTTAGTTAATTTTCTTTCAAAACATTAGGTGTTCATATAGATTTGAAAGAATTATGATCTTTCACCTTTTATCAGTCTGATCAGGTTACTCACGATCACAGAATGATTTTTTTTTGTAAATAATATTGATATCTTTTTACAGATTGTATAGATTGAGAATAAACTTATTTTTTACATATGAACGAAATTACTGTGTTAGATTATTTTCTTTCAAAAGCAGAATTGTAAACGTCGAATATGTGTGAAAAAAATCAAATTTCGCATTTACATTTATCACAGACAAACCGTGTATGAATATTCTTTATAATGGGGTCCTCCACCATAACAACAAAATAATGAAATATACACTTTATACTTAGGACCAGTTTTACAATCTTTTGTTAAAATTTTAACTATCAGTTAAATAAACATAATTTAAGCGAAATGAACTGTCAAATAACAAATTGATCATTGCTATCAATAATTAGATTCAATATTGTTTATATAACTTACATTTAAATTTTAACCAGAGATTGTAAAAAGTGTTAATAAATAACTATTAAGATGAAGAAACATTTTTTTAATAATTACTTTGCTAGATATTTAAAATTTGTTGTCAGTGTCACTGTGAAATCACATTATTGCTATTTTTTCTCGTAGCCTAATATAGAGTCTGTGTAAGAGGAAGATAAAGCAATATAGGTGTCGCCGTGACGTCATATTAAAAAAAATCAAATGCAGTGGAACTAAAAACAATTAAAACTTTTTAATACTACGAATTACTTCAAAATTAAACGAATTTTCATTTAAAATAATAAAAACATAAGAGAGGAGGACCCCATTACTTACATGTTTTGTATTTTCATAAAATATTGTCAACTATAAATGGACAGTACATTTTTACCTCCCCTTACCCTTGGTAAGGGAGGTATCGGGATCGTGCTAAAAATCGCATATCGAGATTTTGGTAAATGACCACGTTTTAAGGCCCTTAGAATCCAATTTTAACATTTTCACGATGATGTCTGTGTGTATGCGTGGATCCTCCCCTTTAACTCAAATACTATCATTCAGAAAATTTTGAAACCTTGTATTTCTACCTTATTTTAACATAGGAAGAAGCCATTAGATTTTGGTGTAAATCAGATAACCGGAAATAGTTTCTTTGAAAAATACCTTTAAATGTTATTTTTTCAAGATTTTTGTTAATATAAAAATTCCTTGGTTACCTACACAGTTCATATCTCAAATGTATGTAACTGACAGATAAATGTCACTGTCAAAGAACTCATCATTTTAAATTAATAATAGTAACGTTTTAAAAAGAAAATAGTAAATAGAAACATAGTTATATGGGATGGAACTTATACAGTTTCCAACATATAATAATTAAATGGCGGGAGATATTGTGTTGGCCACATCAGATTTTTTAAATTGGGTTCCTTGTGTACTCCATTAGATTATTTTCGAAATTATATTTCACCGGAGTAGTTAAGGGTTAAGTGTGAAGGAATAAATCAGTATGTATAATTTAAAATTTTAAGGTACATTCCATGTTGTTACAATCATAGCTATAAATTGACATACCCAGCAATGGGTAATTTAATATGCCGTGGTGATATATTCATATTTATTTATTTAGTTATTTATACCTACAAATTAATTTAAAGATTTTATTAAATTACCATCATACAAGTAGACTTTATAAAATCTCATTGTTGATGTACATTTGCTAGAGCTGTAATTGAATTAGTCGCATCAAAGAAACATAAATACACTAATGCAGAGATAAAATTGCGCTATGTTCTAACTCTGTTATACGTCAAAAAGTTTGCTAAATTTTCTAGCTTGAAATTAAATTACAAGTTATTACTTAGTACTACGTAAAATTAATAATGTAATCTGTTTCGCAAATATTGAACTAACTTTTGTTGTGTATTTTGAAACAGTTTAGAATAAGTTAGTGAATTATTTAATTATCAGTTTTATATAGCTCATTATACTTCTAAGCGGATTTCATACAGTCCTTTTTATTATATTATTTTTACCTTGTTATATCTCAGTTACGCTTCACAAAAATACTTTAAAATGTTATTTCATTAAATGTAAAAGAATAATCTTTTCCAACACACACATGTTTTTCTGTTAAACAGTAACTTTTTTTAACAATGAGAGAATAATGTTAGAATATAATAACACTAACTTAATTCCCTTTTCAATTTAGTGGATCTAATGCTCGAGTGATTTTACTTAAATAGAAAATCTTTTATAGAGACCTCGGTATGTACTCATGTTACCATGATTTTCTCAGAATTCAGAAATAATAATTTTCTAATCTGATCTGAACTATAAGAAAAACACGGCGAGCTTGGAAGCATATCCTAGTATATACAGGGTGTTCAATTTAAGTGTTTCACTATTGCTATCTCGAGAACCGTAAGAGATACGAAGGCTGTTAAATTAGCAAACAATTTCTATATTATAAGAATATTAAAATGAGCATGCTGGGGGTTTGAACCCACAATCTTTGGAACAAAAAGCTAGCACGCTACCACCACGCAACGATCACTTGCGTATTAAACTTTCTTTTATAGGAAATAATAATTGTCACATTAAAATTGCCATAACATTTTCTTATTTTATTTAATTATTCTTAATTAATTTTAAACAATTTGTTATTAATATGATGCAATAAGTGTTCCCAAACATGTGTATAAAGTTTTACTGCAATAAGTTTTAATGGGAGGCAAATATTCAAATTATTCTTATTTTCCATGTTAAATGCCTATGTAACGGATCTCGAGCGCCACCCGGTATATATATATATATATATATATATATATATATATATATATATATATATAAACATAACCTATAATACCGTGGTTATCTATCTGATTGTTTAACAATTTATAAAGAAAAAGCATGTCAGCATGGGATCTCCTTTGTTCAAGAGTCTTCAAATTAAATTCTATCAGAGATTCATTGTAAGAAAAGTTTATGTATGATAATTTGTATTTTAACAATGATATAAATTTCTTTTGAATAGACTCCAGGAGAAAAATGTTTTTAGAATACAAGAGATTCCAAAATTGGACGAACCAATAATATAGACACAAAACGTGTAATGATTTTTAAATTTAATGTACTAAATTTTAATATATGATTGGTATCTTAAAACACAAGTAGCTGATACTTGCTTAGTTAACAGTTAAAAGCAGAGGATAGAGGATAAACATTTTGTGCTAAGTATTGATAAACCAGCCCTAAATTTGTTATTTTGGCTTACCTATGTAGTAACTAGAATGGTAATTCTCTTGATCCTCTAGTTTTATAGTTACTATGTTATCAAACGTAGATTTATCTTTTATTTTCCAGAATCACCTCAAATATTTTTTATGGTCGGCAGGTTCTTAATATTCTTCGATATAATTTTTGCACTTTTTACTTCACTTCATGTCACTATACTTCACTATAATATTTATTCGTATTTATTCATTTATAGCTATTAGCATACCTAGGAATGTTATGCACATCATAACTGCCGCAGATGTAAGGCTTGTTATGATTAATAACATCCGTGGTTTGTTCAATAGTTTATCGATTTCAGAAAATTAAGACCTTATTGATAAATAACATTTTTTGAAATTCTCTCATTAATGCTACTTTCAGATTGCTATGGTTAACAGAACAATTATTTTGACATGTCAATATGACAAATATTCAAATTATGTATTTTATTCCTCATGTTTATTACTTTAGAATAAAGTAGACCGTATTTAGAACGATAGGCTAACGTTATCTGTACGTATTAATGGAGAGCATTATATTTTCATTTTATTTTCATTTTGTAGACCGTTGTTGACAAGTGAGTACGGTAATAATATTACCATACAGATACAGTTATTACTTAGTTACCAGCCTACTTTTGTACATGTAAACAATGGAATAATATCCTGAAACCGGTAAATGAAATTATATAATCACTACGCAGCTCAACTAAACACGTCCGCCATCTATTATGGTTTAAATGAGACAATAAGACTTAGGATTTTATATTATAAAGCCCATATGTCATGATCCATAATTCTGCATAGAATTATGGACATAATTATAGACATAATTTTATGGATGGTCGCATACAGAAATTTTTGTGAAGGAATTTTTCTGTCCAGAAAGTTCTATTTTTATGGACAGAAAATGCGCGCAATGTGTTATGGCATCTGGTAGAATTTTTGATAATTATTATGTTCTTTGATTGTTGTGTAGAGTTTTTAATTTAATAAAATATTATAAATTAGGATTAGTGAGAAAGTAGGTAGCAAAACTCGTAGAATATTATGAAGAACATCTATGTTTATATTATAAAAGCGGAAGAAATGCAAAATGAACAATTCAGAGTTGTTTGGCGGCTATAAATTAGAAAAAAATACATAATTTAATTTGTAGTTCTAATAGTTTACCTATTTTTTTATTTTTATTTACAGACTTATATTAAGAAATATAAAATTTGTTGGTAGAATAAGATACGGAAATTCCGCTGCAGCAAACATTAAAAGAGTAAAAGAAAAAGAATTGATGAAGGAAATTTAATAAATATTTCCTAAAATGTGTAAATCTGTAGTCTGAAAGTATATGGCCGACAAGTCTTTTTGTATGCATTTGGTACAGAATGAAACATTCTGTGGAATTTATTAAATTCCATTTAAGAATGATCTAGCGCGGAAATTAAGTTTTTAATGGAAAATAGCAGGCAAGCCGGATCGCATCTTGCATAAATACATACATCAAAGATAATTTCCATTTCGATCTGGATGAGGCAAGTGGCCAACTTTTATAACAAACCCCGGCGCAAATAATAACACCCAGCAGTACACGTAACTCCGCATTTCCATAACTAAACGTCTTCAGATGCACGAGATGTAATCAACTCAAAATGCAATATGTATGCGTTATACATTACCAAATTACCAACAATTTACACACGTTTACCTACTAATATCTCGCCTAGAAACATAATATATAGAACAATCTATAGTACCTCTAGTGTCTACGTAATGCAAGTTAAAACTTAAAAATTCAAATAAATACGGTGGCAAGACGTGAAAATCGTTTGGAGTTTGTAGTCAACATTAACCCAGTACCTCTCGCCAATTCGATTCTATTTAACAGATGTAAAAAATATAAAAATATATTGCAAAGAGATTTGATTATAATTCTATACCACGAAATAGTTCTTTGAAGCTAGATAACTAGTTGAGATCTGCAAAGTATCTACTTTGTAGACCGTTACTATTAGCAACAGTCGGCAAAAAGCAATTACTCACTTTCTGTAACAAAATGACATTCGAAGAGCCTATTTTTGATCGATCGTAGAAAAACAAAATTTTCTGACCGTATTACATTTTTTATTTCCAGTAAAATTATATCACGAACTTAATGTACGAGTAAAAATTGCTCTTTACTTTTGGCACTGATATTTATTTGTCAGTTGAACAAAACAGGACATTAATCGAAGCGTACTGCTTTGTACAAGCCAAAAGATGGGTTTCGACTGTATAAACCTATATTTTTACATTAAAATAATGTATTTCTTAATCATGTTGACTTGACGCTGTGATCTGATAGGCAGCCATTAGCCAAAACTGATAATCACAAATATTTTATATATATATATATATATATATATATATATATATATATATATATATATATATATATATATATATATATATATTAAAAACATTGCGCTTTGATCATATTATCCGCTCTCATTTAACTCAAAATGCACAATGAATTGGAGATTTACATCAAATTTATTTATCTGTCAATTACGATCAATTGTATTTGTCAACTAGTTTCTCCGTAGATGTATGGTCTGCGAGATTTATTACAACAAATTATTTTCATGTAAATATAAAGGGAAAAAAATAAAAGGGCATATAGTACTGACCAAAATGAGTAAAAAAGGTTTAATCAATATGGGTCCGATCTTCAACTGTTTCCGAGAAACAGGCCATTTACTATTAGAATCGAAGAAAATTGACAAAGATAGTGATCAAACAAAATTTTGTCTGTTTGTAAATAGACAAAAAAAACAATAAAATTTTATATGAAACGTTTTTCTCAATTTCTAATCGTAACGTAGCTATTTGAAAATCAAATATTGGCCAAGGTTGCCACTACATTTACAATTATTTGATTTTTTTTTTAAAAAGCACATCGAAGTTGACCTCTGAAAGGTAAACAAAAAGTCTTATTTAATCGAAGTCGTAACTCCTATAGTTTTCGAGATAGCAGAGGTAAACCACGTAAAAACTCATTTTTCACTGCCTTATATCTCGGAAACTATTGAAGATCGGACCCATGTTGATTAAGCCTTTTTTAATCATTTTGGTCAGTATGCCCTTTCATTTTTTCCCCAAAGTATGATTACACTCTGTATAGAGGATATATTGATGAATGTTTGCAACGGATAGAATTAAATTTTCTTTAATACATATTTGTAATAACATATTAAATTACCAAACAAAAAAAAAAAAAAAATATGACAGATAGAAAATTAAATGGAAAAAAATAAATTCTGGGATGCAGAATCATTATGTCCATGTGCTTCAGTGAGTGTGCATTATATTACTGACATATAATTTATTTAAATTAAGAATGCCTTCGACGGCAAAATTTTATACATCTTTAACTGTAAAAAATAGTTATTTCTTCCTGCGGATCACCCTAGTAGGATCGAAACGTCGAAGCAAATAATAAAAATTACATGACTGCATCCTAGAATTTATTTTTTACCATATCCAAATCCAGTCAAGATATTACTTTTCCCCAGAAAATAAAATTTTCTTTAATTACTATACTGTTTACTGCTTAAATTGAACTTCTTTCTTCGGTTGGCCAATTGTTATCAAAACTAATTAGCACTTCATGTTAGTGATATTTTGTAAATGCCTCCAACGGTTCCGGCACATCGTCATTGCCGAAATCTGCGAATAAAAGCTGAACAGCAGACCCAGAAATAGGTAGGCATATGTATTTAAATTTACTTTGTACATTTGTGATTGGTAGGTAGATACTTTTTAGTTGTCATTCTGACGTGCTTTCTTTGAAGCGACTGTATCTATTAGCAAATTTACCCCGGCTTCACACACGTTGTTCGTGTACGAATATCAAATAATCGTTACTTGTGACCGAATACGAATATTTCTAGTGCAGAGTCGATAAATCAACACACGTGCAAAGGACCCGAACTAGCGCTTTATGTTCATTCGCGCTCACATCCACAATTGCGTTGACAATTTTTTCTTCATTTATATAGACAATTTAAGAATAAATCAATAATTTTACCTACTTACTTACTACAATATATTAATAAAAACAATTCCAAAAATCTAAGTATTATGTTGGTGTGCCAAACTGTCAAATGGCGATATATCTGCCGTTGATGCTGATACGAAAATTATAATTTTCAAGTTTGACATCGGTCTGAATCGAACCTGGGCCGTCCAAATCACCACCAGTCACCTAAAACACAATAAATATCCCGCGCCATTTATAGGGGATTCCACCATTCTTTTTATATAATTTCATCTGAACGTACAAATAGAACGAAGACTGTCGGTGAAAAAATTCCTATTAACAAGCGAATATGTCATTGGCTAATCGACATCGTATCGAAAGCCAGGGGGGTTAAAAAAAGAAATAAGCGAATTATAGTCCCCCGAAGTTCGAAAATATAGATGTTACGTCACGAATATAAGTTTTTATATCAAACTGTTTTCTTCCTGGACTTAAATGTTCTTGAAATATATGCTATTTCTAAATTATATTTATAAAAAATAAATGAATATTATTATATTGTACAAGTCTATCTGATTTATAATTGGATGTGTATTTAAATTATTAAGTTTAATGCAAAACATTTATATTCATAAATAATATCATAAGTGGTAAATTTTTGCCGGAAAATTTTTCAGATTGTTACGAGAGCCGGTTGCCTAGCAATTTATTGAGTGACATTGACAAAAAAAACACGAGTTGTCAAACGAATGATTTTTGATCAATGTCACGAGATAAATTGGCAACAGGCTCGAGTAAAGCAATAGGAAAATTTTTCCAAGATAAAATTTAACCACGAATATAATTTACAGACTTTGACAGGTATGTAAACAATATGTTTCTGAAACGTCAATAAATTTTCGCTTATCAAAACTCACTTGTAAAAATACGACATCTTATTGGCTTAAAGGGTGCGATTTTTTTTTGTGACGGTGTTTTGTCGAAATGAAACTTGGTAACTATGTAGAATCTTGAATTTGGATTGGTTTATATATTTATGAGTAAAATAGTCAAATAAAAACTGTTTGAGAATTGCAGTACTGGACTGATAGCGATGCCTCGGCTATTTGAATTTCTCTACTTCCATTGGTAGTAGGCTCCTCCCTCTAACTGTGTATTCGTTATATATTTTATAGGCCGTCTTTGAGTCGCCAATTAAAATAATATATATGTAATTCATATGAGTGACGAGCTGCTATAACAAAAACCCCCTTATTACCGAAGTATTTCAATTATATCAATTTATTTCTTTATTAATATTCATTATTAAGCATATACTTTCACTTTTTTTCCTAATTTCTCTTAATTCAATTGCGCTGTAGTCCCCTATTTTATAGATGTCCAAGGTCACTTTGCATACATTTTCCGATTTTTGTTGACTGAATACGAATATTTAGGGGAATGTGTGGATAGATGGTTTTTAGTAAATGTTTGTGCATGAAAATTCGCCTACAAATAATCGTAGAGTTAACGAATATTCGGAATATTCATCTACGCATGTGTGGAGCCGGGGTTTTTAGAGTAACAAAGTGATTTTACAAAGTTTCAGGTACTCAAAGCAAAAATATAATGAAACAAATCTTCTTTCAGAAGAGGAAGACTTGGCATGCATGCAAACAATGTCGCGCACGATTCGCCGAGGAATGGAAAGATTCTTCTTAAATTGGAAATATAGCTTTTGATAAAAAAACACGTAGGAACAAATCACATAAATATATACGTTGGAAAGTTTTTCGTTTAAAAACGTCTCTGCTGTGGAACTTTTATACGACATTTGGTCCGTAGTTCAGCACGAGGTCATGTTGAACACGACAGTGTCGCAGGAAGGAAAAATTACCCGCAAGCAAGGCTGTCATCATTAAATAAATCTATACGAAACCTTCGTCACTGAATCCGGCGGCTTTTCAATTTAATGATACATTTTCTTCAGATTATTTCCACAAGTGATGGTTATTTAAACTGACAAAGCTTTTGAAGAATATGAATTGATTTTATGGGTTCTACAGATCATAGAAATTTACAGGGTGATTTAAAAAATAGGGACAAATGGTTATTTTCTTTACTATTAAATTTAGACCTATAAATATAAATACTTTGATTACTTTACAAAGTTGAAGCGAAATTAAATGACACACTGTTTGGTGTGAAATGGTACTGTGTTCTATTTTATGTTTCACCGGGAGCGATATCATAATTGATTTTTTTTACAGTAGAAACAGGTCGTAGGATCAAGGAAAAATATTTAATTAACGAAGATTTTTTTTCCTTGATCCTACGGCCTATTTCTACGATTAAAATTGTTGTATGTGATCACAAATAATTCTTTTTTGGTTTTAATTTAAATAAGCTTTATAGTGATGACAAATACTTGCATGTTTTTTTAATTTTATAAATAACTGTTTTCGCACGTGTTCGCATGTTTTACTTTTACAGTAACAAAATATTAAAATTGAACAAATCAATTTCAAATAAAAATTTATTATTTTACATAAGAACTGCATTTCATAATAATTCGTAAATGTAAACTTTAGACAAAGTTAAACTTTATTTTAAAGTGACTTTATATACACTTTCAAATATGTTCGTTTCATAATAAAAATTTCCTTTACAAGTAAAGTAGTTCTACAATTTTAGAAATGATTGATCATTAAATACCTGAATATTTATTTATTTGCTGCTAATTTTATTATTTCTTCTATCTGTTCCAATACAAATAAAATTGTATTTTCCTTAACCTAAATCTGTCATAAAATAATTTTTCGTTTCACATGTTTAAATTATTAATTCGTGGCTAATATAATCCTTTCTTTGTTTAATATTAACATCTTCGACGGGACTTGTTGTCAATAAGTTATCGATGAAAAAATTAAAGAAAACATTTTTATCAAAAATGTGGAATCAAAACTGATAAGTTAAATAAATAAATAAATATATCATCATGGCATATTACCCATTGCTGGGTGTGCCAATCTGCTTTGTACGCAGATATCGGTAATGATGATGACATATTTGTACCGTGCGGGCGTTTACCAGGCGTCACCTCACGGGCACTCATTGCTGGCGTGGAGAGTGCACCATAGGGGTCAATTTTGTGCCATTTAAAACTCGAAATATTTGGCGTCGGTCGGGATCGAACCCGGTTCCCCAGATTCACGACCAGACACTCAGGCACGCGGTCACGAGACCCCATAAGTTAAATATCCACTTTAAGCTTGTAAAGAAACTCTTGCATGACTTTATTTTGAAGGACTTTAAACTAACAACTTTAACGTAAAGTCGAATTATGAGACTCTTTTTTCACTTTTAAATCAAACAAGTAACTTTATATTTATTGTGAACTGGCAGTAACACTTTTACTTTTTTAAATTATTATAAACAAAATATGTATAAATCGAAAAAAATGACGTTGAAAATATTCACAAAGCCTATGGTTATAATATATTTTTTTTTCCATTTATACATAGTGACATTAGACATCAATGAAATTGAGCATTTCTTCAAATGCGCTAAAAATTGTGTATTTTTTTTATTGTCATTATTTTTATATTAATTAATTTAAAAATTAATATAATTACTCAGAAATATATAGACCATAATTGAAAGAGCGTTTCATAATTTTTTATTTTTTTAAGCAACTTACTGAGTTTCAAACTCAACTGACTATAATTTTGTAATGGATAGTAGGTTAATTTTTGGTATTTCGCATCTCTGTAAAACCAATTTCATTTACATTTACAAAATATATCATTCCACTTAAAAAATCAACGGCGAAACCGGAAGTAGATTTCAGTAAAAAAAAGTGGTACTTAAGTTCGCCCCTAATTTTGTAATTTAAACTATGGTTCCAAAATTATTAATAATGAAAATACCGACTCGGTGGTGCAATGGGCACTCCTGGAGAAGGTATGGTGATCTTATCTCCATCATTTCAATATGTACTACGGCAAAGTTACAAAATACGTGTATGTATAAAAAATTTATTCACCCCCATTAATCAATCGTAATGAGATGTAAAATAAAAAATTAAAGAAAGCTATTTGCCCCTATTTTCCAATGGGGTATGTGACCAAATTTTTATTTTTACATAATATGATACAAGACAAAAAATAAAATACCCGTATATGTTTACATCGATTAATTATTCGTACTTTACGAGAAAATAATTATTAAAAATTTGGGGAAGGGATTTGTGACGTGACAATGGTAGAAGCGTGAAAAAGACGGTTAGATTGGGAGGGAAAGAGATAGTTATAACCAGATGTGACCATGCCACACCTACCACAATATAAACGCGACGCTGATAGGTTGATTTATACCTGTCTCTTTCCTTCCCGCAGTCTGTCTTCGTCCACGGTTCTAACATACTTACGGCATATATCCCTTCTCCAAAACATTAAATTGTTAATAACAAGATTATTACAAATTAATATTCAGTTTTTTTATTATAATGAGAAGCTACAGTGGTTAGTTTTTATAATTTATGACATATATATTGAAATTTGAATATGGTCCCATACCCCATTATCCTGTATAGTTCTATAAATAACATCCAAAATGTGAAACACGAAACTTCGAAATTCTTTCATCAATACTTTCTCTGTATCTACAAGCAATGTGTAGGTGCAAGTCACTCGCTAATACCCTCCTGCTGCGGTTATGGGCAGGTAGGTGTGTGATGCCGACGTCAATGTGCGATGAGCACGCGTCCGGAATAGCGAATCCGGGGCCAGAGCAGCCGGTAAGTAGCTAAGGGCTTAGCTGGACCCAGCGCCTAATCCTCAGACATGGATTCACGTCCAGTGACACTCAAATAGGACAAGGTCAGGAAGGGAGCAGAGATCACAAAGTATAATAATTGTTGATGAAAATTATAACAATGTTTGTTACAATGGATTTTTAGCTTTGTTGGTTTTACAAGTTTGCTTTATACAATTTTGGAACTTTAAATATTCATTTGTATTTCTAGTTTAAATTTACGCTGCTATACTTTAAGTATTGTTCTCTTTGGTAAAAAATGGTATACATCACGCATAAGCGTATTTTGATTTTTCATTCTTTAGGTGAGGACAGTGTATAATTTTTATTTGTGGACCAACTTTAACGATTCTTGTAGCATTTTAAATATCTTTTTCTACAGGATTATTAGATTTTAATAATATAGTACGTATCTCGGGCGATATGTAACGAAGGTATGTATGATTTGAGTCTAAATAAATTCAGACACCACCCTAAAAGATGCATACTTGAAAACAGCCAAAAAGTTACTTATCTGTACACAAGATGGAACTAGAGTCAACATCTAGTTCACATCCCCGGAGATATGTATTGCCCCACTGTAAAAGCAAGTTTATCGCCGGCAAGTTCGAGCAACCGTTTTCTCTGACTTTTGGTGGCTTGTAAATCTTGAAGTTGGTTATGATATGATTTCTTTATTGACAACATATTTCAAATTGATTTGACAAAACAAATTATTTTTAGTAAAATGAATCAAAACGTTTGAAAAATGTTTCAGCAGTTATACTCTACTCTGTAAAGCCAGAAAGCTACATTTCTGTACTTTAGACACTTGCACATGCGCAATAGAGAAGTTAGCGAAAAATAGTCACAGGGAATGAAATCGATCTGACAACAAGATCGCTGATTTCCTTGTCGCTATCACACTGGAGTAAGTCAGCGATATAAACTGAAGTCATGGATAATGCGTGAATAATCATAGATAGTATTTAGTTAGCACATTTTAAGTAACCCAGAACAGTTGCGTTCTTTATTTATTTTTAAAACTGATAGATATGGATTGCACATGGAGTTATTTATAGACAAATAGATTCTGATTAAAAAAGAGCCAACAATAATACCAATGATGGAAAAAAATGACGTAAATTCGAATTAACCGCCAAATTTTAGAACTGTAACTGTATCATTTATTTGGAAGTAAAATTTACCAAATAAATACGGCCATGTTGAAACGCCGCTAGACTGCGAAACAGTAGTACATGAAGTTTTCCCAGAAGCACGAACTGAACTAGTACTCATTTTTAAAGTTTACAATTAAATATAATGACAATCTAATATAGCCTCCAAACACAAAAACAAAGAATTAGAAAAGTAGGCAGCGATAATATTCGTGTTACATTTCTTCATTTACTACTCGGTGATCCTATTGTGTTATTACCAGTAATATTGTACCCGCATACGTCATTATGATGTACATATTCGCAAGTCGTTACTATCAAAAAAGAATATCAGCGAAATGGGTTACTGATTGAACAAACAAAAAAATTCTGATGTGAACAGCACATAACCTCTCGCCAGATATTTTACCTGGTTGTACGCATAAAACGAAAAATATTTTTAAATACAAATACGTATATTCATGTCTCACTACAAAATAATTATTTTAATATAAATTATGTACAATATATACATTTTCTTTATATACAATATCCTGAAATTTTCTTTTTCTACTTTCCTTTTCTTTTTCGTTATATTCGTCAATTTTTCGCAAATTCCTCTTACATTCTTTTTTACGTATATTCTTTTACGTTGTTAACTTTTTTTATTTTCATAATCTTCATAATGATGTACAAATATTTTTGACAGTGGCATACAAAGATTTTTGACAGTGACATTTATGTATGAATTACAAACATTTGAATTTCTTGCCTTGAAGTAGTTTGATCTAAGAATTTTTACATCAAATTATTTTATATGCATTTCTTTATCTCTAAATCTATAGAAGATATAATAATGAATTTATATTTATCGAATAAAGAGTTTAACGTTATTTAATATAAGTATTTACATAAATTTTCGATAAATAATATTTAGATGTTTTTTTTTTTTGTAACTACTACTTCCGGTTGTCCAATTGTTACCAAACCTTAATCAACTCTTTCCATTATCGTTAGATTGAGGAATCCGTAGTTAAAAATGTCTTAAGTCTTATAGTATTTGAGTTATGGTGAATCCAACATCCACACGCATGCACGCACGCACGCACGCACGCACGCACGCACGCACGCACGCACGCACGCACGCACGCACGCACGAACGCACGCACGCACGCACGCACGCACGCAAGCAAGCAAGCACACACACACAAACACACAAACACACACACACACACGCACGCACGCACGCACGCACGCACGCACGCACACACACACACATACACACACACACACACACACACACACACACACACACACACACACGGACATCATCGTAAAAATGTTATAATCGGATTCTAGAGCCCTTGAAACGTGCTTATTCACTAAAATCTGGATATGCGATTTTTAGCATGAAACCAATACCTCTCTTAGCGAAAGAAAAAATACGTGTTTAGGTATTATTTTTTATGAATAATAACATAGAAAAACCAAAATTATCGGCAATGTAAGCCGCACCAAAAAGTAAACCAGAATGCACTTCTGGTAAATAACAAAACCAAAGAATATAGCCACATGGCTGGTTGTGATTCTGAAGATAGGCTCGAATACTATCCATCGGTAATAATTTATTACATAATTACAATAAAAAGTACAAAAAAGGTTATAAATTCTATTATAAATTCTGCATTACTCACTATAACTACAGAGAGATGAGATATTAAATTAAAATAATTAAATTTACAGTCTGTTGAACAAAGAAAGCTAACATTATTTAAAATTGTAAATAATTCCATAGACGATCATAATATTATAGACAAGTTTAACATCCATGTTCCACAATCTAATACAAAGAATAAAAATCTTGTTGCATATAACTCTTCTCATTGTCTGTCGGGAATATAATTTAAAATATGTAGCTTTGAACTTTGAATCGCATTGATACTGTTATAAACTTTTAATATTTTTGCTTTTCATGAATATTTTAATGTAAACGAATTATTATATTTTTGCTGTAAAATATTGCAAGTTTTTCAAGTTCATAGTGTGAAAGCATATTATTAGAGGCTTCCCGAATATAAATAGGTATACAAATACATCTTTTACATATTTTGACAATCAACATTTTTTCGAGAGAACACATAGATTTTTTACTTTTTAACAAACTATGACGTGATTGATTCGTATAGAAAATATGTAAAACAAAAATTATTGCCAGATTTACTATTTACGGACTTAGAACTGGATAATAAGCTATTATGATTATTTATTTATTTACAAAGCAGAATAAATTTATTTGTTTATTTAATTCGGACGGCAACGGTGTCTAAACAAAAATTTAATAATTATTTGTAATTTTCAAATAGCACAAAAAGTGACCTAAGTAGTACTTTCTCTATTATTTTTGAGAGCCCGTGAGGTGCGTGGTAAATGTCCTCTACGGTACAGATATACCATCATTACCGAAATCTGAGAATGTAATCCAATTGGCCTACGCAGAAATGGGTAAATAATCCAGGATGACATATTTATTTATATAATTATTTGTTTATTAATAATAAATATTTAAAACGTTTTCAGGAAGATCATATAAAGATTGTAAAAAATCTAAAAGAGATTATGTGATGTTCCATTGAAAGGATTTATGTTAGTGTAGTTCTTCAGGATAAAGTTTGTTGTATTATAAAATGGAAGTGAAATGAAGTAAACTATTTGTGCTTTCATTCTTCTCTGAAATTTACGCACTGCTGTACAATTGTTACTCATATTTCTCTTGTTTGAGATTATAGAAAAATGTTGCCCTATTTTTCTTATTCTTTCTCCTTTTGTTGTTGTACTAATCCATCTTTTCAGATTATTAGCTTTGGTACAGAATAAAATTCTTCCGTGCTCAGACGCAAAAAGACAATTATATTTAATTTGAAAAAATCTTTTATTAACGTTAATAAAAACAGAGATCTTAAGAAGTAAAATAATATCCCGGAGTCTAAAATTAAGACTATATAAAACTGTAATAAGACCAACAGGAATATACGGAAGCGAGCTATGGATCCTAAATCAAGAGGAACAAAGGATGCTAGGAATATGCAAAAGAAAAGTACTTAGAAAGATCCTTGTTGACAAAAAGGTACAGTAGGGATGGGAGAGAAGAACCAATCAAGAACTTGCATCGTTATATAACGAGCCGAATATTATTGGAGTTATTAAAACCCAAAGACTTAGGTCGTTAGGGCACATGATAAGTATGTGACCGAATCGAACACCCAAAAGAACTTTTGAAAGCAGAGTAGGAGGAAAAAAGGAAAGGATGGCCAAGGACAAGGTGGAGGGATCAAGTTGAAAAAGGACCTAAAGAATCTCAAAATTCCGGATTGGAAGAATCAGACAGAGAGTAGAAGAGAATGGAGAATAATTGTAAACCAAGTCATTGGCCTACTAGGCCTGTAGAGCTAAAACAGTGGCGGATTTAGAGGGGGGGGGGCACGTGCCCCCTGTTATTTAAAAAAAATAATTATTACATATTATCATTCACGTATTATACATCATAGATAAATAAAAAAATAAAAATACTAATAAAAAAAATACAGAATTTCTATTTATTTTTCAAATTGTTTATTATTTTGTAGATGCCCCCCTCCCCTAACTCTTTTATTATAAGTAATAGAACAAAGATCATATAAAATTTTTATTATTTTAATTATACTGTTTGATGGCAGATGTAGATATTTTTTATAAAATCACGTTTAAAAGATACGACTATCAATTTTTATTTTTTAAATAGCAAACAATAATTATTTCACTAAAATATAAACCGCCATTTTTTGACTTAAGTTGTTTTTATTACTTAATTTGATGTTTTAACATGTTTTGTATAACATTGTTGCATTTGATTTATTTTCACATGGCTACTTCGAATATTTGAATAAACATTATTTCTCAAACTCATTTATTTGTGTGGGGTCCTGCACCCTGATTTTTTATACTGAGAGCTAATGTATAATAAAAACAGAGGTACATAAAGATTTAAATGACAAATATTTGATTTACAAAAGCAAACGATAGAGTATAATAACAATACCATTCAAAAATATAGATACCTATACACCTGATAATTGGTATCCGGTCAATTCACCGCGGAAAGCCCAACAGAACTAATTTTTGTCCAATTTTAAGTTGCAGCCCTTCCTTCATCCTAGTTAAAACCACGGTTAATGTAGTTCTTGCTGTTCCTGAAAAGTAGGGTTGGTTGGTTAGGTTATGTTAGGTTAGGTGTTCACTACACACAATAAATCTAAGAAAATGTCTGAATGGTGTTAAGGACTGTTTGTATTACATTAATATAGGGTAAAATAAGGTTCTGTTTGACTTCCCGCGGTGAATTGTGTGCAGTGAATTTTCCCCGCGGAGAATTTCCCGCTGTGGATTGTGGGCGGTGAATTGACCTAGATCCCTGATAATTAAAGGAAAAACAATATAGAACACTAAAAAAAAAATTAATTCGGAATACGCAGTGATAAATTTTAACAAAATAAAATAATGTTATAAACAGTTGGGTAACCGAGAAAATTCACTTGAATTTATAATTTTGGTTTTTATAAAAATCTGTAACATGGCTGCACCGTCCGTTTGATGATCAAGTACGGCCGTACTGTAATGCAGCTTTTTATTTTTCATTTATACTACACTTCCGGTACGGTCGCACTGTATACATCAAAAAGGGTGCAGCCCTATTTTGGAGCCAAATGAACCCGCTGTGGCCGTAATGTGGATAATATCGGCGTGCAGCCGAGTTGCGGTCATAGTGCAGTTGAATATTATTTGTAACTGATTTACATTAGTTATTAGTGGATCTGGTTTTGATAGGTATCTAATCTTTTAGTTCATCCCACATAAGTTCAAAAGAATTACAGGTAAACAATGGCAAAAAGATTCAGTTTTATTGTATTTTGTACTCGTATAACTTCCATTATGAATAACATTAAGGAAACAATTTGATTTTTATAAAGAGGTATCTACCCTCTGTTTTTCACTGTACTGCATAATGATTACATGATTCTATTGAACTATTCCGTAACTGTTTTAGATAGCCGCCTCGGTGGCCGACTGAGTTGAGGAAGCGTGCTTCTGCAGCGCTCGAATCGACCTTCACCGCTCGGTTCTTGGGGTCGTAGGTTCGTTTCCCACCAGGGGCTTGGATGTTTGTGACTGTCCTATCATCTCATCTCCATCAACGCAACGTAAAATGTTACAAAAACAATGTAAAGGTAAAAACTGATTCACCCTCATCAAATATCAATTATAATCAAAACGATGATACTCGGCTGCAAGAGGATAAATAACAAGAAGATATCGGGTAAATCAGCCATGTGAATAAAGCAGCTGTAGACACGTGTTTCGCTCTGTTAGAGCTCATCAGTACAGCACAGCCAAGGATGTAGAATGACTGAGGTGGTAAACAACAAATTCAAACAAACGGGCCACCGCCAGAAGGCCAACCACACATTTGTGGCTTCAGCCACATTGCTTCACGATTTGAAGCTAAAGATGACGTCGTCACGGAGATGGATAAAACCTTCTGCGTGGACTACCGTAACCCAGGTATATATTAAAATCAAAACGATGATACTCGGTGTCTACAGCTGCTTTATTCACATGGCTGATTTACCCGATATCTTCTTGTTATTTATCCTCTTGCAGCCGAGTATCATCGTTTTGATTTTAATATATACCTGGGTTACGGTAGTCCACGCAGAAGGTTTTATCCATCTCCGTGGCGACGTCATCTTTAGCTTCAAATCGTGAAGCAATGTGGCTGAAGCCACAAATGTGTGGTTGGCCTTCTGGCGGTGGCCCGTTTGTTTGAATTTGTTGTTTACCACCTCAGTCATTCTACATCCTTGGCTGTGCTGTACTGATGAGCTCTAACACAGCGAAACACGTGTCTACAGCTGCTTTATTCACATGGCTGATTTACCCGATATCTTCTTGTTATTTATCCTCTTGCAGCCGAGTATCATCGTTTTGATTTTAATATATACCTGGGTTACGGTAGTCCACGCAGAAGGTTTTATCCATCTCCGTGGCGACGTCATCTTTAGCTTCAAATCGTGAAGCAATGTGGCTGAAGCCACAAATGTGTGGTTGGCCTTCTGGCGGTGGCCCGTTTGTTTGAATTTGTTGTTTACCACCTCAGTCATTCTACATCCTTGGCTGTGCTGTACTGATGAGCTCTAACAGAGCGAAACACGTGTCTACAGCTGCTTTATTCACATGGCTGATTTACCCGATATCTTCTTGTTATTTATCCTCTTGCAGCCGAGTATCATCGTTTTGATTTTAATATATACCTGGGTTACGGTAGTCCACACAGAAGGTTTTATCCATCTCCGTGGCGACGTCATCTTTAGCTTCAAATCGTGAAGCAATGTGGCTGAAGCCACAAATGTGTGGTTGGCCTTCTGGCGGTGGCCCGTTTGTTTGAATTTGTTGTTTACCACCTCAGTCATTCTACATCCTTGGCTGTGCTGTACTGATGAGCTCTAACAGAGCGAAACACGTGTCTACAGCTGCTTTATTCACATGGCTGATTTACCCGATATCTTCTTGTTATTTATCCTCTTGCAGCCGAGTATCATCGTTTTGATTTTAATATATACCTGGGTTACGGTAGTCCACGCAGAAGGTTTTATCCATCTCCGTGGCGACGTCATCTTTAGCTTCAAATCGTGAAGCAATGTGGCTGAAGCCACAAATGTGTGGTTGGCCTTCTGGCGGTGGCCCGTTTGTTTGAATTTGTTGTTTACCACCTCAGTCATTCTACATCCTTGGCTGTGCTGTACTGATGAGCTCTAACAGAGCGAAACACGTGTCTACAGCTGCTTTATTCACATGGCTGATTTACCCGATATCTTCTTGTTATTTATCCTCTTGCAGCCGAGTATCATCGTTTTGATTTTAATATATACCTGGGTTACGGTAGTCCACGCAGAAGGTTTTATCCATCTCCGTGGCGACGTCATCTTTAGCTTCAAATCGTGAAGCAATGTGGCTGAAGCCACAAATGTGTGGTTGGCCTTCTGGCGGTGGCCCGTTTGTTTGAATTTGTTGTTTACCACCTCAGTCATTCTACATCCTTGGCTGTGCTGTACTGATGAGCTCTAATAGAGCGAAACACGTGTCTACAGCTGCTTTATTCACATGGCTGATTTACCCGATATCTTCTTGTTATTTATCCTCTTGCAGCCGAGTATCATCGTTTTGATTTTAATATATACCTGGGTTACGGTAGTCCACGCAGAAGGTTTTATCCATCTCCGTGGCGACGTCATCTTTAGCTTCAAATCGTGAAGCAATGTGGCTGAAGCCACAAATGTGTGGTTGGCCTTCTGGCGGTGGCCCGTTTGTTTGAATTTGTTGTTTACCACCTCAGTCATTCTACATCCTTGGCTGTGCTGTACTGATGAGCTCTAACAGAGCGAAACACGTGTCTACAGCTGCTTTATTCACATGGCTGATTTACCCGATATCTTCTTGTTATTTATCCTCTTGCAGCCGAGTATCATCGTTTTGATTTTAATATATACCTGGGTTACGGTAGTCCACGCAGAAGGTTTTATCCATCTCCGTGGCGACGTCATCTTTAGCTTCAAATCGTGAAGCAATGTGGCTGAAGCCACAAATGTGTGGTTGGCCTTCTGGCGGTGGCCCGTTTGTTTGAATTTGTTGTTTACCACCTCAGTCATTCTACATCCTTGGCTGTGCTGTACTGATGAGCTCTAACAGAGCGAAACACGTGTCTACAGCTGCTTTATTCACATGGCTGATTTACCCGATATCTTCTTGTTATTTATCCTCTTGCAGCCGAGTATCATCGTTTTGATTTTAATATATACCTGGGTTACGGTAGTCCACGCAGAAGGTTTTATCCATCTCCGTGGCGACGTCATCTTTAGCTTCAAATCGTGAAGCAATGTGGCTGAAGCCACAAATGTGTGGTTGGCCTTCTGGCGGTGGCCCGTTTGTTTGAATTTGTTGTTTACCACCTCAGTCATTCTACATCCTTGGCTGTGCTGTACTGATGAGCTCTAACAGAGCGAAACACGTGTCTACAGCTGCTTTATTCACATGGCTGATTTACCCGATATCTTCTTGTTATCAATTATAATACTTAATAAGTTAAATACAATAAAGATTTATTACTATTCTGTAACTGTTTTAGATGTTGAAACAACTCTAATCTATAATAGTTATTTATGTCACAAGTGTGTAAAGTAGTACTTTTTTGGTCGAGTGCGATGTTTTACGCATGAGGCGCAGCCGGAATACTGAGTGTACAGGCATCCAGCAGCTTCAAATACTGTTAGTACTCTTTCTCATAACACTGTACAAAATGTAACTTAAACACTTGGAAGAATCTCAGACAGACGATGATTAGTCTTTTATAATGTACAAATTGTACATTTAATATTAAAAATTAGGTTAGGTTAGAATACATGTCAAAAAATGTCAATGTTCTTAAAAATTAGATTAGTACTCAATATGTTAAAAAAAATATTAGATTTGTTTCATTTACAGTGTATATTCATATTTCTTAATAAATTTTATTACTTTCATAATTATTTACTAACTAATTATATACTTGATAGGTAAATTAACCGAATGTTAATGTTGCCTAGCAACGCTTATTTACTTTTCACTTGAAAAGTGACACTTTACACACTGTAATGAGTGCGTGAAATGTACATTTCACTCACGGTTGTAGGAAAAATATTTTATATCTTCCTACATACAGACAATACTAAATATATTGATTGTAACGTTGTTAGTCGTTTGTATAATAAAGAATGCAGATCCGTAATCATGCGTTCATTGCGATGAGTGTGTATTTCCCGTATTTACTCCGTTATGATAATAATGTTTATAAGCTGGTTGCCCTGGAGCAACCAGGTTTGAGAACCATTGAGCGAGTAAAGCGCCTACTTGTATGCATTGTGGCCAGCCGGCAAAAAGGCATCATTAAAAATTCTATTTGTTCCTGAACCATACCGTGTGCCGAGCTGCTTGTGACGTGGTCGCTGGCATGGCGTTCTCTTCTTGCGCACTTCGCTTCTTGCTCTGGTTAATAACTTGCTGCCGAGACAATTGCGCTTCGTTTACTTTTTTATTGGTTTTGTTAAGTGAATCTAATGAATTCTAAATAGATGCATTAATATGTAAACGCTTGTAATTACACTAGCACGAACGTTAAGCCAATAATTGTTTTCATTCTATGAATTCATTTCGCTAGAAACTCAAACGCAGATTGGACATGATGGTGATCAAATTTAACAAACTAAATGGCATCACATAAAGACAATGATAATAGAAGAAAATAAATAAAACATTTCTACATAAATTAAAATTGCAAAAAGTTTTGTCTTCCATGGATATGTCGGCACAAATAACTAAAATATAAATACAGTAAAATTTTAGAAGAAGGGTTACAGACACAAACGGAGAGTTTCCAGCCTATATGACAGCTAATTCCTCAAATATCAAATAGGCTGAAAACTCTCTGTTTGTGTATGTAACCCTGGGTTAGCGTAACTCGAGAGTTAACCCACTTTCATGCAATCCACCCAAAAAGCATTCAAAATTCAAAACTAAGTCAACTGGTAAGTTTATTAGTAAATGTAAAACCAAATATGTGAAAAATAAGATATTGATAAAGTGTCAGTGACACTGTCACAAAATAACGTTATTTGTACGGCTATGAATCAAGGCAATATATCTGAATAAGGGTCACTTGAGGTAATTTTAAGACATTAAAAAAATTGAGGTAGAAGTGAGACATGTTTATTATTCTGTTCAATATTTTAAATTTAGCGTGCTCGTATCCCAGAAGGGATATTTCATTGTAAAATGTTAGGTTGCTAAAATTTGGCCAGGTTGCATGGTCGAAAATACCCTAGAAAAAATTACTAAACTTTTGCACAAATTCTAATCAGAAAAATTTTCTTTTGATGTTTCATAATTTCGTCTCTGGAAGCAAACCACCAAACATTCATACAAACTGTTAAATACAGTACGAAACTTCATTTTAATGAGATTTCAACCCACATAAGGTATATAAGATATTTTTATTAATTAATAAATAAATTTCATAAAATATAAAAGGGGTAATAATGAGACATAGGTTGGGGCAAATATAAGACATGATAAGATGATATCGTAAATATATCATTAGTCCCGAAATGCTCAAAATCAGGTAACCAGATAAATTATATTTTCGATGAGAAAATTGTATACACTAAATACTATAATATCAAATTTTTTATTACCTTTTTGTAATTTGTCTGAGTTTCTTTTATTTTTCTCTATTTTTATTAAAATATTTTATTAAAATAATTCATTTATTGCAGTAGTGGATAACCTTAATCGTATGCTTTACAATAGGGTGGCAAGTGTTCTAATTCTAAAAATATTTTATTTTTCTATGGTTACATAACAACGACGGCGAATTTGCCTATTTGTTTTGCAAATGAACTGTTTATTTTTCTTATACACATATTTGTCACCGCCACCTGTGTGCGCCCCTGGAGAGATAAATACTTATATGCCAATTTGTTAATTTGTTCATGAGACAGAAGACCTTGATCGGATATCTTTAAAAAAAAATTACTGTATATTTTCATGGCTTATTACCCATGTCTGCGTATGTCAATATGCTACTATTGACAGATTGCAGTAATGATGGAATAACTGCATTGTTGAGGATGATAATCGCACGTAACCTCTTGGGCTCTAAAAGATGTCGTCAAAGGAGCGCCACAAATAATTAAGAATAATTTTCTAATTTCACGGTTGTATTATATTTATGTGTACATCAATTTATGATTATGAAACTATACAAAATCCTAATCTTTCACTTTAGCGATCTGCCAGTGGATCTCTCAAAAGAGGATACTTTTTGTTCATCACGTTATTAGATGTCATAATTTACTCTAGGCTCTTATCTACCCACGTTTTAAATTCATAGAGAGTTAACAGTCTATATAATAGAAATAAATTGTGAGAAGATCATGCCAGTCGCCGGGATTTAAACCCAGGCCTTTACTTTGTCGAAGTAACGGTCTAATAACATGACAAACAAAAAGTCGTAATAAACCATCCATAGCTCAGATGATAAGAATCCCCGACAAATCCTAGTGGCTCACATGATCTTTTCACAATTTATTTTTATTGATTTATATATGTACCTATATATTTTTTTGTCATTTAATGCAGCTTAAAATGAACAGTTAACCGTTCTTCTATTGAAATTGCTGAACTATTTTAGTAGAGTAAATTGATCAGTAACTACTCAATGCCTCTTTGCTACACTTTAAAGAATAAACAAAATTTCTGGAATATGAGGAAAAAGCATTCATACAATTTTTAAAAATAGTGGTCTATTTGATAAATCTATTGACAGTAATAAATAATATCCCTAACAGAATCTGTTGAGGAACGCATAATGGTAAATAGTGTGTCTATGTTAAACGATGAAGTATAATATACTTACTAAAAATAATGTTTCATTTAAAACCATAACAATTCATTCAACCCTAATATTAAAAACTAATGCTGTAAGTATCAATGTGTTTAATTTTACGAATGCAAGTAGCTACATAATGTGTACCGTCCAGGGCGTTTATTATGAGTCACACCATTAAATTCAGTTGATTTCTATTTTAGTATATATTTTCTAATGAATCAACATTTTAATTTGTCCAATTCAAAAGAACAATTTTTAAAAAAGCTGTTTTAGTTTTATTAATAAAACTAGAATTCCCGGAAAAATTGCTAATAATATCACCATCAACTTCTAAAGGTCAACTTCCTGGGTTTCTCTGAATTAATTAATATTTTCTCTAATTAACATGTGCCACACTAATTGAATATTCTCAGAAATCATTCTGTATCAATTTTCAAATTAATTAACTAGTTATTCTCCAAGGTTGTAATTTCTACCTACGTAGTTTCGTTTCAAATAAGCATATTTATGTATTGTATGTAATTTACGTTAACAAAACTATATCTTTTGTTAAATATAAATGAATCGATACCACGTTGCAAACGCGTGACCAGTTTAGGCGATGGAAATTTGTTTAAAGAAAATAATTCATCGTCATTGGCATTAGGTTTTCAATTGAGCTAGCTTTGTTCTCGCCATATGGTTAGTGGGTTTCTTCATTTCATTCTGGTCCTATTGAGTTTTCAAAAGTTTACCCTGAAGGGTGTAATAAGAGTTAAAAATGTCTCTTGTTCTTATGGATTCGTGGGCAATAACAAAATTCAGATACCAAAAGTTGAACCGACATCATATAGGATAAGCCGAGTGGTCAGGGCGACTCGGACAATTATAGCACGTCTGCAGACTATGGCCATATTTATTTCGGACTTTTAGAGTAACTTGGTAGGTTAGAAAGAATCAACTATGCTACCAATAATGAGAATAAATGACTTGATTTCGAATTAACCGTCAAATTTTAGAATTGTATCATTTATTTGGAAGTAACATAAAGACATTTATAATGAAGAAAGGAACATCGATAGAAAAAAGCAAAACACGTACAAGGAACAAAAAGGAGTCCTATGATTTTTATTTATTTTCGAGTGATAGTATCTTAAATGTTTAAGTTCAATGAAGGGTAGCACATTTGAATTATTTGACAATAACCTGTCATTCATTATTGATTGTTTAAAAGTGATAAGCAATGAAATACGAGTATATCAACTCGCTCTATTAATTAAAAAGTGAGGAGAATTGAACATTCGAGATTCACAAATTCATAGTACCTATTTGAAATGTTGCGGCTCGCATATGGGAACATCAAGATTAATTCGAGGGAACAACACACATTGTTGATAAACGAATCAAGAAATGTTTGGAGGTCAATAGATACATTTTTGAAAACTTTTATAAACTAAAATTGCTATTTGTCAATTTAAATTATTTAGAATGGAAATCATATAAAGTTATTAACAAATATTTGTTTCGTTTTCATTTAAGCTCAATTGTTTTTCATACATAGCCTACTGAAAAATAACTATAAAAATCAAATTTATACAAATTTCAATTGAATTTTTCTCAATATTTTATTATGTAAGTATATAAAATGATACAATATTTTTCGAATGGGTCTAAAAATATATGCTATCTAAATTAATAAAATATAACTTTGTATTATAATTTGAGAACAACTGGTTTAAAAATATATTTTCTTCTCTATTCGAATGTCCCCCTTGGATTTCTATAAACTCACTTACACACCAAGTTCGTGAACTGTTCGCGAACTGTTAGCGAACAAGCGATGAGTTCGGTGTGTACTAGATCGCGAGCAGCTCGGGTTCGGTACGTGTGTTCGGATGAAGTTCGCTACATAAGCGGTGAGATCAAACAAACTGGACGTTGAAGTTTAGTTTTATGTTCATTTCAGTTAGCGCCATAAAGTGGAGCGAAGATAATATCATCCAAATTTAGGGAATACAAAAGATCGTATTTATAAAAAACGTAATTTGAAGGACTCGATACAACAAATTGGTATGGTGTTAAATGTGGCGTCAGAAGAAATAGAACGGAAAATAATGGCTATTTTAGCGTATTATACGTTTATTTTGTACTTTTTACTTCCTTGTACATAGTAAAGAAATATTGTAATCGCGAAAAATTTCGGTTTTCAGATTTCAACGGAAATATCCATTTTGACCATCCCTGAATCCATCACGACTAATTTCGTCGTGACGTCTGTACGTACAGACTTATGTATCTCGCATAACTCTAACACGGACTACTATAACATCTAGTTGTGCACCTCCCTTTTTGGTCATTACATAATTTCCAGAAGTGGAACTTTACTTGAAGCCTATAATAGATTTTAATGAAAAACTATTTTAAAATGTAATGCAAAACTTTTCAAATTTGGTATATAATATATACTTTTATGCCAATGGGAATAACATAGTAGATTTTGGATAAAATAGGTTAACCGGAAGTGATATATTACCTGAAGTTGTTAACAAATTTCTTGAATAAAATGGTTTTATTTTGATTTGCTTCAAATAGGTAATAGTTTTAGAGAATTAAATTCTGCGTCTAGCAAACCTAATATTATTAAATTAGTCTTTGTATAAGCGAGATATGTAAATTTAAAAATTATATACTTTTTGGTTTTTGTAATAAAGCTTGCTATGGATTAAGATAAGAAAATAGTACAAAAAAATAAAACAATTAATGTTAATGTTAAATTACGTCAAATACATGAAATTTTATAATTGGGTCTATATTTCATGTTGGTCTTGCGTACCAGGAAGTCGTGTGGTGTCCACATCAGATTTTTTTTCAATCGTTTAATTATTTTAAAGCTCGCTCAAGTAATTATAATATCATCTTTCACACTCGTTGACATCGACATTTTGACTATTTTTTTAATTGCTAATTTCAAACGCGAACTTTCTATATAGTTCGACACGGCGAACATGAGTTCATAATTATCCAAATGTGTGGAGTGTACGTTAAACTCTCGAACTGATCGCGAATTGTTCGTGTATAGTTCTCGAACTGTTCGCGAACAGTTGATTTTGGTCTGTACTCGGCTTATATTGTCCCATAGTACTGCATTGTATCTTTAATAATATACAAATTATTTGAGGTAGCTCGTTTAGTTGTTTACACTTTATACTAATCAATTTTATCTGTAGTTGAATCATACATTATTATAAGGTTTTCATCATCAGAAAAGACGAAAAGTCAGCAATCACAACTCCCCAACACTGTTACCTTACGTCAGCGAGGCTCATATCACCTGAAATAAATAACGAGCAGCGGATTACTTCCCTTGGTTTTTTTCTTAATATCCTTGTGCGGCGATATATCATGCGAAGGTCAGCTGAGCGGGGTTCGGTGCTGACTGGTGTTTAAACGACGTGGGAGGCGCCGCCTACCTCATGTGCGACGTCGCGAGAAATTCATGCGTCCCTTGCCGACCCTGCTTCATATAGACGCGACGCCCGGGGGGAGAATATTTTCCTGTAGTTAACTTTATGCAGAAAACATCACAGCGGTGATATATAACTTCTTTGTTTTAATTTAATGTTAATGTATAAATTACATTTTGCAGCAATATCTTCACGAAACCTTTCGTTTTTTTTTTTTTTAAATAAATATATTACAGTTTGTTACCCATTTCTGGTTGTAACAACTTGCTTCTATAAGCAGATTCCGGTATTGACGATGTATCTGTATCGTTGAGGGCGTATAACAGGCGTCACCTTACTGGCTCTCAAAACTGTCGCGTAAAATAATAATAATAATAATAATAATAATAATAATAATAATAATAATAATAATAATAATAATAATAATAATAATAATAATAATAATAATAAATAATAATAATAATAATAATAATAATAAAATTATTGACCGTACGTCAAAGGCGAGATTCAGCCAAGGGCTGTTATTCCACCTAACCCTTACAATGATTACTACAGATATTTATAAGTCAACAAAGTATTTTGTTTACAAAAAATTAAATTTTAACAATTAAACTATAAAAATTAAAGGTAATAAAATCGCTGCTCTCACTGTCCGTATTTTTAGAGTACTCGTATAAGAAGGGGGGGTCTCTTTTCTTGCCTAGGTTACTCGCGCGAATACAAACATAAACCAAAGTAACGTTATTCTTGGCCATTTGCTTAATTCGATTTCGCTAGAGACGAATGAAAATTTCATTTGACTCGTAATGAAGAGTGAAAGTCTTTCGTTTCACAACTTTTGGACAGTTCTAGTCTACTATTTATATATTTAGAAGTACTTACTGTTTTCCTGGCGTTTTGCATTATTCATAAATATTTTAGATTTTATATAATTTGCAGTATAACCACAGATTTAGCAGTAAATAAATATTTATATATCAAGTTTTTGGATATCTATAAATTTATAAATATTAATCAGTTAACACATTTTACTAACTATATAAATATACTAAAACAGAATAATTAGTATAAACAAATTGACTTACAATATCTGCATCTCCAACAATTTCAGGTTGTTATTGCACTATTTTTAATTGTTACTACCAATAACAATGAACGTTTGTTATTTACACTTAACACTCATTAAAAACACGATTAATAACAATAAAAAACTTAATAGCATTTAGACACATTGCAAATGTTGTTTACACGGATAAAGATACCAATAAACTAAAACTAAACACGATTCAATGCTGCGATAAACGAACAGACCTGTTAGAACAAAAAGACTTATTAAATGAATTTCATTTTAAAGAAATCAGAAACGTATTTATCAAGTTGATTTGACATATGTCATAACATAAGTGATTATAGAGGTTATTTGAAATGCGATTTAACCAAATATAGTTGTTCGTTTTAAATGAATGACAATCCGAATGACAATAACGAATGCTCAGACATACACACTTTTCTTACTATTCGGTTCCATAGTCACAATGGTCGTTCTTTGCGATACGAATACGAAAGAAATTACGAAAAGTCTTAAGGCCCGCGATTCAGATTTCTTACTCGCAACAGAATTGTTTATAACGTGAAACTAAATTGTAGAAATGGGCTTTAGGATTCACGAGAAATTTATTTAAAATTTCTCCTGGATCCCAAACCCCATTTCTACGATATAAACAATTAGGCTGGAACCCAAATAATTATTCTACGTGCGTGTGACGACTTAAGGTTCGCAATAATTTAATATTTACAGCGCATTTTTGAGTTGAGTATTTATCTCTCCATTGTGAGAGTGCACTCGTTACGATTTGTAAAAAGGCGTTTGAAAGACTTCAACGGGAGTGTCCGACTAGCGATTGGAAGGATCTGGGTTCGAATCTTACCGAGGTCCATGAATTTTTCACTTTTTTTCTTCGTTTAAATAAATTTCTCCTGGATCCTAAAGCTCATTTCTACGATTTAAATAATTAGAATAGATCCCAAATAACTATTCTACGTGACACTAAATCATAAGCCAAGGTCCACCATGCAAGAGTCTAGCGGAAAAAACACTAACAACTGGCCAGAAAAAGTTTGTTTTCAGAAAATGTAAATTCATTTTCAGAAAAAGTAACATCAATTTCAGATTTCTGAAAAAGTAAATTTAATTTCAGAATGTATATTTGTATAAAAAATTACATATATGTGCAGTGTCCTATACATAAAAGTGAGTCATCGTATGCCTTAAATATTTGACATTAATTCTGCTCTAGTTTAAACGGAAGCTGAAATTTAATTTACTTTTTCTGAAATTAAACTTGAAAAGGTATACGAGTAGGTACGCTCAACGATAGGCATTCTATTCAACAATCACAAATATAAAACATAAAAAATTGTTTATCGTCCAGTGGACTCTCAACTTTTCGCATGGAATACTATGTGACTTTTTTAACGTGATATTCTACCATATGAACCACCTATGAAGAGCTAGGGGAAAAGGTTGAATGTCATAATAGCTGTTTGTGTATTAAGAGCGCAAAATGGGACATTGTCGATTGAGAGGGCGACGCAGGAGCGCGGCATTCTCTCGAAATCGACAATGTCCATTTGCGCTCGACACACACACACACACACACATTTTTTCTACAGTCGCCAAAATGGGGTCCTCCCCATACCAAAAATTTATTTGTTCCAAGTACATTAAACTAGTGCAGTGAAAAAGTGGATGTCCTCTGGGAGCATTTACGACAAACTTTTACAGGTGGCAGCACAACTGTTCACACAAATTATTTTATATTTAATTTTAATTTATCGTTATTTTCCATTCTTCCTGAGCTATTGCTTCAATCCATTCTAAGTATTTTATACTTTCGTTTTTGTAAATTAATGCCCAATTTATTTTCACAGCAGTGTGGCATTTTTTTTGGTTATGTAATATACCGACAGAGCAGTTATATGTCCGATTGACTTGTGAAGGTGGTAAATGTGTAACTACAGTGCCATTAGTTCCTGACTAAATGTTTCCATTAATGTATACAAGTGATATTTTTTAACATTGTATAGTTAGAAATTTGGACAGCGAGCGTTTTTCTACTTTGTCGCGCGTGAGCGGCAAAGTAACATTTTGCTTTGACAAAAGAGACCGCAAATGACTACTTTGTACATAGAATGTAGAAAAAATGTATTTGAAAGCTTATGGAACGTTATTGAACTGAGATGGTGCATTCAATCTTACTCCAAAACTCAGATTAGTCATTTCTTAACATTTCTATACCCACAGATGGGTCGAGTTTCAACTTATGCGGGGACTAATATAATTTTACTACCGAATCTACTACGCAAAAATGCTTGGACCGTCATCCTTTTTAGCTCTTGTATTGCTATTTCTATAGGACTGTTCGTTCCCCATGCTCTTCATATACCTTATTGTGTTTGAATTCGGTGAAGATGATGTCATTACTATTCCCAGAGTATTTCAATTATTCCTAAATCTGAAGGAGGGTATTAAAAAATTTAAAGGAGTTTCATATCCCGGAGGACCTTTAATTTTGACATTTTCCTTTGGTGCGATGATGGTCTTACAATGCAATTTTGTATTTATTTCAGACTACAAATTCAAGAGATTTTATAACATTGAGACGCTGTCAACAGGCCAAAATTTGGTACTGTTACCAGAACTGGTAATGTAAAAATATTTTTGCAATACCTATACTGTAAGCTGTAAGTTACCCATTAATAACAAAATTTAAACCCAGTGTTGAACGTTTATTAATTGGTTTGTTGTTAATTTTGAAACCTATTTTTTTATTCTTGCAGGTGGAGCAAAAAATAGGTTACTAACCTCGAACTGTAATAGATTTTTTTAGGTCGTGACTATTTAGGAAATTCGGCCCTACTGATATCGCCTCGACTTCCCAAACTACATTCTCGACCTAAAAACTGTCACTTACAGTTCATAGTACGTATATTATTAATAATCTTTCCGATCAAATATAATTTTATACTTCATAAATAGCGACAACACGTTTAAATAACTCTATATACTCGTAACCAATCAAACTGTATTCGTTAATGTTCCTTAATTAATAATTGTTTTCAGTAATTATGTTTTCCACTAACTGTCTTCCAGTTCATTGGACGTATACTATTAATAATCTTCCCGATCAAATATTATTTTATACTTCATAAATAGCGACAACACGTTTAAATAACTCTATATACTCGTAACCAATCAAACCGTATTCGTTAATGTTCATTAATTAAAAATTGCTTGCCAGTAATTATGTTTTACACTAACTGTCTTCCAGTTCATGAGACGTATACTATTAATAATCTTCCCGATCAAATATAATTTTATACTTCATAAATAGCGACAACCCGTTTAAATAACTCTATATACTCATAAACAATCAAACCGTATTCGTTAATGTTCGTTAGTTAACAATTGTTTGTAGCAGTAATTATGTTTTCCACTAACTTATGTTGGAAATTTTATATTTACAATATTTGATTGAATGTTTACCTACCTCTATTTTCGATACCGTTTCTCAATTCTTTCCGTAGTGAGCTTTTCGCGACCTGAAGGTGGTGCATTACGTGCTAGTTCTCCGGTACTTGTTTCGCATATCGTCAATATTTATAAGCAAAAAAGGATCGAGTTTCCGTGATATCCCAGGAATAAATTCTCGGAAAATTTGATGTGTTCGGAAACTATATAACGCGATTATGGAAATTACATATATGTGATTGCATAGCGTACTTGCTCTATAAATATTTAATATGAATAAATTTGCCTCTAAAATCGCCTACGGTCAGGGTGTTGTAGCACAGGTAATATCAATGTTGTTGCAATTTAACAAACGGAAGAAATCATTCAGAAACGGCCACAATAGCTTCCAGTTTTTTACATTTTTTAATAAATTATTAATAATGCTTTTGTCCGCAGTTTTGATAACGACGATTTACAGTACCGTCTGAAAATTTAGGTACATATTTTTATTTGTAAATACATATTTATGTTTCTTTAAGAATACTATTAGCCCAATTCTGTAAATAGTTCCTATGGATGTTACTACATAGTTAGGTTACTATAATATAACTTTCATAGTAACTTGGATAGGCACTTTGCTTTTTTTTCTATTCTGTAGCATAGAGTTTATAACAGTATTACTATGAAAGTTATGTAGTAAAGGCAGTTACTATTATCGAAGTAAAATTAGTAGGACGTTGCAATTTGCGTACTGCAATATGTACCATAAGGCGATTTCGGGCGACATACTCGTTCACTTCTTAGGATCAGTAACGGTATGATATGGTCAATGGTGGTGCCAAAAATCGTTGGTGCACTTGCTGATACCATGCTTGGTGGTTATATATATTCTGCACATTTAAAACTGTCAAAATTAGTGTCTGACAATTAAAATGCATTAACAAAGAAAGATAGTTTATTCATATTTGTCCAAAAAAGAGTCAACGAAAATAATGTCACCTGTTTGACATGCAGACCACGACACAGACTGTTTTGACTTGACATTTCAAACACATGATAAGAAGAGATAGAAATAGTGAACAGAGAGCTGACCCGACTCGCAAACCCGTTCAGCTGTGAGCACTGATCCAAGCATACCGGGTAAGTTGTTCCTAGCGCCCGAATATGTGAACCTACCTGAACGCAACATACCGCAAGTGAACGGTTGTCGCCCGAAATCGCCTATAGTTTCTAAACATTTATCTAACCTGAAAATTTAAAATATGTCGAATACTTCAGAAAATATTTTGAAATTTGTCATTTATAAAATGTCAGATAAATTAAACGTGCCGAAGCGAAATAGGAAAGTGAATTCGCTACAGTTAGAAATTTTGATTAAATTTAAAGGAAAAATAAGGATTTGATAATTGCATTAAACATATTTTTTAGTGAAAAGGAAGAATGGAATAATTTAGATAAAGAGTTTAATAAAAGTGCAAGATGTAATAATGAAGATTGGAAGCTAATTATAATTTAATATGTTTTAAATTTCTTTCATTTCATAAACCATTTGTTTAATTCGACGTACCTACGATTACGGAGTACCTATACAAAATACAAAACACTAATACACTAGCAATCAAGTGTATAATGCAGATTAAAACTGAAGGTGGCTTTAGACGATCAAATATTTACATCAATTTTTTCAACTTCGTATTGTTCAATACGATTCCGAAACTTTACACGTTCAAAGAGATTTGAACGTTCGATGTTCAAACCATTGATCAAAAAAATCTAACTTAGGGCATGTTCTAAATATTAAGGACACTTACTTAAAATTTGAGTTACTTCTAGGGATTATATTATCCTAGATTGCATGCAATGTATTTTGTAATGTTGGCATAAAGTCTTTTTGACAAGTTCCCTCTTCAAATGCACAAATCAAATATGTCAAATGTCAAGCCAAAATAAACATGAAATTATGTATATGTATTTAAAAATATCAGTGCTACCAATCTACATTTTCATTCTCTTACTATGGTATGCCTACTTGTAAGCAAAAAATGTTCACATAATTTGAACGTGTAAAATGGAACCATTTGACCAAAAATAATGTTGTAAACAATTGACAAATAAAAAATTCAATTTATTTGATCATCTAAAGCCACCTTACCATACAAGATTCTTTGTACTTAACGAAAATATAAAATGTAACACTACACATCTCGAAACTATAGTTTGAGACTCCTAATAATTCAGAATGAGAATCATATAGGACTATTTCTTTTACATGGGTTTGTACCACTGCTTTTACCTCTTTCTTATACCTTTGGTTTGTTTAGTTCTTAAGATTTGTTCAAATGAAAATATGAAAGCATCCTCATAATTATTTGAAAGCATTCTCCCTTGAAAGGTTAAATAATACTTTTAAAAAGAAGACAACGATTTTTTTTATCCCGTATAAACATTTTTATCATATACAGATTATTTCTTGTAATAAGTTACATCGTAATTACCACGTTTCATCAGTTGCTATGAATAGGAACTTTTATAATAACAAGCTACTAATTTTATAAAGACTTTCTAATTACAGAATACCAAATATTGCAAAGTAACGATGAATGAGCTTGTTTATAGCAACAGTAACTCAAATGGTTACTATTTGCGTAGTAACTCGATTACAGAATTGGGCTGTATAACAATAATAAATTACTTATATTTTTTGAAATATAAGATTTTCTTTGATTTTCTTATATGCTACAGATTTTCAAAACAATAAAATTTTAAATGATCTTTCACCCAAACCTAATAAAATTACATCGTTTAATTTTATTATTTTCATCCAGCGATTAATCCCTATTACAACTAAAGTCCATAAACATTCTGTATTTGTATATTAAAATTTCAATAATTTTATTTGTCATTTAAGACAATGTTTATATTTTATTAATAAAAATTCATCATCGTTAACAGCTGCATTCATTCGTTTCTCCTTTTACACTTCTTTTTGTAATTAACGTTGATAAACTTTAAAAATTTACGGTAATAGTGCTTGTTTAGTAAAAGTTTTATATGTAATTAAATGTTTAAAACTTTTGCTAAATAATTTATACACTAACGAATTGTTACTTTGTTTCATGTACGGTAAAAGTTTAATCGCTAAAATATACAAACGATTCTAAATAAAATATGAATATCAATTAAACCGCTTCCTTTTTGGTTTTGCTCTCGTTAATGATGTAATATAAATACAATTAGTTGAATTTATCAGGTGTATATTTTATTTAGAAGCGCTGAATTTCTCCCTAACGTGATGTTGGCTCATCACGGCACTTCGGCGTTTGAAGTGCTGATTATTCGACAGCTCAGGAAAGCTCGAGGGTAACTTATTATAACTACATTCCAAATACAGCTTCATGTGCAAGTAAACAGAAAAATGCGGAGAATTAAGCCGGGAATGTGTTTGCGCAGACAAGCTTATATACATTAAAATGAATGATATTGGTGATTTCTTCACATATTCCATGATTCGTTTTTATGCATTATACAATATATTGTTTGTAATTGATAATATAATTAACTTTTTTTTTACTTATTTGACTCTCGAGGCCATATGCCTAAATGTTTGGTTGCAAATCTGGAGACCGGGGGTCGATCCCGACCGATACCAAAAATATTTCGAATTTTCAATGGCAGAAAAGTGATTCTTATTGTTACGTCTTTATTTATTTGCGCGTAGTGTGAAAATCAAAGAATTTTTGTTAATTAAAATTAAAGTTTATTAATTGATAAATAAATATTAAAAAAGATAATTAAAAAAAAATTAACTAATACTATAATAAAGAAATAATAACACTGATTTAAAGACTAAGAATATTATAAAACACTTAAACACTAAGATTATTTAAACAATATTTATTTCATTTATATAATTATTTATTTTAAATGGCACAAAATTGATCCCTGTCGTGCACTCTTCGCACCAGCAATGAGTGTCCGTGAGGCGACGCCTGGTAAACGCCCGCACGATACAAATATGTCATCATCATTACCGATATCTGCGTACAGAGCAGATTGGCATACCCAGCAATGGTTAATATGCCGTGATGATATATTTATTTGTTTATTTATTTATATATTTATACAGAGTGGTGACTTGGATGACGCAGCATAGGGGTTTCAATGGTAAAATCTTAATGTGCAGTTATTTGCTCCCCTAATTATTTTAGAGCAAAATTGTATTTAAGTTTTTGTTACAGAAAAAATACTGCATCCGAATATGCTATTGTTTATAATTTATCAATTTCCGGAATCGTAAAAATAGTTGAAACAATAATAACATTTTTGCAAAAATTATTGATGCCATGGAACAAAAATTTAATAAAAGCGCAAATATCGGTCGCTACTTAAAGAAATCTTAAATCTGGTTCTCGCCAAACTACATTATTGTAATCAACAATTATTACATCGTTGTTTTAAACAAAAGTGATCTGTCAAAGATTCTTGACGTTTAAAATTATTTTTGAAACAAGTATAAAGAAAACACTTTTATTGTAGTGTTGATGACAACAATGTAATAGTTGAATACAACAATGTAATTTGACGAAAACGAAATTTAATATTTCTTTAAGTAGTAACAGATGTTTTTGCTTTTGTTCCATAGCATTATTTTTGCAAAAATGTTATTATTAGCATATTTGGATGCAGTATTTTCTCCTGTAGCAAAAATCTAAATACAATTTTGTTCTAAAATAATTGGGGTAGCAAATAACTGCACATTAAGATTTTACCATTCAAACTCATATGCTGCGTCGTTTAAGTCACCAGCCTGTATAACTACAGACTGTCGAATGCTTTCCCTAACAGGGTACATGTACTCCGATGTCTTTATTTGAGAAACTACATAAACATCTAATACAATAGATCACGTCCCCCAAGTAATTAAACAGGTTTGAATAGGTCTGTTTACGTCGTCAAATTTCCCGCGGCGATTATGTTATCGCTAAGAATGTAGCTACTAGATAAATTACAGCTGACTCGTCCGCCATTTTGGAGCCACTTAAATAATTCAATACCACCTAAACAGTATTATTAATCATAGAAATTATCCATAATGACGGGTTGTTCTGCTCCAAATTGTGCCAATCATTTGAGATATGGTTTTAATTTTTGCAGGTACTTATGCAAAACATACATATTTCTTTAATCTCAAAAATCTTAACGAACCGTATTTTTTCTTGTTTATTATTTTAAATAAATATAATATGGCAAATATGGAAGTTGTATTTAATTATGAAAAATAGTTCCTACATAAACTTATAAGAAGTGTACTTTTATTTAATAATTTACTGCATTCATTTTGGCACCAATATGGCGGACGAGTCTATGTATTATATTATCTAATAGCTGTAGCTAAGAATAGATACTCGCTCATCGCTGCGGCGCCACGTCAGTAATTAGTGCTCGTGAGGTGACGCCTGATAAAAGCACGCACGGTAAGAATATGTCATCATCATTACCAAAATCTGTGTACAAAGCAGACTGGCACACCCAGCAATGGAGTAATATGCTGTAATGATATATTTATTTTATTTATTTATAAGTATTTGAAAAAAAATGGAGGAATAATTGAAGTAATTAAACAAAAGGATCATAGTACCATTTTTTATATTTATTAACATTTTTATCCATTTTGTATAAACGCACTTACGATCCTTCTACGTTCTTTGAAGAGTTGTAAAAATAGGAATGAAAAATCTGCTATAGCAGGCATCGATATTTTTATAAAACTATTCCACTTGATGGCGATGTTTCCATTCAAGTCTTACTGCCTTGTAACAGATATGTCGGCTTGTGAAATGCACGAGTATGTATGTTTTCATTGATATTGTACGCGTAGTTTGTGTTTGGCAGCTACATATTGACGAGACACTATTGGCGATTTTTTTATTTAGAAATGATGTAATAATCTGTATTAAATTTTGTGGGTTTTAGGTTTATGATACAAACTTTTTCAAGAGAATCATGAAGAAGTGGAAGATGACAAAAGATTCCGGCTCTCTATTCTTCATTTCACGTAAGAAAATAGCACATGGCGCTTGGGAGCCATCTGTTTTTAAATGCATTAAATAAATAATTTAAATTCGTGAAACCAAACTATGTCAATACTAAATATTATTATTTGTAATAATATACCAGAATTAAACATTAACAGCTGTATTTATAGCAATAGTTATACCCGGTATAACTTTAAACTACTTTTTTACTTCCTTGTACAAAGTAATCGCGAAAATTTCGGTTTTCAGATTTCAACGGAAATATCCATTTTGACCATCCCTGAATCCATTCTGACTAATTTCGCCCTGACTTGAAGCTATAATAGATTTTAAAGAAAAACTATTTTAAAATATAATCCAAAACTTTTCAAATTTGGTATTTGGTATAACATAGTAGATTTTGGTTAAAACAGACTAACCGGAAGTGATATATTACTTGAAGTTGTTAACAGTTTTTCTTGAATAAAATGGTTTCATTTTGATCTTAGAAATAAATGCTTCAAATAAGAGTTTTAGAGAATTAAATTCTTTGTCTAGCACGCCTAATATTATTAAATTAACCCATTGTATAAGCGAGATATGTACATTTCAAAATTATATACTTTTTGGTTTTTGTAATAGCTTGCTTTGTATTAGAACAAAAAATAATTAATAAATAAAAAATTAATGTTATGTCAAATTGTGTCAAATATGTGCAATTTTATAATTGGATCTATATTAACCTGCATTTTAAAAAAATAATTATTGAAATCTATTAGCATTTGACCTTGATTTTATAGGCAGAACGAGAAATGCCGTTTTTCCTATAAAATCAAAGTCAAATATTAATAGATTTCAATGATTATTTTCTTAAAATACAGGTTATTATCGGAAGTATGTTTGTATTGTGTTGAATTTTTTAAATTGTTAATAGTTCCAGTACAGGAACAATTAATTTCAATTATCGCTTCATATTTTAGTACCTACAGGGTAAATATTCCTCTTAACCTAATTTCAGTTTAAGATTTATTGTGGATAATTATTATTAAATATGGCTAAGTAAAATTCATTTTAATGGATTCAATCTATTTTATTATAATTTTCAGATTCTTCAGAACGTGAAAATGATGTTTATGACATGGTTGAATTCGTAGATGAAATCAATAATATAAATAAACGTAGAAAAATATATAAATCACGAAAAAATGCCAAAATAAGCTTGATTTTTATTTGAAATTTTCTTTTTTATTCAACAGCTCTTATTCGTAAAGGAAAAATTACTAAACAAACTAATACAGTAAGGTGGTAGAAGTTAACAATATTTTTTGGTAATATGTTTGCATTAGAGCTCTAATAATAAGTTATAAGTAAAATAATTATCCTACCAAACGGATATTTGTCTAGCAATCTAATAATAATTATGAAGGTGTTGATTACAACAATCAACAAACAATATTTCGGCTTATAGCTCGAGAATATTGATTACAAAAATGAATCCAACAAAGTAGTAGAAAAAAAAAAATATTCCTAAACGGATCATTTTCTGGCATTGTCATGTTGCAAGCTATAACTTTAATATTGTTGATTACAACAAAGATTTTGATTATAAGATAATAATATTGATTACAAGAATGATTCTAACAAAGAATATTTTATCAATATTTGAAATCTTTTTTCGAAGATTCAAATTTATAGTTTGAAATTTAAAGTGTGTATTAATTGGCAAATTATACATACATTAGGGGGGCGCTGCATAAGGCGCCTTTTATCCACGTAGCGGCACTGATTGTTGTCATTTTATAATTCCACTAGAATGTAACAATTTTGTTTAATATTTAATAGAACATAGCAAATTGTAATTGTAAAACTTTCCTTACTCGTATCTGTATTCCACAGAAACAAATTAATTTATATTTTTGCTCATGCTTAAACGTCAAATAGAATGAAAATACAATGTTGCCAAATGTTTTGTCTGGAATAGTTAAACTAATAAGTATAAAATATGTAATGTTGCGATGAATACAGAAGTGTTAAACCGGTTTAAATTTAATCCCTGTGGAATAGTTATACATGGAATAAGGGTGGAATAGCGAAGTTGCTACGAATATGGTTGTAAAACTGCTATGTCGAAATTAAAAAATGGTCCACTGAATTCTATAGATTTTATTTGATCACTTACTTTTGACAGTTGGTATTTTTTTTCTCTTTTCTGAACTAGGTGTGCATTCTGACCAATCAGGGGGCAAAATTTATTTCCTTATCTACACCAACGCTATTACGCGAAAGAACTATATTACATCCACAATCGATGAAAATGTGGCAAAAATTCAAGATATTGTGCTTAGTAATCCAGGAAGATGCTGAGGAAGCAATGAGGGCAAGCATCACCTAGATTTTTCACAACGACAACACTTCGGCTTACAGTTCATTATTCATTCGTGATTTTGATGATGCTGTTTTTACCTCCCGCTACCCTTGGTAAGGCAGGTATAGGGATCGTGATAAAAATCGCATAACGAGATTTTGGTAAATGAACACGTTTTAAGGTGCCCAGAATACAATTTTAACATTTTCACGATGATGTCTGTGTGTATGTGTGAATCCTCCACTCTAACTCAAATACTATCATTCAGAGAATTTTGAAACCTTGTATTTCGAACTTTTTCTGTAATGGAAAAAGCCCACTAGATTTTAGTGAAAATCGGATAACCGGAAATGGCACTTTACTAGAAGCTCAAAATAGTTTTTCTTCAAAAAATACTTTTAAATGTTATTTTTTCGAGATTAATGTTATTATAAAAATTAAAGATTATAAATTTTCTATAGATTTGCATTAATACTTTTTATATATATTTTATGGATAAATTTCTAAAATTATCTATAATTTAAATCCCAGAGCCTACGCTTTAAACAAACAAAACGCAATTATTCAAATGTATGTAACTGACAGATAAATGTCACTATCAAAGAACTAATCATTTCAAAATAATATTAGTAACGTTTTAAAAAGAAAAAAGTAAATAGAACAATAGAAAAGGAATTCAATACAGTTTCCAGCATAAGTAAATATGTAGCTATGTATTTAGACTAATAAAAATTAACGATTCACTAAAATGTTTAAGCTAATCCTCATTTTTCGATTAGTGAATTATATTCTATACCGGTACTTAGAATTTAATCTTCAGTTTATTATAGTCTTGTGGCTCAATGGTTAAAGCAACGCCTCATGTTATGAGTGCCCTCGGGGCTCTGTGTTTGAATCCCATTATGGCATGGATTTGTGGGAATGTGAACCCACTCTGTAATTGGGATTTAATCCTGTTGAGGGGTTTACAAAAAAGATAGTTACTTGGATTAGATTGCACTATATTTTAAGAAATAAACTGTCAAAATTACAGTAAAATTCGCTAATTCAAAAATAAGGATTAACTTAAACTTTTTTGTGACTCGGGTTGTAAATGGCGGAGGTATTGTGATGGCCACACCAGATTTTTTTTTCAAAAACAACACCATTTTGTTGCTTCAGTCACCTTATTCATCACTATGACAATTTCTATTTCCCGAAGAAGAAAATATTGAAAAGAACAATTTTTTGCGACCGTAGGGCAAGTGTTTTGCAAATTGCAAACAACATTGGTATAAGTGTACTATGAGGTGTATTCTGTAAAAATACTGTTAATTTTAAACAATATGTTAAAAATAAACTTGCTGTTAAAATATATTTTCCATTTTGTAACTATTAAACTTAAGCAAAGACGTCCCTTTTTACGTCTTATTGATCACTTCATTCTGGTGTGACATGTTAAAATTTATGATTTTAACAGCAGTGTCAAATTTGCGCGTAGAGTTTACTAAAAAACTGTTTTATTATTGTCATGTTAAAATGTAATTTTTTAAAGTTATGTTACTTAGAATGTGACAATGATAATATTAATATTGGTGAATAAATTATTAGTTGTTTGTTACTTTTTTAAACAAATCTCATGTCTATTAAAGTTTATTAAAGAGAGACAGCTTACTTCAAAGCGTCACTATGATTTAAATATAAAGTAAAAAAGAGTCGTGTTAAATCTAAGGCCAATTAATACAATAAATATGTTGTGAATTAAAAAAAAAATTCTTAAAATTCGCACAAACGAAATAAATCGATCCCCTATACTTCAGATTTTCCAACTGTACCAAAATAGTTTCCAAATAAAATATGTGCGTCCCTCGTATGATTTTATCATTGAATGTAATCCAGGTCAACCTCATAAAAATCTTAGTAAATCCTGGTGGGCCTAGGACGACACATGACACACGTCATAGTGAGATGACCGGGCGAGGCATAATCCGGCCGGCCGCATGTCCCACACCACCCATCTGCATAAGCTCCTGACACATGCTGTGAATGGCATGGATAACCACAAGAAGACATTCATTGTTCTTATGCACACATGCAGGTTACACTACAAATTTCACACGCCACAAAATACTAATGTATGGAAACTGTGTATAGTGATATGATTATAAAGCAGATTGACAAAGTTAGGGATATTAGTGATAGTAGGTAACGTGGCGAGTATAACAAAAATTTTGACAAATAATGCATCGTATAAATTACTTGTCTGTCAATTTTACAATACCAAGTTAAAATAACTACTTCTAAATAAATAAACAATATCAAATCAGATTATTGGCAGCAACGATGAATTTAGCATTAGCAGTTCATTTCGTTTAAGTTTTATTTAAGGCAGTTGAAATTATAAGTACAGTTTGTAAAAATGGTTCTAAGTCACCAAAGAAAACACAAATGCATTTTTAATATTCTTTCAGTTATATATCAGTTTTTGTCAATAAATGCAAATAATGTTGTCCAAGTTAAATTTAAGAATAATTATTTATGCAACATGAGCAAAAAGTATAGTCTCCTTTCACGAATAAGAAATCATATGTGTGAAATAAGACACTTTTTATTTTAGTTGCATACAATGTTTTTTATGTCTACAATAATAAAAGTGTGAAAAAATTCCATAGCGTTTCATTATTTCACCCGTTTGCGTTATAAAAGTGCACTTTTATAAACCCTTTAATGAAAAAAAGTGTACTTTACCGTAAAAAGTAAAAAAATAAATATTTAAAATGTAAGTGGGCAAATGTTAAAACTAGATATTGTAATTTTTTTTGAAAATGAAAATATAAATAAATAAACAAATAAATAAATAAATAAATAAATAAATAAATAAATAAATAAATAAATAAATACATAAATAAATAAATAAATATATAAATAAATAAATAAATAAATAAATAAATAAATAAATAAATAAATAAATAAATAAATAAATAAATAAATAAATAAATAAATAAATAAATAAATAAATAAATAAATAAATAAATAAATAAATAAATAAATAAATAAATAAATAAATAAATAAATAAATAAATAAATAAATAAATAAATAAATAAATAAATAAATAAATAAATAAATAAATAAATAAATAAATAAATAAATAAATAAATAAATAAATAAATAAATAAATAAATAAATAAATAAATAAATAAATAAATAAATAAATAAATAAATAAATAAATAAATAAATAAATAAATAAATAAATAAATAAATAAATAAATAAATAAATAAATAAATAAATAAATAAATAAATAAATAAATAAATAAATAAATAAATAAATAAATAAATAAATAAATAAATAAATATATCATCACGGCATATTACCCATTGCTGGGTGTGCCAATCTGCTTTGTACCTCGCTTTGTTGGTAGTGATGATATATTTATACCGTGCGGGCGTTTACCAAGCGTCACCTCACGGGCACTCATTGCTAGCGTGGAGAGTACATCAAAGGAGTAATTTTTGTGCCATTTAAAATTTGGCGTCGGTCGGGATCGAACCTGGTTCTTCATATTCACAACTAGAAACTCAGGCACGCGGCCACGAGAGCCCATAAAAATATAGCTATTAGAACAAAATATGGAACTATAAAAGACTATGAGGAAAGTATTCCATGTCCTAATCTTTCTAGAAATGATCGGCCTCGGGTTTTCACTGCTATAAATGTTCTTAGAAAGGCACAAGCTTCGAAAAACAAAATTCAAACATATTATAGGAAATTGGGTCACAGATTCCGTGTATTACACATGACTGTGACTACTGTGAGTAGAACACTAGCTCAAATAACCCAATTTACCAAAAAAATCAAAAACTCAAACATGTCAAAAATATACTGCTGCGCAACTAGAAAGAATATAGAGCTCTTAGGCGTTGACATATTTCAATCAATAAAGTCAGAAACAAGAATAATTTGAGCACTTCTAAGAAGAAAAATATAGGATAACGGTTAAGAAGTACAAAATAAAAAGCAATTGCGAAGAAGAATTTACTTAAAGCTTAGCGAAACTGATGTATTCAACGCCCAACGTGCGGTATCTTATATGTGAAATGTGCGCACCAAACTGCATGCCATTGAAGGAAACGTACCTTTATCCTTTATTCGTGATGTAAATAATAATTTTCCTACTCCCGATATCGTAAGTAGGCTATTAGGACTATGTTTGTAGGGATGTATGTTAATTTTATTGTCAAGGTATCGGTTTCTATTAGCGACGGGATGTAAGGATTGTCTTCACTTCCCTACAGCTGAACTTAGCTCCCTCTTTGTGAAATACCAACAGTTAGATATTTTAAATTTGTGTCAAATATTTGCTATTTCTTATAATTTATGATTTTGAATTTGATTTCTATCAAATTATCCTTATTTCATAAATATTTCCAATTAAAAGTTACCATTGATGTGTCAAATGTGACAGATGACAGCGTTTTTCTTCTCAAATTTTTCATGGAATACAAAGATTCTTTTTTTAATGTATCAATATTCAACGGTCTTCCTTGACATATCTGGCACGGCAGTGAAAATGAACAGGTAAAAAATCTGGTGTGGCCAACACAATACCTCCCGCCATTTACAGCCCGAGTCACAAAAAAGATTAAGTTAATCCTAATTTTGGATTAGCGAATTTTACTCTAATTTTGACAGTTTATTTCTTAAAATTTAAAATATTCTAATCTAATCCAAATAACTACCTTCTCTTTAAACCCCTCAACAGGATTAAATCCCAATTCCAGAGTGGATTCACATTCACACACATCCATGCCTTAGTGGGATTCGAACCCAGAGCCCCGAGGGAACTCATGACGAGGCGTTGCTCTAACCATTGAGCCACAGGACTATAATAAAATGAATATTAAATTTTAAATACCGGGCTAGAATAGAATTCAATAATCCAAAAATAAGGATTAACTTAAACATTTTTGTGAATCGTTAATTTTTATTAATCTAAATCCATACTTACATATTTACTTATGCTGGATACTGTATTGAATTCCTTTTCTATTGTTCTATTTACTTTTTTTTAAACGTTTCTAATATTATTTTGAAATGATTAGTTCTTTGATAGTGACATTTATCTGTCAGTTATTTATCCATAAAATATATAGAAAAAGTATTATTGCAAATCTATAGAAAATTTAATAATTTTTAATTTTTATGATAACATTAGTCTCGAAAATATAACATTTAAAGGTATTTTTCGAAGAAAAACTATTTTGAGCTTCTAGTAAAGTACCATTTCCGGTTATCTAATTTTCACCAAAATCCAATGGGCACTTTCCATTACAGAAAAAGTTCGAAATACAATGTTTCAAAATTTACTGAATGATAGTATTTGAGTTAGAGTAGAGGATCCACACATACACATAGACATCATCGTGAAAATGTTAAAATTGGATTCTAGGGACCTTAAAACGTGGTCATTTACCAAAATGTCGATATGCAGTTTTTAGCACGATCCCTATACCTCCCTTCCCAAGGGTAGCGGGAGGTAAAAATAAATCATTGGGAGTGAAAAAACTCTTATATACAACACAAGATGTAGGTACATTTGACCATTCTCGAACTTATTTGCCAGCCCTCGCTATCGCTCGGGTGTAAAATCGTCCCGATTGGTAAATGGTACCTACACAGCCTGTAGCATAAATAAATATTGTGTTACTAACACGTGTGCGAACTACATTTTACAATGTATGTTCTATAATATTAAAAACACTTTTCATAAGAATTGTTTTTAATTTGTGCGAAAATATATGTTATTCATAATACGAATAACTCTTAAAGCCTAGATACCTATTTCGACAGACCTCCATTGTACAATCGTTCAGTCTCTGTATTCTTGTACAGGAATTAATCGCTATGCAAAATTCGCAAAATCTTTGGTGAACTTCAATATTACAAATATTTATCATTTGACAACAAATAACAGTTGATGGTATGACTCGCCATTCAATTCTTTGAATTGGAAAAAAGAAAATATAAAATTACTCAACATAACAACAAGGTACGTATGTTAGAGGCTATAAACTCTGATGGCTTTTATTACAATTAAGTGCCGCTATGTACGATAAGATTACCAAGTAATAACGTACTTTTACTATGAAGCGTGTTCAGCATACGAATCAATGTGACTCATTATTAAATTATTGCTGTTATTCTCCAAAACATGCCGTGTCTGTGATGATGGAAACTATCTTCACAATATTGATTTTGTAATGTCTCAAAGTTTTAATATTGTTAAAGGTTTACTGGCTTGGAAATTATTCGACATATTTTTAATATTTTCCGATAAATAAACGCGCAGTTTTTGCGAAGCGCCTTAATATTGTCGGGTCGATAAGGGACTTAGAAACTTGTACTAATAACGCTTATAAACATGTAAAGAATTTCAAGCAATATAAGGTAGGAGGATATTGCCTCTCTACGTATATTAAATCTCTATTCTCTGACATTCAATTAGGAGTGTATTACCAACTTACTAAAGAGAATTTACCTCACGACGAACAGCTATTTTGGGTACACAAATTTATATTAAACTTTTGAAACATTCTAAATACATTCCCACCTAAAGTAATAGAATATATCAAAAAGTCAGAACCGATCGTTATCAAGGAATCAGAAAAAATGTTGTTTATTTCCGATATATTTTGATCTTTATCCATATAAATAAAAAATCTGATTTCATGATTAAAATAGCAATGAGCTTTACGTAGTCTTACTACCGGTTGATAGTTTATAAACCAATTTTAATTTGTTGTTCCAATAAATAGAAAAAGTCTGTAATTCGAAATTTTGGATTATATTTAATTATTTTTTTCTCGAAAATCTGTTTCAAATTATATACGATTAATAAATACCAAATTTGAGAAGTTTCAGATTATATTTTAATATATTTTTCCAAGAAAATCTGTTTAGAGCTTCTAGTAAAATACTACTTTACCAATTTTAGAAAAAAATCTATTATTTTCTTTAATATCTCTATTTAGGGCTTGTCGCCGATACCCTCCAATCGGACTCACCGAGCCGCAGTGTTTTACCACTGCCGGTTGGATTTCAGCCATTGCTATATTTATTTAAGATGTATAAGTGGCCAGCTTATAGCATCCGAGTGTGATAAATACAAGCAGCTGTATTTATTTTTTACGACGGGAATCGAACTCACGGAACATGATTCGGGTGACGTCACTGCGAGCTACGGGATCTGCGCTAAACCATTCAACCACCAAGCCATAGGCTTTATATAAAAGTCTTAAATACCAAATTTGAAGAGTTTTGGATTATATCATGATCGTAATATATTTTACACGAAAAACTGTTCAAGGAAAATATCATTTCCATCAGTTTTAACCAAAATCTAATATGTTGTTCCCCTTGATATAATAGTCTTAAATACAAAAACTGAAAAGTTTTGGACTATATTTTAATATGGTTTTTCATTAAAACTGTTCAGAGCGAAGTACCACTTTTGATTGTCCAATTTTAACCAAAATCTAATCAACTCGTTATATGAATGCTGAAAGCTTAAATACGGAAAATATAATTTTTGGACAGTTTTATACAGGAGTGCAAGAAAAAATCGTCACACACAGGCATCATTGTAAAAATAGTAAAAACGTGTTGTGGGGACCCGAATTCGTGCTTATTTACTGAAAACTCACTATAGAATTTTTGGACCGATAACATTACCTCCCTTATCTACGGTATGACCGGAGGTAAAAAGTAAATACTGGGAGGAATCGGCGTAATGAAAATAAATCTATAAACACATTACTATTTGCTGACGATCAAGTAATACCTACAGAACCAGAAGACGATCTATAATAGCAACATGTACGCACTCCGCATTATAGGTAAACAGTATAATTGTAAATTATTCAAATTAAAGAAGGCAAGTAATATAATATGGTCGAAAATATGTACGGATAATACATGCTTAGAATAAATTACTATTTTTATCCAACACCGACTCATAATAAATTTGGTACTATGGTTATTTGAAATAATTAATGTAGAACATTAGTCACTCCGTGAGAGAATATTTTAGAAGTCACGGAGGAATTATTACTTTTTTACTATAAATAAAAAACAATTTTACAAAATTATTTTAATATTGAAATAATTTAATATTAAAAAAGGTTATTTATCGTTACACATTGACAGCTGTCAAGTAAGGCTGATGAAACGAAAACGAGATACGAGTTAGTGGTTACTTGATTCGCAATTAAATTCAAAGATGCTGGTTGTGCGTCTAAGTGAATACGTTTTAAAGGAATGTCCTCATTTTCACCCAATTTAATATATTTTTCTTTCAAATAATTCCCAATGACAGACAATAATTATTACAGCAATTTTTTTTTTTTCAATAACAATGTAATAAAACGATAACAACCATTCAATGGCTACTTTGTAATTTAAAATACTACATCAGTTGACTTGTCAGTGCCAAACGATGAATGAAAACTTAAAAATGATCAACTGTAATTACACAAGAGCTTTTTATTTTGCCGGATAAATTTCTGTTGGTCACGAAACCTTGTTACCTAGCAATTTAACAAGAAAACTGTTTTAATAAAATCACGACACCGTAGGTGGAGTGATTTTATTTTTTAAACAGTTTTCGAGTCAAATTGCTGTCAGGTTACAAGGTTGAGTTGTCAAACAGAAATTTATCCGGAGAAAATAAAATGCTAGAGTGTAATTCAGCGAGATAATTTAACGACATTTTATTTATGAAAAAGTTTATTTAAACGTGCAATTAGTGAAAGTACAATTATTATATATCATATTATTTGACATGTTTTCTTCACGAAGATTTGTTACTTCATTAGTCACAGTAGAAGATTTAGGGCCAGTTGCATAAAACGTTGTTAGCTGATCATGTGTTTAACTGCACGTTGTAACCATGGATACGTATCAAAAATACATTGGAAAAGAAGCCTTGTCAAAGTTAACAACGTGATTAAAGTTAACAATGCTTTATGCAACTGGGCCTTAGAAATATTATTTGTTCTTAGATTTGTAATTAAATTTTCATGATGTGCACAGTCCAATTGAAGATAAGGTTTTATTGAAGTGGAATTGGAATGACCTGTTATTTTAATAATTTGTTGATCGCTTACTCCTGCTTTTGCTAACGAAGACACTGTGCTGGCGCGATTTGAATGATTCGTTATCTTATTATTCTGAATATCAATTCCTATTTGATTAGCCGCATTTTTAGTCCACTTAGATAATAAATTTACTCCCAATGGTACGTTTTTGTACCAGCCTTTCGAATTTTTATATTTCCAAAATGGATTAGGAGTCAAAAATAGTCGTTCTGATTTTATATTTTTGGATCATTTATTTATAAGTAATCTAAACAATCTTACTGGGCAGATTGTGTCATCTTCATTATTTTTTGTTAGCCACTTACTATCTGTCAATTTATTTGCACCTCCTTGTGCAGTTTTCGAAAATATTGGGTTGTATTCTATTCTATCCGTAAACATTCCATCAATTGCTTTTTCTTCTTTAAAATAATACACCATGCAACTAGCAGCTTCTCCTCCTCTCCAAGCCAGCTCATAAGAAGCTATATGAAAAAACTTTTTTTGCAAACCTTCAGGTTCATTTTCATCCCAAAGTTTAGCCATTTTGATTAATTGTGCTTTATTTACAGCTGTCGAACTAATCTTTCTTTTCTCAGGAATACTTTGGAGTTCTTTTCTTTTAGCGTTTCTAGCATCGTGTGCTTCTTTAAAAATAATATCCGTAAAGGGATCAAATTTTATGTTGAATTCCTGAAAATATTTCTCCTGTAGCATTTTGGCCGTTGAATTCCACATTGTCTTCACTACATATTCTTTATAATTTTCTCCATTAATCTTTCGCATATTGTAAGCCCAATCTAGCAAAATATTTGATATTTAACATACCGTTGTACCTCGTTCTAATACATAATTTCGGTTTTCACAAAATGTCATAAATTGGCGCCAGATACATGATTTATTGTTTTTTGTGTTTATAGGCACACTATTTATAATATTTTCTTTTATACTTTCTTCGGAAATATTCCCAAATCTGTTCATTTTGCACTACAAGCAAGGACAAAAAATGTAAATGACATTAATGTAGTTAGTGTTTTGAACTGGTTGCTAGGAGAAAGGTAAATAACGTTTTATCACTTGCAAAAAGTTACCTTCCTGTTTATCCGCTGTCAAAACGATAAAATTGTTTTTTCTTTATGGCTTACTTTATATTGAAGTTAAATTATCTAAGAAGTTTTTAAAAAAGTGTTGGATAAAACGTTGTATTACACTCGTGTGGAATGTATATTATTCACAAATGAAAATTAGCCACGTAGTCCGCTTTCGTGACTAATATGATACATTCCACACTCATATAATAAATAACTATTTTCTACAAATCTATTAAAAGTGGGTTTTTTAATGTTTGTTTTAAGCGTTAAAAATGTCATTTTATGACACCAGTGTTAAAAGTGACAGATCATTGTTACTTTTGATACTAGTGTTAAAAGTGAATGTCAAAAAATTATTAGAAATACAAATTTATATTAAAAAATTGTGTTTGTAGAAAATATAGTGTATGATATACGTGTTAAAAGTGATTTTTTTTAAAAAACCTCTCAACATGATTAAATCATAATTACAGAGAGGTTTACATATACTAACATCCATGCCTTAATGGGATTCGAACCCAGAACCCCTAGCGTACTCATGACTACGAGCCGTTGCTCTAACCATTGAGCCACCGGAGCCGAAGGTTCGAAGGTTTAGATCACTCCGCTTCGCGTCGTGTTCCAAACTTCCTTCTCACAAAATAAAATGTCATTTTTAACACTTATATCATAAATAACTATTAAATACATATATAGGATGAAATGTAACATACTGTAATGGTAGAGACGTAAGTAGAAAAATATCGGATTTCAGTAGAATATATAGCAGAATACTTAAATCGAATATTGGGGACGAATTGTCGAAAGGATACATACATAGTTGCAACTCTAACCTGCGACAGTAAAGTACGAGTCTTTAAGATAGGAGATAAAAGCAAAATACAAGCAGTTGAAATGAAATTCCTCAGAAGAGTGAAAGGCTATATAAAAATTAGTCACTTTAGTAAGGAAGATATTAGAAGTGAGACAGGAACTACCTCTGTGTTAGGTCAAACAAATCATTACCAAAGAAAATGGTACGGCCATGTTATTAGGATAGCGTAGATGAAACAAAAATAACAAAAATGATATTAAATATAAACCCCTATGTAAAACGTTCCACAGGAAGAGGAAGAGTGTGGAACTGGAACAATTGATGGGGTCTAATCCATGAAGCTGATGATGAAATATATTCATCAGTAATAAAGCAAAAAACGTTGGTGTACTTTTCGCTTGATACACGTTCCAAAAGCAACGAAACAAAAATATTTTTCCTGGAAATTCCGTAAATTTTCTAAGCAAGACTAGCAGGCTTATTCTGTAAAAATATCGTTATATAACAACTATCGTTATTACTTCCTTGTACAAAGTAAAGGAAGTATTGTATTCGCGAAAAATTTCGGTTTTCAGATTTCAACGGAAATATCCATTTTGACCATCCCTGAATCCATTCTGACTAATTTCGTCGTGACGTCTGTACGTACGTATCTCGCAAATAGTACTTTATATGAAGCCTATAATAGATTTTAATGAAAAACTACATTAAAATATAATCCAAAACTTTTCAAATTTGGTATATAAGACTTGTATATCAATTGGAATAACATAGCAGATTTTGGTTAAAACAGGCTAACCGGAAGTGATATATTACCTGAAGTTGTTAACAGTTTTTCTTGAATAAAATGGTTTCATTTTGATTTTAGAAACAAATGCTTCAATTAAGAGTTTTAGAGAATTAAATTCTGCGTCTAGCACATCAAGTATTATTAAATTAGCCCTTTGTATAAGCGAGATATATAAATTTAAAACTGACATACTTTTTGGTTTTTGTAATGAAGCTTGCTATGGATTAGGACAAAAAATAACAAAAAAATAAAAAATAGACGTTAATGTCAAATTACGTCAAATACGTGCAATTTTATAATTGAGTCTATACTTCATATTAGTCTTGCGTACAAGGAAGTCGTGTGGAGTCCATATCAGATTTTTTTTAAATGTAACGATGTGATCCTGAACGACATTTTGTAAAAATCGTATTCACTAAGTAAAATATCGTTCTAAACGTCCTCATAACGTTTGCCATAATGACTTTAGCCAATTTTTGTAGAAAAGAGAGTAACTATTATTGAAAATTAAATTGTTATTGTAATGTCATTTTGCGAAAAAAAAATATTGACATTATCATTTTAATTATTATTTCTTAATTGAGTAAAGAGTATAAATATCAAATGGATTATTATTATCCCATAAAAGACTTTCACGGCCAAAAACATTTCTTCTAAAATTTAAATATGGTTGTTAATTATATATTTGTTGCATGAATAAATGTTTTGTTACCTATTTTCCATTTCTTCCTGCACAAATATAAATAATAAATTAATTAACCCTTCCATGTGCTAAAATTTAACATTTACGGATTGAATAACGACAAAAGAATCCTTATCGTTCATGAACTACCTACTTAAAATAACGACAATACGATTTCAATATAACGACATTGGTTTTGTAGAATACGCTTTTTGAAAATTATCGTTATTTAACAACTTTTTCATCATAACGATACGGTATGGTATAACGACATTATTACAGAATAAGCCAGTTAATACCTAGACTTTTCTATGATTCACTGATATACCATAACTGTTGGCTCGCCCATAGAAAGTTCAGAAATCAGGAAACTGAAGAGAAATACACTACTAGAAGAAGTTCTTGTTAATGGTAATGTGGAGAATAAATTCCAACAAAGTAATCTTTAATAATATTGAAAGTTTGTTAGAGACATTATAAAGTCAATATTCGACAGTTTTAATTCTGCTAAAAGTCTGTGGTCTTGTCATTAATATAATAACTAGTTGTGTTGACTAGCGATTCGGTAGAGGAATTACCTGGTGGCGTGCGGTAGGACAAAGAACGCCTTGCCTGACCTATTTCTCCTTCACGCCAATATCTCCATCATATCGCATCGCACGAAGATGCGATGTTTCCACATATTTTCAATGTTTGTTTATTTCTATGTTTTTATTATTTTTGATTCTATCGTTGTTGAATAAATATACAACGATAAACTTGTTTATTTTGTGCATTAACTCGGACCATATTAAAAATATAAATACTTCAAACACGGAACATAATCATTAGTCTAAAAAAAGAATAAATTAGTATTATTCAATAATATGAGTAATAACATCTCGCTGTTATAATTAGTAAATATTGAACAATAAGAAAAATGGTGGAGGTGCTCACTTGGCTATTCAATTTAATTATTCATTTTTTTTAACAAACCGTACGCATTAGGTTTTATTTAAAATAGATAAGGTATGTCCAGAAAGAGATTCAGACCAGGCATATCTGCTACAACGTCACTCCATGCCGTCTTTAACCGAAAGAAGAGAATTATCGTACAAAAGATTTCTTTGTAGATTGCTGCACAACAAAGTAGAAGCCCCATTCCTCCTCCCCCGTGTGCCATTTCAAGTTCCGCGACTAGAGTCCAGGCATTCAAAGATGTTCCATCTTCCTATACCACGCACTGATATCTTAAAATATTCACCAATCTTTATTTGTTGTAACAGTACTAATCATTTGTCTTTACATATTTTTAACTAAGTTTTGTTTCTTATCATTGTTATTTCAATTCAATATGTTAATTTATATCTGTTGTATGTAATTTTGTCCTGTAAATGGTATTACCTTTGGGCAATAAATATATTATTATTATTATTTCTAATTGTTACATTACAGTAATTTTTATGATATATATATATATGTATATATATATATATATATATATATATATATATATATATATATATATATATATATATATATATAATTATAATTTTTGTAGGAATTCAGTGAAAGGGAAAGTAAGTAAAGCTCGTTCTGGATTATTACATCAAGCTTTCGGATTTATTTAATGCTTCATTAGGATGCTGTAAAATTATACACCAATGTAATAAACATTAGTTAACATTTAAGTATAAAAACTTAGAATAATGTGAAGTTTAGTTATAAAATAGCTTCATTGAAAAAAATGAGTTCTTCTCCGCAGTACGAAACATGTACTCCAGAAAAAAGACTCCATAGTTACTGTAAACTTGTGTTTCCAGCATTCAAAATTGTAACAAAACACCTATATTTTCTTATTTTTCAATGAAGCTATTTTATAACTAAACTTCACATTTGTTACACTACGATTTTTCCTAGCGCCACTCCTCAGGCAACCCTGACTACACCCCCGTGTTGAGAAACCTTGGCCTACTAACACACTCTTCCTCAAGGTCAGGTGAATGAACTCAGTCGACGCTTTTGAAAATGTCCTGACTAGTTCTTCGGCACAGTTTCGAAAATCTGGTTTTAAAGTCGTTCTTCTTAGTCTAGCAGTGATTGGAGTCAGATGTACAGTTTCGTATCTCGTTAAGAGTATCGTATTTCGTCGTATTTTGCCCTTGTGAGGGGATATTTTGTACATCGGCTACCGTTTTGGAATAGTGTTATTCCTCCGATTTATTCGGGATCTCATAAGACAATCCTGCAACTGAAAAGTCACTTTAAAAGCCGCCCACCAGCTCAGGTGAGATTTCACAATGTGCTTTGCATCCACTTACCTCTTTGCGTTGTCTCGAAGACTAATTCTCTCGTTCTATTTCAGGCTTTTTATTTTGTGTTCACACATAGTATATTATACGTTACGTAGCGATTTTTATTCTACGTATTTATCGTTATCTTACGATTATTTCTACGTACGGCCATATTTGTACGTTGCAACCATACCTTCACGTCACGTACATATATTTCGACATCATCACGACGTTGCCGCTGTATGGTTACTCTACGTCTGTCTACCATATCAGTGATTGTACGTCTTCGCCATATTTTCACGTTGGAAGCACGTAACGGGGAGCTGGTGCATCCACGTCACCTCCGTCGAGTTCTACAACATCTAGGAGTGTTATACCTGTCAGCAGTTGCTGTCTGTTCACCAAGAGGTCCTCACCCTTCCGTGACGTTCTCCAGGAGTCAGCGACCAGCTAAGAATTTTATAATATCTCTGTTTCACATGCTCGTTGACACCACAGCCTCTCTGTGTGTGTATTATTATATTTCCAATGTGCATGATGTACTTAAGATCTACAATTTAAGAGTAATTTACATTGCGCATTCTATGATCGTAATTGTTTGTGTTGACATTTGTACTTACGGATTTAACGGAATATCAGTGTATGTTATCGTTGTAAAGCCACTTCCGCGTGCGTACCATTTTATCATACATTTTCACTTTTCACAGCTGTATCAAGCTTCTGCGAATAGCTCTAAGTTGGCTTAACCCTACTTTTTTGTTTACTTCCGCGGAACAGCATAGACGATCGTCCTTCGCTTACCCGCGCCATTTTGTAATTCTACAGTGACTTTTTGTTTACACCATTGCCTCGCATGAGCACGATTCAGTATTCACAACCTTCATTTGATTTACGCCGCGACTTGGCATTTGAATTTAAATGTTATATGTACTGCGTCCTATCATTAAATGTTTGTTAATGTTACATTTTGCGTTTCTATGCGTCGCATATAATCCCGCAATCTCCCGCCTTGTCCTTACCGTACCGTGTGGTAAATCACGTTATTTGAGAGCGCGTATTTTACATTTACCTGGCGCCCATTCCGAGTTAATATATTTAAAACCCACCCTACTCTACTGCCTCTCTGAGTTAGCCCTCTCAAAACCGCTTACACGGGTCCTCACATCTAGGACAATTGTAATAAAAATTGGCGCCCAACGTGCAGGCCCCTTCTCCCCTCTCGTTATTATATCTCGCGATAAAATTCTGTAACAAAATTTGGCAAACATTAACTACTTCTATCGTTTATTTGGGTATTATCGAACATTTCATTGCAGTACATTCTCTCGCAACCGTAGAATAAATTCAGTTTGGTTTTCGAATAGTTTAGTTAGTTTTTACGAATAGTTTAGTTAGATTTCGGTTAGTTTAGGATAGTTTTCGGTTAGTTTAGGATAGTTTGGGATTTAGGTTTAGCTTCTTTATTTAGTTATTATTGTTGAAATCATGGACGGAAAATATGAAATTAACAGATTATCGAAGGACGAGTTAACTTACGAACTTAAGATTCGAGGCATTACCGAAGCAGACAATTCCGTCGACCAGATGCGTAAGACTTTAAGAAGTGTTCTCAAAATAGAGCACAACGCTTCGTTTTCACGACCAAAGTATCCATTTACGTTTGAGCAAGACATTACCGCCCTACAAGAGAAAATAGAGGAAATTAGACAGTTAGTAAAAGAGTTTGAGGGACTAAAAACGTCACCAGAATACCGGAAAATACTTACAAAAATCGCGCACACCGTTGGTCGACTCAACCATAGCGAACCCTCATCTGCAGACGATCGCACGAAGCGGTCTCAACTGCTAGTCAAACTCGCCGGTCTCGAGTGGGAATTGGAGTCTACCGCTAAATTGTTCAAACGGAATTCTACCGCTAACGACGAGGCTAGTCTTTTTGATATGATACGCCTACGTACAGACTCTGCATCTTCGAGTTCGGACGCGGATTCAGATCCTCCTCCAACTCGAATGAACATAAAATCAGTACCCACTTCAAAATGGGGTTTAAAATTTTCGGGTGACGTCAGGCAAATGTCAGTTAACGCTTTTATCGAACGTGTCGACGAATTACGAGTGGCTAGACATATAACCCGTGACGAGTTGCTGCACACCGCTGTCGACTTATTAGAGGGAGTTGCTTTGATGTGGTATCGGGCCAACAAATCAAATTTTACGTCATGGAACGAGCTGGTGGATGGATTAAGGCAGGAGTTCCAGCCTATTGATTACGAAGAGAAGCTGGTAGACGAGATCAAGCGACGCACTCAAGGGCCGAACGAACCTATAGGTATTTATATTGCGGCAATGACGTCACTGTTCTCACGCCTACAAACCAAGCTCTCCGAAAAGCAGAAGCTGAGAATTCTGTTGCGAAATATCGCTCCATTTTATCAGACTCAGCTCGGCCTTATCGAGGTTGAGTCCGTGCCACACCTATTACAGTTATGCCGGAAATTAGAGGCAAGAAAGATTTCAGTTGAATCTTACGTACCTCCACCTCGCCGCGGTCAGTCATATGAGCCAGATCTAGCGTATGTGTATACGGAGAGTGAGCACCAAGCTGCTCCTATCGAATCTCGTCCAGGAAGTAGTCGAAATCAGGATTCACGACAAACCACTTCCGAGCCACCCATCCGCAAATGCTGGAATTGCGACCAGCCAGGACACCGCGCTGCCGGCTGTGATCTAAGACAGTCGAAGAGGTATTGTTACCGATGTGGTAAAGTAGGTTACACAGTAACTACCTGTCCGACGTGTTCGGGAAACGGGAGCAAACCGCGAAAGTGAGTCGTTTCTCGCGGCATCCTGATTGTAAACCGACTCAAGTCAATCCAGTTCTTGATTTTATAATCGCTCACGCAAAGGACGACGAACGTCCTTATTTAAACGTCCATATATACGATGAACCGTTTCTCGGTCTTTTGGATTCGGGTGCTTCATGCACAATCATCGGTAAAGCGGGTTGGGAACGCTTACGTAATATGGACTTACCGATAAAGAGGAACACATCATTTTGTACCGTTGCGAATGGACAGCGTTGTCGCTGTATTGGCAGTATTACAGTGCCGTTTTATTTGAGAGAGAGGACTAAAGTTGTGGATGTTCTCGTTGTACCGGAACTGCCGCATGAGCTAATCCTTGGTACAAATTTTTGGAGAGTTATGGGTATCGTGCCTGACTTACGGAGAGGAGATTGGAAATTCTCTGCAGAGCCGCCTGCCGTTTTAGATGAGGTAGTTACGTCACGTTCTGCTTTAGATCCAGTACAGGAACAAAAGCTAAGCTCGCTGATAGACAAGATGTTCTGCAACACCCAGCCTGATCAGATCGGTTGCACGAGCTTGGTGTCACATGTCATCCGTACTGATAGCCCACCTATCAAACAGCGGTACTACCCCATCTCGCCGGCGATGCAGAAGATTGCCGATAAGGAGCTGGAGGAGATGTTGAAGCATGACATCGTCGAGCGCTCCAACAGTCCATGGTCTTCACCGATCCTCCTCGTACCTAAAAAGGATGGCAGCTATAGATTTTGTGTAGATTACCGCAAGCTGAACAGTGTAACCACTCGTGATGCTTACCCTCTACCGTATGTCAGCGAAACGTTGGATAAGCTCAGAGATGCCAAGTTTTTATCCTCTCTCGATATCAAGTCAGCATACTGGCAAATACCGTTAGAACAAGACTCTCGACCTTATACCGCATTTACAGTGCCCAATCGCGGCCTGTTTCAGTTCAAGAGGCTACCGTTTGGATTGCATAACGCCCCGGCTACTTGGCAACGTTTTATTGACGGCGTTCTAGGTCACGATTTACAGCCGTATGTATTTGTGTACCTGGACGACGTTATTATCGTATCGGACACCTATGAGAGACATTTGGAGCTTTTAGAAATCGTCATTAAGCGAATTATGGATGCTGGACTTACATTAAGTAGAGATAAGTGTAACTTTTGCCGTGACGAACTGAAATATCTAGGTTATATCGTCAATAAGTCTGGTCTCCATGTCGATCCCGACAAAGTCCGCGCCATAGTCGAATTCCCGGCTCCCAGGAATACGTCAGAAGTACGTCGTGCCGTGGGAATGGCGTCTTGGTACCGCCGGTTCATACCGAACTTTTCGACCATAATTGCGCCGATCACCAACTTGTTGCGCAAGAACACAAAGTTCATTTGGGATTCACGCTGTCAGGAATCATGGAACCAGCTGAAGAACTGTCTTATTTCCGCTCCGGTGTTGACGTGTCCTAATTTCGACAAAGAATTCGTCGTACAGACTGATGCTTCAGACTTTGGGATCGGTGCTGTACTCACTCAAGGTCACGATGACGGTGATAAAGTTATCGCTTATTTAAGTAGGTCATTGACCCGTCAAGAACGCAACTTTTCAACTACCGAGAAGGAGTGTCTCGCAGTTTTATTCGCAATTGAGAAGTTACGCCCTTATATTGAAGGAAGCCATTTTACCGTTATCACCGATCACGCTTCCTTGAAATGGCTTTCCAGTTTACAGAATCCTACCGGTCGTCTTGCTCGTTGGGCAGTCCGCTTACAACAATACGACTTCACCATAATTCACCGGCCTGGTAAAGAACACTTGGTTCCAGATGCACTTTCTCGTTCCGTACCGCATGTCGACCTTATCGAAGTGTCTGAAACCAAGGACAGTTGGTATAGAAATATTTATGAGACTGTTTTACACGATCCCGTTCGCTTACCTGATTTCCGTGTCGCTGATGGTAAACTGTATAAGTTCGTAAAACAGGATTGGTCCGAATTATCAGGTGGAAAACATCAGTGGAAGATAGTTGTGCCCCGAGACAAGCGGAAAATGATCATATCACAATGTCATGATATCCCCACCAGCGGCCATCTTGGTGGATTCAAAACGTTTCACCGTGTAGCTCAACATTACTACTGGCCTAAAATGCGCGCCGACATATCGAGTTATGTGCGTTGTTGCGTGACGTGCATTAAAGCCAAGCCTGTGCAGAGAGCACCTCCCGGGCGTATGGGCGGCCACACGTTGATATCAAGACCTTGGGAAGTAGTTTGTGCTGATATTGTAGGGCCATTGCCAAGATCTTCACGTGGTTACAATTATATATTGGTCGTTGCTGACTGTTTCAGCAAGTTTTGCTTGTGTTTCCCGCTTAGGAAGGCCACCAGCCAAAGTATCGTGCGTCACTTGGAGGATGACGTAATTTTAATGTTTGGGGCTCCAAGGACACTCATTACCGATAACGGCGTCCAGTTCCGCTCCAAGGAGTATACTAAGCTGCTCGAGTCGTATAACATTAAGCCTTCCTATACGTCGCTATATCATCCTCAAGCCAATCCCACCGAACGTATCAACCGCGTCCTGAAAACGATGTTGATATCATTCGTGTCTGACAACCACCGAACTTGGGATACCTACCTACATAAAGTAGCTTGTGCGCTGCGGACGGCGAAACACGAGGTCACAGGTCTTACTCCATATTTTATAAATTTCGGACGTGAAGCAGTACTGATGGGTGATGATGCTATCGACTTGAAATCTGATGAGATTGTCGGATATGACAGGGACAAAGATAAGCTCAAGAGTAGAGCATGTAACTTCTTGAAGCTCTATGAAGACGTGAAGAAACGCCTGCAAAAATCTTATGTCAAGTCAAAAGCACGATACGACTTACGTCATCGAGAAGTGTCGTATTACCCAAATCAGCTGGTGTGGAGGAAAAATTACGTTCTGTCGAATGCCGCTCAGTATTATACCGCAAAACTAGCAGATAAGTATATCGGACCTTTTATGATTCATAAAAGACTTTCCACAGACACGTACCAGCTTAAAGATCTCCAGGATAACGTTTTAAGAGGAACTTGGAGTAGCAAAGACCTGAAGGCAAACCCTCACGATTACGAACCACCATAGGTATCGATATAGTTTCAGTACTTACCTCTTTTGTTTTACCGACCCCTCCCGCTATGAACATGGTTTAGATTTAGGATTAGATTAGGTTTCGATTTAGGTTTTCCATTTATTTTGTGTTGTCGTTCTGTTGGTTAGTGTTCGAGCATAGTTGTCGGGAATTTTCCATGAAAATTTCCTCTGAAGGTAAACGTGGGGTTGTTACACTACGATTTTTCCTAGCGCCACTCCTCAGGCAACCCTGACTACACCCCCGTGTTGAGAAACCTTGGCCTACTAACACACTCTTCCTCAAGGTCAGGTGAATGAACTCAGTCGACGCTTTTGAAAATGTCCTGACTAGTTCTTCGGCACAGTTTCGAAAATCTGGTTTTAAAGTCGTTCTTCTTAGTCTAGCAGTGATTGGAGTCAGATGTACAGTTTCGTATCTCGTTAAGAGTATCGTATTTCGTCGTATTTTGCCCTTGTGAGGGGATATTTTGTACATCGGCTACCGTTTTGGAATAGTGTTATTCCTCCGATTTATTCGGGATCTCATAAGACAATCCTGCAACTGAAAAGTCACTTTAAAAGCCGCCCACCAGCTCAGGTGAGATTTCACAATGTGCTTTGCATCCACTTACCTCTTTGCGTTGTCTCGAAGACTAATTCTCTCGTTCTATTTCAGGCTTTTTATTTTGTGTTCACACATAGTATATTATACGTTACGTAGCGATTTTTATTCTACGTATTTATCGTTATCTTACGATTATTTCTACGTACGGCCATATTTGTACGTTGCAACCATACCTTCACGTCACGTACATATATTTCGACATCATCACGACGTTGCCGCTGTATGGTTACTCTACGTCTGTCTACCATATCAGTGATTGTACGTCTTCGCCATATTTTCACGTTGGAAGCACGTAACGGGGAGCTGGTGCATCCACGTCACCTCCGTCGAGTTCTACAACATCTAGGAGTGTTATACCTGTCAGCAGTTGCTGTCTGTTCACCAAGAGGTCCTCACCCTTCCGTGACGTTCTCCAGGAGTCAGCGACCAGCTAAGAATTTTATAATATCTCTGTTTCACATGCTCGTTGACACCACAGCCTCTCTGTGTGTGTATTATTATATTTCCAATGTGCATGATGTACTTAAGATCTACAATTTAAGAGTAATTTACATTGCGCATTCTATGATCGTAATTGTTTGTGTTGACATTTGTACTTACGGATTTAACGGAATATCAGTGTATGTTATCGTTGTAAAGCCACTTCCGCGTGCGTACCATTTTATCATACATTTTCACTTTTCACAGCTGTATCAAGCTTCTGCGAATAGCTCTAAGTTGGCTTAACCCTACTTTTTTGTTTACTTCCGCGGAACAGCATAGACGATCGTCCTTCGCTTACCCGCGCCATTTTGTAATTCTACAGTGACTTTTTGTTTACACCATTGCCTCGCATGAGCACGATTCAGTATTCACAACCTTCATTTGATTTACGCCGCGACTTGGCATTTGAATTTAAATGTTATATGTACTGCGTCCTATCATTAAATGTTTGTTAATGTTACATTTTGCGTTTCTATGCGTCGCATATAATCCCGCAATCTCCCGCCTTGTCCTTACCGTACCGTGTGGTAAATCACGTTATTTGAGAGCGCGTATTTTACATTTACCTGGCGCCCATTCCGAGTTAATATATTTAAAACCCACCCTACTCTACTGCCTCTCTGAGTTAGCCCTCTCAAAACCGCTTACACGGGTCCTCACATCTAGGACAATTGTAATACATTATTGCAAGTTTTTATACTTAAATGTTAACTAATGTTTGTTACATTGATGTATAATTTTACAGCATCCTGATGAAGGATTAAATAAATCCGAAAGCTTGATGTAATAATCCAGAACGAGCTTTACTTTCTTGCTCTTTCACTGAATTCATACAAAAATTATAATTAGAATTAAAACAGTGACGAATTCGCATATATATATATATATATATATATATATATATATATATATATATATATATATATATATATATATATATATATATATATTTACGTGCTTTTAAGCCGTATGAAGCTTCATAATTAATTTGTCAGGTATGCTGTCTAAAATTAGTAGTGCGCAACTCATACTAATACATATGTCCAGAATAGCACATAATTCAAATAGTTGTATCCTATATCAATATAGATCGTTTGGTAGTTTATGTATGTACGATGACAAAGCCTTTGACAATTTTGTAAGGTTTGTTCTCATTTTGCAACGTTGTTTGCTAATGAATTTGGCCCCAATTAAAAGTTGTGAAGTTGTTTTGAATGATTTGCTTGTACCTGAATGCACCATGTCCATGAATAGTAAAATAAACAGTTTAATGAATGAGACAGTGATTAAGTGAAATTTATAGTGCGGCACGTCGTTGCTAATGATCCCCAAATCCTGCGGCGCGCCTCCGGAAAACATGTATGAAATATTGATTTCACGTCTATAACATTCTGCCAGGCTTAACAAACTTTCCCCCACGGGAGCTAAGTTTATGACACGACGCAGGGACATTGTCGCACCCGAACTGGGTCGTGAAGCCACGCATCTATTATTCACACCACAACAACCACCGAAAAATTATCACTATAATATACATCACTAACAGCAGAAGATATTCTCATATGAAATTCCTTGGAAACAGTAGCTCAAATTTAGTCACTTTTGAATCTAAACTTTATACCTTTCAGTGTAGGGTGTTGAGCGTATCACGCCGAAGTTTTGGAGCTTAGACATGTTGATCGACTGTCACTCTAGCTACACTGCTATACTTTTGAGTAAATCAAATAAATTCACATCTGGAGAACATCCATGAAGAATTTTTTATCCACTGTTTGAAGTGACTATCAATTGGGCGAATATCTGATTTAGATTTTTGGGTTTTTTTACTAAAAAATTGAAGAAGAAAATTACAAGCAAAAGATGAATATCTAGTCCATAAATTGTAGCACAGTGCACAAAGAAAAGTAAGGGTTTTGTTTAGTATTTATTTATTTATTTATGTATTTATTTAGACACGATGCACTCAGCCACGCGCCCTCATAATTTCCATAACCTCTGTTAGAGCACTGAGCCTCCAAAAAGAACTATTTCTAATAATTAAAAAAAACATTCGCCATATTGTACAAAACTTCAGAATTTGAATCAACTTCTCGGTCATTTTTCAGATGCTTGTCGAGTCCAGTTAGTCACCACAGACGCGTTTGCTCTTATTGGAGCTCATCAGTGTGGTGTAACTATCATCTCTTTGCAGAGATAATGATTAACTGGGTTCAGCATGAGATATACTATCTCATACATGATAACTGGGCTCGGCTAGCATCTGAAAAATGACCGAGAATTAGATTTAGATGCTGAAATTTGTGAAATGAGGCGATTGCTTTCCTAATTCTATATTATCATTAGTGAGGCCTGCACGCACAGTATCTGGGCCGCAGGCAGCCACAATCGCATTCACCCGATTTTAAATTATAGATAATTTTATAAATTTATCCACAAAATATGTAGAAAACGTGTATAATATCCATTGTGATCTAAAAATTTTATGTAAAGTATTTGAAGATGAATTTTGATGATGAAAATGACAAAATTGACAGCTGTCTAAAATATGATAAAATGGTATGGAAAACGGGTCAAGCAGAAGCGTCCTCATCGCGACTCTGGGTACTGGGGCCCGATTCTTGAAATTTTTCGCATACGTAAGTGGGAGAGATGCGCATGCGAACTGCATATTGTTATTCTTGAAACGAAATCGTGTGGTTGTAGGCGAATATTCCGTGCGCAATTACATCGCATACGAATAACTTGAAAGTATCATTCGCATACGAAACTGTGTCTGTCACTGTCACATGCGTTTGGTGTATCAGTACTTATATAATATAAATCAAATTATGTTTTTATATAATTCCGGGTACGTTTTATGATCTTATAATGACGCCAATTATATGATGAAGCATTCACGTGGTACAAATGTTTCGTTTTGATTGGCTGCTACATACTACGTTCGTTTGCTTTCGAGAATCGTGTGCGTAGGCTTCGGTTGAGTTTCGTTTGGTATTCAAGAATACCACTCATACGTATAGTACTGTTCGTGCACGAAACTAACCACACGAATTTTGTCGCGTGCGGAAAATTTCGCATGATTTCAAGAATCGGGCCCCTGGATTTTAACCCGTAGAATTCTGTAACTACGACCTAGTAGTAGCCAAATAGCAAGTAGAGAGTATATGAAGAAACATCAGTTAATGACTTTATATTTTATATTTTCTTATGTCAATATCTACATTACTTGTACTTGTATATACTCTAGTTCGACACGAACAAATAAATAAATTAGACATACTTTTACAACTATTCCTGTTTCTCCATAATCTCCATCACTTTCTCGTGCGTTAAAATCTTTAGTATTCATGTTGCCTAGTGAGAACTGTGAAAAAGTGTATTCACAGCATCTGGTATAAACAGCTTGTATAATGGCTGAGTGCGTTTCATTTGAGGTCCGGGAACGTGCGTATCTCGCGACGTCATGTCCTAATGATGCCTCTCGACACTCAGCGACAACCTGGCTATTTTTAACGCGGATATTGCATGAATTATTCACGTAAATGCTTTACGGCCTCGCGCGATGGAATTTGTCCCACGCTGACGCGCAATTACACAATGGGGGAGGTTTCCTCAACTCACAATAGTTTAAGAAAACCTCTATTCCAACAGGACCTGCGCTTTCTACTGGACTTCTGAGACAATTTCTTAAACATTGGTAATATTTATATGTGATGAAATAAAATTGATAACGCCATGTTGTCAGGTGAAATCATGTGATTTCCGAAGTATTCATACAAATCAAAACTGAGAGCTGACAGTATATAATAAAATTTATACCGCGAGAATATTATTATTCATCAAATTTCGAAGGAAGACATTTATTTCACAATAATAAATCAATAACCAATTATTGAATAATTATGATGTAATGTCAAAACTGACAGTGTTATAATATAACGTACATTGTGTCAATTTTGTATTTATCAAAATTCGGAGTTTAGCAATAATAAATGAACTGAATAAATTCGTCTTTGCTTTGATTGAATTATTATTATATTACAAGAGGTGGTCTCCTGTGGATCCCTGTACTGCGACCTGTAGATCTATTGTACCCTCCATATTTACTCCTATTCTAGGAGTCCTGTTTGTTGAATAAACTCCAGGGTTTTCTACAGATCTAAATCTTTTAGCATATCCTGCTAGATCCTTTCTGCCTTATATCTGCTGCTCGTAAAGGCTTCACAGTGACATATAAGGTGCTGAGGGGTTTCTTCCTCTTCACCACACCCCCTGCATGTTGGTTCTTGTGTTAGTCCCAGCGTGTGTAGGTGTTTGTTTAGTAGAAAGTGTACTGTTAGGAGTCCTGTTATTAATCTAACGCCTTGTTTGCTCATTAGGAGTAAACGTTCCATTCTTTTTTTGGTTGGTTCATTTAGGAAGAGCTTTGAGTGTCTCTGCCCTAGTGACTCCAACCAGTGATTATTGTGCCATTGATTCAGCAATGTTTTTATTTCCAGCGTAACTGTCTCCGCTGAGATTCCGAAAGCCGGTTCTGGTTCTGTAAAAGGAAAACTTGTCCCCTTCTTAGCCAGACTATCTGCTATCTGTTTTCCTTCGATCTCTGAATGCTCGGGTACCCACATTAATTTCAATTTGTTCCTCGCTCCTAGTGCATTTAATCTGTGGATGCACTCTAGAACAAGTCCAGATTCTGTCTCACAAGATTCTAGTGCTTTTAGTGCGGCTTGGCTGTCTGTTACTATAAAGATTCTTCTGTTGCTAAAGTGGCTCTCTAGTTGTAATTTGGCGCAGGTTAAAATTGCGTACAATTCTGCATGGAATACTGTCGTATAAGTCCCGAGTCCAATCGACTGATTGTGCCTCAGTCCTTTAGCTCCATGTATTCCTGCTCCGGTTCCATTTGGTGTTTTGGATCCGGACTATTTACATATTCCCATGCCTCCCTTGCGGGAATTTCTACCCTGTCGGTTTTATTGATGGTAAACTTTTTGCTGGTCCGGTCTGGCACCATTCGAAGGATGGAGTTGTTTTTATGTCTTTGAAGATTTTGGTTCGACCATCTCTCCATTTATCCTCTTTCGAGTGAATTCTCATTCTGTAAGCTCCGCTAACTACCCTCGCCTTGATTGAAAGAATGACATAAATATCTAAATAATTCAAATATTTGAAAATGATATTAGTTACCGCGTTTACAATACTGTTTCTACTTAATTTTTTGATGTTGGTTGGACGGAGATAGCGTATACCCCTCTGGGACACCACACCAATGATAAGGAGATCGCCAATAAAAGGCTCATTTATGCTATTTGTGTACGACAAAGATGCTAGATAAAAGTTTAGTAATTCTTGCATCAGACGTGGGGATCAACTCGGAGATATAATGCTGTAAGTTTGTATCAGCGAAGTGTAGTGCTATAGGTAAGTATTAACTTTATAAATAAAGTAATTTTTTAAGAACTTTGTTTATTTTTGTTTTTTATGTTAAATTTATTTCTGTAAAGAATATGTAAATTATTTATATTAGTTATAATAAATAAAAATTAAAAATCAATATTCATATCGTTATACAGTATCTCGCTCGGTATCCACAAAGTTAAATATCAAAATATCTGTTTTAAAATTTTCCACCGGTTGTGCAAATCCTACTTTGCGCTTCTTGAAAATCATCCAATATTTTGACAATATAAGACGTCAATGAGAAAATTCCTGCAATTTTTTAAGTGATGGGAAACAAGCTAACCAATTCTCAACACCATTTCTGTAAATGGATCCTGGTTAAATTTAACCGTCGTCGTATGTCCTCCTGAGAACACAACGTCATTTGCGTAACAACGTAGCAAGTTTTAATATGTGACGTTAGAATTGGGCAATCAGGTCTGGTAAATTGTTATCGCAGAGGTTAACGTCAGGTTACGGTGCTTATCAATTTTATGCTAAAGAGGATTTTGTCATCCTTTTCATGGTTTTATTATGCACGTTTTTGGCAATGGCTATGACGGCATAACGGGTTATTATCTTGTTTCGAATCCCGCGACAGATTTCCGTTGGTAATCAGATTTCGTAAGTGAATGTGCTTTAGAAGACGTTTAGCGTACCGTGAGCACCGTTTACCTGAAACGTTTCGGAATGAGTTAATTCATTTACTTGATTGTAAATCAGATGTCCCTGAAGCGACAGCTAGGATAAATGTGTGCTACTTGTTAAATACTGACAATTTCATACTAATTTCCCAACTAAGCGCAAATTGTCGCCAGCAAATATTATCCCGGAAGTTATCCCATTATTGCATTGCAATGATGAAAATCAAATATTTAGCTTGGAATTAAATTTAATGGCATTTTGATAGCTTAAAGTACATTAAAATAATAATAAAATTATTTTGTATAAAAGTTAAAAAAGGCACTCACGTTTGTTAATAGAAAGTACAACACAATAAAATACTTACGTAGTAGTCAGTAACAAACAATTAGATTATAATCATAATGAAGTAATAAAATTTTTAATCGCATTAAGTAGCACAACTGGAACCTTTGTGCTTTAAGCAATCGATATATCTGTACCTCTAAAAGTTGTCGTAGAGAGAGCTTCACAGGCAACACTTAAATAAATTTAGGAATTTGAGGAAGGGTGTTTCTTAAGCTTTTACTAAAATTACAGTTTACTATATCAATCACTTGTAATATTTTTTTGAGAAAGCACTCCCAATTTTACTAATTTCTGTTTAAGATCCTGAACGATATTTTCTAAATAAAAAGATGTTTCCCCCATTCAAAACTTGTAAAAATATGAGGAAAATAATCTCTAAAGTATTAAATGTCACCAACATTATTTAACATTTATTTAGATGACCTAATATTTTTATCAACTAAGCCAAGACTACAACGTACAAATATCAAAATCAAAAACTAAAACAATCGCATTCATGGGAAACCAACCAATAAGAACAAAAATAGGGATCGATGACCGTACACTAGAACAAGTATCACACTTCCAATATCTAATATTTGGGATGTGACATCACATACGACGAAGCCAAAGACAGAAACAATAAAATTAATACTTACCAACGAATATGTGGTACAATCGTAGAATAAACACTAAAAGGAAAAATAACTAAATAAACACAAATAAAATTTTACAAAGTAATGGCTATAACTACTTTACTTTACGGAGCATAATCCTGGGCACCTAGAAAGAATGATCTCAGCAAAATAGAATCATCCGAAATGAAATTTTTGAAATCAGTTAAAGGACGCTCAAGACTAGATAATATCTGAAACGAAAGCATACGTGAAGAGCTAAATGTACAACCGATAACGGAAAGAGTTAAAGAATACAGAGAACACTGGAAACAACAACAAAAAAATCTGGTGTGGCCAACACAATACCTCTCGCCATTTACAGCCAGAGTCACAAAAAAGATTTAGTTAATTTTTATTTCTGGTTTAGCTTATTTTGGCAATTTATTTCTTAAAATATAGTCTAATCTAATCCAAGTAACTACCTTTTTTGATAATAAAATGAAGATTAAATTTTAAATACCGCGATAGAATAGAATTCACTAATCCAAAAATGAGCATTAGCTTTAACTTTTTTGCAAATCGTTAATTTTTATTAATCTAAATACATACCTACATATTTACTTATGCTGGAAACTGTATTGATTTCCTTTCCTATTGTTCTATTTACTTTTTTCTTTTTAAAACAGTACTATTATTAATTTGAAATGATTAGTTCTTTGACAGTGACAATTATGTGTCAGTTACATAAATTTGAATAACTGCGTAATCAAGGAGTTTTGTTTGCTTATGCGTAGGCTCCGGGATTTAAATTATAGATAATTTTATAAATTTACACATTAAATATGTAGAAAAAGTATTAATGCAAATCTATAGAAAATTTAATTATCTTTAATTTTTATAGTAACATTAATCTCGAAAAAATAACATTTAAATGTATTTTTCGAAGAAAAACAATATTTTGAGCTTCCATTTCCGGTAATTCGATGTACAGAATGTCTCATTTTCGATGTTTTCTTAAGGTATATCGGGTAATATTAATTATAGAGCAAAACCGTTTGCACTTTGCAGGGTCAACTTTTCGAGAAAAGTTTAGTAGTCACCACAGGAATTTTTGATCTTCTTTTGTTTCGGAGCTACAGGCAAAAACTCGTTTTTCGCTCATTTTCAAAATATATCATAACTTATTTATTATGATAGTTAGAGACAAAATGTTTTTACAAAAATTTTACCGTTTTTGAAATAGAATAAAATGGCGTAATTAGATTTTTTGAAAACTGAATAATTCTCGAGATATAACACAAACTTATGATTTTTTAAATGGGAACCTATGTTCAATGATATATAACAAGTCTACATTCTTTTGTTTTAAACTTGAATAAGAAATAATTATTAATTTATTGGGTTGAAAAAAAATTTAAAATATTAAGAAAAAAATAAAAAAATCTATTACAATATCGTGAAAATGATAAAATTGGATTCTAGGGACCTTAAAACGTGCTCATTTACCAATATATATATATAATATTTTTAGCACGATTCCTATACCTCCCTTACCACGGGTAGCGGAGGTGAAAAAACAATGATCTGCAACCCAATAGGAAACAGAAACATAGGAGACAAGCTGGTGAAACAAGAACAGGCAAAGCGCCTAATCGTGGAAGGACAGAAGAAGAATATTAAATGGTTAAATGTTAAAGATTGTAAATTAATGTAAGTGTAGGAATAAGGAATAACACGTGTCCTGTTTCTTTTTATGGTGTCAGTTTTAAAATAAAGATAAATGTGTGTTGGGCTGTAGGAAGGTGGTCATGTGTTATCGAGCAATATGATGAAATTGACGTCGCGTGCGTTAGAGATCGGGTGAATTTATTAGGGAATTAGCTTGATGACTCACTCTGGCATCATGTCCAAGAAGCTTTCATGCGATTATTGCTCACCTGTAAACTTTGTAGACTGTTTACACGTCAGCGTAATCGCAGGCTCAGCAGCTGATACCGCCAGTTGCTTTTATTTCATTTTTTACTAGTAATTCTTTCATCGCCATTAAGTTCGTTCGGCATTTTAATGCGCTCTAAACACGCGCCCAACGTGCTGTAAGTAATAGGCCAGCGTTCATTGCACTAGGCAGACAAACTCAATAGGTACACAAGATTTTGCTGTTGCTGATAGTGCTGTTCACGGTGGCGATATTTTCGACAAAAAAATGTAAAACAGCACGCATTTGATTACATTTTGGAGCGACGATCACAAATCTATGGAAATAAGGGTTAAATTTATTCGACTGTTGGTGTAGATTACTTGGTAACAATTACACGAAATTTCAGTTATACAGCTTTTTACTTCCTTGTACAAAGTAAAGGAAGTATTGTATTCGCGAAAAATTTCGGTTTGCAGATTTCAACGGAAATATCCATTTTGGCCATCCCTGAATCCATTCTAACTAATTTCGTCGTGACGTCTGTACGTACATACGTACGTATCTTGCATAACTCAAAAACGGTAAGCCGTAAAAAGTTGAAATTTTGTATTTAGGACTTCTATAACATCTAGTTGTGCACCCCCTTTTTGGTCATTACATAATTTCCAGAAATGGTACTTTATTTGAAGCCTATAATAGATTTTAATGAAAAACTATATTAAAATATAATCCAAAACTTTTCAAATTTAGTATATAAGACTTTTATATCAATTGGTATAACATAGCAGAATTTGGTTAAAACAGGCTAACCGGAAGTGATATATTACCTGAAGTTGTTAACAGTTTTTCTTGAATAAAATGGTTTCATTTTGATTTTACAAATAAATGCTTCAAATAAGAGTTTTAGAGAATTAAATTCTGCGTCTAGCACATCAAGTATTATTGAATTAGCCCTTTGTATAAATTTAAAACTTATATACTTTTTGGTTTTTGTAATGAAGCTTGCTACGAATTAGGACAAAAAAATAACAAAAAAATAAAAAATAGATGTTAATGTCAAATTACGTCAAATGCGTGCAATTTTATAATTGAGTCTATACTTCATATTAGTCTTGCGTACAAGGAAGTCGTGTGTTGTCCACATCAGATTTTCACCAAAATGTCGGTTATGTGGGAATGAATGCTGTATAATTGAGATTTCGGTTTCGAGATATTGTTACATAGTTAAATCCATAAAATTCAACTTCTTTGGTTGTGATTATAATCAAAGATTATCGCATGGATTAAGCAATCTTATTGCTCTAAGGACCAGTATTACAGTTGATGGTTAACTACGAGTTTGCACTTAAATAGTTGTTGGCAAACTATTATACCGTTTACAAATGATGATTAGATTTTAATTCCTATCCTTGTACAGTGACATTTCAAATGTGAGTAGGTATATTATAAATAAAGGATTATGAAGTAAATACATATGTGCAGTACCAAAAAATATTTCGGCGTTTTATTAACTGTTTCAAGTTGTTAAACATGACTTTAGACATATTGTCCAATGCACGTAGAAGAAATATAATGAAGTTGTAATCTTTTTTGTTTATCGGTTGATTCTTCTGTCTTTAATATATTAAAATACTTAGATTCATTTACCTATAGTTCCACCACTACATTAAATCAAAATTTGAATTTATTTCTATGAGAATATTATTCATTAGTCACGTGACATGTTTTCGGCCAATAAACCTTTAGAATCTCCCTAGTTACATGTCTATTACAGCGGTGATAAAAAACAAAGAAATTATCACATTTTTTATATTCGTTACTAAAGGATTTGTTTTCTTTATTTACAACATTGGCAGTTAATTTTGAGTATAAACATGTGCGATAATCGTTGGATTGATATGAACAATGATGAAAATAATAAGGGAAATGTAAAATTAACCATATGTAATACATTGTATGAAAATTTAGGTTACCAGCACATACAATGTGTCACAAAAATTGATTATATTCTCTCATTAAATATAAGCTCGTGATATGATTAATAATCGAAAATATTGCTCCTGAAACCGAAGCAGCACATATCACTCGTCCTTCGGACTCGTGAAATCTGCAACTCGGTTTTACTCGAGAATATCATCGATGATAATTATCACTTATTATATTACATAGGAAAATGACATTTATATTCAAAATTTTGACCGTTGGGAATACACCAAAGTCGTACTAACATTGGGTTAATTTGGTTAATAAATAGTCAACATAAAAATGAATAAAACATATTTTTAAAGTAAATTCAGAGTAAACTTGCAAGTTAAATTCAAGTAACCATAAGTTTTAACCATCGGTTGTAAAATTAAACCTAAAATGAATCGAAACTGGCTGTAAGGATATTTTTGTTGAGCCATTGTTATTTTATTTTATTTATCAATTAAACAAGTACTTTTCCATAATCTTTAAAAAATGCTCGTATTTGTCCGGTTTTTAAGTCTGGTGATCCAAGTAAAATATCTAATTATAGACCTATAGCCTTTTTATCAAATTTTTCCAAGATATTTGAAATGATTATATCTACATTAGTACATCGAAACATATGTCTTCTGTTCAACATGGTTTCCTTAAAGGTAGGTCTACTGTAACAAATCTATTAAATGTTACGAACACTGTGTCAAATAACTTAACTAATAATGCTCAAGTCGATGTAGTTTATACTGATTTCGGGAAAGCATTTGACAAAGTAAATCACAATATACTCATTAACAAATTATTTAACGAGTTCAATTTTTCTCTCCCACTTGCCAGCTTCTTGTCTCTTATCTATCTGATCGATACCAATATGTTGAAATTAACGGCTTTGTATCGAATAATTTCTTGGCCAGATCTGGAGTTCCTCAGGGCTCTAATTTAGGTCTTACCTTGTTTGTGTTATTCATTAATGATATTACTAAATTTGTTCATTCCTCAAATATTCTAATGTATGCTAATGATATCAAATTGTTTAAGGCAATTTATACAATTAATGACTGTGTAGAACTTCAGAATGATATAAATAAGTTATTAACTTGGTCACAGACAAACAAATTATCCTTCAATATAGATAAATGTAGAATAATGACATACGCTAGAAGAAAAAAACAACTTATATTGTATCAAGATCACATGAATGATCAGTCATTACAAGGAGTTACTGAATTTAAGGACCTAGTTGTTAAGTTTGATATTAAATTAGAATTTGTTAAACATATTCAATCTACGGTTGATGTATCATATCGGAATTTGAATTTTGTAATACGAACGTCAAAACAATTTAAGAATTTGACTACTATTATTATGTTATACCGTGTGTATTAGGCCGACCGACACATGGGAGATTAACATGTGAAATCAGTTAATTGTGAATAGTATCTCGCCAGCATAAGATATTAAGCTGAAATTTTGTATACTTATTGGACGATATTATTTCTACGGATTACAGTCAAAATTAGCAGGTAAATTTAAATGTGTAATATTAGAAAAAATTAAAAAATTTGTGGAAATTCCAGGATTGTTGTTCGTATACCGGATAAAATGGTTACCAAATAACCGTACAAATAGCATAGTGGTAGCGTTTGCGCTTGGTAATAAACAAAACTCGGAGAGATTGGGTTCGGAACCAGCAGCCAGCAAAATTAAATTTTTAATTTTTACTTTTCAAAATAATTTTTATTATTAATATGCTTTTAATATTATTGACTTTTAATGAAATATAAACATTATATAAAGAATAAATTATACGTGTTTTGCAAAATCTAAATCACATTCATTACAACATACAGTCAAATAATGACAATATTTATAATAAAAAATAACGTATTCATTTCATTAAATTTCAACAAAACATTAAAAACATATTAGTAATAAAAATATTTTGAGAATTAAAAATTAGATTTTGCTGCTGGCTGGTTTCGCACCCAGTCTCGAGTTTTGTTTATTACCAAGCGCACACGCTACCACTATGCTATTTAAGCTGTTACTTGGTAACCATTTTTTTCCGGGATATGAATAAGAATCCTTGAAATTCCACAAATTTCTTTATTTTTTACTGATATACATTTAAATTTACTAATTTGGACTATAATCCACAGACAGTGGACAGATTAGTATCCCCCAATAAATACACGAATTTTCAATTTAATATCTTGCACTGGGGAGAAACTATTCAAAATTAACTGATTTCACATGTTAACCTCCTATGTGTCGGTATACTTGTTATGTACGCCCTAATTTAGAATACTGTTGTATGTCTCCTTTTTATGCAAATTGGAAACATGCTATTGAAGACGTGCAAAAGAGATTTGTTAAATACTGCTGGTATAAATTATTACTTGCATCATGAGACTGGTCTAAAAACTTTCAATCTTATTTCTCTTGAAAATGGACGAAATATTTTAAGCATATTATATTTATATAAAGTAATTCATAATGTAATTGATGACAGTGAATTTTTGTGCAATATTAATTTCTTTATGCCTAGAATTAATGGTAGATATCGTCCTACTTTCTACATAAAGTTCTCTAATTCAAATTTTTACCGCCGTGTAATAGATTATGTATGACAATTAATAATCTTGACCTTAATGTAGATATTTTTTCTGGCAATTTTAATAATTTCAGGAAAAAGATTGTTGAATATTTTTCAATTAGATTTTGGAGAACTTTTTCTTCCCTTTTTTTAAAATGTGGTTTGAAAATTGACTTTTTCCGGCCTTTTTGGGAAGGGATTTATGTTTATAAAACCTGTTGTTTTAATGATTTATTGAATTTGGACGTTTCGAAGGCCCAATGGTCTTCATCTTCAGCATTTTTCTTTTTTTCCTATCGTTACATTTTTGTTGTTACATTTTGATGAAATTTTTTTTAATTTAAATCCTATGTAGGGTATGTTTGCCCACAAGGCCCCAACGTGAAAAACAAGAAGACAACGGAAACATCGCCATCACCTCAATACTTGGTTTTTGAGGGATTAAAACTTATTTGGTTGTAAAAATATTTTATTTTAAACAGAATTACTATTAAAATTTTTTTAAGAATTTTGAGGGTTAAACATGGCCGAAAGATAGTGGAAAATTGATAATTTATTGAATTTGGACGTTTCGAAGGCCCAATGGTCTTCATCTTCAGCATTTTTCTTTTTTTCCTATCGTTACATTTTTGTTGCTACATTTTGATGAAAAATGAAAATTCCACTATCTTTCGGCCATGTTTAACCCTCAAAATTCTTAAAAAAAATTTTTAATAGTAATTCTGTTTAAAATAAAATATTTTTACAACCAAATAAGTTTTAATCCCTCAAAAACCAAGTATGGAGGTGATGGCGATGTTTCCGTTGTCTTCTTGTTTTTCACGTTGGGGCCTTGTGGGCAAACATACCCTACATAGGATTTAAATTAAAAAAAATTTCATCAAAATGTAACAACAAAAATGTAACGATAGGAAAAAAAGAAAAATGCTGAAGATGAAGACCATTGGGCCTTCGAAACGTCCAAATTCAATAAATTATTAAAACAACAGGTTTTATAAACATAAATCCCTTCCCAAAAAGGCCGGAAAAAGTCCATTTTCAAACCATATTTTTCAATTAATTAAACTGTAAACAATGTAAAGGATATAACACGTTATACCGTCAGTATAATAAGTTTATATATTAGGACACAAATTGTTAATTTGTAATTTTCTATATTTGTTTTTATACCTTCTCTGTAATTGGGATTTTAAATCCTGTAGAGTGGTGTAAATAAATAAATATAAAAAAAAACAAACAAGAAGTGTTTCAGTGTAAGGAATATTTCAGAACAGAAGGAAAAGATAATTATACAATTGTTACATAATTCCTCCATGGATAGATAATATTAGTCGTCAATATTAAAAGCATTATTTCCTTTTTGTAAATTATACTTGCCGCCAAATAACTATAGACAGAAGATTTTTACACTGTTCCCAAATTAGTAGCCATGTTGAAAATGTGAATTACGAGAAGGGAAGTCCATATTTATTTGACGGCGACTAAACTCGTAGTTCGGGTTAAGATCCAGTTTGTAACGTTAAAGCCATTAATTCACCTCAGTATTATAGCGCATTCGACTGGTAGCACCAGTGCGTACTAAGTTCGAATTATTTCGTGCGGCGCATTCGACTGGGCTGCACTCTGCACTGTTCTAGTGCGTCCAAGTATATGCATTCGGCTGGTTCGCACGATCAGAGTGGAGCTCGAATTTTGCATTCGGCTGACAAGCGTGCACGCTCCGAGTTCGCATATTCTTGCACTGTACTTTTTGACGGTGCGTGTAGTTCTGTCTCTCTCTTCATCACTTTCGGAGCAAATGCGCACTCGTTCCGTGCAATGCACTGGCGTAGTTCGAATCGCCCGAAGCCCGTGTAATTGCTGCTCGCACTAGGAGCAAATTCAGTGCGAACCAGCATAGAGCAAATGCTTGCTAGTCGAATGCGTCATTAATAAATACAAATGCTAAACATTTCATCGCGTATTTGTACTTTCTACTAATTCCATAATCTTTTTAATATAGCGGTATTTTGGAGGCTTAATACATTATTGTGTGAAATAAAAACATTTATCAATACCTATACCTGTTTTGATATGGATTTGTCTCAAATACAGTATCTACTCGTATAGTACCCCTATTTCGATTGTCGGTGGTGTCTCGGGAGTAAATTTTAATTAGGACGAAGGAAAGAAATCATGCTCCTCTCCGTATTCTAATTAGCGACAACGAAATAACAATTACAGTTAGCACAAAAAGCTGTTATAAATAATGCGTCTTTTTATTCGGGAAGCCAAACAAAAGAAATAAAAGCATTATTTTCCATCGAGTAGGCCATTTTTAGCGCAGACCACACAATTTATTCGCTGCTGCCGCGGCTGCAATATTTCGGCTGGCACAAAGACGCCAGCCAACATTGTGTCCTATGTTCTTTGTACGCGCTTCAAACTCATATTATATATTCTTGGAAACCAGACAATAACGTTTATCTCCAGACTGCTGATAACAAAATACCTTGTTCAAAGAAATTCAACTAAATTAAACTTGTAATATTGTTTACGATCTTGCGATGCTGAAGAATGGTTTGTTTGCATGTATAACACACTACAGCAAATAAACTTTCAGCCAATACCACGCTCGCGGTTCAATAACCACTAGAATCAGATTCAATCGAAGAGGATTTGTTTCTCTGCAAGATATACACAACTAAAAATAGCGGACAATATTTGTACAATAATTTTATTCTTTTCACTGACTATGAAGATAGTGCTATAGGTTGTAGCGTTCAAGTAGATATGGAGGAGGAATACAGTTTTCCGAAAAATATTTATCGTGTTATTCATGTCAAATTAAGACATAAACCATCTTTTTGTGGAATACATGGTTTAATCTTAAGATGGTTAATATAAAATTTAATTCCCAATTAGTTTTCAGCAATAACTTCAAATTGTAATTAAGAGTCTGCTGTTACTTTTCCGGTGAGGTAAACTTGCCCGTGACATGGGAGACGGTAGTGAGCTGGATCAGTAAGTATGAAGTAAGCATCCCTATTTAGAAAATATTAAAGCAAGACTGGCTAGAATTTTAACATTTCAAATATGTACGAGACGAGTATATTATTATTTATTTATGGAGTATGTTGGACCATTCACAAAATAGACAATAAAAGTGACACGTAGCCATAAGTGAATTGTTTGCGAGAGACATCTAGTAAGGGAACAACAAACTAAAGGTACATTCACAAATGAAAATTAGGTTTAGATTTATGGTTTATATTTTAGATTTAAAGACCTTGGCCGCATATTATGTAATGACTGCATTCACATTTCAGAATTTAGGGTCTCTAAATCCAAATCATAAAGCTAAACATTGCAAGGTCCAAACTTTAGGTTTATGATTTAGTTTGACGTCACAAACTTCACCAATGAGAACGAGTCTGAAATGATATAGATATATACACCCATCTTTATTTATTATCCACTTGGAGGATTAGGCTTTTTAAACAAATGCGAGAAGAACATGGAGATTGTCATAATTTAATTGCTGAAATATGACCAATAATTCCAAGCGAATGACAGTTTCATGGCGCACAGGTGTCTTGTTGAGTACTGCTCTACCGATATTTTAATCTTGTTCTTGAAGCATTTACACATATGTCTGTACATATCAAAACTAATTTTCAGGTAATTTAAACTTACATTTATGAATGACTTACTTAAATCTATAAAAACACCATAAACCTAATTTTCATTTGTGAATGCACCTTAAAATTTAATAAAATTTAAATTGTAATAACATTATAACGCTTTAATAAATTATCGATTTCTAAATTGATATCTTTAAACAATATATAACTTATTATGTTACTTTTCAAAATTTCGTAATGTAAACTATAAAAAAATGTACTTTAAAATTAAGAATTTTAAACTTAATTTACTTTGTTATAGTTAGTACTAATTCGAACGTGGCCATGTCGCGCACTTTTTACAGGTTTTTTATATAATGTGCAAAAGGAAAACGAAATTAGTACAATAATACAGTCTCCACACTGTTTTTAAATTAGTAAATATCGTAAAATTGACCTATTTTAATAACATATTACTCATTTACTTTAAACTATTTCATAAAAAAAGCCTCCGTCGCGGGTCGCGCACTAAAGTCAACCTTCATTATTCATCTTACTAAATTTCAGTAATTTATTATTTATAATAAAGTCACAGCGCTAGCGAGAAAAAGTCACATTTCGTGCAGCGAATGGACTTCAAGGACTCAAGGCTTGCACCTTGAACGCTTGTTCAGAATATATATTTCATTCTATTTCGAAATTGTTATTTCAAAAGTGGGCGGAATGTTCAGAATATTCATTTAATCTATTTATCTGTAATCCAGTAATCATTGTTAAATTTCATATTCACAAGTAACCTATGTAAATTTACAATCAATAAATAAAAATATGTTTTCTGAATCTGGTACAGATGCTTTGAAAATCAGAATGCTTTGTAAATTGCGAATACATGTTATTCACTTATATTTATATATATAAAATAGTTGATAAACATACTCATAATATCTTCATAGATAAATATATTTTTCATTCATCATTTAAAGCAAGACATTCTAAACTTCTCTATGCAAGTAATATATTATATATTTGTTACGTTGTCACACAATGGAAACATCCTACATTAAATTTGTTCACTTACTCTCAACTCAACAGATTTACAAAAGCTCTGAAAATGTCATGTAATTATTTAAATGACTATTTGCAGTTAAGTATTATATTTTTATAAATTTGGAATTAGATATTCTCTTTGCTTTCCAAATATTAAAAACAAATAATAGTACATTAAGATACAAGTTTCATAAGACATAATTTTAGCGCACGCGTCATTCTTAGAAATGAGCGGTTTGCCGCGAGTTTTCTAAGAGGACAAGTACGCTGAAATATCTTATGAAACGTGTATTTTATACTATTTTTTCTATTTTGGTCATTTTTTCAAAAATTGTGCGTTATTTTATGTCCAGGAATTTCAATTTCGGTTGTTTAATATGTACTTTATGAAACTCATTTGGATGTCATAAAGAAGTACTTTATGACATCCAAATGGGTTTCATAAAGTACATATTAAAGAACCAAAATAGAAAAATAAATAAATAAGAAATATTACATGTAGAAATGCTCGATTAAGTTATAATGGCGTGCTTGTGCCTGCTTTGATGCATGGAAGCGGGTTGGAGTGAGTCAGTTAAGATGATTTGGATATGTGATGAACGGCTTGTAAATCGTAAAGTCGATGAAGTTGAGCGTATTCGATTGCGTGGTCCCCAGTGAGGGATGGATGTGACTGGTAGGGTTTTAATGGAGTGGAATGAGAAGACTGTGATGAAAGAAGTGTGCTTGTATAAGAATATGCGGCGAAGGATGATTGCTGCATGAATGATTTTTTCGGGTTGATGCTAACCCATCATGTGGAATAAGTGTAAATTTATGTATGCAATATAACTACAAACTACGCAGGTCTGGGACCTTGCAATTTATTGTAACGTTTTTAATTTATTTGGGTGAAGTGTAAATATCAGACAATTATTATTAATTAAAATTAAGTGTTTACTAAACTATAATGAAAGTTACTATTACTAATATTAAACAATTATTAAAAACTAATTAAGACTAAGACTATAATTAACTAGATAACACTAACACTATTTATTTAACCAATTAACACTACTATTTATTTACACGATACTAAAATTTTTTTTTCACTCCGCGTTCCAATCTTCCGGTCTGTTGCAGTCTCTTGTAGACTGTTTACGCGATATTTATAACACTATATTTATATCACTATATACTTATAACGTGCAACTGTCCGCCTACCGACCTCCACAGCGTCTATATACTTAACTGACTCAACAGCGTCTGTATATTTAACTGCTCGGACAGAAGTCGCTTCTTTCACAACACTATCTGTCTATTTATGCAACTCTCTGTCTAACCTCCACAGCCTCAGTATCACCGTATGCCACAATTCTTCAACTCCAAAGCCGAGTATTCACTTCCATTTGCCATTACTGTCCCTGTATACCTAGCTTTCAATACTCTTCAACACTACCGAGTATTCTATTTAACAGCTATCCCGGTATACCAGTAACTTCCCGACTCGTCGTCACTGTCCTTGCACACTATAGCTTCCCAATACTCGTCAACACTACCGAGTATTCACTTCCACAGCTATCCCAATATACCAGTAACTTCCCGAGAATCTACTCGACACCAACTGCATACGCTCACTACGATACTGCTGTGCTTTTCACTAACACTTTACTCTCTAACACTCCTTGTGTCTCTATGACTCTGTATGTCACTAACTGTCTGTGTCTCTCGAGCATAGCTACGTCCCTTATATACAGCTGTCATTATTTTCTAGAAAAGCCCTAGAATGTTCGAATAAATAATAACAATGAACACAAAAGGTTCAGGCGACCGGAAGTAATTAAACACGTCGCGACCAGTCTGCTTAAATCGGCCGGCTAGTAGCGCGATTACGTCACCGCTATAAATAGACACTCGCTTACAGCGGCGGCGACGGCGGGCGTTCCACGTTACATTATAATACAATGAGTTTTTTACAATGAGTCTGAAACTCATAAAGCTCTGGGAGCACGGGGCATTAAATTAATTAAAATTTATGATCACATATTGTAAGTTTATTGTGTATAAGTGAATATAAATAAAATAAGACAATAGAGAACTATTATTGGTCAAATACATGTTTATCATTAATTTCGTCTGTAATTACTTAAATATATTAATTGTTTGTGCTACCTAATTCTTGACAATTATTCGTCGTCAATCCATTAGGCTGATGAAGCCTCCATCACACATGGCATATAGCAACATACATACTGCATGTAAATGCAAACATACGTAGCAAACACTCCACGTAGCTTGGGAAAACACTCCATATTGGAGAAGCAGATTAGTACCAGGCCAAACAGTGCGTTATTTACCAAACACCGAAGCTAAGAAGACTGGAATATGAATAATGAGTAGGATCACGGAAAAATGATTATTAATTAAAACCTTTCAGAGAAAAACTACCTGAATTATTAATACAGCATTAAAATTCAATAGTCATTATAAATAAATTTGCATAAATTAATTCTCTATCAATATGCTAACAGGTTAATTACGTAGAAAAAATATTGACAATTTTCAATATTATCTTTATGGAGATTAAGTGACCAATTTGAAACAGATCCGGTACATAATGTATTTCATAATGGATAAACATAATCAATACTAGGAGATACTGTTCCCCATACAATAATGTCCGAAGGGTCATCATGTCGTTTGCTTAGGATTATAGACTTGTACTCTAAGCTCTCACTCACCACTCAAACTAGTTATCAAATTGTTGTACTGTAAACAATATATTTTATCACTGAAAACACGACGTTTAGAAAATCTATAAACGTACTGTTTTCGGCGCCTTTTATGTACTAGAGGTGGTAGTCATGCTTTCATAACTGACAGATAACCTCAAAATGGTAAATTGCTTGTGTTGAAATATTACTTCTAATTGTGGATTTTTATTCTTTCTCTAGGTGATAGGATAAGAAAGAAAAGAAATTTATAGCTATAGCTGTATTAGTTAAGAAAGAAGAAGAATCTGTGAAGTTAAAATTTCAACTAAAAAATTATGAAACAAGATACAATGCGCTCAGGTTTACTTTGTCAACATAATTAAAACGGTAAGTTTTATTTATTACAATTTAAATTTATGGTAATGCAATTTTGAGTTTAATGTATTGTTATTCCAGGCAGGTTATGAAATGTATGATGCACGTTACTTGAAAATGTTGACACCGTCTACTCAATTTGTGGCAAACAAATATGAAAAGTTGACGTTTTAATCCATGATTTCCAGTTCCACGTTGTGGCGAACTATCGAATATTAATTTTTTAAATATGATTTAAACATTATAAGTGCCATATTATATGTTTTGTATTAAAAATTGTAAAAACAGCTGTTGCCGTTATCTCTGCTACTGAGCAGTGAATGTATTGACAAAATAGTAGAAAGTAAAAGTCTAGATCAATAAATTGTTCATTGAAGTATTTCATTATTTAAAGAGTTTTATTTATGTTGTTTTCTCAATGAAAATGCCTGATAGTCCACGTAACGTCCTTCAATCCCATATTCAAATTTTATTTATGATAATAACCAACACGAACCAACGATATGTCAAATCAGGATGGTTCATTAATAAACCTGTGGAGTTCATTGTATGTATTGGTTTTCCTCTTTCATAATTGTATAATGCTTGATACAATGTTTTAATGTAAACAATCAGACAAAATACACAAACTGTCAATATGTGAAATTTCAAATGTTAGCGGGAAGCGCTACCAACATAAATGACAAAAAAACACCAAGACATATCATTAAAAAAAATTAATTGTAAAATTACCTCAATAGAAAAAATAGTATAAAAAACATGTATCATAAGGCCTGTTAACGTACGAGTCCAAGTTTGGAAAACGAGCCGCCAGGTGAGTTTTACAAACTTGGACTCGTATGTTAACAGATTGCCTTATGATACTTGTGTTTTAATGTACTATAATAGCCCGATGTTTTAGAAATGGTACAAGTGTAATAAAACTCCAAACGTGATTGGAATTTAAAGCTAACGCACCCATGTGTAGGCCCACCTACTGGCCCACCCAAAATAGTTATTTACGTTATAAGGCTGGGAAGTGAGTTAGCACAGTCACGGTACGAATGCGAAGTTTACGGAAGAGGGGACGAAGAAGTCGAGTCAGGAATTTCGAACGTACTACGTATGGTCTGTTTCACCAAAAGGCAAAGGATCGCCATAAACCTTTGAAACGCCTTCCACTTAAGGTAACAAAGAAACAAAAGTTTCGGCCCCTCATAAATAATTTCTATCTGTTGAGTTACGTGAAGTTGTTTGAACACTTGGTTAACTTTTCTTCACAAATTTATTAAATTAAATTATAGATGTATACATTTCGATTGCCAAGCAATCATCATCAATATATGCAAATACATAACGAAGATACAGGTATTTATAGGATGAGGAAGGTGAGTATTATGGTGGGGATTTTACAAAAAGTTTCCACAAATAACAATGAGTTTGACATAATTAACATTGGAGGAGCATTAACCAATAGGTGTTAAAAATTTGAGCAATGGGTTTTCTAACGGTGCCAGATCTGTGTTTAACAAACGTTGTGAATATTTTTTCATTTCTATGGCCTCTAACATGTTTAACTTTGATCTATTACATTTCTTAAAACATTTTACATTGGATTCATTGAAATTATGTCTGGTATTATGATGATGTAGGGCTATTGCAGAATTGAAGATGTGTTTGTTCTTTAGGTGATATTTGTGTTCTTTAAATCTAGTCGAGATTTTCCTTATAGTTTGCCGTATATACACGTATTTACATTGTTCACATTCAATTGAGTAGATGCCAAAATGGTCAAGTTCTTGATCGTTTTTATGATGTTCGTATATACAAATAAGACAGTGAATAAGGTCACTGCTTTGCACAGCGTTGGACTGTATCATAACAAAAATATTTTTCAAAGCTTGAAATTCTCCGAATTCAATTACGCACTTATTATACACATTTAACACAATCTGCTGCCCATGTTCGTGTAAATAAATTTTATCCAAATTAATTTCGTCGTCTTCATTGTGATGTTCCACTTCAGTCGTATCTTCTTCTAGTTCAGGTGCACACATTGAATTTTCTTGTGCAGAAACGTCCAGTTCGTTAACATTACCACTTGCACCAGCTACGTCATCATCATTTGAAACACACGGTTGCACATGATTTTTTTTAAATACTGTGAACTTTGCTAGAACAGAAGTTGTAGCAAACTAAGTTTATTTTATAATGAACCTACCTTTGATATGCGGAAAGTATGGTAGGGGATGTTATAATCCGGGTTATGTGTTAATTTAATTTGGAAACTATTACCAGTTTCTTAAAAATTACGAAATTATAATATGTCGTTAGTATAATGATACTCAAAATTGGCTAAGTTAATCCAGGCTAATTTACTTAACTTCGAACCATAGCAATACAGAAATAATAATTTCTTATTTTTGTAATACGTATCTTTGCGTCTTTGGGTAAGATTATGGGTTACATGGCTATGGGCGTTTAAGCGGTTTATGGCGATCCTTTGGGTTTTGGTGAGACAGAGTTTACATTTTATTTCATACTAGCTACGTGTAGGTACCAGGAGCTTGATTCTCGAAATTTATCGTATGCGCTTTTATACTTTTGGCGCATACGAACTTCCTTATGGTATTCTTGAGTACGAAAAGTGTGGGAAGGCATGAAAATTTCGCATGCGGTAACATAGAGTGGGTTGAGACTAGAGGTGGGCGCGGGCCGTGATTTTGTCGGGTCACGATGGGTCACGACGTGACCCGCGTGATCGTGAATATAATTTCAATTTTGCGTCGTGATTGGACGTGAGCGTGAGGCACTAAAAAATTATCGTGCGTGATTGAAATTTAATCGGGCGTGAGTACAAGTTTTCTTATATTTTTTATTTAAAAAATTGACAATTTCCATCTTTTACTTTAAATTCTTGTTATTATTATGTCCAAATATGTCAACAACAGTAATTTTTGCATAAAAATAGTGTTATTGTTGTACCAAAAATTGTATACACAGCTGCTCCGATTTCGCTAAAGATATACAAATCTTTAAGCCCGTTTGACACGATCATAATTTTGTTAACAAATTTTTTTACCAAATTTATAATATTTGTGATGGAATAGAACAACCTATTTGTCCATAAACATTCGTTTCCAATGAAACCAATCTGTTACCTAACTTATTACCAATTTGTTAACAAATTTGATAACAACTTATGACTGTGTTACACATAGACTTAAATGTACATAGAGACAATTACGTGACACGAACGTGACCCGCCGGGCGTGATCGGGCGTGAGTGCCAAAATAAAATCGTGAGCGTGGGTGATCGTGAATCAAACATAAAAAGTCGTGCGTGATTGGTCGTGATTACATTTTTAGTTCCGTGAGCGTGCGTGATCGTGAACAAAAAGTTACTCACGCGCCCACCTCTAGGTTGTTGAGACTATTCGAAGAAGATATCGCATGTGTTATACCAGGAGTTATTTGTGCTAATATAAATTATTATAAAATTCATTATTATGCGTTATAGGTTATGGCTAAAGTAGAAGTGTTGAATCAACTAAACCTTATAATAGAAATATAGCGAATGGTTCTTGAATTTACGTAATTTAAATACATAATATGAAATATGAAACTTACTTTTCGCTACAGCTTTCAATTTTTAGAAATTGGGGATTGAATTTAATAATATTGGTTATTTCTTCCCACAATGTTTGGCTATGTTTATAATAATTCCAATTGCTGCCAAATTTCCTTCATTTAGCTTTGGATTAACAAAAATCATTTAACTTAATCCTTAGCTCACCATTTACATCATTTGTTTTTTTATATAAAAAATATTGTATTAAACTAAAATGAATGCTAGCTATGAGGCCCGAACACCTAACCTAAAGTAATATTGTGACAGTCGAACATATTATAATAACATCACATGATACTAGTGAAAGCATATTATTGGTTGGTAGAAAGTTCGTTCGTTTGTGTTCATCCATTTGCATGCGCACAACTTCACCAATATCGCACACTAGTCGAGAATACCTATTTTGTAAATGGTTTGGGCGCACACGATACAGCACCGTGCGATGTTGTACGCGTGCGTTGAGTTTCGCACGGTTTCAAGAATCAAGCCCCATGTACATTCAAAACATGTCAATTTAACTTACAATACAATTTTTGAATTTATGTATTTGTTTTATTTGTTTTGATTGACAAAAATGACAGCTGCATATTCTTTTGGTAATAAGAGAAAAGACTGCTTGACTGGATGTAATGATGCGGGAATAAATTGTTGCTAGATTGCAGTCATAAAATTTTATTTATTAAATTCTCGGGTCGACCGATTTCGGGCTCCACATGAGCCTTCTTCAGAAGTACTTAAGTACGTAAGTAGTTCCATGCGTGTTGGTCACGAAGAACAATTGTTCTTAGTTTTTTATACAAAAAAATTTCTTGAAATTATTTTTATACCTATGCAGACGACCTGATCATTGTAGCAGAGAACGCAAAAGACATGCAGGTGAACCTCGAAATAATGAAACCGATAAACTATTGAACAAACCACGTATGTTATTAATCATAACAAGCCTTAGGTATCTTAAAATCCTCGCTCTACGAGCTCGGATTTCAAACTGACATCTGCGGTAGTTATGATGTGCTTAACATTCCTATGTAGGTTAATAGCTATAATTATTAAGCGTATTAAACGAATAGAAACCTATAAAGGTTTCTATTTTTACCCAATGAAATCCACATAAAGGTTCCCAACCAACATTTTAAGAAGGATTATTTGGTTTAGTAGTAAAAATTTGGACTAGAGTAGATAGGTGACGTAGATAGTTGTTAACAAAACGTTAAAGGCATTAAAAACTTGATATCTTAAAAATTTATAATTTTATTAAAACTATTGTAGATTCTATTAAGGTTAGTTAGTTAAGGTTTAGTTTTAATATATTACTCTTGTTATAATATGATGCTATGATACAGGAACCCATTTAAGTTGATTGGCACATCCAGAAATGGGAAATAAAGCCGCAATACCTTTGAATTTAAATTCTTAGTTACTCCGGCATTTTTTTGAATTATACAAGTTTCTGCAAAAGCTCAGACTTGTTATTACTTCCTGAAGGCGATGTATACCATTAACGTGACTATCCACCACAGGTTTTCGACTAAGTTTTCGAATTAATGACATACGGAGAATAAATTTGGGTGCGGCACACACTTACAACCCTCCTAAAAGAAACATTCCGCAAATTACTGGTAATATCCGTCCATTATCCTTGCACCAACGGCGTTTTCTAATGCACGAGGCAATTTCACTGCTTTCGCCCCACAGAGTCTCATATAGGGGGCCTTTAGTATACGGGAGGCTCTCCATGTGTCGTATAAGTCAAACGCAAGAGGTAGTCACCCCCCGTGCTGAATTAATTATTGATTTTCTTGCAGAGAATGTTTCTAATATTAATAAATTGCAGGTTGACTTGTAATATTTTTTCCGTTGACAGTTTATTAATAGGTTCAGTTAATGTATAGTAAATCATTCATTGCTGAACAATTTTCAAACGTTACTAACCTAAAAAATGGGGCCTCGTGGCCGTGTGCCTGAGTGTCTGGTCGCGAATCTGGGGAACCGGGTTCTATCCCGATCGACGCCAAATATTTCGAATTTTAAATGGCACAAAACTGGCGCCTGTGGTGCACTCTCCACGCCAGCAATGAGTGCCCGTGAGGTGACGCCTGGTAAACGCTCGCACGGTACAAATATGTCATCATCATTACCGAAATCTGTGTACAAAGCAATGAGTAATATGCCGTGATGATATATTTATTTATTTTATTACTAACCTAAAAAAAATGTCATGGAATAAAATAAGATTTTCAATTCAATAAGATACGGTCAACGAAAAACTATTGTAACTAACACGTGTGTTAAATAGAAATTAATGATCTCTAACCATTAACGAGTTCGCTATTCTCATTCGTTAAAATGTCTCGATCTTTAATCGCTATCATTAGTGCACTTGATAATTAAATAACTATTATTTGAAATCGCCACTAAAGTACATAAAAATATTTATTAAAAGTTCAGAAATCGGCAATAAAGTAGTCCATTACACGACGATTTCATGCAAGTGCAGTGTTGCTAATCTTATAATAGGTATGTTTGTTTCGCTACTTTGCGTCTACAGTTTACTGCCGCCTCCATACAAAGTGTATAAGCGCGACAGTAAATCGTAAGCACAAATTAGCGAAACGAACATAACCACTCATTATTGTACATATGATAATTTGGGTAGGTGCACAATGTACAATAGTAAATTTGTACGTAAAATGATAAAAAAAATATGTGCAAGAAGAACGAATTAAATAATTACGATGAAGACTTCAATGGATGGAAGTTCGCAACATTGAACGTTCATTTGTTTGCCTAACAGCAACTGACAGATTTGCCAACATAACCTATAAAATAAATATTCCTTTCTTTTTCACAAAATTTTCATTTCAAATAAAATTTATTTTGCACCTCGGCGCCATATGATTTATTTTCCTCGGCCCTACGGCCTCGGTAACTAAATTCCACATTCGTAATAAAAAGTAAAACTTCAGTACCTTGTTACATAATAGTATTTTATGTACCAAGGGCGTTACGATGATGATAATGCCAGGAGGGCGACGAGGATCTAGCCCGATGGGCATTATCATCTAGTAACGCTCGTGGTACATACAAGATTTTATGTCTCACTAGAATATGTGAAATAAGTTTTCATTTATAATAATTTTGATTACAATAATGCTTAAGCTTAGGCATTGCTAAGGATGTTGTTTAATTGTTTTGTTTATTATCAACATTTATTTATTTTTAAAATATCAACGATATCAACGTTATATATCTTCGGAGATGATAGAATGGGTGAATTTGATGTTTCGGAAGATATTTTATCGAAACGGTGTAAAGATTTATTTTGAATATTTTGAGGAAAAGAAACGTTCCCCTAATTATTCCATTCTCATCTGTAGAAGATGTAAGTATTATATTTCGAGGTTCGTTTTCACATGACAGATCTCAATTCTTTATTTCTTATGTACTTATTTCTGGATATTATTACATTTTAGACAGTTTGTACTGCTTTGGATATGTCACATGTGACGGTAAATAGTTAATATCAGAAATGAATCCGTCATCCGTCAAAAACCTATGCAAAACATTTCAGTCTGCAATTCGACGTATTTTCTATTTACATGTGTGGCGAAAGTAAAATGCTTTTTAAGATCCTTTTCATAACCAATTTTAAGTATTATAATGTGTTGTGCTTGCAAAGCTGTTTTCTTATTATATTAATTTTTGTAATCAACAGTTCATAATACTTTAGTGAGACATAAATAACTATTTTGTGCATCCGTCCGGTATGAGTAGATTTGCACATCTCTAATTGTACAGAAAAACTTTCCTATACTGTCCTATGCCTACGAAAGTAGCGACTGTTGAGGGATATTTGTGGTTTTAACAATAATGAGAGTAGGTATACGTCTCTCCTGAGATTTTTGACGAAAGAAGATTAGAAAATAATTAGCGAGGATTAGTGTATATTAGAAGAAAGCTGGAGCGTGAATTTTCGCTTCCAGAAGTAATAGGTTCGTTTGAAATGACGCGGATATACGTGCAATCCCAACATGTGAGTCTGTGTTCCCAAACTCAATATCGCTGTACCTTATTGTTGGAAAATCGGTTCTCCATTTCCGTCATTACTGTTGTTAAACTTTTGTCTTATTTCCGGTTATCCTTTGAAGTGCACTCGCCAAGAAAAGAAGGATTCTAACATAGACGTTTCGTTCCTTCTCTCAGTTATTAATAGCAGGAACATGTCATGAAATACGTATTTGTGATTTGGACTATCCCAAGTCGAATATAAAGGCATTTATTAAACAAACTGTATTACCAAGTGTTACTAATATTGTGTCCTTAGCTAAAATCAAAAGGATTTTAAGAATATGAATGGGGTTGCAAAATTGTTTGTATTATTTGACCGATTGTGGTTCTGACGGTGACCTAATAATTATTTCTAATTTTCAAATTATAGTAGCTGATTAATAATAACTTCTAACCCTGGTTAACCGTGATTTGCCATTTTAACCGCAAAACTGGCTAATAGGACCGACCGGTTCAGAGTGAATATACTTGAAACAAAAAATTAATTTACTAACGCCTGATCCTACCATATCTAGTTAATATGGCAGTTTATTAACCATTAGTTAAGAATTAAACTGAAGGTTAGAAGCTATGCGAACAACAGTTTTAACGTTCAGTTAGATCTAACCAGCTCTAACCAAAGGTGGTAAGAACAATTTTACAACATAACCGTTGGTTATCTCTAACTGTCACTTTAACTAGAGGTGGTAGGAGCGGGCCTTAGACTAATAAATGAATACCTTCGTCATTTTTTTTAAATATCTTGTCTACGACCACTAGCCTAATAGCGGTTTTACATTTAAAAATAAATCGTTCAATTTATTGACGCATACATCGATCAATTTATCTTACAAGTCATTAAAAATTTACACTTAACGATATTTTATCAATTTATTTTTGTTGAAATTAGGACTACTAACTTCTTAATATTATTTTATATACCTATTTGTGAGGTTAGAGTTTAACCTAGCAGCCCTTGTTTTCTTGTAGTTTTTTAAAGTGCAGTCTTTCTTATAGCGTACTTATTAAACCTGAGCATATCTAATGAATATACGTAATTACAACATTCAATCAAGCACACATTAAATAAGGCTTGAAATGTCAAATACTACAGAGTTGACATTAGAAAAGTAACCACCAACGGAAAATCGCGGAAACTAGAACTCGTTCTATTTCATCCATTTTATTGATCAATTTATTTTCGTAAATAAATCGATCGATTTTTCTGTTTTACACGTGCCGATAAATTGAAGGTCGCAGTCGATCAATAAATCGGTCGATTTATTGTTAAGTGTAATATAGCCATATATGATATTTTACGCACAGCCTACTTCTACGCTATGTTTGTCATAACTCACATGTGCGTTATATTTCATTCAAACGCACAGCTTCTAGGGAATATCAAATATCACTATTTCAATAATCTAACTATATAATCAGTGTTTAATATTATTATTTATTTTATTCTGTATTCGACAAATTAATTAATTTAGTATTAATATATACTTTCATTTTTTAAAAATTTATTGTCAGTGACAGCGATATGGATAATTTATATTTCATTATGTTGGTATGAGATTGACATTCAAAAATTCTAAATACCTACGAAATAAATTGACAGTTATTATAATAACAATGAAATGTAATAAAAGTTCATTATAAAACACTTTTATATAAAAACAAAATAAATATAAATATATAACATCGGCTCCATTGATGGGTATGCCAGTCTGCTTTGTACACAGATTTCGGTAATGATAATGACATATTTGTTCCGTGCGGGCGTTTACCAGGTGTGTTGGCGTGGAGAGTGCGCCTCAGGGGTCAATTTTGTGCCATTTGAAATTCGACATATTTAGCGTCGGTCGGGATTGAACCCGGTTCTCCAGATACGCGACCAGACACTCAGGTCGTAGAAAAATTATTCTACTATACTTGAGTTTATATAATTTATTGTTAACCCACTCAACGGGAGATCCCAGTTACTGAGGGATGAGAAAATTTTACAAACATACAAGTTGTACAAGCAAATAACGCGCTCGTATAATTACAACACTGGCCACAGCTTGGCTCTTGAGTAACTTTCATACACGCGCGTTATTTGCTAATTATAACTTTTGACACGTCATATAGGTACTATAAAAATGTATTACTACAAAAATAGTATACCTACTACTTATGTACTTGCAGCTTACCTGACTAATCATAATAGCCAATTACCGGTTATTCATAATAACAGACTAGTCGATGAATTGAAATAACCGGTTTAACCTACTTCCTATTTCCCATAAATCACTGACATGCGCAGAAATGGGTAAATAAGCTTTGATGTAGATTATGTTGTAATGGAATACCTAATTATTGTGATCTAGTCAATGCAAATTGATATTAACAAACTTTACTAAACAATTTTTATTAACCTACGTTTGTCTCTAAATTTAAGTATTGTCAGTTTATCAAAAATATTATAAAAATACGATTAAACGTTAACATCAATTTTTTGCCTCTCGCTAAGAGATGTATTGTATTCATGCTAAAAATCGCATATCCAGATTTTAGTGAATAAGCACGTTTTAAGGTCCCTAGAATCCGATAATAACATATTTACGATGATGTCCGTATGTGTGTGTGTGTGGATGTTGGATTCACGATTTCTCAAATACTATAAGACTTAAGACATTTTTAACTACGGATTCCTCAATCTAACAACAATGGGAAGAGTTGATTAAGTTTTGGTAACAATTGGACAACCGAAAGTAGTAGTTACAAGAAAAAAAATCATCTAAATATTATTTATCGAAAATTTATGTAAATACTTATATTAAAGAACGTTAAATTCTTTATTCGATAAATATAAATTCATTAATATATCTTCTATAGATTTAGAGATAAAGAAAGGCATATAAAATAATTTGATGCAAAAAATCTCAGATCAAACTACTACAAGGCAAGAAATTCAAATGTTTGTAATTGACACATAAATGTCACTGTCAAAAATTTTTGTATGCCATTGTCAAAAATATTTGTACATCATTATGAAGATTATGAAAATAAAAAAAAGTCAACAACGCAAAAGAATATACGTAAAAAAAAATACAAAAGGAATTTGCGAAAAAATGACGAATATAGAAAAAAAAAATAGGAAAGTAGAAAAAGAAAATTTCAGGATATTGAATATAAAGAAAATGTATGTATTGTACACAATTTATATTAAAATATCCCATAGATTTTGCAAATATTTGTGAGAATTATTTTGCAGTGAGACATGAATATATGTATTTGTATTTAAAAATATTTTTCGTTTTATGCGTACAATCAGGTAAAATATCTGACGAGAGGTTATGTGCTGGCCACATCAGATTTTTACTTTTGTGTTCGCTATTTTTTTTTTATTTTTCTATTCTTAGATACTTTAAAATTAGAAATGACATGTGTGGTTTGTGACTTGTGAATGACATTAAATATTGACGCAGTTATTATTAATTTCACTAGTTTGAACGTATACTCATTCAAATTCCATTAGCTGCTTTGAAGTTATATTTATATCGTTATACAATAATGATTAGGCATTTGTTTTCCATTTCTATCATTAATGATGCTGATGTGAAAAGTATAACGTGAAATGAGGGCTTTTAAAAAGAAAAATTAGGTAAATATAGAAAACAATATCTAAAGTTCATATTTATTTACAGAAAATTGCTAGATTTCTACATTACAAGAGTTTAAAGGAGACGTTGAATAAAGTTATATTTAACAAAATCTACTTTGAGAAAATGGATACAACCAGCAAAGTGGACAAATTGTGAAATTATATGATTGTCACTCTAGAATTGTGAATCAAACGCATGATTTATAATTTTTAGAATTTTATTTATATTAATTTTGTTGAAGGAGTTTTTTCAACAATAATACACTTCACCATTCTTTCCATCCATACTTTTTAAAACCTCTGAATCAATCTACTTTTGGAATGCTATCAAACTACTTGCTGGGAGACTTAAAACTGTTAATTCAATTTTCGGTGACTTAAAAACTGCATAAGTTCTCACAATAACGTATATAGATTTTGATTTCGTTGGGGGCCCAGGTTGTACAAAAAAATCTTATATTACAGATATACAGGGTGAACACTAGAAATCGTGAAAAATAGTTTTTCTCAATTATCTGTCTCGTAAAAATTATGTAAAGCTTTATTCATAAAGATTTAGAGAATATAATTATGAATTTTTCTAAATTTATTCTCTTGATGCCCAAGTAAACTGAATTTAAAGAAGTGGTACAAATAGACTTAAGGTGCATTCACAAATGAAAATTAGGTTTACGGTTTTTGTTTAAGTTTAAGTAAGTCATTAATAAATGTAAGTTTAAATTACCTGAAAATTAGTTTTGATATGTACAGACATATGTGTAAATGCTTCAAGAACAAGATTAAAATATCGGTAGAGCAGTACTCAACAAGACACCTGTGCGCCGTGAAACTGTCATTCGCTTGGCATTATTGGTTATACTACTATGTCAAAAAAGTACCGGGAATTGGTCAATAAAACACAAAATGTGCATTATTCATCCAAATTTATTGTATCGCCTTCAAAGTAGGCCCCTTCCGAAATAATACATTTATGCCAACGAATAATCCAATCATCAAAACATGTTTTAAACGCATTTTCACGAATTGACTTCAGTACTCGCCGCGAATTCTCTTTTATGTCTTTTATCGACTGAAAACGGGTGCCTCGAAGTGGTAATTTGAGTTTTGGAAATAGAAAAAAGTCGGCCGGAGCCATATCAGCGGAATACGGTGGTTGTTCGAAAAGATTTGTTGAGTTTTTGGCCAGAAATTCGTTCACAATGATAGCCTTGTGAGATAGTGCGTTATCGCGGTGCAAAATCCATAAGTTTTCTTTTCACAAATCTGGTCTTATTTGCTCTCTCAAACGCCGCATAACGCTCAGATAATATTCTTTAGTTACTGTCTCACCTTCTGGCAAGAATTCCGAATGCACAACACCGCGATAATCGAAAAAAACCGTCAACATCACCTTCACTTTTGATCGACTTTGACGTGCTTTTTTTGGTTTCGGCTCAGTTGGAAAGCGCCATCCCGAAGCTTGTTGACTGGTTTGCATTTCAAACTCGTAAACCCATGTCTCATCACCAGTTACAATTCGTTTTATGAATGTGGGGTCGGAATTGACTCGTTCTAGCATGTCTTCAGCGACCCTTACGCGATTGAGTTTTTGCAGAAAATTCAGGTCTTTCGGCACTAGTCGAGCGGCAACACATTGCATGCCCAAACAATCATTTAAAATGGTACGAACTGATTCGTGAGACTCAGAAATTTCAGCAGCTATTTCTCTCAGACTTAAACGACGATTTTCAGTCACCATTTCCTTTACTTTAGTGATGTTAAGTTCAGTTGAAGACGTTGATGGCCGACCTGAGAGGGGCAATTCTTCCACCACATCTCGACCGCTTTTGAATGCAATGTACCACTCATATGCACGTATTTTTGATAAAGTCGATTCTCCGTAAGCCTTATGTAACATTTTCAGCGCTTCGGCACACGAAATTCCATTTGCAATGCAAAAATCTTTGTTCGATATTTTTATACATTGTAAAATCGCAAAACACACATGAGATGAACTGACAAATGGAGTACTGTAAACAAACTAAATGACAGATGGCGCTCAAATTCCGCGTGAACATAGAGGGCAGTAGTGCCAACGTAGCGACAAAAAGAATTACGACACTTCCTTTAAACAGGCTTTTTTAATGTACAATTCCCGGTATTTTCTTGACACAATGTATTTCAACAATTAACTTATGATAGTCTCCATGTTCTTCTCGCATTTGTTTAAAAAACCGAATCCACCAAGTGGATACTAAATAAAGATGGGTGTATATATCTATATTATTTCAGACTCGTTCTCGTTGGTGAAGTTTATGACATCAAACTAAATCATAAACCTAAAGTTTGGACCTTGCAATGTTTAGCTTTATGATTTGGATTTAGAGACCCTAAATTCTGAAGTGTGAATGGAGTCATTACATAATATGCGGCCAAAGTCTTTAAATCTAAAGTATAAACCATAAATCTAAACCTAATTTTCATTTGTGAATGCACCTTTAATATGCGTTATTTTAAGAAATATGCGTTACTTGGTTTCGCCAATTTCTATGGATGTGAGAAGCAAGAACTATAAGAATAGTTTACGAAGCAAAGACAACGAAGAAAAACCGAAGAGGGATTATGTATGTATGTACTAGGTTTGACATATTATATAACATTCATTTTTTGATATATTGCATATGCGTACCTATTTTTTCCACGTTTTTAATATTTCTCGGACACCAAAAATGCAAATTTAAGAATTTTGATACCTAAAAATTCAGAACTGTATTCTCTACATCTTTTTGAATAATGCAGTAAATAATGTTTAAACTTTAAACAACTGCTTTCCCATGTTCAACGCGTATGTCGCGCTTTCTAGTGTTCACTCTATATATAGGTACCTATAGAAAATAACGTAGTAATATATCGTAACATAAAGTTTACTGAAATATAATTAGCCAAGTATAAAAATGTCTGTTAGTTAATGCAATACATAAACATACGTGGGGGAGCCAAATGCGCCCGTTTTTGGAATGTAAGTTACCTCCGCGATTAAAAAAAAAAATGTATTTGAATGTAACAAAATTATTATACTCGTAGTAGTAATAACGCCAGCACAAATTTATTTGTTCTGGCGTTATAAATAATTTAATAATGTAAAAACATTTCGGGGTGGGCCCGGGCCCCTCGGGCTTCCCCCCTATATACGGCACTGAGTACTCAATCTAATAGTATATTCCGTAACTTAACCACGACTGTGGTTATGGTTATTGAAAAGTGGTTGTGATTCGGAACATCTTGGTTAATTTGTATCGGTAAAGCAGGGAAGCACCGCATCATTAGAAATAAGTGACAACGTATTTCTATTTGTTTATTTTATACTAACGTAAATACGATCGTAAATTTTATATATATCAGTATATATTAATAATAATTATATGTTTATACAATTTTATTTATTATATTATAAGAAAAGAAAATGACCACAACCACCACAAAAAAATTGTGGTCGTTGTGGTCACGAAAAAGTAACCAAAACTTTCAGGAACCACATTCCGAAATGGAACCTCGAACCTGAAATTATGTTTTGGTTACATTCCGGAACGCTTAACCAGAACCTTGGTCATCGCGGTTAAGTTACGGAATATACTATAAGTACTGGGGGACTCAAAAACTGTCACAGCAGTCAAATTAAAAACAATGATTCGAAAATGTTCTCTGCTTAATTCCTTATTTTGATTGATAACTAAATTTTAACTAAATTAACTTTTGCAACTTAATTTAAAATGACAGATAAATAACTGTTTAAAATGATAGTGTAAATTTGGTTTTCTACGGCCTGCCTATTTTTCTTGTAACCCCCGTATATTTTATTATTTTAAACAGCAGTTCCATCCGGTTTCTCAATCTTTTAATATGCTAAAGAAATACTGGAATTTAATTTAGTCTTCCAGCTCTGCGGGGACGTAAATTTAAATAAAAATAATATACCCCAGAAGAAATATTGCCGAGGAAGTAATATATTCTAAACTCACACATATCAAAGCATTAAAACTGCAACAGTAGTAGCATGGGTGCATTAGAAGAAAACGCATAAAATACGTTCGTTCGTTGCAAAAGGAACAATCCTTGAGACAACGGTGGCGCGTCCTCGCGTCTTCGGGTTTACGACGCCAAGTCTGTGCAACAATACCTCAGAAATTGTTTTCGGAAGTCGCAGGATATCCTGCGCGCTGAAATTCCTCGTGAGGAAGATCGAAACTCTCACTCATGCAGAAGAGGAAGTTAGATCAAGCAAGATTCTCTCACTCAACACTTTTTAAACGAGATTTATCATCGCCTACACAAATTAGAACAGAATCTCAAAGGATCCCTATATACAATCAATCGAAAGTAAATAAAATCTAGGAGGGTAAATTTATTTATCTAGAATAGATTTTGTAGCATGATTCTGAAATGTCATTAAAATGAGAATGAGAAATTTAGATTTTCATTAGACGTTTCCGAATATTTAAACGAAGCTGTTCAAAAAATTTATCACATTGCGAATGTGTAAGATTAATACACTATTATTCACGAAAGATGACTATTCAAAGTCATTTGTTCGAAGAGAATATACAGCAATTTATATAACAGTACCTTAGCATCATTTTGTATTAGAAAGAGAAAGATTATTTGGCCTATGTCTATGCAATTTATGTGATGTGACAGATATACATAAAGAGTGGCATTACTTTATAACACACTAAAAATAATAGGGACGTATGTCGCAGATTTACAGACATGTAATTATCTACAACAGTACTAATGTTTATCCAGTGACGTTGACATTTAAATCAAATTATTATTCTATGGATCACGACAAGTCTATATTTTTGTTTTATGTAAAAACATAGGTGAAGATGATAAAACTATGAGAAAATCATTATTTAAAAAGAAACAAAATTTTCTAATAAATTATTATATTATGTTTTCACTTAAATGTATCCATAAATATTTCGCGTTGCACGTATATGGGTACGAAATGCAGTGAAGTTATCTGCACGTAATATTATATCAGACGGCTCATAAATGACCTTGAGTAGTCATTTTTCGTAATTAATACTATAATACATATAAACTGTTAGTTCGTTGCTAGTATATATTTTGTTTATGATTTCAGTATGCGTTATTTCAACAAATAAGCGTTGACAAACTGTCAGACACCTATTGTTGATAGGTTATTTGATTTGACAGTTTACATGACATTCATTTTTTTAAATACTCGCATACTATGACTATCATAACTGCCGCATATATCGGATTTTAAGACATCTAGAGCTTGTTATGATACATAACATCCGTGGTTTGTTCAATAGTTTATCGGTTTCAAAAAATCAAGACATTATTAATAAAGATTTTTTTTTTGATTTCTCTCATTAATGCTACTTTCAAAATGCCATGATAAACAGAACAATTATTTTGACATTTATATCAATATGACAAATGTTCAAATTATGTGATTTATTCTTCGTGTTTATTATTTTAGAATAAAATAAAAGAACGATACACTAACGTTATCTGTTTGTATTAATGAAGAGGATTATAATTTCATTTGATTTGATTTTCATTTTGTAGACTGTGACAAGTCAGTATGGTAATAATACCGTACAGATACAGTTATTACTTAGTTACCAGCCTACTTTTGTATATGTAAACAAGGGTTTAATATCCTGAAACCGGTAAATTATGTTTACTTGGACAACAAAAACGTAAATTAAAAAATTGTAGCACCTGAAAAGTCTGAATTTTATTCTCTAAATCTTTATCTATAAATCACCACATAATGTTTTTTGGGACAGATAATATTTGGGAAAAACTGTTTTTCCCTGTGCCACAGATTCCAGTGTTCAACCTGAATATACTGTTCCATTTAAGCCATTCAGCATATGGTGCTCACATCAGCGCCAGTTTTAAGTAGCCGAAATTACATTATGTTTCTTGTCTCCAATTTCAGCCAATCAGAGAGTTTAAAACTATGGCCTATTCTCTACAATACTGAATGGCTTAAATGGAACAAGGTATACTACCTTTTAAGGAATTAATCTGAATAAAAAATACCTTCAGTTATTTAGTTTATAATTCAAGTGAAGTTGAAATGAAGATACACACATTTATAAGAACATTTGCATTATAAATTTATGACATAGACATGATATTTGACAATTTGTACAAAGTATTTATATTTCACAAAAACCGTAAACTGTAGTAACCTTTGTCAAACTTGTTTATTTGTCCACATTGATTAGAAACATATTTAGATAACTACATAAAGTCCGTTTCCACGACTTGATCCCCACGTCAACGATAGTAAACATATGGTTCAAATCGCCAGGGGTGGGAGGGAATTGATGACGTGACATTGTTACCATGGTTTTATTATAGATATTTAATTTTCTAGATTGATATAAGGTGAAGTATGACGGACTTTGTCATGTTTGACATTTCTAATATTTTACTTGCAATAATTTTGTTGTTCGCTAATATATACCTACTGCGTGAATATTATTATTCATCAAAATCCGAAGTGACATATTTCGCAATTGAATAAATACGATGTAATGTCAAAACTGGTAAAAACTGATAGTATGTCCTATATTGTGTCAATTTCGTTATTCATCAAAATTCGAATTATAAATAGTTATTTAGAAATAATAAACCAACTGAATAAATACGATATAAGTATAATGGATGAAATATACCTCTTTTTATTGTCCAAAAGCAATAACTTGCAATAATTGTTGGGCATCTTAGAAACACCGTCTTTGCAGTAGCAAAATACACAATATGTATAATCACAAGAATTAACGAAATTACCAACACACAACGAAAACGAAGCACAAATTATTATGAACGCCAAATCACCTTAATCACATGAATGACAGAACAGAATGACAAGCCTTGATGACATGAATATTCAAATATTTGCAAATGATACTTGTTACCGCTGTTACAATACAGTTTCTATTTCATTTTTTGCATTTGGTCTGTCTCCATGTTAGTGATGTCAAAAGTGCATTTATTTTAAGCATTGCTGACTCATTTACATTGTTTTCTTTCCGAGTGAATTTACGAACGCAGAGGTTTCATGCGATTCATTTTAAAAACATTTTAGATAACCTCCAAACGAATTAATGCCTTATTGTAATTTTTTGGACGAATATAATATATTTTCTATTAGGTTTGTACGGCACATTTAAAAAATAATAATTTGCGATTATATTGTAAGAGAATTGAAAATATTTTGAAATAGTAATAAAAAATATTATAAATAATAAATTTATATTCTTTTACTTACATCTGACGCGAAGAAGAACTGGTTTACTCAACGTCTCCCCTCTGGCGTTGACTGCAAGACAGGTGTAATTTCCACTTTGGTATCGTGTAACTTTCTGAAGAACTAAGCTGTGGGTACTGATGATGATTCCCGATGACATGTTTTGAGTTACTAGGCCGCCCTGAAAAGAAAAGAAAATTAATGCCAAATGTAAATGGACACTGAATTACAAATCGATTTCAATAACTTTGCAGTTATAATATAATTGTATTGCATGACGAAATTGGATTGGATTAAATTTCCGACTCAATAACTATTGAGTGAAACATACGATGTGTTCTAATGGATGTACTATTAACTAAGTTGTTTAAAGAGGAAATAATTTCAGAGCACAATTACTACTAGCAAAGGTTGAAACCTTGTGTAACCCCGCAAATTAAATCGACTTTACACTAATAGCTGTTCCTACATACATAAAATTGTTTCTATTTAGTTTTCAACTTGAGACTCGAACAGCTACTTATTCTGCATCAAACGGGATTATTTGTAATAAAAATTTACATCTCCTGGGACCACAACAATTATTTAATTTACATTTTATATAAGAAAAAATCTGATGTGGCCATCACAATACCTTCCGTCACTTCTACGTATTTTGTATAAATGTCATAGGTACAGAAAGTTCCTTGCAAAAGATTCTATTTCTTGTACATTACAGTTGTATGTATATTATAGAAATTCCATACAGAAAGCAAAAGATCCTATATTTCCAGTAAAATTATAACACATACATACTGTCAACTGCACTTGACACTGACACCTTTCAATCAGAATTTTCTTAATATAGCAACTGTTTCCAGAGTTATAGCATAGCTAGCTAATGATATTTAATTCCTTTATAATTTTTTAACTCTATATCCATTTAATATGAAATATAAAATGCATTCAAATCGCATAGAGAATAAAATATTCTTTAATATTTATAATAACATTAAATGTGAAAAAATCATATTTAACATCGTTTTTTCAAGAAAAACTGTTAAAATCTTCAAATGAGCGTACTTTCGGTTCACCAATTCTAACCAAAATCTAATCAGCTCTTGACATGGATGTAACGAAAAGGAATACGAAACAATTATAATTTTTTGAATTGTAGTATGGAAGTTATCGTAGATGAAAATTTTGTTACACACACACACGCGCACACCCACACACCCACGCACACGCACACACACACACACAGACTCACACAGAGACATCATCGTAAAAATATTAAAATCGTGTTCTAGGGTCCCTAAAACGTGCTTATTCATCAAAAACTCACCACCGAATTTTTTGACCAAAGACAATACCTTTCTTACCTAAAGGTGACGGAAGATAAAAAGTTAACAGAATATGTATAAAATAATATTGTTCCCTGTTAAAATTTTAACTTCCAGATAAGTAATAGTATATTATTCAATGAGCATTTAATGTATACTATTATTCATGAGAATGAAATTTACATCACGAGTCGAAAGGCGAGTGATGTGTAAATCATTCGAATGAGTAATAAATAGCCCTTACATGCGAATAGAATACATTTTATCCACAACTATCAAATAATAACATATCAATAACACATTTTAAAAAATAAGTAGAATTTTTTTAGTGTCAACTGCAAATATTGTTCACGTAGACAAATCTAGTTATCGTTGTTACTGTATCAAAATTATGAAGTGATTTGACATTTAGCAGTATATTTTAAAACCGACTATTCAGATAGAATTTTAGCTTAAGAAAAAGATAAAGTATATAAAATGACAAAACTATTGTAATTTTGACTTCATATGTGAAAAAATTATATATTACTATTGTACTCTTTGAAAGGTAAGATTTAAATTTGACATAACGATTGAATAATATTATTCCACTGGACTGTCAATATTATTCAATTAGTAACAGTAACGAAGGTCATTAATTGATAAAAATCGGTTGAATTATGGGTATATTATAAGACAGTTGTGGATAAATTAAGTTTCATAAATTAACCATCTATGCTATAACCATGGAAACTGCTAACATATTTAGATAATTCTAACTGACAGATGTGAGTATCAAGTGCAATTTACATAGTATGTTCGTATTATAATTTTACTGGAACTATAGGAACTTTTCCAAGGAACTTTCTGTATGGAATTTGTACAAAATATGTAGAACTGACGGAAAGTAATGTGCTGGCCACATCAGATTTTTTTAAGTTATGAAAGTGGGTTACTTATCAATAGATAATAATTTGTTTATACTATGAGTGTACTGTTTGAACCTTTGAAAAATCTTTTGAATTTGAAGGCGTGATAGAAGTAATAAATAATAATTTCGAAAACCATTCCAATGCCTGACATCTCTGGAACAAAACTATAGAAAAATCATCACAAGGAGATGATCCAGCAACAAGATGCATAAAAAGTCGCGAGATGAAAAAATCCGCACGATTTATCAACGTCAGAGCTGGGCGTTATTTTTTATGAACACTTTAGTTTGGGGCGACTGACGGGTGTTGGCCAGATGTCTTCAGGCGCACGGCTCCCCGTTACGTTAGGAAAATGTAGATTACGCCTGCGATATATCGCACATACGACGCGACAGCGATTCTTACCCGCTGCCAGCTTATGCGGCCGCACGTACGCCCGGAATTAACCATAGATAACATGCAAGATACATCATCCTAACATAGAGAAAGAATAGTAAATTTACTCAGCGTCAGAGCCAAATTTCAAGGGATAACAATATAAATCAAGCACACAACTTGAAGTTCAATCTTATTCAAATATTTATATAAACTCTCTTTAAATGCTTTATAAAATACAGAATACAAATTACATTTATTTTAGCAACTATTCGAATAATTCTTTTTTCTTTTCCCAAATTTTTGGCATCCTCGTTTTACTCTTTTAATATTTGCTGAAGCAGAATTGTCTAATTCTTTAAATAATTTTTTGTTTCAGCAAACAGCGATAATTTCTGATGGATGTGAAGGAGAAATTTTCGGAGAAGTTACGTCCTATTCGTCTAGTCAATGCAAGGCAAGGTATCGAGGCTAGTGACTTGTGAAGTTAACAATGCAAGTTAAATTAAACAACATTTATTAAAAAGACGGGGATACAAATATGTGGACCCTGCAGCGACGCAGGATATAATTTTTCTATTTTGGTTGTTTAATGTATACTTTATGAAACTCATTTGGATGTCTTAAAGTACTTCCTAAAAGAACTATTGTCATTTTAAAATAAATATTATTTTTAGAATACCTACTATTGAAATGAAGTATTAATATATGTAAATTTCAATCACTGTTACCAACAATCAAATAAAAAATTAAATATTCCTAATCAATGTTCATAAAATAGAAAATGAAATAACGAATCTTTTTAAATATTTTTTGATAAAAGAACCAAAATAGAAAACGCGTGCGCAAAAATCATGTCTTATGATACTTGTATTTTAATTTACAATTTTCAACATATCTATTAACAGCAGGCTTTTTAATGTTTGTTTTTAGGATTAAAAATGTCATTTTATGCCACCAGTGTTAAAAAGTGACAGATTATTAACACTAGCGTTAAAATAAATTAGTTACCTTGGTAATGACGAATGAAACAACAAATCGACATTTTTGGCATATGTCAAAAAATTGTTAGAAGTACAAATTTAAATGAAAAAAAAAGTGTATGATATACATAGTTGGATTTTTTGCTTACATTTCAGAGGTCATCGTAGATGTGCTTTTGTTTTTTTTAAATCAAATAATTGTTCTATGTTGTGGTGACCTTGGCCAATATTTAATTTTCAAATAACTTCGTAACTATTAGAAATTGAGAAAAACGTTTCATATAAAATTTTATTGTTTTTTTATAGTCTATTTATTGACATAGACAAAATTTTGTACGATCACTATCTTCTTATCTTTATTCGATTTTTCGCTTTTCTCGGAAACAGTTGAAGATCACAGTCCTATGTTGATTAAGCTTTTTTATTTATTTTGGTCAGTACTACATATATGCCCTTAAATTCTTATACAGTATTTTTGAAACACCCTGTATTTAACACTTCTGCTTTCGCACGTATTCTTATTATATAAAGGCGAATTTGAACTGACCTTTTTTTGTTTTGACACAAGCATGTTATGACTTTCATTGCTTTTAAGGTGCAACCGTTTCAAACAAAATAAACTTGTGTACTTTAATAAGCTTCAAAATGCTACCTTTTCCTTTTAATTCTTACAGATATTATTGAAATTATATTTTGCGCGAAATAGTAAACAGACATTATTTTAACTTGTTAAAATTTAGAAACAAATTTATTATTTGTCGTTCTAGTTATTTATTCAGTGTTGTTATTGGAATTAGTGAAAAATATAAACAAATTAACATGACAAGATACAGAATACATCCTAGTGGCAATATATAAAAAGGGGCAAAAAGATCTTTAAACGCAGGGATCATGTTAATTACAAAATTTATCGTTGTTACAAATTCAAATTTGTAAATTGTCCTCGCGAAGTCATCTTTTCGCTGTTGGGGTAAAATTTATAACTATCTGCGTGGGCGAGTTGTCACGTAGCTAATGAGAGTATAATTAGTTAGGTGTATGTGTTTGTTTGCACGTGTTTATGTTTAATAGCGCAGATCTGCCAGGTGGACCCTTCACGCACAATGACGAATGAAAGTTAAATGAGTTTGCCTATAAGAACTACAATCCACCCATCGATACAAGGTACATATTGGCACCGCCAAATAGCATGCGAGACTAAATAATGGGTTCTAGTATATGTAAGAGAAATAAATTTGGAAGTCAGGATGCAATTACAAACAATATATTTTGGGCTTTTAATACAACACAGTCGGAAGTCTTAAGTCGGTTTTCTATATTCTATATTTGTCAAACTCGTAATGTACATAACAACCATATCTATGGTAACTACTTAACAATATTATACTATTACAATTCGGCCTCTCCTGACAAATAGTCGTCCTCGACTACAGAGTCTGATTCGACATCGGAATCAGAATCTGCATCCGAAGGCCATAACTTTAAATTTTGAGGAGGACTGCAGTACTCAGATCGACTATACCGTATTATGTTTTCTTCTGGTGACGGTCCTTTTGAGACATCTTCATGCCAGCAGGCGAAAAAGATACTCGTCCAAGACTCTTTATATTCTTCATCCCCAAACCAGTGAACACCTGATAGTCCGGTTCTACACATAAATTCGATTTTTGAACCACGTTTTCTCGAATTATATTGACAGTACTACCACTGTCAATTAATACTGGAAATTCAAAATTTTTGATTTTGACAGAAGTGAGAGATAAATGTTTTATTAAAGGCAGTTCGGAAGTTTCGGAAGTTCGGCAACGGAAGTTCGCTAAGAGTGGCTTGCGAATCATACCACTCTTTGGCAGTTCGGAAGTTTCGGAAGTTCGGCAACGGAAGTTCGCTAAGAGTGGCTTGCGAATCATACCACTCTTTGGCACGGTGTTCCAATTTGTTGGTCGCTAAAACTGAAATGACAGAGTCGTCAATTTTGTATAATGTCGATTTTTCTTATCCATTTGTCTACGTCTTCTTTATGGTCTCCGTTGAAATAGCTAAATTTTAGGTAATCCCACTTCTGAGGTTGTAGGAGAAATAAATTTGGAAATCAGGATGCAATTACAAACAATATATTTTGGGCTTTTAATACAATACAGTCGGAAGTCTTAAGTCGGTTTTCTATATTCTATATTTGTCAAACTCGTAATGTACATAACAACCATATCTATGGTAACTACTTAACAATATTATACTATTACATATAGGACATGTTAAATTATGTAAACGTGAAATACCAGTTTCATTTAACAGAAAAGAGCTCAAAAAGTATTGTGTTAAAGATGTATCGTGTACAAATATAACACAAATTCAAGAAATATTCCATAATTTTATTAAAAAAAAAAATTATACGAGTAGTTTAATTGATTTTACTGATGTTTGTCTTTGAAGACTGAAGTTCCAAGTCAGAATTATCGTAAGTCGATGAACTAAATGAATTAGATCAGTGATTTGGATCAAATGATCTAGATCAGTCACAACACTGGTTCTTGCCAATGCAGTGTGCTAAATTAATATATTTTTCTATTTCTGTGTTCTTATTGGTCTATAAAAGCACTGTTTATCACTGAAAACACGACGTTTAGAAGATCTATAAACGTACTGTTTTCAGCGCCTTTCGTATTCTAGTGGTGGTAGTCATGACAGATGAATTACGTGTGAATTACATATAACCTCAAAATGGTAAGTTGTTTATGTTGAAATATTACTTGTAATTAATGATTTTTCCCTTATCTCTAGGTGATAGGACTAGAAAGAATAGAAATTTATAGCTATAGCTGTGTTAGTTCAGAAAGAAGAATCTGTGAAGTTACAATCTTTCACCTAAAAAATTATGAAACAAGAAACAATAAGCTCAGATTTGCTTTGTCAAAACAATTTAAACGGTAAGTTTTATTTATTACAATTTAATTTTATAATATTACAATTTTCAGCTGATTGTATTGTTATATCGAGCAGGTTTTGAAATGTATGGTGGACGTTACTTGAAATTTTGATACTGTCGATTCAATTTGTGGCTACTTACAAGTAAATATTAAAATTTTACGATCCATGATTTCCAGTTCCACGTCGAAGTAAAATGTCGAATAGGTATTAAATTTTTAAATGACTTAGACATATGAATGTAAAAGTGTAGATCAATAAATTGTTCATTAATGTATTTCATTATTTAAAGTATTTTCTTTATGATAATAACTAATACGAACCAGCGATCCCGATTCATTATTTGATAAATTTACCTTTATTAATATGTCAAATCAGGTGGTTCATTAATAAACCGGTGGAAAGTACATTGTAAGTATTGGTTTTCCCCTTCCATAATTATATAATGCTTAATACAATACCCAAACTGCCAAAATGTGAAATTTCAAATACTAGCGGGAAGCGCTACCAACATAACTGACAAAAAAACACCAAGACATATTTTTGACGTCATTTTTGAAAAAAAATTAATTGTAAAATTACCCCAATAGAAAAAATAGTATAAAAACATGTATCATAAGGCCTGTTAACGCACTCGTCCTTCGCAAAACTCGCCTAGCGGCTCGTTTTCCAAACTTGGACTCGTACGTTAACAGATTACCTTATGATACTTGTGTTTTAATGTACTATTTAAGTTGTAAAAAGTGTCTATGTAAGTACCTACTGCAAAGGATATGAAAAAAATTAGTTTGTAAAAAATTTAGAAATGATTGGAAACGTACGTTTGTAAATGTATATGTCGGCGGCAAATACTGAAATCGGTCAATTCCGGTAATGCCAGTTGGTAGATGGATCGCCGGCAAACAGTGGAATAGTTCAACAGAATTAATTTTTATCTTACATTCAATTCCAGCGAATCCTTCATCTCAGTTAAAACAACGGTTAATGCAGTTCTTACCGTCCCTGACAACTGATGTTATATTCAGCATCGATGGGACACGGAGCGAAGCGGAGTGATTGGCTTTCAGCGGATCGCCAGCGCCAGTGTAACGGTTTTCTGATCATTACACTGTTTGCCGGCATTCCCTGCATCAACTAGGCATTACCGGGATTGACGGATTTCAGTGATTGCCGTCGGCATGTACAAATAAACAGTTGCGATTGTACATAACCCCTCTATTTGACAGTGACAGCTAACAAACTTGCACTGGACTTTTGTTACATGTTTTATTTAAAATATACTACGCATGTATTGTAACAATTAGTGTCGGGCATGACTTCTTTAGTTACATCACAAATTATTACAGTGTAAAATTTGAGCGTTTCTACAAAGACATCCTATCCTAAAAAATGCCTAATGGAGGGTATATTTTCAGGCTGCCATCTATTGATATTTTCCTTGAACTACACTTGTAACTCAGTTCACTCCGTTGCTATTTTACAAACAGTTGCACGATAGTGCCAAATATGAAGTGAGTGTATGGTCTTTGTAACAGTTACTCCCGCTGTAATTATAAAGAATACATGACAAATGTGAAATTCTTTAAGTTTCCACAGTCATCTGAAGACATTGAAATATGTAAAACTCAAATATCAAAACACAAGTGACAGAAGACAGAACATTAAAAATGGTGATGGTTCGTTTGTAATCTGATCTTCCATCTCAACTTCTAAATCGTCGCACTCTTTCTTGCATGTGACGTCAAAATCATAACCCTCCATTATGCAACTGCTCATCAATTTTTGTTCTTCAATTCCTTAATATCCAGTAAATAATATTTTAATATTTCAACATGATCCTGAGTTAAATTTAGTTACAAAAATCTTTAACAGTTGTTGTTTTTGCCAAAAGTTGGTCAATTAATTTCGAATTTGTGACTTTTTTTTGCCCTTCAACTATGTTTCTTGATGAAGAATTCGATTAAACAATATTAAAATTCGTCTTGAGTTGAACTGTTAACATGTCAAAATGTAAGTAAATATGATACGTCCAACTAGGCGTCACGATAGTTGCGCTTACAGCGCCGCCAACGGATTCTGCGGATCCCAATATCACTAATAACCAAACACCGTGGTGACATTTTATAAATTCTCCTACTTGTAGATACTTGTGTCTGGTGTCTCCTCTAGCAGATTGATGCGGTATTTACATGCAGGTTGGTATCGACTTTCTCTCGGCATAATTCCTGCATGTATCATTTTTCGCTGACTTCTGCTTAGCTGGCGAATTCCTGAGGAAAGTAAAGCTGGGGCTTACAGCACACTGTGGTGGCTATCAACCTGATTTACGGCAGTTTAATGTAGAAGAGTGACCCGACAATGATCTGGAAGGTATTCCTCTTTGGGGACGCATTACCCTAACCGTCAGCGGGACCCGAAAGGCAGACTAAATAAATAGTAAACAATCTGCAAACAAATAGGAGACTGAAGGAAGTTTCAAGTACGTAGGTATAGGAATAATTTTCCAAACAAAAAGAATAGTATCAAAAAGTTAATAATAGTAATCAGTCAATCCAATATATTCTTTCGGATTCAACGGGTGTATTTATGATTTAAGAGCGAGAGAATTCGGGTGAGCCACTTCCAATAGATGGCAGCACTAAAGACAGGCTTATAGGGAAAACGTCGAATTTTACACTTGTGGTCATTGCAGTTCTATGCTTTGTTTTAGGAAATATTTTGTTATTTTTGATTAAATTCAGAATGTTTATTACAATTACAGATGTATATATTTATTTAAAGGGTGCTGTGCGACCTATAACCGAAGGAGAAGCATTGTATAAAGGTGAAATGAAATACAAATTTGAGGTTATCTTGCTTGTTAACTTATTTATTTTTTGCTATAGACACATTATTTTATACGGATATGAAGACAATGGGGCACCTAACACTATCGTGATAACAATAACACAAATGTCTTTGTGTGGAAATGTGTGTGCAGCTGTAAAGCAGAACAGGGAAAAAGTGGAAGTGATAAATATTAGTCAAAATTATAAATAAAACAATGTATAAGATATCAATCTAGGTAATTCATAAAATAAAATAAAATAAAAAATGTAGATTTGTTATATATCATTGAAAAGCTTATAAAATAAGAAAAAAAAACAAGACTATTTTCAACATAGTTTCCCATTTAAAAAATCATAAGTTTGTGTTATATCTCGAGAATCATTGTTTTCAAAAAAAATTAATTACGCCATTTTATTCTATTTAAAAAACGGTAAAATTTTTGTAAAAACATTTTTTCTCTAACTTTTATAATAAATATGAGATATTTTCAAAATGAGCGAAAATCAAGTTTTTGTCTGTAACGCAGAAACAAAAGAAGATCGAAATTTCCTGTATTGACAATTAAACATTTCTGGAAAAGTTGACCCTGGAATGTGCAAACGGTTTTGCTTTATCATTAATATTACCCGAGATACCTTAAAAAAACATCGAAAATGAGACACTCTGTACTTTAAATAATTCAATATAATATTAGTATTCTTATATTTTACAAGAAGAAAAAAATTGCCATATAGCCCATTATCTTTTTCTGCAACAAGAAACGCACATGTAAACAAAATCATTAATCTAGCCCTTTTCCATAGTTTTTTATGGCATTCTTAATAAATCATGTTAATCAACAAAAGGCACAAAAATGATAAAATACACTATGTTGACAGTTCCAAATTTTTTCCTGATCCGAGTTACGACATACGTCGCCCTATGAACAGATTCTACAACCTGTGTGGCAAAAAGAAACTAGTTCATTTACGTATGTCTTCATGAATCATACACTTTTTGTTTTTATTGCGCAATGCCATTCTTGTGTGAAAAATATTATAAGTATGTAATAGCTATTCACATACCAAGGATTGTTATGAGTATCATAACTACCGCAGATATCAGTTTGAAATCCGAGATGTATAGCGAGTATTTTAAGACATCTAAAGGCCTGTGTCCATGATCCTAGAAATCAATCCGAGTTCTCGGATATAGGCCGCAATTCGATATCTTGGATCGTAGACACTACCAACTCGGACGCAAAAATCGAATAGAAAACTAGAATGGAAAAATGCGTCTGTCCCATTTTTTCGTACAAGTTGCTAATTTCATTTAAATGTTACCAATTTAAAATCTTGACGTTTGATAAGCTTGAAAATGATAAGGTTATAAAATATTACCTAATTCTACTCATGTTTGATATTGACTATAAATAATTACTTATTAATAAAATAATATATTCGTTGTAAAAATTGAATTTACTTACTGCCGGGATAATTTATTGGTTACGTTTTATTAGTTTTTAGTATTGGTAGAAATGGCTGAAACTAACTTCAAAAATTCGAACAACGTGACATCTGTAGTCATGCAAGTTCAATGTTTATGATCAAAAATTGTGATTGAAAACTCGAAACAATTTCTAGCATCGTGGACACAGGCCTTTAGACTTGTTATGATTCATAACGTTTGTTCAATAGTTTATCGGTTTCAGAAAATTTAGACATTATTAATAAATATATTTTTTTTGATTCTTTCATTATTGCTACTTTCAGAATGCTATGATAAACAGTACAATTATTTTGACATATGTCAATATGACAAATATTCAAATTATGTGCTTTATTCTTCGTTTATTATTTTAGAATAAAATAAACCGTGTTGCATACGATAGACTAACATTATCCGTATCTATTAATCAAGAGCATTTCCGAGATCATTTCATTTTCATTTTGTAGACTGTTGTTGATATGTCAGTATGGTAATAATATATTACCGTACAGATTTACTTATTGCCTAGTTACCAGCCTACTTTTGTACATAAAAACATTGATATCCAGGTACCGGTAAAAATATTTTTCCGTTGACTGCTTATTAATAGGCTATGTTGTGTAACTAACACGTATCGTAATTGACGATTAATGAGCTGAACAATTATATCTCAATCATTAATCGCTCTCATTAACACACTTGAAAGTTAAATAACTGTTGAAGTTAAAAAATATTAAATAAATACATTAAGAAATTCACAATGTCGTCATAGGTATAATTTCGTTTCTGAAAAATACGTTTGCACCGTTCAACGAACTGTACATTGTAACTTGAAAAATTCCAAATCTCAATTACGAAAATTACTACTAGACTAAATGCTGTATGATTAAGATTTCGAATAATCGTTATTATCTAATACATGATAAAATAAAGCGTTTTTTGTTTTAAATGAGAAAAACGGCCATGAAGCATGACATTGTTAACTTTAATCACGTTAACTTTGACAAGGCTTGTTTTCCAATGAATTTTTTTTACGTTACAATGTGCAGTTACATACAATCAGCTAACAACGTTTAATGCAACTGGCTCTAGACACAAATCGGTAAAATTTGAATCGTATGACTTACAAAAGGTTTGCCAAACTTCAAATTTCGTTCCCAAAGAGTAAAGAGTTTGAGACAGGTTTATTCGTTCCACTTAGTTTTATTGCAAAACACCAAAGTTTTCATTCTGTTGCAATACAATTTTCTGCGGAATAACATTTGAAATTTTATTCGTTTCATAGTTGGTTTCACTAGTTTTAACTGTATTATGTTCATTATATCATATACCACTGATATTTGACTGATATGAAGATGAAGATATTGAACAGAAGAGTAAACATTTGACATGTGGTTCTTATACATATGCGCATGCGTCGTAACTTATAACCGCCAGTGCTGCTATAACGTCGTACGAGAAGAGAAAGCAGGGACATACCTAACAAGGATTATTTTCTGGGTGGGCTAATGAAAAATCTGAGTGGGCCATACTTATATCATACAATTACAATAAAAATGAATTACATATCACCATAATATATGGATTATAGATAGCAACATAGAAACAATAAAACAAAATAAACAAAAATTTCAAATACTTCTAAGTAATAACTAAAATTTGAAAGCAATAATTGCACTGGAAATTCGAATTGTTAATGCAATAACTACTCTAATTTAAAGTTTCCGTAAAATATAATTCATCAATATGTTGTTGTTTTTATTACAGTTTTACATTAATTTTCGTAAAATTTTATGGTGTTGAGAAGTAAATGATATTCTGCTGCTAGCATATCAATTTGTGTAATGCTTTGCAAACGGATACATTTTCTGTAATTAATTTTAAATGTGTGTTATATAAATTATCATCTTTACTTTTTGACATATATGAAGACATCTTCTCATTGAATTACGGTGCTCTATGCTTATTTCGTGCAAAATTCAGAATCAGTTTCCAGGAATCATTGTGTAAAATGCAGCGCCCATATAAATAATAAACACATATTTTCATTCAACAATTTTAAAATATCAAACTAATCTTTATTGGAAGTGTTGCGCGTTCTTGCTTAGAGCAAAAATAATTTTTTATATAATTTTATTTTATTTCCATGTTGATAAATAATGTAATAAGGAATTATCAATTTACTATATTCCATATAAAATTTGTCGTAAACGCTAATTAAACATATTTTAATTTTTGTAAAATAATTTCAGTTTTGTGAATTCATTAGAAATAGTTGGTATATCTATTATTAGTCCAGATACTTTCTTGTACACTTCCATATTACAAATATCTCTGGCGTGTCCAATATGGTATCACACGCTAAATTAATTAACTACATATTAATCAACATTCATCCTAATTTTGTAAGAAAGTTGTTAAATACTAGTAACATTGTTGAAAATTTTAATCGATTCAATAGAAACAAATGCAACCTGTCATGTTTTATTCAGTGTTTGCAATAATTATTGATTACTTTGCTATATCAATGTTGATAAGAAAGAATAATTTTGCTACAGAATTAGGGCGATTTCTTGAAAAATAGTTACTTCAATTTTTTTCAATGGACATACATATTACCCTTCTTATTTTTGGCAGTAGGATCACATACAATCTAAAATGTTTATTCTGCAATATGTACAGGCTGTAAATCGAAAAGTGGAACATAGGAGTTTAACATGGGACATCAATTTTTCTTTGCGCAAACGTTACCTAATTATTTGACAAACAAAACAAATGCGTTGTTTTTTGTCATAAATCCATGGCTGCTTAGACAAAAAGCTCATAAAAACTGTAACTTTGTAATGAATTTTTACGTTTATATGAAGAGATAAACTAATTGTTTCACATGATTTAGATGCAGCCTTTAAATCTCTATAACTTTTGTTCCACTTTTCGATTTACATCCTGTATGTTTTACATCCACACAAATTGTATTACACGTTATCTCTTTTATAAAATAAACTAAATATCTTTTTTATTATACACGCATCATAACCATTTAAAACTGAAAATTATTGCAAATCATACGGTTTTGATTTTTGATCCAGTGAGTTTAAGCGTTTCCAAGGAGACAGTTAGCAATTATTCGTATTGTTTAAGTTGTCAACAAGTCAATATTTTTTCACGTGATTGTGAGAGTGAGAAATGAATGAAATTAAAGAATTAGCTGAACAGGCGGAGTTAAGATTAATTCCGCCTAAATCTAAAGACGCGTATTATAAGGAATACGAAACATTAAATAAATGGATGGAAAATAAAAATGCCGTAACTGTGGATGAAACACTCATGCTGGCCTATATGAACCAAATGGTATAACGGTAACTTGTGAAATTTATTGTACTTATTTTGTGTTTCGTTATAGTCAAATCAGTATAAACCTTCATCATTATGGTGCATTCATTCCAAATTACAAGCAATGCTAAAACTTAAGAAAGGAGTAAACATAGCTACTTTTCATAAATTGCATGCTTTCATGAAAAGCGTTAATAAAGACTACGAGCCGAAAAAATCTTTCGTATTTTCGGAAGAACAGTTAAGGAAATTTTTTATTGAAGCCCCAGATAATACCTACTTATTTTTGAAGGTAAGCGCGAGATTATGATATTTTTTACAAAATTTAATAAATATTTTATTTTAAAGGTGGTAGCCATATGTGGAATATTTGGCTCATGCAGGAGATATGAATTATGTGATTTGCGCCTGTCTGATATTAAAAAAGAAGGTTCTGTTTTAATTATTAATATTCGACCATCAAAAACCGAAAAAGGTCGAAAGTTTGCTGTGGTTGATAATGATGACATATCGTATGTCAAATTATTTAACAAATACCTATCTCTACGTCCAGAAAATATATCTACGGATAGAGTATTTTTGAAATACGCCAATGGAAAATGCATTAAACAAGTCGTTGGAATTAATACTTTTGGAAAATGTCCTTCTCTTCTGGCGCGTTTCTTAAATCTTCCTGACGCTACAAAGTATACCGGACACGCGTTCAGGCGCAGTTCTGCCACAATCATGGCAAACAGCGGAATGAGTGTGGATGAACTGAAGCGCCAAGTAGGATGGAAATCATCAACGGTAGCGAGTGGATATATTGAAGAATCCATACAGAACAAAATATCAGTCACGAAACGCATTGGAGAGGCACTTACCAGTACACAAACTATATTAAAAGATAATATAGACATTCCAGCAAACGGCGACAGCGAAACTATAAATACCCAGCTAAAATCCTGTAATTTCCATATTGCTGACAACAAAAATTGTAATTTTTATATAAATTTAAATAAAAACCAATAATAATAATTGTTTTAGTTGTTATTTATATTAATTGTCATTTTTCGTTACCTAGGTAACTCAAAAATTTAGCGTGTTTTTATGGTCGATTTAAACACGCTTTGGCGTGTTTTAAAGAGGGATTATGATGCATGTATAATAAAATAGTATATTATGATATAAGTGTATAAGCTAGCCTTTAAAGCACTACGACATTAAAGCCACTCCGCTACGCGTCGCGGCTTTAAACTTGTCGTGCGTGCTTTAAAGGCTAGCTTATACACTTATATCATAATATACTATAAAAAAATTGGGTGGGCCAACACATCAATGACGTGGGCCGAGGCACACCCAGGCCCCCCGCGTACTTACGTCCCTTAGTGAAAGGCACACATTTATGAAAAGGCGGTAAACCGTTCGCGAAAATGAGCGTATTGAACAAAGTTACCATTGAATTACTGATTTAATTGCCAAACAAAAAGTAGCTATATATAACATTGGCAATTGATGAATTCTCATAAAGTGAAATGAAAAACCTTTTAATATCTTGAATTCCATTCCCGAAATAAGAGATGTAAACGGTAGCGTAAGATCCTAATTAGTATCTCATTAGAGCGAATGATCTGGTGTGTTTCGGCACAAGGCTTATCGCATCTCGTAAACCGGGAAGAAAAGATTGTAAATGTCGCCTGAGAGCGTAACTTTTACGCCCTCATCAAACTGTCGCTGTTTATATCGCCGTAACAATAACGCGAAACGTATTGCAAGCCTGTGCTGTGTTTTAGATAAAAAGTGCGAGCGGGGCTTTTTCAACTGGCGATATCGCCGGAGAAGTGCGAAGCGCTCTTAACGCCTTTGTTTATGTCCGACCCTGTGCTTCGATCATATCGCCGACAATATTATATAATTACCTCGTAAATAACGCCTATACCCGAGATATACTGTCCTTGACTTTTAATTCACAAATATTTTTCCACTCAACTTGCTTCTTCTTCTTCTTTATCAATCTTTTCTCATGAATTTTTGATAGCAAAAATTATAAAGGACAATAGTCTTAAATTTTATAACATGATTCTCTATTTCTATGCACAGAATAATAAATAAGCGAGTTATTTATTAACTATTGTCTTGTTTCCTGATATTCTTTAACTGCTCATGTACAGCTGAAAGAGTGAAAGTGACATATTTATTTTATAAATAAATGTTTCAAATAAATAATGTATGTAGGTAGAGAATTATACTCTGCCTTTTAATCAACTATCACACTTCATATATATTTAGACGTTAGGTAACCGAGCAAATCGATTTAAAATTATGTACAGAATTAAAGAGCGGGCCATAGGGGTTCAACATGGGAAATCAGATTTTCCTTGCGCAATAATTTCCATTTAATTAAAACACAAAAAAGTTTTAAATAAAAGTTGTAAATCTGTAAAATCGAATTTGAAATTTTACAAATATTGCTGATTTGTAGAGAGCAAAAGTACAAAGAAATACATATCGTTTGAACTGTCAGAAACTCGGGTTTCAAATAAAAGTTACACCTGCATCTAAATTACTAAACATATTTTATTTTTAAATTTTACAGTTAACAAACTATCATTGTTATTAATTTTCACATTTTACCCTCGATTTTACCTATAAAATTAATAGTATATTCCGTAACTTAACCGCGGTGACCAAGGTTCTGGTTAAGCGTTCCGGAATGTAACCAAAACATAATTTCAGGATCGAGGTTCCATTTCGGAATGTGGTTCCTGAAAGTTTTGGTTACTTTTTTGTGACCACAACGACGACAATTTTTTTTTTTGTGGTTGTTGCGGTCATTTTTACTTCCTTGTACGAAGTAAAGGAAGTATTGTATTCGCGAAAAATTTCGGTTTCCAGATTTGAACGGAAATATCCATTCTGAGCATCCTTGAATCCATTCTGACTAATTTCGTCGTGACGTTTGTACGTACGTATCTCGCATAACTCAAAAACGGTAAGACGTAGAAAATTGAAATTTTGTATTTAGGACTTCTATAACATCTAGTTATGCACCCCTCTTTTTGCTCATTACATAATTTCCAGAAATGGTACTTTACTTGAAGCCTATAACAGATTTTAATTAAAAACTATATTAAAATATCATCCAAAACTTTTCAAATTTGGTATATAAGACTTTTATATAAATTGGAATAACATAGCAGATTTTGGTTAAAACAGGCTAACCAGATGTGATATATTACCTGAAGTTGTTAACAGTTTTTCTTGAATAAAATGGTTTCATTTTGATTTTAGAAATAAATGCTTCAAATTAGAGTTTTAGAGAATTAAATTCTGCGTCTAGCTCATCAAGTAATATTAAATTAGCCCTTTGTATAAGCGAAATATGTAAATTTAAAACATATACTTTTTGGTTTTTGTAATGGAGCTTGCTATGGATTAGGACAAAGAATAACAAAAAATAAAAAAATAGATGTTAATGTCAAATTACGTCAAATACGTGCAATTTTATAATTGAGTTTATACTTCATATTAGTCTTGCGTACAAGGAAGTCGTGTGGTGTCCACATCAGATTTTTTATTTCTTACAATATAAAAAATTAAATTGTATAAATATATAATTATTATTAATATATACTGATATGTATAATAAGAAATACATATCGTTTGAACTTTCAGAAACTCGGTTTTCAAATAAAAGTTACACCTGCATCTAAATTACTAAACATATTTTATTTTTAAATTTTACAGTTAACAAACTATCATTGTTATTAATTTTCACATTTTACCCTCGATTTTACCTATAAAATTAATAGTATATTCCGTAACTTAACCGCGGTGACCAAGGTTCTGGTTAAGCGTTCCGGAATGTAACCAAAACATAATTTCAGGATCGAGGTTCCATTTCGGAATGTGGTTCCTGAAAGTTTTGGTTACTTTTTTGTGACCACAACGACGACAATTTTTTTTTTTTGTGGTTGTTGCGGTCATTTTTACTTCCTTGTACGAAGTAAAGGAAGTATTGTATTCGCGAAAAATTTCGGTTTCCAGATTTGAACGGAAATATCCATTCTGAGCATCCTTGAATCCATTCTGACTAATTTCGTCGTGACGTTTGTACGTACGTATCTCGCATAACTCAAAAACGGTAAGACGTAGAAAATTGAAATTTTGTATTTAGGACTTCTATAACATCTAGTTATGCACCCCTCTTTTTGCTCATTACATAATTTCCAGAAATGGTACTTTACTTGAAGCCTATAACAGATTTTAATTAAAAACTATATTAAAATATCATCCAAAACTTTTCAAATTTGGTATATAAGACTTTTATATAAATTGGAATAACATAGCAGATTTTGGTTAAAACAGGCTAACCAGATGTGATATATTACCTGAAGTTGTTAACAGTTTTTCTTGAATAAAATGGTTTCATTTTGATTTTAGAAATAAATGCTTCAAATTAGAGTTTTAGAGAATTAAATTCTGCGTCTAGCTCATCAAGTAATATTAAATTAGCCCTTTGTATAAGCGAAATATGTAAATTTAAAACATATACTTTTTGGTTTTTGTAATGGAGCTTGCTATGGATTAGGACAAAGAATAACAAAAAATAAAAAAATAGATGTTAATGTCAAATTACGTCAAATACGTGCAATTTTATAATTGAGTTTATACTTCATATTAGTCTTGCGTACAAGGAAGTCGTGTGGTGTCCACATCAGATTTTTTATTTCTTACAATATAATAAATTAAATTGTATAAATATATAATTATTATTAATATATACTGATATGTATAATATTTACGTTAGTATAAAATAGACAAATAAAGTTACGTTGTCACTTATTTCTAATGATGCGGTGGTTCCCTGCTTTACCGACACAAATTAACCAAGATGTTCCGAATCACAACCACTTTTCAATAACCACAACTTGACCACGTGAACCACAAGAATACCATAACCACGGCCGTGGTTAAGTTACGGAATATATTATAAATTTCTGACAGTAGAAACGATATGCATTTCTTAGTAATTTTGTTTGAATTCCATGGCTATCGCTACAAAAGAGTAATATTTATGAGTTTTCAAATTCGATTTTATAGATTACTAAACATGCAAAATAAAATGTGTTTAGTAATTCTGGTGTACAATTTAATTTTTCTACGAATTTGATGTTTTTTTGTCTAAAATTAATTGGAAATTTTGCACAAGGAAAAACTGATTTCTCATGTTAAATGCCTATGACACGTTTTTTTAATTAACACCATGTACACATACGTTATATCTTTGTAACGTTATAGTTGCGTGGAATTAAAACAAAATCACACTAACGTTTTACCTTTTCTTCCTGTGAATAACTCTCCATTTCCAATAATTATGACTCAAACAGAGCGTTTTTGACAGGTAAAACGTAATTACACTTGTCTGTAAATTTGTATCAATTCCACAGGTAACGCTATAAAAAAGTAGAATGTATGAATTATTTGTACCACTAGTCTACAAACTGCACTTTTGCGAGGCTTTTAAAGCGGCAGTTTCAAATAGCAGCTGAGTGCTATAGAAGTGACAGTTTGCTGTAGTGATGTGCATAATCGGATTATTTCAATAATCGAATTCTATCGATTCGATTATTTTAATAATCGGATGATAATTCGAATTATTTTTCATTCGGTCAGGCCGACTGCGCTTGCGCTGTAGCTACGTTAAGGAATCGAATAAAAATTACTCGCTCGATTGTGATTGTCGTCACTCGTCTTAGGAACATTCCATTAAAATTTCAGTAATCAGTATTTTTCTTAGTTGAGTTCTGAATCAAAAAACTAGATCCTAATCTAAACACACCGATTTCTCTAGAATAGGGCATATTATGACAAAAAAAAAAAAACTTCACCCATGACAACTAAGTAAAGCAATGATGGTGAAAGAGATGAGTATATACTACTTATACAGACTTCCCTCTTACGCTTTCGTGCCTTGTACTACTTTGCACAGATAACGTCACCGAAGTATTGATGCTGTTTTTCTCAAACTTTATTCATATTTAACCAATTTTAAAGTTACCTACAGGTTTGTTATTTTTAACTCTAATTTAATCACATTTATACCCTATCATCGTTTTTCATTGACGATTATTTTTAAATCGAATTCTTGAATGTTATAATCGAATTGTATAGATTATTTTAATAAGCGGATGACAGGTTATTAATGATTCGAATTATCCCATCACTAGTTTGATGGGTATGGTTATACTGTTAGCAGATTTTTGTTTTGAAACATTCTACTGCGATAGCAGTTGACTGTTATCACAGTTACTGTTATAACTAGATTTTTTTTTACTTTTCAGAAAAGTTATAGCAGTATAATATGCTAACAGTATAACCATACCCATCAAACAGTTGCTGCTGTAGCACTCAATTGTTATGTGTAACTCCGCTTACGAACACTCGCAACGCAGTTTCTTGACGTGGTGATATACAAGATTTTTTCTGCTTATTTCTCTCTGAATTTATTAAACGAATTTTATTTATTGTCCAAATATGAAATACTAGGGATTTTTTTATGTTGGCAACATCAGACGATTTGAATTTCAAATGACATAGATTTACAAATGTAACCTGAAAAATCAGCAAACATTTTTGTATCAGTTTTACATTACAAGTTCAAATATACATACATTTAGCTTCAAATGTGTTCATTTAAATTACAATTAACAATATAATATTAATAGTTATAAACATTTTGCTAATCCTTGTGTTGAAAATACTTATAAATTGACATTTCTCCACAATAATAACAACTTATAATCATAAAAGTCGTTATCTTTCTGCCGATCTAGGCCAATAAAAAAGTGCTTCTGGACGATTTGGAGTTATGTAATATTACTTATACCAGACGGATGCATAAAAAAGTTTAAATTCGATTTACTTGGTTACAAACCGTGCGAATGCAAACTAAAATTAGATTATTGGAATTGGTTTCAGATTATACAGCGTGAATATTTTTTAACGTGAAACATAGAACCTGCAATTTCCATAGTAACTAAATAACAGCAATGTGTAACATCGTTCCATTTACAATAGAAAATAGGCTGTCATTGTCAAGTGAATATATCTGTCAATTAGGGTTGTATTGTTACTTCTAAGTTAAAAATAATGTATATAGGTCAAGAAAAAGTGGAAATGATTCAATGGTATAATGCAGACTTTACCTCAGACAAGTATCTAATTTATTTCGTACATCATTTCCTGATCGAGAAATACCAAAAGTGCTTCAACTATGTTATGAATTGTTCACAATTTTAAGAGAAATGGTTGCGTTAAATGTGAACATGTAAAGAAAATAAGACAAAATAATGTTTTAACGGAGGTGAAAATGGCCGAAATTATTACGTTGGTACAAAATATTAATAGATTATCTACGAAAACGATAGGGCAACCTGCGGGTGTAAGCATAACCAGTGTAATTCGTTTACTAAGTAAAAAACATTTTAAATCGTACCTCTTTCAAAACCATCAAGAATTGGTTGTGGTTGACTGAACATTTATTAAATGTTTATATTTATTGGAATCTTTTTCATTTCTAAAATTATTATATCAAAATACATATTTTATTTGCTATGTACTATTTTAAATGAAATGCTCTTATACATTGTTTTGTTTCTTTATTCCAGTGTAGTGTGATCTGTGTTGCTGTCATTTGGTTACTATGGATATGACAAATCCTATGTTTCTAGTTAAATGAAATGTACGGTATGAAGCATTATGTTTGAAACGACATCATACCACATTTTCCAATTTTATTGTTTTCTAAAAGTACACTTAAAATACTTACATAAATATATATTTCCTGTCACATAAGTTTCTAGTTTTACAGAAATAATTTCAAATGACGCCACAATTTGCAACCTTGTGTAATCTCTCCCGATTGAAGAATCAATTTAATTTTAACAAAAAACTGAAATTGGTTGTTCTTATATTAAGCCAATGAAAGATAATGTATTTTAAAATATGAAGTTCTATCATCTATGTGAAATATCGCAGACTTAAACGAACTAGTTAAATTTTAATAAAATAAATTCATTCAGACAGAAATAATTAAAATGTGTTTCGCCTAAAAAGGTTAATTAAAATTTATCTGTACGATGCTATGCAAATATATTTTAATTAAATTTTCATTAAAACTTGTTACACATTCGTAATTATAAAATAAAGTTTTTAGATATTGAATTAAACGTTATCTTGTGAAAAGCACTACAATCATTTGCAGTAGTTAAAGTTAAAAATCTTCATAAGTGTCCATTTCAGTAATAACACGGGAATATTAATACTGGCAATAAAGCTAATGCATAAAAAACGAAATGGAAATATTTTATCTATCACGCCATGAGGTAACATGATTACACACTTTCCTAATGCAATGATTTTCATGCTGCAATCTTCTATACGCGTTGTTCCGTTCGTGCAACTAAAAATATTAATTTACTTCAAGCATGAACATGAACACTAAAAGGCTAAAAGTTTTCATTTAATATTATCCAACTATTTATTACAGATGACGAAATAGATCATATAATAAAACGCAATTGTAAGGGTGGTAAAATACATGTACACGGAATAAATAATATCTATGTCAGGTGTACAGATCTGTAAGACTAAAAACTGTTGTTTATAATAAATTAATTCCTTATAAAACTCTGCATCTAGTAATTGTATAATAAATATCATAAATAGCTGACCCAGGTGGAGTAGAGGTAGAGCTATTGCTTCACACTCCAAGGGTCCTGGGTTCGAATCCCGGATAGGGCATGGGTAGAAAAGTCATAAAGGAAATTTAGAAAACTCATCCTCATAATATATACGAACGTATTATAAAGTGTGTAACAATAAATAAATAAATAAATTATAATTAATATCATAAATATAAAATTTATTTGTACAATTAGAATTGAAATTTCTGTTACAGATAAACAGCAACAAGTAAAATGAGAATGAACAGACATAAATGGTTTTATTGGGACCCGCAGGGTAGCATGCGACATCGGCGGAATTTTAAAGAACTAAATTAATGGCGGCCAGTAGGCCATGTCAAATATGTAAACGTCAAGCTATTGCTTCAATCTAATCTAAGCATTTTATACATTCGTTTATGTAAATGTATGTCCTATTTTATTTTCACAGCAGTGCGGCATTTTGTTTGGTTATGTAATATATCGACAGAGCAGTTATATGTCAGATTGACTTGTGAAGGTGTTAAATATGTAGAGTGCCATTAGTTACTGACTAAACGTTTCCATTAACCTCAACATTGTATACTTAGAAATTTGGACAGCGAGCGTTTTTTCTACTTTATCGCGCATGAGCGGCAAAGTGATATTTTGTGCTAACAAAAGAGAGTGCAAATAGCTACTTTGTATATAGACTGTAGAAAACTATATTTTACACATATGTTGCACACAACATTGTTCCTACAAACGAAATTTTAGTGCTGTTTTTCAGAATACTGAAAGTACAGAGAAGACTTCACTTCAAATACTATTAGTGTTCTTTCACATAATACTGTGTAAAATGTAGGTAACTTAAATATTCGAAATTATCTCAGAGGCAGGAGACAGATGGATCCGAGGGTGGATCAGTCTTCTACAATTGTACAAATTATACTTTTAATATTATTACGTAATATTAATAATCGGTTAATAAAAATTATTACAATCGATTCGTTTACATTGTACAATAATATATGTTGATAATTTTTATTACTTTCATTATTATTTATAACCAAATTATCTACTTGACAGGTACATTAACAAAATGTGTATTTTTCTTAGTAACGCCTATTTACTTTTCATCCACTAGTGCTTGAAAAATGACTTTTCCGACGACCGCTACGAAAAGTACTTAAATTCACACGCTAAACTATTACTGAAAGTTGGTCATTGCACATCACTATAGCAATGCTGTATGATATGACAGCTCATTCGCCAATCAGATGCGACCGCAACTGTGTGATATGATTTTATCACACGCTGCGATAAGTAAGCGAACTAACCTAAAAATTTATATTTTAAAGTTTGACAGTTGCAGATAATTTGCTGAATTTACACGGATTAAGGAGGTTGGACCCTGATTTATCAGATGTTAACATAGTTTTTGGTAAATTCTGATAGCAATGATGTTAACACAATCTGTTTTAATATTTTTATGTAAATTTTATATTGTTTTTTTTTTACTTTGTAATCAATTGTATTATTACTAATAATGGGCTTATTATTTTTGTTCTAATTCGCCTTATTTTAAAAAAATAAAAATATTAACATAATTTCAATGAAAATTTGATAATTTTGGTAACAGTGCATGCCATAATTTCTTATTGTTGTTTGTTATTACTGTTTTATTAGACCTTTATTCTTGATCACTTTTTGAAATTAACTTAAGTCATTAGTTCGCCCAAAAACCCGCTGGTTGTTTTAAAGATAACACCCTGTATATATGTATAAGTATTCGGTTTTGTCAATTCAACAAATTATGATCGTCGGAAAAGTATCGTTTACAGCACGTGCTGAAAAATCAGAGCCGTATAAAAACAAAATAAAGTTCTGATGAACGGTTCGCGAGTAACTAACAACCTAAACGTACATAAACATTTTCTAAAATTTGTCAATTTTCATCTAAAATTTTGACACGATTTAAGAATTACGTATTTAATATGTCGAAATTTCAGATGAAATGAGATCTAAACCGATTTGCAGATGTATAAAATTTTAGAGAAATTTTATATAAGTTTAAGTTGTTAGTAACTCGCGAACCGCTCATCGGCAAAAATCGTTTATACTCTGTTCCATTTAAGCCATTCAGCATATGGCGCTCGTAACAGTGTCAGTTTTAAGTAGCCGAAATAAATTGGGTAAACTTGTTTCTTGTCTCCAATTTCAGCCAATCAGAGAAGTCAAATACTGAATGGCTAAAATGGAATATTATAAAAAAAGATTCAAAAAACATCAATAATAAACTGTTATACATAGTAAAATCGATTATACTCATTTAAGCCTTTAAGTAGATGGCGCTGATATCGGCGCCAGTTTTAAGTAGCCGAAATAACATTGGGTAAACGTATCTCATGTCTCCAATTTCAGCCAATCAAAGAATTCAAAACTATGTCCAATTCTCTACTTCACTAAGGGCCCTATTCTGTAACTCGGTGGTTAATTTTTAACCACTGGTTAAAATTTTTATCCAATAGTTATTGATTTGACAACTAAAAATCTCTTTTTTTGTTATATGTCAACATACTTGATTGGTTAAAAAAAAAACCAGTGGTTAAATATTAACCACTGAGTTACAGAATAGGCCCCTATATGGCTTAAATGGAACAAGATATACAGGGTGTTTCCTTTAAAACAACCAGCGTTTTTTTGGGCGAACTAATGACTTTAGAAAAAATGTTTTATACAAGAAATGATCAAAGATAACGGGCTAATTTATTAATAATAACAAACTGAAAATTCGACCAGTGGTTGTCAAACGGCAGAACAAAATTTTATTTTTTTAAATGGTATCCTATATAATTTTTCAGCCCATTAGATACAGAATTTTTTTTTGATTTCAACGATATAAATATGGTACAGGGTTGTATAACAATTATTTCGAGAAAAATGATATTAAAACTAATGTTATATTACAATAGGCCATGCAATACACAGATATTGATACGTCTGTTGCCTAGTTACGCTAGTAGTAAACCCATTTTTATTACATTATTTCTAGTTTTTAATACCATTTTTCTCGAAATAATTGTTTTACAACCCTATACTATATTTATATCGTTGAAATCAGAAAAAATATTCTATTTCAAGGGCTAAAAAATTATATAGGTTGCCATTTAAAAAAATATAATTTTGTTCTACCGTTTGAGAACCACTGGTTAAATATTCGGTTTGTTACTATTGATACATTATCTCCTTATTCTTGATCATTTTTGGTATAAAACATTTTTTCTTCAAGCGTATTATAATATTCATATTATGCTCCTGTACACACACTATAGAAGATGTTCATTGTCTTACTAGTACAAAAATGTTCTTATTGTTGTACTAGTAAAAAAATGTTAGTGTTTTAGTTTACCGCTGGCGGCGGCAGTTGTCACAGCAACACATATTATATTGAAAATTGTTATTTGACAGTTGTGTTGTTTTTGTTTTGTAGTGTACACAGCCTGCTTTGGCTGAAATTGCAAACACGACAATTAAGAAATTCCAAAAAAAGTCAAAAAGTTCTTTGAAACACTTGAAGAAAAAATAGTATATGTCATTCGGAGTAGAACACCCTTTTTGTGTTTTACCCAGCTTGCCTAGCCTCGGCTGGCGCCTCGGCCGCAATAGCTGGGTTCAACACAAAAAGACCGCTTTCTACTCCTAATAACATAATATACTATTTCTCTAAAGCTGTTAGTTCGCCCAAAAAAGCGCTGGTTGTTTTAAAGGAAACACCCTGTATACTAAGTATATCGTTATTTTTTGGGTAATTTAAATTTCTATCATAAATTGTTATTCTGGTTAAATATATTTTAACATAATTGTTTGAGAGTTCATCCTAGGCAAAAAATATAAGAATCCTTTTATGTACAGGAAATTACGAGCTTTAATTTTGTATTCTTGAAATTTTTTGATACGGGTCACTGGTTACAAGAAAATGGCCAAAAACTCATTTTTTGCACCTTTAACCCAAGATGGCGGTAAAATCCGGGGTTGCTAGAGGATGCAAAATTAGTAGGTATGTCTTTTTGGAGGTCCCAATAAAGAATAAAGTTCACTCCAGCTTGTCACCAATTATTTCCACAATAAACACCTTGCCGACTGGCCTATCTGTAAATAATTATTTGCTAAATTTATATATATATATATATATATATATTTTAGAAGTATTTGATCTAAAACCATATAAATTATTAAAATTTTGCGCCCGTGGCGTGTTCCACCTTTGCCACGCCCTAGTTACGGCACTGTGAAAAATAGCGTCTATTGATAAAAATATCATCTAATGGTGATGTTAATAGAAAAATTGATGTTAGTGGCGCTAAGACGAGCAACCTAATTGAAAGATGACAAAACAAATAGGCTTGTACGTTGGTAAACAACAACAAAGTGAGTCCCATAAAGAGAACGCGGAGAAATTACCCTCATCTGGCAAAACCTCTGTTCCGTGCGGTCTGCAGCCCAAACCTTCGCATAAACTTTACCACCTAGCAAACTATCGTAATTCCTCCGCACTGTAAGTGCCCGTATCAAGTTTTCTTACTTTCCTTCCGACGCACAACGTTCGATGAAGTTCGCGGCGATAAAATACAAAGTGTAGCTAACGCCAGACAAATCCATGGGGGCTCACAGGTACCCACACTTAATACAAACGGCTTTTTATACGATTTTTATAGCACGACTGCCGAACGTATAAATTTTGTTACACTTTGACACAAACATTTAAATGAAACAAGCGAACAAGCCGAAAGCAATTCTGGCAACAAGCTCTTTGTACTTCTATTTAAATAGGTATGGTAAATATAGACCCTTAATTAATAATATTAATAAAATATAATGTTAACATAGTTGTTATTGTATGATTATTTATTATGAACATAGGTTGCGTGAGCTTTCATAATAAATTCAAAGATAACCCACAATAATTTTGTATCTTGTAGTATAATATTTGGAATTACTAATAAATTGCTGCCCTGGCTTTTAGATTTAATATTTAACATTGTATAAATTAATTTTACGATTCTCATGTTTAACAACTCATTATTCACATTTTCACTCTGTTAATTTAAACCTGTTACGAATTTCACTTTTCGATTTTATTTGGAAAAAAATGTACTCGGGTTAAACGCCCATGTCGCCGATTACGTGGGGGCTTCGGGGCTTAAGCCCCCACTCGGAAAAATCTGAGGGGGTTCTACCCCACACACAAATTATGGTTAATACCAACAAAAAGTACACTCATATTTAAATATTTTTAATAGATCAATTACTTATACAAAGTAACAATGTATACCTATTCTATTACTTATTTTATAAAATTTTCAACTTGTCATATTGCGGACTAACAAATAGTACTACCACCAGTGTTGTCAGATTTAAAATGCAGTATTGTCTGAAATTGGTTTAAGGTCACATGATCACTTTTGTTCCATAATGTCAAAATTATATTCCAATATTCCATATTCATCAAAACTATATTTCACATATGACAGATGATGACAGTTACATGATATTTGATTAATATTATTGCTGTACGTTTATTCATTTGATATGGAAAATCTGTAATTTCATTTCATTATGCTTTTAATGAAGAGCGTGACAGATTTCCTCTTGTTGCATATTTTCAATCGGGTGTTCATAAAGAACACGGTTCTTGAGATTATCCTTACGACTTCTTGTCATACTATCTAAGCGGCAAATGTCAAACTTGTATGGAGCGGCACACTTCAGGCATTTTTGATCACTCGTATATATTTTCTACATGCATACAATTGAAATTCATGTTCTTTCTTTTATGATAAGTTATGTCGTAATTTAAAAAGTCAAGATTTTTAAAAAATACAATTTTATTTATGTTCCAATTTTAAGAAATACAGCTTTTATTTGGTGAATTTTCTGTTACCCCTTTTTAGCCCCCACACGAAAATCCAATAGTTGGCGCCTATGCCTATCTATCTATATGTACTTATAGGATACTATTTATTTTAGAAACGTTGTCCTACTACACGTATATTGTAATGTATATAATCGTGTAGATCGTTTTTTGCCTCCCGCTACCCTTGGTAAGGGAGGTATAAGGATCCTGATAAAAATCTCATATCGAGATTTTGGTAAATGAGCACGTTTTAAGGTCCCTAGAATTCAATTTTAACATTTTAACGGTGATGTGTGTATGTATGTGTGGATTTGAAACCTTGTATTTCGACCTTATTATATGGAAAGAGCCCATTAGATTTTGGTGTGAATCTCATAACCGGAAATGGCACTTTACTTGGAGCTCAAAATAGTATTTCTTCGAAAAATACCTTTAAGTGTTATTTTTTCGATGTTATTATAAAAATTAAAGATTATTAAAATTTCTACAGATTTGCATTAATACTTTTTGTACATATTTTATGGAACAATTTATAAAATGATCTATAATTTAAATTCCGGAGCCTACGCTTTAAAGAAACAAAACTTCTTGGTTACGCAGTTATTCAAATGTATGTAACTGACAGATCAATGTCACTGTGAAAGAACTAATCATTTGAAATTAATAATAGTAAAGTTTTAAAAAGAAAAAAATAAATAGAACAATAGGAAAGGAAATCAATAAATTCCAGCATAAGTAAATGTGTAGGTATGTATTTAGATTAATGAAAATTAAAGATTCGCAAAAAAGTTTAAGCTTATTCTCATTTTTGGATTAGTAAATTCTATTCTATCCCGGTATTTAAAATTTAATCTTCATTTTATTATCAAAAACGTAGTTACTTGGATTAGAATAGACTATATTTTAAGAAATAAACTGCCAAAATTAGAGTAAAATTCGCTAATCCAAAAATAAGGATCAGCTTAATCTTTTTGTGACTCGGGCTGTAAATGGCGGGAGGTATTGTGTTGGCCACACCAGATTTATTGTAAAAGTTTACTAGTAGGGTTTACATAGGTTAACTGATCGGTAAGTTTTGTAAATCAGTTACCGATCAGGAGGCGGAGGCAGTAAGTAAGAAACAACTATCCAAACTTACTTTAAAAATGACAACTAAAATTTTTTAATATGTCAAAATAATTTTAAAATTTAAATTTTTTAATTTTGTGCATACATCGTGCGAAAAACGTAATAAGTATTGCGGTCGGTAAGTGCTCTTCTCCCGGTATCGGATGTATCCAAAATCATCCTGAACCAGTAGGAAGCACTTACCCAATATTTACGAGCCCAAACTCATATTAGTTGGGCCGGGTAACATTTTCAACAAACAAATTATAGAACCTACGCAAATGGTGAAAAATTTATACAAATTTCTTTCTACTGGTTTAAAATATAGATTTTAAAGTAACAAAAACTGAATTTATTCAAGTATTCCAGTAATATTGGGTTACATCGCCTTTATTAGTAATACCAGCTTTAATTCTATTAGGCATTGGATCCCTAAGTCCTGCATATTTTCCTGCGAGTATTGTCCCATATGTCTTGCAAGGTAGATTTTACTATACGTACTGAATTTTTTCGAAGCTGCTTTTCGTTGTGCCAAAAGTACAGGGTTTCAGTAGCAAGTAAATCTGAACTGGAAGATGACCCTTAAAATACCGGTCGAATTATTATCACCAGTCATTCGGCCTTCAGTTTTTTAAAGTTTTAAGTCCATATTTAAAGTATCCGAAAGAATTTTTTAACCTTTTGTGTAGATTTCATAATTTGTTGAAAATGTAAACCGGTCCAACTAATATTGTAACACGAGGGGGTGCTGAAGAGGATGATGCTACTACTGCTTCTTACTGTATACTCCAACGATGATACACTTTATTCTAACTGACTGGTGATAAGGAAGAACACACATGCACTTTACACTTTCCACTTGATGGACACTACGGACATGGACACATACTTGGGATTTACTGGCTAAACTAACGGTGTATTTACATTATGATTACATTATTAACTAATACAACTAAGCCTAACATGTTACATTCCGTTATTCAGCGGGCAGGCGTTTAGCATGCGCCCCAAAACAAAAAGACACTACACTTTTCGTCAACAACAAACTTCTGCACGACGTGATGAACTAATACCGACTCTTTCATGTTTACTCCATGAGTAATTAATGTCGACTCACTTAAAACAAAGCGATATCTTCAGGACAGTATTACCTTAGGGGTACAGGGTGCATAGACTAGGGCATTCAAAGTCACGAACGTATACATAATAATTTTTAGACTAAATGATCAACAAATAAATGTCGTGACTATCATAATACGATAAGAATTTCTAAACTGGATTTTGACATTTACAAATTAAATAGATAAACAGAGTTAAAATTTGATTATTGAAACTAAAATTTAGAAAAGTTTATAAAAAGTTATTTATCTATTACTCTTACCCTCGCCTTATCATAATATGAGTGATTTGAAAGTTTAAAAAGAGATTTCAAAGCATTAAAGAGAAATTACTTCCTAGTACAACTACTGAGCGATTGTTTCCGAATATTAATAAATACTGGAATTCTAAAAAACATAGATCTTCCCACATTTGAAGCTTTAATGCATATGTACATAAATTTTGAAAAACCTGTAATGAAATATTACACTTCTTAAAACAAATCGAAGGCAACAATGTTAAAGAAAATAGTAAAGCTCGGAGAAGTACAATCTAGAGATGGTCTTAACGATACTTGCTGTGTATCGAAACAAAAATGAGAATATCGATACATAAATTTATAGTGCAAAATTTATATAAAATATGTTAATAAATGTGATGTTCATTTATTTTTATTAAATTTTAATTACTATTTCAATAAAATTTATATAATTTTTTACTGATATCTATCCAGCAGTTTTCTTTATCGCATCGATACTGTATCGATATTTAGTTATCGCTAAGACCATCTCTAGTACATCTTCTGCTTCCGAATAAAACAATCTGAAATCATAAATACTTCTATTTTAATCAATACAGATACATTTTTTGTAATAAAATAAATTATTATTGTTTTACTATTTCTAGTGAACTTTTTTCCTTAAAAAAATGTGATCACCATAACTATAACCACAGCCTGCCAGGAACTGAAATGTTTTGATGCTAAAACTTTACAACAGTATGGTAGGTAATGGTAAAACGCTACGGCGTATTGTGTCTATGTGAACGGTTATAAGCTAATAATAATAATACGAATGTATTTATCTCGGTATTTATAAAATACATAATTTAGTGATGCAGGACGAGGCGAGAGTATTCTCGAGAGCGAGATTGCAGTTTAAAATTCGAGGCGAGATCGACATATAACAACTGCGAGAAGTGAGAAATCTCGCGAGAGTCTCGCAATAAAAAGTACTTGTAATTTTATAGTAGCTTTGATTCATAAATTCAATGAAAAATTCACCGTACAAGGAGTGGAGTCAACACTAATTCGTGCATAGAACGCGTGAATGTGAAAAATTATATGAATTCACTATATTTTTTTGAGTCTATCTATAGTCAATTTCGATTGGTATCGGTCCCAGGGCGAGGAAATGCAAAATAAAGACAAAATCGAGTTTTGCATCCAATAGAACTAGTTTTCTCCAATATTTCACCCCTAATTCAGCCCAGTTAAAACTACGGTTAATAAAATTTTTGCCGCCTCTTAAAAGTAAAGGATGTTATATTAAGCGTCGCTGGGAGTCAGCACGGACAGAATCGGAATTACTGATTGCCGGCGAGTTACCAGTGTAGCGGTTTTTTATGATTAAATATTACTTAAATAGTGGCATATATTTAATGATAAATTGTAGGTACCTACTTTTAGTTACAAAAGAGATTTTTAATATTTAATTCACCGACCGATGTAGTGTAGTGGACAGCGTCTCTGCTTTATACGCTGAAGGTTGCGGGTTCGAATCTCGTGTAAGGTATGGATGTTCCACGTATGTGTCTTTTCATCCCGTCTCGCCTCGCGTGCATCACTAACATAATTCCATTTCCTTTTCATTAATTCCTTTACCTACATTTTCAAACATTATCTCTCAGGTTTTTACAATGATCATAAAGTGCATCTATTATTTTTGCAATTTTGACTTCCACCTGTTTCTCGTCATGGTTCTAACTTTAATATCAATTGAAGCAAAAATAGGTGTGTACATTATTGAAAAGATAGAATTCCCGTGTAAAGTGCCGTTCCGGATGACATATTATAAGCAAAGTGTGAGTTGTGCTGCTGAGATAATAGCGATATGTTGAAATGAGTTTACATGAAGCGTGGAATGAAATCAGCAGTATATTACATGTAGACAAGGCTACAGCTACATAGAGGTGGCAGAGGAAGGGCTACAATAACGAGAAGTAATATTCTTCCTCCGTCGGCGACACAATATCTTGCTTGTCACCTTTGTGCTCGGCTAAAGACGTACGTAAAGCAATTCTAAACTAATATAGATAAGAAGTTACGATACACGGAACGGCAGCCATGTGTCGACAGGTAATATCCTCAAATTTCATTGACGTTGATGTGAACGCGATGCGATCTTGGATCTCGGCACAAAGTGAAATTAGGGCACAGGGTAGCGGGTAGTAATTACGCATTTCCACCCGGGTTTAACCAACGAACTTTGTATGACGGAAAGCTATTCCCTGTACTTCGTAATGCACAGCGTGTGAAACACGGATCAGCAAGATACAAGTGTTGCACAACTGCTGCGAGACTACTCAGCAATGCCAAGAAACTAGAGGAGTTTTCGACGAGCAATAAAATAAACTCAACAATTTCAGCAAGATTTGTAACTTTTCTGATATTTATAAAGGTACATTCACAAATGAAAATTAGGTTTATGGTTTTTGTTTAGGTTTAAGTAAGTAATTCATAAATGTAAGTTTAAATTACCTGAAAATTAGTTTTGATATGTACAGACATCTATGTAAATGCTTCAAAAACAAGATTAAAACATCGGTAGGGCAGTACTCAACAAGACACCAGTGCGCCGTGAAACTGTCATTCGTTTGACCTTATTGGTTATATTTCAGTAATTAAGTTATGACAGTCTCCATGTTCTTCTCCCATTTGTTTAAAAAGCCGAATCCATCAAGTGGATACTAAATATATATATATATATATATATATATATATATATATATATATATATATATATATATATATATATATATATAAATCATTTCAGATTCGTTCTCATTGGTGAAGTTTGTGACGTCAAACTAAATCATAAACCTAAAGTTGGGACCTTGCAATGTTCAGCTTTATGATTTGGATTTAGAGACCCTAAATTCTGAAGTGTGAATGATGTCATAACATAATATGCGGTCAAAGTCTTTAAATCGAAAGTATAAACCATAAATCTAAACCTAATTTTCATTTGTGAATGCACCTTTAAACTTTAAAATTATAGGACACAGATACTTCATTAGATAATGGATTTTAAATAAGTGTAATTTTTTGTAACATATGCTGAAATTATTTTAATTTAGTATATTTGGCTATCACGTAGCTATTAGATACTCGTATATTGAATTTTGCATTGAAATACTCTGTTTAAACAGCTTCAAAAGTCTGTAATATAACGTCTAGTAAACAATGCCAGTGAACATGTGAAATTTATTTAAAAATTTAGGAGCAAAAAGTACAAACGAAACTGATTAAAAAATATTTGTCTACAAATCTATTAAAAATAGGCTTGTTAATATTTGTTTTTAGAGTTAAAAATGTCATTTTATAACACCAGTGTTAAATGCAAAGTGATAAATCATTGTTACTTTTAATACTAGTGTTAAAAGTAACAGTGATTTGTCTCACTAGTGTTAAAGTGAATTAGTTAGCTAGTTACCTAGGTAATGGCGAAAGAGACAACAAATCGACATTATTGACATATGTGAAAAAAATATTAGAAATACAAGTTTAAAAGAAAAAAATATGTATTATGTATGATATCTCTCCGCATCGCGTCATGTTCCAAACTGGCTTCTCACAAAATAATATATCACTTTTATCACATATCATTAACTATTTTTAATATTTGCAAGAGTATTTCAGAATTTATTGACGCTTTATTAAGTTTACTATGTTACAGAGTAAAAAATAAAAACACAAAGAGTTAAGAATTAATACTTTTTTTGTAGTGATCCAACGAATACTACTTTAACAAATACGAATATCAAACCTACTATTTGGCGAATACGCATAAATAATACACCACTGTTCGTACTACAAAACAAAAACTAAATAATGAGTACATAACCTTATTAATAACCCTACGAAACTGTACTTGAGACGGCGTACAGATGCACAAGAAACTCCTCCCACTAACGAGCGCTAAATTTGAATAGAACATTGTTATTGGTAACCCGTTTTTACACAGCTGTATGAATACGACTACTGAGATCGGTAATAGCAGAATCGGTCCACCATTATGTTTGGTATTTGCGTTCTTACCTATCTTTGTGAAATCTCTGAATTTTGTGAATAAGAAGTCGTTTTAGTTTCCATTTCATCTTTAATTTGTACACTCACTTCATTTCAAATAGAAACAAAATTGTTTCACACTTCTTAATTTGAAACGTGTAAAGCTGACTTCTGCGTACACTGTTCTGCGCTAGTTAGGCCCTGTTCATTAATTTTATTACTGCATCTGTTCGCCGTCCCAAGTATAGATGAAAGAACTCGTGTTATGCTATGAAACAAGTAACAATTGACATCTTGAGAACTCGACAAGTCCATTCATTCAATGCTAGGGTAATCCCAGTCCCAGTGAATAAATTTAAACAATATAGGTATATATAATGCGTAGGTGCGTTCGGATACACGGTGCACAACCAAACCGTAATTTGCGTTGCGTTCAGTTTTAGTTTGTTTTAATATTCACGATGATATTCGGCGAATACGAATATTCGGCAAATATCTACTATTCGGCGAATACGAATATTCGTATTCGTTGCATCACTATTTTTTTGTGCATTCTAGTACGTATTATAACGCCGAAATGATCGATTTCCGACAATATACGTATATTTCGTAATATTTCTAAACCAATGTAGCGGACTTCGATTTTTGTTCCTTTTTCTCCAGAAGTTATGTTATCTAAATGTTTAATTAAAGGATTTATATTGATTAAGCATTTTTCACTTAGGTATTTGACTGTTTTTAAATATTTGGAACGGAACAGCTCCATATTGAAACCTGTGAACAAAAATAGATTGGTACACCTAGGAAAGGGTGGTACACCTTGGAAATATTTGCGAATTAAGATGTTACGCGGTTTTTACTTAGTTCAACCAAAGATCAGATTTTGACATTTAGTTGAAAGTAGGTAAAGAAATAATAGAATAAGATAGAAACAGAGTTGTTGACAAACAAGTAAAATGATACGTAAATATGAAACTGACAAAAAATGTAGATTGCTAAATTTTCAATTTCATGTGAATAAATATGAAATTATTTTATTTATTCGCAGTTTTAATACCTACTGGATTTACATCTATGTTTTTAATTATTTGTAATTGATATTAATCCAATCAATTAATCCAATTTATCATATAAAAGTGGTTCTTTAAAATTAAAAATACACCTACTATTTATTTATTTTTTATTAATATTTACGCCAGCGCAACTGCTGACGTCATATGCAGCCGATGATTGGAATCTACGTTAAGCAGATTGTAGGGTACAAAAATAACGATATTTTTGTTTGTTTTCATAAATTTTATCTTAAGCATAAAATGTAATTTAAATATATTTTCACACATTTAACAATGAATCCGAAGAAACTAACATCAAGTTCAGAAATTTTATGATTTTTAACAAATGTTATACCAAAATATGTTCTAGCATAAAAAATGGAAATGGACCAAAGAAAGAAAAAAGTACAACTGACTGCAGAAAAAGATGCAGCAAATTGCACAAGAGTATTAAGCTACCACTGCTTATTATAAAACTGAAAGAACTATGTTTCATCACTACAGTGGATGCAAGTACACAAAGATATTGTTGAAATTAAAAATGTTTTACCCAGTGTTAAACAAATACTGTAAACTGTAACGTCTTCTGCAGGTTCCTGAAACTAGCACAACCATTCCGCCACAATCACGCGAAATTAGTCAGAAAATTTAGTACTAATTAATTACCCAAAAACCAAATATAATAATAATAATAATAATAACATTTATTTTGTTTAAGAGAAAAAAATACATCTCTCATACAAAAGGTTGGTAACGATATAAATTACAGTAGATTATCATAAGTAATAAGTAGAGTAATGATTTACATTTCTTTGGAAAATATAATAAAACATTTATACGTTTAGAGCAAAAGCTCGCAGTTTAAGGGAGTTTGTTATATAATTGTGGATGTTGTACATTTTCTCCTTGGTTGGCTCTGTCAGAAGTGGGTTGATGTCCAGGACCGGCGGGGGGAAATACTTCTGGAGAAATGAGTTTCTGTAAGGTGAAAATATTGGACAGCGGTAAAGGAAATGTACTAGGTCGTTAGGTTCATAAAGGTTACAGATACTGCATAATTCTTCATGGCTAAATTTATGGCAAAACCCGTCTTGATAAATATATATTTCTTTGAAGTGTGCTGTACGTAGGAGACTGAAAGTTTTAAGGACGTTATAAGGAATGTTGTAAGTGAAATAATTCGTACTGGTACTGAAGGTTTTGTAAGAGGGATTATAGGAGGATTTTATTATGCATTCTGTATCTGTTTTATATAGTGCTTCGTTGTATGCCAGTAGTATGTTATTAAATTCTTCTTTAATAAATAGGAAATTCTGTTTTCCCACAGCCATTGAAAATTTGCTTTAGTTAGCATTAATTCCAGCTTTTTAGTCCAGTTGAGGATTTCTTTACTTTTAGAGTTGTCATTTGAATTTATTTGAACAAGTTTGTCATAACATGTTCGGACATACCTTGTACAGGCAGGCCATCAATAATATTTTGTACCACCATCGCAGCATTTTGTCGAGGACTAGTAACTCTACTCTTGATTGTCCGGTTTCCCGTCTAATTAAATATCCTGGTGTTGTTCTCTGCCATGAATTAAGACATTTAAAAAATTGTAGTTGACCTTTTTCAATATTTTCACATTGTGAATGGCCCCATACTTCCGCGCCATATGTGAGAGCTGGTAATAATGTTGATGTATATAACTTAATAATTGTATTCCAGGAGTAGATTTTTGCTTTTATCATTGTTTGTTTTATTGTTGCAGATATTTTATTGCCAAAAACCAAATATATTACGGTCGTTTTTTGAAAAATACATAGGGTTGTGTAAATAGTAATAAAATATATAGGTCCAACAAAACTAATTTTAACAATTTTTGTCGAACATTATATTCCAGCCTCTCCTTCATCGCAATTAAAAACACTGTTAATGCTGTTCTTGATGTCCCTGAAAATTTAGGGATGTTATATTAAGCATCGTCAGTGGGTAATTAATTAGTAATTAATGAGTACTAACTTTTATGATTGACTTCGTGTGATTATGCCGGAAGGGTTGTGCCAGCTTCATGTAGTAATTTTCTGTACCAATCGAAAGAATATATAATAATCTGGTTCATGAAATAGACTTGGCACAGAAAAACCTGCAAAACTAGTAATTATTTATAAATATTATAAACAATATTTTTAAGTTGATTTTTTTATTTGATTTTTGCTTTGTTTCTAGATTTTTATGTACAGGCTGTCTCATTTTCGATGTTTTTTTAAGGTATCTCGGGTAATATTAATGATATAGCAAAACCGTTTGCACATTACAAGGTCAACTTTTCGAGAAAATTTTAATAGCCACCACAGAAATTTTGAAAATATCTTATATCTTATTTATTATAATATTTAGAGGAAAAATGTTTCTACAAAAATTTTACCTTTCTTTAAATAGAATAAAATGACGTAGGTAATTAGATTTTTTGAAAACTTAATAATTCTCGAGATATAACACAAACTTATGATTTTTTATATGGGACCCTATGTTGAAAATAGTCTCGTCTTTTTGCTTATTTTATAAGCTTTTCAATGATATATAACAAGCCTACATTCTTTTGTTTTAGACATTAATAAAAGACAAATTATTAATTTATTGAGGTGAAAATATTGGAAATTATTAAAAAACAAATGAAAAAAATTATTACCAATCATCATTTGTTTATTTTGATTTAATATCTATTAATCATGTTCTCAAAATTATTCTTAACCAATTATTTTCGGGAAAGTTAAATTACTAGTTACCGACGTTACAGTTGGCTTTGACACAATCCGAAAAGGATGGTTTAATACGCTTTTGAAGTAAATAAATTGAAAAAATGAGTAAAACTGAAACAAATATTATTAGAAATATGCAAATGATGATCTGTAATAGATTTTTTCATTTGTTTCTTAATAATTTTAAATTTTTTCACCCCAATAAATTAATAATTATTTCTTATTCAAGTTTAAAACAAAAGAATGTAGACTTGTATCATTGAAAAGCTTATAAAATAAGCAAAAAGACGAGACTATTTTCAACATAGGTTCCCATTCAAAAAATCAAAATTTTGTGATATCTCGAGAATCATTAAGTTTTCAAAAAATCTAATTACGCCATTTTATTCTATTTAAAAAACGGTAAATTTTTTGTAAAAACATTTTTTCTCTAACTATCATAATAAATAAGATATGAGATATTTTCAAAATGAGCGAAAAACGAATTTTTGCCTGTAGCTCAGAAACAAAAGAAGATAGAAAATTCCTGAGGTGACTATTAAACATTTCAGGAAAAGTTGACCCTGGAGTGTGCAAATGGTTTTTCTCTATCATTAATATTACCCGAGATACCTTACAAAAACATCGAAAATGAGACACCCTGTACATATGTTAAATATTTCAGTTTATTTTATATAGTGATCTCTTTGTCCCGTATTATGAGCACACTTTTATAATAAGAACACTTTTATGGAACGCGTTTCTACATTTTATTCTTATGAAGAGTGTGCCCCATAAAAGCGTTTTTATTATAAAAGTGCGCTCAGGGCCGGCGATATGGCATACGGCGCCCTTCCGCAGTCTATAATATGGCGCCCCCCCTTATATATTTATAAAAATATATATATAAAAAATCCCACAATTCGTATTTCGAATAATTTTATTATAAAGAAAATATAAATGAATTCTTCAAATATTAACCATCTATTTTACAGAAATGATACCTATAAAGGATGCCCGTTTCCGACCCTCGCTATTGGGATCTTCGTTATTATGAGAGATGAAGTCGGTAAAATTAAGTCAAAGTTACCCCGTTAGTGTACCAGTTGCATTTAACCCGAAAAATGAAAGTTACCAGATAAATACAAAAATTCAGATACATTCATAAAGTAATTCCGAGAGAGATGGCTTACCGGGTGAGATGACTCATTTGCCAAAATCCAAATAATAGTAGAACGAAACGATGTGTTCTATTCTTTGGATTTTTGCAAAGGAGTCATTTCACCCGGTAAGCCATCATCTTGGAATTTTTTATTTTTGCATGTAACTCCTAAATATTTGGTTTGCTCTTCATTAGGAAACTTTTTTTATATATTTTCGAACGATGATGATCATGATTATGATTGATTGCACATCGGTACAAAATCGATCCTTACGAATTTATGAAGGTTAACTACTGCCAATATTTATTGCCAGTTTAAAGTTAATATTTGGAATTCTTAGTTTTACTTTTTAATGCAAATACTCCACCTTGTTGCATGAAAGAAAAATCTTGTGTGACCAACACAATACCTCCCGCCAATTACAGCCCGAGTCACAAAAAAGATTCTGTTAATCCTTATTTTTGGATTAGCGAATTTTACTCTAATTTTGACAGTTGAAAATATAGTCTAATCTAATCCACTTTTTTTAAACCCCTCATCAGGATTAAATCCCAATTACAGAGTGGGTTCACATTCACACACATTCATGCCTAATGGGATTCGAACCCAGAGCCCCGAGGGCACTCATGACATGAGGCGTTGCTCTAACCATTGAGCCACCGGAGCTATAATTAAATGAAAATTATATTTTAAATACCGGGATAGAATAGAATTCACTAATCCAAAAATGACGATTAGATTAAACATTTTTGTGAATCGTTAATTTTTATTAATCTAAATGAATTCCTTTTCTATTGTTCTATTTACTTTTTTTCTTTTTAAAAAATTACTAATATTATTTTGACATGATTAGTTCTTTGATAGTGACATTTATCTGTCAGTTACATACATTTGAATAACTGCGTTTTGATGGTTTAAAGCGTAGGCTCTGGGATTTAAATTATAGATAATTTATAAATTTATCCATAAAATATATAGAAAAAGTACTAATGCAAATCTAGAGAAAATTTAATAATCTTTAATTTATATAATAACATTAATCTCGAAAAAATAACATTTAAAGGTATTTTTCGAAGAAAAACTATTTTGAGCTTCTAGTAAAGTGCCATTTCCGGTTATCCGATTTTCACCAAAATCTAATGGGTTCTTTCTATTACAGAAAAAGTCCGAAATACAAGGTTTCAAAATTTTGTGAATGATAGTATTTGAGTTAGAGTGGAGGATCCACACACACACACACATACACACAGACCTCATCGTGAAAATGTTAAAATTGGTTTCTAGGGACCTTAAAACATGGTCATTTATCAAAATCTTGATATGCGATTTTTAGCACGATCCCTATACCTCCCTTACCAAGGGTAGCGGGAGGTAAAAAAGATAAATACACGAAAACAAGACAATAATAAAAAATTGAAAGTAACGCTATGTTGGGGCGTTTCAAAGTGTAAAACTGAGTTTGGGCATTTAAAATTTCGATTGGAAAGACATACTTAACATTTCATTTGCTTTTAATAAAGGTATTTTAAGAGTATCTATTAGATATATATTTGAAGAATTATACGTAATTTTCTTGATAAATCTATAGCTATTTTTTTTTTATTTCGGCGCCCTCTACCTGTTGGCGCCCTTCTGCCACGCTTACCTTGCTTACTGCCTAGCGCCGGGCCTGAGTGCGCTCGTAATACGATATGAATCAATGATTATTTTTTAAAACAAATAATTTAGATTATCCACATTGACAGATTGGTACAACCACAACTAATAACGACTTGTAAAAAGTTCTCTGTTGTTATACTTTAGTTTGAAAGTTCTGCAGGTGTAACAAGAAAGCTCCGTCGCTGGTCAAGCCATTCATCAGTCGGCCACTATAATTTCATTACTTCCCATCCAAGCTGTAATTAAATAAGGCGAAGTGGAGAAATATTTTCAGCAGCCGAAAGTGTTCCGCTATCACGGAGCAGCAATAATATTAGCATTCTCGCATAACTCCACCTAGAGGCTGCAGAGGGCCTGTTTTTCCATTGCATGTTTACACGGTATTAATGTTCCGTAATTAGAAATATGTTGATGTGTGGTAAAGTTAAGATTATTGCATTTACGGCACGTACTGTGAATAATCCTTTATCTGGAGCGGGCGATCGTACGGGCTCGAAGCACACATTTCACCCCAATGCAAATGGAACTCTTTCCGGAATTAATAAACGCGATGCCGTTTCCTCTACCCGCCGGATTCGTTTTTTATGCCGCTATATTGCTAATTAATTTATTGCTATTTTCGGATACGAATTATTCTTCAATACCCGTAAATCACGCGCAATTCTCTTATAGAATTACGGTTTAATATTTTGGTTATTTCCATAGAAGTAACCATGCATACTTTGTGGAATATTTTGGAATATGAAAACGAATAAATCACATGAACTGGACAACGTTCAAAAATTAACTCTCCGTTAACTGAACACGTACGGAAATTTTAGAGTTAACTTTATTTTTATTATAACTAGTATTCAAAAACTCAAGTTAATTCATTCGGAGGTATTTCAGCCTACCTCGAGCGAGGTTAAGTTTTTGTGCAGAAGATAAACCAAATAGTTGTAGTGTCATTCTTTATTTATTTATCGTCATTGACTGACATAAATAGTATTTTCTATAATTGACTACATAAATTAGACAAAACTTGATATCATTCAAAATATCTGTTTTTCGCGATCGTCCAAAAAATGAGCTGTTTCTGATAACTTTTTAGACCGGATGGCGATCAGATCTCTATTTATTTATTTATTTATTTCTCATTTTCTCATATATATCATAGTGGAAATTTTTTGCGAGAAAATTTTTCAGATTGTTACGAGAGCCGGTTGCCTAGCAATTTATTGAGTGGCATTGACAAAAAATCACGAGTTGTGAAACGAGTGATTTTTAATCAATGTCTCGAGATAAATTGGCAACAGGCTCGAGTAAAGCAATCCGAAAATTTTTCCAGGATAAAATTTAACCACGAATAGTATTCAGATGACTATTTCCAAAACAAAAATCAGATAATCATTTATATATTTTTTTCTTCTAATTTTTATTGTGTTTTGAGGTATTATGTTTCAGTTTGCTTTTTCAACGTTTTAAACAGATTCCTGTCCGACTCGACTCGTTTTTAATAAAAACTGATAACACTGAAAATATACAGACTTTGACAGGTATGTAAACAATATGTTTCTAAAACGTCAAAAAAGTTTCGCTTATCAAAACTCACTTATAAAAATGCAAAATCTTATTGGCTTAAAGGGTGCGAAAAAAATTTTACGGCGGGGTTTTGTCGAAATGAAACTTGGTAACTAGGTATAATCCTGAATTTGGATTGGTTTATATATTTATGAGTGAAATAGTTATATATAGTATCATAAGTAATAAATTTTTGCCGGAAAAATTTTGAGATTGTTTCGAGAGCTGGTTGCCTAGCAATTTATTGAGTGGCATTGACAAAAAAATCACGAGTTGTCAAACGAGTGATTTTTGTTCAATGTCACGATATAAAATGGCAAAAGGCTCGAGTAAAGCAATCGTAAAATTTTTCCAGGATAGAATTTAACCACGAATAGTATTCGGATGACTATTTCCAAAATAAAAATCAGGTAATCATTTATATATTTTTTTTCTTGACAAAAATCTTTTAATATTATTGTGTTTTGAGGTATTATATTTCAATTTGATTTTTCAACGTTTTAAATAGATTCCCGTCCGAATCGACTCATTTTTAATAAAAACTGATAACATTATATACAAATATACACATTTATTGGTTTAAAGGATGCGAAAATTTTTTTGTGACGTTGTTTTGTCGAAATGAAATTTTGTAACTAGGTAGAATCCTGAATTTGGATTGGCTTATAAATTTATGAGTAAAATAGTCGCAATAAAAAATAAAATAATGCATAGCTACAGATTTTTTTTTATTCTTATTTGTCTGAAAATGTCTTTACTGGGCTACAAGCTTCCATAGCAAGGCCTAGGCGAGCTTTGGAATATGCTTGCTCACCAAGTAAAGTATCACTTTATCAGGACTTGTTATGTAAATTACTATTACTCGAACCAAACTCCAATGGTTACGCCTCTTACTTAATTTTAATTTCAGTATAAATTAGCGAACGTACTCCTAGTTTTCTAAGCTTCTGTCTATTCATTTGATTCCCTACTCACCCGACGATAGAATAATTTATTAAATTATGATCACTACACCCGGGAAAGTAGCTAGTCGCCTGCTTAAATACGAGCCCGTCAGTCAATTTCACAAAATTTCGTCGTTTTAATTGTTACTTATTTTGATTTGTTGGTTTTGATTTTGATGTAATGGATAAGTCAAAATATATGATTTTCACATTTACAAACCTAGGTAATGGTGACTATAGATAGGTAACCGTTAATCAAAAATTATATAATATATGAAAAAAAAATTCAAAAGTACACACAATATATACTGGGCTTACATGCAGTTTTGAAACCGTTTTTAAAACGTTTTTAGTTTTGAAAACGCCATGTATACAATGTCAAAACGGTTTTGAATTATCTCCAACCAAAACTAAAATTCATGGTTGGACTTGAAAACTAGTTTCAAAACTACTCATGTAAACACTTAAAATTCAGTTTCGATACTGCGCATGCGTACAGAGCATAACGTTTCTGTCGCTTTGTGTTACTAACCTTCAAATATATTGACAGTTGTGTAGTTTTAGTGCGTAGTGGTAGGAAGTATAAAAAATAATTGGAATAGTAGCAAAACGAAGTATTTGGAGTGAAGAGGATCTGTTACTTACATCAGCTAAATGCGCATGCGCCGAAACTGATTTCAAATTAATTTTTAAACTTGTTTTGAAAACTGCATGTAAACAGTTTTGCATAATTTTGACTGAAAACTGAAACCATTTTCAAAACTGCATGTAAACGTAGTAATAGTCAGTTTAACCAAAAAAGTCAAAATAACTCCTCAGCAATTTTAGGTGACACGTTTATGAACTCATCTTGAACTCTTTTACCTTTCGCATTGTAATTCCGAGTGGTAAACGCTCTAGGCACTAGATCTATAGCTGCCGTTACTACTCTAGTTTGATTACCAATATCTTGTAACAAAGTATCATCCATAAAGTTTACTATTAGTTTAGTCAGGAGCAGTGTTTTGATTTCAAATAATGAACCTAAGTCAGACCCTTAACAATTCAGTTGTGATCTTCAATATAAAAATATAATAAGAAATTATATTTTTATAATTGTTACACATCAAATAAATGTTTGGTGAGCTCGTTTTGGTTGAATCTTGTATCCATTTTGAATATGAATTAACTGATCTTCTAGCATAAATGCATGGCAGTAATATGCGGCTGAAAAATATTTGAGCTGACATATCTCTCCGCCTAATTTCTAACGTGTGTCCTATTTAGAGTAACAACAATTGACAACATCGACACCAGATGGATATAGTTTACAAAATTTTAAATTTTTATGTAGTTTAAATAATTTTACGTATTTACTAAAATTTGTTGAAGAAAATGTCACAAACTAACTGATAACATATATATTTAAGAAGGTTGTCGTGTCTGGAGATCTCAAGACGGTTATAATGATGATGGTATTTTTAAACTAAGGTCTTATTACAAGATTAAACTCCGTTTTAACATAGTTTTTCCTTATTTACATGTATATATTTACAAAAGTTCTAACGAAATAGCTAGTAAAATAATAAAACTTCATGCATTTTCTCAAGAGGAGCCGTTAAAATAGTTGGCAAAACTTCATGAGCTAAATCGAAAAATCTTGGAGGAAACACTATCTTCAGCTATTAGCTATTTTCATAGTTGAAAAGTTTGCGTTTTTGCGTGGGATTTAGGACAAATGTAGTTTTCGAACGGTTAGTGCAAGAAAACCTTACGTTGGAACACTGAACCGCAGTGGTTTGCGCATTTGAACCAACTCACAATGAAGTTTCGAGTCTTACTTAGTTACCAACTAAACGGCAAACTCTATTTGTTACTTGTGTTACGCTGTTTAGCAAAATTTATATAAATTTCCTATCTATTCCACCTTCTCAGGACAAAGGACATTGGAAAAGTTTGTTGCTTTTAGAAACTTCCTAATGTGCCGCCTAGAATAATAGTCCCTAACTACGTATTGATGTCTATGTGCTAAGTTTAGTAATATTAAATGGCTAGAAAAATACTAAGTTAAGAGAAGAAAATGATTGAAATTTTGTTGCAATAAAGATTGTTTAAAAAGTTACATAAATAATTATGGAAACTGGGGACAAAATGAGCATATTGGGAACTTGAAACTTATTTTTTTTATGACAATTCATCTAAATTGAAAACGGTATGCAGTTCTAGAATCTAAAAAGTCTTTATTGTTATTCGTTAAGCTATACCTAATAGTTTTTCTAATATTCTATGACAGTGGAGTTCGCTAATAATTGGAGTCACATACTTAAATTGATCTTTTTCAATACATAAAAATATATAAGTAAAATATGTTAAAATAACTTTTTCCTATTTCGGTGTCTTCATTAGTCTACAAACGCACTAAAAACACATCGCTAAGAAGATAAAAACACTTTCTAGAGGTGGTATGACTGTTTTCAAAAATAACAGATGAATGACCTATAACCTCAAATTGCTGTCGTTCAACAATGAATTTTCATCTGCAATGTTAAAATAAAACATAACTTAAAAATCTGATGTGGCCAACACAATACCTTCCGCTATTTAATTTTTACTAATTTAAATATAAATACGTACATATTTAGTTATGCTGGAAACCGTATTAAGATCCATTACATATAACTATAGTTCTATTTACAATTTTCCTTTTAAAGCGTTACTATTATTAATTTGAAATGATAAATTCTTTGACTGTGACATTTGTGATATGAACTGTGTAACCAAGGAATTGTGTTTGCTGTTTCTTTAAAGCATAGGCTCCGTGTTTTAGATTATAGGTAATTTTATAAATTTATCCATAAAATATATAGAAAATAATATTTATGCAATTCTGTAGAAAATTTAATAACAAATATTTCATCATTACCGATATCTATACATAGCAGATTGGCACACCCAGCAATGGGTAATAAGCCGTGATGATTTATTTATATATTTATTTTATTTATTTAATTTTTATAACACAAATATCGAAAGAATTTGAAGGTATTTTTCGAAGAAAAACTAGTTTGAGCTTCAAGTAAAGTACCATTTCCGATTATCTGATTTACACCAAAATCGAATGGCTTCTTCCCATATTAGAATAAGGTAGAAATACAAGGTTTCAAATTTTTCTGAATAGTAGTTGAGTGAGTGGAGGATCCACACACACACACCCACACAGACATCGTCGTGAAAATGTTAAAATTAGATTCAAGGGACCTTAAAACGTGGTCTTTTACCAAAATCTCGAAATGCGATTTTAGCACGAACCCTATACCTCCCTTACCAAGGGTAGCGGGAGGTAAAAAACCAAGTCATATTTTTGTTGTAGCACTTTTTTTAAATCTAATAGATTTATAGATTCACCTCAATAGAAAAAATAATATAAAAAATAAGTTGATAAGGCTTGTTGACGAACTCGTCCTTTCTAAAACTTGGACCCGTGAATTAACAAATTGTTTTTTTTAAAATATGTATGACCAAAAATTGGAAATATCCGTGGATAATAAGCAATTTAATAAAATAATTAATAAGAAACTACGTATATTATAGTCAAGTTTTAAGTATTTACCACTGGCAGCCTGTCATTCAACATAATCACCTTCATACAACTGTACGGCAATGTAGTTATCTGGCATAGCATAATAAATTTAAACACGTGTAATTTGGTTTACTTTCGTTGATTCGTTATTTTCTCCATTCATTTAGATACTTTAAAATAGACTCCACATTTACTTATGGTAAATGTACATATAAAAATATAAAGGTAAAAGATAAAATATATGACTCACATTGTGGAACCATTGGATCTTGTGCTGCTTGGGATTGGCCCTGATATTGCACTCGAAGTAGACATCATCGCCCTCCTTGATGTCTTCGGGATTGAGTGTGCTTCCCAAATGAAGAACAACTTGCGGAGGATCTGAAACAATTAAACAATAAAACAATTTAATATTTATAGAGTAAGAAATAATTTCCAACTTGTAATAAAAGCGAAATAAACAGGTTAATTATACGTTATGAATGAAACGGGCTCACAAGTGCATCGCGCTGGACTAGAGAGTTATACGAGAACATTAAACATAACTGCACTCTAAATATTTCACAACAAACATTCTACCTTTGTCCAACATTATCTGTATGCGCGGGGCATAAAGTTTCGCTCCAGGTTACTCTATGGAACTTTAAAAATGGAAATTACTTGATAACAAAGTTTGATTGTCTATATTTTTCTTATTTTTCAACAAAAAACTACCTCAACTGTTCTCAAAGTGGTTTACAACGCCTTGTCACGAAGACGAGGAAATTGTTTGCAGAATTGCTCGAAGCGCAGACAATAACTTTAATGGGCAAATATTTTTTCTTTATCATTAGCATCAATTTCTCAATTATCATGAACAATTTTCCAATGCTATTATTTTGTATTAAATATTTATGATGTCGACTTGTGATAGTGAAATATTAAAAATATAATATAAAATGGTTATTTATGATACAAGTGCATGAAGTAGGACTTTTATGCATAAGTTGTGAAGGTTTTAAAGCAAGAGCTGAAAGCGGTGTTTTAATCGCAGCGAGTTCATAAAGGTCCTTCACACATAAGGTACATGAGGGTAATAACGCCCACTTTTGAATTTGGCGGTTTAGATCGCAGCTATTCGAATATAGTTCAGTGTCATGAAAGCTTCCCCTATAGAGATGAAAAAGAAATATCAGTAAGTCAGGTCGCCGCGTTTCTCAGTAACAGTATAATATTGTATTTATTACTTATTTAATATTATTATTTCTCTGTTTCCATTCTTTAAGACCTTTTGTATTATATACAACAAAAATTAATGTGATGTTTTTTTTCTTTCAATCTTATTTTATTTGATGGCGCTAGTGCAGTAAATAACGCCCAAATTGACACTGCCCAGCTTGTGACGAAAATCGTGTGACAGATATGCGAGAACATATGAAATGTAAAACATGATACCATGAAGACTGTGTAGGTTAAACTGAACATGATTTAGAATTTGAATGCCCGCAGTGTTAATGAAAATAAAAATATCTTCAAAGTTTTTTTTTGTAAAATAAGAATACACTTATGCGAGAAATAACGCCCAAAATGTACTTTTTTTAAAAAATAATATATTTTTTTATAATGATGATTCAAAAAAAAATAAGTATTATTATAGTGTGCGTTAATAAATAAAGATTATTCTGGGATAATTGTTTTTCATTTATTTTAAAAATGTTTCATATAGCAATGCAAAGTTTAATATGTGGGCGTTAATACCCTTAAGGACTTACCTTAAATATCATAAATACAATATTTTATCTACAAATCAATTTGATAGTTGTCACGTTTAAGATTATGTTATTCGCTACTTCCTCAGTAATAATTTTAAATCAATTTTGTGTAGAATAAAGAGAAAAATTAATAAAATGCCGTTGAACCATTTTTTTTTGTCATTGACATGATTACAAAAGCACTCGTGTCAAAGATAACGTTTATCTAGGTTAACAGAAATTGCTTATGTTCGATTTGAATTGTTTCACACAGGATTTCAATAATGACTCACAATTTATATATTAATGTGTTCATTATAGAGTTGGTAGATAAAACTTGTTTATTTTGCTATTAAAAGTCGAAGAAACAATATCCTCAGGTGGAGTATACATTGCAAATAATTTGGATTTATTTAAATATTGAGGGCAGCTAGATTGCTTTACCACATTTATATTATATTAACATGAAGCATGAATAACTATAGTTGCTTTGTAAATATTAGCCGACTCGCTTTGAATCTATATGAAATTAACAACTGTATACTGATTACAAGGTACTAAATATAAAATTTAATTAATTTGTCTCCCTCCGTCATTTTCTTTTGTATCTTCTTAAACAAAGTTCTGTTCTCATCTAAAATGTCTCTTCTGTTCTTTTTCCTTTTCAATTTCTCCGCAAGATAGTTTTAGATGTTCCATTTTCTTCTCTCCAACATAATAGGTACACTCACTATTCTTCTTTTAACTAATATATTGTAACGTTTTTATTTATTCGGGTGCAGTGTAAATATTAGACAATTATTATTAATTAAAATAAAAGTTTATTACTACTATAACTAAATATTAAAAAGGTATTAAATATTGCCGATAACTAATATTGAACAATTATTAAAAAAACTAATTAAGACTAAAACTATAAATAACTAGATAACACTAACACTATTTATTTATTTAACCAATTAACACTACTATTTATTTCCACGATATTACTAATTATTTATTTCCACTATTTATGTCACGTTCAAACTGTCCGCCTACCGACCTCCACAGCGTCTATATACTCAACTGATTGAAAGCGTCTGTATATTCAACTGCTCGGACAGAAGTCACACCTTTCACCTTACTATCTGTCTATTTATGTAACTCTCTCTCTTCCACAGACTCAGTATCACCGACTGTCCGTATGCCACAATTCTTCAACACCACTGCCGAGTATCCACTTCCACTTGCCGTTACTGTCCCCGTATTTCTAGCTTCCCAATACTCTTCAATACTACAGAGTATTCACTTCCAGTTATCCCGGTATACCAGTAACTTCCCGACTCGCAGTTACTGTCCTTGTGTACTATAGCTTCCCAACACTACCGAGTATTCACATCCACAGCTATCCCAGTTAACCAGTAACTTTCCGAGTCCTCCACTCGACACTATACTGCATACGCTCACCACGATACTGCTGTGCGTCACTAACACTCTGTGTGAATGTCTCTATATGTCTCTCCATGTAACTAACTAATTCCCGAGCATAGCTGCGTCCTTTTTATACAGCTGCCATTAACTTCCAGACAGCTCTAGAATGTTCGACCGCGTAATAACAATGAACACAAAAGGTTCAGGCGACCGGAAGTAATTAAACAGGTCGCGGCTTGTTTGTTTAAGTAGCCCGGCTGCTAGTGCGATTGCGTCATCGCTATACTTAAACCCTTGTTCAGCGTAGCAGCGGGGCTCACACGTTACATTATATTACACTTTACTTTATTTTCGCAGCAGAATCTAATACTAGGATGTATTCTGATTTGTAAATCAGTGTCTGATATTGTTTTTGGTGAAAACTTTAAACAGGATATTAAAATAAACATGACAAGATAAATACAGAATATTATTGCTATCTTTTCAAATGTAGTCTTCCATTTTTCATTTTTATATCACTTTTTGTATGTAGAGTTCATTATTTTGTTGTGTTGTAGATGCATATGTAATACATTTGTTCCATTTCGTCGTCTATTTTCTATTTCTGCTGTGGGCACACCATTTCTTTCCCAATATCTTTTATTATTATTTTTCCCCAATCTGTTAATCTATTTTGATCAGCATCTCCTCTTGTATTCTTCTAACATTCTTATAGAATTGATATTTTTGTTTCCTTATTTTTTCTTGATATGTAACTGCTCTGTTTCGTTAATATTGTTATTACCATATCTTCTAATAACTGTTAATGATTAATTATTTATGACAGTGTGAGTTAAGGCCTTGTCACACTGTAATCATATGTCTGACTCTTTTTCGCTGACTTATTTTGTATGACCAACTCAACCAATCCATCACAGTGCAAGTTCGAACAACCGTTTTCTCTGACTTTTAGTAGATTTTCCTACTTGAAGTTGGTTATAATATAGTTTCTTTAATGACAACATATTTCAAATTTGTTTGATATATCAAATTATTTCAAGTAAAATGAATGAAAACGATGGAAAAATAATGCAATTATAGGCAAGCATACTAATTTTATGCGCATCAAACAAAAAATGTCAACTTCTGACGTTTCTACAGTTATATTTTACTCCGTAATGTTATATTCCTGTACTTCAGAGACAGTTGCGCATGCGCAGTACAGAAGTCAGCGATAAATAGTCAGAGAAATAAAACCGATTCCATTTCATCTCACAACAGGACTCATGACTTCCTTGTAGCTATCACACTGGAATAAGTCAAAACTAATGGATAGTGCGTGACAAGTCAGAGATACTACTTCTAGTGTGATAAGGCCTTCAGGCGACCGGTTGTGAATTGATATTCTGGGTTAAATGCATAAACTATGGACGTACCCACCTAGTGAAAATAGTAAATAGTAGTGAATAAATATGTACCTACTTATATCACCACAGATTTTCACCTTTTCCTGGTTGCGCTATTATGCTTTACCTATGTTTTAGAATTCTTGAATGCATCATTAATAGGTGTTTGTTCGATTATATAAAGAAGAAATTCATAACAGTATCAGTTCTGAAGATTATTGTTGGAAATACAACTGCATGATCTTTTATTGCAACATGTATTAGCACGTTATCAGTCTCGATGCACACTAGATCTCGTCGATCCAAAATAGCGATAATTTGTATTATTTAGTACGAAGCTTGCTTAACGTTGCTAATCACACCGTCTGGGATTGGAGCAACGTGTAAACCGCTGAGTAATAAGTAAAAGCGAGCGTTAGAGACACGCAAGAGAGAGATCCGCATGATCTTCCGAGATCCTCGAGGCCTCACACTAACGAGTAGTGTATCGCAACGTAAGGTCCGCATGACCTTGTGGGGATCCGCATGATCCCCGAGACCCTTGAAGCCTCACAATAACGAGTAGTGTATCGCAACGTAAGGTCCGCATAACCTTGTGGGGATCCGCACGATCCCCGAGACCCTCGACGCCTCACATTAACGAGTAGTTTATCGCAACGTAAGGTCCGCATGACCATGTGGGAATCCGCATGATCCTCGAGACCCTCGAGGCCTCACACTAACAAGTAGTGTATATATAAACATAAAAGTTTAATGCTGAAAAATGTAAATATAACCTGAAAGTAAATAAGTTTAAGAATCTCGTAATTTCTGGACTGGATTTGGATATGGAGTAAAATAATTTTACCTCGCCAGAATATAGAGATGAGATTACTACTCGGATTAAAAAATTATTAACGACAAACAATTATCCAAAAGGGATCGTAAATGAAATTATAAATAAAAATAAGATTCTAAATGGTATCACTCATAACCAACAAAATAACGACAACAACCAAAATGAACGTTCATTAAAACCGTATTTCTCCATTCCATACATAGAGGACGTAGCTGTACAACTAAAAAAATTATTAGAGGAAAAATTTAAAAATAAATTTAGCTTTTAAACAAACGAAAACGATAAATGGTTTATACAGTAAAATAAAAGACAAAATTGACGGTAACCAGGATTCGAATGTTGTATATCAGATACCTTGTAAGGATTGCGAAGCAAAGTATACATGACAAACAAAAAGGTATCTAAGGATAAGGTTTGAGGAACATAAAAGTAATGAAAAGAAAGAAAACCAAGAAAGTAAATGCGCCTTAACGGAACATGCTTTAACATTAAAACACAACTTTGATTTCGAAAATACGTGTATATAAGAAACGGAAATTTTTTTACATAAACGACTCACATTAGAAATGTTACACATTAAAACAGATAAAAATAATGTTAACGCTAAAACAGACCTTATAGGCCTTAGTACTATTTACAACAACATAATAAAAGACAAAATAAAATATATGTATTTTTTTAAAATAAATAACAGCGACACGTACTTCAGTCACTTCCTTTTTACAAGGTTAAGTAGGTTTAATCCTGCTTTAAAGAAATGGTTTTTGATAATACTTGCTATTATGTCCATGTGCTTCAGTGAGTGTGTATTTTATTACTGACATTTAATTTTTCAAATTATGAACGCCATTGACGGCCAAATTTATACATATTTTATTGTAAAAAATAATTATTTCGTAAATGTTTATTTTTTATTTCACTGAAAAATTATTATTCATAAATTTCTGTAGTTCCTGAGGATGATCCTGGCAAGATAGAAACGTCGAAGTAAATAATAAAAATTACAAGACTGCATCCCAGAATTTTTTACTCCATATTTAAGAATCTCACCTAGAGTATGAATAATCCCGCACAAGAACACATTTTGTCACAATATGGACAAAGCGTAGTCACTGCAATTATTTCACTACCAACGCCAGCAATCAACTGCCGATATATTGTTTTATTCATCTAAAATAGAGTTGTATAATCAGAACAGCAATTAGCAAGTGCTGTTATCGCATTGTATTCATTTTTTACAAAGAATTTAAATGTAATTTCTAAATTACAGAATACATTATACTTGTTTATACGATACCGGTAACACACGTGGGATAATTTTAAATAATTCATGATAACGCTAAAGCAAACATGACTTATACAACGAACCTATTCAATCTAACATACTAGTAAAGTTTCTCGCTATCCAATAATCAAAATTACCAATGGAGTGTATTCATCCAACCACAACAAATAACAAAACTCTCCGTAGTTGGAAATGAACAAAACAGGAACTCACAGTAGTGCAATTCCCATCTGCAGCTTGTGGCTTTGCGCAGTCACGCCAATCTCCGAGTCACTCCTACACAGGATGCCGTATTATTCTTATCTTGCTGATCGTTGTTAATCATGTTTGATATCAAAACACGGGAACTAATTGCCAGCTACCTTACAACACTTGTTTAGATTTCATTAGCAGAAGGGAATCTTTCTTTAGAAAAAAAGAAAACAATTTAAAGCATCTACTACTTTGTTTATGTATATTGTTTCTCAGTCTTTGTTTCGATTTCAAATGAAAATACTTAACTTTTACTAAATATGTTCTCTCAGAATTTGAATCAACATAGCCGGGGCATGGCGTTCCAAAAAAGGTACGATCAACATTACGCAAATAAAAAAAACATAAAATACAATAGTGTAAATGTGTTTTCCGTGTGGTGCTCTTTCGACGAGAGCCCGTAAGGTGTCTAAAATACATTAACACATTACATAATAGCTAGAAGTTGTGTCTAGACCTCTAGTCTCTAGACCAACACGGGAAGAATGCCCAAAGGAAAATGAATCCAGATCAATAAGGGAATCTTTGTAATCAGCGATACATTAATTGCCCTATTCTGATCAAAACAGATCTGCAAAACTGTAGATAATGAACAAAATCGCAACGAAACCTGCCACTCTAATGTATAATTTTATATTCATCAACAACAGTTGAAATGTTTTTGTCAGTTTTTTCTCTGTTATGATTTTATATTAAGTGAAGGAAAAATTTCCGTAAAAGATGCGATGGTAAAGTAGAACGACGCTTCAGGCTAAGGACCTTGTAAATTCAAAAATACAAGCTAACAGTTTAAAATCCGAACAGACTGTCAAATCTTCGTTGACTTAGCGTTATTTCACAAATTTATAAAACGTCTAACAGCCGTATTCATAGTAACTGAGGTAGACCCGGTTTAAACTAGGTCTAAGTAGACTAGGTTTAAACTAGGTCTAACTTAGACCACCCTGGACTTATTCATAGTAAATTTTAGACCCAGTTTAAACCTAGTCTACGTAGACCGAGTGTAGCCCTTGTATCTATCTGGACATGGTCTACGATGGATATGAAGTGAGCTTCAGACATAAATATTCGAATATTTTTAAATGTCATTTAGTTGTCAGTGTAAAAATTAATACTTAATATTATCTAAAATAAATAGTATGTAGTACAACAATAGGTTTATAGAAGCGTGTATTTATATGTACGAGTATACATGAGGATAAATGAAAAAAAAAATTATAAATTAAAATGAATATTTAATAAATATAATTGCTCGAGGCTAACGGCGGAGCTGGTTTTGACAATATATCGGAACTTTTATTTGGGTATGAAACTGGTTGCAATTTACAGGAATCGTGTGAAATTAACTAAAAATTATTTAATTATACTCCAAATTTATCTAACACATTAATTTTTATATAAAAATATTTAACAACTACATGTGATGTTTGAAGTGTTTTCGTTTCCGAGATTGTGATTTTGTCTGCTTCGTTACATATAGAATTATTTAATTCAGTATTATCTTCATCTGAATCTCTGTCTCATTCATTTTGTAAAATTAAATACAATTTTCAATTATGTATATCAAATTTGCAGATATTATAAAAGTACCTTTAACATTGACTTCTGATTTTTTCTTCATCTTCTACATCATTTATCTTGAATATCCTCAATTTTATTCATTTAATATCAAAATTGTTAATTTGACAATTAATAAATATTTTTTGTCTTACGAATGCAATATTTTTAAAGAATACTATATATTCGTTACAGTCACAGGACTTAGACCTAGTTTAAACTAGGGGTACGCTCGGTGTAAATTTTAGACTAGGTTTAAACTAGGTCTAAATCAACCGTTACTATGAATAACGAAAAACCTTAGACCTAAGATAGACCTGGTTTAAATCACGTCAGAATTACTATGAATACGGCTGTTACAGCCGTTATTATTTTATAAAGCGTTTTATAAAATAATGAACAGCTTACGTATGCAGCTTGTATAGTATTTCTTTAAATACAAAATAAAATAACTTTACCTTATGTACAAAACTCGGTTCTAGTTTTCTAATAGTGCATTTTGTCCGATATTGAAGTGTATTTAGAAAAATTACAAACGATAATGTCCGAATATTCATATTATAACGTGGCCGTAAGTTGATTTTAATTTTATTGGTCTAGGTAGTTTGTAAAATAAAGCCATGTCAACGAAGATTTAACAATCTGTGCGTCTTTTATAAAATGACTAGACGTTTTATAAAAAGACGGATTTAATAATCTAGCTACGACATCTACTTGCTGAAAGTTACAATAAATATAAAATAAATAAATAAATATATCATCACGGCATATTACCCATTGTTGGGTGTGCCAATCTGCTTTGTACGCAGATATCGGTAATAATGATGACATATTTGTACCGTGCGGGCGTTTACCAGGCGTCACCTCACGGGCACTCATTACTGGCGTGGAGAGTGCACCACAGGGTTTAATTTTGTGCCATTTAAAATTCGAAATATTTGGCGTCGGTCGGGATCGAACCCGGTTCCCCAAATTCGCGACCTGACACTCAGGCACACGGCCACGAGACCCCATAATAAATATTAACTCAGAAACCGATTTAGCCGAAAGTGTTTCATTTGTGCCTTTAAATATTCAAAATGTTTCACCAACTCTGTTTCAGTTATTAGAAAAATATGGTGTACTGTAATCCGGGTAAAAATAGTGTTACGTAGTATTGTGCTGTGGGCAGTTTGCAGGTAATTAAGAATGCATATGTGTGCGTGTGAACAAGTCGAGTCCCAGTGCCATGCATGGCGTGTCGGGTCTCAGTGCATCACAGGGGAATATGCTAAATGAAATAATTACAGCCCTGTTAAACAGAACACGCCAGGTAATGCCAACTACCTCCTCTTGTTCCACAGCAAGAAATGACTGCATACTTGAATTTCAAATTCACACTGTACTTTGAATTCATTTTGTCAAATTAGGATAATTTCATGCATCATGTTTTATGTATACTGCAATCAATTTAAAATAGTTTGTCCTTAAATTGGACCAGACAAAAATAACCAACAGGGCACCAAAATAAAAAACAGTAGTGCTCAGTTTAATAAAAACATTTCATATGAAAGGTTCTTCTCGTATCTATGTATATTGTTCTATCAATAGAGTAATCAAATACGACAATTCGGATCTATTATGCATACCTATATCATGATGATCAATATCAAATTTGACAAGCGCTATTAATACAGTACAATTGAGAGGTTTCGCACTAGAATCAAACAAGTCAATATACTGAAGTTTCTTGGCTAAGTTTCCATATTGTTCGATTTCTGTAGCATCACATTGTTAGGAAGAAGGTCTAGGCTATATTATAGTAATAATTATTATAATTTTATTATTATTTAAGTTTAGGGCTTTAAGCGCTAACCACTTTTGTCACTGCGACCTGTAAGGTCTATTGGAACATGGCCCTATCTTAGTTGCCTGGAAGTAGTTTAAGTATTCTTATGAAGCCAATTACTACTCCAAGAGTCATTTTCCCGATCTCATTTGCCACGATGTACCTTTTACCTACGTGGTTAAGGCTACTTAGGCCACAGCTTGACATTAGAGAGTTTTCATATAACGTCAAAATAAATAGCGTGAACGCTATAGCTCATTTTGACTTCAATGCGCGTTCGTACGTAAATTTTTACGGTATGTATATAGCGTTTAACCTTATTTGTTCAAAAATAGCGTCCGTCAAAAACTACGTTACATTTGACATTAAAGCCGACATAACCAAACTTTCAGAGGAAGCAATTAAAATAAAGGTACATTCACAAATAAAAATTATGTTTAGATTTATGGTTTATACTTTAGATTTAAAGACTTTGGCCGCATTCACACTTCAGAATTTAATGGCTCTAAATCCAAGTCATACAGCCAAACATTGCAAGGTCTAAACTTTAGGTTTATGATTTAGTTGGCGTCACAAACTTCACCAATGAGAACGAGTCTGAAACGATATAGATATATACACCCATCTTTATTTAGTATTCACTTGGTGGAATCAGTTTTTTAAACAAATGCGAGAAGAAAATAGACCTGTCAAAATTGAATTGCTGAAATATAACCAATAATGCTACGCGAATGACATTTTCACGGCGCAAGGATATCTATTAAGTATTGCTCAACCGATATTTTAATCTTGTTTTTGAGGCATTTACATAGATGTCAGTACAATCAAAACTAAATTAGAGTTAAATTATACTTGCATTTATGAATGACTTACTTAAATCTGAACAAAAACCATAAACCTAAATTTCATTTGTGGATGCACCTATAAAGATTAATGAAAATGGAAGGCGAATTAGAAAGTCTTTCAAATTCGCCTTCCACTTTCCTTGTGTGACAGATAAAATAACGTGTATGGTATGTGAAAACATATTTTGATGTACAGAATAACGTTCACGTTATCTGGATTTTTTACGTTCACGTTATCTATTTTGACATTATTTGAAAACTCTCTATTCCCATACAATCTGTTCCGATCCGAAGTTTCTTCGCTCTCTTCGCATAGTCGACAGATACTGTTTTCAGATATGCCAATCTTACATAGATGGTATTTCAGAGAAAAATGACCAGTAAAGATACCTGTCATAGTCCTAAGGTCCTTTTTGCTGAGAGCTAATAGATATTCGGCGTTTGTTGACGAGATGAAATAAATTTCTTCGACTTTTTGGGCTAAGGCGCCATATTGTTCCTGTAGTATCACATTGTGAGCAACAAGGTTTAAGCTATATTACTAAACTAAATAATATATGAAAAATAAGGGTATGACGTTTGTAATTTTACAAACCAATCTAGTTTGCGCTTTTTAGGAAAAGTTCCATTCCAACTTTAAACATTATATTTGAAACAAATTTTTTTTTCTTGGTTTCTATAATTTTATTTCAAAATGCCTACAAAAATGCCATTGGTACATTCACATTCACTTTAGACCCTTTAATTTGCACTTAAAGTGGAAATTATGCAACTTATAAATTTATACCATTTACAAAAACTCTTTATTTGTTCCTGAAATTTAGGTAAGACATCTATAATCAACATTATAAAATATTAATGTCGGTAGAATGCTTGACTATTACATTGGTTTTATTCACTTACGTTGCACTTTTTAAGCTAAACTGGTATTAACGGGTCTAGGAACATTCACGACCCACAATTCACCGCGGAAAATTCACCACGGGGAAAATTTACTGCTCACAATAGATATAAAAAAATGTCTGAATGGTATTAAGGACTGTTTTTATTACATTAATATAGGGCAATGTTTCTTAAAGGGTGTGACGCGAAAATATTTAAGTGTGCCGCGAAATCTTACAAAACTTAGGATTTTCAACATTCAACTCTCACTGACATGAATAATTTCGTGAACGAACTGAGAGTTTCTCTATCCGAAAGAAGAAATAATAAATGATTATGCCTTATCTGTTTCTACCACATTTTTAGAATAAGTTTACTCGGACATTAAAGCTGTAAATTTAAATATTTTGACACTAAATTTTGTATATGAGTAATTGCAAGTTTTGATGAAATTATTTTTCGTTTAACTTAGTTTATTTTTTACTACTTAACGTACGTGTGCTGTGAATTTTTTATTCTTTGGAAAGTGTGCCACAAGTGTAAATAGATTGATAAATGTTGTTATAGGGTAAAGCAGTGATATTAAGACAGTGGTCTTCTTTGTTAAATTGGATGTTTTTGTGGAAACATTTTGATAAAACACTATACTGGCGATCTGCCGTAAGCCAATCACCCATCGATACTTAGTATAACATCCCTAATTTTTCAGGGGGGGGGGCAAGAACTGCATTAACCGTGGTTTTAAGTGGGATGAAGGAAGAGGGGCTGAAATTTAATACTGGACAAAAATTCGGTCTGTTGGACTTTTCGCGGTGAATTGTCTGCGGTGAACTTTCCGCGGTGAATTGTCATCATCATTATGTAAATTCTGTCCTTTAACAGGTCTCAACGGAAATGTTGTTTTCAAGTTAATCTGTCCTGCGCGTCCCTCTTCAACCTTTCGTAATTTTGCCCGTTCTTAATTTCCGTTAACATTCCAAATTTTCTTTGCCTTCTTCCTCTTCTTCCATGTATTTTTCCTTCAATAATAATTTTCTGTATCCCATCCCTACTTAAAATATGTCCAATCCAGTTAGGTTTCCTCTTTATTACTTGTTTCAAAAATTTTCTTTCTTCTCCTATTCTCGTTTCTGACTTTTTCCTTTCAACTAATCTTCTCCAAGCGTCCTCACAACCACATCTCAAAACTTTCTAAGTACGTTTTTTCCTTCTTTCGCATGGTCCACCTTTCGCAGCCATACAATACTATACCACAGTATAGAGATTGACCGCTTCGCTCGCTTAGAAGCAGTACGTGCACTCCCTGGTTTTTTTGAGACCAAAAAATTTGATCTCTAACGCTTGGAGGCATGTCCTCAAGTAATTATCACGCTTGCCGTAGGATGGATCTAGAGGTTAAACTACCTGCTGTTAAAGCCGCAAAATGTCTTGTATTAAATACAGCCGGGTTTATTTTCAAATTCAAATCATCCCTGCATTTATCAAGAGGTGGAGGTAAAAGATACATGTGCTGTTTATGTTGTTGTGAAATATTTAGTGTTTGTGTAAGAACTTGTGCATTTTAACCAGGTTAGTACCTCTTCGTTATATATAAAATGTTTTAATTTTTGATACTGCATTCTTTATTTGCATAATTTAACTACAGTCATTATTAAAAGTAAGCTTTTAATGTTAATTTTTGAGTTAAAATAGTTATTTATGACATAAATATTAGAAATATAATACTTATATGGTGCACTATTTTTTTATCTCTACACAACAATTATTATCTACATTTTATTTTTCAAATACAGATTTTTACACGATGCCGAATTCACCCGAAGTAGGTGATCGTTGTGTTGCTGATGGCTGTCTAAATCACTCGCGACATAAAAAGAATTTAAGTTTCTTTACATTTCCAAAATAAATACCTGTTTTTACTATACAATATATATCGATGAAAAGACTTTCCAAATTTTTCTATGCAATTACTTAAAGTTTGACGTTTAATTGAATTTCCCGCGCTCGCATGCCAAATTTCATAGCTCAAAATAAAGTGACATTTTATACTTTTATCATATATAACTATTCTTATAGCGTTTTCAGCACAGTGCAAGTCGTTTTCACACAGTGCAAGTACGCCGTATTTGCACTGACACTATTGAACTTGCCAAGGAAGTCAGTGCACTGAGCCAGTGCACGGTGCAAGTTTTTCTTAAGCTGAAAACGCATCAGCTGACTAAATTTTGCACTCAATGTCAAGCTGAAAATGCGCAGTGCGCACTCGACTTGTAAGCTGAAAACGCTATTATATTTTTTATTTATTGTACAAAGTTTAATTATGATTACAATACATAGCAAGGGACAGACTATCCTAACTTTTCTACGAAACTATTGAAAATTTGACGTTTAGTTCAATATCACGGAATACAACGCCAGTGGGCAGGCTGCGCGAAGAAATGACAGATTTCATAAGATCAAAGGGGGGACGCAGAATGCAACTACTGGTTTTAAGCGAGCGAAGCGATCAACCCCTATACTGTGACTATACTCCAAATTAGTCATTTTGCAAATCTTTTTTTCAAATTCAATATTATTGCGTCTCGCTGTTAGTATTTATTTATTTTATTTATTTATTAATTTATTTATTTATTTATTATAATACCTAACAGGCTCACGCCCAGATCTAAGGTAAGGAAAACAGAACTTGCTAGTAGATTATTAAATATATATTATGCATTAAATAGCAATAGTAGTAGGAGTAATTTTTTTTATATAATTAATATCATGATTAGATCTATATGGTCTTCGAAATGTTTGTAGCATGCTATAAGGTGATGCAACGGAGATTTTTGAAGGGAAATGGTTCGTGCAACATTAAGATGGAATGTGGATTTACTTCTTGCTGATGGTCGAGGGACGTGAAAGCATAATTTGTTTAGAAAATATGGACAATCAATAGTATAATTTATTATTTTTTGAAGAAAGATTGTTGCATGAGACTTCTTCTCGCAACCAACAAGTCAATATTAAAAGAACATAATAATTGTTCTTGAGGTATTCCTCTGGTGGGATAAGATCCCTCAACAATATATGTAGCCCATTTTAAGAATTTGCGTTGAACATTTTCGATAGAGTCAGACTGGTATGCAAAGTTCGGATTCCAGATGACAGAAGCATATTCCAGGTGAGAACGTACTAGGGATACATATAGGAGACGAAGAATAGAAATATCTTTGAATACGTGCGCGTTTCTAATTAAGAATCCAAGACATTTGTATGTAACTGCAATAATTTCGTCGATGTGGTGATTTAGTTTTGGATCAAAAACAACACCCAGATCTTTAATAGAAGATGGTCTGTCTAATGTAGAATTATTTAAAACATAATTAAAATGAAACGGTTCACGTTTCTTTGAAAAAGACATAACATTACATTTTTGAATATTTAAGTGCAGATTATTCTCCAAGCACCACTCGTGCACTCTATCTAAGTACATAGAAGATACTCACAGTCTTCTATTTCTGAAATTCTTGAATAAATTTTTAAATCGTCAGCGTACATCAAAAATTCAACATCTATTATATTTGATACATAATTTATAAAGATATTAAACGGTAGTGGTCCTAAGACCGAACCCTGAGGGACACCAGATTTTTGCAGATACTTTTTAGAGTATCCAAAGTCTTGTGAAGTGAGCGGTGAATTTTCTCCGCGGTGAATTGTGGGCGGTGAATTTACCGGATCCCGGTATTAACCAACCTAAAATGCAACCCCACGAAAACAAGCAAAGTCAAATGCTCAAATTCAAAACAGATTTTTGCAGCGCCTTGCGGTGGGAAAAATGCGGCGATAACAATGCGCAAGAAAATTCACTCCGGAGCTGAAGTGAAAGTTTGGACCTTGCAAAATATATGCCGAAGTGCAATTCGAACCCGTAGTGTGTCGAATCAAAATTTTAATTGTAAATTGCTACATGGAAATGCCTCAGATAGCTCACAATTTTAAACCAGCGCAAAATTATTCAGGGTTCAAATTTTATTGTGAATATACCTTAAGAGAAGTAATTGAAGGAAGGTATGAATGGCAGCCACGCATATACAGACCCAAAAAATTCGAGGACAGAGTTAAAACAATCTGATGTGGCCAGCACACAACCTTCCGTCAATTCCATGTTTAAAATAGCAATGAGATTGATCGTTTGTAAAAATCTAATTTCTCGTAATAAATAAATAGTAAAGTCTGTAATACGAAATTTTGGATTATATTCTATTATGTTTTTCCTCGAAAATCTGTTAAGAGCTCCAAATTAAGTACCACTTCCGGTTTATCATATAAGTATAGTCAAAATCGAGTTTTAAATATCAAATATGATAAGTTTTGGATCATGTTTTAACATATTTTTTCAAGAAATTTTGTTTATAGCTTTCTGTAAAGTACTACTTCCGGTTTATCAATTTCAGAAAATAGTATATTATGTGGCAAGTGTGTGAAGCTGAAGTTTTTACATGAGGGTGGAGATTGCGACACGAGCCGAAGGCGAGTGTTGCAAACCACCCGAATGTAAAATAGGCTTCACACACGTGTTACATACTATACTTTTTCTACGACCTTGCAATAAAATATAATTTTTTCTTCACATTGTCATTCTTTTAACGTAAAGCCTCTGCATTATCGACTTGTGTAACCATGTTTACCAACGGTACGGGGGTTTAACAGCTTTGTTTTATTAAAACACAAGTCATTTTGTAATATTTAAAATAATGAAAAGGAAATACAATAATTTTATATTTTGTAATTGCTATAATCTGTAATATCATAAAATTTGTATTAGATTGCTTAGAAATTTTTTATTTATTGCTTTTGAATGCTTATTGGACTTAGAGTTATATTTAACACAAAGTTGTAAATTTAGAATTACAAAATTTATTTTATTTATATAAATTAATTACACATTTCTCATAAAGTTGTTATTTCTTCGGACCATTTACCATCACATGATTTACGTATATATACTGATATTCATTGTGTGTGTTTAAATTGAATTATTTACTTCACGCACAGTATGCGTGAAGTAACACTTCACGCACAGTGTTCAAAAAATCAAACTTCACACATGAAAATTAATACGTGAAGTACCCACTTCACGCATGGGAGTAGAAAAAATATTTTTTAGGAAAATCTGTTCAGAGCTTCAAGCAAAGTATTACTTCCGGTTTATCAATTTTAGCCAAAATGTAATATGTTGTTTCCTTTCATATAAAAGTCTTGAATACTGAATTTAAAAAGTTTTTGAATATATCATAATATATTTTTCACGAAAATCTGTTCAGAGCTTCAAGTAAAGTATCACTTCTGGTTTATTAATTTTAGCCAAAATCTAATATGTAATTCCCCTTGGTATAAAAGTGTCAAATACTAAAATTGAAAAGTTTTGGATTATATTTTAATATAATTTTCCATTAAAAACTCTTATGGGCTTCGAGTAAAGTATCACTTCCGGTTGTCCAATTTTATCCAAAATCTAGTCAACTCGTTATATGAATGTAGTTAGCTTAAATCGGAAAATAGAAATTTTCGGAAGTTCATTGTAAGAGTTATCGTGGACGAAAAACATCGTCACACACACACGCGCACGCACGCACGCACACACATACACACACACACACATATACACACACATATACACACACACACATATACACACACACACACACATCGTAAAAATAGTATTAATTCGTGTTTATTTACTGCAAACTCATCGAATTTTTAGCACGATTACATTACCTCCCTTACCTACGGTATGACGGGAGGTAAAAATAAACAATAGTTTTTGAATTTCTCTCGTAGTAGCAATAGTATAAAAATCCTTCTTTGCAGAATGGGACGTGTTATTCTCTATATAGGAAGACGTCAGCGCGGATTATTCTCTCTGTCACTTTTTTATATCCATTAGTTTTGCCGGGTGACACCCCTCGTCACGTAGTATTTGTGTATCAGGCGGGCGTCGGTAAAAGGATTATGATTTGTAACACACCGCTGTGCCGAGATAGTCGAGCTACTTATAGAAACAGCTTCTTGAATAAAAATATGAAATATGGCACATAAAACTGCTTACTTCTGCACTGCGCATACACTAAATAAAATTTGCTGGGAACGTCCTTTTGAAATATTGGACGCACGAAGGAAACGAAAGCAAAGAGTAGCCTTCACGCAGCTGAGAAAGATGAGGAGTTTCATTTATTAAAGTTAAAGCAGTAGTACGTTGCACCTCATGTTTGAAGCAGGAGTACTGCGGTGTTTTCAAGCATATCTCAAAAGATTATTAAGATGGAAAGTCAACATAATAAAAACGATACTAAGTTAAGGTGGCAAAAAAGGAGAACGTGTATTTCTAGTCATTTCTACAGTGGATGATTCCTGAAGTTTTAGCAATTAAATTGTAATTGTTAAATAGAAGCCATAAACAACAAAAACGTAACTTAAACCACTTTATTCAGAAAAAAAATGGTTGTTTCACATATGCCCATATGTTAAGAGGACACATGAGTAGGCGAATTCGAAAAGATAGACATTTTCGAAGAAAATCACTACTTCAAAAAGAAGTGCAGTCCTCCCAAAAGAAGAAGGGTTGATGTTCGATGTCAAACTTTAAAATTATATCTAATTTTGTAATAGGTACCACAAAATTAACCTTGGTGTTCTCTTCATTAAAGTTTAGAGAGCCCGTAGGTGACCCGTGAAAAGCATCATAAACGATACCTTGTTATTACCGAAACCTGCGAATAGACACAGATTGGTACGCCCAGAAATAGACCGGGAGCTAGTGCTACGTGAAAAATGTATCATGGTATTCCAAATACTGACCCTTGGTACTCATTTTAAATACTCTGGCGAATGAATTGCTGTCTTCCCCGAAAAAAAAAAATCTGATGTGGCCAGCACATTACTTTCCGTCAGTTATATGAGGTATTAACGAAAATTCTACCGCGGTGAAATGTTACCGGTCAACAGCTTTTTATCAGGTTATAGCTACCGGAATCGATATTTTAAGAACGCAAGTGGTAAACAGGGCAGATCCATATAACCTATGAAAAAATTTGAAAATTTAAAACAGGTTAGAAATTTAACGTAGTTAACAAACTGAGCAAAGTCCTACTTTGAACACATTTCCAAGCGCGCTTCGTTTTGCATCACTACCTTTTTTGAGATTTGATTCTTGATGAATCCGGTAGATGGATCTGATAGATATTGAACAATTTACGAACACGGTAACTTTTTACCACTCGTGTTTTCGAACACAGTCGCTAGATGCGGTATCTACCGGTAGACTTTTCGTAAATGCGATGTATTTTCTATAAAATCCATACAGAAAGTTCCTTGCAAAAGATTCTAAATTTCTTGTATGTACATTACCTTTCCACAGTTGTATGTATTTTATACAAATTCCATACAGAAAGTTTTGAGCAAAACGATCCTATATTTCGATTCAAATTATAACACAAATATACTACGAATATATCAACTGCACTTGGCACTGACATCTTTCAATCAGAATTTTATAACTATATCCATTTAATATGAAGTATAAAATGCAGTCATCAAAAACTGTTAAAATCTTCAAATGAGGGTACTTCCGGTTGGCCAAATATAACCAAAATCTAATCAGCTCTTCATATGGATGCAACGAAGAGGAATACGAAAGAATTATAATTTTTGGAATTGTAGTATTAGAGGTATCGTAGACGAAAATTTTGTTACACACACACACACACACACACACACACACACACACACACACACACACACACACACACTTACTCACATACATACATACATACATACATACATACATACATACATACGCACACGCGCACACGCACACGCACACACACACACACACACACACACACAGACACACACATACAGACATCATCGTAAAAATAGTAAAATCGTATTCTAGGGACCTTAAAACGTGCTTATTTATTAAAAACTCACCACCGAATTTTTTGCCCAAAGACAATACCTGCCTTACCTAAAGGTGACGGAAGGTAAAAACGATCTACCTAGCTGTGGGTCATGGCCCAAAACTGTCTGAAAAAATGATACTTTATAATCTGTATATTTTTTGTATGAGACCTGCTTAAAATGACCTTGTGTATGTAAATGGTAGCCGATAATAAATGCCAGCAATTTTAAATTATTGCAGGGGACGCCAAAGCCTTTTATTGCTGTGAATTTTACCTATCAGAAATTGTCCATACCATTCCATCCGACCTTTAGTCAACGGACAATTTTTACTCTAAAAGACAAAATAATGTATGGAAATATATTTTTTTAAACAAATTTGGGTCATGACCCACAGCTGGGTAGATCATCTTATTGTCCGGGGAAGATAGCAAATGGTTCTCCAGGGTATTTAAAGTGAGAACCAAGTGTCAGTATTTGGAATACCATGATACATTTTTCTTGTAGCACTGGCCCCCGATTTAAAATAGGTAAAGCCATGACGATATATTTGTTTTATTTATTTGATGTTAATGATTGTTTCTAATAACTACGGAATAATCAGATTTTAAAATAATGTTAACTCAACGAAGGTCTGACATCTTTTAATAAAATCTATGTTTAATAAAAAAACGAATTTTATAATCTTTCCATGTACTATAGGAATAGTCCAGAAAATTATGAGCGTGCAGCGAGAATAATAGAGAAGATTCGAGAAACCGGGGTCTTGAGGCCGCGTGCCTGAGTGTCAGATCGCGAATCTGGGGAACTGGTTTCGATCCCGACCGACGCCAAATATTTCGAATTTTAAATGGCACAAAATTAACCCCTGTGGTACACTCTTCACGCCAGCAGTGAGTGCTTGTGAGGTGACGCCTGGTAAGCGCTCGCAAGGTGAAAATATTTCATCATTACCGATATGGGTGTACAAAGCAGATTGGCACACCCAGCAATGGGTAATAAGCCGTGTTGATATATTTATTTATTATTTATTTATTCCAGAAACCGGCGGCCAGTATATAAGCGGTATCACAGGATTCAGATAGAATTATTGTTATAAATTTTATTTGTTAAGTATAAATGTGTAAACCCACAATACACAATATGTTTTTCTCTTTCTTATTATGAGATAGTGATAGCTGTGTTGTTTTTTCTACAATTTGAGAGTCCGTAATGGAGACGCAGATCTAGAATCGTTATCTAAATCTGAGATTAAAAAGAAATTGACACATAAAAATGGAAAACAAATCATGATAATATACTTTATTTTTTATAAGATGTTTTTTTCTTTAAAGAAGTGCTGAATTCGCTTATCATTTTATTTTTAGAAAAGTATATATTTGAATATCAGTCTTTTGATTAAACTCGATACAAGGACTTGGCAAGTTGTTTACTTTAATTGAAGTTCTACAGAAAATTTCGGCATATAATGAAAAAAAGTTTTCCAAGACCTAATATAGAAAATGACAATACATTATTAATAAAATCCTCTTGTTTCCATGAAAAGCATCTTGTGAATTCCTTCCCAAGAACAAAATTAAAAAGACTGTAGTAGTATTGTGTAAAATGACAATAATTTAATTCAGGACAATAGTGAGTTAATGATCTTTTTTGCTATAATAGCTTATAAATCCATTTCTAAACGGCGACAGCTGAATGCGTTTTCTTCTACTGTTCGCGATCGCGACGCCTAGCTGGGGTTCCTACCCTATCCGTACTTTTAGTTCTCGGCGTCCCCGCACCGTGGCGCTGCTGCCAAATAAATATAGGTTAGAATGCAGCGCACAGCTGGCAGCCGGAGAGAAATGTGGCGTAAGAATTGCCTAATGAAGAAATAACACAACGAGCTGAAGGAAATGTATCAGATTTTGCTAAGAGGATGAAGAAAAAACGTTAACTTTGGAAATTAAATTAAGCGGACTCATAATTTCATATTTATAACATCTGGAGGGCTGGAGGGAGCACGCAAATCATAAGCGGGAGCTTCTTGTTTGAATTTACAGGGTGTACAGAATTGGAAGCATACTCAAATATACCACAACCTTGCATATACTTATATTATCCATTATTGAGTGTGTCAATACATATATCTGAATTGTTAAAAGCCCTTGTCAGATGTCACCTCAAGAACTCTCAAAGCTCTGTTGTCTCATATTTTATTTTAAATAAGTTAGCCTTCTGGCGTCAGTTATACTTCTGCTTTATTTAAATTAAAGTACAAGAGAAGTTTTAAATTATTACTTGTACTATTCACATAGTGGTTACATGGCAATCGTCATTTTCAATAGATTTTTAGATCTTTTTAAATTTTAAGACACCAATTATAAATTATTCATTAAAACATTAGAACGTGTATGATAAATATACTTATTTTACTTGCTTACGTACCGGCATAATTATATGTTGTAGGTTGTAGGCTGCAGAGGCGTAAACTTTTAATTTTGGCTGTGGGCGCACTATTTTTATTTTAAATATGGGTACCTATATGTTTTTATAAATGCAAATAATACAGTAAAAATAACATACTTATTTTATTACACATATATTAAATTATGTGCATATTTAACAAATTAATATCTATTGTAAAAAAATGATACTCCCAATATTTATATGCAGGGTGTCTCTAAAACACGTAGGCATGGCTTAAACACAGATTCCTCAAAGTAACACGATTTAACTTAATTTACCAATATCCAAAAAACCGAAAGTACACCGTTTAGTAAAAAAAATTGCTTATAATGACAGAACGCCTTGTTATGTTTGAATGAAATTTGCTTTGATAATCCATATTGATGTTAATAAGAGATAATATTTGTTATTATTAGTGAACCACTAGTATATGAAACTTAGGTGTCACGACAATGATTCATTCAATGGTAAACTTTTTTGTCTCTACGTACTTTGTGATATCTGTAACGATTTAGGCAGAACAAAATAAAATATGAATGACTGCACAGTGCAATTATTAAAATAAATTTCATCTGGCAATCTATCCAAATGTCAAACAACTAATTTTTAATGACAGTAACAATTGTTTATAGGTTGCCGATAATTTTCTTCGCAATATCCTATATTATTAACATATCCGTTTGTTCGGCTTAATAGTACTGCTAATATTATGATACGATTTAATAATGTCAGCTTTCTCTTAAACAACTTGAAAAGATTGAGAATTCATTTTTACAATGTATGAAATATATAATTAAAATGTTAGGGCGAAATTATTGTGGGTGTTGTACACCCACACTTTTATTTTCTGTGGGTGCATGTGCGTCCGTGCACCCACGTAGTTTACGCCCCTGGTAGGCTGTAGGCTTAAGAATTCTGCCACATAAAAAATATTTTATTTTGGAATACATGTAAAAACAGAAAACCACTGAAAAGTATATTTGCTTTCGGCATGGAACCCCGGAAATATATTGAAATAGTATTTTAAATTTTAAGCTAGTTAAACGGTTTTTACTGCTGAAAAGAGGAAACAACTGGCAAGCCGACTAGGCGAACCTGTCACCTCCTTGAAGCAGTAAAATAGTTACGTGGTGTGGATTTTTCAATATTTTATTTGTTACTCACTTGTATATCAAGTTATAACGTAAATCTGTCAGTTGCAATTGACACTTATTTTTAATACGTATGACAGTGACAAAATAAAATTTTCATATGTCAACATCATTACTAACGTGGTAACTAACTTGTAAAATTTTAACAAGTTAGCAACCATTTTTACAAGTTAAGCCTGGTTTATAATGGATGTAAACTCACTCTGTTAACTTATGATGTAGGACGTATGATGTTATTTTCCATTGATTGGTTCATAATCATACGTACAATCGCGAACATAATCTTACTTACATCTGTTAGAAATATGGACTCAGAAAATTATTGTTTAGTTTTAGTTTTTAATAATTTTATTAAAAAAGAAATGAAGACTTCCTAACACAAACTCCACGAAATGTCAAATATGTCTACAGAAACACAAACAAATACTTGCTTTGATTGCAATGCGTACACGTGATAGAAAAACTCGCTTGCTACTGGTTGTTATTACAAACCGCAACAAGAAAATGCCGTCAGTTTACACTAGGATTACAGAATAAATCACTGGTTACATCCATTATAAACCAGCCTTTAGTAACTAGTAAAGATTAATTTTCAAAAGTAGTAGGAAGTATTAATAAATTAAGTTTACAAGTGAGTAACAAATAAAAAAATTAGAGTGTGCATATGTTAATAATTACCAAGTATTATTAATACAAACGTTAGGTTAGGTTTGGGTAGTATTAATAATATTCTAAGTTAGTACTAATAATTTGCGTTTAACATATACGAGTATATTTGTTAAAAATGTTATATTGACTTATGGTGACTTGGACGACGCAACATAGGGGTTTCAATGGTAAAATCTTAATGTACAGTTATTTGCTTCCCTAATTCTTTTAGAGCAAAATTGTATTTAGTTTTTCGCTACAGAAAAAAATACTGCTTCCGAATATGCTTTTGTATATAATTTTTCAATTCTCGGAACCGTAAAAATATTCGAAAATGATCAAACATTTTTGTAAAAATCATTGATGCCATGGAGCAAAAATTAAAACAAAAGCGCAAACATTTGTCAAAGATTCTTGACGTTTAAACTTATTTTCAAAACAAGGAAAATGAAAACATCTTTGTTGTAGTTAATGACAACAATGTAATAGTTGATTATAACAATGTAGTTTGACGAGAACGAAATTTATGATTTCTTTAAGTAGTGACTATGAATACGACCCTTAACTTTTTATTAAGGAATTTTATTTTTCTATCACAACCACAAGAATTTTTAATATAAAATAACATATCACAGCAAATGTTCAAACCAACCACTATTTACCATTAAACAATTCCCTAATCTGTTGTAAAATTCTTGTCTGACATTTGCTAATTGTTTATGTGATACATATTTGTTTAAATTTTTTTCCATGGCATCAATGATTTTTGCAAAAATATTGTTTTCGGCTATTTTCACGGTTCTGGAAATTGAAAAATTATAAACAATATCATATTCGGATGCAGTATTTTTTTTTTTGTAGCAAAAACCTAAATACAATTTTGCTCTAAAATAATTAGGGGAGCTAATAACTGCACATTAAGATTTTACCATTGAAACCCCTATGCTGCGTCGTACAAGTCACCATCCTGTATATATATTTAAGTATGAGAGGAACCAAGTATTATTAGATATTAAATAGATTACTAAAAAGCTCATGGTCCACTCTCATTTCATAAAAAAGTAATGTCGCAGATTTGTGGCTTAAAATAAAATATGACAAATTGTAAAGTGACTACATAGATAGACTATTAAAAATTGAAAAAAGTAATAACTCTAGTTCCATTAACTACAATTACAAATGGAAAAACTACGTAAATGTTTTATATCAAAACGCATTCACAAGCGATGTGCTTATTTAACTGAGTAATGGTTTGGTGATACATTCAAATTCTGCTTCTCCTTGTATTTATACCATCTGGAGGTTGAATTCTGAAACGTGGAGATCATAAGGAATCCTATTTTTTGTTGAGAATAATGCTGCTAATTTACAACATGGCTGTCTAGACTCTCTTTAGCTATAATGCTCCGTTTAAGACAATTTCCCTTTGTTTCTGTGGTTTTGTTCTTGGTATATTTTTGTATTCATTGTTCAACTTAATTAATTATCGCCAACCTTGTCACACGATATTTTAATTATAACTATATTCTCTCAATTGTAAGTTTTTGGCGAAGGAGCCTGTAATATAAACCTTGTAATCTAGAGAGGTCATAGCAATCCATCAACGCGTAACGATTGCATGACCTATGACCTGACCTATCTAAACTAACCTAACATATATCGCAGACTATCATCTTACCCCTAACATCAATTAACCCATCCTGTCAAGAACAGTACCTGGAAATTTATTGCATATAGTTTTACATTGGACTCAGGTGTCCAATATATAGGATCACGACCTTAATATCGAATTTCTAAGTCGTCTATCTATAGAGACATTCTTACAAATTGTATGGGAGAGAGTCTTTAATTTATGCGGAAAGCTTTGATTATTAGTGTTACTGTTAATGGAGTAGAAGCGGAAATATTCTAATTAAACTTGTATGATATAAGAGTACAAAGAAAAAATCAGATTGTCATATTCTTTTCAAAACGACATATACGTATTTTAATTATTTTAAACCCCAATGAAACTCTTAGCGCAAAACTTAGCGTAGATGGCAGCAGGCGGATATTCTCCTAAGTACGTATTAAAATGTACAGACTTTTGTAAGAATACACAGATATTATTGTGTGTAATCATGACTTTTCATGGTTGTGGCACATTATATAAACACAACATATAAAATAATATACAATAATTACAATAAAACAAACGTTTTTAATAAATACGTAGTCTAAATTTATTATTTGTACTTTCATTAATGGTTATGTTCAATGCTCGTTTGACGTTTCAAAGTCTTTTGAAGGTTAAAGTAACTAGTTGACTAGTGAACCTATCGGGAGAAATATTATGCTAAGGCTAGTGGTGAGCGACGAGGCGAGAGTACTCTCGCATCTCGTCTCGTCTCGTTGCGTTGCATTATGCGCGACGAGAACGAGAGCGAGATTGCAGTTTAAAATTCGCGGCGAGATCGATATAACAACTGTAAGAAGCGAGAAATCTCACGAGATTCTCGCGAGAATCTCGCAATAAAAAGTATTTGTAAATTCATAAATTCAATAAAAAAAAATGCACCGTACAAGGAGTGGAGTCAACGCTAATTCATGCATAGAACACGTAAATGTGAAAATTATATGAATTTACTATATTTTTTTGAGTCTATCTAGAGTAGATCGTTCCCAGAGCGAGAAAATGCAAAATAAAGACAAAATCGGTATTGCATCCAATAGAACTAGTTTTCTCCAATATTTCATCCCCTAATTCACCCCAGTTAAAACTACGGTTAATAAAACTCTTGTCGCTCCTGAAAAGTAAAGGATGTTATTAAGCGTCGATGGGAGCCAACAGGGAGAGAAGCGGAGTGGTCGATTGCCGACGGGTTACCAGTGTAGCGGTTTTTTATGACTTAATCTTACTTAAATAGTGGCATATATTTAATGAAAAAGTGTAGGTACTTTTAGTTACAAAAAATATTTTTTTAATGTTTAATTCGTTTTACTGACAGAATGTGTTCTTATTGAAATAGTTTAGAGATCACATTTTGATAATAAATTGGATATTTTAGAGGTAAATTAAATTATTTACTAACTTATTACATTTTCTGGTGACCGTAAATGATTAAACATTATGTTCGTATTGAAATAATTTGGTGACCAAAATTTAGTGTTTCGTCTCTTTATTATAGTTATACGACTGCAAATACATGGAAGACGAATTTTCTTGTAGTTAAACAGTTACGTAAATATGTATGTAGTGCGCTAGCGCTTATTTTTACAGCGAGACTCTCGTGCGAGAACGAGATGAGACCCAAAAAAATGTGCGAGAACGAGAGCGAGAATACAGATCCGAAAACGAGACGAGATCGATATTTTAAATTTCTCATCTCGCCTCGCGGTCATCACTAGCTGAGGCTCTCATTGTGTTGTTCCAAAAAATACAAAAAGCTATTAATCTATTGAAGTTTTACTTTTTATTAGGAATGTGGAATTTAGTTGCCGAGGCCGTAGGGCCGAGGAAAATAAACCATATGAGTGATAAAGAGGAACTTCAGTGCTGAGGTGCATATTAAATTATGTTTGAAATTTAAATTTTGTGAAAATAAAAGGAATATTTGTTTATAGGTTTTACTGTGGGTTATGTTGACAAATCTGTCAGTTGCTGGCATACAACAAACGAACTAGTTCAGTCTTACTAACCTTTAGACATTGAAGTTATCATAATGAATATTCAAAATCATGTGTTATATGAAACTTCTTCATCAGAATTATTTAACACCTTCTTTTTGTATATATTTTTTATCATTTTAGGTACGTACAAATTTACTAATGTACATCGTACACTTACCCAAATTATCTTATATGTACAATAATTATAATGAGATTGCCAATACTGCATTTACAAGAAATTGTCGTATAATTAGTTTATTCGATTAGTGCAGTGCCGATTTCTGAGCTTTTAATGATGATTTTTATGCACTTTAGTAACGATTTAAAATAAATTTGTGCCCCAAGAATTCGTCAAAGTATTTTTTATCAGCGAAAACCTTGTTTTGATACCTATACGTTAAATCTGTGATGAAATATTGCTCAAGATCTAGATGTTTTTACCTCCCGCTACCCTTGATAAGGGAGGTATAGGGATCGTGCTAAATATAGTATTTCGAGATTTTGGTAAATGAGCACGTTTTAAGGTCCCTAGAATCCAATTTTAACATTTTCATGATGATGTCTGTGTGTATGTGTGGATCCTCCACTCTAACTCAAATACTATCATTCAACAGATTTTGAAACCTTGTATTTCGAACTTTTTCTGTAATGGAAAGAGTCCATTAGATTTTGGTGAAAATCGGATAACCGGAAATGGCACTTTACTAGAAACTCAAAAAATTATAACAATAAAAGATTATAAAATTTTCTATAGATTTGCATTAATACTTTTTTTAATACATTTTATATACATTTATAAAATTATCTATATTTTAAATCCCAGAGCCTACGCTTTAAACAAACAAAACGCAGTTATTCAAATGTATGTAACATGTAACTGAGAAATAAATGTCACTATCAAAGAACTAATCATTTCAAAATAATATTAGTAACGTTTTAAAAAGAAAAAAGAAAATATAACAGTCGAAAAGGAATTCAATACAGTTTCTAGCATAAGTAAATATGTAGGTTTGTATTTAGATTAATAAAAATTAACGATTCACAAAAATGTTTAAACTAATCCTCATTTTTGGATTAGTTAATTCAATTCTATCTCGGTATTTAAAATTTAATCGTCATTTTATTATAGCTCCGGTGGCTCAATGGTTAGTGCAATGCCTCATGTCATGAGTGCCCTCGGGGCTCTGGGTTCGAATCCCACTAAGACATGGATGTGTGTGAATGTGAACCCATAATTGGGATTTAATCCTGTTGGGGGGTTTAAAAAAGGTAGTTTTTTGGATTAGACTATATTTTAAGAAATAAACTGTAAAAATTAGAGTAAAATTCGCTAATCCAAAAATAAGGATTAACTTAATGTTTTTTGTGACTCGGGCTGTAAGTGGCGGAAGGTATTGTGTAAGCCATTCCAGATTTTTTAATTTTTAATTTTAAGGTCCTAAGATATGGGTCTCCGATGGTAGAATTGAATGGTAATATAAAATAAATTTTGAAAATGAAGTGACATATCTGTTGTTTTTTGTTCTTTCCTAATGACAAATTTGTAAAGATTTTGCTTTTCCGTATATCGTCATTAGCATAATTTACGGATAATAGAGTGTCACATCAAAAAATGGGTAATTAGCTCTTATGATATATTTATTTGATATCATAGTTATATGCAACCGATGAAATTCTGAAAATTGAGATGACTATTTCACTCATAAATTTATAAGCCAATCCAAATTCCGGATTCTTCCTATTTACCAAGTTTCATTTCGACAAAACACCGCCATAAAAAAATTATCGCACCCCAATAAGATGTTGTATTTTTACAAGTCAGTTTTGAGAAGCGAAAATTTGTTGACGTTTTAGAAACATATTGTTTACATACATGTCAAAGTGTGAATATTTTCAGTGTTATCAGTTTTTATTAAAAACGAGTCGATTCAAACATGAATCTATTTAAAACGTTGAAAAAGCAAACTTAAATATAACACCTAGAAGATTTTTGTCATGAAAAAAATATATAAATGATTACCTGATTTTTATTTTGGAAATAGTCATCCGAATACCATTCGTGGTTAAATTTTATCCTGGAAAAATTTTCCGATTACTTTACTCGAGCCTGTTGCCAATTTATCTCGTGACATTGATAAAAAATCACTCGTTTGACAACTCGTGATTTTTTTGTCAATGCTACTCAATAAATTTCTGGGCAACCAGCTCTCGTAACAATCTGAAATTTTTCCGTCAAAAATTTATCACTTATGATATTATTTATGAAAATACAATGCTTCATATGGTTCGAACTCAGGATCTTAAGGTCGTACAATGACAATGCTGCCATCAATATTAAATTACTAGAACTTTACTAACAATAGATAGCGGAGTATAACTTTCAAAAGATGTTGATTGAAATGGGAGTGAAGCATCGATCTACAAGACCATTAACTAAGCTCTAACACAGACAGAGAATTACAGTACTGTGTAGTACTGGTTGCTTATATATTGGTCCAAAATCTGTTTCTGTATACCTACTACTATTATAATATCTAAACTTTCTACTAATTCCGATTTACTATCATTGAGAGAGATTTTAGGCATGGTATTAATTAATTAATAAAACCAATTTCGATTCGGACGGTTCGTATTCCATTCCGACCGACGTAAAAAATGAAAATTTAAAATTACTTCCAAATTTAAATTAGCACAAAAGTGATCCTTGTGATAATATTAAAAGTGAAGAATTTTGTAGAAATTTCTAGCCATTTGTGTAGGTTTTATAATTTGTTGAAAATGTAAACTGGCTGAATGATTACGAGTTTGGGTTCGTATATTATACGCAAGTAATGTATTATTTATTAGATTTTACAAATTAAAAATACATCGCGAATGGGATAAATTTATTCAACTAAAGGTGAATTCACAAATGAAAATTAGGTTTAAGTGAAGGTGCATTCACAAACGAAAATTAGGTTTATGGTTTTTGTTTAGATTTAAATAAGTCTTTCATAAATGTAAGTTTAATTTAACCTTAATTGAGTTTTGATTGTACTGACATCTATGTAAATGCTTCAAAAACAAGATTAACATATCGGTAGTGCAATACTTAACAAATACCTGTGCGCCGTGAATCTGTCATTCGTTTGGCATTACTGGTTAGTTAGTTTCATGCAGCAATTAAGCTTTGCCAGTCTGCTTGCTTTTCTCGTATATGATTTAAAGGCCGAATCCACCAAGTGTATACTAAATAAAGATAGGTCTATATTTCTATATCGTTTTAGACTCGTTCTCATTGGTGAAGTTTGTGACGTCAAACTAAATCATAAAGCTATAGTTTGGACCTTGCAATGTTTAGCTTTATAATTTGGGTTTAAAGACACTAAACTCTGAAGTGTGAATGGAGTCTAAAGTAAAAACTATAAATATAAACCTAATTTTCATTTGTGAATGTACCTTAAAGGTGTATTCACAAATGAAAATTAGGTTTAGATTTATGGTTTATACTTTAGATTTAAAGACATTGATCGCATATTATGTTATGACTCCATTGACACTTCAGAATTTAGGGTCTCTAAATCCAAATCATAAATCTAAACATTGCAAGGTCCAAACTTTAGGTTTATGATTTAGTTTGACGTCACAAACATCACCAATGAGAACGAGTCTGAAATGATATAGATATATAAACCCATCTTTATTTAGTATCCACTTAGTGGATTCGACTTTTTAAACAAATGCGAGAACAACATGGAGACTGTCATAACTGAATTGCTGAAATATAACCAATAATGCCAAGCGAATGACAATTTCACGGCGCACAGGTGTCTTGTTGAGTAGGTACTGCTCTACCGATATTTTAATCTTATTTTTGAAGCATTTACACAGATGTCTGTACATATCAAAACTAATTTTCAGGGAATTTAAAGTTACATTTATGAATGGCCTACTTAAACCTAAACAAAAACCATAAACCTAATTTTCATTTGTGAATACCCCTTAAGTCATTAATAAATGTAAGTTTAATAACCTGAAAATTAGATTTGATATGTACAGACATCTATATAAATGCTTCAAAAACAAGATTAAAATATCGGTAGAGCAGTACACAAAATCGCTTGGCATTATTGGTTATATGTCAGCAATTAAGTTATGAGTCTTGATGTTCTTCTCGCATTTGTTTAAAAAGCCGAATCCACCAAGTGGATACTAAATAAAGATGGGTGTATATATCTGTACCATTTCAGACTCGTTCTCAATGGTGAAGTTTGCGACGTCAAACTAAATCATAAACCTAAAGTTTGGACCTTGCAATGTTTAGCTATATGATTTGGATTTAGAGACCCTAAATTCTGAAGTGTGAATGGAGTCATTACATAATACGCGGCCAAAGTCTTTAAATCTAAAGTATAAACCATAAATCTAAACCTAATTTTCATTTGTGAATGCACGTTTACGGACGGTAATTCAATCTCCTGGTACGAGTAAAGTGTCACGTAATTTAACTGCATGATATAATAAAATTATCGAATCATATGTTTAACATGTGTATAATTTTTATAATTTACGGTATAATATTGATGCGAGATTTTTATTTTATCTGGAAATTAAATTACCTGATACTTTACCAGTAGACGGAAGTACTGACCCTAAAAATGTTTTAGACAAAACAATAAATTTTCTTTTTAATAAATGTATTACTATTTAGAATAGCCTTTAAAACCAAACAAATTTTTAAAATGTTTTTGTAGTAAGAAGAATTTAGAAGTTGTATAACGACCTACGTGTATTAGTAATTTCTTTAGGAGAAAAATTCGTTGAAATTGAAAATGCTGAAAAAGCGTTTAAACAAAAGCAAGAAAAAAATACCCATGCACTTAAATACAACACTGCTTCATATGTAATATCCTACAAAGTCCTTGTATGCAGATAGGAGAAAAATTTCCATACTTCAGCACGAACAAGAGCAATAACTCAAAACATCTTCGCCGTATCTGGCAAACTAACAACATTTCATTACGTTAATCGTTTATTTTGCAAGACAAACAAAACATAAAGATAGCGGCGACGCGATACGCCTTTATTGTCTTGAGAAAAAGAAGAAGGACGATGTCGATAGCGCGACATACTTCATAAACTGTAATACATTGCACAAGAAATTACGATACAGCACACACACACCAAAATTACGCCACAGGCTGCATTAGTTATTTTACTTTACACTTCAACAGCAAAATATGAGCTCGTAATATTGCGGTTTCTTGAAAAGCAGGCATATGAAAACAGAACTTATGTGGTGTGTGGTATTATGAAAAAGTTTGGTGTAAAAAATCACCGAAGATGTAAAGAAAACTACATGGAATAAATCTGTGGGTACCTGCCAGAATCAGATATGTCACTTTTCGGCAATTTTCTGTTTTTACATAAGGTTTGTTCCAACAAAAGTTCAGAGCCGTTCAGAACTTTACTGAGTTTGTGCAAAGCCATTTTACCGTTCCGAAAAGTCGAATTTCAAATTCAGAATTTATAGTGTTCTAAGAACGAGTGAATTGTGTTCCGAACCAATTCTGAACTGTTCTTAAAGTTCCAGGATTTTACAAGAATTTCCAATTCTGAATCAGTCGAACAGTTTAACGTGCTGATTTATTTTGTTTTTGTGAGACAGCGAGTTTTTCGATTTTGTCGGAATTTTAAGTGGAAGCGAGGACAATGAAGAATTCTTAAATCGTTGAAATAAGATAAAACTATGAAAATTACCTACAGTTTGAATATTTTATAATAAAAGGCGTAATTTTTTCAAACAGATATTTTTATTTTGTGATTTTATAGGTTAGGATAAACAAACAAAATTTTCAACCGGTTCTAAATCGTTCCAACACTAGTCGGTTTTAGAACTATAAGTTCGCGCAAGGATTCTAAGCAGTTCTGAACGGTTCTGAACTTTCTGTTGGAACAAACCTATAATAATGTCAAAAAATTGCTTAATTAAGTCACGTCTACAATTTAATATACACAGTAAAAAATTGGCTTCATTTCTGTTTTAAAAGTGAACAGTTTTTTCTGTGTTAAAGTTTCGTGTTAAAAACAATGGAAATTTTATATCAATTTTACATTTTTCGACATTTGAGCTTGGTGTTAAAAAATTCGGTTTAAAATAATAAATAATTTAGTGTCAAACTTTAAAATAGCACTGCATTTTACACACAAAAATGTTATATCGACACAATTCTGTGTTATATAAGACAGTCCTGTGTAAAACTTGTAAAACTAACACCGAATAAGTATGGCCAGACTCATAGGCGTACGCAGAACTTTACTTTTGTGGGTGCCAAAATAAATATGTATAATTATTATTAGAAATAAAGTAATATATGTAAATGAAGTCATTTATTTAATATAGCAACATGAACAAACCAATATTTGTTGGTGTAAGAGATGTTCGGGGTGGAAGAGTTGACGGTAATAATAATATTTGTTGGTATAGTATGACTAGCGAATGAAAGTTGACGTTAAAATTATTTAATAGATGTGGTTTCTTTTGAAAACATTTCCCTATATTGGATTAAAAAGGCAACTGATCCTTATGTATTCCGTTACAAAATATTAGAATTGTACTCAATACCAGGAGGCATTGAAAATGACCTTAGCAACAGGATTCAGGGATGGATTTAAATAATTTAATACCGCAAATTCTAGTTCGTTCGTCTCAGGTGTAAGCAACCCTCGAGTCGGAATTACTGTTAGAGGAAATTCAAAATAATCCTATTTCATAGAATTGCCAAACTAAATTAGTTTAAAGATCAAAATATTTTGTTATAATCAACAGACGAAAATTTTTAAAAATATTTTAAACGAACCCCTGTTTTGACATTTAGTAACCCTAGTCGGCCATCTATTTTCAGCCAGATATAGTAATGTATTTCTATGCTTTCCTAGTCCAGTATTTAATTGGGGTCATACAAAAGTTGCATACCTGAATATTTCGTACAATTCTATTCTTCTCTAGAGTTTCAAAAGAAACCACATCTTTTAAATAATTTAAACATCAACTTTCACTCGCTAGTCATACCATAACGTAGCGGCTACTTGATCAAGCCGCTACAAATATTTTAGACACGCCCATCAACACACAGTGGCGTGGCTCTGTAGTTAATAGAATAGACTTAGCGTCCCGTTGAAATGCAAAGTTGCTCGTTGCTAAGCGCTAATTTTGACTACTGCGCAGCTACAAAGTATTGGCGTATTCATGACGTGCCTAGAATATTCTTACAGCGAACGGACTCTACTTTTATAATATAGCTATCGAAAATAATAATTTTCAACTTTCATGTTTGACTTCGACCAAAATGGAATTCGGGTCGTCACTTCTTTTCTATAAATTTCACCATCTTAGAAATATACTCGTATATAATAAACTATTTTTGTAAATAAGTTAAAACTATATTATGATTTCTGGAGTGATACATAGATACGTTAGGTGAAGTTGTTCTAGAAATACATGCATATATAAAAGTAGTTGTGTGTCGCAGTAGTTGTGAGTTGTTGCAAACTCGAAAACAAAATAATTAAAGTAAAGGAAGGGAGCATAGTCGATAAGGAGTTGTATGAGTTCTCAAGTCAACAGGATAATAATTGCCGGCGAGCTTGTTGCATATAACGAATGCACGTGAGACAGACACAAAGCGGCAGAAGTTGTCTGCCTCTGCATCCTTCCGTCAAATCTGTTTCTCAACTCAACTCACTCGCAAACTACACAGATATTAAATTGTTGCTGAATGTTTCACGTTTCAATTTTAATGAGGATTTTCTTTCTGTTTAACTTGCATGTCGTGTAATGTGAGATAATTGTGCCAGTTGACTCGTACGTGTTTACTGCAGCTTTTATTATTTCAAACACGAATAAAATTATAGTTTTACTACGTCACATTTTACAACACAAATTTGTTCTACTTAAATTAAACGAACTAGTTTATTTCATCTTTATTCCCATCGTTTAAAATTTACCATATTTAATTAGTCCTGACGAAATGAAAATAAATATCTAAAATATACAAAAAAAAATCATATTTTGCGTACACAAAGTGAATTTTGTACAGCTGTTTTTTGTCAAAAAAAGAGAAATGCGTTTTTTATATATGTTTTTGAGGATTTTTTAAATTGTGAAGTTGGTAACTTAGTCTAGTTGTCAAATAAATATCTTTCATTTTAGTTGTAATTACTTGTAATTACTCATGGAAAATTACTGAAATTAATTTTTTATAGCAATATATTTACAACAAACTGTAAAGAATTCTTTTAAATTAAAATTTAAAGTATTTATTTGTAGTTTTATAAATATAAATTTTAACTCTAACTTAATTTGTAAGTAACTGTTGTTAAAATGTCAAAAGAAATTAAAAATGTTTATTAAAATGTCATTTTTACGAACCTTGATATTTTAATATTAATAATATTAACCATGAACGATTCAATTAATTAAATACGAAGGAATATTTTATGAAAAATTCATGGATTCACAAAATATTTCAATAATAACTGTACAAACACATTTATATACGAGTAGATCCAAAATAGGTTTTCGGCGGATCAATGATTCAACCATTCAAAAAATTTCCTTCATACATCATAGTTTTATTCGTATTATTGAATAATGAAAATGGCTTGCAAAAAATCGCGTACACTTTAAAAATCAAGTAACCGAGTTTTTACAATTTTTCATCTATGTAATAGCTATTATAATACCTAGGATTGTTATGACTATCATAACTGCCGCAGATGTCGGTTTGAAATCCGAGCTCGTAGAGCGGTTTGTTATGATTCATAACATCCGTTGTTTGTTCAATAGTTTATCGGTTTCAGAAAATAAAGCCATTATTAGTAAATATTATTTTTTGAAACCTTCTCATTAATGCTAGTCTCAGAATGCCAAGATAAAAAGAACAATTATTTTGACATTTATGTCAATATGTTTATTATTTTAGAATAAAGTAAACTGTGTTAAGAACGATACACTAACGTTATATGTATGTATTAATGAAAAGCATTATAATTTTATTTGATTTTATTTTTATTTTGTAGACTATTGTTGACAAGTCAGTATGGTAATAATATTACCATACAGATACAGTTATTACTTAGTTAGCAACCTACTTTTTTATATGTAAACAAGGGTTTGATATCCTGAAACCGGTAAATAATGTAAAAACTGAATCGTTGAGCAAGTTCTTCTTTGTGTTTAATTTATTTATATAAATTAAAAATATATTCCAGAAAAATTAAAGAACAACCAAGTGTAATTTTTACATGTTAATTGACACTTGTGACACTAATAAGTTAAAAATAAAGACCGACTCAATACATCAAAAAATAAGTGTACAGTAAAATTTTTGAAAGATGTCCGATCAAGGCCATCTGTATCATGAACGAGTTAACAAATTAGCATATATTTATCTCTCTCACAAATAAGCTAACGCAGCGTAACTTGACAGACAAACCGTTACCGTTTGTTAATTTTTGTTTCAATTTCATGGCTATCGCTATTTTTGTGGTGATTTACGTCAGTTTCATACCTAATTTCTGAGGTTACAAGGCACGCATAAAAACTAAATAAACGACACTACTGAATTTGACAGAATAAAATATTAATTCATACAATTCATATGACCTTGATCGGAATTTTTTTAAAAATTTAACTGTACTTGATTTTTTTGCAAGCCAATGTACCCATTTCTCGTTATAATCCCAAAAATAACCCTAAAATATTGTTTTTTTCAAATTCAACGTTCTAGATACTGAACTATTCGATCAACCAATCCAAAAAGTTTTGTTTTCATCTGTACGATCGTTTAATGAAACTCTCACATACGTATATCTGTACTCATTTTGTTATTATGACGTCTGTGTTATGACGCAAAAAACTCAAATACACTCGTATTTTAGTAAAAAGTTCAACATTTGCGAAAATCCAATTTTAACATTATTAGATAATTCTCACCGCGTTGATTCTAAATTTTGTATTCCCATAACGATATCTCTCTTTTCTTCCCCGAGAAATGAATTAGTGTGTTGGGATGCATGGAAAATGAATTTTTGAAAAATTTAAAGATATTACACAAAATAGGGCATTTGTAAGACTGTTACTCTAAAATTAGTAGAGATGTTAAAATTGTGAGATCACCAATTTTACAAACAATGGTCGCGTTCTTTTATCATTTGCTTCACCTGACCTCAGCTCAAAGATGATTTTGACATGAGCTGAGTTGAGATTTTTGTGAAGTAAAAGAAACAACAAATTCCGTAGTCTTTAGAAAATCCGAAGTACTGTTCGCTGAACTTGACAAAAATAACAAGTTGTCTATATCACTCAAGTCATCATTTAATAATTGCCCCTAAAAATAAATTTAAAACATTATAATAAATTTTAAATAATCATTACTTAAATTCCAGCACAATATCTTTAATATTGTCGGTCATTTTCTTCAAATAACCTAAAATAATAATATTATTAAATGAATAAAAAAATAACCATTTCAATAATCAAACTAACTGTAAGTGACAGCAAAACATTAATCCCCACCGTTCATCTAAGATTAAAAATTCAACAAGCACAACCTCTTGAGGTGACAAAGAATCGGGAAGGGGGGAAGGAACTCTTCTAATTTCGGCCTCACTTTATCTCACTCCAGTTACGACAAAAATAACTGTCAAAATTAGTGAGGTAACTGAGGTGAACTAAGACGAACTGACATATCTTGTACAAAGACCGCGACTAAATCACACAAAGTATACGAATTTACCTACCTATAGAAATTTGAAATAAACAAATTAATTTTCGGAAAGAAAATGGTGACAATATTCTTTTGAAAAATGGTTAAATTTAGCGGTTTCAGGAAAATAAAAATATGAAGTTTATACATATCCACTCGTAAATCAAAATTAGTGATTGATCGATTATTACTCCTTTATGTAAGTGACAACATTGTTACTAACTTCCTTTTGAATTACGATGCCTATAATGAGTGAATGGCCCCATTTTCACCTGTAGAAAGACGGGCATAGTATTCAAGGAATATTAGAGACGCTATGCTTATTTACGGCTGTGGAATTTCCTTCGGCTCGCGGGAACAACGATTTACATAAAGCCCGTGCAGCGGCGGCTTTTTCATTAAATTTAGTTATACAGTACCAACGATTTTCATGTTATGAAAATATTGGCCCAGTTGTATTTTATTCCATGCAATAACACGAACGGACATACGCGATATATGAAACCAGTAAAATGAATGCTGAACTATGAAAAAATTTATATTTTACAGCGGGGTTTCTTTTATTTTCATTAACAAAAAAATTACAGTCAAACAAAAACCGCTCGCTGGATGATATAATTAACATGACACTAATTAAATGCATACATCATTTCTTATATTTATCCAATTTGTACAAATAATTTGTAATTTAATAATTATACATTTTAAAAAGTAAAACTAATTAACTTTTTGTAATACAAGCTTTTTTACCCAAGGTAAAAAGGTGTTTGTGATTTTGACATCTCAATAATTTATTTTTTTAGTCGTATCAAAAATTTCAATTATTATTTGTTTATTTTTCTGACAAAAGTGTCCCTTGCGGTGTATTCTGTTCAGTAGCTATGAATATGTTAGTAGTATATCATAGCACTAACTGGTTCATATGAAAAGACAACATTTAGATGGGCGACTGTTTCAAGGTTACAATAGACAATCTTCACAATAAAAGCAAACCGTCATTACCTATACCTACGTACAACCACCGAACTCAATATTATATTACTGGAATGTGCCATGACGCGAGATTCCTTTAGTAACAAAACAGGCCGAGAGCAATAGCAACATGGGGGTTCTCCCTCCTTTACGCACTGGCACATTAGTATAAAAATTAAATAACAAAATAAAACAAAATTATAATAACCCCCCCCCCCCAACCGTACAAGGCAGAGGTTATTCTAAGGATTTTTTTCCAATGCACAAGAAAATAAATCCCTGCATATTCTATTCCCTTTAAGCCCTTCAGCAGATGTCACTCGCATTCACGCCAATTTTAAGTAGCCGAAATTACATTGGATAAACTTGTCTCTTGTCTCCAATTTCAGCCAATCAGAGAGGTTAAAACTATTCCCTACTCTCTACAATACCGAATGGCTTAAATGAAACAGAATATAGGTTTATAATATTTTGGTGAAAGATCTTTGTTTAATTCAAGTTGGATTATAACGAAATACTAGAACATCCACAAATAGAAAAGTTGCGAACACTGACGCTTCCAGAGTTGGTTCTTAACTATTTCTTAATTAAATTTAAAAAAATATAAAATCGTATTTACTAAAACATGCCTTCTCTGTTAGAGTGAGATCCCCGGAAAGCCACAGTGATAAGCGTGAGCACAGAGTCAAGGAGTTAAGGCAACCTCTAATGGTATTTTTGCTGAGGCCTATGCCAATGATGAGGATAAGGCAAGCGAAGAGTCTGAGGGAAAAGCTAGTACAATTTTAGTGCTTATACAGGATGTCTAAATCTATGTCACTAATTTTAAGGGTATATAGTACTGACTAATATGTTTAGTTCATGTTTTTTTTTTAAAAAAAATGATTTGGTTTATTCGAAATAAATGAAAAATAACTGCACAGATTTTAATTTCCCACTGCACAATTTGCTTTTCCTACTGCACATTTTGTGTCCAACTGCACGTTAGAATAACCTCTGGTACAAGGCCCGCCAAAGATCTACAAACGGCCCGCAGCCTTAACGATATATTTTTCAAAAATTTCACTTATGACTAGACGATTTAATTTAATATTTTATAAATACGTATGATCGGCTAGGTAGAAAAGGACAAAATAGTTAGTTCTCCTAGTAGTAAGATGGCTACAGTTAATGCTCAGTCAACAACTCAACGTCCCTTACAAATCTTACCATTGCGAACCTTGCCTTAACTGCCACGAATCGTTTGCTGAGCTTGTAAACTGAATAAGTTAAAATACCGCTCTCGAATAAAGGATTCCAGATTAACTACAGTACTACACAAGGTGTTAGGTCTCTGGATCAAAATTAAAATAAAAAAATGATATTTCAATTGTTTAATTGTGTAACATTATTTTTATTTATAGTTATTTTTTATATTTTTTGTACTTGTTATTTTCGTTTATAGATTTTAGTGTAGTTTAGTAAACTTGAATATGGCCCGCGTTACTTATCCATCTAACCTACTGGCCCTTTGCTACATTTTAGATTGCAACCCTTGCCCCATGTCAATGTCAAAATATTAATATAAAAATTAAGTCGCAATATGCTAAAGTGTTATTGAATAAATAGTTGTAAATCCGAGTGGAATCCTTTGTTGAATATTTTGTTCTTCAGCTAATAAATTTTTTACTTCAAATTATAGAAATTAATTTCAAAATAAGTATATATATAAGATAATTTTTTGTAGGTTTTTGAAATAATGTTTTCAACCGTTTTGAGTCCAATACAATATTCAATAGAAAATGGAAGTAGAAGATTCTTCAATATCAACAACAAAAATAAAAATAACAGTAACTATTTGACATGAGAATGTATAAAACAAAGACGGAAAAACCCCACGTCATGTTTCTACTCTTCGCTTAATATGAAGCTGACGGCGCATTTTAGTAGTGTATTTTGAATTCAGTGTTTACAACAGACTGCTTCATACAAAAATAGGTAAAGAAATATGTGTAAAGGAGTGAGTGAATATTACGTACTGAGATTTCGGAAAATGAGCACGTTTTAAAATACCTGAAATACGACATTAGATAGATATTTGTGTATATTGTTTTTTAATAGAAGGATCGGCACAAATCTATTAAAAACCTCTTAGTTTTGAAACTATGTACAACGAAATCAACGTTACCACAAATTTCTTTAACCCCGTAAAATTTGTACATAGACCCAAGATTGGATTCTATGAAAATTGTTCTTTTTTCAACGGCACAATTCAGCTCTAAGTATGTGTAGATACTTATTATTTACCTACATACAAATATGTATTACGGTCTTTCAATAACCTTATCTTATTAATATATTTTTTGTGCCTTCGTCGGGTTCTTGTTTCACATATCTTTAAATCATCCAGAAATACTTTTTTAAATATCTAGGCCGGCATAAAGATTGGTGAAATGTCAACTTGTAAGTATGTATTTCAACACAAGAATTAACAAAATTTTTACAACTTTTAATATTAACATGCTAATTGTAACTTAAATGAACACACTCTACGTTAAATGTACTCGTAAGTAATTATGATATATTTGACTTTGCAATGCAAAACTAATAAAAATTATTTGCTTTTTTTCCAGGTTATGTTTGTAAACATTTAAAATTATTAAAATCTTCTGATGTTACCAATATGAAAAATCTCTAGTATGTATTTCATATTTGAACAATAAATAAAAATCATTTAATAAATTTAGGAAGAAGTCGGCACAAAAAATCTTTATTAATTATTATGACACGTCCAGAAACTGCTCTGCGAGTCAAAATATATTCACACTCGCAAAAGTGCAGTTTATAGATTAGTACTACAAATTAACCACACATATTAATTAATACAAAAATCAAATATACTGGCTAATGGCGAATGGGAACGGGAAACCAGTGGTCGTTATTACATTTTTATTTATTACAGGTAACAATTTGAGCTTCTTTGCAATTTAAAAAGTCTGTACGTACAGTACCGTCCAATAACTCATGCCATTTTTCTTAATCGTTTTTTATAGTGTTCAATAATAAATAAAATAAATTTTTAATAATAAAATAATTATAGTTTGTGTAAATATTTTTATTTTACATTATTATCTACTGGGTAGAAAGGCATATCTATGTACATAGATGGTTAATATTAATATTTCACATTTATTCATATTTCTGCTCTCCATTTTCATGTAAATAAATGGTAGAGGTATAATTTTATAAATAATGTCTGCGGTTACGAAATATATGATATGAATTTTGGTTATTAATTTACATGCAAAATTTTATGCTCTTCAACAATTAAACGCATTTGTATAAAATAATTTCAAAATCAATACACAAGGAAAAACTGTTATATAAAGGAAACGATTTAAATATTTTCATCAGTACTGTTTATATGTATGCGAAAATATACGTATGTCGTATGTGGATTTTGAAGGTAAGAATGTTATTTTTTCTACAAATCTACTATGACAGTTAAAAAGTGACTGACCATTGTTACTTTTAACAGTGTTAAAAGCGATTTAGTTACCTTGGTAATGACGTATGGAACAACAAATTGGCATTTTTAACATATGTCAAAAAATTATTAGAAATAAAAATTTAATAGTTATTTATTATATGAGTCTGGAATGTTTCATATTAGTCACGAAAGAAAAAGTTTAGCCCCGTAGTCCGCAGGGCGAGTGGCTAATTTTCTTTATCCAACACTTTTTTAAAAACCTCTTAAATCATTTTTAGGTTTTCACTCCTCGTTTGACACTGACAATTCAATTGATGTTATATTTTAAATTACAGAGTAGCCATTGAATGGTTGTTCTGGTTTTGTTACAATGTTATTGAAAAAAAAAATTGCTGTAATAATTATTGTCTGTCATTGGGAATTATTTAAAGAAAAATACATTAAATTGGGTAAAAATGAGAAATGAGGACCTTCCTTTAAAACGTATTCGTTTAGACGCACAAACAGCATCTTTGAATTTAATTCCGACGCAAGTAGAGGTTGTGCTAAATGTCATGAGCCAACAAATGCGCAGATCAAGAAGAGAGACAGCTAGAGAAAGTCAGGTAATAGGAGAGAAAGAAGGAGAAAGAAAGAGTTTTGCTTTCTGCGCAACAGATCATGACGTTTGGAACGGGCTATAACCACTAACTCGTTTTTCGTTTTCGTTTCATCAGCCGTACATGACAGCTGTCAATGTGTAAAGTAATCTATTTTAGCATAAATGTTAATATTTTAAATAAAGAAGTTTCATAATGTTAAATTATTTCAATAAAATAATTTTGTAACAATGATTTTTATTTATATAGAAAAAATCAGTAATAATTCCTCCGTGACTTCTAAAATATTCTCTCACGAAGTGACTAATGTTGTACATTAGTTATTTCAAATAACCATAGTAAGAAGTATATTATGAATCGGTGTTGGATAAAAGTAATTTTAATTTGTTCGAAGGTGTGGAGCACTCTGCTTCGCGTCGTGTTCCAAACTTCCCTCTCACAAAATAAAATGTCACTTTTAACACTTCTATCATAAATAACTATTATGGAACTAAAATTGAATAGTTGGTATAAATAAAATAAATAAATATATCATCACGGCAAATTACCCATTGCTGGGTGTGCGTGCCAATCTATTTCGTAGCTTTTACACAGATTTTGGTAATGCTGATGACATATTTGTACCGTGCGGGCGTTTATCAGGCGTTACCAGGGCCGTAACTAGCTATTCTTGCGCCTGGGGCGGAATATAAAATTGCACCCCTTCCCCTTTATTTTAGCAAAATTATTATTAAAAAAATATAACTACATAAAAAGGTAATTATCATCTTTTGACGATTTGTGTCTGTTTAAAAATTAGTTCCATGTTCTCTCGTCTTAGGTCAATATTCTCTCGTCTCGGAGAATGGACTATATAGTTTTAGTATTAATTAACAGTATTTAATGTATATTTCAATTACAATAATTATAAAAAACAAAATAAGGACAATATTATGTTTGACGCATATCAATTGGACCATAACTGGAACGCAGAATTAAAATTAAATGTTTATATCTTGATCAACACAAAGATGCGTTTTTTTTTTCGAATATATTATTGATTTTGCATTAAGAAACCAATTTAAAACTTATTGTTGACATGTCAATGCAGTACGATTGTTAAAAAAAGTAGGTTCGCGGAATGTCTTTATCCTTTAATATACGACTTTCTATTATTGCGCATAAACTAGGCTTTCTGGGCAAAAAATTGTAAAATACTTAAGTATTCGTCAGGAATAACGAGAAACTGAATTTTATATAAATATTGAGACAAACGTTAAAACTGGGCGTTTTTCGATGATTATTATAAAAGATCGCCGTATCTATCCCAGATTTGCATGCCAAATGGGCAAATGTTATTTTCAGATCGATCTTTAAAGACACTTGTCTGAGAAGTATGAAAAAACTGAGATATGGGTTCTTCAAGGTAAAATATATCGTCATAATACAATCCAAACTTGAATTTATTTCATCTAAGCAATGAAAAAATCTCGCACAAAAACAAAAGCAAGACCGATCTTTAGTCCTGGGATTCAATCTCTGAGTTCTTTTGCCGATACATACACTGACTGGACTGCCACGCGCTGGGGGTGCCTTGCGCGCGAACTTTAAAAGTCACAGTGCACAGAAATACAGTATTAATTCGCAAAGTGTGCAATAAGAAATCCAAGAGTGTGCTTGGCTTATATTTGAGAATTTTTCTGAGAATTATCAAATGAAGAACTTATTTCTGCGAGTTATAAACAGTTGCGCCCTGAGCAAGAGCCCCGCTCGCCCCGCCCTAGTTACGGTCCTGGGCGTCACCTCACGGGCACTCATTTCTAGCGTGGAGGGTGCACCACAGGGGTCAATTTTGTGCCAATTAAAAGTTGGTATGATTTTTATAATTTCATATTATTACATTTGTGCTAGAAGATAATTGATTTTGTAATTTTTCATGAAACTATTAAGAGTTATTGCAAAAATAAAAGAAATGTTTTCAATTTTTATACTACAACTTTTCATTAAAAACAATATAATAATCCCACGAAGGACTAATTAAATTAATATAAAATTATATATCCGCGCTGGGGCAATTTACCGATTAGTTATTTTTATTTCTATTATACAGAGTATCGCTCCGCTATCGCGGATGTCATTTTTCATTGGAACAAAAGTGCGCTTTCGGTGAATAGCTTGGTCAGGTTTCAGCAACAATTTAACTCCCAAGGAATTACCTGGGTCAACAAAGGAACAATTACATTACAATGACAAAATTAATTATTGAAATTATTTGCAACGCCTTCTACGTTCATAATTCAACGGGGGAATTTATAATTCAACAGCGTAAAACACAACTCGTATTAATTAAATTCTAACTGTAATTACTTCTCCGTAATGAAAAATATCAGCCAAGAAATATAGCGTCGTAAAAGCGACATCAAGTTTTTTCATTCACTTTTAATAGATTTTCAATGAAACGGACGAGTTGTATGCTAATAGGACTGTGCGTCATTAAAACTTCAAAGAACGTGTTAGCACAAAATTACCTTATTAAATTTTACCACTATACTTTCGTCGTCGTTTTGTTAAAACCGTTTTTATAAACTATGCACTTTATAAACAAATATTCAGATTTCCAGTAAACCAAGTTTGCCATAAAATATGAAACGGAATATTAATTACTTTCAAGGATTCGCGCTGTTAGTTTTCTTCAAGAAAGTTTTACAGTATTATTAAACGAATTCCCATAATTTCCATCATCAATATCAAACGCTATACCGAGGCCATACGAGAATACAGGCCTGAATGTTTATTCCTGCTCAATGCGTCACGCCTAGCTAAGAGGTCCGAGTGCTAGTCTAGCCTTCTACAAACAGTCGACTTATAGCAGTCAGCGGGAGCGGACGCACGACACAACGCGGTACGGAATGTCAAATTTCTAATATTTCTCGTTGTAGGAAACGATAAAAATGGTTTTCAGATTGGAATTTAATTTAAATATTGACAGTGATAAAATTATTGATTTTCATGACCTCGCAAATTATGAAACAAAGTTAAAATGTGTAAATGATTTCATATTTAAAAAGGTAGATAACCATTTAACAATATTTAAGATAAAATTGTCTAACAATATTCCCCAAATATATATCTCTCTAACAATAACGGAAAATCTGAAATGTAGAGTTTATTTCAAAAATATTAAAATAAATATTACAACTCGTATACAAAATAGCACCTAAATGTCTTTCATTCATCATTTTTAATTTCATTATTATCATTTTCATATTATGTTCTGTGTTATATAATTTTCAATAGTTTTTTTTTCGTTCTTGTACAATTGGAACAAAAATAAATAATTTAAAGTGAAACAAGAGTTTATTCGTATTTATATATATATATATATATATATATATATATATATATATATATATATATATATATATATATATATATATGAGCCATTTCTAACTTATTTCTTATTTAATTTGTTTACTTATGAATATAAAATAGGTAATACATAATATTTAAATAATTATTTAGGAGTTGTATATCTTTATAAATCACATTCTCCAATCCTATTTATTTAAAATTCCGTATATTTCATTTGCTTACAATGTTAGCGTTCGAGGCGTGGCGTGACAGCAAGAGGCGTGGCGTGACAGCAAGAGGCTCGCTGTGACGTCACGAACTGAGTATTCAGGCCTGTATTCTCGTATGGCCTGGGCTATACCAATTGCGGTCTCAGTTAAAATTTTCTAAATACTAGAAACTAGATGTTGTTGGCTAATATTATTAGCAGACACTTGGACCATTTTTCTATTTTTTATAAATAATTATGAAGTTTAAGGTACGGTTTTGCTGCCGGTGCTAATCGCCGCGAACGGCAGTAGCAGTTGACAGATCTGGAATCATCCTAAAAATCTGTCAACTTTCAACATAGGGCATGCTACACAAACTGCCCCTATTTTTCAACGAAAAATTCATTTAAATAATAAAAAATGGGGTGTTCCATTTAAAAATACCTGAGTTTTTTTGAACTTCAACTTCACGTTCAAGTAGAAATTACATTTTTTTAAAATTGTCGATTATTAATTTATATTAGTGTAAACAAAAGCTTTCTTTACAAAACAGTTTTTACAGATTATAGAAATTCGATTCCATCCTCGAGATATTGAGTGATAAAGAAGTGGCCGTTCATACAGAAATAATCAAAAAAAGTTAAATTACGCCGAAAGTGGTTGATCATGAGTAAAATATTTTTATTATTTCGAATAAAAATTTTCCGCTGAATTCAATGGTACAATAAAAAATAGTTAGGGTATACGGTATACTTCCGGTTAAACCGGAAGTGCTACTGCTTTGAGAATATTTTAGTTGAAACGGGCATGTGGGAAAACCCCTAGATACAAATTTCGTGAAATAATATTGAGTAGTTTTGAAAATAACGATAGTGTAAGCTCGTCCTGGGACACCTGTACAATCTGCGGAGTCGATGTGTTACCTAAAAACACAACTCTACTTAGGTGTCGTCGTTTCCTAAGTAACACGTCTCGTTCTCTCAACTGTATATTCGATTATTTTCGAACCTCTTGTTGTACAGCTATTGAATAAATTTTGTAATTCTTGTCGTATATACACATTTGAATAATAAATAATATAGAGGGACGTGGAAGCAACAAAATTTGAATTTAGAGCTGCATTTTTCAAATTTAGAATTGCAGAAGCAAGCCAGAGCTGCAAAAAGGACAAAGTTCATCTTAGTCCAAATTTGCTAACTACCAGTTGCACCAGCATTAGGCAACCATGAATCAAAAAATTGCATATCAAAATTTTTACAGTTATGCACGGTGATTTATTTGGTTTTTTTCATTTCGATGCAATACTGTCAGTTTATGGACTTTTAAAATTTAAGTTAAGTACGTAGATGCAAGCGGCCATGATGATTTAGATCAGTAACAGAGGGTTTACAGCAAATTATAGGAATTCATTTTTAAAGACTGGAATCTAGATCTTGATTTATATCCAATACAAAAAAAAATTACATCTTTATCAAAACGCTTCATTCACAGCTACTTTTTTTAATGCATAACGGTAATAAATAATGCTAATAGATAATGCGTAACGAAGTTTGTTATATGGCAACGCACAGGATGAGGCCATAGGAGAATACAGGCCTGAATGTTTATCCCTTTTCAATGCGTTACGCCTAGCGCTAGTCTAGCCTTCTACAAACAGTCGACTTATAGTCAGTAACACAAATAAATTCATCAATGTTTTTAAATTTCCACGCTATAGTGAGATGCAGAGAAAATGGTCAAATGCACTAAATCGACCAAATTATAAGATCACAAATTTCTCAGCTGTTTGCATTTTGAGGAAAAATGTATTATTCGTGATCTCGAAATCAGTAGAAAAGATGGTACACGATTAATTTTATATATAAAAAAAAAAACGTTTAAAATTGACGGTTGACGCAATACCCACAATATTTTAATTCCAGCCCTCAATTTTATCTGATCTGTATGTATCCCGCAAGAGAAAAAATGCAGACAGTTGCCAGGAATATACAAAAAAACCAAAATTGGAATTTAACTTAAATATTGACAGTGATTTCTAACTTATTTCTTATATAATTTGTTTAGTTATGAATATAAAATAGATAATACATAATATTTAAATAGTTATTTAGGAGTTGTATATCTTTATAAATCACATTCTTTAGTCCTCTTTATTTAAAATTCCGTATATTTCCTATGCTTGCAATGCTAGCGTTCGAGGCATAGCATGACAGCAAGAGGCTCGCTGTGACGTCACGGACTGAGTATTCAGGCCTGTATTCTCGTATGGCCTCGCACAGGACCATTCACAGCTAGTTTTAATATTAACGCATAATGCATAAACACAATGCATAGCAACAAATGTTTGCAAACTCCAAACTTTTATGCATTACGCATTAAGTAAATTTGTGACAGCTGTCAAAATAAATTTGCGAGACATCTTAAAATCTTCAATTTCGAAGAAAACAAATAGCTGCATCTTGTGCTAAATTTGTAATACCATGTGCTCAAACAAAATTAAACACGGAAATACGCTTCAGCAACCCTTTCCTACCATGATAAACTTCAATTTTGACAGGTAATTTGAATAAATACAGATGTCAAATATCAATTAAATTTTGTTGCAGAAAATGCTGTTTTTCATAACCTTACGCATTAGCACTATGTATTAAAGTTATGTCTTATGCATTACCATTACGCATTAAAAAAGTAGCTGTGAATGTAGCTTGCAAATTTTACAAAAAATGTCAATTTTCTATGAAAATAAAACTAGATAGAAAAGCACTCACAGACAATGTTGAGGAGGAAGGAGTCCTCAAGTCCAGTACCAGGAAGATTAGGATTGTCCCCTTGACACTTCAGCATGGTATTGTCGTCCTCAGGCACAGGTGCAAATGTAACAGCACTCGTCACAACAGTTTCGTTGCCCCCTTCCACAATCTGCAACAAAATAAACAATTGTACAAATATTTGCAACGCATATAACAAAACAGCAAATCATAGTAATTTGAACTCACGCATAATATTTCACAATAATTACAATATTCTGTTTATTGTCATGGGTATTAAAATATATTACTGTTTAATTTAATAATAATATATGCACTTGGATCATTTACGCCAAACTTGTTTAATGCCGGGATTTCAATATTTACCATTCTCGAATTGCACTGTAAATTCAACGATTTCATTTGGAGTTTTGCGAAAATCCGTCGTAAAAATAACGAAATATCAAAAGTATTTAAGAAACATTTCGCTTTATGTTCACGAATCGAGGAAGCGAACACGAAAGAAACTAAACAGATCGCGGAGAAGTTTCGCGGGGACCTAACATAAAAACTCTGCTGTATGTTAGCAGTTTCCAACAGAGACTATACAGAAATGGACTCTGAACATTTCCAGAAACAACATTCACAATAAAAATCACGACAGGGGAAGGAAAAATCTTGTTGAACAGGAAAAGGTTTTACCCAAAAATTGGAGGTGAATAATTTTTCCTTGCATTGCATATCTGGTGAAGCAATTGTCAAGCTGTATACTACTATAGAATTGTTATATTTATGGCCTCTAGGATCTAGGAAATGTTACGTGTGTTGAATTTAATGTAGTTACAAAAGACAATGCGTTTCACAATAATTTGAAATGAAACATCTAGAAATCAACACAAAGCCAATACGCCAATCCAGGGACATAAAGATGGTAGAGAACACTATTAAACCTGTAGTGCATAAGTCTACATACCAAATTGTTTCTCGTATAAAATTAAATGTAAATAGTCAGGCCTATTCAGTAACTCAGTGGTTAATTTTTAACAACTGATTAAAGGTATTATCCAATAATCATTAATTTAACAACTAAAACTCCAATGTTTTGTTATATATCAACGTACTTGATTGGTTAAAAAATTTAACCACTTGTTAAAAATTAACCACTGAGTTGCAGAATAGGCCCGAGTATTGCACTAACCTTAAAAACTGTCTAGCTGTCAATTCAACACTCAACAGATTTAGGGTTAAACGCTAAACATTATGGTGATGTGCGCTGTAATTTACTGCGCAAATATCGGTCCAATATCTTAAATCCATATTGGATGAAAAGTATGTAGTAGACGAAGCAATATTTTTCATATTGATATGTGATATAGTGACTCGTGCACTACAGACTTTAGAACGAACGATAATCCACTAGTGAAAAAAGTGTGCGAAACAATACATTAGCAAAACGAAGAGACAAATAAAAACATATTAGAGATAGAAAAGTAAGTAAGAAACCTTGTTAGAGATCGGTAAATATGGAAAGAAAAGAAAAAGAAGTCATATCCAGCAAACATAGCGACTCTATGAAAAGTCTTAAACCGATATAAGTTAATAGTTAAGTAATTTATTTATCAGGTATGCTGTCTAAAAGTGTCACAGGGCAACTCATATGTACAAAATGGTACCATTTAAATAATTCCGTTAGGTATATAAATTTCGTCCTGTAAAAATATTATTTTGGCTGGAAAGAGAAAACTTTCTATCTATATATGTGGTGTAATACAGTTTCCAAATTAAATATCTATTTGATCTAAAATATTAAATCAAAACTTACAGTTATATATTGATTAGATTAGAAAAGAAAAGTTTGTGATCGATATCATTATTGTTACCAAATGGCAGAACCAATAAAATGATTTTCAAATTAAAAAGTCTATTTTTCAACGTAGGGCGTTTTGTCTAAAAGTATTTTTGTATCGTTTATATAATTTCTATTCGTTCCACAATAGGGTTGCGTGGTTCGATTCGTAATGTAACCCGTGTATGATTTTGACGGCCCTTAGAGAATAATAGTAATTTACATTGCAAAACCGTTACTTAGAACTATACGGGCGAGCACGGTACGTAACGAGCGACCGAAGCGAGCTTATTATCCGTGCGAGCACGTAAATTTCGGGTAACGGTTGAGCATTGTACCATGTTTTATGATATACTGAATCGTAAATAACTTGAAAAAATGATTGAAACACACTACAACACATTAAACTATTTGATCGAGATGGACTTTGAAAACGTATGACAAAATAACGAATAAATAGGACTGTATATATGTTGCTATGGTTTCAACAGCCTGTAAATTTTCTAACTGGCGAAGCCCGTAAAAACCTTCCTAACCACTAAAAACAGAGCTCTGTTATAAGAGGTTTACGATTCAGTATAACGTAAAATTATAAATTTATGTCTGAGTCAACTTAATTTAAAAACGTGTTCCAAAATACTCATAGAAAATGCATTTTTACCAGGTCTTACCAAATTGTACAAAGCATTTATTGTTTTACCGGTTTAAGGAGATTAAGCCTTTGTTTACACGTAGAAAAGAAGACTGGTAACTAAGTAATAAAGATAAGTGTACGGTAATATTATTACAATACAGACTTGTCAACAACAGTCTACAAAATGAAAATAAAATAAAATGAAAGTATAATGCTGTCCAATTAATACATACAGATAACGTTAGTGTATCGTTTACTTTATTCTAAAATAATAAACACAATTAATAAAGCACATAACTAGTATATTTTTCATATTGTCATATGTCAAAATAATTGTTCTGTTTATTATAGCATTCTGAAAGCAGCATTAATAAACGAATTTCAAAAAATAATATTTAATAATAATAATATTGTGATCGTATCCAAGTATAAATTTATTTACGAAAGATCATCGGATGATGGATAAAAAGGAAGATAACAAATTTTTACATCTCCTCTTGCAAACGTTTCGGTCATTTATTTAACCTTCATCAGTGCTTTTCGTTTTCCTAAATGTATTTCGATTTAGTGTTTTTTAGTTTAAATTGTTGATAAGTTGGTTCTTGCCCTTATTGGAGGTTACTGAATTTTTAGTCAGTTGACCTTACACTGTCACAGGTGATGCTGTCCATATGTTTTCTCGTTTGGCCTACATATCTCACAGGTATATTTTATAAATATTGTTTGCTTATACTTGTAGTTTATTATTGCGGATTATAATCTGGAAAATGATTTTGTTAATTTGTGTCATATTTTATAGCACTGATGAAGGTTAAATAAATGACCGAAACGTTTGCAAGAGGAGATGTAAAAATTTGTTATCTTCCTTTTTATCCATCATCCGATGATCTTTCGTAAATAAATTTAATAATAATGTCCTTATTTTCTGAAACCGATAAACAATTGAACAAACCAGGGATGATATGAAATATAACAAACCTTAGATGTCTTAAAATCCGCGTTCTACGAACTCGTAGCTAGGGAACTAGTGGCAATATCGGTATACTCCTATAATTTGATCGTCACCAGGAATTACAGGTAATAGAGTTTTGAAACTTGTGAACAGGATAAGTAAGGTGGCAAGATCGGGTGTCGCTGCTTTTTCGAAAAAAACATAACCTCTCCTAAATTATTTGTTTGTGTCTGCCATTTAGTTATTATCGGATTTCAAACCGACATCTGCGGCAGTTACAATACTTGTAATATTTCTAGGTATGTTAATAGCTATTACGGGATAGAAAATATATAAAAAAATACTGTTTAGCCATGTAAGCGACTATGTCACGGATTCTCGTGTTCACTCTGTACACTATTATTAATATTTCAACTTTCTGATTTATTATTGTTTAGGGAATTCACATATTATGTAGTTAATTAATTCATGCAGTCGTGTAGGTGTATATGTGCTAGACGACGCTGTGACTTCGATTTCGAACGACGTCAAACATGAAATTCTAAAATTATTTCCGATTCTCAAATAGCTCTGAGATCCCGTGGGGTGACGCTTGGTAAATTCCCGCTACGGTATAGATATATTATCACTACTAAGATTTCTTTGATTAAAAGCAAATTGGGATATTTAAATAACGATAATATTTAATGCGATTCTAAATCGAACGGAACTCAATTAATACTGCACAAAAGTAACCATTATATTGTACTCCTTACAGAAGTTGTGCTGCTGTCCGTTTGAATCAGAACGTCACTATTTATTTCGCCTATTCTGTATGCGAAATGGAGGCAATCCCTTCCTGTTCAGCCTAGGGCCTAGTGGAACCTCCAACTAAGTTGTGTTGTGCTATATGGAGTGTGCGCTTTCACGACTATCTATCTCGGTATACGCGGAACACTAGTGCGGCTTATCTTGTACTTCCGCTACGATTTTATTGTGAATGTAAATCATGTATACAGTGCGCGAATTGTATCGTGTTTTGTACTTTGATGGCTACGTATCAGACACATTAGTAAAATGGGATGCTGCGACTATTCGGAATGCCAAGCAAGTTTAATGTCTTCGGGATGGGATACCGCTTTACTGGCCTACTTATTTATCGAAGAAAAATGGGTCACCTTCATATAGACACACCACATTATTATCAAACCCTTTTAGAATTTAGAAAAGTTAAATTATTTTATTTTTATCATTCTCACTTTATCTCCATCTATACTGCCTAAATGCTGCTGTTATGCGAACGATGACTTAAAGATGATATGTAATAAACCTGCCTTATGAAATTTGAACTCGGGATCTTTAGGTTGCAGAATGCCGCTGCTGCAACCAACATTAACTTTCAAGGCGGGGCTTGTAGAAAGATAGTATATATAATCAAGCCCTATCAGAGACAGTAGAGTATTACGTAACACACCTGCCTCTATACAGGATTTCCAGGATAATATGTCAAACATGTGGATCTCGAGACGAAGTCGAATAATTAAACAAAACTTGCACCATTAGGAGGCCATTTTAGTGATATTGTTTATCGGGAAAAAATCGTGGGTCACAAGATATAGGCAAAAATATAAATTTTGTAGTTTTTTATTTTCGGAAATACATATATAACTTAGGCCTGGTATTTCAGTACAAGGTTAAACCTAAAAAAATAGTTAACCATTTTTTTATTGGTTAGACATATTTCAGTTTCCAGTTAAGTGTTAAACGAGTTTCATTTAACCAAAAAGTTAAACCGGCATGTGAAGGTAAAATTTTATGGTTATCATGCGTAGAAATGTTTAGAAAGTTTGATTATGTGAAATTATAATTTTGACGTTCGTTGATACCATCAACAATTATTATAAAGTTTGTGAATCAACTGTGATTACAATGGAAAATTCCCATTCTAAGAATTTTACAGAGGATGAAATCAATTTATTAGTAGAAGTAGTAAGTAAGAAGCGACAGATTACAGAATGTGAACAATCGGGGGTTGTAAACCACAACAAAAATCAGCAGCCTGGCTAGAAATAACACAATGCACTTTCTGGTCATGTGCTACGAACCGATAATATGTTAAAGGATAAATGAGCAAATATAAAAACGAATATTAACAAAATTAATAATGTCTTCATCGCCCGACGAAGATTCGCTTGAAGCGCCCATAATATTATTTAAAATTCAGACTAAAACTAATACTTTTCGGCATGTTATTTTTATTAATAATTACTTAACATGTGATTTTAGAGACTGACTGTAAAAAATCGCTTTTGCGCATGCTCAACATGAATTTCACTTCAAAATCTACTACTAACACAACAAAATTCTCGGTTAGCAAATCTCGGTTAAGTTAACCTGGATTTAGATACTGAAATACGAATGCCGAATTAAAATGTGGGTTACAAGTTAAACGAGATCATGTAACCAAGATTTTAATCCCGTACTGAAATACCGGGCCTTAGAAGCGTGAAAAATACAGTATTTTTTTTCACTTCGTTAGCATATATCTTTAAATTTTTTCGAATGAAGGTGCTTACCTTTGATATTACCTATGTACTATTGGATGTCGAGTTAATAAGTTAAGATTACCATTTTCATGTTTTCCAACCATGTATAATTTATTTGTTTATGTGTTTCAAACGGGAATAATGCAACAATTATAAATTATATAGGATGAAATAAATTATTTTGACAAGAAAGAAATGAAAAATACAATCACCGATTATAGAATTTATATATCCACGTGTAGGTATGTAGTGACCCAGATTTTTTCCGAATAAACGATATACCGTTGAAACAGTGTCTATATTAACCAACTTATTCGTATCTTTTATAATTCACAAGTTCTTCATATTGGATACGATATGCTGGACATTTTGTGTACTATTTATAAATATATCACGTTTCCGGCAAACATGAAGTTTGAAAATTATTTCCAATTCTTAAATATTCGTAGCGTAAAAGTGAACACGCTTCTATTCTCTCCACGACAACTTTGAGAGCCCTTGAGGTATCGCCTGGTAGAGGAATATCATTACCGAATATCCGTACTATAAACCGTAACCGTGTTGATATATTTTTTATTTATCTCACCAAATACCACACAATTTCTCTGATTTTCTCAGATAAACTTTTATTTGAAGAACTCATTATTTTTGCTTTTAAGTAAAATCGCTCAAGCAAAATGACTTAAGGTAAAACCCCTCCTCCTTCGGAGTTGGGATTTACCATGCAGTTTGCTTTCGTGTTTGTTACTAAGCAAAAAAATTCGTGCAAAATAAAAATTTATCGATAAAATGAGGAGGTCTTATGATATTACCACAGATTACCTATACTACCGTTACGTAGTATAAGTAATCTGTGATATTACTTCTGACAAATCATACGTTGGTATGAATTAAAGTACTGGAACTTGTCTTACCTGTCCCCGACGAAACTGTCTATTGTCCCTGAACCACGAAACAACAGCTTTTGGTCTGGACCCAGCTGCTTCGCAAGTGACCACGTACTCTTTTTCGGCTTCCAGTTGTCGAGGTTTGTGCAAAATTTTTACACTCAGAGGGCGTACTGAAAAACGAAACAATATTGCAAACATAGGTAAAGAAAATAATAGTGTCATATATTCTTTCTTCACGGCAGGTTTGAGAGCTCGTTAGAGGACGCCTGGTAAACATTCTCAAAGGATCATAGGCGCCGACTTTTGGATTTTCGTGTGGGGGCTAAAAAAGGGCAACAGAAAATTTACCAACTAAAAACTTTATTTCTTGAAATTGGAACAAAAGATGCGAATTTATCGTATGACTTAAAATATCTACTTAATTTTTTAAAAATCTTGATTTTTTTAAATTTACGGTGAAACTCAACATAAGACAGATAGAACATAAATTTTAATTGTATGTATGTTGAAAATATATACAGAGTGTTCAAAAATGTCTGAAGTGTATCTACATAGATATATTCGATTAAGTACAATGGAGTGGTTGTGCCTGCTTTGATGCAAGGAAGTGAATATTAGGCTTAGGAATAGATGAGAAAGCATAAAAGGAAAGTGATGGCCGTAGAATGGAAATTCACGTGATTTATGTGGGAATGTAAGGCGGGATCGCGTAAGGTTTATGAAGAATGTATGGTAAGGAAGAATGTTATTAAGAAAGCGGGAGGAGGTCACTTAGATGGTTTGGACAAGTGGAGTGTATACAGTGTGAACACTGAAAACATAGGAAAACGTTTTTGTTTCAAATATCATCGTGTCCCATAAGACTATAGTGAGAGTTTTTTTTGATATGGTTAGAAAGATTATTTAATTTGGCAGCGAAAAGTATATAAATACTCCTAATTTAATAGCTTTTTATTGAAATATTTTCAAAATTATGATCCTATTTGACAGTTATTGCTCTTAAGTTATTAAGACAGTAATCATAGAATCGTATAAAGTAATTAAGTTTGTTAGATCGAGACACCATATAAAATATTCACAAGTTCAAATCTCGCCCGCCTTATATATTTTTATTTTGTAAGATGTATTATTAAGTAAATTCAGTGTTAAATATTTTATTGAATAAATCTACGGGAAATGAAATAATAAAACAATTTATTGTAAGTACCTAATAATACTAAAATTAAGATAAATATAGTAAGTTGAGTAAAATACTTGATTACCAAACAATTTATGTTTTAATTTTGTGATTTATTTAATAATATATATGGCGCTTTCTTTTTAGGGGGAAAATGAACTGATCGTACCTCGTATTGAACTGAACTGAACTACTTCTAAAAAGAACATTATGGGTTTTTTAAAATAAGAAATAGAAAATGAAAACATATGTAGCATTACATTTATAACATAATAATCAGCTGAATTTGTGACTATAATCTGTTGCATATATATATATATATATATATATATATATATATATATATATATATATATATATATATATATATATATTTGTTTTTGACACATTAAATTATTTTACCGTTCAAACAAACTAATTCCTTCTATTTCAGTCGTTTTAATATCAAATGCTTACAAACAAGACAAAATATATAGCAGTCAGTCATAATGACGTGACATTGACAATCGGGATCAGTTCAGAATCTATTTGATCTTGTTACAAAGGTGGTGCTTTGCGGGGGCAGTGACGAAGAAAAAGGGTAGTACAATATCATTTATCCCCTTTTAAAAAGAACGGTTTAGGCAAGCTATGTGCTACTCGGAGTTGATATTCCTGGTAAAAAGAAAACGGCTATTGTCTCGACAATGGGTCGATTCTGTTCACATCTGTAAATCTTACAGATCTGTAAATTTGTAAATAATGAACAAAATCGTAACGAAACCTGGGATGGGATTCTGTAACTCGTCCGTTATCAAACGGTACCGTTATCACCATAGCAACTTATTTTTTATAAGATGATTGGCATACTTACGTCATAGTTGTCAAATAAAATGTTATTTTCTATGTAACCATAGTGATAACGGAACCATTTGATAACGGATGAGTTACAGAATCCTACCCCTGCACTCTTATGTATAATTTTATATTAATCAACAAAAATAGATGCGTTTTTGTCAAGTTTTTACAGATTTACAGATCTGTAAGACTTACAGATGTGAACAGAATCGACCCATTAACTTACTGAATAAGTTTCCATGATTACTGTTTTTAATAAATTATAACTAATAACAGTCAAATAGCATTCTTAATTTTGTAAATATTTCAATATAAAGGCATTTAGGGTATTTAGGTACTCAACGATGTTAATAATCTTTTTAACAATATCAAAAACTCGCACTGTAGTCTTACGGGACAGATGATACTCGAAAAAAAAAAACTATTTTCCCATGTTAAACGTCTATGTCACGGTTTTCAGTGTTCGCCTGTATATGTTGGTGAAGGTGTCCGATCGCGCGGACGTTTAGTGTTTAGTGTGTAAGTGGATATATGTGATTAGTAATATGCTAGAAACGTGAGACCTAATATGATGATACGGAATAAGCGTGATTGTGTGTTCTCATATTTATGTAATTTAGCTATTTTGATAATTTGTGCGGTCTAATTGTGATTTTTATCAATACAACAATTTTACATGACCTTGTGGAAAATAAATTATATATTTCAGTCCCCACGTAGGTAATAGTTATTTAATACCATAAGTCAAGCTTGGGCAGAAAGTTCAATGTAAAAGATTAGACAAATCTATTATTATTAGTTTGTGTCAATTCAATTTGACATTATTATTATTATTATTTTGGTAGACTACAAGCTTAAAAAAATATCCAAGTCGATCATGAAATACTATGCCCAGTGCGCTCATAAGTGAACGAACGTACGGGCCTATTCTGTAACTAGTTACTTAAAGTTGCTAAAAAAATTCACCAATCAAGTAAGTTGACATACAAGCCAAACCCATAATATTTCGGCTGGTTTCAATTTTCAACAAACAAATTATAAAATACGCAAATGGTGGGAAATTTCTACAAATTTCTTTTGACTAATTTAAAATATAGATTTTAAACTTATAAAAACGGAAAATTTTCTTTAAGAATTTCGCTATTTAATATTGGATTACATTGCCTTTATTATTCCGAAGCCCTGCAAATTTTTCTGTGAGTATTGTCCCATATGTCTTGCAACTTGCAAAGTAGGTTTTATTGTACGCACAGGTTTTTACCAAGTTCTTTTTATTGTGCCAAAAATAAAGGGTCTCGGAAAAAGCTAAGTCTGGACTAGAAGATGACCCTTAAAACTAATTTAACCCGTCATTTGGCCCACAGATTTTTTTTAGGTTTAATTCTATATTTAAAGTTGCAAAATAGTTATTTATGTATTAAGGGCATAATCAAAATATTGTAGCACGAGGGAATGTTTAAAGCTCGACGCACAGCGAAGAGCTTTAATTTAACTGAGTGCTATAATCTTTTTTATGACCGTGGTACATATATAACAAGTGATATGATTATCATCGACGATATTCTTGGGTGAAACCGAGTTGCAGATTTCACGAGTCCGAAGGAGGAGTGAAATGTGCTGCTTCGGTTTCACGAGCAATATCTTCGATTATTAATCATATCACGAGCTTATATTTAATGAGAGAATATAATGAATTTTTGTGACACATTGTGCGTGCTGCTAACTTAACTTTTAATATATTGTATTATAACATGGTTAATTTGACAATTGCCTTATTACTTTCATCGTTGTTTATCAACCCAACGACTATTGCACACTCAACATTAACTGTCAATGTTAAATAAAGAAAACAAATCCCTTAGTAACGAATATAAATAAGGTGATAATTTCTTTGTTTTTTATCATCGCTGTGATAGACATGTAACTAGGGAGATTCTGAATGTCGATTGGCGGAAAACATGTCACGTGACTCATGAATTATATTCTTGGTATCGTTGTGCTGGTGTTGTGAATTTTAAGTATGCTGTGGTTTCTAGCTATATTATTTGTTTTAACCAATTTTAATTTAGTGTCAAATTAAAATGAAAGATATCAATTATTCAAAAGAAACATTAGATGAATTTGAGCTGCACAGGACAAGTTGGTTCTACAGAAGTCAAAAAACGTATACGAGAAAGGATACGAAAAATTTTGCGAGTAGCAGAGTTCAAAAATGTGATTTATCGAATTTATTGTGTTGTCTGATATTTATCTATGAACAAAGATTTTGAAGTTGGAATAGCTGTTGCTTGGCAATTTTATATGCCCTCGGGCGATAAAAGCCAAATAGTGCCCACTTTTGAGGGCGAATAAACAAGTTTATGATTTCAAAATGAAATAAAGAATTTTATAGAAATTTTTAATTATTTGTGTGGATTTTATATTAGGGGATTACAGCTCAATCGAATTAGTAAAAAATAGTGAAAGTAGATGCTTAATAATGAATATTAATAAAGAAATAAAATGATATAATTGAAATACTTCGGAAATAAGGGGGTTTTTGTTTTAGCAGCTCGTACATATTTTGGCGACTCAAAGACCACCTATAAATATATAACGAATACCGAGTTAAGGGGTGGGGTCCACTAGCAATGGAAGTAGACAAATTCAAATAGCGGACACGTGGCTACCAGTTCAGTAGTGCAATTCTCAAACAGTTTTTATTTAAATATAAATTTCTTGCATTAAACTTAGTAATTTTGACACACTTGCAATTATAAAACATGTAGACTTGCACAGTGTTACAATATTAATTTGTTTTTTACAAATATAATTTAAAAATAGCATACATTTTATGAACATTTTAGATCCATGGAGAAAACATATTTTTAAAAAACTTATATTCGGATTTTCACCAATAGTCTTAGTTTTACTAATACTTTCTGATGAAATTATTTTTTAAAAAATGGTGTAATCCCCTTTTTGTTGAAAATGTTAACCGGCCGAGCTATTATGAGTTTCGGCTCGTATCTACCACGAAAACTTGAATCTTTAGTTGTCAAATCGATACCTACTGAATAATAATTTTAATCAGTTGCTAAAAATTAACTTTTATTACAGGATAGACTCGATATTTAGTTTTTAAGGCTAAAATAAATCCTTATTTTTATGTTACATGTCAACCACTTTATCAAAAATTAACATCTCATGAATTAATTCCACATGTAGCTTCGTTGAAGTGTGACCTGCGACCTTGTTAATAATTCACGTATGAATGAGTGGATTTAATAATAGATTGCTTTATGTTTTAATAATCATATGAAGTGTGATGTTACTCACGCAGTAATTCCAAGCGAACCATCTTCTCTGCAGGCATGATGAGCTTGGTATTGCTGGCCTGGCATTTGTAAGTGGAGTTGAGATGCTGCCGGCGCACACGAGGAACCTCCAGTTTGTTCACCATTACGTGGTGCTTGAAGGACAGCTGGCCTTCGACGATGCGGTCGTTCACGAACCAAGACACCGTAGGAACTGGGCGGCCTGGAAGAAGAAAGAGTTTTTTTTAAATTTATAAACAGTATTGAATAAGAGAATGTAAAATTTAATAGCGAAAGAACATTCGGTTAAGTAGGTGGCAAATTGTTTATTTATTGTTGTTTTATCTGGAAGTCTGAAGTATACATTTATCATTATCGCTAATAACAATCAGCCAAATTCTGTAACTGAGTTGCTGTGTTACTTATAGTTCATGCCAAATAGAAATGACCCACGCGCGAAATAGTATATTACGTACCATGAACTGTAAGTGACAGTTTTTACGTCGGGAATATTAAGGAAATCTCGACCCAGCGGGTCTCGATTTGCCAAACTACATTCTCGTCCTAAAAACTGTCACTAACAATTCATGATACGTAATTTACTATTTCGCGCAAGTCATTTCTATTTGGCATGAGCTACAGTTTTTATATGACTTTTAAATACTAAATATTAACAGCCGCTGTATCATGTAACACATCGCTTATATTAAACACCGTAGTTAAATATTTTGACAAATAGAAACAAATATAACAATTGACATTTTTCATCATAGTCACATATTTTCATTGGATTATTTTTTTGAAATTTTTTACAACCAATGAAATGTGCCTGCGTTTTAACCAATCTTGTCATTATTATACTGAGAGTAAAGCTCTAGAGATTATTCCCTGGAATAATCTCTGTAGCTTTTGTTTTTGTTGACATATGTCAGATCAGACCAATCTTGTGCCATTTCTGATCATGAAATAAACCAAAAAATTATAGAAATCACTTCTAGAAATATCATAATGAGTAATTATATATTGATTATTTTTTTTGGATTGTCAAAAAGTGTTCTAGTTGTCAAAACAGACTTACTAACTGAGCAATGTAAATGAATGACAGCCTACTTCCGTTGTTTGAATCTAATGGATCAAAAAATCTAATTAAATATAATTTGAGAGTTCGATAAATTAGAAAATAATTTTCCAGATTTTTCAGTTTAATCTCAATGTCTTGTTATATTATTACTGGTAACATTATAGCTACTTCGTTTAATATAAGCCGATTGTTCTTTAAAGAGCCTCAAATTAGAAAATATCACCAAATATCCATTAGATATTTTACAATTAATTATTGAAATTTGTGTAATATTTTGAAAAAGTCATGTTATCTGTAACAGAATGTGACGTCAGAGCATATATAGTTTAACATATCACAAACCATCGCCTACTTTTATTTATATAAATAATTTAAATGTACTGCATGTGCTCCGACGTCACAGGAGTGTGTGTGGGGGGGGGGGGTGTTTTTTCATGACTATTTCTGGCGCCAATCTTTTAATTTAATTTTTTACGAAAATAACAATAAATCATTATTATTTTTTATATTATTATGAAAAATATTGCATAAGCTTCCATTTAAAATACTTTTTTAAAAATGTGAAACCGACTCATTGGCAGGTATTAGATAAAAATATAAAATAAAATAAAAAATATAATTCATTATAAGAAATAAACAGTATAAGAGAAAACCTATTATACGGAAGGTATAAAAAGAGATTCGTCTTTCAAAACATCCTCTGAAGTATTTAGCATTATGTTTTCAGGTTAAATAAATGTTTAGAAATCATGGTACTTATAACAGTGCGTATGTACAAAAAGCAATGTGCAACTAATTTCAGTTCAATAATAGTAGTAATATTACAATATACGAGTAAGTTTCATAAAAACGTTGTTATAACTATTCTACACAATAGCAAAAAATACAAAGTACTTATAAGGGTTACTATGAAAGTTACGTCATACTCACGTTGGTATGTAGTCTATAGTCATATCTATAGTAACATTTTACAGAATTGGGCCGAATGTGTAAAGCTACTATGTTAACAATAAGTTTTTTCGAAATTTACACGTACTTATTGTTTTACATTATGTATGCAAAATTTGGATAAAAAAGTATTATATACACAGGCGCTAAGGATGTTTAAAATGTAATCACTTTGGAGAAGGTTTGTATGAAACATAGCTTAATAATCATAATCATCATAATCTTAATCTGTAACCCTTTTCGTACCTTTCGGTGTAAGAGTGTTGTCACCCATACAACATACTGTTGCTATATTATAGCTTATAAATTATAATTTGAATAATTTTAGGGTATAGAATAATTATCTTGTAAACGGTATTATATGGTATGTAAGATTCCTAATATGAGGGGATTTTTTTAACTGTTTTACCTAACTGTGAAAACAACGAGTTAGAGAGCAAATAAAATTTTATTTTTAAACGTAAGAACCGTTAACACTAATACACTATTCCAACGTTTTTCTAATAAAGCTATGCTTTCAAAAAAATACGGCTCCGCGGGGTTTTCCAAGTCATCATTCGATAAAAACCGAAGCCCTGTCAAATGTTTTTTGAGTTTTGAAAAGAGATAATAGGAACAGGGAGCGAGATCAGGTCTGTAAGGTGGATGTTGTCCTCAAAGCCGCATTCATTGATTACTGCCTGAACAATTCGTGCTTTATGCATCCTGCAGTTGTCGTGCAGAAGCAGAGTTTTATGAGTATAACTGTGGGGTCTTTTTCGCATATCAATCAATAAGCGCGTTTTAGGATCCTTAGAATACGAGTTTACTATTTTTACAATGATGTCTCTATGTGTGCTCTGCGATAACCCTAATACTCCTAATACTGCAATAAGGGACTACAGCGCAATTGATTTAAGAGAAATTAGGAAAAAAATATTTAAAATATATGCTTAATAATGAATAATAATGAAAAAATAAAACGATATAATTGAAATACTTCGGAAATAAGAGGATTTTTGTTATACCAGCTCGTCACTCATATGAATTCCATATATATTATTTTGATTGGCGACTCAAAGACGGCCTATAAATATATAACGAATACGCAGTTAGGGGAGGAGCCTACTACCAATGGAAGTAGAGAAATTCAAATAGTGGAGGCGTGACTGTCAGTCCAGTATTGCATTTCTTAAACAGTTTTTATTTGAATATAAATATTTTGCATTAAATTTAATAATTTAAATACATTTCCAATTAGAAATCATGTAGACTGGTACAGTATAATAATATTCATTTATTTTTTATAAATATGCTTTAGAAATAGCATTTCAAGAACATTTAGGACCACGAAGAAAATAGTTTGATATAAACTGTTATATTCGTGACGTTGCACCCATATTTTCAAATTTCGGAGGACTATAACTCGCTTATTAATAGGAATTTTTTCACCGGATTTTCACCGACAGTCTTAGTTTTACTATTCCAAACATTATAATACTTTCGCATTTCTCTTCGTTACATCCGTATGATTAGATGATTAGATTTTGGTTATAATTGGTCAACCGGAAGTACCGAAATTTGAAGATTTTAACAGCTTTTCTTGAAAAAACAATGATAAACAACTAATATTTTGTTCTCTATAGGATCTGACTGCATTTTATACTTCATATTAAATGGATATAGAGTTAATAATTATAAAGAAAATTATGGGTCGATTCTGATTACATCTGTAAGTCTTACAGATCTGTAAATTTGTAAAAACATGACAAAAAACCATCTATTTTTGTTGATTAATATAAAATTATACATAAGAGTGGCAGCTTTCGTTGCGATTTTGTTCATTACTTACAAATTTACAGATCTGTAAGGTTTACAGATGTGAACAGAATCGACCCACAAATTTCATAAATTAGCCAGCTATGCTATAACTATAGAAACAGCTATTATATTAAGAAAATTCTGATTGAAAGATGTCAGTGTGAAGCGCAATTGACAGAGTATGTTGGTGTTATAATTTTAATGGAAATATAGGATCTTTTGCTAGAAACTTTCTGTATGTAATTTGTATATAATACCTACAACTGCCGGCAGGTAATGTACAAGAAATAGAATCTTTTGCAAGGAACTTTCTGTATGAAATTTGTACAAAATACATGGAACTGGCCGAATGTAATGTGCTGGCCACATCAAATTTTTTTAAATATTATTTTGATGAATATGGGATTGTTATCTTTTAACATTAAAAGGGTATGCAGCTAATAAATTTTTTTCACAATTAGAAGATATTTGACCCTTTTTAGAATTTTCACTGGAGTATTTCGACCAGGTTTACCTACGGTTACTATGTCAAATGACATCGTTAAAAAGCTTTATAATCCCGGTATAATATCAGCAAGAAAAGCAAAACCAGGAAACCTGCTTTTTGTGTGAAAATACCCTTACAGGAGAGAAGTGTGAGTGACTCCCAATGCTGATTTAGTGAGAATGTGACTTATTTAAAATAAAGTATGAGACTAGGTGGTGAATAAATGATGATGGGGCAAAAGAGCAACGCAGCAGAAGGAACGGAAGCTCATGATGACGAGGCTTGCGGTCAGTCGGCCGTCACCGAATAATTAATAGGATATAAGCCGCGCGACCAGGACATCACTTGAGCACACTGTACCGGCCTGCCGGACGCCGTCTCGCCTTAATACCCCCACGGGGAGTCGTTAGTCAGCCAGCTTCTTTTCACCTTAATCTCGTCCCCGAGGGCTCGTTTATACTCATTCTTCAGACTAGGCGCAAGCCCCACCAATGCGTTATAACTTTTCATTAAACTTTCACACCGGCCATTCATTTTTAATTCTGCATTTTTTATAAAAGAACTGAAACGCGAATATGTATACGATCTTTATCTTGAGTGCTACATGAATTCTTTATAAAATTTAATATGAACGTGTAGCTGATGACAGTTAAATTAGAGGTTGAATTCATTTCTTAATAATAGCATACAAATAGATGTTTCAATAAATTATGAATATTAATACTTCACGCTATTAATAATGGATACCAGTTATAATAGTATCCTATGTATTGAATTGAGGCGTTTTCTACAAAAATTATAAAACCATACAGTTCGATTCCGATCGCGTCCTAAGGTGAGCTTTAATGCTACAAAAAATTGAAGATTTAGACCCGGGTGCTAGAAACACAGTGATATCTATGTGTTATTTAACTGCCTGGTACCTCCTAATATGTCGGTACCTTTTTACGGCGTGCTAGAAACGAATGTTGGCTGTTGCTTCGTAACACATCGGTATCAGTTAGTAATAGCACAAACCAATGAAATATGATGTGTTCTTCACAATTCACTAGATGGCAACACTATCTAAATGTCAAATATGTCAAAATATATACATTTTTGAGGTTACATTCAAGCAATATATATATATATATATATATATATATATATATATATATATATATATATATATATATATATATATATATATATATATTTCGCTGTTCCCTGCTTATAAATATTAAAAAATGCAGAAAGCACAAACACAATAATTGGTCTGTATCCAAGAATCGTAAATAATAATTTGTTATCCTCTTATTCTTTACTAAATTTCTGGCAATTTTTTTCGAAATCTTGTAACCTTTCTTAAAATCCACATATATCAAGGTTATTTCGTTTTCTGAAATTTCTAGATCGAAATATGCGAATTATATTATTAATATTATTGTTTGATGATTTTAAGAAGACATTTTGAACATTAAAATTACATACGCGCAAAATATTATCAATATGACAGGTTGACAGTACGTAAGTCAGGTATAACGGGTCGTGAAATCGCTGTTATATGTAACATTTTAGGGTAACATACTACAGCACTTCAAATAGTCAGATACCTGTCTGTTACATGTAACTGTGTGATATCTGACGTTCTAGCATTTGGGTCTTAAAGTAGTCCTCGCATTTTCGGAGATGATAAAGCAAGTTCTTTCTTTTTCCGGTAAGAACCAAATAAGTCTTACGTTACCTAGTTTAATACTTTAATATCATTTCCTTCCTCATTTTTACAAATTTTTTTTCCATCGGAAAAAATTATTCAAAATCTAAACAAGTCCAGATGTATTTTTTAATAAAAGATAGATCGACATAATGAAATGTTAAACTTAACGCTTTCTTTTTATGCTTATTATGTACAACGAACAATAATAAAATAAAGAGATTTTTTGTTTGCTGAAAATTTCCGTATTTGAACATGTACACTGTAAAGTTTTAACGTAGCTGCAACTACCTTTTTGGGTTGAAACTATATGCAACCCCAAGGTAGAACAATCCTTCCTTTTTAAAAGGTCGATGCACCAATCTCTGTTTAGGGTAGTAAAATCTACCTCACTACCAGGTAGACACGATACGACCCTTCATATAGTGGGATGCAAATGCCCGCGGTGGTTTATAGAAATACTTTAAAGTGATTTGGAATTTCCGTATCACAAGTTACCAGTAAATGCCTGTAAGGTTGTTAAAAATACTTTATAGTAATTTATATGAACCCCTACATGAGGTCATTGCAAATTCCTTGAAAAGTATATTATTTATTATTGGGATTCAGGAAAAATAGTACATTATATATAATAAAAGATTTATTTGCTTACACAAAATATACATAAATAAAATAAGATAAAGTATATTGTAAGTTACATAGTGTTTTATCTTTGAGGTGACTCCTGGTAAATGCCTACACGATACGAATATGTCAGTATCATTAACGATATCTGTGAACAAAGCAGATTAACACATCCAGCAATGGGTAATATACCGTGATGATATATTTAATTTATTTGTAAATAAAGTATGTATTCCAAAAAAGGTCACGTTCACTGGCTATTGCTCCAATTCTTGCAGGTCCTCGAGAAATATATTCGCTTTCTTTGGATCCTCTTGTAGCAAATAAAACTAAATTAATATTGTTGTGTCTAATAAATATTTGCGAACAAAAGAACGTTCCATTCAAAATATTTGCTAGTTTTTCAATGTTTATTTTCTTGTAATTAAATAATATTATTTTATTAACAGGAAAATAATCATATTAAATGATAATTCAACAAAAATAAAATTAACATTTGGTATAGGTATGTACCGAGGAATATAGTTATATTATCTTTGAAAGTATGAAAATAAAAAGAAAATGAAACAAAATAAAGAAATTTTACCTTTAAAGTTCTAATTTTTATACGTCGAACATGGTTGTCAAAATGCGCGTTTCTTTATAATCGGCACATCTTCATTTTTTGTAGAAAATACTGTCATAATAAATCTACATGTATGTTATTTTGTACCGTACTAAACCAAGAAGGAACTAAAAAATAGAAGGATATTAGTTTATAATTAAAAATACAACATGTATTTTACCTGAGTTTCAAGTATGCTCATTGCGACTGTCGACAAGAGAATAACAAATGACAGAATGACACATAAATTTCTCACCCCTCTGTGTTCTCCTTCCTATCCCTAGAAATGCGGTACCGTTATGCTGGCCTTCGGAAAAACCCGTAGGACCTTCAGTTGCTAGCTGGACTAACAATTTCTAAGAAATGCGAAAGCTTATTCGATCACTTTTCATTTCCTAAATCTTACAAGTATAACTATTATTATCGTTTTGCATTTGTTTATATAACAACTATATAAGTCTACACATCGTCAGTTATGTTTCATTGAATTTTTTGGTTTTTCATATAATTTTATGAACACGGGTAAATAATGCTATAAATCAATTGTAATCTGTTATGTTTTGCATTTCACACATTTATTTGTCTATCTTGTAATATGATATGTATATTCAATAGTTTGTTATAAATCACATTCTAGTAAGTAACGTAGAAAACGATGTATGTATGCACGGAATTATAAAAAATATAATAAGATTAATAAACAAATTTAATTTGTATTAACAATGTAAGTTCAATAAGTTTGCAAATTTCAGTAAAACTGAATATTTTATATTCCTATTATTCCTTTGTAATTTCACATGTTTGACATTATTACGTGCTAATTAATGTCGTCCATATTTTTTATGATAGGAACTGTACCTCAAATTAAAAGTAGAACATTCAGCTCGAATCAACCCTAAAGGTCTAAACATGTTACAAAGGTAGTAGCACCTACCTAATATACCTACAGTGCAACACAGATGCCTGCAAGCGAATTGAATCTGCCTTACCAAAATTTCCTACCTTTTTCTTACCATGTTTCGACCTTTCTACCCTAAATCAACTTTAAGGAAGATTCAACAACTCAATTGGAGATTCATCTTCCCTGTTTCTACCCAAAAACTTTACAGTGTACGGTTTTTGTAAACATACCTTCAATTACAATATATTTACCAACATTTATGAAGAACAACACAATATAATTTTCTCCGTGAAAAGGAAGTAATAAGACCAGTGATATGTTTTTTTCTTTATTCAAAGGAGATGAAACCCACAGAGATTATTCGCAAAATATGAATTGAAAAGAAACATAAGATCTATATTTCTGCGAAAAGAGCGTTCAGATACACCTTCCAGCTTCAACATCGAGAGAATTGAGCGAAAGGTTTGTGATGATAGCAAAGTAGGAATTGATGATATTACAAATTGTAATTAAATAGCCACGGCTCAACATTTTCCATCAACTACGTGTCGCTAAATTTTGCAAAAGTTTGTGTTCATTGAGTACTACGTCAAATGATGGACGCTCACAATAGTTATTTATGCAACAAGTGTGTAAATTAGTACTTTTTTTGTCGAGTGCGATGTTCGACATATGAAATTGTAGCACGAGAAAAAAAAACACTATTTTACACGCACGTGTTGCATACAACATTTTTCCTACAACCGAAATGTTAGTCATGTTTCTCATAATATTGAGTGTACAGGCATCCAGTATCTTCAAATACTGTTAGCGCTTTTTCTCATAATACTGCACAAAATGTAACTTAAACACTTGGAAGAATAGTTTCAAAGAGAAGTGGATTTGTCTTCTATAATGGGCGAGCTTTAGAATTTTTGATTTTTTTATGTTAAAATATTTTTAAATCTAAAACGTTTTTACTTTTATATTTTGTCAAATTTTAAAAAATACGGGAGATAAAAATATTAAAGTTTTGCAATATTTTGTTACCGTCATTACGGCGCACATAACATCGACTATGTGCGAATTAGGTCTCGAGATACGTGCTCCATAAAAAGAGACAAAAGCAAAACACGGCCACCTGTTTATGTTTACATTTGAAACTTGACAATTTAATTTCTGTTTATCGTATTTTCTAGGTTTTTGTATTTTCATATTAAAATTAAAATAATTTACTTTTTACGATTTGACATTGAACCAAAGATGCTGCATATGTCATCGTAATGCGGACGATTTAACTAACGATGAATTTAATATCGCTTGTACAATAAAATACGCTGTATTTTATTACTTTTATTGCATTAAAGATGCATTCACAAATGAAAATTAGGTTTATGGTTAGATTCAAGAAAATCATTCATATATGTAAGTTTAAATTAACTATAATTTAGTTTTGATATGTACAGATGTCTATGTAAATGCTTCAAAAACAAGAGTATCGTTGTTATTATCGCATTTGTTTAAAAAGCCGAATCCACCAAGTGAATACTAAATAAAGATGGATGTATATATCTATATCGTTTCAGACTCTTTCTCATTGGTGAAGTTTGTGACGTCAAACTAAATCATTAACCTAAAGTTTGGACCTTGCAATGTTTAGCTTTATGATTTGGATTTAGAGACACTAAATTCTGAAGTGTGAATGGAGTCATTACATAATATGCGGCCAAAGTCTTTAAATCTAAAATATAAACCATAAATCTAAATCTAATTTTCATTTGTGAATGTACGTTAATAGTAATATTGCATGTTTAGTATTGCAGTAAAGTGGAAAAATCATTACATTTCAACATGACTAAACTCCCTCATTGTACAAATTGTACATTGAATATTAATATTAAAAAATAGGTTAGTTTAGAATACACGTCAAAAAAAATGTTAATGTTCTTAAAAATATGATTGGTATTCAATTATTACTTTTGTTTCTTTTACAGTGTATATTCATGGTTCTAAACAAATTTGATTACTTTCATTATTATTTACAACCTAATTATCTACTTGAGTGGTAAATTAACGAATTTTATTGTTTCCTAGCAACGCCAATTTACTTTTCAAGCACTAGTGCGTGAAAATTACTTTTCACGCACGGTTGTAGGAAAATATAATTATGTATTTGAAATTTTTGAAAACAAATTTTGTAAGTTCTGATGATGAAGGATCTGCATATTTGCATCATTTCATAATCGTTCATGAAAAGAAATTAAATAAATGTTATTTATAGCTTTTGCAATAAAAAAGTTATGCTGGTAATTCCCTCAAGTCAAAACATCCACTTTCTGCATGCACGACAATATTATTTCTCTTCCACGTTCCCATATTTTTATTCTTGTCTTCTTGTCATTGTTTTCTCATTTCTGTTAGTCATCTGTGGTTGCCGTGCGCTGAATATCAACTCTCTTTCGATGCCGCTAGACAAATTTCGATCTTGCTATCTTATAATTGTAGGAAGTGCCGACATTTGTTTTACTTAGCTACCTTGATCTTAACAATAATCTCTAACGCAAGTGATTCATGGGGAAGATATTATCACGATGCATCGGGTGCGTGTCAGGAGGCTTTAATACGCAACGCGTAGATCGAGGATAATGTTTTACACGGGGAGATGGAAAAGGTATTAACATTAAATATTCAGGAGGGGATTTATTTAATTTCCTACTTCCTATTAATCAACAGAAATCAAATTGGGCAATCAGGCATTACATATTCATCACTTGCGGATCTTTCAATAAACCATATGACTTTAAAACGATTTATTTCACGTATACAATGTATTCTAAAAATAATTTTGTGCTTAGAAGTACAGAAAATAATATTTATGGCCTTGTTTTGAAAACGTTGTTTTTAAAAAGCCATATTTCAATATATTTTTAAATTCACACTTATGTTTAAAGAATGATTTTTTTTCAAAATATTTATTTGTATACAAACTACGGTAATATTCTGAAAAAAATATTCTTTAAACATAAGGATGAAATTAAATATTTAAATTTTGGGTTCAAGATCATTTCTTTGACTTCTATAATCCCTGCAATTTAGTCTACAATAGCGAAAACCGCATATGGTGAACTTATAGTAATAGAAAATAGGTTATACTTACAAGATCGTTTGGTTCATAATCGCTTACATGACGATTATACAGGGTGTAATCCTACTTCGGGGAAAAAATTAAAGGACATATAGTACTGACCAAAATGAGTAAAAAATGCATAATCAACATGGGTCCGATCTTCAATAGTTTCCGAGATATAAGGCAGTGAAAAATGAGTTTTTACGAGGTTTACCTCTGCTATCTCGAAAACTGTAAGAGTTATGACTTCGATTGAATAAGACTTTTTGTTTACCTTTCAGATGTCAACTCAGATGTGCTTTTGTTTTTATTTTTAAATCAAATAATTGTACTAAGTTAAATGTGGCAACTTTGATATTTCAAATAACTTCGTTACTATTAGAAATTGAGAAAAATGTTTGTTATAAAATTTTATTGTTTTTTTATAGTCTATTTATTGACAGAATTTTTTACCTTCCGTCACCTTTAGGTAAGGAAGGTATTGTCTTTGGTCAAAAAATTCGATGATGAGTTTTTAATCAATAAGCACGTTTTAGGGTCCCTAGAATACGAATTTACTATTTTTACGATGATGTCTGTATGTGTGTGTGTGTGGATGTGTGTGTGTGTGGATGTGTGTGTGTGTGTGTGGATGTGTGTGTGTGCCTCTGTGTGTGTGTGTGTGTGTGTGTGTGTGTGTGTGTGTGTGTGTGTGTGTGTGTGTAACAAAATTTTCGTCTGCGATAACTCTAATACTACAGTTACAAAAATTATAATTTTTTCGTATACTTCTTCGTTACATCCATATGAAGAGCTGATTAGATTTTGGTTACAATTGGTCAACCGGAAGTACCTTCATTTGAAGATTTTAACAGTTTTTCTTGAAAAACCTATGTTAAATATAATTTAATATAGAGTTAAAAAATTATAAAGAAATTAAATTTCATAAAGTAGCCACAGCTATGGAAACAGCTACTATATTAAGAAAATTCTGATTGAAAGATGTCAGTGTCAAGTGAAATTGACATAGTGTGTCTGTCTTATAATTTTACTGGAAATATAGGATCTTTTGCTCTCTGTATGGAATTTGTATAACATACATACAACTGCTTTAAGGTAATGTACAAGAAATAATAATAATAATAATAATAATAATAATAATAAATCTTTTATTTCTGCAGATACATTACACTGTATATACAAAACGTCACAAAATAATTTTCTGTATGAAATTTGCATAGTATACATGCAACTGCCGGAAGGTAATGTACAAGAAATAGAATATTTAATTTAGCAAGGAACTTTCCGTATGAAATTTGTGCAAAATACATAGAATTGACGGAAGATAATGTGCTGGCCACATCAGATTTTTTTGTCAATTTTCTTCGATTCTAATAGTAAATGGCCTCTTTCTCGGAAACAATTGAAGATCGGACCTATGTTGATTAAGCCTTTTTTTATTCATTTTGGTCAGTACTATATGCCCTTTCATTTCCCGAAGTATGATTACACCCTGTATAGAGAATTGAGCTGGAAAATTTACAATTCGTACAGACTTTTCTAGGTATATTTACAAGAGCCGTACTTGTTAATATTGCAATATCAATAAGATAATACATAATACTGTTTTCCATTTCACTCATTACCGTTGTCAAAAAACAATTGTATAGTTAAAACGCTTCTCTTTGCCGGTGGGATGAGAGTGTTGTATTTCTTTAGTTGTAGTTAAATACTCCCTCTATAGATCTTGTAATGAAATTTAGTTATTTCCTTATTAATTATGTATACTGAAGTCTCCAACATTGGACAGTTCCAACGGAAGAATTATATTTAACATACAATAAAAGAAGAAGGTTGATATTTAACCAGCAGCTCAGATATTAATCCATTTATTATACACGTAAGCGAATCTGACATTAATTCTTTGGACGATGATATTATATCAAAAATGATTTTATATTTATTTTTATTTAATAATTTTGACAAGTGGTTAATAGGCCTTTTGGGGAAACCCTCCACTATAAAAGGGGTTAACGAGCTGGAAGCAGTAGCTGTTGGGCAGTTTCGGAAACCTGCTTTTAACAAAAAAAAATGTTATTATACTTAATATTAAATATATAAAAAATAATTTTATCACATGGAAAAATTATCATCAAATAGTGGAATACGGCCCACGAGTAACAACATCCAGTGAAACAATTTGTTAGTGGTTGTTCTTGTAAGGCATTTTTACCAAGAAAATTTCCACAATGAGTACTTCTCAGGTAATTCTCTATATAGTCGTTGTGTAAGCGATTGTGAACCGAAAGAGCTTGTAAGTAAAAAATATTTTCTATTGCTATAAGTTCACCATAATGCGGTTTTCGCTGTTGTAGTCGAAATTGCAGGGATTATAGAAGTCAAAGAAATGAACTAAACTATGCCAGCCTATATGTTAGATATCAAAGTCAATAGTACCGTAATCAGACGTTCATTGTTTGTGTTAACACCATCTAATAATAAAATTAATAATAAATACATAACACTACCGTACGATAAAGCTTCCAAAAGTTTGAACAGAATTTTTAAAAATCAAAATTTAACCGTAACTTACAAATCAAATAACACCATTTAATCGTTATTAGGTAATCCTAAAGATAAAATAGATACTAACAAAAAATCCGGTATTTATAAAATGAATTGCAATGATTGTAATAAAGTTTACATCGGTCAAACTAAAAGACAAATTGACACTTGGTTTAAAGAACATTTTTATCATCTAAAAAGCGGTAATCCAGAAAAAACTAGCGTAGCTCAACATAAATAAATAAATATATCATTACGGCTTAGTACCCATTGCTGGGTGTGCTAATCTGCTTTGTACAAAAAATTCGGTAATGATGAAATATTTGCACCGTGCGGGTGCTTACCAGGCGTCACCTCACGGGCATTCATTGCTGACGTGGAGAGTGCAGTACAGGGGTCAATTTTCTGCCATTTAAAATTGGAAATATTTGACGTTGGTCGGAATATGTTCATTAATAATCAGACAATTAACAATTCTAATATTAAACTTTTAAAACATATTAATAATGATAGATATTTAGATGCATACGAGAGTTTAATAAAAAATAAATATAAAAATAATTTGATGAACGTAGATCTTGGTCCCATACCTAACTCAAAACTTTTCGATTTAATACAAAGTTAGATTTTATTGGACGATTTAAAATCTAATGACTCATTTATTATTATTGGACGACATTTATCTTAGTTTACATGTAATCATTCATCCGTAACTCCCGTCTCTATATAATCCCAGTTCTCTCCCTTGTTTTTCAGAGTTGTTAGGACCTCTGGCATGGTTGACATGTTGAGTAATCTTAACTACTCTGTTTAACTTTCCCTGTACTACTGATGATGAGAACTTAGTTCTAGAAATACGTATTTAATTTTTATTAAAATTAATTTTAAGGTTAAGGGGTAATTTTATTAGTTTTAGTTATCTGTAGGTTAGTTGGATAGAACAGATAGCCGAAAAGTGACGTTTTTGTTGATCAAAATATTGGACATACGATTATTTACCAAACTATACGGGAATGTAAAAAAGTGTAATATGTATTAATTTACCAAAAAGTGGGCGACCCGAACTTTTGCCCCCAAATCAAATCAGCAGACTCATTCAATTATTTGGAGTTTTAAAGATGATTGTTAGCAGAACCTTAGTTAGAAATGATTTAAAATTTCGAAAAAGAAATAAACTCGGCCCAGCTTGAGCGAATCTCCAGATGCTGCAGAGCATTAAGGAGCCCACATTTTATGGAAAACGGAGAAAGAGTATAATCCTGACACAAACATACCGGCTGAAGACATAAAAACAAGAACGAAGACAGAAATAAGAAACAGATGGAGTGAAGAATGGTCGCAAACAACAAATAACAAACTAATAGCAATCAAAGAAGACATCTACCAGTGGAACACAGGAAATACCAGCAGAGTACAAACCATCCTAACACGACTTCGTATCGGCCATACCAAACTAACACATAGCCACAATTTCAACAAAACACCTGAACCAGTATGCAACCACTGCAACACACCGATTACCGTCCTACATATTTTACTTAACTGCCATAAGTATAACGATGAAAGAACAGCTCACCAACTAAGCCAAACCTGAAGGAAGCATTAGCAAAAGAAGAGTCATCAAAATTATCGGAAAACATAAATTTATATAACGAAATATAAGCTTACTACTGTATCAGCGCTAATGTCCTAGAAGCTAAAGCGCTTAAACAAATAAAAAACATCTGATGTGGCCAGCACATAACCTCTCGCCAGATATTTTACCTGGTTGTACGCATAAAACGAAAAATATTTTTAAATACAAATACATATATTCATGTCTCACTACAAAATAATTCTCACATATATTTGCAAAATCTATGGGATATTTTAATATAAATTATGTACAATTTTTCTTTATATTCGTCATTTTTTCGCAAATTCCTTTTATATTCTTTTTTAAGTATATTCTTTTGCGTTGTTGACTTTTTATTTTATTTTCATAATCTTCATAATGATGTACAAATATTTTTGACAGTGGCATACAAATATTTTTGACAGTGAATTTTATGTGTCAATTACAAACATTTGAATTTCTTGCCTTGAAGTAGTTTGATCTGAGATTTTTCACATCAAATTATTTTATATGCATTTCTTTATCTCTAAATCTACAGAAGATATAATAGTGAATTTATATTTATCGAATAAAGAATTTAACGTTCTTTAATATAAGTATTTACATAAATTTTCGATAAATAATATTTAGATCATTTTTTTCTTGTAACTACTACATCCGGTTGTCCAATTGTTACCAAACTTAATCAACTCTTCCCATTATTGTTAGATTGAGGAATCCGTAGTTAAAAATGTCTTAAATCTTATAGTATTTGAGAAATCGTGAATCCAACATCCACACATCCACACACACGTCCACACTCACATACGGACATCATCGTAAAAATGTTATAATCGGATTCTAGGGACCTTAAAACGTGCTTATTCACTAAAATCTGGATATGCGATTTTTAGCATGAATTCAATATCTCTCTTAGCGAGTATACTCCTCCAAATGTTTCTCAGGCGCAATTGATTGAAGACTTCTGGGCATTTCTCTGCAGAAATATATACAATAATGGCAGATAATACAAACGAATAATAGTTACAGACAAGAATATTTCTGAGGATCCGGAAAGTAAATTTAAAATCGTCCAGAGACAAATGAGACAAGGTATTAAAAAACTGAGTCGCATTGAAGATAATGGTCACCTATCAGTGTTGTAAAATTATATTTCTTATCTCCTTAGTTTATAGGAACAGCCCCTTATGTTAACGTTTCATTTAAAAAATTCTTTCGATTTGATGAAGAGGTCTAGACTTTTTCTAAAAAATTTTGTTGCATACGTCAGGTTGTATTTAACAGATATAATGAATATATTTAAGCGTAATAAACCACCAAACATGAGATTGGAAATTAATGATAAACTATCAAACCGCTGGTAACTCAACTAATACATTTTGCAGAAATTACAGTGTTAGAAACTATTAGTATCTCGGATTTGATTTAGATTATGCTCAAGTGAAAGTGACAATTATTGTTCGGTGAGCGAATATTATGTCATAAAGGTTTCATAAGTATAAGGTAAATTTCCTAATTTATTCAAAGATGTTATGGATATTGATGTTTATTTATAAATTATAGTTACATATTAAAAATAGTAATAGTAATTTTCTAAAGCATTTCATCTTCATATAAATGATTATCACTGCTTGCAGTTTCGGAAAATGTTTGTGATCATTGGCAATTTTTTCTCGTTTTTCCCTTTTGTGTGGATCGCATGGGTAGTGTGGAGAGAAGTTGTGGTAAAAGTTCGGTCCCGACCTTGTCAAACAAACAAGAGAGAGTCTACTGGAATTTTAAATATCTGCAGTTCGCTTTTCTTTGCTGTGTCTGTGAGACATTGTATTCTAAATTACACTTCTTGCGCGCATTTATCAGAACGTGGAAAAGCAATTTTATAAATCGCTTCCTTGAAACTTTAACTTGGCGTAATTTGCAGGGATCTCACCCATATTGTTGAAATATTCGTCTATGTGTGTTTGTGTACACACCGTGACAAATTTCTCCACTTTATTTGTGTTAAAAAATAACTCAGGCCTTTTGCAGGTCGAAGATTAATATAATTTTTTACCTCGTGACGGGTTTAACTTTTATCTTTGTCGCTGCCTCCCTCGTTTCTTAACTCGATTGATTAGCCTTTTCCTTTTTATTTCTCTGCTGCAATTTATTTCACATTTATTTTCATTTTATTCATACTTCGCAATTAGAACAGAGTACGTGACCGCTTACAGTCATAACTCTGATTGTTAAGATTCAGATATCTTTTACCAAAGGTCTTCACAATTTGAAATATACTGGGTGCTTCATGGAACAGTGCAAGGCTTCAGAATATGAATTTTAGCCATTAACACGAGCAAAAAAGTCCCATTAATCATTGGTGTTATAACGATTCCTAACAGAGATACCGAGGATTTATTTTTGAATATTGAAATAGTAGAAAATAGTCCTATTATATCCTTTTGTTCCCCTTTGTTTATTTCATTTCACATAAATGCGATTAATTAATTATTTAATTAATTACTCAATCTATTTTAATCCGATAATTAATTATTACACCTGTAATTTAATATGAATTAGAATATTTCTAATTCAAATAAGAGTATTTCAAAGCCTTCTGAACCTATTTAATAAAAAAGTAATATTGAGTGAAATGACTTTTATTTTGAAGTTTTTTTTTATGATTATTTATGACAAAAAAGATACAACTAACCTTTCCTGTTTTCTATGAAATCCTCGGTATCTCTCGGAAGCGTTATGGTACCAATGTTTATTGAGATATTTTTTTCTTTTTGGTACCTAGAATTTATACTCCGAAGCGTTTTACATGTACAGTTACATGAAACTCCTTTTATGAAGGACAAAATACTAACAACCAAACAACCATTCTTGCAATGATTGGAAACGGCACGGAGACTTTGGAACCAATTCTTGAAGAGAGGCAAGTCATTCTATTGGCTCGTCTCCAGAATGATTTTCTTTTGACCAAAAGAATGACTTGTCTCTGTTCAAGAATTAGTTTCCAATTCTCTTGCTATCGTGAATATGCAGAACAGTCAACAATCACCAACATAAAATAAAAAATATAGGTCTCCTTAACTTTTAAAATGGAAATTTATGTATGTTGAATTATTTTTTGAATGTGGGATTCTATGACATGCATTTATTTAGATTCTGTGAAATGTTATGATTAATGCAGAGTCCAGAGTATTCTATTTATTTGACCTAAATGTGAAACGAGTTTTAAAAATCTAGTTGAATTCTATTATCTCGCTTGAGGATTTCTGAAGTATTCTTTTGCTTTGATTAAGTATATACATTACATGAAGAATGGCATATACAGTCTTTATTTGTGAATATTTGTTCACATTCTTTGTTGCATTTTTAGGTCAGCTCTCCGGCTTTGACTGATGGATTATTGATTGATTTTCAAATTATTGACGTCATAATTTATAATTTAGGTTTATTTCAGTCGAAAATTTTAAGCAATTACTATTAATTAATTAAAAATTAATATAAAAAAATCTGATGTGGCCAGCACATTACCTTCCGTCAGTTCCATGTATATCGTATAAATTTCGTACAGAAAGTTTCTTGCAAAAGATTTTATTTCTCGTACATTACCTTATAATTATAACACAAACATACTCTGTCAATTGCATTTGACACTGAAATCTTTCAATAAGAATTTTCTTAATATAGTAGCTGTTTCCATAGTTATAGCATGGCTGGCTAATTTATGAATTTTTTTTAAATTTTTAACTCTATATCCATTTAATATGAAGTATAAAATGCAGTCAAATCGTATAGACAATACAATATTCTTTAATATTTATAATAACACTAAATGTAAAAAAAATATTATTTTTCTATTTTGGTTCTTTAATATGTACTTTATGAAACCCATTTGGATGTCATAAAGTACTTCTTTATGACATCAAAATGAGTTTCATAAAGTACATATTAAACAACCGAAATTGAAATTCTTGGACATGAAATAACGTACATTTTTTAAAAACATGACCAAAATAGAAAAAATAGTATAAAATACACTTGTCATAAGACATTTCAGCGCACTTGTCCCCTTAGAAAATTCGCGACAAGCCGCTCGTTTCTAAGAATGACGCGTGCGCTAAAATCATGTCTTATGAAACTTGTATCTTAATGTACTATTATCATTGTTTTTTCAAGATAAACTGTTAAAATCTTCCGGTAGACCATTTATAACCAAAATCTATTCAGCTCTTCATATGGATGTAACAAGAGAAATACGTCATGGGGCCCCTTGGGCGCGCTACTGTACAAGTAAACAATTGTGGTTATATATAACCTCTCTATATGACAGTAACAGCTAACAAACTTGCACTGGACTTTTGTAACATGTTTCATTTAAATTGCACTACGCACGTGTTTTAATAACGCTGCCAAATGAGTATGGACTGATGCTCAACTTTTTCTCTTGTCCGCATCCTGTCCCCTGCCCTTCGATGTTACTGCTTCTTCATAACTTAGTATTTTCGACGCGTCCAGTGAATTGGCAAAAGTGTAGAAATCTCCAGTCCATACTTTTTTGACGTCATTAGTTGCACTAAACTAAATGCTTGACTCTTGATATTAAAAATACATATTTTTTTGTTATAAAAGTAAAATTGGTTGTTCAGAAATATGCGTTATTTGTAATACCAAAAATATAAAAAGCTGTGATGATATATTTATTTGTTTTTCATATATTTGTTTCACATTTCCACGCATTTTAATTAATTTTATTGAAACATAAAAAATTAAACGTAATAGTACTGACATTTTATTTTTTATGAAAAAGTTCAATTGAGTGTTATTATTTTAAAAGCTTTGTATAAAAATATTTATTTTTATTGAAAACATCAATTTTATATAAAAAATATTTACACTTTTTTATAACCATCAACAATTGCAATATAATTCATTTTTTCTTTACTATAAATCATGTAAAAAAAATTAAAGATCCTTACAGTTAATTCCTGCAAAAATAATTCCACGTCGAGTCATATTAATATTTATTACCGTACTAAACCCTTTACAAATTATTAATCACAGCAACAAAAACTATGTTGTTGTAAGCCTGGGGTCTATATCTACTAATCCGGATCTGGAAGCGAGTCGGGTCAGGGCCGCAAAGCAGCAGGGAAGGACAGCAGGAAAGTTTGCCGACCCGCATTTCGCTCGGTTTTTAATTGTGCAAACATGGGGAGGAAATTCGATTGCGAGAACTGCGCTTTAAACGTTTAAAAAGAGCAGTAGTTTCGTTTAGTGTGAAACAACGAAACTACGACCACCTATAACAAAATATCGCTGCAGAGTTGGATAAATAACAACTAAAGTCGTGTAATCATTTTAATTCGTTCAGTGCGGAAAATATTTTCGAGTTCTTCTGTTCTGTAGTGCGATGACGTAGCATTTGAACCAATCTCGTAAGTACGAAACATTAGGTTTAGTGATGATAATATCATATTACGATTTAAATTGATTGGAAGGGCTAATCTTCTCTAATTGTATATATTTTACACAATATACGTCGCGGAACTAAAATCTTAAATAAAGTGAGATTTAAAAAGTATTCTTCCTTTAATAAGATTATAAATTCTGTCTTCCTGTTAATTTAAAGATTTGGGAGTCATATTTGATGTTAAGCTCTCTTTCAATGCGTATATAAATAACACTGTAAGGTCTGCCTACAAAAATCTAGGCTTCATTATTCGCAATTGTCGTTCCTTTTTTAGGTTAAGAACTTTAAAAATGTTATATTTTTCATTCGTGCGTTCAAAATTGGAATATTGCTTACAAATATGGAATCCGTCATATAATATATATATATATATATATATATATATATATATATATATATATATATATATATAGCAACAACATTGAAAGGATACAAAAAAAAATTGTAAAGTACTGTTATTGTAAAACATATGGGGTTTATCCTACCCATGATATGTCATATAATAACTTACTATAAATTTCAACCTGGTGTCATTAGAAAATAGAAGAAAGATGCAATCTTCGATCTACCTATATAAATTAATCAACAATATTATAGATGATCCTATTTGTTTAGCTAGTATTCCATTTTCAGTTCCGCGTCTATCTTCTAGAAATAAGTATACATTTCAATGCTCACTTGTAAAAACTAACTATGAAGCAAGATCGCCCATCAGACAATTATGCTATATTTTTAATAACATTCTTATAGATATTGATATTTATCACGTATCACTTATACACTTCAAGCGAGCATTATTAAATAGGTATAATTTAAATTGATTTTCATTTTTGAATTTTTTTTTTGTAGTTATTTTTCTTTTGTTGAAACATTGTTTTGTAACTATTATGTATTTTTTGTGCATCCACCCCGTAATTTGGATTTCGATCCTGTAGGATGGATGGGATATTAAATAAATAAATAAATAAATAAATAAATAAATTCCCGTAGAAATTACTGAAATTATAATCGTAATAGGCATTAAATTTTGCTATACTTTGGAACGAAATGTCTCTAAACAAAGTGAAACTATTTACAAATACGAATACAAATATTTCATTTTAATACAAAAATAATAATTTAAGTATAAAAATCTGATGTATCCAGCACATTACCTTCCGTCAGTTCCATATATTTTGTACAAATTCCATACAGCAAGTTTCTTGCGCAAGATTCCATATTTCACATAAAGTTTCATGTACCTAAGAGATTCTATAATTCCAGTAAAATTATAACATAAACATGTCAATTGCACTTGACACTGACACCTGTCAATCAGCATTTTCTTAATATAGTAGTGGTTTCCATGATTATAGCATAGCTAGCTGCTTTATGAAATTTAATGTCTTTATAATTTTTTGACTCTATATCCGCTGAATATGAAGTATAAAATGTAACAAAATCGTATAGAGAATAAAATATTCTTTGATATTTATAATAACATTAAATATAGAAAATAGTATATTACATTACAAGTCATGAAAATGTTTCATTGCAGACGACAAGGCTTGTTTGAAGAATGCGTGGATGCGCAGCGTCCGAGCATTTCTTCAAAGCCTCCGAGTCAAGCAAAGGCATTTTTATGACGCGTGGTGTATTCTATTTTTTTAACTCGTCAATTATAGAAGCTTAAAATTATAGAAAAAATTAGGTTTGCATAAATCATCAGACCTGTGAGAAATTTTAGAAAATGTTGTCATGACAAGTAAACAAAGTGACAAATTTTATTATTATAAAAATTTGACGCGTTGTGTTTGTTTTCTTGCTACCGGTAATTTTCCTTTTGAAAACGTTGTCGCAATGCGAACATGATTTTGATGGTGAAGATGAAGTACCGATGGGCATAACTGAAGCTGCGAACACCGCTGAGCCAGATTTACTACCAAAAAATCCAACCAGCGCTACGAAAAGGAGTACGATAGATTCAAAAAGTGGTGCAGCATTAGAAAAGTGAATCAAATTAGTACAGACAGTGGAAAGTAAAAATGACTAGTCGTGAAAATTTTATTTGGAAATCTTACTTTCAAGACTCAAATTATTCCGGAAATGAAGATTTTCATGCCGATTTTAAAAAAATGATATTTAACAGTGCTTTTTCCAGAAAACTGTTAAAATCTTAAAATGAGGGTATTTCCGCGGTTGACCAAAATCTATCCAGGGGCTCTAAAACGTGTTTATTCATCAAAAACTCACCACCGATTTTTTTGACCAAAGACAATACCTTCCTTACCTAATGGTGACGGAAGGTTAAAAACGAAAAAGAATTTATGAATCCAGGTCCCTCCTGTATCTAGTAGAACGATCTACCATCTGAGCTACAAAAGTCGGAATTCAGTGAATTTTTCACAAGCTTTGCTAGTCATAGATGATTACACTCTCTCACAAGGAGTATTGAGTACTTATGTATATGACAGCGCGACAGCACCCTTGGTGGCACGGGCACTACAACAGCAAATAACAAAAGAAAAAATTCACTGACTTCAATAAGTCTTCGGTCAGCTGGTAGTGTGTCCTACTAGATATTGGAGAGTTTTACGTTAAAATCCGAGTAAGGTTCATGAATTTTTCACAAATCCTTTTTCGTTACTTAATCGATCACAGTAAGGCTGGTTTATGCAAATTTCCATGAGGAATAAAGAAAAAAAAACATGAAATATAAATGTGTTCAGATGCACCTATTTACCGTTTATGCAGTTTTGGAATAAAACATAATCATAAGGTACATAATAGTAACAGGAAACAAATAACCAAATTTTCTTTCAAATGTCTTATCGTAGTATGGGGTCTCGTGGTCGTGTGCCTAATAGCGTTTTCCATTTATATTCTCAGTGCGCACTGACTGAGTTTTACGTGTTCCATTGATACTTTTCGAGGGAACTGAACCTTACACAGTGCGCACTTTCTTGCACTTACTACGGTCACGGTCGTCAGTTTTTGCCAGTGCAATCTGTCAAATTCATATATGTTGAGTTGTAAAAAGTGTCTGTTAAGTAGAGTGGATATAACTTTATTATTAATAGAAGAATTATCGGAAACGTCCTCGTCTGACGACGATGATTATATTATATCTAATATATGGAGAACAATGAAACCAAAACAATCATATTTTATCAACTTTTTTCAACTTATTTGATCAACTTATAATAAAGAATATTATTCCAAAGAGAAAGACCTACCAGAATATTTCACTTCTCACAGACCGATTTTTGTGTATTGATATCCATAGCTAGATAACCTCTAAATTCTCTATTGAAAGTCACAGTTAAAAAACTTGCACCGGGATTTAAACGTTCCATTTAAAATGCACTTCGCATTTGCAGTACCAACAACTAGTGCCGGACATGACGTCATTGCCTGCACTGAGTGCAAAACTATATATGTATGTAAATGGAAAACGGTATAAGTGTCTGTTCGAGAATCTGGGAGAACCGGTTTCGAGGTTGACCATGACCGACGCCAAAGTTACTTATTTAGAATTTTAAATGGCATAAACATGACCCCTGTGGTGCATTCATCACACCAGCAATGAGTGCCAGAGGGGTGACGTCTGGTAAACGCTCGCACGGTATGAATACGTCATCATAAATACCGATATATGTGTACAAGCGGATTGGCACATCCAGTAATTGGTAATATGTTATGTTGTATCTCAATACATCTATGTGATTTAGAATATGACTTTATTTAATTAAATTTTATAAATACCTCCGGAACATACTAATTTATAAATGATACGAAGATATATAAACAAATAAAATTGTATCTAAAAAATTATTTATTTAATCCTATCCAACAAATACATAGAAACAAGTATATAAAGAGTAACTCAAAAGGGAAAATAATGTTAAAAACTATTGATGTTGATATTCCTCGGAGGAATGTCTATAACTTGTTGGAAGATATCTGGTGTTGCAGAATTCATACTGGTTAAAAAACCAGTACACAGGGTCGCGACGAGGACGCTTCTGTTTGGCCCATTTTATAGTAAATTTTATTTTTGACAGCTATCAATTACTTCTCCAAATTTTTATTCAAAATTTGAATTTTCAAATTTTGTACATATTTCCGGAATTACAAAACGCAAATTATATGAGTACCATAACACGCAAAATTTAATAAAAGATTGAATACACTTGCAACATTTAAAATTGTTAAAATAATCCAAAATTTAGTAAGAAACTGCACAAACTGACAATGACGTTTACATGAAACAAAATAAATATCCATATAATAATAAAAAATTCAAGACATTATTAGCATTTTTCAGTGTAAGAAGCGGTACTTTTTTGTAGAAAAAAAAGGTGCCGGAACGGACATTTTGTCAAACTTTTTTTGAGAAAATAGAATAGTACATAATACATGCAATGTGTAAATGTATCTTTGGTGCAATATATAAATTTCCAGAATTTGAGAAAAATATGAAAAATAAATAAAATAATACAAATTTTTCAAAAAAAAAAAACAATAATACCGGAAATATTCAAAATAGGTTCCGGAACGCCGTTCCGGTGCGTTACATTACAAAAAGCCTTGGTAAGAAATATTTTAAATGTTAGTATTTTTGATTATGTGGTCTTTATTATATATCTGAAAAATAAGAATTTTTGTAGGAACATAAATTGACCTTATCACTATGTTTTATTCTTATTCCTTACGGAAGCATTCATAAACCAGCTTTATCTGATTTAACGACAATTAATGTTAAAAACAGTCTTTAATAATAACGTCATGTATGGTTATCCATCCTGATACTAACTGCACTTATATTTTATTGACTTTATAAATAACCTAGTATAGGTACATTAAAGTGACAAGGCAAACAAAGTTGTTATAAACAAATATATGTTTAATAATTTCATGAATAAAATATGCGCTGTTTGTAGTTGTTTATTATAATTATAAATTAAAACAGCGTATGCGTGTATATAGCGCTAATTAAAATTTTGATATATTCTGCACAAAGGCTGTTTTTATCGCTGAAAATCAGATGCAGAAATATTAACTGGTAGTGAAAAATCCTTTGACTGTGTACATAACATATTGCGTAGGTTTTGAAGTTCGCGCCCGTTGCGCGAAATGATTTTTTAATACGGCTCGGCTTAATTATCATGCTCAGATGGCCGGCGCCTATTCCACTAATTACATTTGACGTGGATGTACTAAGTTCATTTTAATCAAGTAATATGTTACATGTGCAAGTACATATGTTGGGCTACCCGTGCTCGGTATATTAGAATTAAATTACTGACATCGTACATCTCCCCGTATTATGAATTATGAACTGTGTTAGCTTTTACATAATGAATATTTGGTTTTGATTAAAGGCCAAGCAATTTTCCCTCTGCACCAGATACATGGATTATAGATTTGGTTTGATCATTATTTTAACCTTTTTACACCCAGATTAAATGGTAGTAGATTTGTTTGCATAAAATTTTGATTTTAAATCTATCAAATAAAAAACTTTCCTCATCGAAGTTGGAATTACAATTTAATGATGTTACTCTTCAGATTATTTCTACTAAACGATTAAACTTGTGCTGACTATGAATTGCTTTTTCATAATTCTTCCAACTTTTCAGTAGAACAAATTTTTTATATACCTAAAATAACCCAACTGACTTCACTGGTCAGACGAAGAGCTTTTTGCAAACAAGAGTAAATTAACACAACACAAAAGATATTGTAATAATAAAAACAGCAATAAAAGAAAAAGCAACTTAATAGGTAGGTCACACAAAAATTACTAGGACACCGTTTAAATTTGTTAATGTATAAATTATTGATACGGAATGTAATATACTTACACAAAGGACTACTTAACAGCGAAAAGTGCAAGAATTTTTAAATCATGACGAGGACTGGGTTTTAGTTGGATACTTAGAATTTACATTTATGGTATTGATAGTGTATACTTGTTAATGACAACAATTTTTGTTTGTTGTTTGTTAATTCTCAAGTACCTACTGAATTATGCTTACCTATGTGTGCAAAAACAATGTAATACTTTTAGTTTTTCAGTTTTAAATCGTAGAAATGGGCTTTAGGATCCAGGACAAATTTATTTAAACGAAGAAAGAATTGTGAAAAATTCATGGACCTCCCTGGGATTCGAACCCAGAGCCTCCCAATCCCTGGGTTCGAATCCCAGCGAGGTCCATGAATTTTTCACAATTCTTTCTTCGTTTAAATAAATTTGTCCTGGATCCTAAAGCCTATTTCTACGATTTAAACATTTAGGTTGGATCTCAAATAATTATTCTTTTTCAGTTTTCGTTAAAAATACAATCGTGGTATATATTTTCATTCTAATATGTACATTGTATTATTTGCTCCATTATACAGCTGTTCCGCGACTCGACCGACAAACATATACTATATATTCCGGGGTCATTACGATCAAAAAATGTTACATGACCTATAGATGAATTCCTCTTTGTTTCGGAAATATCGAAGGAATTAAAAAAAATGATAATTGAGTTAGCCTTGACGAATGAACGTATGTTTGACAAATGAATGATTTTTGTGCTATCTTATTAATTTAAGCCATTATGCCAAACTAATGCAGAATATGTCGATATGGTTTTCGTGTATGGTTTTTGCAATAGAAGTGGATGTGCTGCAGTTGCGGAATACCTCAGGCGATACCCAGATCGCATTGTTCCTCACCACACAACATTTTCAAACGTTTTCGTAGTTTGAGAGAGACAGGATTTTTCCCACGTCGTTGTGTAGAAAGAGATGGATATGGGCACGCTGAGTAGTTTTAAATGCAGTTGAACGAAATCCTTCTACCAGTATTCGTAGAATATCTCATTTTTACAAAGGGATTTCCTTAAACCAACGTAAGGAGAATTCTGCACCATGATGGGCTCTATCCCTATCATTTACAAAAAGTCCAACATTTACTTCTTGAAGATTTAGAAAATCGAGTGGTTGCCAGTGGATATAAAATAGTTTGGAGGTTATTCCGCACATACTTTTTACAGATGAGAACCAATTTACAAGAAATGGTATTAACAACAGACGTAATTCTCACATTTGGCCGGACGAAACAATCGTGGTTAACCATCAACATCGTCTTTCCGTCCGGGCTTGTTAAATAATCATCTTATTGGGCCTCATTTTATTGAAGGACGTCTTAGTGCAGAAACTTACCTTCACTTTTTGGAAGAAGAATTACCGAATTACATGGAAGATATTCCTTTGGAAGCTCGCCGTGGCATGTGGTTCCAGCAAGATGGGGCACAACCATATTTTGGGAGATAAGTGACGGTGTTTCTTAATGAAAATTTTCCGGAAAGGTGGGTAGGACGAGGTGGTCCTGTACATGTATAGTAATGGTAAACCAGATACACGCGAAGAGTTGACTGACCGTATAGTTGAAGCTACTAATTCTCTAAAGAATGAATTGGCAGTAATTAACTGGCAACATTCTATGACTCGAAGGATAGCTGTATGTTTAGAAAATGGCGGTTCTCATTATGAACAGTTGCTATAATTTTGTTTTACTTAGCTATTCACTGATGAATAAATTTTCTTTTATCATTTTTTTTTAATTCCTTCGATATCTTTCACGGCCATTTGCACCACCTATAGTTAAAGTCCTAACTACAGGTTAACTAAAAAAGTGAATATCGAAATTTTGACAATAATATTTAATAACTCATTTGACATTTCGTTTCGATACGATATTGTCAACTTAACCACCAGTTTAAATTTAACTATAAGCTGTGCAGCTGGGCATCAAACAAAGAGGAATTCACCTATAGGTCATATAACATTTTTTGATCGTTATGCCCCAGGAATATATGGTATAAGTTTGTCGATCGAGTCGCGGAACACCCTGTTTACTTGTATCCATGTTTACACTGAGTACCTGTACAAACTGCTCCAAGTATTTTGAGGAATACTTCGTACTAATCAGGATCAGTAAATATAATGGTGGGGGTAAAATGATCCGTGCAAATGAAATGTCAAAATAATAGATCTGATCCAAATGGCAAATGGAATACGCCTACTGACATCACATCATTTTACATATTTTAATGTACATTCCAGTCAACGAAAAAAGCTCGACTATTGGAGAAATTCCGAAAGTTGAATTTTTGTATACACGTATGTTCCGATGTTACAAAACAAGTATAGGACAAAATCCTAAAAATATCGACAGGGCAATTCGAGATATTAAAGGTCAAAGGTCACCAAAATTGGTTTTTCGCGAATAACTCGCTCCCTATGTATTGTACATCGATAAAGGTTATTATGATAGTTATAGAAAACATTATTATCTACAAGATTGGTTATATGCATTTTTGCCAGCAGTTTAATACTTTTCGAGATACACCTCGGAGAAAGTGAAACAATGAATTCGTTTACGGACGGGATAATGCTGTATATAATATAAACTGTAATAGATAAATCAATAAAAAACGAACGCAAACAATTGTTAAGAATGCTATTTTTACATAATTAGAAATTTAAAAGTAGTAATAAGAAGAGGAGAAGAAATAGAGTGGTAAAGTTAGAAAGAAATGCAATATATTACAGGTAGTTGATGATACAAAAATAAGGTTACGTTATTGAACGTTAAACTTCACATTTCATAATTGTCGATTATTTTCTTCGAAGGTTTGGGCAACTTAGCTGCGCGTCTTTGCCTAAACTTTCTACTCACAAAATAAAATGACAATTATGACATTCTTTGTTTAATACAATATTGTCGACGTACATAGGCGATTAGTTATTCGCGAAAAACTAATTTTGGTGACCTTTGATCTTTATTATCTCGAATTGCTCTATAAGATTTTGTCATACACACTCTATATCTCCCAGTTCATCTCCACGTCATCAATATCTGATGCAAGAATTACAAAACTTTTATGTAGCATCTTTGTCGTACACACATGGCATATATGGGACTTTTATTCGCTATCTCATTGTCGTCGGGTTTTCAGAGGGGTATACGCTATCTCCGTCTAACCAACGCCAAAAAATGAAATAGAAACTGTATTGCAACCGCTGCAACGAGTTTTTTTTCCAAATATTTGAATTAAGGTGGTTTTGGCGTCGATAATAATTTTTGCTTCGTTGTGTGTTGGTAATTTTCTTAAATCTTGGGATTATACATATTGTGCATTTTGCTATTGCAAAGACGCTGTTTCTAAGATATCCGACAAGTATTACAACATATTGCTTTTGGACAATAAAAAGAGGTATATTTCATCCATTATACTTACATAATATTTATTCAATTGGTGTATTATTTCTACATAACTATTTGCACTTCGAATTTTGATGAATAACAAAATTGACACAATATAGGTCATACTGTCAGTTTTTACCAGTTTTGACATTACATCATAATTATTCAATTGCAAAATATGTGTTACTTCAAATTTTGATGAATAATAATATTCACACAGTAAGTATATGTTATATAAGCGAACAACAAAATTATTGAATAAAATATTGAAAATGGCAAACATGCCAAAGTCCTGTCATACTCTACCTTATATCAAACTAGAAAATTAGGTCCCTATAATAAAACCATGGTAACAAAATGACGTCATCAATTCCCCTGGCTATTTGAACCATATGTTTACTATTGATGACGTGGGGATCAAGTCGTAGAAACAGACTTTACTTATTTGTAACATCGAAACATACGTGTACACAAAAATCCTAATTTTTCTGGATTAGTATTTACTTGTCAGTCAACCAATATAATATGTGTTTATTTATGTTTTAAAAAAATATAAAATAATTGTATGCGGAAGCCAATTGAGGCCGAAAATGAAAATATTTTAAACATGCTTGCTATCCAAGATTTTATTTTCATGTACGTACTATAGAGGTTGACAAGGAATAAATAGTTTGTTTATAATAAAAAATAAATGCAATTTTTAACACACATTTAGTGATGCACGACGAGGCGAGAGTACTCTCGCATCTCGTCTCGTCTCGTTGAATTATGCGAGACGAGAACGAGAGCGAGATTGCAGTTTAAAATTAAAATTAGAATTTTGCAATAAAAAGTATTTGTAACTTTATAGCTTTGATTCATAAATTAAATGAAAAATGCACCGTATAAGGAGTAGAGTCAACGCTAATTCATGCATAGAACACGTAAATGTAAAAATTATATGAATTCAGAATATTTTTTGAGTCTATTTAGAGTCGATTAGTATCGGTCTCTGAGCGAGAAAATGCAAAAATAAAGTCAAAATCGGTATTGCATCCAGTAGAACTAGTTTTCTCTAATATTTTAGCCCCTAATTCACCCCAGTTAAAACCACGGTTAACAAAACTCTTGTCGCCCCAAAAAAGTAAAGGATGTTATATTAAGGGTCAATGGGAGCCAACAGGGAGAGAAGCGGAGTGATTGGTTGCCAGCTGGTTACCAGTGTAGCGGTTTTTTATGACTTAATCTTACTTAAATAGTGGCATATATTTAATGAAAAAGTGTAGGTACTTTCAGTTACAAAAAATAATTTTTAAATGTTTAATTCGTTTTACTGATGACAGAATGTGTTTAGAGATCACAGTTTAATGATAAATTGGATATTTTAGAGGTAAATTAAATTATTTACGAACATCACATTTTCTGGTGACCGTAAATGAATAAACATTATGTTCGTATTGAAATAATTTAGTTACGTAAATACGTAGTGAGCAAGAGCTTATTTTTATAGCAAGACTCTCGCGAGACTCCCGTGCGAGAACGAGATGAGACCCAAAAAAATTTGCGAGAACGAGAGCGAGATCGAAATTACAGATCCGAAAACGAGACGAGTTCGATATTTTATATTTTTCGTCTCGTCTCGTCTCGCGTGCATCACTACGCACATTTAAATTGTAATATAGTTCGTATTCTAAATAAAAAAAATAATAATAGACTAATATTTAAAACAGTCGAGAATTGGCGCCCCGTGGGGCCGTGATTCAGTGATTGAAAATACTAACACAGAACAATTATACATTAGCGTTAGAAAAGTACTTTTATAAGTATCCTATGCATACGACTTGAGACACATTATTCTATGCAGACGAAATAATAAAAACTAACAATAAGAAAAACCTTCTCTGAGTCCAATTACTGTCATGTAATTAAAATATCCGAAGGACTAATGAATCTCAGGTAGTGCAATTACAACTCACATGTAGGAATAGTGTAATAATATTTTTAATTAACATCGAGAGATAATGAATAAAAGAAGTGGCTGCTGCTCAGATGCAGGGGAAAACATATCAGTTGCTGCTCGGTTAGAGCACAGCAGCACAACGAGGCTGTACATCACATTGCAACCAGGAAGCCGCAATATTCTGCAGCATCCGTACTTATTGCTCCGGGGATATTTCATACCCTTCCGCTTCGAGCAAGACGGTGATAAGGGAGGAAAGCATGGAATTATGGGGAAAATATTCCAGGTATAGTGATACTAAAGAAATACATTGAATATTTTGGAATTTACGTTTGCAACTATAAAAATTCTATTACATTTACGAGTATATGAGAATACCAGACAAATGTTCATTCTTTAATATAATATATGAATACTGCAGTTTTTTATCTACTCAATTCTCAAGTTTACCTCACATGGAAGAAATCGTGGTTTTTGCTGACACGGAATACGCTTTCGATATTTTTGATAAAATACCTACTCTAGAATGATATAGATTTTTTCCAATAGGCTATTTGCGTGGTACTGAAAATTTGATATCTATCACTAAATACCTAAAGTAAAGTTGAAAACGTATGTAAAAATATAAATTTTATTTTTAAAAAATTATGTTTCTTAATAAATTAGGAAAGATTTTCTTTGTCGTCATTATTTTGAACAAGAGAAAGGGATGCTTATTTAAGAATGTAACCTGTAGATGGCGAGCGAGTGCGAGTTTTAATTTGATTTTGTCATTAGTTCATTTTTCTGTTACTGTCTCTTCCATATTATTTACAATTTGCGTGGTTTCTGTTACTTTTATTACGTATTTCGATTTGTTAAGCAGGATTTTAACTTAGCTCATACTCGTTAAAGGATAAAATGACAAACTAAAATATTAACCTCCAAACTATGATTCAAACGTCAAACAGATGATCTGTCATGTTTAAATTACCCGCACATGCCGTTGCTATTGGACGTACCGATGTTATTGCTTTACGACCATTCATTGGTTCTGCGTAATTCTACGTCATACATGGCGGTAATTTAAATATTAAAATTTAATTATTTTTTTGCCAATTAATGAAAATTTTGCCAAAAGAAAAAATATGGGTAGCAAGTTTTTATCGTCTCTTCAAAAATATTAAATGAAAAAATGGCACGCAAGTAGCCCATTGCTACCTTCATGATCTTTTTTTAACTAAAATTAAAAATGACATTTTACAGTTAATAGTTACCAAATTGTCGATTTAGAGGTTATTGCCGCACTCCTGCGACGCGCGGCATTCTCTCGAAATCGACAATGTCCATATGCGCTTGAGACGCACACAAGGTTTATTCTACAGTCGCCACAATGAAATCCTCCAACAACAAAAATTTATTTGTTTCAAGTACATTAAACTAGTGCAGTGAAAAAGTGGATGTCCATTGGGGGCGTTCAATTTTAATTTATCGTTATTTTCCATTCTTTTTGAGCTATTGCTTCAATCTGATCTAAGCATTTTATACTTTCGTTTTTGTAAATGAATATCCTATTTTATTTTCGCAGCAGTGCGGCATTTTGTTTGGTTATGTGATATACCGATAGTGCAGTTATGTTAGTTTGACTTGTGAAGGTGGTAAATGTGTAACTACCGTGCCATTAGTTCCTGACTAGACGTTTCCATTGAGAATGTAGACAAGTGACATTTCTCAACATTGTATAGCTAGAAATTTGGACATCGAGCGTTTTTTCTACTTTGTCGCGCATGAGTGACATTTTGCGTTGACAAAAGAGAGCGCAAATGGCTACTTTGTATATAGACTGTAGAAAAATACATTTTTATTCATCCCCATCATGCCCGACGGTACTTTAAAATCTTTAAAGTCTATTTTATATTATTTGTTAGATAAAAAATGGTTCTTGCTTATTTATGTCCATAGATTCTTACAGATACCATGATGAATGGATTGAAAGTAGAAAGTTGGATTATGCGAATTAAATTACAATTATTTTTATTATTGGATTACAAAAGATGAATTATATATTTGCTTTTTTTTAAATGCAAAATATTATTTGCATAAGAAACAATTGGTGCTTGAATGATTAAAATTAATTTATAGAAAGTTTCTATCGATGTATCGATCTATGTAACAGAGTGCGCAGAAGTATAACCGTGTATTTGCTATTTAAAGTAAGACCTAATAGACTCTATAGAAGTATAGGTCATAGAAAAATGTCAATATTATTTGGAATATTTCTAATATCTTCCGACCTACTTTTATCCAGTATTATTTTATTTACACTTATTGAGTGCCATATTTCAACAATAATATCTCTCTAAAACCCAATCTCTTTGAAGTTTGTAGAAACCGCAGGAGCAAAACCAGGAGTTCCTGACTCCCCACAAGCGTGAGCATATTTTTCCTAGTGGAAATACGACAACTCCTGCGACACAAATTAAGAAACCTGCATTCCTGCAAACCAGACGGGGTAATTTCCCCATGTATATTGCAGGTAGTTCGGAATATTGTACGAGATTTTAAGTGCGAATAAAACTCACCGCCTCTGGATTCGCAAATGAGGACGAGATCTGTGCCTTCTTCCAGAGGACCGACGACTCCGGACACTTCACGGCCGGAGTTGTCGTAGACGATCAGCTGGTGAGGGGGAACTGAAAAGAAGAAGAAAATGTTAGAAATTTTATCTATACTCGTTACGTCAAACAGCAATTTTTTCAAAATACCATACTGTTAAATGCACTTTAACAGTACTCTACGCTCAACCAATATATGTGCCAAAACAGCCACGGCCGTTATTTTTTATAATAGTACAATTATTAAAAAACAGGTGTTTTTTTTAAAAAATCGCAGCATCATGAAATGTGTCTTGAAGAGCTGTCACCTGTTAATATTCCAAAGAAAATAGAATTTTCAGAAGATGTTTTATGTTATTATAAAAAATACTGAACGTCACACGGCCGTTATTCAAATAACAGACATAGCTGATTGTAAAATCTCGGCTATCGCCTCGACTTTATAATATTAAACCTCGTCTGTTTTTTGCTTCATATCATCCTTATGACGTTAATAACTATATTATCAATTTGATTTTCATTTTTAATTTAATATCCAGAAATATAAAATCTCAATATAGTTATTTTTAGACGACCATTGTGATAAGAATAACACCAACGTAGTATCCTAACACTGAAAGTTGAACTTATGACATTAGTGTTATGATATATTTATAGTATATTCCGTAACTTAACCACGACCGTGGTTATGGTTCAAGTGGTCAGGTTATGGTCACTGAAAAGTGGTTGTGATTCGGAACATCTTGGTTAATTTGTGTCGGTAAAGCAGAGAACCACCATGTCATTACAAATAAGTGACAGCATAACTTTTGTCTATACTTATACTAACGTAATTATACATATCAGTATATAGTATATAGTAATTATATGTTTATACAATATTATTTATTATATTATAAGAAATAAGAATGTGACCACAACCACAAAAAATTTGTGGTCGTTGTGGTCACGAAAAAGTAACCAAAACTTTCAGGAACCACATTCCAAAATTGAACCGCGATCCTAAAATATTGTTTTGGTTACATTACGGAACGCATAACCAGAACCTTGGTCACCGCGGTTAAGTTACGGAATATACTATTATATCGTAATAGTTGACACGGTTGCTAGGTTACTATGTCATTATTTTCTAGCTAGACAAGGTCATTCAAAATTAATTATTTTAATTTTATTTTAAATATTTTAGTTAATTTTGAAATATAGTTATTTCATTAAACAGATACATATTTTTATTAAATAAACACAGGCAATTACGAGTATTTAAATAATAAATTGTATATTATTTTTATTTACTATTATTTATTTATGCTCGTCTAAAAAATAATGTTCGTAACTTGTATGACATTTAAATATCTTAGCACGTGTGTATTGACTTGCACTCCGCTACGCGTTGTGCGTTTTACACTCGCATGATACTAAGTATTTTTCATAACTTGTTACGAAAATAATATATCGTCACGGTTAATTATCCATTTCTGGGTATGTCAATCTATTTTTTATTCATATATATTTCAGTAATGACGACTACTATAAATACGAATTAAAATTATATAATATTTATCTTCTTACTTTGAACTGGCGTAGTAGGTAGGATTTGAACTGAATTGTTTGCCTCAAATACCGATTCTGTTCTTAGACATTTTTTTTGTATATAAATCATAAATATAGCATCATGCAGTATTACCAATTACAGGGTGTGCCAGTCCACTTATTTCCGCATATTTCGATAATGGCGATATATTTGTACCGTTGATAACACAAATATCGAAACCCCGCCAAAAAATTCAAATCCGTATATAATATAAACACGATTATACCATATGTATATATTCCTAACGTGAGGGCGTTTACCAAACATCACCTCATGGGCGTTCATTGCTTTCGTGGAGAATGCACCACGGATGTAACTTGTGCCATTTATTTAAAAGTCGGGATTTAACACGGATTCTCAGATCGTAATGCATGATTTCGGAGGTTTATTATGCCGGTGTTGGATTATTTTTTATGAATCCCATCTGCACGTATCGCTAGGTTAAAGCACAAAGCTAGGTAGGTATAGTTTTCCTGGTTATGATTTAACTGTGATTAAATATTTCACCACATTATGATTATACTTTCATTGTTTTTAATTTACTATTACGTAATTAATTATGTTTTACATTCTGCTGTTAACTGTGTTCTAGTGAATAAATAATAAATTAATAAATAATTTAATTACTGTTTAAATAATTTTAAAACTGGAATAATATTTTGAACACTGCGAACATACAATAAAATTATTTTCGACATTTCTGGCTTTACTCGTATTTCATATAACGCCCTCGCAATTGAAATAGCTGTTTATAAATTATTAAAAAAGTAGACGTTAAACCTTTATTTTTTAATGCACCAATCCAATTCAAAATCAAAACGAAAAGATTTTTTCTATTTTTCTGATAAATATAAAGATAAAATGTTCTTCCGCTTGCTTAGAGTAGTAGTGTTCTCTTTTAGCGATTCGAATGTAATAAATATTTAATATATTAAAACTCTGAATATTTCATCCAAACTCTTCGAAAATAAAAGAATATTTATGTACTCTGTTTATGTATTTATAATCATTTGCATCATAAATTCATGTATCCCGTAAAATTTACTTATAATTCATGATAATGTTGTTGGGATTTTTAATAATTAACTTTGTTCGTTCAAATACTGATTTATAAAATGAATGCGAATAAAATTCTACATGTAGCAAATTAAAGAATTAAAAAAATTAAACTGCTATATAAGAAAATAAAAAATGAATTAGAAAATGATGCTAGAAGAAATAATTTTAAAATAAGAAATTAAGAATTTTGGGTGCAAAGGCTACTTATACGTTTTTAAAAACAGGCAACCAATCAAATTGCTTAGAGGACATGGGACGTCACACTTTCAATCGCTTTTAATTTGCAAACAAATTAATCTAAGATAGTTTAATTTAGTATACGGTGCAGTACCTTACTGAGTTTACAATGCCAAATGTTGAATGTTAATAATTTTTATTAACTGATATCATCAGTATGAGTACATTTCTCAAACTTCCATAAATAATATAACTTACCATAACATAACTAATGTAGGGTTTATCCATTTTATATAGCGTTTATCTATTCTGTATACTGTTAATCTATTCTGTTTAGCGCCAAATCATTCTATATGGAGTTAATTCATTCTATATAGCAGCCTTTATATTAATCGATTTATATATATATATATATATATATATATATATATATATATATATATATTTCGTCACTTGTCTATGGAGAAACATGGCTATTGTAATTTAAGACACAACACAACAGTTACAATTTTGCATTCACAATAATTAACTAATTAATAAACGATCAACGGAAAAAATGTTTATTATTAATAATTTCGCAATAGTACAATTTTTAAATTAACGAAATTTAAATTTTGGATAACAAAATTAAAAACTTGTGTATTAAAACAGGTTTCCTAAAATGTGAACAGAGTATAGTTTATGAGGATATGACTGTTATGGGTTTGGAGTTATCGGTTGTAAACATGACAAATCATAATCGATATCAAAACTGGGTGTCGTTAGCTTAAATCAAGGTTAATTACGTTATTTAAAAAATGTAAGCACATTTATTATTACCGCCTAAACAATTATTGATGAAAATTTTTGGTGAAAATTGTGTTCCCTTACAGCATGATTTTTGTCTGTCAAGATTGTGCATATTACAGACAGCTTATCTAATAAAATCCAGCCTCATCAGTGAACAATGCAAGTGATAAAAATGTTTGCTGCTCTTGCATTTTTTTGAAAAACCCTTTCACAAAATGGAAGTCTGCTGCTGCTAGTAGATTACTTGCTGCAAATATACAACTTTTTGCACAAGGTATGGATATAACTGTTGCTCTTTTAAGACATTCCAAATTGTCGTATATGACATACCATACTGTTATGTTAGTCTTCGTGTACTTGTTCCTGGCCTTGTTGAGATGTTATCTAAATAACCTCTTCAACATTTTCAACGTTGGTCATAAGGACGTTCCCTACAACGATCATGAGCTGCAGGCTTGAAAATTCCATAATCTTGAAGATGTACAACATTTACAAATGTTCGAATATTTACGAACAGGACGATTTGGAAAACGCTGGGCTTGAGCAACGTTCCATAGGTAATTACAATGTCTGTGTATTCGCTACTCGTAAACGAAGATATTTTGACAGAATTTAGCTTATAAACCAGTTTATTACTAATGTCAAAATTTAATTGCAACAACTGACAGGACTGTCAATTGCTAAAACAAAATTTTTCATAGCTATTTCTACTGCATTCATTGTTAGAAAAATACATGGAACGACTCGTCAATTTACGGGGTTACAAAAATGCTAAAAAAATATGCGATTTCGAGAAAAAGTTCGATGAATTATATTACTGATTAATTTTAATGCAGTTATTTAATTTACACCCTGTATAGTATGCTTAACGTGACCCTTTTTTACCTTAGAACGGAACAGCGCCAAGGGGGGGGGGTTAACGACGCTGCTGGTGAATTTTTTTTCCACTCAAGGTCAAATGCCTTATAATTGAAAGCTACATTTTTTCCAGGGATGTGAAGTTGCACGTTTTTCCCCCTTCATGTACAAAAATAAATTTCCAGATCACTGAACATTTTAGAAAAGAGAATATATTTAACGGATTGTTGACTAACAACAAGCAGATCACACATACGTACGATCGTACGTCGTATCACACAGAATACCAACGCCGTATCACACAAAATATAAATAATTGTAAACTGCCATAAAATTGAGATAAATGATGAGCTATATAATTTTGTAAAAAAGAAATCTGATATGGCCAGCACATTACCTTTCGTCAGTTCTATGTATTTTGTATAAATATCATACAGAAAGTTCCTTGCAACAGATCATATATTTCCAGGAAAATTATAACACAAACATACTGTCAACTGCACTTGACACTGACACCTTTCAATCAAAATTTTCTTAATATAGCAGCTGTTTCCAGAGTTATAGCATAGCTGGGTATATTTTGTTATTTAATTTATTTATAATTTTTTAACTATATATCCATTTAATATGAAATATAAAATACATTCAAATCGTATAGAGAATAAAATATTCTTTAATATTTATAATAACATTAAATGTCAAAAAATGATATTTAATATCGTTTTTTCAAGAAAAACTGGTAAAATCTTCAAATGAGGGTACTTCCGGTTGACCAATTATAACCAAAATCTAATCCTCTTCACATGGATGTAACGAAGAGGAATACGAGAATTATAATTTTTGGAATTGTAGTATTAGAGTTATCGCATTAGAAAATTTTGTCACATACAGACACACGCACGCACGCACGCACGCGCGCACACACACACACACACACACACACACACACACACACACACACACATAAACATATACATACATACGTACATACATACAATCATCGTAAAAATAGTAAAATTGTATTCTAGGGACCCTAAAACGTGCTTATTCATCAAAAATTCACCACCGAATTTTTTGACTAAAGACAAACTTCCTTACCTATAGGTGATGGAAGTTAAAAAAGAATTTATTTTACTATTTATTCAAAAACAAGAATATGTTAATAATGTATTAATAATATGTAACTTGAATTAATCTTAGACGTTAGATTTCAGTTGGAGACGCATTTGTTTTATATTTGTCGGCGGAGCAAATTAGTTTCAAAATATCGGATCTAGTTTTCAAGAAGGGTGGAGCTCATTACATGACTTTTTGATGTTAGTCTTGGTAATCAAAATAAATAAAAAATCAAGGTATAATAAATTATCGTTTGGTCCGTTTGCAAAAGCGGGACATTTTTTCTCTCGCTGGGGACAACGGTACAGATAGCCTGAAAGCGGGACGTATGGTCACGTTAAGTATGCCTTTATAGACAGCATTTGTAATTTTATTTATCATTTATGTAATTTATTATTAAAATTGTGACTGTTCCAAAACTATTATTTGAAACAAGCGTTTTGTATTAGTGTTTATTGTCGAATTAATTAAATGCATCTTTGACGAGCACAGTTTTTGGTGGAGCTTTTAATAAAGTAATTACTATAATTTGGTGCATGTCACTGATTAACCGATAATTTAGCTTCGGTATTCATCGCGCAAAAAGCAAACACGATAATTATACACTAACACGATTTACTAAACTCATTTGCAAATGTAGCAAAATTATTTTATGATTCAGATGAATATTTACAAACAAACGGCAATAAAAATAGCGGCGCAGTATCACCGACGATGAGCGTGTGACTCTATTCACTATCATGTACTGATTTTATGTTAAATTTAATTAAATAATGCTTTGTTAATATGCCATAATATCTGTAATCCAATCATTTGTCAAAATGTTCTTTTGTTTGAAACTAATATGCATTATCTCGCGCCCGTGCACTGAATAATTTCATTATTTCCAGACAAGAAAAATCAATACGCCACGAATTATTTTTACGCTCTAATTTCCAACTTTTTCTTCACGGCTTTTACCGAGGACATATCGATAATGAAGCTTTTATTCCATTTACCAACACTGGAAAATTGAATACAAATTTTTTGCCGTGTTAAGAGAATTTCATCAAAAATATAAACGAGACATATGATTACCCAGAAACTATATGTTATAAATAAAATAAAAAATAAATATATCATCACGGCTTATTACCCATTGCTGGGTGTGCCAATCTGCTTTGTACACAGATATCGGTAATGATGAAATATTTGTACCGTGCGGGCGCTTACCAGGCGTCACCACACGGGCACTCATGGCTGGCGTAGAGAGTGCACCACAGGGGTGCTTTCAAATTTCATTCTTATAATTTATAATAAATAAAACAGTTAAATTATGATCTACGAGTATTTTGCAAATAATAAAAAAAATATTTTTCATACCTTCGTCCATTTTGACTAGTATTACAGAATTCAAAATCTTTCAGAAATGCGCTATTGCTGACCTAGGCCGGCAAAAGGAGTTGGCATTACTGTTCTGGTGATATGTCAATTTAAGATTATTTTCAACACAAGAATTAACAAAATGTTTACAAATTATGGGGCTAAATCTTTGATTGTTCTAACTTAAATAACTAAATTTTGTCATAAAAATAATAATATGCTGTCAGTACTATCTATCTCGTATAGATTAATTATAAGTTCCAACTTTAGGACTAGTTTGTTTTGTAACTACAACTAACTTCACGTGATACAATTGAGTTTCCGCCATCTGTCATTAAAAATATGCGAAAGTATATTAAATATACGAGCCCAGTCGCACATGGATTGGACCAAAGAACCCTTGTGCAGAAACACAATTTTCAGAACTAAAATTTATTATATACAAATCATTTATAGAAAAACAAACAAGTATATTAAACACACTGTAGTTCTATCAATTAATTAACAAAAAATCTTGTGTATCACACGTCCAGAAACTATTTTGCGAGATCTCGTATTTGCAGGCCTCGCTTTCAGCTTGGCCTGTCAAAATAAACTCGGTCTCGCAAATGTTCAATTTCTGGCCTAGTGGTACAAATAACTATTGTAGCTAGCAAAATACCTATCACCAATTCTAATGTATCAAAAAAATATTTTTGAGGATATATTCAATGAAAACCTCTTTAAAAATTAATTCTAATAACTCTCAAGAACAGCCCTAGGACAAATAAATCACGTTCCTATTTGAGCAACATTTGTTTGAAAAATAAAATAAAAATTATTAATATATTCAAGCTTGCCTTATAAATTTCTTTATAAAAATAACATTTCTTGCAAACCCATACAAAAAACCATTCGAAATATAACAATAGCTCTTTGTAAAGAATAAAAAATTAACACAAAATACAATGTACCAAACGTTGAGGTCATTATGTTTCGGGGAGGCAATACAAATTAAATCTTACTAATGCTAACCCAATTAATAAGCAAAAACAAATCTAGTATCAATAAAAAAATAGGCTTGTCAACCGTCATTTGGTTACAGAAAATGTACCAATAGTCGTACGGTCTACGAAGTAGGTTCCTGCAAACCCGTGTATTATTTTCCTAGTTACCTAATTTTCGCGCATATATGTGTGAAGTGGAAAAATATAGTTTTTTTTATTAATTACATGTAAAAGTCTATTAATCTTTCTGATCTTAGAAAAAAATATGTATACGCTCTGGCTGAAAATATATTTTTTGTACCTCCGTCCAATTTAACTAGTATTACAGAACTCAAAATCGTGCAGAAATGCGCTGTTGCTGACCTAGGCCGGCAAAAGGAGTTGGCTTTACTGTTCCGGTGAAATGACAATTTAAGATTATTTTCAACACAAGAATTAGCAAAATGTTTACAAAATTTAGGCCTAAATTTTTAATTGTTGTGACTTAAATAACTAAATTTTGTCATCGTATAGATTAATTATAAGTTCCAACTTTAGGACTAGTTTGTTTTGTAACTACAACTAACTTTACGTGAAACAATTGAGTTTCTGCCATCTGTCATTAAAAATATGCGAAAGAATATAAAATATATACAACTAATGTTTGTATGTTATATTTTCAATAGATATGAAATAATTACGCATTTTAAGCTCAAATGTAAGTAATTAAAATTAAACTTGCAATGCAAAACCGATAAAAATATATGTTCATTTTTTAGGTTATGTAACATAGAATAAAATGTAGAGAAATATACGAAGAATTTATGGAGAAGTCGGTATAAAAAATCTTGTGTATCACACGCCCAGAAACTGTTTTCCGAGATCTCGTATTTGTCAAAATAAACTCGATCTCGCAAATGTTCAGTTTCTGGCCTAGTGATACGAATAACTAGTGTAGACTTCAACTAGTTGCAGCCTTATTTTCATAATCTTCGGTCTGCAAAGAGCTACTTTCAACTATTTGTATAACAATAACTCTCGCTAATTTAAAGTACTAAACTTTTTTATTTTCTAATGCTCCTTTACAAATAAATGACTATATTTTAACAAAAATAATCGTAAACAATTCTAAATTTGGTTTGTTACACATCAATAATTTGTTTTAATTCCCACTTGTTTGTTTGCATCGAGTGTATACCGGGTGTCTACTTTTATTTCGACCTAGGAAATACATTGTTAATTTTTTTATTTCGCTCTAAGTTTTGACCTATTGGTTTACAGTGAAAGTGTAAATACAAAAGATGTTTAGAATTAAAAACCAACGAGACCTTATTTAATGATATTAGTCGTTCTGTTTACGAAATAAACGTAAATTAAAATTGACATTTCTAACCTATTTACAGAGCTTGCACTATCGAATTTCCAGCAAAATACCTTTTTACACTTGGAACTTTTTCATTTCCTGTTAGTCTGTCCATTTTAATATCTATGAATCAAGGTATAACAATAATTTAATAATTAAATAACAAACTTGACAGTTTGAAATATAAAACATGGACAAAACAATAAGCAGTGTTTTCATGGCACTTTGTAAATGTCAATTTTAATTTACGTTTATTTTGTTACACAACGTTTTATGTCAATAAATAATATCTTGTTGGATGTAGTTTTTAATTCTGAAAATCTTCTGTATTCACATTTCCACTCTAAAATCAATAGGTCAAAATTTAGAGCGAAATAAAAAAAAACAATGTATTTCTTATAGGTCAAAAAATAGTAGACACCCGGTATATACGAGTACATTTTGCAAAAATGTTAAACTCGAAAAGACTTTAAAACGTATTTATTCATTAAAAATTCGATGTACTATTTTTGATATGATTTCTATGCCTCTCTTACCTACAACAGTGGTAAGGTAGAAATAGAGTATGGTTCTCAAAACCAAATTAAAAATATGAAAATTTTATTATTTTGTGTTAATCGACGTTTGCATATTCTATTTCGCAATAAACAAAGTCTTCTCATTGCAATAAATTCCAAGTTTTTAATTATGCCGACATAGTTGGAAAGTTGGAATATTTTCCTCTCGAACGAAAGTTAAACAAGACAGTAATAATTCAATCATCATCTCAAAAAAGAAAACCAATCAGCAACTTATGTTTCGTTTTACTTCCAAACTTCTGCAGGCAAAAAGTTGAGGCAAAAAGAATAAATACAGGTTTAATGGTATCTGAAAGTTGAAGCAATTAGATAAAATAAATCAGTGTAGGAGTAAAGCTAATCAGAGAAATATCGTATATCGAACAAAGTTAACAACAGGAAATTATCCCGGTTTTAAAAATGAGCGGTGGGTATCTGGAATACGTCAGCAGGATATATGGCTCCCAGAGTACGGAGAGTATCTTCAACTTTAATATTGTTCCAGATTTTAATCAACCGCACATTTTGGCGAATTTAATTTCCCCCGAGAAATGATTTAAGGTACAAATTACCGTTATCATTAATCAAATCTTAATACGCTGGCTCTGGCTCTCTTTGCATCTATAGACCCAGTCGAAGACGTGACGCTACTTTGCCCATCTTTCTTATCACACGTACGCGAATGACTTAACGACCACGCCGCAAATTCTCAAAATTCCAGCAGAAGAAACTTATCATCGGATAATAAATCATAGTGCTTTCAATCGCTAACGCAAATTTTTCTATTTCGCCACAGTTTGCCATTGTCTATCAACATCGCATAAAGTTATTTTAGTGTCGAACATTTCTGTTCAGCCTATTTGAATGCATTTTGTTATTCAGGGTGATTAAAAATTAAAATCCTGAAGAGACCTGTCGGACCAATAAAATCACGATGAGGCTTTGTTTGGAACAAGAAACGTTCGAGGCTTGTGCAAAAAATAGAAACCCCGAACGCGGAACCGTTGTTGAATACCTTGCGTAACCTATACCTAACGCACAAAACTCGGTCTTAGTTTTCTAAGCAGGAATTTGGTGTGTTAGGTTAGATAATGTTAAAATGTATTGACACACCCACTTACAATCTAGCTAAATATACAGGATGTCCCATAACTTCAGGTACATATTAGAAGGGCATATAGTTCTTAATGTCCTGATTACGGAACAAAAATAATTTTTCCAAAATTCAAAAATTAGTTTTTGAGGTTTTTGAAGGAAACAGTTTTGGGACACTGGTTGAATAGGTACTAAAAATAAAGTAAATAATTTGATTTTTTTTTCATTACATACACATCTCCCAAACTTAATTGGTGTGACAAAGCTTTACGTAATTGCATAAATTAATTTCATTGTTAAATTATTTTATGTAAAAGTTACAACTAATTTCACTATTCCAAATATTATAGTATCCAGGGGTACAAAAAATGTTCTTCTTAAGTGAACTACCTTTAATTATAGGAATTTTGAAAAAAATATTTTTGTTCCGTAATCAGGACATTAAGAACTATATGCCCTTCTAATATGTACCTGAAGTTATAGGACACCCTGTATAAGTAAGGTTATCAAAAAAACCACATCGAAATCACAATTTAATATATCTAATTCCTTTGAGCTAGTCACTGATATTATAAAAACTAAAATCAAACGAAACGACGTCCTTTTTACCTTCCGTCACCTTTAGGTAAGGAAGGTATTGTCTTTGGTCAAAAAATTCGGTGGTGAGTTTTTGATGAATAAGCACGTTTTAGGGTCCCTAGAATACGATTTTACTATTTTTACGATGATGTCTGTGTGTGTGTGTGTGTATGTATGTATGTGTGTCTGTGTGTGTGTGTGTGTGTGTGTGTGTGTGTGTGTGTGTGTGTGTGTGTGTGTGTGTGTGTGTGTGTGTGTGTGTGTGTGTATGTGTGTGTGTGTGTATGTGTGTGTGTGTAACAAAATTTTCGTCTACGATAACTTCCATATTACAATTCTAAAAATTATACTTCTTTCGTATTTCACTTCGTTGCATCCATGTGAAGAGCTGATTAGATTTTGGTTAGATTTGGACAACCGGAAGTACCCTCATTTGAAGATTTTAACAGTTTTTCTTGAAAAAACTATGTTAAATATCATTTTTTCACATTTAATGTTATTGTAAATATTAAAGAATATTTTATTCTCTATACGATTTGACTGCATTTTATACTTAATATTAAATGGATATAGAGTTAAAAAATTATAAAGAAATTATATTTCATAAAGTAGCCATAGCTATGAAAACAGCTACTATATTAAGAAAATTTTGATTGAAAGATGACAGTGTCAAGTGAAATTGACATAGTGTGTTTGTCTTATAATTTTAGTGGAAATATAGGATCTTTTGCTATAAATTTTCTGTACGGAATTTGCATAAAATACATGCAACTGCCGGAAGGTAAAGTATAAGAAATATAATATTTAAAGAATTTTCTGTATGAAATTTGTACAAAATACATAGAACTGACGGAAGGTAATGTGCTGGCCACATCAGATTTTTTCCGTTGACGTAGTATCTCTATACCCAAGTTTACCACAAGATTTAAATTGTGAATGTATAAAAAAAAATGGCATGTCATTAGTGAATACACTCATTTAAATTTAGAAAACTTCTTACGTAGTGTTGAACTCTTTTGATAATAATGTTTATAAACAGCTTAATGGAACGCCGATGGGCCTTAGCTGTAGTTATTTAGTTCTACAAAAACTTGAAGATAAGGTAATAACCAACCCAGATTACCAAATAACTTACTATAAAAGATATGTTGTATACTTAATGAATTTAATTCTTTCCACCCTAGAATAAATTTCACTATGGAACATGAAACAAATAACAGTATTCTTCCTCATATTTCTTCTCCCATATATGCGCATGTACAATTTTAATTTTTGAATTCAAATCTATTTTTCATTATACTTACTTTTCTTACGTCAGTTCTGCAAGTACACCCATAAGTTAAAGATGGGTTTTCATCAAGTTGCATTGCAGATTAAATATTTATATATTTTTAACTGAATTTTTTTTTGACAAATTGTTATTAGACAATGACTACTTTTTACATCATATTTTGTAATATGCTGAGTGATTACATTTTTTCTATTTTAATATTTTCTTCATTTATAAGTTTGTCTGTAACACAAAATGATTTTGTAACAAATTCTGGATCCCCAAGGCTTTGCTCATTTTTTCAAATAAAATAGGGATAAATGGTTATTTTCTTTATTATTAATTTTAGATGTCTAGTTTAAATTACAAAGTTATGGAAGTGAAGCTAAATGTTACATTTGAACTATTTGGTGTGAGAAGTCCTGAACTTCTTCTAGCGAGTTTTGTACAGTATGTTTCTTATGACCACAAAAAATTATACAATTTAATATATTTTTAACCTCAAATTAGTAGTCGCTTGCACGACACCTGGTGATGTACTTTCCGTAGATGAATCGTTGTCTATGAAATTAATATTTAAGTTAATCACATTCACATGTATTCTACAAATAAATTTTATTGTATTAACCACATAATAATTGTTGTATATCATGTTTGACCGATTCAAACCTCAAATCAAATGTGAATGTGATATCACATAATGGATTGCACTGATAGCGATTTGTCTGTGGAATGTACACCACCGGGCGTGGTGCGGGTAACAACTAATTTGAGGTTAAAAATATATTAAATTGTGCTGTTTTTTGTGATCGTGAGCAAAATAATGTATAAAACTCGGTAGAAAGAGGTTTTCATATACTTGTGTGATTGCTGCGCTCGACTATGAAATGACTCTCTTTCTAAGCTCGTTGTGCAAGTAACTACATATTACATTACAGCGCATACGGTTTACATTAATTTTTTACATTGTTGAAGATATAAGAATACAGTTGACCTTTTAATATTGGCCCACACAGTTATCAGATCTCAATCCAATTTATCATTTTCTGAATATTTTCACGTGAAAATTGGAAAAATCAAATTTACTTTTGAGAAAAATGGAATATAAACTCCAATATTGCAACATAACACCAGCAGAAAAACGTCGCAGCTAGTTACGACATCAATTTTCCTTCGGTATAATGTGCCATATCTTATTATAAAATTCACAATCGTATAGAGTAATACATTTTTTTATTTTAACTATTTATTACTGAAGCCATACCTTCGTCCCTCAGATCAATACTGTATGTAAATTGCATTTAAATTTAAGACGTGGCTAGAGTCCCGAACGCGGGACCATGTCCAAAAAATTAAAATCCGAACGTTCCGGACTAATTAAATTACCATGGGGCGTGGTTTACTACTAGAAACTTTCGGGACTTGTCTAAAAAAGTAGAAAACCCGAACGGGGGCCGTTGTTGAATATCTTGCTTAGCTTGCATAGTTCTATAAAAACAAAAATAACTCCACCTAACGCACAAAACTCGATCCTAGTTTTCCAAGCGTGAATTTTGTGCGTTAGGTTAGATGACTGAAGTGTATTTTGAAGAAATAGGGTAAACCACGACTGTTCGGGATTTTATTTATTTATTATTAAAACCACTATTTTTTCATATATAATATCATAAGTGGTAAATTTTTGCCGCAAAAATTTCAGATTGTTACGAGAGCTAGTTGCCTACCAATTGATTGAGTGGCATTGACAAAAAAATCACGAGTTGAAAACGAGTGATTTTTGATCAATGTCAAGAAAGATTGCTTTTTCAATGTTTTAAATAGATTCCTGTCCGAATCGACACGTTTTTAATAAATACTGATAATACTGAAAATATACACACTTTGACAGGTACGTAAACAATATGTTTCTAAAACGTCAAATAATTTTCGCTATCAAAACTTACTTGTAAAAATACATCTTATTGGCTTAAATGGTGCGAAAAAAATTTTGTGACGGAGAAATAGTCACTGTAAATCGTTGCTAATACAACAAGAATTCATTGTAAGGTATCACATTATTAAATTAATTAATTTTACGTTAATTAGAGTAAAATTTATTTGTGGTGACACAATGATCTCGCTGTTTCCAGCTAAGGCCGTGTGAGATCAACATGCCACCTCACCATTTCATGTCTGAACCATGTTTATAACTCCAACAGTAATATTTGACTGAATGTATTTTATATATAAAATAAATTATTCACGAAATATAAACAAATATACTTCCAAAATCACTATCTGTGTAACCCTGAATTGATGGCCGCGTAAAGTCACATTGGTCTCAACGAATCAAAAGGCTAAACACGTCAAGCCGCACTCTGCCCTCTGACATAAGTTTCAATGCTATAATCCAGACCAGTATGGCACCACGCAGCCGAACATGTAATTTTACACATAGGTCTCACGCGGCCAGAACGGTCAAAAAAATGTGAGATCACGTTGGCACCATATGGCATTTAAGTTCATTTTACAATGTGTTCGTAAACTTATTTAGTTTTATTAAACGCTCAGCCGTTTTATACAACGACTAACCAGAACTTAAAATAACATTAAATCAACAAAGATTTGAAAATCTGTCCGTATCTTATAAAATGTCTAGGTGTTTTAGAAAAAGAGTATTTTACATTCTGACTATGACATACATTTAAAAAAATATATATTTTTGTGAAACTAGACACTTATGTGCCAAAATATACCTTTATTAAATAATTTTACCGGTGTCAGGATATTATTTCATTGTTTACATGTGCAAAAGTAGGCTGGTAACTTAGTAATAACTGTATCTGTATGGTAATATTATTTCAATATTGACTTGTCAACAACGGTCTACAAAATGAAAATAAAATAAAAATATAATGCTCTTCATTAATCCATACAGATTAGGTTAACCTATCGTTCTAAATACGGTCTACTTTATTCTAAATTAATAAATATGAGGCATAAAACACATAATTTGAATATTTGTCAAAATAATTGGTCTGTTAACTATAGCAATCTGAAAGTAGCATTAATGAGAGCATTTCAAAAAATAATATTTATCAATAATGTCTTAATTTTCTGAAACCGATAAACTATTGAACAAACCACGGATGTTATTAATCATAACAAGCCTTAGATGTCTTAAAATCCTCGCTCTACGAGTTTGGATTTCAAACTTACGCAATCTGCGGCAGTTATGATGTGCATAACATTCCTAGGTATGTTAATAGCTATTAAAGAAACAAAAATTAATTTGAAAATGAAGGATGACACACTCGTCTATTTATATTATTAATATTATTATCCATTTTGTAGTGCTCAATCCATAACATCATTGAGACCATTTCGATAAAAGCTTCAATTATACTTAGGTAAGCAATATCCTGTAGTTTATAGAGTTATCTTTTCTGTTCTTTTCTTTAATGGTTTGGATTGTATGTACATATTGACTAGAATGTTTGTTCTATATCCTTAGGTAACGTTAGATATAAACAAACATTACGCTACACCATTACATTTATGTTCAGCATTTAAAACATCCCATCCATAAATATCGATGCAATATAAACATGCACACACGCAACTAAGCGCTCAAACAAATCGAAAATTCATTCCAGTTTCCGCGATAGTTGGCCGATGCACCGACGCATCGCAACGTAAGTTAGCTGAATTTATGCGGCGTGTATCACACTGTAAACAACTCTGCAACATGAATGCTCTAACACAGGACAAAACCATTTACATCACCTACAACACCTAGTGTTTTCTCCAAGCCAGAATTATACAAACACAGCGCACTAAACAACGTATGCGAGATTTATAATCATCGTAAAGTAATACCGCAACGAACATAGCTACGGAACGGATATTGAGAATTACAACTTTATGATGTGGAATAAAACAAAACAAATTTATTTTTCTTCAAGTGTATTATAATATGCATATTATGCTACTGTACACACGCTATAGAAGATATTCATTGTCTTACTAGTACAAAAATGTTGTTATTGTTGTACTTGTAAAAAAATGTTAGCTTCTTAGTTCACTGCTGGCGGCGGCACACAGATCATATTGAACATTGTTATTTGACAGTTGCATCGTTTGTGTTCTGTAGTGTCCACAGCCAACTTTGGCTGCAATTGCAAATTCTACAAATAAAAAATTCCAAAAAAATGTCAAAAAATTATTTGAAACACAAAGATAAAATACTATACTCGTATGTCAACGTCCTTTTTGTGTTGCCAGGCCTCGGCAACACAAAAAGATCGCTTTCTACTCCTAATAACATAATATACTATTATTTACAGCCTCTAATTCGAAGCAATATTTATTTAGAAGTTTCAGAATAAACTTTCTGGTGGAGGAGGGAGTTTATCAAAAAAGTTTTTCCCTAGTACCAACCAATAGAAAATAAAATTTTTGGCTTGTAATAATTTTGATGACAGTATCATATTCGTCAGGCCTTTTTAATTCAAGTAACTGGGTTACTTACGGTTATTATTATAAAAAAAAAAAACATTAACAGTATAAGGAAGGAAAGAAAGCATTCACATAATGAGAAAGAAAAGGTAAAGAGATAAATAAATTGTACAAAAATGTTGGTAAGGCGAATGAAAATTTGCTAATGAAATTATTGAGTTGTTTTATGTTTTGTTGTTGTATTTCTGAATCTGGTAATATTTTTGAATGTTTCGAAAATTGCCCTGGAACACGCAGGGAAGTTCCGTAAACAAGTTCAGGAGCCCTACTTTAGTTGGTAGATTTTGAGAGGATAATTTATTTAAGTTGTGCAATTTCCTTCTTGATATTTTCTAAATCTTTAGAGTCCTTGCATTTAATCGAAATTGAAGGTTGTGGAACACTGATAATCCTGTCAGCGATTTCTGCTTTATCATTTAAGGAAGCTGTAGTATTGGCAGTTAAAATAGACCGAATATTCAGAGGAAGTTTTTGAAGAAAAATTTCTTCTAGGACAGAATCAGCCAAAGACTGACATACAAGTTGAGTAGGTTTCTTGTCACTAAGTTCATATTGTATAAATTATAATTGTAATTTTTCTTTATCAGCAGGTGAAATTAGTATGGATTATTAATTGGAGGAGCTACGATCAAATCTCTGACTTCGGAAGCATATTGAGGACCAAGGACTCCAACGGCTTTATTGAGTTTAGCAGATTCTGAAGTAATTCGATGCGACAAGAAGTTGTACTCCATTTGCAGAAACCATAATTATAGATCCGCGGGCCAGAATTCTGGAAATTTGAAGGTAACAGCAGAAATTTCTAAATTAGAAGGACCTTCTTCTTTATCCGACAGTATTTGATTGTCGACCACGGAGTCACCAATGTTAAAATAATAATAATAATAATAATAATAATAATAAAAATCTTTATTGACCGTACGTCAAAGGCGAGGTTCAGCCAAGGGCTGTTCTTCCACCTAACCCGTACAATTATTATAACAGATCACCATAAGTCAACAAAGTATTTTGTTTACAAAAAAATAAATTTAAACAAAGATTAACAAAAAATAAAACGCATAGCAAAAAAAAAGGAAAAAGGCACAGGTCGTATAGGTGCTATGAAATCGAAAAGCCATTACAAACTAAACATATGAATTATACAATTTTTTTACATGACACTTGAAAGAACCATAAGCAAGAGATTTTAAATTTTCAGGCAAAGCATTATATAAAGATGGTGCTAGATATGAAAAAGCTGCCTTGAATTTAGATTTTCTGTAGGATGGTACTATGAACAAATCTTTTATTCGTAGCGTATAATTATATTGCTTAGGAACTAATTTATTCGTTAAATAATGTGGAGTACCAGTTAATTTTACTTTGTGTACGAGACAGAGATAGTAGGATTTCACGCGATCGTCTATGGTATTCATTTTAGCACGTATTCGGTACTGGGATATATGATCGTACTTACATACACCGTAAACAAAGCGTAAGCATGAATTTTGAAAAAGGGTAATTCTATTTTTTCCGTCTGTGATAGAATAGGAATGTAGACGCAGGAGCAGTAATCTAAAATCGGCAAGATTAATGTATTAACCAGGCGTAATTTAACCTCTGTGCTTAAATCATGTCTGAACTGATACAAATGTCGCATTTTAAGTCTAGCAGCAGTAAGTTTTAAGTTTAAATGCTGCACAAATTTCAGATTCTCGTATGTAATAAAAGATACAATTGACGATATAAATAGGTAAACACAAAACTTAATTCAAAACACAAATAGAAAATTAACAGGACAAAATATAAAAATGACTTGTTTAAACAAAATTAGAATATAATTTTTTTTTAATATCTCCTTGGTGATCATTGCTAACTATATTAGAAATTATAAAATATAAAAACATGCGGCTAGCTGCCGAGATAACACACAAGAATACAGGAAGATAAAAACAGCTCAAAAAATTGGGGAAAAATATAAAAAGGCCATAAAAAACATATTACACTTAAAAAAGCAATAATATCAACTTAGTTGTAAAATTCCGAAAATGAAAGAAATATAATAATTTTTGGTTAAAAGAAGACTGTATTATTCTGGAGAAGAAGAAACCCCAAAAGAGACGATCTTGCATGGAGCTTTAAAGAGAAAGAGGAACAGAATAGAAACCATTAGATGAGAATGAAACGGTCATAATGTACAGTTGCAAGCTTTAAAACAATTCCAAAGAAAAAGAAGGAGGGAGAAACCTTAATTAAAATTTATTTTTAATACATATATGTATGTATTGCGAAATTATCACTTAAATACATTTGCTAATTTCATGTAGATCAAAGTCAGTAACCGGATAGTAAGTTTGCTAACCTTTTTGAATGAAATATACCCGATTACTAGCGGACTATCCGTCAAATAAATGCTTGACATTTTAAAATGACAGAGGAAATAATAAATTTTAGCATTTCGAAAGCTTATGAATATTAAAATTGTGAAACACTAAATAACAAATGCAAGTAACCCTATACAGTACTACAGTTAGATATTTGACACTCAGGGCAAATATAACTACACAAAATATATTTGTTTAAAATTTCTGTTACATAGAAAAGGCTGAAAATATTAATATTACCTAAATCTCTTTTCATGAATTAAATAGTCTATTCTACTTGTATTATTTTTTTATTTTGTCCGCTTAAATTTTACTTCCTAAGTAGTTAAATAATAGAAAAAATAACTTTCCAGAAAATATACGATTGTTAAGGATTACGGTGTTTTATTTAGGATTCTCCTGGCTGAATTTGAATTGTAAAGTTTATGATTCTCATATAAAAATACGACAATAAACTTATGGAAATGTAAGTTATTTAAATATGTTAAAACATTTACTGTTAACGACACATTACACGTTACAATGGGACATTAACGTTGGTAGCTAGGTTACAGAACAATTCAAATAAAAGTTTTATTGAGGAAAAATAAAATATAAGTAAGTACTGCTAAGTGCTCTTTTATTATTTTTGTAATATTGAATATAAAATTTATAGATGCCTAGTTTATAAGATGAAATAAATAAATATATTATGACAGTTTTTTATTGACTGTTTTTTGCGAAGTTTAAAATGACTATTAATATAAAAAAATGTATCTTATTGCGAATTCAAAAACAAAATTCATGCAAAACAAAGAAATACGATAAGAATAAAGAGACTTGGGAAAGTAAGAGAAAAAATATGGATAAAATTAATATAGGATATAATGATGAGACTGAAGCTAGCAGCCGATTCGTAGCAGCCGATTCGTTAAGTAAAATACTTTGGACAACCCTGGTGCTATAATCCGTAACAACTTAACTGCTGTATTTACTATAAGATTATACACGTAATATCAAATGTAATAAAGTAATATTTACGGGGGTTGTTCTGCATATATCTCTTAATATAGAGCAACGTCGAAAAATTCAAATTTCAGGGGATGAGGGTAATTTATAACACATTATATTATTTAATAAATGCAAGAGAAGAGTTGAGAAATTTATCCACCCTTACAACCTGTAATATTAACTGTAACAAAACCATACTCACAGGGTATATTTAGTATATATCCCTTATTATAGATTAACCTAAAAAGTTTCGAATTTCAGGGGATGAGGGTAATTTATAACACATTATATTATTTAAAAAATGCAAGAGAAGAGTTGAGAAAATTAACCACCCTTACAACCTGTAATATTAACTGTAACAAAACCATATTCACAGGGTATAGTTAGCATACATCCCTTATAATAGATTAACCATAAAAGTTTCGAATTTCAGGGGATGAGGGTAACTTACAACACATTATATTATTTAATAAATGCAAGAGAAGAGTTGAGAAAATTAACCACCCTTACAACCTGTAATATTAACTGTAACAAAACTATACTCACAGGGTATATTTAGTATACATCCCTTATTATAGATTAGCCTGAAAAGTTTCGAATTTCAGGGGATGAGGGTAATTTATAACACATTATATTATTTAATAAATGCAAGAGAAGAGTTGAGAAGATTAACCACCCTTACAACCTGTAATATCAACTGTAACAAAACCATATTCACAGGGTATATTTACCATACATCCCTTAATATAAAGTAACATTAAAAGTTTGAAATTTCAGGGGATGAGGGTAACATATAACACATTATATTATTTAAAAAATGTATGAGTAGAATTAAGAAGATTAACCACCCTTACAGCCTGTAATATTAACTGTAACAAAACCATATTCACTGGGTATATTTAGCATACATCCCTTAATATAAAGTAACATTAAAAGTTTGAAATTTCAGGGGATGAGGGTAACGTATAACACATTATATTATTTAAAAAATGTAAGAGTAGAATTGAGAAGATTAACCACCCTTACAGCCTGTAATATTAACTGTAACAAAACCATATTCACAGGGTATATTTAGCATTCATCCCTTAATATAAAGTAACATTAAAAGTTTGAAATTTCAGGGGATGAGGGTAACTTATAACACATTATATTATTTAATAAATGCAAGAGAAGAGTTGAGAAAATGAACCGCCCTTACAACCTGTAATATTAACTGTAACAAAACCATATTCACAGGGTATATTTAGTATACATCCCTTATTATAGATTAACCATAAAAGTTTCGAATTTCAGGGGATAAGGGTAACTTATAACACATTATATTATTTAATAAATGCAAGAGAAGAGTTTAGAAAATTAACCACCCTTACAACCTGTATTATTAACTGAAACAAAACCATACTCACAGGGTATATTTAGTATACACCCCTTATTATAGATTAACCTTAAAAGTTTCGAATTTCAGGGGATGAGGGTAATTTATAACACATTATATTATTTAATAAATGCAAGAGAAGAGTTGAGAAAATTAACCACCCTTACAACCTGTAATATTAACTGTAACAAAACCATATTCACAGGGTATAGTTAGCATACATCCCTTATAATAGATTAACCATAAAAGTTTCGAATTTCAGGGGATGAGGGTAACTTATAACACATTATATTATTTAATAAATGCAAGAGAAGAGTTGAGAAAATTAACCACCCTTACAACCTGTAATATTAACTGTAACAAAACTATACTCACAGGGTATATTTAGTATACATCCCTTATTATAGATTAGCCTGAAAAGTTTCGAATTTCAGGGGATGAGGGTAATTTATAACACATTATATTATTTAATAAATGCAAGAGAAGAGTTGAGAAGATTAACCACCCTTACAACCTGTAATATCAACTGTAACAAAACCATATTCACAGGGTATATTTACCATACATCCCTTAATATAAAGTAACATTAAAAGTTTGAAATTTCAGGGGATGAGGGTAACATATAACACATTATATTATTTAAAAAATGTATGAGTAGAATTAAGAAGATTAACCACCCTTACAGCCTGTAATATTAACTGTAACAAAACCATATTCACTGGGTATATTTAGCATACATCCCTTAATATAAAGTAACATTAAAAGTTTGAAATTTCAGGGGATGAGGGTAACGTATAACACATTATATTATTTAAAAAATGTAAGAGTAGAATTGAGAAGATTAACCACCCTTACAGCCTGTAATATTAACTGTAACAAAACCATATTCACAGGGTATATTTAGCATTCATCCCTTAATATAAAGTAACATTAAAAGTTTGAAATTTCAGGGGATGAGGGTAACTTATAACACATTATATTATTTAATAAATGCAAGAGAAGAGTTGAGAAAATGAACCACCCTTACAACCTGTAATATTAACTGTAACAAAACCATATTCACAGGGTATATTTAGTATACATCCCTTATTATAGATTAACCATAAAAGTTTCGAATTTCAGGGGATAAGGGTAACTTATAACACATTATATTATTTAATAAATGCAAGAGAAGAGTTTAGAAAATTAACCACCCTTACAACCTGTATTATTAACTGAAACAAAACCATACTCACAGGGTATATTTAGTATACACCCCTTATTATAGATTAACCTTAAAAGTTTCGAATTTCAGGGGATGAGGGTAATTTATAACACATTATATTATTTAATAAATGCAAGAGAAGAGTTGAGAAAATTAACCACCCTTACAAACTGTAATATTAACTGTAACAAAACCATATTCACAGGGTATATTTAGCATACATCCCTTATTATAGATTAACCGTAAAAGTTTCGAATTTCAGGGGATGAGGGTAACTTATAACACATTATATTATTTAATAAATGCAAGAGAAGAGTTGAGAAAATTAACCACCCTTACAAACTGTAATATTAACTGTAACAAAACCAGACTCACAGGGTATATTTAGCATACATCCCTTATTATAGATTAACCTTAAAAGTTTCGAATTTCAGGGAATGAGGGTAACTTATAACACATTATATTATTTAATAAATGCAAGAGAAGAGTTGAGAAAATTAACCACCCTTACAAACTGTAATATTAACTGTAACAAAACCAGACTCACAGGGTATATTTAGCATACATCCGTTATTATAGATTAACCTTAAAAGTTTCGAATTTCAGGGGATGAGGGTAACTTATAACACATTATATTATTTAATAAATGCAAGAGAAGAGTTGAGAAAATTAACCACCCTTACAACCTGTATTATTAACTGTAACAAAACCATACTCACAGGGTATATTTAGTATACACCCCTTATTATAGATTAACCATAAAAGTTTCGAATTTCAGGGGATGAGGGTAACTTATAACACATTATATTATTTAATAAATGCAAGAGAAGAGTTGAGAAAATTAACTACCCTTACAACCTGTAATATTAACTGTAACAAAACTATACTCACAGGGTATATTTAGTATACATCCCTTATTATAGATTAGCCTTAAAAGTTTCGAATTTCAGGGGATGAGGGTAATTTATAACACATTATATTATTTAATAAATGCAAGAGAAGAGTTGAGAAGATTAACCACCCTTACAACCTGTAATATCAACTGTAACAAAAACCATACTCACAGGGTATATTTACCATACATCCCTTAATATAAAGTAACATTAAAAGTTTGAAATTTCAGGGGATGAGGGTAACATATAACACATTATATTATTTAAAAAATGTAAGAATAGAATTAAGAAGATTCACCACCCTGACAGCCTGTAATATTAACTGTAACATAACCATATTCACAGGGTGTATTTAGCATACATCCCTTAATGTAAAGTAATATTAAAAGTTTGAAATTTCAGGGGATGAGGGTAACGTATAACACATTATATTATTTAAAAAATGTAAGAGTAGAATTGAGAAGATTAACCACCCTTACAGCCTGTAATATTAACTGTAACAAAACCATATTCACAGGGTATATTTAGCATACATCCCTTAATATAAAGTAACATTAAAAGTTTGAAATTTCAGGGGATGAGGGTAACATACAAGTCATTATATTATTTAATAAATGCAAGAGAAGAGTTAAGAAAATTAACCACCCTTACAACCTGTAATATTAACTGTAACAAAACCATACTCACAGGGTATATTTAGTCTACATCCCTTATTATAGATTAACCATAAAAGTTTCGAATTTCAGGGGATGAGGGTAACTTATAACACATTATATTATTTAATAAATGCAAGAGAAGAGTTGAGAAATTTATCCACCCTTACAACCTGTAATATTAACTGTAACAAAACCATACTCACAAGGTATATTTAGTATATATCCCTTATTATAGATTAACCTTAAAAGTTTCGAATTTCAGGGGATGAGGGTAATTTATAACACATTATATTATTTAATGAATGCAAGAGAAGAGTTGAGAAAATTAACCACCCTTACAAACTGTAATATTAACTGTAACAAAACCAGACTCACAGGGTATATTTAGCATACATCCGTTATTATAGATTAACCTTAAAAGTTTCGAATTTCAGGGGATGAGGGTAACTTATAACACATTATATTATTTAATAAATGCAAGAGAAGAGTTGAGAAAATTAACCACCCTTACAACCTGTATTATTAACTGTAACAAAACCATACTCACAGGGTATATTTAGTATACACCCCTTATTATAGATTAACCATAAAAGTTTCGAATTTCAGGGGATGAGGGTAACTTATAACACATTATATTATTTAATAAATGCAAGAGAAGAGTTGAGAAAATTAACTACCCTTACAACCTGTAATATTAACTGTAACAAAACTATACTCACAGGGTATATTTAGTATACATCCCTTATTATAGATTAGCCTTAAAAGTTTCGAATTTCAGGGGATGAGGGTAATTTATAACACATTATATTATTTAATAAATGCAAGAGAAGAGTTGAGAAGATTAACCACCCTTACAACCTGTAATATCAACTGTAACAAAAACCATACTCACAGGGTATATTTACCATACATCCCTTAATATAAAGTAACATTAAAAGTTTGAAATTTCAGGGGATGAGGGTAACATATAACACATTATATTATTTAAAAAATGTAAGAATAGAATTAAGAAGATTCACCACCCTGACAGCCTGTAATATTAACTGTAACATAACCATATTCACAGGGTGTATTTAGCATACATCCCTTAATGTAAAGTAATATTAAAAGTTTGAAATTTCAGGGGATGAGGGTAACGTATAACACATTATATTATTTAAAAAATGTAAGAGTAGAATTGAGAAGATTAACCACCCTTACAGCCTGTAATATTAACTGTAACAAAACCATATTCACAGGGTATATTTAGCATACATCCCTTAATATAAAGTAACATTAAAAGTTTGAAATTTCAGGGGATGAGGGTAACATACAAGTCATTATATTATTTAATAAATGCAAGAGAAGAGTTAAGAAAATTAACCACCCTTACAACCTGTAATATTAACTGTAACAAAACCATACTCACAGGGTATATTTAGTCTACATCCCTTATTATAGATTAACCATAAAAGTTTCGAATTTCAGGGGATGAGGGTAACTTATAACACATTATATTATTTAATAAATGCAAGAGAAGAGTTGAGAAAATTAACCACCCTTACAACCTGTAATATTAACTGTAACAAAACCATATGCACAGGGTATATTTAGCATACATCTCTTATTATAGATTAACCATAAAAGTTTCAAATTTCAGGGGATGAGGGTAATTTATAACACATTATATTATTTAATAAATGCAAGAGAAGAGTTGAGAAATTTATCCACCCTTACAACCTGTAATATTAACTGTAACAAAACCATACTCACAAGGTATATTTAGTATATATCCCTTATTATAGATTAACCTTAAAAGTTTCGAATTTCAGGGGATGAGGGTAATTTATAACACATTATATTATTTAATGAATGCAAGAGAAGAGTTGAGAAAATTAACCACCCTTACAACCTGTAATATTAACTGTAACAAAACCATATGCACAGGGTATATTAAGCATACATCCCTTATTATAGATTAACCATAAAAGTTTCAAATTTCAGGGGATGAGGGTAATTTATAACACATTATATTATTTAATGAATGCAAGAGAAGAGTTGAGAAAATTAACCACCCTTACAACCTGTAATATTAACTGTAACAAAACCATATGCACAGGGTACATTTAGCATACATCCCTTATTATAGATTAACCATAAAAGTTTCAAATTTCAGGGGATGAGGGTAACTTATAAGACATTATATTATTTAATAAATGCAAGAGAAGAGTTGAGAAAATTAACCACCCTTACAAACTGTAATATTAACTGTAACAAAACCATATTCACAGGGTATATTTAGCATACATCCCTTATTATAGATTAACCGTAAAAGTTTCGAATTTCAGGGGATGAGGGTAACTTATAACACATTATATTATTTAATAAATGCAAGAGAAGAGTTGAGAAAATTAACCACCCTTACAAACTGTAATATTAACTGTAACAAAACCAGACTCACAGAGTATATTTAGCATACATCCCTTATTATAGATTAACCTTAAAAGTTTCGAATTTCAGGGAATGAGGGTAACTTATAACACATTATATTATTTAATAAATGCAAGAGAAGAGTTGAGAAAATTAACCACCCTTACAAACTGTAATATTAACTGTAACAAAACCAGACTCACAGGGTATATTTAGCATACATCCGTTATTATAGATTAACCTTAAAAGTTTCGAATTTCAGGGGATGAGGGTAACTTATAACACATTATATTATTTAATAAATGCAAGAGAAGATTTGAGAAAATTAACCACCCTTACAACCTGTATTATTAACTGTAACAAAACCATACTCACAGGGTATATTTAGTATACACCCTTTATTATAGATTAACCATAAAAGTTTCGAATTTCAGGGGATGAGGGTAACTTATAACACATTATATTATTTAATAAATGCAAGAGAAGAGTTGAGAAAATTAACTACCCTTACAACCTGTAATATTAACTGTAACAAAACTATACTCACAGGGTATATTTAGTATACATCCCTTATAATAGATTAGCCTTAAAAGTTTCGAATTTCAGGGGATGAGGGTAATTTATAACACATTATATTATTTAATAAATGCAAGAGAAGAGTTGAGAAGATTAACCACCCTTACAACCTGTAATATCAACTGTAACAAAACCATATTCACAGGGTATATTTAGCATACATCCCTTAATATAAAGTAACATTAAAAGTTTGAAATTTCAGGGGATGAGGGTAACGTATAACACATTATATTATTTAAAAAATGTAAGAGTAGAATTAAGAAGATTAACTACCGTTACAGCCTGGAATATTCACTGTAACAAAACCATATTCACAGGGTATATTAAGCATACATCCCTTAATATAAAGTAACATTAAAAGTTTGAAATTTCAGGGGATGAGGGTAACATATAAGACATTATATTATTTAAAAAATGTAAGAGAAGAATTAAGAAGATTAACCACCCTGACAGCCTGTAATATTAACTGTAACAAAACCATATTCACAGGGTGTATTTAGCATACATCCCTTAATTTAAAGTAATATTAAAAGTTTGAAATTTCAGGGGATGAGGGTAACGTATAACACATTATATTATTTAAAAAATGTAAGAGTAGAATTGAGAAGATTAACCACCCTTACAGCCTGTAATATTAACTGTAACAAAACCATATTCACAGGGTATATTTAGCATACATCCCTTAATATAAAGTAACATTAAAAGTTTGAAATTTCAGGGGATGAGGGTAACATACAAGTCATTATATTATTTAATAAATGCAAGAGAAGAGTTAAGAAAATTAACCACCCTTACAACCTGTAATATTAACTGTAACAAAACCATACTCACAGGGTATATTTAGTGTACATCCCTTATTATAGATTAACCATAAAAGTTTCGAATTTCAGGGGATGAGTGTAACTTATAACACATTATATTATTTAATAAATGCAAGAGAAGAGTTGAGAAAATTAACTACCCTTACAACCTGTAATATTAACTGTAACAAAACCATATGCACAGGGTATATTTAGCATACATCCCTTATTATAGATTAACCATAAAAGTTTCAAATTTCAGGGGATGAGGGTAATTTATAACACATTATATTATTTAATAAATGCAAGAGAAGAGTTGAGAAATTTATCCACCCTTACAACCTGTAATATTAACTGTAACAAAACCATACTCACAAGGTATATTTAGTATATATCCCTTATTATAGATTAACCTTAAAAGTTTCAAATTTCAGGGGATGAGGGTAATTTATAACACATTATATTATTTAATGAATGCAAGAGAAGAGTTGAGAAAATTAACCACCCTTACAACCAGTAATATTAACTGTAACAAAACCATATGCACAGGGTATATTTAGCATACATCCCTTATTATAGATTAACCATAAAAGTTTCAAATTTCAGGGGATGAGGGTAATTTATAACACATTATATTATTTAATAAATGCAAGAGAAGAGTTGAGAAATTTATCCACCCTTACAACCTGTAATATTAACTGTAACAAAACCATACTCACAGGGTATATTTAGTATATATCCCTTATTATAGATTAACCTTAAAAGTTTCGAATTTCAGGGGATGAGGGTAATTTATAACACATTATATTATTTAATGAATGCAAGAGAAGAGTTGAGAAAATTAACCACCCTTACAACCTGTAATATTAACTGTAACAAAACCATATGCACAGGGTACATTTAGCATACATCCCTTATTATAGATTAACCATAAAAGTTTCAAATTTCAGGGGATGAGGGTAACTTATAAGACATTATATTATTTAATAAATGCAAGAGAAGAGTTGAGAAAATTAACCACCCTTACAACGTGTATTATTAACTGTAACAAAACCATACTCACAGGGTATATTTAGTATACATCCCTTAATATAGATTAACCATAAAAGTTTCGAATTTCAGGGGATGAGGGTAACATATAAGACATTATATTATTTAATAAATGCAAGAGAAGAGTTGAGAAGATTAACCACCCTTACAACCTGTAATATTAACTGTAACAAAACCATATTCACAGGGTATATTTACCATACATCTCTTAATATAAAGTAACATTAAAAAATTGAAATTTCAGGGGATGAGGGTAACGTATAACACATTATATTATTTAAAAAATGTAAGAATAGAATTAAGAAGATTAACCACCCTTACAGCCTGTAATATGAACTGTAACAAAACCATGTTCAGAGGGTATATTTAGAATACATCCCTTAATATAGAGTAACATTAAAAGTTAGAAATTTCAGGGGATGAGGGTAACGTGTAACACATTATATTATTTAAAAAATGTAAGCGTAGAATTGAGAAGATTAACCACCCTTACAACCTGTAATATTAACTGTAACAAAACCATATTCGCAGGGTATATTTAGTATACATCCCTTATTATAGATTAACCTTAAAAGTTTCGAATTTCAGGGGTTGAGGGTAATTTATAAGACATTATATTATTTAATAAATGCAAGAGAAGAGTTGAGAAAATTAACCACCCTTACAACCTGTGATATTAACTGTAACAAAACCATATTCACAGAGTATATTTAGCATACATCCCTTATTATAAATTAACCTAAAATGTTTCGAATTTCAGGGGATGAGGGTAAATTATAACACATTATATTGTTACAGTTAATATTACAGGTTGTAAGGGTGGTTAATCTTCTCAACTCTTCTCCTGCATTTATTAAATAATATAATGTGTTATAAGTTACTCTCATCCCCTGAAATTCGAAACTTTTATGGTTAATCTATAATAAGGGATGTATGCTAACTATACCCTGTGAATATGGTTTTGTTACAGTTAATATTACAGGTTGTAAAAGTGGTTAATTTTCTCAACTCTTCTCTTGCATTTATTAAATAATATAATGTGTTATAAGTTACCCTCATCTCCTGAAATTCGAAACTTTTAAAGTTAATCTATAATAAGGGATGTATGCTACATATACCCTGTGAGTCTGGTTTTGTTACAGTTAATATTACAGTTTGTAAGGGTGGTTAATTTTCTCAACTCTTCTCTTGCATTTATTAAATAATATAATGTGTTATAAGTTACCCTCATCCCCTGAAATTCGAAACTTTTACGGTTAATCAATAATAAGGGATGTATGCTTAATATACCCTGTGAATATGGTTTTGTTACAGTTAATATTACAGTTTGTAAGGGTGGTTAATTTTCTCAACTCTTCTCTTGCATTTATTAAATAATATAATGTGTTATAAATTACCTTCATCCCCTGAAATTCGAAACTTTTAAGGTTAATCTACAATAAGGGGTGTATACTAAATATACCCTGTGAGTATGGTTTTGTTACAGTTAATAATACAGGTTGTAAGGGTGGTTAATTTTCCCAACTCTTCTCTTGCATTTATTAAATAATATAATGTGTTATAAGTTACCCTCATCCCCTGAAATTCGAAACTTTTATGGTTAATCTATAATAAGGGATGTATACTAAATATACCCTGTGAGTATGGTTTTGTTACAGTTAATATTACAGGTTGCAAGGGTGGTTAATTTTCTCAACTCTTCTCTTGCATTTATTAAATAATATAATGTGTTATAAGTTACCCTCATCCCCTGAAATTTCAAACTTTTAATGTTACTTTATATTAAGGGATGAATGCTAAATATACCCTGTGAATATGGTTTTGTTACAGTTAATATTACAGGCTGTAAGGGTGGTTAATCTTCTCAATTCTACTCTTACATTTTTTAAATAATATAATGTGTTATACGTTACCCTCATCCCCTGAAATTTCAAACTTTTAGTGTTACTTTATATTAAGGGATGAATGCTAAATATACCCTGTGAATATGGTTTTGTTACAGTTAATATTACAGGCTGTAAGGGTGGTTAATCTTCACAATTCTATTCTTACATTTTTTAAATAATATAATGTGTTATACGTTACCCTCATCCCCTGAAATTTCAAACTTTTAATGTTACTTTATATTAAGGGATGTATTCTAAATATACCCTGTGAATATGGTTTTGTTACAGTTAATATTACAGGCTGTAAGGGTGGTTAATCTTCTTAATTCTACTCTTACATTTTTTAAATAATATAATGTGTTATATGTTACCCTCATCCCCTGAAATTTCAAACTTTTAATATTACTTTATATTAAGGGATGTATGGTAAATATACCCTGTGAATATGGTTTTGTTACAGTTGATATTACAGGTTGTAAGGGTGGTTAATCTTCTCAACTCTTCTCTTGCATTTATTAAATAATATAATGTGTTATAAATTACCCTCATCCCCTGAAATTCGAAACTTTTAAGGCTAATCTATAATAAGGGATGTATACTAAATATTCCCTGTGAGTATAGTTTTGTTACAGTTAATATTACAGGTTGTAAGGATGGTTAATTTTCTCAACTCTTCTCTTGCATTTATTAAATAATATAATGTGTTATAAGTTACCCTCATCCCCCGAAATTCGAAACTTTTATGGTTAATCTATAATAAGGGATGTATACTAAATATACCCTGTGAGTATGGTTTTGTTACAGTTAATATTACAGGTTGTAAGGGTGGTTAATTTTCTCAACTCTTCTCTTGCATTTATTAAATAATATAATGTGTTATAAGTTACCCTCATCCCCTGAAATTTCAAACTTTTAATGTTACTTTATAGTAAGGGATGAATGCTAAATATACCCTGTGAATATGGTTTTTTACAGTTAATATTACAGGCTGTAAGGGAGGTTAATCTTCTCAATTCTACTCTTACATTTTTTAAATAATATAATGTGTTATACGTTACCCTCATCCCCTGAAACTTCAAACTTTTAATGTTACTTTATATTAAGGGATGTATGCTAAATATACCCTGTGAATATGGTTTTGTTACCGTTGATATTACAGGTTGTAAGGGTGGTTAATCTTCTCAACTCTTCTCTTGCATTTATTAAATAATATAATGTGTAATAAATTACCCTCATCCCCTGAAATTCGAAACTTTTAAGGCTAATCTATTATAAGGGATGTATACTAAATATACCCTGTGAGTATAGTTTTGTTACAGTTAATATTACAGGTTGTAAGGGTAGTTAATTTTCTCAACTCTTCTCTTGCATTTATTAAATAATATAATGTGTTATAAGTTACCCTCATCCCCTGAAATTCGAAACTTTTATGGTTAATCTATAATAAGGGGTGTATACTAAATATACCCTGTGAGTATGGTTTTGTTACAGTTAATAATACAGGTTGTAAGGGTGGTTAATTTTCTCAAATCTTCTCTTGCATTTATTAAATAATATAATGTGTTATAAGTTACCCTCATCCCCTGAAATTCGAAACTTTTAAGGTTAATCTATAATAACGGATGTATGCTAAATATACCCTGTGAGTCTGGTTTTGTTACAGTTAATATTACAGTTTGTAAGGGTGGTTAATTTTCTCAACTCTTCTCTTGCATTTATTAAATAATATAATGTGTTATAAGTTACCCTCATTCCCTGAAATTCGAAACTTTTAAGGTTAATCTATAATAAGGGATGTATGCTAAATATACCCTGTGAGTCTGGTTTTGTTACAGTTAATATTACAGTTTGTAAGGGTGGTTAATTTTCTCAACTCTTCTCTTGCATTTATTAAATAATATAATGTGTTATAAGTTACCCTCATCCCCTGAAATTCGAAACTTTTACGGTTAATCTATAATAAGGGATGTATGCTAAATATACCCTGTGAATATGGTTTTGTTACAGTTAATATTACAGTTTGTAAGGGTGGTTAATTTTCTCAACTCTTCTCTTGCATTTATTAAATAATATAATGTCTTATAAGTTACCCTCATCCCCTGAAATTTGAAACTTTTATGGTCAATCTATAATAAGGGATGTATGCTAAATGTACCCTGTGCATATGGTTTTGTTACAGTTAATATTACAGGTTGTAAGGGTGGTTAATTTTCTCAACTCTTCTCTTGCATTCATTAAATAATATAATGTGTTATAAATTACCCTCATCCCCTGAAATTTGAAACTTTTATGGTTAATCTATAATAAGGGATGTATGCTAAATATACCCTGTGCATATGGTTTTGTTACAGTTAATATTACAGGTTGTAAGGGTGGTTAATTTTCTCAACTCTTCTCTTGCATTCATTAAATAATATAATGTGTTATAAATTACCCTCATCCCCTGAAATTCGAAACTTTTAAGGTTAATCTATAATAAGGGATATATACTAAATATACCTTGTGAGTATGGTTTTGTTACAGTTAATATTACAGGTTGTAAGGGTGGATAAATTTCTCAACTCTTCTCTTGCATTTATTAAATAATATAATGTGTTATAAATTACCCTCATCCCCTGAAATTTGAAACTTTTATGGTTAATCTATAATAAGGGATGTATGCTAAATATACCCTGTGCATATGGTTTTGTTACAGTTAATATTACAGGTTGTAAGGGTGGTTAATTTTCTCAACTCTTCTCTTGCATTTATTAAATAATATAATGTGTTATAAGTTACCCTCATTCCCTGAAATTCGAAACTTTTATGGTTAATCTATAATAAGGGATGTAGACTAAATATACCCTGTGAGTATGGTTTTGTTACAGTTAATATTAATGGTTGTAAGGGTGGTTAATTTTCTTAACTCTTCTCTTGCATTTATTAAATAATATAATGACTTGTATGTTACCCTCATCCCCTGAAATTTCAAACTTTTAATGTTACTTTATATTAAGGGATGTATGCTAAATATACCCTGTGAATATGGTTTTGTTACAGTTAATATTACAGGCTGTAAGGGTGGTTAATCTTCTCAATTCTACTCTTACATTTTTTAAATAATATAATGTGTTATACGTTACCCTCATCCCCTGAAATTTCAAACTTTTAATATTACTTTACATTAAGGGATGTATGCTAAATACACCCTGTGAATATGGTTATGTTACAGTTAATATTACAGGCTGTCAGGGTGGTGAATCTTCTTAATTCTATTCTTACATTTTTTAAATAATATAATGTGTTATATGTTACCCTCATCCCCTGAAATTTCAAACTTTTAATGTTACTTTATATTAAGGGATGTATGGTAAATATACCCTGTGAGTATGGTTTTTGTTACAGTTGATATTACAGGTTGTAAGGGTGGTTAATCTTCTCAACTCTTCTCTTGCATTTATTAAATAATATAATGTGTTATAAATTACCCTCATCCCCTGAAATTCGAAACTTTTAAGGCTAATCTATAATAAGGGATGTATACTAAATATACCCTGTGAGTATAGTTTTGTTACAGTTAATATTACAGGTTGTAAGGGTAGTTAATTTTCTCAACTCTTCTCTTGCATTTATTAAATAATATAATGTGTTATAAGTTACCCTCATCCCCTGAAATTCGAAACTTTTATGGTTAATCTATAATAAGGGGTGTATACTAAATATACCCTGTGAGTATGGTTTTGTTACAGTTAATAATACAGGTTGTAAGGGTGGTTAATTTTCTCAACTCTTCTCTTGCATTTATTAAATAATATAATGTGTTATAAGTTACCCTCATCCCCTGAAATTCGAAACTTCTAAGGTTAATCTATAATAACGGATGTATGCTAAATATACCCTGTGAGTCTGGTTTTGTTACAGTTAATATTACAGTTTGTAAGGGTGGTTAATTTTCTCAACTCTTCTCTTGCATTTATTAAATAATATAATGTGTTATAAGTTACCCTCATTCCCTGAAATTCGAAACTTTTAAGGTTAATCTATAATAAGGGATGTATGCTAAATATACCCTGTGAGTCTGGTTTTGTTACAGTTAATATTACAGTTTGTAAGGGTGGTTAATTTTCTCAACTCTTCTCTTGCATTTATTAAATAATATAATGTGTTATAAGTTACCCTCATCCCCTGAAATTCGAAACTTTTACGGTTAATCTATAATAAGGGATGTATGCTAAATATACCCTGTGAATATGGTTTTGTTACAGTTAATATTACAGTTTGTAAGGGTGGTTAATTTTCTCAACTCTTCTCTTGCATTTATTAAATAATATAATGTGTTATAAATTACCCTCATCCCCTGAAATTCGAAACTTTTAAGGTTAATCTATAATAAGGGGTGTATACTAAATATACCCTGTGAGTATGGTTTTGTTTCAGTTAATAATACAGGTTGTAAGGGTGGTTAATTTTCTAAACTCTTCTCTTGCATTTATTAAATAATATAATGTGTTATAAGTTACCCTTATCCCCTGAAATTCGAAACTTTTATAGTTAATCTATAATAAGGGATGTATACTAAATATACCCTGTGAGTATGGTTTTGTTACAGTTAATATTACAGGTTGTAAGGGTGGTTCATTTTCTCAACTCTTCTCTTGCATTTATTAAATAATATAATGTGTTATAAGTTACCCTCATCCCCTGAAATTTCAAACTTTTAATGTTACTTTATATTAAGGGATGAATGCTAAATATACTCTGTGAATATGGTTTTGTTACAGTTAATATTACAGGCTGTAAGGGTGGTTAATCTTCTCAATTCTACTCTTACATTTTTTAAATAATATAATGTGTTATACGTTACCCTCATCCCCTGAAATTTCAAACTTTTAATGTTACTTTATATTAAGGGATGTATGCTAAATATACCCAGTGAATATGGTTTTGTTACAGTTAATATTACAGGCTGTAAGGGTGGTTAATCTTCTTAATTCTACTCATACATTTTTTAAATAATATAATGTGTTATATGTTACCCTCATCCCCTGAAATTTCAAACTTTTAATGTTACTTTATATTAAGGGATGTATGGTAAATATACCCTGTGAATATGGTTTTGTTACAGTTGATATTACAGGTTGTAAGGGTGGTTAATCTTCTCAACTCTTCTCTTGCATTTATTAAATAATATAATGTGTTATAAATTACCCTCATCCCCTGAAATTCGAAACTTTTCAGGCTAATCTATAATAAGGGATGTATACTAAATATACCCTGTGAGTATAGTTTTGTTACATTTAATATTACAGGTTGTAAGGGTGGTTAATTTTCTCAACTCTTCTCTTGCATTTATTAAATAATATAATGTGTTATAAGTTACCCTCATCCCCTGAAATTCGAAACTTTTATGGTTAATCTATTATAAGGGATGTATGCTAACTATACCCTGTGAATATGGTTTTGTTACAGTTAATATTACAGGTTGTAAGGGTGGTTAATTTTCTCAACTCTTCTCTTGCATTTTTTAAATAATATAATGTGTTATAAATTACCCTCATCCCCTGAAATTCGAAACTTTTTAGGTTAATCTATAATAAGGGATGTATGCTAAATATACCCTGTGAATATGGTTTTGTTACAGTTAATATTACAGGTTGTGAGGGTGGTTAATTTTCTCAAATCTACTCTTGCATTTATTAAATAATATGTGTTATAAGTTACCCTCATCCCCTGAAATTTGAATTTTTCGACGTTGCTCTATATTAAGAGATATATGCAGAACAACCCCCGTAAATATTACTTTATTACATTTGATATTACGTGTATAATCTTATAGTAAATACAGCAGTTAAGTTGTTACGGATTATAGCACCAGGGTTGTCCAACGTATTTTACTTAACGAATCGGCTGCTACGAATCGGCTGCTAGCTTCAGTCTCATGATATAATGTGAGTGCACAAGAAAATATAAGAAAAACAACTTTAATGGTCTAGACTTCTTAAAAAAAGGAGAATAAACATATTAGAAAAAGAAAAAAGTCAAAGAACGTGGATCGATGTTATAGATGAAATAATTCAAAGAAAACGTCATAGGAAGAAAATTAGACCCAAGTCCCTTAAAATGGTGGAATGAAATTAAAATTAATTTTTCAAAATTTGTCGAATTTTATTTTGCCACACCAGCGACTTAACATCTACGTGAAAAAAATTACTGAAGGAATATTTCTAATAAAACAATCCAATTATTTATCTCCAACAACAGATGGAAAAATATTATTCTTGTAGTCTAATTTAAAATAACTCTAATGGTCATTTTTCATTACCAACACTTAAAATATAACTTTAACCCATTCTTGTCATTATTATTTTAAATTTTAGTATCAGCGTGCACACCCATCATGCAAATATCATCACAATAAATTTTCTTTATAGTAAGTTTGTTCGTTTCACTACCTTGCGTCTACGGTTTACTGCTGCGTCCATATACTTTGTAAACCGTAAACCGTAGACCGTAAACGCAAAGCAGCGAAACGAAAAGACCTAATTTATTCGTACGTACAATTTGTGTTATTTATACAAGAAAAAATGTTTATTTTGTTACACTAATTCAATTTTAATAAAAATAAATGAATAATAAATTTATTGTAAATGGAATAAACGACTGATGTTGTTGATGAGATGAAATAATAAGCAGGATTGCAGTCCAAAATTTTATTAGTTAGTCTAAGGCCTTAGACTATGGACTGCAAGCCTGCTTATTATTTTATGCCAATAAATGTACTAGCGCATTTCAATTAAATTTTACGCATTTATAGCGATATTTTCATTTTTATATCGATATCGTATTGATACGCAACAAGTTTCAGTAAGATCATCTCTTGTTTCTAGTTTTGAAGTTTACCAAAAGGTTACCTTATAATAATTGAAGCCGTGAGGTGTGCAAGGAAAAGGTTTCGTTAATAGTATTTTTGGAAAAATCAATAAAAACTGATTAAAGAGTAAAGTACGCATTTTACATGAAAACTTACAATTAACAATTTGTAAATCTAAATTACTACTTACATCGTTTTAGTAATTTAAAAGTACTTATAAGTATGTTATACAGAAACAAAGTTGGCGGAATCTTTTCCTTTTACATCTCAACTAGGATGACTGAAAATAGTTAAAAATAAACATTTCTTCTATATAATCTGTTCTCGAAGCTACATCGTTAACAGTAAGGCAGGTAGAAAGTTCTTATTTGATTATCCTAAATTAAAAAGAAAAATGGTCTAATGTTGTTTTTGCAAAGAGCTCTTCAATTTAATATCGCTTATAATTCATCTAATTTTGAGATTCGAATATAAGTGTATATGCTACTTTCGAGTTAAAATTACCTAAGAAACACACCCTTAAGCTATGGCAATCGAGTCGCGGGACAGCCTGTTTTAATTTGACTTGGTTATAGACATTTCCAAGTAGGTATATTTTTCATTTAGAAGTCATTTGGCGAGGCTTTGAGAGTAATAAAAAATGGCTATCTCAGTTTAAAATTCCCAATATGTGGAATCTTTTCCTTGTACATCTCACCGCTTCAATTGAGAGTAGTGTTATTAGCAACAAAATCTATAATATAGGAAAATACTGAGTATAAAATTTGAAGGAAAAATCAGTACTATTTTAAAGTTTTGGCTCATTAAAGGTGCGTTCACAAAAGAAAATTAGGTTTAGATTTATGGTTTATATTTTAGATTTAGTTAAATTTAGTTGTGAGTGTTCTTAGCTGATTTTCCCTAATTTTTATCTCGTTTGTAAAGGGCTTTAACATAGTTGTCATATTTTTCTTTAATTAACCCTAGTGTCCAATTTTAAAGACTTTGGCTGCATATTATGTAATGACTCTATTCACACTTCAGAATTTAGGGCCTTTAAATCCAAATCATAAAGCTAAACATTGCAAGGTCCAAACTTTAGGTTTATGATTTAGTTTGACGTCACAAACTTTACCAGTGAGAACGAGTCTGAAATGATATAGATATATACACCCATCTTTATTTAGTATCCACTTGGTGGATTTGGCTTTTTAAACAAATGCGATAAGAACATGGAGACTGTCATAACTTAATTGCTGAAATATAACCAATAATGCCAAGCGAATGACAGTTTCACGGCGCACAGATGTCTTGTTGAGTACTGCTCTACCGATACTTTAATCTTTTTTTTTTAAGTATTTACACAGATGTACTCGTATGTACATATCAAAATTAATTTTCAGGTAAATTAAACTTACATTTACGAATGACTTACTTAAACCTAAACAAAAACCATAAACCTAATTTTCATTTGTGAATGCATCTTAAATGTTGCTAATAGGTATCATTAATTTCTCTGTACTTTTCAATTCATATGTATCAAAAGTCTTCATTATTTGATTTGACAGAACAAGCTAGCAACCCGCTTACTGAAAATGCAAATTCTAGAAAAGGGTTGAATTTTTTAGTTAATTTAAAATATATTTTCTTGGAGAGACGGTTAACCACAACAATATTTACTGGCTTATTCTGTAAGAATGTCGTTATACCATAACATATCGTTATGATGAAAATGTTGTTAAATAACGATAATTTTCAAAAAGCGTATTCTGTAAAACCAATGTCGTTATATTGAAATCGTATTGTTATTTTAAGTAGATCATGAACGATAAGGATTCACTTGTTGTTATATTCAATCCGTAAATGTCAAATGTTAGCAAATGGAAGGGTTAATTAATTTATTATTTATATTTGTGTAGGAAGAAATGGAAAATAGGTAACAAAACATTTATTCATACATCAAATATATAATTAACAATTGAGTGTCAGGTCGCCAATCTGGGGAACCGGGTTCGATCCCGACCGACGCCAAATATTTCCAATTTTAAATGGCACAAAATTGACCCCTGTGGTGCACTCTCCACGCCAGCAGTGAGTGCCCGTGAGGTGACGCCTGGTAAGCGCCCGCACGGTGCAAATATTTCATCATTACCGCATCTGTGTACAAAGCAGATTGGCACACCCATCAATAGGTAATAAGCCGTGATGATATATTTATTTATTTAATTAAATTTTAGAAGAAATGTTTGTGGTCGTGAAAGTCTTTTATGGGATAATAATAATCCATTTGATAATCGATATTTATACATATTATTTACTCAATAAATAAATAATAATTAAAATAATAATGTCAATATTTTTTTTCAAAATGACATTACAATGACAATCTAATTTACAACAATAGTTACTAACTTTTTAAAAAAAATTGGCTAAAGTAGTTGCGACAAACGGTATGACGACGTTTATAACGATATTACTTAGTGAGTACGATTTTTACAAAATGCCGTTCAGAATCACATCGTTACATTTATAAATAACGATAGTTGTTATATAACGATATTTTTACAGAATAAGCCTGTTAGTAATAAGATAAATATTGTAAAGATCTTATTTATATACTTTTTGTTGTGTTTGGTTTCCTTGTATGGTTTACTAATTGTGTAAGATAGTGACGGTTGCAAGTTGCTAATCGGCTGCGGAAGGCTCTAAAGAGTTAGTCGTGCGGGTGAATGGGGGCTAACAGCGATGTTATTGTGTCCGCACGAGAGGCAGCCCGTAAATTGAAGCTAGACATTTTAATTACGAAGCCCTAATTGCTGCGGAAGAAGAATCGAGAAGCGAACCCCGCTGCAACCGCATAGCGCCATGGATAATTTCTCTATAGAAAGATTCATTAAGATATACGTAGCAGATTGCTCTCCCTTTCTAATAGCTCCTTACTTGCCAGACTCATTTAAAAACCCTCAAGTATTCCCAGTTACGCACCGTGAGTAAGCAGATTACAATTTCAACCAAATTATATGTTACACTGCAGATTATTCTTTGCACGTTATATTGCTTTTAATAATTAATGTACAAGGCTCTTTGTGTAACTTTTCTCAAACGGTTACACGCGAAAAATCCAACTTCTAACAAACTTGTTCTATTATAAATATTAAGCAAAGAGAAAGCTACTTTGTCAATATCGTTAGAAGTTTTATTTAATAGTGATTGCTCATTAATAGCGTAGCGATAAAGTTTCTGATGTAAAAAGTGACGTAGCTAATTACATTTCTAATTTTAGATACTGACAACATCGACAATAAGTTTTGCACGTTCTTTCTAATTAATTTATTTCTTAATGTAGACATTATCTCATCATATTCTTTTTTGTAGAATTTTCTTCTTTTTTATTGAACTTTATACTGTTTTTAAAACTCCTTTGTATCTCTTTTGTAGAGGTTTCTTAGGAACTCGATGTCCAGATTTCCATCTATCGTTTATGGTAGGGGGGCCTACCTAGCGATCTTCTACTGAAATGTGTATTGGCGAAAAAATTCAAAGTGGGTGACCTCTGGCGGCAGATTTGTGAACTAGAGGAATAAGGAAACGTTGATAGCATATATTGAAACGTTCGTAATTTTAAACAGGTTTAATTTATATTTGTTGTAAAAGAAAGTGAGATATATAGTATTTATTACATTTTAAGATTTAAATAATTATCAGTAAATGTCATAGACACTGCTCAGTGCCACAATGCAGTAATTACAAGTCAAAAAGTGTAAATTTACATTATATCCCAAGTGACACAATATGATCTAAAAAATTTCTTCCCATACAGTTTTGACGTCTCCAATCGGTTCACTTTTTTTCTTTTTTAAAAGAAGATGGTAAAATTCTTCTAGTTTTATAGCCAAACCATACATTGTTTATCATTCTTTTTAACAAGTTTTTCCCTTACATGTTCCAAATCGGTACAACTTCATTTTTCTATTTCTTCTGCTCTGTAATACAAAAACCCATAAACAAATAAATTAATAGCATAATAATAATGATAACTTTTGTTGTAAAACCATAAATATAGTTTTTATTTTTACTAACCTGTTTATATGCAACAAAACTACAACAATATGTTTGCATTTGCTTCCCAATCCTGCTCTACAACTAAATTTTGCTTCCCAGTAACTTATATTCTCATTTAATAATATTTCAATTATATGAGGATCTCCACACAAATGACTGTTTTTTAAGCAAGATCCCAGTATTGTACCTGATCCATCAACTATTATTCCACAAAGCAATACATGTCCTGCCTTAAAAATTACTTCGCCTTCCTTTATAGGACGTGCAGAAGCTATGTATTCAAAAATATCACCTAACTTTATGTTAATTTTTCCATGTTAAATACTTTGCACTTTGAAATGCATATTGCCAGCAATATGGAATGAGAGAACTCTCCTTATTTCTCCGCCATCTTGCTACCGTCCGGCCTGCCACCCATAGTTCAGTTTTTTCGCCAATTAGCGAATGAAAGTTGACGTTTAGATTATTTAATAGATGTGGTTTCTTTTGCAAACATTTCCCTATATCTGATTTGAAAGGAAACTGACCCTTATGTATTGCGTTACAGAAGATTAGAATTATACTCAATACGAGAAGGCATTTAAAATGACCATAGCAACAGGATTCAGGGATGTATTTAAAAAGTTAATACCGTAAATTCTAGTTCGTTCGTCTCAGGTATAAGCAACCTCGAGTTAGAATTATTGTTGAAGGAAATTCAAAGTAATCCTATTTCATATAATTTCCAAACTAAATAATTTAAATTAAAGATCAAAATATTTTGTTACAATCAACATAAACGAGATGTTCAAAATATTTTAAAAGCACCCCTGTTTTGATATTCAGTTACCCTAGTTGGCCATCTATTTTCAACTAGACATAGTGATGTATTTCTGTGCTTTCCCACACCAGTATTCAAATGGGTTCATGCAAAAGTTTCATACCTGAATATTTCGTACAATTCTATTCTTCTCTAAGGTTTCAAAAGAAACCACATCTATAAAATAATTTAAACGTCAACTTTCATTCGCTAGTCATACTATACTGTATGAGTTTTCGCCTACTTGGCTTCGTATTTGGTCTCAGTATGGCGTAAATATAAGCGCCAGTAGTAAAACATTGCGGCTCGGTGAGTCCGGTTGCATTAGGTAAGCGGCGAAAAATGTACTAAACCCCTAGTTAGAGTATTTATCCTTTTATTACTGTCAATGTTTTTGAAACTTGATTTTGTTTCACTAAATATTTAATTTAAAAAATAGAACCTATTTATCTTATCCACACAAATATATTTGTTTTGCCACTTTTTGTGGCTTTTGAACGCATGTTAAGTAGACTTTGCCTTAAAATTGTCATCGGTTTTATGAACAGAGTTCAGAGAACAAAATTAGGAAAATAATGCTGATATAGCAAATTCTATCATATCTGCCAAAATTATTTGTCCTTTAATGAAGTATTTCCAAACGAATTTTATTTTGCGATCACAACCCTTAGTAAATTCGCTACAGCTCAAAAGGTCACAAGTCGATTATTTCAACTACTGCATTTGGATTAAATTTGGTTCCTACGTACATACAAGTAGAGACCTTTCAACCATATTTACGCAAGTCCATATAAGCTTCGAAGACTTATAGCCTTGTTCTCAGACGAAATTATGTATGTTGGGATAATCCGAACACAATAATTGAAAAATAAACTTATGACTTTTTGTCGGCAGTATCGAATTAATTTTTAAAATAACTGTACATTATTAATTGAATGATATTGATTATATATGTATTTCTCGACTGGATCAAAGTAATACCGGAAAAACTTGGACAAAACAGTCTTATGAAAACGTTTGAAAATTGTTTTATTACATAGCCGACGTTTCGGCACCAAATATGCCTTCTTCAGAGTAATGTAAACTTACTGAGTTGATTTTTTTTTTAAATGTTGAATTACAAAATTATTTTTAGAAAAATGTAAACCACACAGTTCATTTTCAGAAACAAGTGAGCTGTGTGGTTTACATTTTTCTAAAAATAATTTTGACAATATACATTTGTAATTCAACATTAAAAAAAATCAACTCAGTAAGTTTACATTTCCCTGAAGAAGGCATATTTGGTGCCGAAACGTCGGCTATGTAGTAAAACAATTTTCAAACGTTTTTATCAGACTGTTTTTCTCCAAGATTTCCCAGTACGATATTGATTATATTTGCAAATATACATTGGAATCAGTATACAAATTGACAGTCATCAGATTATATATTTTATGAAAATATGTATATCAAGTAGGTATTGTGAATTCATTACTTTTTGTTTCATAACACTTCACGAAAATAAGAATCCAGGAAATCAACTGAAAAAAGATTTTCTACCCCAAAGAAATTGTAACAAAAGCTTTTTAAACGGTATCCTGTTCAGAAAAACGCGCTGAACAACATATCAAAAGTTTCCGGAAATCGGATCATGGAAACCTCCCGCAAATTGATAAAAATGACGGCATTTTTTGGTTTTTGGTCATTTTACAAGAATACAAAATTAAAGCTCAGCATTATTTACACAAAAAGGGATTTTTACACTTTCTACCTAAGATGAACTGTCAAAGTTTTAGGTTAAAAAATATTTAACCAAAATAACAATTTATGAAAGATATTTAAATTACTCCAAAAATATATAGTATTACGTACTTAGTACCTAGTCTAACAGGTTTTATTGTTTATAACAGTTTAAATTCATCGTAGAAAGAAGTAAATTATCGATGATTTTCAAATAATTTTTGTCAACGCTTCACTACAAATTTTCATTCACTACTCTGATCCTAATAAAGATAGGATAACGCGGTTTGAAATTTTGAATTCCGCATCAAATACTATTTCAAGTCATATATTATATGGTTGCCGATGAGCGGTTCGCGAGTTAATAACAACTTATACGCTCGTTTCTATATTTTTCATCAACCACTTCCACACGTATTAAATACGTAATATTGGTTATCTTTAATTGCTCAAATTTTTCTGAACAGGGTTCCGTAAAAAATCTATTGATGCAATTTCTTTTAGATAGAACCGTAGATTTCCTGGACTATAATGTCTTCAGTATATTAGAAGTTAACAATTAGTATTACAAAAATAGGTAGTAAAGCCTAGCGCTAACACACAATTTTTAGTTGCGAAACAGTTTGATTGTATGAGTGACTGACAAAAGGGTTTAAATGACTCTGCGCATAAATGTAACTGTAAATCTGGTCAATTTAAAAGTTTGTGTTTTGTCACAAACTGATAAGTTGCGTAATCGGGTGCAATTTGCACTGAAAATAAAACAGTTACACAGTGAAAAGATGTTACAAACTATGACACCAGAATACAGAATATTGTTATATACTTAGTTTTGGCGCTTCGTCTTTTCCGACGGAACAAGCTAATATATATATATATATATATATATATATATATATATATATATATATATATATATATATATATATATATATATATATATATATACCGGGTGTTCACTTTTTTTATAGGACATAGGAAATACAATGTTAAAATTTTCATTATGCGATAGTTCGTTCCCTATGAATTTTGGAACAAACGTGTAAATACAAAAAAAGTTCAGATTTAAAAACTATATTAAAATAATTAGGCGAGCAGGAAATTGCAAAAAACTGATTTCCCATGTTAATCTCCTATGTACACCTTTAAGATAGACACACGGTATATACTCGTATATATTAAGTAGGTATGATCACGACTGACCAGTTAGGTAGAAAAGTGAAATTCACAAGTAAGCAGTCAGGATGATGATTATTTTGAATAAAACTCTTTTAAGTTATTATCAAGCTTTCGGAATTACTTTATTGCTTCCTCAGGATAATACTTTTTGAGGTTATAATTTAAACAAAGCCGTTGTAAAACCAAAAAATGGTTGTGTTTTGAAATAAATTTGTAACATTTTTAATTTAAATCACGATTAATAAATGCACTAAGTTAATATATGAAAAGCGATGGGAAGAGATTTAGAACAGATGATGTCAAAACGATAAAATAATCACTAACGTATTATCCTGAGGAAGGAATAAAGTAATTCCGAAAGCTTGATAATAACTTAAAAGAGTTTTATTCAAAATTAATCATCATCCCGACTGCTTACCTGTGAATTTCACTTTTCTATATATATATATATATATATATATATATATATATATATATATATATATATATATATATATATATATATTATTCTGAATTAATTAATTATTTTTGAAATTATAATGAATTATCAATTTCGATAACACAAACTCAAAAATAGAAAATAATTACAGGAATCTCTATTCTACTGTCTACTATAAATTTCTTATATAAGATTAAAATTCAAGCGACATCGGTGCAATGAGCCCGAAGTAAATAAAATCTATATTAAAACTAAATGTTTAGATGTATGTGTGCTCATCTCATAGTTTAATTGCTTATGTTAGAGCAGTTCAGCCCTTGGATGACCAAACTGTTGCAAAACAGTTGCGCAATTGAAAATTTCATGTCAGCGTCAGGCCTAATTTGAACACCTAATATTGATGTTATGCACTACAAAGAAAAATTATGTAGAATAGCTTAACTATTGCTATTAGGAACTAAATCAAATAAATGTAACTAAACTTAGACCAATTTTTACCTCCCGCTAACCTAGGTAAGGGAGGTATAGGGATCGTGCTGGAAATCGTATATCAAGATTTTGGTAAATGACCACGTTTTAAGGTCCCTAGAATCCAATTTTAACATTTTCACGATGATGTCTGTGTGTATGTATGTATATGTGTGTATGCATGTATGTGTGTGTGTGTGTGTGTGTGTGTGTGTGTGTGTGTGTATGTGTGTATGTGTGTGTGTATGTGTGTGTGGATCCTTCACTCTACCTCAAATACTATCATTCAGAAAATTTTGAAACCTTGTATTTCTACCTTATTCTAATATGGGAAGAGACCATTAGATTTTGGTGTGTACCAGATAACGGGAAATGACACTTCTTGAAGTTCAAAATAGATTTTCTTCAAAAAATACCTTCAAATGTTATTTTTTCAAAATTTGTGTCATTATTATTAAAGATTATTAAATTTTCTACAGATTTGAATAAATACTTTTTCTATATATTTTATGGATAAATTCATAAAATTATCTATAATTTTAATCCCGGAGCTTACGCTTTAAAAAAGCAAAACTCCTTGGTTACACATATTTCAAATGTATGTCACTGACAGATAAATGCCACTGTCAAAGAACTAATCATTTCAAATTAATAATAGTAATGTTTTAAAAAGATAATAGTAAATAGAACCATAGTTATATAAAATGGAACTTAATGCAGTTTCCAATTATGTATTGTTGCAAATAAACCATTTCTCTTGTTTCCACAAATTGTTTATTTGTGTTTCTTCCATTTACTGTATTTTTCTATGAATATATGTCAAGAGGTTTAGGATAGAATTTTGAGGAAGTCACGGGAAATTATCAACATGGTATGTTTCATGTATGTTAATACCAATTCCACTATATTTGCGAACCTGTTGTTTTCATTTAGAAAAAAAGTTGCTAACGTCCTTATTATTTAGTCAGTTTTTGAAGTCCTGCTTTTTATCTCTGATACTGTTATTGAATGATCTTTGAGCTTTGTTAAAAGCGCATAGTTTTTGATGTCAGCAGTGGTATGGGAGGTTGTTGGATAAACCGGCGGTCCAATAAAATAACGGAGATTGAATTTGATCTTCTCCTATCTCGATAGCTCACAATACGTCGGGATTTGTTCTGCGTTTGAGGATTATACTTTCCGATTTAGAAAAAATAACAACCAGCAGTGTCAGATAATACATAAATCCTTCCTCTATGTGAAGTGCGAGCTAAAAATACAAATACACCCGGAAATATGATTTCCCGGAAAAGCCTCTTATTTTCCACCACGTGAGATGTTACAAAAACTTCGATAACGCCATGAAAATTCTTCTTTTTATTATTAAATCTTGTCAGGCGCACCTGGATGTGTCTTTTAGCCTGCAACGCAAACACGGGATTATTTGCAACTTTTATAATTTCCCGAGATTTCCCCGGCCACGCGTACCCATTTCCTTTCCTTCGGCTATGCGGAAATCGCACACAACGCAATCCTTATCAATCAATGTAAATTTTGTTCTTGTTTTATATTTTAACTAATTAAATAATCCACGTTATGCCAGATAACAAAATACGAATTTTGTTTTCGCGTGAGGCTCGGTTTTAATTTATGCATTGGGATAAATTGCGTTTAATGGCTTAAAAACATAATCCAGATTATATTTTCTTTTTAGAATCCAAGAATATTTACTACGTAAGCAAATGCCACCATTTTAAAATCGTTATTTAAGTTTGCACAACTCTTTCTAAATATAGTAAAATCGGAAAGTTATTTTTGCAGCTATACCTTTATCATTAATATGGTTTTTCTTTTTATCTTACTGGCACGGGGCTACATTGTGTTTCTATGTTTGTTTAATGAATGTTTTAAAACTTTAATGTTTTCCTTTAGATTTGAACTGACCCAGTTTATGAATTACTGAAAACCAAAGTCACAACACAATTTATGGCATAATATTTCAGGATCAACAATTGTTCTGCGTTTTAAAATACGAAGTCGCGTTAGTTAATTATGTCAGTATGCCTCAATCGTTTGCTGACTTAGTGTTAGAGTATAAAATACCGAATATTTACTATTGAAATAAATTTTAATTTTAATAAGGGGTTCCAAGATGAAAAATGATCGGGCTAGCAGTCTACTGATGAAATTATTTATTTCAGGCATTCTACATTCGACCATCGCTCAAGTTCATTTTAATTTTTATGTGGGAAATTTCTCGACTGTGGTATAGATTAGGTTTTAAGAATTATTCGAAATCCCAGTCAAACAGCATTTATTCTCTTACGACAACGACATTTCGATGCACTCTTGCACCTTCGTGTAGTACGTAGAACAACATGGACGAAAAAATTGGGTTAATTAATAATATTTTGTAAGATCGTAATGAAATGAAATAAATTCCTCAGCATTTATACGACTTTAAAAGTGAAAGATTGTTCAGCCATCGAGAAGAGAGCAACCAATAGCTTAGTTGGTTAGAGCACTATCCCGGCAAGATAGGTGTCTCGGGTTTGAATCCCGATGGCTGACAATTTTTCACAATTTATTTCATATATATATGAACTGTTAACTCATTGTTAATATTAACGCAGTGGATTATTTTAAACAACTGGTTATGAAATTAACCAATTAAGTAAGTTGCTATATAACAAAAAATTGGATTTTACAATTATTACTACTGAGTTATAGAATAAGCTCAATTATCACACAATTACGATCTTACAAAATATTATTAATCAAACCAATTCTTTTTCCCTTTTCCGATAAGACGAACTAAAACTTAACAACAAATATAAGAACATATTTCATAATTTCGACAAGTGTCCAATTGTATTTCCAGTCCGACAAAAATTCACTTTATAATTTATAATTAATTTGTAATTAACTCCTTAAAACGCGGGTACGTAATGAATGTCTCATATCTAAGAAAAAGTAGAAAAAACCCTTGCAGCATAATTAAGGACACGATAAGCCATACATGTTTAAAGGTCCATGTCTCGTTTCTAACACACCGCGGATAATCCAGTTTCTGCCTTGTGTTTTTCCGTTCACTAAGAAGAGGCCAGAGTTCAAGCTAGTTGGGGCGTTATAAACGTCTGCTTAGAATAACCCTCAAAGTACGAAGTTACAAAGGCAGAGTTGAACATAAATCGAGGTGGGTAATAGTCATATGGGGTAACTCTATAAACTGGTATTAGTAGAAATTAAGACGAGTCAAGTCTTGTGGTCAAAACATAAAAGTCAAGTCAAGTAAAATCAAATAGACATCACATCGTGTAATTAGACTATAATTATGTAAGTTTAAAACTTTATATACAATAAAACTTTTAGCCATTTTGCTCCTTTTGTTTGAATATTGTTGAATTCTGAACTTGTGCACTCTCCACGCCAGCATTGAGTGCCCGTGAGTTGACGCCTGGTAAACGCCCGCACGGTATAAATATGTCATCACCAATACCGACATCTGTGTACAAAGCAGATTGGCACACCCAGCAATGGGTAATATGCCGTGATGATATATTTTTATTATATTTATTTGTTTATATTTATTATTTTGTATATATTTTCACTATCGCTTCAGAAGTCGTTTTCTAAGCGAAATATGTAGTTTTAGAGTGTTTTGCAGTAAGTTCCACAGTTCAAAACGCTACTTTAGCGGCGTCGGCGAATGCACCACGAAGTACCCTAAAAAGCTTGTATCCATTAAAAACAATGGGTTTTGTCATATTATGCCCTGAACAACCAAGTTTCATCGAAATTTTAGGTAGAATATGTGTCGGGACATTCAAATCGTTCGTTTCATACCGTTAAACGTTCAAATCTGATGTAAAAACTGTTCCTCATAACATGTCTCCAAATCGCTTCAGAAATCGTTTTCTAAGCGAAGGTGTTTTGTTTTAATTTTGTCCTCTTTATAGTGTCAGCAATTTGATATTGAAGTTCCGTCTTAGTTCTTGTGCTTGTGCATCAGTGCATCTCTTTCGTATACTAATATCACCAAGCTTGTACATATTGTACTGTGTGTTTATGAATAATATTTATGTAGGTGTAAAGGGAGAGATGTGTAAATGAAATCTGTAAAATTCATTTGATGTCTGAAAGAAGTTTTTAAGTGTTTAATATCGCGGCGTGGCTGCCTTATGTCCCCATTGCATTAGGGAGGATCCGGGCCTTTGTTTCATCTGCTCTAATCTTGCGAAAAATTCCACCATGTACAAAATTCCTATGTTCCCCTTGGCGGGAATCATTACAGAGGGTGGCGTGATAGTGCAGCACAAAGGCGCTCCATCCGACCTCTCTCGAGTGTGCTTGCAAACTTTCCTACAGCTTTAAGACGCTTCAACGAAATTAACTTTAACCAAAATAAACAAAGCCTTAAGTTTTCTAGCTACTAACTGCCCCTCCATTTAAAGTGATTTGCAGAAGCACACGTGGGGCTCCGCCCTTAACACGTGGGAGACAAAACTTAAGAATAGAATCGAGTAACAAATAAAACTGGAAAAGCACAAATACTTTGATCAGATCACTAAACTCCGTAAATGTAAAACTATGCTATAAATCTTTTATGGGGTCGCTTGGTTGAGTGTCTTATGGCCAGTTGCTGGTCTTTAAAGTTATTATTATCTATATAAGTTACCACTGACGGCTATATGTGGTCATTCACGTATAATGTGTTTCAAAGTATCTTCATCCTTTTCGTAGAGTTAACAGACATTGTTTTCAGCGTTATCAATGTTACATAAACAATATTTTAGAAAATAATGACAAGTAAGGATACTCGCCACAATTCTAAAGTCGTTTTTGGTAGTACAGTGTGTTAAAAAAATCCTAACTCGGAGTAGGCTATGAACAAAGAAACGTATGTCAATTTAAAAGTATTTAATTAAATGTGAATTTGAAACGAGATATTGTCAAAAATGTTATCCAAAGAAATCAAAGCTTTTCTTCTTGAATCTTATTTTAGAAATGGAAATAAATTAGAAAACGGCGAATGGCAGTATACTGTATCCTTCTCTAAAGTCTTTATAAATATAGTAACCTTTTACTATAAAAGTTCCTAATAGCAACTGATGAAACTTGCAGTTCTGATATAACTAATTACATAAATATGAAAAAAAAATCAGTAGAATGCAGATGAAAATATGCAATAAAATAACTGAATCACAATATTTTATTACAAGAAATCAACTGTATAAAATAAAATCTTATAGGAGAAAAAAGTGATTCGTTTAGTCTTGGTTATAGTTATTTAATCTTTCAAAAAAGACTGTTGAAAAAATTATAAAAATACTCTTATTTTTTTACTTCCTTGTACATAGTAAAGGAAGTATTGTAATCGTGAAAAATTTTGGTTTTCAGATTTTACTGAGTGCGAAAAGGTAGAGAACATTTTTTTGAGTGCGGAAAAAATTAATTTGCCTAACTCATATAATGGACGATAGTAGAAAAATATAAAGTACATATGAGAGTTTTTATATTTACATTACAGTAACGTGACGATGTAGTAATATCTATAGTAACTTTTTACAAATTTAGGTTGTATATTTCCCAATAATTTCAAATGGCAATGTATAATTTTTTCATTTAACACGTTGGCTGTCATGTGGCTTGGCTTATGTGCCACTGTTATATTTGCTACGGACGCCTCGTAGCACAAATGTTGTGCCACGATGGCGACGTTACTAAAACGCTCCGTATCTTTACGACTGTACAATGCGGAGTGTGTATTTATATGGGAATCTTCAAAGCTTGGTGCCCTGGACTTGTGCCCCCCTAAATTTATGTCAAAAAATTCAGAAATTAATTAATTTTCCTGAAAAATGATAATATTATGTATTAAATAAAATTTGGCATATATATTTTGAGAATTTTATTGTCAAAATTTTTATTTTATATAGGATTTATGTCTAACAAAAAAAAAACAATTAATGCAGAAATGTTTTTTTTGCAAGTTGTGCAAGCCCATGTTGATCTGGTAATCTTGTTTCTAGCAATCTTGTTACCTAATTTGACGGCTCTCTTTTCATAACAGACTTCGCATCTGTTTCTCTTTCCCGTATTTTATAATTCATGAACTTGAGAGACGTTCATACGTGTTGTCAAGACACAATACGGAAGAGGGGATGATGGCACGGTATATGTGAATGAAAAAAAAAGAAACAATACGCCACGTGGATAGATATTGTGCTATTTTTTATAAACAATAGGCATTTACGAAAATTCTACCGGTGAACTGTTACCGGTATGTATCAGTAAACAGCTGTTTACCAGGTTTCAGCTACCGGAATCGATATTTTAAGAACGCAAGTGGTAAACAGGGTAGATTTCTAACCTATGAAAAAAATTTGAAAGTTCGAAACAAATTTGAAATTTGACGTAGTTAACAAACTGAGTACAATCCTACTTCCGATTTCCATATTGAACACATTTGCACATTTAACGCGCGCGCTTCGTTTGGTATCACTACTTTTTTTGAAGTTAGATTCTCCATTTACCGCATTTACCGGCTGAATTACTCGATCCACAAATCATGGATTCGGTAGATGAATCTGGTAGATATGGTACAATTTTCGAACACGGTAACTATTAACCACTCGTGTTTTCGAACGCAATCGGTAGATGTGGTATCTACCGGTAGAATTTTCGTAAATGCCTAATATTAGCGTAAAAAAATAATTTTTTGAAACTAAAAATAACATATTTTGACTTAGAAACATGACACTACGCTGTTTTCATAAAATGTGGTTTTGGGTCCCTGGCGTGGCAGTCAACGTATTTAAATATCAATAATGATGAGAGGAAGAAAATATATATCTGGACTTCAGTCAATTTTTTTTTATCAACCCGACCGGTTTCAACACCCCATGTGTCTTCCTCAGGGGCTATAATTACAGATCAGAACATTTGTTTTTAACAAAAATACATTTTTAAGTTACAATATATTTTAATGTATTTTTGTTTAAAACAAATGTTCTGATCTGTAATTATAGCCCCTGAGGAAGACACATGGGGTGTCGAAATCGGTCGGGTTGATAAATAAAAGTTGACTGAAGTCCAGAAATATATTTTCTTCTCATCATCAATAATGAAATTTTTTTTATTTCGTCATATTTCGAAATCAAGTTGACACCCAATGTTTTTGTACATTGGCTGCGCACCTTTTTTTCTTATCTATTTGTTCTTATTCAATTTATTCCGTGAATGCTAAGTAATACACCCTGCGTGCATGTTCTGTAGCCATTAATAGCGCAGATAAAAGAAGCAAAGTGAAACTAGTGGTACGAAGAAACACTTTAAGTTGTAAGTCTAATTAGGCGAGAGTGGAACTCTTGTTAGGCTTTGCGTGATGTGCAGGACTGCCGACTGTACAGCTCTAGATGCCACTAGAAACACCTGGACTGCAACTCTATTTATATTTTAAAACTTTATCAAATCTGCATTTAATAAACTGCAAACTAATTGTGAGGAAATTTAAATCAAGCTTATCACAACTTTATTCTAGAGAGAATAATATTATTTGCTAAATTAATCAAGTGCAACAACAAAGTAAAGTTTGCAGTAGAGGGTTGGTAATTTCATAGCTACAAACATAAAGAATGATTTTATTTATTTGCGCTGCGATAAGACCAATTGTCTGTTATCTTCTCCTCTTTTTTCATTCTCCGTCAAAATCCCTCTAAGTGATTTAAATGGATTAGTTTGTGCCCGTCTACGCCAGCGGTTTAAATTAAAAAATAAAGCCTCCCCGTGTGGCGTCTGTGCCGTAAATATTATCACTGTTCTTCATACGACGCCCGCCGCGAAAATTGCCTAGGGCGTCGTAATGAATAAAAAGGTTTAAATTACTCAAATTTATGGTGCGTCACATAAAATATTTATGAGAACCACCACCTATGTCACAACCAAAATGTAAATTTTACTTCATAAATAGACACTTCAAGATTTACAGCCCCAAATTAAGAAACCAAACGGAGAAGAAGCCAAGTAGGCTTTAGAGTTTTATTATGCCTGTGACACACCAGTTGAAGACCAGAAAGAATTATTTGACAAAAACAGACAACCCGTGCGCGTGTCGTTAAAATTTGGCAATAAAATTATCATAGTCTAAAATTAAACACAACAAAATCGAGATTTATTTGCAAAAAATGTAAAAAAAATATTTGCCTGGACCACCTCTAAGCTTGGTTTTCCTCTTGCTCCGACACCACTGAAAATATATAGAGACTGATATTTTATTGTTCTCTTAGTTATTTACAATGAAAAAATATAATTTTGTTAATTTTATATGTAGGAGAACAGATTATAATTTTTTTTTGTGCAACCGCAATTTCGGCCGCGAAATTGAATTTCGCAACCGTTGTCATGGTAGCGGCCGCGAAATTAGGTAAACAATCACTTTGACACTTGAGAATTGCATGGTTTTGTTTATCAAATGTCAATCTCATAGCCACCTTGAAAGCTAACTTTCTATTTACAATGAAACTGTTTAAAATTAATAAATTGTAATTACATATTTTTTACGGTTGCACAAAAAATATTGTGTACACCTTGTCCGCGAAATCATTTAGCGCCCTCGAGATTGTCTTTCCTCGGCCGCAAGCGGCCTCGGCGACAATTTTTCTCTCGGTACGCTAAAGAGTGATTTCGCGGCCTTGATATACAAATAACTATTACCTAAAGTTAACATATTTAATTTACGTTATATTTGATATTTTATTAAGGGTTTTCTTGTTTATTTCCTAATAAATAAAGACTGTTCTTGCAATACCACAACGTTCTTTTTTGTTTAAAATTACAACTATTTTTTTTTTTTTTTGGCATTAGTTTCTGAGACTAGGACGCCCGGCCTGGAAGATTAAAGAAAATCATGATATAAACTATAAAAATATAAAATATATTTTATATCGTTTTATTGCATTTTTCTAGGTGTGACAATCTGCCCCTTTCCTTAGATTTCAGAAATGACGATATATTTGTGAAAACGTCAACTTCCGAGCTCTTGAAGCTGTTGGTGGATTGAACATCATAAAAAATTATATAAATATATAATTTTCAAGTTTCAAGTCCGACGCCTGAATATTATTTTAATATTATTGTACATGCTATACGCAGTTGAGTCCTGTTGCCCTTCTTTTTCGAAAACTACGAATAAATAATTTAATTAGAGATTTAATAATTTTAAAACTGGATCAATACTTTGAACACGGCGGACGCACATTTTTTTACTTTTCAGGCATTTTTCTCTTTGTAAGTCATAACGTCTGTGCAATTTAAAAAGTTAGCTCTAACAAAATAATATAACTTGCTTGGTGCACTCTCTACGCCATAAATGAGTGCCCGTGCGGTGACGCCTGGTAAACGTCCGAGCGGTACAAATATTTCATCATCATTACCGAATTCTGTGTACAAAGGAGATTGGCACACCCAGCAATTTGTAATAATGGCTATACAACCTATGCCATCGGTATGAGATATTTTTAAATATTTTACTCAATAGTACCTAATTATAATATTTCAATTTTAAATGCTTACTTTCATATTCAGTATACGTATTTAACTGCCACTTTAAAACATTTCTTTTCTATAATATTTTAAATATACTATATTTACTTTCATTCAAGAACTTTAAACAAATACCATAATGACATATTATTTTATAAAATAAATCGTTTTTGTATTTTATATTACTTCAAGTTTGTTGATTTTAACGAAAATTATTTGTAATGTGGTCCAGGAACCGAAACTTGTGGTCACGTCTTGGCTAGTTAGTCCGAATAGAGACTCCTGATCTTAAATAATTGAGTTGGTAAACTGTTAGTGTGCGTAAAGTGCGTAGAAGCGTTGCTAGACAAATTTGTATAGACTGGTAGAGTTGTAATAGTAGCTATTCGCATTCGCATTTTGGCATCCGCGTCCCCTTTATATCGGGCAGGTATCCGGCTGAGCCGCGTCAAAGGACCTTCGTTACGTCGTGTGCTTAGCTTACCGGAAATTGTGGTTCTGGAAAGCTCTGCCAGCAGGAAATGAAGTGGCCACCTATGGCAAGCCTTGGCCCAGCGCAACGAATATGTAACGTTAACGTTACCGTAACTTTGTTGTTGTGCGTCTAACCAGTGTCCGACACCCGCTAGAGACAAATTAACGACATGCCTCAGGTAATCCAAGACGCCTGTCCCGTCATCTACCTCGAGACAAATAACCGACGTAATGATCGGGGTTTACATATTCACTTACTGTATCGTTGCTGCCACTGGCTTCGACATCAAACATCTCTACACTCCTGTGTAATTTATACAGTCAAGCAAGGGAGGAAACTGTTACTATCTGAATGGTAACCGCTTAAATAATTGATACACTGGATACAACCGAAGTAGTAATGCAGATTTCTCAGATTTGATAATGAAGATATACAGGATGTCTCACAACTCGCGCCCCAGACGAAACTGACACTTGCCGACGACAATAGGCTGCCAACAAATAGAAGAAAATAATTTGCGGCTGCTTGCATAACGGAGTTACAAGACTTTTTAATCTACCAATCCCGGAAGGATATCTTGAGGTGTGATGATATTACAAAACAAAACTGGTTGCTAGGTTTTAAAAATACTACTAGTAACTTACAAAATTTGTTTGACTTACTGTAATTTTGACACTTTAGAGTTGACTTTTCACTGTCAACAAATTTAGGTTAGCGAAGGTGTCATCCGAGATCATCATTTATATCGTACAGTGCAACGTGTTGTAGCAGCTATGTAAAATGTGTTAAACGAATGTATTATTGTCATTTGAATTTTTGAATTCTTTAGGATTAAAACAACAAATGGTGGTTCTAAAAAGAACCGTTTTTATTGTAATGCAATTTATACAATGGTAATAATATCCATGGAACGATTCAATCAGAGCAGATGCTCAAAATGTCCTCCGTTCATTTGTAAACATGCGTCCTTGCGATGGCTCTCAATATGATTTTATGATCCACAAGATTTGTATCCGGAAAACGTTCCGAATAGACTCGTGCTGCCTCTCTGGCGTTACGTCCACATTCTTCGAAAATTATAATCATTTCTACGTAATCAGCGGTTGAATACTTGGTAAGAATTTGCATTTGTTTATTCACCTTGTCAAATTTTATTTGACACTGACATTTTTCGAAAACTACAGTCGCCCACACATTTATAAGAAGATTTGATTTGTATAAAAACCTAGTAACGTAAAATTACGGCAAACACGTTAAAGGTGTAAGTCTCTGATTGGTCAATTTTAAGACGTCTTTTCTCGAATATCTTTTAAGTTAGATTTTTTTCTTCGAAATTACACATCCGAGTGCAGTCTCGTGTTTCCTCATTCGATCTGGGGCGCGAGTTGTGAGACAGCCTATATAATCTATACTGTTAGAAGTGCTTAGCAAAAGACATTCTACTATTACAATCAAGAATCAAAACCGAGCAAACAATAATTAAAACAGGAAATAAATGAATCTGTCATTTTGAAATTGGAATAATTCTAGTTTATAAGATTTTACCAGAGAAGCATAAAACAACGTGTGCTATGTCTTAAACAAATGATATTCATTTTAATGTCAATCAAGAAAAGTTAAAATTGAAGAAAAATACATTATAAAAATGTTTTTTAATAAACAGTCTGTCCGCAATTTATTTATTTTTGGCATGCAGATGGTCTGTTTTCAAAATTAACTTAGGTGTATATTTTAATATAATCACCAGAAAAAAGATTTAAATTGTATTGGAAAATGTAGCAGTACAGAGAAATGTAATCAATAATAAATAAAGTTAATATTTCTTTTGGTAAACCATCTTTTCTTCGTAACAAAAAAACTTTCTAGGAGTATGGGATGTATTACCTTAATACAGTATCATTATATAATTGATTTTCTTGATGTTCATAGAAATCTCTCTTGGTAGGCTGGATTGCCTTTTGATCTAATGGTGCCATATTTGCCTCATTTTCATAATACATGCGCTGATGCTTGAGGAATACGAATCCCCCTAAAAGTTAACATGGGGAAAAATGGAGATGCCTTCTTTACAACAGAATATTTAGCTTTAATTTAGGAAATCAAAGTATTTATTTGGCTATTTGCGTTAGGTGATCGGTTGTGACTTTGGACGGCCAGAGATCGATTTTTCAATAATTTTAAAATAGAACAAGACAAGAATGATTTTATTTAAAGTTTATGAAAAACACGCAGAATCTAAATATACCAAGTAATTTTCCCTATAAATGTAAAAAGTCACGAAAAATTATAATTTAAAAGTTTCCCGTAAACTTTAGGGAAAATCACACAGAAGATCATCCGCAATATTTATTTATTTGTTCATATTTGGATTCTGAACAGGATAAAGTATCCCAAGAAAAGAGAATCTCTATATATACATTGAATGAGTACAAAAGCCACAATATTAAATAGAAAAACAGTTGATACTTAAATTGAGTTTAACATTAAATATTACCGAAAAAACAAGTGAATTATAAATTTATTGCAAGTATAATGATAAAATACGTTTAAAAGTAAGTAAAGGTAAGGAGAACATGTCTGGTAAATTAATTTTTGTTTGTATTTCGTTTTGCATATTACTAAGTCTACTTTCTACTGAATTAAGAGCAGAGTTTATTCTACACCGTGGAATGCTAAATAAGTTCATACATCTAGAATCATGGTTACGAACCCTAAGATTAAATTTTGATAATAGGTACGGCGAATCCGTCATATTATTAAATAATTTGTACAGAAATATAAAATATTTAAGTTTTCTCCTATTTTCTAAACTTAGTACTTCAGATATTTTATGAATTTATTTTGTATGCTTTCAATTCTGGTAATATAAACTGAATACCATGGATATCAGCATACAGAAGCAAACTCTAAATGACTTCTTACTAAGCTGTAATATAAGGACAGCAAAGTTGATGGATGTTTGAAGTTAGAACTCGCTCTAATAAGGAAGCCAAGCATTCTAAATGCCTTTTTAACAATTTCGTCTTCAAGTTTATCTAACAACAATTTAAGGTACATTCACAAATGAAAATTATGTTTAGATTTATGTTTTATACTTTAGATTTAAAGACCTTGGCCGCATGTTATGTTATGACTCATTCACATTTCAGAATTTAGTGTCTCTAAATCCAAATCATAAAGCTAAAGATTGCAAGGTCCAAACTTTAGCTTTATGATTTAGTTTGACGTCACAAACTTCACCAATGAGAACGAGTCTAAAGCGATATAGAAATATACATACATCTTTATTTAGTATTCACTTGGTAGATTCGGCCTTTAAACCAAATGCGAGAAGTCAGTCAAAAACCATAAACCTAATTTTCATTTGTGAATACACCTTTACTGTCCAAAATTACTCCCAACTCCCTAATGCTGAAAACTGTTTGTATTACGTTTTCATTAAGATGATAATTGTATTTGAAGTTAATTCTTTTTCTGGTAAATTTGATATAGCTACATTTTGAAATATTTAGTAATAGTTTGTGCACTCTAAGAAATATCGTCCGTGTAAAGTAACCAAATCAATTGGTGAAGTAATTTAGTGTTAATTTTAACACTTAAATAAGTACATTTTTGTCCGTGTTAAAAATACGGTATAGTTAAATTTTGTCCGTGTTATTTTAATAAATTTCAAATATGTTAACCACATATGGAGTAAATGAGATATATTACTCAAAAATATGGTTACTTTTAATTACCAACAATTTTTTGAGTTACTTACGCTCAACTTAGTGTACATTTGCACAATACGGTGCTGCAACTACACTATATTTTGTTAAAAGTAAAATAACACTCAACGCTGTTAATATGACGTGTAGTTCTACAAGCAGCCATCAAATCAGTACCAAAGTGTGGATTGTGCAACTGTGATATGTGATATACGTATTCTTGGTTTGATCTGTGAGATGAACGAAAGTGTTTATTGCTACAAAAGTGTTATTACATACATCAAAATGGGTATACAATATACCATGTGATAAAAAATGAATAGTTCTAAATTAATTTCATGTGTTTTTTTTATACCAACTAACTTCCTCGTGCCAGAAATTAGTGAGTCTATGAGTACAATATATTTTGTTTAAACTCTATAACAACTAAAATTGCAAAATTAGATGTGTCTGAAATGACTTCAATATTTTTAAATATTTGTTTGTACAAAGAACCTTATAAGTATATGAAACGCTTTCATGTTCCGAGTTCCGATGGAAATTATATTATTAACATATTTTTGTACAACACAGATATTAGCGAAATATAAGATTTATTTAGTTATGTATTTTTTGATATAATAAAATTATACTATTTATATTTCAATGATATCCTTATTTACCTTATTTAACACATATTCTGTAAAAAATTACTCAAATACGAATTTCAGTGTAAATTTTAACACGCACTAATATTTTTAACTAGAAATTTTGTGTTAAATATTAAACCAGTTTCCAGTGTACTTTTTAACCAAACAGATACTTTGTTAAAATTACACGTAATCTGGTGGACCTTCTGGAACCAATTTTAGTGTTAAAATTGGTTAAAAATTTCTTAGAGTGTGTTCTTCACAAAATTGAACAAATGCATTCAAGTCGTTCGGTAGTTCTTCGCAGTTATGCATGCTTTTGATTTTACGATAAATTTTTAAATCATCAGCGTACATAATGAATTTGAAAGATTTAAAACAAGATGAGATATCATTAATAAATATAGTAAAACGTCATTACCGAAATCTGCAAATAGAAGCTCATTGGCATATTCAGAAATGGGTATTAAACTGAAAGATTTTTTTTATATGTCATTTCGACCAGTTGTTTGCCTTAAATTTTTACAGCCGTATTCATAGTGCATCTGTTCAAGTTTGAACCAGGTCTATCTCAAGTATAACTTGGACCGGCGCAAACAGTTATTTATAGAAGCAGTTTAGCGCTAGTACAGGTTTAAACCACGACTAAAATTTAGACCTGCTCGCACCCTAGTTTATCGCGTCTAATTCAGTTGACAGCAGTAGTATGACAATATAATTTGTGTGTTTAATGCAAATTATTATTTAATATATGGTAAGTAATATAAATATTTTTAAAATTCATATTAGGTAATGTTCATAATATTACTGTGCCATGAATACACATATTAATCATATTATATTATTTCATTTTTAGGAAGTTCATAATAGATTAATGGTTAATGATCTTCAAGAATTGGTTATACTAATGATTAATTAGAAGATATTAGGAACATAGTAGAACATCGGTGAAGAAACCAGAGGGTTTATCATACCTATCCATTTGGAAATTAAACTATATCGAATAGAAAAATTTATAGGTTAGTTTACCAGAAAAAGTTCAGTTGTTCATTTTATAAAAACTAAAAAGTGATTTAAATTTGCAGATTTAAGAAAGTCGATGTGAAAGGTTTGAGCACCGTACTGTATAAGATATCATTGTAAAGGGAAATATTAAAGTAAATCTGGTAATAAATAATTTTTAAATAAAATATGATATGTAACAACTATTTCCTTGCAAATCCTGATATACTAAAATCATCAATGTGTGTTACCGCAATCAATAAACAGCTTATGAATAATAATTAACTGTATGTATTTTGTAGTTAAAAGCTAATAAAAAAGTTCCCAATGAAGTTTTAGTTTTTATATCGATCTCGCCTCGAATTTTAAACTGCAATCTCGCTGCATTATGCGAGACGAGAACGAGATGCGAGAGTACTCTCGCCTCGTCGTGCATCATTAAATACGACTATGAATAACCAGTTTAAGACCTGGTTTAAACTAGGACTACGTAGACCTGGTTTAAAATTAGTTTATCTGCTTTACTATGAATACGGCTGATATAGTTTACCTGCATAAGAGTAATCTTTATCGACTTACTTGCTTGATTACAATGGTAATCAAAGGTTATCACAAGCATAAAGGAGTCTATCCGCGTACGAAATACCTGTATAGATAGGCAGATTTAATGAAACCACCGCGAATGAATTGTAACTCACAAGTGCGAATTTAATTTCGCAAGTGAAATCAAAATAATCGCCAACAATGCGCGAGGAAAACTGTTATGAACACCTGAAAATAATACGATTCCCTCGGAACAGTTTTAATTTGAAAGTTTCGTTTCACCGTCTTAATTGCTTTGTTAATTCTTTGTCTTCCCTAATATAAAGTACACGTGGTGCGGGTCTGTCGCGCGCCGAACTGAAAATGGCGAAAGAAGAAGGAATAACAAAAGCGAGAAGAGGAAAGTGTCATCTTTACGTAGCTTTTAAAACTTAGTCAAAAGTTTGTTCGTTAAATTTCGAGCAGGGCACTAACAAAGTTTTTCATTATAATTGTGTATACCCTAGTCTCTGCATCGCACTTCTAATTAAATATTAGCTGAGATTCCATTATTTAAATTGTATACACATTGATTGTAAGTTGATTTTGCCGAGCTACAGAATAAACACCGCTAATCAAAGCTGCTTTATTTGTCCATTGGCATTATACACACGTAGATGCGGCTTCTATATTGCACCTGGAGACGAACATGGACGTACATACATACTGCCCCAAATACATGCAGCAGCAGCCATACACTAAGAATTGAAATCAACATACCTACATCAAATCTGAATAAAGCACCATGAAATGTTCAAAATAAAATGTTTCTTGTGGGGTCAAATAAATATATGAAATGCTTCAGATGTTTATCATTACTCGTATTTTAAATTGAGCCCAAATGTGTTATGATATAAAGTATGAAAAAATTCATATGTTTATTTTTCTACGAAGGTTCCTTTGATGAATTTTATCCCACGATTATTGATGCACGACGAGGCGAGAGTACTCTCGCATCTCGTCTCGTAGCATTATGCGAGACGAGAACGAGAGCGAGATTGCAGTTTAAAATTCGAGGCGAGATCGATTTAACAACTGCGAGAAGCGAGAAATCTCGCGAGAATCTCTAGCTTTGATTCATAAATTCAATGAAAAATGCACCGTACAAGGAGTGGAGTCAACGCTAATTCTTGCATAGAATACGAGACTGAAAATTATATGAATTCACTATATTATTGAGTCGATTGGTATCGGCCCCAGAGCGAGGAAATGCAAAATAAAAACAAACTCTGTTTTGTATTCAATAGAACTAGTTTTCTCCAATATTTCAGTCCCTAATTCACCCCAATTAAAACCACGGTTAACATTTTCTCGCTGCTCCTAAAAAGTAAAGGATGATGTATTAAGCGTCAATGAAAGCCAAAACGGAGAGAAGCGGAGTGATTGGTTGCCGACGATTTAATAAGTTACAAAAAAGTATTGTTTCATGTTTTAATTCGTTTTACCGATGACAGAATGTATTAACAGATGTTTGTATTGAAATAGTTTAGAGATCACAATTTGGTGATAAACTGTATATTTTAGAGGTAAATTAAATTATTTACCAACTTACCACATTTTCTGGTGACCGTTAATGAATAAACATTATGTTCGTATTGAAATTATTTGGTGACCAGAATTTAGTGTTTCGTCTCTTTATTATATTGATACGTATACGACTGCAAATACACGGAAGACGGTGCAATTGGTGCGAACTTGTCTCTTGTAGTTAAACTGTTACGTAAATACGTAGTGCGCAAGCGCTTATTTTATAGCGAGACTTTCGCGAGACTCTCGTGCGAGATCGAGACGAGACCCAAAAAAATGTGCGAGAACGAGAGCGAGATTACAGATCCGAAAACGAGATGAGATCGATATTTTATATATGCGTGCATCACTACCCACGATGCTCAATAGTTTTGATTATTCTAGAATAGAACTCTTGCGGTTGTTCCTTCGACCCGTTACTTTCGGGTGTCATGACTTTGTAACAACCTCATTTCAGGTATGGTATGACTAGCAAATGAAAGTTGACGTTTAAATTATTTTATAGATGTGGTTTCTTTGGAAACCCTAGAGAAGAATAGAATTGTACGAAATATTCAGGTATGAAATTTTTGCATGAACCCATTTAAATACTGGACTAGGAAAGCAGAGAAATACATTACTATGTCTGGCTGAAAATATATGGCCGACTAGGGTAACTGAATATTAAAACAGGGGTGCGTTTAAAATATTTTAAACAATTTTAGTTTATATTGATTATAAAAATATATTTTGATCTTTAGTTTGGCAATTCTATGAAATAGGATTATTTTTAATTTCCTCTAAAAGTAATTCCGACTCGAGGGTTCCTTCCACCTGAGACGAACGAACTAGAATTTGCGGTATTAAATTTATTAAATACATCCCTGAATATTGTTGCTAATGTCATTTGAAATGCTTCCTGGTATTGGCTGCAATTCTAATCTTCTCTAACAGAATACATAAGGGTCAGTATCCTTTCAAATCAAATATAGGGAAATAACTTCACAATAAACCACATCTATTAAATAATCTAAACGTCAACTTTCATTCGTTAGTCATACCATACCTTGTTGTTAAGCAACTTGTACAGCGGTAAATATTTGGATTGGTTACCGCTCTACGGCTCGATGTACGCAAAACTTTCGTAATTACAGGCTGGGAATCTGTTTATGCTTAAATTTCTGGTCTGCTTTGGCTTGCCTGCCTGGAAGGCTATAGACAACGCACCAAAGCCGGATATTATGTAAAATAAACCACTAGGAACCATATCTGGTAAATACACAAACAAAATTCCTTTTCTTAATTTACCGTCTTTTTCCCTTGATGTAACAACGTAGTTCCGAAATTAACTTGGCTTAGTAGTAGCATGTTATTGTGTTCCAAAATTCCGTTCGCGTTCCAAAAAATTGTGGCCATATCTTTACCAGCAGCGGCAAAACACAAAATTTGTTGGGTAATGCCGCTCCATATTTTGTTGTTTCGATTCGATATCGAAGTGGTCTGCTTTAAACTTTATCAAATTAGCATCAAAAACCAGTAATCTAAAACGTTTCTGATAAGGTGTCAACATTCGTGGGATCCAACGTGCAGATGCAGATATATTTTTAAAACCTAAAATATTTGCATTTGAATCAATAATTAAACCTCCATTGTGTCTAATTGTTTGCACGTCACTTACAGTTTAATAATTTATAACAGTTTGTGTAATTATTTTACTGTTCAACAATGTATTATTAATCACGATTCCCTTTTAATGATAAAGGTATCAGAGATCAGAGATGATTTTGTGTATACTACGCTTATGTACCCTTGTTGAGCGATGAATCGTGGTGTGTAGAGTATGTAGAACACGCGCCTGCGTCGTCTGTCGCTCGTAATGACGCCCGGGACGCTGTAATAGTGTTTATGCATCGTCATAAATTATTACACCTAAGTATAGAGATGTGATTACTAGACACATCCAGCCGTGTTAATCAAAACGCAATTACTCTGTACAGGAATTACCAAACATTGCTATTTACAACGTAAACTTGTTCACTTATCCACAAGCAAAAAATATTATGCATCGTAATTTTTAATCGCACATCCACGGAGGTGGAGTTAGAGAGATGGGGGTTCTATTCCTACAGCAGACTTTGGAAAATAATTGAATAATGTAACAAGACTAAAGTGTCTTAAGGAAAATAGGATATTTATTTTTTTTAAGAAAGTTATCCATCGGATTTGACATTTTTAGAGAAAGCCTTGAGAAGAATTAGATGCATTATCTTTTTACCTGTAGCAAGAATTTTTACGTTACTCCACGCAGATAGGCCGAGGAGTATATTTTGAAATTTGATAGTTTATTTTACCACAACGTAGCGTCGCCCGCGACCGTTGAAAGTTTAAATTTCTGTTTGTACTTTCGCTAATTTATACCAAGGGAAAAGTTTCTCAGTACCTTCGGTACTGTCAGTAATGAGTGATTAGACGCGTTCCGACCGCTTCACAATTTTTCTATCTATTACATATTGGACTCTCTAACATTTCAATAAACATTTGCGCGTTGAATAACACCTCAGCATTTGCATAAAAAGTAAATAAAGAACTTTTTTCTACAATAAATATAATTTAATGTAATCGTTGCTAACATATTGGCCCATTCTGTAAAATATTAGCTTAACGAATCGTTATCATAACAAAATCGCTATTATGAAATTCGTTATGTTTACTTAACGACAATCGTTATCTACGTATTCGTATTTTGTAACACATTTTTTAAAAAAATCTGATGTGGCCAGCACATTACCTTCCGTCAGTTCACGGATCACCTCAACTACAGATAGGACACACAATGAATTTTTCGAAATACGAAATAGTGACATCTACAGATTGCTTCCATAAACTAACGCACACTGTGATGGCTTGGTCGGCTAGGTAGTCTGTGACACTTTGACGTAGATGACATGTCATTGTATACACAAATTAAAATTTTGAATTTTGAAAATAGAAGATAAGAGAATTGAATATAGGTACACATATATTTAAACAATCACAAAACAATAACTATTTTAATATTTGTTTATATGTAAGATAAAAATATTGAAAATGGTACATTTCGTTATTAAATATAAAAGTAAACGTCTATCTGCTTCTTTGCATTGCACTTTATATCAAACAGCACAACGAATGTTCATCAACTTATTGAATTTCAGTTCTATATTACATCAAAAGAAAAAAAAAACAGTTAATACACATTAAAACTGAAGTAATCACGAAATAAATCACTACTGACACCATAAATAAAACTATAAACTTTTACAAATTTAATGACCAAATAATTAAAGATGTTAAAACGTAGGTTCAATGACATGTGTGATGACTTATGTGACTTTGCAATACAAAATATTGCAAAATGTTTTCAACTCAAAGGTGACTTAATCCATTTTCTTAAAATTTAAGCACGGTCGCGCCTCTACAGTTTGCTTCCTGGAACTATGATAGTGTTTTGGCACATTCATTTAATTGTCCGGTGCCTGCGTCAGTTCTATGTATTTTGTACAAATTTCATACAGAAAGTTCCTTGCTAAAGATTATATTTCTTGTACTTTACCTTTCGGCAGTTGCATGTATTTTATGCAAATTCCATACAGAAAAGATCCTATATTTCCAGTAAAATTATAAGACAAACACATTATGTCAATTTCACTTGACACTGACATCTTTCAATCAAAATTTTCTTAATATAGTAGCTGTTTCCATAGCTATGGCTACTTTATGAAATTTAATTTCTTTATAATTTTTTAACTCTATATCCATTTAATATTAAGTATAAAATGCAGGCAAATCCTCTAGAGAATAAAATATTCTTTAATATTTATAATAATATTAAATGTGAAAAATGATATTTAACATAGTTTTTTCAAGAAAAACTGTTAAAATCTTCAAATGAGGGTACTTCCAGTTGTCCAAGTCTAACCAAAATCTAATCAGCTCTTCACATGGATGTAACGAAGAGAAATACGGAAGAATTATAATTTTTAGAATTGTAGTATGGAAGTTATCGTAGACGACAATTTTGTTACACGCACACACACACCCACACCCACACCCACACCCACACCCACACCCACACCCACACCCACACCCACACCCACACCCACACCCACACCCACACCCACACCCACACCCACACCCACACCCACACCCACACCCACACCCACACCCACACCCACACCCAAACCCACACCCACACCCACACCCACACCCACACCCACACACGCACGCACGCACGCACTCACACACACACACACACACCCACACACGCACGCACGCACGCACGCACTCACACACACACACACACACACACACACACAGAGAGACACACACACACACACACACACACACACACACACATATATATATATATATATATATATATATATATATATATATATATATATACCGTGTGTCTGTCTTAAAGGTGTACATAGGAGATTAACATGAGAAATCAGTTTTTCGCAATTTCCGGCTCGCCTAATTATTTTAAGCAAAAACACGTCAAATAAAAGTTTTAGGGCATAAAAATATAGTAGCTGTTTCCATAGCTATGGCTACTTTATGAAATTTAATTTCTTTATAATTTTTTAACTCTATATCCATTTAATATTAAGTATAAAATGCAGGCAAATCCTCTAGAGAATAAAATATTCTTTAATATTTATAATAATATTAAATGTGAAAAATGATATTTAACATAGTTTTTTCAAGAAAAACTGTTAAAATCTTCAAATGAGGGTACTTCCAGTTGTCCAAGTCTAACCAAAATCTAATCAGCTCTTCACATGGATGTAACGAAGAGAAATACGGAAGAATTATAATTTTTAGAATTGTAGTATGGAAGTTATCGTAGACGACAATTTTGTTACACGCACACACACACACACACCCACACCCACACCCACACCCACACCCACACCCACACCCACACCCACACCCACACCCACACCCACACCCACACCCACACCCACACCCACACCCACACCCACACCCACACCCAAACCCACACCCACACCCACACCCACACACGCACGCACGCACGCACTCACACACACACACACACACCCACACACGCACGCACGCACGCACTCACACACACACACACACACACACACACACACACACACAGAGACACACACACACACACACACATATATATATATATATATATATATATATATATATATATATATATATATATATATATATATATATATATACCGTGTGTCTGTCTTAAAGGTGTACATAGGAGATTAACATGAGAAATCAGTTTTTCGCAATTTCCGGCTCGCCTAATTATTTTAAGCAAAAACACGTCAAATAAAAGTTTTAGGGCATAAAATTCTGCATCTAAATCAACAAACAGAATTACCTTTACATTCTTTGTAACGGCAGAAATTAATTATGAAAATGTCGAAAATTACGTTGAAAATATCGACAGCCATGGAATTGAACAAAAAATAAATAAATGCTTGACGTTTTATCAAATTGTCAGAAACGTCAAATAAGTTAACTTACGTTGTGACAGATAAAACTTCAAGCATTTATTTATTTTTTGTTCAATTCCATGGCTGTCGATATTTTTAACGTAATTTTCGACATTTTCATAATTAATTTCTGTTGTTACAAAGCATGTAAAGGTAATTCTGTTCATTGATTTACATGCAGAATTTTATGCCCTACAACTTTTATTTGACGTGTTTTTGCTTAAAATAATTAGGCGAGCAGGAAATTGCGAAAAACTGATTTCCCATGTTAATCTCCTATGTACACCTTTAAGATAGACACACGGTATATATATATATATATATATATATATATATATATATATATATATATATATATATATATGTACAGACATCATCGTAAAAATAGTACAATCGTTTTCTAGGGACCCTAAAACGTGCTTATTCATCAAAAAACTCACCACCGAATTTTTTGACCAAAGACAATACCTTCCTTACCTAAAGGTGACGGAAGGTAATAATAACCTTGAGAGCAAGTGAAGAGATTTATTTCCTAAAATTAAATTATATTTTAAATGAAATTTATAAAATAATTCAATATCACTCTCAAAATTACTAGGTTAGCTTGGTTAGATAACTTCTGGTGAAAATCAACTGTCAATCTATGAGTTGTCAAATTCTTTCTTCTTCTTGTTGTGGGCTATGCAAGAGCTGCTACTACTATCATCCATAGACAAATTATTGTGAAGCTTGCACTAGGCGCTAGAAATATTTACTTATTAAATCAGGGCCGCGTGCCTGAGTATTTGGTTGCGAATCTGGGGAACCGGGTTCGATCCCGTCCGACGCCATATATTTAGAATTTTAAATGGCACAAAATTGATCCCTGTGGTGTACTCTCCACGCCAGCAATGAGTACCCGTGAGGTGACGCCTGGTTGCCCGCACGGTACAAATATGTCATCATCATTACCGAAATCTGCGTACAAAGCAAAATGGCACACCCAGCAATGGGTAATATGCCATGATGACATATTTTTATTTATTTATTTAATTTATTTTAATATTGCCTTGCAAAAATACTATAATATGACGGGTTTTTGAGATCACTATTCAACATAAAAGCAATTTTATTTTGACACGTATAAAAGCACTGAAATATTGACAAAACGTTTATGTAACGAATGATTTTTTCAGTTGGTAAAAAATAACGTTATGGTTATCTTTTTCTCGTCATGTAGAATTAAATTTTTATCATAGAATACAACTTTCATGATTATCGTTATAATAACGATATGACAATTGATAACAATGCATAACGAACGTTTACAGAATAAGCCTGTTAAACGATTTTCGTTATTATTATAACAATATAACGTTTTAACGATTCGTTATGTCATAATGATGTTTACAGAATAGCCCATAATTTTATGAAAAAATATTTTTATTTGGTTAATTTCCGAAATAACTTTTCGTTGTGGTAATTGTAACATAAATTTCACGTAGTTCTAGCGTTAAATTTACTTCAAGTTCCTAAATACTGAGGATTATGTACCTAGACCACAACAGAGAAAAAAGAGGCAAGGGGATTAAATTCTTATGAAAAATAAAAAATAAATCCATAATGGACAAAAGAAAAATGTATAAACAAACGCTCTTTGTCAGGTCAAAATAATGACATGACATAAGATCACGCAAAGCACAAAGAAAATATGGCTAGAAGAAATATCAAAAGCTAGAGAAGAAAGGAAAAAGGGAAGATATGATAGAACACTCAAATCAGGAAGAGATATATGGACTAAAACTAAACCAATAAAGTAGGAATCAACTCTACATATCGCCTTAGACTCGAAAGGATAAAAATAAATAAGAATTAAGTAAAAAGTAAGTTGCTTATTGCTAACTTTAATTTTTAAAATAACAGTTTTAATTCAGTTTGTAAATTTATAAAAACAAAAGTTAAGTTACAATCTGTGTGTATTCTCAATCAATCTTGTGCCATTACTTGCCATCAATAATTGTACATCGTCAATAAGGAAGTAATAATAAAATCGTTATATTACTAACCAAAAATGCCGCTCCATCCCAATGGTTTTAGATGTACTACAAGCTATAAAACTCTTGCCGAGGAAGTAGGCAATAATATACACTACCAAAAAATAAATAAAAATGTCATTGAAATTGTTGGTTTACTTCTCACGTTTGATTGAAATAGAGAAAATTTTACAGTGTTTACAGTAGTTTCAGTACACGAAAATAAAGCCAAGCAGCGGTATGTTCATAATTTTTTGACAAAAGAGAAAAATGGATCAAACATAATCCATTACAAGATGATTGGCGTATATGTAAAACCTACGCTGTCATTTATTTGGAATAATACAGTAACATTTGATTGTACTTGAAATCGATTGAGGATGACCAAAGTGTTGAATGCTTGTAGAAGCATGAACGAAGGAAAGCATAAAAAGATGAAGATTTGGTTTTGACAGAACGAAAGAAAAAGGTTGAGTAATTGCAAATGAATTGAGGATATCAAAAGCACCTAAATAAAATATTACTGTAACGTAAAACGCCCGCCGTCTCCGCCACTGTAAGCGAGTGTCTATTTATAGCGGTGACGTAATCGCGCTAGTAGCTGGCGATGTAACCAGACTGGTCGCGACGTGTTTAATTACTTCCGGTCGCCTGAACCTTTTGTGTTCATTGTTATTATGTGTTCGAATATTCTAGAAATGTTCTAGAAAATAATGACAGCTTTATATAAGAGACGTAGCTATGTTCGAGAGAGTCAGTTACAAACAGAGTCATAGAGACATTGACATGGAGTGTTAGAGAGTAACGTGTTAGTGAGAAGCACAGCAGTATCGTAGTGAGCGTATGCAGTTGGTATCGAGTAGGTACTCGGGAAGTTACTAGTATATTGGGATAGCTGTGGATGTAAATACTCGGTAGTGTTGACGAGTATTGGGAAGCTATAGTGTGCAAGAATAGTAACGGCTAGTCGGAAAGTTACTGGTATACCGGGATAGCTGTTGAAGAGAATACTCGGTAGTGCTGAAGAGTATTGGGAAGCTAGGTATATGGGGACAGTAACGGCAAGTGGAAGCTAATACTCGGCAGTGGTGTTGAAGAATTGAATTTAGAGGTTGGTAGGCGGACAGTTGAACGTGATATAAGTATATAGTGATATAAATATCGCGTAAACAATCTGCAAGAGTCTTCAACAGACCGGCAGTCTAAGATTGGAACGCGTAGTGAAATAAATAATAAGTAGTATCGTGGAAATAAATAGTAGTGTTAATTGGTTAAATTAATAGTGTAAGTGTTATCTAATTAATTATAGTTTCAGTCTTAATTAGTTTTTAATAATTATTTATTATTAGTAATAGTAATATTTAATTATAGTTTAATAAACACTTAATTTTAATTAATAATAATTGTCTAATATTTACACTTCACCCAGATAAATAAAAACGTTACATTACTATATATTCAATTATTTGCCTTCATAGCTAGCTAGATTATATATAAAAAATTTCCCTATTAAAATTTATACTTGGGCAAAACATACTAAAAGAAGAATAATGCATTTTGGAGTATAAGGCGAAAAGTGTAACCACTATGTAAATAAAGAAAACCGCCGGAATTTTTGCAAAGAAACGCTGCCGTATAAAATTAAAATGAATTTAAAACAAATTCCACCTTCCAGCGCCGTCTTGTGAAATATCGCTTCATACAAAGGCCTCGCCGGTAAAAATTAATAGACAAGAAACAAAAAAAGTGAATTTTATATCACAATATGCAGGGCGGCGTGAAGCAGCCATGAATTGTGATTAATTAATTTTACCGCGAAGCAGTTTTTCAGGAACGTATTAGAAGTACAAAGGGAAACTTTTAATCATAACACAGCATTAACAGCTCCCAAAAGAATAGACTGCACAGATTAAAGCCGTACGGCGATAATAATGAACAAGAAGAAAGAACAGCGATAGATTAATAACGGTGTGTAAGTTTCGTCGGATCAATAAATAATCCGCGCTAAATGTTAAAGCGATACACTTGAAATATTACGCCTCACAGATGTTTGCTTTCCTATTGTGTAACATCGTCAAAGAATTAGATAAATTACACCGAATCACATACAAAAACAAAATCGATCTGGCACGCTGTAGAAACCTAAATCAATTTCCTTGGTATTGTCCGAGGTGGCAGAAGGCAGAACAATTAATTATTACTGGAAAGATATTTTTTTAGTATAATTTAGAATTGCAGTCGGCCAAGACAAATAGTTCAAGGTATTGCTGACTTCCATACTCTTTACAAAGCAGAGCTGTGCACATTACTTGCAAAATGTAATTGCCTTACCATTACATTATTTTTAAGAAAAAGGCTCAGAATTGCACACTACCTTTTCAAACTGTGATTAAAATGATATAATTACCATTACAATTTATTTGTAATGAAATTACATATTACATATGAGTGGAATTTGATTTTATTGTTTACGAGTATTTATGGTGTGTAATTACAATATTAAAATAGAAAACTATCACTGTTTTACAAACTAACAGTTAGTTGCTTCAAATGATAGTAATGTGTATATCTATAAATTTAAAATACAATGATGGAGATGCTACTTGCCATAAGCTTAAAAGAAAAAAAAATCTGATGTGGCCAGCACATTACCTTCCGCAGTTATATGTTATATGAGGCATATACGAAAATTCTACCTGTGAAATGTTACAGGTATGCAGCTGTTTATCAGGTTATGGCTACCGGAATCGATATTTTAATAACGCAAGTGGTAAACAGGATAGATCCATAACCTAAAAAAAAATTGAAAATTTGAAACAGGTTAAAAATTTGAGATTAGATTCTTCATTAATCCTGTTGGTGGATCTTGTAGATATTGTACAATTTTCGAACACGGTAACTTTTTACTACTCGTGTTTTCGAACACAGTCGGTAGATGCGGTATCTACCAGTAGAATTTTCGTAAATGCCTATGTATTTTCTATAAAATCCATACAGAAAGTTCCTTGAAAAAGATTCTAAATTTCTTGTATGTACATTACCTTTCGAGAGTTGTATGTATTTTATACAAATTCTATACAGAAAGTTTCGAGCAAGAAGATCCTATATTTCGCGTAAAATTATAGCATAAATATACTACGAATATGTCAATTGACACTGACATCTTTCAATCATTTTTTTTTTAATATAGTAGCTGTTTAAATAATTTTATAACTCTATATTCATTTAATATGAAGGATAAAATGCAGTCAAAACGTTTGGAGAATACAATGTTCTTTAATATTTATAATAACATTAAATGTGAAAAAATGATATTTAACATCGTTTTTTCAAGAATAACTGTTAAAATCTTCAAATAAGGGTACTTCCGGTTGACCAATTATAACTAAAATCCAATCAGCTCTTCATATGGATGCAACGAAGAGGAATACGAAAGAATTATAATTTTTGAAATTGTAGTTTTGGAGTTATCGTAGTCGTAGACGAAAATTTTGTTACACACACACACACACACACACACACACACACACACACACACACACACACACACACACAGACACACACACACACACACACACACACACACACACACACACACAAACACACACATACACACACACTCACACATACACACATCATCGTAAAAATAGTAAAATCGTATTCTAGGGACCTTAAAACGTACTTATTTATTAAAAACTCACCCCCGAAATTTTTGACCAAAGACAATACCTTCCTTACCTAAAGGTGACGGAAGGTAACAAATAAAATATGTAAATGAAAATATCTTGTTATTTTAATAGTATCCGCTATATTTGTAATAAGCTAGAAGTTAGGAGTAAAATAAGCAAACAATTTCAGTCGATTTATTTACAATTTTAAAGTAATAAGTATTATTCAAAAACTTATGTTATATCCATAATAGATGTTTGTTAACTTATAAGTAGATATAAAAAATGGTCAAAACAACACAACAGTAAGAATACAAAATAAAAAAATCGAGGGATGACGGTGACTTGGACTATACCTAGCAAATATTGTACTTCTGGGTTCTTGTTCGTACAAAATCATATACAATCGGATAAGCCGAACAAGTTATTTCTTATCTAGTATATGCACATGCGCATTTTTAGTAATTGTAATGCACAATTACAAATTACTGTGAAAAAGTAATGCAATAAATTACAAATTACTAACATATAAATGTGATGAAAATAGTATTACAAAATTACTTATCAAAATAAAATGTAATGAAATTACATAATGTCATTACATGTAATGCATTACTGCCCACCTCCGTTACAAAGTCAGACATTTGCTGATATACAAAAATTCAGCTCCAGCCAGTCCTAGATAAGGGTTGTTATTTTGCGTACATTCTGAAAAATCCTTGTTCGCATAATTGTTTTAATTTTGGGGCTCCTACAGAGTGTTTTATATCTTTCTTGTTCACAAAACATTGTTAACCTAGTTTTAATAAAAAAAAGGATGTCATGTAGATTATTATAGTTTGGAGTTATGAAACCAAATTATTAAAAATCTTGTATGTAATAAAAATACATTAGTTGTAGATAAAGTATAGTTATACAAGTCGCTATAATGACTATTATTATCTTAAATCATTACAACTCTTGCTCGCTTTTCTCGCTCGTGTTGTAAATTTCATCCTATGTAATTAGAGCATACTATTCTTCATAACCAACTTTGTATTTAAATCAATAGTTATCAAAATATTATTTTCTTCTGAATCAAATTGATTTAGAAGTCTGTAAGAAGAATTGTTTCTTTTAAATAATTATGAGAACTTATGTGATGTCCAAAACAGCAGCCAGTGAAATGAAACAATGTACACCCGAGTTAAAAAATTATAGTTATGTTTATTGTAATTATTGACTTTTAGATATTTTAGCTCTTTAAATATTTTTGACAGTTCTATAATTTATTTAGCCTATTTTATCTCTAATCAGGGACGTACGGCAGAGTTTATAGACAGCTAGATAACCCTACATATACTATTTCCCACCCATTAAATGAAAGCTATAATAATTGTTTATTACACAATTGATACAAATAAGTATTACTGTTTTAGATTTTCGTTAATTATAAGTTGTATTGTGACATTGCGAATTGTGGATATATTCGATAAATAATTACTATAAGACTATTCAAGTTATTAAATTGTTAGTACAAAAATAATTGAAAAACATTGCTCAAAGAAAACTCAGAATAAACTTGTACATTAAATTTAATTACACGCAAATCTTAACTATATATTGTAAAACTGGGTCTCATATTCCTTTGAAATTAAATACATACTTCAAAGATATCGCGAAAAATAGAATAAACTTCGCGCCTTCGCCAAAATCATCTGTATCTGCTGGTACTGTTGCGCCAGTTTTCTTTTTCCTTTTTTTATTCAATTTGCTGTATGTGCTGAGAAATCAATACCCGAATGTAATAAATTTTGTAAATCTACTTTTCAATTATTCTGTTTACTGTTTCAGTAATGTGATTACAATAAGTTAAAATAATTAATGACATGTACAAAAGCAAGGGATTGAAATTGTAATATTGTGATTAATGTAAATCACATAATATATTGAAATCGGTGAATAATTTATGACCATTATTTGATTTTCAACAATCAGTAGAACAATTTAATAGGTTCGTTTGAATGAGATAGTTCACAATTTTAGATTCGCTTACAGAAATACTGACGATGCAATAATAGTAGATTAGTTTATTATGAATTGCCGGTGCTGCGAATTTATAACCCTTATCAATTCAATAAGTACTATTATCATTTCAAAGCGTAATCAATTTCACATAATTACAAACGGTTGTCAAAATAGCTCAACAATAGAGAACAAAACACTTTGTAACACAATACGTCAACAAAGGTGCGCACTGACAATATAACCCCTTTTTAATTTGCAGACTCTGTAGTTTGTAAAATCATTATGTAATACGGTAACCTATTTTAATATATTGCATGTCATTTTGCCTAACACAATACATGTTCTACTTTCATAAGTAGTAAAGTTAGACTGACTTAATAAAAATGTATATTTTGATAGCAGTTGGAAATAAACATGAATGTAAATTGTTTCAACAATTTGAAACTTTTGAAAAGTTGAATACTTATAGAAAATATTTTCTGAATTCTAATTTTTAACGAGCAAAAGGCTATCTTTTTAGTTCGTAACATATTTCTATGCGAATGGTAATAATATAAAACAATTTTGTTTAAATTCATTTCACGAATACTAAAATCTAAACTTTTTAACGCATAGGGGCAATAATTGAAACTGAATGAATTGTGTAGCGTGTTTTAAGCTAAAACAGACTTGTCAAAAATATTTTGGCAACTTTGTAATATTTGTCACATAGCTACAAAAATTCAAATGAAATTATGAAAATCGTGCCAGAATAAAAAATCTGATGTGGCTAGCACATTACCTTCCGCCAGATCGTGGTCAGATCTGTGTATATTGTAAAAATTCCACACAGAGATTTTCTTGTAAAAGATTCCTTTTTTTCAGTACATTACCTTCAGTTCTATGTATTTTGTACAAATTCCCTACAGACAGTTTTTTTGTAAGAGAATAGGTCTGTTCGTTTCGCTACTTTACGTCTACGTTTTACTGCCGCCTCCTTACAAAGTATATGGTCGCGGCAGTAAACCGTAGACGCAGGGTAGCGAAACGAACAAACCTATTATATATTTGCAGTAAAATTAAAACACAAACGTACTGTCAAATGCACTTGACACTGACATTTGTCAATCAGAATTTTCTTAATATAGTAGATGTATCCATGGTTATAGCACAGCTTGCTGCTTTATGAAATTTAATTTCTTTATAAATTTATTACTCTATATCCATTGAATATGAAGTATAAAATGTAATAAAATCTTATAGAGAATAAAATATTCTTTAATATTTATAATAACATTAAATGTGAGAAAAATCATAGTTAACAACGTTTTTTCAAGAAAAACTGTTAAAATCTTCAAATTAGGGTACTTCCGCTCTCCGGTCGACCAATTGTAATCAAAATCTAATCAGCTCTTCATATAGATGTAAAGAAAAGGAATACGCAAAAATTATAATTTTTGGAAAGGTGGTATTGAAGTTATGCGATCCGAAAAAATCGTCACACACACACACAAACATACATACATCCATCCATACATACATACATACATACAGACATCATCGTAAAAATAGTAAAATCGCATTCTAGGGAACCTAAAACGTGCATATTCATTAAAAACTCATCATTGATTTTTTTGACCAAAGACAATAGGAAATTTAATAATCTTTAATTTTTTTAATAACATAAATCTCTAAAAAATAACATTTAAAGGTATTTTTCGGAGAAAAACTATTTTGAGCTTCAAGTAAAGTGTCATTTCCGGTTTCTGAATGATAGTCTTTGAGTTAGAGCGTAAACAGGAACCACCCACACATAGACACAGACATCATCGTGAAAATGTTAAAATTGGATTCTAGGGACCTTAAAACGTGGTCATATACCAAAATCTCGATATGCGATTTTTAGCACGATCCCTATACCTCCCTTACCTAGGGTAGCGGAACCATACAATTACGACAAAATATGACAATTATGAAAACCGATCGAAATGTCAAACATACATGTATATTAAAGTAAGCTATGAATAAGTTTGAATACAAAACTAAAACTTAAAAAAATGAACTAATGAGTTTGTTTGTTTCATAAATAAATATAAATATATCATCACAACATATTACCCATTGCCGGGTGTGCCAATCCGCTTTGTATGCAGATATCGGTAATGTTCCATTATATTCATAAAAAGCCACCGTAAAACAGGGATGAACTTGTTCCAAAGATTTGTAATAAAATTCATTTTCATCTAGCTCTGAAATATATAAATTTAAATATTATATTAGAATAGTATCTCAAAGTATCGTAATTGTACTTCGTACATTTATTATTATTTATTGCTGGCCAATCTTACGGCTTTCCCGATAGATGACACTGAATCATATCATTTTGGGATGGTTTATCATCCTTCCACTCAACCTCCAACAGGCTTCAGTGCATCACACTGATGAGCTCCAACAAGAGCGAAACGCGTCTGTGGTTGTGGTTGAGTGGGCCAGTCTCTGATAAATAACCGAGAGGTGAACTCAGAAACTGAAATCTTGTGAAACGTGTGAAGTATGATTTTTAAATATTATATTAGAACAGTTTCACCAAGTATCGTAATTTTACTTTGTACATTTATTATTAAATTTGACATATTTTTAACGCAATTTTTGCAAGAATGATATTCCTTTTATTTCAATCTTCTATTAGCAATAATATTCTCATTTGATCTGTGGTTTTTCAAATTACAACACAATTTAATTTGACATTTATTTCGAAAATCGTAACATAAAGTATACTTCATGTAGTTTTTTAAAGTTATTTGCGAACTATTAAATATGGAAAATCACGTTCGCAATAGCACTGTTTACACAAAGTTTTTCTGTTAATTTCGAAAAATGGAGACATGAGATGACCCCCAAAATGCACAAGTCTTACAAACCCGATTTTTTTTAAGAGTTGAGTGAAAAGTGTCTGTAAATAAGCCCCAAAGTTTGTAACTACTAAAAAGGGAACACCTTAGCATACCTCAGAAAATATGAAATAAACATTGAATAATGTTTTGAAAAGAGCAAGTATTTGATAATGCTCAAAAGAACGTAATTTGCCCGAAATAATAATTCGCAAATCTCAAAAACGTGTACTGTATGTTATGACTTTCTAAATAAATATTTAGAATGGAAAATGGATTCTGAAAGAAATACAAGAAATATGGCTATATTTTCAAAATGTTTTGTGGTTATCGATTTGGTTTATATGTATAGATATTTTCAGGCCTACAGAGTGAATATTACAATATGTAAAATATACAGTGTTTAGTTATTTTTCCTCCCGCTACCATTGATAAGGGAGGTATAGGGGTCGTGCTAAAAATTGCATATCGAGATTTTGGTAAATGACCACGTTTCAAGGTTCCAAGAATCCAATTTTAACATTTTCAGAATAAGTAAATACATAGGTGTATATTTAGATTAATAAAAATTAACGATTTATAAACATGTTTAAGCTAATCCTCATTTTTGGATTAGAGAATTCTATTCTATCCCGGTATTTAAAATTTAATCTTCATTTTATTATAGCTCCGGTTGCTCAATGGTTAGAGCAACGCCTCATGTCATGAGTGCCCTCGGGGCTTTGGGTTCGAATCCCACTAAGGCATGGATGTGTGTGAATGTGAACCCACTCTGTAATTGGAATTTAATCCTGTTGACGGGTTTAAAAAAAGGTAGTTACTTAGATTAGATTAGACTATATTTTAAGAAATAAACTGTCAAAATTAGTGTAAAATTCGCTAATCCAAAAATAAGGATTAGCTTAATCTTTTTTGTGACTCGGGCTGTAAATGGCGAGAGGTATTGTGTTGGCCACACAAGATTTTTTATATTAAATATTGAAATCGCTACCGTGTGTTTGATTTTGAGTTTAATATTGAAAACTGATTGAATGTGTCATTTCAGATATTCACAGATTTAGCAAAGATGCATACAGATAAATAAAATGATTTGATTTGTTAATTCCAAACGTGTGTATAACGTAATTTCAAAAATATTATTTATTAAATACGATGAAATTGATGATAATAGCAGAGTTTTAAAATGGCCAACTCGAATTTACTGTAGACATAGTAGATGTTATATTAAATCCAAAAAAGTTACCTACAGACTTCTATTTAATTTATTTGTATATATTTCATTATGTATAAATCTGTTAGATATTTCAGTAGCCATTTAAAAAAATAATTTAATTTTTTTAGAGATTTATTTCATTTAATTAAATTTCAGGTATGTCTTACAACAAACGATCCCAAAATTCTGAAGACTTGTTTACTTACAGAAAATTATATTTTGTATCCGAATATCTAACATATCGTACTTACAAACAATTGACTAAGTAACCGACAAACATATCCATGTCTGAAATTTGTTTAATTGATGTACATTAAATTTTGGTGTTTGTAAGACACCATAAATCCTATAAAAAAGTATAGAAAAATGGACTCACCAATGACGGTGAGGTTGATCTGAAAATTCCTGGTGGGTGTATTCCTAAAGTCCACCCGACAACGATAAATGCCTTCATCGTCCAGCTGCACTCCATCTAGCGTCAACGCAGCTGGCTTCGAGACCGTTACAAAGTAGGCCCTAGGTCCGAATACATTTGCATCGGACCAGTGTAATGCCTTTTGGAATGCGCGACCACGAACGTCGAAACTGAAACAAAAAAGAGGAAGCATCAGTATAGCATTATCAACAATAAATAAAAACATTGATCTAATGCAACCAAATCTGTTTGACTTAGTGGAAATACATATTAGGACAACAATCGCTTATAACTAAACACAAATATTTATCGGTAACGCTGAAACCGGTAATGAACAATTAATTATGTGGAATGTAAATATAACTTCATTACTTTATGTTATCCAAACAGTCATAAACAATCAATGGAGTATGATCTGTACACATAATTTCCAAATGTGCAATCGCATTTTTCAATAGGAAACTGATAGCACTAAAATAATATTTCATCATGGTCCTGATGATGTATTTGTATATCTATAATTAGAAACATCCAACCAAATATGACAATTTGTTCACTGTAGCATCTTTATTTTTATCATTATATTGTAGGTATACTTTTAACTGTAGTGTCTGCGCCAATTTTTCATCATTTTGGATTGAAAACAAATAATTGTGGTACAAAATTTAAAAAGCTCAATGTTTCAGTAATTGCAGAAATGTTAGAAAAATCCGGGCCTGGTTAAAATGTAAAACTAAAGATGGATGTGTAGGTGAACATGTTTGTAAAATAAAAAAAAATATTCATAAAATTCAACCAGCATGTTGCAATAATATAAAGTTTCCTTTATTGACGAGAGAAGAGTATATGAGTGGGCAGAGATTTGTCTGTAATTTTATTGTATATTACATTATATTATATTTTCTGCTACCAACTGAAGCACCTTTGTAGTTCTATTTATATCTTTGTGTTCTAGGAACATTAATATTAGTCTGAGCGCTAACTGAAGAACCATATATAAAGTAGAGCACTTTAATATTAGCAATTATACACCGTTAAAAGAGTCTAAACGCAAGTCTAGACGTCTTCATGTGCGAAAAGAGAAAATATTTATATAAATATAAATACGAGTAAATGAGCTGCTAATTAGTCAAAGAATAATTCCAGTATACAAGTACAGAAAATTGATAAAATAATATAAATAAAATAAATAAGTAAGTCATTACGACTTATTTTCAATATCTGGGTGGGCCTATTTGTTTCTTTTCGCATATTTGTTAGAGACAAAATACCCACAAAAAAAACACATTAATCAATAACAATAAGTTTATTTTATCAAAAAGCAACCCTCATACACAGATATTGACGGTAACCCGATCACTACTCAATAAACAATGAGCGGTGCTGCGGTAAGTTCTGGTTTTGAATAGTCCTTACATCACAGTCAGACTCCAATTAGTTAACAAACTATTAATTGCTATTAGATCAAAACAATATTAATCATCGTAGAATGTATAATCATTTCTGGTGTTTTTAACTTCATCTTCTAACACGGCCATCCTGATCGGTATCCCGCTCTCGGGATACTTCAAGATCTTTTTCATTTGGAATATATACCCGTTCATCGTTACTGGAATCTATTTCTGAAAAAAACACTCAGTTCATCAAATGGATGAAGAAGATGTATCATGCAACAATTTCGGTTTGATTTGCTTATTGCAGACTTAGGGACCAACTTCACGCACTTGTAGTTTGTTCTGTAAAAACAGATTCAGGGCCTACTTCAACACCTTGTAGTTTGTTCTGATAAGCGGAATCAGGGACTACTTTGAACCAGTACCATATTCGCACCTAAATTTAATATAATTTATTTCATGAACCAACTTAATACTACATTTCAATATTAATTCAAATCTCAAAATTCACTAAAAGGTAACAGCTTTAAAATATAATTTTTATCGATATTTTCTACATATCAACTCACCATCAGTGCTACAATGCTACATATCGTTTTATTCAAAGATAGGTAATTGTATTTTGGACAAGACGCTCCTCCAACCTGACTTACTATTACGAGACAAACTATTACCGTCTTCATCCATAATTACAGTTACATCCTACTTCTGATGTTAGAGGTAACACAAAATACCCAAAAAACAAAAAACCCTTGAATCCAATAACAATAGTCCGGATGTTAAGGACGAAAATTTGCCTCCACCCTGCATTTTTTGCCGCTTGGTTCATATGTTGCTGGGACCATACACCACCGATTAAGAGATGTATCCATCCGGAAATTCCCCGGAGGCACGAGTTATTTCGGGTTGTATACCTCGTCGCAATGGTGCGCAAACCTTTAGATCTACAGAGCTGAATTTTAAAAAATATTAATTGTAATGGAAAGGTTTTTGACGCTGCAGCGCAAAAAAGAAGTTTGGTTACTTATAACGTATTCATTTTTCTCTTGAATTTAGCACATTGTGTTTTTCTGGAGAAAATTTTGGCTTCCTTGGCCGATTGCGCAAGAACTCTACGGTATAACGAAAAATAAGTCTAATAAAAGTTGTAGCGCGTACAAAGAGCTATCGTTATAGGGCTCAGTGGCGTGTCTGGGACTAACAGAGGCCCGCCGACACGGAAATTTCTAAAGGGACTCGTATGTGCACTGAGTCGATCTGCACAAGATAGACCATTGTTACGTCAATTGAAGCAAGGCGTTTAGTTTATATGTTGCTGGAACAATACTCTACCGATTAAAAAGTGTAGCCACACGGAAAGGTTGCGCAGGCTCTGTATATTGCGGGTTGCATACCTCATTGGCGCATTTTTCTTAAAGTCGCGGTTGTGCGCAAACCATTGGATCTACAGAGCTGATTTTCTTTTTATATTAATTGTAATGATAAAGTCTTTGATACTGCTGTGCAAAAAACGAGTTTGGTTACATATAAGGTATTCATGTTCCTCTTGAATTTACCCCATTGTGGTTATTTGGAGAACATTTTCGCTTCCTTGGCCGATTGCGCAAGATCACTAAGTTGTACCCGAAAATAACCCGAATAAAAGGAGTAGCGCATTCAAAGAGCTATCGATATATGGCTCAATGGCGTGTCTGTGGCTATCAGGGGCCCGCCGAGTCGGAAGTTTCTAAAGGGACGCGTAGGTGCACAGAGTCTTCCTTGTGTCTTGTGTCAGTTCGAGTAGCCGTTTAGTTCAAATGTAGCGGGGACCAAACCCTACTGATTAACAGGTGTAGCCATCCGGAAGTGCCGCGAAAACTCTGTATATTGCGGGTTCTATACCTCATTGGCGCGTCTTTTCTTATTAAAGTCGTAGTGGTGCGCAAACCATTGGATCTACAGAGTTGATTTTTTATGTATATTAATTGTAATGATAAGGCCTTTGATGCCGCACCGAAAATCGGTCATTTTAATATGATAAGATTGAAGAATATTTGTTGTATGATGTCAGCTTAATATGACTGTTGTTGAAAGAGAGAGTGATTATTTTTGTGGTTGATGTATGTATGTATATAAAACAGGCTTTCATAAAACTATCCAATCAAAATTACGTCCTCTATTTGACATATTGATGTTTTCCAAAGGTTACTGATTTCCACACTAGATTTACTGACATTATTTGCGTTTGAAAAAATAAAGACTGCTTCTTTAAATTTTCTTCTCCTCCATTTTTCTTCCCTGTGGAATATTTTTGCTTCTTTCCACAACATATGGTGCCCTTCCTCCCCAGTACTTTTTAATAATAATTTAACATTGTCTACAACCTTTAAACAGGAAAATAAGTTTATTCTAGCACAGCAATACTAACGGTAATACGATTACTACACTGTATCCGTTTTAACTATAGAGCGGTGGGTGAGATAGGACCTACGATTCTAGCTCTCTGATTGGTTCAAACGTGAACCGAGTTAACACAGTAAAATAATTGACGCGAAATTTAAATTTGCTTGACAACTATAGTAATTATTTTATATATATTTCATATTACATAGTTTTCGTTGTGCGTGTTTTCTTAGTTTTTAGTTACTGAAAAAATTAATCCAGGAATGGCGCCAATTTTTTTTATTTAATACATGTAAAAACGGCCGCGCTCGAAACGCCATCTAGTCTATAGTTAAAACGGATAGAGTATAGTCAATAAATACTAAGCGGTGTTGCAATAACACAATAATATAATATTAAATTGTTCACTGTTTATAAATATTAAATGTCTATATAGTATTAAAAGTTAACTATTACAACAAAAATGTGTTAGATTCTTATGTTACAAATGAAAATAATTTGTCACTCGTATGAAACAACTACATTATACCATTATTGAGTTAATTTTATTTAGCATAAATTGGCTCTTTCACAAAATTGCGGCTCCAGTATAGCGTTTAATACAAGTTTCCTGTTCTTGTGTTTGTAACGTAAGCGATCGAATTCTAATCTCATTTTCATATTAATTAAAGTTTGGAGGAAATGTTAAGGAATGAATGATGATTTGCCTGTAGAAAGCTGTGTTCCGTGTCACTGCAGCAATAAAAACTACAACAATCTAACTAGTCTCATTACGTCTAGTGCTCCAGCGTATGTAGATTTCCTCGATTACTGTAATTATAGTTTAAATAATGATTTATGTACCTAGTTATAATTAGCCGTGGCTATCACGCAATGCACGATGGGAAAATTACAGATATTTTCATAGAAATGATCGGCCGAGAGTCGAGAGCAAATTGAACAGCATGGCATTGCGTTGGTGCTGGTTTCCACCGTGTCAAACGCTAATACGTCATTTTGTGGTGATTTCACAGGTAACAGATCTGACAGACTGGGGTTAGTGGTTACTATGGCTACTGGACGCCTGCTCTGCTAATGCCCAGGGAGAATGTCAACTGTGAGACTACCAATATCGATATGGACAGCTTCAGATATCAAACTACATATGAGAGATTATAAGAACTATGTTTCGGACAAATTGGTGCAAAGTAAAATAACTGACCGCAATTTATAACGCTCGCTTCAAAAATTAAAAGATAGTAATCTATGTAAAAATAATTTGATTGCAATATTGGTAGATAAAAATGTAATTCAAAAATCTGATGTGGCCAGCACATTACCTTCCGTCAGTTATAATATAATACAAATATACCACAAATATGTCAATTGCACTTGACACTGACATCTGTCAATCAGAATTTTCTTAATATAGTAGCTGTTTCTAGCATAGCTGGCAAATTTATGAAATTTAATTTCTTTATAATTGTATAACTCTATATCTATTTAATATGAAGTATAAAATGGAGTCAAATCGTATAGAGAATACAATGTTCTTTAATATTCAACATCGTTTTTTCAAGAAAAACTTAAAATCCTCAAATGAGGATACTTCCGGTTGACCAATTATAACCAAAATTTAATCAGCTCTTCATATGGATGCAATGAAGAGGAATACGATAGAATTATAATTTTTGGGATTGTAGTATTAGAGTTATCGAAGACGAAAATTTCACCACCGAATTTTTTGAACATGATAATACCTTCCTTACCTAAAGGTGATGAAAGGTAAAAAGACATAATTCCGACCAGGCACATTTCAATTTAGTCCGTAAACCACTCATGTCTTTAGCATTGATTGTTAGTCAACATTGTTAGTTGTTATTACAATTGAATTATTTCGCCAATTTAATAATATACTTTAATTCAAAATTATAACTAGTTCTTGTTAATGGAGTTGTCTATTTCTTCAAAATGATGAATTTGTAAATGGTAATACGATTGTGTATCTATTCGTAATTTAGTCGCCATCACTTACGAGTGACATATTAGTTCCGGAGGGCCCCGTTTTCTTCGAGAACTTTTGGATCGCTAGAACTTCAGTTCTTTAGAGCTCTGCCTCTACGAGAAATTCTTATTAGTTAGTGTATCAATTCCGGAGAGCTCCATATTTTCGAGAATTGTTCGTCATTAGTACTGCAGTTCTTTGGTGCCCAGTCTCCATGTAGGTTGAACAACCTGTGTTCCTGAGGTTTCTGTTTCTATAAGAACTCAAGACTCAAATCTCTATTCTGCGTACCTGAGATCCAAGAACTCACGAACCCGGTCTCCATTCTATGTTCCTGAGAATTCTGTTTTCTACAAGAAAGGTTAGTAATTGCAGTCAGTTACATTCACTTTGCAAATAATTGTAACCTTTTATAAATTCAAGAATAGAGTCCAGTAAATTCTCCACTGAACTCTAATACAATTATTTATATTAAAGACTGTTTTAAAACAGTCTGTAACATTCAGTTACCGTGATCGATTTAGTATAAATAACGGAGTAGGATGTTCAATTAATCAAGAGACAAAAGACTATGAAAAATTTACTGACTTGATTGGGATTTTGAAGCTCTGTTAGTAGAGCCATATTACTAGAGTTCAAATTCAAGTGAGGTCCATGAATTTGTTATAAAATCTTCATGGTTATTTATAATCAATTCCCTGAAACTAACAACCGACGAATATAGCGCGGTGGTAGCCTTTGCGCTTCGTATACCGAGGGTCCCGGATTCTCTCTCTAAACTAAAGTGTGGATGTTTGTGAACATTTTTCGTCTTGAACAACAAGACAAGAATTAAGAAAAACAACGATTAAATATAAGTAAAAATGTGTTATCTATCAATCATCTTTTTAGAGACAGCTTTACGATAATTACTAATTTATCCCAAACTTTTAAAACAATAAATAAATTCAACAAGAAAAAAAATCAAAAAAGCAAGTTTTTAAAACTTCTATGGATTTCTGGAATAACTAAACTATGGAAGGAAGTATTGTTAAGATGCCGAACTATATCTGAAAAAACATAACGGATGATCCATAAAGTTTTTTAGCAGCTCTATAATATTTTCACACCAAACAAAATAGGTAACTTTATTTAAAAAAAATATTGATGTGACCAGTACCAAACATGTGGTGAAGTGGAGAAAATGCGAGTGACGAGTGCCAAAATTCAATGTTTAAGTTCATGTCACTCGTAACCTTAATAGATTTTTCCACGATTTGTTTTTTTTAATGTTTACTGATTGGGTTTCTAAGGCAATTTGTTATCTTTACAAATTACCGATCGGTAGGAAAGTGATTATGCACCGATCAGGAAGATAGGCTGTAAGTAAATAAAACTATGATATAAGCTTACTTTAAAAATGAAAACTAAAATTTTTTAATGTCAAAATAATTTTCAAATCTTTTTAAATTTAAATTTTGATATTGCGTCGATCTTGCAAAAACATGGTTAGCATTAAGGTCAGTAAGTCCTATTCTAGCGGTATCGTTCTTGATCTCCAAAATCATCTTCCACTGGTAGCACGCAGTAAGTGCTACTTCCCTTATTACTTAAATAACTAAAAAGAATTATGGAATTTAACAAGGGTGTCTCAGGTTTTCTCATCGGATGTAAATATATTTTTAAATTACATATTGAATTTCCTTAAAATTTAAATAAAGTACTACTGTAAAATGTACAATTGGAACTAAACTTGGTTTTTATTTCATTCAAGTCGGAGAAAAACACAAAAAAAAAACTTTTACATAGGAATCAACTTAAAGGCTAAAAAAATCGTATTAATACTATTTAAAAAATGATTAATTCATAAAAATGCCTATTAACATTAACTCCGTTTATGTTAGTGAGTTTATCTAAAAGGCGAAAATTCTTGGAGTAAATGAAACTGTGGTGTCAAGTATAAATCTATCAATATTTTCGTCGAGTAAATGTTTACATAGCTTTTTGGCACAATAATTGATGACACTAACAAAAAATCGTCGGAAGCAGACATTTTATTTTCGATTGATACTCGACTGAAAGTTGCACATTAAGTTTGACAAACAAATACATCGCGCGCAATTTGCGATATGAAACGTCATCACTTCTCGATGTGTAAAATAGTCTGCTAGTAGTTGTCTCCGCGTAGTCGAAAAAGAACATTACACTTCTAGAGATACATTACCCTTCTAGAGATAGTATAACTAGTACATTTGTAGACAAAAAGAGAGAGCTATTATTTTTGCTCCGCCTATAACATTTATCCCACCTCACAATATTAAAAGTATGTAAATTGCACTAGACTGACATCTATCAATTAGTAATATTAACTAGAAAACTGCATTTATTAAGTTTTTATCTGTAAATCCGTTATATATGAAGTGAAACAAACTAAGAAAATTATAGCGTTTTCAATTATGTACAGTAAAATTTTTTAAAGATGTGCGATCAAGGTCATTTGCGAAATGTATGAATTAAGATTTTAGTTCCGCCAATTGTTTCTAATTCAGCACTGTCGTTTACTTAGTTTTTATAAGGATACAGTAAAAGCATTCAAAATTCAAAACTAAGTCAAATGGTAAGTTAATTAGCAAATGTAAAACCAATTAATGTAAAAAATAAGATACTGACGAAATGTCAGTTTCAGTGATACTGACAAAAAATCATGGTATTCGTACGGCTATGAACCTAGGTAATATATCTGAATTAATAAATAAACTTACGTTACAGCAAAAGTATTGTCAACAACGAGCATCGTTTTAAAAGGGAATGTCCTAACTTAGTCAAAAATTATGAATTTTGAAAGAAAGCGTCCATCCTAATCGCACATGCTTGTAGTCTTCGCAAATGAGAGAGATAAATGCACTTAGTTCAGCCAATGGCGTCATGCCCGGCACAAGTCCAGTGAAAGTTTGTCAGTTGTCACTGTCAAATAGAGAGGTTATATTTTCTTCTATTATTAAAAATAGTTATTTGTGTACCTAGGCACTACAGTATAATTTTTTAATACGTATATGGATTTTATTTTACGAGGAGATAGCTGAGAAGAATAAACCATATGAGTAATAGAAAAATACTTTTTTCTACAGTCTATATACAAAGTAGTCATTTGTGCCCTCTTTTGTCAGCGCAAAATGTCACTTTGCCGCTCATGCGGGCAAAGTAGAAAAAACGCTAGTTTAGAAATGTCACTTGTCTACATTCGTAACGGAAACGTTTAGTCAGTAACTAATGGCACTGTAGTTACACATTTACCACCTTAACAAGTCAATATGACATACTCGTATAACTGCTCTGTCGGTATATTACGCAACCAAACAAAATGCCGCATTGCTGTGAATATAAAATAAGGCATTCAGGTACAAAAACGAAAGTATAAAATGTATAGATTAGATTGAAGCAACAGCTCAAGAAGAATGGAAAATAACGATAAATTATAATTAAGCATAAAATAAATTGTGTGAACAGTTGTGCTGCCATCTACAAAAGTTTGGCATGAACAATTCCAATGGACGTCCACTTTTTCACTGCACTAGTTTAATGTACTTGAAATAAATAAATTTTTGTTATGGTGGAGGACCCAATGTGGCGAATGTAGAAAAAATGTTGTGTGTGTTTCGAGCATAAATAGCTATAGTACTGAGGTATTCATTATATTTTTTCCGAAATCGACACATCACTCCGCGGAGTTAGCCAAAATAATAGCTAAAGTAAAACTTTACAGACTCGTACGTCAAAATTAAACATTACGTTCTCACCTGTCATTGAAGTTTGAAAAGTTATTATGCAGAGCTAAATTCTGACATAAGAGTCTGTAAAGTGCTATCGTGTACATTAGTGTCGATTTCGGAAAAACTTATTTTTTTACATCCATTGTATCTACACAGACAATTTTTACAACTCAAAATATATAATAATTTGGCAGACTGAACTGGCAAGAACTGACAATAGTAGGAAGTGCAAGAAAGTGCGCACTCAGTGAGGTTCAGTTCCGAGTTCAGTTCACTCGATAAGTATAAATGAAACACTTAAAACTCAGTTAGTGCGCATTGATTATCTAAATGCAAAATGAGTTATGCACTCAGTGAAAAAAAGTTCGCACTAAACATATAAATGGAAAACGTTATCTAGAGAAAGAAATATGCTTAAATATTTGCAGTAACATAAAATGTCAAATAATAATATTTAACTGCGATTTTTCAAGAAAAACTATGACCCATAGATGCCGGAAGGTATAAAAATGTGGTTGCTTACAACATGTTAGAAAGACATTTAGAAATTCATTTTCAAAGAATGATAGTATCTCAAAAAGGAGGACGGTTGATCACCTTAGTATTGTATTTAATGTAAAATATGCAAATCTATTTATAAGCTGCTGCTGCACTCTTTAAAATATTACCCGAATAAATAACTAGAAATCAATTTATCCTCGAGTATTAAAACAACACATGAATCGAAACAAATAGCCGCATAAATTCAACTAATGAATACAGAAATTGTAATAATAACGTTTATTTGATTAACACCCACAGCATCAATTTAATCCCGACATATGTAGCCCTAAACTCCAAGATTTATCTGCTCTGCATATTATTAATATTACGCCTGTCTGGAATACTATAATGTTCCACAAATATGAAGCAATTACATTAGTTCGCGTATATCGCCCATGCGTTCGCTCCAAATCACGAATCAATTGTAAATGGCATTTTTGATACTTCGCTGAAAGCGATTCGTTGATTTACGTTCAGCAGCCTGGTCAGTTAAAATATTGCAATACAGATGAAACAGTAATATTACAGAATTTAAACAACATCCGAGAGGTGTTTTCTATTTTTCACTACCGGATGTATAATTTTGATTATTGTATTATTTCATAAAATTAAAAGATGAAATTTTCAGTTATTTATTGAGAGTGAGATACTTCCCGAGCGATTCTATATTTAAATTTCCAGTGAGGTAAAATAATGAACACTTGGCTTCACAATGTACGCTTTATTTTCTTTATTGCGATTTCAGCTTTTACACTAACTTCAGAAGATTGATGAACATACAATAGAAACCTTATGTTGTGAAACTTACTCAGGTGTTAATTATTTTACTTTATTAATGTTTCAACAAGTGCCAACGACAGATAAATAAATAAATAAATATATCATCATGGCATATTACCCATTGCTGGGTGTGCCAACGACAGATTGAATCCCAATATTAAGTTATAATGTACCTAAATTAGGATATTCGTATTAGTCCTATTTTTATTGAAGAATATGTTAGCGTAATATTATTTTCAGACTAAGTCGAATATAAAATGAGTGGAGACTAATAATACATTATTATTGATTATATAGGCTTTTTTATAAATTATACACCAAATTTTCACGGGTAATATAATTTGTTATGATAATTTTCTTTAGAAATTTGCATAAATGAGGGCAGTGTATTTCAAGTGAACATTTTTTTACTACTGGATTCCTATACTTCTCTAATAGAAACGTAATTAATATAATTAAACATGCATATTTGTATTACGTATTGTTTGAAAACGTATAAAATATGAGTTTTAGCGAAACATAAACTAATTTTAATTACATTAGTTACTATAGTTACGTTTCGATAAGAGAAGTACAGGAATGCAGAAGTGCAAGATTGTTCTTTTAAAGTAAACTACTTTATTTTTACGATTTTGTAAAAATATCTTTTTGTAATGAAATCAATACATCAAATTATAGCATCTGTTGAAGTTTGGTGTATAAATTGTAACAATAGATAAAATAATCTATTTTCAAATAATTCCCGTAGTGAGTTACATTCATAAGCGCAAAAGTTTTAGCTAGTATATTCATATATAATACCACACGTGTGTTCAGGTATTATCGAATATATTTTATTTCCACGAAACGTATTATTTTGGAATATCAAGACTCCGAAGGAGGAGTGGTATTCTAAAATAATACGTTGAATGCATCAACAAAATATATTCTGATAATACTGAACAAGTGGTATTCATTGGGTTATAAAATAAACAAATTTGATGACAAAAATAAAATAAATTTTTAGACTTTTTTTGATAAATAAAACAAAGTGTTTCCTGTGACAATATTACATTTGGAACCCAGCGAATACTCAAAAACGGTTATACCACGTCGTCAAGAGTATATTCGCCTATCAATGGCCACGTTCATCACGTCACAGTGCTGAGCACCGACATTTGCCGACAAGTTTCTGGACCAATCGCATTCGCCCATTAATTGCGTTCGGCAAACTTCGGCACTCAACGCTGCCAGCGCTGTGCTGTGCTGAACGCGGCCAATAAATGGTGTCCAAATCACAAATCTCAAATGATTAGCTGAATTAATTATGAATTGTATAATCCTACGTATCTAATTCTCATTGAAGAATACCTATACTAGCGTCCTTTTGTTCTTAAACTAAATCGAACATTAAATTAAGGAAAGTAAACATACTCGTATAATATTGCTAATTACGTAGGAACCAATACCTGCATATAGTTTTTTCAGAAGAAACAAATGAAGTAATTTTAAAGGGTTATTTTTGTTCGTTTGCGAGATATTCGCCCATACCCTAAAATAAAACAAAGTATGATCAGTCAAATTATTATTATTATTATTATTATTATTATTATTATTATTATTATTATTATTATTATTATTATTATTATTATTATTATTATTATTATTATTATTATTATTATTATTATTATTATTATTATTATTATTATTATTATTATTATTATTATTATTATTATTATTATTATTATTATTATTATTATTATTATTATTATTATTATTATTATTATTTAATACTACACTCAACAGGCAGGTAGTGCCCAATTATGAGTGAGAAGAGACTTTCATTTAGAATAATATAATGGAACTCCTTATATCTTTAATATTGTTGTAAAATATATCAATATGTTCTTCTATATTATGATAAGATAGTATCATATTGTACAAAGAGGATTTTGCAATCGTATTCGAACGAACAGTAGCCATGTAAAATGTATTATTAAGACGAAAAGAAAATCTGGGAACCCGAAAGTTTAATTTGTTCATTAAGAAAGGGCAGTCAATAGTATTATGAACAATCTGATATAATATAATTACGGCATGCATGTTACGTCGTTGATACATGTAATTCAAGTTTAGAAATTCTAACAAGATATGTTGTGGGGTACCTCTTGGTGGGTACGTTCCTTGAATCATGTACATGACTGACTTTATAAATTTTCTTTGGACTCTCTCAATGGCCTCAATCTGGTTATTATAAACTGGGTTCCAGATGACAGAACAATATTCTAAATGAGGACGTGCTAGAGACATAAAAAGTAATTTTAGAAAATTAACATTGTCCAACATTTGAGCATTACGAATAATGAAACCTGCGCATCTAAATGCTGTAGAAATCTTTGTTGTTATATGTTGAGTAAATGATAATAGCGGAACAAAAGTAACACCTAAATCTGTAAATAAATTTGTTCTTTGTAATTGACAATTATTAACGGAATAATCAAAAGTAACTGGAGTAACTTTTCTGGTGAATGTCACGGCATTACATTTTTCAATATTTACATAAAGTTTGTTTTTGGCGCACCAGGCATGTATTTTATTAATATTATGTTGGAGTAATTCGCAGTCGCTCGAGTTTGAGATTCTGTGAAATAATTTCAAGTCATCGGCATATAGTAAGTGGTTTACGTCAATACTCCAAGTTATATCATTTATGAATACTTTAAATAGCAAGGGGCCTAAAACTGATCCCTGTGGTATATCAGATGTCTGAGGGAATTTTTCAGAGTTATAGCCATGCATGTTGACGTACTGATACCTATTTCGCAAATACGATGACATTAATATAATTATTGGACTTGACAAACCGTATGCTTTGAGTTTTTTTTTTAACAATATAGAATTATGAATATGAATAAAAGAGTAATTAAAGGATTTCCACCGTCATTTGAGATTTTCAAGGGTGCTCGTTAGTTTAGGTGAAAGATCAACGAACTAAAAATCAAGAGATATAGGATTCAATTCGTAAATGAAGGGTGAATTTTTTACAAAGCAATAGAATATCGCAATCTGGTAAAGGATCCCCGGTTCCGGTTCGGGTAATTATCGATGGCGGGCCTACGTGTCGGAGTTTAAAAACTCGCATTTTATAAAGTGAGATTAACGAGGGCCGATTAACGCGTGTGTCTGTTATTGGAGAGTTAATTTCCAGCATCGTCTAGCGGCCGCAACCTCCAGCTCCGGATCATTTATCTACCGTGGTAAAAATGCTCGCGAATTTATCACCCGCCAAATAACGTTACTGAGGACCGCACTAATAACGCTACATCCATTTCTTCACAAATACGCCAAATTAATATACGACGAGGCCATAGGTTGCATGTTGGTGTCATAGTTCAAAATGGATATCAGCTATTGCGGTTAGTATTCGTGTATAAAAGTACAACATATGCATTTATGCGATATTACTCCGACTCTGGTTGTTATGTTCGGATCAGACGTTCTTCGGTTAGAATGCGAATATACCAGGTAATAATCGATCTCTGACGAGACTATCTTATAGCTTCCGTGAGTTGAGACTGACCTTGTATATAGAGGATCTAAAATTCGTACTTGAACTAGTTAAAATATTTACGTTTACATGCAGTTTTGAAAATGGTTTCAGTTTTCAGTCAAAATTATGCAAAACTGTTTACGTGCAGTTTTCAAAACAAGTTTAAAAATTGATTTGAAATCAGTTTCGGCGCATGCGCATTTTGCTGATGTAAGTGACAGATCCTGTTCATTCAAAATACTTCGTTTTGCTATTATTCCAATTATTTTACATACTTCGTACCACTATGCACTAAAACTACGCAACAATCAGTATATTTGAAAGTTAGTAACACAAAGCGACAGAAACGTTATGCTCTGTACGCATGCGCAATATCGAAACTGAATTTGAAGTGTTTACATGAGTAGTTTTGAAACTAGTTTTCAAGTCCAACCTATGAATTTTAGTTTAGGTTTGAGATAATTCAAAACCGCTTTGACACTGTATAATGGCGTTTTCAAAACTTAAAACGTTTTAAAAACGGTTTCAAAACTGCATGTAAACTCAGTAATTATAAAACGGATGCGGGATTACGAATATTGACGTTTAATCGAATAATTGTGCCATATTTATTAGTAATTATTAGATGCTGTTATTACAACAAGTAAACACACTCAATCAACTTTATTGGAATAAAGGGAAAGGGAATTCATTCGGAAGCCAAAGATATTCTAGTCAATAGTTTGACGATTGCTATAGTATGTGTGTGAGTATGTGCAATAATGTCAGTCTCAACTTAGATACAGGTGGCGAAAGAGGCATATACCAAGTATAGTTTGGTTCACGAAAGATGATTATTTAAAGTCATTTGACATATATAATATGACTTCGTACATATAGGCGTGCAAAACCTAATATTAATTGATACATTTTATCTGAAAAAATAATTGGTTTTTTTGAAAATTGTGTTTCTTTTTAAACAATGTTTTTTCCCAAAATTTTTTTCTTCTTCATCAATGTTTATACACAAAACGAAGATATAGAATTCACGTACACTACTGAATAATACTTTGATTTAAACGTCAACGTCACTGGAAACATTAATACAGAGACAGAGGGCAGCGTAGTCTGTACATGTACAACATACGTAACTACTACTTTAAAATATATTAGAGATATTATTTCAATATCCCATATTATTTTTCCCTTAAAAATTGGCGAGTAAACATTCTGTTCTGGGCGTTTCTCTCACTAATTTTGTGTTAATTTCAAATTAGGCAATGTCCTACTTGCACTATTCATTGCCATATTAATTTATTTGTGACTTTTTGTACTGCAAAACTATGTCCTACAACAATGAAATCATTTTAAAACTGAGCTGAAGCCGCAAAATAAGCGCACACAAGCAATCCGTCCCGTTGTCATAGCTGAGTGGCCAAGGCTTCGCGTTTTTTTTTTTCGAATCTTTCATATTTAAAAACTAACTATTTTACATTACAGTAGAACCGCTTTATGTATTTCTGTATGATGAAATTATATTGTTAATTTATTATACCAAATAAGAAGATATTTTTACCGCTTTCCGGAAGGGAGGCGGAGCATGCGACCTCATTAACGAGCCGCCCCTGAATAGAACGTTTTCAAGTAGAAATGAAATATTTTTATTTAAATTCCAGTCAATTTTAATGCTTCAATTAATGACTACAAGTATCGCGATCCTTAAAACCTTGACATCTATAGTATTATTCTTAATAATGAAGATGATAATGATGATGGGTGCAGTAGTTACCCAACATCCGTTTTTTTTTTCTATCCGCTCCAAATTAATATTTCCATCTGTGTGTAATCTAGCTTCACGCTAACCACTAATAATGAAAATGTAATCACACTCTGTATTTAAACTATATTTGCAAACAATTTGCAGCCATGTTTGTTTGAGCGCGCTTCAATAGTTTGTAATCATAGCGCTTGTGCCAGGCATTCAGCAGAATTGCTTTCCATCTCCACGTTGTATGAAGGGTTTCACGCATAGAAAATTTCACTAACAATCGCTGGTTTAATTGATAGGGAAAAAGCGATCGGTCAGCGAGTTGAACACTTACAATATTACCTGCGATAGCAGAAATTAAAATCATATTAGACCAGTCAACGAATACTTAAAAATGGGTTGTAGACAGACTTTTGTGCGCACTTTTTTACCTCCCGCTACCCTTGATAAGGGAGGTATAGGGATCGTGATAAAAATCGTATATCGAGATTTTGGTAAATAACCACGTTTTAAGATCCCTAAAATCCAATTTTAACATTTTCACTATGATTTCTGTGTGTATGTGTGGATCCTCTACTCTTAACACAAATACTATCATTCAGAAAATTTTTAAACCTTGTATTTAGACCTTTTTCTAATATGCAAAGAGCCCACTAGATTTTGGTGTAACCGGAAATGGCATTTTACTTGAAGCTCAAAATAGTTTTTCTTCGAAGAATACCTTTAAAAGTTACTTTTTCGAGATTAATGTTATAATAAAAATTAAAGATTATTAAATTTTCTACAGATTTGCATTAATACTTTTTCTACATATTTTATGGATAAATTTATAAAATTATCTATAATTTAAATCTCGGAGCCTACACTTTATACAAACAACACTCCTTGGTTACGCAGTTATTCAAATGTACGTAGGGAAACCAATACAGTTTTCAGCATAAGTACATTATGTAGGTATGTATTTAGATTAATAAAAATTAACGATTCACAATTTTTTTTGGATTAGTGAATTCTATTCTATCACGGTATTTAAAATTTCATCTTCGTTATATTATCAAAAAAGGTAGTTACTTGGATTAGATTAGAGTATATTTTAAGAAATAAAGTGTCAAAATTAGAGTAAAATTCACTCATCCAAAAATAAGGATTAATCTTTTTTGTGACTCGGGCTGTAAATGGCGGGAGGTATTGTGTTGGCCACACCAGATTTTTTGAATTATGCGCTGTATTTGGAAGTGTTTGGAGATGACTATACCAAAAGTCCTGGGTTCTCCGAGGGGAGCTAACTTCAAGGCATAGTAAAATGTGTCCCTTTTTTGGTTTTTCGCTTCTATCTCGATAATGGTTGATCCTACATTAAAGTTGATAAAATTTGGCATAAAATAGTTCCTATTAATTTTTTCGAAATACCTACTGATTGAATGTTCTACGGTCGTCCTCGTTTCCGTTTTCTTCTGTAGGGTAACCATTACATATCAATTTTCTGTTGACGTTGGTCTGGAAGGCGAAGGATGTGTCCAACTAGTCGCATTTGACGTTTTATTAAAATATCTTCAAGTCGTTTGGAGCAACATTTTCGCAGTACTTCCTCATTTGTTATGTGATCATGATATGTTACACCAAGTATTCTGCGCAAGCAACGATGGTGAAATACATTTAACTTACAAGCTGTTTTTAAAGTCATTCTCGATGTTTCGCCCGCATAAATTGATATGGGTATCACTATAGCATTATAGACTTTTATCTTAGTTTTAAGGTCAATAGTAAATGTAGACCAAACTGGACGTAAACACTGAAAAGCTGCAGACGCTTTTCCTATTCTGGAGTTAACATCCCCATCTAAAAGACCGTCATATAAAAGTGGACCGCCAAGATAAGTGAACTTGTTTATTTGTTCAACAGACTGATGGGAGACTGCGACAGGTATGGTATTTAGATGTTTACCAACCAACATTTCTTTCGTTTTCTCCCCACTTATCCTTAGCCAACTTTTCTAGCTACGCTGTCTAAGTTATCGGTCATTTCTTGCAAATTGTTTGAAGATTCCGCAAATAATGCTATATCATCAGCATAATCAACAACCAAAATGAATAAAAACGGGAAAAGAATACAACCTTGTCTTATTCCAGTCTCAATTTAAAAAAAACTGGTGTAACTATTATCAGTGAACAGAAGGATATATTTATTTAAGACTAAAATTAAGGGCAGATGTAGAATTCGCTAACTTCAGTTGGACACCGCAGCTCAGAAGTCGCGGTCCTGGTGAAGTCCATGAATTTTTCAAAAACTCGCTCTTCGGGATTTCACAAGTGAATCGTTCACAGTGTTCTGAATGTTACAAGGAAAATTATATGATAGTATAAAATATTTTTTGTCTGAAATTTATCTTTTTCTTGTTAAATCTTAAAATAAATAAATATATTTTATTATGGCTTATCACCCATTGTTGAGTGCTTCAATCTGTAATAGCAATATACTTGTACCATTGAGGGCCAGTATTTCCATCTTCGGACAAAGTGCTGGATAATTTATCTGTCGGATAAATGAACAATATCGCATCAAAAAATGACATTCAATATAATTTACTTCATTTATGCTTTTATTTCGATGCGATATTTTATCATTTATCTGACGGATAGTTATCCTGAACTTTATCCGGAGATGGAAATACCGGCCCTGAGGGTTCTTACCAGGCGACACCTGACGGGCTTTTAGCTGTCGCAAAGAGAGCACAATATTGGTCACTTTATGCTATTTGAAAGTTAGGAATAATTCGTTGTTATCCTATCTGCTGTAAAAGAACATATTTTCCTACTTATTTTTCCAAAAAATTATTGCCCTTTGCAATATGTTCCAATTGGAACACCGTCTGGGTCGAACGTATCGATCGAGAAGAGTTAATTTTCTCTCTGGTTCATATTTGCGCAGCAGTTTTAATAAAATTGTCGCACGTTCGATTCCAGTTAGTTTAGTGCGGAAGAGGACGTGTGCCGGGTTTCTGCATGGCCGGCGATAAAACCCAACAGCGGTCATAAATCCAATTAAAATGTTGGCGCCTCATTTCAGTACGTATTAGTATACAAAACGCACTCGCTGCACATGCAGCTCTGTCAAATCGACAACATATGTTTCCCTATCTCTCTGACCTTTTACGGAACATCACATGTAGTTCCACATAACAATAATTAATAAATAAAATTATTTATGAAAAGTTGTTTCATCACGTTGCTGATAAATTTATATAACAGTTAAATATAGGAAAAACGAATACTTTATTTAATTTATTCTAATATCCTCACCTCATTTTCAATCACTGGAACTTTTATCATTCGATTTGTAAGAACCAGTTTTTCTCCTTCATTGTTGCTACGTTTTGTTGTAGTGATAAATCATATGTTTTTTCGGGGAATTTTTTTACAATTCTTGCCTATACAAATTTATACATATATTAACTACGTATACATGCTCGTATCACAGTCAAGTTGTGAATATATAATAGAGTTATGGTGTCATAATATTGTTGTAATGGGAACGTCATATGGAATGGAAATGAAATTTTAAAATTATGACATTTGTGGTGTCATTGACAGTCAAGTTAAAGTCGCTGCGATTGAGACAAGGAAAGAGCCTCCACGGAGAGTGCGTGTTGCATTTGGGCGTCCCCTGGGCAACGGTTCTTAAACTGGAACTGACTAATCTTTCCACTACAGGAGAATGCTAGATATGGTTCAAGTCCGACTGCTCGAAGCCTGGTGCAAAGCGTGCTTCATCCTTTTAAATTGTTAAAACTTCATTTTTGTAAATGTATTTTGAAATTTTTATACAATATTTTTATGTACGAATGCTCTTGAAACGAAATATATATATATATATATATATATATATATATATATATATATATATATATATATATATATATATATATACCGTGTGTCTGTTTTAAAGGTGTACATAGGAGATTAACATGGGAAATCAGTTTTTTGCAATTTCCTGCTCGCCTAATTATTTTAAGCAAAAATACGTCAAATAAAAGTTTTAGAGCATAAAATGCTGCATCTAAATCAATAAACAGAATTACCTTTCCATGCATTGTAACGACAGAAATTAAATATGAAAATATCGAAAATTACGTTGAAAATATCGAAAGCCATGGAATTGAACAAAAAATAAATAAATGCTTGACCTTTTATCTGTCACAACGTAAGTTAACTTATTTGACGTTTCTGACAATTTGATTTTGTCTCTAGTTTTATTGTCTGAAATGATTAAAAAATTAACATTTATACGAATGAAGAGCTAAATTCGTGACAAAATTTGAAAAGACTGCTAATGTGTCCTCAAAAAATACACGTGGGCCGCGTAATCAGAATATAGGACGAGCAGAACATGCGTTACTCTAAGAAAAAGTGTTAGGAATAAGTGTAGACCCCTTTTGTAGTACTAAAGTAGGTGTATTGGAAATGAGTTGAGAGTACATAACAGCATCATACATAATTTTGTTAAGCAATGTTGACTTTTTGATATATTCATATTATTTAAACAAAACTGTATTTTCTTAACTTTATTTATTAATTTTATATTTCTATTATTGTCATAATTAACGATATTTGTTCAAAACAAATTGTCAGAAACGTCAAATAAGTTAACTTATGTACGTTGTGACTTGGTTGTGACAGATCACGTGACAGATTAAACGTCAAGCATTTATTTATTTTTTGTTCAATTCCATGGCTGTCGATATTTTCAAAGTAATTTTCGACATTTTCATATTTAATTACTGTCATTACAAAGCATGTAAAGGTAATACTGTTTATTGATTTAGATGTAGAATTTTATGCCCTAAAACTTTTATTTGACGCGTTTTTGCTTAAAATAATTAGGCGAGCAGGAAATTGCCAAAAACTGATTTCCCATGTTAATCTCCTATGTACACCTTTAAGATAGACACACGGTATATATATATACAGGGAATTTATTTTAACATGCAACATATGGTCGATCACTTCCATGGTTACACACATCTCTGTCAAAAAATGACAGCAATGTAATTTTTGTCCATTTTAAAATGCAACATACAAAATTTGTAGTTACGTATTATCAATATTAATTTCCAATAAATTAGCCTATATATGATTAACAAAAAATAAAATCTTTAATGTAGCACATCTTAACAAACTTTAGCTTCCAAAATTCTTAATTTTAATGTAATAATTGTTTAAAAAATACCTCCATTTACACTGGGGAAATATTCTAGTCGATCGTAGAAAGAATTGACACCATTTGTGATGTGTTCTGGAGCTATCTCCTGTGCTGCAGTACTTTTTATAATGTTGCATTTTAAAAAGGACAAATATTACATTGCTGTCATTTTATGACAGTAATGTGTAACGTGTGTAACCATGGAAGTGATGAATCATATGTTGCATTTTAAAATAAATTCTCTGTATATATATATATATATATATATATATATATATATATATATATATATATATATATATATATATATGTATATATATATATATATATATATATATATATATATATATATATATATATATATATATATATATATATAGGGTGGTGACTTGGACGATGCCGCATAGGGGTTTCAATGGTAAAATCTTAATGCGGAGTTATTTGCTCCCCCAATTATTTTAGAACAAAATTGTATTTAAGTTTTTGTTACAGAAAACAATACTGCATCCGAATATGCTATTTATTATAATTTTTCAATTTCCGGAACCGCAAAAATACTCGAAAACAATAACATTTTTACAAAAATCATTGATGCAAACATATGTCGCTACTTAAAGAAATCTTAAATTTGGTTCTCGTCAAACTACATTGTTGTAATCAACAACTATTACATAGTTGTCATTAACTACAATAAAGATGTTTGTCCTAGTTTTAAACAAATGTGCAAACATATGTCAAAGAATTTTGACGTTTAAAATTATTTTCAAAACAAGGATAAAGAAAACACCTTTGATGTAGAGTTGATGGCAACAATGTAATAGTTGAATACAACAATGTAATTTGACGAGAACGAAATTTAAGATTTCTTTAAGTAGTGACAGATGTTTGCGCTTTTGTTCCATGGTATCAATTATTTTTGCAAAAATGTTATTGTTTTCGACTATTTTTACTGTTCCAGAAATTGAAAAATTATAAACATTAGCATATTCGGATGCAGTATTTTTTCCTGTAGGAACAACCTAAATACAATTTTGCTCTAAAATAATTAGGGGAGCAAATAACACACATTAAAATTTTACCATTGAAACCCCTATGCTGCGTCACCACCCTACAGGCGATTTGCACATTTTGAGCGTCAGCGTCTCAAACGGCTACATTGACATTTTTGGTTACCGAATCAATTTTGACATTTCGAGAAAGTGATACAATTTACAATGTTATTTTGAGTTGTTGCTATTGTGTACGAATATTATACATGAAATGAATAAAGAAAATATTTAAAATGCTATATATGTGATGTGACAATCAAAAAAGTCAAAATACCAGCGAAGGTACTGTGGCAGAAAACATAATTTTTCTCATAATATGTGTGATTTCTGTAAACCATTTTATCATATTTAAATTTATAATATTAGTTAAATGTTACAAGATGCACAATACATGGTACTTTAACATTAACATTACATGTACAAAATCAATAATAATTACACGAATTATGTCAAAAATAGACTTCTATTTCATACAACTGCAAGTATTATACAATTTTCTGCTTCTCGTACTGTATCTTGTTCAAATATTAAACACATTTTTATTGCACATTCATTATTGAAATCAGACTACCATTGTTGGAATTTTATTCATATGATAAATATCTTTTACAATGAGAAAATATGTATACCTAAAAGAATTTTTCATGTTAATAGAAGATATCTGTTGAAAAGTTATTTTCTTATACATCTGTGCCTCATATAATCTTCTAGGAAATTTATAAAATTTGATACTTCAATCGGTAATTTTGTAAGAATTATTACATCCCCCACTGCATCACATAATATTTGACGTCCTATCATTCGCATTCATTGCAAATATTTTATAAAATAGAAATTGAAAAATTATTTTGACATAAAACATAACCTTGCTATCTTTCAATGAGTAACCAGTTTAGTCACTTTTGTCCGCTGTCGGCGCTGACTACTTTTGTGCATACCGTCTATATATATATATATATATATATATATATATATATATATATATATATATATATATATATATATATATATATATATATATATATATATTGTTGCTTTGACAGGCATTCCGCACATTAGGTTAACATCAATTGTTTCAATGCCCTAACGAAATATTTACATTAAAGTTGCACTGTAATAAGTAACAGTTGTTCTTCCTCATAAACGTAAATCATCTTGTCAGGGATAATTTTTGATCATTTGGCCTATTTATCTATAATGCTGCTTCATCTGAATTTCGTTCTTATCATTAAACCTCGTCAGAAACTGAAAACCTCTTTTATTATCTCTAGGCCTTCTTCTTCTCTTTTCTCTTCTTTTCGATGTCAAAACCTCCTTTGCAGGTCTATTTACAAATGTTCCCAACACGTGAAATGTTTTCCTCAATAAAGTCTAGTATCGCTATCGTTCCTAATTCTTCATTTATATACTGTAATTGAAGATGTGGCGTTAATACCAGGCAGCTCCACTTTTTAGCGAAATTGAGTTTCTTGTATAAATATGTTTCTAATACTATGCTGCATCGTTTGGTAGAAGAATCAGATCTCTGTTTTGCATCCTCATAGAGTTATAACAAAAATGGAGCTGCCTGCTCGGAAATATTTGTGGCAATAACAAGGTGGAGCTGCCTGGTTTTTACCGTTATTGTGATTTATGTTCCGAATTTAACATTTTGTGTCAAAAATCAGATATTTCTAAATTTATTTTTTGATTTTACGCAATCTTAAATACACCACATCTTCAATTTTGGTTTTATAGGCGGTGTGCATAAAAGTAGTCAGCACCGACAGCGGACAATAATGTCAAAATGAAACATACCAAGGTTATGTTTTATGTCAGAATAATTTTGCAATTTCTATTTTATAAAATATTTGCAACAAATGCGAATAATAGGACGTCAAATATTATGTGGTGCAGTGGGGGATGAAATAATTCTTATAAAATTACCGATTGAAGTATCAAATTTGATAAATTTCCTAGAAGATTATATGAGGAATAGATGTTTAAGAAAATCACTTTTCGGCAGATATCTTCTATTAACATGAAAAATTCTTTTAGGTATCCTTATTTTCTTATTGCAAAAGATACTTATCCTATGAATAAAATTCCAACAATGGTCGTATGATTGCAATAATGAATTATATAAAAATGTGTTTCTTAAGTTAATATTTGAACAAGATATAAAACAAGACGCAGAAAATTGTCTTAAAATTATATAATACTTGCAGTTGTATGAAATAGAAGTCTATTTTTGACATAATTCGTCAATTTATTATAGATTTTGTACATGTAATGTTAATGTTAAAGGTAGAAATTCACATGGTTCGCATTTTCTTCTCCGAGCTTGTGCAACTGATTCTACTTAGAGCCTGGTATATTTTCAATGAAGAATCTTCTTCATTTATTACGAATATAAAAGAAAGATGCTAACATCATCCACTGATATCGTGATATGTAGAAACTTTCTTCTTTCCAATCATTCAAGTTTCCCAATTTTTTAATCTCAATTTCTATGAATTGTGCATCTTGTAACATTTAACTAATATTATAAATTAGAATATATAAATTTAAATATGATAAAATGGTTTACAGAAATCACACATATTATGAGAAAAATTTTATTTTCTGCCACAGTACCTTCGCTGGTACTTCGACTTTTTTGAATGTCACATCACATATATAGCATTTTAAATATTTTCTTTATTCATTTCAATATACTATCATGTATAATATTAATATACAATAGCAACAACTCAAAATAAAATTGTAAATTGTATCACTTCCTCGAAATGTCAAAATTGGTTCGGTAACCAAAAATGCCGATGTAGCTGTTAGAGGCGCCGACGCTCAAAATGTGCACATCGCCTATACTTAAATCGGACAAGCATCCAAAAGGCCAGGGTATGCAAGCACAGTCGCGGCGGTCATTTGACCGACATCATATCCATAATTAATCTCAACATGTCTACTTTATAAATCAATAAAACATGCTCAAATAAATAATTATTTATTGTTTCATTTTAAAATTAAATCCGGCGTACCCGATGGGCCATCCTACATAAATAATGAACATTTATATTATTCATATTTTTTTGCTACTCTTGATAGCATTGTTAATTTAAATATTTATACTTTGAAGGTTATTCGGCAATTTGAAAACCATTTGCAAACGTACCAGTTCGGTGACATCACAAATTTAGTTACTTTTTTTTAATGCCATGCATTAGCTTCGTGTTGGATCTGAGTGTATGTGTTAATTTTTGCTTATAAAACTGTTTTTCAACATGTAGTATATTTTCACTGTTTCTGCATATTTCGGTATCCTATTTATTATTTAAAATCGCTGGCACCGTTCTCGTATTCAATTTAAATAAAAATAACTCTTCCTCTTCCATATTGAAATTTCTGTAAGAAACATGACATTGTCAAATCAGAAGCGATATGTTATTTCGTACTCGCATTATTGAAGATCGTCGATAACGTCTCCATCTGAAATTTTCATCGACATGAACGCGAGAATGTATATAATTTAGAAAATTTACATGAGGAATATGTAGGACGATGCACGGTCTACAATACAAATAATCACTCAGATTCACACGTTTCAATGGGATTCATCCGTTGCCATACCAACCAAGGCGAAATGAAAATTTCAACAATTCTTAACACAATTTAAATATATCATCAGGAGAATTTACTGACGCTTAAAATTTTAAAATGCCGCGAAGGTAGACTTCGTTTTTTGTCTTGGGCGCCTCGGCCATTTTTTAATACGTTCGAAGCGAACACAGAAATAAATAAAGAGCCGAATGATGAATGAATTTTTTAATTGGTGTTTTTGAAATTGTTCCACGGGTAGTTTCCGTAAGAATAATTAGAAAATACATTTGTGTCCGAATATAAAGCTTAATACTAGGAAAACTTGGAGAAAAACAGTCTGATGAAAACGTTTGAAAATTGTTTTCTTACATAGCCGACGTTTTGGCACCAAATATGCCTTCTTCAAGGAAATGTCGAATTTTTTTAAAAAAAATGTTGAATTACCAATGTATATTGTCAAAATTATATTTATTTATTTTTGACAATATACTTTTGTAATTCTACATTTTTAAAAAAAAATTCAATTTTACATTTCCCTGAAGAAGGCATATTTGGTGCCGAAACGTTGGCTATGTAATTAAACAATTTTCAAACGTTTTCATCAGACTGTTTTTCCAGTACTACCAGATGGGCAGGTTGTGCCCCGCACAAAGGCGCCTGACTTTGAGGGGCTCCGTTTCAAGACAGTGAAGTAAATAATAGTAAATTTTTATAAAATGCTATTCGTAAAGACAAAATTACTATAAAACATACAAATTAACGTGATAGAAGTAAACAATATATTTTTTAATTTGTTTGCCTTAGAGCTCTAGTTATAAGTATTTTACTTATTATCGTATCAATCCGTTCGTTATTATTCTAGCATTGTTATATTGAAATAATAACTATGAAAAGTTTGATTATAACAATGAATATATTGATTTTAACTCAAGAATATTGATTACAAGAATGAATCCCACAATGAATCCAATATTTAAATCCCTATTATCATTTTGCAAAGAATCAAATACATATACAATTCTGAAATCTGTTGTAAAATTGTTGATTACAATAATCGATTTTGATTATAACCTATTGATTACATAAATGAATCTAGGAAAATTTCATCAATATAATAAATCTAGCATTTTTGAAGAACAAAAAGTATAGTTTAAACTTTAATTTGCAAATTTTACATCATGAGGGGAAGGGGCGCTAAAATATAACATAGCACAAAGGCGCCTAATACCCACGGAGCGGCTCTGAGTATTACTTTCATTCAGTCGAGGAATACATATGTAAAGCTTAAGTTGGTATTTTTTTTTTTATTTCTCATATTGATTTACAATCTGTGAAAACTAGACAATAAACAACCGTAAAAGATAACAAACGACATAATCTCTTTATCGATAAGATTAAAATGTTACTACGGTTTCTCTAGGTATACTTTCCATTACGTCAAAACGATTTTCGATAAATCGCTTTGGATAGATAATAACGCAAGTTCTGGCAAATGTTCCAGGCATATTGTTGAGCGACCGTATGAAGGTAGGCTTTAAAGTGAAAGTGAGGCCCATTAAGCGTGGGGTCCTGGGGTCCAGAGAAATTTCCCTGTTTGCCCCGATACTTTAGCCGGCCCTGGCTGACATCATTTTACAATAATTTGATGTACTGGTTGTAACCCGAATAACAAATGTGCATTTCTTCTCATTGTTGCTAGCTATGGTAAATACAGGGTGTGCCTAGAAACATCTTTTTTTTTAAGGCGAATAAAATAAAAAGTGTTGCTGTTAGACAAAATTTATTTTGGATAATGAAAGAATATAATTTTAAGTTTTAAATCATGCTGTTCTATACAATACATCTTGAAGGTGGTGGCCACCGTTCTATTTGCACTGATGTAATCGATTTCTGAAACTCTTCTCTGCACATTCCAACATTCGGGCTCATCTTTTAAGACGAATAAAATAAAAAGTATTGTTGGTAGACGCAATTTATTTTTGGATAATGAATAAAAATTTCAAGTTTTAAATCATGCAGTTTTAAATAAAACATCTTGAAGCTGATGGCCACCGTTCTGTATGCACTGATGCAACTGATTGCAGAAGCTCTATCTACATGTTCCGATATTCGGGCTATTTCCCGCCGAATAAGTTTCATCAGCTGAAGCAGGGCTGTAGGGCGGTGTAAACCTCTGCCTTGAGATATCCTCAAAACATGGGCCCGTCCAAGTCTTCGGCTTTTTAGAAATTACATATCGCATATGAATTTTGAATATAAATAAATGAAAACGAAATAAAAATTGCTATATATTTTGTATTTTTATACCTATAATAATGTAATAAAAGTTTTTAGCGTAAAATGGTCGCCATGTTGTGACAGCAGCGTCATTACAATCGTCCAGTTATCCTATGAAAATGTCACTATGGAGTGAACGATATATATTTTGCTCATATATTCGCGATTGGTTTTACACATACTCTAACATATACCTACATATTTAATATTTCCGAGTAATTTTTTATTAAGATCAAAAGAAAATTTATATTATTATAATTATTTTAATGTCAATACTTGCCATTGTTGTAATCATTTAGTAAATAGGAATTGCTTTAACTATTGTAATTAATACTGTCATTGTTGTATAATTATAAATAGAACATAGTTTACATACTATTTTAATTATAATAATGACACTTTGTGAGTATGGTAACCTTCAATATTATATTAAAGAAAATCTTAAAGTCACATCAATTAAAGCGAATATTTAACCTGATTATGAAAACGAGCAAAAATTATTAATTATACTTACATGATTTTTATTTATGTAATATGTATCGAAGTTTACATAAATTAATTTTAACACTACTCCTATACCTATTCATGTAGTAAATAAAACAATAACTATCTGGCTTACTTTATTACCATTAAGCTCTAAAGATTTTTGATCACAGTTTATAATGGATACGAATTTTTATTCTTGTAACATTTATTGCATATTATTATACATATTAATGGTAACGTATGTTGGTTCTCTCTACTTACGACAGAGTGACGCTAACGTCACAACTTTCGCGCCAAACTTTAATAATTATTTTAGGCCTTATTAAGCATATTTTCAAGAAAACAAAATATACAGAATTTATATTTTTAAATTCTTCGTAACATATAATTTTTTTTAAAAAAAGTGGGGTTGCCCCATTGTTAGGGCCTGTTAGGCTAATTTCGAGTCGAGGTGACATACCGTGGGCGGTGCGCTTGCCTGATCTAAGACCATTTGATTTTTATAGGGATATCTGAAAGCAAAGTTTTACAAACACCGCTCTTCAATCCTGCTTCAGCTGAAGAATCTTATTCGGCAGGAAATAACCGAGTGTTGGAACGTCACGTTCCGAACGTGTAGAAATGAGATTCAAAAATCGGTTCCATCAGTTCATAGAGAACGGTGGCCACCATCTTCGAGATGTTTTGTTTAAAATTCCGTGATTTAAAACTTAAAAATATGTTTTTTCATTATCCAAAAATAAATTTTGTCTATCAACAATACTTTTTATTTAATTCGCCTTCAAAAAAGGAAGTTCCTACGGTCCAGCGTGTATAATAACTTAATGAATAATAAGTTGTTTAAGACTTTGAGGTGTGAGCAGATAGCGTAAAATTGCATCTTAAATTAGAGCGTAAAGCAAATAGAAAGCAAGTAGAAATTCTTGCTTGGAAAATGCAAGTGCGAATGTTTCATTTTAATTAAAATTCCAAAAACTAAATTAAATATTTCATAAAGAGCTTTCATTATCGCCATCCATACACAAACACTTTGAAAAAGCTTGTTAATTTTGCGAACAAAAATTTGATTATCCATTTAATTTATTTTTGTAAATAGCAAAGTGAATTGCGGGAAATCCCGAGAATATCTGATGGCGAACACCTATTTGCTTTCATAAACCGTTATATTTCACATTTTGCAAACAGAATGAAAAACCATTACGCTGCACAGAGGACCCTTTATAAGTAGATTTATTACAAGTAAATTTAATTTCAGAACAGAATGAGCAGGGAAGTTTGACTTTACGACGCCGGATGCTGTTGCCTTTGCAGCCAGAAATAAACTTTGTTTTATATATTTTTATAATACACTCAACATTATAAATCTCCTAGCGGAATACAAACTCCACTTGCATAATTAATGTTCTAATTTCGTCGTTTAGAATAACTGCTGCACATACGTATTATATTATACTTCACCTACTGCATATACGTACAGATAAAATTTTCCTGGCCAAATATAGAACGTAAAATTTGAATAATTAATACTCTAATTCTGTCAATTAAAGTAAGCCATTGTACGAATGTGTACAATGTACAGGCTTCCCCTGCATATTCATTGTAAAATAAATAATTGGCTACCAACTACGTCGCAACTATGTAATTAATAAAATATGTCCTTTAATTTATGCTCCAAATAATTCAATTAATTCTACAGTTGACGTTATTACAAATTAAAACTTATATGAATATGTATATAACTCTAAATTTTCCAAACTTACAAAATGTCAAAGGGTGTGGGAGTGTTTTTAAATTTGAATGACTGACATAGACAAAGTTTGATCTTTTATTTTTAAGGTAGGATATTACCTTCCAGGTATGTCCTTTATATCAATGTAGTCCACTTTTTCCATAAAAAACATTTAAGTGCAATATTATCTACACACATGGGTCGTTTTTTTATTTTACGTTGTTTTTTTATTTTACATCTATTTAGAGGAAAGCGTTCAGTGGGAAACAATAACAATATGTACTTTTTTATTTATTCATTTTGTGTAAATCTATTTTAAACACCGAAAATATTAAAATGCATGAGGTAGATTTTTCTGGTACTTGTAAAATTTTTTTATCTACACTATTCTAATATACAACTAGTTTTATTTTTAACAAAAATTAAACAACGACTCGAATATTACGGATTTTGTACAATGGGTGGTATTAATAAAAATAAGTAAATACTTATAAGTATGTACTTATAAGTACTAGCATTTACTTATCAGTATCAGCAAGAAGTAAAAGTAAATACTTATTTTCATATTAATAACCAGATGCTGATACTTACAGTAAATACTTACTTACTTATAAGTAAGTACTTACATATGAAATTCAGAAGTAAGCCGTGTGTTTGTAAAAAAATAAAAATTTGACATTTGTTGATAGTTCATTTTTATATTTATTTATTGAAAGTTGACAAACTAATCTGGAATTCAGTTCTATATCAATTTTTGAAATTTAAAAAAAGTTTAGTTTTGTAGCAGCGACATGGACTAAAATATTAATGAAAAAAGTGTTATTTCACCAACACCAATTTGAAAACCTTATGTAATATAACTTTTCGGTTTTTTAAAATAAGGCCCCACAGTCATAATTTTTTAGATGTTTATTTATCAAGGCCGGAACAGTGGCGTATTATCGCAGGGGGCGCAAAAATCTTACGTACTCAGGGTATCAGGGTGCAAAATTATAAATGGTCACACTTTCGGGTGTAAAGCGATATAATTTGACAAAATTTTGTTCACTGGGATTTTCCCTACGAATTTTATAATTTTTACGGACTCATGCGGCGTAGAACATGGTTTTTAAATTAATATAATCTTTTAAATTTTTGTTCGATCCTTCATAAGCATGATAAATATCATACTTATAAATTTATAAGTAAATACTTAATTCCATAAGAATCAATTCCATTTTATTAATACAGTTTTAAGTAATTACTTATTTTGATTATAAGTATAAGTACATACTTTTGTCTAATAAGTATTTTCTTATAGCATCAGCTTTTACTGACACTTTATTAATACGGATATAAGTACTTACTTAAAAAACTGTCAGTATAAGCGTTTACTTATTTTTGTTAATACCACCCAATATCTTAAACCTGCCCGCGGCCGGACCTATGAGTAGGGTTGCCAACTCAAAAAAATAAATCGGGATTTTTGAAATGAAAATCCGAGACATGGACATAAGTCGCGGGATGCAGTAAAATCAATTTTTTTATTAGTATTTATAGATATACAGGGTATTCCGCGACTCGACCGACAAACATACCATACGTTCCGGGGGTCATTACGATCAAAAAATGCTATATGACCTATAAGTGAATTCCTCTTTGTTTCGGAGATATCGAAGGAATTTCCAGTGGTTACAAAATAGTTTGGAGGTTATTCCACACATACTTTTTACGCATGAGGCCCAATTTACAAGGAATGGTATTAACATTAAGAAAAACGCAACGAAAACTGCCGCTCTTTTGTATACCTTGGTATTAATTTAAAAAATTGATGTAGTTTTTTTTATAGATTTACTGATCTATACTAAGACTTACAGCCTTACAGGTCTATACAGAAGAGGGCCATATACATATTAGGTTTGTTCGTTTCGCTACTTTGCGGCTACGGTTTACTGCCGCCTCCATACAAAGTATATATTATATATATATATATATATATATATATATATATATATATATATATATATATATATATATATATATAACAGACCTGTTATCTATATCACCTACAATAATTTTTTGTTTTTGAAACTGTATTTATTTTGAGATCTTATACATTTGAACAGGCCTTTATGTAAATCCGCGCCAGTTTTTGAATTATTATGCCTTAAATATTCGTTTGAGTGATTCCCGGGACAAATGGCGTCCCGCAAATACTTTGGGACGTCCCAGAAAATCCGGGACAGTTGGCAACCCTACCAGAGAGGCACTATTTTAAGTTTCACTTGCCTTTTATACGTTAACTATACCTTTTATGGTTGTAAATTTAAACTACTTTTCCTAAAATATATCTCATTATATTGTTACCGTTATAATACTACTACCAGTTTGAAGATACAAAGTAGGCGCGCGTTTGCCACGGAGTGGTCTTTGAGACCCATATATTAGTGTTTTTTTTTTGTTTGCAAGTGTAAACTTGTCATATCTGTTTTTAAAATTTATTTCTGCATGCTGAGAACAGCACATAAGAAACGCGCTATCATTGCTTGTTATTTCTCAGTGTATATGATACTTTCGTATCTGTAACATCGTAGTACGTACTACTTGTACTTCAGACGTGTTAATTTCAAGAATGTTCCGTTTAACCCAAGATGGTATTTCAGTAACTCCCTGTCTTACTGACAAGGAGTTACTGAAATACCATCTTGAGAATGACTGATTTAAATGTATCAAAATTTTAGTCTACTGACATTAGACGAACATATTATGGATGCTTCTGTTGAATCAAACTTATTCTTTTACAAAAATGGAAATAAAACGCCTCTTGTCTATATGCGTACAGGAGGACATATTAAAAAGGACGTATTAAATGAGGATAAAGGACTTTCGCGCTTTGTATCTAGAAACTGCGAGGGCAAAATGCCTTTTATTCCATCTAAAACCTTATAAGTTATAATAAAACAGTCATATTATATAAATAACCCTGAGAGGCTCGACCAGGGTTAAACATTAGGCTTGGTACACAAAATAACTTTTTTTATTTCTTCTGTTGAAAGTACAATAGACCTTTTCAATTTAAATATATAGAAGAGATGCGCAATGGAGATCTGCGCATAGTAAGAACAATTGGCGGGAGCCATAGCTACGTGCTTCTTTGCTGGGATCCGTGGCGTTTTTTCTCCAAATTTAGACGTAAAATGTGAAAAAAATCTTTGACAACTTCAAAAAACTTCTCAAAGAAGTTATATAAGCTTTTATTTAAGCTAAAATGTTTAGCGATACAAATTTTCATCGAGAAAACAGGTATTTTTTTGACAGCCCAACTAGCAGTTGTTAGCACATTTTATTTATTTATATACTTATTTGCAGCGATAGAAACAGATAGCCGTTAAATTGAAAAGGTCTATTAGATCCCTTTGAACTTTATTTTTTATTATTATTATTTATAGAATCACGGTTTATTACCAACTTATTAGTATGCCAATCTGTTTCTAATCGCCTTTTTCGGTAATGATGATATATCTGTACCGTCAAGGCCAAGGGCGTTTGTAAGGTCTTTCAAAGCTGTAGAAAGAGTTTGAAAATTGGAAATAATTTTCAAGTTTCAAGTTTGATGTTGGCCGGATTCGATGCCGTGCTCATTAAAACTCTTGAACTTTACATCTTATGATTAAACCTGATGTTTTTAAATTACCTAAACGAAAGTTGCAACTCCTTTTTATTCGTGTTCTTATCCATTTTGTTAACTACATGTTAAACATTTTCGACGTTTCAACTTTTTAATATATCTACTTGTTTTCTGAAGTACTCTTTGTTCATAAAATGAATTTCATCTTTGGTTTTATATTTCAACCAAGTATGGCATTTTATGTCACTTGTACCAATTCTTTACATCGAGCTTGGCTCACAAACGGTTTCATATAAAAATCTTATTTTCTGGCACTTACATGTTTTCATCTGATATAACAATAATACATTTGACATAACGAATATAATACAATACTTAAGGTGTACTGAATCCAGAATTCAACTGTGTTTACTGTATTTACTTGTGTATCCATTGCAGTAGTTGTGAAAATCTTTGTCTTTCGACAATGTTTCGCAGTTCAATACGGATTCCAGTAATGGCAGCCGGAGTAACTTTAATGATATTCATGCATGCTTGGAAATAGTTGGTAGCTCGAGGGTGTTCAATGTTCTGCAGCCTGTAGGTAACAGAGCTAGGGAACCCGGACAAGAATAGTGCGAAGCGAACTTAGTTGTGATAAGACGAATTCCGAAATTGCGCCGCGCCCGCGACTAGGTTACTACACAGTTCTGGGATTCCCCGCATACCTACCCAGCTTCTTTCACACTGGAATTTAACTATAAGTGTGCTATTGTTCCCACATTACTAGATATCAGGCCTAATTTATTGCTTCACCGAAATTTATCACATAATAATTACACATAGCCGCAACCAACAAGATTAATGTAAGTTATTGTGAAATGTTTTTCTTTTTAAATTCAAACTGAAACCATCAAAAATTTACAAAGAAAGCAATAATAGATCAACTCCGTAAAATGAAACCAAATATGCAAGATAAAATAAAAACAAGAAATTTATTAACATCATAGACTAATGTCAGGAATTTTTTTTCCGGAAAACTATCCGAGATATGTAATTTAACCAGATCTCTATTAAACTCGTTTCTACATATAATAACAATAAGAATACACTAGGAAGAGTAATGACAATATTATCATCACAACTATTAGTATTTTGTCTCTGTCTCTTGCAAGGTGAAGCTCTTGCACTTACTGCTTTATCAACGATGACCACTAACTGGTGGTCGGTGGACGACCACTGCTTGATTGATGAGGAACATTCACACTTACACTTGAATATTTATGAAGACACGAACATTCTTGAGATGTATTACTATTTTTATTTAATATTATAATATTTACACTTAACTTATTATTAACTATTAAGAGGTATGGGTTCCCTGTCTACTATATATGAAGCGAAAATTCAAATAAATTGTTCCTGTACTAGAACTACTAAAAAAATTTTAAAATCAGCATTAGACGAACATGCTTCTGATATGTACATGCAGGTAAAAAATAGTGTTCTTGAAAATGTCAACAAATAAATTTCAGAAATATAAATACTGAAACAATGTGGGGGTTTTTATTTATATGGGTGAAGTGTAAAAAAAACAATTAATTATTATTAATTAAAGTAGCCGTTTAACTATAAATAAATATTTGAAAGATAATAACAATGACGATGACTAGGGCTAAATAAATATTAAATACTAATTAAGACTAAGAATATAATTAACTAGTTAAACACTAACTCTATTTATTTAAGCAATTACCAACGCACTATTTATTTACACAATATTACTGATTATTTATTTCCACTATTTATGTCTTTATTTATTTATATTACGTTTAACTGTCCAGCTGTCTATTCATGTAACCAATTCCTTTCACCGCAGTGTCTATTTATGTAACTAACTAACTGTCCTTCTGACGGACTAACTGTTCTAACTTCCACAGCTTAAGTATCACCGACTTTCTATATGCCAAAACCCTTCAACACTACTGCCGAGTATCCACTCCCACTCCCCGTTACTGTCCCCGTAGACCTAGCTTCCCAATACTCCTCAAAATACCGACAATTCACTTCCAAAGCTATCCCAGTATATCAGTAACTTCCCGAGTACTCTACTCGACACTAAACTGCATACGCTCACCACGATACTGCTGTGCTACTAAACTCACATACTTCTTATTGACTAATTGCCTCCTCACATAAATAAGTCGCTTATATAGTCCCTCTAACACCTTCGGGAACATTCTCGTGACATCTCGAACCATATAACAATGCGCTGATAATTACGCTTATCTCTCCCTGTTTACCTAACTGCTGTGCACTATGTTATCGATCGCCTACCTAGGCTCCTCCTACCTACTAGAACGCTTATATTCATAGTGCCGAATCGCATGCGCTGGCCGGTTACACGGACGTTACAATAATTTAAAAACGTTTATTTGTTGTTTGAATTCTACATTGTCACACTACTTTGAATTAAGAAACATTTTTTGAAATACGTTTTAAAAGAGAAATCATGTCTAATGGTACTTGGAAACCTACTCTTATTCGAATTGAAGATAAAAATAATTTGTTTAATTTTTTAGCAAGAGCTCATTTTATAAATGTCAGAATTCATGCGATGTACTCATTGGAGTTTATTCTGCCGAAATGAAAATAATAATTGTGATTAAGCGAAATTACAATATCAACAACGTAACCACGCAACGTTATTACATTTAGCAGTGTCGGAATAAGTAGATGTTATCTATCTCTCAACTGGATTGTTATCTTTAGAAATAACATCCCGGAGATGGGAATCTCGCGAGATAAAAACCCTCGGCTGCCACGAAACAAAGGGCAAATATTTTCTTAAGAATATTTCAATTATGTGATGTTTTCGGAAAGTGAGGGTTCAGATGCTCTACTGCCACTTTATTATCCAACCCTTCCGGGCGTCGTAGCTCTTGTAACATAAAGCCTGCCCGTGTCCGTCTAATGCAAATTCTAAGACGCGGAGCTGCATCGACGTAGCACCACTTTACGAGCCCTAAATTCTAACTACCGACTCTGCAACTATTTGAGCACAATTTGCCACACAGCTCAAAACGGTCAGGTTGTTATTAATTAATATTCATTGTAGCACCGGAGATTCAATCTGCATTTATACGGATTCCACGTGGAATTGTACATTTTATATTATTATTATTTATAAGGAACCGAGGGCATGAATGCGTTATGTGAGCAATTATAATTCTGATGATTCTCCTGTTCAAATCCAAACAAGGCCAACTTAGATGATTTCCAATTTTCTAATTGAAATAAGGGACGTCCTTGGTGCTCTCCTCACAATGGAATTATTATAACATTTTTTTTAAGCTACTTGATGACGGATGTACATTCCTGATACCACTTCCGGTTTATGAGTAATTAATATCTACTTTGAAATTTCAAATGGAACATACTATATTTTTTACAAATTTGATGCACTTTCAAGTCACAGTCATGGCTCACTATTCTCTTTCCACTTAGGTGTATAAAAAAGTGCCCGCCATTTTAATTTTTAATAATGTAACATATGGATTATTTTACATGGTTGTAAAGCAAATTTGATGCACTTTCCAAATTTGTAAAAAAAATATAGTATGTTCCATTTGAAATTTCAAAGTAGATATTAATTACTCATAAACCGGAAGTGGTATCAGGAATGTACATCCGTCATCAAGTAGCTTACATGTTCCTGTATAAATCATGTTATATGAAAAAAATTGCCAACTTAATAAATAAGCGAGATATTTGCTGGGTCCATTAAAATATAACAGCCTGTATACAAGACTTTATGGTTGGTGTTTAAAAATAAAACACGATAACACTGTATTGTCATCGAAACTACGTAAATATGCAATTTCTATTGTATGCTGAAGTGGGTCAAATTATGATTAAAAGATATCTCCTTTACTAACCAACAAACAACTGAATTTAATTAAAAGCTTGTAAAAAAAAACGATTAGTTTATCCTAATGTGGGCAGCGGATGAAGAGAAGGCCGACATGAAAAACAATATATTCATAATATATAGAGTACGAGGAGAAAAAAAATAATTATATAATAGATTTTGTTGTGTAATGGCAATGTCTGTGGGATGAAATGTTATTTTGACATAAATTTGGTGTTTACTATGGCCCATATTTACACTAAAATGATTCTTAATCCTAGCAGTACTTCAGGAATCTTTGGCATGGTTAACAGTCACAATGATACAGATCTTTAAACTAGTCCTAGATCATGAACAAGATCATCTGGTGTAAATATTAAATTGTGGAATTTAATGAAAATTTTCTTCGTACCTAAACCACAGTATAGAGAATACAGGCAGTAGCGACACTCTTGCCGGAACCTTTGATGTTTCGTTCCAGGCTGCTCGGCGTGCAGGGGGTAATAATGAGGAGCGCGAAATTTGAAGAAAACATAAAAATATATATTTAATATTCGTTATTTAATATCAACTGATAAAGTGTGATATGGTAAAAATAGATAAAAGTGAAATATAAATATGCAAAAAAATTATATTTAAAGCCAATATTAATAAATAATTATATTACATACCTTTCCAAGTCTCCGTTCGTCTAAATATTTTTTGGAACTCATATTGTAGATTTTTTAACTGTGTCTCTTTAAATATAAATGAAAACTGAACACATCTACGAGTTCTATCTTTGTGTTTCAACCAATTTCTCACATTAGGTGCATGTGTAAGCAAGTAAGAAGTAAACTCTTTTATTTAAAAAAATATATATTTATCACAAAGATAAAAATATATATTATAAAAATAGCTATTTGTGCAAATAAGGAAAAATATACTTTTCCTACGTGTCGTACACAAGATTTTTGTTAAAAAAGCTACATATTGTACTGGACAAATGTATTTTAAATTTATGATAGAATGAACTTACTTCCGAGATCTGTACCTAATATTAAAATATATTTTTTTTTTATAAAATTCTAACAAATACATGATAATTATTACAAATACAATGAATCTGCATGTAATATATTATTTGAATCTGATTCAAAATCCCGCTCCTCATTATTCCCCCTTCAACCCGAGCAGGTTGGAACGAAAATCAGCGAAGTGTCGCTACTGCTTATTCTCTATACTGTGCCTAAACTGAATTAATTTCAGGATCATTAATTAAATTATACTTCAAAAACTAAATTAATTTAAGCAAAAGCAGTAAAAAACAATTCCGAAATATTCCGAAAAATTCAAGCACACTTGGCATGTTTTCACGATTCTCGCCGTCAAAATTTCAGGGATGAGTGGAAAGATTGAACAACTTTTCATAAACAATTTTCGCAGTAAAAAATTTATACACGACCTCGGCTATTGTACGAGAAAAAAATAAAATTGAACTGATGCTGAAATAGTGTTCCATGTATCATCACTACTACATTTATTTTTGATTGAATTACCAGAATATGGACGTGTTTCAGAGATAGCGATTACAAAATCATAAATCTGGAGCAGCAATCAGTATTTTCAACGCCATCATGATATATTACCGTTAGTTTTAAATAAAAATTTATTGGGACCGTAGATTATCAAGTTTCATTGGATGACTGCGCTATTAAATCAGCACAAAAGGCTAACTGTATTGTACGATTTTATTACTAAAACTAAGTAGGTTAAAAATCGTCTCTTTCAGAATCATCACAAGATGGCAACATAATCATGACAGGGTTTAGAATATTTAAAAAATACCGTTACCTAATTATATGTATATACATTTGTAGGTTCCATTGGGTGAAGGATGTTCGTGCACAAATTTTTTCCACTGTGTTCTGTCTCTTGCACAAATTTTCGTATCTTATCCACTGTAACTTCTTTCTTCGGATATAACCTATTAACAACCACGGGTTAATATTGTTAAATTGTGTTTTACTCGTTTAGTGAAATGTTTTATATGTTATTTTTTTCTTGCTGAAACTATTTTTCAACATGTAGAATATTTCCGCTGTTTTGCCTATTCTGCGGTTTATATCTTCATCTTGAATTCCATTACTATTTAGTAACAGGTATTCCTATATATTCAAGTGGTATTTTTTAATAACGAAAGATTATGGAACCTAACTGATCGTCATACATGTAATCTCACAAAATAAGGTTCTGGCAAGATACTTTCAACAATTGCTTCTTTTCTAGCAAAACATGGTTTTCTGGTCCACCACCAATCCAAGTTTCCAAAAAACGTACAACTAATCGATGTATCATCGATTTAAAAGTAGATTTTAAAATGTAAACGATAAGCTCGTTATGTGCCACTTTGTGTAAGTTTTCTGAAAGGCTGATTTTGATCTGAAGTTATATTTTAAATCTGTGGTCAACCTTTTATCACCGAAAAAGATTATTTTTAAATATATCTCACTATACTGCTGCTAACTAAAAAGTCTTCCTCTTCTTCTTCTTCCTTACCCTTAGTCTTGCATTTCTAGCACAGTCGGTACTGTTTCATATCGACGTAAAAAGGAATGTAACACTTCGCCAGACATTTAAGGTGAGATATATTTGACACAAGACAACAACCAGGGTTATACGTCTACGCGTAAACTATAACTACGTTTATCTCGACGTTTGAAACCGCTTGAATTTAGTAAATCCCTTTTCAATCTTTGAAATAAACGATCGAGATTAATATTTCAAGCCGCTTGAAAATGTCAAGTCAAAACTATAAAATAACAGGCTTGGACTTACGAAACGGCTTGACTTCTGTCGAAATAAACAGTGAAGCTTCAAATAAAGTAACTACGCATGCGCACATCCGCAATATGTTGCAGTGTTACTAAATTCATATCATTTGATGAAGAAATAATTGTTTTTTAATGTTTCTCAAAGAGAAGACAAATAACAACATGACAATTTTTAGATTTTGAGGTTAATATATCAAGGATGAAATTAGATCATATACCTCTCCCTGTCTGTCTGCATAATCGAGTATTTAATTATATTTTTTTAGTCGATACGAATTTAAAGAAGATTGAAAATATCTCAATCCTATTTTCAATCCGCTGAGATAAACCAATAGGATATTTCAAGTCATAATATACTTAAAGCCGCTTGAATTATCGAGATAAACGTAGTAAATGATAGATTACTTACAACGTAAAGAATGATGTCAAATGTAGACAATGCGTAGAGAATATATTTGTATAAATTGCACATGCGCACTAGAGATTTAGAGAAATACACCTAATTTCTTATTTAACCTGACAGTCCAGTGAAAGTCAGTGATTAAAATGGAAGGCAGAAAAGCGAACGAAAATTAAAGAAAAATTTACTTTAAAGCACGTGATAGAGAAATACAAAGCACTATGCAATGTATGTTTAAAAATGTTATCAAATACAAGTGCATATCGACGCATTAATAAACACAAAGTTTGGAAATTTTACGTACTTATGATTGATGTGAGTCCCGTTTTTGTAAAAATATGCGCTGTTAGCATACGATGTCAATGTTTTACAGAATAGTGTTAGCAACCCAACAGAACTGGTGATTCCCAGTTCAAGAACTTCTCTCATCTACTGGTTACAACTTAAACACTATTTCAATAAAATGATATGCTGCTTTCAACCGACGGCTCAATTATATACTCTACCTTGTAAATTAATCAGTAATAGTAATATTTTTTGTCCATATTTATGCAAAAAAATAAATAAATAATTATAGTCTACATGCGCGTAGACAATATACAAATTTTAATCGCATAAACAATATCATTGTTTACGCGTAGCATATATTACAGGCAAAGCCCTGAAAACACTTGAAAAATAGCATTGCTGTCAGATGGGTTTCATAAAACAATCGGTACCTGCTCATTCTTGTCGTATTCTTTTACTGCTTGCTACAGAAAAATTCTTATTTCTAATTCTTCAAACAAACTTTAGTCTTCTTGTTATAAATTATATATAACCTATTTTGTTCATATTATCAGAGAGGGACTTAACTAAAAGATGTTCTTTGTTAAAAAAGGATTATTCCACTCAGACGATATTGGCTAATAGTTCTATTCTCTTCTCTTTAGCAAATCTTTATGCAAAAGTTATGTTTATCGATCTGTCCAAGGCCACTTAAAGCAGAACATGCGGTGAATTAATTATAAAGCTCGCTAAAAATAATATCAACTTTAATATTAATCACCAGGAACAATCCTTCTGTAATAATTTCAGGACGTGACAGGCAAAACAATAAACATTGTGTACATGAAGAGTAAATCAGGTCGCATTGATTCACACCGGCATGATTCGTAATGAAATTAATAGAAAGTTAGTGCGCAGAGCTTTTGTAGCAGAAATCGCACAGTCACGTGGGACAAGCGAACAAAGGGGACGATCAAGGACGAAACATCAGCCTATTTTCATTCACGAGTTAACGATGAAGTTTTGTTCCTTCTCCTTCACACAACACAGGCAACTGTGTCTCCATAATTTCGGAAGTAATAAATTTAATAATTTATAAATGGTTCAGTAAGCTCTAATACTCATGTTGTTAACTTTTACGAAAGTTTTAACTTAATTGATGTGTTTAGATCACATTTTATTTAGATTGCATTTAAATCATCAAACATCTTCCGTAAATTCGTATTCTCGTCTACACTTGTCGGTCGGGACGACCGAATACGGATTCTGTATTATTTAATAAATATATTTCATGTAAATTATAATGTGGACATTCCAAGTCACTAGGCCTAATACGTCGTCTTGCATTAACTAGGTAAAACATGGTAAAAAGTGACCTAGTCTATTGCTGCCTTCGATTATTTTTGTATTATCTGGACAAAATAATATCTAACATGTGGCACAAATGTTTTCAAAAAAAATTTGAATGGACGATACTGTGGTTAAATGAAAGTGCATTGAAGCTAAATATTACTACAATAATTAACATAGCTTAAGCTTTAACATTCATATGTATTTAATATAGAGCTAGTTGTCCGTTTTCATATATACGACGAAGTTTAGTTCTGACCCCTATGGGCAAGATTAAAAATTTATTTCGTGTACCTTTTGAAAAATCCTTCTTAATTGTTTTCATTTTGTGATTTCTACAAATTATGGTACGAATAGGTACATCTTTCTTGTACATAACACCCAAAAATGTTTAAAATAGAATTTAAAGTGACAAAATTTTCAGATAAAATAATGGCATGTGTTGTAATTTCGGAAGCAAGCGACTCCAGGTAATACGTTAGTCGTGTTAGAGGATTACACAAAAAAAAAATTCTGCCGAAGTTATTTAATATCATAAATTTGCATCATAAACGATGATATTGTTTTGGTCTGACCCAGCTTCATGCCACTGTACCCGAACCGCAACGCGGTGCTTGGAGGCAAAAACCTATCATTTGTAACCCACAAAAATAATCTTTCTAACACCTAACGTACCCAGGTGAAACCTATGGATACTTTTTGATATGATAACAATTACGGTGCATTCACAAATGAAAATTAGGTTTAGATTTATGGTTTATAATATAGATTTAAAGACTTTGGCCGCATATTATGTAATGACTCCATTCACACTTCAGAATTTAAGGTCTCTAAATCCAAATTATAAAGCTAAACATTGTAAGGTCCAAACTATAGATTTATGATTTAGTTTGACGTCCCAAACTTCACCAATGAGAACGAATCTGAAATGATATAGATATATACACCCATCTTTATTTAGTATCCACTTGGTGGTTTCGGCTTTTTAAACAAATGCGAGAAGAACATGGAGACTGTCATAACTTAATTGCTGAAATATAACCAATAATGCCAAGCAAATGACAGTTTCACGGCGCACAGGTGCCTTGTTGAGTACTGCTCTACCGATATTTTAATCTTGTTTTTGGAGCATTTACACAGACGTCTGTACATATCAAAACTAATTTTCAGGTAATTTAAACTTCCATTTATGAATGACTTACTTAAACCTAAACAAAAACTATAAACCTAATTTTCATTTGTGAATGCACCTTTAAGGCGCAAGATTTTCAAAAATGATACGAAATAAACTTTCAATCTTGCCAGAGACTTAAGAGGCAAGGCAGAACTTCGTCGTAAACGTGTTTAGTAATGTGTTAATCCATTTCCAGGTATTACCACAAACCTCAAGAACTTTCGCCGAAAGCAGAACAGAGGACATATTATGCATTTTTGGACCAATATAAATATGTTTCTAATTGTATAGTTACTTAGATGTATAGCACTGTCAGATGAATATTCATTACTCTGTATTTGTAGAAATCGAGTTGCCTCAAATAAACCACACAAATCTAATCACAAATCACACATACCCGTTCCCAAGGCAATTATAATTTTTTGTATGTTGTGATGGCAAACATTAGTTTATTTATTGATATTGATTTTAATATTACGTAGACGAGCAGACGTGTTTTTGTAATAATCTATTTTATAATTCAAAATTAAATAAAGTTTCATATTATTGTTTTAGTTTGCCATTAAATTGCTTATTATAAGAATTGTTTTCATATTATTATTAATGTAATGTTTAAACTTGTTATATACTCTTTGATGTCTATCATAAAGACAGGTAAAGAATTCACTGACTTCAAGGAGTCTTCGTAGCTCAGTTGAGATGGGGAATTTCTGGATTCAAGTCTCAGTGAAGGCCATGAATTTTTCACAAAAATCTTTTTTCAATAGAAAATATAAAATTCTGAATTACTTTAGTTCGATATCTGCAGGAACCGATACTTCCAAACATCTACACCTATTTTGTATGCAGCGGAACAAGAAAGTAGAAAGCAAATAATCGAACCCCCTACATTACATGTTTGGTCATTGTTATCAGCGACTAAAATCCGTGAAAAGCTTCCTCCAAAAACCAGAACAACTTACTGTCCCCCATGAAAACCGTAAAGACACCCTCAGGGGACAACAAGGAAGAGCTAGATAGAAAGCTCCTATCTGTCATGAAAATCTTTAAACTGATTTAGAACAGAAGTATCAAGATGTAAATACAATTCACTAAATGGGGATACAACAAGGAAGATCCAAATCCGTAGTATGACTATGTAGTACCCCAGAGCGATGATCATTTGCTAATATGCAACAACTTAAAAGAGACATGCACATTCGAAGATCTTCTTGAGGCTGATAACGTAGTTAATTTTTCGAATAATAAAATTTATCATTTTCCAGACTCGAAAAATAAGATTTTGTATGCCACAGATTTGAAGTCTGAAGTAGGCAATATAATTTGTCAAGAACTTGTATGCCTAAATAAACTGGGATAGCTGTGGATGTGAATACTCGGTAGTGTGAAGAGCTATAGTATACGAGGACAGTAACGGCGAGTCGAAAAGTTACTGGTACACCGGGATAGCTGTGGGTGTGAATACTCAGTAGTGTTAACGAGTATTGGGAAGCTATAGTATACTCGGTAGGGTTGACGAGTATTGTGAAGCTACATATACAAGGACAATAACAGCGAGTTGGAGTGGACATTCGGCATTGGTATTGAAGAATTGTGGTATACGGACAGTCGGTGATACTAACGCTGTGGAAGGAGAAAGTTAGTTACATAAGTAGAGACACAGTGAGGTGAAAGGTGTGACTTCTGTCCGAGCAGTTGAATATACAGACGCTGTTGAGTCAGTTGAGTATATAGAAGCTGTGGAGGTCGGTAGGCGGTCAGTTGAGAGTGATATAAGTATATAGTGACATAAATATAGTGATATAAATATGGCGTAAACAATTTACAGACGGCAGTCTAAGATCGGAACGCGTAGTGAAATAAATAAATAGTGTTAGTGTTATCTAATTAATTATAGTTTTAGTCTTAATTAGATTTTAAATTTGTATTTAACATTAGTAATAGTCATTTTTATTATATTTTAATAAACACTTATTTTAATTAATAATAAGTGTCTAATATTTACACTTCACCCAAATAAATAAAAACGTTACAATAGTATATCACAATCGGATGCTATAATCTGGCCTCTAATACATCTTGAATAATATTTGACTCAAATCTAACAGACATTACGGCAGTGATAAAACATGGCTCGGTGAGGCCGGTTAGAAAGGGTAAGCACTAACATCTGTATACCAGCCCTAGATAGATGGAAAAAAATTGTTATTGTACAAAAATATCTTCTATAAATTTATTAAGTAAAGAATTTACGTAGGTTTGGTAGATTGAATTGAGATGGTGAGTTCCGCTGAAACGTAAAATGTCTTTACAAATAATCTGGGCCCGGGGCTTTAGAAAGCAGAACTTAATTTTCACCGCTATTACCAACATCTTTCAATTTTCCGCTTAATTGTTAAGTGAAATGTTAATCAAAATTTCATTAATCAATCCGTTACGTCTGAAATACATTCTATAAGGCAATTAATTCACACAGATCAACTGTTTAAAAACATTCCAAGCGTAATAGTACCAACTCCTCCACATTCAATAATGTATTTCACTGGCAATTAGATAGACACGCCTGCAATTAAATCCATATTGAGATTCCGCATAAGTGCTCTAGCCTAGTTGATAAATAAATCACGTGTCCCCTGGTGTGTGGTTAAAATAATTACGATCAGATTTATGATCGCTACCTCGTTACTGTGTTAATCAGCCATTAAAATTTTTGCATAAAATAGCGGACGAAAAATTTGTTGGGGTATATTAGCATGTAAAGCACGAGTCTACTTAATGTGCTCAAGATTTATTTCCCTGATTTGAAACTTTGTTTACATTTAAATATCAAATAAACTACAGGACGTTGTAGAATTCATAAGGACATTTGAATTTGCCATTAAACGATGGATAAGTTAATATTTATATTTTTTTACTGGTGCACATTTCTATAAATACGTTATAATGATCCGACGTAATAAAGTAGTTTCTGTTGTTTTCATTATGAATTATTGCTTACCAACCTTTTTTACCTTCCGTCACCTTTAGGTAAGGAAGGTATTGTCGTTGGTCAAAAAATTCGGTGGTGAGTTTTCAATGAATAAGCAAAGTTTTAAGATCTCTAGAATACGATTTTACTATTTTTACGATGATGTCTGTATGTATGTATGTATGTGTGTGTGTGTGTGTGTGTGTGTGTGTGTGTGTGCGTGCTTCTGTGCGTGTGTGTGTGTGTGTGTGTGTGCGTGCTTCTGTGTGTGTGTGTGTGTGTGTGTGTATGTGTGTGTGTGTCAGTGTGTGTGTATGTGTCAGTGTGTGTGTGTGTGTCAGTGTGTGTGTGTGTCAGTGTGTGTGTGTCAGTGTGTGTGTGTGTGTGTGTCAGAGTGTGTGTGTCAGTGTGTGTGTGTCGTCTACGATAACTCTAATACTACAATTCCAAAGATTATAAATCTTTCGTATTCCTCTTCGTTGCATCCATATGAAGAGCTGATTAGATTTGGTTATAATTGGTCAACCGGAAGTACCCTCATTTGAAGATTTTAACAGTTTTTCTTCAAAAAAAACGATGTTAAATATCATTGTTTCACATATAATGTTATTATAAATATTAAAGAACATTGTATTCTCTATACGATTTGACTGCATTTTATACTTCATATTAAATGGATAGAGAGTTATAAAATGATAAAGAAATTAAATTTCATAAATTAGGCAGAAACATCTACTATATTAAGAAAATTCTGATTGAAAGATGTCAGTGTCAAGTGCGATTGACATATTCGTAGTATATTTGTATTATAATTTTACTCGAAATATAGGATCTTTTTGCTCGAAACTTTCTGTATGGAATTTGTATAAAATACATACAAATGTAGAAAAGTAATGTACATACAAGAAATTTAAAATCTTTTGCAAGGAACTTTCTGTATGGATTTTATAGAAAATACGTAGGCATTTACGAAAATTCTGCAGGTAGATACCGCATCTACCGACTGTGTTCGAAAACACGAGTGGTAAAAAGTTACCGGTTCGAAAATTGATCCATCTACCGGATTCATGAAGAACCTAATCTCAAAAAAAGGTAGTGATGCAAAGCGAAGCGTGCGCGTTAAAAGTGGAAATGTGTTCAAAGTAGGACTCTGCTCAGTTTGTTAACTACGTCAAATTTGTAACCTGTTTCAAATTTTTTCATAGGTTATGGATCTACACTGTTTACCACTTGCGTTCTTAAAATATCGATTCTGGTAGCTATAACCTGATAAAAAGCTGTTTACCGGTAACAGTTTACCGGTAGAAGTTTCGTAAATACCTCATATAACTGATGGAAGGTAATGTGCTGGCCACATCAGATTTTTTTTAACGAATAATTTCGGTGGACAGTTACGTAGGCAGTTTGAGTGAGTAGTTTTCGGTGTCAATTTGGATGGACAGATTAAAAGTAGACAGTTGCGGGGGAAAGTTATTGGTGAGCAGTTTGCATAGGCAATTAAAATGAGCAGTTTCTGATAACAGACTGGGTGGACAGTTTCCGGGTTAATTAAAAGTGTGTTTGGAGGTGATGGGGTGAGTAGTTTGAGTGAGCAGTTTTGTGGGTATAGTTTCGGCGGACAGATTAAAAGTGGACAGTTTGGGTAAGTAGATTGTGTTGACAGAGTGGGCAGTTTGCGCAGGCATATTCAAGTGGTCAGTTTGAGTTGGCTTGCTTGAGTTGAGCAGTTTGCGTGAACAGTTAGAATGTAATTGGGCAATTAAGTAAGTAGTTTTGGTGTAGTAAACTTGGGTATTTTAAAAGAATGTTAGCGTTAGCTCTCTGGGTTAATGGTGTGCTTTTGCGGATTGGATATTTATTTATTTGAAACCACTCAACAGGACAAAGTCCCAGGTACTGAAGGTTAGAAAAATTATTACAAAAAAATACAAAAATTATCGAAAAGTAGTAGCAGTATGATCAATAAAACATGAATAATTAAAAATTTGCATATACAGAATAAATAATTAATTTGTTGATATAGGATGGTACATTCGTGAAAGAAAATCAATTTGACAAAAAGTAGCTAGTTAATGAGTTGTTGAATATTGCCAAAGAATTTTAAAATAAATCAATGGGATTATGCGGTGTGTGAATTGTATTATAATAAAACACAAGCGACGGATCGGTGATCTTAGTTCATAATTACATTTCGTCATTTTAAAGTTAAAAATAGTTCGATGCCTGGAATTAATTCTAGGTACATATATAGAAATTGTCACAAGCCAGTAAGTTCATGTCATTAACAATATTATTGACAAGCTTATATAAAGCCGACTGCATTCTATAGCATTTCTCCAATAATGTAATTCCAAATTCAATCAATGCATAACTGTAAGAATAACTTTGAATATTTGTGGGGTATCGCGTTGATTTTACGCCAGCAAAATTTAACAAATTTTCTTTGAATAACCCCGATGGCGTTTACATGGTTTTGATATATTGGATACCAGATTAAGTTACAATATTCTAATTTACATCTAACAAAAGAATTAAACAAGGAGTTGAGAGTGGATAGTTTGTGAAAATGTTTGGAACAGCGAATGATGAATCCAAGAGCTTTATATGAACTTTTAACAGTAGTATGAATATGATGTGAAAATGTTAATTTTTCATCAAACCACACTGCCAAATCCCTATATAATTTTACCTTTCGAGTAATAAGTTATCCATTGAATAATTAGATAGTAAATAATTTCTTTTCATTGTATCACATCACTTTACACTTATTGAAACATTGAAAAATAATTTAAATTTTGTAGACCAAGCTAATATATTTTTTGTCACGCTGTAATTGAAAACTGCCTTTTATACAAGTTATAGTTTTAAATATTTTCATATCGTCATCATATAGTAAACAGGTAGAGTGTTTTAAACAATAAATAATATCATTAATGAATAAGTTGAAAAGCAAAGGACCCAGATTCGACCCTTGGGGGATGCCAGAACTGGGAATAAATTAATTCGAGGTGAAATTGTTTAGGCGGACAAACTGCTTGCGGTTGGTAAGATAGGAGGAAATAAAAGAAGCTAAGTGAGGTGAAAAATTAAAGTTATATTGTAGTTTTTGTATCAATGCAGAGTGATTAACCATATCAAATGTTTTTGTGTAAACTGTTGGCCGGAGCCCTAGAGAAATTCGTTGTAGTCGAGTTTTTGCTACTTTTGAAATACTAAAATAATGGACTATGAACTGGAAGGAATAAAGGATGGACCGGAAGGAATGATGAAGGAAGCTGCGAGAGAAGAATGCCAACCCTATGTAACACAAAAAAACGCTAAGAAAAAGGAGAAGAAGATGGTAATAATGGAATACGGACTCGTTCGGTCAATAATTGATATAGGTATTAAAATTATATCTATTTTGAAAAAAGCGGATAAGCTCATTAAAAAAAAGCCAATTTGCCCTTTTATGAGCTGAACCTTCTTCTGGGCCCTTAAAATATAAAGAAGAAAATTAAAAACTAGAAGTCAGCCATATCCTTATATGGTAGAGACATTACAAATCTTAGTCAGGCAAAGACGCAAGACGCTCATTTTAATTTCATCGATAAACATCAAGGTGCTATTAGCTCTCAGTAAATACGACCTTGTAACTGTGGCAGGTATCCTAAGTGGATATTGTCCTCTAAAATATAATGTGTAAAATTAGTAAAGATGAAAAGACGGTTGAAACTTTAGAAAACATAATGTGAATCTGTAACTGTAGCCATAAGAATGGGATTAAATTATGTAGATAAAAGGTTCGTTATGGCCAGTGGGATCGAAAAACTGACTCGTCGATCAATAACAGGTTTCTTGAAAATGTTGGAACTGTTTCCAGAAAACTATTTAGGACAGATCTTATAGGTCGCAGTGAAAAAAACTAGCACATAAAGTCCTTGGTAATAATAGTCTCATCGTTGACTATTTATTTCAATCAGGTTTTGTGTACCGTTTATAAAAATCTGATAGGGCCAGCACATAACCTCTCGCCAGATATTTTACCTGGTTGTACGCATAAAACGAAAAATATTTTAAATACAAATACATATATTCATGTCTCACTACAAAATAATTCTCACATATATTTGCAAAATCTATGGGATATTTTAATATAAATTATGTACAATACATACATTTTCTTTATATTCAATATCCAGAAATTTTCTTTTTCTACTTTCTTTTTCTTTATATTCGTCATTTTTTCTCAAATTCCTTTTATATTCTTCTTTACGTATATTCTTTTGCGTTGTTGACTTTTTTTATTTTCATAATCTTCATAATAATGTACAAATATTTTTGACAGTGGCATACAAATATTTTTGACAGTGACATTTATGTGTTAATTACAAACATTTGAATTTCTTGCCTTGTAGTAGTTTGATCTGAGATTTTTTACATTAAATTATTTTATATGCATTTCTTTATCTCTAAATCTATAGAAGATATAACAATGAATTTATATTTATCGAATAAAGAATTTAACGTTCTTTAATATAAGTATTTACATAAATTTTCGATAAATAATATTTAGATGATTTTTTTCTTGTAACTACTACTTCCGGTTGTCCAATTGTTACCACAACTTAATCAACTCTTCCCATTATTGTTAGATTGAAGAATTCGAAGTTAAAAATGTCTTAAGTCTTATTGTATTTGAGAAATCGTGGATCCAACATCCACACACACATCCACACACATACACATACACACACACACACACACACACACACACACACACACACACATACACACACACACACACACACACACACACACACACACACACACACACACACACACACACGCACACGCACACGCACACGCACACGCACACGCACACGCACACGCACACGCACACGCACACGCACACGCACACGCACACGCACACGCACACGCACACGCACACGCACACGCACACGCACACGCACACGCACACGCACACGCACACGCACACGCACACGCACACGCACACGCACACGCACACGCACACGCACACGCACACGCACACGCACACGCACACGCACACGCACACGCACACGCACACGCACACGCACACGCACACGCACTCGCACTCGCACTCGCACTCGCACACGCACACGCACACGCACACGCACACGCACACGCACACGCACACGCACACGCACACGCACACGCACACGCACACGCACACGCACACGCACACGCACACGCACACGCACACGCACACGCACACGCACACGCACACGCACACGCACACGCACACGCACACGCACACGCACACGCACACGCACACGCACACGCACACGCACACGCACACGCACACGCACACGCACACGCACACGCACACGCACACGCACACGCACACGCACACGCACACACACACACACACACACACACACACACACACACACACACACACACACACACACACACACACACACACACACACACACACACACACACACACACACACGGACATCATCGTAAAAATGTTATAATCGGATTCTAGGGACCTTAATACGTGCTTATTCACTAAAATCTGGATATGCGATTTTTAGCATGAATTTAATACCTCTTTTAGCGAGAGGTAAAAAACCGCTAAGAAAAAGGAGAAGAAGATGATAATGGAATACGGATTCGTCCGGTCAATAATTGATATAGGTATTAAAATTAAATCTATTTTGAAAAAAGCAGATAAGCTCACTAAAAACGAAGCCAATTTGCCCTTTTATGAGCTAAACCTTTTTCAGGAGCCTTAAAATATAAAGAAGAAAATTAAAAACTAGAAGTTAGCCATATCCTTATATGACAGAGATATTACAAATCAATCTTAGTTAGACAAAGACGCTCATTTTATCCTCATCGATAAATATCAAGGAGTTATTAACTCTCAGTAAATACGACTTTGTAACTATGACAGGTATCCTAACTGGTTATTGTCTCATCGTTGACTTTTTATTTCAATCAGGTTTTGTGTACCGTTTATAAAAAATTAAACCGGGTTAATATAAACTTTTTAGAATATATTTTGGGCACCTAAATCTCAAATGTCAATCAAATGTTCTACCTAGTTAGTTATAATTTTAGAACGGTGACCACAAATTTATTTGAAAATAAGTTATGCATTTCACCTGTTTATATCCATAATGAATTTTGTCGTTCCTGTATTTAGTTTTTCAGCAATAGATATACTGCATCGGCAATTAAAGATTTACGTATAAAGATACCATTTTATACCATTATAAATTTATTTTATGAGCAGAAACTATAAGAGTCTAATGGAAGTTAAATTACTTTAATTAATAGATTAAGATCTTTCGCGCCATTAGTTCAATTGCACTAAAAGTTTATTGGGAAGATTACACTGGGAGTCAAACTTAAATTGTGCTGAAATAATTGAAAAATAACTCCCAACAAAATAAGCAGCAAAAATCATGAAATAAAGTGTGTGTCCCGTTGAATATTTAACCAGATTCAAATTCAAACTCTTGTATTCCTCAAACGTAGAAAATGAAATTTCCTTGCTGCACTTTGCTTCCAGCAATCTACTATATTTCATCTACAAATTCTCCCTTTTCCATGCGAGAAGACGTTTGTAAAACAATAATTTGGACGCACGTTACTGGAAAAAAGACCAAGTTCATTAGGGGAAACCGGGTAAACAGTAAGTTTGCATTTATTTTGCAGGATTGCTCTTCGAATGCAGTGTATGTACGCAAGGATGTAATATGCATGCCGCGTAGAAAGAACATGAGCGTACAGAGGAGTTTTCCTACACGAGACAGAAATTCTTAAACTAAATAAGTAAATACATAGTGGTTTTTTGCTCGCTGTTGAAGGTGGCAATTTATTTTACGCTGATTTCGGTAATAACGATATACATACTTGCACCGCAGAAGAAGTTTTCTTAAACTACATTAAAAATGACATTTGAATGTAATTTAACAACTTTATTATATTTACCTTGTTTTTCTTGGTAAATATTTCCTTTTGGACTTAAACGAATTCCTCGCCAGTGAATTTCGTGAGCTTTCAAAGTTTCAAGTGCTGATGAGTTAAAATGATAAAGCTGTCACTGAATATGAGCTTATTTTATTAGCTTGAATGTAATCATGAAATGATTCTTTTTATAAAAATAGTAATAAATTTTCAGAAACTGTTGCATCTAGATTTTCTTTAATTACCGCTCTTAAGAGTTGTTACATAATTACAACTACTACCTTTCACTTTTCTTCTGTAATATTTTTTTTTAACCAGTGGTTCTTAAGTTACAATACAAAGTTATATTTTTTTTAAATGGGATAAAATATATTTAGGCTTGTTCGATAGAGTATTTTTTTCTAAATTCAACCATGTGATTATTTGATATCCTTACATAATAAAAAGATTGAGAAAAATTCAATTGAAATATAAATAAATTTGACATTTATAGTTATTTTTCAGTAGGCTATGTATGAAAAACCCTCGGAAAAACCATTGATCTTGAAAGTCAGAAATTTCGAAATGAGTACCGTAATACTACTTCACGACCGTATGACGTGCAACATTTTATTTCATACTGTCTACATGTTTTAAAGATTTATATTAATTCAAACTGGTCTTTTTAACTTAGATCACATTATCTTTGAATTTGTGACAATTGAATTTGAGTCCGGGAAATATAAAGTAGTATATAGTGGACAGTATGAAGTAAATATTTGTTAATAACGTTATAAACATAAAATATGTAACTTTGTATTGTAACTTGAGAACCACTGGTTTAAAAAAATATTTTCCTCTCTAATACGATGTCCTCTTTAGTCTTCTATAAAATTGCCTTATAGTATTTTAATGTATTTTTAATAATTTAGAAATTATTTGAGATTACCTCTTACAGCGTGTATATTGCAATCCCGCTAGGTCTAAAATGTTTGGGTACTTTCAGAATACTTCGACTTATATTAGGAAACACCTATCATTATTCCTTGCTCGAATTTTATGGGCGTGAGTTTTGTGCGTTAGGTTATGTTCTGATATGTTTAAAATGCCGACCCAGGTAGTGTAGTGGTAACGTTATCCTATCACAAGCCAAGAATCCCGGGTTCGAATCCTGGATAAGGCATGGCTGTTGTATGTGTCTTTCATTATTCCATCATCATTAGCAACGAATGTGAAAAGTAAAGACTTAGAAGTTTCGAAGAAATCTGTCCCATCGCCATTAAATAACCGCTTATATAGGTACAAATATGTCATTATCTTTACCGATATCTGCGTACAAAGCAGATTGGCACACCCAGTAATGGGTAATATGCCGTGACGATATATATATATATATATATATATATATATATATATATATATGTGTGTGTGTGTGTGTGTGTGTGTGTGTGTGTGTGTGTGTGTGTGTGTGTGTGTGTGTGTGTGTGTGTGCTAACAATGATATATTTAAAAAAACGAAAAATTCGCATAATTGTATTATTTTTAAATTTAAAGTTCAATCATTGTCACTTGTCTTAGTTTTAGTTGGGTTATGTGTTCGGTTGTTATCGTTTTATACCGAACGAGAATTTATGTTTTAGGTAATGGGTGCAGTTCTACGTACTAAGTCTGTTTTAGATTCGGTAATAAATTGAGACGATAGAACAAATATGTATGTAGTATAAAGTAAATAAAACTGTTATTAAAAGAAAACTTTAGCAATGATTGAAACTAGTGCACTATTATTCTAAGCAGAAGATTTGTTTCTCATAAATCGCAAATAAATTAAAAGTATCTCAATAAAGCGAAACAACAGTTGGTAGAAAGTTCTCTCTCCGCTTATGTGGGCATAAAGAAGAGCATCGTCTGGATTCAAATTTGTCCGGGGAATATCGATGAACGGCAATAAGTCCGGTGCAATCCCACGAGTCTACACGGAATCCGAAGCAGCGGCAGTCTGAGAACAACTTCCACGCGCGCAGATCTCTGTTACCCGGAACTATTGATACTTTGATTTTATTTCTTCACTTTCAACTTATGTGAATATATGTCATCCGCGACTACTTGGGAAACTTTAACATCGCGCTTTTATGTCACGTCGTTTGTCGCATCCAGTTGTTTATGCATGAGATTTATACCGAGAGTTTTTAAACGAAATAAACTTATAAACACTGAATAAGTAATCATCTCATGCATCACCAAAAAGATTATGAAGTTGTCATAAAATTCGTTTATAATAATAAACTAGGGTAACAAGAGTTAAAATGCTATACTACAGTTTTTAACTAGGGGACGTTAATTTTAAGAGTACAAAGAAAAAACTAGACATGTCGCTTCTTTATTTATCATTCAATTATACTTATATATTCGGAGACCCATCTTTCGAGACCTTAAAAGTGAAAAAAAAACAGCTTTGTCTGATGCAATCTCTCATGGAAAATTATAGCGAAAAAAACATGTTTTATGTTGATAAAAAATACCCAAATACATTGTCGTACTGTTTTCGAAATACTCGTATAAACATTCTAGTACTGCAAAAGCTTTATAATTTTTATTAAAAGAACGGTATGGTTAAAATAACGTCCAAAATTTTTTAGATAAATTTGTCGAGGATTAATTGGAATTTGGACAGGACATCAACGATTATTTATGAAGATGATACATATAACGACAGATCCTAATAATATAAATTCTAGAACACGTGTGTGAAGTTGGCTCAGCCTATATCGAATGTCCAGTTGTAGTGTACGTAGACGGTTTAATTTTTCGTTAGGTGAGATAAGTTTTGCACCCAATTACGTAAGTTTCGCAAGGCTTGTTTAACTTTAAAAAAAATATTTGGTGCAGGCTGACTTCACACTAGCCTGCCCAAACACGTATAATAAAATAATTCAATATAAATATGTTTCCTTACCGTTTGAATTAAGTTTTAACAAAATTAAGTTCAGTTTCGAACTCGTTCAGGTCAAAAAAATAATAAACATGGGCATTCTAATTTCTTATTTCTGCAACCCAACGCAATAATAGAAAGTTTAAAGTTATTTACATACACGTCTTGATTAGTTGTCGTTAGTTTTGATATAATCGACGTTAGTTTTGGAACGCATTAGCTTGGACATTCATGTACAATATATGGGCAGGCCTGAAACCTGCTTTTTAAAATTAATAATTAAAACTCTCAGTCAGTGACAACGACGGTCGTACTATACGCTGAGTTTAGTTTTGACAAAATTGACGTTAGTTGATGGCACGTTCATTCGTACGGGCATACTTCTAGAATAAAAGTAAAGCAGCTGGGCAGGCCAGAAACCTATCATTTTTAATTACGTTTTAAGCTCTCAGTTTGTGACAACGACAGTCGTACTATACGCTGAGTTTATAGTGTGAAGCCTGCCTGCACCAAATATTTTTTTAAAAGTTAAACAAGCCTTGCGAAACTTACGTAATCGGGTGCAAAACTTATCTCACCTAACAAAAAACTAACCGTCTACATACACTACAAGTGGGCATTTGATATAGGCTGAGCCAACTTCACAGACGTTTCTAGAACTGATAATGAAAATTTAAGTAATTTTTATATAAATATTTTAAAAAGAGTTTAATATTTGATCTTAATATAATTGTTTTTTTTTTGTTGTTTCACTTCACTAGGTTGGTAATAGTATATTACTAACCGAGGTGGAAAGTGTTTCATTGTCGAGGGCGAAGATAGTTAACCAAGGCGCGAAGCGCCGAGGTTAACTATAGCCCGAGACAATGAAACTTTTCACCGAGGTTTGTATACTATTTTATTCACAATCTGAAATAAAAAAACAATATTTGATATTTAAATAATAATAACCTGACATAAATAAACGAATGGTCTGAAATTGTTCATTTGTCATATGTACTGTCAGTTTGATTTCTAACCTTAAATATTGATTTCATTCATTACTTGTATTATTTACAAGTTTATTCCATATTTTTATCATATAAATTGTAAAGATGCTTTGTTCATATGTAAATACCCAACATTGATACGCATTGATCTCTCAAAGCGGGGGCAGCTATTTTCCGCCTTGAGGTTGGAAAGTATAGCGTGAGTATAGCTGAGGTTGGAAAGTGTCAACTTTCCAACCCCACCTCTTGGAATATAAGGTTAACAATAACTAACTTCCCAACTTTTTAAAAGTCAGAAATCGCCATATTACTAACCGATTGTGAATAAAATTATTATCTTTGTTATACCTATCTCTTTCTAAATTTAATTGTACTGTACTAGGTGAATTTAGTCACTCAGTGCTCATCAACAAAGTAACAACTAAAATTCAACTGTTCTTGTGTGTTCCATAATTTTTACTATTCCTTTCAACATTTTTGAAATGTATGATTCAACTTTAAATTTAAATTTTTAAAATAATTCATTACAATGACTTACTCATTTTGTAATTTATAATTTATTCTGGAATTTTTAACTGGATTGTCTCAACTGTTTAATGTTTCTATGATCATAACTTGTTATTTGTTTTTGTTTAATACACAATGTTTTTATAAAATCCTTTGAGGATGGTTTTAAATAAACCGAAACGTTAGCGACATTCGAATGTAATTTTTTTCTCTCCTGTCCAAATTCCGATTAATCCTCGTAAAAACAAAGAATGATATTGAGCTTTAAAATTAAAATCACAAATTTTTGGTGGAGGTGTTGCCACTCAAGAGTTGTTGCTTGGTGACAAAAATGTCATACGTTGACCGTTACTAACGTCAGGTAGAGCGATACGTCTCTTCAGTAATTTTCAGTAGTTTCTTAATCTGTATGAAACAGCGCTGACTGCTATAAATGTGAAACAAAGGGGAGTGAAAATGATATCCGCTTCTGATTGGCTACAACTCGACAATCTTCACACACAAATACTAAATAAAAATCCATTTCCTCATTTTAGTAATTTTGATATAACTTCTTTTTAGAAATTATTCAAACAATTCTTTCTATGGTACAGTATTGTTAACATTACTTATATTTTACACAATTTATATTTACATTCCTTTCTGGTGTTTCGTAATGTAAATAAATAACTATGATATTTCCCCGTTTAAAACATAGTTGACAAACAACTGTTTTATTATTTTAGAAATACAATTTTGTAGTTCGAAACAAGTGTATTTAATAATAAATGGACAATATCTGTAATTTTAACATGTGAATGAATAAAACGATAATTTATACATATGTAAATTGCCAAACAATGTTGGACACAAAACCAGCATTATTTAATACTCCTGAAATCCCGTGTGGTAAGCTGTCCATTTTCTATTGACCAACAAGCATTAACATTGTTTCACAAAAGCAGCATCAAAAATGTTTATATTTCTTTAATATTTTCAAATTTTAAAAGATTTATTTATTTAGTTATATTTAGTGTTTTCTTAGGGAGACGGTAAATATTGTAAGGCAATCTAGTAGTCCTTTTAACAAGTTTTTAATATACTTATTGTAATGTTTTTATTTATTTGGGTGAAGTGTAAATATTCGACAATTATTATTAATTAAAATAAGTGTTTATTAGACTATAATAAAAATAACTATTACTAATATTAAACAATTATTAAAAAAAAAAAACTAAATAAGACTAAAACTATAATTAACTAGATAACTCTAACACTATTTATTTATTTAACCAATTAACACTACTATTTATTTATACGATCTTACTAATTATTTATTTCGACTATTTACGTCACTGTTTATTTATATCAGGTTCAACTGTCCGCCTACCGACCTCCACAGCGTCTATATACTCAACTGACTCAACAGCGTCTGTATATTCAACTGCTCGGACAGAAGTCACAATTTTCACCTCACTATCTGTCTATTTATGTAACTCTCTTCTTCAACACCACTGCCGGGTATCCACTTCCACTTGCCGTTACTGTCCCCGCATACCTAGCTTCCCAATACTCTTCAATACTACAGAGTATTCACTTCCACAGTTATCCGGGTATACCAGTAACTTCCTGACTCGTCGTTACCGTCCTTGTACACTATAGCTTCCCTATACTCCTCAACACTACCAAGTATTCTCTTTCAGAGCTAGGCCGGTATTCCAGTGACTTTCCGACTCGCCGTTACTGTCCTTGGACACTATAGCTTCCCAATACTCGTCAACACTACTAAGTCCACAGCTATCCCGGTTAACCAGTAACTTCCCGAGTCCTCTACTCGACACTATACTGCATACGCTCACAACGATACTGCTGTGTTTCACTAACACTCTATGTTAATGTCTCTATATGTCTCTCCATATAACTAAGTAACTAACTCCCGAGCTTAGCTGCGTCCCTTTTATGCAGCTCCCATTAAATTCCAGAGAGATCTAGAATGTTCGATTGCATACTACCAATGAACACAAAAGGTTCAGGCGACCGGAAGTAATTAAACACGTCGCGGCTCGTTTGTTTACCTAGCCCGGCTGCTAGCACGATTACGTCATCGCTATACTTAGACGCTTGTTCAGCGTAGCAGCGGGGCTCACACGTTACAATATAGTGCACTTGCAATGTTTATGTTCTCTACATATTTATAATTGTTGTAAGAAAAACATAAGAATTGAATTGTAAATTTGTGATATTGTAAGAAAAAAGATAAATTTTATTGTATAACAAAACAGAACATAACTAAAGGACAACGATTTATTTTATCAGTATTTTAATTAAAAGTTCAAAATAAAATAATCTGTTAAAAATAATTAATATAATCTAACCTAATTTAACCTAAGCTAATCAACCTCAACTAACTAATCATAACTTATAACTTAAATATAATAGAATGAAGTATTGTGACAATGATCAACGCGTAATTATTATATGAAAAGATAAGGCAGTCTTTTAAAAATTTCCTAAATTTGTGTAGATATTGTAACGCGAGAGCACCTACAACAATAGAACCACGAGCCCCTGACCGGCGCATGCGAGCCGATGCCTTTGAATAGAAGAATTCTAGTAGGAGGAAGAGCCTAGGTAGGCGATCGATAACACAGTACAGTGCGCGATAGGCGGGTGACATGAGGCTGGCAGTTAGGTAAACAAGGGGAGATAAATGTAATTACCCGCGCATTTTTATGTAGTTCGAGACGCTGTGGAGTTCAGTAGGTCGGACAGTTGAACGCGATATAAATAAATAGAGACATAAAAAGTCACAATAACTAATCAGTATTATCGTGTAAATAAATAGTGCGTTGTTAATTGTTTAATAAATAAATAGTGCTAGTGTTTAATTAATTATATTCGTAGACTTACATTACTATATAATATTTATTTAATATTAGTAATCATCATTGTTAGTATCTTTTAATATTTAATTATCCTATTAATAAACATTAATTTAATTAATATAAATTCCTTAATTTTTACACTTCATCCAAATAAATAATATGTTACGAGTAGGTATGAATTTTGAATTTTAGAATACAATTGCAATACATTAAATAAACTATACTTTTTTATGTATTATATATACGAGTACCTACCAACAACAAAAATATAATACAATGCACGGCAACAATAAAGATATCGGACAATAGCAACATCATATTATGACTTGTATTGTATTATCATCATCATTGATGAATAGAAACTCAAAATTGCACGTACCTACAAAATATACATATTTATAATCAAGATTTTTAGATGGTGGCAGATATCTGTAACAGATATAAAATAAAAATATATTTATCAGAAAATATTTTTACTCTTTACTACTTTACAATGATAATTTTAGTCCGGGAAATGGTACATTACAGTACCGGGACCGGGAAATGAAGAGAGAATGGTGTGTCTTAATTTGAAAGTATTTCATTTAATGTCAATTTGACACGAGATATTGCCAAAAATGTAAGTTAAAGAAATCAAAGCTTTTCTTCTTGAATTTTATTTAAGAAATGGAAATAAATTAGAAAACGGCGAATGGCAATATTCTTTGCTGCCTGAATTTTAGGAAAATTACATTTCATGTTAAATTTTGACAACTGGACATTTGAATTGAATAATGATCAGACATACGTTTCCCTGTTCATAGCCTACTCCGAGTTAAGTTTTTTTCTGAACACACTGTATTTAAAATATAATTAAAATCAAAATTCTAGCTTCAAAACAAATGTTGGAAAGTGTTACTGGCTCAGTCCGTAAAGACGTATCTAACGGACGCGTGGCTCGGTAAGCAGATGCTACCAATTTAGTATACAAAAAAATGAAGCCCAGAATTATTGAACAATCCATAGGTCCGGGATTCGAATCTTGCAAGGATATGGAATTTAACCGTTAAAACATTAATAAAAATAAAATAATATAAAAAACGCTGTCAAACAAAAAAGAAAAACATGAAATTATTTCTACATTGTGTTACGCGATATTATTTTAGCGATTTATATTCTACCCGAGAAAACTTTTTAATTTTAATGTGTGTATGTGGTTTTCCAGTAAACATGAAAAAGTTCAGATTGATTCCGGGCAGTTTTTGTATACAAAACAAAAAAGCAATCTTTTTGCTGTGAGGTTTTTTGCGATCTGAATCCACGTATAAAATGAAGCCATAGCGAGCGTCCAAACTACACACTTGAGCATTTACAAGGAAAAATGCCACAGTTAGCGTTCGAATGCGTTATTGCGGAGCGCTGAAAATGTTTTAACATAATTAAAAAAATAAAAGGGAACGACGTAACTGCATGTTCGATGAACATAAAGGCAGAGATGTTTGCGTGAGTAGACCACTGATACGCTTGGAGAATATTTCAAAGCTACATTGTTTTTTTTATTGGCCCAGCAGCTCTCAGATGACTTTATAGTATCGGCTTATGTATTCACTCAAGGAGATAATTTTCTTCCCAACCAACTTACGGAATTCCTGTTTCAAACTACAAAAACCGACCCAATTTTTTGGCTTTTCTATTAAGAAAATTACAAATTTTTATTAAACGTCTCCACCTTGTTTTTCACATTAGCATAAGAATTTATATCACGACTTATTGCCCATTTCTGGGTGTGCCAATCTGTTTTTATTTGTAGGTTTCGGTACAATATATTTGTACTCTTAAGGGTGTTTACCAGATGTTAACTTTTTCTGCTGGTAAAGTTCCTTATGGGTTAATATGATCATTTAGGTTTGGCTACAGGTGCAAACAAATCATGAATAAATACCGTTTCTTTGCCATCTCAGTTTTATTCAGGTAGATAGATATATGAAGACCAAACTAAACTAGCACTAATATTAAAAGTTTTTAAACTTGATGATACTGCCAATGACAATAATTGACAGACGCGTCAACTAACAAAAAGATTAGGGAAGGATGGAGTTTGGCGTAGCCACGTTATGTAGACAAGGATGAAATGTGTCAACTTCTTTTGAATCCGTAGTTGTCAAAATTTTTTTTGACACCTTCAATGTCAATATTATCTGTATTCTTCTGCATTTTTAGCCCCGGGAGACAAGTGTACCATCTAATGCAGCATTCATATGTGGTAAACGAGGTATGTATATGCATACGTTTTTATATTTCTTTCAGTTCAAAGAAAATTGTATCCAAAAAATATTTTGCCAGCATCAAATGACAAGATCTTTATAATGATTTACCTAATCACTGTTTGAGATCAAATGCGATCCCCAATGCCCAATATGTAATAAAAAATTGTTTTCATAATCGGAATTTGTCAAAAAATTCCTTCATGTATGTGGTTATGTGGCTGTCTGATGGGGTATGATCGATTTCTCACGTTATTTATTAATTCATAGTTCAAAATATCAGTATAATCATCAAAAATATTTAATATATCCAATTTGTTACAAATCTGCACTATGTGGAAATATAATGAACTTACGAATAAACAGGTTATTCGCTACCCAAATACCGAATAAGTTATCCCGCGAATAACAGATGTTATTCTTTCGAATAAATTTATTTGCAAGTGAAACGACAACAAAAAAATTTATCTAAATCTTTATTCGTAAGGAAAATACCGCCCTGAAACCTAGGAAAATCCGAAAATAATTGGCACAAAACTGTATAATAAATTACCTTCCAATTTAAAAGGCGTAAAAGTGCAATAAACTTTTCAAATCACATCTAAAATGTTATCTTATAAATAAATGTTGTGTTTGTAAAACTCTGTATGTATTTTATTGTAATAAGCCGTGTCATATTTCTTCGTAAGAATCGACTGGCAAAATAACAGTTGAAGAATGCGCAATAACATAAAAAGAATAAGATATACACTAAGAAGTTAGAAGTTGGCCAACTCTCTAGTTTAGTGTTAATGTTAGTTTAGTGTTAAGGTCCATTCACAAATTAAAATTAGTGTTAGTTTTATGTTTTACGTTTTAGTTTTAGTGACCTTGTAGCATTGGTTTCTTATGCAAGCATTCAAAAATCAGTATTTTGTTTTGGTTGTAGCATAGAACATTGCAAACTTCAATCTTTGGTTTTAGTTTTGTTTTATACTTAAGAACGAACCAATAGGAAGGATCGTAGAAAGAAATAGCGATATATAGTTGTTCTTGTCTATAACTGTCAAGTTTTGTTTGGAATTATTTTGAATAATACGAAAATTTTAAGTGCAGTCTTATTAAAAAAATTGTATAATGATAAAAAGAAAAAAAAATAGAAGATGGTGGGTACGCCCAATAAATAGTATTCGACAACAACAAGGTGTTTGGGAAAATTTGCCAATAGGTGTCAATACCTACCAAAACTACGACTAAAACATGATTTGTGAATGCTGCTGCAAATTGCTATAAAACGTAAAACATAAAACTAACACTTATTTTGATTTGTGAATGGGCCTTTGACTGTATAAAACATTCAATACGAACGAGTCCACGGCTCAAACCCACTTCGGCCGGTTTATACTGCCATGGTGAGAAATCTGTACAAATTTCTTTCGACTAGTTTAAAATTTATATATATATATATATATATATATATATATATATATATATATATATATATATATATATATATATATATATATATATTTTCAACTTAAACCAAAACTGCATATGTTATTCAGTATTCCGCCATTCAATATTGAGTTACATCTCCTTTATTAGTAATACCAGTTTTAATTTTATTAGGCATTGTATATCTAAGCTCTACATTTTTTTCTGCGAGTATTGTCCCATATATCTTACAAGGTAGGTTTTACTTTAAGACCTGGATTTTTACGAAATTGTATTTCATTATGCCAAAAGGAAAGGTTCGCGGGAGAAGAAGATAACCCGCAGTTATTTTTTTAAGTTTTAAGTATATTTAAATTAGCTCAAAAGAATTTTGTAGAAATTTCTAGTCCACTTGTGTACAGATTTTATAATTTTTTGAAAATGTAAATTATGAGTTTGGGCTCTTATATTTATATACGTTGAACTTCTAAATGTTCATTGTAAAGTTATTTTTAATATTTATGTATAAATCCACAATCTATCTTTACAAATAACTTTTGTTGATTGCACTATTAGTGATATTTTAATTTAAATATATTTCCATTATTACTTCCAATTTTCGATCAAATTTGCCATGCATTCTTTGAGGACGGCCCTCGAAAATCTATTTCAGGATAAGGGCCACTCTTTGTAAATGTATAATTAAAGAATTTTATTTGGGTTATTTTCTCTTTTCGTTTCCGTGCGGCGGAAATCAATAGCCTAGAGTTAATGAGAATTTTTGTATGCATACCAATATCATCAATATTCTGTTATGGAATTTCCGGAAAGAGACATCTTTATTAGAGCAATTTATTAGTTTTGACTGCTCGATGTTTCTTCCAAATTGCCCACTCGACTAATGCACACGGTCTGGTATCATGCCACCGGCAATTTCAAAACTTTCGTGATGAATATCATTAGGACAAAACGAAATTTTCTTAGCGCATACAAAATGTTACCATTGATTTTTCTGAAGGTCGTGCTCTTAAGAATAGCCATAGTAAAATATGTTTTATTACAGTTTTATAGGTGACGCCAACTCTCATATTAGCCTGCACGCATTACTTTTATTTCAAGAGTGGTTATTATATTGGGGAACAATGCTATTAGTTTTAGGATTACCCATAAATTATACCCAGATTTTATTAGGCCATTCCTCTAACAGAACACACTATTGTATTTTCACTGCTCTAATATACTGTGCTGAACTAAAGGTAGTAACTTCAGGGATGTTCCGAATATACAAAAACATGTACTCGCGAATACGAATACAAATATTTTTTTTACTTACCGCTACCCTAGGTAAGGGAGGAATAAGAATTGTGCTAAAAATCGTATATTGAGATTTTAGAAAACAAAACCGTTTCCATGTCTCTAGAATCAATTTTTAATATTCTCACGATGATGTCTGTAAATGAATATGTGTATGTGCCAGTGAATCCGGTATTCTTTAATTCATTTTCAACCAATCCGAAAATTTAGAATACTTGTATTTCTACACAATACTAAAATGGGAACACGCCACCAAATTTGACTATGAATCAGAAAATCAGAAGGGCACTTTATTGAAGCTCTAAATAATTTTTGTTAGATATTGTCTTTGTTTTCAATAATATTTTTTCGTGATTATATCACCACAAAAAATAAATATTAATGAATTTTCTGTAAGAATTTAATATTTTGATTTTGACTTGGGACTTAATAAAGATAAGATGCCAAAAGTTTAAATAAAAATCTGATGTGACCAGCACATTACCTTCCGTCAATTCTATGTATTTTGTACAAATTCCACACAAAAATTTTTTTGCAAATGATTCCATATTTCCAGTACATTTCCATACAGAAAGTTTCTTGTAAGATTCTATGTATTTCCAGTAAAATTATAACTCAAACATATTATGTAAATTGCACCTAGACACTGACATTTGTCAATCAAAATTTTCTTAATGTAGTAGATGTTTCCATGTTTATAGCACGCTTTGTGATATTTAATTTCTTTATAATCTTTTAACTCTATATCCATTGAATATGAAGTACAAAATGTAATCAAATCGTACAGAAAATAAAATATTCTTAAATATTTATAATAACCAGAGCCGTAACTAGGGTTTTGAGCGCCTGCGGCAAAAATTTTATTTGCGCCTCTACATATCAAGAAAATAAAAACAAAATAAATTACTGATAGCGGTTCGCGAGTTACTAATAACTTAAACTTACATGAATATTTTCTAAAATATAAAACTTCTACAAATCGGCTTAGGTATCATATTTTCATCTAGAATTTTGACTTAATTAAATATAAACAATTTTACGTAGGTATTTAATACGTGTCGAAATTTCAGATGATGAGATCTAAACCGATTTGCAGATGTTTAAAATTTTAGAGGAATTTCATATAAGTTTAAGTTTTTAGTAACTCGCGAACCGCCCAACGGCAAAAATCGTCTATACTCTGTTCCATTTAAACCATTCAGTAGATAGCGCTCGCATTAGCGCCATTTTTAATTAGCCGAAATTACATTGGGTAAACTTGTTTCTTGTCTCCAATACTGAATGGCTAAAATGGAACAACACGTATAATACATGACATGAAGGAGAATTTCATGCTGAATTCAAATTTTCAAACCGCGTTATCGTATCTTTAACCGGGTCAGAGTTCTGAATGGATTTGTAGGATATAACTCTTTGAGATATCATCCTAGGCAAAAAATGTAATAACCATTTTATGTACAGGAAATTACGAGCTTTAATTTTGTATTCTTGTAAAATTTTGACCCAAGATGGCGGCAAAATCCGGGGTCGCTAGAGGGTGCAAAATTAGTATGTCTCTTTGGAGGTCCCAATAAACAGAATAAAATTCACGCCAGCTTGACACCAATTATTTCCACAATAAACAACTGGCCTATCTGTAGATAATTATTTGTTAAATTTAGAAAATAGATTTTAGAAATATTTGATCTAAAACCATGTAAATGATTAAAATTTTGCGCCCCTAAAAATTTTGCGCCCGTGGCGTGCGCCACCTTTGCCACGCCATAGTTACGGCACTGATAATAACATTAAATGTGAAAAAGTGATATTTAACAAAAAAATTTCAAGAAAAACTGTTAAAATCTTCAAATTAAGGTACTTCCGATCAACCAATTATGACCAAAATCTAAACAGCTCTGAAGGTGACGGCAGGTAAAAATATATTGTTGAAAGAAATAAAACAATTTTTAAAAATTTATTCAGTTTCTTATTGTTAAATTAAATTATTTTGCAGCCCAAAATTCCTTGGTTTATTATTCGTATTGTATTTGATCTAAATTTAACGAATACGGTTTTGAATATGAATACATAAAAGTTGGCGAGTATCTAATAAAACGAATACGAATATTTTGAATATCCTTAATTACCTATAGTAGTAGGACTGTATTGTTAAAGCACTATGGCTCGAATGTTAATAGGCAAAAATAGGGTTTCCCGAGAATTTCTTTGGCAAAGTATTGGTTTTCTTAAACCTGTGATATTTACTAAAATTTCTAGAAATTTTATATTTGAAAATTTTTTGGTTAAAAAATTATCCAATTGAATACCTGCATTTCTGATCACGTATGCGAATATAACCAAACAAAACAAACTTACACTGAAATTTTTTTGGTTAAAAAATTATCCAATTGAATCCCTGTATTTATGATCAAGTTTACGAATGTAACCAATCAAAACAAACTTACGATGATAATTATCCTAAGACAATTATCACTTATGTCATTAAGTTGCTAAGTAACAAACACTTTTTGACAGATAATTAAAGATTAATTGTTTTAATTTGAAAATGTCATTTTCACTGTAGGGCAGTGAAAATAACGATTCAATTAATAAAATTATTACTATTAAACGGTTGTATAATAAAACTGGACGTGTCTTGTCTTCTCGTGTTAATGTCAATCTTATTATCGTTACACACTTCACGCTGAACATATTCATAGCTACTTTTGACATCCACTGAGTGATTTTATAATTACAAAAATTCTGCTAAATACAAATTCGTCGTAAATTTAAGTAAAATTGCAAAAAAATACTCACCGAATACCACTCAATCATTGATAAATACTTATAATTTTATCACAACTTCCTCAAGCACGTTGCTTTTAGAAAACTGTTATAAAATTATTTCGTAATTATCAATGTCCTCGGGATATTATAGATGATTATTGCATTATGTATTCATATTTTGTCAGTCGAAATGCGAACACACGTGCCTTGCAGTGTAGTATGTAAAAAATGCTGTCTATATTAAATTATGTACATAGATTTAAAATTAATGTATCACTACCAATTTAAAAAGAGGAACTGTTCCTTAAATGAACAGAAAAATAATCCTTTGAACAGAGTAAACACGACATGATCATCAAAATAACATTATTCAGACAGGTTATGTTAGGTTAAATTACTTTTTCAGTGTATAGCTGTATAGTTAGTTATATATTATAAAACTGATGAAAAACACGGTAAGATTACTGTTGTTGATTCACAATCAGCTCATCGCTTATAGATTGCTGGTCAATCGGTAATTTTGTTGGTAAACTGTTTTATAAACCAAAAATAGAATGATTCGCTGCCCGTTAAAATCTATAACCTTCAAAAAGCATTAGTACTTACATATTATATTGATTATATAGAAATAAACATAAATTAAATTGTAAATACCACTTAATTCAAATATTATTGGTTTATCTTACAAAAAATGAAAATAACTATTCTTGTCAATTAATAAAAAAATTAAATATTGGAAATAGCTCTAAGCTAGAGATGGGTCAATTCCCGAAATTTAAAGATACGGGAAAATTCCCAAAAAAAATCCCGGATTTTTTTTTTTTGAGAAATTTCAAATATGTGTAAAAATTGTAGGTTTATTTAGTTTTATTTTTCAGTGAAATCATGGTAAAAAATACATACATAAACTCGTGTCAATATATCGGTCATACATACGAGTAGAGCGACTCTGTAAAAACTAATAAAGAATACTCGCCCATATTTTCCATGTTCAATATATATTTCATGCTTCTTCTATAAAGTAAAGATGCAATATTCATAAACTCTTCAAATTAATTCAAAAGCATCGTACTAAATTTCACAAGTACTTATATTTACTTTAAAAAAAAAAATAACCAGAATACCAAAAAAATTAACAATATTACATATTTAATAATTATTTGCACCAAACATCAATCCAAAATCTTTTAAAATTTACGGGAAATTAAAAAAAATTATATTCACGGTATATTTCCAAAAAAAAATCGGGAAAAAGGGTAACAAAATTTCTCCCGAAAATCATGGATGAAGGAATTTCCGGGAATTTTCCCGGGGAAAAAACAAATTCCTGCCGGGAATTTTTTGGCGGCACATCACTACTCTAAGCTAAGCTAAGCAAAGAACACAGGCTAATATTTTTACAGAAATAAAAGTATTAAACATTTTGATATTTCTCGAATTTTTTTCAGAATTTTCAAAAAATTCAAAAAATAATTCTCGATTGGTAACAAAAAGCTCAAGATACGAGAACCCCTAGAGAATAAAAAAATAATAATTCATCTTTTAACCGAGACTGTATTCTTATAAATTTGCGTATGTATATATATATATATACTTATTAAAAAGTTGAATGAAGAAAGTCCCACGTGTATGTTATGCTTGTAGTTAACAAATATAAAGCATCATTACGTTATAGAAAAATAAATTCCAGTGTTCCTGTCTAATATTGATTTAGCTTCCTGAAGGAACTGTATAAATATTTGCTATTTATTTTACATCTGAATTCTTCTGTTGCCAGGAAGATGAAAATAAAATATTCGCGTTCGCAGCCTAAGTTTACTATTCCATAGAGACAGTTTGTTTGTTCATTGAAATATTTTAAAATTTTACATTCAGAACAGAAACAATGATGCTAACAGCCACTTCTTTATTTTTCTCTTTTATTCTTTTTCTATACGATGTTCATCCGGTAAATTTACCGAGATAAATTCATACGCCACTATAAAATGTAATACGAATTTAAATTATTTCTGCGAAATATTTTATACGTGGCATTTTGGTGGCAGTGGAGCAAATAACAAGTTTTTTACACAAAAATACAACAATAATATACAAGATTTTTTTCATTAAAATGAATAATTCATAAAACACTGGAAAATAATAAAAAGCTTTTTCATTCTACTTGAATTTTTTTCGTGAGAAGATGAGGATAATGGTGAAAAAACTAATGGCATATTTGATTAATTAGAATATTCCCATAAAATAAAATGTTTTTATTTAACACATGTATATGTGTCGTAGGATTCTCCAATCACAAAATGTTAACCATTATATTATCCCTTTTATAGCTTGTATGTTCATACAATTATTATTAATTGTAAATTTCTTCCTTCGAAAAAATTTCCAATATTTTTTATATATTTCATGGTCGTAGAGAATTTGTTGCTATGGTTTTCCCAAATAATTTTTTAAATTTAATTTTGTGCATTTATCGGAGTCGCATCATCATCTGCCTCTTTCATTTGAAATATTTAATAATTGGAGGGTCGATGAAGTAATCAATCCGGTATTCTTATACCTATTACAGTGTGTTCAATAAAATTCCTAACTCGGAGTAGGCTATGAACAGAGAAACGTATGTCTGATCATTATTCAATTCAAAAATCAAGATGTCAAAATTGATCTTGAAATGTAATTTTAAGGAGAAAAGACAAAGAAGGATACAGCATATTGACATTCGCCGTTTTCTAATTTGTTTCCATTTCTAAAATAAGATTGAAGAAGAAAAGCTTTAATTTCTTTTTGACAATATCTCATATCAGATTGACATTTAATTAAATATTTTTAAATTGACACACGTTTCTTTGTTCATAGCCTACTCCGAGTTAGCAATTTTTTGAACAAACTGTATAATTTATTTTTATCAGTTTCGATTACTACTGTAATCTTCTTCAAGGCTAAAAAGTATTAAATAAAAAAAATGCGAACACATACATAGGATAACATTATGTTCGAGTTTTTTCATTGACTACTTTTTAACCTTGAAGATTGAAGAAGATTACAGTTCTATAAACGTTAATCTGCAGTCCGATCATTTCATTAATCCTCCAATCAATTTCATCAGTCAATTATTATTTGCGAGAATGGAATATTAAAGTTCATAAAAAGATTGTTCCGCAAGAAACAAAAACGATAAATGCACCTACTTATTTTGTAAATGCATCGGACATTTGGAAAGGTCGCATCTTCAATTTTTTAACATATCGACTTTTGGTAGATACGCAATTCTCAGGCATCAGACCAAATTTCTTAAATTACGCACCAATATAATGTTTTAGAAGCATCTACTTGGCAGCAATGGGTGCAGTATGACCTAGAAAATAACTTCCTTTTTCCCGCTTGTTGATTCATTGCTTAGTTCTTGCGTTATTGTTTGAAGTAGACGTATTTTGTGTTGTTTTCCGATTTCGTAATGAGTGATGTAGGAGAGCACCGTGATGTTTTGCGCAAGGCTTGGAAAAACGTTCTCAGAGACATCAAATGATGCAACAAGCTTACGATGATCAGTTTTTAATCCGCAAATTTCTTAAATTACGCTCCAACGCTATGTTTTAGAGGCATGTAGCTGGCAGCACTGGGTGCAGTATAACCTAGAAAATAACTTCCTTTATGCCGCTTGTTGATTCTTTACTTAGTTCTTGTGTTATTATTTGAAGTAGACGTATTTTGTGTTGTTTTCCGATTTCGTAATGAGTGATGTAGGAGAGCAACGTGATGTTTTGCGCAAAGCTTGGAAAAACTTTCTCAGAAACTTATCAAATGTTGCAACAAGCTTACGATGATCAGTCTTTAATCCGGATTCAGTGTTATCTGAAGTTTACGTGGTTTAAAAGTAGTCGCGAATCGACTGATGATACTCGCTTCTCGCTCTGGAAAGCTATCAACGTCAATATATGAATCTCATGTTGAAAAATTCAATGAATTAGTGCAGTCAAATTGAGAGCTAACAGTACGGGAAGTAGCAGAAGAATGTGACATTGTAAATGAGCCATAGCATGAAATTTAAAAAGAAGAAATAGGGATGTAAAATTCCGCTTTGTCAATTCGGGAATCTTATGCGAAAAATCAAATGACTATTCTTCCTCAGCCTTCCTTGCACCAGCTGACATTTCGTATTCCCCAAATTAAGATCAGTGATAAAAAGCACATGTTTTGACACAATTTAGAAAATTAAAACGAATTCGGCACAGGCTCTGAAATGCATACCACAAAATCCTTACGAGAAGTGCTTCCGGCAAAGGCAACACCGCTGGGAGATGTATATCAGCCGAGGAGGAGATAATAAGGATCAATAATCCATACATAAGCCCAAAAAATTACAAAAATTAAATTTGGAAACTTTTTTAACAGACCTTGAATCTTTTATGAAAGCGGGACAAACTTCATACATTTAAAGGCCGTATCACACTAGAAGTAGTATCTCTCTCTCTTATTTACTCCAATGTGATAGATACAAGAAAGTCAGCGATCCTGTTGTCAGATGAAATGGAATCAGATTCATTTCCTCGGACTATTTATTGCTGACTTCCCTATTGCGCATGTCTCTGAAGTACAGGAATGTAACTTTACGGAATAAAATATAACTGCAGATACGTCAGAAATTGTTTGATGTACCTACATAAAATTATTATGCTTGCATACGATTGCTTTATTTTCCATCGTTTTGGTTCATTTTACTATTAATAATTTGTATGTCAAACAAAATTGAAATATTGTCATTAAAGAAACCATTTCATAACAAATTTCAAATATGATAATCCACTAAAAGTCGGAGAAACGGTTGTTTGAACTTGAAGTGTGATAGATTGAGTTGGTCATACAAAATATATCAGCGAAAAAGAGTCAGAGATATGAATGTAGCGTGATAAGACCTTAAGCATCCCTTGGTAAGGTCATATCCAATGTTCATTAGGAAACCATGAAAAATAAAAAACGGGGACGTATGGAAACTGTACAAATATAACTCAGACACTTTCAAGCATTTCTACCAAAAATTAACGAGTGCCTCCCTAGATATGAGAAGGTTCAGGGTATAATATATAATATTATCTTCGTTATTTAATATTTCCGTGATCAATAAGGCTAATTAGTCTATTATAGGATTAAATCTTTTCAAAATGATTACTTCAAATATGTGTTGTTATCCTTATCCATGTTTAAATTCATGCTAAACTTAAAACAATATATTGATGTATAGGTATAATTACTGAGTTTACATGCAGTTTTGAAACCGTTTTTAAAACGTTTTTAGTTTTGAAAACGCCATGTATACAGTGTCAAAACGGTTTTGAATTATCTCAAACCAAAACTAAAATTCATGGGTTGGACTTGAAAACTAGTTTCAAAACTACTCATGTAAACACTTACAATTCAGTTTCGATACTGCGCATGCGTACAGAGCATAACGTTCTGTCGCTTTGTGTTACTAACCTTGAAATATACTGACAGTTGAATAGTTTTAGTGCGTAGTGGAATGAAGTATAAAGAATAATTGGAATAATAGCAAAAGGAAGTATTTGGAGTGAAGAGGCTCTGTCATTTACATCAGCTAAATGCGCATGCGCCGAAACTGTTTTCAAATCAATTTCAAACTTGTTTTGAAAACTGCATGTAAACAGTTTTGCATAATTTTGACTGAAAACTGAAACCATTTTCAAAACTGCATGTAAACGTAGTAATTATTTACTTAGATATTGATAATGAATAAATACATGTAAATGTATTAGCATGGTTTTCAATTAATAACTTTGTTTTTTAGAGATTTTAATAGTACAATAATTAATTAATAATTTCTAAAATATCCGTCTTATTCTGTATATTCGTTACTGATTTTGATAATTCAAAAATTCAAAGTTGGATCATATAAAATATCATCCATTGTTGTTATCTTATTAAATTATTAAAAGTTGAAATTGTCATCTCTGAAATAATCCTGGTAATAATGCTCCACCATAGATGAGTTCTCCACGTATTAGTGTCAGTCTTGATGATTCATCGTGACGCCAATGCTGCATTCACCGTGGGTTATTACGGAGGGCGAAGTTGGTAAACATCTCCCCACAGCTCTGGCTGTTCTTGGGGTAATTGTTATGTCCCGTTGGCGTTACGGTTAGCAATGCACGGAAAACTTAACAATGCACTTGAAATTTACACCCTCTATACAGGCTGCCCGCTATTAAGTATTGTACGACGGTACGTGTTAACCCCGTGAATAAGTTAATGTGCAAGATTATTGGCAGAGAAACTTCTTGGTACTGTGTTTGTTTATCAGAGCTTGGTAATGATGCGGTAGTAACTTCGCTACTAGATTGACAGACCAGCGAATGGAACATCTACAAGAACATCAAACGAAATATTTAAATTCAGAGAGAATTAGTTTCATGTTTTTGAAAGTATTTTGAAAGTAAGAAAATAATAATAGGTATCGGCTTCTGTGCTAATATATTACAAGTTTGTACAATGGAGTCAGTATATAGAATCATCCGTCATGCAACATACCACCAGATTTGTGGGGAAATAATGCTAACAGAATTTTACTATAACTCCCTCAAAATTTCGACATCAAACTCTTTAAATATATTGATAGAATACACAATATGGAAGTAATTCAAAACAAACAATTTATAGAAACAATTTAAAGAAAATGTTTCTACAACGCATAATTTAATAAGAATAATCCCAAACATATTGATAAAAATAAAGAATATGGAAAATTGTAACAATTATAATTTAATAAGTTTATACACTGTTCCATTTAAGCCATTCAGTAGATAGAGCTGGCAACAGCGCAAACTTGATGTAGCCGAAATTACAGTGGGTAGATTTGTCTCTTGTCTCCAATTTCAACCAATCAGAGAGGTCAACACTATTCCATATGTTCTGCAATACTGAATAGCTTAAATGGAACAAGGTATAGTTACATGTATTTTGTTTATTATTAAGCTAGTCAAAATATTTCCGATATTGTTACGTAGTATATTGTAAAATCCGTCGTTTTATAAAACGCGGCTAGAATATCAAACCTTCATTGAATTAGCGATGTTTTACAATATGGTGTGTGTGTGTGCCTACTTTCATAATTTCATAAAAGCAATGGCTAAGAAAAAATTCGAAGAAAAATTACACTCTCAAATATATCACCGCTTAAATACAACTGTATAAAGAAAGTATATTCACCTTCCGACTTACATTTGTTTTTAAGATAGGATGTCATCACAAAAAAAATTAAATGGCAATATAGATTTTTCGTAGTGGATAGTGATTTTGCTTCCCTTTATGATCATGTAAATAAATCATAAGGTTGCAAAACAAAAATTCTGAGAAAATTTGAGCTGATAATGTACTAATAATGAAAAATCAAGATCTAGATTTCATTCTTCAGTTTATAATTTTTCGTTTGTCATGTTATAAGTATCATAAAACCAACATTAAATGTTTAAAGATTTAAAATAATTAAGGTATCTTGATTATTCATTATTATTAAATGTTCATCTCGATTTTTTATGATTTATTTGCATGATCATAAGGTGAAGAAAAATCATTCACTACCGGATTCCACTACTAAAAATCTATATTGCCATTTTTTGTGATAACGTCATAACTTAAAAACAAATGAAAAGTGAATCGTACATATTAACGTGTGTTTTTAAAAACTAAAATCGACATGTTTCAGAGTAAATAAAAAAAACCGATTGAGTTCGTTGTTTTTTTTAGTATTACATGGATTACTCTCAGACTGTATATACCGAGCCTGCTGTATATTATGATTATGGTTGTGTAGTGGGTATCGTAGCAAACTCACGCCCCAAGGGTCCCGGATTCCAATTCCGGGCAAGGTATGTTTGTGTTTGTCCCTCTCATAATTTCAACCTCATTAACAGTGTATAAAGATATAAAAGTTTAAGGAAAAAAATGTCTCATCGCCATAAAATCGCTTATATACAAAAAATGTGTAAATATAATAATAAAATAATATGATTTTTGAAACATGCGTATTAAGTAAATTTACTCTCATAACTATGGGAAAAAACTGTAATAAAGCGCGTATATATTTATGCATTGAATAACTGAAAACTTTTCTAAACGTTATATCTACGACATCCGCGGTGGTTCATAATAAATATTTGAGTTGTTATCGTTCTGGACGCCAAGAATTACTTTTCGATCATATGACATTTTTATTAGCAACATTAAAAATTTATTAAATAAAAGTAGGAAGAACACGAGGTGAATAGTAACCCGTCAAAAATAACCAAGTTTCCGGCAAAGTAGGCAGACACATATTGACAACTTAACAGCGACGCTTCGAAGAAATACCAAGCAGTTAACACGAAAAAGTATAAAAAGGGATAACCAAGTCAGAAACCTTCCAAACTTTTCGCTGCTTTAACAAAATGCTTAAGCAGCATCTGCCATAAAATGTTGTTCGAGAATCTATAAAGGAAATGGCTCTGCTTCTTTTTATTTGTTAATTTCGAATTGTCATTATTCAAAGCGAACACTTCAAAGACCGGTGAACTTTTTGCGTTAATTTGGAAAGTCTGAAATGCGTTTTTCATTTACGTCTGCATATGAAATGCTGAAATATCCGCAAACAAATAATGAAAGCCGACGGCGAGTTTTATAAAAGATGATATATCTTTATATAGGAAGCTTCATCTATATTATGTGCATTAGCCGGCGACATTTCACATCTGTGGAAATGTCGCAAGTTTTACATTCGTTTTTAGGAAAACGATTCAAAGGTCGGTGGCTGTTCATTCATTTACAGAAATGAACCTTTGACATTTATAAATGTTTGATATTAAAACTCATTCACAGATGTTTTTATTGACATTTTCGTCCGCCTAATTACATTTCTATTTCCTCTATAGAGTTTAGGCGCGAGTGCATCGTGTTTTTGGAGATAATTTCAGAAGGTAAAACTAGGACGATCTCGCAGCGTGTGAGGCTTCCATCAACGCATCTTGACGTAATTTAAATAATTGTTAGAGAGACGGTGGACAGTTAGCACGCGGTCTGACAATAACGCTAATGGCCTCTGACTAATTGCGCTGCTGTCTTCCTACGGTGCCGAGCTTTCCTTAGACGCCCGGATTTTATTTCCAGAAAGTGAAAGCTACACAATTCTTGCTACACCCGTGTAGAATAATGTTACTCCAACTAGCACGAAGATTTAGCTTTCCTTGGAGATATCTTCTGTGTATATATCTTGCCATAGAGATAGTTCTACAAGTAATCAATTACTTAATCAACCGCTCATACAACTTTTGAATTATGTTATTCTGGATTTGAGACCAAACATATTTCGTTTCAAAGACCGATGTAGCGAAGTGATAGCATTGCCCTTTGTACAGGTCCCGGGTTTGAAATACGTCTAAGAAATGGATGTTTGTATTGCCTGAACCAAAATCTTGGTGACATTATTAAAACTATCAAAACAAATAACTAAGGAAACAATTTTCCATACACGCTGATTATTTGAAAAGAACATGATCGGTTCGAGAGTATCTCTTTTTTTGTATTTGCATTTTACACAGGCCAAGTCAAGAGCCAAAATTTTATTTATATTTATACATCATTAAGGGAAACCAACAGTATACATATACCATTAATAGGTTTCCTCGATTTAAATAATACAAAAATAATACATAAATCATACCTAAGTAATAAATGAATTATGTTAAATAGGAAATATATTAAATTAAGAAATTCTGAAAAAAGGAGTGCTACCATTAGAAGAAAATATTTACCACCTCCTTTTTAAAAATATATAGTGATACGTGAAATAAGTCAAGGTACATTCTCAAATGAAAATTAGGTTTAGATTTATGGTTTATACTTTAGATTTAAAGACTTTAGCCGCATATTATGTAATGACTCCATTCACACTTCAGAATTTAGGGTCTCTAAACCCAAATCATAAAGCTAAACACTGCAAGGTCCAAACTTTAGGCTTATGATTTAGTTTGACGTCACAAACTTCAATGAGAACGAGTTTGAAATTATATAGATATATACACCCACCTTTATTTATTATCCACTTGGAGGATTCGGCGTTTTAAACAAATGCGAGAAGAACATAGAGACTGTCATAACTTAATTGCTGAAATATAACCAATAATGCCTAGTGAATGACAGTTTCACGGCGCACAGTTGTCTTGTTGAGTACTGGTCTACCGATATTTTTATCTTGTTTTTGAAGCATTTACATAGTTGTCTGTACATATCAAAACTAATTTTCAGGTAATTTAAATTTACATTTATGAATGACTTACTTAAACCTAAATAAAAACCAGATACCTAATTTTTATGGTCTCGCGGTTTCTTGTAAAATGCATTAGATAATATTTTGATGCGTTTAGTGTTAAGTAATTAGATTCGCAATATTTCTGTAAAGTGTTTAGGTCATATTGTAGCAAAATGCTATCATTTCTATTTTTTATAGTGCAGAAATTTTTTAAATCGTCGGTGTAAAGAAGGAAACTAGAATTTTGGAAACAAGTTATTGAAAAGTAGGGGGCCCAAGTGCGACCCTTGGGGTACTCCAGATATAGTATAAATATACCGTGGCTTGAATCCATTGCAATTAACTAATTGAGATAGGTTTGTTATATAAGACTGAACCCAACGCAATAATGATCCATGAATTCCCAGCAACTCTAGTTTGTGCATAAGGGTAAGGGTAAGGTGATGGACATGAACAAAAGCCTTGCTGAAATCCGTATATATAACATCCACTTGCGTTCTTTTATCCATATTTGAACTTAAGTATTCAGTAAAAGGAACTAAATTTGTATTAATGGATTTGCCGGAGCAAAATGCGTTTTGTTCCGGAATAATTATATTATAAAGATCATTCTTAATTACCTTTATTACAAGAGCCTCAAAAATTTTACTGAAAGACAAAATAGATATAGGCCGACAATTAGTTATACCATGTAGGTCATCGGATTTGTTAGTATTTTTCTTTTATAACCTTCATTAGAAGGTTTTTTATATAAGTATACTGTTATATATAGCAACTACTTTTTATTAATTCATCCATTCGTGGTCAGATGTATTATGTACCCGTTGTGGTTTTGATGACCTCATTTTCAATTCGATCGAAGTTATTTACAAATTATTTATAGCATAAAAAATGTCTTTGTGATACATTGTCCACAAATGCAATTAGTTCCCACAGCGGTGACGTTTGATAAACTTCCTCTACAGTATAACTGCACTTATTGCTATTATCAAAATCTTCAGAAAGAAGTTTGTTCAAATGATAATAAGCCGTAGTGAAATATTTATTGCATTCTTAATTTTCTGAGGTCGTTATGCGACCAGTCGAGATTTCAGTCCGACGTACGATATAGCATATAGTTACCATTGTATTAATTGCTCCACGATAGCTCTACTCCGTAATGTAGAGGTGGTGCCAAATGTCAAACTATGAAATGCGCAGATCAAGAAGAGAGACAGCTAGAGAAATGTCAGGCAATAGGAGAGAGAGAAAGAGATAGAAAGAGTTTTACTTCCTGCGCAACAGCTCATGACGTTTGCACGGGCTTTAACGTCCGGTAAGTGCTTTCAATGGTGCATACGTATCATTATCGAAATCTGTGAATAAAATCAGAACGACACATTCGGAAATGGCCCAAAAACAGAAATAAAGAACTAATTTCCATATATGTTTGTGATCGTGTTGTTATATGCGTTCCTTGATCGATTATAATTCGAAAGGCCCGGGTTCGATTACGACCGACATCAACCTTGAATATTATTTTCAATTTTCAAATAATACAAAAGTGACTTACATGATGTGAGATACGTGGTAAATGCTCTCAAGGTCAAACGTCATTACCGAAATCTGAGAAAAGAAGCTAATACTCGTTACTCGTACAGCTATATACACATATTTCTCACACTTGGATACGATAAACTGACCACTTATCAGTGGCGGATCAAGGCCCTTTTTACAGCGAGTCGAGACACTGTGACAGTTTTCTGAGTCACTGAATTTTTTTTAATAGAATTAATATATTCATTTCATCTGTTGCTTACTGAAAGAGTGTTCTAATAAAAAAAAAATTATGAAATATTTGTATTAGAAATCTAACACTTCGAGTTATTTTTTATTTAATTTGAGCGAGATTTGAAATTTTTAAATATTAATTGAAAATTTGAATTTTAACGGATATATTGTAAAGGTGGATTTATGCAGTCTACTTTTTATTTTATTTTTTCTTTTCGCTTTTACTTTAAGTTTGGTACTTTATGCAGCTACTTTAAAGCATTCAATACACATGCGCAGATGTGATTTTTCTGGCATATAGTCGCAAATGTAAATAGATAAATATATCCTGTTAAAATGGACAAGAATGTAATGTGAGCATACAAAAATATTATTACATAGTAAGTAAATATACTAACCAGTTTCATTTAATACAGACGCTATAGTTTTTCATTTTGGCCACTTTATCCTTGAATAAAATATCTGTTTTATCATACAAGTAGGATATTTATGAATTTAATCTTATAATATAAAATCTTGTTCTTTACTGATTTTTCGTTTGCATAACCTAAAACCTACCCACACAAAAACGAATACACAACACGATGACGTTTGTGAAGTGGAGCTCATGCGCAGTTGTGATATTCTTTTACTTTAACGTCGAAAGTTGGTCAACTTAAGATCTTAAAGTAAAATTAAAAGTGTGCACATAAAGCAGTACATATATTAACACACATTTAACTTTTATAAAGTAAAAGGAAAAGAAAAAGTAAAATAAAAAGTAGTCTGCATATATCCACCTTAAGAGTATCTGGTAACATTTCAGAAATACATAGAAATTGAAAACTTGTAAACACACCAAATGTAATAAAACTAATACGAACAAGACAGTTGACATCGCGTCAATGGCAGAAAATCAGTTTCCTTTTAACAGGACAATTATATGTACAAAATTGGTTAGAAATGTCATCAGTCACTCATACGTCGTAAACCACGTAATACCTTTTTAGCGCCAAAATAAATTACAAGAAAATTTATGACAAAATAAATTTTAAGTTTTTCACATTATTCGGTTATTGTTTAGCATAATCCACAACATTTTCTACCTTAAATTTCACTACATTAGAATATCCTATTCAAAATAATAACTTCATTAACTTTACTGTCCAAATCCCATAAGAATAAAGGAAAAATTACAATGTAACTTTTAATAAAGGTAAAGGTATTTGACCTTGCCAAAAAATTCACCCACGCTTAATGCTGAGCCACTGATGTCAACAAAGTCTAGATCCGCCACTGTCACTTATATATCTTAAATAATATAATGTAGCACTGAATGAAATCTATTCGGCAATACGGCAGTCATAAAAAAAACTGCGGCTCGGTGAGTCTAGTTAGGAAGGGTAAGCAGAGACAACTGTATAAATAGATAAACAAAAGTGACCTCGTTGATGATTTCATTGCGACAGCTTTAAGAACGCGTTAGATTAGGTTAGTAAACAGTCGCAACGCTATACATACGTTCTACTGAATATATTAATAACTGAAACTCGCCTACTCTACATATCAGCATACGCAGAACTGAAAGCCCATTAATGACAATTACTGCCGGGTTCGCGCATGTTCGTTTCAAACCGAAGATTGCCGAATAGCCGTATACTCTTCCTTACTACTTAAAACCTGTGTCATGGCTACTAAACGGAGCGTACTAGACGAAATAATTTCTGTCAACTCACGAATTGTCCCGATGTTTGCCGATTCCTCCAGCAGCCGGAGTTCAATAGGCCTTCACTATCATAGTAGATAATATGCGCATTCCAGTTAATAATATATTTCAATGACATGTTCGTAATATGCGAAGCTAGTAATGAGTAATAAGCTGTTTCGTTCGCAAAACGAGTAATGAAGTCGTAAGAAACTGAATACAAGGAATTACAACCGCAATTCCAAACATTCTTGCAACGAGGTGAAGGAACCACATCTTAACATGCAAGCGCATTTCACTATTAAACTGTAATGTAATTTACGTCTGAATCAAATGTGAATACCGCTGCACTTACTATATAATTGTAAAGTTATTTGGTAAAGTGTTTCCCACATAAATCCGTCCGTCTTGCGGCGGTTTCTCAAATGTGATGCGTTCAAAATTCAATTCTGAATTTTTCATATGTGTTTGCATTCATACAACAACAAAGAGATTTATATTGCATTTAGAGACGTTCTCGACGCACAATCAAATTCGGAAATATCTATATCAACAGCCAATGTCGAGAAAATTTTATTTTTCGGGAATACAGATGTTGTGCTTTACGCGCTTTGCCGGGTAATCCCAAGATTTACAAGACATAATACGAGATGTATCGATTCCTTCCTAATACAATACATTCTTCTTTACAACAAATCAAAATCACGAGAAAAATGGGATAAGGACAGTGTCCTGTATGAAAGAAGAGGCGTTTGATCAGTAAAGGAAAAAGAGCAGTGATTCAAAAGCTGTCCGAGTAAAAAAGGACATTTTCGAAACAGGAAGTTATCATTTTTCCTCCCGCTACCCTTGGTAAGGGAGGTATAGAGATCGTGCTAAAAATCGCATATCGAGATTTTGGTAAATGACCACGTTTTAAGGTCCCTAGAATCCAATTTTAACATTTTCGCGATGATGTCTGTGTGTATATATGTGTGGATCCTACAGTCTAACTCAAATACTATCATTTAGAAAATTTTGAAACCTTGGATTTCGAAATTTTTCTATAATGGAAAGAGCGCATTAGATTTTGGTGAAAATCGGATAACCGGAAATGACACTTTACTAGAAGCTAAAAATAGTTTTTCTTCGAAAAATACCTTTAAAATGTTATTTTTCGAGATAATTATAATAAAAATTAAAGATTATTAAATTTTCTATAGATTTGCATTAATACTTTTTCTATATATTTTATGAATAAATTTATAAAATTATCTATAATTTAAATCCCAGGGCCTACGCTTTAAACAAACAAAACGCAGTTATTCAAATGCATGTAACTGACAGATAAATGTCACTATCAAAGAACTAATCATTTCAAAATAATATTAGTAACGTTTTAAAAAGAAAAAAGTAAATAGAATAATAGAAAGGGAATTCAATACAGTTTCCAGTATAAGTAAATGGGTTCGAATCCCACTAAGGCATGGATGTGTGTGAATGTGAAACCACTCTGTAATTGGGATTTAATCCTGTTGATGAGTTTAAAAAAAGGTGGTTACTTGGATTAGATTAGACTATACTTTAAGAAATAAACTGTCAAATTTAGAGTCAAATTCGCTAATCCAAGAATAAGGATTAACTTCATCTTTTTTGTGACTCGGGCTGTAAATGGCGGGAGGTATTGTGTTGGTCACACCAGAATTTTGTCGTTAATTATAATATGTACATTCAAACAGATTAAAATACTATTTTTAAGTTTTAAAGTTGACAAATAGTAATTTGCACATAACAATACCAATTCGGTTCGAATCTACATAATTGCATGCGATACCTACCAGCAGAATACGGTGGCTAATGCGATCTGTTAAATACGTAAGCATTGCCATTATTCGTTTCGCTTAACCGTAAAAAAGTTCTCAATTTCTCATTATTTGATTTTATAATATGATAAATGGGTGAATTGAAGGAAATGAGCATAATGTAAGTACCTACCTACCTGCATACATCAAAAAGTGTGTTAAAAAATGGATAACACAAATTCGAGAAACATTATTCCATAATTTTTGTCAATGAAGAATTTGTTGATCAAATGTATGTAACATAAATTTAAATTATATCCAAAACTCTAACGTGATTATGAAATATGTCTTTTCATTTCACAAAGAATAATTACAACTTCGCAGATTTATTTAATTTTAATGTATTGATAAATAATGTGGCCTATTCAAAGAAACGCAGTCATAAAGGTTTCTATGCATATAAAGATTGTTATCATAAAGACATTTGTAATAATCTTTTTATATTTTGCGTTCATAATGAAGTCATTACGATACGCAATTGCGTATCGTAATGACCTTCGTTTTGATACGCATTTTTTTGTTTTAGACGGTTGGTACAAGATGACGTTTCTTTAACCCATTTTTACCTAATTTATTTTTAGTTAATTGACAATTCATTTTAATAATATAATGTCGAAATTATTATTATTTTTTTTTATTTAGGGAAGATTATTTACATGAAAATGTACAAATGGTTACAAATATAATCACAAATTGAGTAAGTAAATGTTATTGTAGAAGGTGCAAAATATAAAAAATAATATAAAGAACTCATTTTATAAGACTTTCTTTCGCACTTGTCAATTAGAAAACTCGCTAACGCTCGTTTTCTAAATTTTGACGCGTGCGAAAAAAACATGTCTTATAAAACACGTTCTTTAATATACTATTATGAGTTTGTCAATTCAGAACCTACGTCGGTATTATAAACAATCTTTACAAAATAATACTTGTGAATGAACAAGATTTTTTGAAAATAGCTAACTTCATACAAATATGAGCCTAATCTAACCTTAATCTTATCTGTCAACGTTTCAATTTTTTTAAAATAATGAATTGCTAATTATATAAAGTAGGTACGCTAACGTTTTCCAAAAACAACTAAAGAACAATATGATATTTATGTCGTATTTGAAAACTTCTACATTATTTAGAACGGCTTTGTTAATTCCTACAAATGACCTCAACGTGATTGAAAATTTATGGGAAGTTTTTTTTTTATTTTGACTGAGTATATAACAGAAACATCACAAAGAGTTTTCAAGAATACCACAGAATGTCAAAAGTAATTTTCTTCCACCACAGTCTTAATCGTTCCTATGATCATTATTCAAGTCAAAACAGAATATATACGTATAATAAACTACATCCTGCCCATCCTGCTAAAATATAAAAACTCCAATATTTGGCAGAAAGGTTAATATTAATAATATTTGATTGATAAAATAACCTGTCACATGTCAAATAACAACGTGATAACAACTATAAATACATAGTTTTAGCAGTCGTTATGATAAAGACTGTCAAAACACTTAACAATTGTTGACAGTACCAACTCTCAGTACTGAGAATACTAAACACGATTTTAACATTTTTTATAGTACATAACAACCATATAGACCATAAACACAACACAAATATTGAGTTCTGAATAGGCCCCTATTTGTACGAATACTAAGTTTAATTTTACTATAATATGCCCTGTGTAAAACTGTTATTAAGTCAAACAAGTCGTATGTAGAATTACATCACAAGTACCAATTAATCCTGAATTTATGACTTGTTCTTCAAATGCGATTCTTGATCGTGAATTCGACTGACATGTTATACTAAACTCTGTTCGAAACAAAGATAGAATTTTTGACTGTTAATTGGGGCGTTTAATAAACGACAAGAAAACAACACACAGCATTTACAAAGAATAAAATCATAATTTACATAATATTTGAATTGTGTTTGTGTAAACCGCGCCCAAGTGCAGCGCATAGAAATTAGTGCTGTCAAGAACCGGAAAAATTTAGAACCGGGTACCCGGTTCCAAAACTATCCGGGTACCCGGTTCCTGGAACCGATCTTCGATTCCGAGCAGTGGAACCGATTTTCGGTTCCGGTTCCGGGTAATGGAACCGATCTTCGGTTCCGGTTCCGAGTAGTGGAACCGATCTTCGGTTCCGGTTCTGGGTAGTGGAACCGATCTTCGGTTCCGAGTAGTGGAATCGATCTTCGGTTCCAGTTCCGGGCAGTGAAATCGAACTTCGGATCCGAGTTATGGAATAAGCAATTATAATTTTAAATTAGCCTCGTCATTCTTGAGAAATAAACATATTTTCTGAGAAATATTATTGAACGATATAAAAAAAATATATGTAATTTAATTGAAAATATCTGTAATGATGTGTAAATATTATTACACCAAAGGCAAGAGGATGCTAAAAATGTAACCACATAATATAGTAAATAAATGCAGATTTCAGTTTCATATTATGTTTTCAATTTTCATTCAATATGGTTAATTCAATAACTTGATCATGAGTTATATTTTCAAATAACGGTACCTACGTAATGACAATAGCGGTTATAAAATTTTAGGGATAAAGCAATAGATATTTCCAAGAATTTCACTTATACCTACTTATACATTCTGTTCTAATCTTTACATTTTGATCTCTCAATTATGTAATAGAAATGAATATTTCTTATTATCTGGATTTCATAACACCATTTAATAAATTTCGAAGTGAAAATAGCGTGCCTCATAACTTGTAAAAAAAATCTGATGTGGCCAACACATAACCTCTCGCCAGATATTTTACCTGGTTGTACGCATAAAACGAAAAATATTTTTAAATACAAATACATATATTCATGTCTCACTACAAAATAATTCTCACATATATTTGCAAAATCTATGGGATATTTTAAAATAAATTATGTACAATACTTACATTTTCTTTATATTAAATATCCTGAAATTTTCTTTTTCTACTTTCCTTTTCTTTTTCTTTATATTCGTCATTTTTTCGCAAATTCCTTTTAAATTCTTTTTTACGTATATTCTTTTGCGTTGTTGACTTTTTTTTATTTTCATAATCTTCTTAATAATATACAAATATATTTGACAGAGGCATACAAATATTTTTGACAGTGACATTTATGTGTCAATTACAAACATTTGAATTTCTTGCCTTGTAGTAGTTTGATCTGAGATTTTTTACATCAAATTATTTTATATGCCTTTCTTTATCTCTAAATCAATAGAAGATATAGTAATGAATTTATATTTATCGAATAAAGAATTTAACGTTCTTTAATATAAGTATTTACATAAATTTTCGATAAATAATATTTAGACGATTTTTTTCTTGTAACTACTACTTCCGGTTGTCCAATTGTTACCAAAACTGACTGGACTCTTCCCATTATTGTTAGATTGAGGAATCCGTAGTTAAAAATGTCTTACGTCTCATAGTATTTGAGATATAGTGAATCCAACATCCACACACACACACACACACACACACACACACACACACACACACACACACACACACATCCACACACACACACACACACACACACACACACACACACACACACACACACACACACACACACACACACACACATACGGACATCATGGTAAAAATGTTATAATCGGAAACTAGGGACCTTAAAACGTGCTTATTCATTAAAATCTGGATATGCGATTTTTAGCATGGATACAATACCTCTCTTAGCGAGAGGTAAAAATGGTTATTATTTTAAAATGCCCAATTGAATTAGCTTTAAGATTAAAAGAAACCGAAAGGGGCTACAAAGCACAAATCCTGTAGATATTTAAACAAAGACACCGGTCGTGCAGTCGGTGAAAAAGTACCTGGTTTTTGCACGTGTTCTTCAGAGAATTGCATTATATCAGTTTATAAGAATATCTGATACCAACTTTCCTAAATTGTTTACCTATTCCTATTTAATAATTTTAAAAAATTATCTTTCAAAATAATTAACTTATTCATCATAACATATTGATTCATAATACGTAGGTAAATCTAATTCACGGATTGTAATAATGTATATTTTATTAGCTTCATAATCGAGATTCACCCTTTTTCGGTCCCAGAACCGGGAACCGATACGTTTCGGTCCCAGAACCGAGAACCGTTGAGATTCGATTCCAGAACCGAGAACCGATGAGATTCGATTCGAGAACCGGTGAGATTCGATTCGAGAACCGATGAGATTCGATTCCAGAACCGAGAACCGATGAGATTCGATTCCAGAACCGAGAACCGATGAGATTCGATTCCAGAACCGAGAACCGATGAGATTCGATTCCAGAACCGAGAACCGGATAGTTTCGGTTCTAGGACCGAGAACCGGGTAGTTTCGATTCCAGAACCGGGTAGTTTCGGTTCCAGAACCGGGTAGTTTCGGTTCCAGAACCGAGAACCGGGTAGTTTCGGACTCGGAACCGAGAACCGGGTAATTACACATTGAAAAAACCGGGTACCCGGGTAATTTTGGAACCGGAACCGAACCGAACCGGAACCGGTTCCCACCATTAATAGAAATCAATAGAATCACAAGAATCTATCAGTCAAAAATTCTTTCGGTATTTCACAGTTTAGGCGCCATAGCTAGTGCGTATACAGCGCCGCTAACAGATTTTCGAAGTGCCAAATTAATATTCTGATTCTGATCTGAACCATTATGTTTCAATAATATGGTCTTATAGCATTTTTTTACCTTCCGCTACCCTTGGTATGGGAGGTAAGGGATCGTGCTAAAAATTGCATATTGAGATTTTGGTAAATGAGCAAGTTTTATGGACTGAAAAAGAAAAAAGTAAATAGAACAATGGGAAAGGAATTCAATACAGTTTCCAGCGAGTAAATATGTAAGTATGTATTTAGATTAATAAAAATTAACGATTCACAAACAAGTTTAAGCTAATGCTCATTTTTGGACTAGTGAATTCTATTCTACCCCGGTATTTAAAACTTAATCTTCATTATATTATCAAAAAAAGGTAGTTACTTGGACTATATTAGACTATATTTTAAAAAATAAACTGTCAAAATTAGAGTAAAATTCGCTAATCCAAAAATAAGGATTAACTTAATCTTTTTTGTGACTCGGGCTGTAAATGGCGGGAGGTATTGTGTTGGCCACACTAAATTTTTTAAATTTTATTTTCCCATAGTACAGGCTAAACAGAATTTGGCGTATGATGTGGCTGGTCCTCACCAGTGGTCGACAAACTGTTAGTTTTAGGGTATACAAATTTTTCATGTTCGCATAGATGAAATATTTTTGTATACATAAAGTTATATGTTAGTCATGAAGAAATTATTATTAAGCATAAATAACATAAGTAATAATCATTTTTTCCCTAATAAATTGTAGAACATTGAAACAGTTTGACCATTGTTTGACAATATTGTGATACAAACTAACGCGGCAGATGGCGCTGTTTGTCCATTGATAAATTCACGGTAGGCGGACGTAAAAAGCTCGCGTCTCGCTTTTAAATTCAGGCAACCAATCAAATTGCAAAAACATGATACATCATCCTAATTATTAATCAACTTCAATCACTTGTAGTTTGCGAACCAATTAATATTTAAACAAAATTGTTTCACTAATACCGATTAACTTACGAATATTTTCGCATTCTTATCTAACATTGTTAAAATTTGACTATGATATAGTATCTCATTAAAACTCCTCGACGTATAACTAAAATACGTGTCTATTTAGTAACTCAGTGGTTAATTTTTAACGGCTCGTTAAATTTTTCAACCAATCAAGTATGTTGACATATAGCAAAAACTAGATTTTTTGTTGTCTAATAAATTTTTTAACCAGTTATTAAAAGTTAACTACTTTGCTATACAATAGCCCCGACTGGACTCATAGAATGTTTTCATGTAAAAATCTTTTATATTTTGTCACCTACACCCCTTTCTATTGATATGCTTCAATTATATTTATATAACAAAGTGTTTTATTAAAAAATAACATCTTTGATAAAAATTACTCTCAACAGTTGTTTTGATCTTAGACTAGCAAACAAATTTTTATTATTCTAAGTAGTCATTACATGAAACTCAGTTTCAAAGAACCTAAAGGCAAAAAATATCAGCCTTTAAAAAAATTATTTGTAATGAACACCGCTAAATTATAAAAGAATGTAAATTGGTTTTGGAGTTATAAGAGAAAATGTAACGTGACACTAAAAAAAATTACTTACTCATCGCTGTCAGGAAAAAATGGACTCACCTGAAACAAAGAAAAAGCATTAGCATTTCATTTATATACAATCAATATTCTTATGTTTAAAATTAAATACTTTGCTGCTCGTTAAAACTCTTTGGAATCAAAGTGAGCACTGGAACTTCTGTCAAATATTCTTAATTAAAGGGCAATTTTTTGTTCATTTAAAGAGAAAAACTTCTTCCAGAAATCAGTGTAGCATGAAACCTTTATGCGCCATTTGAGCGCCGGCTGAATACGCAGGTATATAATATCAATCCCATCAGAAACTTATACAGAATCGGGGCAAGCAACTTCAAAGGTCCGGGAAAGAAATCAAACGTATTGGAAGTTTGCTCGCCGGGAAAATCGTAACGAGGAATAAAACGGAGACGTAAGACTTGCATCAGTTAATTAATACCAAACTACTCCTAGCATTTAAATATGAGAAAGAGTATATTTCTTTCACAACTAGTACCACTCTTTTCATTCGTTGCAGTGTAGCTTTCTGAAGATCAAACATTTTAAATAGTGACGAAAAATATTTATATAAAAGTGTCATTTTCGTTGTTTTTTTAAGGTATTTATCTCGGGTATTATTAACAATAAAGGAAAACCGTTTGCACGTTCCCAGGATCAATTTTTACACAATTGAATGGTCACCATAGAAATTTTTATCGCCTTTTGTTATTGTACTTGCTTTTCGCTCATTTTTAAAATACTGCATACCTGTTTATACGTTTTTTTTTCGTAGAATAACCTTATTTAATAGTCTGTGGTGGACATAGTGTCATCTTTTTTCTTATTTTATAAGCTTTTGAATTGTGTTTAACATTAAGTATAAATAGCAAAACAGGATCTATTTTTCCACAGAGTTAAAGATTCATGGACCTCACCGGGACTTGATGAAGGTTACAGAATTACAGAAATAAACTGTTGAAAAATAGTCCTTAATGTAATTAATTATTAAATTTGTCTCAAAAAATTGACCCTGGAATATGCAAATAGATTTGCTCTTTCATTAATATTACTCGAAATACCCTAAAAACATCGAACATGAGACAGCCTGTTCAGGAAGATATGAATGGTGTCTGATTCTAAACGCGTTTTTCTGTAATACACTTTAGCAATTTAAAGACCGTCTGGAATTTTTTTATTTGTGTAAGCATCATAGCGAGATTTTATAAAATTGCTGGGTGAAACTGTCAATGTACAACCTCATTTCAAAAATGAAATTTGGTCGTGCAAAAGGTTTGTTTTCAAAGCAAACTACAATCTCTTTGACCTTGAAATACAAACAAATATGTTTATAAATGCTCTGTAATGGCTACATATACTTAGCTTGTATATTTCTCTAAAAATGACAACCTAACCTAACGCAGAACAGTTACGTTTAGAAAATTTGGGCCAAGTTTTGTTCTGCTAAGTTATGTTATTGTGGTTATATTTAGAGAGATATACTATTTGTGTCGTCACAAATGAAACGTCAAAGATGTTAGAGCGCCAGTAATTACTATATTTTCCTTTGTATACAGAAACAAACAGTTTTGCACGAACAAACTTCAATAATGTTGATGAAATAAAGTTTATTTTGATTATTAGAATTGGGTACGCGTATGATGAAGAATATTTGTAAAATAAATGAAATATCGTCACGGCTTATTACTGAACATTGAACCAATCTGTTTTTATTTACAGATTTTGGTATTGAAGATTTATGTATACCGCTACCCCTAAGGCTAAGTACTCGTATACGCTTATGGTTTCGCTGACGATGTCAACTGCCGCGGTATAGTCAGTTTATGACTCCTTGTGTTCAATGTGCATGTATTCCTTTGCGTGTTGCGGTTACATCTGCCAGTCGCTGAGTTGCTATGCCTCAACCGCTTCAAAAGCAGTCGCAATGAGACCACGATGGTACTAATGCAAAAACGACTCCGGAGCTTAGAGATAATGAAGACGACATATTCATAAGTAGAATTAAATAAAAACCAGAATAGTATATTCTATAACTAGTATGGAATGGATCATTTCCGCGCGAGTGGAAAGTTTGTAGGCCGAGCCGTAGGCGAGGTCTTCGGTTTCGCGAATGGCGGAAATACTATTCCACACGAGTTTTAGACTATACTTTCTCTAACACTATTTAAAAAATATATTTTGCTCATCAATTGATATTTTTACAAAAAAATAATAAAATATTATTGGTAGATACGTTACAAAAGCAATAGTTTTTTTTAACTTACCATGTAAAAGCTTCAAAACGCGTAAAACAAGGTGTATAATTAGATTTTGTAATCATTTCTTTTAAATTTGACAATTAAGGCCAGTTGAGGTGACAAAATAAAAAAAAAAGAACAAAGCGCCAAGCAAAGCCGGCTTGATTTTATAAATAATTGCGTTTTCACATGTATTTGAAATAGGTGAGTTCAAAAACTAGTGGTCTGTAACTACCTATTACGGAATATCATTACGTAACAGTATGACAGAATGTCCTCATTCTGTAACAGTTTTCAGTTACAGAATGTATGAATTCCATAGTAGTGCTAGAGAAACAAATATATTTATTAGATTTTTGTTTGCATTGCACTGATATCATCTTTCGTTAGAATCTCACAATATTTAAAATGAAAACTAATTGCTTCGTATTTAGTCAATAAACTCTAAAAATTTTAACTCATTTATTAACGAATAATGAATAAAATTCTTCATATTTTCAGTTCTGATAGAAATCTGACGGCAATGCTCTTTTTTAGAATTTTGTCTTTTTCTATTTCATTGAATATGAAGCCAATATACGAACACCAGAATCCATTTTAATTAAAAATTGTTACTTTACAGTAGGTCAAAGTTTAAAGAAAACAACCTGGCAGTTAGGAGTACAGTGAATCGTTACGATTAGTCGATACTCCTTACCTCAAAAGGTTGACAACGCCAGCGAAACTATACTTTTCATTGACATCACTTCACGACCACTCAAAGCTATCGTCGGGCGAGTACCACATGTGTGGTTTATAATTTGACTCCAATCGAAATCAAATCAGGGACGCCAGAAACACCATCGGTTACAAGTTACAACCAACGACCAAATATAACTGGACAAAACTTCATTTGGTTTGTTTTGATTTCGGCTGGCCAGACAGAGAAACTAGAAATAGACATATATCTTGTCTAGTCCGAATATTTCTCACTAGAGGTTACCACTGAGGCCACGTAGAGTATCAATTATACTGCTGATGCCCTATCTCTCACTTAAGAGGAGTCTGCTACAAACATTATTGTCTATCCTTGTCAGTTAGTGTAAGAATTTCCCTCCCACTAGTTCTCCTTTCTCGTACCACACCAATAAAATAAAAGCAATCTGGCGCTTGCGCGGAGCTATTCTTACAGACAAGTGCAGCTATATATGCAGATATATATGTCTGCACTCGTCCAATGTTAGTCTCACAAATCTCACTCCCACCAGCAGTATATTAGTTTTATAGGTATATTAGAGTATCAGGGTCTAGTTTGAACGTTGCTCACTAGAGGCGCAAGTGTTCTTAGTTAAAATTGCGTGGGTAACGTTTAAGGTTAATATTAAATAATAATTTATAAGGTTTAATATTAAAGAAAAACCAATGTGTCACTCACAAAACCACTACAACTACAAAACAAAGACAAAATACACATGCTTCTACGTGGCCTCTAGTGTGAACGTTCAAACTAAACACTAGACTACACAGTGACACTCTACGTGGCCTCTAGTGAGAAATACTCGAACTAGACAAGACATATGTCTATCTCTAGTTTCTCTGTTTGGTCAGCCGAAATCAAAACATTCAGAGAGGAGGGATAGGGAATGTTTCGTCTATAGTTATATTTGGTCGTTGGTTACAACTACAAAACACACTTACTCATGCGAACTTATTTATTTATATTGCAGTAAATTTTAATCGACTGTTGATATAGATTTGGAGAGGTGAATTAATGGAGAACTAGTCCTTGAAGAGCAAATTATTTATTGATATATTAACAATAAACAACACCGACGTTTCGATCACAAATTGACCATCCTCAGGGTTAGTATAAGTTATTTTAAAAATTTCAGATTTATTAAAATAATAATGATACATAATCAAAAACATAGATTGGTGATGTCACCAAATTATAAGAAAAAAATGCGTACATTGTATCAGAAGGTCAATACAGAACAGCTATTTATAAATACGATCAAATCTGACGAGTATTTAATGAAATTATTCGTGGAAGACAAGGAAACTAATTTGTTCACAAGATAAATTTGCAAATAATAATTTTTTGCTGAATGTTAGAGTGGTATTATTCTAGGCAAGAGTTGGAGATAGTTAATGGTTGCTGGGTGCGGATATTTGAATATTCCTTGGGGAAATTTACGAGAATCAAGTTGATTGATATAAAGCTGAAATAATGTAGCTGAAGATAGTAGATATTTGCATAAATAGAGCATAATAAATTTTAATGAAATCTTGGGAGTTATTAAGAATGCAAAAACATTGAGTAACCTTAGCATAATGGTAATCTAACAATGGAAAGCAGCTTTTATTTTGATCAAAGCGTATAATTAATCTTCGTGATAAATGGCACGCTGCATGTTTACTGCCGAGATGTCGAATTTAAAATTCAAACAACTCAAACGTTACTTCCCATAAACGTAATTTACTTATTGATCTTCTCTTTCCAGGAATTTTAATAATTTTAAAACTCAGCTAGTGTAAAGCTCACTATATGAACGTGGTAAGTCAGCTGAAAAATGCGGTTATCTACTGACGTAGATGTGACAATTTAATGCCACGGAATTCACAATTTGCTCTATGAGTACGAATTACCATAGGATAATTCTATCTCCGAGATAATTCGGATTAAACCGTTTGCAAAAATAGGTCGGTCGTTCAATTACAGTGAAGCAGTATTAGCCTCTGACAACTGTCAATTTGTATACCGTTTTTACTGTATATACGGGAATCACGCTAGAATTATTGACAATAAGAAATCAGGTAAACCGTGGGAAACTAAATTTGCATTACCAATTAAAACAGCTATTTACCTGTCATTTGAAATTAAGTTACTTTTTCGGCGGGTGTGTCAACGGAAATTTATGTCAAATGAATTATTATGCATTGCTATCATAAATTCGATTTGCATTTTTTTTTTGTTGTTTAAGGTAGCTTTTTATTTTAACTTTGTGCAACTGGGTTTTAGTATTTATTTATTATTATTTTTTTACATTATTGTTGGGAGTAAAATTATGTAATTAACTAAAGAGCACTATCTTCAATTTTTGGCAAAAATATACAGGTGTTTCTAAACCTGTATCACAAATTTAAAGAGTATATAGTACTGACTAAAATGTGTAAAAAAGCTTAACGAACATGAGTCCTATCTTTAATAGTTTCCGAGATATAAGGCAGTGAAAAATGAGTTTCGTTTACCTTTCAAAGGTCATCTTAGATATGCTTTTGTTTTTTTTTTAATTCAAGTAATTGTTCTACCTAAGTTAAATCTGGCGATCTTCGCCAATATTTATTTTAAAATAACTTTGTAACTATTAGAAATTGAGAAAAATGTTTCATATAAATTGGTATTGTATTTTATAGTCTATTTACTGACCGACAAAATTTTGTTTGATTACTATCTTTGTCAGTTGTTTTTCTTCGATACTTCGTTTTTCTCGGAAACAATTGAAGATCAGACCTGTGATAATTAAGTTTTTTTATTCAGTCTGGTCAGTACTATACAGGGTGTAAATGAAATAAGTGCATTAAATTTAATCAGTTATGTAACTCGACGAGAGCAACAATATTTTTTATAACTTTTTTTTCTAAGTCTTTTAGATTTTGAGTTAAAATTCTTTAAAGATTTGTTGCATATTTCGTTACCCGCCTATGGAGAACAAAGAGAACAAATGGCTGCGCTGCCGTATTCAAGTGAGATACAAACAGCTCAAAAATTCTCGGTTATCGGCTACACTTACAGTCACAGTAATTAATAAACGAATCAAGGGAAATAACATTATTATTAATTAATACGTAATAGTACAATTTTTAAAATAAATAAATTTAAATTTTGGATAACAAAAGTATAAAGTTGTGCATTGAACCAGAATTTTAATCACATGTGAATAGTGGAAGACGAGGAGAAACGAGGTAACGAGACGAAGAGCAAAAGCATAGTTATTAGGTTATGAGATAATTATTTATCGCCGATAAATCATAATAGTTTAAATACGTTATTCCAAAAATGTAAGTACAAACTTTTGTCCATTTAAAAGAGGTACATAAGTACCAATAATTAGTCGTCCATTTATTGTTCCCCAAACATTTTTTAATGAAAATTTTTACAGCATTTTCGTCTGTCGAGATGTGTATTGTGCATAATAAATACACCGTCCCAAGTAAATTCAGTCTCATTAATGAACATTATGAGCCATTCCCAAAATTGAAGTCTGTTATGTGCTGAAAACAGAACTTTTTGCACATGTTATGGATATAACTGTTGCTTTTTTAAAAATTGTCATATGTGACACTCCGTATTGTGATGTGATAAAGATGTACAAGATTAACAAATGTGCGAATTAAGAACAGAATGATTTGGTGATGATTTGGAAACGCTCCGAGTAAATGCGTTGGCAACTACATGACACTGTATTTATGTCAACCGTGATGTCAAGTAAAATGTAGTACAGATACGAGTAAAAAAATAAACCGTAGGTAAGTAATTACAATGTTTGTGTACTCGCATTTTGACAGAATTTTACCTTATAAACAAGTTTATTACTAATGTCAAAATTTAGTTGTAACAATTGACAGGAATGTCAATTGCTAAAACAAAATTAAATTTTTTCATAGCTATTGCTACTGCATTCAATTATCACAAAAATATTTGGAACGACTCGTCAATTTACGGGGTGGTAAAAATGCTAAAAAAATATGGGATTTCGAGAAAAAGTTATTAAGAAATATTGTTGCTCTCGCCGAGTTATATTATTGGTTAAATTTAATGCACTTATTTCATTTACACCCTGTATATACCCTTAAAATTTGTGACATACCTTGAGAAACACACTGTAATAAGAAAACCCGCGTCTTTTGATTTGACAATGTGCGACGTTTAGATATTTTTTAGAATATATTTAAAATAAAATTCTAATAAATATGAAGCATGCCTTTTATTCTCAAAAATTCTAGTGTAATTCGTTTTTTAAATGTTGGACAGTGATACAAAGTTGAAAACAAATATTTAAATAAAACGCTTTAAAAGTCCTTATGTCTGTCTCTCCGTTTTGAATGCGCCTCGTTTTCCTGGCTTTTATTTTATTGTACATAGTCATGCCGAATGTCCGCACATGTATTCAAATAATGTAGAAAGAAAAAGGAAAATAAAGAATGTATGCATTGCATAAAAGTTTCTTTTTTTATCATTATTCCGGGTCCTAAATAAAGCCCTGGGCTGGCTTTCTTTGACGGAATATTTATAAACATGAATGGGCATATGATCAAAGGTCTTCGTATGAAACTCAATGCTAATATAAAAATATATCCAGTCTCTCTAGTGATGAAGTTTTCATGCGTGTTACCCGATTTCGTCACAGGAGTGCCTGAGTGCTATGCCAGTGATCCTGAAACATCGAGGCTTAGTCACCGAATACAATTCCCGCAGAAAGATTATTCTTGCTTAAAAATTGTTACACCATAAGTCTCTTCTATGTATATTTTCTTGGAATATCTCTTGGTAGTACTTCTTATATTTCTTTGAATAATATGAAATTTTTCAGAAATACCTACTTTTAATTCCTACGGTAATGTAATGCCTCTTTGGGTTGCTATATTTCCGTCAGTACTTACCCCTGGAAATATTAGATTTCTGGGTCAAAACTTTCTATTATTTCAGGAACGATTTTAACTACTAATTCAAATATAAGTATTATCAGGCTACTGTCTCTATAAAAGACGTGGAGATTTTTGTGCATTCTAAAAAATTAGAAGGCAATAATATCCAACCAGACATTCTTAATGCAGGACGTTTAATAATTAGCTGAGTTGTTTGTGAAATATTTTATAATCAATATATGCTTAAATATTTACTTAAAGTCCGAAATTATATGTAAAATACAATATCTAATAAATAAATCACGAGTTTTTTTGTAATATTTTTCACAATATTCTGAAAAGTATTGAGGTATTGAATAGTATATTTTGCACAACCTCACGTACGTTTCCTTTGAGCTACTCAGTTTTATTGGGTTTGGAAGAGTAAACCTGATCCAAGATCCCCGTACATGTAAAAGTTAAAATTTATCCTGGGCACATTATTGTAACCAAAATCTTAGTTTCCGAAGAGTGAATAATAATAATGTATTTATTCCTTTTGAAAATGTACATACATTTTATCGGAAGCGTCAGGATTAATATTACATTTACATATACATACAAAGTTGTTACATTGTGATAGCGTTAAAATATTCATTCAGATCATAGAAACACTGTTCTATAAGAAATTTTTTTAGTTTTTGTTTAAACGTTGTTATGGATTTTGATTCTGTTAGTAATGAGGGCAAATGATTGTAAATTTTTACTCCTAGAGTATTTGGAGATAAACTACTTATTTTTAATCTATTAGTAGACGCTCTAAGTTCATTTTTCCTCCTTGTATCGAAATTATGAACATCTTTATTTTGATTAAAATTGTTTTTATTTTGGAATATGTGTAAAGAAGTTTCATATATAAAAAGACCAGTCAAAGTTAAAATTTTGTGCTTTACAAAAATATTTCTGCACGTTTCCTGCCTTTTTAAGTTCATAATACATAATGTAATCGACGTATAATTTTCATTAAATATTATAATAATATACATGCGCTGATTATCATCCAAATCTTACCTCCCAGAGGACGCACCTTCGAAAAGGCGGGATATTCAAATCAAGTCAGTTAATTATTGATCAAATGTATTTATACAATTTCTGTGCGAAATAAAGGAAAAATATGCATTCTATTGCAAAATACTTTACAATATAGAAATTCTAGTCATTCAACAAATAATATTAGGTCCACTATAAGATCATAAATATATTCATTTAGTTTTACTTCAGCTTAATGACGTAGATTTTTCTGGTACAGCTTCTTCAAAAATTCTACAAAATATTCTATTATATTCCTAATAAACGAGATCATCACGACTTATTACCCACTGCTGTTACATCAATAAATCAACATATGAGTAATGATGACATATCAATAGATACCGATGAGGGTGCTTATCAAGCTTTACTTCACGGGCTCTCAAAATTGTGGAGAAAGCACATTGTTCAGGAATCACTATTGTGCTACACAAAAATAAAAATAATTTTCAAAATTGTCATCAATTGGATTTAAATTCGAGCTGCTAGAATTACAACCCATAAAAAATAAAGATTATATTATTTTTTAGTCCACAATTGTCGATAATTATCCTAAAGATTTAAAGCAAACGTCTGAAGTTCTGAATGTATTATATCCTGTATAAATTGACATTTAATTAGTTTTAATTTTCATGTTGTAGATTAAGACGTATGTCATCATGTTTGGGAATCGTTGTCTACATAGTCGTCCACACATGACCGGTCGACATATTAATGTATTCCAGCGAAACGACATCAAAAACAATTTCGTTTATAATGCAAATACTGGCTGGCAGGGTTTTTTTCTCCTCTGGCGATGTCCGGTTTTATTAAGTCCGGCGATGTATTTAAAAGCTCATTTGCATAGGGCGTTGTCGGAGCCAGGCCAGCAGGTACAACACGGGGCGGTGCGTGTTCAAAATGGCGGGCTGTTTCCGTGACACGTGAGTTATGACCGAGGTCTCCAACACTTACTACCCCAAATATTATAATACAAGACTCCCGAGTCCTTCTATCCCTAAGATTTATTAACCGATCCTACAGATACTCTTCACCTAAGGAATACCTAATTCTATTAGGCCCTCGCCCCAGAAAAAGAAGCTTCATCTTTTCTACTACACTTCCTTAAGAATTCCTTTATCCCCGCGCCAGTATATTTAATTCTGCTGGTATCTTGAACAGTAAAAGAATATTCACTACTTTTATTTTCCAGGCGATACAATATTGCAGTTTATCAAGATGTAGACTTAATCAACATGGATAACGTATGTTACCCGTTTCTGGGTACCTACGTCAATTAATACTTTATTCGCAGATTTTAGTAATTATAGCTAATCATAGTAATTATAATAATAAGTAATAATAAGTTGTCGCGGAGAGTACTATTTGAAATATAGAAATAATTTTCAAACTAGTAAAATAAATATATCATCACGGCTTATTACCCATTGCTGGGTGTGCCAATCTGCTTTTGTACATAGATATCGGTAATGATGAAGCTTGTTGTCAAACGAATTAGAACCGGAACCACTAGTTAACACATTCTTCTTCTCGATTCCAAAGTCTTAATTTAGCATCATTTTTAGATTGTAACTATTGTGTATAGCTTATTATTTAGACTTGGGTTTAAGTTCTCTTTTCTTCTTTGGTTTTCTCGAACTTTAATAAATATACAAATATATCATCACGGCTCATTAATAATTTATGAGTATGCTAATTAGGGCGCCTATTTTGTGACTAGAAACCGTTAACGAATACCAATTCAAATAGAATACGAACCCCCCGCCCATTTTGAAGGCAGACATTTTGAACTGGATAAGCAATTCGAGAAGTCTGGAGCACTCGAATAGCGTATTCCATTGTAGAATAGGATTGTCAGTGACATTTTCAGGTATTTCATTTGATCATCGTCTATCCATATTATGTATTGTATTATTATTTGAAATACATATATATATATATATATATATATATATATATATATATATATATATATATATATATATATATATATATATACATACAGGTGTTCATTTTAAATGGGCCACCATTGCTATCTTGAGAACTATAAGAGCTACAAAGATGATTAAATGGGCAAACAATTTCTATTTCACAAGACAAATTTAAATAAAAGAAAAATATTTTTTTCGACCAGTTGTTCTCGAAATACAGGACTTAACTTTTTTTTATTTTAAATGAGAATATATATTTTTTATTTGCTCATTCGTTAGAGAGTTTAATTTCGAATTCAGTGATATAATATTTTTACAACCTTACATAACGATTTTTTTTTGAGAAAAATGCATGTTATGTTTTACACCAATTTGATTAAAATATGGCTATAATAAGAGTGCCATGAATGGAAAAATTGACTACTTGCCATTTTTATTACATAGAATTAGAGTGCGCTGACCGAAAGAAACTGGTCCAAAAAAATAATTTTCTTTTTTTAAATTTGTCTTATGGAATAGAAATTGTTTGCCCATTTAACCGTCTTTGTAGCTCTTATAGTTCTCAAAATAGCAATGGTGGCCCATTTAAAATGAACACCCTGTGTATAAGTTCATTTGACAAAGATTATATATAATATTTTTAGCAGGATGGCCCATTTATTTCTTTTATTTTATTGTGAGAAAATTATAAAAACAATAATGTTCAGAATTTAAGAACGGAGAGAAAAAGATTAATAGACGCAATAGATCCTTTTAAACTACCATCGAAATCATTTGTGAACATATTTCGGTAAATTTTGTGAGTAAAACTGCGCGGTAAATTTAAAATTTCAAAATGAATAGAAGAGTTCACACAATTCGATAGAATTCGCGAATCTAAATGGCAAATCAAGATGGCGTGCTCGCCATATTGAATTCGTTTTCATTATCGCTTTCTCGTTACAAAATAGGGGCCCTGTTTTTACTCTCAAATTTCGATAATTATTCCGTTGCCAGCGATCATCAGAAGAGTCCCTTTGGTGTAATTTGGCAATTTGAAATAATTTTCAAGTTTCCAGTTTGACGTCGAACGGTGGTAATCCAAATTACAACCGATCATTTAACGCCCTTGGGTCATTATTAAAAATTGAAAATTAGTCCACAAAGAATTAAATAAAAATTACAGTTTTCAATGATGCATTTAGTGTACCTATTAGTATTATTAGTATTTATTATTGCAACGGGCTGTACAAAAGAAATCCTGTTTTTATATTTAATATTGTATTGTACCAAAATTTTCCCTTCTGTGTGAGCTCTTGCAAATCAATGGCTGGAAAATTATTACAGGGCTAAAGCCGTTTACAGCCCGGGACATCTGGCCTTTCGACTCTGGCGTTCTCTTGCACGCACACCAAACTGAATGTTTATTTAGTGACATTTCCTAAATGGTTTGTGTTACTTTGACTTTTCGCCCTGGCGATCGGCAGCGTTCGATGTTCGCCGCGGCGGAATTAATGGCGTCGCAGGAAAATTGAAAATTTGCAGTTACGCGTGATGGCGGTGTTTACGACGACGGCGTCACGTGCGCCCAACAGACGCACACGAGTTTCGTTGTTCATTTCAATTTAGATTTAGATTAGCAATCTATTACAAAGGACACTAGAACTCATCGCTTTCCCATTACAATACAATTTTTCAGTCGATTCCAGAAGTTTTCCCACTCCCTTCACCAGTAAAATGCCAGTAAAATAAAAAAGAAATCGAGAATATAAAATTGTACGTCAGAGCAGCTAGAGCGACACCTTATAGAACGATATTTTGAAGCAAGTTTAATAAAAGGAATAAGTTTTTTGAGTGAACTAACACCAAATAAATATTAAACTGCAGGCATGGTGCAGATGTTTTCCTGATGAACAAAAATACTTTAATTATTACTATTACGTGAAGGCAATAGGCAACAGTAGGTAAGAAAATGATTTGAAAATAACTCAAGATATATATGTATGAAAAGTAAGTTTGTTCTATTAAAAACCATTTATATGTATGTGACTTCATATCCATTTACAGAATCTTCTTTCCACAACTACTTATGTATATTGATTGGCATTCTATACCTTGTTCCATAAAAATAGTGTCCAATTATCAAATAGTCCGGAAAATTTTGTAAAATTTCCTTTTTTGTTATTTATCCACACACTTGTGGATTTATTCGGCAATTCGTTGGTTTCACTAATCAACTATGTTAGCATATAATAAAAATTTGGATTTTTAATTCCAAATTCGATTTCTGATGAATAACAGGTTTAATTACTTCCTAATAATTCATCCCTTGGTTATACAGGGTGGTTTTAAACTTAATGTCATAAATTTAAGGGTAAGTAGTATGACATGTGCAGATTACGAAACAGAAAGAATTGTTTCAAAATTCGCATATTTAAGGGTTGTTTTCATTAAACTAACATTTTGATACCACTGGACCACTAGCAGTGCAATTTGCATTGTAAATTACACAATTATTTCCGTTAAAAATGCTATTTAATTTAATTATTAAGAATAATATCTTATACAACTAATTTTGAATGTATTTTTGATAACCATATTTTTAATTGAATATTAATTAAAGCAGTAGTAAAAAAAGTTTCTTTAAGAAAAGTCGATTTTTCTTTTTTCAATTTTTTTAAAAATTCCGAATTATTTCTGTTTCGTAATCTACACATCCGAGTACACATGTCATACTACTACTACTTACCTTTAAATTTATGACATTAAGTTCAAAACCACCCTATAAATTAGGTCTGTTGACTGGGTAAAAATTTTACCAGTTGCTAAAAATTTACCACCAGTTATAAAATTGTACAAATATATGCTAAAAGAAGTTTTTCAGACCACATCTAAAGTGCTCAACCTATTTTTATAAATGCCTATCGAAGTCATATTATTGTACATAATTTAAATTCGACTATTCTCTGAAAAAATGTTAAAATAAATAAATATATAAATAAAAAATATTTGCAATAATTAAAATACATGTAAACAAGTAAATGTGTAGATTGCGAAAATTATGCCCAATTATATCTAGCCCCAAAAATAAATATTAAACAATTTCGTAATTGTAAACATAATAACAACATAATAATATTTATCAAATAAACAATAACATTTGGAAAAAAATATGTACCTGATACCGAAATTTTGACAATAAAGTTTTGGAATAACAAACATTTACTTGACAAAATTTATAGTTCACATATTGACACTTCATTTATACACTATATATTTCACATATTAGCACTATAAAACACACTATTTTAACTACAAAACATTATTATAATGCTTGCATGGCTAACAGCAAACCGAGGTTAGAATTGTCAGTGTCAGCTGTTACCTAGTTGCCAGCGACACCAATGCGCATGCTTCAAGAATTCAAGCGTTCCGCTTACCTTTCAAATAAACACAAAATTTAATATTAAACTACAAACGATATTTTATGGAAATCGACCAAATTTATAACTCAATAATGATGATAAATGAATGGGTGTTTCTTATTTATTTCTCCGAAAGAAATTAATTACAATTCAATATAAAAATAGTTACCACAATGGGAAGTATGAAGTATGACAAATGGATTAACTGATTTTCCAAATACTTAATTATTGTGCGTGACATATTCTTGAAACCATACCAAACAACTAAATAAACATATGGTTGCCGACATGTAATATGGAAATACAAACATGTACTATATAAGGAAATAAATCAGGATTGCATATTATGAATTCATTAGGAGATTACAGATAGCACTGCATTTTAATTACTGTAGATTTTCTAAGAAATTTTTAATTATACACTGAGAAAAAATTACATTTCTTTTCAATCATACGAGAATGTGTTCCACGCCTTTATAAGAAATCCATCAGATTGATATACTATTTAATGTAGAAAGTGTAAAAAATAATTAATTAATTTCAAGTAAATCATATTTAAAAATCTACTGCGACCAACGAAAAAAAGTACTTGTTTATTGACGCAACATTTACCTGTAATGAAATTACAAATATTTGAATAATAGTTTTCCTTTATGTTGTATTCGCTATGATATGTATTAAGAGTACAGTTGTGTAATAGTTGTAAAATGTCAAAATTTGTGAGAAATTAATTAAAATATGTTTGCGAATATTGTAAATTTATGGTATAAAAATCACTAATGAATTAATATTAATAACTGGGAATGTAAATTGTGAATATGTTGTCATCAAGAATATGTATAATAGGGGATTCCACCATTTTTTTTATAACTTCATCAGAAAGTATAAGTAAAACTATTGGTGAAAATCCGGTGAAAAAATTCCTATTAATAAACGAGTTATGGTCCCCCCAAGTTTGAAAATATAGATATGACATCACGTTTTTATATAAAACTGTTATCTTCGTGGATCTAAAATGTTTTTAAAATGTATGCTATTTTTAAATTATGTTTATAAAAAAAAATATTCTAGCACTGTACAAGTCTACATACTTTATAATTGCAAGTGTATCAAAATTATTAAGTTTAATGCAAGAAATTTATATTCAAATAAAAACTGTTTGAGAATTTCAGTACCTATTAGACTGGTAGCCACGTGTCCGCTATTTGAATTTGTCTACATCCATTGGTAGTAGACTTCACCCCTAACTCGTTATTCGTTATATATTTATAGGTGGTCTTTGAGTCGCTATATATATATATATATATATATATATATATATATATATATATATATATATATATATATATATATATATATATATATATATATATATATATATATATGGAATTCATATAGGTGACGAGCTGCTAAAACAAAAACCCCCTTATTTCCGAAGTATTTCAATTATATCATTTTATTTCTTTATTAATATTCATTATTAAGCATCTACTTTCACTATTTTTTACTAATTTATCTTAATTCGATTGAGCTGTAATCCCCTATTTTCTACATCAGGCGGAGCGATGAGTCGGTCGCATCATAGGCAATGGCGGATCCTGACTATTTTTTACTAATTTATCTTAATTCGATTGAGCTGTAATCCCCTATTTTCTACATCAGGCGGAGCGATGAGTCGGTCGCATCATAGGCAATGGCGGATCCTGAAGCAGCTCAGAATGAAAGCAAAGAAGAAGAAGAAGAAGAAGAGTTAAGAATACGAGAATCACGGTAGAATTATAAGAAAATTAAAGAAATTGAAAATAATAATTCACTACAGTTTTTAGATCTAAATATTAGTAAAGTTAATAATATCTTAGTTTTTCATATATTCAGGAAACCCATTTCAACTGACTCCACAATTCCTTTTAGTTCCCAACATTGTTTTAAACAAAAAATTTCAGCCTACAATTCAATGATTCACAGAGCGGTCGCAATCTTTTTAAATAAAGAGAATTTTGATAAAGAAATTATAACTATAAAACAAATAGCTAAAAATAATGATATTCCTAACAATATTATCCAAAATTTAATCGACAAAAAAGAAAAGCAACTTATCTTAGAATCGATTTATCCAAAATCTAAACCAGACTCACAGAAACAATATGTGTCTCTAACTTATTTAGGAACAATTAGTGAATCTAATGAAATTTTTTTAAGGAAATCAAATCTACCTGTCGCCTTTAAACCTTACAAAAAAACTATCAAGTTATATTTTCAATAATAAAGATTATAAAAAATGCTTTAGAAAAATCTGGTGTATACAAATTAAAATGCAAAGATTGTAAAGGAGTTTATATTGGTCAGACTGGTCGGAATTTTAAAATTAGATTCAAAGAACATTTAAGATCATTTAAACTTAAAAAAAAAATACAGAGTAGAAGGATTTCGCCTGATGAAGAGATAATATAATTATGTAATATAACTATTTTGAAAATATTAAACAATGCAAAAGGAGATTGGTTGGGTGCTTTTAACAAATAGAAAAAAATATTACAAGTTTTTGATATTGAATGTAGACCCGAAGATGGTCATAGTATAACCGCAACGAAATAAAAGTGTTTGACTACAGTTCCTAGTGATTTCTTCAACGTGCTTAATTATTAAAATCTCGATATTGTAACGTGTGAGCACCGCCGCTGCGCTGAGCTAGCGTCTAAGTTTAGCGATAACGTAATCGCGCCAGCAACCGGACGACGTAAACAAACGTGTCTCGAGGTCTAAGATTGGAACGTGTAGTAAAATAAATGAACATCAATTTTAATTAATAATAATAATAATAATTCTTAGATTTTTTACCCTTCACCCAAATAAATAAAAACGTTACAATATGATACCTCTCCCTTTTTACGAAATATTATAAATATTTCTTTATTCTGCTTATGTGGTTTATAGCACCATCCCTGTATCTTCCCTACGTAGGATAGGCGGGCTTTAAAAAGCGCTTTCGCGCGTATAAATTTCCGTATTGTATGGTATATGGTCTCCTTGCTTGGCTCTAAAATGTCCCACTTAAATTGCGTAGAAGGGCAGACAGCAGCAACTACTTAAATACATATATAACGTAGGTACACACACATATACCCGCATGGCTGAAGATTACAGAGATACAGCACGCAGCCTTACACACCCCCGACTCGCAAAACTGGCAATAAATAACGCATTGTGATGGCAGACTACACCCTCATAATGTGAGTGCATGTACCAATTAACTGCCGACGAGAAGGATTACTCTTATTAGTCTTATTGCTCTAAACATCGAGGCGTTTAATCTGGAGACCATCTTTAGCAGAAAATTTAAAGCCGTCTCCCATAGAACATTTGCTGCTAATATATTTTTAAATTATATTCTGTCATTTTTTCCTAACATGAGATTTATGCTACCAACTTTCAGTACGTCAATTAACTGTTAAACATGAATTAGCTTTTTCATCTATTATTATATCTGAAACTAGAATCATGCTGCCGTCCTTCAGGATGTCAATGAAATATGAAATGTCATTTTTTTAGAAATTAAAAATTAAGTATTCTGTGTACGAAAAAATATTAATATTATTTTAGTGTATATTCTTAAATTTTAAATCTTAATAATATTTTAGTAGTATGGTGCTAGATAAGTTTTGACCAGATTAAAAAACTGGAATTGCTTTCTAAAATCAGGGAAGTCTAATTTCCAACAGTACAAAAGAGTAGTGAGTCTCGTTTCAGGTGTCTTCCTCCGCTCAAATAAAATTAAATTAACTCTTTTCAAAAAAAAAGGTTCAATAAGATTCCAAGATTATTTATATATTTTTGAAAATTTCTGTTTTTACAATTTCTCTTCTCCTATTGTTTTATTTATCTATTTTTGGCATCATTTTATCTATCCTTAACGAATTGAACAGTTTATTAAAAGTCGATGGTGATTGGTAGATTAAACCTCACATTTGTAATGACTGAATATAGTACTGGCTAAAGTAAGTAAGAAAGCTTAATCAACGTAGGACTGATTTTTTACTGTTTCCGAGAATAGGGAAAAATCGAAAAAACTGACAAAGATAGTGATCGAACAAAATTTTGTCTATGTCAGTAAATAGACTATAAAAAAACAATAAATTTTATATGAAACGTTTTGCTCAATTTCTAATTGTTACGAAGTTATATGAAAATTAAATATTGGTCAAGGTCGCCACAACATTTAACATAGTATCATTATTTGATTTTTTAAAAAAAACAAAATAACATTTAAAATGTCCTCTGAAAGGTAAAAAAATCCCACTTAATCAAAGTCGGAACTCATAGTTTTCGAGATAGCAGACGTAAATCCCGTAAAAACTCATTTTTCACTGACTCAAATATCGGTAACTATGGAAGATCGAACCCATGCTGATTAAGTTTTTTTACTCATTTTGATCAGTACTACTGACCCTTAATTTTTTTTACAATATTTTTGAAATACTCTGTATAACGCTGTAGTAATACCAATAATATCTTATGCAAGTAAGTCCTGGACAATACAGAAAAGGCATGAATCTAACTAACAGCAGTAGAACTGAAATACCTGAGGAAAATAATGGAAAAACATAATTGGACAGAGAAACAAATGACAACAAGCAGATCAAGAACAGATATTATTAAAAGTAGAGAAGCAACAACTGAATTGGTTTGGACATACCAGAAGAATGATAATCTAGTTAAAAAATATTAATAGAAAAGATAGGTAAAAGTAGAGGAAAAGACATGGAAGAAATGAAAAAACTAGCAAATAATCGGACAGCATGGAAATAATTGATCAAGAACGATATGTAGCAAATCATGGGGCCTATTCAGAACTCAATATTTATGTAGTCGTTTTGGTCTTTATGGTTGTTATGTACTATAAAATTTGTTAAAATTGAATTTGGTATTCTCAGTACTGAAAGTGGTTAATGCAACAATTGTTAAGCGTTTTGATAGTCTTTATCATAACGACTGCTAAAACTATGTATTTCTGGGTATTATCACGTTGTTATTTGACATGTGACAGGTTATTATATCAATCAAATACTATTAATATTGACCTTTCTGCCAAATATTGGTGTTTTTATATTTTAGGAGAATGCAGTTTATTATACGTATAGATTCTGCTTCGACTTGAATAATGATTATAAGAACAATAAAGATTGTGGTGGAAGAAAGTTACTTTTGACATTCTGTAGTATTCTTGAAAACTCTTTGCGATGTTTCTGTTACATATTCAGTCAAAATAAATAAAATTAAAACTTCCCATAAATTTTCAATCGCATTGACATCATTTATAGGAATTAACAAAGCCGTTCTAAATAATGTAAAAGTTTCCAAATATGACATAAATATCATACTGTTCTTTAGTTGTTTTGGGAAAAAAATTGCGTACTGAATATAAATAGCAATAGTCCTTTTCAATTTAAAGAGATAGAAGATATGCGCAATGGGGATATGCGCATAGTTAGAATAAATGAAATCCATAGCATTTGTTCCTAACAATTTGAACGCAAAATGTGAAAAAAGTCTCTGACAACTTTAAAAAGCTTTTCATAAAAAGGTAAAAAAGCTGTTATTGAAGCTAAAATGTTTAACAATGCAAATTTTCACCGAGAATACAAGTATTTTTAATGATTGCAATAGTTTTGACTTTACGTTTGATAGCTCAACTGGCAATTGTTTGTGCCATTTTATTTACTATTTGCAGCGATAGAAAGTGATAGCCGTTAAATTGAAAAGGTCTATTCATTATTTAAAAAAAGTAAAGCGTTGACAGATAAGATTAAAGTTAGATTTGGTTCATATATGTATAATGAAGTTAGCTATTGTCAAATAATCTGGTTCATTCACAAGTATTATTTTGTAAAGATTGTTAATAATACCGACGTAGGTTCTGAATTGACAAATTCATAAAGATTGTTACAAATGTCTTTATGATAACAATCTTTGTGGCCTATTCAGAGAAATACAGTCATAAAGGTTGCTATGCATATAAAGATTGTTATCATAAAGACATTTGTAACAATCTTTATGAATTTGTCAATTCAGAACCTACGTCGGTATTATTAACAATCTTTACAAAATAATACTTGTGAATGAACCAGATTATTTGACAACAGCTAACTTCATTATACATATATGAATCTAATCTAACCTTAATTTTATCTGTCAACGCTTTATTTTATTTTTTAATAATGAATTGGTAATTATATTTAGTACGCAAACGTTTTCCCAAAACAACTAAAGAACAATATGATATTTATGTCATATTTGGAAACTTCTACATTATTTAGAACGGCTTTGTTAATTCCTACAAATGACCTCAACGTGCTTGAAAATTTATGTGAAGATTTAATTTTTTTTATTTTGACTGAATATGTAAGAGAAACAAGGAGCACCAAGAGAAACATCATACATCACAAAGAGTTTTGAAGAATACCACAGAATGTCAAAAGTAACTTTCTTCCACCACAGTCTTTATCGTTCTTATGATCATTATTCAAGTCGAAGCAGAATCTATAAGTATAATAAACTGCATCATGCTGAAATATAAAAATACCAATATTTGGCAGAAAGGTCAATATTAATAATATTTGATTGATATAATAACCTGTCACATGTCAAATAACAACGTGATAACAACCATAAATACACAGTTTTAGCAATCGTTATGATAAAGACTGTCAAAACGCTTAACAATTGTTGACAGTAACCACTTTCAGTACTGAGAATACCAAATTCGATTTTAACAATCTTTATAGTACATAACAACCATAAAGACCATAACGACTACACAAATTTTGAGTTCTGAATAGGCCCCTTTATATGCATAGCAACCTTTATGACTGTCTGAATAGGCCACTATATCCGACACTCTATAAAGGGTATTAAGAATCTGTGAAGAAAAATAATAAAAAAGGCTAATAAAATTTTTAAAATTTGAGGTTTTAAATATTTTCTGAAATAATAATTTAAAGACATAACAGGTATTGAAACTGTTATTTTGCAGAATTTGTTTAATAATTCATCGGCGTTCTAAAGTATGAAACTCTATCACGAAAATAAAATTAAAAATGATATTTTTTGCAAAAGAAATGGAAAACAATGAATATATTTGGCTCAATACAAGTAAATCACATTTTATTGTTTATTTTTCATATTTATTCTACATTTTTTAACAATTTGAAAAGAATTTGCAAGGTGATTTCAAGTTTAAAATGATTGGATAAAAAATCTAAAATTAGCACAGATTATATTATATTTACTTCTGTAGTTAGGTAATTCAAATTTCGAAAATTACAACATCCTGTTATAAGTGCAAATAAATGCTAATGCAAATAATGTTTCCCTTATAAAATTAGAATGTCTGGTATGTCGCTGTGTAAATGAGAGGGATTGCGAAATGCTAAGTGGCAGATACCCTAATTCATTATTCGAATAATATAGCGAGTAAATTTATATATGGCGATGTGTTTCTTACAAGCATTACGACCTTCATAAAACTTTGATTATAATGGAGATTAATTAGTACAAGTTTAATGTTTACAACGGAATAAAAGATAATCCCCTTTGTGATACACAGGTCCTGTAAGCCGGTGCTCTGTGCGTGTGGAATGCTTTTGCTTTCTGCTTCTCCGTGATCTTACTCAGGTTTATGGGATTAATATTGTTTTTATGTACCCGCACGAAAGCTAATTGTTACCGTCTATAAAACTTTTAATGAGCATTTTTGCGATAACGGCGCTTAAAGGTAATTTGTGCTGGTGTGCTCAGCACAAATCGGTGGTTTCAGAATAGCACCCCTATCCCGACTGTTGCATTGTTTGTTCATGGTTGTGTCGTTTACCGGAATTACGTTTTAGAACCAATTACGTGTAAAGGTTATCGTTAGTTTTAATATATCGTTATACAATATAAATGACGACACCCTTATTGTTTACCGTTAAATTTAAACCCCTTCTCTAAAAGTCAAACAACAAATATTTAATCATTAATGTAAAAACATTTGTAACTAATCCTTTATTTACTTCACCACGTTTACGTTACTAGCTAAATTTTTGTTTTACATTTAGCTTTGCCGTACTTTGGTCAGGGCCAGATTATGACATTTTTCGCCCATAGGCAATTATATTATGCCGCCCCCCACAACAAAACTTTTAAAATGCTATTAAAATTGTTGTATATACTAGAATATAATATAAAAATCTGATGTGGCCAACACAATACCTCCCGCTATGTAATTTTTAATAATTTAAATGTACATACATATTTAGTTATGCTGAAAACTGTACTATTTTCTTTTGAAAACGTTGCTATTATTAGGTTTGTTCGTTTCACTACCTTGCGTCTACGGTTTACTGCCGCGCCCAAATACTTTGTATGGAGGCGGTAGTAAACCGTAGACGCAAAGTAGCGAAACGAACAAAGCTATTAATTTGATATGATTAGTTCTTTGACAGTGACATAAACTCATATAAACTGTGTAACCAAGGTGTTGTGCTTGTTTAAAGCGTAGGCTCTGGGATTTAAATTATAGATAATTTTTAATTTTATAAATATATCCATAAATTATATACAAAACGTATTTATGCAAATCTGTAGAAAATTTAATAATCTTTAATTTTTATAATAACACAAATCTCGAATAAATCACATTTGAAGGTATTTTTCGAAGAAGAACTATTTTCCGATTATTCGATTTACACCAAAATTTGATGGGTTCTTTCCATATTAGTACAAGGTCGAAATACAAGGTTTCAAAATTTTCCGAATAATAATATCTGTTATCTGATTTACACCAAAATCTAATGGCTTCTTCCCATATTAGAATAAGGTACAAATACAAGGTTTCAAAATTTTCTTAATGATAATATTTGTGTTAGAGTGGAGGATCCATACATACAAACACACATACCCACAGACATCACCGTGACAATGTTAAAATTGTATTCTAGGGACCTTAAAATGTAGTCATTTACCAAAATCTCGATATGCGTTTTTTAGCACGATCCCTATATCTCCCTTACTAAGGGTAAAAGGTAAAAAGCAATATATAATTAGCACAAAAACAAAAAAAAACATTAAATGTTGCACTCTTAGCATATGATTAGTTCACTGTGCGTATAGGTACGTATTGAGAAAGTAATATTGTCTATTTTATCGAAAACTAATAAGATTTTGCGGCAAAGTTGTCAAATAAAATATTTTCAGTATCAGTCTATTTGTCTATTTACAACAAAATATCGGCTCTCGATTTGAACACCTTCCTAAAACAACGGCCAAATCACATATTCGATTCAAATCTACTAGACAGAAAAGAATAAATGACAATATTTTCTATAATGAAAATTTGATGTTTTTATTCGTCGGCGGCGCCCCCAAATCGTCGGCGCCCCTAGGCAACTGCCTATATTGCCATATGGATAATCCGGCCCTGACTTTGGTAGGTATAGTTTGTTTCAAGATATTTGCAAACGTATCTGCTTCGACTTACGCAGCGCGTGGCTTCTTAAATGGGCTTGATGGGTAAACATTACAGGGTTGTAACAAAATATTTGAAATCCAGCACACAAAATATTTGTGCGGAATTAATGTTTCACTTGAATTTTAAGAAATACAGAACAAAGAACGTGACATACACCAAATTTTCACAAAATAAATAAAAACGGATATATTAATTAGCGGGATTATGGGAAAGTATACCGCTACATTGTTTCCTCAAATTTTATTAAACCTTCCCTGACGCGTAGGGACATAAACAAAAACTAAATTTAAAATGCGTGGTGTTTACATGACATTAGCTAATGTACCAGCGTATTGTAGATCAAAACTTGATCGTTTACAATTAGTATTGTGTTAAAAAGATGCTAATTATTTTGGCTATGAAAAAGTTTTTAACTGCTTTTTGAGAGATCTTAAAATTTTGGAATCTGATGGCATTATTGTACAAATTAAAATTATGACTGCTAGTTTATTAGCTATTTTGGGTGACAATTTGGGCAGTCACGAAATAGGAGTATTTTCAACAAATTTTAGTTGGAGTGATTATTTTTGCAGGTACTGTTATATTCGTCTATAAAACAAGCACGTACTAAAGATTTTTAATATACGGATTTATCTAATATAGTCAATAATTCTTATAATGGTTTAAATTCTAATTCTTGTTTCAACTCTTTTAAATATTTTCATGTATGTAATCCTGAATTACCTCCTTGTATAGCCCACGATCTATTTGAAGGAATTGTTCCTTATGATTTATCATGTTCTTTTGCGGTGTACCGCGTCATTACAAAGGCAGGTAGATTTGCAAATATCTTGAAACACATCATACTTCAAAATAGTGCAAGCCTTTAAGCTCTTTAAATTATTTAAATACTGGTGTAGAATCTCACTTATAAATTTTTAATTCGACCTTCGTCCCAGGCTTCAACTCATTTCAGTTAGCTGTGTTTAAAACAAATGTACTGCACAGATAGTTTCTAAAACCAATTACTACGGCATACTTAGATTGACAGCAACCTAGTACATTATTAAATATGTTTTCCATTTCTTGGACATTTGAGTCTGTGTCAATTATTAAGTAGCTGTGTGGGAAAGTAGTGTAAGTGACAAAAAACCTTGAACTTAAACAAACAGTGAGTAAAGTTTAATTTAAAAAGAAAAATCTGTAAAACATTTTCTAAACACCAGCAGACAAATTCTAATAAGATCAGAATTTAAATGTTAATCTTGAAATTTGGATTTGTTAAACTTATTCCTAATCAGAAATAATAGTTATTTGTGTCTCTAGGCCAGAAACTTAACATTTGCGAGACCGAGTTTATTTTGATAAATACGAGATCTCGCAAAACAGTTTCTGGGCGTATGATACACAAGATTTTTTGTACCGACTTTTCCATAAATTCTTCGTATATTTCTCTACACTTTATTCTATGTTACATAACCTAAAAAATGAACATATATATTTATCGGTTTTGCATTGCAAGTTTAATTATAATTAATTACATTTGAGCTTAAAGTGCGTAATTATTTTATATCTATTGAAAATATAACATACAAACATTAGTTATATATATATATATATATATATATATATATATATATATATATATATATATATATATATATATATATATATATATATATATATATACAGAGTGTAAATGAAATAAGTGCATTAAATTTAACCAGTAATATAACTCATCGAGAGCAACAATATTTCTTAATGACCTTTTCTCGAAATCGCATATTTTTTAGTATTTTTCCCACCCCGTAAATTGACGAGTCGTTCCAAATATTTTTGTGATAACTGAATGCAGTAGCAATAGCTATGAAAAAATTTGTTTTAGCAATTGATAGTCCTGTCAATTGTTGCAATTAAATTTTGACATTAGTAATAAACTTGTTTATAAGGTAAAATTCTGTCGCGAGTATACAGACATTGTAATTACTTACCTATGGTTTATTTTTTTTTTCTGGTACCTGTAATACATTTTACTTGACATCATGGAGTTGCCAACGCATTTACACGGAGCGTTTCCAAATCATCACCAAATCATTCTGTTCTTAATATTCGCACATTTGTTAATCTTGTACATCTTTATCACATCACAATACGGAGTGTCACATATGACAATTTTAAAAACAGCAACAGTTATATCCATAACATGTGCAAAAAGTTCTATGTTTTCAGCACATAACAGACTTCAATTTTGGGAATGGCTCATAATGTTCATTAATGAGACTGAATTTACTTGTAAGGTGTATTTGCACAAAACACATCTCGACAGACGAAAATGCTATAAAAATTTTCATTAAAAAATGTTTGGGGAACAATAAATGGACGACTAATTATTGGTACTCATGTACCTCGTTTAAATGCAGAAGAGTTTGTACTTACATTTTTTGAATAACGTATTTGAACTATTATGATTTGTCGATGATAAATAATCATCTCCTAACCTAATAACTATGCTTTTGCTCTTCCTCTCGCCCCTTCTTGTCTTCCTCTACTCACAGGTGATTAAAAGCCTGGTTTAATACACAACTTTATAATTTAGTTATCCAAAATTTAAATTTATTTATTTTAAAAACTGTACTATTACGTATTAATTAATAATAATATTGTTGCTTTCATCAAGTTACATTACGGTTAAATTTAATGCACTTATTTCATTTACAGCCTGTATATATATATATATATATATATATATATATATATATATATATATATATATATATATATATATATTATATATTCTTTCGAATATTTTTAATGACAGATGGCAGAAACTCAATTGTATCACGTGAAGTTAGTTGTAGTTACAAAAGAAACTAGTTCTAAAGTTGCAATTATATATATGAGTCAGTAATGACAGCATATTATTATTTTTATGCCAAAATTTAGTTATTTAAGTTACAACAATTAAAGATTTAGCCATAACATTGTAAACATTTGCTAATTCTTGTGTTGAAAATAATGTTAAATTGACATATCACCAGAACAGTAATGCCTATTCCTTTTTGCCGGCCTAGCCGCCTCGGTAGCCGAGTGAGTTGAGGCAGCGTGTTTCGGCTCGAAGCGACCATCACCACTCGGTTCTTGGGGTCGTGGGTTCGATTCCCACCAGGGGCTTGGATGTTTGTAACTGTCCTTTCATCATCTCATCTCCATCAACGCAACGCAAAATGTTACAAAAAATAATGTAAGGTAAAACTAATTCACCCTCATAAATATCATTTGTAATACTTTGTAGAAAGTTAAATACAATAAAGAATTATTATTATTATTATTTTTGCCGGCCTAGGTCAGCAATAGTGCATTTCTGAGCGATTTTGAGTTCTGTAATACTAGTCAAAATGGACAGAGGTATAAAAAATTTATTCAGACATAATTATCTAATCAAATTGTTAATGTCGGTAATAATTTCTCCGTGACTTCTAAAATATTCTCTCACGGAGTGAGTAATGTTGAACGTTAGGTACTTCAAACAACCATAGTAACCAGTATATTATGAGTCAGTGTTGGATAAACGAAATTAATAACTGACTGATAGGTCACAGCCAACTAAAATTAAGGTAGATAGGTACTTACTTTTTTAAGAGCCTGTATCTCGAAAATGGTGCGTTTCCGTATATGAGTTTAATTGTTAAAGTTAGTCTATTTTGCATTCCCTACATTCTGTATAAATTTACAACTCGTATTTATTAACACTCTGTATAACACATGGATGGTCACTGATCAGGTGTCCGTCCTTTACATTACAGATATCATCATTACCCAGAAATGGATAATAAATCTTGATGATATATTTATCTAAATAACATTATAATTTAAAACCATGTAATTTTATTTATTCTGTCACTGTTTACGCAACGTTGAAAAACACCACTTTAATTGCCTGTATGCTTACATCATTTTCTTCTATTTCTACTCTTGTGATGTTGTGGGTTTTTGTTAAAACATGAGTGGAAGTGATGAGTGAAGAGCCGGGGTCATAAAGCGAGTGCAGTGGATCATCTGGAGCTGTAGTGCAGTGCAGCTTGTTCACTTGCCTTCCAACTCGAATAAATCTTAGTACATGTGACATGTGCACCTGCACCGGCTTACTGCGATCATAAATATCACTACACTCATCCTATTCAATTATATCGACGAAAGGGAGATATACGAACATTCGCGCTCATTTCATCAAGAGATGGAGAAAGAAATATGGAATGTGGAGGGATATTTTAGAAATTGTACGTAACATTTATAGAGAAAGTTGTCAAAGGTGTTTTAAATACAAAATAATGTTCAGGGAAAACTTTTTCATGATTATTCTTATTTCTATTATCATTAATTTGGTATTAGTTATGTAGGTGTAAAATGGTCTTAAGGCATAATTTTTCTGTATTATAGGGCTATTCTGTAAGCATCGTAATGACAACGAATCGTTAAAACGTTATATCGTTATAATAATAACGAAAATCGTTTAATATAAGCTTATTCTGTAAACGTTCGTTATGATATTCTGTAAAAATATCGTTATATAACAACTATCGTTATTTATAAATGTAACGATGTGATCCTGAACAACATTTTGTAAAAATCGTATTCACTAAGTAATATCGTTATAAACGTCCTCATACCATTTGTCACAACGACTTTAGCCATTTTTTTTAAAGAAAAGTTAGTAGCTATTATTTAAAATTAAATTGTTATTGTAATGTCATTTTGCAAAGAAAAAATATTAACATTATTATTTTACTTATTATTTCTTTATTGAGTAAAGAATATTTGTAAAAAAAACGATTATCAAATGGATTAATATTATAACATAAAAGACTATCACAACCACAAACATTTCTTCTAAAATGTAATTATGGTTGTTAATTATATATTTGAGGTACGAATATATGTTTTGTTGCCTATTTTCCATTTCTTCCTGCACAAATATAAATAATAAATTAATTAACCCTTCCATTTGCTGACAATTGACATGGGCCCTATTCTGTAACTTGGTGGTTAATTTTTAACCACTGGTTAAAATTTTTATCCAATAGTTATTGATTTGACAACTAAAAATTCCTTTTTCTGTTATATATCAACATACTTGATTGGTTAAAAAAATTAACCAGTGGTTAAATATTAACCACTGAGATACAGAATAGGCCCTATAAACGGAATGAATAATGACAAGTGAATTCTTATTGTTCATGAACTACTTAAAATAACGACAATGGTTTTACAGAATACGCTTATTGAAAATTATCGTTATTTAACAACTTCATCATAACGGTACGTTATGGTATAAAGACATTCTTACAGAATAAGCCAGTAAGCATTGTTATCAATTGTCATATCGTTATTATAACGATAATCGTTAAAGTGGTATTCTGTAAACAATAATTTAATTCTACAATACGAAAAAAAAAAAAAACGTTTTTTTACCGAATAAAAAAATCATTCGTTACATAAACGTTTTGTCAAGAATTCAGTGCTTTTATCTGTGTCAAAATAAAATTGCTATTATGTTGAATAGTGATCTTAAAAACCCGTCATATTATAGTATTTTTGCAAGGTAATATTAAAATAATTTAATATATATATATATATATATATATATATATATATATATATATATATATATACATATATATATATATATATATATATATATATATATATATATATATATATATATATATATATATATATATATATATATATATATATATGTATATATGTATATTCCTAGCGCCTAGCGCAAGCTTTACATTTGTCTACAGATGGTAGTAGTAGATAGTAGCTTTAGCACAGTCCACAACAACAAGAAGAAAGATTCTGACAGCTGACATGTTGACAGTTGACTTCCTCCAGAAATTATCTAACCTAAAAGTTTTCTGAGTGATATTGAATTATTTTATAAATTTCATTTAAAATTATAATTTAATTTTAGGAAATAAAGTTCTTAACTTGCTCTCAAGGTTATTATTTTTTAAAGTGTGTTACAGAATACGAATATAAAGATAACGATTGTCGTTAAGTAGACATAACGAATTTCATAATAGCGATTTCGTTATGATAACGATTCGTTAAGCGAATATTGTACAGAATAGGCCTATTAATCAAGTTACGCCTATATTTTAGATCGCTGTGCATACAACGGAGGTTAGGCTCCTCTTAACCTTTACCCCGGTTCCACACATGCGTTGTTCGAAAACGAATATCAAATATTCGTACACATGTATTCAGTGCATTGTATTAAGATCTGTATTAAGGTTTGTAATAAGTATATTGTATTGCAATGTAATCTGTCAAATATCAAATGATAATCACTTTTAATGTAAAGTATTGGTTAAATGAAGAAGTATTGTTGCTAATAGAAGGAATAAATAAATGGATAAACATAATAAAATTACTTTAAATCAAAGATCATTTGTCAAATTTATACGAGTACATTTCAGAGCAAGTTGAGTGATTGAGTGAATTTTAAAACACATTTTTAAAACAACATGTAATGTTTTATTTACCATGATTTCGTTTATGAATATTTTAAAATAAACAAACTCACTGGATCACTGTTTTAAGCTTTGTATTAAAATTTATTCATAGCCAGCTTTAAAGTTTGTTTGTCGATGTGATCAGTTTTGACATCTGTCATATTTTATCGTAATAATTTATGGTTTCATTACTTTTGTAAATAAGATTCTTCTCTATTCTCTTACTTATTTTTTTCTGATGCGAACTTCAAATTGCAAATGAATTTTTACCTCTCGCTAAGAGAGGTATTGTATTCATGCTAAAAATCGCATATCCAGATTTTAGTGAATAAGCACGTTTTAAGGTCCCTAGAATCCAATTATAACATTTTTGCGATGATGTCTGCATGTGTGTGTGTGGATGTTGGATTCACCATAACTCAAATACTATAAGACTTAAGACATTTTTAACTACGGATTTCTCGATCTAACAATAATGGGAAGAGTCGAGTCAGTTTTGGTAACAATTGGACAACCCGAAGTAGTAGTTACAAGAAAAAAATCAGCTAAATATTATTTATCGAAAATTTATGTAAATACTTATATTAAAGAACGTTAAATTCTTTATTCGATAAATATAAATTCATTATTATATCTTTTATAGATTTAGAGATAAAGAAATGCATTTAAAATAATTTGATGTAAAAATTCTTAGATCAAACTACTTCAAGGCAAGAAATTCAAATGTTTGTAATTCACACATAAATGTCACTGTCAAAAATATTTGTATGCCACTGTCAAAAATATTTGTACATCATTATGAAGATTATGAAAATAAATAAAAAGTCAACAACGCAAAAGAATATACCTAAAAAAGAATATAAAAGGAATTTGCGAAAAAATGACGAATAAAAGAAAAAGAAAAGGAAAGAAGAAAAAAAAACAGTATATTGAATATAAAGAAAATGTATGTATTCTACACAATTTATATTAAAATAATTATTTTGTAGTGAGACATGAATATATGTATTTGTATTTAAAAATATGTTTCGTTTTGTGCGTACAACCAGGTAAACTATCTGGCGAGAGGTTATGCACTGGTCATATCAGATTTTTCTTTTTGTGTGACAGATTATCACAATTAACCATAATATTTATGAGAGAGGGCTGTTATAGCTTAAAATACGTTAATACAGTCCAAAAAGGAAAACGAAAAGTTGTTGAAAATCTTTAATTCCTGAAACAGTCTTCAATGTCTCACCGTATTCGGAAGTTATGAGATAAAAAGTAATGAAGCTGGTTTGCGTGGATATGAGGGTTTTATTTGCCCCTATGAGGAGTTGAGAGATTTAAAACTCTTTGGGTTGTTCGCGCAATTTAGCAAATACAAATTTCACGGTCTGGGCGTATTAACAACAGCATGCGAGATTTATTTGGATGATTTGGAATAGCTGCGAAACATTTACAATGAATAATGCCCGCGGCGAATTCCGTAAGCTATCACACACAAAGCACTTGAACAATTCATCTGCAAATATCGCTGCGGCCTCCTTTCTCGACCCGGGAGATAATACAGCGCCACTTTGCACTTTTGCCCACGTCAGCAGCCTGTTAATGAATGGATGCGGAAGCCGCCGCAACAAAATGTTTATCATATTAAAACCGTACCCCACACGCAAGATTAATTACTCCGAGAATAAATATACAAACAAACTAATCAGCATGTTCATCGCAAGCACAATCAGATTATCACTATGAGGATAATAGTGAAAGGAATATCATTTTCCAGTTTCTCTTTTTCCTCAAACCAATTTTTTTGTTATTAAACATATAAATACCATAATTTTTTCGTAGTATTTTTTGACAATTACGCTAAATAACGGATAAAATAATTATTAAAGTTTTGGCTCGAAAATTGTGATGGTAGCGTCAATGAGGGATATAAAGAGAGAACCGAAATATAAGTTACCGTTTGAATGTGACTTACGGCTTTATTCTTATGTCACTTGTTTATTTCTTATGAAGCAATAATTGTTTGTTAAACAAGAAACAAGTATGGGTGGTATTCTGATGGACTTGTATAGTAAGCGATGCTTATATATTAAACAATACTTGGGTAGTGAACAAGAATTTGTATTCTGTTGATCAAAGCCTTATTGTATATTGCACTTGCTTATTTCTTTTCGTAATAAGAAGACCTGGTGTGTTGTTGTGATAAACAAGATGGACAATTTGAGCGATATTTTTATAATAAATCCAATAATTATCGTTGAAAATAAGCAAGATATATGTTTAAAATTTTTCATATTTCAATATGGTTTTTGAAATATTTTTTAGATACAAATTGTTATTATATATGAGGTACTTACGAGACCAAAGTTATCATTGAACACTCCCAGAAAATATTTTTAAGAAGCATATCGTTTGACGCGAGTATTAGTTCACAATTTAATATCATAAGATGGGCCATGATTACGTGAGAGGATAGGAGATGATTATGGAATTCTCAAAAATGCGCGAACAGGGCGGTTCCTAAGGGTACTGCCGCCTGCGTGAAAATATATAATTCGCCGTTACGAAGTGATAACTGCACAACAATTCACAATTTTTACTATTTATAATACTTTATTCGTACATACGAGGTGCTACCCAAAATATCCGAGAATTGTTTTCTGGCAGTTGGTAAGGCGCTAATTTCGACTTCTCCCAATAAGTGCTTTCACTAGACACTCTTTTTGGATCTATGGTCCAAGTGTTATCCTTGGGGAAACATCTGACCGGTCGGTGTGATTTTTTTTATTTAAAGCGCTGACGTGTTCATCGATTTTTCAATGTCAGGCAGTAAAGTTTTCTTTCCTGTTAGAGAAAATCGCACTTCTTCAGAGGTCTTACAGGGAGGAAGCTTTGAGCCATGTAAGGGTATGAGTTGGTTTTCTATTGTTAAAAGTGATCGAACGTCAATTAAAGTGAAGATGAACCTCGATCGGGACGTCCAACGACTTCCAGAACGCCCGAAAGGATTGAAAAAATTGTCATGCGATCATGTCTGATCTTCGTGCGTAGAACAATCGATGAGTTGGAGGAATTCACTGGAACATCTTGGAGTTTGTGCCAACGAATTTTGACTGAAAATTAGATGATGAAATTTGCTCTACGACAGGACATCCAACAACCAGAGAGCTAATCATTTGAGTGTGTGTCAGGATTTGAAAGAACATTCAGAACTCGATCTGGAGTTTTTGTAAGTTCTCCCAAACATTGATGCTGATTTTCTTAACAGGAAACAAAACTACATGTTAACAAATTGCTTTTTAATGCCCGCCAGTAAAAAATCGCCGAACATGTCAAAGAGCACTCAGTTTCCCCAAGGATATAACTCGGGCAGAAAATAATTATTGGGTATTTTGGGTAACACCTGGTAAACACAAAAAATATAAAACCTTTTTTAAAATATTGCTACATTCTCGCACATATTGTAATCTGATACAATATTTACGTTATTTGAGGGGCACGCATTGCACGCCCGCTAGGAACGGCCCTGTGCACGAATTTACGGTTACCTGTAATATTTTTTTTATTTTAACTTCTATAAAATAAAAATTATTTGTCTATTTAAAAGAATAAAATTTTATTCCATATTTCCACTATTTAATTCACACACTATTTCCTTCTATAATACCGCAATAATTTTATTTGGTTCTTGTTCTAAATATTTTAGGAATATTTGGAATTGTCTTTTTATTGTTCTTTTCTTGAAGCACATGTTTGCATAAATAATCCAATATTTCATATAAACAATACTATAGTGACAGCTGACTACTAGGTTAGAGTAAATCTGCGCATGTGCACGGAATTCTAGCTTATTGAATTGCTTGTTATTTGCTAAGCAAGTTATTTATTAAGTTAGTCATCAGAATACCAAAATTAAACAATATTGTAAAGTCACTTGTTTAGACACTCGCTTACGTTTCAATATTTTTACATCAGATTCAACCCAATATGCTTCAATAGATGTCATGTAACTTATCATTAATAGCAAATGTCAGTTGTGTCTTTATTTGATTCATCTTGATGGACCCATTATTAGAAAATATTCAGCTTCTTTGGGTTTATTATCACATTACTGCAGTCCGCATATTTGCATTGTCCAAGCCCGCTAAGTTTGTCTCGGTTCAAGGCGTCAAGTAAGCCTCGTTGCATTAACGTTCACTAAGTCGGCGATGACGCATCTTTTCTGGAGATTCCCCCTCCATACCAATAGTAAACCGCCGGCTAAACTAGCATTGGCAGAGAAGTGGCCTAATATATCGTTGATGTTGACTACGTGAAAGATAAACTTTACTAGCTAAAGGGTCCGCATATTTACATTCCCGTTTCCATATAACTCGATTTAAGGCATCTTCTGGAGAAAATTTGGCATGTATGATACCTTCTTTTATGCGGTCGACCCATATCGTCTTTTGATCACTATGTCTTCATGTCTTGTGATTATATAGATGTACCATTGTGCTCTTTACATATGAGTGGAACAGCCTTAGTCGTTCGCACATCAGTGTTAGCATGGTCAACCCGCATGAGACCAAGGCTCCTCCGAAACCTTCTCAACTCCATTGCGAGGAATATTTGGTCGTGTTTTACGATCGACGGCTAACATTCTGTACTGTAGATAACTACGAATAGGCATTTTATGGTAGGCATTTTATGGTAAAAAAGTGCTGTATTCATCTGTCGCCAATTCATCCATCCAGCGTTTACTCGTTCTTATAAAGCTAAATATTCACGTGTCACTTTGAATCATCATCGAGGATGAATCATCCAAAGTGAACAGTATCAATCAATAAATCATTGAATATGATCATGTAAGGTGAACAGGAATGATATTAAACCTGTTCTACTTTTTGTTCATTCCTAATTAATCCTAGGGGATGACGTAAAAGTGTACCGTCCATATACATCTATAATATTTCTTCGAAGTATTCATGTTTTTATCCACCATCGTTTTTTTCCTATTCCTCTTTCTCTCCACAAAATTTCCACATTCAGCTAATAAATTAGCACGAATAATATTAATTCCAACCTACATTGCAATATTATTTAGCGCAATTTTATAATGAATTGATTATTTTACTTTCGCTGTACATGTAAACAAAAACAGAATTTAATGATTAATTCACTTTAGATGATACATCCGCGATGATCACTGCCCCGTGGATATTCGGCTTAAGTCGGCTATAGTAACATCGTCACCGCAGATGAGTGAGTGACCCAAGGTAATTAAACAAATTTGACAATCTTATTTAGAACTTTTCCGTAAACATTTATGGTACCATTTGTTAGGTTTCCACATTAAAACCACTCCGTTTTATTTATGTTAAGAAGAAATTCCATAATTATATATATATATATATATATATATATATATATATATATATATATATATATATATATATATATATATATGCAAGGTAATACTTTGTCGGCTCCGGTGGCTCAATGGTTAGAGCAACAGCTCGTAGTCATGAGTACGCTAGGGGTTCTGGGTTCGAATCTCACTAAGTCATGGATGTTTGTATATGTAAACCTCTCTGTAATTGGGATTTAATCCTGTTGAGAGGTTTTAAAAAAAATAAAAAAAATAAATAAAAAATAAATAAAAAAAATAAAAAAAAATACTGTAAAAAATTTAAGGGCATATAGTACTGACCAACACGAGTAAAAAAGCTTAATCAGCATGGGTCCGATCTTCCAGTTTCCGAGATTTGAGGCAGTGAAAAATGAGTTTTTGCGGGGTTTACGTCTGCTATCTCGAAAACTATAAGGGCCGGTTTTACAATCATAGTTTAAACTATGTTTATTGCAAAACCATGGTAACACGCAAACATCTTGTTGTACATCAACGGTTTACTGTTTATACTTAGTTTAAACCACTGCACATTTGTTAAACGCTCGTAATCGGCCGTTTAAACTACAGGTAAACTTAGTTTAACTTTAAACTGCCGATATTTTAAACTGCAGTTTAAACTGTAATTGTACAACCGGCCATAAGAGTTACCACTTTGATTAAATGGAATTTTGTGTTTACCTTTCAGAGGTTATCTTAGATGTGCTTTTGTTTTTTTAAAGAATCAAATATTTGTACTAAGTTAAATGTTGTGGCGACCTTGGCCAATATTTAATTTTCAAATAACTTCGTAACTATTAGAAATTAAGAAAAATGTTTCATAAAATTTTATTGTTTTGTTTATAGTCTATTTACTGTCACGCAAAATTTTGTTCGATCACTATCTTTGTCAGTTTTTTTCGATTTTTCGCTTTTCTCGAAAAGAGTTGAAGATCAGTCCTATGTTGATTAAGCTTTTTTTTACTTATTTTGGTCAGTACTATATGCCCTTATTTTTTTTAATTTTTGAAACACGAAACACCTGTATATATATATATATATATATATATATATATATATATATATATATATATATATATATATATATATATATATATATATATATATATATATATGAGAATGCTACTATAATAATAAATCTTCTGTGAATAGTAACATTCTCTGAGAAACTTAGATTTATGTTCATTTTATGAAATTAATTTTCGAATTTATCGCTGACTAGTTGCTATTAAGTAGAACTCCATTTCAATAATTCCTGAAAACTTTTCCTAATAACTGAAAAAGAGCATAAAATTTCCTGGTTCTAATATTCGTTGGGAAAGTCGCTGGAAAGTTGAAGTCATACAGAGAGCAGCAGCGCTGTTATTTCATTGTATTTTCAATTCACTGCTGTAATTATCCGAAGAACTTTGTCAGTTCGCAAGTAGCTGTGAATGAGCAGAATCTAGTCGCCGTTGGATCGAACGGACTCTCGTAAGATCGTATCGGTGGTGCGGGACCTAGTTTTAATACGTATTTAAATATTTGGAAATTTACCCGGGCGCAAAAGAGCAAAGCAGACGAGATGAGATTGTGCGATAATAACAGAAGTAATTATAAAGTTTGATAGAACTGCAGCTGTAATACGCACGTTACGCACAAACGTGGAGGAGATACTAAGGACTTGATAATGAAACGCACGTACGATTTAGCAAAACTGAGACACCCAAATGTCATCAAAATATTGAACATAAAGAATAAAGCTTTATTTACTGCCAAACCAAAAACGCAAGAAAGAATGACAACATCAAATTGAAACGAATTGTGTTGTGTGTCTTAAATATCCACGAGCAAACTAATAGATATTATTAGTGTGACATTCGCAGTTGAATTTATGTGAAGTAGACCTAAACAAAGATGTGCGTCTACATGTAATCTATAATAGTTTACATACGTAAACAATACATAAACAATGATGTGAAATGTAGACAGTGCGTAGAGAATATAAACAATGTAAACTTGGTATTACGAGTGTTGTACGTGCGCAATGGAAGTTTTAACGAAATCAAGAAAATTTCATACTTAAGTCTGGGCCAAATTCAACACTCTTCATTAGTGTAGTGACCATCTTTAGTAACTATGGAAGTAGCTTGCATTTTTTTCTTATTAATGCATCAATGCATATGTCTCTCTTTATTTTGTTATTTTTAGATAAGCTTCTTTAGTTAAAGAAGAGTGCTGAATTCGACTCAATGATAACAAATAAACAAAAATGAGAAACAGAAAGAATACGTGAATTTTAACAAAATTAAATTATACTCTGAAACACATAAACAACAAAAGTAATATCATTATACTGTTTTAAGTAAAAAAAAACTACATCATTGTTAACGCGTAATGACGTAGCTAATTTACGCTGCATAGTTTACAGGCACATCCCTGCAGGGCCGCGCCGTGCGGGCAAAGGCGCCTGAATTTGAGGGGCACCGTTTCAAGACAGTAAAGTAAATAATAGTAAATTTTTATAAAATGCTCTTATTTGTAAAGACAAAATTACTATAAAACTTACAAATTAACGTGTAGAAGTGTATTAGAGCTCTAGTTATAAGTAAAATAATTATCATATCAATCGATTCGTTATTATTCTAGCATTATTATATTGAAATAATAACTATGAAAATGTTCATTACAACAAAGAATATATTGAGTGTAACTCAAGAATATTGATTACAAGAATGAATCCTACAATGAATCCAATATATAAATAACCTATTATAATTTTGCAAGGAATCAAATGCATATACAATTCTGAAATCTATTGCAAAATTTTTGATTACAACGAACGATTTAGATTATAACCTATTGATTACAAGAATGAATCTAGGAAAATTTCATCAATTTATTAAATCTACCATTTTTGAAGAACAAAAATGTATAGTTTAAACTTTAATTTGCAAATTTTACATCATGAGGGGAAGGGGCGCTAAAATGTAACATAGCACAAAGGCGCCTAATACCCACGGAGCGGCCCTGCATCCCTGGACCAAAATCATAAATGCTAAATGCTAAAATAACATCGGACACAGTGTTAGTCACTTCAGAACTAAAAAGTAATTCGAAAAATCATCCGAAATATGGAATGCAACTAAAAACTACACCTATTCTAAACTCGTATCCATATTTAAGGATAAGTAATTGAAATACTTTAGAAAGAGTAATAACAACATCTTCACCGAATCCAAATAAATTCTTGTTGTAGAATTTTTTGTTAAAAAGTTACTCAACATAGATTTTCAATCATACGATATAAGCTGTATTTACTAGTATGTGACATCACAACTTATATCCAATTCTTCAAAAATTGAAAAAATAGTGAAAGGGCTTTTGATTAATAAATATTAAAATGTAGCGATGTACGAATATCTACAATCTAATGTAAATACTGAAGAGTAAATAGTATATTACATCCTTGGTGGGATATGTTTCATTACAGGCGAGGGCTGGTGTATTTTAAAGAGAAACAAAGCCTGGAGGTGAGATGCAGCGTGAGGTTGATAAAACTCTCACCGAGGTACCGAAGGTATGTATGCTATTTGATTCACAATCATCCTCTTTTTAAACAATAATGATCAAAATAAACCATTGAGTTTTAACCTCTTTAATGTTTTAATATTTTTCACAGCACTATTAAAATTTGTTTAGCCTACTTTATTGTAGGGACCTACGGCAATGTCGCTAGGCAACCTCTATATAAACATTTCCAATCCGTGGGATGGAAGCGATATTTGATATTTCAGTTAGATAGTTTTCAACCTCTAAAAGGTTAGGAATTGATATATTACTATAATGATTGTGAATATAGAAAATTATCAATTTATGAAAGATGTAATCCATCAAAATTGAAGCATGCGAGTCATGTTTTTGATTAATTATTTTAGTTAGTTATTAATTATAATTATAAAAAGTTTACATTTATTATTTAGTACTGAAATTCGCAACCTCCGTTAAGTAAATTTAGGTAATAGTAATAGCCCGTTTTTGTAAAATAGTAGTATAACATGTGTTCACCATTCATTGTTAAGAGAAAAATATAGTACAGATTTTGAACAACCCAATGTCAATTATTTTGTAAAGAATTGGTTTAATCTTCTGTGTTCTGCTATCTTTTTAATGGTGTTCTAAAATTGTATTATCTGCGTGAAATATAGGGGCGGATTTAGAGAGTGTGTAGTGCAAACACAATTACGGCAGTAGTTAGTCGTACATACATGCGGCAGAAAACCCCGTATATCTCTCGTATCGATTGAAATAACTGTGCTTACGGTCCATAATCTGAAACATATCACTCCCTTGGTTGAGCGGGGCCAATTTACATGCGTTTGAAAGTGGCAAGTCGCGATGGTATTATGTTGCTATAGATACTTGTGTGCCATTCCCATGTGGACAAAGCTCATGTAGGAAACATGACGTAATACGCTTAAAAGGGTGACACGTTCGCTAATATGCGGCCGCACAATGCCGGTTGATTTTCATACAGATTGCGTTCAAACGTTCTCTCATCTGCTCAGATTTCGAGCTGTTTCAATATTTGTACCGACACGCTGCATGGAGCTTCAATATCGCATGGAACACACACACCAACACCCTCTCTTGTTTTCATATTTCCACGGATTCATTTCCTACGTAAGTGAATATACATATATCGTGACGATACATCTGCACCGTTCAGAGTATTTTCGAGTTTCAAATTTGACGTCGGATGGAATCAAACCCGGGTTGTTCGAATCACAACCGGGCACCTAACGCACACAGACACCCGACCATGTTATATTTTTAAAATAAAATATCATAGACACTAAGCCAAGCAAAGTTTAGCACTTAACAACGATAAATAAGAAACGAATTCGTCTTAGTCTGTTTTGGTTTTCTTAATAATTTTTATTTCCCAGAGGTAATGCTAGCAATTTTTGAGGCTAGTATTAGGAAAAGTTTTTTTAGTTCAAAATTTACCCGTATATAGAATATGGGAAACTTGTCTCTGGAAGTAGTGAAGGTAAACGCCAAAACTACTCGTAATTTTGTTATATAGTTTTCTTCTTGTATCAGCTTCCCAAGAAACTGTATTGTTTTCAATAATAAATAAATAAATAAATATATCATTACGGCATATTACCCATTGCTGGGTATGCCAATCTACTTTGTACACAGATTTCGGTAATAACGATGACATATTTGTACCGTGCGGGCGTTTACCAGGAGTCACCTCACGGGTACTCATTGCTGGTGTGGAGAGTGCACTACAGGGGTCAATTTTGTGCCATTTAAAATTCGAAATGGCGTCGGTTAGAATCAAACCCGGTTCCCCAGATTCGCGACCAGCCACTAGGCACGCGGTCATGCGACCTCTTCCATAATTACTTGTAGATATTAGCAAAAAATCGGTTACTATGAGTTTTCTTTACAAGCTTGCCCTCAGTCTTTATCTATACACATATTATCTATCCATCCAAAGTAATCACTCGAAAACTACCTGCATAATAATTGAAAGGTTCATGTTACAAAAGTCCAGTGCACGTATGTTAAATGTCGCTATCAAATAGATAGGTTATGTACAACGAAAATTGTTTATTTGTATATGTATTTACAAATGCAAGTTTCAAATAATTCTTCTAATATTAACATACTAAAGTTTTTCATATCAACTGTTCTTACACAGATCAATTGTTCTTATACAGACACTTTTTACAATTCAAAATATATGAATTTGGAACACTGTAATGGAAAGAACTGACGGTCGTAGTAAATGCAAGAAAGTGCGCATTCAGTAAGGTTCAGCACACTCGAAAATTATGTATAACTCAGTTAGAGCGCACTGATTTTATACATGTCCTCATTGCAAAAAAAAACGCACTAAATATATAAATGGAAACCGCTATAAAAATAACAAAATAAAGAGAGACTTATGTAATGATGTACTTATAAGAAAAAGATGCAAGCTACTTTTTTAGATACTAGAGACGATCACTAGAAAGAGGTGTGCTGAATTCTACCCAATGTGTTTCTGAAAAAAAACTTTATTTAAATACACTCTTGGTTATTTCTTTATCAATTTTTTACGTATAATTTCTTAAATTCTTCTGCCACTTTTTACATTTTTGCATCCCTTGATCAAATAAAATTAAATGATCCCATATGCGATACTACGTACCGCGGCTCGAATCACTGGCCAGCTAACGACGAGATTTAATGTACTTCGCAAAAAGGTATGCCAACACGCTTCTCCGGTGATTACCAGCCAAAACATTGTTCCGCTAATAAATATTGTTTTCTACCCAAGGTACGTCATTTTCTTGTTACTATTATTAGTAAGTATTATAGTACGATATACGTGAGATATAGACATTATTCACGTACGTATTATGAATTGCCCTAAGATCCCGCAGGGCGAGTTAGGGTAGTCACATAGTGCGTAATAATGTAGTATCCCACGAATATCGTACAAAATTTTATCTAACACCGTATACCATACCTCACTCATTTTAGATAATTAATAGCCTTCTTATCTCATTGAATGCTTTAATGAAAATTATTTCCACATTAGAATGTCATTACCGCACTCATTGGGCTAACGAGGCTATTACATAACTAAAATGACCCCTGTGGTGCACTCTCCACGCCAGCGATGAGTGCCCGTGAGGTGAGTGACACCTGGTAAACGCCCGTATAGTACGAATATGTCGTCATCATTACCGATATCTGCGTACAAAGCAGATTGGCACACCCAGCAATGGATAATATGCCGTGATGATATTTTTATTTTATTTTAAATAAGTGTAATATGGTATAACTTATCCCACGGTGATGCATAAAAAATATTACTATAATACGTAGTATAAGTATATTAAGTGAGAATTGAACTGAGGACCTACATGACACTTTAATCTTACTGTTTATGCTCAAAGTCTTTAACGTATTGTGTGTATACTTTATATTTTTCTGATTTATTGTCCTGTATTCTTCGATTTCTTTTAATATTTGATCCTTTTCACGGTTGTATAAATCGAAAATGACAGATATTCAAAATGGACATGCTCCTTTTCTGTTCGGAATGTAATGTATTCTCCGACAACAAAGGTTCAACGATGCATATATTTAAAAGTTAAACAGGCCACTTGAGGTATTGGACCAGAATTTTTACTTTGATATGGGTTCCAATCTTTTCCTGAAACAAAAGTTTTATTTACCTGCAAAGCGAGCAGTGGCCATCTACCTTTACGAGGGGACGTTCTCATTGTCTTTTCCTCAGTTTCTTTCTCAATTCTTTTCCGATAAAAGAAAATTAATTTAAGGTGGACATAAGATCGAAGACGGCGATTTCTTTTTCATGAGTGGTCTAGATTAGTATTATAAAACAATAAGGACTTCTTGAAGAAATTCAACAAAAACTTTTTTCTATTCATTTGAGGTTTATATTAGAAGAATAAGATACATAGATAATATTTTTTAGAATTTAATTCAAAATATCTATGTTCAAAGTATATGAATAAATAATACATGTCACCATTCATTCCTTCAACTCCGAACCAGTGTTATTTTAGAAAAAAAAAAACACAAAAGTCGCATAGCGTCAAATCAAGTGATTATAACAGTTGTTCTATTACTTGTATATTTTTTCTCGTACGGTTATAGTTAGCTACAAGGAATGTAACTATTTTATAACATTCGAGGAGCTTGCGTTGCCAAAGTCCATGTTAACGTACGAGAATAGTTGTAGTACTTATACATTCCGTGTAATTATATTTTTCGCGCCACTTCTACTGGCAGCAAATAACTTCAAATATTTGTAACATGTGGGCTACTTGACTAAGTGACTGAAAATTAAATTAATAGATATATGAAATTAGCATGATTTTGATAATAGACCTTTTCAGTTTAAAGAGATAGAAGATATGCGCAATGGGGATCTGTGCATAGTAAGAAAAATTGACGGGAGTCATGGATAAGCGCTTATCAAGACATCCAAAGCGTTTCTTTCTAAAAAAAAATTACGTAAAATGTGAGATGTCTCAGAAAAAATTAAAAAATCTGATGCGGCCAGCACATAACCTCTCGCCAGATATTTTACCTGGTTGTACGCATAAAACGAAAAATATTTTTAAATACAAATACATATATTCATGTCTCATTACAAAATAATTATTTTAATATAAATTATGTACAATACATACATTTTCTTTATATTCAATATCCTGAATTTTTTTTCTACTTTCCTTTTCTTTTTCTTTTATTCGTCATTTTTTCGCAAATTCCTTTTATATTGTTTTTTACCTCTCGCTAAGAGAGGTATTGTATTCATGCTAAAAATCGCATATCCAGACTTTAATGAATAAGCACGTTTTAAGGTCCCTAGTATCCGATTATAACATTTTTACGATGATGTCCGTATGTGTGTGTGTGTGTGTGTGTGTGTGTGTGTGTGTGTGTGTGTGTGTGTGTGTGTGTGTGTGTGTGTGTGGGGATGTGTGTGTGTGTGTGTGTGGATGTTGGATTCACTATATCTCAAATACTATGAGACTTAAGACATTTTTAACTACGGATTCCTCAATCTAACAATAATGGGAAGAGTCCAGTCAGTTTTGGTAACAATTGGACAACCGGAAGTAGTAGTTACAAGAAAAAAATCGTCTAAATATTATTTATCGAAAATTTATGTAAATACTTATATTAAAGAACGTTAAATTCTTTATTCGATAAATATAAATTCATTATTATATCTTCTATAGATTTAGAGATAAAGAAAGGCATATAAAATAATTTGATGTAAAAAATCTCAGATCAAACTACTACAAGGCAAGAAATTCAAATGTTTGTAATTGACACATAAATGTCACTGTCAAAAATATTTGTATGCCTCTGTCAACAATATTTGTATATTATTATGAAGATTATGAAAATAAAAAAAGTCAACAACGCAAAAGAATATACGTAAAAAAGAATATAAAAGGAATTTGCGAAAAAATGACGAATATAAAGAAAAAGAAAAGGAAAGTAGAAAAAGAAAATTTCAGGATATTGAATATAAAGAAAATGTAAGTATTGTACATAATTTATTTTAAAATATCCCATAGATTTTGCAAATATATGTGAGAATTATTTTGTAGTGAGACATGAATATATGTATTTGTATTTAAAAATATTTTTCGTTTAATGCGTACAACCAGGTAAAATATCTGGCGAGAGGTTATGTGTTGGCCACATCAGATTTTTAGGTATATTCTTTTGCGTTGTTGACTTTTTTTATTTTCACAATCTTCATAATGAGGTACAAATATTTTTGACAGTGACATACAAATATTTTTGACAGTGACATTTATGTGTCAATTACAAACATTTGAATTTATTGCCTTGAAGTAGTTTGATCTGAGATTTTTTACATCAAAATATTTTATATGAATTTCTTTATCTCTAAATCTATAGAAGATATAATAATGAATTTATATTTATCGAATAAAGAATTTAACGTTCTTTAATATAAGTATTTACATAAATTTTCGATAAATAATATTTAGATGATTTTTTTCTTGTAACTACTACTTCCGGTTGTCCAATTGTTACCAAAACTGACTCGACTCTTCCCATTATTGTTAGATTAAGGATCCGTTGTTAAAAATGTCTTAAGTCTTATAGTATTTGAGTTATGGTGAATCCAACATTCACACTCACACACACACACACACACACACACACACACACACACACACACACATCCACACACACACACGCACACATCCACACACATCCACACACACACACACACACACACACACACACACACACACACACACACACACACACACACACACACACATACGGACATCATCGTAAAAATGTTATAATCGGATTCTAGGGACCTTAAAACTTATTCACTAAAGTCTGGATATACGATTTTTGGCATGAATACAATACCTCTCTTAGCGAGAGGTAAAATCTTGTTGAAAGATGTTACAAACACTTTTGTCGAAGCTAAAATGTCTAACGATGCAAATTTTCACCGAGAATACGGGTATTTTAATAAATAAAATAAATAAATAAATATATCATCACGGCATATTACCCATTGCTGGGTGTGCCAATCTGCTTTGTACATAGAATTCGGTAATGATGATTTGTACCGTGCGGGTGTTTACCAGGCGTTACCTCACGGACACTCATTGCTGGCGTGGAGAGTGCACCACAGGGGTCAATTTTGTGCCATTTAAAATTTGAATTATATGGCGTCGGTCAGGATCGAACCCGGGTCTCCTCCTGTTGGTCTTAAACATATTTACTCTTAAATTAGCAAAATAGTGCAAGTTCAACTACTGGAGTCAAATCACCTTTCACTTGGTATAAGAGCTTGCTAATAATTGAACCACCACTGCCCAATGTATCATTACCTTCTTTTATTAGGTTGTTTCTCTTAGGAATTAACTGTTAAATCCACTACCGACTAAGATTTCCTTCTTGATTTTGTCCATCCTTTTGCATTCCGAACAGATGCACCTTTTTCCTTCAATGAAGCATCTCTAATTGCTTGCGTGGGAGTCTTTGTCCATGTCTAGGTCTGTGGGTGTTTGTGTGTCCGTGAATGCGGATGCAAATTCCGTGGCTTGTGTATGGGTGTAGGGACTTTGGCTTTGCCGGCAACGCAACGGTGATTAACCGTGTTTGTACACGGCTCGGTGTCAAACGCTGACGGATCGCTGCAGCTAAGTCGACGGCTAAGTGGCCCGGTCACGGGCCACTCACCGCCGCATGCAATGAACTTATTACCCCCGGATAGAGATTCATTATCGCCCGGCAACAACACACAACTATTCATCACACACTAAGAATGCCAAAGGTTGAACAAGAACATGATCAAAATAGAATTCAGAAAGGAGTTGCCACGCTTCTTTTACCCAGAGCTGGGTGGAAAAAATCACTATCAAAGTGACTGATCGTCGTACTGACAAAAATGATCTCCGTGGTGCTCTCTCCACGGCAGACTACCGAAATCTTAAAAAAGCAGATTGGCACACTCAGAAACGATTTAGTAAGTGACTAATACCTATTAACACACTCTAGCTAAAATGTTTTATTACTGAAGTAAGACAACTTGCCTCATCATTAAGACTATCATTTTAATCTGTTACACATTAAAATATGGTTGTCTAATTTTTTGAATCTAATGGGCCGTATCGCCGAACAAAAATGAAATATGTTTTATTTATGACTACAGTTTAATCAATATTACCAATTAGTATAATACAACGTTTATTTTAAAGAGACCAGTCTCAAATTTTTGTTCTTAGAATTGTTTGTGTAGTGCCGAATATTGCAACTCTTTACATTCTATTTGCAAGTTATCAGTCAACGTGTTCATTTCAAATGACAATGTAATCGTAGCAAATATACTGAAATGCATTTGATGTGTTTAGAAATCTTAAAATCCATTCTCAAAGTCCTTTGAGAAAATGGCAATTATTGTAGAACATATCTCAGTGCTCGCGTGTTTCAAAACGTATTATGTTATTGTTCTTAATTGAATATTGTCACAATTTTAGTTTAATTTCAAAAGCCTTCACTGTTTGAAACATGTTCGTTAGAGATGCATTTTCGCTAAGAATACTAAACCAGTCAATCAGTTCTCATTTATTAATTTAGATACAATTCTTAGTTTCGAGTCCTTGAAACATTTTCTACCATTTCTCAAACCATACAGAAACGTTTACGCGAAGCGACTCGTAAGGCTTGTTTCACAGTTACAATACAATATAGTAATTATAGGATGATACTATAACCAAGCCAGGCATTTACATTTACCATTTTTTATGTATGTAGTATCTGAAGGGTGTATTTTATGTTTTTGTCATAAACAGAGAACTGATATTCAATAATATTTAGTTATTTCATTTTTCAATTTTAACCCATATTTATTTATCGTAACCAACCACAAACATATACGAGTATAGCATGGATATCAAAAGTTAACAAACATAGGAAAAAATAACAAGAAACAAAGTAAAATGGTACAAAGAATTTATAATTAACTACTTCTTAAAGTGATAATTTAAAAAGAATACTGACATTGTGGATGCAACAAAATACACTTGAAACTTTAAATTACACTTAATATTAAATATAATATAAAGTTTTGGATTATATTTTAATATAGTTTTTCATTAAAAACTGTTATGGCCTTCATGTAAACAGTCACTTCCGGTTATTCAATTTTACCTAAAATCTAATCAACTCTTTATATTAATGCAGAAAGCTTAAATACGGAAAATAGAAATATTTGGAAGTTTGTTGTGAGAGTTATCTTGGACGAAAAAATCGACACATACACACACACACACACACACACACATACACACACTCACACACACATCATACACACACACACACAGACACACACACGCACGCACACACACACACACACACACACAGACACACACACACACACACACACACACACAGACATCATCGTAAAAATACTAAAAACGTGTTGTGGGGACCCTAATTCGTGTTTATTTAGTGAAAACTCAGCATCGAATTTTTGGCACGATTACATAAACAACAAACCGACACTGATTTCGCGTAATGTAAATCAGTGAACAGTTATTGTACCGTGATTGCATCGAGAACGTTGATGTAAATGGGTCCATTAAAAAACATTGAATTAAGAAGTATGCCGACCCAGGTGTAGTGGGGAAGCGCTAACGCTTCACGTTCCATGGGTCACGGGTTCGAATCCCGGATAAGGTATAGGTATTGTGTATCTTTTATTATTTCATCTTCATCGGCGCAGGAAATAATACATAAAAATCTGATGTGGCCAGCACATAACCTCTCGCCAGATATTTTACCTGGTTGTACGCATAAAACGAAAAGTATTTTTAAATACATATACATATATTCATGTCTCACTACAAAATAATTCTCACATATATTTGCAAAATCTATGAGATATTTTAATATAAATTATGTACAATACATACATTTTCTTTATATTTAATATCCTGAAGTTTTCTTTTTCTACTTGCCTTTTCTTGTTCTTTATATTCGTCATTTTTTCGCAAATTCCTTTTATATTCTTTTTTATCTATATTTTTGTGCGTTGTTGATTTTTTTTATTTTCATAATCTTCATAATAATGTACAAATATTTATGACAGTGGCATACAAATATTTTTTACAGTGACATTTATGTGTCAATTACAAACATTTGAATTTCTTGCCTTGTAGTAATTTGATCTGAGATTTTTTACATCAAATTATTTTATATGCATTTCTTTATCTCTAAATCTATAGAAGATATAATAATGAATTTATATTTATGAAATAAAAAATTTAATGTTCTTTAATATAAGTATTTACATAAATTTTCAATAAATAATATTTAGATGATTTTTTCTTGTAACTACAACTTCCGGTTGTCCAATTGTTACCAAAACTTAATCAACTCTTCCCATTATTATTTTTAGATTGAGGAATCCGTAGTTAAAAATGTCTTAAGTCTTATAGTATTTGAGAAATCGTGAATCCAACATCCACACATCCACAAACGCATCCACACACACACACACATCCACACACACACACACACACACACACACACACACACACACACATACACACACACACACACACATCCGCACACACATACGGACATCATCGTAAAAATGTTATAATCGGATTCTAGGGACCTTAAAACGTGCTTATTTACTAAAATCTGGATATACGATTTTTAGCATGAATACAATACCTCTCTTAGTGAGAGGTAAAAATAGCTACTTGATATAATATGATTAACGCAGACTGCTACATATTTATCACCGCTTACATGAATGTATTAAAAGTGTGTATGAGTAAAAAAAGAAGTATCGTATCGTGATTGTGCTGTTATTGTATCACTAATGTAAACCAAGCCTATAAGTATTGACTTTATGGGTCAGATGCGGCCCGAAACTCGGCGGTTAGATACCCTTGCCTTAAAACAAACCTTTGTCTTCTGACATTTTAAACGCTCATCTACCCCTTGGCGTTATAATTCGCAAATGTATTTACACATGGGCGTGGTGGCATTCTTCGTCAAAGTCACGTTCAATTACCAAACGCATTAAATTATTAAGTGCACATTACCCTTGAATTACTGTTGATAATTCATAGACGAAAGATCTCGATAAGGGTGCGGCCACGTGACGTGTTGTGTACACGTGGGGGTGGGTGCTGCTACATCGCGTGCGGTCACCCTACATGCCCTTCCGCTCTACTAATCATTTCATTCGCCACACACTCCAATCCCGTGTTTCACTAACATCCTTGACGGCTCAATCACACAACACTTCTTACCCCTTTCGAGAGATCGAAAACAACCGCTCGATCCAAAACGCAACAACTTAAAACAACACGAGGGGAATATAAATCATGAGAATACAATGCTTCGGCGTGGTCCTTTTGTATTTGGATACTTATTCTTATTACCTTGAAGGCAAAATTGTTGTTGTAATGACAATACGGCTATATTAACAAGGACAATTAAAAATTACCACTCAAACTGCCTACTAATAGTGCCCATGTCAGTGTTCAAGTTTATTGTGCACGTATTAAAGTGAGTGATTGTGGTACAGCCGAGATGTTGGCTACGTTTATCTCGCACTAGTTTGTCCGCATAAATACTAACCCGCTCGAGATAAGCGGGTTAAACCTGGTTGGTTTAGCTTTAAGTAAAGTTTGTTAAATAATGAGTTAGATCAAGGCCACACGAGAATACAGGCCTGAATGCTTATCCCTCCTCAATGCGTCACTTCAAACTATGAGGACAGCGCACTAGTCAGCCCTTTAAAAACAGTCGAAATACAGCAGTCAGCGTGAGTGGGCGCACGGCACAGCGCAGCACGGAACGTAAAAATTTCGATTGTTTTTTGTTGAAGGAAATTGCAAAACTGGTTTTAAAATGCTGCCTTCCAATGTGCAAGAGCAATTACGGTAGCACGGCTAAATTGATACACCTGGCATTTGAGAAATTAGAACTAAACAAGTTTTCCTAATATATGGTGAATGTATATCATGCAGAACATCAAATTTAGTTGCTATGAATTTTTTTACTGAATAATTATAGGAAAAACTGTAAAGAAGAAATTTTTAATAAAAAGCAGTTTAACAAAAAAAAAGAAAATTAGCGAGCACCTAAATGAATGAGTATATAATATGCGTACCTGTGTATGTCATTCATTTTTAGTTTCATTATCATTTTCATATCATTTTCTGTTATATTATTTTCATTTGTTAGCTCCAGATCTAAAGATTTATTAATGTTATTTTTATTATTTCTTGTATTTATTTAAACAACAATATAGATATTTATGTAACAAGTGTGTAAAGTAGTACTTTTTTGGTCGAGTGCGATGTTTTACGCACGAGACAAAAAATACTATTTTACACGCGTGTTGCGTACAACATTTTTCCTACAACCGAAATGGTATTGATGTTTCTCATAATACTGAGTGTACAGGCATCCAGCAGCTTCAAATACTGTTAGTACTCTTTCTCATAACAGTGTACAAAATGTAATTTAAACACTCAGACAGACGGTGATTAGTACATTTAATATTAAAAATTGGGTTAGGTTAGAATACATGTCAAAAAATGTTAATATTCTTAAAAATTAGATTACTAGTCAATCTGTTAAAAACAATATTAGATTTGTTTTATTTACAATATATATTCATATATCTTAATAAATTTTATTACTTTCATTATTATTTACTACCCAATTATATACTTAACAAGTAAATTAACTGAATTTTAATGTTGCATAGCAACGCTTATTTACTTTTCAAGCACTAGTGCGTGAAAAGTACTTTTTTATATATCTCCGTGGGATAAATTATATCATATCGCACTCATTTTAGTTATGTAATGACCTTGTTAGCCCAATGAGTGTGGTAATGAAATTCTAGTGTGGTAATAATTTTCATTAAAGCACTGAATGGGATAACAAAGCTATTACATAGTTAAAATGAGTGCGATATGGTATACGGTGATACACAAAATTTTGTACGATATTCGCGGGATACTACATCATTAACGCACTGCGGGATCGTGAAGTAATTTACAATACGTGCGTTAGTAACGTCCATATCCCACTCACATCGTAAATAACTATAAAAAATATATATTGCCACCCTCAAAACTTCTAAAAACTGTTTGTTTCGAGGTTTGCTTTAAGATCGTGAATTATTATTATAGTAAACTAATGCAAAGTAATCCGCAAAATTATCTAACTGTCCTTGTTTAACAGTAGTGGATAAACGCAAATTAGCCTGTAGTCACTTTCACATGCGACGTAAACAAACTGGAGTTAAAAGTTAGTTTTAAATCACTAGATTTTAAGCTGGTTATGTCTCTGCCATATAAACGTAGTCATTGTTATTTGGGGTGCAAAAGCATATAATTCAAATATTTCACAGCAGTCACTTATACATTCTGCAAAGTAAGTAAATTTTTACAGATTCTTAAACATAAAATCATCTACACCTTACACTCGTTCGGATATTCAGTTGTGCAAACATTCAGAAAAAGCACATACACATCTGTTCGCTGTCAATATCGACAACGGAATTCTGTTTTGGTAGTACTTTTACTGACATAAATGTAAAATGGATCAGAACCTAAATTAAGAAAAAGATATAATACGAATTCACACTGATCTCAATAATAAGGGTTAGATCTTTGCGCACTTCAGACGTCTTAATAATATCAAACGAACATCTTGATGTAACCTAGTAAAAAAAAGTTCCGGTATGGATAGAAATAATAACCCGTGGATCGATGTGAGCAATCAGTGCTGAAGAGTTTAAAAGAGCGCGTTATATTAGATTGAAGAGGGCGCGTCGTTGTTTTCATAGACGGTGAATAAATTCGTGTTTCTTTGTCGAGTGACACTCGAGCGCCGTCAGCTTTTTAAACAAGCTACCGGGGATTTTAAAATAGCACTCGAATTCCTACGTCTGCGAAAGACAGGTGCGATAACGAAAACGGAGCAAATGAGCGCTCACGGAAACGCCATAATCGACAGGGGCACGGGAACGTTTCAACAAATTTATAACAAAATAATAAACGTCGTTATCAGGAATTGCATGGATGACTGGGTTATGTGAGTGGTTGTGGTTTTGAAGGGCTGGGATCGAATTCACCGACGATAAATATGAAAATTATTTAAAATTACAATATAAATCGTTGAATGCAGTTATTTTCAAATCGCGGCTAAAGATTGCTGCCCGAGCGTAGTTACGACTGCAACTAGTTGAAGTCTGTAACTTTCATCCTGACGTAAATGTAATTAATAACTTTTTCCATGATCGTTTTTTTTAATGTTTACCGATAGGGTTTCCAAGGCAGTAGGCAGGGCCGTAACTAGGGTGGGGCGAGCGGGACTCTTGTCCCGGGCGCAGCTGTTTATAGGGCGCAGAAATAAGTTCTTCATTTGATAATTCTCAAATTCATAATATAACCCAAGCACACTCTTGGATTTTTTATTGCACACTTTGCGAATTAATACTGTATTTTTGTGCACTGTGACTTTTAAATTTCGCGCGCAAGGTACCCCCCGCGCGTGGCAGTCCAGTCAGTGAATGTATCGGCAAAAGAACACAGAGATTGAATCCCAGGACTAAAGATCGGGCTTGCTTTTGTTTTTGTGCGAGTAGAGACTTTTCCATCGCTTAGATGAAAAAATTACAAGTTTGGACTGTATTATGATGATTTATTTTTCCTTGTAGAACCCATATCTCAGTTTTTTCATAATTCTCAGACAAGTGTATTTAAATATCGATCTTCCAATCACATTTGTTCATTTGACAGGCAAATCTGGGATAGACGCTCGGTGATCTTCTATAATAAGTGCCCGTAGAGCACGGTCATCCCTTTTCACAATCATCGAAAAACGCCCAATTTTAACGTTTGTCTCAATATTTCCGGTATTTTTAAACTGAAAAATTAAGTTTCTCGTCTTTCCTGACGAATCCTTAAGTTTTTTACAATTTTTTCCCCAGAAAGCCAGTTTATGCGCAATAATAATAATAAAATTTCGTATATTAAAGGATAAAAACTTTCCGCGAATCTATTTTTTTAACAATCGTACTGCATTGACATGTCAACAATAAGTTTTTATTGGTTTCTTAATGCAAAATCAACAATATATTTGAAGAAAAAAAAAAACGCATCTTTGTGTTGATCAAGATATAAACATTTAATTCTAATTCTCCGTTCCAGTTATGGTCCAATTGATATGCGTCAGACATAATGTTGTCTTTATTTTGCTTTTTATAATTATTGTAATTACAATATACATTAAATACTGTTCATTAATACTAAAACTATACAGTCCATTCGCCGAGACGAGAGAATATGGAACTAATTCTTGAACAGACATAAATCGTTGCTGGTCAAAAGAGGATAATTTTGAAGCCGAAATTACCTGTTTTAATAATAATTTGCTAAAAATAAAGGGGAAGGGGCGCAATTTTATATTCCGCTCCAGGCGCAAGAATAGCTAGTTACGGCCCTGGCAGTAGGTTTTATTTATAAATTAGTAATCGGTAAGTGATGTGAATTACTTACCGATAAGGAAACGGAGGCAGTAAGTAAAAAACAACCCTCAAAGTTTACTTTAAAAATAACAACTAAAAATTTGTGTGAAAATATTTTTCAAATATTTATTTTTAATCTTGCGTGTCGATCGTGCAAAAAACGTAATAAGCTTTGCGGGTAGTTAAGTTCTCTTCTACCGGTATCGGATGTATTGATGATGTCGACTTTGTTTCAATCTCCGAAATCATCTTCAACCGGTAGAAAGCGCTTACTAACCTTAATACATACATATCTGTTTTATAATTTTCCATTTATTTCTTCACATTTTTGAAAATAAATTTTTTAAATCTATCTACGAAAACAATACACTGGTTTCAAAATGTAGACCGTTACTATTAGCAATGGTCTGCAATGCCCATTACGTAACACTTGGTAAGCGTCCTCAACAGTGTAAGTACGAGTGTTTAGTCCTTACTAAAATCTGCTAATAATGGCAGATTGTCACATTCAGAAATAGATAGGTAATACTCGTAAGCCGTGATGATGTATTTTTACTTATATCTTTATTTCTGAAAACGGATTCGCGCATCTAGAAAATTGAAAGAGAAACAAACTGTGCTTTCCGTCGTCTTGATATTTACTTTATGATATAAATAAACCAGCAGAATGAGAGCTGGAACAATAAGTAAGATCTAATGGTCATTATTTATTAAAACCCCGAATCAGGAAGAAGTTGTAGATCAATGATCCTCCGTACAGAGTTCACGTCTTCAATTTTTCATACGCTGAAAGTTTGCGTGTTCGACTTACAAATTCAATTAGAAATTTCTAGTATTTTGTGGCGCGTGCCTACTTTAACGAATCTTCTGAGAATCAGACCATTTATTACGTTACGATGCCTGAGAAATTCAAGATATTTCGATATAATATTGTAATATGCCTACAATGTGGATATAATTTTGAAAGTGTATGTGAAAATTTTAAATATTCAGCAGCCTTGTTATTAAAACGATTTTACAGCTGGATAGGTTCACTTTTAAATCATTTTCTCATTATGATTTTGTAGAACATCCCCTCTGTTTACAACTAAATTATCTTTAATTAATTTATACGCTTGTAGTTAGGATGTAATTTATTCCTCTATAATTTTCTGTGTATTTCGCTTAGTTTAAATTTCCCCATGTTAAGATGAAGAAATAATTTATACATAATTGAAGCATTTAATTTCAAAGGGATCTAAATACTAATTTTATGTTTCTAATTCCAATATATTCAAGAAAAAGTATTTTGCATAAAATTTATAATAACGATGAGTGCGTCACTTCTTGTTTTATTAAATTTTTTGTATATATGTATGTTTTTTAAATATATGCTTAAACTTTTAAGACTCTATTCAACCCATTGTTTTGAAATATTACCGATTTCTTTCAATATTATTATTGAAGTTACATTTGTAATTTTATTATTATTTCTGAGTAAAAATTTTTTTTACTCAGATTTGGCTTTTGACAGAACTCAATTAGCCATTTCATCATAGTAAATGATTTGAATTAGTTAGAGAGGAAAATTTTGAAGTTGAGTTATTTCTTATTTTACTTTTTTTAATAAACTCGAAAAGATGTGGCCAGATTTTAATGTTTTTGATTGATAATAATATGCTAAGTTTAGTAGGGAGTTCGATTTGGCTGGTGACTATTTGTTGCAATAATACTGTATGTTGCTGGCTGAGTAGAGGGCAATTGAAAAAGTAATGGCTGAGATTTGCTTCTATTGTTGGGTCACATGGACAGTAAGGAGATTCACATAGTCTTAACTTAAAGGCATGACTTGGTACTATCGTATGGTTAAAACGCATACGTATTATTGTTGTAATTACTTCTCTTTCATCAAAATTTTTAAACCACGTTTTGAGAGAATAGTCGATAGTCGAGATTCAAAATATGAACTACAGTTTGAGCTACTTTTTTAAATTCTGTCTGCCATTTGCGATGAGAGCTGTAATTGAGGGATGTTTTGATATCTGAGATTTCGATAGGATAAGAAAGAAAGATGCCTGTTTTGACAGCGTCTTTTGCTAATGCATCGACTATTTCATTGCCTGGAAAATTATAGTGGCCTTTAATCCAAATGATATAGATGCTGATTTCCTCACTTTTTAACTCGTAAATTTTATGCACAATGTTGTATAAAAGATTAGAGTCGTTTTTCTCGAATTTGGGAAATCTTAATTTCTGTAGAGCGCTCTTGGAATCTGATAATATATCAACGGAGGGAAATGAAAGATGACCAATAAGTTTGAGGGCCTCGTAGATAGCTATCAGTTCTGCCGAGAAAATTGACGTCTCATTAGCAAGTTTGAATTTAGCTTTGTGATTCGTTCGGGCAATGAAAATGACACATCTAACACCGGATTTTGACTTAGATCTATCTGTATAGACGTGTAGTGCATTAGGAAATTCTGACTCTATCTTCTCACGAAACCGCATATTTTCAATATCAGGGAGTGAGTCTGGTTGAAAAGAAAGGAAGTCGGGATTAATAGATTCATTAAAAGGATATGTGTAAATAACAAGGTATTGGTTTGGAGATTGTGAAATGGAAGGTTATAGCTAGGTGCGTAAAACTTTCAACCAGTGGGGGAGTTCAAACATTCTTGATAAGTTAAGCTAGTTGTATAATATTGGTGGATCAATTAAAATTAATAGTATAGAAATAAAGCTAATAATTTAAATTGGTTTTATTACAAATGACAATTAAATAATAAGCCTGAAAAGGAAATTAATACCTGGAGGCGATAATTTTTTTCAAAGGATTGTTATTATACAGATCATCTCCATCCTCTCATGTTAAAGGGAAGTGTTACTAAATTTCATTATACAATTTCGATTTATCAGCTGCATTTGAATTCTATCCAGTCTTATGTTTTTAAATAAAATAATAAACTCTTTATTAACTGTACGTCAAAGGCGAGGTTCAGCCAAAGGCTGTTCTTCCACCCAACCTGTACAATGATTATAACAGATATTTATGTCAACAAAGTATTTTGTTACAAAAAATTAAGTTTAAACAAAGATTAACAAAAAATAAAACGCATAGAAATAGATAAAAGAAAAAGGCACAGGTCGCATAGGTGTTATGAAATCGGAAAGCCATTACAAAGTAAACATATGAATTGTACAAATTTTTTACATGATATTTGAAAGAACCATAAGCAAGAGATTTTTAATTTTCAGGTAAAGCATTATATAAAGTTGGTGCTAGATATGAATTTAGATTTTCTGTTGCTTAGGAACTAATTTATTCGTTAAATAATGTGGAGTACCATTTAATTTTACTTTGTGTACGAGACAGAGATAGGAGGATTTCACGCGACCGTCTATGCGTCTATGGTATTCATTTTAGCACGTATTCGGTACTGAGATATATGATCGTACTTACATACACCGTAAACAAAGCGTAAGCATGAATTCTGAAAAAGGGTAATTCTAGTATTATCTTCTTCTTCTGTCAAAGGCGTGTATTGCCTATTTCATTAGCAATTCTCTCTAATGTCTATGCGAGGGTGATTTAATTAAAGTCGACAACCAGCTTTGGGCCCAACTCTTCGAAAGTCGTCCATCTGGTCGCTTTCCTGGTGGTATGTTGTCTCTTGCAATTTTAGGCAATCAGTTTTCTTCCATCCTGTCTACGTGAGCGTTCCACTCTATCTTTCTAACTTTAATAAACTGTATAATGTCCACATTTCATATTATTCTCTTATTTGCTGCTTAGGTAGTCAGGCTGCTAAAATTTTGCCAGTGTTATTCCTTATTCCGTTTGGTTCTTTATTTCCTTGCTATATTCACTACATATTTTCACTTGGCATCACTACACTTCACTATTATATTTATTAATTTAATGAAATATGCTATCATTACGGAGCTCAATTAAACACGTCCGTCTCAGTGGTTGGAACAAGGCACCCTAATTCCATAAAAACAAGAAACCGTATCAAAATTTAGAACTAAGTTTTTGAAATGAAAAAGTAAAAGTTTCTGACACTTAGATACTTTTGCATTTTGAATCGTCAATTGCGGACGGGCCCAATATATGATCGTACTCTTCAATTTGATTCTTATAAATTAAGCAGATATGAGGGTTTAATAATTAAAACTTTATTACAAGAAACACCCATTAATCGTGGTTTATAGGTTTATTAAAAATGATGTAGGTACACAGTGTGGCAATAAGGTTTTAAGGCTGCCTTTATAAATAAGACAAAGCCGTTATTTCATCAAAATCACAATTTATTCTTCAATGTGCATTCCTTCTAAATTTACGCAGCGTTTGGCGTGGTCCTCCAATCTATTCAAGACGTTCTCGAAGTCCGAAACTAGAATAGTTAAATGATAAATATTAAGAAGATAATAAATTTAACTAACACTATAATAAACTAATATTAACACTAATTTAAAGCCTAAGAATATTATAAAACACTTAAACACTAAAAGCCGTATTCATAGTAAAGCAGATAAATTAATTTCAAACCAGGTCTACGTAGTCCGGTTTAAACCAAGTCTAAAACTGGTTATTCATAGTCATATTTAGACCTGGTTTAAACCTGATCTAAATAATTCGATCTTACACCATTCTATCTTGTCGGCTATGGGGCTATGATCATACATTGTTCTGCTCATGCGTAGTAATTTTTGAATTTTTTGATCATAGATGTTGACTGCACATATTTCTTATAACACTTCATTGGAAACTTTTTATTAGCTTTTAACTACGAAATACATACAATTAATTATCCATTAGTTGTTTCTTGATTGTAACAATACACATTGATGGTTTTAGTATATCAGGATTTGCAAGGAAATAGTTGTTACATATCATATTTTATTTCTAAATTATTTATTACCAGATTTACTTTAATAATTACCTTTACAAAGATATCTTATACCGCACAGTGCTCAAAACTTTCACACTGACTGAAACTGGTTATCCTTTATTGTTAGTTTCATTTTATAATAATAGTTTTATTCTATCATTTAAATTCTGCAGATTTTCTTTCTTAAATCGCTTTTTAGTTTCTATAAAATGAACAACTGAATATTTCCTGGAAATCTAACCTATAAATTTTTCTATTCGATATAATTTAATTTCTAAATGGATAGGTATGATAAACACTCTGGTTTCTTCAACAATGTTCCACTATGTTCCTAATATCTTCTATATCATTAACATGATCAAAACCATTAATCTATTATGAACTTCCAAAAAATGAAATAATATAATATTAATATGTGTAACATGACACAGAAATATTAAAACATTAACTAATATGAATTTTCAAAATATTTATTTTACTTACCATATATTAAATAATAATTTGCATTAGTTAGACTCGCGATAAACTAGGGTGCGAGCAAGTCTAAATTTTAGTCTAGGTTTAAACCCGTACTAGCGCTAAACTGCCTCTATGAATAACTGTTTGTGCCGGTCCAAGTTAGATTTGAGATAGACCTGGTTTAAACTTTAACAGATGCACTATGAATGCGGCTGTAAGATTATTTATTTAAACAATTACATTACTTATCAATTTATATAACTACATTTATTAATTTTTAATACTCGTAGACTACTTATTTATATCACCAACTATTCATTTCACGATGCGTGTCTATATCAGAAAGTTTAATTGTTTCATGATTTTATGTAACTGGGCCATTATTATTTTAAAAAGAGATACACTAGTTTTCGGGGTACAGTTAGCATTAAGAGCAATAGATCTAATTTCTTCAAAGGTTACAGACTGAAGTACCAATTTTCGGTATTATTAACTATTTCATGCATCTCAATAATTACCTTCGCCCAGATGTCTTACCAACGGTCACCTAATATACATATATATTAAAATTTTAATTAATGCTTCTTCAACATAATCCGTCCCCATTTTCCTAAAAAGTCTCTTCTCTTTAGTAGGGTAGTTTTTACGAAGCCACATCCCTGTAAATTCTTATGTAAAAACCGTAGTAAAATCCTCTCCTGTAGTCGTATTTGTGTCGTGTGGAACAAGCACATTCCAAATCTCGGCACGCGGTTGAGGTAGTTTCCTGGACCGTCGTTATGAGAGGAATGTTTCGAAATGGACAGTGACAGTAGGCAGAACGCACGAAGGACAAGCCAGGTTATTTTGGAGTGGACGCCACTACTCCGAGCAGATGAGAGTCCACTTCGCGTGGACGAGATGCATTGTGTGCTCTGTATTACACCCACGATTCCCAAAATGTACCGGAGTAATTGTCAAGGGTGAAACGCTATATTTAAACACAGCAGAATACCAACTCACATAGATAATTTAGAAACGGTTCTACTGATGCTGGTACATATATAATGAAAAAGCACTGTAGCGTTAAGAACTGTTTTGCTAATGACCTTGTTACTCCGGGATTTAGAGGTAATATGCAGAGTCAAGCAATGGTAAGTACGGTTAATCTTTGGATGGATTAACTAGATTGGTACTGTGGAAAGTGAAATGTCTGTAAAACCGTGCTGTCATATTGTAACACTAATCTAATCTTGGTTGAAGAACTAGTGACTGAACTAATTTTAATCGGCATCTAAATAGGGGATTACAGCTCAATCGAATTAAGAGAAATTAGGAAAATGTAGTAAAAGTATATGCTTAATAATGTATATTAATAAAGAAATAAAATGATATAATTAAAATACTTCGGAAATAAGGGGGTTTTTGTTTTAGCAGCTCATCACTCATATGAAATCCATATATATATATATATATATATATATATATATATATATATATATATATATATATATATATATATATATATATATATATATATATATAGATGTGCAGAGTACTCGCGACTGGTTCGAGTAGTTAAGGAAACAAATTTTGAAGCGGGATTTAGACAGTCGAATGAAATTTAGTGGGCAGAAATAATTTTGACACTCTTTTTAATCAAGTCAAGCTTTCGGTTTATTTAAAACCATCCTCACGACTATTAATTTGAGATTTTGAAGTACAATTTCACAACCAAACATAATATGCGAATTTTGAGTTGGACTTAAGGTCAGACATTGTCATATATAATAAAATTATAAATTTTGTACAAAATATACGTCGTTTTACATTATAAAACAAAAACTCAAAATTCGCATATTATGTTTGATTGTGAAAATTTTACTTCAAAATCTCAAATTAATAGTCCTGAGGATGGTTTTAAATAAACCGAAAGCGTGACTTGATTGAAAAGAGTGTCAAAATTATTTCTGCCCACTAAATTTCATTCGACTGTCTAAATCCCGCTTCAATATATATATATATATATATATATATATATATATATATATATATATATATATATATATATATTATTTTGATTGGCGACTCAAAGGCCACCTATAAATATATAACGAATACCGAGTTAGGGGCGGAGCCTACTACCAATGGAAGTAGAGAAATTCAAATAGCGGAGGCGTGGATATCAGTCCTGTAGTGCAATTCTCAAACAGTTTTTATTTGAATATAAATATTTTGCATTAAACTTAATAATTTAAATACATTTCCAATTATAAATCATGTCGACTTGTACAGTATAATAATATTAATTTATTTTTTATAAATATAATTTAGAAATATCATATTTTTCAAAAACATTTAGGTCCACGAAGAAAATAGTTTGATATAAAAACTTATATACGTGACTCGCTTATTAATAGGAATTTTTTCACCGGCTTTTCACCGACAGTCTTAGTTTTACTTATACGTTCAGATGAAATTTAAAAAAAATGGTGGAATCCCTTATTGTCAAAAATGTCCTATCCAAATAAAAAATGAGAGTTCATCAACCATATTCATTTTGAGTGTGGCTTTCACCTATCTTAAAACTGTTGACATATTTATATTATTAACAATCCTGTTAAAATTTTAATTTTCGGATAAATAAACAATACTAAATCAAATTATTATTGACAGCAAGGATACATTAATTATTTGCTACTTGCCTTCGTTTCGGATGTCTTTATTTTCCTGGCGGTTATAACTTTAATAGGATATTGTAAGAGTGACCAAAATAAAATACTGTAATAGGTGTAACATTTTTTAAACTTTGTGTTTGTAAATTAAACCTGCATTTAATCGGCAATAAAATTTATTTGATTGGTCCCACTGTCAATAAAATAAACACTGCACTTAATTAAACATTTATATCCACGAAATTTAACATTTATTTTCATGCCATAAAACTTTATTAATTGTTACTAGTTTATATCGGTAAGAACTACTGCAAGTCTTATCCAAATTTTATAATCCTTCTAGAAATCTAAACATCGAAACTAGACTTTATACCGTCCCTTTTGCTATCCTTTGTAGCCTTCACTCGCTGCCTGTGGTCTAACTGGTCGATAAACTAAGACCTAGACTTTTTCCTATCGTTGAAAAATCTTTGGCAGAAAATTGTTACGCATATTTGTCCACCTGCGTTGTTTGTATGTAGAACATTCTATAGTCTTCAATGGTATTATTACTCGTTAAAAAAGCAAGACTTCGGCTCGCACCTACCACTTCTAGTTAAAGTGACAGTTTATGGTAACCAATAGTTATTTTCCAAAATTGTTTTTACCACCTTGGGTTAGAGCTAACTGGAAGTTAAAACTGTTGTTTGCATCACTTCTAACCTTCAGTTTAATTATTGACTAACGGTTATTATTAATTAACAGTCACGTTAACTAAACGAGGTAGGATCGGGTAGGAAAAAGTTAGTTTTTTTACTTTAGATGCATAGTGAAGTTGACCATCAGATATTATGTATTTAATCTTTTAAAATGTTCCAGAACCTTAGATTTTAGCTGTGGATTGTCAGACATAATGTCTATCTATCTTCGTCTTGCTTCTAGAAACTCTATCAGCCGTATTCATAGTGCATCTGTTGAAGTTTAAACCAGTTCTACCTCAAGTCTAACTTGGACCTGCGCAAATAGTTATTCATAGAGGTAGTTTAGCGCTAGTACAGGTTTAAACCTAGACTAAAATTTACACCTGCTCGCACCCTAGTTTATCGCGAGTCTAACTCAGTTGACAGCAGTAGTATGACAATATAATTTGTAAGTTTAATGCAAATTATTATTTAATATATGGTAAGTAATCTAAATATTTTCAAAAATCGTATTAGGTAATGTTTTAATATTACTGTCATTTTTAGGAAGTTCATAATAGATTAATGGTTTTGATCATGTTAATGATATAGAAGATATTAGGAACATAGTGGAACATCAGTGAAGAAACCGGAGTGTTTATCATATCTATTCATTTAGAAATTAAATTGAATAGAAAAAAATATATGTTAGTTTTCCAGAAAATGTTCAGTTGCTCATTTTATAAAAACTAAAAAGTGATTTAAATTTGCAGATTTAAGAAAGAATATCTGCGGAATTTAAATGATAGAATAAAACCATTATAAGAAAATGAAACTAACAATAAAGGGTGACCAGTTTCAGTCAATGTGAACGTTTTGAGTACTGTACGGTATAAGATATTTTTGTAAAGGGAATTATGAAAGTAAATCTGGTAATAAATAATTTATAAATAAAATATGATATGTAACAACTATTTCCTTGCAAATCCTGATATACGAAAATCATCAATATGTGTTACCGCAATCAAGAAACAACTTATGGATAATAATTAATTGTATGTATTTCGTAGTTAAAATCTAATAAAAAGTTCCCAGTGAAGTTTTAGTTATAAGAAATCAGTGCAATCAACATCAGCTATGATCAAAAAATTCAAAATTGTATACACTACGCATGAGAAGAACAATGTATGATCATAGCCGACTAGATAGAATGGTTTAAGATCCATTTACTCAAACAGGTTTAAACCAGGTCTAAATATGACTATGAATAACCAGTTTCAGGCCTGGTATAAACTAGTTTATCTGCTTTACTATGAATACGGCTGTATGTGCATGATATATCCACGAAGGATAGTCTAGTATTTGAAACTATAAATGCAAATGAAGCGAAATTTCAAGAAGTCTTTTAAAATAAAAGTGTCTTTTTTTTGTTTTCTCTGAGAGTGGTATTCTAGTTTGTGTTGAGAAGCGCTGAGAGGGCGTTCCCTCGATCTGCGTAACACAAACAGCGCTTGAGATTCTGCAACGTATGATTGTAATGCGGGTTATGCCCAAGGGTTATCCTGTGCTACGTATTACGTTAATTAGAAATTCCCAGAAATGTACTTTCATGAGTGGCATTGCATTCATCACTGCTACTCCAGACACAACATTACGACACATATTTATGCGCGAGGCTTTCATACTTATTAATTGCATTTGTACCGCTTTCACAGACAAGCTCCGTATAATAAATCTAACAGTGAAGTAAATCTACGATTATATTTTATATTGTGTTGGTGTAATTTCCTCTGAACAATCGGAATGCCATCTAAATTTGCCTGTTACAATTCTCAACTGAGGTACTTCTGGTCTGACCGAATCATCGTATTGCAATCCACTGCAACAAGGACGGCAATGAAGATACTGGAAACTGGACATTGGAACTCTAATTAAAAAACTTCAGCCTCGGATAAAAAAAACCGCCGGATTGTAAAACGGCAAGGTAATGATTAATTTAGGAATTATATAATATAAAAAGAGGCCCGATTGAGTGCGTTATGTAACTAGTTGTGGTTCTGAAAGCTCGTAATTGAATCTGACCACGTAAATATTAAAAATTATTTACAATTGTCAAATAGCATAAAAGATCGTCAGATAATGTTTGGTAAGCGCACTCAAAAATACACGGGGTATCTCAATAGTGACGCCTGTGTATTTGAAATTTTATTCAAGGAGCTAAAACAAATCAAAAAAATCTGGTGTGGCCAATTCAATACCTCCCGCCATATACAGCCCGAGTCACAAAAAAGATTAAGTTAATCCTTATTTTTGGATTAGCGAATTTTACACTAATTTTGACAGTTTATTTCTTAAAATATAGTCTAATCTAATCCAAGTAAATACCTTTTTTAAACCCCTCAACAGGATTAAATTCCAATTACAGAGTAGGTTCACATTCAAACACATCTTTGTCCTGAGTGGGATTCGGAGCCAGAGCCCCGAGGGCACTCATGACATGAGGCGTTGCTCTAACCATTAAACCACCGGAGCTATAATAGATTGAAGATTAAATTTTAAATACCAGGATAGAATAGAAAAAAAAGCTTAAACATTTTTGTGAATCGGTAATTTTTATTAATCTAAATACATACCTACATATTTACTTATGCTGGAAACTGTATTGAATTCCTTTTCTATTGTTCTATTTACTTTTTTTCTTTTTAAAACGTTACTAATATTATTTTGAAATGATTAGTTCTTTGATAGTGACATTTACCTGTCAGTTACATACATTTGAATAACTGCATTTTGTTTGTTTAAAGCGTAGCCTCTGGGATTTAAATTATACATAATTTTATAAATATATCCATAAAATATATAGAAAAAGTTTTAATGTAAATCTATAGAAAATTTAATAATCTTTAATTTTTATAATAACATTAATCTCAAAAAATAACATTTAAAGGTATTTTTCGAAGAAAAACTATTTTGAGCTTCTAGTAAAGTGCCATTTCCGGTTATCCGATTTTCACCAAAATCTAATGGGCTCTTTCCATTACAAAAAAAGTTCGATATACAAGGTTTCAAAATTTTCTGAATGATAGTATTTGAGTTAGAGTGGAGAATCCACACACACACATACACAGACATCATTGTGAAAATGGTAAACTTGGATTCTAGGGCCCTTAAAACGTGGTCATTTACCAAAATCTCGGTATACGATTTTTAGCACGATCCCTATACCTCCCTTACCAAGGGTAGCGGGAGGTAATTAAGAGTGTAAAATTTTATTACTGCCCTTCGTTATCTAGTTGTTATTGATAAAAAAACAAATAATAACATTTAAACTTTATTAATAACGAAAAATATTAGAAAACAAGATATTTTTCACATCTGTTGTCACAAAATGTGTTCAAATAAGTTACTACTTGCTTGAAGGCATTTACACGTATTATTAAAAAAGCATAGATGCTCGAATGCTCCGTAATATATTTCGATCTTACAGGAAACGCCAACGTAATCTCGATTACATTAGTATCGTTCCATTTTATAAATAAATATATCAAAAAGGCATACTACCCATTGCTGGGTGGGCCAATCTGCTTATATATCGTTAATTTTAAACACTTAAAAGTGAAGAAAATCATACTTATCAATTTGTCACAACGATTTATAAATATGTACCATCACCATATCCACCTAACTGAATTATGTTGTACCACTAACTGCAGTGACCCTTAAGTACATTTTTATCAATATCTTGATTGGCGCACCCAGAAATAGGTAATCCCGCATGATATACATTATTTTTTATTATTAATTAGGAAAACAGAAAGCTAAATGTAATTATATCTGTATACATAATATATAGAACAGAGAAATTATTATGCTCCCAAAGGATAAATGTCGTATACAACAGAAATTGTGAAAGTTTTATGAACTCCTGTAGGATTCGAATTCAAATCTCCGCTTTGCTAAAGCGCTGCTCTAATTAACTGAGTTATTAATTAAATTCATTTTATACTAAATATGAAATTGGGAGTTGCACTAATTCCTCAGTTCTATACATATACAAATGCTCGTGTGTTTGAGTATTTGAGTTGGCAAAATTATCAGAGGTTAATTTTCCTAACAAAGAATACACTTGCGGATGATAACAACTGAAGGATTCGAATTTTTACAGCTATGAATTTTGCCCAATATAAATACCAACTTTTGGAAAACAGTGAGTGTTTCGCGTTTGCAAAATAGAAAAATGTTGAGCAGCTAAAAAAGCAGCGAGTCGAGCCGGCATCAGGAGATACGCACAGGTATAATGAATAGCGGGAGAAAAAAATCGTAGTGCGAGAGGAATTTTTTGCTGATAGTGGCTGGTGGAAATTCCAACGCTAGCTACGATGTACGAGAACACACGTAGCGCGTCCTGTTTCCTGATTTTGTCATTTTCTTTCGCATGAACGCAAAAATATTTCCCGACCTGCCGGGCCAGGGCAGCCATAAATCACCTTTTATAATTCTAGATTCTTTTGTGTCGGAGAGGCGCGCCTGCGCACTATATATCGTTTATTGCCTCTTTATTAATCCCCTTTTCTTATATCGGGGATTCCTCACATGGCTGAAGAAAATATCTGGCAATCTTCTTCTCATTTCCTCGGAGCTTCGCTTCACTTGCCGTCTCATTAGGCTTATCCCGGCAGGATTAAAAGCGAGTGACATTGTCACTACACTTGAATCTGAAGCTGATTCTCCTATCCCACTGACAGTTATTATAACCTGGCAGATAAGATGTATGGAATTACGACTTCTGAAATCGTAACTTCGCTAATCTGATTCCAAAGCAATTTGAAGCCAGAATTGCTTGTGTGATTTACGTTTCTTCTCTTTACTACTACTAAACTAATCTCGCATTCTGGTTCAGATAATTGGAAACTAAATTACTCATTCATCACATACGTTTAACTCAGATTTTTACCGCTCGACAACCAATACCCGAAGAACATTTCAGATAATTACTTTTCATAGTTTGAGAGGTAATGGTTAAGGTGCAGATATAATACGAGTTGGTAATTGACATTGCAGTAAATGGTTTACGACATTTATTTTATCAAAATAAGATATATGTTTCTTTTACTCAATTGCTATTAAAAAGTTACCGGGCGTTACCTCATGGGCTCATAAAGATGTCGTGGGGAGACCACAATAAGAGTAGCGTCTATGCGATTTAAAAATTGGAGAGAATTTTAATGTTTGATTTCGATGAATTAAAACAAAAAAAAATCTGGTGTGGCCAACACAATACCTCCCACCATTTACAGCATGAGTCATAAAAAAGATTAAGTTAATCCTTATTTTTGGATTAGTGAATTTTACACTAATTTTGACAGCTTATTTCTTAAAATATAGTCTAATCTAATCCAAGTAACTACCTTTTTTTTAAACCTCTCAACAGGATTAAATCCCAATTACAGAGTGGGTTCACATTCACACATATCCATGCTTTAGTGGGATTCGAACCCAGAGCCCCGAGGGCACTCATGACATGAGGCGTTGCTCTAACCATTGACCCACCAGAGCTATAATAAAATGAAGATTAAATTTTAAATACGGGATAGAATAGAATTCACTAATCTAAAAATGAGGATTAGCTTAAACATTTGTGAATCGTTAATTTTTATTAATCTAAATACTTACCTACTATTTACTTATGCTGGAAACTGTATTGAATTCCTTTTCTATTGTTCTATTTACTTTTTTCTTTTTAAAACATTATTAATATTACTTTGAAATAATTAGTTCTTTGATAGTGACATTTATCTGCCAGTAACATACATTTGAATAACTGTGTTTTGTTTGTTTAAAGCGTAGGCTCCGGGATTTAAATTATAATTTTATCAATAAAATATATAGAAAAAGTATTTAGGCAAATCTATAGTAAATTTAATAACATTTAATTTTTATAACAACATTAATCTCGAAAAAATAACATTTAAAGGAATTTTTCGAAGAAAACTATTTTGAGCTTCTAGTAAAGTGGCATTTCCGGTTATGCGATTTTCACCAAAATGTAATTACAGAAAAAGATCGAAATACAAGGTTTCAAAATTTTCTGAATGATAGTAATTGAGTTAGAGTGTAGGATTCACACACACATACACACAGACATCATCGTGAAAATGTTAAAATTGGATTCTAGGGACCTTAAAACGTGGTTATTTACCAAAATCTCGATATGCGATTTTTAACACGATCCCTATACCTCCCTTACCAAGGGTAGCGGAAGGTAAAAATTTGAAAATAACTTATTAAGTTTGATATCACGAACGGAGAAAAAAACAGGTTTGTTCCAAGAATGAATTTCAGACTAGTTCTGTAACAATTCATCGACGTGGGCCAATTCGGAACTATTTGTCAGCCCAAGATTTGTTGAAACGCATCTAGGACTACTAATTATAATTCTGTGATTTTAGGCTAGAATAAACAATTTTGTAAAATGATAGATAACCTTAAGTTGGTTCATGAATATGCTGTGCCAAATCATTATATTCATAATAACTTTATTGTGACAACTAAAACTACTTTTTCCACTTAAATAAAATAAAATTTGATAAAATTGAGCATAAAACAGAAAAAAATTTGGAGACCAAGGTAATTTGCAACTTTAAAAAATCTCAGACGATAAAATTCCTAACTGCACATATTTTGATTTAGACTACATGATCCATACGGCTGACAGTTTTGACCAGCCTTAATGTAGTTTACGACCGCTTCGAAGTTTGTTGCAACGTCCGACTACAAGTCAAAAGTCCAGTTTGATGTCTATTGAAACGCTTCTCTTACATCGGATAGTTCCGAACTGGTTTGCTAGTTTGTTGGAACAAACATATTAATTACATAAGAGACGGACAATGCGATGCGACTATTGGTGTTATTTATTTTATTTGTTTTGATTTTAGCAGGTCTTATTTTAAATTTTCAAATACAATATTGTGACCCTATTATTGAGGACAGTACGTCCCTCTTTTATCTATAAAATTTGTTCTCTTCCGTTCCAAAAGGCAAAGTGTTAGGAATTAAGCTGTTACCATAGTTTATCCACTTACTACACGTCTTCCGTATATTAAATTTGTTTCAAAATTCAAAATGAAGTCCAACTGCACGAACCGTGTTTGCAAACCACTTAACCACAACTGTCCACATACATATATTAGTTAAATTCATCATCACACCAACGCCATTACTTCTATCTAGCATCAACTCTTAAGTTAGATATACACTACAGCATCCATAATATAGTAAAAAGTATTCATTTAATAGAAAAATATTAAAAGTTTAGAAACAATGCTTATATACTCCGGCGTTTGTGTTCGAGAAATTTCTAGAACACTATTCCAGATAAAAACTCAAACACAATAGATTACTTTACCCGAGTAATTAAGCAGGTTCGGACAAGTCTGTTGACAACGCACGACCCTCCGTGGCTATTGCGTCATCGCTAAAAATAGACACTCGCTCATAGCTGCGGCGCGGCTGCGACAGCGGCGGCGACAGAAGCGTCGACGGCGGGCGCTGCACATTACAATACCATAGATATCATTTACATAGTCCTTTTAAGAACTTTTTGCTTTCAGATACTAATATCCTTATTATTATTATTATTATTATTTAATACGATTAGGCTTTCAAATATTTTAATTATTTTTATTCTTCAGAAATCATTAACAGTAAGTTTGAATTATTCTTCATAACTATTACATTATTATATTTAATTAATTCAACAATATTATAAAACTTGCCATTTGCCTTACATTTCCGGACAATAGACCTTTTCAATTTAAAGAGATAGAAAATATGCGCAATGGGGATCTGCGCATAGTAAGAACAACTGAGATCTATGGCGTTTGTTTCTAAAAAAATTGGACGTAAAATGTGAGAATATCTCAGATAACTTTAAAAAATCTTATCGAAATAAGTTACAAAAACTTTTATTGAAGTTAAAATGTCTAACGATGCAAATTTTCACGGAGAATACAGGTATTTTAATGACTGCAATATTTTTGACGTTTCGTTTGACAGACCAACTGGCAATTGTTCGCGCCATTTTCTTGTGATTTTCTTACTATTTGCAGCGATAGAAAGAGATAGCCGTTAAATTGAAAAGGTCTATTGAAGTAGATACCTGTTATAGGAGGCATAATGACATCATCTTCACCGAATCCAAACACATAAAGGTATATGGTAGAATCATACGTTAAAAATGTCATCCATCTTATATTTAAATTTAAATAAATGGGGAATCCTTTGGACGTTAAACAATTTGTTATATTTGATGCTTGTTATTGTTATGGGTCTTGTGTATTTATAATTTAGTTTTAGGTTGTGAACAGCTCTGTTAAAAGATGTCTAAATCTGAATCTAAGCATAAAGTGACCCTTATGGTGCTCTCTCCACAAATAGAAAAATAAAAATTGGTGCACCGAGAAAAGGAAAAAAAGCTGCGATGATATACGAAATTATTGGATCTGTAATATTGTAAAAATAATCTTTTTCCTTTGTGGATAAATCCGACGTTGTTAAAATATTGACTATTAAAATAACAATCTAAAAATAAATCCTGTTTACTGCCATATCAGTAAACAAATCAATACTTCAAGTTAATGACAAGTTGATGTAGATATGTCAGAACACAGAACTCAATCCTTCTTGCGTGTCCTGCCATTTCTTAATTATCCTTCCTCATCGGGCACTAGAGAAGACTTAATAAAAACGAAGGTAATTATACGTGTTGAAGCACTACAAGTCCTTCCCGACGGACGAGCAGAGCGAACAGCTTGGCATGTAGGGCAACAATTTGGGGGGACTTCCGGATTCTGCCATCTTCCGGTACCCCTGAGGGCACTTACTTTGCTGATAGAACCATCCCCGCACACATTTCCGGGGACGGTTTTTTATCATGCGTTATATTTTATTTTTATCGAACACATAACCGAAGATTAGCAACGTTCAACGTAAAAAAGGGAGTTTGTAACTTTCTGCATTATCATCGTTACAAAAATTAATAGCCAAGATTAGATCATTATTGTCAAGCTTATGTAAACACGGTTCAAAATATATGGAATGTATTTTATTGTCCTTCAATTTATGTCATTTGTACCATTTCTGAAACATTTAAAATGAGACCAGTTTTTTAATCATTAAAATATGTAGCGCTCAATTTGAGCGCATTTTAAAATGATGGAATCGATGAGTATTATTATAGAAACAGATGGGATGAAAAGCTGCTTATTTTAAAGATAAAAGCAAGTTTTTTTTGTGTTCCGTAAATTATTAAATTCTTCAAATTCTTCCTCTGAAGATGAAGAGAATAAAATTCCGTATGCTCTCGTGTAAAATTATTTGCAATTATTGATAAAAGTCACGCAAATATTATATAATATTCGTATCATCTTTATTAACAGGAAAATCCATGTTATTATAATGTAAATTTAAATATTTAAGAAAGATAATTATACAGGATGTAAATGAAATAAGTGCATTAAATTTAACCAATAATGTAACTCGATGAGAGCAACAATATTTCTTAATAACTTTTTTTTCTAAGTCTTTTAGATTTTGAGTTAAAATTCTTTAAAGATTTGCTGCATACTTCGTTACCCGCCCATGGAGAACAAATGGCTGCTGCCGTATTCAAGTGGGATACAGATACAAACAGCTCAAAAATTGTCGGTTATCGGTTACACTTACAGTCACAGTAATTAATAAACGAATCAAGGGAAATAACATTATTATTAATTAATACGTGATAATACAATTTTTAAAATAAAAAATTTCAATTTTGGAAAACAAAATTATAAAGTTATGTATTAAAACAGGCTTTTAATCACCTGTGAATAGTGTGAACAGAGGAAGGCAAGGAAGAGCAAAGCAAAAGCATAGTTATTAGGTTATGAGATGATTATTTATCGTCGACAAATCATAATAGTTTAAATACGTTATTCAAAAAATGTAAGTACAAACTTTTGTCCATTTAAAAGAGGTACATGAGTACCAATAATTAGTCGTTATGTGCTGAAAACATAGAACTTTCTGCACATGTTATGGATATAACTGTTGCTTTTAAAAAAATTGTCATATGTGACACTCCGTATTGTGATGTGATAAAGATGTTACAAGATTAACAATTGTGCGAATATTAAGAACAGAATGATTTGGTGATGATTTGGAAACGCTCCGTGTAAATGCGTTGGTAACTCCATGACACTGTCTTTATGTCAACCGTGACGTTAAGTAAAATGTAGTACAGATACGAGTAAAAAAATAAATAAACCATAGGTGTAAGTAATTACAATGTCGCATTTTGACAGAATTTTACCTTATAAACAAGTTTATTACTAATGTCAAAATTTAATTGCAACAATTGACAGGACTGTCAATTGCTAAAACAAAATTTTTGATAGCTATTGCTATTGCATTTAATTATCACAAAAATATTTGGAATGACTCGTCAATTTACGGGGTGGTAAAAATGCTAAAAAAATATGCGATGTCGAGAAAAAGTTATTAAGAAATATTGTTTCTCTCGATGAGTTATATTACTGGTTAATTTTAATGCACTTATTTCATTTACACCCTGTATATTAAAATAAAACGTGACCCCCCCCTTGTCCAACATTGATAAAATTAATACCAATGCGCATTACATATAATCATCATCATTAGTGAATCTTTTAATACCGATCGGCCTTGCACCTCTCCCTTCAGTCCCTTATAATTGCCCTTCTTATATAACATTTTAATTTTTTTTATCCTCTACTGAAATGTATTCTTCGTTCAATATAATTATCTGCATACTTTCTCTTTCTAAAATAAATCCAATGCAGTTAACTTTTCACTTCTTCATTTCTCTCAAAATTCTTCTCCAATCCGTCTCAACACCACTTCATTCCTGACTCTTTTTCTCAAACTTTTCTAACCATCGCCACAACCACAGCTCAAAACTTTCCAAGTCCCTTTTATCTTTTTATTCCTCAAGGTCAAGAATACGTTTAAACATTTCTGTTTATTTGACTGATCGTTTAACGCCCCAAAATGGATGCTTACACTCTAATTTCTGTCACGTTTTGTGAAAGATTCGTAGTTCTGGTTTTTGTAAAATATTGGGTTATAATATTAATCCAAGGTAGAGAATTGGATTCTTATTCCACATATCAATTTGTAGTTGTTATTAAGAAAGTAATATATGTACGTAGCGTAATAAACACAAGAATAATGTTAATTAAACAGAGGTATTAACATTATAACGAGACAAAGAGAAACAACACCGTAAATCTGCAGTTTGCATGTGTGAGGATTATTAATATTTAAAACAATAAGAATTTAATTATATTTGTCCTAAATAAACTGTAAAGCCCAAAACAAAAACATGTCAGTTACACATAAATATGCAGATCCGCAATTTGGGGAGGCGTCGGCATCGTCGTCGTCCTGGCGTCGCGACGCATGTGACGAGCAAGGAAATTACGTCGCGCGGCAACTAAGCAAACAGCGCGCACTTGGTGTAACATGCCGTATTACGGAGCGACACACAAGAGTTATTTCCTCTTCGATACACAACGACACGACAACTCAATATTTAAATTATTTTTCTACTCCTCTAACTCGCAAATTGAAATTCCAAAAAGCTTCCACACACAGAAAAACAACCAATTATTAAAAATCCAACAGGGACAGGGCGTCAGAAAATTGAATGGAGAAATAGGGAAAGTGCTTCTGCTGGAAATTGGCAAATAAATTCTAGCAAAATTAGTTCTCGCCAAAAGAATTCCTTCAAATATAAAAGACCTAACATTTCATAATTGAAGAGAGCAAATGATAAAGCTGTCTACATATATCATGAATCATAATTCAAAAAACGATGTTCGACTGTGTTAGGGATGGAATTAATAAAGTTTCAGACTAGCAGTCAACATAGGCGCCCACAGGGGGGGGGGGTCGAAAGGGTCGACTGACCCCCCTTCCATTTATGGACTGTATCCATTTTTAAAAATAAAATTATATCATTGTATTTTTTAATAATTATTGGTAATATTTTCTTATATTTTAATCAAAAATTTATTACATTTATTACATTATTTCAGCGGAAGGTCATGATGCTGCAAATTTTGTTGCATATACTTGTAGTAAATTACGTTATGTACTGTTAAATGTGTATTGCAATTATTTTTACATTATATTACATTATCTTCGGTGTTGTATTTTCTTTAATATGCCGTAGTTTATTCTAATCATTTTATGATCACGTTCTTCTCAAAACTTTCACAATTATCGAATTTACTGTTATATAGAAATAGAAAAGTAAATAATGAATAGACATTGCATATTTATTTATATTAAAAGTACCTACGTATGATTAGGGTTGCCGTATTTTGTGAGGAGCGCGACTTAATTAACATTTAATTATTATACATTTTATTTTGAGCAGTTCAATAGAATAATTATATTGTTACTCACTTACTCAGTAATATAATATTTTAATTTAATGCATTAAATTGTATTTTCCGATTGTCTGTATGTGTAGTTATTGCTTATGCTCGCATCTCGCATCATAAAGCCCAGTAGAAGGGGTAATTCTACGCTTTTAGAGCGTACATACGCATTTTCGTCATAAAATATTGATTTTAATTTTTTAAGAATTTTTTTAATTTGCTTCATTGTAAAGAACTCAATATTATCTTACTTTGCATTAAAACACGTTTGACCTTGAAAATTATTAAAAAATTCGCCTGCGGTGCATTTTTTTCTTACAACAAAAATATCAATATTACAATTTTATTCTCGCCGACGTTTCGACTATACAATAGTCTTCTTCAGGGCTCTACAATATATATACAGAGTGAAATAGTACATGAGAACACAAATAAATTACAAAATTATAGATTACAAAAAACTATAACATGAAACTTACAGAATGGTCCAGTTGAAGGAAAATGTACACATGTGGATAAGCGTAGATACATAAAAGACGGACATTTAAAAATATAAATAAATAAATAGTTAAAAATCACAGATCACAGAGTGAAAATCGTCAATTAATAAAAAACTTCTCATTGAAAATAAACTTTGCTGAATACAATTTTTTTTAAATGGTAACCGTAAAGATGTTTTTTACACAAATATAAGGACTAATCTGGAAGATTTTAGATTACCCACTCATCTATTGGTCCTGCTTTAATTAATCTAAAATCTTCCAGATTAGTCCTTATATTTTTTGTAAAAAACATCTTTACGGTTACCATTTAAAAAAAATTGTATTCAGCAAATTTTATTTTAGTCATCAATGAGAAGTTTTTTATTAATTGACGATTTTCACTCTGTGATCTGTGATTTTTAACTATTTATTTATATTTTTAAATGTCCGTCTTTTTTGTAACTACGCTTATCCACATGTGTACATTTTCCTTCAACTGGACCATTCTGTAAGTTTCATGTTATAGTTTTTTGTAATCTATTATTTTGTAATTTATTTGTGTTCTCATGTACTATTTCACTCTGTATATATATTGTAGAGCCCTGAAGAAGACTATTGTATAGTCGAAACGTCGGCGAGAATATTGACTGCTAGTCCGAAACTTTATTAATTCCATGAATCATAATACTCCAATTTTCAAGACATCAAAGACGGAGTGAATAACGATACTGCTTTGAGTAAATTTAATAATTTATAGAAAATATTAATATTTAATTGGATAGAGAACTTTATAAAAAAATTAAATAAGGAAAATAGTCATAAAGCTTAGTATACTTACAGGATCAATCTTCAAAAATATATATCATTACATCATATTACCAATTGATGAGCGTGCCAATCTGCTTTATACACAGAATCCGGTAATGATAATAGCATATTTGTACCGGGTGGGAGTTAGCCGGGCGTCAGCTCAAGGGCACTCATTACTGGCCTGAAGGGTATACCACAGGGGTCAATTTTATGTCATTTAAAATTTTAAATATTTAGCGTTGGTAGGGACCGAACCCGGTGTCTCACATTTGAGACCTTATTAAACTTAAAATAATGAGTGGAACTCTAAGAAATGTCTTAGCGTATTTTAAGCTAGTCCTCCAACAAAAAATATTTTGGAAACATTACAATAACTCATATTAAAAATTCAATTGTTATTCTTTTATTTACTCCTTTTATCAGCAATAGTACTTAATTAATTGACTAGTGGATACCTTTATTTCTTTACTGAGACAAGTATTCAAATTAAAATTATCAAATCTCATTCGACAAAAAATGTGACTGATATTACAATGTTGCTACATATGTATTTAATACAATCCTAAAGACAGGCGGTTTAGCGCAACCAGTGTTGTAATAGATAATCATATTTTTTATCTAGATAAAGATAAAAACAACTAACATTTTTTTTATCCAGATAAGATAATAGATAATTATTTGTAAAGTTATCTAGATAATAGATAATTAACTATTATCTAGATACTTTTTAGATAATTTGTTTAAAATATACATAGCATGTCATAATAAATTATTTTGCATATTTAGAAATATTCTTTTATAGTAATTTATTGTGTATTAATATAATGTATTTAACAAAATTGCACACCAAATAAATAATGGAATTCTGTGCAAATATGTCCATTATCCAATTATGAAACTGTAAAGAATTTACAAAATCGTACCTTCTTGACATCTTGACCAAAAAACTAATCATATTTATACTTTCATAGATTAAGATTCTATAAAATTTCAAAATTTTCACAAAATTCTACCAAAATTACAGTTGTACGCTTGCGCAGCTTTATTTGATTTAAATTCGATTTGTATTAGAAAATATTTTTTTATTGTTTTATTAAAATTTTCATCTAGATGATTTTCAAAAAATAGATGAAGACAATTTTTATTTTTATTTAGATAAGATAATAGATAACTTCGAAAAAAATATCTAGAAAAGATAATAGGTAAAACTATATTATCTAGATGATTTATCTAGATGAAATTATCTAGATAAGTTACAACACTGAGCGCAACCCACTGAATTCCAGTTATTATATCCAATATTCAAATAATATCAATGTGGCCAACGTGGTATCTTTTCCAAAACAGCCTAATAAGCACCCTTCCAAAATTTTGTGATAATTATATTAACACCTATGAATAAAAGCAGATTGTCACTCCCAATAATATGTAATAAAGCCGTGATGAGACAGGCAAATTGAAAAAAAAATTAAAAATCGGTTAAATAAAATAACAAATCTGATGTGGCCAGCACATAACCTCTCGCCAGATATTTTACCTGGTTATACGCATAAAACAAAAAATATTTTTAAATACAAATACATATATTCATGTCACACTGCAAAATAATTCTCACATATATTTGCAAAATTTATGGGATATTTTAATATAAATTATGTACAATACATATTTTCTTTATATTCAATATCCTGTTTCTACTTTCCTTTTCTTTTTCTTTATATTCGTCATTTTTTCGCAAATTCTTTTTATATTCTTTTTTACGTATATTATTTTGCATTGTTGACTTTTTACCTTCCGTCACCTTTAGGTAAGGAAGGTATTGTCTTTGGTCAAAAAATTCGGTGGTGAGTTTTTGATGAATAAGCACGTTTTAGGGTCCCTAGAATACGATTTTACTATTTTTACGATGATGTCTGTATGTGTGTGTGTGTGTGTGTGTGTGTGTGTGTGTGTGTGTGTATGTGTGTGTGTGTGTGTGTGTGTGTGTGTGTGTGTGTGTGTGTGTGTGTGTGTGTGTGTGTGTGTGTGTGTGTGTGTGTGTGTGTGTGTGTGTGTGTGTGTGTGTGTGTGTGTGTGTGTGTGTGTGTGTGTGTGTGTGTGTGTGTGTGTGTGTGTGTGTGTGTGTGTGTGCGTGCGTGCGTGCGTGCGTGCGTGCGTGCGTGCGTGCGTGCGTGCGTGCGTGCGTGCGTGCGTGCGTGCGTGCGTGCGTGCGTGCGTGCGTGCGTGCGTGCGTGCGTGCGTGCGTGCGTGCGTGCGTGCGTGCGTGCGTGCGTGCGTGCGTGCGTGCGTGCGTGTGTGTGTGTGTGTGTGTGTGTGTAACAAAATTTTCGTCTGCGATAACTCTAATACTACAATTGTAAAAATTATAATTCTTTCGTATTTCTCTTCGTTACATCCATGTGAAGAGCTGATTAGATTTTAGTTAGAATTGGACAACCGGAAGTACCCTCACTTGAAGATTTTAACAGTTTTTCTTGAAAAAACTATGTTAAATATCATTTTTTCACATTTAATGTTATTATAAATATTAAAGAATATTTTATTCTCTATACGATTTGACTGTATTTTATACTTAATATTAAACGGATATAGAGTTAATAAATTATAAAGAAATTAAATTTCATAAAGTAGCCATAGCTATGGAAACAGCTACTAAATTTTGATTGAAAGATGTCAGTGTCAAGTGAAATTGTCATAGTGTGTTTGTCTTATACTTTTACTGGAAATATGGGATCTTTTGCTATAAATTGTATGGAATTTGCATTATATATATGCAACTGCCGGAAGGTAAAGTACAAGAAATATAATTTTTAGCAATAAGGGACTTTCTGTATGACCAAATACATAGAACTGACGGAAGGTAATGTGCTGGCCACATCAGATTTTTTTATTTTCATAATGATGTACAAATATTTTTGACAGTGGCATACAAATATTTTTGACAGTGACATTTATGAGTCAATTACAAACCATTGAATTTCTTGCCTTGAAGTAGTTTGATCTGAGATTTTTTACATCAAATTATTTTATAAGCATTTCTTTATCTCTAAATCTATAGAAGTTATAATAATAAATTTATATTTATCGAATAAAGAATTTAACGTTCTTTAATATAAGTATTTACATTAATTTTCGATAAATAATATTTAGATGATTTTTTTCTTGTAATTACTAATTCCGATTGTCCAATTGTTACCAAAACTTAATCAACTCTTCCCATTATCGTTAGTTTGAGCAATCCGTAGTTAAAAATATCTTACGTCTTATAGTATTTTAGAAATCCTGGATCCAACATCCACACTCACACACACACACACACACACATAATCGTAAAAATGTTATAATCGGATTCTAGGGACCTTAAAACGTGCTTATTTACTAAAATCTGGATATACGGAATTCAATACCTTAAAAACGACTAAGCTTTTTCTAATGAGTAAATTTTAGAAACATAAAAGAAATAACGAATGGTAAAAAACTTGATTTAAAATGTTGATGATACGTTTTTGATAGATAACTATGATACTGTAAGTAAGAAGTGAAATAGCCGCCGGTTTTGCTGAAAAAGCTTCTCCAATTTTGGGAATTGGCAAACATATTCTGGTTTAATTACTCTACAGTGAGTTTCAGATGGTAATATGTGGTCACAAAGCAATAAAGTAATAATGAGGGTCCCCAGATTATCAAAATAATTTGATAGACCCAACCCAGAAATTTGAACATATTGAATTTACTAATTGCTTTATAGTTGTCCTCCTGCCTCCGCCATAAAATCATTTCGAAACATATTAGTCCAACAATGCAATTAAAATAAAATATGTTTCCACAGAAACGCATGCGGCATTTAAATCGTTGAATTATATTTTATCCATACTACATACTATTCATTTTTTGGTTGGAGAAAACGATGCGTTTGGAAATAGATGTAATACGAAACTTCTTTGAAGTGGTAAAGTGCAAGACCTTTGCAAATCCTTTCGCACATGTTTATCTCTTTAATGCATATGCTGTTGGCATCACTATCACACGTCCGCAGGGAAATGTATCCCTCTGAAGAACGATCTAAAACTCCCAGACAAAACTGTGAAAATTGTTTCTGGTTATAAGATACGTGACTATATACTTGTGTATAGTAAAAAAAACGTATGCAGAAAAGGAAGGGAAAAAGTGGCCAGCCAACTAGACGTGATCAAAGCCTGTAATTATGTTACGAGATTGTTTCAACCTCAGTACCCCTTTTGTTAGGGACGAACGCTTTTAGTTCACGCAGTAGAACAATTTTCCCGTGACATTTTAATTTTTAACTTAAAATTGAAATTTTCTAGTTTAATCTGCTATGCGGGCTGGCTTTCATTTTGTAACAATAACATATAATTACTATTTACAAAAATACAACACCATATTTTCCACAAGGAAAAATAATCATTTTCTTTCTTTAAAAAAAATGTCTTTTTTAATTCAGTAGATATTTGTTTGTAATATCCTCCAAATATACGTAAGAAATTCAATTAGTTAAGTTTTGTTGTCTGGTCAGGACAATAGTTTTTAAAATAACGAGTCACGCCATTTTATGATGCAGTTACTTTGCATCTAGTTTTCTCATTTGTCATCAATTAATAACGGCATTTTGGGAAATATCTTCATTGAAAATGACAGGGAATAAACGATGAAGAAGCTGTTTTTGATAGATTAATTCCAACCAATCATGATGCAAAACACTTGAAAATTCAACCAATGGGAACAGTATTATACTGACTATTTCACTCATAAATTTATAAGCCAATCCAAATTCAGGATTCTACCTAGTTACCAAGTTTCATTTCGACCAAAAAACGTCACAAATTTTTTTTCGCACCTTTAAGCCAATAAGATGTATTTTTACAAGTAAGTGAGTTTTGATAAGCGAATTTTTTTTGGCGTTTTAGAAACATTGTTTACAGTTTTTATTAGAAACGAGTAGATTCGGTCAGGAATCTATTTAAAACGTTGAAAAAGCAAACTTAAGTATAACACCTCAAAACACAATAACATTTAGAAGATTTTTGTCATGAAAAGATATATATATATATATATATATATATATATATATATATATATATATATATATATATATATATATATATATATATATATATAAATGATTACCTGATTTGTATTTTGGAAATAGTCATCCGAATACCACTCGTGGTTAAATTTTATCTTGAAAAATTTTCCGATTGCTTTACTTGAGCCTGTTGCCAATTTATCTCGTGACATTGATCAAAAATCACTTGTTTGACAACTCGTGATTTTTTTGTCAATGTCACTCAATAAATTGCTAGGCAACCAGCTCTCGTAACAATCAGAAAAAATTTTCGGCAAAAATTTACCACTTATGATATTATATATGATAAAACTCCATTACCCCGATAAGTTTCCGCTACCTATAAATAAACAGTTGTTATTGTTTATAACTGTCAGGTGACAGTTACTTAATATTTCAATTTAAAAAATAAAATAATAATAATTAAATTGTTTTATTTTGCGTCTTTGGAATTTATCTCACCAAATACCACACGACCTCTCTGATTTCTCGGATAAATTTTTATTTTTAAGCACTCATCCTTCTTGTTTTTAAGCAAAATCACTCAAGCAAACTGACACTATGTAAAAGATCTCCTCCTTTGGAGCCGGAATTTACTATGCAGTTTGCTTTCGTGTTTGTGTAAAGTAAAAAAATTCGTGCTAAATAAAAATTTATCGATAAAATCAGGAGGTCTTGTGAAATTACTTCTGATAATTACTGTCATCGGCTATTTCTTTACACTTAGCCATACATTTCTGACAAAGTCGGTATTGTTTCATAAAAAAGTTAGATGCGACTAAAATAATACTTAAACCAACGCGTCGCTCCTCCTCGCGTTCAATGTGTGATATAATCTGTCACAAGGCAACAACACTTAATTGAAAAGACTGTCAGCAGACAGAAAATGTTTTAATAAAATCATCGCTGTTCGAATTCCAATTTTACTATTTTATTGTTTGGTAGTGAATTTAAAATATTTTAAATTCTTCAAATCTTCAAACGTATTTTATGTGTATTTCATTAATATAATATAATCTTATAAAATTTTGTGAAAAGTTATATTAGCAGCTGTGAAAGTTTTTGTGTATAAGCCTTTGCTCTATATCGTCCGTAACATCGTGTAACTAATGTTTTTATAAGCGCCCCCAATGGTGCAGATATATTGACATTATGGAATTCTGCGAATACAAGCACATTGGTACACTGAACAATATGTAATAAAGTTGTGCTGATATTATGAACATAGTGAAAGATATTCCAAATAATTTCAGCAACTGTTTAAAATTCCTAGTCAGTAATGTGATTTAACTACTAATAATCCATTCATATTTCTTTATGTTGACATATTTGATTAGAAAAAACAACTTGCTAAAAACTAAACACCGAGTTACAAAATAAGAAGAATTTCCATATCTACATATGTCTTCAATTCTTCAAACAAATTTTATGTTTTATAATATAAATTACATGTATCATTATTATGAATATCTTATAAAATTTTAATAAAATTTTCTGATATTTTTGGAGCGCGATGCATTGCTAAGAAAAAGTAACATTAATTATGCCAAAGTAAATAATAAATAAATAAATAAATATATCATCACGACTTATTATCCATTGCTGGGTGTGCCAATCTGCTTCTACACTGATATCGGCAATGATGAAATATTTGCACCGTGCGGGCGCTTATCAGGCGTCACCTCACGGGCACTCATTGCTAGCGTGGAGAGTGCACCACAGGCGTCAATTTTGTGCTACTTAAAATTGGAAATATTTGGCGTCGGTCGGGATCGAACCCGGTTCCCCAGATTCGCGAACTGATATTCAGGCACGCGGCCACGAGATCCCATAAAATAAAAGTAAAACAAAATATTTTAAAATTGAATACAATACATGTCGATGAAGCTTTTTCTAGTAGTTGAATTTTGTAAATATTCAAACATTATTCTATGCTGCCACAGTGGCACATCATCCCAGAACTTGTCTATAATGAATTCCGGAGCCAGGACGCTATTATCCTAGGTAGATGATATGTGTTTCCTCTTGTCCCATTTTTGGTTAATGATTGCGGCAGGCCATATATTTGCTAAGCGTACATAGGAGATTCAGTATAAATTCATATTAGTTATGTGGATTTAGGGTAGATTTAAAGCGAAATGAAATAAACGTAAACAGCGATTATTTCACGTAATTAATCCCCATAAATTAGATAATAAATTACATAATCCATGACGTATTAATCGTACGTAAGGCGCACATACTCACACGCACAATTGATTACTCCTTGGCTCTATGGGGACTTGCACACAATATCACACTTATGACATTAGCAGCTCTCTAATCGACCTCGCGATAATCACTTAGGAGGATTACGCCGTTGTCGTCATTAGCTCTTGGAGCACGTACTCGCAGAGTGCCATTGCACTACCTCTCTGGCCGCCGGACCCTGATTCATCGTCTGTTTTCAGCTGCTGTTTAAAATTGTGGAGTGCAAGCACTGAGAACATCACGTATGCTGTTAATTGGATCATTTAATTGGGGTTTATATATGTTCGACAACCTGCACTCAAACACACATCATTTGGAAATATTCCATACCCAACATAATTACTACACACGAAACCGCAATATGTAAAGGCAAATATTCTATAGCGGAAATATCACGCAACTCGTTTTCGGGAACGAGCCAAAATACACTTTAATATATATACAGGGTGTAAATGAAATCGCATATTTTTTTTAGCATTTTTACCACCCCGTAAATTGACGAGTCGATCCAAATATTTTTGTGATAATTGAAATGAACTTAAAAATATAAATAAATAAATAGTTAAAAATCACAGATCACAGAGTGAAAATCGTCATTTAATAAAAAACTTCTCCTGAATGACTAAAATAAACTTAGCTGAATACAATTTTTTTTTAAAGTTCAGAAACCTGTTGTAATACATAATTTTATAATTTTGATATCCAAATTTTAAATTTCTTTGTTTTAAAAATTGTACTATTACGAATTTATTAATAATAAATAAGTTTTCCGTTGATCGTTTATTAATTGCTGTGTCTGCAAGTATGCAACCACCACCCGACAATTTTTGTGTTGTGTACATCGAACTGTGATTCAAACAGCAGAGATCTTGCCATTGGTGGATAACGAAATTTTAAACAAATCTTTAAAGAATTTTAATTCAAAAACTGGAAGATTTAGAAAAAAAAATTATTAAGAAAAATTGTTGCTCTCGACGAGTTACTATACTGGTTAAATTTAATGCACTTATTTCATTTACATCCTATATATATATATATATATATATATATATATATATATATATATATATATATATATATATATATATATATATATATATATATATATATATATACATAAATAGTATAATTCCCTTTTGTATTGAAATGGTGACCATGTAAATTCTTTTTAAAGTTGAGAAAAACCCCCACACTGCTAAATTAGGTAACTATAATAGATGTTTAATCAACTTGATATTATTTTCCCATAAAAAAACAAAAGGACAGCTATCTACATCCCCTGAAACTGAATCTTCGTTTTTATTATTTCATTGCATTTATTCCTCATTACTCCGTATATTTGCATTGTCCACTCGGTTTTTCTTGATCCAAGGCAGTAAACTAAGATGACAAGGCCGTATCTTCTCCAAAAATTCTCATGTCACATCAATGGAAAACCATCCATAAAACGAACATGATGTTGACTACTTTGAAGATTCACGTTACTCTCTTTAGAGTACTTACATGCCCGTCACCGGTTAACTCGATATAAAGCATCTTCAGGAGAAAGAGTGCCATGTATTATAGCGTTTTTTATGCAATCGAGTTATCGTTTCATTGGCCGCTCACATAGCCGAAGAAATCCATTGCTTTTATCGCCATGGAAACTTCGTTTTACATTATATGACGTAGCATCTAAGTCTTTCTTCTCTCATTTTGTCTGCCATTGTTGCAATACCTTCCACACGTCAATGTTCTTACCAATGTTAATCTGCTTAATACCAAGGCACCACTGAAGAATTCTCATCTCTGTCGCAATATTACATAACTAAAAAATCAGAGAGTATTTTAGTCATTTGATGCCATTTCACCTACCTAGTATTCACTCGTGCCTGAGTGTTGACGAATACTCGTGTTATCATCACTGCAGATGACACGGTATTAAAATTTGACAACCTTGTTTAGATCATCACTCATTGGAAATTAATTAAAGCACCTAAATACTACTGCTCTGGATGGAGCTTCAATACCCAATGTCGAATGTAATTTCTTGATACGAAGGTACATTATTCTTCAGGTGAATTAACTGTAACATTGGCGACTCCTATTTTTGAAAATTACTTTGATTGAATAAAACATAGTTTAAGTGGATTGCTTCCCATAATTTAGGGCAGCGGTTGGCAAACTTTTTTATCCGCGGGCCGCATGAATGTTTGTAAGATGACCAGCGGGCCGCATGTGACTACAAAAAGTTCTCCTAAAGGAAACATAAAATTTATGCTAATGTTTTAACACGCAAATTGACATTTAAATGATATTAAATTTCAGGTATAATGATGCTTTTTTATTTTTATTGGTATTAAAAATTAAAGAAGCCCATAAAATTTAGGAGGATATCATGCTAAATAAACAATTTCTAATGTTACTGGATTTTCCGTATCTCAAAAATTTCAGTGACCCTCCCACAGGCGTTGCCAAAGTTAATGTATGTACTGTGTAAATATTTCTCGGATGCATTTGACGTAAAATATTGTGTATGTTATTGCAACTTAACGTCTATCTGTCTGTCATAAATGTCATTAGGGTGAGTATATGATGATGAAGTGTTCCGAACTTGTTTACCACTGTGTTAATTCTTCCGGTGAGCGTCGAGTCATTCCGAGACGATTTGTCTTTTTCCGTCGAGTCAACGTCCTCATGTTTGGCTTCTTAATATTCAGACTAGGATTTGATTAGGGCTGCATTATTGTGTTTTTTAATTCGCTGTCTCTCAACAACTTTCATTTTGATAAATTGGTTTAATGACTCAGGGTTTCCTCCAACCGGAATTCGCTTCTTCATCATGAAGAGCAGTTTTTACCGCAATGACAATGAATAATACTACAAGCCAAATGAAACGACAAAATTCGGACTACTTGACAATTAACTTCAACGTATTTCTGTTGGTCTATGACAGCGTATCTCTAAATTAATAATACAGATTTATACCGTACGGTAACGAGTACATACTTCAAAAATATATAATGCGCCACCCACACTTTTTCATTTTTATTTTAGTTATATGTCCATCACCCATCATTGTTTTGGAAAATGTTCAAAAGGAATCATTTTTATATAATATAGTGCCAAGACTATTATTTAGGTTTTCATCCACACTATGTCTTCCCAGTTTCATGTACTAGAAGACAGTGAAATAGGTCAAAGGTACCTAGCATTGCTGAGTTAGAATGAAATATATAGCGAGATATCATCACAGTTTATTACTCTGTATTTCCACATTGCTTTTATTTACAGATATCGGTAATGACAATATATCAGACGTTACTTACAAAACATATTATTACGACCGATTTCTGAATGTGCCAATGTCACTTTTTATTTGCAGATTCAGATATGGGTGATATAAAGTTGTCTTAGAAGTGAAGCCAGTGCTTTTGAGATTTGAGGAGCTAAAACAAATCAACAATAGCATTTTCGATAGACAAGATAATTCCCATATTTGTTGTTAGAAAAACTTGTAACATTCGCACGATTTATTATGAAAGCAGGAACGCTTTGTGCCATATTTTCATCTATTAAACCCCAGCTTGAATACGAACATCGCTATAACGTCGTAATTAAATATTTGGAGCGATCGTGCATTAAACTTCGTATTTCTATTACAGAGTTTACATGCAGTTTTCAAACCGGTTTCAAAACGTTTTTAGTTTTAAAAACACCATAAATAGAGTGTCAAAACGGTTTTGAGTTCTCTGAAACCAGAACTAAAATTCATGGGTTTGCCTTGAAAACTAGTTTTAAAATTACTCGTGTAAAAACTTATAAGTTTCGATATTGCGCTAGCGTACATAGCATAACGTTTCTGTCGGTTTGTATTATTTGGTGTTACTAACCTACAAATAAACTGACAGTTGTGTAGTTTTAGTGCGTAATGGTATAAAGTAGAAAAAATAATTTGAATAATGGCAAAACGAATAATTTTAATTGACGAAACTATTTTCAAATCAATATGTTCCGGTTCTCAATTTACTTAAACGCTCATTCACAGCTACGAAAATAAAAATTAAATTATACATAAAAATAACGATATAAACAATAGATTTTTATGAAAGTGTCGAAAATAAAAATAAACATAAGACATAAGCACAATGATTTGCAAATGTTAAATATCCTCCTTGGTTAAATATATTACACAAACATAAGCACATGCACAACAACTGTCATTTGAGCTGTCAATTTACATTCTGGAAAAAGAATTTAAAATTAATTAAAAACCGTATTAAGAAAAAGGGTCCACATATATGATTACGTACAGTGCGTTCAAAGGTATAAAGTTGATATTGTTGCTTGTGAATTATGTATTTACTAAATGACAGCTGACATTAATTTACGTTTTATTTTCCAAGCTGTGAGCAGCAACCATAATGTCGTATTCATAATTTTATTTATATTTCTTAATTTCGTAGCTGTGAATGAGCCTTAATAAATAATTTTTTTACTGTATTTGTCTCTTCCATATATAGCTCTACAGTAATATGAATGCTTTCATTAATTATTTCAATCTGTAAACCTGTTTTGAAAATTGTATGGAAACAGTTTTGCGTACTTTTGAATGAAAACTGAAACCATTTTTAAAACTGCATGTAAACGTAGTGTATGATAACTCGTGTGAATGTTTGCCCATAAATATGGGGCAACTTACTATTTAAACACATTTTATGAAGTACAAAATATCTTGCTTTTAATTATATTAATGTTTAAAAGTTTAAATGTTATTTTCATTTTTTTATGAAAAACTTGATAATGAAAAACATTCAGAAAATTATCCACTCAATTTTCAATTTGTTTTAACCCCCTGAATCAAATTCCAAAAGCACGGGCGTCACTTTTGAGGACCTTTGGCCCACATTCTGTGCGCAGATGTATAATAAAAGCGCTTTTATATTATATTATTATGAGGCGTGTGTTCCATAAAAGCGCATTTATTATAAAAGTAGGCTCGTAATACGGACCATTGTACATGTAATGTTAATTTATCGCGCAGAGAACACAACAGGGTTAATTTTGTGTTATTTAATAATTGGAACTAATTTTCCAGTTTGATGTCGGTTAGATTCTAACTTGAGTCGACGGAACCACAACCAGTCACAGGAGAATATGATAAATAATTTGGTTCAGCCTGCTCAGAATTTGCGCTGTCAAAACCGCAAATCCGTTTAATATTTTATTGGTAAAGTGTATGTTTCTTCCTTGAAATTATCCTATATCTAATTAACTTTATTTTCCTAATTACGTTCTTTGCTAATAAACTTCTTGGGTATAAATTATAGCGGAAAATTCTTTCTGTGAGCAACAAAGTTCTCAAGATTTTATGGGCGAAAACGAATTAAGCAAAAGCACTGAACGTTCACCCACGCAATTAAACACACGTACCTACATATCGTACCCGAAATCATCAACGACTGTGTCCCGAGCTCGGAAAAATAAACACCGGGAATAAAAAGCAGAAAGCCCGAGAACACCTCCACATAACCGAGGGATTTTTGGATGATGTTAATGTTTTTAATAACGTGGAAAGTTTACATGAGAAAATATTTGTGATACGGTACGGTAATCGATTTAGCGGAATTGAATTAACTTTCCAACTGTAAAAGTACTACAAATATTTGTTTAAAATAAAACAGTTGTTTACAAAATGAATTGATTGTGGAGCTTTTTAATTATATCGATTTTTAACATGTGCTTCACACGTTGTAATTAAATAAATAGTTTGTTTTGTACTGTTTACGTTAGTAATTTTAGCTTGTTCACCTCATTTTATTTAAAAAACTTCTGCAATAATTTTGCAATTCGCAGCATTATTAAATACAAAATTATTGTTTCTCGTTAATTGCATAATAAATTTAACACAGTTTACGCTAATTTTATCTTTGGACGAATTTAATATATGATCAATTTAATTGGATAGCGGAAATATCATATTTTAATAGTACAAGTCGCTATTTATAACTGAGCGGTATATATATATATATATATATATATATATATATATATATATATATATATATATATATATATATATACCGCTCAGTTATATATATATATATATATATATATATATATATATATATATATATATATATATATATATATACAGGCTGTTTCCTTTAAAACAACCAGCGCTTTTTTGGGCGAACTAATGACTTTAGAAAAAAATGTTATATACAAGAAATGATCAAGAATAAAGGGCTAATGTATTAATAATAACAAACCCAAAATTTGACCTGTGGTTCTCAAACGGCAGAACAAAATTACATTTTTTTAAATGGTATCTTATATAATTTTTTAGCCCATTAGATAGAGATTTTTTTCTGGTTTCAACGATATAAATATGGTATAGGGTTGTACAACAATAATTTCGAGAAAAATGGTATTAAAAATAATGTTATAATATTACAATAGGCTATGCAATACACATACGTCTGTTGCCTAGTTAGGCTAGTATAGTAAATCCATTTTTCATTACATTATTTCTAGTTTTTAATACAATTTTTCTCGAAATAATTGTTATACAACCCTATATGCTATATTTATACCGTTGAAATCAGAAAATAATATTCTATTTAAAGAGCTAAGAAATTATATAGGGTCCCATTTAAAAAATATAATTTTGTTCTACCGTTTGAGAAACACTGGTTATAAATTCGATTTGTTACTATTGATACATTATCCTCTTTTTCTTGATCATTTTTGGTACAAAATATTTTTCTCTAAAGTTGTTAGTTCGCCCAAAAAAGCGTTGGTTGTTTTAAAGGAAACACCCTGTATAATGTTCCGGGTTCTTAATTTATTATTGTTCTGTAGACAAAGTATTGTAATTATTTAATCCTTTAATTAATAAAACGGATCTCAATAACAGAAAAAAAAACAATACAATTAATAAACAATTGTGTAGATTCAAATTAATTACAACATAGTATCCCAGAAAACAAAACATGAAGAAATCGAACAAAAAGTATATACAGGTTGTTATGTAGTAATGTGCCATAGTTCATGGTATGATAAAGATAACTGGAAGAATTTATATTCTGAAATTTATTTTGCTCTATCCATCGAGTTGTAAAAGTTATGGGACTGAAAAGTCGACCAATTACAAACCAGCTTCTTATTAAGTTAAAATCTAAAAATTAAATTGTTCCAAAAATAATATTTGTTAGTTGTCATAAATAATGTTGAATTTGTAATCAGTGGAGTAGTAATTTGATATTTAGAAGTACCTAGCACTTTCACTAACCAAGAATACACCGACATGGATTAGGTGTACGAAGAAGTACGTGAAAACAGTGCTGCTGCTGTGAGGCGCTACAGGGAATTTTACCCAGATAAAATGGTGAAAACTTTGAACATTTGCTATAAATATTTTTGTCATTAATAAAAAATGTTTTATCTACTGTTCGCTTTTGACTTCAAAGCTTCAAAAATGACAAGTGTTGTTGTTTTCACTCAAACTACCGTCATTTTTAAATTATTCTTTATTCAAATAAATTATTCTTATTGGTCAACTTTGAAATGGTTTTATAATTTCACCAAACACATTAGAAAAGAAATTATTGCAGATTACGATACATTACAACTTTTTTTTTGAGTGGTAACGTATAGCAGATTACTTACATAACACCCTGTAAATATGTATAGTCAAATTTTTCTTCGAATGGCATTCCAATATGATCACGTGATTGCAGAGTATGAATAGAGAAATCACATGTGTCTTGATTGTTTTATTTTTACGCAGCGTTTGTTTTCGTATGTCATAACTTGAGCCACATAAAAAATTTGTACGTGTACATGTGAAAATCAAAAATTTAGCGGTAAAAATGATTGCAACATCCATTCTCATCGGTAGAAGATGTAAGTATTATTTTTAGGTTATCACTTGATAGTTGTCATTTTTCTATTTCCTATGTACTTGTGTCTGAGTATTATTACATTTTAAAGATTTGTTTGTACTGCTTTGGATGTGTTACTTGTGACGGAAAATAATATCAAAAAAAAATTTAAACGTGGACCTACATATTTTGTCGCCAAAATTAGTGATCCGTCAAAAATCAATGCAAGTTTCATTCAGTCTATAATTCGACGCATTCGACGACGTACCTACTATTTACTTGTATAGTGAAAGTAAAATGTCTTTAATGCAATTAGACTTTAATATCAATATAATACCAAGTAATATGAAAAAAAAATTTTTTTTCGCCGATTTGAAATCATTAATTTAGTCAGTTTCCTCTTAAACATTAATTAACAATATGGAGTTCATATCAAAAGCAATTGACACTAGTACACATTGATATAACAAGGCACTACATAAAAATTCAGTTGAGCAAGAGGCAAGCACATTGGTATTATCTATTAAATTATTTATTATGTTTTAGAAATAATATCTGCTGCTTAATTCGGCAAGATTTTAATAATTTCACGTGTTCATATTTTGATATTCTTTAATTATACAAAACTGGTCAATGAAATATTGTACGAGCGCACTACAAAATATTATTTTAATGCAAATTTTAATAATAGTATATTAAAGAACGTATTTTATAAAACATGTTCTTATTGCACTTGTCAAAATTTAGAAAATTAGCCCTGGCGAGTTTTCCATATAACAAGTGCGAAAAAAAAGTCCTATAAAATGTGTCCTTTATACTAATTTTTTTATATTTTGCGTCTTTCATGTACAAAAATATTTAAACAAGTGCTATATTTAACCGAGCTTTATTTAGAAATATTTGTACGTATAATGTTTTAGTTGTTAACATTAGATTAATATTTATTAATTTATTTTAAATTCATGTCAATTCTGATTTAGGGCCACTTTTACCATTATTAGATAAACCTCATATAAGGCTACACCAGGTATAAAATTGGAAATTGTATTTTACACACCTCGGATAAACCTCAGATAGAATAAACACCAGTATTTCTTATCCCATGGAAATCGGTTGTATAAATGTCGGATAACTTTATCCCTGGTTCTTATAAATACCACGTAAACACAAACGATGTTTTGTTATTCATACGTTTGACAGATGTCAATCAAGTATTTCAACATCACTGTTAGAATCAAAAATAACATTTATATCATTTAACATCGTGAAAAATGCAAATTAGAAGGCAGAAATAATAATATTGAATAAAAATAGTCTAACAAGAAGATAATTTTATTGTGCCAATACCAACCTAAAGTGATTTAACGTAATTCCTGGTTAAACTACAGTGTGTTCAAAAAAAATCTTAACTCGGAGTAGGCTATGACCAAAGAAACGTATGTCAATTTAAAAATATTTAATTTATTGTCAAGATATTGTCAAAAATGTTATCTAAAAAAATCAAAGTTTTTCTTCTTGAATCTTATTTTAGAAATCGAAAGAAATTAGAAAACGGCGGATGTCAATATACTGTATCCTTTATTGTCTTTTCTTTTTAAAATTACATTTTAAGATCAATTTTGACATCTTTACTTTTGAATTGAATAATGATCAGACATACGTTTCTCTGTTCATAGCCTACTCCGAGTTAGGAATTTTGTTGAACACACTGTATCTGACAGATAAAAATGCATTGTAAAAGACAGTCTATTTATCGAAGATATAAATGCTAGGACAAAGTTATACCTCCGATAGCTATACCATAGTTTATCCATCAATTGGAAAAGTGGGCCTTATGAACATAAGTAAATATCATCTAGTACCTACCAACCTTCTAACATAAAAAGATGCGTATCGAAATAATAGCTTTTTCGATACGCTATTGGGTTTTGTAATGACTTCATTACGAACGCAAAATATAAAATAATTTTGTATTTAGTATTCTCTAATTCCTAATCCACTTGATTTTATTGAAAATTTTAATAAAAAAATACCTTTCTATTTAGTCCCTGTAACTGATAAACCACTCAAAGGAAAAATATTGTATGACGAATAAACACAAGAAAATAAAGTGTAGTAAGAAACATTGAAGGTAAGATCCATCATACCAGTATATAAATAACACAGTTTAAATTGTAGAGATACGTGAAGCGGTAAACGTAACTTGAGTCTAAATCTGCTCGCGGAACAAAAGGCAATTTGTCTGAAAATAAACAAGACTTACCTATATAACGGCTTGCCAGCATTTTCTCTAAACCAGAGCACCATATATACACGGTCTTCTCTAGTGTCCGGTTCAATATCGCAAGGTAGAGAAGCACTGCGCCCAAGCACAGCATCAACTGCTACAGTATTCACTAAAAAAAAACAAACCAGCATTAGCACAAATGAAATTCTGATACAGCAAACTATTATTTCCGAACAAACAAGTAGGACAACGTATCGTATTTCAATAATTCGCTATCATGTTAGAATCATGAGTGGAAGATTTATATCGTGATTTCAATTACTCCGCAAGACGTACGGTATGGATTCCGATACATAATGCATGTCAGTGTCAAGATAATAGACGTGAAATCAATGAACTCCCGAACACGATGGATGAGAACAATATTTCAAATGGTTCCTCGTTCGATATTTTAAAATCATGGAACGAATCATTCTAATGTCAATCGGAGAAAGACAAATTTTATTCAATGCCTAATGCCTTGAATTCTGATGCCTTCAAATGGATTACATTTCATATTTGAAAGAAAAATTGTCACTGAAAAATTCACTAACACAAAGGGGAGACAATATTTTTTATACTTCAAATCAATTTACCAGATTGAACACGAATACATTGAGAATTCAAGACTTTCAAGACTTACAGAATAATATAATGGATTTTGAAACTCTTGTACACAACAGTATTTCTTATTTAATATTTGTTGAATGTAAATTTGATATTTAAATTGTTACTGCCTATTTTGGATAAACGTGTCTTATTATATTTACAAAATTTTAATGTTATTTTAAAGGTTAAAAGCTTGCAGAATGTATGACGTATAAATTATTTTATTATTTGGTTCATAGTCGTTCTTAAAATCGAGTAACTTGATCTTACAACTATTTTGTTCTTATATCAGTCAGAAAATCAAAAATGGAACTGTTAACGGAAAGTGATTTGTTAAGAGGATCCGTAATATTTTCAATAATTTTATTGAAATATATTTATTAGGTGGACCTTAGAAGGGATCTAGTCGATTTTTAACCCGGCCGCCCCCTAAATAAATTTAAAAAAAATGTGCGTCAATTATTCCGTTTAATATTAATATTTGACCGTGCCTAAATGCTCTTGATATTTGTCATTTAAATAACATTGGGTTTTGACAGATTTTGAAACTCTATTTTTCTCCGAAATAAGAATAGGTTTGAAAAATTCATTCAATATTGGAATATATTCTAGAATTATCCGAGAATATGTGGAAAAAATTTGTCCCAATCATTATTGTTAAGATAATTGAAGATGGTTAAACTATCGCAAAAAAGTTATATTACATTCGAATTAAGGATAATCGGGCCTATTCTGTAACTCGGTGGTTAATTTTTAACTACTGGTTAAAAAATTAACCAATCAATTATATTGATATATATTGTGTTGAGAAATATCACTTGTCTACATTCTTAATGGAAACGTTTAGTCAGGAACTAATGGCACTGTAGTTACACATTTATTATTTTCTCAAGTCAATCTGACATATAACTGCTCTATCGGTATATTACATAACCAAACAAAACGCCGCACTGCTGTGAAAATAAAATAGGGCATTCATTTACAAAAACGAAAGTACAGAATGCTTAGATAGATTGAAGCAATAGCTCAAGAAAAATGTAAAATAACGACAAATCAATATTAAATATAAAATAAATTGTGTGAACAGGTGTGCTGCCACCTGCAAAAATTTAGCGTGAACGCTCCTAATGGACATACACTTTTTCACTGCACTAGCTTAATGTACTTGAAACAAATAAATTATGGTGAAGGACCCCATTGTGGCGACTGTAGAAAAATCTTGTGTATGTTTCGAGCGCAAATGAACATTGTCGATTTCAAGAGAATGCCGCGCTCCTGCGTCGCGCAGCAACAACGTCTCAATCGACAATGTCCCATTTTGTGCTCTTAATACACAAATAGCTATTTTACAAAGTTAAACCGAGAGTATTTTGGGATTAAGCAAGACTAAAAACATCTACCTGTAAAAAGCTATAAAAAGTTGTTCATAACTTCAAAATTCAAACATAATATTCATTACAAAATTGGTATGAATTTTTGGATAAACGAAAGCCAAAAAGTCATATTTAAGTACGTTCTTATCTTCACTGCAAAACTAAGGAGTAGTACTGTAAGTACAAAGAGTACATTTTATTATTATTTGTTATGGTGGAGGACCCCATTGTGGCGACTGTAGAAAAAATCTTGTGTGTGTTTCGAGCGGAAATGAACATTGTCGATTTCGAGAGATTGCGTCGCGCGGCAACAAGATCTCACTCGACAATGTCCCACTTTGCGCTCTTAATACACAAATAGCTATTAACGAATGATTAAATAAAAAATATAAATATGATCCCATTTAAAATAAAAAAGTTAATCCTGCTGTAGGAAAACAAAATACTGGAAAATATCCTGTTCTTTAAATTTTTCTTGTGAAATAGAAATTGGTTGCCCATTTAATTGTCTTTGTAGCTCTTATACTTCTTGAGATAGCAATGGTAGCTCATTTAAAATGAACACTTATATAAAGTCATTAGGTACCAAAATCTTACTATAAAAGTACATTGGTACACCCAGAAATAGGTAATAGGCCGAGTTAATATATTCATTAATATATAACTATTAACATCCTCAGCAGATATACAGGGCTATAGTATTTTTCCGCTGTCTCACATCCATACCCTAGGGACATTCGGTATACGAAGCGGCAATAACACTACCAGTGGCGCTACTTCGGTCAGTTGATAATTTATTTGTCATTACATAACAGGTGGATCAATTCGAATCCAACTAGGTTAGGTTCAGTCATAAATTACTGAATCTTAACGCTTCAATGTGGATTAGCTGAGAAAATTTGTATTTCATTTCATAAATAGCATTAATTTGTAAAATGATTTAGTATATTTTTTTTACGATAATCTTTTGGTTGCTCGTACAACTTTTAAATCTCCATCGAAAATAATGGATACTTCCTACGTCGTCCTCTTTCCTTCCAATTTGCACGTACAAATGACCGATTTTCTCTGGGATGACCGAACAATCTCGGATGAATTAGCGAGCACGTCGTCATTAGCTGCACATTCATTACTTCAGCCCGTAGTCGATGGAGCGGCCTCGCGGTCTAGCCCAGGACAAAGCACACGTAATCTCAACGACAAAAAGAACACACTCGGCTCTCGCATGCTGCTCCAGGTTTTTTGCTGCTGATATGGAGGGCTATGAATACTGTCCTAATCTCTACCAGCCACAAAGAGAAGGAAATAATTATTATAGGGTTGTTCAATAGTTGCAACATAGTTATTTATTAATGGAATCAACAATTGCTTTCGAGAAATTAACTCTAACGGAATCCAAAATTGTAAGAATATTAAAAATTTCATAGTAATTTTATTTATCTGTATTAGAAATAAAAATAAACATCAAATGAACAATACGAAAATTAGCAGACATCGGTTTTATTATGTTAAAAGATATTACACCTTGGCCTCAGGGATGGACTGACACTATGGACCGGCCAGGGAAAATAAGAAATTGGGGAAAAGGGGACTTAGTGAAAAAAAAAAACAGTAGTGTATAAGTTACTTATAGTTCGAATTCTTTCGAATTATATAGACATTAAATTTATTTTTTAATAAATATCTTTGTTTATATTCAAAATTTTATTTGTTTATTATATGTCTATGGCCCGATTTAATAAAACAAAATAATACATGATTAAATTTTAATTGCAAAGCATTTAAATTTAAGCACATGTTTGTACTTCTCTTTTATTGATAGGTTCACTTGCGACAATGATTCTATTAATCGTGTTAACAAGTTCTTGTTTTTTGTTTACAAATGCTGTAAAATGTAAAGGAAGCCAATCTTCTTCCCAGTCACTATCATTTTCTGATTAACTAAGACCACGACTTATTAATCAGCTTCACTGATACTTGAGCCCTGCATTCAGCTATTGCAAAAACAATATCTTTTAACGGAATATTTTACAGATATGAAATAATGACATTATTTTCTTGAGTTCGGATCTTTTAAAACATGAATATATAGATTACAACGTTTTGTTTTACTTTTTGATCCATATGTTGGCTAAATCTATGATATTTGGTGGTAAGAATAAGCCAGAAGCTTTATCTACAGTAAGAATCGCTTTTTCTTCTAATTCATTCTGCCTTAGTTTTCATCTTACACTCAGCAAAAACTCTTTACAAAACCAATCCTTGAAATTTTTTTAAATGCTCTAGAATTATGGGATTTACCAATAACGAGAATTTTAAGCTTATGACTGCCGTTTGTATTGCTGCAAAGAATAAAGGAAATTTTTCTTGCTAATTTTATCCAGGTGCTGCTTTCTCGTTAGCATGAACCAAAGTCTTGTCAGGGTGAAAACGCCAAAATAATTAGAATTCGCCAGACTTATAAATTTTAAACCTAGATCTTTTTTTATCTTTTGCAACGCAATTCGGAATAGTTCCAAAGTTGTTTCGTCACTGGAAATTTTTTCGCCCGTTATTTTTAAAGAACTTATTCCAAATCATTGCTAAAACCTTTGGAATCAGCCTCTGCTGGCCGCAAATTGGTTGTTTTTCTTTAACTCGGTTAAACTGGGCGTAAAAATATTGAGATTTTTTAAAGGCATGTTGTTTATGTTTCTGTTGCAAAAATCAAGAGTATGCGACATCCTACACTTTTAGTTGTTTATAACCGGACATAAAAATATTTACATTTTGAAAAGCATTTAATACTTGTCAAAAAATATATAGGTGCTAGGCCCACCGGCTTCCTACAAGTTGCGGCCCGATTACCCGGTGGCCCTGTCCGTCCCTTCTTGGCTTCATTTACAATCAGAATCTTAATTTCATTTTCAAATTTAAAAAATCTCTGAGCGTGTCAAAACGCTTTGTCAATATGTAACTGTTAATCATAAACTACGCGTTCAATGTGAATGAAAATTGACATACACATATCCCATACCGTGATACCAATATGATAAAAAAATGCGTTACTTTTAGAGATCAAACCTCGTAAGAATGTGTATATATGAAATATAGTAATATCGCGATCAGTTCCACTCCCTGGAAGAGCGGTAGTTTTCCAGACTAGCAATCACGTTAACATCAAGTAAGAAAGTTTCATGTGATTATCCGACAACTCAGCACGTCTATCACTGCGAAGCAAATGTACAAGTTTGCTCCGCGACTATTCACTACACACTGATATTAAAGTTACAAGAAAATAGAAAATTCTTTCTTCAAACTTTTAATTTAATAGGCACCCTCATCAACGCCAACAAAGTTGCGAAATACATGACCGAAACTTATAAAATATTCAAAAATCTGGCACGGAGACGCACCGGAGGGCTCGGGGACGACTATCTGACACCTTTTGTAGGGATTGGTTACTAAAATTATTGCAAGAAATGAAGAAGAGTTTTCCCTTACAATCAATGAAAACCGAAAACAATGGACGTTTTGAAAAGTGGATACAGGTAATTATTCGAGCATTACAATAGACACAATTACACTCGAATGTAGAATTAAATGAAAGAAAATATTTCTATTCTAAACGCGTTTGTGAATAAAATACTGCATGTTGAAAGTTTACGAATGGAAATAAAAGGAAAGTACATAGTTATTAAAGCAAAGTTTTGACATATTGCGTATCCTTACAAAAAGAAGCGGCAATAATTTACATAAAAATGCATTTCCACTTCCGGTTGTCAGCGATCCGTCGCTGAATATTTACCAACAAACGAGCAAATGAAATACGCGCACATTGCTTTCGCGGCAGAATTGCGAATGACTCCCTGGGTTTGCAGGACAACAGGAATGCCACGCCATTCTCCCTGACAGCTGACAACAGTAGATACTACCGCTTTCGTTTTCCATCGCCCAATTATAATTTAAAATACGTATCATGTATTCACTGCTCCCAAAAGTACAATAACACTCCTAAAAATTCAGACCAGGATTTGGAAGAGATACAGAAATATCAAAGAGTAATATCTGAATCTAGAATTGTGTGATACTCGTGAAAAGGCGACTCCGATATTTTAATTAGATTTGCATAAACAGTTTAAGATAAATTCATAACTGAAACGACGATTTTGTATGTAGACTTTGGAAACATATTCTACCTGTAGTTTCGATAGCACTTGGTTATTTAGGGTACAATAAGACAAAATACACTCGCCAGCGCAGCTAGAGTGCCGATTTGAACTATGGAAGTTACTGCAAAACATTCTAAAAACACGTAACTCGCTTAGAAAACGCATTTTCAAGTGATTTGGATGAGAATTTGTTTCTACTACTATTCGCAAATTTCGGTAATGACAATATGTCTGAACCGTTGATGACGTTTACCAGGCGTCACATGCTCTTAAAACAATTAGGGTTTTTTTTTGTTTTGGGGGAATTGCATATCCAAACAGTAGTAGACTAACAGTCCTGAGAATAAAGGTTAATATTATTTATTGTTGTTATTGTTTTACGTCCGCGCAACTGCTAATGGTCATATAGCATTATAAATTATTGCAAGTGATAGATAAACACTAACGTCCATGCCGAGCGGGATTATTATAATTAACCTACGTCTACTATTATCTAGTACCTAATATTTACTGGTTTTATCTTAAAATGTCAGAACTAGATTCAATATGTTATAATTTTTATTTTTTCTGATAAATGCAGCAATTTCTTTATTTTTTTTTTTTAAACAAAATAAAGACCGACAGTTATATCTTCGACTGTAAACTGATCATCAAAATTAACATAGGTACGTAACTTAAATGTTACACAAAACCTAAAATATTTAAATATTGTTGACGGAGTTTTCACATACACCATACAATTGTGATTTAATTTATTCTCCGTACATACTTTATCAGCGAGCATTGTTTAGATCCAGATATAATTTAGTAACTGTCGACACAAATTCTAGTTCGGATGTTAACAATTACTCGAAATCTTAGTCATGTAGAATTTTTTCTTACATAACCGACGTTTCGGTACACTCTTGTACCTTAATCTATGTCAATAAATATTCGAATACAATTTAGTATATAAAACAATAACATGAGCATTATCAAACTTACAATAGGGGACTACAGCGCAATTGATTTAAGAGAGGAAAAAATATTGAAAGTATCTGGTTAATGATGAATATTAATAAATAAATAAAACAATATAATTGAAATACTTCGGAAATAAGGTGGTTTTTGTTATATCAACTCGTCACTCATATGAATTCTATATATATATATATATATATATATATATATATATATATATATATATATATATATATATATATATATATTATTTTGATTGGCGACTACCCACTTAGCGGAGGCGTGGCTATCAGTCCAGTACTGCAATTCTCAAACAATTTTTATTTGAATATAAATATTTAGCGTTAAACTTAATAATTTAAATACACTTCCAATTATAAATCGTGTAGACTTGTACAGTATAATAACATTCATTTATTTTTTATGAATATAATTTAGAAATAGCATATATTTCAAGAATATTTAGGTCCACGAAGAGAATAGTTTGATATCAAAACTTATATTCGTGACGTCACATCTATATTTTCAAATTTTGGGGGACTATAACTGGCTTATTAATAGGAATTTTTCATCGGATTGTCATCGACAGTCTTAGTTTTACTTATACGTTCTGATGGTATTATATTTTAAAAATGGTGGAATCCCCTATTAAGATTTTACAGAAATATACATACAATCATGTACACAAAATACTTTCAACATTCAATTTTTCAAATATCGTACAAATAATATCACATTAGTTAGGGGTTGTTTTTCTTAAAAAATTGATCTCTTTTAACTTTTACTAAATAAAGAACAATGAAAAGTAGCACAACGAATTCGTCTTGTTGAGCAAAAGTTTTGTTCTCCATGAGAATTTCGAGCCCAACTAAAACTTCTCTCCTATCCCTGGACTAATTGGTCATTTCGCATTCAACTAAAGAGACTTCTAGACTTTCAATAACTTTGTACAATATTTGTTATTGAATAATATTATTGATCGTCTAGAGTCTACAGGGTACATAATCTTTCTCCACAATTTGTGAAGTATCTATAAGTATGAAGGCATTATTGGGCTAGTTAGAATTGGGGCCTTCATAATAGTAACAAATTAAAACTTAGGTAATTTGTATTAAAAGTAGATGATGTGTGTTAAGAACTATCGAAGTTCAAAATATGCTATAATCTTGATTATGCCCGTGGTACATACAACGTTTTATTTTATTTTGGTTCTCGAAATTTAAGGATTCAATAGGTATATATTCTATATCGTTATGCTGGCGTTGTGAACTTTAAGCATGCTATGGTTTCTAGCTATATTGTTTGTTTGTAACAAATTTTAATTTAGAGTCAAATGAAAATGGAATTTATCGATTATTCAAAAGAAATATCGTATGAATTTGATGCTTCCCAGGGCAAGTTGGTTCCACAGAAGCCAAAAGACGTATACGAGAAAGGATACAAAAAGTTTTGCGAGAAGCGGTTTTCAAAAAAATGTGAGTTATGGAATTTATTGTGTTGTCAGACATTTATCTATAAACCATGATTTTGACGTTTGAATAGCTGTTGCTTGGCAACTTTATAAGCTCTCGGGCGATAAAAGCCAAATTGCGCCCGTTTTTGAAGGTGAATAAACAAGTTTATGATTCCAAAATAAAATAAAAGTTATTAATTTTTAAAATATTCTAGTTTTTAATGCCTCGCTTTAACATATCTACGTCACACATTTACTCTACTCGTATTTCAAATTCTTACTACTTGTCAATCATCCTGCTATCATCTATTTGAAATCCGGAATCCATATTCAAGTAAATGAATTCAGAAAATAACGAAACAATAAAACTAAACCACATACTTCTTTAAAATTATGATGTCACGCCAGATAGATTCTCTGTACGTTTGTATGAAAATAAAAAATAATTGAATGCTATAGGCTGCCAATGGCAATCAAAACTTGGACTATAATACCAATACGAAGGTATTTTTTGTAATTAATTATTTTATGAAATTGCTATTATCCAGATATATTTCTAATAATTGACCATAAAAGTTATATTAACATATTTATTTATAAAAAAATAAATATATGTGAATCTAATTATGAGTGACCTCCACCATTTGAGATTAACAAATAACAATAGAGACCGTCTAGAAATACAGATAGCTTTTATTTTAGATGTTTCGTAAAAAAAAAGTGAAAGATCCTATTGAATTATTGATGCTGATTTTAATAAAAGTTATGAAAATAGTTAGATGTAGCTGGTTGTATCTCAGCCCCAGTATGAATGATAAAAAGGAAACAGAGGTTTATATTGTTATAAAGCCTGTATAATAAAATCTTGATTGTGGTGCAAGATTGCCAGAGCGTCTGTTTCGCTGACTTTTCCACACGTGCGTGCGGTAGGACGTGACCCGACGCCCTCCGTCGTCCTGCGACGCCCTACGTCACCCGACTACTCCCGGACTCCGCAACGTGTCTCACGGCTTGAAAACTGCCCTCGCTAGGCCACTTAACCGCAATTACAATTCATAAGGCCATCTATCTGCTCCAAAGGATAATTTCGCTACCCTGCTGGAAAAACTGGGCGGATTTAAACTTGAATATACGAGCCTCTGTTGCTATTAAATCAAAGTGGACGCATAAAAATCTTGCTTAATCTGCCTTGTACTTAAATGGGGAAAACAGCTATGTTCCCCGGTCTACGCCATAATTAACGAATGTATCAGTTGATCAGCCACAACCATACAAATAATGACTGTATTAACATGAAAATAATTTAAAGTGACTACATTTTATTTTCTTGGCAAATTCAAATTTTGACATATATGGATACAATCTGGGCAACAATTAACTGGTAGATGTGACTGCTCCATCGTTTTGAAGATGAAATTTAGGACCACTACTGCAATCTCCGGTTAAAGTTTTAATCGCAATTTAAATAAACAATACTAATACAAAAAGAACTGCCAAATGAGAAATTATCATTAATGTCAGTAATGTGATTAATTTGGAGACGTGAATTAATGGAGAACAGTCCTTGAAGTGCAAAATATTTATTGATTCATGAATAATAAACAACACCGTCGTTTCGGTCACAAATTGATCATCCTCAGGATTCTGAAAAACATTTATGGGTACAAATATCTGGTTAAGAATCTTTACGACTAAATTACTTACAGTTTAAGTTATTTTAAAATTTCAGACTTGTTAGAATAATAATGATACATAATCATAAACATAGATTGGTAATGTTGTCAAATTATAAGAAAAAAAAATGCGTACATTGTATCAGAAGGTCAATATAGAACTGACCGAGGGGTTGATTCATGTATTAGGAGCAGCAAGATGCAACAGGAAAACTACTTCATTAAGTTCTTGTAGAATTTTACCAAAATTTCTTTGTAAATAATGCTCAGATTCTGTACGTCCGTCTGTGATATACGGAATCTAAGCATTATTTACAAAGGAGTTATGGTAAAATTCTACAAGAACTTAATGAAGTAGTTTTCCTGTTGCATCTTGCTCCTCCTAATACATGAATCAACCCCTCGGTCAGTTCTATATTGACCTTCTGATACAATGTACGCATTTTTTTTCCTATAATTTGACAACATTACCAATCTATGTTTTTTGAGTATGTATCATTATTGTTTTAACAAATCTGAAATTTTAAAATAACTTAAACTGTAAGTAATTTAGTCGTAAAGATTCTTAACCAGATGGATGGTCAATTTGTGACCGAAACGTCGGTGTTGTTTATTGTTAACGAATCAATAAATATTTTGCACTTCAAGAACTGGTTCTCCATTAATTCACCTCTCCAAATCTATATCAACAGTCGATTAAAATTAGTTACCAGTTAAGTTGCACTTAGTGATAAGTGGCGCTTAAATTACTAAAAACCTTTGTACCGTACCTTATGTTCCACTTAATTTTTACCAAGTGACGCTTATATTAAGCCGTACTTCATCTACCGCTCAACTGCTTTAAGTGGCACTTATATTCATTGTGTCATTTCGTGTTATGTCAAACTCATAAGATAAATGTTTTAAACGATATTGAATATGAATATAATGCTGCTGAGGAGGATGAATTGGATAAAATTAATTTAATAAACTATCAAATACCAAGGAACGTGAATAGTAGATAAATTTTTTTACTCAAATGATGATTTGAGATTCTAGCAAGGATTTCAATGTGATTTCGATTGCCAAAGGAAAAAATATTGGAGCTATTGATATCTCCTATGAATTAAATTCTCACAAGCTTGCATTTTTATGAAATTGTTAGTTAATTTCTAAGTGTGACATGTGGTAGATTTTGCGGAATGCATTATTCGAATATGTAGCGAATTATATACAATAATTTATAATATTTCATTGAACAAAAAGGGATAAATGAAATATATATATATATATATATATATATATATATATATATATATATATATATATATATATATATATATACAAAATATTGTGTTTCCTGGAATAAGAAGCACACATATCAAAATTCATTACATTGTAATACTTACCTTATAAATATATTATGGATAATAGATACACAAGATTCAAACAAATCTCAAGATAAATATGTAATGACATTTTGTAAATGAAATGTCACTTCACAAAAGAGAATATGGAAACAATAAAAAAAATATAAAATTCACCAGATTGATTCGAGCAAGTGACGCTTTGTAAAAAATTTCTTACGTGGAATAGTACAAAATACAAACTACTACTATATAAGTGTCACTTAGTTTTAAACGCTAGTTGCTTAACTGTAACTTATATAGTGCAGCGGTGCAAACGGACATAAATAGTTATATAGAAAATAATAAATTTAAAGGAATTTAAATTCCATACAAATATAAAAAAAAAATTTATATGAAAATAATTTGTAAGTCAAGCCTAAGGTAGAAGAAATTGTACAAACGTAAAGTAACAAAATTTCATAGGTGCTTAAACCATGTTGTGGACTATTAAAAAGCCATATTAGGAATGAAATCAAAAATTGGGAGGAGTCTGTTATAGCCTCATTCGAGAGTCGAAGTAGTGCATCTCACTCTCATAGATACACACCAAGCAGCTACAAACCCTCAGCAAAAAAGACTCTAGATTTATGACAGGTATATTGGCCAGTGTTCTAAAATGCCGTCTGTATAAATTGATATAGTCGACTCTGCGAAGTGGACAAAGATACATCGGAACACATCATTATGTAAATACCAAGTAAATTTAACCATGTAGATAAAAATTATCTCGTGGCTAGTGAAATTGAGACACTGATTCTTCGAACAATAACTGGTTTTAAGAGAATTCTGGGATTACTTTAATAACAAAACTAAGTTAGAGTCATATTACAATAAATCTGCAATGCACTTAATGTTTTCATCTTCTTTATAATAGTAATGGAATTAATTTTATGAACAAAGGGTTGTGCCGGTAAACAATTTTGTAATTGTGTAATTATTAAAAACCAAAGATAGATGTTTGTGAAAAATTCATGGTATTCACCGGGACTTGAACCAGGAACTTCCTATCATGGGCGTCATATCAGCTTTCTAACTGAGGTGGAAAGACATACCGGGGGGTCTGGGGGAAAACCCTCAGGCCCCAGATGAAAGGGGGGTCCGGAGATCCTCCCCGGAAAAATTTAAAAACTGGCTTTAAATTTGTTAGTTTCTGAAGCATTTTCAAACTATTTTTACAACAATTTAATTGATAACAATTTACCCTAAAACAATAATTTTAATGACTTGAGTTATTAATTGAACCACATGTAAAGTAATTATCGTTCATACACAACTCAAAAGTGTGCCTAATTTTAATTTATGCTCAGCCCATTTGTTTATGACAAAAGGAAAAAATCCAGTAACATGATACAAAAAAAACTTTTACTTTTACTCAATGTCATCATGTAGACTTATATTTTTCAAATAGGTATTCGTAAATTATTGAGACTTTTACTTAAAAATTTTGGGGTGGCAAAGTACTGGGCTCGACAATTCTGGGGTGGCAACTGCCACCCCTTGCCACCTCCGAATTACGCCTATGCTTCCTATTTAAGTTTTTAGGATGGTCACTAAGCAAGAAGTCTCCTTGAAATCAATGAATTTGTCGCCTGTCTTTAATGGGACTTCATAACTCAGATGGTAGAGCATTTTACTAGAAATAGGAAGGTTTATAAATATTTCGCGAAAATCTTTCTTTAACAATTGAATCGTTCATGGGTGCAATGTTACAAAAATAACTATGTAAAAACAATTTTAATATAATTACAACAATATTAATAAAACAAGAAGTTGCAGCTATCGTTATTGTTTTATGCAAAATACTTTTTGTATATATTTTGATAAAGATGGTTATTTCAGAGTTGTTGAAGAGAGTACACCACAGAGCATCTAAACTTGAGTCTCTCTTTTTTTCCTCGTCCATCAATCTGCGTATCTGCAAGTTTCGCTCCTTCTGGTGTTGTTTCTGGTAATTACTTCTCGAGTGAAGAAGAGGACCGGCGATAAAGGCGCAGAAAACGAAAACCGTAATTTTATCCGAAGTTAACTCGTTACGCGATGTTATCGCCAGGTTAAGAGCCTTTTAATGTGGAAAACTCCGTATTTTATTTGCTTACTTTTCTTAAGAATGTGTTTAGAGCACAAACAGGATCTCCTGGACATAGCTACTCTATTTGGTGTTTAGCACCCAGGAAAGGAAGGGCGCATAAAAGGAAACAAATTTATTTATTTGAAGATAATTATTCTTGTGCAATGGAGTTTGCAAGTCTATGTTTAATTCGCGGTGGCTTACAAATGTGAGGGGGAATTTGAAGGAATAATAGAGAGCTGAAGTCGTGAATGGCTGAACCGCTTTGGCGCTTTTTGTCACTTGAATGCGAATAGTCAAGCGTGGAATATGAAATCACATTACCTTTTGCTCTTTGCTGAGAAATGGTAGCGTTCTGTGTCGGCGATCGAATGCCGGCGAATTCTTTTGTATTTGTACAGAAATGTACGTCAATCAGCTGAATTTATTTCTGCGTTCAAACATTCTCTCTTTACGGAACGCCGTTATGATTTTCTCGCAAAGAGGGAAAATTTAAATATTATTCAATTCTATTTCCACTGTCTTCTACAAACACAATTTGTTTGGAAGAATTTTCCACTATTTTGCGTATTTATATTTGTTGTTCAAGGCTATTATCCATTTATTGTATTATTCATATGGCTACTTCTTGCGCTTTTGTGTTTGAGCATCTAAAGGAGTTGCTGGAATTGGCAGACAGAGTCAACAAATAAAGTGACAAAAGTTAATCAGTCCATTGCTTTGTATCGTTTGATCAGCTCTCGACGTCTAGAGTCTAACAAAACCCTTTTGAAGTACATTAAAAACTGTTAAACCATCCGTTGCGCTGCAAGATCGCGGCAATTGTGCCTCACAAAGAGAAGTTCCGCACAATTATTGTGCAGTGAGAAACACACAATGCCTCACTTCTGCTTTCTTGCGGTGTGTCAACACTACTCCTCCAATGTCCTCAGGATTGCTTAGATTACTACCGCACGCGTACGGTTTACTAACTTTAATCTACACTTCTTTCCTTCTACGAGCAATACGAGTAAGTAATTTTCTATTGTAATATAATAAAATTCACCCTTTGCCTTTTAACAATTACATTTTCCTTTAACTTGAAATATTTTAATGATTATTTTTTGACATTTCTTACAACCAATGAAATGTTCCTTTTTGTGTCACATGTCTGCGTTTTAACCAATCCTGTCATTATTATACTGAGAATAAAGCTCTAGAGATTATTCCCGGGAATAATCTCTGTAGTTTTTGTTGACATATGTCAGATAGTAATCAACACGTAAGTAAAATTAGCGAAAAAGACCACTTTTATGCCATTTCTGATCATGAAATATACCAAAAAATTATAGAAACCACTTCTAGAAATACCATAATTAGTAATTATATCTTTTGATTAATTATTTTGCACTGTCAAAGTGTGTTCTAGTTGTCAAAACAGACTTACCAACTGAGCCATGTAAATAAATGAAGTTAGTTAAATACGACAGTAGATAGCGTTACAACAGCATGATAGCTTGATTCCGTTGTTTGAAACTTGTGACTCAAAAAATAAACTAATTAAATATAATTCGACAGTTCGATAAATTAGAAAATAATTTGACAGATTTTTCTCAAACTTGTTGCCATTTGGCGATAGCCACTCAAGCTCTACGGGCTTTCGTGACTATTGCCGCGCAAAAGTTTTCAAAAATCTTTAAAATTATTTTCAATTTATTCTCGCTCTCTTATTATATTATTACTGATAATTTTGCGTTTCATTTTTGGCGTAAAAATTCTTCGAAGTGATATATGTTTTAATTTTGGGTTGAAATTTTACAAAAAAATATGTAAATTTGCAGACCAGTTTCAAAAGGCTATCTAAACATTATAAAAATAATTGTACTCAAATTGTTTCTTCATATAATCTTTAATAAAAGTTGCCAAATACAATAAAACGAAACATTTTATTTTATTTTTACGATTGTTTACTTTTGCTTTCTTTGAAGCCTGTCGAATATCTAAGATATGAAATTAAAAGGTAAGTCATCAAAACCAATATTATTCAGCTATAGAAGAATTTGCCAAATACTTGGAAATCAGTTTCTCTCAATGTCTTACAAAAGTCAATATATGAAGAATACCTAGAGTTTGTTAAGCTGTTGTCAAAGTCAGGGAAGCTTATCATCCGTGTTTATATTTTTTAGACGGCATTGTAAAATAAGTACATTAATACATATACCTCCACGGCTTATTATTCGATGAACTAATTTGGGCTGGATTCAAAAATATCTACTACCCTTCATATTTATTTTTTTTTTGTTTTAATATCTTCTTTTACCTAAAATATAACAAAGAAACAAAATTACAGCGCGGAAGCATGTATTTATTTTCATGTAAAAATAAAGGCTGTACTTGTGAAAATTATGACTTCTTCGCTTGCATATTTTCAAAAAATTCTTTAATATAAATGCACGGAACTCAATTTGATAAAACTCGGGTGGTTACATTCATTTTATAAAAAAATTAACCCTACTGTTTTTTCTTAGAAAATATGCAAAAATCACTATAAATATTTCTTCTCCCACCCTAATTTCTGTGAAATTTAGTGTTCTTAGTGGTTTTGCATTTATATATAACCATCAAAATAAAATTATGAGTGGTAGGTAATCTAGACTTTAGCCCTAATCCCTAATTTTCTTATATTAGCAGATTTCGATAAAGACGATATTATCTATACCGTCGCGAATACTCACTAGGCGTGATATCGCAGAATCCTATTCTCGTATTAACCAAGTAGTACGTCAACAGAATGAATACGAAGTAAATTCCTAAATGATTTTTTTATAATTCCTGTCAAAGTTATGACTTGCATTTATTTGTTTAAATAATGCTTAAAATTTAGAAAACGTAACGTTGGCGAAATCGGCAATGAAAATACTCGTATATTCTTAAAAGTGGAGGAAATGGTGCGAATGCAGTCTATCTTGAGTTATACAAACACGGAATCCGAAATTCTTCTTCGTTCGCTGTGTGTGTCTTAATCCTTGACTTATGATAATGGTGGGTAAGCGGTGCAGCATATGTGTTGCAGCCGCTTCTTCTGCTGCGTCTGCGGTTCCGCTTTCAGCGTCCGCGGCACTTTATGACTGATGGTAGCACATATATTAGCGTTTGTAATTACTTTCATGAGGCATCAGCATATTTACGAACGTATTTGCATGTCATTATGCACGCTGCCTGCTAATTAATCTTGCTTCGGGGTTTTTATTTTAGGCCGGCACGCGGTCTCTCACCTCCCGAGTAAATATGATAACGAGAATGGCTGCCGCACCACCGAATAATTGCACAAGAATTTTCGGACCGTAAATTGCCCTTTGAGTTTTACGCTTCGTTTCGTTAGTTTTTCTTCCTTTTCGGTTCATATTTCCAGGAGGATTTTTTACTTGGAAGCCCGTTAATTACAAATAAAAAGGATACGTTTTCATTTCTTGATTAATGCATAATTTTTTACGCGGCTCTCGGCGTCTGGCGCACGGAATTCAATGTATATTCTGGAATGCTCCTTGACATTCATATTACGAAGTAAGAGAGACGCCTTTAGACGTTTCTTTTTTTACTTATTGAGGTTACGTAAAAGTTACTTAAGATTACATAGTAACTGCTTTTTCCGGCACCCGTCATATAAGTATTCATTTACAAGTCTTCATTGTGGCAGGGTAAAAGCTTATTACCTGTAAAGACTATAAAAGTCTAGTCTTACACAGAATTAAAAATAATACTATTTTTGGTCTTGAAGAAACCAACGTATATAGCAAGGGCACCTACTTCATTCATAATTTTTAACTGCCATTTTAAATTATAAATTGATGACAGGAATATTTTATAATTAATTCAAACGGATGCCGAACTCACAGGCTCATACTTGAATTTGCTTCTTTGTTCTGTAAGAGGAAACATTACTGGTACGGTAACTCAGTTAGTTGAGATTAGTTTAAATTATGTATTACTTCCTTGTACAAAGTAAAGGAAGTATTGTATTTGCGAAAATTTCGGTTTCTAGATTTCAACGGAAATATCCATTTTGGCCATCCCTGAATCCATTCTGACTAATTTCGTCGTGACGTCTGTACGTACGTACGTACGTATCTAGCATAACTCAAAAACGGTAAGCCGTAGAAAGTTAAAATTTTGTATTTAAGACTCCTATAACATCTAGTTGTGCACCGCCCTTTTTGGTCATTACATAATTTCCAGAAATAGTACTTTATTTGAAGCCTATAATAAATTTTAATAAAAAACTATATTAAAATATAATCAAAAACATTTCAAATATAGTATATAAGACTTTTATAACAATTGGAATAACATAGCAGATTTTGGTTAAAACAGCCTAACCGGAAGTGATATATTATATGAAGTTGTTAACAGTTTTTCTTGAATAAAATGGTTCCATTTTGATTTTAGAAATAAATGCTTCGAATAAGAATTTTAGAGAATTAAAGTCTGCGTCTAGCACATATTATTAAATTAGCCGTTTTTATAAGCGAGATATATAAATTTAAATCTTATATACTTTTTGGTTTTTGTAATAAAGCTTGCTATGAATTAGGACAAAAAATAACAAAAAAATAAACAATAGATGTTAATGTCAAATAACGTCAAATACGTGCAATTTTATAATTTAGTCTATACTTCATATTAGTCTTGCGTACAAGGAAGTCGTGTGGTATCCACATCAGATTTTTCTTGTAATGTAAAACGATTACTTGCTTAATATAGCTATCTTTTTTTAGTGTTCAACAATTATAATATTCATACAAAATAAACACTTTTGAGATGATAATATTTATTGTTTCCTTGTCTGACAAAATTTATCATGTTAAAATGCATCTGAATATCATTTACCTTATAGAAAATAAACATCTGTGATATAGCAAGTAATTAATTTAATAGAAATTTCATTAGTAAGGGTTATCAAACTTCCTACCCAGTTAACCATAAATAATCAGGTTAGTTTACCGAGTGCGCAGTGGTAGTGTTGCTGTTTCATATACCGAAGGTACTAGGTTTAAATCACGCTAAATTACGGTTGTTTATGAGCGTCTTTATCATATCTCATCTCCATCAACAACAATTAAGACAGACAACGGTTATAGAAATCTATCCATGTCCATCTATTATTACTTCGAAGCAAGTTGGATCATCTTGGAAGCGTAGATTTGAACTTCCCGCCTACAAGCGAAGAGTGCCTATACCTAATAGCGTTTTCAGCTTACCAGTTGAGTGCGCACTGGTGCGCACTTTTTTGCACTGAGCGTTTTCAGCTTGTCATTGAGTGCAGAATTTAGTCAGCTGATGCGTTTTCAGCTTAAGAAAATATTGCACCGTGCACTGGCTCAGTGCGACTTTTGTGCACTGACTCCCTAGGCAAGTGCAATAATGTTAGTGCAAATATGGCGGCTAAACTAGCACTGCCACCGGATGAGGGCAGAACTCGTTCAGTGTGGTCACGTGATATCTTGCACTCAGTGCGCACTTGCACTGTGTAAGCTGAAAACACTATAACTTACAATTATCATAACAAAGAATTCAGGAAGCAATTTTCGTCACAATGAAGGGTGGCATAGAAATCTACATATCATATCCGGAGCTTCTACTAATATTGTTATTACTGTTAATAATTAAGTCTATGCTTTCTTTTTTGGACAATAAACTTAATTTCTGAGGTTATTTGTCTTTAGATGTGGTACGGTGCGGATGAAATAGTTTTAATATTAAATTTTCGTAGCTTTACATTTCTTATTCGACGGTAATGAAGATGTAGCCGCGCACAAAAGTCATTTGAATCCGGCACTCTTGGGTCGTAAGTCGACTGTGTTGCTCACTACATCACCATCGAAATAAATTGTCAAATGAATTATTATGTATTGCTGTCTAAATTTTGATTTGCATATTTTTTATTAACACGTTCGTTTCGTATAATATTTTTGCACGCTAGCTAAATTTATTTGTGGTAATGTTTTCTATTAACTAACTTCAAAATGGAATAAGCGAACGATTAATGAAAGACAATATTGAGTATTTCACAGGGTTCGCAAAAAACCACTTCCTTTAATAAAAACCAAACCAGTGGTTGAAACTGGTTTAAACCGTCCGAAATTGGTTTAAACCATTTTATTATTCCGTTAAAATATTGTATATGAATTAAATTTATGTTCTCTAGCGATTAAAAATGAATAAATAAATAATTATTATCCGTAGAAAGGGGATGATAAATTGTTATATGCGATTATAAGATTGCAAGTCGCGCATTTTTTGAGGAAATTAATGAAAATTTTGTACCAATCATTATAAAGTTTTCAGCACAAGACGAATTATTTTCGAAACCTTTTTTACCCCCATCGTTCGAAAAGATGCAAAACCAGCATTATTGTGGTGATCTATTAAAAATATTTTGGATGATAATTTTATAAATTTTGTAGTACATTTACAAAATTGTTTCATGTTACAAATTACTAAATTCTAAAGTAAAAGATACCGAACAAAGTGAAAATGAAGACTAATTAAAAACTATTCAATTATATTGTTTCTTAATTTTGTTTCGTGGTAATACAATTTTTATTTCATATCCTTGTATAATCTTTCAGTATTTTTTATGAAAGCGATTTTTTTGTTCGATATTTCGTGTACTGATGTTTATAGAAAATAAATTAATTCATCTGGAATCTTTTACTTTATAGCTCGTAAAATATAAATACAAATTATAAAATGGAGATAATTAATTTTACGTATTTTAAAATTTTACAATTATAATTACGTACTGTCTGAAATACCATTTTAACCTAGACGGTTTTAACCGATTTAACCATTGGTTTAATCCATAGTGGAAGAAACTTGCCAACTCTGGCATTTCAATACTTTAACTTAATTCTGATCAAAATTCACCCATGCAGTAATGCTGGATTCAGAATGAATGTACAAAACGCGATAGATGGATGTCGCTTATGCGCAATAGGCGACATAGGCAGTTAATGTGTTAAGAGTCGCTTAAAATTTAAGCTTTGTTGCTGCGACTGGACATAAAATTTTACAATAACATTACGCTACCTAGTAGTCAAAAACTACCGCTCTGTATTTCTGAGAACTTTTAGGATAATGAAACTCGGTTAGTTAACGAGTGGAACAAATCGTTACCTATGTAATTATAATAGGTAGACAACGTAATAACCACTAACCGATGTTTATGTCATATGCCAATGCCTAGAGAACAAAACTACCCCTTAGGTGGTATCTCTTACTAGTGGAATGTAGCTCCATAGCACATTCCGGCATGTATATTGAGTTCAGTAGCCCGGCGTTTAAAGCTCTGCAGGAGCGTATTTATTTTATTCGGTTGGTTATCTCGAACTGGCTCGTCCTGTTCCCGCGTGGGAATCAAATCAGATTGGGTGGCGAATGAAGGAAATAAATTATTGAACGTATCTGTTTTGCTGAGCGTTGACAGTCCGCATGAACAAAGCAGCGAAATGCGGAATGCGTCATTTTAACAATGGAGAATTGGTTGCTGTTGGTGGAAGCGTTCAAAACAAAACAAACAAATCGGAAGTTACGCAAATGAACTGAGAAAATAACAAACGGTGTTCAAATTTACTGCGAGATTGGATTGTATGGTCGTAATGCTCTCTCCCAAGCTCAAAATATAAACAAATTCTATAATATAAATGCTCCAAATTTAGTAAAGCCAATCATTTATTACTGACAGATTTTTGGTAGAAAACAAGTAACAAAAGCAGAGATAATAGTAGGATGTCTGAATGATTCAATACTGGATAATAAACACTTAAACAAAAACAGTAAAGCAAGAATATATAACGCGAGTGTAAGACTAATCATAAAATAAATGGCAGATATAAGACCAGAAAGATCCAATATTAAAAAGTTAATGGAAACTGCTGAAATAAAAGTCATACAAAAATTGCTAAAAAATCATTACTAGATAGAGAACGAAGCGAAAATATCCGAAGGGAATTAAATGTGGAAAATATTAACGAATAGGTACATAAAAGGAATTAAGAATGGTCTCATCATATAAACAGGATGTGAGAACAAAGAATAATGAAAAAAGAAAAAGATAAATCACCTATAGAAAAACGAAGCGCAAGCAGACGAAACAACATTATATTCAGGCAGAAAGAAGGAAGAAAAAGCAGACAATCTGACCCAATACCTCTGTACTGATGGTGTATATACTCCAACACTCGTTTGTCAATATGGAGGTGCACAATATCTTCACCTCTTAAGTTCTTAATCTATGCAATAACCATTCTAAATAATACAAGGCTTGCCGTAAATTACGTAGGATCTCGAATGCAACAATCTAACGATATCGACTGATATTCTGAGTTTCCGACTAACCAAACGATAATTTGTTCTTAATTGTAACAACCTTTTCAAATCATACAGGAATTGTGTAATATGTAAATAAAGAGTGGACATAAATTAGTTCCTGTGTAAATAAAAATTTATTTGTCGTTAAAGTAAAATATTAATTTTGTCAATGCAAAACTTTATTACAATCAAGGGTGTCGAAGTTACTGCCACCAGTATTCACATTTTCATAATCATATGATAGAGGGACAAGTGTGAAAAAGAACTAACTAGTCATTATCGATTCAGAAGGAGTATTGCAAAATCAGATTAGTTACATGAGTAACATAGACAGTAATACAAAATCACACCTGGATGAGAAAACCGTATCCACAGTATATTTTGATTGGTTTTTCACAGAGAAATACCAAACGCAAGACCAACAAGAAATGAAGTAAAGACTAACTTTTAGTTTAAAGCATAACCTTGCCCGCTGCAACATATATAGGAAAAAACTACAGTTTTAACGGAAAATTTCTAAAGTAACAATACGTAATAGTTGCTAATTGCTTTAAAAATAGAATTATGAATGAATCAATAGTCTCACTTCTTACATTACACGGTTTCCTAGAAGGGTTTCATGATATTTGATAAAGAATATTTTAATTATTGTCGTAGTAATTTTTTGTTGAATATTCCGTTAAGAGCGTTCACCAGCCATCAATTTACAGGCCCTCAAAGCTGCCGTAGATTGACAAACATTACTAACTCGGTAAACGTCATAACGATGATTAAAGTGTAACGTTTAGTATAAAGTGACAACCAAACAACTTTTTTCGGAAACTCTGCATTATTACTTAAAATTATATATATATATATATATATATATATATATATATATATATATATATATATATATATATATATATATATATACAGGGTGTAAATGAAATAAGTGCATTTAATTTGACCAGTAGTATAACTCATCGAGAGCAACAATATTTCTTAATAACTTTTTCTCGAAATCGCATATTTTTTTTAGCATTTTTACCACCCCGTAAATTGACGAGTCGTTCCAAATATTTTTGTGATAATTGAATGCAGCAGCAATAGCTATGAAAAATTTTGTTTTAGCAATTGACAGTCCTGTCAATTGTTGCAATTAAATTTTGACATTAGTAATAAACTTGTTTATAAGGTAAAATTCTGTCAAAATTCGAGTACACAGACATTGTAATTACTTACCTATGGTTTATTTATTTATTTTTTACTCGTATCTGTACTACATTTTACTTGACATCACGGTTCACATAAAGACAAGTGTATTGGAGTTGCCAACGCATTTACACGGAGCGTTTCCAAATCATCACCAAATCATTCTGTTCTTAATATTCGCACATTTGTTAATCTTGTACATCTTTATCACAATACGGAGTGTCACATATGACAATTTTTAAAAAATCAACAGTTGTATCCATACCATGTGCAAAAAGTTCAATGTTTTCAGCACATAACAGACTTCAATTTTAGGAATGGCTCATAATGTTTATTTATGAGACTGAATTTACTTGGGAAGGTGTATTTATTATGCACAATACACATCTTGACAGACGAAAATGCTGTAAAAAATTTCATTAAAAAATGTTTGGGGAACAATAAATTGACGACTAATTATTGGTACTCATGTACTTCTTTTAAATGGACAAAAGTTTGTACTTACATTTTTTGAATAACGAATTTAAACTATTATGATTTGTCGACAATAAATAATCATCTCATAACCTAATAACTATGCTTTTGGTCTTCGTCTCGTTACCTCGTTTCTCCTTGTCTTCCACTATTCACTTGATTAAAAACCTGGTTCAATACACAACTTTATACTTTTGTTATCCAATATTTAAATTTATTTATTTTAAAAATTGTACTATTACGTATTAATTAATAATAATGTTATTTCCCTTGATTCGTTTATTAATGACTGTGACTGTAAGTGTAACCGATAACCGAGAATTTTTGAGCTGCTTGTATCTCACTTGAATACGGCAGCGCAGTCATTTGTCTCTTTGTTCTCCATAGGCGGGTAACGAAATATGCAACAAATCTTTAAAGAATTTTAACTCAAAATCTAAAAGACTTAGAAAAAAAAGTTATTAAGAAATATTGTTGCTCTCGTCGAGGTACATTACTGGTTAAATTTAATGCATTTATTTCATTTACACCCTGTATATATAGACAGGCTGTTATATTTTAATGGACCCAGCAAATATCTCGCTTATTTATTAAGTTGGTAATTTCTTTCATAACATGATTTATACAGCAACATGTAAGCTACTTGATGACGGATGTACATTCCTGATACCACTTCCGGTTTATTAGTAATTAATATTTACTTTGAAATTTTAAATGGAACATACTATATTTTTTGAAAAATTTGAAAAGTACATCAAATTTGCTTTACAATGCGCACTTTTTTATACACCTAACGGAAAGAGAATAGAAACAATTGTAACTATTATTATTAAACAGGTTGACATTTACCGTGTTACAATTGTTTTAGTTAATTGTTTTATTTCAAACCACAGTCATGGCTCACTATTCTCTTTCCATTAGGTGTATAAAAAAGTGCGCCCGCCATTTTACTTTTTAATAATGTAACATATGGATTATTTTACATGATTGTAAAGCAAATTTGATGTACTTTTCAAATTTGTAAACAATATAGTATGTTCCATTTGAAATTTCAAAGTAGATATTAATTACTAATAAACCTGAAGTGGCAGGAATGTACATCCATCATCAAGTAGCATACATGTTGCTGTATAAATCATGTTATATGAAAGAAATTACCAACTTAATAAATAAGCGAGATATTTGCTGGGTCTATTAAAATATAACACCCTGTATATATATATATATATATATATATATATATATATATAAAGGGTGTAAATGAAATAAATACATTAAATTTAACCCATAATGTAACTCGTCGAGAACAAAAATATTTCTTAATATTTTTTTTTCTAAATCTTCCAGTTTTTGAGTTCAAATTATTTAAAGATTTGTTTAAAATTTAGTTACCCGCCAATGGTCAGATTGCTGCTGCCATCTGCTGTCTGAATTTAAGTTCGATTCACACAACACAAAAATTGTCAGCTGGTGTTTGCTTTCTTGCAGACACAGTAATTAATAAATTCGTAATAGTACAAGTTTTAAAATGAAGAAATTTAAATTTTGGATAACAAAATTATAAAATTGTATATTAGAACAGACTTCGACACATCTGTGAATAGAGGAAGAACATAGTTGAAGTTATGAGATGAGATATCGTTTATCGTCGACATATAATAGTTTATATACGTTATTCATAAATATAAGTACAAACTCTTATCCTGTTAAACGAAGTATATGAGCAACAATTATTCGTACATTTATTGCTACCGCCCGAACATTTATTAATGAAAATTTTTACAGTATTAGGATTTTCGTCTGGCGTATTGTGCATTGTTCACTAAAGACACCTTCTTTAGTAAATCCAGCTTCATCAGTGAGCAATACTAGCCATTCGCAAAATTTGAAGTCTGCTATGTGCTGAAAACATTAAACTTTTTGCAAATGGTGTGGATATAACTGTTGATTTTTTAAAAATTATCATATGTGACACTCTTTACTGGGATAAGATGTACAAAATTTACAAATGTGCGAATATTAAGAACAGAATTTGGAACACGCTCCGTCTAAATGCGTTGGCAACTGCATGGCGGGGTCTTTATGTCAATAACAAAGTAAAATGTACAACAGATACGAATAGATAAATAAACAGTGGGTACATAATTACATTGCCTGTGTACTCGCTATTCGTAAACGTAATTTTACCTTATAAACAAATTTATTACTAATGTCAAAATTAGTGCTGTTAGTTTTGAAAAAAATGGATTTCGAAAATTCAGTTGAAAAATAATTCGAAATTCGAAAATTTGATTTTCGATTTATAATCTACATTCAAAATTTAGAATTTTTAACATAATTCGAATTTCGTACATATTCAAAATTCCAGTTTCGAATATTTACTTTTTATTTTCAACAAATAAGCGACAAATATCAGTGTTTGGACTCAGAGAGCAAGTTTAAACAAGTCATGTCATTGTAAAGCACGAATAAATAGATGACGGCATCATTTATCGAATTACAAAATTCGAAAAATATTCCGAATTTTGACTTCGAAATTCGTAATTCGAAAAAGTATAAAGCATATTTTTCGAAGTTCGAATATTTAAAAATTCGAAATTCGAAAATTCGAATTTTGTCAACAGCACTAGTCAAAATCATGTGTACAATCAAATAATCTTTACGTTTCCATATTCATTTTCTAAAAATATATTGTGCTATTTAAGTTAATAAGCTTTCGTATGTTTTCTAACCGTATTGACTGTTTTTAGGTGTATTATAGTTATAAAATCTTTAGGGCAGAGTATTATATGCAATGCGCGGGTAATGGCAATTATTTTCCACTGAAAGGTTTTCTTAATTCGTTTTTTACCGGGCAAGCTTTATACTCCAATTCTCTTCTGTCAATATTAGTGCGCACAGTTGGTTTGGCACAACCTTATTGCTTCTCTTTTTGCAGTTGCTCCACTTGATTGATTATTTCTCGCTAAACATTTCCCGACAACTAGAGAAAACTGAAATTACAAGAATCCATACGTTGTTGTGTTTTATGGAAGTTGTCGAGTGCGCATACCTTAATCTTATTTGAACAGGTGCAATCAACTCGGGAATCCTCCTCGCTAATGGAACACCAGCGCATGCAGCTAAGTTGTACAAAGTTACATGAATGTTACATGCAGCAGATAATGTGGATGTAAGCGTCTTACGCGTCTTCCGACCTCGTTAACACTTTACAACCCTGACATCTTTCACAGAAAAATCATCGCTCACCGCAAGGAAACGACCACATATTTTCACACCCAAATGCCACGTATTTGTTCTCCAGATAACTTTTACAATTTCACATACGAGCGAGTAAGAATCACCACTCAGCACGGAAATTGTACCCATGTTGAGCATCGTAAAATAACTGACACTTAAAAAATTTCTTTTATCGACATTAATTTGTTTTTGGGAAAACGGAGGATCCTGAAAATTGGTCTTCTGGCCTTCTACACTAGCGTTCTTGGCCAGTTTGGGAACACACGCAGAAATGGGATTGATGGTTCCAGAGCAAAACGTACTCACACATTCCGATATATTAATATCTAGAAGCCTGTTGCTATTGTGTTACAGATATAAAATGATTATTTCCAAAGAAAAACTTGCTTTGGACAAAATTATGTCCTTTGTGAATTAAGATATCTAGGTCCGCCTTACAATAGGGGCCATATATTTATTTTTAAAAATCAAAAGTAATGACGACCTGTACACATATGGTAGGAAAGCGGAAGGATAGAACAAGTAAGTTCCTTTAAATATCCAGGAAGCTTAATAATTACCTCCCGCTTCCCTTGGTAAGGGAGGTATAGGGATCGTTCTAAAAATCGCATATCGAGATTTTAGTAAATGACCACGTTTTAAGGTCCCTAGAATCCAATTTTAATATTTTTACAATGATGTCTGTGTGTATGTGTGTATGTATGTGTGGATCTTCCACTCTAACTCAAATACTATCATTCAGAAAAATTTTAAATCTTAAATTTCGAACTTTTTCTGTAATGGAAAGAGCCCACTAGATTTTGGTGAAAATCGGATAACCGAAAATGACATTTTACTAGAAGCTCAAAATAGTTTTTCTTCGCAAAATACATTTAAATGTTATTTTTTCGAGATTAATGTTTTTATAAAAATTAAAAGTTTATTAAATTTTCTTTAGATTTGTATTAATACTTTTTCTATATATTTTATGGATAAATTTATAAAATTATCTATAATTTAAATCCCAGAGCCTTCGCTTTAAACAAGCAAAACGCAGTTATTCAAATGTATGTAACTATCACAGTTTTCAGTATAAGTAAATATGTAGGTATGTATTTAGATTAATTAAAATTAATATTATCTGCACAGACTCACTAAGCTCCCTAACCAGTATACAACATCCTTTCCCTACACACCCAATAGCCCAAGACATCCGACAACAACTACAAAACCTATCATCCCGTAACAACTCTGTTATGTTTATATGGACCCCATCCCACGTCAACAATCCAGGAAATGAGAAAGCAGACACGGCGGCAAAAGAAGCCCTACAAATTGAAAATATCACCAACGTACCAATAACAAAAAACGAACTTAAGAACCACATTAAAATACAAACTGAATCCCACTGGTTGAATAAATGGCAGCAAACGACAAACAACAAACTGAGGACAATCAAAGAAGACACCAACCCATGGGCAACACGCGGAACGAAAAGGGACCAAATAATTATAACAAGAATGCGCATAGGCCATACCAAACTCTCCCACAGCCACCTACTATCAAGAACAGCCCCCCAAACATGTGAAAACTGCAACACTGCACTGAACATCAAACATATAATAGAAGAATGCCCACAATACTCGAAAAAAAGAGGACAGTTCAACATCCCGACCGACTTGAAGAAGGCACTAGCCAACAACAGGGAACAGGAGGAGAACATCGTACTATTTCTCAAGGACACCGAACTGTACAATAATATATAATATAAATATGTATAATGTAAAATACCATACAAAATAAATGTAAATTAAATGTACCAGGGTTCAAATAACCATAGAAGTTGAAGAACCCTCAACTAATTAAAAAAAAAAAAAAAATTAACGATTCACAAAAATGTTTAAGCTAATCCTCATTTTTGGATTAGTGGATTCTATTCTATCCCGGTATTTCAAATTTAATCTTCATTTTATTATAGCTCCGGTGGCTCAATGGTTAGAGCAACGTCTCATGTCATGAGTGCTCTCGGGGCTCTGGGTTCGAATCCCACTAAGGCATGTATGTGTGTGAATATGAACCCACTCTGTAAATGGTATTTAATCCTGTTGAGGGGTTTAAAAAAAGGTAGTTACTTGGATTAGATTCGACTATATTTTGAGAAATAAACTGTCAAAATTAGAGTAAAATTCGCTAATCCAAAAATAAAGATTAACATAATCTTTTTTGTGACTCGGGCTGTAAATGGCGGGAGGTATTGTGTTGGCCACACCAGATTTTTTAGAATAGCAACCGAAAGGAATAAAGTAGGAGCAGAATTGCCTAGGAAAAAGCCGTATACAGTAAAGTACAAGAACTTTTAACAGCAAAGTGTATTTAATAAAGAACTACGGAAAAGATTTGCAAAATGCTTCATACAGAGTATTGTTCTGTATGCACCTTCAGGAAGAATGAGAAAATATTCTATGAAAAATTTTTAGATGTAGTTGTGGTGACGGTTCGAGTAGACTGGGTAAAGAGAGAGAGAGAGAGAATGAGAAATGAGAGGGTGTTGAGAAGGATTGGATAAGAAAGAACAATTAAGAGAGAAGAAGGGATTATATTCAGAAAATTATAACTGAAGAGAAAATAAATAGAAGGAAGAAACTAAGAAGAAAATTTGGAATGTTGACAGATATTAAGGAGGAGAGAATTAGGAAGGGCTAGACAAAGAAGCAAAAGACAAATTGGTGAGACTAATCCAAAGATAGGAAATACTAAACGTGATGATAATTTATTTCTAGGATTTCCTCCCTATTGTGTCCTCTTAATAAAAGCATGAGTAAAGTTAGACAAACGGTCTTTAAAAAAATTCTTACCGTACTATGTGTGAAGGAGACTGGCTCATTTAGGAAAAGATACAAGTTTTAATAGTCTTTTTTTAAATTCATTCCTTGTAGTCTTGTCTTGTTAGAAAGTTCATCCACCCTTAATGAGCGTTATCGGATGCACGGTGCAGTTTATTTAAAATGCACCGCTGCCTACGTGTTCCAAGTATGAGTTTCAAAGCGTTCGGCAATTATTAACCAGTGGTAATCTCCGTAAACCCTGCCTTGCCGCCAATATCCAAACCTTATCGAGTCACGTACTCCAGATACAACACTACCAGGATAATTCTGCAGACTTACTGTACCCTCATGCACGGAGAAACCATCAAGAAGAAACTCTAAATAACTACTGCTTACGAGTATATAATATAATAATAGTGTAATATCTCTGGAAATTCATAAGGAAAAATAATTATTCTATTATGATACTGAAAATATTTTCATTTTCGATAAATCGTTGGTTAATTTCTTTCACTTACCTTAAGATCTGCATTTTTGGCAGGGGCGACACTCTTTCATATGAATGTACGTTGCAATACAAAAATGAGTCGCACCACCTGACGTCCAAGTTGTAAAACATTTGTCGACTTACACTTTTACTGGTCGCTACAAACATTTTTATTTTATTTTGGAATCATAAACTTGTTAATTCGCCCTCAAAAGTGGGCGCAATTTGGCTTCTATTACCCTAGGGCCTATAAAGATGCCAGGCAACAACTATTAAATCATATCAGAGTTGTGGTTTATGGATAAATGTCAGACAACATAACAAATCCGTTAAATCATATTTTTTAAACACTGTCACTCGCAAAACCTTCATATTCTTTCAAGTACACGTCTTTTGACTTCTGTGCAACTAATTTGCCTTGTGCAGCCTCAAATTCATTCGATATTTCTTTGCAATAATTGATATCTGTCATTTTCATTTGACACTAAATTAAAATTGTTATTAACAGACAACATAGCAACACAGCATACTTAAAATTCAGAACACCAGCACAACGATAACAAATATACAAATATAACTATTGAATCCTTGAATTTCGAGAACCAATATAAAACGTTGTATGTATGGGCATAATCAAGATTAAAACAGTCGGGAAAATTAAAACTCTCCGCTGCGCGTCGAGCTTTAAGCATTCCCCCGGCTACAATCTTTTAATTATGCCCTTAATAGGTAAATAAGTATTCAATTCTTCAAATATATTTTTTGTTTCTTAAAATAAATTAACTATATATCACACTAAAGGCTGAATTTTATTACGAATTAATTAATCATAAACGTGACACATTAACCTTAAAAAAATTACAAAATTTTTATGAAATCACTCGAATTTAGAAAATATACAAAACCTTATTAATTAGGTCTTCATTTTTGGAAACTTCAACGACGCCTTAAAGTTAAAAGTATATATATATATATATATATATATATATATATATATATATATATATATATATATATATATCATCACGGCATATTACCCATTGCTGGGTGTGCCAATCTGCTTTGTACACAGATATGGGTAAAGATGATATATTTGCACCGTGCGGGCGCTTACCAGGCGTCACCTCACGGGCACTCATTGCTGGCGTGGAGAGTGCACCACAGGGGTCAATTTTGCGCCATTTAAAATTGGAAATATTTGGAGTCGGTCGGGATCGAACCCGGTTCCCCAGATTCTCGACCTGACACTCAGGCACTCGGCCAAAAGTTTATATTTATTATATAAGTTGACAAACTGATGTACATTGAACGATTTGGACAGTTATTTGTTTATCATCTGCTAATATAATATATGGTTACATATCTTTCTTTTACTTTGTTGTTTAACTTTAAATCTAATATTTATTCAATTATTTATCAACTCTAATCATAAATACTATCTTTAAACTTTAAAGCCTTTAATAATTTCTATGCTAACGCAACGAAAATCGTTATTTTGGTGTATATAAACAAACCTTGTAATTTGTAATTTTCAAGACTACAAATTTAGTCGCTCTGTAAATTCGAACTGAGGTAGGTACTTATATTCTGAGTAGAAAATATACTGCCACAAACGCTTTATACAAGGCATTCTAATAATTCGACATTAGATACTTTCAATATCTTTCCAATTACCAAATTCATAAGTAAATTCTTAATTATTAACAAGCAACAATCGATTTTCGTGGTAACTGGAAACCATGCACCTACCTAAAATTAAATTCAAAACAATAGTTAAAGCATTAAGTGGTATTTTCCTCAGGTCAGGTAATTTAGTTGCCATTTCAACACGGGTATAGTCACCCCAATTCTGTAAGAAAGTTGCTAAATCTTAGCAACATTGCTAAAAATTGTAACCAATAGAAACAAAATAATGTAAAGCCTGTCATTTTCATGTTTTATTCAGTGTTCACAATTATTATATATATATATATATATATATATATATATATATATATATATATATATATATATATATATATATATATATATATTATTCGTTAATGACAACTAAAATCACCGACGGCGGCGGTGCTGTCGCAAGCGAAAATGGTGGACGAAATACATACCGAATTACAGATAATCTTGTTTTGTGAAAACATTTGTCAAATATTAAGAGAAAATTTATGGCATATCGCGAAATTATAGAATTTTTGAGAAATACAACCGAATTTAAGAAATATCATAGGCTTGGTATGTGTTGGTCAATAGTTCTAATTTTTCCGCTGGATGTATCATGCTTAATTTGAGTTGCCAAAAACAATGTGGGTAAAAATTATAAACTTTATTACAGAATTGGAGTTCGTATCTAGTTCTCTTGGAATATTTATCCATACTGTATCTGGTTTAAGACTGCAGTGGTGCAAAGATAGGAGCAGTTTGAACTTGTTTTCTGATTGGATAATACTCCGATATTATTCAATCGAGCAAAAAGATCAAACTGCTCCTATTTTCACACGACTGCAATTTTAAACCAGATACAGTATAGTCAAAATTGTTTTAAAATGTTTAATAATATCTCTAAGATATAAAAACACAAATATGTAAAACTAACCAAGGATTCAAAAGGAAAACGGAATTGATGATAATGGTACTGCAACAATATAGTTAGCAATTAATTCCATGAATGTTGATAAAGTTTAGTAATTCAATGTGGCACACCTTATAAATATGAGGCAATAAGAGAAATGAATACACCCTAATGAAAATGCAAATTCCGCTGTCAGTAGAAGTGAAACACCGATCCAGCGTCTGCAACGAATTATATTCAATTATCAATTAACAAATGCTTCAATTAAGCGAATCCTAGTATGAAAGTTAAAGGATATATAATTACAAAATTTCTGGTTGCCTCTTCAAACACTTTGAGTTATTTTTGTTGTATTCCTTAGCATGAATTTAATTATCGTAACCGAGTAAGTTAATTACGTCGGGACCTCAGGCGTACCAGACGCTAACGTTCGACGAAAAGCGATGGAGGATCTTTGACAACTTTTCCTCCTCCTTAGAAGTGGGATTCCCCAAGTATCCAACACCAAATTTACTTTTTGCTCGCTACCAACTCATCTCTAAACTAAGACTCTAAAGCTACGTTTCCAGCTCTTAACATAGTCACTGTTTTAGTCTTTGTTTTTGTATTTTGTCTTATGTTTTTGTCAGAAGATATTGGCCATTTCCAGCTGTTAACATAAGCACAGTCTTAAGTTTTTGTACTTATAATGTTTGTTCACTCAAAAAAGGAACACATTTATAAAACTCTTTACAATGCCTCAAAAATTATATAGTTATTAATGATATTAATGATGAGTAATAATCATTACTCAAATTAAGTAATAATGTAATTATTTTGTATAATTCCAAAATAACATTTGAAATAAAGCACGAAATTAATATGGTGAACGAGCCACAATATTTCTAATATTCCACTTTAAAATTTCAATATTGTCTGTATATCCATAAGATATGATATAATTTTATTTGTACTTATAATATAAAAAATATGATTTTTTTTCTTTCTGCTGTCCATATTTATATTATCTCAACACAAAAATAATAACATAACCACCAAAATAATGACAGATACAACGCGTAGAACTACTGCGCAACATAAAAAGAGATAGCGCTTACATCACTTATCTCTTTCCAACAGAACAGCGACAAAGACTATGACGAAAGTATGAAGCATGCAAACTTTGTGTTTATGCGCTATGACAAAGACAAAGACTAAAGACTAAAACAGTAGCTGGAAACGCTCAAGCCACAATACGTATGACAAACTTTCAAGGTTATGACAAATAACAAAAACAGTGACTATGTTAAGAGCTGGAAACGTAGCTTAATAGTAAAACTTACAATATTCAAATTTTAAAGTCTGAAATTGAGGAGCGTTTATGCAAAACTAGATAAATAAATCTATCGAAGTAAAATCTTTAAAAAAATAATTAAATGTTATACCGCCAATGTCTGTTTCATTAAATTAATAAATGCTGTACATATATAATTATTGAAAAATTTGAATAAAAATCTAATGTGGCCAACACATTACCTTCCGTCAGTTCTATGTATTTTGTACAAATTTCATACGGAAAGTTCCTTGCTAAATTAAATATTCTATTTCTTGTACATTACCTTCCCGCAGTTGCATGTATTTTATGCAAATTTCATACAGAAAATTATTATTTTGTGACGTTTTCTATATACAATGTAATGTATCTGCAGAAATAAAAGATTTATTATTATTATTATTTCTTGTACATTACCTTAAAGTAGTATGTATTTTATACAAATTCCATACAGAAAGCAAAAGATCCTATATGGCTACTTTATGAAATTTAATTTCTTTATAATTTTTTCTATATCCATTTAATATTAAGTATAAAATGCAGTCAAATCGTATAGAGAATAAAATATTCTTTAATATTTATAATAACATCAAATGTGAAAAAATTATATTTAACATAGTTTTTTCAAGAAAAACTGTTAAAATCTTCAAATGATGGTACTTCCGGTTGACCAATTGTAACCAAAATCTAATCAGCTCTTCACATGGATGTAACGAAGAAGTACACGAAAAAATTATAATTTTTGTAACTGTAGTATTAGAGTTATCGCAGACGAAAATTTTGTTACACACACACACACACACACGCACACACACACACACACACACACACACACACACACACACACACACACACACACACACACACACATACAGACATCATCGTAAAAATAGTAAATTCGTATTCTAGGGACCCTAAAACGTGCTTATTGATTAAAAACTCATCTTCGAATTTTTTGACCAAAGACAATACCTTCCTTACCTGAAGGTGACGGAAGGTAAAAATATTTAACCAATATGGAGCAATTAGTAATAAATATTTGGATTTATCTCATTATGCTTAAATTTTGACTAGGGTTTTTACGGTATGCATGATGTTTTTAAATAAAACTCAATTTATTACATATTTTCATTCGTAAATTACATATGCTAATTAGTTCGTACGCGGTTTTTCTTACGGTTTTGGATTTGTTTTTCACTGATCGACCCCTTTTGGGGATACTGCAAACTGCAATCATACGACAAAGTTACGAACTTATTCATGTCATTATTATTCAGTAACATTACAAGATATGATAGTAATTTAACATCACACATAGAACAAAGTAAAATTAAATGGATTTAACTCATTTTGCTCGAACTGCTCTACTTTGCATGCATTTTGTACAGGGAAAATATCAACAAATATCATAACTCAATACCTTATTTGTCAAAGAAATTTACTAAGTCATTACTAAAAACAAATAAATTAATTTTTATCATTTTTTTACATATGCCGCAGTTTTTGTCAATAATTTTGCATAAAATGTCTTTTATAAGTTCAATAAGACAAGGTACCTACAATTTGTTACGCAAATGCCCAAACAAGATATTGCAAAAATTAATGGGAATCAAAATGTGTCTATAAGAATAATATATCTTACTATAAATTATTGTGGAGGAGTTATACCATATCTTAAACATCCAAAATATATACTACATTTTCAGGCAAAATTATACAAAACTGTTTTGCTGATGTAAGTGACAGATCCTCTTCACTCCAAATTCTTCGTTTTGCCATTATTCCAATTATTTTTCCTACTTTATACCACTACGCACTAAAACTACACAACTGTCAGTATATTTGAAGGTTAGTAACACAAAGCGACAGAAACGTTATGCTCTGTACACATGCGCAGTATCGAAACTGAATTTTAAATGTTTACATGAGTAGTTATGAAACTAGTTTTCAAGTTCAACCCATGAATTTTAGTTTTGGTTTGAGATAATTTAAAACCGTTTTGACACTGTATACATAGCGTTTACAAAACTAAAAACGTTTTAAAAACGGTTTCAAAACTGCATGTAAACTCAGTAATATTCGGCCTCGAATTTTGACTCCACCAAACGCTATTAGAATGGTAGCGGCTTCGAAAAACACTATTATAACAATTTTTACATAATTAGTAGGTATCACACATGGCCATGAGTAAAACAAAACCCGGAAATAACTCAAATTGCCTAAAAAACAAAAATAACCAATCAATAAGAATAGAGTGTATAACAAGAAATAATATTACTTGTGTACCATAGGAAGATACCCCTCCAATATTCCACAAATCACAATCATGACTGTTGTAAAAAATAGAATGGTAATTTCAAAATCACAAACAAATAAATATTGATAAAATGACAAATGAGTGACACTATGTGGAGATGTGGTTGGAATTAAAATTTCAATACACATTGTGTGTCAGTTTAAATTATATTCCGATAAACGATTATGTTATTGAACCATAAAAATGATAACGAGTAGACATCTCACACATGTTACTGTGAATTGCAATTTTCATTAATAATATAACGTGTATTGTGAAGTGATTTATTATTAATTATTAATATGTAATTGTGTATTCAGTCATTGAGGCAAAATTATTGCATTTATGTGAAATGTTTATAGTATTATTAAATTTATAATGTTGTAAGTTTCATCAACATTTCAAATAAAGTAATGTGTCCCGTAAAATATCCAAAAATACAGTTAAACTCTATTATTCAGCACATTTTCTTGTCGTAGTAAAAATTTAATAAATATCCCGCTGAAAATCGATGGTTGCGCTAATGAAAAAATGCTCTTGAAAATGAAATTTTATTTCTGGCTGAAATTAATTCCAATGTTGAGAGTTAGAAATTCCTCCGTTTAGTGTTCGCGGTTGGTCGTAGAATTTTAATTGGCATTTTTGTGGTAGTATATTTGAAACGTGGCCCAATGAAGTACCTCAATCGCCCATCAAAGCTCGCCTAGTGTTCATGCTGTTGCCAGAGAGATATTAAACCAAACATACAACAATATCCCGCCTGGCTTAGATCGGGTAAATTGGTTATTGTTGCACTGAATTACAAGTTACAAGCATTGTTTCATGATGGATGGAATTTGTCATAGTTTCCCATGGAAACTAGTACATCATAAAATCTTATAATTGCTTTTACAGGCTTATTCTGTAAAAATATCGTTATATAACAACTATCGTTATTTATAAATGTAACGATGTGATCCTGAACATTTTGTAAAAATCGTATTCACTATGTAATATCGTTATAAACGTCCTCATACTGTTTGTCACAACGACTTTAGCCATTTTTTTTAGAAAAGTTATTAGCTATTATTGAAAATTAAATTGTCATTGTAATGTCATTTTGTAAAAAAAATATCAACATTATTATTTCTTTATTGAGTAAAGAACATTTGTAAAAACGATTATCAAATGGATTAATATTATCCCATAAAAGACTTTCACGGCCACAAACTTTTCTTCTAAAATGTAATTACGGTTGGTAAGTACATATTTGATGCATGAGTAAATGTTTTGTTACCTATTTTCCATTTCTTCCTGCACAAAAATAAATAATAAATTAATTAACCCTTCCATTTGCTAACATTTAACATAACGGACTGAATAACAAGTGAATCCTTATCGTTCACGAACTACTTAAAATAACGACAATACGATTTCAATATAACGACAATGGTTTTACATAATACGCTTTTTGAAAATTATCATTATTTAACAACTTTTTCATCATAATGATACGTTATGGTATAACGACATTCTTACAGAATAAGCCAGCTAGTCAAGTTAATTCTTCTTTATTTGTTTCGAAAAAACCACACCCTCATATTTAAATGCATACCTAATGGGACAGAGAGTATTTATCTATTTTTGTTCATACAGCCTGAGTGAAAACAAATATTCTTAATAAAAAAAACCTAGTATTAAATTGACATGTCTCAAATATAATTAATTGAACTGATCTATATTTGATGTATGGGGTGGAGTAAATCGTCGTCTACTTTATTATAATTTAAAGAAAACATGTAAACATGATGTGTACGCAAATAAATATTTTTACACAGAATTTACTCAGTACTTATATGTATATGAAGAGCTAGTGCGTAGCATAAAGGAATGCTATAGTGCGTTTGAAGTAAAAAAGAGAGTTTTGGTATGTATAGGTAAATAAATTCTGCCCTCTGTTTGGTCAGAATTCAAACCTAGTTCACAGAAGAGTAAAAAAAATTACTTGTCAGTTGTTTCAAATAAAATCGAGAGAATTAAGTGATATTAACCATGTTTTCATTTTGATTTTACAAAAATATTTATCTACGAAAAATAAAAAATTATACCTAAGTATAGGATTTAAGAGAATGCACACTATTAATAAATCGTTTGTTAACTTTATGAAATGTCGACTTGTTTTCTTTTTGCCTGGATGTGTTTACTTGAGCCTCTTCGTTAGGTGCAAGTATTGTCTAATTGGCCGTAGATCTAAATTAAGCCTGACAAATCAATGCTAGTACTTGTTTGGGCCTACGGGATACAGCTGCGCAAAACAAACTAATATTAACAAAATACAAAGATTTCAAAATAAAGCACTGCGTACTATTACTAATGCAGCCCGGTTTGTTAGAAATAATATTCTGCAACAAGAATTAACCGTAAAGACAGTTCAAGACCAAATACAAACCTATTCGAAAAAATATGAAAAGAGACTCAATAATCATCCAAATAATCTGGCTATAAATTTATTAAACAACGCAGAAGTAAGAAGACTTGACAGAAAAAAAGATTAGATTTATAAGTAAATTCATCACGCACATGTTGTATTTACGCGTTATACTTGATCAGATTTACTGGTTAGCTTCTGTAGCTAGTTGTAAATACAAAAATCAATAAACCTTATGAAATACATTTTCACAATAACAAATAAATCAAGTAAAAATTATTGATTGAGACTCTTTTGGTGTGAAATCTGAAGGGCGTAACAACGAACTGCAACCGAAATGATTTCAAAGCTGATACGAATTCTCCTTTGATTAATAAAATTATAACAAAATAGAGTTGAGCCATTTATTAGTCGATCATGGATTCCACAGAAAGGTAATGATATATGTGGCCAAACTTTGAAGGTATTTCACACAATATTTCTTTTTGTCAACATGGTTTCGTGCAGAATAGATCCACCACTAGTAACTTAATTCACACATATTGTTTCTTCTGCTATAATCCTGAAGGGCCAAGTTGATTGTGTTTACACAATAGATCATGGTATCTTGATTGAAAAACTTCGTTCCTTCTCCTTTTCCTCCTCTTTAATTTCTCTCATTTCCTCTTATATAGCTGATCGTCAACTAGTTGTAAAATTCTCGGGTACAAATCTATACTATTTACTGCAACTTCCGGAGTACGTCAGGGTTCTAGCCTTGGTCTTCTTCTATTCATTTTATTTATAAATGACGTTACTAATATTCTACATTGTGACAAGCTAATATTTTCCGACGATTTAAAGATTATAAATCCTACATCTTGTTATAATGACTGTCAACTATTACAAGAAGATTTACACAAATTATCCCGATGGTGCTCACTTAATATTTTTTTTTTAGATCTTGACAAGTGTTATGTAATGTCATACACCATAAAAAGTTTACATTTAAATTTCAATTATTCTGTTGACAAAATTATTTTATCGCGTTGTTCCGTAATTGATAATCTCGGTGTTACATTTGATACTAAACTAACGTTTAATAATCACATTGATCGCATTTACACATCTGCTATCAAAATGTTAGGCTTCATTATTCGCAATACGCGTTACTTTTCTTTTGTACGTTCGAAATTAGAATACTGCTCAACTATATAGGAATCCTATTTATAAACATCATCAAGACCGCATAGACAATCTACAAAAAAAATCTTAAATTACTATATTTCAAGCAATTTAAAATATACTTTGACCTTCATGTCAGTTACAAAGATTTATTTCAACAATTTAACTTCAACACATATGAACGTCGTGAATTTCTTGCTGTTCACCACCTCTGCAAATTGATGCCTTAGTCTCATTTGTTTTCACACTCCTTTCTTTACTACTCTCGCCTCTTATACCTTTTACCTATCTACACCACGTACAAATATCCGCCGTATGTGTCATATTTACCAATCTAAATACGCTAATGTTGATGTTTTTCCCCACAAACCAAAGTGCTTCAAAACACTTATCATGAAAGAAATGTAATGTAATTTTTATACTCTTATTATTTTATAATTGTTTGTTTTTATTATGTATACTTTTCCTGCCCCATTATTGGATGCATTTCTGTTGGGCAGTGTATAATTAATTAAAAAAATAAATAGTAATGACAAAGTTTGGTTTCACGAATTTAAGCTGTTTATTTAATGCATGTAAAAACGGTCGACTCTCAAGCGCCATTTGCTATTTTCTGAGTGAGTATTTGCCGATATATTTACTGGTACTTTAAGCAAGCTTTGACAGTAAATAATTTAAATACTAACAATGAGTTAACAATTTGTATATTTGAAATAAATTGTAAAAAATTGTCAGCCATCGGGATTCAAACCCGAGACACCTATCTTGCCGGAATAGTGCTCTCCCAACTAAGCTATTGGCTGCTCTCCTCTCGATGGCTGAACAATCTTTCAATTTTAAGGTCGTATAACTGCTGAGGATTTATTAACTAAAGGGAGTGGTTGCTTGGCAACCACACATCTAATCATGTGACGATTAATAAATTCTCAGCACTTATACGACCTTAAAAGTGAAAGATTGTTCAGCCATCGAGAGGAGAGCAGCCAATAGCTTAGTTTAGAGCACTCTCCTGGCAAGATAGGTGTCTCGGGTTCGAATATCGATGGCTGACAATTTTTCACAATTTATTTCAGTAAATAATTTAGTTTATGACAATATTTTGTGCAACAGCAAGATTATTCAGACGAAGAAAAGGGTGTGGTCTAGTCATGCTGATCTAATTGCCACACGAGGTATGCTTGTACATTTTTTATGCATTCCTGAGTAATGTATATATAGATACGAATTGTATTCCGATAAATTTTCCGCAGAGTCGAATGTTTCTCTCACCCATTTATTTACAGGTAATAATTCTGTAGCTGTGAATGTTGTGTAGCAAGGTGTAAGGAATAAATATAGGTAGCAAGTTGTGCATGGAACCTAAAATAAATCACGCGTGTAAATTCCTATGTGTGTAGGTGGATGGATGAAGTGGTCCTTAATGCTGCAGGTACATCGGCAAATGCAAATTCGAATCTACATTTCACGTGCATTCGCTCGTGCTGCATATGTGTGCATGTGCAACGTAGCCAGATTCAATTATCATCGCTAATTATGTAGGTGGCGCCACTGTTCCAGTTTACTCGGCTTAAATAATTAACGGTTTCATTACGAAGTGTCTTTTGATAGATATTCGACACCTGTTTTATTATTAACAAACATATTACAGATATTAAATATATTTGTTTGTGCTACAACTCGTTAAATATTTAGGAGACGAGGACATAATTCGTAATGGAATTATATTTCTAATTAAATATATTAATATTTCAGAACATCAAGTACATTTCCGGATTCAAATTGTTATCTGTAGCTAAATTTATAGATATTGCACTGGCATATTGAAATTATATTTATAAATAATCAGCTCTATAGTTCCGAGGGTCACTCTAGAATTATTGAGAATAAAAATAATATGGAGTAACGATGATCGACTGGGAAAATGATGCAGGAAAAAAAAGAAGAAAAATTTCGGAAATGCAGTCAAGATAATATGTTTATTTTAGTCAGGTGAAACTAAGAAATATTTGTACACAATATTAACCATTTTATTTATTTTTTTTATTTTTTATTTTACAAAGAAGGGCTACACAACAGGACAAGTCCCAATAACAGTGCAGCACTAACAACATCAAACATTACATATTGCGAAGTCGAGGCAAAAAATTAATAATAAACATATAAAAATAGTGGTATAAAAACAAAAATGAATAAGAAAGAAAGTCAGTATTAAACAGTATACAAATAATTCAAATAAAATTTAAGAAATATTTTGATTGTACGTAAACTACAACAAAATAAATCAGGTACATTTGGTACAGAAGCTAAATTATTGTAAGCATGTACTAATCTAACTAGCGGTGAATTCATTGCAGAGTTTGTTCTACAGTGCTTAGCAAAAAATAAATCAGATAATCGAGTAGAATGATGAGATATTAGTAAAGAAAATTTATTTAAAATAACAGGACTATCTATTAAAAAATTTAAATAAGAAAGACAGATCCGAAAGTATTCGTCTTTTTTGTAACGAAAGTAACAGAATCGTATTATGTGGATACCTGAAATTCAAAATAGAAATAAATTTTCTTTGGACACTCTCGATCCTATTTATATATACATGATAATGCGTTGACCAGCAAGCAGTAGCGAATTCTAATTGAGATCGTACAAGAGAATAATAAAGAAATATGAAAGTGTTATAATTAGTGAAACTTGTACCAAATCTTAAAATAAAGCCAAGCATTTTATAAGCTTTTTTAACAATATAATCGAAATGTAAGTAAAACAAAAGCATACTGTCTAAGATGACGCCAAGATCTTTAACATGAGAGACACGACTAATATTATTACCGTCAATGGAATAATTGAACGTAAGTATTTTTCTATTACGTGTGATAGTAATACACGAGCATTTACCAAAATTAAGAGTTAAATCATTCCTTATCAGGTAAGAGCTTAGTCCATTTGTGAATTAATGTGAAAATACACTCGTTATAAATGTAATAAAGAACAATGTGTTTTATAATGTGGATATTATTAACTGAACAGACAGAATGAAACAAAAAATTTATGAAACTACTGTGAATTCCGTCTGTTCAGTTAATAATATCCACATTATAAAACACATTGTTCTTTATTACAATTATAACGAGTGTATTTTCACATTAATTGACAAATGGTTATTATTGTGTACAAATATTTCTTAGTTTCACCTGATTTGATTTAACCCTGAGGATGATCATAGTATGATCGAAACGTCGGCATAATCAAATAAACATATTATCTTGACTGCATTTCCGAGAATTTTTCTTCTTTTTTTTTCCTGCATAAAAATAATAGTTACGCCAAAGAAAACAAAACTTGTACTTTTATTTTAAGCAGTAAGTTAAACAGCTACTTACCTATAATTTAAGTTGGAAAAGTTAAGTTGGTTCGAATTTATTTAATCAGTTTTTAACTTCCGTCACCTTTAGGTAAAGAAGGTATTGTCTTTGGGCAACAACTGATCAACAGGAAATACCCTCATTAGAAGATTTTAACAGGTTTTCTTGAAAAAACTATGTTAAATATCATTTTTTCACATTTAATGTTGTTATAAATATTAAAGAATATTTTATTCTCTATACGATTCGACTGCATTTTATACTTCATATTAAATGGATAGATTTAAAAAATTATAAAGAAATTAAATTACATAAAGTAGTCAGTTATGGAAACAGTTACTATATTAAGAAAATTCTGATTGAAACATATCAGTGTCAAGTGCAATTGACAAAGTATGTTTGTGTAATAATTTTACTGGAAATATAGGATATTTTGCTAGAAACTTTCTATATGGATTTTTTTTTTATGAAATACCTACAACTGCCGGAAGGTATTGTACAGGCTATCTCATTTTCGATGTTTTTTTAAGGTATCTCGGGAAATATTAACGATAGATCAAAACCAATTGCACATTGCATGGTCAACTTTTCGAGAAAAGTTTAATAGTCACCACAGGAATTTTCGATCTTCTTTTGTTTCTGAACTACAGGCAAAAACTCGTTTTTCGCTCATTTTGAAAATATATCAAATGTGCAAACGGTTTTGATCTATCGTTAATATTACCCGCGATACCTTAAAAAAACATCGAAAATGAGACACCCTGTACAAGAAATAGAATCTATTGCAAGGAACTTTCTGAATAAAATTTGTACAAAATATATAGACCTGACGGAAGGTAATGTGCTGGCCACATCAGATTTTTTCTAAATTGTGAGTGAAAATATAGAGCATTTTCGAATCATGATTTATAACTTGAAACCTTTGGCACTTTTTAGGTCAGCTTGAAATTAATTTCACAGTTTGCAAGTCCCCCAGCAATTTGTTATACAGATTTGGCAGTTTTACACTCACTAGAAGTTAGTTTGAAAGCAATCAAAATGAAAACTGATTGGGAACCTTGAAAAAGTAGAATAAAAGAACGGTGAAGTGTTATTCAGGAAACTTCGTTGAACAGATTTCAAATAAAATTATAAAAAATATGATCCATGTGTCTTCTTTAGCGTGGCCATCGTACAACATTGATGCAGTAATATGATCAAATGCTTGATATTTCACCAATTATACAATTTACGTTACAAGATACCTGGCAGGTATATTCAATCTGGCGTATAATTGAAGTCAAAACATGGCATGCAGATGGCGTCCCAAATTGTAATTTAACTTTTCATATTATTTATTAAATGCCGGACCGCAAATATATTCAAATCTCGCCACATTTAAATGCAAAACTCTACATGAAGCAATTTTGGCGGTAGCGTGAATATTGCAATTTCATAGAAATTGAGTTGGCAATTCCCTATTTATTTCATTATAGACAGAATGTTACTGTTAATGCTTTAAAAGAGTCCTATTTTAAAATATGTTTGGACTAAAGCATCCATTTGATTAACTGCAACTGTGTTCCGGCGCCGCGAATAGCAATAAAATGTATTTGAAATGACGGCTATTTGGGCTGATTTGAATTCGTTCAGACTGAATGTTTTAAAAGCAACCATAATGTGAAATTCGTTCTGTGGCTGTTTTGATAATGCCACAATACGATGTAATTGATTTTTACGTTCACTACAGCACGAGTAATTGACTGGATCGAATGAGCCGATTATATGTGCTGTTGGATTCCCAAATGCAAAGAATTCTAATTCTACATAAAGTATCGTTAAATACCTCTTACACAGATATAGGAGGGAAGATAAATATTTATCGTTTCTAAAGTAGGACCCAAAATATGGAAAAATACAGATTTTTATTTATTATATTTATAATTGCGTAGGCTTCCACAGTCTGAGTCATGAGAAATATTCGTTTTCCGGGAATGGACTGTGTCATATTTTGTGTCAGAGCTCAACGTTTCGCTTGCAGTCATCTTATTTGAAAATTCCCGCATTTTAGCTCCTGTTCCTGAGTTTTACAGACGTAAATACACGGAAACTTTAGAAATATGGAAACATCCTAATAACATCAATCGGGATGATGGCTATTTCTTGAGCCACATGTGAAAACCGGTGATTCTCGGAACACGACACGCCCAATCTACCATTACGAACTCGATTCCCATTGCTCCTCATTAGCTTTGCTCATCTACCGTATCTTTAGATTAGTATATAACTGTCTTCTCGGCCTTCCTTTTGGTCTCTAGCGTGGTTTACACGTCGGGTAACCTTGTAAACTCCGTCTCCCCCTTTGTTGCTTAAACTCGGCCTCTAGCGTGGTTGACACGTCGGGCAACCTTGTTTAAGACAGTACTATCCCCCTTGCTCCTGAAGATGCCCCATACGACTGCAGGCGAAACGTTGAGCTCTGACTCAAAATATGACACAGTGCATTCCCGGAAAACGAATATTTATTATATTTATCTTTACTTGTTTGTTAGTTAATTAGTTAGATAGGATCAAATATTGACATAAAATTTTGATTCATTTCCACATATTCAATAGACTTGAAACTTTGCACACACACGTATTTCCAGGATTTTACAATTTTTTAAATTATTAACTTAAATTGTATAGCAAACACAATAAAAATAGACAAGAAAATTAAACATAATATAGAATGGTTATTTATACAAACATTCGTTACCAAGTAAACCAAAACATTTAACTAACAAATGGTGGTTAGAGAAGGGTATCGGCCACTTGATTTAACAAATAAATAATAAACGTCTTATTACACGTCTCTGTCTCGAGTGGTAAGAAAAAATGACGGGCTGTTAAAACCATAGCAACATATATACAGATTTATTTATTCTTTATTTCGCTTCGCCATATGTTTTCAAAGATTATTCAGTTCAAATAGTTTAATGTATTGCATTGTACAATGCTTAACCGTTACCCGAAATTTACGTGCTCGCTTCTCTCGCTTGTTAGGTACCGTGCACGCCCGTAAAGTTCTGAGTAACGGTCTTGCAATGTAAATTACTATGATACCAGTCAAGTTTGAAGTTGTAATGACATAAGTCATTGTTAATTGTCAATGTAAATTTTTACAATGACATGTCACCACAAATCTACTTTTTGAATTAAATATGTTTTACGCTGCTTACTACAGGCAAAAGTAAAATACGTAATTTCCAGTATCAAAAATTTTAAATGAAGGAATTATATTATATTTTAATGATATTCGAAAAAATTGTTTTCTTAAAATTTCTGCCTCGGTAAATAAAATCATGGGTGTAAATATTTAAATATCTCTTTCATACATAAATAGTTACACTGCCCTGGGTATTCCCACGCAGAAAGCCAAAGAAACAAATATTTTCCCTCTTTAATGCAATTTAATAAATGCTAGTTTTGTAAAGTTTTTTTTATTTGTCCTTCGTAGTCTCCTTCGATGCGTTTTGATCAACAATGTTCTTAAGTTCAGTTTCCTCTGGAAAAGATTTTTTCGTAATTATCCTCATATCTGGTCCTTCAAAGAAATTCTTTTAATTTTAGAAATAAAAAGAATATGGGCCACGTCTTATGAACATTAGAATTGTTGTAATGAAACAAAATCCTTTCGCTATACCCCCGTCTTTTTCCTTGATACATTAATGCAGTTTCGAAATAAATTTGGCCCTTTATTATGTGTATATGCTTCAAAAAACCAATCAAAATTATCTTCTTGTCCCAAAAATATTGTGGATATAATTCTATCAAAGCATTGCAAAAAAAAGGAGAACCATTGTGACACCACTTCATATTTTGTTGTTCCGATTTAAATCTGGTTTAAAATTTGCCTAGATTGCTTATAATGTATTAGTCTAAAACAATTCTGATTGGGTGTCAACAGTCAAGAGAACCAACATGCAGATATTTTTTTATAAAAAAAAAAATATATCATCACGGCATATTACCCATTGCGGGGTGTGCCAATCTGCTTTATACACAGAATTCGGTAATGATGATGACATATTTGAACCGTGCGGGCGTTTACCAGGCGTCACCTCACGGACACTCATTGCTGGCGTGGAGAGCGCACCACAGGTAATATACAAAACTGCATTTGTAACTATTTAAAACAAATATAGATACGAGTAATTAAATCTTATATGTACCCAATTGTTCCAGCGTCACTCAATACTCAATATTACCATATCCCAATTGCACATTTCACGATTTAAATGCATTACTAAAATGTTTTGTTTCAATTTGATGAATAAAAACTAAATATATTTATCCCTTTTAGCTTAAACCAATTTACACCATCCAAATGAAATTTATTAATGCATTAATATAAAACTGAAACGGTGAAAAACATATTAACAAAATTTATCTGAATTCATTATTGATACGCATTATTCATAGTACAAAATGAATTATGATATTTGATGTAACGAGATTATTTTATCAATGTTTAGCAATGTGATTAAGCATTTAAAAATGCACAAAATTTGTAAGTAGCTGATAAATAAATTCGATCAACTTGTTTCGCGACAGAGCAAATAAATTAGGTTGAAATCAGTGGGAAAATAATTAAGCAAATTATTTTAATTGCAGAAAAAACAGAGAGTAGTGCAGTAATTTATTTGCGTTGGGATGAGCAATTAAAATATACAAATCATCGGTGGTCTCCGTAATTTGATTTATTTATAACGGGCATCGGCATTTAGATGCAATTACAGATATTTAATTTGTTCTGAATCACACTTTAATGAAGGAATAAATTCTCACCCAGTCAAAATGAAACGGGTATTCAATTTTCAATTTTACTTTCAGATGCGCGAAAGATTCGATCGGCCCGGCCACTTAATCTATGGGAACTCAATGCATATAAATTTCTAGCGCTTAATGCACGCAGTTTGTCATAAGAAATGGCTGTTCAAAAGATTATTAAGTTTTGTAATCATGAAATAAATCAACGGATTAGCCAACTTGCCTCCCCTCCTCAATTAAGGAAATAATTTCATACTTAACAAAAAAGCTTCGCGGAGCTCGTAAATTTCAGACTATTCACCGCAGAAATGAATTACAATGTCTACGAAGGCGAACGCAAGTATAACCAAAGTTTGCAACTAAGTCAACCGTCTATTCTATATCGATGTGTATATGTCTACTTACACAAAATCAAGTGTCAAGTGAGGGTGAGAATGATTGTTGGCTTGATGGGCGACTTTCTAGGAACAGAAAGTGAGCTATAATTACAAAAATTTATGTGATGCAGATCAAAGACCAAATATAACTAGCCAAAACTTCATTTGGTTTGTTTTGATTTCGGCTGGCCAGATAGAGAAACTAGAAATAGAGAAATGTCTTGTCTAGTCCGAGTATTTCTCACTAGAGGTCACCATTGAGGCCACGTAGATTATCAGTGTCTAGTTTGAATGTTGGTCACTAGAGGCGCAAGTGTTCTGAGTTAAAATTTCGTGGTTAACATTTTAGGTTAATACTAAATAATTTATAAGGTTTAATATTAAAGAAAAACCAACGTGTCACTCACAAAACCACTACAACTACAAAACAAAGACAATATACACATGCTTCTACGTGGCCTCTAGTGGGCATCGTTCAAACTAAACACTAGACTATACACTGACACTCTACGTGGCCTCTAGTGAGAAATACTCGAACTAGCCAAGACATATCTCTATCTCTAGTTTCTCTGTATGGCCAGCCGAAATCAAAACATTCATTGAAAAAGGACAGGTAATGTTTTGTCTAGTTATATTTGGTCGTTGATGCAGATAGTCAGATAGCCTCGTACAATCTACAGTGTTAGTCATTATTCGTGCCCATAAGTTTTTCATTGTTTCCTGTCTTTAGCAAAAGTTTTTGCTTTTTCTACTGCAGCTCCTTTCTTTGTCAGTATCATCTCCATGATCTCTTCCCAATCTTCTCTTGGCTTTTCTCGTCAGTCTTTTTTCTTATTTATTTTGGTTTTTGGCTGTCCAATCCTCCTTTGTACATGTCTTGTTGTCCATTGTTATAAGATGTCCCCACTAACTCAGCTATTTTTTTTTTCAATGGAATCTAGTATCGGTTTCGATCATAGTTCTTCTTTCATTTCTCTGTTTTTCTAGGATCGTAATACGTCTGACTTCATTTCATATCAAACTAATGTAGGTAGTTAACTTTTGATTATTTTCTTGGGCTGTAAAGCTAGTTCGAGTCTGCAGTAGAATACTACACATACACCCTGGTTAACGATACATCATGAACTGGACTGGTGACCAGATAATTTCTAAGATATCCTAGTCTTAACAAAAAAATCGATAAGACTTATGGAAATAGGACTACCTGACTAAAAAAAAACTCGGACCCATTATTCAACTTTGGTATTAGAATTTTGAATGCATTATAAAAGCCACAAGTAAATATCTATGTAAAATTTTAAAAGAAAATGGTATTGACATAATTTCAAATCAGGAAAAACATGCAGAAAATAAAGAGCAGATCCTGACACAAATTCAAAGAACAGCAATATACATGCAAAAAGATAAGATGCCGCCTTAAATTCCATCTATACTTTTATATTTGTAGAGTAAAAATGTAACAAATTTCGTTGCCAATATTTATTTGCATTTTGATTGTGCATCTTAAATGCCTTAGCCCACTTTAAGGACTAACAGTTTATAGCGGATTCAAAGTTCTGATAATAGACTGCGCGAATTGATACACTACCTCTTGCGTGCCTAGTCCTCAATGGCTTTATAGAAGAAAATTCGTCAGAATATTATTTGAGAATTTTTAAAACAAAAATAATTATTTAAAATGGGGCATCTATAATATAATATAACACGTGGAAGTGCCCTTCATTCTACAAGCATATCGTCATTACCGAAATTTGTGAATCGATAACAGATATCCTAGAAATGGAAAACAAACCAGTTTTTGCTATAAGTATAAATTAGTGAACCTGTCGTTTGAACACAGACAAGCGAGAAATGAGACTACCCTTTCCGTTGAATAATTTTTAAATTCCTTGATCAATGCTGCATATTACTACCTTTGGAGTGCTTTGCGCTCTAGTGCAGGGGACAGTAGAAGACGTAAGATACCAGGGAAAGAAGTAGTAATTCACACTCCAACTGTTTTTCGTAATTCAAGCGCCGCCGGATAGAAAATTACCTTACCGGCCCGGATTTAGTGCAAATCGTAAAATGGGGCTCTAGACTCCATTCTCCGTTACGGCACCCTATAAACCAGCGGATGAGACAGGGCTGGCCAAGGGGGAGCATACTAAATGTAGGAGTTTTATTTTATTCTGGACAAGCTATTCGATGTTTATTTTATTCCATGGAAACATGATTTGGAGATTCCCTATACATGTAAACAACGGAAAACAATTTTGTCACACTAGTATTCGAAAATAAGTGGAGGTAATTATTATTTCCAATTTTCAAATGGCATGGCTGTGCGCGTTCGGTAATTTGTTGTGATTCTGACGACCCAGGTTCAATTTCGACCGACGTTAAACTAGAAACTTGAAAATTGACTGCTTTGAGTGTGCATGAGGTGACGATTGATAAACGCTCTCAACGGTACAGACACGTCTTCATTACCGAATGATTGGCACGTCCAGAAATGCATAATAATCCGTGTTGATAAATTTTTTATTTTTATATTTTACAAAAGTAATTGCTGTTGTGCTCTCTCTACGACGGTTTTGAAAGCCCGCAAGGTAAATGCCTTACAATAACAATAAACGATACAGATCGACATTAATATAGTCTACGAATAAAAGCAGATTGGCATGATATATTAGTACATGGATTTTTATTTTTATCTCTCGCTAAGAGAGGTATTGTATTCATGCTAAAAATCGCATATCCAGATTTTAGTGAATAAGCACGTTTTAAGGTCCATAGAATCCAATTATAACATTTTTACGATGATGTCCATATGTGTGTGTGTGTGTGTGTGTGTGTGTGTGTGTGTGTGTGTGTGTGTGTGTGTGTATGTGGATGTGTGTGTGTATGTGGATGTGTGTGTGTGGATGTGTGTGTGTGGATGTGTGTGTGTGTGTGTGTGTGTGTGTGTGTGTGTGTGTGTGTGTGTGTGTGTGTGGATGTGTGCGTGTGTGGATGTTGGATTCACGATAACTCAAATACTATAATACTTAAGACATTTTTAACTACGGATTCCTCAATCTAACAATAATAGGAAGAGTCGAGTCAGTTTTGGTAACAATTGGACAACCGAAAGTAGTAGTTACAAGAAAAAAATCATCTAAATACATATTATTTATCGAAAATTTATGTAAATACTTATATTAAAGAACGTTAAATTCTTTATTCGATAAATATAAATTCATTATTATATCTTCTATAGATTTAGAGATAAAGAAATGCATATAAAATGATGTAAAAATTCTTAGATCAAACTACTTCAAGGCAAGAAATTCAAATGTTTGTAATTGACACATAAATGTCACTGTTAAAAATATTTGTATGCCACTGTCAAAAATATTTGTACACCCTTATGAAGATTATGAAAATAAATAAAACGTCAACAACGCAAAAGAATATATCTAAAAAAGTATATAAAAGGAATTTGCGAGAAAATGACGAATAAAAGAAAAAGAAAAGGAAAGTAGAAAAAAAATCAGGATATTGAATATAAAGAAAATGTATGTATTGTACAGAATTTATATTAAAATAATTATTTTGTAGTGAGACATGAATATATGTATTTGTATTTAAAAATATTTTTCGTTTTATGCGTACAACCAGGTAAAATATCTGGCGAGAGGTTATGTGCTGGCCACATCATAGTTTTTATTTTTAAAGACAACATATTCAATTCAAACGCAGCGAAATTTTACCGCTATAGATTATGCAGAGCGTATGTATTACGCAGTTTTTATTGCTTTTGTATGAAGGAAAACATTGATTTTAATGCGTTTATGTGTCTCCACAGTTTTTCTAATTATGAGCTGATCCAAGTGAGATTGTTTGACGGTGGATATGGTAGGAAATGAATTTAGCGCACATTGGCTAATTCCTTAATCCTCTTATATCCGGGAGTTTTGCGGCGATGCCGGCAACCGGCGCGTTGCCTGCCGACATTTGCTGTTTTGCCGGGCTTTCAGGTGATGTTGCATATCCTTTATGAGCGTCAACAAATGGCTAATTAAAAAGCTTGTTGCAGTTTTGTACTTAGATAAGTTTTATGAATACTGCTTACACTTAAAAGGATTTTGCATAAGCTTGAATTAATAATTCCACTTCCTATGTACTCCGTGATGTTGCGAAATATTTTAGGAATATAAAAATACGATAAACACAATTGCTGTAAAGTCCGATATCCTCCGAAACGACCCTGATCAAAAACGTATTTCGCTGCACTTTTATGAGCGTAATTGACCAATATCATATTTATCTGCGGTCATTCGGAGACCGAGTGCCGATATCCGCTGATATCGGGAGAAGTGGAAGTAAAGACCACGCCATTATATGTAATGATACCGTTGACCGGCAGATATCCAGATATCCCAGCCAGATAGCTCCGCTTTCTCAATATGCTCTACTTCCAATATTGCCACGGCTTCCACGCCGCATATTGATATAAATACCTTAGCAGAACGATTAAAATAGTGCTAAGGCACAATTAAGATATTTGTCAGCAATAAAAATTTTTGATGATGCCAACACATTGCCTTCCTTCAATTCTATGTATGTTATACAAATTCCATACAGAAAAATTCTTGCAAACATTATAATACCGAGTGTCCCAAGAATAGAATTTTAAAATAAAATGCAGATTTTTTGGTACCAAAATTGGTAATCGACTGAATTTATTTATTTTATTTATTTTTTTATTTGTTTATTTATTTATTTACTTATTTATTTATTTATTTATTTTATTTAATCCAACAGGACTAATGCCCCAATTACAGGATGAATGTTATACATAAATATTTCATTCCAAATACATATATACAAAAATATACAAAAAAAAAAACACAAAAACAATACTTAAAGTGTAGAGAGAAGTAGTAATAAACAAAAGATATCAAACTGTCAAATAGTAGGAAATTAAATTACGTTTAAACACTAAGAGAGAATCATTAATACATCAAGGTACGATGGAATTGAGTTGAAAATGTTACACATTTGCGTGATCGGTGACTTAGTTTCATAATTCGTCCTAGCTTTATTAACCTTAAAAATAATTTGGTAACGTGAGGGTGTACGGGGTACATACAACAAGGAATCATAGTATTTAATAAACCTTTTTTGTACAGATTCAAGTCTAGATATTTGTTTGCCATAAATAGGGTTCCAAACTAAAGCACAATATTCTAATTTTGACATGACCAATGACTGATACAAACATTTCACATATAGTATATTGTTAAAGGATTTAGCTGAACGAATTATGAATCCTAGTATTTTGAGAGATGCAGAGGTTACGCAATCAATGTGTAATTGAAAAGATGATTTGTCATCAAATAACACGTCAAAGTCTTTAAATTTAGAAACTCGATCAAGACACGTAAGTTACATATAATATGAATAGGTATAAACATATTTTTTTTACAAAGTAAGACATTATTTTGCATTTGCTGTAGTTAAAAAATAATTTAGAACTTTCAGACCATTTTAGAATACCTTCAATGTCATTCTGTAATAATTTACAATCCTCAACTGAATTTATTTTACGAAAGATTTTTAAATCATCAGCATACAACAGTAATTCAGAGTTATTTACCACATTAACTATACCATTGATTGATTTCCGAAAGTCAAATGTAATAATGGTGCTGATCATGGTGGCGTTCAACCATCGAAACGTTCAATAATAACACAATCAACATAATAAATGAAGATCTATATTGCCAGAATCATCTTATATATTTAAACATTATCTTAAATCTATGTTTCCTGAAAATAACGCTAAATGAAAAACTGTTGAATGGTGTAGGTGAAGAGATATTTCCGGTTGATCAATTATAACAATTTGGATGAAAACATCAAATACGAGATTTTTTAAATTTTTGGATTGGATGATTTTATTTATAAAATCGTTGGTGGCACTACCGGGTAAAATATGAACTATCAGTACAAACAAAGCCGGTCGCATTTTTGCAAATTTCACATAAAATTTTATTTATTTCTTGGATAGAAATGAGATGCGTATACGATACGAGTATATTATATTGTTCGACACTAATATTCAAATAAGTAAAAATAAATACTACATTTTGCTTGAAATTAATAAATAGACCAGGAAAATCAACAATCAACCTATATAAATTGATGCTTGTATTTAATTTATCTGTTGGTTGAACACTGTCAACTACATAGTTTGTTGAATTGTTTTGGAATATGCACATACGGAAAAGGTGGCACTGAGCTGCAGAAATTTTACTGTTATCCACAGTAGAAACAACTCCAGAAGATCCAGACATTTCTTAAAATTTTAATTCATACCATTTTCTTTTATCAACTGACACATCGATAATATTCGCATTTCCAGCATTGATGCAGTTCGTACACTCGTAATATCATATCATGTAGTTAATTATTGTATAATGAACTATCGAAATTGCCAATTTGTCATGAATACTTTATTTAATATTAATAAAAAATATTTACATGGATATTAAATTAGACGTATTACCACTTCTTTTTAATCCTCGGCATTCTAACTATCGATTCAATTCTAAAAGAAAATCATCCCTTACGTTCAGTAAACAAAATCTAGCACCCGGCACATCATTTTCTGTGAAAATAACCATCGTCAGATAAAAATTACACACAAGTATAATATCTTACCACAAAGCTAACGATATTCAATATTGCCAACAAACTGCACGAATATAACTATTCTCTGGTATTCGTAGTAGTATTCTGTTCGTACTGATAGTTCATATCTTCCACACGGCGCTGGTATTGCGTGACGTCATTCGTAAAATCATCCATGATAGTTTTGCAGTTATCGCCCACGAAAAAAATCGTTACACACACGACATATGAACGCACACGCATACATTCAAACAAGCATAAAGCATAGTGAAAATGGTAAATTTATATTCTAGCGATCCTAGAACAAACTTATTTATAAAAAATTCTTCATAAATTTTTTTCATTACGGATACTACTTTCTTGCGCCAGAAAATAATGTTTCCGTAAAATTTACTAATTTACTAAAGTAACTATTCTAAGCAGGCGATTTGCCAAGAACCGTGTCAGTAGCAAGACGAATCTGTTTCTAAAGGACTAGAGATGGGAAAAGCGGGAGTACCCAGTGTCGATTGAATTTATGTAGGAATGAGAGTGTTTAAGAATCACTTGGTCTGCAGGAAATAAAGCCGTGTACCCATGTGGTCGATTAGCATATTTATACCATCATCAACACTAGTTGTCGGGTGGAACGTCCGCTGCAGTGGCTGGTTATTGGACGTCGTCGAGTCGTGGAGCTGCGAGCCGTGAGCAGAGCGAGTCGAATGAAAACAATAACGCACCCACCCCAATCTTACCCGGCCATCCAGCTCCGTAATTCCATCCCCGAGTCTCTCGAGAGGACTGGATTGTCTGGTTTGTTGTTTAGAAAGACTATTTTCAACAGTTCTCAAACTTTATTTGTCCCGCAAAGTGGGTCATTAGATTTCTAATGTGTTTTCTTCCAAGAATGCGTTTGATATTTGAAACTTCAAACTTGAAATGCTCCGAATGATTTCACCCAGAGATAAACTCCGCGTAAAGTATTGCAGAGCTGGGGGCTCATTAATGATTTTCTTACACAAATAGGTCGCACGTAAGGGAATTTTTATTATTCATGTCTAGCTGTAATTATACATTCAAAACGAGTCGAGTATTTCCAAGAGCTGCGACACAAAAGTGGCCACTGCAATGCATTTTGCACAAAAGCAACAAGGAGACACTTAGTGATCGTATTGTAAATTAAAAGCTTATTAACACATTCCGCAATAATTAAAAATATTTAATGACAAAAATTTATTTGAACCAGTGGAGTAATTCTATAACCGACCAAAATTGTGAAATATTGGCGTCACAAACATTTAATTTTATCTATCACATCATACAGATTGAACTGAAATACAGAAGAAGTTTGGAGAATTTTCAAACAATTATAGAAGTTATCAATTACTTGATCTTGGTACGTTTAAAGACAACATTTATAGAGAGCATGAAGTGACCACATATCATGATTAAACGATATACATGCTATTTTTCTCTACATGCTTATTTATTATTTATAAAACGTTTTAAGTACTATTGTTACCTTGTTTTGTATAGTTTTTTTTTTCATTTTTAATTGGACAATCAACTGTCAAATTGTTGGGTCATAGAATGAGCCTTTCCGAATATTACAAATAGTAAGAATAAAAATCAACCAGGCGTATCCTAGAACCCTTATATAACCTGGATCGTGTCATTTCGGCACCTATTCCAAAATATTGACATTTGTCAGCTCCAGCCGATGGTAAAGGCTACAAATTTGAACATTTAGTTTCGTCGCAGTTTCTTCTTGAAATTAATGTAGCCAACCTTAGGAAGAATAAAGGTGCTTCCGGACACGGAAAAGAAAAAATCTAATGTGGACACCACATGATTTCCTTGTACGCAAGACTAATATGAAGTATAGACTCAATTATAAAATTACACGTATTTGACGTAATTTGAAAATAACATCTATTTGTTATTTTTTGTCCTAATCCATATAAAGCTTCATTACAAAAACCAAAAAGTATATAAGTTTTAAATTTACATATCTCGCTTATACAAAGGGCTAACTTAATAATACTTGATGTGTTAGACGCAGAATTTAATTCTCTAAAACTCTTATTTGAAGCATTTATTTCTAAAATCAAAATGAAACCATTTTATTCAAGAAAAACTGTTAACAACTTCAGGTAATATATCACTTCCGGTTAGCCTGTTTTAACCAAATTCTGGTATGTTATTCCAATTGATATAAAAGTCTTATATACTAAATTTGAAAAGTTTTGGGTTATATTTTAATATAGTTTTTCATTCAAATCTATTATAGGCTTCTAGTCCGGTTGTTAAGGGCGAAATTTTGCCTCCACCCTTCATTTTGTGATGCAAGCAAGCCGTTTGGGTCATATGTTACTGGGACCATACCCTACCGATTAAGAGATGTAGCCACCCGGAAATGCCGCGGAGGCACAAGTTATTGCGGGTTGTATACCTCATTGGCGCAGTTTTCTTAAAGTCGCCGTGGTGCGCTAACCATTGGATCTTCAAAGTTCAATTTTTCTGATAATAATAACAATGGAAAGGTCTTTGATGCTGCGGTGCAAAAAAAAATATTTGGTTATATATAATGTATACATTTTCCTCTTTAATTTAGCACATTGTGTTTTTTTGAAGAAAATTTTGGCTTCCTTGGCCGATTGCGCAAGAACGCTACGTCATACTAGAAAATAACCCGAATAAAAATTGTAGCGCGTTCAAAGAACTATCGATATAGGGCTTAGTGGCGTGTCTGTGATTTTCAGAGACCCACCGACACGGAAGTTTCTAAAGACACACGTAAGTGAGCCGAGCCGCCCTGCGCAACACAGACCATTGTTATTTCAATTGGAGCAAGGCGTTTAGTTTATATGTTGCTTGGACAATACTCTACCGATTAAGAAGTGTAGCCACCCGGAAAGGTTGCACAGGCTCTGTGTATTGAGGGTTGTATACTTCATTGGCGCGTTTTTCTTAAAGTAGCAGTGGTGTGCAAACCATTGGGTCTACAGAGCTGATTTTATTTTTATATTACTTATAATGATAAGGTCTCTGATGCTGCCGCGCAAAAATAACGAGTTTCTCTTGGATTTAGCACATTGTGGTTTTTTGGAGAACATTTTGGCTTCCTTGGCCGATTGCGTAAGAACTCTACGTTATACCAGAAAATAACTCGAATAAAAGTTGTAGCGCATTCAAAGAGCTATCGATATAGGGCTTAGTGGCGTGTCTATAGCTATCAGAGGCCTGCCGACATGGAAGTTTCTAAAAGGAGGCGTAGGTGCACAGCATCGCCCTGTGCGAGAGAGAACATTGATGTGTCAGTTCGAGTAGCCGTTTGGTTCATAAGTATCTGGGACCAAACCCTACGGATTAAAAGGTGTAGCCATCCGGAAATGCCGCGTAGGCTTTGTATATTGCGGGTTGTATACCTCATTGGCGCGTCTTTTCTTATTAAAGTCGCAGTGGTACGCAAACCATTGGACCAACAGAGCTGCTTTTTTATATATATTAATTGTAATGATAAGGCCTTTGATGCTGCAGTGCAAAAAAGAAGTTTCGTTACTTATAACGTATCCATTTTCCTCTTGAACACAGCACATTGTGGTTTTTTGGAGAAAATTTTTGCTTCCTTGGCCGATTTCGCAAGAACGATACGTTATACCGGAAAACAACCCTAATAAAAGTTGTAGCACGATCCAAAAGCTATCGATATAGAGCTCAGAGGCGTGTCTGTGGCTATTAGAGGCCCACCGATACGGAAGTTTCTAAAGAGTCGAGTACGTGCGCCGAGTTGCCTTGCGCGAGGGAGAACATTGTTGCATCAATTCGAGCAAACCGTTTGGTTTGTATGTTGGTGGGACCATACCCTTCCGACTATTAGGTGTAGCCACCCGGAAATGCCCTGCAGGCACTGTATATTGCGGGTTGTATATCTCATTGGCACGAGTTTTCTTATTAAAATCGCAGTGGTGCGCAAACTATTGGACCTATAGAGCTGATATGTTTTTTGTATAAATTGTAATGAAAACGTCTTTGACGCTATAGTGCAAAAAAGGAGTTTGGTTACATATATCGTATCCATTATCCTCTTGAATAGAGCATTTTGTGGGTTTTTTTGGAGAAAATTTTGGCTTCTTTGGCCGATTTTGGGCGAACGCTACGTTATACAAGAAAACAACCCTAATAAAAGTTGGAGCACATTTAAAGAGCTATCGATAGAGAGCTTAGCGGCGGGTCTGTGGCTATCAGGGACGCGTGCGCCGAGCCGCCCTGTACGAGAGAGTACATTTTTACGTCACTTCGAGCAAACCGGTTCGTTTATATGTTGGTGGGACTATATCCTATCAAATATCAGATGTAGCTACCTGGAAATGCCGCGCAGGCAATGTATATTGCGGGTTGTATACCTTAGTGGCGCGTGCAAGTGCAAGAAAGCATGTGGCGGGCAACGATGCAACTGCACTAAGAGAGATCAAAAGTGCACTGATTTATGTTTGTGTGGTGGAAAGTGTGCTAATAATGAAAAAAACATTATGCATTACTTTAATCATACGAATGATATTCTTATCTATGTATTTGCTAGCGTTCAGCGAGCAGGGCGACTCGGCGCACCTACGCGTCCCTTTAGAAACTTTCGTGTCGGCGGACCGCTGATAGCCACAGATCCGCCGCTAAACTTTCTATCGATAGATCTTTAAACGCGCTACAACTTTTATTAGAGTTGTTTTCTTGTATAATATAGAGTTCTACCAAAATCGGTCAAAGAAGCCAAAATTTTCTCCAAAAAACCCACAAAATGCTCTATTCAAGAGGATAATGGATACGATATATGTAACCAAACTCCTTTTTTGCACTATAGCGTCAAAGACGTTTTAATTACAATTTATACAAAAAACATATCAGCTCTATAGGTCCAATAGTTTGTGCACCACTGCGATTTTAATAAGAAAACTCGTGCCAATGAGATATACAACCCGCAATATACAGTGCCTGCAGGGCATTTCCGGGTGGCTACACCTAATAGTCGGAAGGGTATGGTCCCACCAACATACAAACCAAACGGTTTGCTCGAATTGATGCAACAATGTTCTCCCTCGCGCAAGGCAACTCGGCGCACGTACTCGACTCTTTAGAAACTTCCGTGTCGGCGGGCCTCTAATAGCCACAGACACGCCTCTGAGCTCTATATCGATAGCTTTTGGATCGTGCTACAACTTTTATTAGGGTTGTTTTCCGGTATAACGTATCGTTCTTGCGAAATCGGCCAAGGAAGCCAAAATTTTCTCCAAAAAACCACAATGTGCTGTGTTCAAGAGGAAAATGGATACGTTATAAGTAACGAAACTTCTTTTTTGCACTGCAGCATCAAAGGCCTTATCATTAAAATTAATATATATAAAAAAGCAGCTCTGTTGGTCCAATGGTTTGCGTACCACTGCGACTTTAATAAGAAAAGACGCGCCAATGAGGTATACAACCCGCAATATACAAAGCCTACGCGGCATTTCCGGATGGCTACACCTTTTAATCCGTAGGGTTTGGTCCCAGATACTTATGAACCAAACGGCTACTCGAACTGACACATCAATGTTCTCTCTCGCACAGGGCGATGCTGTGCACCTACGCCTCCTTTTAGAAACTTCCATGTCGGCAGGCCTCTGATAGCTATAGACACGCCACTAAGCCCTATATCGATAGCTCTTTGAATGCGCTACAACTTTTATTCGAGTTATTTTCCGGTATAACGTAGAGTTCTTACGCAATCGGCCAAGGAAGCCAAAATGTTCTCCAAAAAACCACAATGTGCTAAATTCAAGAGAAACATGAATATGTTATATGTAACCAAACTCGTTATTTTTGCGCGGCAGCATCAGAGACCTTATCATTATAAGTAATATAAAAATAAAATCAGCTCTGTAGACCCAATGGTTTGCACACCACTGCTACTTTAAGAAAAACGCGCCAATGAAGTATACAACCCTCAATACACAGAGCCTGTGCAACCTTTCCGGGTGGCTACACTTCTTAATCGGTAGAGTATTGTCCAAGCAACATATAAACTAAACACCTTGCTCCAATTGAAATAACAATGGTCTGTGTTGCGCAGGGCGGCTCGGCTCACTTACGTGTGTCTTTAGAAACTTCCGTGTCGGTGGGTCTCTGAAAATCACAGACACGCCACTAAGCCCTATATCGATAGTTCTTTGAACGCGCTACAATTTTTATTCGGGTTATTTTCTAGTATGACGTAGCGTTCTTGCGCAATCGGCCAAGGAAGCCAAAATTTTCTTCAAAAAAACACAATGTGCTAAATTAAAGAGGAAAATGTATACATTATATATAACCAAATATTTTTTTTTGCACCGCAGCATCAAAGACCTTTCCATTGTTATTATTATCAGAAAAATTGAACTTTGAAGATCCAATGGTTAGCGCACCACGGCGACTTTAAGAAAACTGCGCCAATGAGGTATACAACCCGCAATAACTTGTGCCTCCGCGGCATTTCCGGGTGGCTACATCTCTTAATCGGTAGGGTATGGTCCCAGTAACATATGACCCAAACGGCTTGCTTGCATCACAAAATGCAGGGTAAACTGCCTTAACATCCGGACTATTCCAATAAAGTACCATTTCTGGAAATTATGTAATGACCAAAAAAGTAGGTGCACAACTAGGTGTTATAGAAGTCTTAAATACAAAATTTCAACTTTCTACGGCTTACCGTTTTTGAGTTATGCGAGATACGTACGTACGTACGTACAGACCCCACGACGAAAGTAGTCAGAATGGATTCAGGGATGGCCAAAACGGATATTTCCGTTGAAATCTGGAAACCGATTTTTTTTCGCGAATACAATACTTCCTTTACTTTGTACAAGGAAGTAAAAAGTATTAGTCTATGATAGATTAATTTAAATACCTAGACCCGAGTTACTAGAGGCTAAGTGCAGATCATTGAAATGCTCGGCCGAGAGTTTGATCAAATAATATTAAGTAATTATATAAATAATAATAATAATAATAATAATAATAATAATAATAATAATAATAATAATAATAATAATAATAATAATAATAATAATAATAATAATAATAATAATAATAATAATAATAATAATAATAATAATAATAATAATAATAATAATAATAATAATAATAATAATAATAATAATAATAATAATAATAATAATAATAATAATAATAATAATAATAATAATAATAATAATAATAATAATAATAATAATAATAATAATAATAATAATAATAATAATAATAATAATAATAATAATAATAATAATAATAATAATAATAATAATAATAATAATAATAATAATAATAATAATAATAATAATAATAATAATAATAATAATAATAATAATAATAATAATAATAATAATAATAATAATAATAATAATAATAATAATAATAATAATAATAATAATAATAATAATAATAATAATAATAATAATAATAATAATAATAATAATAATAATAATAATAATAATAATAATAATAATAATAATAATAATAATAATAATAATAATAATAATAATAATAATAATAATAATAATAATAATAATAATAATAATAATAATAATAATAATAATAATAATAATAATAATAATAATAATAATAATAATAATAATAATAATAATAATAATAATAATAATAATAATAATAATAATAATAATAATAATAATAATAATAATAATAATAATAATAATAATAATAATAATAATAATAATAATAATAATAATAATAATAATAATAATAATAATAATAATAATAATAATAATAATAATAATAATAATAATAATAATAATAATAATAATAATAATAATAATAATAATAATAATAATAATAATAATAATAATAATAATAATAATAATAATAATAATAATAATAATAATAATAATAATAATAATAATAATAATAATAATAATAATAATAATAATAATAATAATAATAATAATAATAATAATAATAATAATAATAATAATAATAATAATAATAATAATAATAATAATAATAATAATAATAATAATAATAATAATAATAATAATAATAATAATAATAATAATAATAATAATAATAATAATAATAATAATAATAATAATAATAATAATAATAATAATAATAATAATAATAATAATAATAATAATAATAATAATAATAATAATAATAATAATAATAATAATAATAATAATAATAATAATAATAATAATAATAATAATAATAATAATAATAATAATAATAATAATAATAATAATAATAATAATAATAATAATAATAATAATAATAATAATAATAATAATAATAATAATAATAATAATAATAATAATAATAATAATAATAATAATAATAATAATAATAATAATAATAATAATAATAATAATAATAATAATAATAATAATAATAATAATAATAATAATAATAATAATAATAATAATAATAATAATAATAATAATAATAATAATAATAATAATAATAATAATAATAATAATAATAATAATAATAATAATAATAATAATAATAATAATAATAATAATAATAATAATAATAATAATAATAATAATAATAATAATAATAATAATAATAATAATAATAATAATAATAATAATAATAATAATAATAATAATAATAATAATAATAATAATAATAATAATAATAATAATAATAATAATAATAATAATAATAATAATAATAATAATAATAATAATAATAATAATAATAATAATAATAATAATAATAATAATAATAATAATAATAATAATAATAATAATAATAATAATAATAATAATAATAATAATAATAATAATAATAATAATAATAATAATAATAATAATAATAATAATAATAATAATAATAATAATAATAATAATAATAATAATAATAATAATAATAATAATAATAATAATAATAATAATAATAATAATAATAATAATAATAATAATAATAATAATAATAATAATAATAATAATAATAATAATAATAATAATAATAATAATAATAATAATAATAATAATAATAATAATAATAATAATAATAATAATAATAATAATAATAATAATAATAATAATAATAATAATAATAATAATAATAATAATAATAATAATAATAATAATAATAATAATAATAATAATAATAATAATAATAATAATAATAATAATAATAATAATAATAATAATAATAATAATAATAATAATAATAATAATAATAATAATAATAATAATAATAATAATAATAATAATAATAATAATAATAATAATAATAATAATAATAATAATAATAATAATAATAATAATAATAATAATAATAATAATAATAATAATAATAATAATAATAATAATAATAATAATAATAATAATAATAATAATAATAATAATAATAATAATAATAATAATAATAATAATAATAATAATAATAATAATAATAATAATAATAATAATAATAATAATAATAATAATAATAATAATAATAATAATAATAATAATAATAATAATAATAATAATAATAATAATAATAATAATAATAATAATAATAATAATAATAATAATAATAATAATAATAATAATAATAATAATAATAATAATAATAATAATAATAATAATAATAATAATAATAATAATAATAATAATAATAATAATAATAATAATAATAATAATAATAATAATAATAATAATAATAATAATAATAATAATAATAATAATAATAATAATAATAATAATAATAATAATAATAATAATAATAATAATAATAATAATAATAATAATAATAATAATAATAATAATAATAATAATAATAATAATAATAATAATAATAATAATAATAATAATAATAATAATAATAATAATAATAATAATAATAATAATAATAATAATAATAATAATAATAATAATAATAATAATAATAATAATAATAATAATAATAATAATAATAATAATAATAATAATAATAATAATAATAATAATAATAATAATAATAATAATAATAATAATAATAATAATAATAATAATAATAATAATAATAATAATAATAATAATAATAATAATAATAATAATAATAATAATAATAATAATAATAATAATAATAATAATAATAATAATAATAATAATAATAATAATAATAATAATAATAATAATAATAATAATAATAATAATAATAATAATAATAATAATAATAATAATAATAATAATAATAATAATAATAATAATAATAATAATAATAATAATAATAATAATAATAATAATAATAATAATAATAATAATAATAATAATAATAATAATAATAATAATAATAATAATAATAATAATAATAATAATAATAATAATAATAATAATAATAATAATAATAATAATAATAATAATAATAATAATAATAATAATAATAATAATAATAATAATAATAATAATAATAATAATAATAATAATAATAATAATAATAATAATAATAATAATAATAATAATAATAATAATAATAATAATAATAATAATAATAATAATAATAATAATAATAATAATAATAATAATAATAATAATAATAATAATAATAATAATAATAATAATAATAATAATAATAATAATAATAATAATAATAATAATAATAATAATAATAATAATAATAATAATAATAATAATAATAATAATAATAATAATAATAATAATAATAATAATAATAATAATAATAATAATAATAATAATAATAATAATAATAATAATAATAATAATAATAATAATAATAATAATAATAATAATAATAATAATAATAATAATAATAATAATAATAATAATAATAATAATAATAATAATAATAATAATAATAATAATAATAATAATAATAATAATAATAATAATAATAATAATAATAATAATAATAATAATAATAATAATAATAATAATAATAATAATAATAATAATAATAATAATAATAATAATAATAATAATAATAATAATAATAATAATAATAATAATAATAATAATAATAATAATAATAATAATAATAATAATAATAATAATAATAATAATAATAATAATAATAATAATAATAATAATAATAATAATAATAATAATAATAATAATAATAATAATAATAATAATAATAATAATAATAATAATAATAATAATAATAATAATAATAATAATAATAATAATAATAATAATAATAATAATAATAATAATAATAATAATAATAATAATAATAATAATAATAATAATAATAATAATAATAATAATAATAATAATAATAATAATAATAATAATAATAATAATAATAATAATAATAATAATAATAATAATAATAATAATAATAATAATAATAATAATAATAATAATAATAATAATAATAATAATAATAATAATAATAATAATAATAATAATAATAATAATAATAATAATAATAATAATAATAATAATAATAATAATAATAATAATAATAATAATAATAATAATATGATTTATTGCCCAACAGCTGAACCATTTACAGGACAATATAAATTGAACATAAATAACAAATATATTATGATAGGTACATAAAAAAAATAAACATAAAAATTGCAAATTACAAATTACAAAAATTACAAAAAAATGTCTTCATATATAATGTTCGCATTTCGACATATGACAGTTACGGGGGAACGATGCAGCACATCAGACCGGGCGGGAGGAAGTTGAAAAGTCCTTGGAAACCTGGACGCCTGACGTGGAACATGGAATTGGACACGCGACAAAAGGAAAGGTGCATCAACGCCTCCACGTAGCAGAAGCCAAAGGAACTTCGCGCAACTCATCTCTCTCCGGGTAGTCAGTGATGGCATATCATGGCGTTGAAGGAGGGACAGTTGATCCGTACCTCGAACCGGATAGACCCTATCTAATTTGTATGACAAAAATTTCAAAAATCTACGGTGAATACGATCAAGTGCCAGTTGCTGATACGCATAGTAAGGGTACCAAATTAAATTTGCGTATTCTAATTTACTAAGGACATAAGCAAAGTAAAGTGATTTAAATGCATTAACATCTTGGAAAAAATGACTGATTCTAATAATGAAGCTCAATTCTATTTGCATCACGTACAACATTGTTTAAATGATCCGAAAAAATGAAAGTTGGACAGAAAGTGACGCCCAAGTCCTTAACAGACGTTATATTAGCAAGTAATGAACCACGCATTTGATAAGGATAACGGATACTACTAATTTTGCGTGTGTAAGAAATTATGCAACATTTCTCTATATTTAAACTAAGTTTATTATTTTGGCACCAAACATCCATCATGTCAATGTCCTCCTGCAACAATCCCGCATCATTAAGAGAGTTCACTGAGGTGAATAATTTTAAATCATCAGCGTATGCAAGTGCATGACATTTAAATAAGGATAGAAGTTCGTTGATATATAGAACAAATAACAGCGGACCCAAATTGGAGCCTTGGGGAACCCCAGACGTAGCTGTAAAGTTCATTGAAGAATAACCATTATAGTATACATAGCAAATTCTGTTATTCAAATAAGAATATAATAACTGAACTAAAGCTGGAGATGCTCCATAAATACTTAATTTGGATAGCAAAATACCATGGTCGATTGAATCGAAGGCACGAGAAAAATCGGTATAGATAATATCTACTTGTCCCCGTTTATCAATAGTTTCCGCAACATATTGAGAGAGACAAGCCAAGTTAGTAATGGTTGATCGGCCTCTCATAAAACCATGCTGGTTAGTTGAAATATACAAGCTAGTGTGTCTATAAATTTTATTATATATTAATATTTCAAGTATTTTCGCAAAATTGTTTAAAATTGATATTGGTCTATAGTTGCTAATGTGAAATTTGTCACCTTTTTTAAAAACAGGTGTAATTCTTGTTTTCTTCCATCTTTCAGGAAAAGTACTTGAACTAATTGACAAATTTATGATTAAAGCAAGCGGTTTTGAGAGGACAAAACGGGCATCTTTGATTAAGAAACTAGGAATCAAATCTTCTCCAGCTGTAAACTTGATTTTAAAAGTTGACATAATCGACGTTATATCTTCCTCTGAAACTAAATTCAATGTAAATGCAGGATAATAGGAATTTTCTTCGTTGTTATTCTTATAAGTCGAGCTAGTTGAGAAAAATTGGACAAAAGAAGAAGCAAAAGCTTCGACTATTTTCTGAGGGCTATCAAATTCTTCAAGATCATTATGAAGTTTGCTTGGAATTCTAGTAGTTCCTTGTTTTTGATGAGCATACTTCCAGAAATCGGATGGATTTGATTTAATGTTGTTTTCTACGGAGGTAATATAAGCTTTGTAAGCCTCAGTAATTTGACATTTAATTAGCTTACGTAGTCTTTTAAATTCTTCAAGATAATGCTGCTGATTGAATTTAATGAATTTTTTCCTAAAATATGTTTTAGTTTTGATATTAAACTTAATTTCTTTAGTGAACCATGGTGGAAATCGGGATTCAGCATATGCAGTCTGTGGAACTGATTTATCAAAAGTTGTATATAACGAAGTATAAAACGCATCAAGTGCGACATTCACATCTTGAATGTCGTTTAAGAAAGACCAGTCTATATCACACATATTTTCATAAAGCTGGTTATAATTAGCTTTACGAAAATTATAGCGAGTATTTACGGCCAACGGGAATTTATTATTGAAAGTAGGAGACATAATATTAAATTGGACAGATAATGTTGGATGGTATTTATCTTCAGGGACAAAAGAAAATTCGGATCGCTCAACCACAATGGATTCGAAAAAGTTAGTTAAAACAAGGTCTAGTTTGTTTGAATAAAAATTGAGTACATTATTGAATTGCTTGAGATTTACAGCAGTAATAAAGTTTTTAAACATGGAAGATTTTGAACAATTGACTAAATCATTATATAAATCAGGTAGGTTAAAATCTCCTAAAATAAGTACTCGTTCATCAATTAATATCAATTCCAGTGCCTCAAGAAATGTACTGAAATTATCAACATCTATATCTGGTGGAATGTAGACGGCACAGATAATAAAGGACAAGTTATTAAAGTGGCATTTACATGCAACAATATCTATAATGGGAGTCAAATTTTTAATTTCTGACATATCAAGAATATTATAATTAATATCATTCAAAAATGCGATTAAAACTCCACCGCCTTTAGAACGGTTTGACAAAGAAAAATTTCTATCTGATCGAACGACATTATAATGTGAAGGAAATAACTCAGAATTTTGCATTGAATCATTTAACCAAGATTCGGTGATGACAATTATATTGAACGACGAAGACAAACAATTGGTATAAAATAAATGAGACTTAGAATTTAAACCCCTAGTATTCTGATAAAGACATTCTAAAGACAAAGACACAGAGCTGTTGGGCAATTTTAGTTTTCCGATTTAGTGGACACCACACGAGGAACATTATTTACATATTTAATTGACAAATTCGTTTCGCCTTTTTCCAATCTCTCATTTAAGTCGGTTTTTACATATTTGTAAAAGGCAATCTGCTTATGCGTCCGATCTCTAGAGATTGATAAATTAGGCCATTTTTGGCAATTTTTAAATTTTTTGATGTTTCGAAACATTTTGTTAATGTCATTAGGGGACGACAATTCAATTTTTAAAGGCCGAGAGCGAGAGGATGTTGGATCATAACGTCCAAGCCTATAAGAATTAGCTATTGAACATTCAACCCCTAATTCAGACATGATGTCTTTTGCTAAAATGTTGTCAATATTAGTTTGCTGTTCCTTCGTAGATACTTCATTAGCGCCAAAAATTAAAAAGTTGTGCGAGCGCTCTTCTCTTTCAGAAATTTCACTAATAATTTCTTCAGTTACAATTAGTGAAGATAAATCAGTAGTGCTAGTTTTAGAATTTTTAAGTTCTAAAATGTCTTTTTGCAGAGAAAGAATTAAGGCCTTAAGACTACTGATATCATCACCAAATTTCGAACAATTAGTGCAGTTCCATTTCAATCCTCCGATACCTGATTTTATTTTACGAGCGTCAGCTATGGTAATATTATCAACACATGAGATACTATAACACTGTTTACATATGTAACATGCTATAGATCTGTGCTCTTCAATACTTTTTTTGCAGCAGGTACATTTAATATTATCCATTACAAATGGAAACGAAAAAGATTGAAAATATTAATAGATTAAAAAAGGTAAAAAGAAAAAAAAAACACCCTGTATATAATTTTTGTCAAACACCCAGTATATTTGACTTAAAGAAGCGTATGACTGAGCACGCTACTTAATTGAACAGGTGTAAACAAACAATACAACCTCGTTTCTAAGTAGCCAAAAAATTGTTACAAAAATATGATAAATATAAAAGAAACTCACCCCAGAGACAAAAGCTGAACATACAAAATATATAACAATAAAGATCACAACCTGCCGAACACAACAGTATGAATCATAGAAACGAAAACTTTGAAGAACCTAGCAAAAACAGTTTATAAATGAGGAGCCAAATCTATACTGACATATGTCGTGGAATTACAGATACCTAATAAAGAAGTACATATTTACAACTGACTAAGTCTAATGCAATATTGATGGAATAATCGACTTCTACTATAAAACATGAACAAATATTGCTAATGCTTAAGTGGTGTATCGATCTCTCTCTTGAAAACACCGATATGCGAAAGACTATGAATATTGCATCCAAAGAGCAACGAATTTAATTTATCTGTAATGATTGCCACGTGAGCTACCGAAGATGCCTTTAAGTGGATAAGAGCATGTAAATATGCGGATCCTAAAGCAAGTAATGTTTATCTTCTAAGTAGTCCACATCAACGACAGACTAGGTTATTTTTCTGATAATGCTTTTGTTGCACAGGATTGTCCATTGGTGCGAAGATGCATCCATGCCGTCTTAGATAATGCAGTGGTACGTAAACGAATAGGTAATTTTTGAATGCCAATTGCCAGGTAAAACAGTACGCCACAGGTCAACAACAAATGTACTGATGTAATGATCAGAAAAAAAATGTGTGGCATGTTTTACGAATAGGATTGAAAAGGCGTGCTAGGGGTTAGTTTGGGAATCAACAGCATACGAGTACAACAGCAGTTTAGCATATCTATGCAATTTCGCCCGTTGTATAGGGGTCGATTCAGTGCGTCGACTTCTCGCTCGTATAAATGCAAATGATTCGGAAAAACGTCGTCGACGCGCCGTTAGCAGCATAGCTGTGCGACGCACCTTCCTATCCGATGCATTTAAATATTTCATGTTGATTTGAGCCGGCTCGGGACCACTGCGAACTCACTATTACAACTTTAGAAACAAGTCACATTCGGGAGGCAATACGGAACGCGGCTTACGACCTTCGAGCCGGTCTCGCCCCTGAGGATTTGCGCGAAAGAGTATACCTTAAGTAGTATGAATAACATCGCGATCCACACGTTTCTCATACGGATATAGATATATGGAGATACTGGATAACTAGCGCAACGAATCCCTCCTCGCAATATTGATGTCCAATGTGTTGGGAAGAATCGAGAGAGGTACGGCTACGACTTGGGACGATGCTCCATAAAAACGACTCCAGTCGCGTCCATGTCTCATTCGCTGTGCTTATTCGAAAACCAAGATGGATGAGTGAAATAAAACTTGTGGGAATGATACGACCGGCCGCCTTTCTCCGGCAGAATGAATCCATTTGTGGATATAAAATGAAACTGAGTTACTAGCTGCTTCACCCATCAGCGATTTATATTGTAAAACAACACGCTTTAAAAAGATTATCTTGTGAACAGCTCATAAATTTTATATCAGCATAAAATATTTAATATTCATCCGATCATTCACTGGGATTCAACAGGTAAACATTAAATTTTATTGTATTTATTCGTGACATTTTATTTTTATAATTATAATTTATTAGCGAGCGAATCAATTGGTTGGCAAGCTGTTTATTCAATTATGTTGTAATTCAACTAGAGGATGTGTTTCGTGCTCGGGCCTAATTTGCAAAAAGTTAAACGCAAAAATAAATAAAGCAGATTCGAGAACAAACGATGCACACGAGACACAAAGTTGCTTGAGTAAATATAATAACACCCTCCACTACATGCAACAGCGGACGATAAATACAGCGCCCGGGACTCTCTCCGAAGTAATTGATGGAAAATTCAATAATGGAAAAGTTTCCATGTGTGTGTTTATAATATAAACGCACATACAAACAAACCGTGCAAACAACGAAAATGATCTACAAACAAATATTAAACTCCATCTTCTCTGCGCGGACGAAACGGCCCGGCATAATGCTGCAGATTTTCTCTACGTTTCGCGTGTTCAAAGGCAAATTCCAAACTTAACAAGCTAATTAAATAAGCCTCTAATTTCCCAGGGAGAAAGTAAATAAAGGTAACTGATAACTAAACAAGAACGAGTTGTGTTTTTCCATTCCCAAGCGTTTGATCCTTCCAATTGTGCCATCACTTACGCATCCACCTCATCGGAAAGGCAAATCGATAAATCTATGTTTTGCTTTCCTTTTTGTTAGTTCATCATACAATGTAGTAATTGTACATCTATAGTCTCATTTTTTAGCATTTTCATATGATTTGACACAGGTAGATAAACTGTAATTCTTGGATGCAATTAAAATAATTCACCTAGGCAAAAATGAAAATAAATATTCCAATAACAAAGAAAACTCATGAGATGTTTGACAATAAATGTCTACACCAATGATTCATACGAGATAATACAATGCATCTACATAAGTTAGATGCAGTTTTGAAGTCTACTTATATATTGACGGCGACTTCGGGCGTTTGCCTTTAGTACACATAAATCTCCACTGCAAGTATACTCGTTGGCGCCTAAACGGTAAGAACGGTGACCCGAAAATTTGTGAAATGACGAAATCCGCGATTAGCCATATCTCTTAATTAGCAGTATAAATTTTATCTACGGACCTGCAATAATAATAAATACTTGAATGATACTAGAAATCCACACAAACGACTGACACTTCAGCATACGTATACGATGGTAGATTGAAATGAGGCCGATACAATTGCAATTACTGTGAGAAAATAGCTGCATAAAAATGCTAAACCGAAGCAAATTCATAAAGACATGGCAAATATTTTTGGCACGTCTTTTCGTTCATACACAATGGTAAAATAGTGGCCAGCTGAATTTAAACGTATGAGGGGAAGCAATGAAGATAATTTTCGCAGCGCAAGACCAGCAATTGTTACCCATGAAGAAAAATAACAGATGCTGTAGGTATCTATGAACGGGTTCAAAACATTCTAACCAGCGAGCTAGGAATGAAAAAAAAACTTCTAAGAGTTGGGTTTCTAATATAAATTGTACTATTAAGCGCCTGATAGAAACTGGGCCACTTTTCAGAAAACCTGGGATAGTTTATCTACCAATCCTGCATTTTCGTCATTTCTAACAGTTACTTACCTTCCATTCCCAGATTTTCTGGAAATAGATTTATATTAGTGGCCATCTCGTATCTGGAAATTCTTCAGTCATTTTTTGCCACGTCATTTTTACCTTCCGTCACCTTTAGGTAAGGAAGGTATTGTCTTTAGTCAAAAAATTCGATGGTGAGTTTTTAATGAATAAGCACGTTTTAAGGTCCCTAGAATATGATGTGTGTGTGTATGTATGTGTGTGGATGTGTGTGTGTGGATGTGTGTGTGTGTGTAACAAAATTTTCGTCTACGATAACTCTAATACTACAATTCCAAAAATTATAATTCTTTCGTATTCTTCGTTGCATCCATATGAAGAGCTGATTAGATTTTGGTTATAATTGGTCAACCGGAATAACCCTCATTTGAAGATTTTAACAGTTTTTCTTGAAAAAACGATGTTATATCATTTTTTCACATTTAATGTTATAAATATTAAAGAACATTGTATTCTCTATACGATTTGACTGCATTTTATACTTCATATTAAATGGATATAGAGTTATAAAATTTTAAAGAAATTAAATATCATAAATTAGCCAGCTATGCTTAAAACAGCTACTATATTAAGAAAATTCTGATTGAAAGATGTCAGTGTCAAGTGCAATTGACATATTTGTAGTTAATTTTACTCGAAATATAAGATCTTTTTGCTCGAAACTTTCTCTACAGATTTTATATAAAATACATAGATACAACTGAAAGGTAATGTACATACAAAAATTTAGAATCTTTTGCAAAGAACTTTCTCTATGGATTTTATAGAAAATACATACGCATTTACGAAAATTCTACCGGTAGATACTGCATCTACACGAGTGGTAAAAAGTTACCGTGTTCGAAAATTGTTCAATATCTACCAGATCCATCTATCGGATTCATGAAGAATCTAATCTCAAAAAAAGGTAATGAAGCAAAGCGAAGCGCGCGCGTTAAAAGTCGAAATGTGTTCAAAGTAGGACTCTGCTCAGTTTGTTAACTACGTCAAATTTCTAACCTGTTTTAAATTATCAAATTTTTTCATAGGTTATGGATCTACCCTATTTACCACTTGCGTTATTAAAATATCGATTCCGGTAGCTATAACCTGATAAAAATCTGTTTACCAATAACAGTTCACAAGGTAGAATTTTCGTAAATGCTTCATATATCTGACGTGATCTGACGGAAGGTAATGTGCTGACCACATCAGATTTTTTAAAATAAATTTCAATTCTAATTCAGGTATACTTAAGTGAGGTAGCATTATTAGAAAAAAATGGAAATAATTGGACAAAACTTAAAGCAAATTTATGAAAATGTTACAACGAACTCCAAATGTCACTAACAATTACATTTGTTTCAATATTGTGTCATTCGTTTTAAGCTGATTGTAAATTTTCAAACGTATAATACTAGATTTGAATGGCAAATTTAGAAAATCGCAGTTTGTTTGTTTTCTACATAAATCATTGAAATTTGCTCAGAGACAAAAATTTGAAGTCGATATCTCAATGCACTTTGGAGTTATGGAGGTTCAAACTGCATTCGTTTTTTAATAGCCACCCTGTATATTTAAATAATATATAATAATGAAGCGGAAACGTTACGACTGTGTAATCCTTATGACATTTTTTCACAACTATTGTAGCCTGTAGAACAGGAAAAATTTAATACTACCAAGATTACAAAGTGGTGGACGTTTAATTTCAACACAAAAAAGTAGTGTTGGATCTTTTAGAATCTCATCCTGTTTCGGTGATGAAAGAGGTAGAGAGTGAGGTGCAGAAAGGCAAGGTCTCCCACTATCATTAGTTAGTAACAAACGAGCTCCGCTGCTAATCTTAGCGGTTCTTTGTTTTAACTGACATATAATCGGTTTTGCCGTGCGAACTTCGACACCCAACAAATAACAACGCGGACGTTTCTTGCTGCGGCGAGCCGTGAGCGCTGTCCGTTTAGAAGAAAAAGGCCGGCGCAGACCCATCCCGCAAAAAACAGACAAAATACTTTAACAGTGACAAACGACCTCACCCTGCCTGCAACCTCTGTCTTCCACCTAGGATTTACACTAAGACTCTGAAAAGAATCAATTTCGCTGGTGCCGAAGCCATTGTCTTGTAACTAGAGAATGACCTCTCGCTCCCATCGCGTATGCCTGCCGCGTATCCGCCGATGGTTTGACACTTCTTAGCGCTTTATCGCTGACGCCGCTAACGACAAACCCGCAAATCTAATTCCAGACCTCATGTCGGACGTGATCTCAACCCTTGCAAGCACATCAACCAAACATCATGCATACAAATATATTCGCCAATAAAATGCTAATTGCGCTTGTACCCCAATCTCTCGAGCAAAAACTAACACATAAATTATTAGTAATGACTTGTTAAGTTCCGCTACGACTTCATTATACACCAGCATTTACGACTAATGTCACTGGATATATAGTAGTTTGAATATTGCTATCAAATATTTGTGGTCTTGTGGCAGCACACGTTATGTGACCGGTTGAGGTTTCGAATTCAAATATCGTAAAAGTAATCTGCGTACTGCTTTCTCTACGCTAGCTTTAAGAACTCCAGATGAAGATATTGACACTGTAGCGCGGGCTACAAGTAGTTGAGGTCTGCAACGATACCTACTTTCAATCAGAAGAATTTACAACATTTTCTGTACAAAAAAAATTATTGATTTTTTAATGTAATTAATAAATATTTTTAATTTTACACATATCATCACATCTATAAAAGATATTTTTTGAGTATAGTTAACTAGGTACATAATAGATTGATCTGCAAAGTACCTACTTTGTAGATAGTTACTATTAGCAACGGTCTGTACTTCTCGGTCTATAATTATTTATATTCTGAAACCAAATGATATTTGAAAATGTGACGTAACTTTTCCCTAAAGGGTTAATAGAGTCACGGATACTCCACAGGGATGTTCTGTTGGGAGGCCGCCAGCTTTTAAACAGTGGAGACGGGCTGGGTTGGAAACCACAAGAATGGTTATATAAAGGTATAAGGGCGCCACGTAATTTTTTTAACCTCCAAAATTACGAAAAGGACGGTACTAAACAAAATACTACAAGATCTTACCTACCGTAATGTTGTTGCCTGTAAACGACTGAGGTTTGCGAAATAAAAGAAAATAATTTAATAAAACAGAATTTAATAAATTCAAGTTACTGCGTGCTGAAGGCACGGTTAAAAAAAAATGTAAGAATTGTAAATGTACAATAAAATAGTGAATATAAGTGGTAAAAAAAGTAAAGAGATCAAAAATACACTATTGTTGAACCCTAAACCCATAACCCAGTTTCTGGCGCGGCGTATATACAGTTACAGTATTTTCGAAGTGATATCATTTCAAAACCTGGGCTACATGCCAGTTGATACGCGCAACCTCGCTGAATCACAAGTTGCAACAATTGGGCAACAATGTAATCACATATAAAAATACCTTTAAAAAGTGCTCTACACAAAAATAGTTCTGCAATAATAAAAGAACAATGAGCTGATGGCTCCAATGACATATAATCACTCTAATCATTTTCATAAACAAATTACAATTACAACAGTGTCAAAATGAAATCTACAATGAGGACACTGTACACAGTCCTCTACGGCAACACATAACATTAAAATGACTTCAGTTCTTCCACGCAAAAAAATACATAAAACGGAAGAACGATATTCAATGAAGTTAAAGGTACTTAGCTCCTGTGACGTGTGCAGGGCGAAAAGGGCTACACAGGTGGGCGATGTTGGCGGATGGACTCAAGCTGGCTGATGTCCCAACAAACGAAGATGCAGTTGTAGAGCGGCCAAATCCTCCCTCGGAGATTAACTGCCAGAACGAAAATGTAATGCCCATGAATCCACAATGGCGCATCACCAAAAAACCAACACTGGACAGTCAAACGACACTTCGACGTTATCAAAATCCGCACAATAGCGAGACCAAAACAATATTGGTTCAAAAGACAACGAACGAAACACTTTACTTTTGCATCGACACAATAACTACACAAAAATCTACGCCGAACAATGGCCATGTGCCACAAATAAGATGGTCAAAAAAACACGTCTTTACTGCCCTCCATCAGGAACTAAAGTCCATGAGGTCGGAAACTTTAACATGAAAATCAAAATGTGGTCGCCGGAAACATACAACGCCACAGTAAAAAAAATAACATAAAGAAGAAATACAATAAAACGAACGCGCACGCCACTGTAGTATTAGACCGTATTAAACCTGCCAAAAATGTCAACAAAACTTCAGAAGGTCGCTACAAAATGAATGTTTGGAAGAGGTTCTAAATAAACTATAAATAGGCCAAAATTGATGAAGATAAAATACAGGTAAGTTACTAAATAGAAGTGAAACATATTTTACATGAGAGATACACAATTTAGGAACCAATGAAACACTAAACACAAACAATAAAAAGGAGACATGAAGTTGCAAAGAAGATTTATTGGACAGAACACAAGTTAAAGAAGTTATAACAATTGAAAAACACAAGGAATATAAGGGATTGACAGAATAACAGTAAACATTCGACGAGGGAAAACCAGATTTAAGTTAGAAGAAAGGTACGTAAACGATAGGAATAAGACTATAGAGCAAAAATGTTAAAGGGCAAAATTAGACCGTAACAACTCCTCCCTTCCTTCCAGAGGAAATTTTCATCGAAAATTTCCGATAACTGCGACCGAAGAAAAAAAAATTCTGAACAAAACGGCGACGTACGAAACTACAGTAACTGTAAGGATTCATAAAAGAAAACGATGGAAGACTAAAGCGCAAACTTTTGAGCATTAGGTAAATGTGCGGAATACGAACAGACAAGGCAACACGACAACATGTCCATAGAAAACGTTCATAGTGCCGACTAAATAAAGTAGAAACCAAATCCTCCGCAGAGATAGGCTACTATCCGAAGGGCTGTTCAACCCGGACCACGTGATATCCGCTGAACACCACAACCAAAATGATAGCGTACGCCCAAAGCCTCGCAACTAAAAATCCGCAAAACGCGAACCCACACAATAGGGTTATAAACTAGTATACGAAACCTATCTACTCCTAAGTCTAAAATTGATTGTAAACCGCGACTATAACTAACGTTACTGCCAATACTCAAAAACAGCGAAACGGAACATCCACGAATCCATACTTAGCAAACGGCAACAATGGCGACACGGACTAAACAAAAAAATCTCTGAAAGAAATATTCCGGACTAAACGAGACGGACGAAACGACAGAAAAAAAAATCAAAAGAAAACCGCGTCTTGACCCAACGAGCCCCAAAACTAAATAATCCGAAAAATAACCGATACGGCCCTAAGCAAACGATATGGCCCTTCGAATCGCGACGCAAAATTTTCCCAAGAATGACGATACTTAACAATGAAAAACGGTAAACAGCCCTAAAGACTGAAATGACCCCAACAACAGTTCGACCTAAACGAGATGGGCTAAACAATTGTGCCAACAATGATTCGCAACAATACCAACAACAATGGTCGCAACAATGCCGACAACAATAACGACAACAATGCCAATAACAATGACGACAACAATGCCAACAACAATGAAGGCAACAATTGGCTCAACAATGAAAAACTACCAAGAAAATTAACAAAGCCCTCTAACGTTTATGGCCCCTCTAACGTTTATGGCCACCTAACGTTTCAGGCCCCTCTAACGTTTATGGCCCCACGTTGGGCGCCAAAATTTGTGACGTAACTTTTCCCTAAAGGGTTAATAGAGTCACGGATACTCCACAGGGATGTTCTGTTGGGAGGCCGCCAGCTTTTAAACAGTGGAGACGGGCTGGGTTGGAAACCACAAGAATGGTTATATAAAGGTATAAGGGCGCCACGTAATTTTTTTAACCTCCAAAATTACGAAAAGGACGGTACTAAACGAAATACTACAAGATCTTACCTACCGTAATGTTGTTGCCTGTAAACGACTGAGGTTTGCGAAATAAAAGAAAATAATTTAATAAAACAGAATTTAATAAATTCAAGTTACTGCGTGCTGAAGGCACGGTTAAAAAAAAATGTAAGAATTGTAAATGTACAATAAAATAGTGAATATAAGTGGTAAAAAAAGTAAAGAGATCAAAAATACACTATTGTTGAACCCTAAACCCATAACCCAGTTTCTGGCGCGGCGTATATACAGTTACAGTATTTTCGAAGTGATATCATTTCAAAACCTGGGCTACATGCCAGTTGATACGCGCAACCTCGCTGAATCACAAGTTGCAACAATTGGGCAACAATGTAATCACATATAAAAATACCTTTAAAAAGTGCTCTACACAAAAATAGTTCTGCAATAATAAAAGAACAATGAGCTGATGGCTCCAATGACATATAATCACTCTAATCATTTTCATAAACAAATTACAATTACAACAGTGTCAAAATGAAATCTACAATGAGGACACTGTACACAGTCCTCTACGGCAACACATAACATTAAAATGACTTCAGTTCTTCCACGCAAAAAAATACATAAAACGGAAGAACGATATTCAATGAAGTTAAAGGTACTTAGCTCCTGTGACGTGTGCAGGGCGAAAAGGGCTACACAGGTGGGCGATGTTGGCGGATGGACTCAAGCTGGCTGATGTCCCAACAAACGAAGATGCAGTTGTAGAGCGGCCAAATCCTCCCTCGGAGATTAACTGCCAGAACGAAAATGTAATGCCCATGAATCCACAATGGCGCATCACCAAAAAACCAACACTGGACAGTCAAACGACACTTCGACGTTATCAAAATCCGCACAATAGCGAGACCAAAACAATATTGGTTCAAAAGACAACGAACGAAACACTTTACTTTTGCATCGACACAATAACTACACAAAAATCTACGCCGAACAATGGCCATGTGCCACAAATAAGATGGTCAAAAAAACACGTCTTTACTGCCCTCCATCAGGAACTAAAGTCCATGAGGTCGGAAACTTTAACATGAAAATCAAAATGTGGTCGCCGGAAACATACAACGCCACAGTAAAAAAAATAACATAAAGAAGAAATACAATAAAACGAACGCGCACGCCACTGTAGTATTAGACCGTATTAAACCTGCCAAAAATGTCAACAAAACTTCAGAAGGTCGCTACAAAATGAATGTTTGGAAGAGGTTCTAAATAAACTATAAATAGGCCAAAATTGATGAAGATAAAATACAGGTAAGTTACTAAATAGAAGTGAAACATATTTTACATGAGAGATACACAATTTAGGAACCAATGAAACACTAAACACAAACAATAAAAAGGAGACATGAAGTTGCAAAGAAGATTTATTGGACAGAACACAAGTTAAAGAAGTTATAACAATTGAAAAACACAAGGAATATAAGGGATTGACAGAATAACAGTAAACATTCGACGAGGGAAAACCAGATTTAAGTTAGAAGAAAGGTACGTAAACGATAGGAATAAGACTATAGAGCAAAAATGTTAAAGGGCAAAATTAGACCGTAACAAAAAGCTTACTTTATTATCGATCATAGATAAAAAATCTGGTGTGGCCAACACAATACTTCCCGCCATGTTCCGCCCGAGTTACAAAAAAGATTAAGTTAATTCTTATTTTTGGATTATCGAATTTTACTCTAATTTTGACAGTTTATTTCTTAAAATATAGTCTAATCTAATCCAAGTAACTACATTTTTTGATTATAAAATGAAGATTAAATTTTAAATACCGGGATAAAATAGAATTCACTAATACAAAAATGAGAATTATTTTAAACTTTTTTCAAATCGTTAATTTTTATTAATCTAAATACATACATACATATTTACATATGCTGGAAACTGTATTGATTTTCTTTCCTATTGTTCTATTTACTTTTTTCTTTTTAAAACGTTACTATTATTAATTTGAAATGATTAGTTCTTTGACAGTGACATTTATCTGTCAGTTACATACATTTGAATAACTGCGCAACCAAGGAGTTTTGTTTGTTTAAAGCGTAGGCTCCGAGATTTAAATTATAGAAAATTTATCCATAAAATATATAGAAAAAGTACTAATGCAAATCTGTAGAAAATTTAATAATCTTTAATTTTTATAATGACATTAAGTGCCATTTCCGGTTATCCGATTTGCACCAAAATCTAATGGGCTCTTTCCATTACAGAAGAAGTTCGAAATACAAGGTTTCAAAATTTTCTGAATGACAGTATTTGAGTTAGAGTGGAGGATCCACACATACATACATACACACACACACACACAAACACACACACACACACACACACACACACACACACACACACACACACACACACACACACACACACACACACACACATACATACACACACATACACACACAGACATAATCGTGAAAATGTGAAAATTGGATTGTAGGGATCTTAAAATGTGGTCATTTACTAAAATCTCAATATGCGATTTTTAGCACGATCCCTATACCTCCGTTACCAAGGGTAGCGGGAGGTAAAAAGTATACTAAATTTTTTTTGTAAATCTGTGCACTTGATATACAAAATGAATAACTAGTCAAGATGTCAGTCATGCAAAAACCACGGATCCAACCATGGCATTTATGCTCAATTGCACCGGTTTTAGGTAAATTCTGATCTTGATCTCGAACTACAGGTTAACAAAAAAGCGCTTATTGAAATTTTGACAGTAATATATAATAACCCATTTGTAATTTTATTTCTATACGATATTATCGATTTAACCAACAGTTAAAATTTAACTGGAAGCTGTGTAAATGAGCACCGATTTAATTTGTATAGCTACCGCATTGGTATAAAACAGTGCACAACAAGAAAAGCAAAAAGCAAAAACTGAATTTAAAAATAATGACATTAACTCGTGAAATTGGAGTTATACATGGTAGAATAATTGTTTTGCTGTACACAGCAGTGTTTATAAAAAGTATTGGAACATATTTCCGATTATTATCCGCAGAAAAAGTGAAACATGTGTGCGTTAACGGCAACAAAACGCGAGCAAAATGCAGCGGGGATATTGTGTGGCGAAGCGTTTTGGATTGTGGGCTGAATACCTTTATACGGAGCTGGATCCGAGCCACTCATTTTCCCCGTAACGTCGTCGCCACTTCCTGGCCTCAATGCATCGGTCTCCCGCAAAGGTTTTTGTGATGTGTCCACCACGCTGGGATCCTTTGTGTGCGTTTCGATTTATATGTATATGTATGGGCGATGGATACAAGTTCAGACGGATCTTCCGCAATCTCATCCTGTTTGCGGGATGAAAGAGAAATACTGCGAGGTGCGGAAAGGCAGCGACTCACACTATCATTAGTTAGTTACAAACCAGATGCGAGTCGCGCTGCTAGTCTTCTGTCTATTGTATGAGTTTGGCCAGAGGGTGGACGATTTGAATGATCTGTTCTACGCTCTCCTACGATTTGCATGGCAACGGTTTTAGAGGCTTCCACTCACTCATTAATTATAGGGCATTACGCGGAACAACAGTCGCCATAGATTAGCTTAGACCACTTCTCCGCCGGTGTTTTGCGTATGTTTTCCCATTTTCCTAGTTAATGTAGACAATGTAGAGCAACGGAATATGTCTAGTGTGTTGTGTCTTATTCAAGATGACAATTTAAAGCGCAATGTGTGGCTCTGTAGTGACGATAAATAATTGCAGAAGAATAAGAAAAACATTATGTGGTACAAAACTTTACAATAAGATTTGAATTTAGGTTTGGAAATTGTCCAGCAAAAAGTATTTAAATTGAATCAATAATAATACATGCAACTCATTCGTTTACTTAAACGGACATTCCTCTTAAACGGCATAGGAAAAAATTCTAGTCAGTTTTGATCTGAGAAGTGATGTTCGGCGAATCTTTTATCTACAAAAATCTGATATATTGCTTTCAATGATGTCAGTTACTGCGGTAAATACAGCAAGGGAAGTTTTTACTTCCTTGTACGAAGTAAAGGAAGTATTGTAATCGGAAAAAAAATCGGTTTTCAGATTTCAACGGAAATATCCATTTTGACCATCCCTGAATCCATTTTGAATAATTTCGTTGTAACGTCTGTACGTACGTGTGTACGTATCTCGCATAACTCAAAAACGGTAAGCCGTAGAAAATTGAAATTTAGTATTTAGGACTGCTATAATATCTAGTTGTGCACATCCCTTTTTGGTCATTACATAATTTCTAGAAATGGTACTTTATTTGAAGCCTATAATAGATTTTAATGAAAAACTATTTTAAAATATAAGCTAAAACTTTTCAAATTTGGTATATTAGACTTTTATGTCAATTGGAATAACATAGTAGATTTTGGTTAAAACAGGCTAACCGGAAGTGACATATTACCTGAAGTTGTTAACAGTTTTTCTTCAATAAAATGGTTTCATTTTGATTTTAGAAATAAATGCTTCAAATAAAAGTTTCTGCGTCTAGCACATCAAGTATTATTAAATTAGCCCTTTGTATAAGCGAGATATGTATATTTAAAACTTATATACTTTTATATGGGGTCTCGTGGCCGCGTGCCTGAGTGTCAGGTCGCGAATCTGGGGAACCGGGTTCGATCCCGACCGACGCCAAATATTTCGAATTTTAAATGGCACAAAATTGACCCCTGTGGTGCACTCTCCACGCCAGCAGTGAGTGCCCGTGAGGTGATGCCTGGTAAGCGCCCGCACGGTGCAAATATTTCATCATTACCGCATCTGTGTACAAAGCAGATTGGCACACCCAGCAATGGGTAATAAGCCGTGATGATATATTTATTTATTTATTATATACTTTTTGGTTTTTGTAATGAAGCTTGCTATGGATTAGGACAAAAAATAACAAAAAAATTAAAAATAGATGCTAATGTCAAATTACGTCAAATACGTGCAATTTTATACTTGGGTCTATACTTCATATTTGTCTTGTGTACAAGGAAGTCGTGTGGTGTCCACATCAGATTTTTTAAATGAGTGATAAAAATAGGCTGCTACTCGTATTTATGTATTTATATTAAAAACGGAAAATAAGAAAGTAATTAAACAGACAATTTTCTTTTGAGCAAACCACCTCCTTAGACAGGCAAAATATTGGCAACTATCAGAATCCGTTCACTGTATATGCTAAGGCTAAGCACTTCAAATAATACGCAGGTTGTTAAAAAAGTAAAAAATTGAGGGTATATAATAGTACTGACCAAAATGATTAAAAAAACTTAATCGACATATATTTGATTTTCAACGAAAAACGGAGAAAAACTGACAGATAGTGATCGAACAAAATTGTGTCTTTCAGTAAATAGACAATTGAAAAAAAAAATTATATGAAACATTTTTCTTAATTTGTAATAGTTACGATGTTTTTTTGGAAATCAAATATTAGCCGATGTCGCAAAACATTTAACCAACTATTTTTTGATTAAAAATAAACAAAGCGTATTTCAGATAACCTCTGAAAGATAAACAAAAAAGCTCATTTAATTGAACTCTTATAGTTTTCGAGATAACAGAGGTAAACCTCGTTAAAACTCATTTTACACTGCTTTATACATCGGAAACTATATTGGTCAGTACTATATGCCCTTAAAAAATTTTACCGTTTTCTTTTAACAGCGTGTAAGTTACCATTTTGTGGACTGTACCACTTTGATCGCAAAATTACAATACGAAAGGTAAGTTTAACGCTATTCACGCAGTTAGTTTTTGCTATTGATATCGTTAGCAATCTGTCGAGGGCAGTTAGTAGTACAAAATTCCAGGGCATTGAGTATGGGTGAGTGGGATAAGGAACTGACAGCGGTAGACAATGCAAGAGACGTGATTAATTGGGACGCATTCCATCACGTAAAAAGCGATCCTTTATTCATTATTTACCGCACGAAGGAGAGAAAGACTCCCCAGGCTTCTATTGAATTTTCTTCATTTACTTTTTTATTGGTCTTCATTTCTTCTCACACGGTGGAGACATTGTCGCAGTCACTAGATTTGTGGAGGTTTTAAATGAAAAATCTCAGCCCGACGTTTATTAACTGCCCAATTTTACCACCATGTACTTCTTTCTCGGCAACTTCAAACCTTATAAACCACGACATCCATTAAAGAATTACACCGCCTTAACGACGTTGCTGCATATTTTATACACTAAATAAATAAGTGTGTTGGTCGTTAAATGTCGTTAAAAATTACTAAATTACAAGCTTTTCATGATGTTTTGGCTAGTTATTCAACATAAAAATGTATCTAATAATTGTTTTATTGCTATCGTGCTCTCTCTGCAACATATCGTCATTTCTAAAATTTGCGAATAAAAGTAAATTGTCCCTCTAGAACTGAGTAATACAATTCCTTGATGCCCAGGCCCACATTATTCAGATATATTCGTAGATTCAGAGGTTCACAGGTGAAACTAAATCCTGGAAACGCCAGGCCCACTCTGTAAGACTACCTATAAGGGACAACCGGCTTTGGAACTAGACGCGGTGCGTTCTAATGATACAGTGACACCTTACTAGAGTCACACTAGTTAACAATCACAAACAAACCATAAATAAACGTTTAACGCCCAATGGACGCACTAACTTTTCAACAGGGATTGTATTGAGATATCAAATGTACAATAGCGAACTCTAGATAAAACAATAATTCATTCAATTCGTCATTTTTACCTAACGTCATACCGTAGGTAAGGCAGATAATGTAATCGTGCCAAAAATTCGATGATGAGTTTTCAGTAAATAAGCACGAATTAGGGTCCCCACAACACGTTTTTATTATTTTTACGATGATGATGATGATGATGATGATGTGTGTGTGTGTGTGTGTTTTTAATGAAAAACTATATTCAAATATAATCTAAAACTTTTCAATTTTAGTATTTACGACTTTTATATCATGTGAAGCAACATATTAGATTTTGGCTAAAAGTAATCTACCAGAAGTGATACTTTACTTGAAGCTCTGAACAGATTCTCGTGAAAAATATAATTTGATATACTCCTAAACTTGTCAAATTTAATATTTACGACTTTTATATGAAGAGGAAACACATATTAGATTTAAAAGACAATTGATAAACCGGAAGTGATACATTATTTGAAGCTCTGAACATATTTTCGTGAAAAATATATTGATACAATCGAAAACTTTTCAAATTTGGTATTTAAAACTTTTATATTAATGATAACGACATATTAGATGTTTTCTAAAATTGATAAACCGGAAGTTCTACTTTACCAGAAGCTATAAACAGATTTTTTGGTATGAGCCGAAGTTATAGATAATGCGTAATAAGTCAGAGATACTACTTCTAGTGTGATAAGGCCGTGAGATAAATCAGATAACAATGATTCTGGATCAGATTAAAATTCCAAATCATTTATTGCGTTCACTTATGAAAGCAGATAAACAATCACAGGTTAAGCTTCGATATTTTCCTCGCTGCGTGCACGTGCTGACAAATAGTATGTAGCACAGACCAGTAGATGAATCTGACCAACGGCCAAATATAACTAGACAAAACATTCCCTATCCCTCCTCACTGAATTTTTTGATTTCGGCTGGCCAGAAAGAGACAACTAGTGATAGAGAAATGTCTTTCTAGTTCGAGTATTTCTCATTAGAGGCCACCTAGAGTGTCAGTGTTTAGTTTGAACGGTGCTCACTAAAGGCCACGTAGAAGCATGTGTATTTTGTCTGTTTTGTAGTTGTAGTGTTTTTGTGAGTGACACCTTAATTTTTGTTTAATATTAAACCTTGTAAATTATTTAATGTTAACCTTAAATGTTAACCACGAAATTTTAACTTAGAACACTTGCGCCTCTAGTGAGTAACGTTCAAACTAGACACTGATACTCTACGTGGCCTCGGTGGTGACCTCTAGTGAGTAATACTCGGACTAGGCAAGACATACCTCTATCTCTAGTATCTCTGTCTGGCCAGCCGAAATCAAAACAAACCAAATGAAGTTTTGTCTAGTTATATTTGGTCGTTGGACCTGACAGTCCGCGGATGCGTTCATGTATGCGTCCGAAGTCTGTAGGAACAAACATATCAACAGTCCGATGGATTATACAACAGTCGGTAGGAATATTTTTAAAATGCGCATGCGTCTGACATACATATGACAATCCGGGCTGGCTGTAGGAACAAACCTTATATTACATTATCAAATTTCTGTCTACCACCGACATATGAATCCTCTTATACGGTTCTCTGTTATTTTTAGAATCATCATTTAATATTCCTTATTACGGCCTTATACATTTATTGATACATTTATTGTACTTTTTTCCTTCACTATCAATTTTTATTGATTTAATAAATTTACACAATCACTACGGTAATCCACCTTCTATAGTGATTGGAATAAGAATCCGAAAATAAAATAAATAGGAACTGATCAAATAAACAATTATAGAGTGACCATTCACAAACACTCATGTATTTCGTGGAGAGTGCACCAAAAACGTGCGATTAATAATTGACTTCAGTCTGTTTTGTATTTTGGTGTTCAGCAAAATTTCTTCTAAAGCTTGACCTATTTTTTCAAGGTATAATTAATTCCCAGGGCTTCCGTATTCTGCATCTGTTTGCCCCTAATAAAAATTCACATGCTTTTAAAAACCAGGGCATATGGTGAAGTAGGCACGCATAGAAATTGATAATGTATTCAGTCGCTGACGCACAAAAGTGAAAAATCCTTTGTGAATATTCTGAAGTGCAGTTGAACCCGAGAAACTTCTGGTAAATAAATAACTTTTGTTGTTATTGTAAAATTCCATAAAAAAGTGTGAACGCGATCCAAGTTTTTCATTTATTTTTGTGAAATTTGTTATTAAGTAACCCTCGTTATACAAAGGGGATAATTTTTCATTTTCCTTTGAAGGTAATTTTTTCGTGACAGATTTTTCCTTTCATGGAAATTTTCCGCTGATATGTTCTAGGAACTTTTGACTTAAAGCGTTTATCTCTTTCAGGATTCGTTTATTTTTAGCATGTAATTAGGTTTGATTTATGAGACAAAATTTGTGTAAACACTACCTTATTAGAATTCAAGATTCTATCACAGATATCGCCTGTATAAATATTACCTATTATATTTAATATGCACTATTACTTATCGTATTTTATAAATCTCGACTCGCGGGCTTTTTACCCTTCAATCGATTTCTTAATGTAAGAGTGAGTACCAGAGAAAAATGCTGTTTTAAATGACAGACTTACGACGGTATTAATGTTAAATTAATCAAGTTAATGGCCCGAGGAGCATAAAGTAATAATTGTTTTATTATTTATAAATTACTTAAAGTACATCATAAGCTGTTGGAAAGCAGTTTAAAATTCAAATGTCGAAAATTATATTTAAGAAAAACTTTTAAAGCAATAAATTAAAAAGTCCCATTAACCGTCAGTTTTAATGGTTTCCTAAGTCGCTGCTATCGGGAAAAAGTTTGCTAGTATTTCAAAAACAATTAGGAACACGAAAGAAGTAACTATAAGTAGCTTTCTTAACGTTATCGCTGAGGGCTCTTTAGATACATCACATTATTTATTCTCTTAGATGCCTACTTGTCTGCGATTTTAAATTTCACTCGCTTCAACTCATTTCGCACTTTGCCTTATCAAATATTCACCAACGGTGCAAATGAAATTTAGTTTTTCACGTAAATCAATAAGGTTTACTACATTTAAAACGAATAGATAAGTGATCCAAACATGAGATGATATACTTCACTCCTATCCTAATTGTTATTGCTTGAAGGAGCATCTACTTCATAGCGTGTAGAATTACAGATAATTTTACTTTAGATTAGAGTAATTTTCTACGAATTTTAATGGTTACTAGGGTGTATTCTGTAAAAAAATGTTAATTTTAACATGCATTTAAAAAATTATATTTTAACATGACTGTTAACAATAAATTCATTTTTTGGTATTCTCTACGCGAAAATTTGACACTGCTGTTAAAATCATAAATTTTAACATGTCTGTTAAACAGCAAAATGAAGTGATCAACAAGACAGAAAAAAGGCACGTCTTTGCTAAAGTAATGTAGTTAGTAACCATAACACAAATAAATAAACATGATAAAAAGAGTGAATAACTGTCAGTTTACGTGTCACTTTGAAATTTTAGAAAACTAATTTGTCATTTTGAAATTTTAGAAAAACTAATAAATAATATAAAATAAAATAATGCGTCGGTAAATAAATAAAAATCTGCTGCATAATCATGTCTCATTTTAGGTCCCATATTAAAAATGAATTACATTGAAATTGTACATTATTAAGTTATCATTAGGTATGTAAAATTTCTTCTTCTTGATCCTCAGAATTGACAATCCAAAATGTTAAGTTAGGTACGTTGGTTTGACGAACAAGACAGGATTAAGCAATTTTAACTGCATTTAATACCTACATTATAATAAATAACTACGTTTTACAACACATCTAAATCGTGCTCTCGGTACACCATTTAAAGTTCAGTCTTTCTCGAATTATTTTAATTAAATATTCCTACTGGCAACACGCTGTGATACACAAAGACACACGATGGAATGGGTGACCGTAATTAAATAAAATACTTCGTAAAACAGTATATTTTATTATATAACACATAGATATTTTTTATATTCATCCATGGTATTCTTCTTTCGTTTTCTATTTCATTTTCATTAATTAGAAGTGCAACATATTCAAATGCTGTGATAATTTTATTGTATAAACAGATGTTAAAATTTTAAAAGCATCGATTTGAATGACGTTAAAATATACAGTTTTAACATCTAATTTTAACACGGGTGTTAAAATTTTAACATAATTGATAGTTACAGAATAGAAAATATATTTAACAGCAAGTTTATTTTTAACATACTGTTTAAAATTAACAGTTTCCTTACAAAATACACCCCATTACCTCCAATAATAAAATACTTTTTCTTGGATCAATTCATCCTGATGCAATCGTATTCTTTAATTCGTGCGATAGCGTTCGATTACATTATACGGAATGTCCTAAAATATACACCCTGCATGAGAATCTCGAGAACTATAAGAGACGCGAGACGCGACGTCTCGAAATGTGTAACTTGGTTTTAATTTAACCGACATTGTATCTCGTATAATTCTCGAAATCTTCATATAGCCCGCGTATTTTTGGATACATGTACAACAATTCACTTATTTTCCCTAACTTCTTGAACATAAATATAAATATATCAATAAGGCTTATTGTTCGTTTCTGTTCCTGTTTGTAGATTTCAGTAAAGACAATGTATCTGTACAGTTGAGACCTTTTACTAGGTTTTACTTTTTGGGCACTCAAAGTTGTCATGGAATGAGAACCGTAGAATTCACATTCATTTTATTTAAAAATTAGAAATGATTTTCAAGTTTCTAGTTTGACATCGAATGGAATTGAATACGGGCTATTCGAATCACAAGCAGTTACATAACGCTCATAACTATACCGCAGCCTCATGTAGACGAACAGATGAGTGAACCATTTTGATACTAACATAGAAATACTGTCATAATTACATCCATAATAGAAATTGTATTCGTGCTTCAAAAGGCAAATATGAAATAAAAAATTCAGTACATACAGAGTTAAAGTCTGAAATTTAACTGAACCAAGTGAAAATTTACACCAGTGTATCGAATACTAAAGATTTTTATTTTAAATGGATTCATCCGTGATATAGTTACAAACCTTAATCCTTAGTGTAACGTTAGATTACATTAAAAATATATAATAGGTAGATATAAGCGAGTGGCTGTTGTTGATTGTTGAGATCATGATATATATAAAATCAGTCGGATCAATAATACAGGAAAGACAATTACATAAAGAAAAGACTGTGTATGAGACAAGAACACAAGGAAATATCAGACAAGGGAGATAAAGAATATAAAAAGAGGAGGCGATTGAAGTAGTAAACGAATGGACATAAGATTTGCAGTATAACATAGAAAGACATTGCGAAAGAGCTGTAAGAAGCGCAACTCAGCTGCTCATTGAGCAGTAGAAAGACCTAAGACTAATTAAGTAAATAATGGGGTATGTGACCAAATTTTTATTTTTACATAATATGATACTAGACAAAAAAAATACCCGTATTTTTTAAATCGATTAATTTTTCGTACTTTACGAGAAAATAATTATTAAAAATTTGGGGAAGGGATTTGTGACGTGACAATGGTAGAAGCATGAAAAAAGACGGTTAGACTGGGAGGGAAAGAGATAGTTATAGCCAGATGTGATTATACCACACCCTGCCACACCTACCACAATATAAACGCGACACTGATAGCTTGATTTATAACTGTCTCTTTCCTTACCGCAGTCTGTCTGTCTTTGTTCACGATTCTAACATACTTACGGCATATATCCCTTCTCCAAAACATTAAATTGTTAATAACAAGATTATTACAAATTAATGTTTAGTTTTTATTATTATTATAATGAGAAGCTGTAGTGGTTAGTTTTTATATTTTATGACATATCTTGAAATTCTAATATGGTCACATACCCCATTCCAGATTCTATCTACTTTTAAGTTAAGTTGGAGTTTTTTTTTTTCAAATTTCGTTTAATTTTTTTTTTTTTTGTTTGGTTTACTTCATTCTATTTAATTCCTCTTGCTTCTACTGCTAATTTCACTTCTTTTTTTTCCAAATTTTCTTCGTCCTGCTTCTATTTTTTTTTTTGTCTAAATCTTTTTGTTTCAAGACTTTTCTTACTATTCTTTCTTAAACCATTGAAAGTATACATGTCCCAACCAAGATATTTTTACTTTTGCAGATTTTATATTCAATTCTCTTCTGATAGTTTTATTCTTCATTCGATATCTTCTTATTTTTCTATGTATTTTCTGCAAAAAATCTCATTTCTACACTTTTCAGTTTTTTCTTTTATCAGTTGTTGTTCAGGATTCACTAGCATACATAATTGTCGGTTTTTCACTAACTCAGTACTTTTTAATAGGATATTCCACCTCAATCGAATTAAGAGAAACTAATTCGATTGCGCTGGAATAACCAATTAAAAATAATAAGATTGGCTAGCAGGTAACTGTACATAGCCAATAGAAGTAAACAGTTTCAAATAGAGGAAGAGCTAGCATCCCTCGCGCTACTGCCATTCCCAAGCAGTTTTTCTTTGATTATAAATTTATGGGGTCTCGTGGCTGCGTGCCTAAGTGTCTGGTCGCGAATCTGGGGAACCGGGTTCGATCCCGACCGACGCCAAATATTTCGAATTTTAAATGGCACAAAATTGACCCCTGTGGTGCACTCTCCACGCCAGCAATGAGTGCCCGTGAGGTGACGCCTGGTAAACGCCCGCACGGTACAAATATGTCATCATAATTACCGATATCTGCATACAAGGCGGATTGGCACACCCAGCAATGGGTAATATGCCGTGATGATATATATATTTATTTATTTTTATTTATAAATTTAAAAATAAATTACAATTTAAACTTGATTTTATTCAGCTAGTCAGTACAATGTGATTAAAATATAATTTTGTTGGAATTAAGTAATATCAACATCAATTTATTTGTAGACTGAATAAAACCAAGTGCAACTGTGCATTAATAATTTTTCATAATACCATACTGTTAAATGTGCTTTAACAGTACTGTATGCTAAACCGATGTATGCATCAAAACAGCCACGGCCGTTATTTTTTATAACAGTACAATTATTAAAAATCATGTGTTCCAAAAAAAATCGCAGCCTCATGAAATTGTCATGAAGAGCTATCACCTGTCAACATGCCATAGAAAATAGAATTTTAAGAAGATATTTTATGTTATTATGAAAAATACTGAACGTCACACGGCTGATATACAAATAACAGACACGGGGTGGGATTCTGTAACTCGTCCGTTATCAAACGGTACCGTTATCACTATGGTTACATAGAAAATGACATTTTATTTGAAAACTATGACGTAAGTATGCCAATCACCTTATACAAAATAAGTTGTTATAGTGATAACGGTACCTTTTGATAACGGACGAGTTACAGAATCCTACCCACGGTTGATTATAAAATCTCGGCTATCGCCTCGATTTTACAACATTCAACCTCATCTGTTATTTGCTACATATCAGCCTTATGACGTTAATAACTATAAATACAGTTGAAATTATACAGTATGTAGAGTTACACAGTGTTGTAATTATTAATACAAATTTTTCATTGAATTTTCACCGATAGTCTTAGTTTTAAAAATGAAATTATTAAAAACAATATATATTTTAGTAGCTTATTGCGTTAAATAGTTTTCCTCTTGCTGATTATGCTGATATTAGTTGATGTAGTCTTTTATATTACCCTCTTAGTTTCTGTTTGCTGCTAAATATTTAAAAGAAAATAATTTGTCTACCCGATGCCCATCAAATTTAATTTCATGGTTTCTTTGTTTTTTCTGTGATCGTAGATAAATTATATATTCTGATATAATGTCAAGGTTTCATTGCCAATTATGGCTAAAACCAGAACACAGTTTTTATACATAATTAAAAATCTTCGATGTAAATAATAAATATGAATTGACTGTAGCCCTGCGTCTTTCAATATTCTAGCATATCGGCTATCGGCTACCCAGCGGAGAGTAAAAAGCAATGACGATTCTCTCTGAGGAGTTGCTGGTTGTCCTCCTTGTTAAATAAATTTTAATTCTGAAGGGGAATTATTCCCGACAGTAATTGAAAACATATTGAAGAGTGTGAATCTGTGCGTGTCGAAATCTCGACAAATCAGTTTAGCAGGCGGTAGCGTATATTGATAAAATTGATGTAACTGTAATCCGTTGAAAGCGTATTGTGTCACAAAATTGATTTCGGAACAAATCCTTGACAGACGTGCTCCTCGAGCCACCGCAACGTAAGCGCATATCGATTTACAAGAAGCTGAAGGTACAGCTGCAGACGCACTGCAACAGACGACGCACCACTCGACGCAATAAGCAGCGGAAATGGAATTTACCGCAATTTTATTTCCATTCCGGGGACACTCGCTCGTTTTTAAAATATAAACCACATTAGAGCTTCGAATCTTCTTCAAAAGACAATTAATCACACACGATAGTAAATTACATTCACAAACTTTTTCATGTTTTATATAATCCACAAACAAATCATATCAATCTGCTTTATATTTGTTGAATTCTGTTATATATGTATCGTAGCCCTCAAAGCTATTGTGAAGAGAGCACCGCAGGGATAACTTTTATGGTATATGAAAATTGGAAATAAGCACACGGGTAATAATCCGTGATGATATATTTTACAAACGAAATAACTAAATACTAAATGGAAAATATTTTCAAAAAGAATCGTATTCAAATAGCGTGGCAACATGAATTTTATTCAAATCATATTAACAAAGGAAAAATAATAATAATAATAAATTCATTTTAATTCGATATTGTATGCATGAAGTATTGTAAAATAAAACAGTAATTTTATATGGCATACTTTCATTAAAATTATTGCGTTGTTCATTATTTGCAATAATGCAAATTTGGTGGTTGCCAAACCAGAGCTTTAAATGAAAAGATCGTTAAATTTTCTTTCTTTTTTTTAAATTGAAATATAGTACCAATAACTGAAATAAATTGTTTTATAAAGCAGTTGATATTAGCTTTTTAAAATCATATGGTGAGTACGTTTCAAAAGGCCATCCAGTAGAAATAAATGTCTTTCTTCATCTTAGAACTAATTAATGAAACATTAAACTTTATTGTGACCAATTCCCAATAGACCATTTCAGAAATATGAGCGACCACTACATTTACTTTTTGAACTAAAAAGTTTGGGCTGTTAAATGGCGGCATTTCAAATTTATACGCGACCCCGGTATTCTGTTTTAAATTTTAGATCTACACAGAAGTTGTTAATATGAATTTGAGTGTAAGATATGATTTCAATTCTTATTTTATAAATTAAAACTTATTTTACTATGCGAAAAAATGAAATCTACTCATCAGTCAATTCTAAAAATTGTATTACTATACCCTAACTTAACTTTTTATTTTCTAAACCAGACAAATATTTCAAATGGCAATATTTTGTGGACCCGTCATAATTATTTAAAAAACTAACAAAACAAAAACAAATCTGTAAAATTGATAGACCTGTCATATAAACTAGGAAGGGTATATGGCAATCGGCACCAATTTTTTGTCGCAGTGCTTTGAATTTCTGAAATGGTCTATTCCAAATTGAAATGTAAGTGTTAATTTTAAAGGTTAAGTAGTTTTGCATATTTGTAGCTTCGTAATACTTATATCATCATGTATTTTTACACATTTCGTGGTGTGCCAATTTACTTTGTAGATATTGACAGTATATATGCACCGTTGAGGGCTTTTGCCTTACTTCATTTTTATATGGTCCCAGGTTGTTTTTCCTTCCAGGTTCTGAAGGTGCTCATCTTTGATGGTCTATTGTCTTTTTAAATCATATACTATCCTATGAAGGGTCACAGAAACAATATACGATGTTATGGTTTGTCGATTACATGTTCTTACACAGACTATGACTTTCTATACTCGTACTTCCAGGCAGTTATCCATCCAGATATAACCCGTGCTTACTCTTGTTTGAGTCTACGAATGACAATCCATGTTTAACTAAGCTGATGGTGACCACTGACCATTACATTTCAATAGGGTCTGAAACCATATCTTATATGTGTATATTTAAAATTTCAATACATTAAACCAAGCATAAAATACTTCTACTTTTTACCATGGTAAAATTGCTAAGCTGGACGTACACCTTAAATACAAGAGACAACATACTCCACTCGGAATAAATCGGTAAAGTGTGGTGGGAGCACGGTTGACGCCACAAATGCATGGAGAGGTAAACTCAGTGGACTTCCTAACTTTCAGACCGAATATCGATGTTCAGAATTTTTTTAAGTGGGATTCTGCCATTCGTTGATATTGTATTTTGTGGCATGGTAGGTTTCTTCTAATTTTAGATAAACATAGTATTATTTATACGCATTACTGTTACTTCACTGTTGATTTTAGAACTGGTCATTTCACTTTAATGCTTTGTAAAGGAATGAAACCTCCATTAGTGGATATGAATGAAGATAGCAGATCTCCAACCAGTATAAATAGTTGATCACCTTGGCAGTGGCTTTGAGAATCGGACAATGCGGAGTGTTTTGAGCAGAATGTGTGGACTGTTTTGCGTGAATGGACCAGGGTCGTCTGTTAGCAGTCGTGTTCGACCGCTTGACACAATGTTCGCTGTGTAACCTGTTGATATGCAATGCACTGGAACTATGACATGTGTACGAACCTATGTTCATTATATCATTTGAATAATTAGCCAAGTATTGATTTCCAAAATGGACATTTTTCGTACAATGAAAGCTGGTGAAATGACGAAATCTCAAGGGTATACAAAGGAAACAATTAACCCTTTTTCCGTTTTGTCCAATCTCATGAATTTCGTGATTGCTATGCAAATGTTCAAAAGGGTACATTCTTTTAAATGAGCAGATATCAAACGACGGCCAACAGGCGACGCGTATTGTTAGCTCAAACAAATCTACACACAAGAGAGAGCCAATGTATTTGACAGCATGCACGACGCTGATAAACTCAAAAAGACCAACACACATTGTCGGCTAGCTAGCTTACACACACGCGCGCTGATAATATTCACTACTACCAAATACACATTCAACAACCGGCCAATATTGTTTAAATGCATCATCAATAGTACCTATTCGTACTATTACCTTTCGAACGGCGGCGTTTTAGTTTTTTTTTTTTTGTATTCATTATCGAGCTAGGATAATTTGTTAACAGACAAAACATCCCGAATTTGACTATACATCTTTTGGGATAACTTGGCCAGTACTTTTGCTCTAATTGCACAAAAAGTATCGCCGTTTTTGACTTGGTCACAGTAGTAATCAAATACTGTGTAATAGGAATAGGTGTATAGTCGTATTACATACCGAGCCGGGAAATTCTTTATTATAGCCGAACACTCTGAATTAAATGACCGAGATACACAGTAGACTGTTTCGGAATAAGAATTATATATTCCACCATGTTTAATGATGCTAGAATTAATTTAATTCTTAAATTAATTTTCGTGACATTTTGTTATTTGGAATTGGTGTGACTGCATTAAATACACGAAATATCTAGACAACGGAAAAAATAAACCAACCTAACAATGTTATCATTAAAACTATTTCACTCATAAATATTTATACCAATCGAAATTCAGGATTCTACCTAGTTACCAAGTTTCATTTCGACAAAACCGCCACAAAAAAAATTTCGCACCTTTTAAGCCAATAAAATGTCGTATTTTTAGAAGTAAGTGAGTTTTGATAAACGAAAATGTTTTGACGTTTTAGAAACATATTGTTTACATACCTGTCAAAGTCTCTATATTTTCAGTGTTATAAGTTTTTATTAAAAACGAGTTGATTCGGAAAGGAATCTATTTAAAACGTTGAAAAGGCAAACTGAAACATAATACCTCTAAATACAATAAAAATTACATGATTTTTGTCAAGAAAAAAATTATATAAATGATTACCTGATTTTTATTTTGGAAATAGTCATCCGAATACCAATCGTGGTTAAATTTTATCGTGGAAAAATTTTCCGATTGCTTTACTCGAGCCTATTGCCAATTTATCTCGTGACACTGATCAAAAATCACTCGTTTGACAACTCGTGATCTTTTTGTTAATGTCACTCAATAAATTGCTAGGCAACCCCCTCTCGTAACAATCTGAAAAATTTTCCGGCAAAAATTTACCACTTATGATATTATATATGATAATTTTTAATTATTAAAAAAAAATGTAAATGAAAGCGAAAACAGTATAAGTACAAAATATATTCAACCAATCCTTCGTTTGCACACTCGCCGTAGCTTTTATTTTAATACTCTAATCCATCTAACTGGCAAATGAATTGAACAATGAATAACTTCCCAACCTTCTTGAAGGTTAGTACTACACAATTTACTATTCGATTGCGAATAAACAATGAAAAAGGGAAGAATTTTAACTTCTTTTCGACGTGGAAATTTCGGAAACTCATTGCCATGAAGAATAATTGAAAAAAGAGATAGAGCAAGATAGAATGTGGCTCTGTAGAAATGTGAAACTGAACACTTTATTTAATAAGGAAGAGCAAACAAGTCAAAAACATTTCTTACTACATTTCTTTATGAGATGAATAATATACAATGCTTTACGCGGAATTCGAACCCCACAATCCTTGGGTCACGGATTTCCATCACTTTCACCTACACAACTAATTATGAAGTTTTCTTGTTGGAGACTATAGCATCTCTTTGTTTTTGATTTTAGTAAAATTTCCTTCTGAAACAATTATTTATTATTCCGTTTAGCAGGTGACTTCTCTACAGAATCAGTTCATCTCTTAGAATAAATTATCCATGAGGTGTTTAATTATCCATGGGCATCGGAGCTTGGTTCTTTGACGCGAGCAGGATTTTCAAGTCAGCGGTCAGTGAAACGTTCGCCATTGATGTCATCGGCATAGCCGGGAGTTATTCCGTGTCATTAGCAGGGGCTGAACACACGACAGCCTTGTCCTAGGTCACCCCAGGGTTAAAAATGGAACGAATACCACAACCAAAGGATCGTAGAATTTTTATCTACCTATTTTTGTGAAATAAATACTACTTCACTTAAGCTTTATAGATACAAATTCTATTTTATCATTAAGTAATGAAATTTGTATGTCACAATACAAACATGACAAAAAATAATAACAATAAGAAATGAATAGAACAGGAAATAGGCACAATAGTATATGACCAAGACAGAAAATGTACAGAACAGAATATGATAAAGACAGAGAAGTATAGGATAAAAAACAAAAAGACCCTCCAGAAAATGGACAGAAGATAAGAAGAAAATTGACAGAAAAGGAAAACCAGCAAATAGACACAAAAGGAAATGGGCAGGATAAGAAATTATCAGCTATAATATCCCGAGGACATTGATAATTACGAAATAATTTTATGACAGTTACCGAAAGCGCGTTGCTTGGTAACAGCCCGACGCCGAAGGCGGAGGGTTGTTACCTAAGAGCAACGTGTTTGAGGAAGCTGTGATAAAATTGTAAGTATTTATCAATGATAGAGGGGTATTCGGTGACATTTTTTTTGCAATTTTAATTAAATTTACGAAGAATTTGTATTTAGCAAAAATTTATAATTATAAAATCACCCAACAGATGTCAGTAATAGCTATGAATATGTTCAGCGTCAACTGTGTAACGATAATAGGATTGACATTGACACGAGAAGACGCGACACGTCCAGTTTTATTATATAACGTTTAGTAGTAATAATTTTATTAATTGAATCGTTATTTTCACTGCCATACCGTGAAAATGACATTTTCAAATTAAAACAATTAATCTTTAAATATCTGTCAAAAAGTGTTTGTTACTTAGCAACTTAGTGACATAAGTAATAATTGTCTTAGGATAATAATCAGTGTAAGTTTGTTTTGATTGGTTACTTTCGCACACGTGATCAGAAATACAAAGATTCAATTGGATAATTTTTTAACCAAAAAATTTTCAAAATTGAACAAGACAATAAGTGAACAGAGTAAGGAAAACTAATACAAATAAAAGGAGACAAGGGAGATGAACAAAACAAAATTGATAGAACACGACAGAATATGAAGATAACTACACAGGATATGGACAGAAAAGAGAAAAGTACATGAACAAGACAGAAAATGGACAAAAGAAGATATAAATTAAAAGAAAAATGAACAAGAAATGAAATATACTGAAAGGAAGATAAAACAGATAGAACAGCAGATTTATTTATATCCCAATCTATATAATAAACCTTAAAACTTAAGGGATGGTTACTCTATTGGTAACGGTTGACAAATTATGCATCGTTTACAGAATGAAAAATAAACCTATTGAATATTAATTTAGTGGAGCAAAATTGTTAAAAACTGAAACTAATTATGCTCACAAAATAGTCATAAACAGCCGCTCAAAAGCAAAATAGCCAGAGGATGAATTGCTACAAACGTATAAATAATATTAATTATCCACTCTACTGAGCGTATTAGTTCAACTATGTAACATAAATTTAGCTTTATAAATAAACTACTGGAGGCGAGGCGGCAGGAAAAAAGCTTTTAAGTCCAGGGTTAACATTGCTACTTATCCCGTATGAATGTTAATCGCGGCGGTAGCAACGAAATTCATTTTATAAAATCGGATTATGGTGATCGGAGAGAAGAGTCCATCTCCATCTGTTGAGGGCTGAGTGGTGGGGTGTAAGTAATGAGCCGGCCGACGTCCGTCACAGCGCCTGCCACGCAAAGCTCTCGGCTGGCCGGATAAATGACCTGGCTGCCAGGTCGTTTGTTGCCGAGAGAGATGGACTAGGAAACAGCTAAGAGGATTTGCCCAGTCAAACTACTCTCTACTACTTCTCCTATTCCTGTTTTTGTACTTTCGACTGTTGCCAAACACAGTGTGCATTATGCCAATGAACGATTAAAGATAATGATATGGCCGCGCATGTAATTGGAAATATCAAAGTTCGATTCGAGCGAAATTTCTCCAGGGAAATAGAGACATGGTAGAATATTGGTGTAAAAGTATATTTGCAAATGTTCACTGGAAAATCATTAAAGTTATTTATAGTTAGAAATTTTACGTTCTGCCCTCGTAGCGTAAAATGAACTAATAATTTTTCCAGGATGGCGAATAGAACTAGTAAAAAACTGTAATTTACTCTATGCTTGAATGTAGCGTGTAGTCATTAAATCCTCGCTTCCTTTATTTCCATCAAGATTGTCTTTGCTTTATGGTTTGGTAAGTTTTGAAGTATGTTTTATTTATTGACCATTAGAGTTCTTTTAAAGCTTTTACTATTTCGTACGATTACCAGTCGTTAAAATTTCAAGGAGGTGTTTGAAAATTTACGTCACGTTTAGAACGATTTGCGGCGAAGTTGGAAAGTTTATGTCGGAAGACAAAGAAACGTAAGAAAGTGGGATTGAGAGCGTTAACAGGACTGGGTGACACCCACTCAATATGTAATGGCGATTGGCCTGTGACCCCGCTGTCCTGTTACAGTTACACTTCACTTATCCCACAAGACGTATCACCGCCAGCGACCGATTATATCTGGAATGGAGCGGAGCGAGGTAAAACAGCGAGTGTTTAAAAGGGATGACGGTTCCAACTATTCCCAACTTCTATCCAATGCCCGGGGAACTTGTTCGCAACTAAAATCCATTCATAATGATTTGAGCGTGCGCCACACGATGTGTCAGAACCAACAGAGATCTCGATGACGGAGGCCACGCGCCCTGGAATTACCGACAAATTCCCTATTATTTACAAGGGATGTGCGAACATTGACAAGGGTTGCCAATTACCGACCTTTTAAAACCCTCCGCGGCGCTGTTCTTTCTTATGGACAAGATCATCAACCTACACAACTACACTACGTCCTTCCATCAACACCAAGATAGAACTTTCACTTCCAGTGAGAAATTATTTTGTGTATAAAAAAATATGAACAAGGGATTGGGTCATTTGTAAAGGTTCATATAACTAGAAAGCATCCTTTGTTTACTAACGGCACATTTATAACGAACAACTAGCTAGTCATATCGTACTGAAATACGAGTACCTCGATAATAATTCCTTTTTAAAAAAATATGTTTTTCTTCAAGCGTATAATAATATGCATATTATGCTACTGTACACACGCTGTAGAAGATATTCATTGTCTTACTAGTACAAAAATGTTGTTATTGTTGTACTAGTAAAAAAATGTTAGTTTCTTAGTTCACCGCTTTTACCCAGCTTGCCAGGCCTCGGCTAGCGCCTCGGCCGCAATAGCTGGTTTCAACACAAAAAGACCGCTTTCTACTCCTAATAACATAATATACTAATAGTACTCGTTGGAACGGGGAAAATCGTTTTACTCAGAAATGCTAATGTAGAGTAAACAGAATATGAGATATACTGCAGAAAATATAACACAAAGGAGATAAAAAGAGAGTAATTAAACAAAATAATAAATAAAAACGAGGGAAAATAGAGACTAAAATGTAAATAGAAAAAAATAGAGGAAAAGACAAAAACGGGAAATGGTTAAAATAAGAAATTGACAAGAAATAAAATGGACATAATAGGGAGATGAAATAAACAAAATAAGAGATAAAACAAACAAGATATATAAAGAGAGCAAGTCAGACAATAGACACAGAAGGAAGAAATATTTAGAAAAGACCAGGAAACTGACATAACACAGAAAATAATCACAATAGGAGATAGAAAAAATCTGATGTGGCCAGCACATTACTTCCCGTCAGTTCTATATATTTTGTATAAATGTCATACAGAAAGTTCCTTGCAAAAGATTATATTTTTTGTACATTACCTTAAGGCAGTTGTATGTATTTTGTACTAATTCCATACAGAAAGTTTCTAACAAAAGATCCTATATTTCCAGTAAAATTATAACATAAACATACTGTCAACTGCACTTGACACTGACACCTTTCAATCAGAATTTTCTTAATGTATCGCATCTGTTTCCAGAGTTATAGCAAAGCTGACTAATATATATGATATTTAATTTCTTTATAATTTTTTAACTCTATATCCATTTAATATGAAGTATAAAATGCATTCAAATCGTATAGAGAATAAATAATTCTTTAATATTTATAATAACATTAAATGTGAAAAAATGATATTTAACATCGTTTTTTCAAGAAAAACTGTTAAAATCTTCAAATGAGGGTATTTCCGGTTGACCAATTATAACCAAGATCTAATCAGCTCTTCACATGGATGTAACGAAGAGGAATACGAAAGAATTATAATTTTTGGAATTGTAGTATTAGAGTTATCGCATTAGAAAATTTTGTCACACACAGACACACACACACACACACACACGCACGCACACACACACACACACACACACACACACACACACACACACACACACACACACACACACACACACACACACACACACACACACACACACACACACACACACACACACACACACACACACACACACACACACACACACACACACACACACACACACACACACACACACACACACACACACACACACACACACACACACACACACACACACACACACACACACACACACACACACACACACACACACACACACACACACACACACACACACACACACACACACACACACACACACACACACACACACACACACACACACACACACACACACACACACACACACACACACACACACACACACACACACACACACACACACACACACACACACACACACACACACACACACACACACACACACACACACACACACACACACACACACACACACACACACACACACACACACACACACACACACACACACACACACACACACACACACACACACACACACACACACACACACACACACACACACACACACACACACACACACACACACACACACACACACACACACACACACACACACACACACACACACACACACACACACACACACACACACACACACACACACACACACACACACACACACACACACACACACACACACACACACACACACACACACACACACACACACACACACACACACACACACACACACACACACACACACACACACACACACACACACACACACACACACACACACACACACACACACACACACACACACACACACACACACACACACACACACACACACACACACACACACACACACACACACACACACACACACACACACACACACACACACACACACACACACACACACACACACACACACACACACACACACACACACACACACACACACACACACACACACACACACACACACACACACACACACACACACACACACACACACACACACACACACACACACACACACACACACACACACACACACACACACACACACACACACACACACACACACACACACACACACACACACACACACACACACACACACACACACATACACACACACATACAGACATCATCGTAAAAATAGTAAAATCGTATTCTACGGACCCTAAAACGTGCTTATTCGTCAAAAACTCACCACCGAATTTTTTGACCAAAGACAATACCTTCCTTACCTAAAGGTGACGGAAGGTAAAAATAGGAATACTCAGAACGTAAGAGGAAATATCAAGTTAGTAGAAGAGATGAATAGGACAGATAATGTATAAAAGTAAACAAATTAATTCAAAAATGGATAGAAATGAATATGAAAAGAGGAAATGCACAGAACAAGACAAAAAAATACAATATGGAAATACTAACAAGTAAAACAAAAAACTACCGCATAGCTGGAAACTAATAGATTAAAGTAACATGATCCTTAACCATAACTATTTTCGTTGAAAACGTATAGATCAGTTCGTCGAAATGTATATAAAAAAAACTTTTCTCCACTAAAATATGCTGGCTGGTTGAAAGATCTGTATTATATTGGAGGGAGAATGTGTATCTAGAAACTAATTAGTCAGCGTTGAATCCTCCTTGCAGTGTGTCATCACTCTGTGATCCCTGTAGCGATTGGGAGCGTTCCTTCGGGATCCTCGGAAATGCTAGAGACGCTGTCCGTCTCCTCCCGGCTCCCTACACTTACAAATGGGAGTTTGTCCCAATCTGCACCGGTGGATCGCCGGCTGAGGATCGCCGGCTGAGGAACAAATTACAGTTTGCGATGAGTTCGATATCCATCTCTCGACACTGCCAAGATTTACTTGTAACTTTTAAACGTATCCCAGAGATATGAAAACTTCACTAGCGAACGCTTCCCTCCTGCTCAAGTGAAATATTACGCACTGCGTCGGTAATTTGTTATTTGAGTTATCCTTAAAGGTATTGGGAGATCGAGAATTTCATTACAAGCGAAATTCCGCCCAAATTACTGTGGGTTACGCTAATTCTCCCTCGTATTTTTTCCCAGACTTTACTCTGCCTAAATAATAACACTTCCAACAAGCAACGCCAAACTGAGGATATAATTTTTTTTCTACAAATCTATTAAAAGTGGGCTTTCTAATCTTTGTTTTTAGCGTTAAAAATGTCATTTTATGACACCAGTGTTAAAAGTGACAGATCATTGTCACTTTTGACACTAGTGTTAAAAGTGAATGTCTAAAAATTATTAGAAATACTAATTTAAATTAAAAAATAGTGTTTGTAGAAAAATTGTGTATGATATGTGTTAAAAGTGATTTTATTTTGTTTAAAGGTTTGGATCACTCCGCTTCGCGTCGTGTTCTAAACTTCCTTCTCACAAAATAAAATGTCACTTTGAACGCTTATATCATAAATAACTATTATATATCACCGTGGGATGAATTATAATATCATATCGTACTCATTTTAGTTATATAATGGCCTTGTTAGCCCAATGAGTGTGGTAAAGAAATTCTAGTGTGGTAATTTTTACTAAAGCACTCAATGGGATAACAAGGCTATTTATATAATTAAAATGAGTGCGATATGGTATACGGTGGTACAAATTCTAAATACGTGCGTTAAAAATGTCTACATCCCACTTATTTCGTAAATAACTATTATCTACAAACACTGTCACAAGTAGTTTTGAACGTTTGTTTCTAGACTTAAAACCGTCATTTTATGACACCAGGGGTATGATTCTGTAACTCGTCCGTTATCACTATGGTTATATAGAAAATGACATTTTATTTGGCAACAATGGCGTAATATGCCAATCATCTTATAAAAAATCTGAAGTGGCCAGCACATTACCTTCCGTCAGTTCTATGTATTTTGTACAAATCTCATACAGAAAGTACCTTGCTAAATTAAATATTCTATTTCTTGTACATTACCTTCCGGCAGTTGCATGTATTTTATGCAAATTTCGTACAGAAAATTATTATTTTGTGACGTTCTCTATATACAGTGTAATGTATCTGCAGAAATAAAAGATTTATTATTATTATTTCTTGTACATTACCTTAAAGCAGTTGTATGTATTTTATACAAATTCCATACAGAAAGCAAAAGATCCTATATTTCCAGAAAAATTATAAGATAAACACACTATGTCAATTTCACTTGACACTGACATCTTTCAATCAGAATTTTCTTAATATAGTAGTTGTTTCCATATGAAATTTAATTTCTTTATAATTTTTTAACTCTATATCCATTTAATATTAAGTATAAAATGCAGTCAAATCGTATAGAGAATAAAATATTCTTTAATATTTATAATAACATCAAATATGAAAAAATTATATTTAACATAGTTTTTTCAAGAAAAACTGTTAAAATCTTCAAATGATGGTACTTCCGGTTGACCAATTGTAACCAAAATCTAATCAGCTCTTCATATGGATGTAACGAAGAAGTATACGAAAAAATTATAATTTTTGTAACTCTAGTATTAGAGTTATCGCAGACGAAAATTTTGTTACACACACACACACACACACACACACACACACACACACACACACACACACACACACACACACACACACACACACACACACACACACACACACACACACACACACACACACACACACACACACACACACACACACACACACACACACACACACACACACACACACACACACACACACACACACACACACACACACACACACACACACACACACACACACACACACACACACACACACACACACACACACACACACACACACACACACACACACACACACACACACACACACACACACACACACACACACACACACACACACACACACACACACACACACACACACACACACACGCACGCACGCACGCACGCACGCACGCACGCACGCACGCACGCACGCACGCACGCACGCACGCACGCACGCACGCACGCACGCACGCACGCACGCACGCACGCACGCACGCACGCACGCACGCACGCACGCACGCACGCACGCACGCACGCACGCACGCACGCACGCACGCACGCACGCACGCACGCACGCACGCACGCACGCACGCACGCACGCACGCACGCACGCACGCACGCACGCACGCACGCACGCACGCACGCACGCACGCACGCACGCACGCACGCACGCACGCACGCACGCACGCACGCACGCACGCACGCACGCACGCACGCACGCACGCACGCACGCACGCACGCACGCACGCACGCACGCACGCACGCACGCACGCACGCACGCACGCACGCACGCACGCACGCACGCACGCACGCACGCACGCACGCACGCACACACACACACACACACACACACACACACACACACACACACACACACACACACACACACACACACACACACACACACACACACACACACACACACACACACACACACACACACACACACACACACACACACACACACACACACACACACACACACACACACACACACACACACACACACACACACACACACACACACACACACACACACACACACACACACACACACACACACACACACACACACACACACACACACACACACACACACACACACACACACACACACACACACACACACACACACACACACACACACACACACACACACACACACACACACACACACACACACACACACACACACACACACACACACACACACACACACACACACACACACACACACACACACACACACACACACACACACACACACACACACACACACACACACACACACACACACACACACACACACACACACACACACACACACACACACACACACACACACACACACACACACACACACACACACACACACACACACACACACACACACACACACACACACACACACACACACACACACACACACACACACACACACACACACACACACACACACACACACACACACACACACACACACACACACACACACACACACACACACACACACACACACACACACACACACACACACACACACACACACACACACACACACACACACACACACACACACACACACACACACACACACACACACACACACACACACACACACACACACACACACACACACACACACACACACACACACACACACACACATCATCGTAAAAATAGTAAGAACGTGTTGTGGGGACCCTAAATCGTGCTTATTTAGTGAAAACTCACCATCGAATTTTTGGCACGACTACATTACCTCCCTTACCTACGGTATGACGGGAGGTAAAACATGGACTAATATTGTTTTTGCCAAAAGCTCCTCAATAATTGTCATTTGTTATTTTCATCTCTCGTTCGTGTATGTATTAAATTTTTCTCGTTCGTGTATGTATTAAATTTTTCTTATTGTAAGTTTTTTATTGTACAGAATTAATAGAAATTGTTTTGAAATAACTAATTATATTTCTTAAATAGTGTCCGCGATAGCCTTAGTCTTGTTTCTTTGAATGTTGGCAATTAAGGAAGATATATCTTCATTAAGCTTACCCCATGCAAGGCATGATTGATCGCTACACAATCCTTGCCTAATTTGGATGGATGTCCAGTAACATTTAAATGAGCAGAACAGATTCTTCCGACGACATTGTCTTGCTAGTGAGCGCGACCCTGTATTGACTAAGCAGCTGTTTGATCACCGACATCGATTATGCTGCCAAAGGAAACACCCTGAGGTCGCCTGGACAGGGTAAACACACAGTACGACTCAACATGTAAACACACCAGGCCCGATCATGCTGCACTAGACATATTACCCTGCATTATTCCGACAGAAATTATTCCCAAGACAATTGTCCGACTGCATTTTACATGCGATAATACAGAGCAGAGTGCACTAATAACCGGTTGCGGTGAGCTTGAATCCTTGAATACCGGCCCAAGTGGTGCATGTTCCGAAACAGCTGAAAATAGGAGGAACTCTCCACGGTATAAATATGTCATTACTGAATGATTAATAAAAAATTAAAATATACAAAAATGAGATATAAACATAATTGATAATTTATTTTAAAAAACGGTAAACAAGTCAATTTTTGAAATATGTTTTTTTCCATAAAAGAATGTACTTGATTAAACATTCTATAAATTGGTAAATATATGAATTCCATATAATCAAATGCTTATTTTTCCATTTACTAATTTTTGAAAAAATCACTTTTGTATTATCTATTTTTCAGCGAAAAGGTTGAAACTCTCAAATATCCGATTTTTCTATTTTTAGACTCAGTGCATTCATTTCTGATTAAACTGGTCTACTAACTTAACTCAATTAAAACGAAATATATAGTATCGACATTATATCATAACTTTTAAATATTACAAATGTGTCAAATTTTCGATGCAAAATTTTCCATTTTAACTGACAGTTAACAGATAGTTTATCCAGAGATGAAAATATATTGTTGGAATAGATTATTTTAAATACGGTGATTCGAAATTTTGAAATCGCAGGACGATATCTCTTTTTAATCTCAAGATAATTGCGTTCAAATTTGGATCCCAAAAACTACCATTTCTGGGCATTAACCCTAAAATGGATTGAGATATACATTTGGAGACATTGTCATTGGAACCTATGAGTAAATTTACATGATTAACTGGTTCACTTATTAATTTGAATAAAAGTTTGAAAATCTTAGAAATTGATTAAAATCGCTTAAAAAGTCAACCTTTAAATTTTTCAATTTTCAGCCATTTTCAGTTATTTTACTGAGGAAATTGTATCCGGGGGTTAAAAAATATATTTGTAATTTTAGAATTAAAAAAAGCGTAGTTGTATATCGGCTCATTTTTGACCTATTCGGACCTATTCTGTAACTCAGTGGTTATTTTTTAACAACTGGTTAAAAAATTGAACCAATCAAGTATGTTGATATATAACAAAAAAATGGATTTTTAGTTGTCAAATCACTTTCTATTGGACAAAATTATTAACCAGTTGTAAAAAATCAACTACGGAGTTACAGAATAGGCCCAATTATCTAAAAAATTTGCAAATATATGTGAGAATTATTTTGTAGTGAGACATGAATATATGTATTTGTATTTAAAAATATTTTTTGTTTTATGCGTACAATCAGGTAAAATATCTGGCGAGAGGTTATGTGCTGGCCACATCAGATTTTTCATTTAAATTTGTATTTGTGATGTTTTTTTTGACAAATGACAAAAATGTTAATTTGTTCCAATTGTTATTGCAAAGATAACTAAATAATTCACTTTTCACACTGGTGTCAAAATTATAGCCCCACCAGTCTAACATGACAGTTCTCGCTGGTGTGACTAGTATTGTTTTAGCTCTGTCAATCATTTATGGATCATTTTAGGAAAACATACTTCAATTAACAGTTATACAAAAATTACTTCTAAGCATCTTTTATTTGACATAATTTTCTCTAAAATAATCCATAAACGATTATTTATTTTTATTTTATTTTTGCGAGTACACTACATTGTGTTTACATCATATCATATATTATTATGTATACATAATATTTCATTTATACATAGTATTATATTAGACGTTTCTCGCATCCTCTCTTCCAGTAGTCCCGGTCTTCCCAATCTCTGTCTTCTAGGTTTCTGTCTTTCATGGCTTGTTGAATACCTTTCATCCATGTTGTACGTGGTCTCCCTCTCTTTCTTCGATTTTTTGGTATCCAATTTAATATTTTCTTTGGCCATCTTTCATCTGTCATTCTATTAATGTGTCCATACCATTTAAGTTGTTTCATTTCTATTATGTCTAACATCGTATTCTCTACCTGCATTCTTCTTCTTATCTCTTCATTTCTTACTTTGTCTAGTTTTGTTAGAGCACAGCACCTTCTCCAGTAGTCCATCTCTGTAGCGTTAATTTTCCTTTTATTTCCTTGTTTAAGTTCCCATACATCACTGCTATAAGTAGCTATGCTTTTAATTATGGTGTTATATATCGTTTTCTTTGTTTTAACTGTTAGATTTCTGCTCCATATTACAGGGTGTAGTTGTTTTATTGCTTTCTTTGTTTGTATCATTCTAATTTTTATTTCTTCGTCACAGTCTCCTGTATTTGTGAAGATTGTTCCCAGGTACTTAGCTTTATGTACATGTTCAATAGAGTCATCTTCTAAATTTAATGTTTGTCCTTCTCCTCCTACTACCATATATTGTGTTTTCTCCGTGTTGATTTGCAATCCCCAGTCAGCATAATGTTTTGTTAATTTTCTAATCATATAATTCATGTCCTCTTCGTCCTCTGCACACAGGACTTGGTCATCAGCAAAGTGTAATGAATATAGATGATCATTTTCTATTTCTATTCCCATCACTTTACATTGTCTTTTCCATTTAGCAAGTGCCGCTTGTATATATATTTTAAATAATGTTGGAGCTAAGCAGCACCCTTGTCGCAGGCCTTTATTTATATGAATGTGTTCTGTTAGTGTTGTTCCTATTTTAACTTGTGCAGTTGTTCCTATATAAAGATTTTTTATTGCTTTGATGTATATTGTGTGTACATCCGCGTCCTTTAAGGCTGTCCATAATTTTGTTAAGGGTACGCTATCGTAGGCCTTGTGCAGATCTATAAATGCTACATGTGTTGCTAAACCACACGCGAGTCTTTTTTGGAGGAGTTGACGTAATACGAAGATGTTGTCAGTACAAGAGCGGCCTGCTCTGAAGCCACTTTGTTCTTCTTCTTCTGTTAGACGTTTGTTAATTCTTTGGTTTAGTATTTTTCCATATATCCTTCCTATTGAGCTTAATACTGTAATTCCTCGGTAATTCTTGCAATCAGTTTTATTTCCCTTTTTATGTATATTAGATATATATCCTTTTTTCCAGTCTTCTGGCAATTGTTCTCCTTTCATACATTTATTGAAAAGGACCCCCAGCTTTTCAAAGAGTTGGTGGGGAGCGTGTTTCAATAGTTCTATTGGTATTCCTCCAGGCCCAGAAGCTCTTCCATTTTTGAAAAGCATTATAGTTTTCTGTATTTCTTCTGCTGTTATGGGTTCTACTTCTTCACTAGTGTTCGTTTCTTCGTCTGTATAATTTTCTTCCATAAATTCTTGTCTCTCTTCTTTAAATAACTTTGTATAATATTCTACCCATTTGTTATTAGGTATTGTTTGTATATGTATTGTGCTTCTTTCATTTTTTCTAAGTTGTTTTATAATTTTCCATGATTCGCTTGTTTTAGTTCCTCCCATATAGTTATCTACAAAGGCGCATTTTTCTTCCCACGTTTTATTACATTCTAGCATTATTAGTTTTTTTGTTTCTCTTCTTTGTCTTGTGTAATTTTTTCTATCCTCGTCGTCTTTACTTCGTAACCATTTGTGGTACGCTTTGTTTTTAGCTCTTATAGTTTCTTCTATTTTTGTGTTCCACCAGTAAGGCTTCCCATTCTTTTTGTTATTTTCTTTTATATTTAGGCTTTCCCAAGCCGTTTCATGTATTTTTTCTTTTATTTTGTCATACAATTCTGTAGTCGTTGCGTTACTTTCCGATATATCTGCTAATTTTGTTGCTAGTCTCAGTTTGTATAGGAAAGAGGTAGAATCTGTGTTTAGTCCTTCTAAATTATATTCTTGTTCTTTTATTTTAATTTTATTTGCATCGTTTAGTGTTGTAGATTGGTTCCCTATATAGGGGAATAACATTTGTGATCGTACCAATCGGTGGTCCGAACTACTTTCCGCTCCACGCAGTACTCTAACGTCGTATATTTTTATTCTAGTTTTCTGCTTAACTATTAAGTAATCGATTATACTTCGTTTGGTCCCTTTAACGTATGTAAACATATGAATTTCTTTGTGTTGGTAGAATCCATTTAAGATTTTTAATTCTTTTTCTTCACATAGCTCATATAGGTTTTCACCATTTCCGTTTGTGTCATTTTCACCGTATTGTCCTATTACTTTATTATCTTTTTTACTTCCCGTTCTCGAATTTAGGTCTCCCATAATAAACGATTGACAGAGCTAAAACTGTCCTAGTCACACTAGAACTGTCACTTAAGACTGGTGGAGCTTGTAACATTGATCTGTTACTAACACTAGGGTAGGATTCTGTAACTCGTATGTTATCAAACTGTACCGTTATCACATTGCAACGTATTTTTACCTTCCGTCACCTTTAGGTAAGGAAGGTATTGTCTTTGGTCAAAAAATTCGATGATGAGTTTTTAATCAATAAGCACGTTTTAGGGTCCTTAGAATACTATTTACTATTTTTACGATGATGTCTCTGTGTGTGTGTGTGTGTGTGTGTGTGTGTGTGTGTGTGTGTGTGTGTGTGTGTGTGTGTGTGTGTGTGTGTGTGTGTCTGTGTCTGTGTCTGTGTCTGTGTCTGTGTCTGTGTCTGTGTCTGTGTCTGTGTCTGTGTCTGTGTCTGTGTCTGTGTCTGTGTCTGTGTCTGTGTCTGTGTCTGTGTCTGTGTCTGTGTGTGTGTCTGTGTCTGTGTCTGTGTCTGTGTCTGTGTCTGTGTCTGTGTCTGTGTCTGTGTCTGTGTCTGTGTCTGTGTGTGTGTGTGTGTGTGTGTGCGTGCGTGCGTGCGTGCGTGCGTGTGTGTGTGTGTGTGTGTGTGACGATTTTTTCGTTTACGATAACTCTTATCACATACTTCCAAATATTTCTATTTTCCGTATTTAAGCTTTCTCCAGTCATATAAAGAGTTGGTTAGATTTTGGGTGAAATTGAATGACCGGAAGTAATACTTTACATGAAGCCCATAACAGTTTTTAATGAAAAACTATATTAAAATGTAATCCAAAACTTTTCAATTTTAATATTTAAGACTTTTATGTCAGGAGAAATAACATATTAGATTTTGGCTAAAATTTATAAACCGGAAGTGATACTTTATTTAAAGCTCTGAACCGATTTTCGTAAAAAATAAATTGATACAATCCAAAATATTTCAAATTTGGTATTTAAGGCTTTTATATTAATGAGCACAACATACTAGATGTTTTATAAAATTGATAAATCGGAAGTAGGTACTACCTTACAGGAAGGAAACTTTAAAATGTAATAACTTGTGACTTGTGACACAGATACTTTTTGTGAAAAACAGTTTTACCAAGCTATTTGGCATCCTTGTAAGTAGATGTCGCTGTATATTTACAATATTTGGACTATAGTTGTTTTTAACAACAGCTCCTCACATGTAATTTTATAGAACTAAAAATAATGCATTCGTACCAAGTTTTAAATAACTAAAAATTAAAATATTGCTGTAGCAAATAGTATCGACGATATAAAGACACTGAATTATACTCAAATTGAACAAGCAACACTTTGGGCCAGTTGCATAAAACGTTGTTAGCTGATCATGTGTTTAACTGCACCATTGTAACCATGGAAACGTATCAAAAATACATTGGAAAATTAGCCTTGTCAAAGTTAACAACGTGATTAAAGTAAACAATGTTTTATGCAACTGGGCCTTAGTGCTTAGTGTAAAAACCGTATACTACCTTAAAATGTATAATAATGCGAAATAAATAAAAATTCAGACATTTTTAACTGTTATAAATTGTATGACTATGGAATTATTATTACGACATATATTAGAATTCATTATTTATCGTATATGACGAATAATATTATACATAATGTACATCTACCTTACATTGTTCGTTTATATTTTGCTATTCTTGGAAGTATTGATATTTTGTGTGTTTACACTTTGAATGGTATTTGATAATCTGAAAAACATTTGTATCGTATTTGAAAAATTTATTTGCGTTGTGTATTGGGTGTGAATTTTTTTGTACGCACTTTTGGCGCTCTTTTACGGTGCTACGTTTTTCATTTAACCTTTCAGTGCGTTCTTTCGGCACTTTTTTTTGTTTATTTAGAAATCACATTCAGTGTGCTGTCAACTCGCACTGAGCGCATATATTTTATTTTACTTTTTTCTTCAAGCTTCGTGAAAAATGAAAATCACAGTGACGATTTTTTTGTGTATGTTCTTTCCCAGTGTGCCAAGTGCCTATGAGAAGTATCTTGTCTAATGGTGATGTTGTTGCTTAAATATTGTTGCTTTATGACACCTTCAATTTTGCAGCATTTATCTGTATGAACCAGTGTCAACTACGCCAAAAATTCAATGATTGTGGCAGTTCCTGCAGACTAATATAAAATGGAAACTTAAGCAGTGTTACCTATCCTAGTAAAAAGATCAAAATATATCTACGGAATAATGATTGACGTGTATGGGAAAGTTCCGTCAAATATTTCAGTCATATTTAGATGTATGTAATAATTTGGATAAAACAACGGCCTAAATTGGAAAGGCCTGTACAAACAAGAACGGCCGAAAATACAAAAGAGGTTGAAGATTTGTTTTTAACAAAAAGAAATATTATAGTTTTTGTAATTTCTAATGAAGTGAAGATATCAGAAACGACTAAATACATTAGCTGTATTCTTTTTGGACAAAATCTCAGCTCATCTCAGATCACTTCAAATAAACTCAGTAATTCGTTGTTATTTTTACACAACTGATCTGCGTTGTTGTGAGTAAACTCACTTTCCCCCTTTCCGATGCTGCACTACCAGTTTACCAAACTCAAAATAATTTGTATTTTAAAGTTATATAATCCAACAAATTTTATATTCAGATATACAGATATACTTACATGTAATAAATTTTCAATATTATCCATTTTTCGTTTATAAACAGTATCATAGATCAGAAAATAAGTCATTAAATATGACATCTGTTACAGTAAATACTATCGGTAAAGATGGAAATGATAAAATGGAATTAAACTTGTTCATTTTGCACATATTACAACTCACTTCAACTCAACTCAGATTTGTACTGAGCAGAGTTTCAATTGGGTCAAAAAGAATACAGCTAATATAATTTGCATTTAACTGATATCTTTCATAACTAGGTAGATTACAAAAAAATTGTCGATTAAATAATATATTTTATTTAGAGGGCTGCAACATTTAGTTTTAAATGCTCTTCCCTCATTCGTATTTTGGGACTAAATGTTGCAATGTTATTATTATTGCTTCTCATTAAAATTCTATTTTGACTATGTAATAATTAATCTCGTTATTAATGCGTTTCAGTTGTAATTATTTCATTACAAATTAGTTACTATTAGGTAGAGATAAATACAAATGAGTATTACATTATTATTATAATACTACTGTTTATTTTAATCGACATAAACGGACAATTTCATACTTAGTGTTTCAATGGACACCGCTTTTATTGCTACATACAAAATTTGTGACACATTTGGGAAGACCAAAATGAGAACCACAGCACCAGGGTTTCTATATCACTACACCCCAAAAATTCAAAACGAAAACTGTGTATAAAGCTCTTTTGTACACATTTTTCACTTGTTTATACACAAGTGTTATTTGGATTTCGGTGGTCTCAATTTCCAACCACATTACTAATTCTATAAGAATTAAAAATGAAAATTCTACTGTAGTAAGCAGTAAAAGATTAAAACGAAATGAACAGATACCGATAGTTTTCAAGAAACATATTCAATTGAATAAAGGTGTTGTCACCGAAATATTGCCTTGTGACAGATAGGTATATTACACCTTAGGTGGCAGGGTGGTTGATGTATCGGTTCAAGTATATATCAGTCCGCATCTTATATATGTATGTGTGAAACAATGTTGACCCTGTCAGATATGCAAACTATGGACAAGGAAAAACGAAACAACGAAAAACACCAATAACTTATAGGGGATTCGTACCTATACTCAGTACCGAGAATCGAATCTTGTCTCGATCAGTATGCGAGCGTGCTAATTAGTAAAATTTATACTGTTTATCAGCTCTACTAGAAATCTTAGTAATGTAATATTTATTCTTCAACGACCGATATTTCAGTACAAATTTATACAGGTGTGCAACGAAATGTGAAACATAAGAGTTTAACAAAGGATTTTAAATATGTGTTAAAATTGGCACTCCTGTATATTTTAGACCAAAAGAATATTAATGATATGATTCTTTTTTGAATAAATTTTTACTTTTAAAAAGTCTTCATTTAATACCAAAGAGTAGACACACACACACTGACACACACACACGGGGACCTTAAAACGTGCTTATTCATTAAAAACTCACCACCGAATTTTTTGACCAAAGACAATACCTTCCTTACCTAAAGGTGACGGAAGGTAAAAATGCCGGAAGGTAATGTGCTGGCCACGTCAGATTTTTTTCTATAGCTATCTGATTTTTGATGAAAACCTCATATTCATTTGCTAAATATCTAGTGTTACAGATATTTGCATTAAATGAAGACTTTTTAAAAGTACAATTAAATTTAAATAACTTTTCATTTTTGTACCTTTGCTCTAAAATGTACAGTAGTGCCAATTTCCGCATAGTTTCGCGGGAAACTCCACCAGTGGAGCTAGAGGAGGTCCCCGATTAGTGGCACGGCGAGAAGGAACAATTATTTAAACAATCAACTGACTTCGTCGGGACTCGAAGCCGGCACCCTCACCTCTCACTTACCGAGCGGAAACTCCACCATTTGAGCTAGGGGAAGTCCCCGGTTCATGGCACAGCGAGATCAGTTGATTTTTCAAAAATTATTCCAAGTTGGACAACTTCAGTGACGACAGTTGTAATATCATTTCTTAATGTATTATGTAATTGCGCAATGATAGGAATTCTTATATTTACAGGCATATATAAAATTAATGGGGTCTCGTGGTCGGATGCCTGAGTGTCAGTTCGCGAATCTGGGGAACCGGGTACGATTCCGACTGACGCAAAATATTTCCAATTTTAAATGGCACAAAATTGATCCCTGTGGTGCACTCTTCACGCCAGCAATGAGCTCCCGTGAGGTGACGCCTGGTAAGCACCCGCATGGTGCAAATATTTCATCATTACCGATATCTATATGCAAGTAGATTGGCACACCCAGCAATGGATAAGCCGTGGTGATATATTTATTTATTTATATATAAAATTAAATAACTTATAACTTGGGAACTACGCCTAGCGTTCTTAAAAGCTAAGACTGCACGTATAATGTTGTTCAAGGACAGTCTCGAGCATACCTGACACGATAACGTCTCCACCCCACAAACCCTTGATAGAGATGTACGCGTTTTTCTGAAAGTGTGAGAAAAACTCTCATAGAGTAAAAAAACCTCGGGGTTAAGATCTTACAGTCCCTATCTCACAAATTTTTGTACAAAATTCTGTTCACTGCATAAATAGCTATTTATGTACCTACATAATTTTATGATTGCGATACTGTAAGATCTTATTACCCCAGATGAAGGTGTAAGTGTATACTAGAACGTCAGTTATGTAAGTATAAATATTGTATAACTAAGTATCCAGTAGCTGTTAGCACCAAATTTACACCGTTCTGTTGTCGTTATAAATTTGCTGTGAAATCGAGAATAAAATAATTCGAATGCCTCCACTTTCCATTTTAATACGTTGCTTGCATGCTGACGTGCTGGCGTATTATTTGCGCATTCCGCCGTGCCCGGGGAAAAATGAGGGAATCTTCCATTTCATTTACCTGGACTGCTGAGGCACGGCGGACAGGTATTTGACTCGGCTTGGCTATTTCCGTACAACGCATTCCCATTCCAAGCTCTAATAAGACACACAATCACTGTCCGAACAACAACTGAAGGCAATTTCAACGGATTTTTACCGTGTTTCTTCGATTTCAACGAGCTGTCTTGGATTTGTTGGTCTTAGAAGTTCGAGGAGACTCGAGACCACGAGACCACGAGAGCCAATAATGCAAGCAGGAGATCTTTTAAATATTGCACTCATGGGAAACACTCAATGACAGTAGATTTAAAGTAGAAAAATATAAAGCTTTCCGAGCAAGGTTTCGCTGAAAGTATTAGAATTACTTGAATTCTATAATTAACTCAAAAGGAGAATAAACGATTTGTCAAGTTATAAGTACTACACTGAAAGAAGGTTTGTAGTCAGTCCTTGGGTAATTTTTTTCAATACTGAAAGAAACAAATCAAGCACAGAAATATTTTTTTGCATAAGGAATTCATAATTTCTACCTGCTCATTGTTAATATTTTTTTGTGGATTAACAACGTTCCTAATTCATTCTTCTTTAGAAATTGTTTGGCAAATGCTGTTTCAGGAATTAGTTTTTTTAGTTAAATTAAATTGTATAACCCTCCGCTTGACTATATAGAGATCTGATACCTGGGCGAGGGTGAAGTGAGCGTAGGTTATCTGGGCGACAGAAACTTAAAATTTTTACACCTTCAATGTGCATAAAATTTGATATTGTATTTTTTTTAACAGGAAAAACAGAGACGCTCTTGGACTTGGACTTGGTCTTGATAAAATCAAGACCAAGGCTCGAGACAAGACTTTTATGGAAAATCAAGACCAAGACTCAAGACCAGGACGTCAAGACCAAGAGTCTTACAAGACTCTTGACTCAATTAAATGTGATTTTTTCTATAATTTATTAGTTGTATGGAATCTCATATCACATACTAATGTATTAAAGAAAATATATTCGGTGCTTTTAAATGGGTGATGACCTTGACGATTAACAAATGTCCCATAGCAACTACAACTCTTTTAAACTAATTTAGCAATAGGTAGTCGGATATTGGACCAGGAATTAATAAAACGAAAACAATTTCTCAATTCCTCAACGTTTCGATTAAATTTTAATCATTTTCAAGAGCTAAAATAATATTACAATGTAGTACAAAAATAAAAATATAGAGGAATTTATTAACAAAATTTTTAAACAAAATTTAAATTTTCTGAAATAACTACATGCAAACAATTATTCAACAAAAATACATTGATTGAAAAGTGTGAATTGTAAATTTAAAACAATAATGTTACAATTAAGTACATAAAATATCAGATACTTAAAAAATAATAATTTACATACCATTGGGTTGAGATTATGTTAAACATGGCAGAAAGGACTAATTCTTTAGGGATATTGGTAAACTAAATCAAATGAATTCTTTATATTAAAAATAAACTCGTCATTAATATTTTGTAAAATTTCTACGATAAATTTAGCTAAATGGTAAGTGGGGCAGTTTATACAGGACACGATTGGTCTAAATTTAATTGGGGGTGGTTTATGTGTTTTAGGCAAGCCGTATAGCTTTGGGCAATTTGAATTGTATATAGTTAAATGTTTGCATGTAGTATCATTAATACAATCTTTATCTTTCAACTCTTTAATAAGTTTATTATTTAAGTTTTCATATTTAGTCGTTGGATCTTTCGTCAAGGTTTGATAAAAGGCTGTGTCATTTAATTGTTCCTCTAGACTGTCAACATAATAATCTTTGTATAAGATAACCGTGGAGTTACTTTTATCTGATTCTTGCATTAAATTTAATACAATTCACTGATTACCACCCATATGAACAAATTAATTTAGGCTACTTGTGTGGGACTGAAAATCTGATATCTATCACTAAATACCTAAAGTAAAGTTGAAAACGTATGTAAAAATATAAATTTTATTTTAAAAACATTCTATGTTTTGTAATAAATTAAAAAAGAAGATTTACTTTGACGTCGTTGTTTTGAACTGGAGAAAGGGATGTATATTTAAGAATGTAACCTGTAGATGGCGAGCGAGTGCGAGTTTGAATTTGATTTTGTCATTAGTTAATTTTTCTGTCACTGTTTGTCTTCTTTATAATTTACAATTTGCGTGGTTTCTATTACTTTTATTACGTATTGCAATTTGTTAAGCAAGATTTTGAAGGATTTTTACTTAGCTTATACTAGTACAAGATTAAAATGACAAACGAAAATATTAACCTCCAAACTATTATCCAAACGGTAAACAGATGATCTGTCATGTTTAAATTACCCGCACTTGCCGTTGCTATTGAACGTACCGATGTTATTGCTTTACGGCCATTCATTGGTTCGGCGTAATTCTACGTCATACCTACATGGCGGTAATTTAAATATTAAAATTTCATTAATTTTTTCTGGCCAATTAATGAAATTTTTCCAAAAGAAAAAATATAGGTAGAAAGTTTTTATCGTCTCTTCAAAAATATTAAATAAAGAAATGGCACTCTAGTAGCCCATTGTGCCTACTTTGAGTAATATAAATAAAAAAATTCTTAGGCCTGTTGTGATTGAATTCTTCATTTTAATAAATTATGCCCGGTTGCAGAAACGTTCATCAACGCGCAACTCCTTGTTCAGTTAGTGGTTCGTTAAAATGATCTAATTCGAATCTGTTCCTTGGTCTTATGACATTAAAATCAAAGACTACTTCAGCCTTGGTCTTGGTCTCGACTTTCCGAAGCACTAGATGAATCATTCACCAAAAATCGCACTTTGTTACAATATGTATAAATACAATTACTAAGATTGTTATGCTGCGAATACAATCAACTGCCGACACATTGGATCCCCTTATAATAAGTTTGTAACATCGTCCAAACCAATAATTAGTACGTGCTGTTATTGTATTTTATTAATTATATAGAGAATTTAATTATACTGTAAAATTACATCACATTGATTAAGCAAATTAGTTGATTTCGGCAACAGTTATATTAAATGTATCATATTATTCATATTTGGTATTTCTTCTTGTACTGTAAAAAGACTTTGTTCATAGTGTTAAATTATAGGATACTTAACAACAGTGTTTCGTAACTATTAGAATTAATAGCGTATGTAACAAAAGTTTTGAGAAAAATTTTACACTCCAAATTTTATTGCTAAATAAGTTCTAATCAAGTTGCCATTGGACATAATAAATACATGATAGTTTCGAAAGATGTTAAACAAACTTGAAATACTCAAACCTATCTATAGGTTAGTTGGATAGATAGCCGAAACATGAAATTAGTAACATTTTGGAGACGAGTATTTATCGAGCCATACGGAAATCGAGCCATACGGAAATGTGAAGAAGATACAGTATATTTTAATTTAACAAAAAGTGGGCGACCCGAGCTTTTGCCCCCAAATCGAACCAGCAGTCATCAAAGTGCTCAAGACAGAATAAGGATATCACCGCGCAAATTATCTCGATAATTTAGAATTTTAAGATGATTGTTAGCAGAACTTTGATCAAAAATAATTTAAAATTTCGAAAAATAAATAATGTAGCCAAATAGACTGCGGTCCAGCGCGCCCAACTTGAGCGAATCTTTAGATGCTGCAGAGCATTAACGGGCCAACATTTTATAGAGAAATAGAGAGATAGTATAATTCACCCAATATTTCTCAGGCGCGATTAATTTGGGAATTTCTTAGCAGAAAAGGATACAATATTGTCAGGTAATATCAAAAGAACAATAGTTACAGACATGAATATTTCTGACGATCCGGGAAGTAGATTTGACATCGTTTAGAGACAAATGTGATAAGGTATTTAAAAAAAACTCCGTCGCATTGAAGATAATGGTCCCCTATCAGTTTTGTAAAATTTGATTTTTTATCTCCTTATAAAGGAACAACCACCTATGTCAACGTTTCAATAAAAAAAATTCTTTCTATTTGCAATAATTTCACCAAATCAAATTCGAAAAATAAAAATTATTGCAAGACCTGCACTCTTCAACAACAGGTTAATTAAAGAAGACATAGAGATTCATAAAACCAAGAATAATAATATCAATCATTGGTTAATTGTTGCTAATGTTTTGTTATTATTTATATAAGTATTTTCCCTAAAGAAGGCAGCAGTATATGCCGCCGAAACGTCGGGTATTAAATAAAAATACGGAACATAATGCAATAAGTATAATACAAACTTTTTAGTTTATGATTTCTGAAAGATTTTTTAATAATTTTGGTACAAGTGTTAATACCTTTTGTTCCATGAATATGTTTGTTTTGGAGCCCAACGTGGGGCTCTAGCCAGTTTTACAGGCAAATGCACAAGTACATATGTAAACTTGTCGTGGAATAGACCTGTAATTTTCTACAACGTATAAAGTCTTTTCACAAAGAACAATATAAATATATGATACAATTGACAAAATTATATAAACAATATCTCAAATGTCTTCTTCATAATCTTGATATATTTTGAAAGTTAAAGTGTTAATAAGTCCGCAATATGTAGCATCTAAGTTACGTACAGGGACGTAACTAGAATTATTTTCTGGGTGGGCCAAAGATAGGCCAATGAAAAATCTGAGTGAGCCATACTTATATCATAAGCACAGTATTACAATAAAACTAAATTACATATCATCATAATATATGGATTATAGATAGCAGTATAGAAACGGTAAAACAAAATAAACACGAATTACAAATACTTCTAAGTAATAACTAAAATTTTAAACAGAAATTGCACTGAAAATACGAATTGTTAATGCAATGATTACTAATTTAAAGTTCCTGGAAGATATAATTTACAAATATGTTAGAAAACTAGTAGGGCCATTATTGTTTTAATTACAGTTTAATTTTCGTAAAATTTTATTGTGTTGAGAAGTAAATGATATTCTGCGGCTAGCATATCAATTTGTGCAATGCTTAGCAAAAGGAAACATTTTCTATAACTAATGTTAAATGTGCGTTACAAAAATCTTTATTACTTTTTGACATATTAATATAAAGACATCTCCTCATTGAATTACGGTGCTATTTGCTTATTTCATGTGTGCAAAACCCAGAATCGGTTTCCAGGAATTATTGTGTAAAATGCAGCGCTCTTATAAATTAATACATACTTTCATTCCACAATTTAAAAACATCAAACTAATATTTATTGAAGTGTTGTCATCGATTTTCAAATTTTGGTTCTAGATACGAGCCTCTCGTCATAATAGTTCGTCATTGCTTAGAGCAAAAATATTTTTTTATATAATCTAATTAAATTTCAATTTTGATAAATAATGTAATAAAGAACTATCAATTTACTATATTCCGTATAAAATATGCCGTAGACGCTAATTAAACATTTTAATTTTTGTAAAATAATTTCAGTTTCGTGAATTCATCAGAAATAATTGGTATAATATCTATTACTAGTCCAGATATTTTTCTTATACACTGCCATATTACAAATATCTCTGGCGTGTCCAGTATGGTATCATCCGCTAAATTAATTAGCTACATATTAATTAAAATTTTTCTCAATTCTGTAAGAGAGTTGTTAAATAATAACAACATTGTTGAAAATTCAAATCAATTTCAATAGAAACAAATGTAACGTATCATGTTTTATTTAGTGTTTCCAATTATTATTGATTACTTGCTATAGAAATGTTGATAGGAAAAGATAATTTTGCTATAGAATTGAGGCGATTTCTTGAAAAATAGTTACTTCAATTTTTTCTACAAACAGATATTTTTGGCAATAGGCTTACATACAATCTAAAATGTTTATTCTGCAATATGTATGTTTTACATTCACACAAATTGTATTAAACGTTCTAAATTATTATCTCTTTTATAAAATAAACTAAATATCTTTAAATTTTTTGGGTAGGCCATTTTCTAAAACGTTAAATAATACTTTCAAATTATTATTTAGTTATTGATGTAAAAAGTGTGCAATGTAATATAATACAGAAACTTTTGTTATTGTTCTTTTGTTGGTGTAAAAATTGGAAACAAATTGTTGAGGTTGCTCTATTGTATATTGTGCATAATATTAATTAAACATATTTTTCGCATCGCTTCTAATCACGCTGCGGCCTTTGCTTTATCAAAACATCGTTAATTACTCAAAAGAACATCAAAGGAAGTAATTAATAAACTCAAAAATTAATTACTCTTTGCCATTTATCTAAGATACGATCTGAGATAACAACAAAACGAGAAGTTTAACTTCTCCCTAACGCCGGAAATTTAACTAACATTTATGATATTTTCGAACGCCGCAAACTTCGAACTGTCGCAAATTCTGCCTCGGGTTTGCCTCCTAATTTAACCTGGATCCCGAGAAGTTTCTCTCATTTTTCGCCCACATATTTTGTGTCGACAAATTACACTAATATCCAGAAAGTGTCTCTCTGGGATTTAATTAATATTTATTAAAAATGTTGGGGTTGCTTCAAAATCAACAAGCGCCTGGTATTAATTTGGAAATTATGCCATCAGGTAGAGACTCCAAACAGAGTGAATGTACGAGTATTTAAACTGAAAGTTTCGTTAGCAGACATTTCTCTTAGGTCTACGCGGATGTGTTTATGGGAACTAATGTAATTCCTCTACTTTTGCTAATAAATTAATGTGTTTTAAACGGACTTTAGTCTTGAAGGATCACGAGGAAAAGATTCTTACAAGTTTGGATGTAAAGACTATTTTTTACATGAACACGGAGCTTTACAATACGGACAAAAAATGTGATGTCGAATGTTCCTTTCATGTCAGTGCACAGTAAATGCAGTAAAGGAAGTGTACACAATGAGTGAATGAGGAATTTGTTAACATTGAAGGAAAAATAGATATTATAAACAAAGACGATTTATTTATTTATCTGTAATTATGTATTGAGGTTATATTTTAAATGGACACTAACAAAATACACATAGAACTTAAATAAATATACAATTTTATTTTTAAGGGTTCGCTCAAGAGATATTTAAATGTATTCGTAAATATTGAAAAATTAGAGACAAATTGCTATTTTCTGCATTATAATATTTAAAATTGTAGTTTAAATTGCAAAGTTGGAGACAAACGCCACTTTTTATACTGTAATAAGTTAAATTAAATTTAAATACTAATAAATTGATAATACAATAATCTAAAATTCGTTTCCAGCAACTCTGTAATTTACACTAGAAGTGTAAAATTAATAATAATGATACTAGCTACATGTTTATAATTTCAAAACAGATATAAATAGGATGAGTTGTATACAACGTTGAAAATTATTTTTGTTTCAATGTAAGCAAGAATGGACATTGTTTATGAAAAAATCTGATGTGGCCAACACATGACCTCCAGTCAATTCCATGTTTGAAACAGCAATGCGCTTTAAGAGGCATATTAACCCCTGTGCTAAAATATGAAGCGAAAATTCAAATAAATTGTTTCTGTACTAGAACTATTAACATTTTGAAAAATTCAACACAACACAAACCTACTTGCGATATTAACCTGCATTTTAAAAAATAATTATTGAAATCTATTAGTATTTGACTTTGATTTTATAGGCAAAACAGCATTTCTCGATCTTCCCATAAAATCAGAGTCAAATACTAATAAATTTCAATAATTATTTTTTGTAAATGCAGGTTAATTTCGCAAGTAGGTTTGTGTTGTGTTGAATTTTTAAAATGTTAGTAGATCTAGTAGAGGAACAATTTATTTGAATTTTCGCTTCATATTTCAGCACAGGGGTAAATATGCCTCTTAAGTAAAGTATCATTTCCAGTTGATCGTTTGTAAACAGAATCTAATTTGTTTTTCCAATAAATAGAAAAGTCAGTAATACCATTTATAATGTTTTTCCTCGAAAATCTGTTACGAGCTCCAAATTAAGTGCCACTTCCGGTTTATCATATAGGTATAATCGAAATCTAATGTTCTAAAATATTTTTTCAAATAAATCTGTTTTTAGCTTCCTGTAAAGTAGTTTATCAATTATAAAAAACATCTAGTATGTCATTCTCAGTAATATAAAAGTCTTAAATACCAAATTTGAAAAGGTTTGGATTGTATCAATTTATTTTTCACGAAAATCTATTCAGAGCTTCAAATAAAGTATCACTTCCGGTTCAGAAATTTTAGCCAAAATCTAATATGTTACTTCCCTTTATATAAAAGTCTTAAATTCTAAATTTGACAAGTTTTAGAATATATCCTATTATATTTTGCACGAAAATCTGTTCAGAGCTTCAAGTAAGGTGTCACTTCTGGTCTGTTAATTTTAGCCAAAATCTAATATGTTGTTCCCCTTGATATAGAAGTATCAAATAATGAAATGGAAAAGTATTAGATTATATTTTAATATGGTTTTTCATTAAAAACTGTTAAGGCCATCAAGTAAACAGTCACTTCCGGTTATCCGATTTTACCCAAAATCTAATCAACTCTTTATATGAATGCAGACAGCTTAAATACGGAAAATAGAGATATTTGGAAGTTTGTTATAAGACTTATCGTGGACGAAAAAATCGTCACACACACACACACATACATATACACACAGATATCATCGTAAAAATAGTAAAAACGTGTTGTGGGGACCCTAATTCGTGCTTATTTACTGAAAACTCACCATCGAATTTATGGCACGATTACATTACCTCCCTTATCTACGGTCTGACGGGAGGTAAAAATGTGTGTAAATAAAATAAAATTATATTCATAACATAGATAAAATCTATTCCTTTGATTTTGGCATCAGCACAATTAAAACGTTCCTTTAGTTCCAGGTTCCAGCTATACATTTTTCTACTACAATTCTGAATTTTAATTCAGATCTACTAAGAAAAATGCTGCTACTATCCAGTAGGTAGTTATCTCGCCGTATTCCATTGACCTGAAAGTGTTTCTGTTAATAAAAGTTTCCTATTCATGTTGTAATATTACTGTACGTCTGACGATGTTCAAGATGTTACAAAAAATCCAGAATAAGTCTTCACTGTTCAGACCTAGTTTCAATGTGGGTGTTTAGTCATGTAATGTCATGTCATGAAATGTAATGATTTTTCCACTTTACTGCAATACTATACATGCAATATTACTATTAATGCAATAAAAGTAATAAAATATAACGTATTCTTTTTGTACAAACTATATTAAATTTATCGTTAGTTAAATCGCCCGCAATACGATGACGTATGCAGCATCTTTGGTTCGCCGTAGTTGTCCGCTCCGAGCGCTTGTTTATAGCGTTTTCAGCTTACAAGTCGAGTACGTACTGGTGCGCACTTTGTTACACTGAGCGTTTTCAGCTCGTCATTCAGTGCAAAATTTAGTCAGCTGCTGCGTTTTCAGTTTAAGAAAAAGTTGCACCGTGCACTGGTTCAGTACGATTTTTGTGTATTGACTTCCTAGGCAAGTGCAATAGCGTCAATGCAAATATGGCAGCTAAACAAAATCGTTTTCAGCTGAAACTGCACTGCCACCGAATGAGAGCAGAACTCGTTCAGTGTGGTCACGAGATATGTTGCACTCAGTGCGCACTTGCACTTTGTAAGCTGAAAACGGTATTGAATTAAAACGTGAACGTATGTCTTCTATATTTGATATTAAAACGTCAAATTCAATATCAAATCGCAGAAAGCATATTATTACCTATCGCTAAGAGAGGTATTGTATTTATGCTAAAAATCGCATATCCAGATTTTAGTGAATAAGCACGTTTTAAGGTCCCTAGAATCCGATTATAATATTTTTACGATGATGTCCGTATGTGTGTGTGTAGATGTGTGTGTGGATGTTGGATTCACGATTTCTCAAATACTATAAGACTTAAACATTTTTAACTACGGATTCCTCAATCTAACAATAATGGGAAGAGTTGATAACAATCGGACAACCGAAAGTAGTAGTTACAAGAAAAAAATCATTTAAATATTATTTATCGAAAATTTATGTAAATACTTATATTAAAGATCGTTAAATTCTTTATTCGATAAATGTAAATTCATTATTATGTCGTCTACAGATTTAGAGATAAAGAAAAAAAAACTACTTCAAGGCAAGAAAATCAAATGTTTGTAATTGACACATAAATGTCACTGTCAAAAATATTTGTATGCCACTGTCAGAAATATTTGTACATCATTATAAAGATTATGAAAATAAAAAAAAGTCAACAACGCAAAAGAATATAAAAGGAATTTGCAAAAAAATGACGAATATGAAGAAAAAGAAAAGGAAAGTAGAAAAATAAAATTTTAGGATATTGAATATAAAGAAAATGTATGTATTGTAGATAATTTATATTAAAATATCCCATAGATTTTGTAAATATATGTGAGAATTATTTTGTAGTGAGACATGAATGTATGTATTTGTATTTAAAAATATTTTTCGTTTTATGCGTACAACCAGGTAAAATATGTGGCGAGAGGTTATGTGCTGGCCACACCAGATTTTTTTATTTTAAATATATAAATGTAAAAACCTATTAAATACGATAAACACAGACATTAAATTGTCAAGTTGCAAATGTAAATATAAACAGGTGGCCGTGTTTTGCTTTTGTTTCTTTCTACGAAGTACGTATGTCGAGACCTAATTCGCACATAGTTGATGTTATGTACGCCGTAATGGCGGGAAGAAAATATTGCAAAAGTGTAACATTTTTTCCCTCGGTATTTTTTAAAATTTGACAGAATATAAAAGTAAAACCGCTTTAGTTTTAAAAATATTGTAACAAATAAGAAAATAAAAAAATCGAAAACTCCCCCATTGGTTTTTTTTACTCCCACAACGTTAAGTTAGCAATTTATTGTTATTATTATATAAATAGAAATAAATTAGCTTCCATTTTAATAATATAAAATTGATGCTGTCACAATATAAAGTAAAACTAACCGCTAACTGAGAAATTGAAGAACTGCAACATTTCGTATTTTGTTGCTATCTAAGATTATAAAGAGTTCTATTTTTGACAACTCTATTACATATCGAGGGTAGCAAGAGTCAAGAAGTAGCTCTTATATAGAGTTCCACCACAGAAGCGTAGATCAACATTAATCAGTCACGAAGCAAGTACCACCGACGATGAAAAAACAACTTGGATACTTTTTCGTTCAGAGTTCTTGAGCCACGCAAACATTTCCAAATCTTCCTGTGAAATGTTGTTGGCAATGAAAATCTACCGTTATCCTTTGCATGCATTATCCCTTAGGCATACTATCTTCATTTTTTCTCGTTGATAATGTCCTCGGAATCAATATATCCATCTCTTTTGCTCTTGAGGCAGAGGCAGTGTTGCGGTATCTGTGCCTGTCTATCTTTATACACGGCGTTTCCCTAACTCAGTGGATCGTTGTGAGACCGATAGCCGGTGATCTGTGGGAAAAAACAACGTACTTTATGTGGACATCAAATCGCGCTGACTACGAACGGATAAGGATTGCAAACAAGCAAATCATGCGCGACATCTCCACAAAGAGATTTTATTTATTTTCATCTTTAACTTTCTATTGCCCGTCATTATGAATGCCATTTTTTAAGAAAATACTTTTCAAAATAAAACGTAGACAGCGGATTTCCCAAGCAAGTTATTGCAGTTAAATATGTTTGATATTTAACGTCATTTACTCAAATAAAGTTCTTAGTGAACAGTAATATAATATGTACCTTGACAAGCGCAATAGAGTATGCTCGAGGGTATAAGAAATTGATCCAATTTAGAAAAAATATTAATATAAAAAAAATAGTTAAATATTAATAGTAACCGAGAAAAACAGATACAGACTTATCTCTTTCGTTTTCATTGCTTGTATTACTTCATAAATTTAAGGTCACAGATGTTTTAACGCCATTTTTATCTTCCGACACCTTTAGGTAAGGAAGGTAAGTATTGTCTTTGGTCAAAAAATTCGGTGGTGAGTTTTTGATGAATAAGCATGTTTTAGGGTCCCTAGAATACGATTTTACTATTTCTACGATGATGTGTGTGTGTGTGTGTTCGCGCGTGTGTGCGTGTGTGCGTGTGTACGTTTGTGTGTGTGCGTTTGTGTGTGTGTACGTGCGTGCGTGTGTGTGAGTGCGTGCGTGCGTGCGTGCGTGCGTGTGTGTATGTGTGTGTATGTGTATGTGTATGAATGTGTATGAATGTGTATGTGTATGTGTATGTGTATGTGTATGTGTATGTGTGTGTATGTGTGTGTGTGTGTGTGTGTGTGTGTGTGTGTGTGTATGTGTGTGTGTAACAAAATTTTTGTCTTCGATAACTCTAATACTAAAATTTTGATTATAATTGGTCCACCGGAAGTACCCTCATTTGAAGATTTTAACAGTTTTTCTTGAAAAAACGATGTTAAATATCATTTTTTCACATTCAATGTTATTATAAATATTAAAGAATATTTTATTCTCTATACGATTTGAATGCATTTTATACTTCATATTAAATGGATATAGATTTAAAAAAATTATAAAGAAATTAAATATTATATATTAGCCAGCTATGCTATAACCCTGGAAACAGCTGCTACATTATGAAAATTCTGATTGAAAGGTGTCAGTGTTAAGTGCAGTTGACAGTATATATGTATTATAATTTTGCTGGAAATATAGGATCTTTTGCTAGAAACTTTCTGTATGGAATTTATATAAAATATTTACAACTGCCTTAAGGTAATGTATAAAAAATAGAATCGTTTGCAAGGAACTTTCTGTATGACATTTATACAAAATACATAGAACTGACGGAAGGTAATGTGCTGGCCGCATCAGATTTTTTAAATCAAGTACTGTTCATATTTAACATATTTTAAGGTATATTATTATTTTTAACTCTCGAGTTAGATTAAATATAATTTTCTTCAGTCAAATCTTATTTCAATTTTTATACAGAATTTGTAGTATTTACTAGCACTGTCAAAAACTGCAGAAAATAGTGGACATTAATTGAGATTCCTAACCGTGTTTAAATTAACCGGATTAATAGCGAAAACTGGTTAATAGAGCCAACCGGTTAACCAAGAAAAACTGATTACTAACCGTATCTAGAAATAGTTGATTCACCGGTAGACCAAGTAGGGAATAATAAATATACTTTATTAAAACAAAAAAGAATTTGTTACTCTGAGAAATAAATATCATTCTTGTTCAATTTAGTTTATAAATTAAAAATGGACACTACAACATGGATGCCAATAAAATGTAGGTCAAGCAAAATTGAAATACGTACCTACGAGTAGTAGTTACAAACAATAAAAGTATTAATTTATTTTGTATAATGAAATTTTTAATAACAGTTAACTAGATATTCAACCTCTGTGCTTTAAGTTTAAGCTATTGATAGAATGAAAAAATTCTTCCTGGAAAGTAGGTTATAAATTATAACGATTTTTTTGTGAATAGAGTGTTTTAATAAAAGGTTATTAATAATAAACGAAGGTGCTGAAAAATGAAATATCAAATTCTCGGTATTGTTTAATTGAAACACCCCCCCCCCCGTGACTCTACATTTTTCACATTTTTAAACTTCGAAATTAAAAAAAAAATTTATTGATTCTTCAAATATTTAGGTATTTGCATGAGACATTGAAATATGACAGCTGTCAATATTTGCTAAATAGCTTTTAAAAAATCTTCCAGCTTAAAATTTCATTGTTTGCCGATACTTCAAACACAGCGTAATCGAAATATCGCCGATGAAGGAAAATATTACATTTGCAGTGTTTGCTCTGAAAATATTCCAGTTTTCTATTTTAAAATTCACTGGTTAATACTTTAAAATATTATTTCTATTTGTATTTCTAGGTCGGTAGTTAAACATATGAACAAGTGCGTTAATAAAAGATTTGTTTCATAATAACATTAGAGAGTATTAGCTAAATGAAATAATAATTTTACTACAAGCTGTGATACACAGCAGATTATTTGAGAACATATCACTCATACAAATGACAGAGTAACATTAAGCTCATTTGGCGTTTCATCTCTTTCTTAGGCCTATATAAGATGTACCATCTCTCTCTCAGTTGTTCTAAATTAGCAGTGCTTAAATCTCAATCACGAAATTGTTCTCTTGAGATTTAGGCCGCAACTTCTCAAATGTGGCTTCATCCATGCGTTCATTCTGAAATAACATCCACTATCGTCTACGCAGAGAAAGGTTTCTTTATTTTCAACATTCCAACGTTCACCTTTTCTCTTATGTAGAGCTTGAGCTTACAACAGAAACTATACTCGTTTTTGTTTTTCCATATACAGGTCTCATTGGTCAATACCGAACAATCAGTGCGCGCACATGTTCTAGTATAAAAGTTGTTTCTCGTTTCATTGCACTTAACTCTTACTTGGAATGTGGTTTAATAAAAACTATTATTCATGAACTAAATCAAATTCCAGAAATTATATTATAGTCCAGTAAATGAAGAATTTTACCCTACAAAAGGTCGGGTAGTTCTAAATTTTTGATATGTTGTATAGGATGGTTGGTTAATAAAAAATCTAAATTTCCACAAATCCCCTTGCTCCGCTCTCTCCGCCATCTTGTAAAAATCACCAGAAATCGGGCTTTTTTCAGTTTTTCACCTATAACTTCTATCTGGTGAATTTTAGCGAAAAAAAAGTTATTTGCCGACTTGTAGAGGATGAAATTTCCTAAAAGTTTGATAAAAAAGGTTTTTTTCCACGATTCATAGCAACGGAGCTATGAAGCTCCCAAAAAAAGTAGTAATAAAACTGAAAAAAGTACCGATTTATGGTGGTTTTTACAAGATGGCGGAGGGTGAGGAGGAAGAGGGTTTGTGGAAATTTGGATTTTTCATTAACCAACCATCCTATACAACATATCAAAAATTCAGAAGTACCCGACCTTTTGTAATGTAACCCCCTTTTTCGACCTCTGTTTACTGGACTATTAATGATGCACGCGAGGCGAGACGAGACGAGAAATATAAAATATCGATCTCGTCTCATTTTCAGATCTATAATCTCGATCTCGCTCTCGTTCTCTAATATTATTTTGCGTCTCGTCTCCTTCTCGCACGAGAGTTTCGCGAGAGTTTTGCTATAAAAATAAGTGCTTGCGCAGTACGTATTTACGTAACAATTTAACTACAATAGATAAATTCGCACCGTATATTTGCAGTCGTATAAGTATAACTATAATAAACAGACGAAACACTAAATTCTGGTCACCAAATTATTTCAATACGAACATAATGTTTATTCATCTACGGTCATCAGAAAATGTGATAAGGTAGTAAATAACTTAATTTACCTCTAAAATATCCAATTTATCACCAAATTGGGATCTCTAAAATATTTCAATACGAACATCTGCTAATACATTCTGTCATCAATAAAACGAATTAAATATGAAAAATCTTTTTTGTAACTAAAAGTAGGTATCGTTACTCGTTACTATTTAAGTAAGATTTAATCATAAAAAACCGCTTTACTGGTAACTCGCCGGCAATCAGTAACTCCGATTCTCTCCGTGTTGACTCCAATCGACGCTTAATATAACATCCGTTACTTTTCAGATGCAGAAAAAAAATTATTATTCGTAGCTTTAACTGGGCTGAATTAGAGGCTGAAATATTGGAAAAAACTAGTTCTGTTGGATGCAAAACTGATTTTGTCTTTATTTTGCATTTCTTCGCCCTGGGACCGATACCAATCGAAATCGACTATAGATAGACTCAAAAAAATATAGTGAATTCATATCATTTATCACATTCACGTGTGCTATGCACGAATTCGTGTTGACTCCACTCTCGCTTCTCGCAGTTGTTATATCGATATCGCCTCGAATTTTAAACTGCAATCTCGCTCTCGTTCTCGTCTCGTATAATGTAGCGAGACTAGACGAGATACGAGAATACTCTCGCCTCGTCGTGCATCACTAAATTATATTCATAATTATGACTAATAGCACCGACCTCAATGAATACTTCACAACAAACGCCAATAGACCAGAAAAGTGAGGTTAAAATTCGGCTTTGGCGCGGGTTCATAATATACGTTTCATATGGGAGTTTAATTTTACAGACAAAAAAACATATTGTGTAAAAGAAATTTACCGGTTTCACGATATTAATCCATTGTTTACATGTATAAAAGTAGACTGGTAACTAAGTAATAACTGTATCTGTATCTGACTTGTCAACAACGGTCTACAAAATGAAAATAAAATAAAATGAAAGTATAATGTTCTTCATTAATACATACAGATAACGTTAGTGTATCGATCTAAATACGGTTTACTTTATTCTAAAATAATAAACATGAGGAATAAAGCACATAATTTGAATATTTGTCATATTGACATATGTCAAAAAATTGTTGTTAACCATATCATTCTGAAAGTATCATTAACGAAAGAATTAAAAAAAATAATATTTATTAATGTAGTCTTCATTTTCTGAAACCGACAAACTATTGAACAAACCACGGATGTTATGAATCATAACAAGCCTTAGATGTCTTAAAATCCTCGCTCTACGAGCTCGGATTTCAAAATGACATCTGCTGCAATTATGATATACATATGTAAATAGCTATAAACAGCTCTTGTTCAGAATTCGTTAGTTTGTTTATTCAGTAATAGATTGCAATAGTTTAGAACCTTCAAAAAGGTAAAGTAAGAAAATTATTAGAAATTAATATACTAAGTGCAAGCATAAATAACGCATGCCGTTGCTGGTACCTCACTTGTGCACTCGCCTGTAAATAGGTCAATTCAACAGAAGCTATGAAGCATGCAGCGAAGATGTGTAGGATCAAATCGAGACATACGTTCATTGAATTTATAGTTTTGTATTTTTTGTTTAAATAAATATAAACTGTGCAAAATTCATGTGAATATTATTGTACGAATCTGGAAAAAAAGGATCGGTCTAGGTTCTTCATATAATGATTTGCAAACGAGATTTAATTTTATGAGATTTCTCTGCCTTTAAAGTTGAGCAAACATTTCTCCCATAAGAAATACACGGGGAACAAAATTATGTTCTCAGCGTTATGAACTGTGTTTGGATTTGGCGCCGTTACACTTTACTGGTCTATTCCAAACGCGACATCGCCCAACAAATTATTTTATTTTGACATAATGATAAATAAATAATTACTATTACGAAAATAAGTAACCCGACAACTTGTAGCTTACAAAACTGATTAAAATAACCGACTGGATATTCAGTTAATCATTAATAACCGACTAACCAAATAACCGGTTATCCAAAAATGGATTAATCGATTAAAAATTCAAAAAATTTCTATTGACAATTTCTGATTAAGTGGTTAATAAGTTATCAGTTTAACCTGGCAGTAACTATTTGAAATTATTACTAATTACAGTTTATTGTTCATTTTAAGTCATTCCCAAAGATATTAAATGTTAGTTGCTCTTGTAGGTAGGTATTAAGCCACAGAAATATAAAACGATCTAATGCTAACCCCAAAAAAATACGGATTTTAAAATAATGTTAATGAAGGAATCATTTTGGAGTGACGTATTTAAAACGAAACTGCGATGAATGAAGACTCAGTGAATGAAAGGCTGTGAAAAAAACTGTGTAAATCTTTGATGGATTTGCCTGAAAAAGTGTAGTGTGCCCATGAGAGCAGCTGTCACTAAAGCGGTATAAAAACGTTGATAACATTAAGTTTATATTTTTATCCCGGCATGAAATTTCGCGTTTTGCAAACCGAATGAAAAGCAAACCTCCTGGGGAACATTTAAACGCGAACGCTGCTCTAGAAGATAATCACAATATTGTTAGCGGGGCTAAAACGCATGGAATTATTTATAATTGATTAAAAGTCCATTGCGCACAATAGTCACGTACACAGGGCTGCAGCAATTAGTAAACTCGTGTGTGCCCTTCGGACTTACCAACTCTAATTTACTGCCCAACTGCCTAAGTTTTACATCGATATTTCACACACCTACACACATAACTTTGCCATTACGAAACACAGCCATTTACATTTAACAAAGGGTCAAAACACCCACATCAACTTTATTCAATGTATCAAAAAATTTAAATTGAAATTTACGACAAGATTGGAAACTGTGAGGCCGGCAGCGTTACACCTGGGGAAGGTTATGACCGATTTGCTGCGTAAATACAAGTGAGAAATATTACCACACGCGTCATACCGCCCCGATATGAGTCCAGCAGAGTTCAACTTATTACAAAAGTTAAAAGTGCCTATGCATAAAAACCGAAGACTAAACAAAAGTATTGTCCTTAGGGCTAATCTTACAACACTCAGTTAAAATTTAAACTTGCAAATACACAAACAATAATATATATATATATATATATATATATATATATATATATATATACAGGGTGTTAATTAAAAAGCGGGCCATAGGCGTTTAACATGGATTATCAGTTTTTCCATGTACAAAAGTTCCTAATTAATTTTAGACAAAAATGTTTCAAATAAAAGTTGTAGATTATTAAATTGTACGCCTAAATCACTAAACATATTTAATTTTGCACATTTGGTATCGTGTAAAATTTAATTTGAAATTCTATAAATATTGCTTATTTGTGGCGATAGCCATGGAATAAAAACAATGTTATGAAGACATGCATTTATTTTGAACTGTCAGAATTTCGATTTTCAAATAAAAATTACATATAATTATATTCTACACCTAAGCCACTGAACATATTTTGTTTTTATAATGTAGATCTAAACCAGTGCATAGATTTTATTTAAATTTTATTTTGTAAACTGAAAAATCGAAATTTTGACAATTCAAACGATATGTATTTCTTTGTAATTTTGTTAAAATTCCATGGCTATCGCTACAAATGAGCGATTTTTTACAATTTCAAATTCGATTATACACGTTACCAAACGTGCAAAATTAAATCTGTTTAGTGATTTAGGCGTACAGTTTAATTATCTACAACTTTTATTTGAAACTTTATTGCTTAAAATTAACCCGCTTTTTAATTAACACCCTGTATATATATATATATATATATATATATATATATATATATATATATATATATATATATATATATATATATACGAATTATTGACAGCAAAGATAAATTGGTCATATGACAGTTCATTCCGTGCCAGTTTTGTTTATTTAACGAGTATTTAAGTATTAATTGGAGATTGTAATATTGACCCTAGAATAAGTAGGCAATCTGCCGAAAAGTTCAGATTAGAGCTGGGAAAAATAATCGGTTCTTTTATAACCGATTATTTTATAATCTATTATCATATATATTATTAGCATATTTATTTGTACGATAATAATGTCGCAATGCGTCGGGCATGATCCTGATCGTATCATTTATTTATAGGAAAGTAAACCATTGATATTCAAAGGTTTCTATTGTTAAAAAATGTTATGAATGAAATAATCTTAGAAATAACACAATTAAAGTTTCAAATATTTTTAAGCATTTTTTTCTTAATAATTGCATATTCCAAACTTCTTTTTATGGTCATTTTAATGTAATAAATATCGGAAAATATTACCTAATTTCTTTTTATAATATTTCCTGTAAAATAAATTAAAATTCCAATTTATACAGAATGAAATTTTTTTTTACTGTGCACTCATATATATATATATATATATATATATATATATATATATATATATATATATATATATATATATATATATATATATATATATATATATATACAGGTTGTTTCCTTTAAAACAACCAGGGCTTTTTTGGGCGTACTAATCACTTTAGAACAAAATGTTATATACAAGAAATGATCAAGAATAAGAGGCTAATTTGTTAATAATAACAAACCGAAAATTCGATCAGTGATTCTCAAACGACAGAACAAAATTATATTTTTATAAATGGTATCCTATATAATTTTTTAGCCCATTAGGTCGAGAATTTTTTTCTGATTTCAACGATACAAATATGGTATAGGGTTGTATATCAATTATTTCGAGAAAAATGGTATTAAAAATAATATAATAGTTGCGCTAGTAGTAAACCCATTTTTTATTATATTATTTCTAGTTTTTAATACCATTTTTCTCGAAATAATTGTTACACAACCCTATGCTATATTTATATGGTTGAAATCAGAAAATAATATCCTATTTAAAAAAAAATTATATATTGTACCATTTAAAAAAATATAATTTTGTTCTACCGTTTGAGAACCACTGGTTAAATATTCGATTTGTTACTATTGATACATTTTCCCCTTATTCTTGATCATTTTTGGCAAAAAACATTTTTCTGTAAAGTTGTTAGTTCGTCCAAAAAAGCGTTGTTTGTTTTAAAGGAAACACCCTGTATATATATATATATATATATATATATATATATATATATATATATATATATATATATATATATATATATATGTACAACGAATAATTACGTAATAAAGTAAAGGGAACCAATATTCATTCATCGATTACAGATTATTTCTTTGGATAAATGATTAGCGATAATCGATTAATCAAAATAATCGATATTTTCAGTAATCGATAATCGATTACAGAATTTCATAAACGCCCAGCATTAGTTCAGGTGCGGTTACAGAATAGCAGGAGAACCAGAAAAAGAACTATTGCGATGAAACACAAAAACTGTAAAATTGAGATTTGGACATCAACCTCATTTCTGTTTGCGATCACCAGATAGACGATATCGCTTGTAGAAAGCGTCAGAAGAATGACTTTCACGACACTGCGCATATACCCCCAAGAATACCGTTCAAAATTTTAAGGAACAACGCGTCAATATAGAATTACAGACAAAAACTTGTAAAATATTTCACAAAGAGTATTGTGCTGATACGGAACGTAGACCTTAAGGTACAAAAAAGTATTTGGCAAGTTTTGAGATGTGGTTGTGGCGACGGATGGAGAAAATTAAAAAAGAAAACAGAAGAATTAAAGGCCAACTAGGATAGAACATATTTGAAGGAAGGCTTGCATTCAGAAAATTGTAATTAAAGGAAAGATACAGGGTAGATGAGAAAGACAGAGAAAAAAAGAAAGTTTGAAATGCCAGACGTAAGGAGGGAAGGAATTACGAGGGAATGAAGGCAGGACAGACTTTACACATGATAATAATAAAATCTGTGCTTTTCTATAAGCCGTCGAGCCATCAACATCTTTATCAATTCTGGCACGGACTATAATTTCTTTTTCTGAAAAAGCTTTTAATTTTTGGAGAAAATAGGTGGACGTTTTATTTGGTGATAATAGAAAGGATTTCGTGGCAAACTCATAAAGTTTGATATTGCTTTTTATGCGCCCTCATTGAGTATGCAAGTCTGCATTACATAGCATCCTCAAAATATATTGGTTAATATTTGCATGTGAAAAGAATGTGCATGTAGAAAAGCTGAATTCTAAAATTATCCCTCTCGACAAAAAACCTGTTTCCCATTCTGCAAAAATAAAATACGTGATTTATACTAGACGAAAACAAACAACTAGTTTTGTTCCAGGTTGATAAAGTTATCATTCCATCGTGAGTTTATAAACGAGATAAAATTTCAACGAATTTAAAATTTATCAGCAAAAATGTTGAATAAACACAACGGAAATAATATTCCATCATTCATTTAACCCAATTAAAGGAATAATGAAGTTCGGGATATTTTGACATATGCCTGATAACGGCATTCAACACAACAAAAACTTTACGCATTATGGCGATTTTCAAAACATATTTTACCAAATTTAATTAATTACCCACTGTACATTTATACCATTGTTATCGCCAGTAGATAGTAGTTACTAGATTTCACAAATAATGAAAAATCTCCATTTGTAAATGCTATGCATGCACATATTATAGAATTATCATTTTTTCAGTTGTCAGCCATATTGAATAAAAATTAATTAAAAATGGCGAATAGCTGAATCAGTTACATGATCCTCGACACCCAATGTTCGGCCAAGAACCACGTCGGTCACGTCTAAAATCTAGACACAGTTTCCTCATTCAGTGCATCGAATGACAGACACCAAGACTGCAAAAAGACGCTTAATGTGGGATGAGACATTAAAACTAGAAGATAAAGCAATGGCTATCTTTCCAGATGAAAAACTACCACCAGGTAATGATCAGAAATGGCCCATTTGGAAATCGTTAAATCGCATACAAAGTCAAGTAGGAAAATGTGCAGTAAACATGTTCAATTGGGGGTACCAAGCAGAACCCACTTTATGTCATTGTGGTCAAGAACAAATAATGGCCCACCTGCTCACGTGCGCCAACATAGAAGACAAATGCACGAGAGAAGATCTGGCTAAAGCAACACCAGCTGCTATAAACTGTGAAATTTTTTGGATGAATACTATTTAGATAGACCACTTCTCTGCCAGTTTTTCCTGACGGTATTTCCTCTGGCATGAAGAAGAGAATAGTTAATTCCGGGCGATGCATAAGGCCTATTTCCATAATTTCCAAATTTGACTATTTATATGGTTATAACAACAAGCTCAGCTAACAAACTCCATGTGGTCCGGATGCGGTATTTCGCTACCGAAAATCGGTCACTTCAGTATCTAAGGAGTGAGAAATATTTGTTGTAATGTTTTACATATTTATTGTGTATTAATTATTTATATTATGTATATGGTTTGGACACAAATAAAAATAATAATAATAATAATAATAATAATAATAATAATAATAATAATAATAATAATAATAATAATAATAATAATAATAATAATAATAATAATAATAATAATAATAATAATAATAATAATAATAATAATAATAATAATAATAATAATAATAATAATAATAATAATAATAATAATAATAATAATAATAATAATAATAATAATAATAATAATAATAATAATAATAATAATAATAATAATAATAATAATAATAATAATAATAATAATAATAATAATAATAATAATAATAATAATAATAATAATAATAATAATAATAATAATAATAATAATAATAATAATAATAATGTCGTAATCTCTTTCTGTTGTTGAAATACATGAACTAAGAGTAATTAGGCACCTCCGCAGTTTTTACCTTCCGTCACCTTTAGGTAAGGAAGGTATTGTCTTTGGTCAAAAAATTCGATGGAGTTTTTAATCAATAAGCACGTTTTAGGGTCCCTAGAATACGAATTTACTATTTTTACGATGATGTCTGTATGTGTGTGTGTGTGCGGATGTGTGTGTGTATGGATGTGTGTGTGTGTGTGTGGATGTGTGTGTGTGTGTGTGTGTGTGTGTGTGTGTGTAACAAAATTTTCCTCTGCAATAACTCTAATACTACGGTTACAAAAATTATAATTTTTTCGTGTACTTCTTCGTTACATCCATATGAAGAGCTGATTAGATTTTGGTTATAATTGGTCAACCGGAAGTACCATCATTTGAAGATTTTAACAGTTTTTCCTGAAAAAACTATGTTAAATATAATTTTTTCACATTTGATGTTATTATAAATATTAAAGAATATTTTATTCTCTATACGATTTGACTGCATTTTATACTTAATATTAAATGGATATAGAGTTAAAAAATTATAAAGAAATTAAATTTCATAAAGTAGCTATACCTATGGAAACAGCTACTATATTAAGAAAATTCTGATTGAAAGATGTCAGTGTCAAGTGAAATTGACATAGTGTGTTTGTCTTAAAATTTTTACTGGAAATATAGGATCTTTTGCTTTCTGTATGGAATTTGTATAAAATACATACAACTGCTTTAAGGTAATGTACAAGAAATAATAATAATAATAAATCTTTTATTTCTGCAGATACATTACACTGTATATAGAAAACGTCACAAAATAATAATTTTCTGTATGAAATTTGCATAAAATACATGCAACTGCGGGAAGGTAATGTACAAGAAATGGAATATTTAATTTAGCAAGGAACTTTCCGTATGAAATTTGTACAAAATACATAGAACTGACGGAAGGTAATGTGCTGGACACATCAGATTTTTTACCTTCCGTCACCTTTAGGTAAGGAAGGTATTGTCTTTGGTCAAAAAATTCGGTGGTGAGTTTTTGATGAATGAGCACGTTTTAGGGTCCCTAGAATACGATTTTACTATTTTTACGATGATGTCTGTATGTGTGTGTGTGTATGTATGTGTGTGTGTGTGTGTGTGTGTGTCTGTGTGTGACAAATTTTTCTAATGCGATAACTCTAATACTACAATTCAAAAAATTATAATTCTTTCGTATTCTCCTTCTGTACGTCCATATGAAGAGCTGATTAGATTCTGGTAAGAATTGGTCAACCGGAAGTACCCTCATTTGAAGATTTTAACAGTTTTTCTTGAAAAACCGATGTTAAATATCATTTTTTCACATTTAATGTTATTATAAATCTTAAAGAATATTTTATTCTCTATACGATTTTGATGCATTTTATACTTCATATTAAATGGATATAGATTTAAAAAATTATAAAGAAATTAAATATCATACATATTAGTCAGCTATGTTATAACTCTGGAAACAGCTGCTATATTAAGGAAATTCTGATTGAAAAGTGCCAATGTCAAGTGCAGTTGACAGTATGTTTGTGTTATAATTTTACTACTGGAAATATAGGATCTTTTGTTCTGTATGGAATTTGTATAAAATACATACAACTGCCTTAAGGTAATGTACAAGAAATATAATCTTTTACAAGGAACTTTATGTATGACATTTATACAAAAGCCGCTTTCTTTTTTTAAGAAGATCAACTCCGAGTAGCACACATCTACCCTAAATCGTTCTTTTTAAAAGGGGATAAATGATCTTGTACTACCCAGTTTCTTCGTCCCCGCCCCCGCGAAGCACCACCTTTGAAACAGGATCATATAGCTCCTGAACTGATCCCGAATGTCAATCTCACGTCAATATGACTGACTGCTTTGTATTTTGTCTTTTTTGTAAGTATTTGATATTAAAATGACATGAATAGAAGAAATTAATTAGTTTGAAACGTTATATAATGTTTCATTACCATAAGAAATACTTCCATACTTAAATACACAAAGGCAAAAGAATTTGATGTCAAAATCAAATTAACAGACTATAACTTCTTATTTAAAAAAAATATATACTGTTCTTTTTAGGAGTAGTTCAGTTCAGTTCAGTACGAGGTAAGATCAGTTCATTTTCCCCCTAAAAAGAAAGAGCCTAAAATACATAGAACTGACGGAAGGTAATGTGCTGGCCACATCAGATTTTTTAAATTGATATGAGAATGTGAAATAAAAATTATGTATGCATTATGAAATCTTCGTCATCATTTTGATTATAATACTAATCAATGGTTGTCCACTGAATTAAGAATTCTATCAATCCATCACGACACATACTCGCGGTACTTGAGGACTCGACTCTGCTGATAATGTTGAGGACGGATACAAAAGTATTGATTATAAATCAATACATAATCACGGCTTTATTACTCATTTCTGGGTGTACCAAACAGTTTTTGTATTCATAGATTTCAGTAATAATGACATATCTATTATGTTAATAGCCCCTCAATTCTGTCATGGAGAAATCGTTATAGAAATCACTTTTGTGTTATTATTGTAAATTATTACTCATTTCTGCAAGTGTCAATTTGGTTTTTATTCTGTATAGTTCAGAGTAATTTCCATGTCATTTTGAAGGATCTTAAAGCAGTCATGGAGAGAATACAATAAAGATCACTTTTGTGTTGGTTGAAAATTGTAACTAATTTGTAATTTGTCATCGGTCGATTTCGAGAATCACGACCACGCAATCCCATTACAATGTTGATGATAGTATTAAGACTAAAGCTTGATTATATTCAAGATAAAATCGATTTTGTTGATAAATTCAATATGATAAAAGCCCCTACGACCATTGAAACCACATGGAATCTCGAATGAAAGTAACTTTCAGGTGTTTCCCTTCTTTCTTTCTGGCCGTCTCCCCAGCGATTTTTATAATTTACAGCCGGGTGTGTTTAATGTAGTGTCATGATTCATACACTAGCCATCGTAATTTATCCATCGGCTGTCGCAGCGAGGGAGAGGATAAGGGTTATCTGTGTTAATCCCCATCCGTGCGTCGCGGCCTTGCGCCGTCGCAACGTCTTATCGCTGTCCGCCGCTACGGCTGACTTCTTCGCCTCTTAAATGTTGATAAGCCGCTGAAAGATGAGCCACGGCTAAACACACGGCGCTGCGATCAATGACTAGTTTTATTCATCTAGTTCCATCGAAAATCATTCGTTATTAAACCTCAGATTGGTGGATGAAAAGTTGGTGGCGTTCCAATCGCAGACCATATCGGTCTGATAATAATTTATTTACAAGTAGTTAATAATTTAATTAATTAATTCAGCAATATCCTTCAATCTTTTCGATGGTCTCCCTGTTTTTCTTTGCTTTGACATAGGTACTATTTTTCGACTCTTGCTCTTTTGGTTGGAATATGGTTGCTTTCTGTTTATTTGTCAACAGGACTGGTTCTCCAGGTTAATGGAACAGGGGTCTATTCTTAACTTTTCAAAACTCTGACTGTTACGAATTCTTATTACATGCACAAAATTGTAACGAATGACGTAAATCATTCATACCTTTATTCGTATTCACAATTTGTCACTTGTCCATATATATATATATATATATATATATATATATATATATATATATATATATATATATATATATATATATATATATGTGTGTCAAGGTAAAGATCAGAAAATATCCTCAAAAATAGCTCTTTGTTTGTTTGATTTGTAGCTACATCTCTTGAGCAAATTTTGTTGTAAAAGTAGAAATAAATTTTACTGATTATGGCAAGGTTAGGAATAGATAGACGGTTTTTTTTATTGACATTAAGCTGGAAGTGGCGGCAAATACATGCCCTTGTCTTTTGTACGATGTATCAAGCCCAGTGATTTGAAAAATTAACTATACAAGTTAAAATAGCTATATAAAATAAGTAACCCAAAAGGCACCATAAATGTCGAACTTGGAAATATGTGCACCCAGAAGCAACGCAAGAATAAACGCAAAGAAAAAGAAAATTGATTGTTTCTTCGTCTTTCTTTCTTCCTAGGCTTAAGCATGTTTCCTTTACTACTTGCCTTATTTTAATTATCGTTTAGGTTATCGTTCTAACTTCGTTTTGGTTTACCTATGCTCAGATTTCCTATAGGTAATTTATATATTACTTTTTTTCAATATATCTTTTTCTCTCATTCTGTTTATATGACCCCGGTGGGGTAGTAGGAAGCGTAGCCGACTCATGACCCAAGAGTCCCGGCTTCGAATCCCGGTTAAGGTTTTGTATGTGTGTGCGTGCGTGCGTGTGTTTGTGTGTTTATTCTCTTATTCTCATCAACGCAACGCAAAAAAGTACAAGGTTATTAAATTATAAAGGAAAAATGGCTCACCCTCATACATTATCAATAATAGTAAAAAAGTTTATTATATGATCAGACCAGTCTTCTATTCTTTTATATACTTATTCATTAATATTTTTTACAATGAATTTTCTTTTGATATTTTGCTCGGTTCTTTATCTAGCAATGAATTTTCAGCAATTTTTTTTGTATGAATTTCATTTCAGCAGTTTCCAATTACCTCTTAGTATTAGATATGTCTGTTTTTTCTCTGCTGTCGTATATGTTATGATCGGTTTCACTGTTGCTTTATATCGTCTTGCTTTACTGTTTTTGTTTAAATTTTTTTATAGCACATTGTATCATTTCATTTGCTTTTGTTTCAGTATTTCCAAAACTTGACAATTCAATTCTCAATTTAAAATATAGTTTAAAGAAAAGAAATGTTTCAATATGTAACAATTAATTGACAGAAACCTCACCGGTAACCTTGAATTTTTATTCAAACAAACTTACTATTCTTAATCATAAGTAAAATATTTATTAAATTTGCATTTGTTCTAGGAAGTGCACCACTAGTGTCACTCCCAACAATAACTAATAGCCTTGTGTCGGTTTCAAACCGGGACAAAAAGTATAGAAAAGGATAAATTGTTATTATTTCTAAAATGTCGTTTTGCTTTCTGCAAGAGCGATTTATTTCCAGTAAAAGCAGAAAATGGTTTATCAGCTGTCATTTTTAATTTTGTTATCGGTGTTAGTGAAAATATAGGTGAGCATAAGAAAGCGAAAGAAAAGAAAAGAACACGGAAAAGAATAACCTTACGCGGTCAGTGAATGAAGAGAAAAAATCTCGGCTGCTGCGGAGATCATTTCTCAGCGCGGCCATCTCGAAATTTTAGGAACGTAAAGCTCTTTTTACCACAGAACCGTACCACCGACATTTATTACATAAAGCCACAAAAGAAAAAATAAATACAACAAAACTTTATTCAACTACACAGGTTCATTTACTGAGATATCTCATTTTTCACCGCAGAATTTCGCACATATTTTAACAAGACATATTGCTTTAAACTCAATTTATTACCTGATTTCTTTCGCCTATATTTGAAATATTAATAAATCATATTATATTAGTTTGCTTTGTACCGAACATAAATTTTTTTATTACATTTTAAATAAAAATATGAAATCATGTCATGTAGTGTGGAGTGTTTGTGTATGAAACAGTTTTTATGTTTATTTTTCAGATAATGTATGTGTACAATAATAGTCAAATACAGTAGAATTTAGTAGAATCGGATGTTGTATTATTAAACAAAATTGTATGTATATTTTTATTACTTGTGCTATTTGAATTACTAGGATTGTTTATTTCAATAATTCTACATTATTATTTTTGTTCTAATCTAAGTGCTCTTTATGTATTAAATGGTTTTGTATGTCCTTCTCATTACTATTTTTAGACTTTTGCCCCTTATGCCTAATGGCTTGCTAAACATTTCCGGCCATGCCTACGACATATGAATAAAAATATTTCAAATTAAATTAAATGACCACGTTCATATAAAACGATTTTTCAATACTCAGTATTAAATCTGTTCGTTTCGCTATTTTGCGTCTACGGTTTACTGCCGCGTCCATACAAAGTGTATGGACAAGACAGTAAACTGTAGTCATAAAGTAGTGAAACGAACACACATATCCACCCCAATTATGTAACAAAGTTATTAACTATTAAAAACATTGTTATAACAAATAAAATAACTAATAGTAATGGGCCCGTCCAACTTTTTTTGAATTTTTTATGTTACGAAGAATTTAAAAATAGAAATTTCATATTTTTTGTTTTCTTGACATTATGTTTAATAACGCCTAAAGTAAATATTAAAGTTTTGGCGTGAAAGTTGTGACGTTAGCGTCACTCCGTCATAAGTAGAGAGAACCGACATACGTTACCATTAATAATGGTAATATAATATACAATTAATGTTGCAAGAATAAAAATACATATCCATTACAAACTGTGATCAAAAATCTTTAGAGTTAATGATAATAAATAAACGAGATAGTTATTATATCATTTCAAATTATATATTTCTTTGATTTACTTACATGAATAGGTATAGGAGTAGTGTTAAATGTTAATTTATGTAAAACTTCCAAAGTACATATTATACATAAATAAAAATCAGGTAAGTAAAATTAATAATTTTTGCTCGTTTTCATAATCAGGTTAATCATTCGCTTTAATTAATGTGACTTTAAGACTTTCTTTAATATAATATTGAAGGTTAGTATACTCACCAAGTGCCATTATTATAATTAAATTATTATTTAAACTATAGTTATAATAAAATACAACAATACCGTATTGATTACAATAATCAAAGCATAGTTCATAATAACAAGTAATCCAACATTTACATTCCTATTTACTAAATGATTACAACAATAACAAGTATTGAGTTTACAATAATTAAAACATATTAAATAAATTTATATTATAATTTTCTTTTGATAATAAAAAATTACTCGTATATATTAAATATATATATAAAATACAAAATACAAAATATATAGCAATTTTTATTTCATTTTCATTTATTTTTATTTAAAATTCATATGCAACATGTATTTTCCAAAAGGTAGAAGACTTGGACGGGCCCATTGCAAACACTGAATAAAACACAAGAATAACAGTCTTTACATTTTTTGTTTCTATTGGTTACAATTTTTAGCAATGTTATTAAGACTTAGTAATTTTCTTACATAATTGGATTGATTGTCTATTAGGTCAAAAAGATACAATTTTATAATAAATTTCAAGAATCAATTTCTATCAACTTTTTTTTTAAATATGTTCCATCTAAGTACCTTCTATAAATCATGGGGCTTGTCATAGAAAGTTATCAGGCCATAAGATTTAATAAACAATATTTAATCTACTAACAATTTATTCAAGTTCGGCTTGGGATAAAGATAACTTCTATCTTATTTTACTAATATTAGATATAAATTCCAATATTTGCAAAACGACGACACTAAAATTGGCAACATCAAATATTAATTGACAAATTAGCTCGACGCTGAGTTACCAAATTGATTGATAAAAGAAACTAATGCAAAATAATCACAATTGGTGAATTCAAGACCCAAGTTATCCCGCTAAGATTTAACCAGTGTTTCACAATCTAAGGTAGTAGTGTTTTTTCAGTTCCTGAATTCTTGGGAAAGAATTGAATAATACCCAATTTTGAGTTAATATTTGAGTCGGGCACAATTTTTTTTTGCCGAGTAGAGCTAAACCTCCAATCCCTATTGGATAGTTACTCCCTCGAAGATAAGACAATAGTTTGTAGCAGTTCTCATCATACTGTTGAAGACGATTGAATTGGTAATCGTATATCTGCTCAAGTTGTGTAGTATAATAGAAAATAATAATTTAAATTTTAATTAATTAATGTGAATATAGTTAAATGAAAGTTTATGTGCCGTTAAAATTATTGTGAATGTTAATCCTCTATTATCTTCTTCACTCATTCGTCATCATCTATCGATAAATTGGAAGTAAGTCATGTCCAACACATTTTTTGTTACTATTAGGCAGTTAGTTTGCTTTGAATGTAGATGCTTTAATTTATATTATGATTTGTACGACGATTAAAGGATGAGAAACCGTGATAATACGATGACAAGCACGAAAACGGGCCATTTTTAGGTAATTATTGTTATCTCTCCGCTGTACAATTATAAATTATTTTTAGTTATTTATGCGCATTATTAAACTATAGTAATACTATGTTGTTACGTAACGTTAACTTCTTCTATCTTTAAATAATACGACCACCGAAGCTACAGTTTCTGGGCTTAGTGGCATTTCAAATGCATTAAAATGATAAAATGACAAAAAATAAAACAAGGGACTGAAAGAAATTAAACCAATAGACACGATAAATATAGGTATACCATTTTATTTTCATTATTTCGTTATGATATACAAATAATAGGAAAATTTGAGTAAATTAGTCTTATTTAAGAAGTAATGAGTTTTAGGAAATCTTATTTAATACATAGCTAATAATAATATTTTGTAGTATATACTCGAATATAAATTTCATACAAGTATTTGTTTCTTTAAAAATGTACTTATAACAATTTATTTTAAATACAAAATATTTATATAATATGTTACTCCTTATTGTTTTGAAAGCAATTTAGTATTTCGTTCTTGCTATTAAATTTTCTAACTACAATTATAAACACTGATAAATTACGTTGTATCTACATGTATTTGTCCGTGTTCATTTGTGCATAGAATTAATTGCTATGCGCTCGGAAAGTCATCAATTATTTTACCTGTATGGAAACACAGTTTTGACAGAAATTTTAATTGTCACGTCCATATTGACAGGCTGCGGATTTTTGATATGGAATATTTAATGATACACGAAACAGTTTCAATAGCGAGCCAATAATATACAATAGTCATTGGTGAATAGTAGCGTTCCTAAAACGAAGGCCAAGATTAAATTTAGGTGCTATAATTATCTTATATTCGTGGTGAGTTCATAGCTAATTACCCTTTACTGGGTGCGCCAATTTCCTTTAATGTAGATTGCGACAATGACGATGACCCGTATTAAAAGCGCACTTTTATAATAAAAGTGAATTTATGCAGCACGCTTTTACATTATAATTTTATATGTTGGTGTATGTGGCAGCTTATTACATTGGGTCAAGTCTTACTTAACGGGGAGGAGTCAATATGTTATACTTAATAAATTTCAGTCTCATTTTGAAGATATTCCCTCCGGGGTCCCACAAGGTTCACATCTCGGTCCAGTTCTATTCAATATTTTTATTAATAACATGTCTCAGTGCTTCACATATTGTAATTTTTACCTTCCGTCACCTTTAGGTAAGGAAGGTATTGTCTTTGGTCAAAAAATTCGGTGATGAGTTTTTGATGAATAAGCACGTTTTAGGGTCCCTAGAATACGATTTTACTATTTTTACGATGATGTCTGTATGTGTGTGTATGTATTTATGTGTGTGTGTGTGTGTGTGTGTGTGTGTGTGTGTGTGTGTGTGTGTGTGTGTGTGTGTCTGTGTGTGACAAAATTTTCTAATGCGATAACTCTAATACTACAATTCCAAAAATTACAATTCTTTCGTATACCTCTTCGTTACATCCATGTGAAGAGCTGATTAGATTTTGGTTATAATTGGTCAACCGGAAGTACCCTAATTTGAAGATTTTAACAGTTTTTCTTGAAAAAACGATGTTAAATATCAATTTTTCACATTTAATGTTATTATAAATATTAAAGAATATTTTATTCTCTATACGATTTGAATGCATTTTATACTTTATATTAAATAGATATACAGTTAAAAAATTATAAAGAAATTAAATATCATATATTAGCCTGCTATGCTATAACTCTGAAAACAGCTGCTATATTAAGAAAATTCTGATTGAAAGGTGTCAGTGTCAAGTGCAGTTGACAGTATATTTGTATTATAATTTTACTGGAAATATAGGATCTTTTAATAGAATTTGTATAAAATACATACAACTGCCTTAAGGTAAAGTACAAGAAATAGAATCTTTGCAGGGAACTTTTTGTATGACATTTTTAATACAAAATACATAGAACTGACGGAAGGTAATGTGCTGGCCACATCAGATTTTTTATTATATGCTGATGACCTAGAGATTTTTCATAGTCACTAAACTTGAGGATTGTTTTGTCATTCAATCTGATCTCGACCGTTTTAATAAATACACCGTGGATAATTATTCATCATTAAATACTTCAAAATGTTGCCATATTAGTTTTACCAGGAATAGGAACACCGTACGTTTTTCTTATGAATTAAATGGATCAAATATTAAAGCAGTATCTCAGATAAAGGATCTAGGAGTTATCTTAGATCATATATTAATTTTTGATATTTATTCAGATAATACAATAAAAAAATCCTACAGAATGTTAGGATTTTAATTAGATCTTCGCGATATTCCAAAAACCCTCATACCATAAACACTTTTTATATATATATATATATATATATATATATATATATATATATATATATATATATATATATATATATATATCGCTGGTACGTTCAGAGTTAGAATTTGCAACTGTTTATTTAGTGAGTTAGGAAAAAAGAAGGCTATTTCTTGACTTATCAATTCTTTTTAAAATTGTTAACAATTACATTGATTTCCCTCTTTTATTAAATCGAATATTTTTTCGTATACCGAGTTACATGACAAGAACATTCGATCTATTCATATTAGAAACGAATAAGACGAATTCAGCGGTAAATGCCCCATTATATCGTCTTCCACTTTTATAAGGAGTGTGCTCTATAAAAGCGCCTTTATTATAAAAGTGCGCTCGTAATACGGGCCTATATATCTGTACTGTTGATGGCGCTTACTAGGCGTCATATCGCGGGCTATCAAGGTTAACGTACATAAAAAGCTACAAAGATCATTTTTAACCCGGCGTCGGTACGGTGGGATATTATTTACCCCAACGTAGCTTACAGCGACACATTGAAGCTTCAACCAGCATTAATTCCACTAGACTTCATGTATCTTCGTATTAACCCTTCCAGCAAACAGAAATGTTCTGAACTCAGCTGGTAAGCTATTGATATGAGAACAGGAATTGTTTTATTTACTCCACCGTACGGATCCCGTAATTATTGGATATAGCATCATATCCTCCCGTACACTTTTCATTTTTATTTAATTTATTTTTCAGATAAATTTATATTTCTTATTTATAGCTTTAGAAAACAATCAAATTAATGTTTTAGCATGATGTCTTATGAAAATAAGAACTTATTGAAGTTATGGGTAAAAACAGAAAATGGCGATAATATAGTGGGCCCGGAATTAGAACCAGCTTCAGAAGCTGAAGAGAACAATTTTAGTAAAAGTTCTGCAGATTCGAAAACCAAACAACAAATTTATGATACAGATATACCAACCTCTGCTGAATAAGGAAACAGAAGACCCAAGACAAACAACGAATATGTTGGTAAAGATGGTCTCAGCAGCATGAAAACAGTCGAAATACAAGACCTTATTTTTTACGGCTAATTTTCCATGCTGCTGAAACCATCTTGTCGAACCATCTGTTCCAACATATTCGTTGTTTCTCCTCGATCCTTTTCTTCTTGATTCAGCAGAGGTACATAGGTATATTTGAATCATAAATTTCTTGTTCGGTGTCTGAATCTGTAGATCTTTCACTAAGATGATTCTCTTCAGCTTCTGAAGCTGATTCTAATTCCTGTTCCACGATATTATCGTTATTTCCGTATCAATAATGTAACTAGAGCCCACCGTACCGACGCCGGGTTAAGTTCGTTAAAAAACTGGAAATAATGTTCAACTCAATCATGTGACCCTTAGTTATATTCACAATAATTACGTAGGTATTTGAATTAACTTCACACTACGTATTGAAAATAAAAATTAACCAAGTAAACGATAAAGTTGATATGGCAACGAAATTGAACATTTTAGTTTTTTAATAATAAATAGGGATAGAAAACCAGATAATCTAAAAATATTTTGTGGTTACCGTGGTTCGTTTTTTACCATTTTTTTAGGAACCGCGTTCCGAATAGAAACCAAGTTATGGTACATACTATAATATGACAAATGTTATTATTTAATCAGGACCAACATGTAGTATTCTTCAAATAAGAATGGCATTCCGCAATAATGTTTATAGATACTTCAAATCGCACCATAATCTGTGTTGACACCAACCAGGAATAATTATATTTTCCTGCATTTAAAAACACACATGCAGACAAAACTACTTTTCCAAGTATTTCTAAGACATTAGAAATCACATATACCAAGACGAACACGCAAAAATGCCAAAATACATGTGAATGTATACGAACTATGTTGACAATTTCAAACTATTTCCTGAACACAGTTAAGAGATACGTTGCCTTATGCACAGATTCTATAACGTGTGTGGCAAATAGAAACTACTCCAATTACGAATGTCGTCAAGGATCATACTACATATCATGTCCATATGTAATGAGTTGCAAGAATATAGTTATTTTGGGGAATATATGTTCCTCTATTAAATCCCTTTAGTTTATTTAAAAAAGATTTTATTTACACTAAAAACAATAATTAATTATTAATTAATTAATTATAATAATTGTTATCTACTGTATGTTTTTACTCTTCCGAGCGTATGTGCATATATGTATCAATTTAATGAATATACATATAGTTGATGTTTATCAAAAAGAGATTTTTGATTACAACACATACCATGCTTAATTACAATAAAGTAAATTTGATTATAATAATGAACATGACTAACCAATACTTTTAAAAGAGCAAAATAGGCAAAACTGGATGATTCAATATTTCAAATAAAATACAATTACGTGCCAGGAACATTTCTATCCTTAAATGCTGAGACATCTGGCGGACAGCAAATTCGTCGACATGATATTTATGAAGAGTTGTCACACCTTAGTATTTATGAACTGTGTAAAAAAAACTGGCTACGGTCAAGTAGCGAAGATTATGGCCTATAATTTTTGGTGGAGGTGCCATGAATGAAAAAATCGTGCTAATGTTTTTATGTTTTTGTTTCCTGTATATGTATCTTATAATTTTGAAATTATAATTAATGTGTGTCATTATGCAGGTCGGTCCAGTAAAAAATCTGCGGGCAACCGAATTTTATTTTGCGTAATTTAAACTTTATAATTGCAAAAATAAAACAGTGCGAACATCAAACAGTCGGTGTGCGTCTCAAGGGGCCCACCGAGCAATCAGCAGCTAGCGAGTGGGGGAGAGGGATCAGTGGCGCAGGAAGCAGAAATTGAAAGGAGAGCCAGGGCCACAGAGGTCGCCGCAAATTGAACACCGGAAATTGAAGATGGGACTAACTGCTACCGTTACACAAATTCTCGAAACTAAATCGACTCACTAAAACACCGCCACCGGCAAATTTCAATCAATACGTCAATTACGACAAGAATAAGATTGAGGTGATTTCCTAGCACTTTTGCATTTACAGCCATTCCTTCCTTCTTAGTATATAATACAATATTATAACCTAAAATAAAGGTAATGACTGAGTAAAATAAAACTAACAAATAAGACATCATCTTCTATAGGTACATTTTTTTAATGGGTAGTTCAGTAATAATTTCTATAAACAATATTGAGATCTGTCATATTTTATCGTGCGATGATACTATATTACTTCCGTCAATATTATTTTTTCTTTTTTGTATACTAAACTGGTAGCAACTGTCTACCAGCTTAGTAACTCGTCCGGTAGTTATGTCTTTACGGCCTAGGCCGGTGGCACTTAACATTTGTTTGATGTAATTAGTTGAATTTTAATTATCTTTTAATTACTAAGAAGCTATAAAATATATTCAATTATTTAATAATAATTGCTATAAATTCACACATTACTATTTACAACACTTTATTTAAAATATTGATATTTCGCAGATATCAGAATTATTCCAATTATTTGATGTTAAAATGGTTCTTGTTAATACATACATACAGGGTGTAATCATACTTCGGGGAAAAAATGAAAGAGTATATAGTACTGACCAAAACGAGGACCAAAATGAGTAGAAAAGGCGTAATCAACATGGGTCCGATCTTTAACTGTTTCCGAGAAAGAAGCCATTTACTATTAGAATCGAAGAAAATTGACGAAGATAGTGATTGAACAAAATTTTGTCTATGTCAGTTAATAGACTATAAAAAACAATAAAATTTTATTTAAAACATTTTTCTCAATTTTTAATAGTAACGAAGTTATTAAGTTATTTTAAAATCAAATTTTGGTCCAGGTTTCCACAACATTTAACTTAATACAATTATTTGATTTTTAAAAAAACAAAAGCACATCTAAGTTGGCATCTAAAAGGTAAACAAAAAGTCTTATTTAAACGATGTCGTAACTCTTTTAGTTTTCGAGATAGCAGAGGTAAACACCGTAAAAACTCATTTTTCACTGCCTTGTATCTCTATTGAAGATCGGAACCATGTTGATTAAGCCTTTTTACCCATTTTGGTCAGTACTATACGCCCTTTCATTTTCAAAATTAAAAATTCTCTTGTCCCGCCCTACCTAACAAAATCAACCAGTAATGTACAATAAATGTTTCGCTACCGGCTTTATGTCGTAAATCACTATTATTTGATATGTTGGTCTTATTATTTTCAAAATTACAACTGAATTTTTTTTTTTTGACAGATATTACTATGCCACCAAAATAACTTTCGGACGACTATTTTACCACGCTAATATAATCCAATGAATTCCACCCTATATTTTTAGTATATCTGATAGAATTGGTTGAACATTGTATTTTATTTAATATTTAATATTTGTTACACAAATATGACATAACACATCAAACGTTTAATCTTATGACCACTATGTATGTTTTTTTTTTGTCTTGAGTGGCTTGATCCACTTGATCCTTTCCAACAGTATCTATCTTACCGACTGCGCCATATCCCGATTATTTTATTAAATAAATATAAATGAATATATCAACCCGGTTTATTTCTCATATCTCGATGTATAAATTTGCCGTACCTACTTTAGAATTCTATCGCAGAAAACTGGCGAATTCTGTTAGAAATCTGGGTAGCATACACATTAGAATTCTATATCCGCTTTTCATTTCGAGAATTTTCGGGTTTTATACAATTGGAATAAAAAATAATGACAGGTGTATTTGATAAAAGTCATGAATTATGTACAAATAAGATTTGAATTGAATTGTGAAAAAATAATTGACGTTAGCTTAGTCCTTTCCTTCGAATCGTACGCTTGCAGGCGAATTTTTTGAGACACGCATGCTACCAAATTTTTGCTTCGCAACGAAAAGCTAAAACAGATGACTCATTGGATATAATTCTAAAGTGCGTGTTGTCACTATTGTTACCTCACGAACTCTAAGATATATGAATAAAATACCACAAAGGTAACATATGTGCAATTTGTAAATTGGAAAAACAAATTTAATGAACTGCAGCAAATTTTGTATAAACGCCCTGTATACGCGAGAAAAAAATTATAGTTTCGTCGGTAGTGTAGTCGGCTGTAGACAGACTGCAGGGTTAGAGTTAGTTAGTTAGTTAGTTTTATTATTTATTATTAATTTTAGAAGAAAAATTAAACATATTATAAAGCAGATTGAGTTATCTAGCAATTGGGTAAAAAGCAGTGATGATATATTTATATTTATTTTATAAACGTGATTATGTTAATGTATATGAATTCAATCTGGAAAAATTGGTGGTAGCGTTTCAATTTACAAATTTATCTATTTCATCATATTTGTATATTTAAAACAATTTGCATATATGAATTTACTCGTATATAAATTTAAACCAATGTTGTAATAAAATTAAATAAAAACCAATTTATGAAATCATAAGCGAGACGTTTCACATATTCATATCATATGTTGACATAACTACCTTTTCGCTAATAAATTAATTAGGATTTATATTTTACTTTCACGAAGTCTCTAAATAAATAATATTTATATTTGAGGAAATATATCTAAGTATAATATACCGTTCATGTATTTTTAAAACGTAATCAAGACACGAATGAAAAACTCTTCCACGAAACAAACCAGCACGACATATGTTTTGTAACTTATTAATCATTTAAAAATTAATTACATAGAGCGAACAAAAACTTCATCATACTCTTTGTCTTAAAGCAGTCGGACGACAACTGAAAACAAGTGATGACAAATTGTGCTTTTATTATGACAACTTGTCACAGCACTCTAAATGTAAAACGGTCCGCTGATTCCAACCAATCCAATAATGATTTTTTATGTTGACAGATTGCAATTGTTCTACTTGCCAACTACTTCGGTTATAAATAGACGCCATATTTAATCATTAATCATAATATATCTTACCCTTTCCTAAGCTCAATTCAATCGCCACTCACCTGAAACACAAAAATATTATTAGCTTTCAGTCAATTGGAACTACAGCCATCTATAAAAATTATTACTATGTTAAATGGAAATTTTTAAAAATTAATGACAACTGCTGGCAGTATGACATTGCAGTAATGATTAATTGACTGCAATGACAAATATCACACGAATTGTTTTATTTGCTCTAGCTCGTATATTCTATTTTCAGATAAATAATATTTGTTGTGAGTCTCATATTTCAATATGAAAATTTCAGCAGAAAAATTATTTTGATGAATTTAATTATTATCTTTAGGGCTTTGTTCACAACGCGGTATATCGCAAGCAATTTACCGTCGCGATATTGCACTTATACATGAATCTCATTCGATTTCGCGTTTATCCTGCGCGGTTAAACATTAATCAGCAATGTAAGTTTTTGCACCTTTTCTCACAAACGATAGTTACTTACGAGTACATACTATCTATTTCAGAATTATAGTCAGTTAAGTTTAAATCTCAATAACTTGCTTAAAAAAAAATTACTAAGCACTCTTTCCATTATGGACTATATATTTGTACGTAATTATACTAATTATCATATTTTGAAATAAATTATTATAAAAATAATGTCAAATGGGGTGTATTCTGTAAGGAAACTGTTAATTTTCAACTGTATGTTAAAAATGAACTTGCTGTTAAAATGTTTACTATTCTGTAACTATCAATTCTGTAGAAAAAATTTCATAATACCATACTGTTAAATGTGCTTTAACAGTACTGTATGCTCAACCGATATATGCATCAAAACAGCCACGGCCGTTATTTTTTATAACAGTACAATTATTAAAAATCATGTGTTCCTAAAAAAAATCTCAGCATCATGAAATTGTCATGAAGAGCTGTCATCTGTCAATATGCCATAGAAAGTAGAATTTTAAGAAGATATTTTATGTTATTATGAAAAATACTGAACGTCACACGGCTGATATACAAATAACAGACACGGTTGATTATAAAATCTCTGCTCGCCTCGATTTTACAACATTCAACCTAATCTGTTATTTGCTACATATCAGCCTTATGACGTTAATAACTATAACACCCGTGTTAAAATTAGGTGTTAAAACTGTATATTTTAACGTCATTCAAATCGATGCCTTTAAAATTTTAACATATGTTTATACAATAAAATTATGACAGCAATTGAATATGTTGCACTTCTAATTAATGAAAATGTAATAGAATACAAAAGAAAATTACCATGAGTGAATATAAAAAATATCTAGGTGATATTTAATAAAATATACAATAAAATTATCACAGCATTTTAATATGTTGCACTTCTAATTAATGAAAATGTAATAGAATACGAAAGAAAATTACCATGGATGAATATAAAAAAATATCTAGGTGATATTTAATAAAATATACAACTTTTACCAAGTATTTTATTTAATAACGGTCACCCATTCTATCGTACGTCTTTGTGTATCACAGCGTGATGCCAGTAGGAATATTTAATTAGCATAATTCGAGAAAGATTCACAACTGAACCTTTGAATAGTATACCGAGAGCACGATTTAGATGTATCGTGAAACATAGTACTTTATTATAATGTAGGTATTAAATGCAATTAAAATTTCTTATTCCTGTTTTGTTCGTCAAACCAACGTAACTTAACATTTTGGATTGTCAGTTCTGTTCTGAGGATGAAGAAGAAATTTTACATACCTAATGATGACTTAATAATTTGTAATTTCAATGTAATTCATTTTTAATATGGAACCTAAAAATGAGACATGATTATGCAGCAGATTATTATTTATTTTCCGAAGCATTATTTCCATTCGTCTTTCTAAAATTTCAAAGTGACAGATTCGCTTTCTTAAATATCAAAGTGACACATAAACTGACAGTTGCTTACTTTTTTATCATGTTTATTTATTTGTGTTATGGTTACTAACTACATGACTTTAGTAAAGACGTGCCTTTTTTCTGTCTTGTTGATCACTTCATTCTAGAATTTATTGTCCATGTTAAAATTTATGATTTTACCAGCAGTGTCAAATTTTCGCGTAGAGAATACCAAAAATTGAATTTATTGTTCATGTTAAAATATAATTTTTTAAAGGCATGTTAAAATTAACATTTTTTTTACAGAATACACCCCAATATAATATTCATACATATTGACATTAGACATTAATGAAGTTGGGCATTTCTTCAAACGCTCTAAAAATGGGTGGTATATATGTATATATATATATATATATATATATATATATATATATATATATATATATATATATATATATATACCGTGTGTCTGTCTTGAAGGTGTACATAGGAGATTAACATGGGAAATCAGTTTTTTGCAATTTCCTGCTCGCCTAATTATTTTAAGCAAAAACGCGTTAAATAAAAGTTTTAGGGCATAAAATTCTGCATCAAAATCAATAAACAGAATTACCTGTACATGCTTTGTCACGACAGAAATTAATTATGAAAATGTCGAAAATTATGTTGAAAATATCGACAGCTATAGAATTGAACAAAAAATAAATAAATGCTTGACGTTTTATCAAATTGTCAGAAACGTTAAATAAGTTAACTTAGGTTGTGACAGATAAAACTTCAAGTATTTATTTATTTTTTGTTCAATTCCATGGCTGTCGATATTTTCAACGTAATTTTCGACATTTTCATAATTAATTTCTGTCGTTACAAAACATGTAAAGGTAATTCTGTTTATTGATTTAGATGCAGAATTTTATGCCCTAAAACTTTTATTTGACGCGTTTTTGCTTAAAATAATTAGGCGAGCAGAAAATTGCAAAAAAACTGTTTTCCCATGTTAATCTCCTATGTACACACGGTATATATATATATATATATATATATATATATATATATATATATATATATATATATATATATATATATATAGCCATTATTTTTATATCAATTAATTTAAAAATATGTATATTATAGTTCGTTTCACGTAAGAAAATAGCGTTAGTTTAGATAGGGACATAAATTCTGCCCTTTGATTGGCCACAAAAACGAAAAAAATATCATGTGACAGTTGTCGATTATCAAATAAAATCTACAGAATTAAGTGATGTTTAACCATGTTTTGTTGTAATTCTTAATATTCAAGTCTTGTACATTTTTACAGATAAAAATATTTATTATTAACAAAGTTTGGTTTCACAAATTTAAATTATTTATTTAATGCATGTAAAACCGGTCTGCTCTCAAGCGCCATATACTATTTTCTTACGTGAAATGAAGTATTGTATAATTACCTAGAAATGTATAGTCCATAAATGAAAGAGTGTTTCATAATTTTTGAATTCTTTTAAGCAAGTTTTTCAGTTTCACACTCAACTGACTATAATTCTCAAATGGATAGTATCTGCCTAGTAGCTAGTTTGAGTTTGGTGGCAATGCAATAAGCAATGTTGTTATTTTTTAAAGTGTGGAAAATCGCAATTTTGGTTTAGGGTGAAGCCAATGCCGCTATTTATGCTTTGTTTTTAATGCTTTCTGTAGACTTTTTCTGCGATGCAACCGACTTATTTTCAGAATACAATTCCTTCTTTCTGCCAATGAAGCCGTTCTACATTTTCCAATTATTTTTCTTTTCTTAAAACACTCTCATAACTATTACTATTGCTAGTTACTAGTATTACAGAAGTAATATTTTCTTTGAGTAAAATATAACATTGTCTTTTCTGACAGATACTTTCCTGCCATAATTTACTGCCGCTGGTGAACCAATAAAATTGGTTTATATGCATGTTTGTGCTATGGTTGCAATTTCTGGATAAAAAACCGTAATAAATATCCCAGATAATTTCAAAAACTTGTTAAGTTGCAGAAAAATATTTACAAGTTAATGACAAAACAGTTGGTTTCGAAATCAAAATTATTTAACAAGAGAACTTTCAATTGGATATAAGATATAAGTAAATATTTCAGCGTTTGAAGAAAATATAGTATCTACCTATATTGGTATTTTATATGGAGTTAAACTGAGTTTTGAGGCTTATTACTTATAAAAGTAGGTGAAATGTGTATGTGCTTATTTGAGAAAATTTGTGCAATGTTTGAAAAACGAATGTATTTATGTGGACAAGGTTGTATGTAAAAATTTGTAAGATTTACCTTGTTGGAGGTACATGTGTGTACCGAAACGTCGGTTTTGTGAGAATAAGAATAAATGCTGTATGACTGAAATTTCGAGTATAATATTTGATTTGTGAAAGAAAAACATTTTTTTCCGAAATCGATACTAAATTATACGATATTACGCCGCGAAGTTAGCCAAAATAGTAGCTAAAGTAAAACTTTACAGACTCTTATGTCAAAATTTAACTTTACGTACTTATCTGACAAACTTGAATTAACCTAAATTTCTTACTTCTATAAAAAAATATACATATTGCAAATTTTCTTTCGCTGGATATTCTGTGTTCACATATACCAATCAACTCGATGAAGATTAATTAATCATTTTTAAGTTAGTAGTACACTGGAATCTCTAACTAAATGTGATATTTGCGCTTATATCAATTAATGTATCAAGGGTGTTATGATAATAACGCCTGAGGTCAACAGTGTACTTTCCGAGGACCTGTGGCCCGAGGTGTGTACGTTGACCCAAGGTATTATTATCCATTTAACTACCGTGGTACGTTTAACGTTAAACGACCGACTATAATTTTTTAATATTCTACGGATTACGGATAAGGAAGTTTTAATAAATTTTTTTGACAACACTACCATAGCAACTACTCATAACATACCCTTGGGTGTTATTTGCTATGTAACAACCCAGAAAACAGGGTTGTTATGATAATAATAACATATCAGTCGGACGTTATAGTATTTTATGTACAAAGGGCGTTACGATGATAATAATGCCAGGAGGGCGACGAGGATCTAGCCCGAAGGCCTTTGTCCCGAGGGATAGATGTCGTCTGAAGGGCATTATCATCTAGTAACGCTCCTAGTGCATACAAGATATTATGTCTCACTAAAGAATTATGAAATGTTTATTGGTAGGATACGGTGTATATAAACATATCTATAACAACCGGAGCATTATATGAGTGCATAATCGTTCATTACGCCCTCATTATAATCCGATCATCGTTTATGGACTTCAAATTAGAAATAATATGCAAGGTATATAATGAAAATTATTTTCTTTTTAATTATAATTCATTACAATAATAATGATTGATTATAACAATTAATACATTAATTGATTACAACAAGTAATATAATAAGAAAACAGCTTTGAAAGCACAATATAGATATCATTTTTAATTTAATTATAATACTTAAAAATGATTATGAAAAGGGCCTTAAAAAGCATTTTAGTTTTACCACACATGTAAATAGTATGTACGTCGAATTACAGACTGCAATGTTTCGCATTGATTTTTGACGGATGACATCACTAATTTTTTTTGGGAACGATATTTATCCACATTTGACTTCATTTTTGATTTTATTTACCGTCACATGTAACACATTCAAAGCAGTACAAACTCTGTAAAATATAATAATATTCAGAAATAAGTGTATAAGAAATAAAGAACTAAGATCTTAATGTGAAAACGAACCTCAAAATATAAAAATTACATCTTCTGCAGACAAGAATGGAATAATTAGGGGAAAATTTATGCGTTTTTCTTCCTCTAATAGTATATAACGTTGATGTTTTAAAAATAAATAAATGTTAATAATAAAGAAAACTATTAAACAACATCCTTAGCAACGCCAAAGCTTAAGCATTATTGTAATCAAAATTATTATAAATGAAAACTTATTTCACATATTCTAGTGAGACATAAAATTATTTGATAGATCTTAATACATTCGACAGTGCTTTTGTTATCACAGCCATCTCGATCGCAACAGCTAGGCATTCAATTGATATACAGGCTGTTAATTAAAAAGCGGGCCATAGGCGTTTAACATGGGAAATAAGTTTTTCCTTGCGCAAAACTTCCTATTTAATTTTAAATAAAAATGTTTCAAATAAATGTTGTAGAGAATTAAATTATACACCAGCATCACTAAACAGATTTTATTTTGCATGTTTAGTAAAACTTCCCATTTAATTTTAAACAAAAATGTTTCAAATAAATGTTGTAGAGAATTAAATTATACACCAGCATCACTAAACAGATTTTATTTTGCATGTTTAGTAAAACTTCCCATTTAATTTTAAACAAAAATGTTTCAAATAAATGTTGTAGAGAATTAAATTATACACCAGCATCACTAAACAGATTTTATTTTGCATGTTTAGTAACCTGTAAAATCCAATTTGAAATTTTATAAATATTACTTATTTGTAGTGATTGCCATGAAATTTAAACAAAATTACAAAGAAATGCATATCGTTTGAATTGTCAGAATTTCGATATTGCAGGTTACAAAATAAAAATAAATAAAATCCAAGCAATAATTTAGATGTATATTACAAAAATAAAATATTTTTAAGAACTTAGGATGGAATATAATTATCCGTAATTTTTATTTGAAAATCGAATTTCTGACAGTTCAAATAATATGCTTTTCTTTGTAATTTTATTTAAATTCCATGGCTATCACTACAAATGAGCAATATTTATAGAATTTCAATTTGGATTTTACAGGTTACTAAACATGCAAAATAATATCTGTTTAGTGATGCTGCTGTACAATTCAATTATCTACAACTCTTATTGGAAACATTTTTTTCTAAAATTAATTGGGAACTTTTGCGCAAGGGAAAACTGATTTCCCATGTTAAACGCCTATGGCCCGCTTTTTAATTAACTCCCTGTATACTTGCCGTCAAATGAGTATAAACTGATGTTCAATTTTTTGCCTTTTTCTTACCCTGTCCCTAACCCTGCGGTGTTGCTGCTTCTTCATAATTTAACATTTTCAACATTGCCCATATAAATTGGCAACAGTGTAGAAATTTCCTGTTCATACTTATTTGACGGCAACTATAACATCTTACAAATACATAACATAATGCTATTATTTATGTTTTTAATTAATAATTTAACGATTTCAGAAAAAATAAAATGTATACCACAGCACTAGAATATTTTTTAATTACTCATATGGTTTATTCTCCTCGGCTATCGCCTCGTAAAATAAATTCCTTATTCGTAATAAAATATTAAACTTTAGTGCCTAGGTATTCAAATAACCATTTTATCCCACCATTTTCATTTTCCATTTTTATTCAGCAGATGTACTGCAAGTTTGACCAAAACACTATGATTATTTTGAAAATATAGCATTATTCGAAGAGAGTCTTCTAGTTTTGGTTAAGAGTGTTTGTAATTATTTAAGTAAAAATATATGTATTTATTTGATTGAATGTTACTAAGAGGCAAAGTCTTAATCACCAAACCGTAGGTAATTACATGCAAAAGGTCGAATTTCGGCTAGAAGCAGCGACAATGTAATTACAGCAGAATTAGAATCCTAGTCGGTAATGGCAGGGCGTTCCTGCCCTCTGTTCCTGCATCTTGTGCCGCAGGATTGCTATTTATCTATAGATTCAGATAACCGACCATTCGCACCTTATTCGACAATTAATCCTGCTGTTTTTGCAGGATTTCTTGCCGAAAAGATAACATCAGATAATTGCCGAGTAATACAACATATTTATCAAAATTTGTCAACGCTAACAATAAGAATTACGGCAGGTTTCATAATAATTCGTAAAAGTGAACTTTACATAAAGTTAAACTTTATTTTAAACTAACTTTATATACACTTTAAACTATGTACGTTTCATAATAAAAATTTCCTTTACTTTAAGTAAAGTAGTTGTAAAAACTATTTTAGAACAAACTGTTGAGTTAAAAATTGTGTGCTTTGGGAAGATTGACTGTCAGAATAATACATTTTAATTACATATGTGTACAATAAATGGAGGTGGAAATTTCACATTTGATGAATAATACACATTGATTTACTTAATATATAAACAGAAACATGTGTTGAAATACTTATAAGAAAACGAAAACTACGAAATTCAATAAATAGAAAAGGTAATAGTTATTTATGTAACAAGTGTGTAAAGTAATACTTTTTTGGTCGAGTGCGATGTTTTACGCATGAGGCGCAGCCGATTGCGGAAATTGTAGCACGAGACAAAAAATACTATTTTACACACGTGTTGCATAGAACATTTTTCCTATAACCGAAATGGTATTGATGTTTCTCATAATACTGAGTGTACAGGCATCCAGCAACTTCAAATACTGTTAGTACTGTTTCTCATAACACTGTACAAATTGTAAGTTACACACTTGGAAGAATCTCAGACAGACGATGATTAGTCTTTTCTCTTTTATAATGTACAAATTGTACATTTAATATTTATATTAAAAGTTAGGTTAGGTTAGAATATATGTTAATGTTCTTACAAATTAGATCAGTACTCCATCTGTTAAAAAAATATTAGATTTGTTTCATTTACAGTGTATATTCATATTTCTTAATAAATTTTATTACTTTCATTATTATTTACTACCTAATTATATACTTGACAGGTAAATTAACCGTATTTTAATGTTGCCTAGCAACGCTTATTTACCTTTCAAGCACTAGTGCGTGAAAAGTACTTTTCACGCACGGTTGTAAGAAAAGTTGCCTAGCAACACTCATTTACTTTTCAAGCACTAGTGCGTGAAAAGTACTTTTCACGCACTAGTCTTTGAAAAGTGACACTTTACATACTGTAATGAGTTGTAGGTTAGATTACAGAATATTTTAATATTTATTTGCAAACATTTGTAGGATTCAGCTTGGCAAAAAATTGAACAGGCTGTCATGGCTAATTGAAAATATAATAACTTGAAAATAGCTAGAAATTCTGGTTGAGAAATCAGAACCGTGCCAAGAAAACTACTGGTGGCCCACCAATAATAAAAGATATTGCTTTATTGGATTTTTAAAAATGTAAATAATTATATCTTTTGATTTATTTATGTTGCTAATTTTATTATTTCTTCTATCTATTTAAAATTGTATTTTCTTTAACCTAAATCTGTCATAAGATTCTTTTTCGTTTCATATATTTAATTATTAATTCCTGGCTAATATACTTTTCGTTGTGTAATATTAACATCTTCGTCGGAACTTGATGAAGAAATTGAAGAAAACATTTTTATCAAAAATGTGAAATCGAAATTGATAAGTTAAATTTCCACTTTAAGCTCGTAAAGGAACTCTCACATGACTTTATTTTAAAGGACTTTAAACTAACAACTTTAACTTAAAGTTGAATTGTGAAACGCTTTTTCACTTTTAGATCAAACTTTAAAATTGAAGTAACTTTTATATATATATATATATATATATATATATATATATATATATATATATATATATATATATATATATATATTATGAAACCGGCCGTTTATGTATTAATTTTACTTTATTTTTGCCACCTTTATCGATTTTATTTTCATTTTGTAGAACATCAGAACACTATAATCATTACTGATATACTTTATCATTATTCTTTTTCGTTTTACTTTATCATTATTCTTTTTCGTTTGCTGATAAGAATTTTGTAGTTATCAGTACAAATAATTAGGTACTTATTTGTTTGATCAGCGCAGATTACAAAGTGATTTTGCCAGTTTATATGAAGATACAGCAGGGGAATCACCTTTACTATTAGTTTATTGCGAACAGTCTTCACAATGGGTATGTATATAATATATGTATGTATACTCGTATTTATGATTACGTGGTATAAATTTAGAGGGTATTTTAGGAGAGTTACGAATGTACTGCACATATTAACAATAATAATTTTATTTTTGCCTTATGTTACCATAACAAAATGAAGACCACCAACGTCGATGCATTGTACCTCCGAAGCATAGTTTGGTATACTCTTTTAAACCTGCGTCCGACACGTGGGCTGAGACAAACCCCAAGCGTCGAAAATTGCATGTAATTTTGGAAATTGGCGCTTTGGGGTTGGGTGAACTCTATAGATTCTCATTTTAGTTATCGCTGCGGTATTAGTGTTTAAAATTATTAATAATTCAGCGTGTCTTTGATTCGGACGCGTTTGAATTCGACTGGCGTGCACGACACCACATCTGTCTTAATACGTTTTAAAATTGTATACTAACGAAAATAGTTAAATCGAGTTGTTACTTCATATTTCAAGGTAACAAACGTTTGTTTTACTTGTATTTTTGTCTATATTCGTAGTATTTCAGAAAATAGCAAACTAGGAGACTACAGCGAGAAATTAGTGGCGAACCATCAGAAACACTTGCTAGAAAACCAAATGGTCAACAATAAAAATGTGAAGATTGTCCCCGTGCCCGTGATTGTAAAATAAAATACGTTTATGAATTGTGCAATAAGTTTACATGCTTGGAACACTCGATAATGTACTGTTAATCTTGCATAGAAGTAGCAGAAGTTGATGACCAATAGCTTTTTTTTGTCCAATATATATTTTTGTTGCTAGAATAATTTCTAATGGACAAAAGAATTAAGCAGGAATGCTGTCAATACGTAAAATTTATTTAGTCAATTGTCAACGTTTCGCTTCCTGTTGAAGTTTCATCAGGACAGTAGACTATATTATAATACATTATTATAATACGGTCTACTATCCTGATGACAATTGACTAAATAAATTTTACTTATTGACTGCATGCTTGCTTAATTCTTTTGTCCATCACTTATCCAGTTGCTTATCATCACTCACATAATTTCTAATGATTTATATTTAGTGTTTTAAACTGTGTTTTCTTATATTCAATAAAAACTATTTTTTATTATTAAGCAAAAATATAATACTATGATCCTCTTGCAAATTAAGCAATTTTTGTTTCACAAAAGTGATGATACACAATAAAAATGCTCAAAATACATTATTTAAACAAAAAATAGATTGGGGTTTCTCACAACCCACCTGCTTAAAAATGTTACACTATCCCACGTGCCGAACACAGGGTTAAAAAATGATAGGCGTTGTTTGGATTAATAAAATAAACAAAAGTGCAAGAATAGGCATTTAGGCACAAAAATCTATTTTTTACGTTCACGTGTAAAAAATGCTTAAAAATATAAATAAATAAAAAACATTATAAAGTAATTCCGAAAGCTTGATAATAACTTAAAAGAATTTTATTCAAAATTAATCATCATCCTGACTGCTTACTTGTGAATTTCACTTTTCTACCTAACTGGTCAGTCGTGATCATACCTACTTATATATATATATATATATATATATATATATATATATATATATATATATATATATATATATATATATATATATATATATATATATATATATATATATATATTGAACCACGTATTCACTGACATCCGTATGTAAGGACCGAAGACTGAATCCAGCCACTTCAAACATTAAGAGTAGTGGCCACGGCCATTTCTAGAAATAAATTTTTTTTTTTTAAACAATTCACTTCTAAACCGGTCATCGGACAATCCTGGAAATTTTTCTCAGTAGGTAACTATAATAAGGGTAAACATAAAGTCCACTAAAGAAAATTGAAAAAAAACTTTCACTTTGAAGCCGGATCCATGTAGTTTGAACCATACCCAATCACTTATCTCAAATAAAATATTACATACTTGAAGAAACGAAATAGAGTGTGTTATTCAATACGATTTTTTTTTGTTTGTAGGTGGAAGCCAGTCCACTCTGATTGACACTACGGAATTCTCTGATAATTTAAAATGTTTAAACTGTGGTGAACTTCTAACCGTTCTTCCTATATATTTCTACATAAATAGAGGCAATGTTTGCGGGAGATGTCCCCAAATTTTACACAACGACGGTTACCAGAACAAAGCTTTAGAAGATATGATCAAATTACAGAAGCTCCCATGTCGATACAAGAAGAGTGGTTGTTACACTGTTTTAGACTACAATAGTGTGAAGAAACATGAATTTATCTGTACCTATCGGCAATTTTCCTGCCCCAGTATTCCTCTACATTGTCCATGGAAAGGTACAAGATCGGAAATGAAGGCACATTATGAAGAAAAACACAAAGATGCATTAATGCAACAAGATAAATTTTTATATTTTTTCTTAAACAAAGAATACGAGCAAAATATTTTAATAGAATCTATGTATAAACAATTCTTATTTCACGTGAGGTATGACAAAAAGGTTTTACATTGCGGGTTGATATATTTTGAAGAACCCAGTGAAAACAAAAAATATGTATTTACTCTTCTGCTTAAAAATGGAGAGAGAAAATATGAACAAATAGTTTCCAATATGAGAATTCTAGATACTTATTTAATTAGTAATAAAGAATTGCATGAAATCAATTTTAATAGAATTGATCTATTAGTGAATAATTCAAGAAATATTAATTTTCAGATTAGTGTCTCAGAGGAAAGTACGTAAAGGATGATTATTCAACAATAAAATAAATTTATGTTGAAGGATTCAAGTTATGTTAAATGAATTACGAATAGAAGTTTGTAGGAAACCATATATATTAATGTACAATTACAAAAAAGGACGTTTCGTCCTGCGAACACAGTACATCGTCAACTATAACACAATCAAAATACAATAAAAAATTACAAATTTACAATAAATTTAGAATAAATTATAAACATGCAACATACCTTCGTTGTTAGGTGGTATAAATAAAAATTATAATTTGCAATCGCACATCAATAATTAAAGCAACATTCATTAGTCGTTCAGTAATTAACTAAATACAAATGTTTAAAATTGTAAATTGTCATAGTGGGGTCCTGCTCTCTGATTTTTTAAATATTTTAAATGAAAGTTCTTTTAATTTTGAAGCAATTCGTAGTATTAAAAAGTCTTAATTGTTTCTAGTTTAATTGCACTTGATTTTTAATGTCAACATGACGTCACGGCGACAGCTATTGCTATATCTTCCTCTCGCACAAGCTCTGTAGTAGGTAGCGAGAGAAGGGTAACACTAATGTGACATCACAGTGACACTGTCTACAAACCTAAAATATCTCGCAAAAGAATTATTAAAAAATAGTTTTTTTCTATCTTAATCGATATTTATTGACTAATACTTTAAGTATAAAGTGTACCTACATTTTGTTATTTCTTTTTATGGCGCAGGACCTTATTATAACAGTTATTTTTGTATCTAGAATTGAAAGTCATATTTCGTGGCTTAAGAAAAAAGTAGACGTGCAACGCATAGCGTTCTGTCAAGTTTCTATTCGAAATGATAGTTTGACAAGCCAGTCAAAACTGATGACAAATATTTTAAAGAGAAACAGTTTGTGAGACTGATAGATTACTTTATTCTTAGTACTTGGTGTTGACTACCTATAAGCACTGATAGTAAATCAGTAAGTAAAGAGTTTATTCTGAGGTCGTCCTTTTTAAAATTTAAATAGTTTATACATTAGTTGTCACGATACTAAATTTTTAAGATCGAACAGCTCTATTCAGTATCATGATCCCCTTCCCCCAGATTTATCCTGGCTACGCCCCTGATGTCAACCTGCGTTTTTATGAGTATCATAGTTCTTATTTAGTAAATTTTTGAACCATTTTTCTTTGCGTTCTTACAAACTCAAAGATTCTCGTGTGTTATAAGTTTTTGAATTTGTAATTTGTAAAATATTTATTTACTAATAACTTTGAATAAATAATAACCTACTATCTAATAATTAGTCAATTATATTTTTAAACTCCCATTTATTTTATTTTAGCAAATATAAATGTAAAACATAACTTTTCGGTAGGTAGGTACCTAGCTAGCTATGATATCCTTGTACTTATCTTGTGATATGTATTTCGTTTTTATTTTGTTAATGAAATAAAATAAAATAAAAATAAATATTCTTTGTGATAATGTAGTCTTTTAAATCTATGTATAGTCAGCAATTAAAATAAAAAGTTTGTCCTTGCAGAATCTCTTGCCGAAAAGAAAGCATCTGATATTTATAATTATAATACAACTACAGCATTTATCAATATTTATCACAGGTACCAAGAATTAATTTAGTAATTTTAGTGTGTTTTTGCCAACTTTATTTTATTTTTCTTTTATAAATTATACCCATATTTAATAAGTATTATCAGTTCTTTTTTCAGTGTATTTATCAATTATTGAAATGGAATAGATGCAAGTAAAGTAACACTTTAAATTAATATTATTATTATAAATAAATTTAAAAATGTAAGGTGTGTTTTTTTTAGATTTACAGAAATATATCATTCAGTATTTGTTGAAATTATTATTGCACTATAAATAATGATTATATATTATATTTGAAAGACGATCCAGCTTTACAGATAAGCAATACCTATAACAAATATTGATACACAAAGTACATAATTTATCAGTTGATATGAAGACACCGTGACTTCCGTTATTATTGCGAATATTCTACGAGTATACAATGGGTATGTACAAACTTTATATAAAATATTATTAAAAATATGTTGTGTTCGATTAAATAATATGTGTATAGTATTCTTCACCTAAAAATATCATTCCGCAATCAAATATGTATGATTCTTGAGGACATACGTAATTGAAGTAGTTTCTTTTTGTCACACAGGTTGTAGAATCTGTTCAAAAGGCGACGTATATCGTAACTCTGTTTAGGAAATAATTTGGAACATAGTTCGTGTGTTTATTTAGCATTTTTCTTTTGATTTATGTCATTTATCAATAATGCCTTATATAGACTGTTGAAAAGGACTTGAACTACTTATAAACGAATTATTTTTGCACAATGCCATTATTACGTGAAGAATACTATACATCATATTTACTTTACACAAAATTTAATAATAATAATAAGTAACCACCTTAAGTACAAGCCTGCAGGCGTACTACGCAAAGTCACCTCGACCACCTGGGTGACTGCCCCGACCATCGGGGCACATCTTTTGCGCCTAGCCTCTCCAGCAATTACTGAGAGGCAGGTCAATGTTACCCAGGTTTCCTGAGGTAGTGTGAAAAAAAGAGCGGAAATAATAATAATAATAATAATAATAATAATAATAATAATTTCTAAGACCAAACATACTTATTTTAGCTGCTCAAATATAGGTTTTTCAAAAATTTTCATTACGAAATTTTTATTCAAACAATTTTTAAAATTACTCAATCATTTTCCTTAACTCTTTGTATAGTATGGAGGGAACATACAAAAATAAATGTACATATATTAGGTAATATAAAACATTTTTTCTTGAATTTGATAATTTTTGTAACATTTTGAAATTTGGCTTATTTTCACAAATTTCTCTCTACCCAGGAAAACTTTCTCATAAAATAAACATTAAACAAGCAAAACTCGGTATACTTTTTTTGGTAGAAAAGCGAACAGAGAAATATCTGAGAAATTATAAGAATCGACTTTCTTTTTACAGTACTCAAATAAAAAAGAACCCCAGCGCACCAATTTCATTGAAAAATAGTGCAAATGCTCATATACAGCAGACCTGGTATAGCAACTCATTTCAAAGTTGCATGCGCAATGGTAAAGTGAAAGGGTATTTACATTGTACAGTCTTATGTATAAAGCCTAGTACCTACCAATATCTTTCGTATGCACGAATCCGTACGACGAGGAGTGGAAGTTACCGTGCGGTCATTCAACTTGTTGCACGGACTTTACTAATAATCATTTACCTAGAATTCTATAGTTTCTTTTCATAGTGCAATCGCAACTTGTCTTTTGCACAACCCAGATGAGTTCCAATATTAGCCGACCTGTATAAATTTGTAATTTGTTTATAGGTGGATTCTGGTCAACTCCAACTGACACTCCGTCTGGCACTCCAACTGAGACTTCAAATGACGCTACGACATTCCCTGACGATGAAGATTTAAAATGTGTTAACTGTAAAGAACTTCTAACCGTTATTCGTTCTTCCCGTATTTTTCTACACGAATAGAGGCAATGTTTGTGGCCGATATCCTCAAATAATGGACAACGATTGCCACCAGAACAAAGCTTTAGAAGTAATGGTGATGAGATGACACATAAGCTCCCTTGCCGATACAAGAAGAACGGCTGTTCCTCAATTTTGAACTACAAAAGTGTTAAGAAACATGAATTTATCTGTACCTATCGGCAGTATACCTGTCCCAGTATTCCTCTAAATTGTTCATGGACAGGACGAAGATCGTTAATGAAGAAACATTATGAAGAAAAGCACAAAAATTACCTAATGGAACAAAATAAATTTTTAGAATGTTTATTAAACAAGGATTACGAACAATATATTTTGGTATGAACAAACAGTTTTTGTTTCATTTGAAGAATGACAAAAGGGTTTTACGTTGTGGCTTGATATATTTCGAAGAACCAAGTGAAAACAAAAAATATGTACCTATTCACACTTCTGCTTAAAAATTACTAGAAGGAATATAAGAAATGTATTGGGTACGTCCGCGTTTTAGATACTTATTTAATTAATAACAGAGAACTGCATGAAATAAATTTTGATAGAATTAATTTGCTATTGAAAAATTCATTATCTATTTTATTTGGGATCAGTGTTACAGAAGTGTCCAAGGAGGGCAAACTAATTGCATCACGGGTTGGGTGATCACGGATTGAAAAGAGTTTCTCCTATCTACTCTTGGTCTTACAGTAAGATAAGCAGTACAAGGTGTGTTTATATCTGTTGAATGCAAAGTAATTTTACTATTTGATACGAAGACAGCTTGTAGAGAGTAGACTGACATTTTTCATTGCGATTTATTTGTTGCGAATACATTTTTTAGAATGGGTACATGTCAGGTTCCTATTTCGCCCAATGCCCGATTTTTAGATACTTATTTAATTAGTACCAGTGAACAGCATGAAATAAATAAGAGTTCTAATTAATATTATTAATAGAATACTAAGTAGTTTTTGAATTATTGCCGTTTTCTTTCTTTTTCATTCATTGATTTTTGTGAATGATACACAATTAATAATTTAGTTTGATCGAAGAAGGGTGTTCTACTCCGAATGACATATACTATTTTTTCTTCAAGTGTTCCAAATAATTTTTTGGCATTTTTTTGGAATTTTTTTATTTGTAGAATTTTTAATGCTACGGAGTGAAATAGTGAAATAGTCAAACGTAAAAAAAATGTCTTCGGTCTATATACAAAGTAGCCATTTGCGCTCTCTTTTGTCAACGCAAAACGTCACTTCGCCGCTCATGCGCGATAAAGTTGAAAAAACGATCGCTGTTCAAATTTCTAACTATACAATGTTGAGAAATATCACTTGTCTACATTCTTAATGGAAACATTTAGTCAGGAACTAATGGCACTGTAGTTACACATTTACCACCTTCACAAGTCAATTTGACACATAACTGCTAAATAAAATAGGGCATTCATTTACAATTACGAAAGTATAAAATTCTTAAATTATAAATAAATTAAAATATAATATAAAATAAATTGTGTAAACAGTTGTGCTGCCACCTGCAAAAGTTTGGCGTGAATGCTCCCAATGAACATCCACTTTTTCACTACACTAGTTTAATGTACTTGAAACAAATTTTTGTTATGCGGAGGCGATTTCGAGAGAATGGAGCACAAATAGCTATTGCATGCAATTCGTGAGTAAATTCTATCTTTCACATATTGAATCATAAAAAATTTAAAAACAAATAATTTGAGTAATTTGTACAAACATAAAATATGTATACATTAGTAAAATATAATATAATATATAAAATTATAAACTTAGAATTAGGGTTATTTATGTTTTTAGGGAGATTCATATATTAATTACATAGTTATTTGTACATCACAGTTGCGATATCTCTCTTTAGCGCTCTTTAGCGCTTCGAGAGAAAAATTGTCGATTGCAGCCGACGCAGGACAATATCGCGGGCGCTAACGGATTTCGCGGACAAAGTATACACACATTTTTTGTGCAACTGTAAAAAATAGAAAGGCGGCTGTGATGGAATTGATATATGATAAACAATTAGTTTTGTAAAAAAATGTTGAAAAGAGATTAAATAATTTCTTAAATATTTATTTTACAATACCTATTGTATTTATTTAAAAAAACAAACCAAGATACTTATGTTGTCATATTTTATAAAACATTACTATCATGTTATATTATCTGTCACCTCAAATCTCAAGTAACAAAGAATGAGTTCTTTATACTATTTTTTATATTTTGCGCCTTCTACAATAACATTTACTTACTCAATTTGTGATTATATTTGTAACCATTTGTACATTTTCACGTAAATAATCTTCCCTAAATAAAAAAAATAATAATAATTTCAACATATTATTAAAATGAATTGTCAATTAACTAAAAATAAATTAGGTAAACATGGGTCAAAGAAACGTCATCTAGTACCAACCGTCTAAAACAAAAAATTGCGTATCGTAATGACTTCATTATGAACGCAAAATATAAAAAAAATATTTAATGTATTCGAAAACTTAACAATTACACGCTTATTCAGAGACAAAAAATGAACAGTTGAATTTTAAAATTATATTATTATTATTATCATTATTATTAAATTATTAAAAAATCTAAATAATGTAAAATAGTATTCTGAATGAAAAAATCAATAAAATATTAAATTTTAACAATGTTTATATTTTGTCTCTGAGTAGGCGGGTGGGTTTAGATGTGATAAAAATGTGGACGTCAATTTCATTTTTCCACAAACTACAAATTTTCCTTGACTGATTCATGAACTAAATGTTACTAGTTTTATTAAAATTTCTTGTATCCAATAAATATTGTTTTATTCTGTGTTAGGTAGGTATCTGCATACGAGTATTTCAAGCTATATCATATTAACAAACACCGCCAATCGAATGTGTCAAAGATTAACATTTACAACCACTGTTTTTATTGCAACAGTATATTCACCCATGAGTCGCATACAATGCACCACCTTTCAAAATTTCCTTCCGGCGCCCATGCTTGCTCTTACAGTATCTAATATATTTGAAATAGAGTACAATTTAAAAGATAAGCTATACAAAATATGTTTATATGTGCTGAATACAAAATAATTTTGTCAGTTGATATGAAGACAGCGTAGAGCGTAGATTGACTTTCATTTTTTATTGCGATTTATGTATTGCGAATACACACATTTACAATGGGTACGTAGACACATTATATAAAATATTCTATTAAATTCAATATTAAATATAGTTTGTAATCGACTATAAATTTATCATCGTTTTTTTTACATAAATTTGAATGACATACCGAGACCAGATATGAGTAAAATGTCGTTATCGTATTTTTCTTAAATGTTATATTTTTATTGTTCAAAGAATAGAATAATGTAATTAAATAATAATATTTATTTATTTGTATCCCTTACAATTCATTATTATACCGTGTGTCTGTCTTAGGTGCACTTTTACAATTGATGGATAAACTATGGTATTATAGCTATCGAAAGTATAACTTTATCCTAGTAATTATACCTTCGATAAACAAGACTGTCTTTTACAATGCATTTTTACCTCTCGCTAAGAGAGGTATTGAATTCATGCTAAAAATCGCATATCCAGATTTTAGTGAATAAGCACGTTTTAAGGTCCCTAGAATCCGATTATAATAGTTTTACGATGATGTCCGTATGTGTGTGTGTGGATGTTGGATCCACGATTTCTCAAATTCTATAAGACTTAAGACATTATTAACTACGATATCGATAGCCAGGGAATTGAACAAAAAATAAATAAATAAATGCTTGACATGTTATCTGTCGCAACGTAAGTTAACTTATTTGACGTTTCAGACAATTGAATTTGTCTGAAGTTTAATTTTCTTAAATTATTAGAAAATGAATATTTATACTAATGAAGAGCGTGATTTCACAATTGCTAAATTATAATATATTTTCAAGGTAATTTTCGACGTTTTCATATTTAATTACTGTCATTACAAAGCATGTAAATGTAATTCTGTTTATTGACTTGGAGGCAGGATTTTATGCCCTAAAACTTTTATTTGCTTAAATAATTAGGCGAGCAGGAAATTGCTTCCCATATTAATATCCTACGTACACCTTTAAGACGGACACACCGTATAATTATATTATTTTTGTAGATTCGTCGGGGATTCCCCGACTTACAAGACAAAAAACGGATCATTATAATGAGATAATAAAAAAATAACATAAACATTGGTCCTATTTCTTTAAGTTATCAATATAGATTTTCGTACATTGATTATATTCTGAATTCTCAAGAAAATGATTTTTAATTTTAATTAAAAAGTTTCCAATAAATTTCAGCTGAACTCATACTACCAGGTCATCAGCGATATACATACTTGGTGTTTATTTATGTATTATATAATAGCAATGTGCGTCATATTTTGAACATTTTTGTTTTGTTTCATCAACGTGGAATAAATTTGAATATTAACTGTTATTTAAAAAAAACTACATCTTTTTATCTGCTAATTAAAAGGAACAGGACTGAAGTTTAAACATAAGTACATATTTTTTTCTAGGTGGAAGCGAGTCGTCTTTAATTGACATGAAGGAATATCCTGACGTCTTAAAATGTTGTAACTGTAAAGAACTTCTAACCGTTCTTCCTATATATTTTTAGATAAATAAGGGCAACGTTTGTGGTCGATGTCCTCAAATTTTAAATAACGAGTGTTACCAGAACGAAGCTTTGGAAGCCATGATCAAATTACAGAAGCTCCCTTGCCGATACAAGGAGAATGGTTGTAGCGACGATTTCGACGACAAAAGTGTGAAGAAGCATGAACTTGTCTGTACCTACCGGCAGTATTCCTGTCCAAGTATTCCTCTACATTGTCCATGGGAGGGAAGAAGATCGGGAATGAAGGCACACTATGAAGAAAAGCACAAAGATTCCCTAATGCAACAAGATAAATTTTTATCTTATTTCTTAGACAAAAAGTACGAGCAAAATGTTTTAATAGAAACTATGAAAAAACAATTTTTGTTTCATGCGAGGTATGAAAATAAGGTTTTACATTGTGGGTTGACATATTTCGAAGAACCAAGTGAAAATAAAAGATATGTATTTACGCTTGTACTTCAAAATGAAAAGAAAAAATATGAACAAATAATTGATAACAAGAGATTTTTAGATACTTATTTAATTAGTAATCAAGAATTACATGAATTTAATTTCGATGAAATGGATGTATTAGTGAAAAATTCGAGAATTATTAATTTTCAGATCAGTGTGACAGAAGAAACAGAGTAAAGGATGATTAATCAATATTAATGCAACAATCACTAGCTGTTCAAAAACTTACTAAATACAAAGTGTTATATTTTCAAACCTGCAATACGGCAAATTGACATCATTTGAAATCAGTAGCTTATTTTTATAACTAGAGTGGAAAGTGTCACTTTGGCGAGCATGAAAACGGCATACACACTAAAAGCGCTTTGTTTCAAATCTTTTGTAAAGAATAAAAATTTGTAAATCATTCTACTTTCTAATCTTTACAGATAATTTGAAAAGCATGCATTTAAAACAGACGTAGAAAATATTTTTACATACAAATTTCTGTTTTTAAGGAGAGATCCTCACTAGTTACAATTTTCAAAAATAGCTATTTATAAAGTAAGTGTTATGTGTCATTTCTTTTGTGAGAAGGGAGCTTGGAAACCACCCGCGGATAGTGATTCAACATTTTGAACAAAGTTAAAGCACTTTTAACACGTATATCACAATATTTTATTTCAAACACTATTTTTACCTCCCGCTACCCTTGGCAAGGGAGGTATAGGGATCGTGCTAAAAATCGCATATCGAGATTTTGGTAAATGACTACATTTTAAGATCACCGTATGATGATGCTGATAAACTTTGATGATTGACAAAATTTAAACAATCATCAAAGTTTATCAACATCATCATACGGTGATAAAACAAAAACAATGTAACACCATCTACGACAAATATCTTTCTATGTTTAAGTGTACTTATTTTTCAAAATTACTTCATGTTAATTAGTCCTGAGGAAGCCTTAAATAAAAGGCGAAAGCTTGACTAAATTCTCAAAAAAATCAACATATATATATATATATGTATTAAGACTCTATTTTGTAATACAATAGACTATCAAAATTTGTCCCACGTACCAAATATTAATTTTGTAATTTTCTCTATATTATTTTTATTTTATAAATCACCATACCTCTTCCTCTTACCCATTTTTGATAAGTTTAATCTGTTTTTCAGTTTATTGATAACAATTTTCTACTTATCAATTCAAAGATATCAGTTATCGAAGCCAAACAGAGGGAAGTACAATTTTAAATTGTGTATTATTAAAAATAAATTATAAACTCAAAATTTGAAAGTGTGATCTTTTTAGGTAGGTGTACAGCTACTGAATGAAATCATTCAGTAGCTATTTATCGTATAAATAAACATCTATTATTTTGCAATAGAATGCAGTTTTTAAGATTAACAGTTTAATGCATGTGCATATGTTTATATGCTAAGCGTATAAAATTATTTTTATCAGTTGATGTGAAGTCATCGTAGAGTGACCTTCGTTGATAATTGTGAATAGTTTATAGTGAATACAGTTTTTACAATGGGTATGCACAAACTTATGCATATATACATACACATTTACAGGATGTTTAAATTCTTTTTAGGGCATACATACACATTTTGATGGGCTGGTTTCTAATCAAAAGGTTTTTCAAAATTCGCAAAACTAATGGTTTGTTTCTTGAAGTGTACATGTTTAGTGCCACTGGCAACAATTAATTTTTCATAAAAATTTATTAATTTGCTTTCAATATCACTTATGGTATTTAAATTATTCATTATTTTTATTAAAAATTTCGTGTACACTTGAAGAAATTCTTCGAATTTTGAATAAATTATTTTTGACTAAGAACAGCACATCGAAATGTACCTATATATCCTCAAAAAATACCCTTTTTTAAAACTTTGATATATACATAATACATAGGTAAATTTTATTAAACATATTTGGTAATCGAGTAAAATATATGATCGTTTCTTTGCAGAGCAATAAAATTATATACCTATTTATTTACAGTTTTATTTATTATTGTACACTATAGCAACTAAATAATAACATTTAAAAATTTATTAATATAAAGTATACTAATATGATAAAATTATTTTTCTGCATATTAGTCGGGGATTCCCCTACTTTCAAGAACAAATTTTTTTATCTATGCTTTTCAAATACATTTAAGGATGTGCAGATAAAATCTAAATTTAGAATTATTTTATTATTTCTACGATTAAAACAAATGTATGCATTTGATCATAAAAAATTATTATCAATTATTTTATTACAAATTTCTGTCTAACTATAGGTAATATACAGGTGTCCTTGCGCAAAACTTCCAATTTGATTTTAGACAAAAATGTTTCAAACAAATGTTTTTGAGTTTTAAATTTTACACGTAAATCACTTATCATGTTTTATTTTACATATTTGATAAGCCCAGTTTGAAATTTTATAAATATTGTTCATTTGTGGTGATGATTTAATAGTTATTTGTATATCAAGGCCGCGAAATCACTCTTTAGCGTACCGAGAGCGGTCTCGGCAAGACAATCTCGAGGGCGCTAAAGGATTTCGCGGACAAGGTGTACACAATATTTTATGTGCAACCGTAAAAAATATGTAATTACAAATTTTATTAATTTTAAACAGTAAATAGAAAGTTCGCGGCTTGTATTACGGCTGCGAAATGCTTATTTCGCTTCCGCTTGCACAAAAATAAAATTATGAAAAATGCACATCGTCTGAATTGTCAGAATTTCGATTTTACAGGTTACAAAATAAAAATAAATAAAATCTGGGCAGTGATTTAGATGTAGATTAAATAACAAAATATTTTTTGGTGTAGAATATAATTATCTGTAATTTTGTTTGAAAATCGAATTTCTGGCAGCTCAAACGATATGCATTTCTTTGAATTTTGTTTAAATTCCATGGCTATCACTACAACCGAGCAATATTTATAAAATTTCCTATTGGATTTTACGTTACTAAACATGCAAAATAAAATCTGATTAGTCATTTAGGTGTAGAATTTAATTCACTACAACATTTATTGGAAACATTTTTGTCTAAAATTAAATGGGAAGTTTTGCGCTAGGAAAAACTGATTATTCCTTATGTAGGAACTACATATTTAACAAACCTGTAATGTGCACTTTTTGTTATGGATATATAAATGGAACACCCTTATATTTATTCAAATTTGAAAAGTACATGATATTTGCTATCCAGTGGTATAAAAACAGCAATATGTTATATTATTTTTTTAAAATGGCGAATTATTTAAATATTACATTTTTATTACATACAGTAGGCTTTGCATTTCATTATTTTTACATTGCACCTTGAAAATAAAAGACAGTTAATTAATGAAATATTTCATCTATTTCAATCAAATATTTCATTATTATACCTATTATTTAATAGGGCCCTATTCTGTAACTCGGTGGTTAATTTTTAACCATTGGTTGAAATTTTTATCCAATAGTTATTGACTTGACAACTAAAAATCGCTTTTTTTGTTATATGCTAACATACCTGATTGGTTAAAAAAAATTAACCAGTGGTTAATTTTTAACCATTGGTTAAATTGTTTAACCAATCAAATATGTTGACATATAATAAAAACAGGGATTTTTAGTTGTCAAATCAATATCTATTGGATAATAATTTTAACCAGTGGTTAAAAATTAACTACCGAGTTACAGAATAGGGCCCATTGTCAGTTAAAAAATAGTATTGCAAAGCCTTCCGTATTTAATAAAAATGTTATAATTTTTTAATTCGCCATTGTATTTTTTTATTAATATAACATATGATACTATTGGATAGCAAATTTCATGTACTTTTCGAATTTGAATAAATATGTAGGATGTTCCATTTGAAAATATAAAGTTATACAGTATGTCTCATTTACAGCTGCCATCATTGGGATCTCAAGACCTATAAGAGATACAATGTCGGTTAAATGGAACATTTTGTGCACCTATAGGTGGCCATCTCAGATGTGCTTTTGATTTTTCAAAAGTTCTCATAGGCCACTAGATAATGACGAAAAACTGAATTTGGTCGATTTTTTCATTTCGAAATTACTTCTAAACTATCAGTAATGAAGTAAAAAGTTACAAATAAAAAAGTTAGCTATTTTCGTTGTCTATTCAGTGACGTACAAAAATATTTTTTTATCGGCAAATTTTTGAGATATAGCACAAACTTACATTTTTTAAAATGGAACTCATTTTTGATTTTTTAAGAAAATACTTAATTTTTTATGTTTTATATAATTTTTTAGATTATACCTGGTATCCCTACATATGTTAACTTAAAAATATATAGAATTAAAATAATTTATGAAGCAAGGTAGGTACGGAATAATATAGTAAGATATAAAGCTCGTATGTTAAGGAATTAGTTAGTTTAGTAGTATCAGATCACCTGATGGCGACAGCAGATTTTTCGCTTACGAAACGTTGCGAAGAATTTTATGTTTTTACAAATAAAGACTATGGAAGTTCAAGATAAAATCGTTTTAATTCAAAACAGGTATGGATAAGTTACTTAAGTAAAATAAAATACTATTTTGAAAAACTAACGAAATATAGAAAAATCTAAGATTTGAAGGGTAACACAAATTTAAAATATCCTTATACCAATCGAAAGAGAAAAAACGGAGTATTTTTTAAAAGTAAAATCAAATATGGGTTCCTTTTAAAAGATATATAACTGTGTTATATTTCGGAAATTTACCGATAAAAAAAAATTTCGTACGCCACTGGATTTTTTCTAGATTACTGATAGTTTAGATGTAATTTCGAAATGAAAAAATCTGATGTGGCCAGCACATTACCTTCCGTCAGTTATAAGAAGCATTTACGAAAATTCTACCGGTGAACTATTACCGGTAAACAGCTGTTTACCAGGTTATAGCTACCGGAATCGATATTTTAAAAACGCAAGTGGTAAACAGGAGCAGATCCATAACCTATAAAAATTTGAAACAGGTTAGAAATTTAATGTAGTTAACAAACTAAGCAAAGTCCTACTTTGAACACATTTCCAAATTTAACGCCCGCAATTCGCTTTGCATCACTACCTTTTTTTGAGATTAGATTCTTCACGGTAACTTTTTACCACTCGTGTTTTCGAACACAGTCGGTAGATGTGGTATCTGGTAAATGCCTATGTATTTTCTATAAAATCCATACAGGAAGTTCCTTGCAAAATATTCTAAATTTCTTGTATGTACAATACCTTTCGACAGTTGTATGTATTTTATACAAATTTAATACAAAAAGCTTCGAGCAAAAAGATCCTATATTTCGAGAAAAATTATAACACAATTATACTACGAATATGTCAATTGACACTGACATCTTTCAATCAGAATTTTCTTAATATAGTAGCTGTTTCTAGCATAGCTAGCTAATTTATGAAATTTAATTTCTATATAATTTTATAACTCTATATCCATTTAATATGAAGTATAAAATGCAGTCAAATCGTATAGAGAATGCAATGTTCTTTAATATTTATAATAATATTAAATGTGAAAAATGATATTTACCATCGGTTTTTCAAGAAAAACTGTTAAAATCTTCAAATGAGGGTACTTCTGGTTGACCAATTACAACCAAAATCTAATCAGCTCTTCATATGGATGCAACGAAGAGGAATACGAAAGAATAATAATTTTTGGAATTGTAGTTTTAGAGTCCTTACCTAAAGGTGATGGAAGGTAAAATCGACCAAATTCAGTTTTTCGTTATTATCTAATGCCCTATGAGAATTTTTGGAAAAACAGAAGCACATCTGAGATGGTCCCCTAGAGATGCACAAAAAGTTCCATTTATCCGATATTGTATCTCTTATAGTTCTCGAGATCCCTAAGATAACAGCTGTAAATTGGGACACACCGTATACTAGTGCGTAAAAATGTAGTTAAACCTGTACTGCAGGTTTATAGACATTTTAATTTAAAATAAAATTCGTTTGATTTTTTTTTTCATAATAATTTAAATAATCGATTTATTAAAAAAGAACAGACCGACGAACCACCCGGTATAGTGAACATGTTATTCAGCATATGTACTTTTTTAGGTGCAAACCAAACAATTCTTCTTGAGGCTACTGAAAACTTGAAATGTTTAAAATGCGGAGAACTGTTCTCCCTATATATTTCTACATAAATAGAGGCAACGTTTGTGGAAGATGTCCTCCAATTTGAACATCGAAGGCTACCAGAACAAAGCTTTAGAAGATATAATAAAATTACAGAAGCTCTCTTGTCGATACAAGAATGATGGCTGTAATGTTGTTTTAGACTACAAAAGTGGAAACGACAGTGTAAAGAAACATGAACTTTTCTGCATTTATCGGCATTTTTCCTGCCCCAGTATACCTCCAGATTGTGCATGGAAAGGACGAAGATCGGAAATGAAGAAACACTACGAAGAAAAACACAAAAATGCCCTAATGGAGCCAAATAAATTTTTAAATTTTTGTTTGTTAAATACAACGTACCAGCAAAATATTTTAATAGAAACTATGAAAAAACAGTTTCTGTTTCACGTGAGGTATGAGAAAATGGAATTTAATTGCGGTTTGATATATTTTGAAGAACCAAGTGAAAAGAAACAATATGCATTTACTCTTCTACTTAAAAATAACAATAGGCAATATGAGCAAACAATTTCTCACACCAAATTTTTAGATACTTATTTAATGAATAAAAATGAATTGTACGAAATTGATTTTGATAGGATAGATCTGTTAGTAAATAATTCAGAATATATCAATTATCAAATCACTGTTACTGAAGAAAATAATGTAAATAAAAATGAAAGCACCGTTTGTGAACTGTATCCTCAACTACCAGTATTTGACAATAATTGCTATCAGAACCGTACTCTAGAAGATATGATTAAAATTCAGAAGCTCCCTTGCAGATACAAGAAGAATGGCTGTAACGAAATTATAGATGACATAAGTAGGAACAGACATGAACTCTTTTGCACACATCGACAATATTCCTGTCCCAGTATTCCTCAACACTGTCCATGGAAAGGACGAAGATCGCAAATGAAGGCACACTATGAAGAAAAACATATAGATGCCATAATGCAAGACGATAAATTTTTGATTTGTTTGTTAAAAAGAGAGTACAAACAAAATATTTTAATAGAAACCATGTATAAACAGTTTTTGTTTTATATGAGGCACGACAAAAAGGTATTGAGTTGTGGGTTGATATATTTTGAAGAACCAAGTAAAAATAAAAAATATGAATTTACTCTTCTTCTTAAAAACGAAAGCAGAAAATACGAACAACCAATTTCTATAACTAAATTTTACGATCCTAATTTAGATAGTAACAATGATTTGCATGAAATTAATATTGAGAGCATTGATCTATTAGTGAATGATTCAAGATTTATAAATTACCAGGTTTTTGTTAAAGAAGTAAACATAGAAACAAGTCCTTTTAATAATTCAATTTAACAAGTATTTTTGTAGTCCAGAAATCCTTGCTAGAATTAAACTTTTTAAGAAAGCTTTTGATAATTTGTACTTTCGTTTTACCTGAACCTTTGGCGTTTAAGAAATAAGAATGCTTTATTCACAATAGTAGCGTCAAAATTTCATTTACTGTGCCGGCTAAAAACAGGTTTAAGAAAAATATACTTCTTGTCAGACAAAGATTCTTTTAGCACAGAGTCGTGTATGACTGTGTTTTCAAAAATATTGTTAACAATTATTGTCTAATTCACAATAAACATATAAACATACGGTCTGAAATGTGAAAAGTCTTATTGTTAGTTTTTGTGAATTTGTTAGAAAATGGTTCATTATTAGGTAATTATTATACGAGGTATGTTAGAAAATTATCCGACCTTTGAGCGGGAAAAAAAAACTAGCATACCTGGAGCGTTGGAAACCTAATCACCTTCAAAGCAGTCTCCTTCGGACTCCACACACTTCTCCCAGCAGTGCCGCCATTATTGGAAGCATTCCGAGAAAGCCTATTTCGGAATGGAGATTAGCACGGCTGTCGTTGCAGCCATAATGTCCTCTATTATCTGAAATCGCGTTCTTTTCAATGACCTCTTGAATTTGGGGAACAGCCAGAAGTCGCAGGGGGCCATATCAGGAGAGTAAGAAGCCTGCTGAACCACAGGAGTCTTGTTCTTCGCCAAAAAAAGTCTGAATCAAGTGCGAGGAATGTGCTGGAGGCGCCAATTTTCTGTTGATCACAACTCCGGTCTCTTGCGCTGCACAACATCACGCAGGCGACGGAGGAAATCCTTGTAGTACAGCGTTCACTTTGAAAATGACCTGGTCATTTCGGCATGTTGATGGCCGACCGGAGCGTGGCTCGCTCTCCACCGATGTGCGGCCGTCTTTAAACCGGTTGTACCACTCCTTAATCTGTGTGAACCCATAGCATCGTCACCGTAAGCCGTCTGAATCTTCCGAATGGTTTCCACCTGGCTGTCGCCCAGTTTCAGGTAAAATTTGATGCAATAGGGTTGCTCCAGTCGTTCCGTTATTTTCCTCACAATGAAAAACCGACGAGAGCACTACACACTACCTCACTCAAATGCTCTTGCCCGCAACAGATGCTATCGGCAGGCAGGAAAAAATTCACGCACGAAGGTTCAAGGTCGGCTCATGCAAGCGCGCTTGATTCAAATCCATCAGGTTTTCGTGAAAAAAAATAAGGTCGGTTACTTTTCTAACATAGCTCGTAAACTAGCTTTTGAACATTTATTATTATTTTATATATATATATATATATATATATATATATATATATATAAGTGTGGTTTTGTCTACTCAAAATAATGGATCAAAGAGCACTTTAACCGCATGTGTAGATAAAATAATACTTTATCAGCAGATAACGTATTTTAATTTTTATTCAAATAAAGTAAAATAAATACATTATAAATTTTGACGGTTTGTGTAAAGTACCACATCGGGTTTATCATTTTAATTTTATTATTATTATTATTATTATTATTATTATTATTATTATTATTATCGGAAAAAATTTGCCCTTCCCCCCTGGGTTATACAAAAGTCGGCTCCTATGGTTGTGTGGACCTTAACTCGTGCTTATCTACTAAAAACTAGCAAATTTTTGAACCGAAAACATAGCCTCATTTATGTAAGTACTTATGTATGTAGGTTGGCGGGAGATAAAAATAACTAATTTTAACACAAAAATAATGTACATCGTGTCGGTAAGTAGGTAACAACATTCTCGGTGAACTAAATCTCTGATACTTTTGTATATATTTTGTAATAATTATTTAGTTTTATTTTTGTAATAAAGTAAAATAAAAGTAAATAGTCTGAGATAATACAGTCTTTTAAACCTAAAATTCCAGTCACGAAAGCTTCAGCAAGCAAAGTAAAAAAGTTTGAGTAAAAGGCGCCACATCCACTAATACCAGCCATCGCTGTGACCACAGCCTCCCAAGACATTCTTAACTGGGTTAAATAAATAAGACGACAGCCGGGACAACCACCAATCCGGCAGCATGCCCAGTTTTACAGAACAGGGACATTTTTTAATCACATATCAAATACTGGCTCAGGTGATTGAAAAAATAGAGACAAATAGTTATTTTTTTATTATTAAGCTGGGTATATGCAGTAATAATACCGTCACTATCATTATCATAGTCTTAAGCTATAGTTAAGAACAGTCTCAAAATAGTTGGCTGTTTATGCAGCATTTTTGATGTGACTATTAATTTGTCACTTTCTCTACTCAATTACTTAAATATTATATTTGCCGAATAACTAAATATAGATATGTAGGTATGTTAACAAATACTACAGACAAATTACTTGTTGCTATTTTGTTCATAATAAAAAACATCACAATTAAAATTCTGTGATTATGCTTATGTTTATGATACCGACTATGACTATGAAAATGTTGCATAAACAGACCTATTATAAAATAGTTATTTATGTAACAAGTGTGTAAAGTAGTACTTTTTTGGTCGAGTGCGATGTTTTACGCATGAGGCGCAGCCGAATGCGGATATTGTAGCACGAGACAAAAAATACTATTTTACACACGTGTTGCATACAAAATTTTTCCTACAACCGAAATGGTATTGATGTTTCTCATAATATTGAGTGTTCAGGCATCCAGCAGCTTCAAATACTGTTAGTAGTCTTTCTCATAACACTGTACAAAATGTAACTTAAACACTTGGAAGAATCTCAGGATAGTTTTCTATAATGTACAAATTGTACATTTAATTTTAATATTAAAAATTAGGTTAGGTTAGAATACATGTCAAAAAAATGTTAATGTTCTTAAAAATTAGATTAGTATTCAATCTGTTAAAAAAATATTAGATTTGTTTCATTTACAATGTCTATATACTTCTTAAAAAAAATTTACTTTCATTATTATTTACTACCTAATTATATACCTACTTGACTGGTAAATTAACCGAATTTCAATGTTGCCTAGCAACGCTTATTTACTTTTCAAGCACTAGTGCGTGAAAAGTACTTTTCACGCACTAGTGCTTGAAAAGTGACACTTTACACACTGTAATGAGTGCGTGAAAAGTACTTTTCACGCACGGTTGTAGGAAAACATATTTTAATTCTTAAGACAGACTATAACTGTGATATTGCTGAATAAACCCGGCTTTAATTTTAGACCTATATGGTTTACGAAGGCTGTTTACATATATCATTTTAAAAAAGGAACCTGAGATCTTAAAAGCAGATTTCAGTAATTTGCGAAATGTAGATTGATGTATGATTGATTATTTTTATCGAATGATTTCTAATTCTCCTCCGCCATGTTACATATCCTCTCTCCAAAAATTTATTATTGTTTTTCTCAGGAATTAACAACAATTAAGCGATTTTAAAAAATATTAGTACTTTTAGTTTTTGTATCATAAAATGGAAGAAAAAAATATGGTCATATAACCCATTGTACAAATTGTACAGTTAATATTAACATTAAAAATTAGGTTAGGATAGAATACATGCCAAAAAATATTAATGTTCTTAAAAATAAGATTAGTATTCAATCTGTTAAAAAAATTATTGCATTTGTTTCATTTACAGTGTATATTAATATATCTTAATAAATTTTATGACTTGTTTTATTATTTACTACCTCATTATCTACTTCACAGGTAAATTAACCGAATTTTAATGTTACCTAGCAACGCCTATTTACTTTTCAAGCACTAGTGCTTGAAAAGCGACTCTTTACACACTGTAAAGACTGCGGGAAAAGTACTTTTCATGCACGGTTAGAATCTCGGCAGAGATACAACTTCGGTTGAATGGAACATCTGGTGCGCCATACGTTTCTAGATAATGGCGGTAAACTGAATTTGGTCGATTTTGTCATTTTATAATTACGTCTAAACTATCGATAATCGAGAAAAATGTTTCAAATAAAAAAGTTAGATATTTTTATTGTCCAACCAGTGGCGCACGAAAATAATTTTTCTATCTGTAAATTTTACTTAGCTTACATTATTTAATGAACCCATGTTTGATTTTTAATCTAAAAAAAACAATTTTTTTCCCTTCACCGATAGAAAAATTATTTTCGTACGCCACTGGATAGACAATAGAAATAACTAACTTACACATTTTTGATAGTTTAGAAGAAATTTCAAGATAAAAAAATCGACTAAATTCAGTTTTCCGCCATTAGCAACGTATGAGAATTTTTGGCAAAACAAAAGCACACCCAAAGGTATATGGTTTCGCTGACGCCGCCAGCGGTCGCGGTCGACAGTAGCGGTTGGCAGTTATAGACTGCATCAGTGTTGTTAAATGTGCATGGTTTCGTTGGAGTGGTGCGGTTCAAACCAAATACTGCCAGTCGCAGAGCTGCTGCATCCCGACCGATTCAACCGCAGTCTGATCACAGCCGCGCTGGTACTTATGATAAAAATGACGCCCAAATTTTTTGATAACTAAGATGAAATATTAATAAAAAAATACCTAAATTTAAGTCATTCGTTTTTAGTCAACTATTTATTAACAAAGAAAAAATCCTTCATATTTCCTGGTTTGGCACAAAACTGACGGCTCTGCTCTTCTTGCAATATTTTCTAAAATGTTACCTCCTCTTCTTCCTCGATCATGAATCAAAGAAGTACATCAAAATCCATTTTTATTGAAATTTAAATTGCAACTGACGATGGCCGACGGCGTTCAACGAAATTATCCTGGCAGTACGACGATAGTACCGTAGCTGCTGGCCGCTACTACTGATCGCAGCCGCTGACGGGGTCAGCGAAATCATACCTTAACTGGCTCCCCAAAGGCGCACCACATAACCCATTTAACCGAAATCGTATCTCTTATAGTTTTCAAGATCCCAATAGTGGCTTTCGAAATCCGGTATAGAGAACCACAGGAAAATTCACCGAATTATTTAAATTCTTAAAAAAAATATATCTAACTAATGACAGAAGTTTCCGAAAGAATTAATGTATGTAATAGTCGACTTCCATGTTCCTGATTTATTAGTTTATGTCGCAATGACGCAGTGAAATGAAAATGTTTCCAAAACGTGACAATTACGAAAACGAACCGATACCGACGTTTGTTATTAATGAACGTTCTACAATCACGATGACCGTCCACTACCTTCCACGAAAAAATTCATATTCATGTAGGCGATGGTATCTTAACTACTACTCTACACATAATACACAACATGAATTAAAAAACTCTTTTGTTGGAAGTCGTTTGCTCACTATGGAGTTTTTCAATGTTATCAAATATAAACATCTCGAAAACTAAACCAATGAACTGTAGGTATTTTATTATTCCAAAATTACATCTGAAAAATTATAATCAGGGCTTTTATAACGCATTTGCAGGTTTCTGTATGTAGGGCGCCCAAGATACCACATCCAACAAGCGGATTTCGAAAATTATAAAATATACTAAGTTGGTTAAATTAGACATTGCCCCATTATTAGGAAGCCACTTTAGTGCTACTTATCCAGAAAAAATCATAGGTTAGCAAAAATTAAAATTTTACAGTTTGTACCTTCCGTCACATTTAGGTAAGGAAGATATTGTCTTTGAAGCACGTTTTAGAGTCCCTGGAATAAGATTTTACTATTTTTAGGATGATGTCTGTACTATGTATGTATGTACACATGTATTTATGTATGTATGTATGTATGTATGTATGTATGTATGTATGTATGTGTGTGTGTGTATGTGTGTATGTGTGTGTGAGAGTGTGTGTGTGTGTGTGTGTGTGTGTGTGTGTGAGAGAGAGAGAGAGAGAGAGAGAGGATTATTTCGGATCCGATAACTCAAATAGTACAATTCAAAAAATTATAATTCTTTCGTATTCCTTTTCTTTACATCCATGTGAAGAGATGATTAGATTTTGGTTATAATTCCTCAACCGAAAATACCCTAATTTTAAGATTTTAACAGTTTTTCTTGAAAAAACACTGTTAAATATCATTTTTCCATATTAACTCTTATTATAAACATTACAGAATATTTTATTCTGTATACGAATTGATTTCATTTTATACTTCATATTCAATGGACATAGAGTTATAAAAATTATAAAGAAATTAAATATCATAAAGCAGCTAGCTATGCTATAACCATGAAAACCGCTACTATATTAAGAAAATGCTGATTGACAGATGTCAGTGTCAAGTGCAATTGACGTATGTGTAATATTATTATATTTTACTGGAAATATAGAAGCTCTTAGATACATGAAACTTTCTGTATGGAATTTGTACAAAATACATAAAACTGACAGAAGATAATAGACTTGAAATATGGAAACTTCCTGTATGGAAATTGTACAAAATATGTGGAACTGACGGAAGGTAATGTGCTAGCCACATCAGATTTTTTATTTTTGCAAATGACTCGTAAGTATTAAATAATACTGAATTTTCTTTTGCACTTTTTTGTACATATTTCGAATGTTTTGTTAATTTTTATACGGACGCCACAGTAGAACGTTACACCACTGAAAAAAAGGTTGTTTTAGCTTTATACGATGTATAATTTATATATCTGTGTTTGTTTGTTTGTTTGTTTCATATAGCAACATTGTAACAATTATTACATTTGTACGGTGAAATCAATGGTTTTGACAATGAAACATCAGTTAAATGTATGTATGTAAATATATGTTTTTAAATTTAATTTATTTAATTTTATCCATATTTTTAACTTACTCATCATTGAAACATTTCGTTTTGAATATGTCATTGCCTTCTACGATGTCCATATAAAATATTATTAATTGGACTGAATAAAATTTTGAGACTAGATTAGAAATTTAGCAATAATTTTTTTAAAAAATTATAATCTATAATTATGTTTTTCATTTGTTTCATTTTAACAACATAAAGTGTTGCATTTTTGTTTGAAACAAATGATCCCAAGTAATTTATTATGTGTGTTGACCAATACTTGAAGTCTTAGAGTCAGTTGCTAAAATACATTGAAAATAAGCCTTGCAAAAGTTAACAACGTGATTAAAATTAACGATGTTTTATGCATCTAGGCTTACCGCATTTTTATTTTTACAAAACCCTACGTTTCGGTAAACACACATACATTCTTCAACCTACAATTATGTTCACATTTAATTTATTTATTGTTATTTATGTATATATACATGATTGTAAGTCAAGAGTCTGTAAGATCGTACCCTAAAGAAGGTAGATATAAGAATATACCGATACGTAAGTTTTGTAAGTACGTATGCTATGAAAGATTTCGAGTAGATACATATTAACAACTAATCTTTACCACAGTCGAGAAATTTACCCACATTATTTACAGATAAATTATATATCATTGAAACATATAGGTCACTTGTGTTCTATCTGAATATTAAAAATATTTTCAAGTTTCAAGTTTGATGAATCGTACCTGGGTCACCTGAACCGCAACTACGAGTAGATACCTAATAAATGCACACACCTATTTATTATCAAATTAATTTAAATTCACTATACTCGTAGATACGAGTATTTTATAAAATTTCAATTAGGAACAAATTGTAAAAACGCAACCATGAACGGGTCACTTTTATTCAACATTGTCTTTTTCCATTAAGTAGTTAAATTGACGTTCTTCTGGCTAAATATATATAGTAATTAAATCCCTAAACGTCTTTAATTTATGAATTTCCAACAAATTACTACATCAAATAATTTATTGTGTCCCCGTTGTCGTTGTGCGCACGGCATTGAAGGTCCCTTTCTCTGCAACAAAAGAGGGCGAAGCCACGTGCGAAGCCTTGTCTCCTGACTTTTAATTAGTAACTAATTATTAGGACAAGTGCCGAAAGGTAATTGCCAATGAACGCGCCTACAAATTATGAGCCCTTCCTTCAACCAGCCATTAATCTACAACTCCAAGATCACCAGACAAATTTTGAAGGGATGGAAAGAAAGATCGTGGTTTTGGAACCCGACAGAGTTGTCGGTGCTTGAGACGTCTTTGTCGTCTTATCTCCGGTAGCAAGAATGAGGTCTTTCACCATTTTTTATTTACTTTAACCTTCCATTAAGCTGGTGGGGTATTAAAACTAGTTGGTCTTAAGACTCCGTAATGAAAATAAAAGCAGTTCAATGCTTGAAATTGCTACAAAACAATTCAGATTGGTAGAATACATTTTATTATTAACAAACTTTGAGCATCTAGCAATAAAAAAAAATCTGATGTGGCCAACACATAATCTCTCGCCAGATATTTTACCTGGTTGTACGCATAAAACGAAAAATATTTTTAAATACAAATACATATATTCATGTCTCACTACAAAATAATTCTCACATATATTTGCAAAATCTATGGGATATTTTAAAATAAATGATGTACAATACATACATTTTCTTTATATTCAATATCCTGAAATTTTCTTTTTCTACTTTCCTTTTCTTTTTCTTTATATTCGTCATTTTTTCGCAATTTCCTTTTATATTCTTTTTTACGTATTGTTGCGTCCCTCCGGTGCGAAGGACTAAGTAATAAGGACCTAATGGCTCGAAGGACCAAATGTTCAAACCCTAAACCAGCGAATCCGGTCTAGAAGAACCAAAATGTTTTGATCCTGCTCGCAAGCCCAAATGCGATGTCTCTAGATCAGCGAATCCGGTCTAGAAACACCAACAATGTGTTTGATGTTAAATTCAATGAATAAAACAAAACAATATGTAAACCAAAATAATTACAACCTTCGATAGCTGGTTCACATCACTGGACTTGGCCAATAAACGGGATAATACTAATTTGTGAAATGTACTAATTAAAACGAACGAAGGACCAGATAGTTTTACGAACTAACAAACGTGCTAAATATAATTGCAACAAAATAACAAACAACTGAAAACCAATTCTGAGAAATATGTGATAGCGTATTGAATACAAGTGACATAAACAATAATAAACCAAAGATAAACAAATACGATATTTGTATAAATTAACTAAATCATTTCATAAGTGTATGAACAAACAAATGTAGTTAAACAATATTAAGAACTCTAAATGAACTTAATAACAACCAACTAGACTGCAAAACTTGTTGCATTGAATGTACCTAGTCGACAATAACAGCAGATGCGCTGTGAATGACGTCACTCGAAGGTGGACGTGTGTAAACAAGTTTACAAAGAAATAATAATAATTTCACCCAAGGAAATATGAATCAAATCCCTAACAACACGAGTTCCGTGAGAAATCAAATTGTACAGTTCGATTTTACAATTGATTCCTGAGATGTGTCTATTAGCTGCATAAAATGGCGCCGGAAAGTATTCGCGGACTATAAAGTACCAAATTAAATGAAAACCGAACGATACTCCTTGAATTAGTCGTGTTAGGCTAATCAAGCTACGCGTACGATAATTAAACAACCAATTACTTTACTGACCATATGAAAATCAGAAAGTTTATGCAAAATGGTGGAAAATTCCACTCTCGCGGACGACGACGCGATACGTGTTTACCGTGTGCAAGCCAGACACATTCTGCCTCTGTCGCAGCCGGTCAATGCTGCAGCAGCTGCACACTGCGTGGGGTTGCGCGCGCACTCGCGTGAAGCCAGATGCAATAATATTAATATTAATAATTAGTTTAAGATACTACAGCTATTTCAAACAATACTAAAATTAAACTTAAACACGTAAAAATATATAACTAATTTTTCCAAGTAACAGAAACAGTTATTTCCATTTATTTATTGACTTATTTAAATAGAGTCAGGGCGGGTTAACCGTTCTATTCTTATGTGCAGCGGGTTGCTACCTCAAGGGGTTAATAATTCCTAATTTCTCTCATTTAAAACATGTTAGTTTTAAACATACCGGCCACCTTAGGGTCTCCCTAAAGACAAACTTAGGCTGTTGGCAAAGGACACAGTTTTGCTATAGGGCGAGTGATTTCACCTTTCGCAGTTTTTAATACGGCAACTCTATTGATTCCATCTGATCCAGGAATCAATTTGATGACTCTAGCCAAACGCCATGCAGTAGGTGGCATTGGATGATCATTGATTAAGACAATAGTATCTATTGTCAATGGATCTGTATCCTCATTCCATTTGTACCGTTCTTGCAAGGTACGAAGATATGTTTGTTGCCAGCGTGCCCAAAATTGTTGTTGCAACTTGGACAACATTTCCCATGAGGACAAACGATTTGTGGGAGTCTCAGTGTGATCTAGAGACGGCAATGTTACAGTGGGTTCTGTAACTAAGAAATGTCCTGGTGTTAAGGGTGTGGGATCGGAAGGATCCGATGACTTCGGGAACAGAGGCCTGGAATTTAGCATCGCCTCCACTTCCGTCAACAAGGTAGAGAACTCTTCGTAAGTCAGAAGCTTTTCTGTGAGTACTCGTGATAATAGTCTCTTTGTAGACTTTATTGCAGCCTCCCAAAGCCCGCCGAAGTGTGGCGTGGACGGTGGATTGAAATGCCATGTGATCCCTTCTTGGTACACATGATTGGACACCTGAGTATTGAATTCCTCAGAGCTCAAGAATTTTTGTAATTCAGAGAGCTTGCGATTTGCACCTATGAAATTCGTGCCACAATCGCTGTATAGGTTTGCAACACGACCTCGGCGTGCTACAAAGCGTCTTAGTGCTGCCAAAAAGGTGTCCGTGGACATATCTGTGACAAGTTCGATATGCACGGCTTTTGTGGCAAAACAAACAAATAGGCATATATATGCCTTGTGTGAGGACGTGCCTCGTCTCCTGCTCCAGGAGATGTTATACGGTCCGGCGTAGGCTACTCCGGAATTAAGGAAGGGTTTGGCAATGTTAACCCTGTCCTTTGGTAATTGTCCCATGAGAGGGTAGTCGGTTGTCGGTCGAAACCGAAAACAATGGACACAACCTTTCAGCACAGAACGGATAGTTCGTCTGCTTGAAATGATCCAATATTGTTGTCCTAATAGAGACTCTAGACCTTGCGCACCAACATGCATATGCTTATCATGAAAGTGTTTAATGAGGGCCTTTGTAAATGGGTGTTGCGACGGCAACAGAATGGGGTGTTTCTGGGCGTATTCTAAATTAGCATGCTCCAGCCGGCCACCGACCCGAATTATACCTTCAGTATCAATAAACGGGACTAACGACTTGATTGGGGATCGACAAACTTTCCCTCGTTGTAGTTGTGATAATTCATCCTGTAGTCCTTCTGATTGAGCCAACAGGACGACTTTGGCTTGTGCTCGGACAAGCTCTTCTGGTGAAAACACATCAGCACCTTTTCGTTTGCCTGAAGAGATGTCTCTCCACCGTAAACAATAAGCCATAGTTCGCACCATCCGATTATAGTTGGACATTGCATTGAAAAAACTGAACTGCTGTACTGTTTTCAATGTTAGGCTTTTGACAATCTCTGTCTGAGCAGAGTTCGTTTGATCTTCGTCAAGTTGAACCATTTCACTTTGTGGCCAACACGAGTAAGGTTGTTGTAACCACTCTGGTCCCTTTATCCAGAGAGTACATGTCTTGAAAATTAGAGGACTGAGACCTCTAGAACCTACGTCGGCCGCATTGTGTTCCGACGTTACATGACGCCAGTGTTCACTCGGAAAATTTGTTTGTATTTGAGCGACTCGATTACCCACAAATGTTTTCAGAGTGTGTGGTTCCTTGCGCAACCAGGCAAGAACTATCATAGAGTCCGAGAAGCAATGTACAGCCTCCGGTTGTTTTGGAATATTTTCGAGAATATTCTCGAGAAGTTTGGCGAGAAGATGCGCCGCACATAATTCCAGACGAGGTATAGTAATTTTTTTCAAAGGCGCTACACGCGTCTTTGCGCAGAGCAATTGAACCACTGGTTTATCGTTTAGATAACTTCTAACATAGACAACGGCACAGTAGCCTCGCTCGGAGGCATCCGCAAATCCGATAAGATCGAATTTCGAACCCAAACAGGCTAACCTTGGTATCGAATAGTTGGATATACAATCGATCTCGTTCAGAAACAAGTTCCACTCTGAGACAATATGAGCGGGAGGTTCTTCATCCCATTCTACCTTTGATTTCCAAAGCTCTTGCATGATGAGTTTAAGAAACATCACCAATGGGGACATAATGCCTAATGGATCATAGATCCTTGCAATGCAGGACAAAATGTTTCTTTTGGTGCACAAATCGTCGGGTTTTGAGACCGTATACTCGTAGCAGTCGGACTTGCAAACCCATTTGACACCTAACAATTTCACTGACTCGTCGTCATTGAAGTGGACATCTTTCACTGCGCGTGCATTGTCTGGTAGTTCCTCCAGTATTGTTTGAGAATTACTGGCCCATTTTCGGAGGGTGAATCCTCCCCTTTCGAATATATCCGTGAGTTCACGGCGCAGTGTCAGTGCTGACTGAATGTCTTCAGCTCCAGTCACAACATCGTCCATATAGACATCATTTTGCAGGACTTTAGCTGCTAAGGGATATTGATCCCCTTCGTCTTGAGCCAACTGCTCAACTGTACGCAACGCCAAGAACGGCGAACAATTCAAACCAAAGCAGATAGTGTTGAATTGGTACACAATAGGATGTGTGGCATCCGCAGGTTTCCAAATGAACCTTAGAAATCGTTGATGCTCGCGTACAACTCTAATTTGTAGGAACATCTGTTTTAAATCCCCCGTAATTAAAATAGGATAAAATCTATTTCGCAAATGAAGAGTGAAGATACTCTTCTGTAGTACCGGACCAGGATACAAGTAGTCATTAATCGACTTTCCATTAGACGATGGCTTTGAAGCATTGAACACAATGCGTACCGGTGTCGTCGCACTATCAGGTTTAACCACGGCATGGTGTGGAATATAGTACGAATCCTGATCATTTAAATTGGGTTGCACATCAAGTCTAGTGACGTAACCCTTTTGCAAATATTCTTCGAATATTGCATCATAAGCCTTGAGTAACTCTGGGCTTTTACTCAAGCGAGTCAGCTGTGCGTGACAAATGGACAAAGCTTTCTTGTATGAATTGCCTAGTACTGGTGGGTACTGTTTAAAAGGTAAAGAAACCGTGTATTTTCCCTCGGAGTCTCTTTGGGTAGTATTGACAAAATGGTCCTCCACCATTTTATCCTCCGGTTTAGTGACAACCGATGGAGTTGGAACATTTTCCAATTCCCAAAATTTAGACAACAGTTCGTGTGTATCTTCTTGTGTGTATGTATGATACGACACCACAGCATTGCTTGTTTGCTTGCTGGTATATTCTCCCATAACCACCCAACCAAAGATTGTTTTGATGGCGGTGAGTGTGCCATCGACTCCTTTCTTAACTCCGTTACGAATGATCTGACCCCAAATGTCAGCTCCTAACAGCATGTCTATTCGTTGAGATTTATAGCATTCGGGATCCGAAAGTTGGATATTTCCAAATTGTTTAAAGGTATCCCGAGATATTGGATAATCTGGGATTCTGCCTGTAATGTTGTCGATTACAATGCAACTCAAATCGAGAACTGGAGTTTCTCTACGACATGGTTTGATTTTGGTATGTATAATACCACTAGTGTCCTTGACGTGGGTGTCACTGATTGACATAATCTTTGTTTGACACGCTTCAATAGACAGATTTAAATTGTGGACACAACGACTTGTGATGTAGGATTTCTGCGATCCTGTATCCAATAAGGCACGTACAACATGTACCTTTCCTGCACTGTCAAATATATGCAGCTTTGCAGTGGGTAGTAATACCGAAGTATGTTTTCTGTGTTGACTTAGTGAATAAGTCCTAGCAGACATTGACGTAGTAGTTTCAGAATTACTACTACTGGCTTGAGAGTTTGCATCACTCTTGGGTGATGACGGACGATTTTTTTGCACAGATTTTTTATCACGCTTGGGTGATAACGACTTGTTCGACCTTTCACCAAAATGCAGCAGCGTATGGTGAGTTTTGTTACACGTTCTGCATGTGGCTGTACTAGGACAGTTCGGGCGTATGTGACCCATTCTAAGACAGTTGATGCACAACTTGTGTTTAATTGCAGCATCATGTCTTCCTTTAGGTTTAAGAGCTATAAACCCTTCACACTGACTGATGTAGTGAGATTTTCTGCAATACGGACAATTCGTATCAGTTGCCAATGTCATCGCTCGCGATGCTGGCTTGTGCCTTTTGATTGGCTCGTGAGTTTTGACAGGTCTGTCTGGTTCAACCTCTAAGCTTGAAACTTGCTTAGTCAAGAACGCAATTAACTCTACATGAGTGGGCTTGGAGTCAGAATCCAATGTTAGTTCCCACTGTCGTCTAGTAGCCGAATCTAGCTTACGACAAATCATGTTTTCCAAAATGACCCCACATGAGTCAACATCAACCTCTAAATTTTTCAGAGCAGCGATGTTTTCGCGTGCTGTGTTCAACAACGATTTTAGTGTAGGAGCGTCTGCCTGCTTGACCTTTTGCACATCTTGGAGTGCATTCAGATCTACCGACCTCAACAACCTAGGACGATAATATTCATCTGTGATGGCGTTCCATGCAATATCAAAACTATCAGCTTTGACGGGGATGTTTGTAATAAGCCTAGCGGCTTCCCCTTTTAAAGATAACTTGAGATATTGAAGTCGTTCAATATCTGACAAACTGTCCCGATTTATCACCAACTGTGTGAATAAATCGTAAAAATTCATAAAAGTTGTTTTCTCCCCGTCGAATGTTGGGAGATTCAATTTAGGCAAGCTTGGTTGCAAATATCGCAAAGATTGTGCTGATTGAATCGAATGTGATTCTGATTTAGCTCTGTCGGACCCTGCCTGTGATCCGGTGTCTTTATTGGACCTAAGCTTGTAATTGACACGTATGTCGCAAATGAGTTCGTTTATTTCATTAAACAACTTCTTAACTCGGGAAATTTCTGCCAACATATCCTCGTCGGGATTTTTGGTTTGTTCTAACTTTGAAGAATATTCGCAATAAATACGATTAAATTCCTGTTCCCAAGCATCAAGATACGGAAAAGTTACCTCAAATTTCAGTTTGTTATTTTCATCAGTCTCTGAAGAATAGACTGATAGACGACGAATATTTTCTGTCACAACCTCTAATTGTTTGTGCAGTAGTTTAGCCATTTTAGTGTGCTATTTAATGCAATTACTAATACCAAAATAACTAGAAACAATAATTATCTCCGAATACCGCCAAATCCGGCTCGAAGGACCAAATGTTGCGTCCCTCCGGTGCGAAGGACTAAGTAATAAGGACCTAATGGCTCGAAGGACCAAATGTTCAAACCCTAAACCAGCGAATCCGGTCTAGAAGAACCAAAATGTTTTGATCCTGCTCGCAAGCCCAAATGCGATGTCTCTAGATCAGCGAATCCGGTCTAGAAACACCAACAATGTGTTTGATGTTAAATTCAATGAATAAAACAAAACTATATGTAAACCAAAATAATTACAACCTTCGATAGCTGGTTCACATCACTGGACTTGGCCAATAAACGGGATAATACTAATTTGTGAAATGTACTAATTAAAACGAACGAAGGACCAGATAGTTTTACGAACTAACAAACGTGCTAAATATAATTGCAACAAAATAACAAACAACTGAAAACCAATTCTGAGAAATATGTGATAGCGTATTGAATACAAGTGACATAAACAATAATAAACCAAAGATAAACAAATACGATATTTGTATAAATTAACTAAATCATTTCATAAGTGTATGAACAAACAAATGTAGTTAAACAATATTAAGAACTCTAAATGAACTTAATAACAACCAACTAGACTGCAAAACTTGTTGCATTGAATGTACCTAGTCGACAATAACAGCAGATGCGCTGTGAATGACGTCACTCGAAGGTGGACGTGTGTAAACAAGTTTACAAAGAAATAATAATAATTTCACCCAAGGAAATATGAATCAAATCCCTAACAACACGAGTTCCGTGAGAAATCAAATTGTACAGTTCGATTTTACAATTGATTCCTGAGATGTGTCTATTAGCTGCATAAAATGGCGCCGGAAAGTATTCGCGGACTATAAAGTACCAAATTAAATGAAAACCGAACGATACTCCTTGAATTAGTCGTGTTAGGCTAATCAAGCTACGCGTACGATAATTAAACAACCAATTACTTTACTGACCATATGAAAATCAGAAAGTTTATGCAAAATGGTGGAAAATTCCACTCTCGCGGACGACGACGCGATACGTGTTTACCGTGTGCAAGCCAGACACATTCTGACTCTGTCGCAGCCGGTCAATGCTGTGCAGCTGTACGCTGGGCGTGTGGGTGCGCGCGCACTCGCGTGAAGCCAGATGCAATAATATTAATATTAATAATTAGTTTAAGATACTACAGCTATTTCAAACAATACTAAAATTAAACTTAAACATGTAAAAACATATAACTAATTTTTCCAAGTAACAGAAACAGTTATTTCCATTTATTTATTGACTTATTTAAATAGAGTCAGGGCGGGTTAACCGTTCTATTCTTATGTGCAGCGGGTTGCTACCTCAAGGGGTTAATAATTCCTAATTTCTCTCATTTAAAACATGTTAGTTTTAAACACGTATATTCTTTTGCGTTGTTGACTTTTTTTTTATTTTCATAATCTTCATAATAATGTACAACTATTTTTGACAGAGGCATACAAATATTTTTGACAGTGACATTTATGTGTCAATTACAAACATTTGAATTTCTTGCCTTGTAGTAGTTTGATCTGAGATTTTTTACATCAAATTATTTTATATGCATTTCTTTATCTCTAAATCTATAGAAGATATAATAATGAATTTATATTTATCGAATAAAGAATTTAACGTTCTTTAATATAAGTATTTACATAAATTTTCGATAAATAATATTTAGATGATTTTTTTCTTGTAACTACTACTTCCGGTTGTCCAATTGTTGCCAAAACTGACTGGTCTCTTCCCATTATTGCTAGATTGAGGAATCCGTAGTTAAAAATGTCTTAAGTCTTATAGTATTTGAGATATAGTGAATCCAACATCCACACACACATCCACACACACATACGGACATCATCGTAAAAATGTTATAATCGGATTCTAGGGACCTTAAAACGTGCTTATTCATTAAAATCTGGATATGCGATTTTTAGCATGAATACAATACCTCTCTTAGCGAGAGGTAATAATGTCTATAGAAAATTTATTCTTCTATTTTTACATTAAACAGAAACTATAAAAAAGTCAGAATAATACGCTGATTCGTGTTCTGCACTTCAAATGAGAACTTTCAGTGAAATGATGTATTCCTTCCTCATCATTTGAAATATCTCCAGTAGACGATACCTCTTTCCATAACTTGCTCCCGTTCGCGATCTCCCATTTTCAATATTATGATTATGTAATAATAAATATACTTATGAGTTAACCTAGTCGACGAAATATTAGATTTATGAGTTACCAATCAAAATGAAAACCTTTGAAATTTGTTAAAATCTTCAAAGAGCATCAAGTCTGGTGGGGTCTGTGATGGGTCCGTTGTCAGTTGCGTCGGGAATCCAAGTACCCAAGGCGTTAAAAAACATTTTTTTGGTTGTACAAAAATATACAAAAGTAGTTTAAAGCGTTGTGCGAGCTGATCCTGAGTACTGCACTCCACAATTAACATGGAGTGCATATCACTCCCTTTTCATGTGCAACCTTTCGCGCTATCTTAAACGGGTATTTTAACGAGTTACAAAACTATTCTTTGGTTGTACAAAACTGTACAAAATTAGTTTCGTGTGCTGCACATATAAAAAACCATTATCATATTATGCGCACACCCCGTGAACTGTGAGTGTATCATTTGCGTCAGGAATGTCATAGTACCCAAAGCGTTACAAAACTTTTTTTTTGTTTGTATAAAACTGTACAAAACTGGAACTCTGCATTGATGCATTTTTAGGTCGTTTGGGCATAATTGCGCTCTCGCGGTAATTTGGTGTGCAAATTTTGAAATCTTTGAATTCGCACTAAAAGTAGGGTTACAAAACCTTTCGTTGCTTGTACAGAACTGTACAAAACTAGTAAAAAACTCCTGTGTATAGTTTTTGACAATCGCATTACTCAGCACTACAACTTCATGGACTTGTCTGTGACGCCCGATCAGCGATTTTGTCTATATTGCATGGATTTGTACCCTATGCATTCCGAAACAGAACTGGCACTAGATAAAGTGACTCAATAGAGGCAACTACGATTAATGCCAACTGCCTCCATTTATTGGTCTAATGCCTAGTTGCACCACCGACACTTAAAATTTAAACTTGGTTTTATTTAGTTAGTCAATTCAATTTTAGAAATTAATTTAAAAAATATTCAATAAGAATTAACATCAATTTATTTGGCTAATTGAATAAAACGAAGTTTCGTTGGTGCAATTGGGCATAAGAAATGCAACATAAGTAGCATACCTCTGGGCCTATCAAACCGCACCAGATTACCGGAACGGTAATTTATTTTTATAAAAAATTTAAAGCGATCAGTAGTTTTATAAAGTCCTAATTGTACATACACATTTACTTCCTTACAAACAAATTAAAAAACGTGTTTATCTCTTGGAATTGGAGTTCCCAAGTTTTTCAGTATTTTATATGGTATTCTGTACATAAAAATATTAGATTGTATTTTCGCGGAAAAGTTTCTCATACGCCAGAAAAAAGATTAAATTTCAATAAATGAGGCCCCAGGAAATCGATTGCACTTGTCACGTTATCTACACCGAAAACATACATTTCTAGATTTGAGTGAGACGAATATATTATGATAAATGCGTTGTGTACCTCGTTTCGTGTCCAAAATCATCGCGGACATGGTATGGTGGAGGCAATACAAGCACTTGGCTTGCGCGTTCGAATATTCAAAGCCAATAGCATTTACTAGTACCTATAGCTACTAGATAAATTACAGCTGACTCGTCAACCATTTTGGAGCCACTTAAATTATTCAATATCAGCTTTACAGTATTATTAATCATAGAAATTATCAATAATAACGGGTTGTTCTGTTTCAAATTGTGCAAATCATTTGAGAAATTTTTACAGGTACTTATGCAATACATATATTTCTTTAACCTCAAAAATCTTAACGAACCGTATTTTTTTCTTGTTTTATTACTTTAAATAAATGTAATACAGCAAATATGGAGGTTATATTTAATTATGAAAAATAGTTCCTGCATAAACTTATAAGACATACACTTTTATTTCATAATTTACTGCGTTCATTTTTGCTCCAATACGGCGGACGAGTCAGCTATGTATTATCTAGTAGCTTTACCTGTGTTTCCTGTCTTATTTTTTTTTGTTTTTTATTTCTATAAAAGTAACAAGTAAAATATTTGGCGTAAGCTAAACCATTATCAGTAGAGTCTAATAGACTAGTAGCCTACTAATTTTGATATGTATGTACCGTTGATTCGTGATTCATGATTCGTTTCGTACACAAAACGCGTAATTCGTATTTGCCCAAACCATTCGTGGGGGTTCCATTAATTTCTTTTTCAATTTTAAATGAAAAGAAAAAAATGATCTGTCTTAAAACACGACGATTATTTATTACAAAAGTTTAAATAATCGTATGACCAAGTTAACGTTACAGAAATACAAAAATGAAATTACATTCACCAGAAGAAGAAATAATCTAAACTAAGACAATATTTGCCAATAAATGTTGAAGTGGCTCTTTAGACGATCAAATAAATTTAACTTTTATTGGACAAATATTTACAACAAAATATTTGATCAAATGATTATATATATATATATATATATATATATATATATATATATATATATATATATATATTTCTTTAACCTCAAAAATCTTAACGAACCGTATTTTTTCTTGTTTTATTACTTTAAATAAATGTAATATAGCAAATATGGAAGTTATATTTAATTATGAAAAATAGTTCCTGCATAAACTTATAAGACATACACTTTTATTTCATAATTTACTGCGTTCATTTTTGCTCCAATACGGCGGACGAGTCAGCTATGTATTATCTAGTAGCTTTACCTGTGTTTCCTGTCTTATTTTTTTTTGTTTTTTATTTCTATAAAAGTAACAAGTAAAATATTTGGCGTAAGCTAAACCATTATCAGTAGAGTCTAATAGACTAGTAGCCTACTAATTTTGATATGTATGTACCGTTGATTCGTGATTCATGATTCGTTTCGTACACAAAACGCGTAATTCGTATTTGCCCAAACCATTCGTGGGGGTTCCATTAATTTCTTTTTCAATTTTAAATGAAAAGAAAAAAATGATCTGTCTTAAAACACGACGATTATTTATTACAAAAGTTTAAATAATCGTATGACCAAGTTAACGTTACAGAAATACAAAAATGAAATTACATTCACCAGAAGAAGAAATAATCTAAACTAAGACAATATTTGCCAATAAATGTTGAAGTGGCTCTTTAGACGATCAAATAAATTTAACTTTTATTGGACAAATATTTACAACAAAATATTTGATCGAATGATTATATATATATATATATATATATATATATATATATATATATATATATATATATATATATATATTTCTTTAACCTCAAAAATCTTAACGAACCGTATTTTTTCTTGTTTTATTACTTTAAATAAATGTAATATAGCAAATATGGAAGTTATATTTAATTATGAAAAATAGTTCCTGCATAAACTTATCAGACATACACTTTTATTTCATAATTTACTGCATTCATTTTGGCTCCAATATGGCGGACGAGTCAGCTATGTATTATCTAATAGATTCACCTGTGTCCTGTCCTATTTTTTTTTTGTTTCTATAAGAGTAACAAGTAAAATATTTGGCGTAAACTACACCATTATCAGTAGAGTCTAATAGACTAGTAGACTACTAATTTTGATATGAATGTACCATTGAAGGCGCTTACCAAACGTTATCTCACGGACTATCAAAGTCATTGTGGGGAGAGCACCTCAGTTTTGAAAAGAATAATAGTAGTAATATTTTACCTTATCGGGTCAAACCCACGCTGACACTTCCATCCGTCTCAAAATTAGAAAGAGTAATTTATAAACTCAGGCAGCATTTCCTGCCTTCATTCATATGTGATTAACCTGCAGCCAAAATGAAACCGTAATCCGACAATATGAATTAATAACATGCACGATGATTATGATGCACCAACGCCTGTGTAGAGAGTTGTGCATGTAAATCCCAAGCTTCTCACTGCACAGTCGAATCTGCAAAACGTAATCTGCACTCGAGTTCCGAGTGGCCACTGACAGCCGAGCACTGGCTAAACAATGCGGATTATGTACCTCAATGGGATAGAAATAGATTCAGAGGGATCCTGCGTATTGTTCTATGCGACTTCCATGGAAAACTATAACCTAGAAATTCTTAAATAATAAACAAGCAGAAAGTTTGATTCAATAAAAAATGCATCAGTCCGTGTACTTATATAAATACCTTATTATTTTCAAGGTGTACATAGGAGATTAACATCGTAAATCAAATAAAAATTCAAATATTTGGTGATCTTTTTGTTCAAATCGTTCAAGAAAAATATATAAATCCATCTAAAATCATTTTTTTAAAATTTTTTCCTTAAACGTACCTAGTTGGTATCTAATCTTTTTTATTATCAATTACAAACAGTCACGTGAACTGTCGTTTTATAAGCAAACCTGTCGTTTATTGTATAATTTATAATAAATTCCGTAACAACCGCGGTGACTAAGGTTCTGGTTAAGCGTTCCGGAATGTAACCAGAACATAATTTCAGAATCGAGGTTCCATTTCAGAATGTGGTTCCTGAAAGTTTTGGTTTTTCTTTTTCGTGACCACAACGACCACAATTTTTTGTGGTTGTTGTGGTCATTTTCTTGTTTCTTATAATATAATAAATAAAATTATATAAACATAATTATTATTAATATAAACTGATATGTATAATATTTACGTTAGTATAAAATAGACAAATATAGTTAAGCCTTATTCACAATACGAAATTAGTAGTTAGAGTTAGTAGTTATGGTTAGTGTTTATAATTAATAGTTAAAGATTGGTAAACAGCGTTCATAATACATGAAATTAACGACTACGAATAACAATTTTTGTTGGCTAAATAGTACATTTGATTCAAAGTTTTTAAGAGATGGTTAATTTAATATTTCTTGTTTAGTAGATTTTGTATAAAAAAATTCAACAAAATAAGCTTTTTGGCCTACAACCTACAAAACTGATATTATTTTTATAAGATATACATTTTAAAAATATTTATTTATAACAGAATAATAAAGTCTGTACATTTCAAATTTTACTTCAATTCAACAAAAATGTATTTTTTTTTTTTTTTTGAACAACAGTGAAGCTCAACAAATGTAACAATATCTTTCTTTTTCTACAATATATCTGTTTCATTCTACTCTTCTCTGTGAATGGCTACTCTGGTAACCACTAACCATAAGTTTGGAGCTTACAAACTCTTGCGCTAACTGAACTTAGCGCGAACCTGCGCTGCGCTAATTTCTTTATTGTGAACGCTAAACTACAACTACGCATTCCAATCTTTCTGCGCTAATCGTAACTACTAATACTAACTACTAATTTCGTGTTGTGAATGAGGCTTTACGTTGCTACTTATGAAGGAAAGAAGTTTCTGGATTTCAGTCAAAAATTTTTATTTATATTCTCGGGTCGACCGGTTTCGCGCCCCACATGGGCCTTCCTCAGGATCTGAAGAATTCCATAGTCAAAATTACAAATAGTTACAGATAATAATAATAAAAATAATTTTAAACATTGAAGTGATTAACAAAATATATGAAAAAAATGAAAATAGTGCAACCTGTAGCACATGGCATTCGTCCAAAATATAAAAAATGTAAATGTAAAACATATAAAGATTTTACACAAATGTATAAAAGAGCTAAGAACGTATTGTTCTGCGTGACCACACCCATGGAACTGCTTAAGTATAATATGCGTGTTAAGACAGTTATTTATTCGAAAACGGTTTTTTAAAATTATTTTAATTTTATTATTTTTAGTGTAGTTTAAGTTTTTACTATTTTTTTCTATAAAAAATAATTAATTAAATAAATAATTTTAAAAGAAAGATAATTGTAATCATTATTTGATGTAAAAAAAATTTATTTTTTAAAATTATGTTTTAAATCGTTAGTATATATTTTACTCATGTACATGGTGTCCGTCTTGAAATTAATATTATTTTTATCCTGTTGTACATGTAACATTTCCAATGTCAGTCGTTTATTTAGGTTCTTTTCTTTGTCGATTATTTTCGTTTCATTGTTACTTATATCTAATGATGCGGTGGTTCCCTGCTTTACCAACACAAATTAACCAAGATGTTCCGAATCACAACCACTTTTCAATAACCATAAACTGACCACGTGAACCACAAGAAAATCATAACCACGGTCGTGGTTAAGTTACGGAATATACTATTATAATGCCATTTCTATGTGCTTTGGATCAGCTGATTTGTGTATGTTTATCACAATTGACAAGAAAAATGTCACGTTGACAAGAGTAATGTTTTAACTTATTTTGGTTTTGAACTGCTAAACAATTAGAATTTTTAAAACGTATAAAATTAAAAATTGTTAATTTTTAACAGTTCAAAAATAAAATAAGTCAAAACATTTGTTTTTGTCAAAGTGACATTATTGTTGTCAAAGTGACAAGAACAAATGTATCAGCTGATTTCAAGCGCTTCGCTCGAGTCTGCTAGTGGCCTATAGTGCCAATGTAGTTTCGCTCTATTTTAGCATTAAATATCTGAGCTCACAGGTGGTAAACTGAAATTTTGACAGCAATGCAAGATAATTCATTTGCTATTTCATTTTGATGCTATATTACCAGTTCAACCCGGCGAGAGTCATGTCAAGTAAAATATACCCGAGTAATTTTAAAACGTTGATTACTTATAAAAAAAATCTGCTTTGACACAAGCTGGTTTGGAACGCTTACAATTTAAGTTAGGTTGGTGCAACCGGCCATAATGCAACTAAAGATAGATACATCTTGGTTGTTAGAATCTAAAACATTCCTCCCTTTATGTGAAATAATGAATTTTGGGTGCTACATTCTTAGAGATAATGTGTCCTAAAGAATGATAGGGATTTATTAGAAATGTATTGATATAATCGAGCCAGCAGTGGATTTTATAAAGCAAAAGAAAGCGAACATAATAGCTATCTGGCTTAGTGACGTCCCGGGGCAATAGTTTTAAATTTGCCGGTTGCGTCGCTTGACAAGTCTCTTCGCCGGATGCCGGATGCCTAAGTGCGATTTATATCCGCACTTCGCATCACATATATTTTCCGTAATCTGCTCCTTACCCAGGCATTTTTCTCAATATATCTCCCGCGGCTAAACATCCTCGATGTATGCTATTAAACTTTGCCTAATAACGCTTCCGATTTCCTGCTCATCGACAAATCGATCCCGGCAACTCGCACAAATTTTAAATTTATTTCCAATTTCCCACTCGAGGACGACTTAAAAACCAAATCGGAAAAGACATAAATACATCAGCGCCACTTTGCTCACAAACAAATTTAAAAAGGTTCGAAAGTATTCAAATGGATAATATTTTAAATAAACAAATAATGCCCATATAACTTTAATTAATTTTGTTCAGAACTTATTTCTGTAAATTTATCAAATATACGATAGTGGGCCCGGTATTTACCTTTGTTTAAACTGTCTTTCTTAGTTAACTGTCAGTTTAAAAAAAACAATATAGCATAGCATATATTATAGCGTACATTTTTCGTTTTCTACTGACAGTTAAATTAACACAAAATTTAACCAGAGATGAAAATACCAAACCTTAGAATCTGTCTAGTCATTGCGATATTTGTGAGCTTACTTAACATACAAATTAAAAGACTGTTTCAGTTTCTGCAAAGGTTCGACTTAGTACTGTCAAAAATACTTGATTAAACTCTTTTACTTCAAATACCGACCTCTGTGGTTTTAAAGAAACAAAAAACTGCTTGAATGAGTTAAACGGCTTTGATATACCCGTTATTTTGATTAATCGGTCAGCCGGTTATTAGTTCAGTACTGGTGTAGATTTACCCTGCAAAAGGTCGAGTATTTTTGATTTTTGGTTATGGAATATATTATTAATGGGAAGCTAAGGATGCCCATGCACAATAAACACAGAGATGCACCAAATAATACTTTATTCATACCTTTTCACAATTCAACAACGAATTAACCCCTTTATTATTTCTCAATTACTTTCATGTTATTCACGTGATATAACACATCAGTAATAATGATTATGTACCAATGACCTAACAATTTTTGGGGTCCTAATAAAAAATCTGGTGTGGCCAACACAATACCTCCCGCCATTAACCGCCCGAAAAAAGATTAAGTAATCCTCATTTTTGAATTAGCGAATTTTACTCTAAATTTGGCAGTTTATTTCTTAAAATATAGTCTAATCTAATCCAAGTAACTACCTTTTTTGAAAATAAAATGAAGATTAAATTTTAAATACCGGGATAAAATAAAATTCACTAATACAAAAATGAAAACTAGCTTAAACTTTTTTGCAAGTCGTTAATTTTTATTAATCTAAATACATATTTACATATGCTGCATTGATTTCCTTTCCTATTGTTCTATTTACTGTTTTCTTTTTAAAACGTTACTATTATTAATTTGAAATGGTTAGTTCTTTGACAGTGACATTTATCTGTCAGTTACATACATTTGAATAACTGAGCAACCAAGGAGTTTTGTTTGTTTAAAGCGTAAACTCCGGGATTTAAATTATAGATAATTTTATAAATTTATCTATAAAGTATATAGAAAAAGTATTAATGCAAATCTGTAGAAAATTTAATAATCTTTAATTTTTATAATAACATTAATCTCGAAAAAATAACATTTAAAGGTATTTATCGAAGAAAAACTATTTTGAGCTTCTTGTAAAGTGCCATTTCCGGTTATCCGATTTACACCAAAATCTAATGGGCTCTTTCTATTACAGAAAAAGTTCGAAATACAAGGTTTATAAATTTTCTGATTGATAGTATTTGAGTTAGAGTGGAGGATCACCACATATATACATACACAAGCACGCACGAACGCACGCACGCACTCACGTACGTACACACGCACACACACACGCTACGCACGCACTCACGTACGTACACACGCACACACACACGCTCGCACGCACGCACGCACACACACACACACACACACACACACACACACACACACACACACACACACACACACACAGAGAGAGAGAGAGAGAGAGAGAGAGAGAGAGACATCATCATGAAAATGTTAAAATTGGATTCTAGGGACCTTAAAACGTGGTCATTTACCAAAATCTCGTTAAGCAGTTTTTAGCACGATTCCTATACCTCCCTTACCAAGGGTAGCGGGAGGTAAAAAACAAATTTTCAATATTGGTGCACTTGATCCAAAAGAAGCATTAAGGAAATTTTCAAAAATTTGTTCTGTTTGAAGAGCTGTATCTCGCTATCTATTTATTACAAAAAAAAATGTTTTTGTTAAAAGTTGTAGGGAATTTTGTTCGCTACAAACTAAAAAAATAACTAATTTTGTCCTAATGTTTATTGGTGAAGATATATATACTGAAGTACTTGACAGTCCTAGTTTCAGGACAAGAAAATGAATAAAGCGATGGTTTCTAACTTTTAACTACTTTGCTTACTCGGATGCTTTATGTCGGATTCTATTTTCTATTGCTTTAATGCGAGTAGTTATTGTTCTGGCGTGTAGTGTTAAGTAAATTGGTGTAATGAGTATTTTTATGAATGCTAAGCAATTTATTATTATGATCTGGGGCTATAGGTTAATGCCGAAATGATTGTTATTAGCCGGCGACAGGTCGCGTGTTCGACTCCAACGCTACAGGAAGTAATATCGGCCTGGCAGTGGATGTGGCATACATTAACCGGCTAAATCACCCAGCGCACCTTTCTATATTTTATGCTAACACGTACATATTTTAATACGAAGCCGATAGCAGGGGAACGTGCATTATTAAGACATATCAGGGCGGTATTTCTGCCGCATATTGTTGTTTAGTGCTTATGAAATCGGTAAAGTCTTATTCAGCCGCCGAGAAACAAACTAAGCTTTATTTACGACACCAAAATGAATTTCACATAGTTTATTTTTCAATCTTGCCAATCTTCTGGGCATCAAAGTTTTTTTTAACATACATCGATCCCTGTAGTGCTGTTACCATGCCTGAAATGGATTAAAACAATACGAAACAACTAGATTTCTTTGCGTCCAGATCAACAAAGAAAGGACATCCACAAGGTATTGAATCCAGACTTGCGCCATGGTTTTGCAAACGGATTTTCAACAGCTTAAGAAGGAATTTCCGGAGAAGATGTGCTTTCGTTGTTCGATTATTTCCTAAGGCGTCTTTTAGATTATTTATTAAATATACACACTGCAGATATAAAGATTTTCTGTAGCGCCAAACTATTGTGGGACCCAAACTATTTTTGACTAACTTTCATCAACATCCCCTTCAAGTTTTATTAATAATGGTTCAGTACAGTTCTCGTATTAACATGGTTGCAGAGTAGACATCAACAAAGAAGCAGTTGGATTGACTGTTGTCGTAGGTTTAAAGAAAAATAAAAGTCGTACGTGCGCATGATAACGCATCGCCATAGGAAAGCAATAATCATGCGTCAATGTCTATCTTCCGAAAATGACGGTGTGTTACATTATTATCTTTCATATGCGAATGTACTACACACTTTAATCATCGTGACGGTTTTGAAAAGCATCCCAGTTTTAGTCTTCTAGAACGCCTCAAATGGACTAGAGGACAGCGCCGTGCGCTGTGTATATTGAAGAATAAATTATTATTTTGATGATGTAACGGCTTTTTCTATTTATAAATGAAGTGCTAAAACATTATATCCATACTGTGTATTTATTGTAACACGTATTATTCACTTTTAAGGTGCATTCACAAATGAAATGTAGGTTTAGATTTATGGTTTACACTTTAGATTTAAAGACTTTGGCCACATATTATGTAATAACTCCATTCACACTTCAGAATTTAGGGTCTCTAAATACAAATTATAAAGCTAAACATTGCGTTTATGATTTAGTTTGACGTCACAAACTTCACCAATGAGAACGAGTCTGAAATGATATAAATATATACACCCATCTTTATTTAGTATCCACTTGGTGGATTCGGCTTTTTAAACAAATGCGAGAAGAACATGGAAACTGCCAACTTATAATTGCTGAAATATAACTAATAATGCCAAACGAATGACAGTTTCACGGCGCACAGGTGCCTTGTTGAGGACTGTTCTACCGATATTTTAATCTTGTTTTTGAAGCATTTACACAGATGTCTGTACATATCAAAACTAATTTTCAGGTAATTTAAACTTACATTTATGAATGACTTACTTAAACCTAAACGAAAACCATAAACCTTATTTTCATTTGTGAATGCACTTTTTAGGAATATCGTCAGATTACTGTCCTTCACTTGTTGATTAAGATACATCGACTTCTAGGTAAAAGCGTTTCCTGTGTGCTTTCTAAACGAAAACCCGCGACGTTATTCGTAAAATAGGTTTAAGACACCACGGGATACTTTAAGGTCAATATGTCCAGATCAACTTAAGAATCTTCACAGTAAGTAATTGCCTGTAAATTAGTCCATTTCCGAAAAACATTCGTCCTCGCTGTTAGCTTATTTTTTAAGTCGTCTTCTACGTTATTTATTTAATAGTGTAACTTATATTATTCACTTTTCAAGTATAGTCATCCAGAATCATCTTCATGTATAAATGTTGTATTTAAATATATTTATCTTAACAGAAATGCTGCCTTAATATACCAGTATGTTCCGCGCCTCTCTCTTCATCTTACAATTTCTTCCTTCCTTGATATCTGTCAATATTCCAAAATTTCTTCCTCCTCTTCCTTACCTCATATGATAAGATAACAAGCGGGCTCTACAGCCATAGGCGCCGGCAGTATGGTGCAAAGTGGAACTTTTGTACCGGCTTTAAATTATTTCGAAATAAATTATTATTCCTTGTTAGACACCTACCTTATTTCAAGTTGTATCAACATTGATCAAATTCTATAAACAGAACGTAACGACATTACTTTAAGGTATGACCGATTTATATCATAATTTTTTCGAATATCAAAAATAAACATTGACGACCTCTTTTTTATCGCAAATGTTTAATGCTTACATGCAATGCACCACCCTTTCAAAAATTCCTGCCAGCACCCATTTCTACAGTGACGCAGGTGTACACATGAAGAAAAAGAAGGTATAGGTATACATATTTCCTGCTAGAATCCGAGTTACCTTGGTTGGAGTTAAGCAAAAGACTAATGACCGGTTGCGGATCATCAAAATGAACAAATTCGAATCAGTTTCCTTGTTATTATGACACTTAAATCATCACTGTCGAAAAAGTCGTGTTGCATTTGTTCGTTTTGATGAACAGTTAAGTGGGCGAGGCGTTGATGAACGTTTCTGCAACCAGACATTAGTGTAATGTAAAAATGTCAATAAATCAAACTAGTTACCAGTTGTTTAGTACGAAATTAAAACTAAACTATGTTAAACTAAGGTAATAGCATTGTCAGGTTTATGATAAATTTGAATTCATGGTGCCCGAATTACAATTCATTAATTAATACTTTCTTTTTATTCTACATATGATTTTCGTGAAAGTATTCCAAAGGTTGCATGTTTTATAAAAGATTTAATTGTTGGCAACAAATTTTACTAACTACTCTAATTACCAATTTTATAAATCATTGTAATGATTAAGGAGGGAGGATTTTTGAGAAAATAATTAGTTGTAGTCGCGTGCTAAGGTAGGGTAATGAATGTGCTGTATTAGCATTTAGCCGGAGGGTAAAAAGCCAGCCATATGAATGAATATTTATCGAGGGAGATAAATAATGGCGGCATCGATTTTCAGTTATTCAATAAGCCCGGGGCAGAAAACATCTGTCTGCAAAACGGTGCAGTGGATCGTTCACGCGCTTTGTTCCAAAATTTATTTTATTTCAGCCGATTTCATCCGCCATGTATCATATTTGGATTTTTTATAATAATCGGGCAAAGAGTTATTCTTTGTTTGCAACCATCAACTACGATAAACAAATAAATAAATAAATATTTTATCGGAATGCGTTACACTTTTTTTTCATCTTACCGTTAGGTGTAGAATGCTAGGCTTTATTCGATCACACTGTTTCATACATTTTAGATTTTCCATCCTAGTTTTTACCTTCCATCACCTTTAGGTAAGGAAGGTATTGTCTTTGATCAAAAAATTCGGCGGTTAGTTTTTGATGAATAAGCACGTTTTAGGGTCCCTAGAATACGATTTTACTATTTTTACGATGATGTCTGTATGTGTGTGTGTGTGTGTGTGTGTGTGTGTGTGTGTGTGTGTGTGTGTGTGTGTGTGTGTGTGTATGTATGTGTGTGTGTAAGAAAATTTTCGTCTACGATAACTTCCATAGATACCACAATTCTAAAAATTATAATTCTTTCGTATTTCTCTTCGTTACATCCATGTGAAGAGCTGATTAGATTTTGGTTTGAATTGGACAACCGGAAGTACCCTCATTTGAAGATTTTAACAGTTTTACTTGAAAAATATTATTTTTTCACATTTAATGTTATTGTAAATATTAAAGAATATTTTATTCTCTATACGATTTGACTGCATTTGGTACTTAATATTAAATGGATATAGAGTTAAAAAATTATAAAGAAATTAAATTTCATAAAGTAGCCATAGCTATGGAAACAGCTACTATATTAAGAAAATTTTGATTGAAAGATGTCAGTGTCAAGTGAAATTGACATAGTGTGGTTGTCTTATAATTTTACTGGAAATATAGTATCTTTTGCTATAAATTTTCTGTATATAATTTGCATAAAATACATGCAACTACCGGAAGGTAAAGTACAAGAAATATAATCTTTAGCAAGGAACTTTCTGTATGAAATTTGTACAAAATACATAGAACTGACAAAGGTAATGTGCTGGCCACATCAGATTTTTTTTTTTGACTTCCTTGACCTCTCTTTTCTTTTATTTTGGTTCTCCAAGCCTCCTTCGGAGATATGGAATATTTTCTCTATTTTGTCTATTATGTAGTTTATATTTTAATTTTAAATCCGATTACTATTTATTAATACTCGTAGATATTTAAATTTTTGCACCTGATTTATTTTTCTTATTCTCGATTTTTATGTTGGTACTATTGGTTCTATTTGCTTCTCTTTACTTACAGGTAACACTTCTGTTTTCTTCACATTATTTTCATATCATTTAGGTTGTATTGAAGATTTGTTTGGTTTTTTGTAAATGTTATTAAATCGTTAGCAAAGGACCATTCACTATTTCAGACTCTTCATTTCTGTTTAGCATTATTTCACAATTTCGTCTATGAATATTATGGACAGGTCTGATCTTATAACTTCTTCTTGAACCTTGTTTTGTGAATATCAGATACCTTGGGCACGAAAAACTAAATATTCATCATCATGTATACGTTATTTGATATTAAGTTACGAATGTTAATCAAGTTTTTGACAAAAAATAAATAAAAGTAGTAGAACACCTACCATATTCACCTAATTTAGCAAAGTACGACTTTTGGCTAATTTTTTTCCTTAAACAAAATTTACGGAATAGAAGGATTCCTCAGAAGAAGAGATTGATGCTGCAACAGTGTAATTTGTTACTATTGATATGATTCCAAAAGAAGTTTGGTTGGTAGAGCGTAAGAAGTCAAAGCAAATAATAGCGAAGAATATTAGCCTTGAAGAGTACCCTGTGAACATATTTAAAATAAAATTCTAAAGTCAATGTACCCTATTCTCAATAATTCTAGTGTGACCCTCGTATCGTGGGATAAAGGATAAAATTTTGTGGACTCCGTTTCTATTTTGTGAGATAAATTACTGACTTGTGTCAGAATCAAATTTTCGCAAAATCCACAACCGGGCACTTGCATTTATTTTATTCTATTCCACTTTTGATATTTGGAATTAAGGAAAATGCAGAGTACTAAAATATTTATCTCCTAGTATACGGAGTATTTTATATGACAGCGTTTTTATTCCTAACAAATTTCAAGAAGAACATGTGAAGACAGCACGACGAAATAAAACTGCAACGTATCAAAAATTCATAAAAACAAAAGTGGCGTTTTATAAGTGAGATTACGTCGTAAATACGTAAAAATAAACATAAAAATGTCGGAATGAAATTCAATTTTGTTGTTTTGCTCTGGAATAAGATCGAGGTAGGATCCATCAGTTAGACTGGCGCGGTTAAATATGAGAAGATGCCTCGAAATAAAACCATATATCTCTATACTTATTTACCTAAGTATGCAATAAATTCAGCCACATACTTAGAGTAGTCCGCGGAGGCGAACGGGCTTTGCTGACAACTTTAGCCTTACGGTTTTCCAGACTTCACCGAGAATTGCTAATGAAAATATATTATATGCTCAACAAAACCGTATCGCTTGTGATTTTATCTTACTTAACTGACAATTTTATTTATAATCATTTTGCTTTTCGCCTCCACAAAAAAAAATTAACAACGTTTTTTTAAATTTCAGAACCCATCTCCACTAAACAAACGGTTACCGAAGAATTACATATCTAACCATTATCTTAACCATAAATAATCCGGTTAGCCTTATATATAATTTTATTTAAATATCTTATTATCGAAGCTGAAATGTACTTTTCTCCATATATCGTGTAATATCGACATAGTTGGCAACTCCCCTACAATGTTTAAACCAATATTGTGTAACTGCTTGTTTTTACCATAAGTTTTGTAAAATTGAAAAACTCCGTGTTGTAGGTGACTAGGTGGCTTTAAACGATTAAAGACTTACATCAATTTTTACAAATTATTATTATACTATAAGATATACATATTCCACACAGACAGCTTCTTGCAAAAGATTCCATATTTCCAGTACATTACCTTTAATCAGCTCTATGTATGCTGTACAAATTCCGTAAAGAAAGGGTCTTGTAAAAGTTTCTATATATTTCCAGTAAAATTATAACACAAACATATGTCAATTGCACTTGAATACATACATAGACATCATGGTAAAAATAGTAAAATCGTATTCTAGTGACCCTAAAACGCACTTATTCATTAAAAACTCATCACCGAATTTTTTGACCAAAGACAATACCTTCCTTACTTAAAAGTGACGGAAAGTAAAAAAATCCAACTTAGGGTATGTTCTAAATATCAACGTCATTTACTCAAATTTCAGTTACTTCGAGGGATTATTTGATTGTAGGTTACACGCACTGTATTTTGTAATGTTGGCATAAAGAATTTTTGATATTTGTTATATTTGTTTTTGTTTTCACTAAATTTAATAATATTTTCAGTAAAGAAAAATGAACGCGCAATATTAAAACTCACACTATAGACAGACCAAACAAAAAACGCGCAGATATATATATATATATATATATATATATATATATATATATATATATATATATATATACAGGGTGTTAATTAAAAAGCGGGCCATAGGCGTTTAACATGGGATATCAGTTTTTCCATGTGCAAAAGTTCCCAATTAATTTTAGACAAAAATGTTTCAAATAAAAGTTGTAGATAATTAAATTGTACGCCGAAATCACTAAACAGATTTAATTTTGCACGTTTGGTATCGTGTAAAACTGAATTTGAAATTCTATAAATATTGCTTATTTGTGGCGATAGCCATGGAATAAAAACAATGTTATGAAAAAATGCTTTTATTTTGAACCGTCAGAAATTCGATTTACAAATAAAAATTACATGTAATTATATTCTACACCTAAGCTACTGAACATATTTTGTTTTTATAATATAGATCTAAATCACTGCAGAGATTTTATTTAAATTTTATTTTGTAACCTGAAAAATCGAAATTTTGACAATTCAAACGATATGTATTTCTTTGTAATTTTGTTAAAATTCCATGGCTATCGTTATAAATGAGCAATTTTTCTACAATTTCAAATTAGATTTCATACGTTACCAAACGTGCAAAATTAAATCTAGTGATTTAGGCGTACAATTTCATTATCTACAACTTTTATTTGAAACTTTATTTCTTAAAATTAAATGGGAACTTTTGCGCAAGGAAAAACCGATTTCCCATGTTAAACGCCTATGGCCCACTTTTTAATTAACACCCTGTATACCGTGTGTCTGTTTTAAAAGTGTACATAGGAGATTTACATGGGAAATCAGTTTTTTGCAATTTCCTGTTCGCCTAATTATTTTAAGCAAAAACGCTTCAAATAAAAGTTTTTGGGCATAAAATTCTTCATCTACATCAATAAACAGAATTACAATTACGTGGTTTGTAACGACAGAAATTACTTATGAAAATGTCGAAAATTACGTTGAAAATATCGACAGTCATGGAATTGAACAAAAAATAAATAATTGCTTGACGTTTTATCAAATTGTCAGAAACGTCAAATAAGTTAACTTACGTTGTGACAGATAAAACGGTAAGCATTTATTTAATTTTTGTTCAATTCCATGACTGTCGATATTTTCAACGTGATTTTCGACATTTCATAATTAGTTTCTGTCGTTACAAAGCATGTACAGATAATTCTGTTTATTTATTTAGATGCAGAATTTTATGCCCTAACACTTTTATTTGACGCGTTTTCTCTTAAAATAATTAGGCGAGGAGGAATGTTAATCTCCTATGTACATCTTTAAAACAGACACACGGTATATATATATATATATATATATATATATATATATATATATATATATATATATATATATATATATATATATAATCATTTGATCAAATATTTTGTTGTAAATATTTGTCCAATAAAAGTTAAATTTATTTGATCGTCTAAAGAGCCACTTCAACATTTATTGGCAAATATTGTCTTAGTTTAGATTATTTCTTCTTCTGGTGAATGTAATTTCTTTTTTGTATTTCTGTAACGTTAACTTGGTCATACGATTATTTAAACTTTTGTAATAAATAATCGTCGTGTAATCGTAATTTATTGGCATTTCAAAGTTTTAAGACAGATCATTTTTTTCTTTTCATTTAAAATTGAAAAAGAAATTAATGGAACCCCCACGAATGGTTTGGGCAAATACGAATTACGCGTTTTGTGTACGAAACGAATCATTATTGTTTTGCATCCCAACGAAATTCGATACTTTATGTAAATATGATATGTTCATTATTTTTTAAACGTTTCGTGGGTAAACAATCAATAAATTCCGTGTAATTAATCTTTTGTTTTGCTTTCCAAATTACTTACAAACATCAAAAATGTAATATATTGTTTGAAAACTACACATATTATTGATTATGGTGAATGAAATGCAAACAAAAAATCTTTTAATTAAAACTTATCCTCTGAGATTTTCATAAAATATTCTATTAATCCGAATTCCCGGCATAATTTCTACTCTGCGTACAATTTGGAAAGTTAATTAATTTTTGAGATGAATAAATAAATTAGACATCAAGGATATGCCTAGGAGGTCTCCATATGGAATTTTTTTTAGAAAATATCTTCTCTAATTTAAATTAATAATTAATTTAATGTCAAATACAGATGACACCAAATATATGCAAAACACAATAAAATCAAATTAATTACTGATAAAAGCTTCTTCATGTTCATAAAACATGAAATTAATTTATTACTGTTTAATTATATGAATCATTAAATGTGCAGCAAAAATTTTATGTTTTCCCTGCATCCAATAATGCAGTTTTTCTCATAATTACTTTGCTACACATTACATAATTTTAATATTCATAATTTGCACTGCATTCATTTTCAAAAGCAACCAGATGCGACGAATATAATTTACAACTAATCAAAGTTTTTCATAATTAATTTCATTACACTTCTCACAGAGTATTACAGAAACACTCGCCATGTTTCACAAGATTTCAGCAAACGATTCAACCTCTCGGTCAATTTTCAGATGCTGGCCGAGCCCAGTTAGTAATCACAGGCGTTTCAATCTTATTGAAACTCATCAGTGTGATGTAACTATCGTCTCTTTACAGTGGCTAACTGGGCTCAAAATCAGATATACCCTCTTATATAAGGTAGATTACTTCAGAGGTAATATTCTCGTTTAGAAGAAAAGCATTGAGTTTAATATATTTAGTGATGCGCGACGAAGCGAAAGTACTCTCGCATCTCGTCTCGTCTCGTTGCATTATGCGAGACGAGAACGAGAGCGAGATTGCAATTTAAAATTCGAGTCTATATCGATGTAACAACTGCGAGAAGCGAGAAATCCCGCGAGATTTTCGCAAGAGTCTCGCAATAAAAAGTATTTGTAACTTTATAGCTTTGATTCATAAATTCAATGAAAAATGCACCGTACAAGGAGTGGAGTCAACGGTAATTCGTGCATAGAACACGTGAATGTGAAAATTATATAAATTGACTAATTTTTTTTAGTCTATCTAGAGTCGAATTATATCGGTCGCAGAGCGAGGAAATGCAAAATAAAGACTAAATCGGTTTTACATCTAAAAGAACTAGTTTTTCAATACAACTTTTTTTAAGTTTAGCTAAAATGTGTTCCTGATATATTTTTAGTCTTTGTCTTGTATACTCAACCCGAAGCGTGACAAGTTTGTCAGATTTTTGTCCATCCACTAAATTTAATTGCTTTAGACAATTTATTTAGAGAATGTTCCAAATAGAATACCTTTAGCATCTCGAATCATTCCCAAAATAGTTAATTTCGCATCCAGTGTAGTAGACATTTTTATACAAAGCAGATTGGCACACCCAGCAATGGGTAATATGCCATGATGATATATTTATTTATTTTTATTTCAAATGAAAATACTTGAAAATGTCAACGTGAGTTAGAAAATTAAACCACTTGATTTAAAGAATATTGGATTAAATACTAGTATATATTTAAAAAAAACTACTAGACTATTGAACATGGTTCAGAAACACTATATTACTTGACTAATAAAATTTCACTTGTAACTATTAACTTGTGAACTAGTAACTTGTAAACTAGGAGTAGTAAAATATTTTTCAGAAACACAATTTACTAGTACTATTAAAAATTTCACTTGTAACTAGTAACTTGTAACAGTAAACTAGTATTTTTTGAGAAATAGGCCCCAGGTGGCAGACAACTTTGACTTTACACTATGAGAGCCCTTCATGAAGTGGATCTCCTTTTTATAAAATGGATGTCCATTTCATGGAATGTACAATTACATCTTATAGATTCGACATATACGAGTACAGTAGCTAAAGAGACGCAACTTTTATAAAATTTTAGATTCAAATTTTTCGGTTACAAAATGTGAAAAATAAAATGTGATTATTGAATTGGATAAAAAATTAATAAATTTAATTTCAAGAAACTATTATTTGAAGCATTTTTGTTTAGAATTACAACTTGTTTCTGTACCTATTTTGAGGCGCCTCCACCATAATTCACATAGACACTAGCAATGTATTGCTACCTTCAAAGCAAGAGTTTCTCCCTGCGGTGTTTGTCCCCTCGTGTTTTATGGTAAACAGCGTGCAGAATGTTGTATGATTGATTTGATTGGCGCCGGCTCGGAGCAGATGTTACGCAGGTAATAACGCCGAGCCACTGCCACGCTCTGGACACGTGATGCCGAACATGTGTCTTGGGGCACACGTGGAAGGTATTGACTTTACACGGGCTCATAGCTCACTTGGATGGGGATGCAAACAACGGTGTAGAAGGCAATTACTTGATGAGTTAGGGGAAATTAAAATGCAGTTTGTTTCGATTTGATTATTTTATGGGCTGTTTATGGGATTCTGTTAACTGATTTTACTATTAGTCATACGTAGGGGTGAATGATGAGTAGACCATTAGCGTAATAAAACAACACCCCCAATGACCACTCAGTGAAAATTACTTAGGGACAAATTAAATTGCCCTCATTTCTTTTACAGTAATTCGTGTTAACACCAGTTTTTAGTGCGCATTTGGTAAACATACCCTACCATTAAATTTATTGTAATTATTTTTATAGTTTTGATCAAGGACGTGCTTGTAATCCATGCCACGTAAATGGCGTCATTGTCTACTAGTACGAGTTGACAACAACGTAGTTTACGTCGTCAAAAATTTGTATATTGCTTACGCCCATAAAGACTATATTTATTTTAAATTATTTGCTTAAAACAGGCATAAATATTACTAATTGTTTTTGTGCTCCAAAATATAATTTAATTTTGTTAAAATTCTCCTTTTCTTTTCTGCTTCCCATTTTTTTTTTTTTTTTTTTTTTTTTTTTTTTATTTATTATAGATGACTTTGACTGTCATAAGTATGGAATTATCTTAACTTCCATTGCGCAATGGGCTACCTGCATGCTGCTGAAAATCCGATATCTATCACTATATACCTAAAGTTATGTTGAAAAAGAAGGTAAAAATATAATTTTTTTTTAAATATATGTTTTTTAGTAAATTAAAAAAGTACATTTTCTCTGACGTCATTATTTACAACTGGCGAAAGGAAAGCACAATAAAGGCCTTATCACACTAGAAGTATTATCTCTGACTTGTCACTCATTATCCATGACTTCTGTTCATATAGCTGACTTATTCCAGTGTGATAGCTACAAGGAAGTAATGGATCCTGTTGTCAGATGAAATGGAATCGGTTTCATTTCCTCTGACTATTTATTTCTGATTTCTTTACTGCGCAAGCGCAACTGTCTCTAAAGTACAGGAATGTAACTTTACAGAGTAAAATATAAATGCAGAAACGTCAGACGTTAAAAGTTTTTGTTTGATGCTCATAAAATTATTATGCTTGTCCACAATTGCATTATTTTTCCATCGTTTTCATTCATTTTACTTGAAATAATATGATTTGGCAAACAAATTTGAAATATGTTGTCATTAAAGAAGCAATATCATAACCAACTTCAAGTATGAAAATCCACTAAAGTCAGTGATAACGGTTGTTCGAAATTGCAGTGTGATAGATCGAGTTGGTCATTCAAAATAAGTCAGCAAAAAAGAGTCAGAGATATGATTATAGTGTGATAAGGTCTTGAGAATGTAACCTGTGGATGGCGTGCGAGTTTTAATTTGAATTTGACATTTTTATCTTACTGTCTCTCTTATTTATTATGTGCATTTTGCGGGGTTTCTGTTACTTTTATTACGTATTTCGGTTTATTAAGCAGGATTTTAACTTAGCTTATACTCGTACAAGATTTAAATGACAAACTAAAATATTAACCTCCAAATTGTATTTTAAACGTCAAACAGCCGATCTGTCATGTTCAAATTACCCGCACATACTGTTGCTATGTGGTGTATCGATGCTATGGCTTTACGGCCATTCATTCTACGTTATACATGGCGGTAATTTAAATTTCATTAATTTTTTTTCTGCCAATTAATGAAAATTTTGTCAAAAGAAAAAATACGGGTAGCAAATTTTAAGCGATTCTTCAAAAACATTAAATAAAAAAATGGGAGGCATTATACGAGTATACAAAGTTTACATTGTGTACAATCTTTACGCATTGTTTACATTTTACATCATTCTTTACACTGTTTACGTATGTATGAATGTAAACTAAAATAGATTATGCTATAATAGAGTATTCGTAGACGCACATATCTGGTTTTGATGGTCCGAGTTTGAATCAGACTCCTATAATGATTGGAATGGGACTTCACATTTTTATATCGATACAAAAATTGTAATAACGATACATATCGATACGTATATTTAACAAAAACAATGACTTGTTTTCTGAAGATGAACTGTGTGGTTTACATTTTTCTAAAAATAATTTTGGCAATATACTTTTGTAATTCAACATTTAAAAAAAAAAAATCAACTTAGTAAATTTTTATATTTCCCCGAAGAAGACATATTTGGTGCCGAAACGTCGTCTATGTAATAAAACAATTTTCAAACGTTTCCATCAGACTGTTTTTTTCCAAGTTTTCCCAGTATTACTTTGATCCAGTCGAGGAATACATATTTAAAAAAACAATAATATATTTTATGTTCCTAATCCAGGATGAATAAGTTGTCTGATTTTTTCTTGTCTAGAATAGTGTTTTATGTTTGCAATATTATTTAAGATCATTACTTTATATTCAAGTACCTACGATTCCGACTGATGTCAAACTTGAATTATTTCCAATTTTCAAATCACAAAAACTTCCCTGTGGTGTTCTCTGCATGATAGCTTTGAGAGCCTGAGTTGAAGCATGGTAAGTACGTTCTTTACTTCTAAAAGAACATCTAAAAATTGTACAACCACGAAATTTAAGTTTTGAAATAAATTCACAGCATTGTATAACTAATATCTGTATGTTTTCGTACAACCGCTCCAAAATTATTTCTAACTTTCAAATAGTACAATAGTGATCCATAATGTGCTTTCCCTACTATAGCTTTGAGACCCCGTGTGCTGACGCCTATTAAGCGCCCTTATTTTATTTATGTTGTCTTAATACTCTTTCTTAAAGTTAAAGTCAATGTGTGAGAAATAATGATTTAGTTCGATTCGTCTCAAACATTATTTTGTAGTTAATTGTACCATAAAAATTCATCTATTTATTATCAGTAATAGTTTTAATAGACTATGCTAGCTAATAGTAAAGAGAATGTACCATCCTTTTCGTTCGATGTTGTTTCTAGTAGTTCAAGATAATTTTAATGCACAAGGCTGTTGAAATTTAAAACATTATGAGTAAGACAGGTTTGACTTCTTTTTTTTAAAAAAAAACCTGTAGGTTTATTTTGGAAAAATATGATAGAAAGGCGTAACGTAAGAAAATGTCATTAATTATTCAAATTCATAGACGTAGTAAGGAATTTCTAATTTTTGAATTCGCACTCCTAAAAATTTAAAATTCAAGTTTTTACTTCTCGCTAAGAGAGGTATTGAATTCATGCTAAAAATCGCATACCCAGATTTTAGTGAATAAGCACGTTTTAAGGTTCCAAGAATCCGATTATAACATTTTTACGATGATGTCCGTATATGTGTGTGGATGTTGGATCCACGATTTCTCAAATTCTATAAGACTTAAGACATTTTTAACTATGGATTCCTCAATCTAACAATAATGGGAAGAGTTGATTAAGGTTTGGTAACATTTGGACAACCGGAAGTAGTAGTTACAAGAAAAAAATCATCTAAATATTATTTATCGAAAATTTATGTAATTGCTTATACTAAAGAACGTTAAAATCTTTATTCGATAAATATAAATTCATTATCATATCAGATCAAACTACTTCAAGGCAAGAAATTCAAATGTTTGTAATTGACACATAAATGTCACTGTCAAAAATATTTGTATGCTACTGTCAAAAATATTTGTACCATTATGAAGATTATGAAAATAAAAAAAGTCAACAACGCAAAAGAATATACGTAAAAAAGAATATAAAAGGAATTTGCGAAAAAATGACAAATATAAAGAAAAAGAAAAGGAAAGTAGAAAAAGAAAATTTCAGGATATTGAATATAAAGAAAATGTATGTATTTTACACAATTTATATTAAAATATCCCATAGATTTTGCAAATATATGTGAGAATTATTTTGTAGTGAGACATGAATATATGTATTTGTATTTAAAAAATATTTTTCGTTTAATGCGTACAAGCAGGTAAAATATCTGGCGAGAGATTATGTGCTGTCCACATCAGATTTTTTCGAGTTTAGTTTGAGGTGAAAATTCAAGTAAGGACTTCCAAATTTGGGAATCTTACTAGACCTGTGTTCCAATGTAGTCTCCTTACATTATTCTCCTTTGTTCATTGTAAAATAGTTATCAGAGTTGAGAGGAAAATGTAGGGAACAGGTGAAAGAAGCAGCAATTAAAGAGATATACCATGAGAAGAATTATTGCCCAAGATAGAGACTCAAGTCAAATAGTCTTATACTTAAAAAGAGCAAGCTTTTATTATCAAGCAAGGTAATGATTCATTTATATTGCCATCAGGAAAAAATATAGGTGAGCAGTAGCCTGCGCGCAGTGAAGGAGCGTGTTTAGCAATTTTTCTTGTGTGTTGGAGTGGTGTTGAGTAGTGATCCGTTGGTCGTTAATTATATACCGGGTGGTCGGGTTGGTGTCTGTCGCACGCCAACGCAAACACAATTATCCTTTGCGGTCCGCCCGCACTTCGCCCCGACACTTGCAAACATCCCCACTGCGACGCAAGCTATTGACCGGCTCTCAAATATTTATTCCGATTTCGGAGCCCACACTAGTATATTCACCCGTAAATAACAAATCATACCAATCGAAGGAATACCTTACAATCATTTTAACAACAAATGCAAACTTAGTATCTTTTGTAAATTCTTATATTAACCTCAAAAATCATAATCATCGTTGGCAAAAAGTTGTAGATGCTCGATCTTTAATCTATTAGTATTAGAGTATTTTTTTTTTTAATTTGATCCACTGATTACTTTGCTAACAAAATCGGCTTCGTAGAAACTACTATGTATCTAATACAATAAATTTTAAGACAAATGAATAATCATAGCATTGCAATACATCATCTTTAATTATTAATGCATGGTATATTGACATTTTTAACAACGGAATAGCACAATAGTAGAGTGCTAGCCAGAGTCGTAACAAGGATTTTGAGCACTTCTGGCAAAAAATTTATTTGCGCCCCTACATATCAAAAAAATAAAAAAACAAATTTCTGATGAGCGGTTCGCGAGTTACTAACAACTAAAACTTACATGAACATTTTCTAAAACATCTGCAAATCGGCTTCATATTTTCATCTAAAATTTTGACACGATTAAACATAAACAATATTACGTATTTAATACGTGTCGAAATTTCAGATGAAATGAGATCTAAACCGATTTGCAGATGTTTAAAATTTTAGAGGAGTTTTATATAAGTTTAGGTTACTAGTAACTTGCGAACCGCTCATCGGCAAAAATCGTCTATATTCTCTTCCATTTAAGCCATTCAGCAGATGGCGCTTGCATTAGCCCCAGTTTTAAGTAGCCGAAATTACTTGGCTAAACTTGTTTCTTGTCTCCAATTTCAGTCAATCGGAGATGTCAAAACTATTCCCTATTCTCTACAATACTGAATGGCTAAAATGGAACAAGGTATAATGCATGACATGAAGGAGAATTTCATGCTGAATTCAAATTTTCAAACCGCGTAATCGTATCTTTAACCGGGTCAGAGTTGTGGATGAATTTGTAGGAAAGAGCTGAAAAAAATATTCAAAAATCATCAATAATAAACTGTTATAAATAGTAAAAAATATTATACTCTGTTCCATTTAAGCCATTCCGTAGATAGCGCTGACATCAGCGCCAGTTTTAAGTACCCGAAATTACATTGGGTAAACGTGTCTATTGTCTCCAATACAGCCAATCAGAGAGTTCAAAACTATGGCCAATTCTCTACAGTACCGAATGGCTTAAATGGAACAAGATATATACTAAGCATTAAATACCTAATATTGTTAATTTTTTGAGTAATTTAAATTTCTATCATAAATTGTTATTATGGTTAATTATTTTTTAACGTAACTTTTTGAGAGCACATCCTAGGCAAAAAATGTTAGAACCCTTTTATGTAGAGGAAATTACGAGCTTTAATTTTTATTCTTGTAAAATTTTGATACAGGCCACTGTTTTCAAGAAAATGGTCAAAGACACATTTTTTGCACTTTTGACTCAAGACGGCGGCAAAATCCGGGGTCGCTAGAGGGTGCAAAATTAATGTCTTTTTGGAGGTCCGAGTAAACAGAATAAAATTCACGCCAGCTTATCACCAATTATTTCCACACTAGACACCTTGCCAACTGGCCTATCTGTAGATAATTATTTGTTAAATTTAGAAAATAGATTTTAGAAATATTTGATCTAAACCCATATTAAAATTTTGCGCCTCTAAGAAATTTGCGCTCATGGCGTGTACCACCTTTGCCACGCCCTAGTTACGGCACTGGTGCTAGCCTCTGGACTCAGAGTTCGAGGGTTCGAATCCGGATCAGGTCGAAAATTTTCCGAGGATTTTTTCTCGGCTGCCCATGTTTCCCACACATAGCACAATAGTACAATAGTGATCCATGATGTGATCTAAGTAAGAAATGTCGTGGCAATGTAAAAGTAAAATTAATAGGTGTTGTGTGTGTAAGGCACCCTAAGGATATAATCCATAGATAGACGTTGATATCCCGAAATACAATACAACAATGGTATATTTACATTTTTACGATTATGTATAATGAAGGTAAATTGAGAAGTCCGCGGACTAACAGCACTAGACACACAAATATTTGTATGAGCCCACAGCCTCTGCAATTCTCGAACTTTGATTCGTTCATCTGACATGACCATATAGGCTGGTAGCACGAGCGTGGTTGTAACACCCGCGTTAACTAAAACCATGCCAACGACTTGGTACATACTTCAGAGTTATTAACAAAATCCGTGTTGCCAATATTCTGATTAACTCGAAAATGTATTGACAATCAAATTCTACAAATTTGGCTTCATTATTTTAAATTGTTTATACTACAAAGAAGGCAAGACAAAAATCATATTAAATAGTTTTAAATAATGCCGTCAAATTTATTGAATATGGCTGTCAGTACATTTTCGGTTTATTCAATACATTGGCAACATTGATTTTATTAATAACCCTGAACTATGTGCCAAGTCGTTGGTATAGTTTTAGTTAAAACCGGTGTTAGAAACCCGCGCGTGCAGCCAGCCATTAATAAGATTTACGTTTTATCTTCAGAAGTTAGAAAATTCGTTCATTTAACCGATTTGTAGAATTAGATTCGAACAGAGATACCTCAAGTCCAATCAAAACATGGCTGGTAGCACGAGTGTGGTTCTAACATCCGTTTTAACTAAAACCATGCCAACAACTTGGCACATACTTCAGGGTTATTAACAAAATTAGTGTTGCCAATATACTGATTAACTTGAAAATATACTGACAACCATATTCAATAAAGTTGGCTTAATTATTTTAAATTGTTTATATTACAAGGAAGGCAAGACAAAAATCATATTAAACAGTTTTAAATAATGCCGTCAAATTTATTGAATATGGCTGTCAGTACATTTTCGGCATATTCAGTTCATTGGCAACACTGAATTTGTTAATAACCCTGAAGTATGTGCCAAGTCGTTGTTATGGTTTTAGTTAAAACCGGTGTTAGACCCACCCACGTGCTACCATCCACTGAATCTCAACGCTTTAAAATATGCATAGTGTATATTCCTTAAATAAAGATCAAAAATAAAAAATGGGTAACAAAAATTATGTTCTTGATACCACAGCCAAACTCCAAAGGCGTTTTTTATTCGGAGCAGTTAACTGAAAGTTACTTTTGGTTATATGGCACTGCATACGGGCAATCTCTTTAAAATTAAAAAAAAATGTCACTACCTACCAAACTGTATCTTTAATTTCAATAAAATATTATGTTTTGAGAAAATTATAAATCAGAAACATATTCTGTTGCGAATCTTTAATCATTGACATCATTATACAAATTAATAATGTATATTAGCAAATACTTCTACCCTTGACCCGAATCAAATAGTCGATAAGAACAACCCTGTTTGGAAAACTGCCGTTTACAGTAATGAAGACATTCAAGTAAATTACTTTCGAAAATTTCTTTTATCATGTTCCACATTTTGTTTTGATGAATATAAAAGCAGTTTGATAAATGAGATACAGAGTGAAGAACGATTGATTTTTTAAAAGGTTTTTGAAATGATTGCGATATCTCCAGAACTGCAAGTTATTTTCGATGGTGCTGGAGTATCTCGCGTTGCAGCTGACGCGAACAACAGCATAAGGGATGCACATGGAATACAAGACACGCAAAGGCAGATTATTTTTACCCTATTTTTATTACTGCTGGATATAGGTGGAATTACATTAATTCAGATTAGATTTCTTATGATTTGAGGTTTTTTTTTTTGATAATTTTTGAACAAAACATGTCGATGACAGTCGCAAACGAAGGCGCTGAACCTGATGCCACTGCCCGTAACCCGTAACAAAAATATATATAATAATAAGTGTTCATGAGATCGGTAAATCTGAATCAGTTCAGTACTTTGACTAACAGAATATTCCCGGTTACTTGTATAATTTCTGTTCAATTAATTATTTGATCTTTGACATATATTTATCTTTTTAACGGTAAATGGTATCTTACATACATACATACATACATACATACATACATACATACATACATACATACATACATACATACATACATACATACATACATACATACATACATACATACATAAAATCACGCATTTCCCACTTAGTGGGTTAGCACAAACCCGAAACAATAAAAATAACATCAACCAAAAAATAATCACTCTCTCTTTCAACAACATTTTTACTAACCTGACATCATAGGTACAACATATATTCCTCACTCTTAACATATTAAAGTGACCGATTTTCGGTAGCAAAACACCGCAACCGGACCACAATAATAGTTACGAAACAATCATCCTTCGCCACACATTCCTGTCTAAGCACACTTCTTTCGCCTCGGCCACATTCATAATCGCATTCATACACGCTCTTCTTCTCTTCCCACTCGGAAACTTTCTCTCTTTTAGTACTTTATCAATCACATCCATCCACTTACACACTGGACGGCCACGCAATCGAACACCCTCAATTTCACCAAGGTATATACGCTTCATTTTCTCCACATGACCGAAGCATCTCAACTGGCTCATTCCTACTCTCTTAACAACGTTCTTCCTAATCATACATTCTTCATACACCAAATTATTCGTCACGCGATCCCGTCTTACATATCCACATACTCCACGTAAATACCTCATTTCCACGGCAGTCACTGTCTTTTTATGCTTTCCCGTCCATGCCCAACATTCGCTTCCATACATCAAAGCAGGCACTAGCACTCCATTATACACACTTAAACGAGCTTGTCTAGATACGTTCATAGGATGATGCTGATGATGATGATGATACGAGTACATTTGATTTAAAGTGTATTATTGCAATATAAAATACGTTGATAAAAAAAAATGCAGATTCCATTTTTACTTTTACTGAAAAGTTCCTAATGTTAAAACTGAAAAAACACCAGAAAAGGTTACGTATAATCCTAAATATTACAATTATCTTAGGCTTGACCGCACCTAACTGAGTTAGTTTCTAATGCTCAATAAAATGTGGTTACCATGTAACCGTGAATAACCTGAATAAAAAAATGGCCAGCACTATACCTCCCGCAATTTTTATTAATTTTAATATTTACTTTCATTTATGCTGGAAACTGTATTAAATTCATTTTCATTGTTCTATTTACTATTTTCTTTTTAAAACGTTACTATTATTAGTATAAAATGAAAAGTTCATTGACAGTGACATTTATCTGTCCGTTACATACATTTGAGAACTGAACTGTGTAACCAAGGAGTTGTGTTTGTTTAAATCGTAGGCTCCTGGATTTAAATTATAGATAATTTTATAAATTTATCTATAAAAGTATTAATGCCAACCTGCAGAAAATTTAATAATCTTTAATTTTTATAATAACATAAATCTCTGAAAAATAACGTTTAGAGGTACTTTTCGAAGAAAAGCTATTTTGAACTTCAAGTAAAGTGCCATTTCCGGTTATCTAATTTACACCAAAATGTAATGGATTTTTTCCAAATTAGAATAAGGTAACAAGGTTTCATAATGATAGTATTTGAGTTAGAGTGGAGGACACACATACACACACACAAATGCACGCATGCACGCACGCACACACACACATACACACACACGCACACACAGACATCATCGTGAATATGTTAAAATTGGATTCTAAGGGTCATTTACCAAAATCTCGATACCCTTACCAAGGGTAGCGAGAGGTAAAGACAGGCCTCAATTTTTATGGCTGGCGCTATCTGTTACGTATGAAATGTTATTTTTTAGAAACTATCTATCCTGTATTTAGTATAATTGCGACTGACCGAGTAAACTTGAAATGTACTATAAAAGTGGTTATCTTGTATTGTAACCATAAGTAACTTTTAAGAAACCGGATTATTGTGTAATGAATTGGAAATAATTCTCTTAAATTTTTTTTTAATGATCCTTCTAATAAATTTTGTGAATATAATGTAACATTTGACCTCTTGATGAATATTCTATATCCTTCATGAAGACGCCTTGGTCATGTCATATTGAAGTCATTGGATGACAAAGCAATAAAACATAAATTTTGTAAAGTGTGTTAATATCCCAAAATAGTAAAAAAATCGGAAAATTAATCACGTTGAAGGCTGGAGCGGATACATTAATCACAGCGTTAACATTCCAATAAAAGAAACGCATTTTATTTTCTCTCACCGCTTTCTTTTCATTCTTTGATTTCCAATTTGTTTGGTTCTTTCACAACGTGCCAAAATAAAAATTTGGAGGTGGGGAAAAGCGGAGTTTATTATATATTTCTTAGTTGTTCGCGATTTATTAAAAACCCGCGGATTCTTTTAACAAAGGACGTAAATTACATTATTGTTGTGCTGCAACCTTGGAGACAAATGGAAGAATCGCTCAAGCTTCAGAGAGAGATTTTTATTCGCGATTTTTATTCAATATGTTGTGACGACGTTGCTTTTTACGACTTAGCGATTTCCACTCGTTGGAGATAAGCGTATTCTTCTTTAGATACCAGTAAACAATGAGCCAGATAATGTATAAAATAAATAAATCATCACCGATTTTATCCAATACCATTCGTAACAATTTGCGTAACAGTGATTTCGGTAATGACGATACATTTGTACTGCAGAAAACATTTACCATATATCAGTTTACATGCACTGAAATTTATTGTATAGAATGCAAAAGCTTCCATTATAGTACTGTCAGAAATATGTGTAGACCTACCGATTTACAAAATCGAATGTACTGAAATTATTTGTCTTATAATTATATATTTCTATAAACCGAACATTTCGTGTTATATTTTGCTTCCTTTGATTTTAAACTCTGCCAAACTTCCGTGGAATGAAATGAAAATTTTTGGAAATATATATGCTTAGAATTTGTCAATTCGTTATCAAATTTACAGAAGATTTTTCTCCGAAGAAAATTAAAATTCACTAAGAGCCCGCTCCCACCACCTCTAGTTAAAGTGACAATTAATGATAACCAATGGTTATATTGCAAAACTGTTCCAACCGCCTTTGGTTAGATTAGATCTAACTGGAAGATAAAACTGTTGTTCGCATCGTTTCTAACCTTCAGTTTAAATCTTAACCTATGGTTAACAAACAATCACTTTATCTAGAGGTAATAAGATCGGGCCTAAGTATTTTTCCTTCGTTAAATATTTATAACAGTGTACAATTTAGTTAAAATCAACATATTCATTTAGAGTTTAGACATATTTTAATTGACCTTTGGACGGTACTTATTCATTGTTCAATAGTACAATGCAGACATATAAATTTTAATCAAATCTAACTTGGAAGTAGATTTTTAATAAAAATATTAGTATACCGTTACAGTTAGCATTTTTAGATTTGGCATCAGAGTCACTTGATCTCAATCCAGAGGAATATTTCTAGTACTTTTAAAGCAAATTTAAAGCAACAAAATATTTTTAAAAATAAGTATTTATAACAGGGGTCGCAAACTCAAATGTAGCAAAAAGCCAGATTAGATAAATAAGTAAGGCGGGTCATATTCAAGTTTACTAAACTACATTAAAATCTATAAACGAAAATAACAAGTACAAAAAATATAAAAAACAACTGTAAATAAAAATAACGTCATACGATTAAACAATTAAAATTAAAATATCAATTTTTACCTTCCGTCACCTTTAGGTAGGTAAGGAAGGTATTGTCTTTGGTCAAAAAATTCGGTGGTGAGTTCTTAATGAATAAGCACGTTTTAAGGTCCATAGAATACGATTTTACTATTTTTACGATGATGTCTGTATGTGTGTGCGTGCGCGCGCGCGTGTGCGTGTGTGTGTAACAAAATTTTCATCTACGATAACTCTAAAACTACAATTCCAAAAATTATAATTCTTTCGTATTCCTCTTCATTGTATCCAAATGAAGACCTGATTAGATTTTGGTTATAATTGGTCAACCGGAAATACCCTCATTTGAAGATTTTAACAGTTTTTCTTGAAAAAAACGATGTTAAATATAATTTTTTCACATTTAATGTTATTATAAATATTAAAGAACATTGTATTCTCTATGCGATTTGACTGCATTTTAAACTTCATATTAAATAGATATAGAGTTAAATAAAATTATAAAGAAATTAAATTTCATAAATTAGCCAGCTATGCTAGAAACAGCTACTATATTAAGAAAACTCTAATTGAAATATATCAGTGTCAAGTACAATTGACATATTCGTAGTATATGTTATAATTTTACTCGAAATATAGGTTCTTTCTGCTCGAAACTTTCTGTATGGAATTTGTATAAAATACATACAACTATCGAAAGGTAATGTACATGTAAGAAATTCAGAACCTTTTGCAAGGAACTTTCTGTATGGATTTTATAGAAAATACATACGCATTTACGAAAATTCTACCGGTAAATACCGCATCTACAGACTGTGTTCGAGAACACGAGTGGTAAAAAGTTGCCGTGTTCGAAAATTGTTCAATATCTACCAGATCCATTTACCGGATTCACGAACAATCTAATCTCAAAAAAAGGTAGTGATGCAAAGCGAAGCGCGCGTGTTAAAAGTGGAAATGTGTTCAAAGTAAGACACTGCTCAGTTTGTTAACTACGTCAAATTTCTAACCTGCTTCATATTTTAAATTTTTTCATAGGTTATGGATCTACCCTGTTTACCACTTGCGTTCTTAAAATATCGATTCCGGTAGCTATAACCTGATAAAAAGCTGTTTACCGGTAACAGTTCACCGGTAGAATGTTTGTAAATACCTCATATAACTGACGGAAGGTAATGTCCTGCCACATCAGATTTTTTTATTTTAATTTTGATCCAGAGACCTGACACCTTTTCTTCTGCGCTAACGTATCAAAATTTGCTTCAATGTGTAGTACTGCAGTTAATCTGGAATCTTTTATTCGAGACCGGTATTTTAATTTATTCAGTTTCATAATAGAAAATAACAGCTCATAAACGTAAGTACTTCCAAATATTGAAAGCCTGTTGGCACAATGCTACAAGCTCAGCAAACGTTTCGTGGCAGTTGAGGCAATGTGCGCAATGGTAAGATTGGTAAGGGACGATGAGTTGTTGACTAAGCATTAACTATAGCCATCTTACTACTAGCAGAACTGACTATTTTGTCCTTTTCTACCTAGCCGACCATACGTATTTATAAAATTATATTAAATCAAATCGTCTAGTCTAGTCTCTACTATCTAGTCATAAGTGAAATTTTTGAAAATTATATCGTTAAGGCCGTTTGTAGATCCGCCAGTTTGCGACCCTTGATTTATAAACTTTACAACAATATTGAATCACAATACTAAAAAGATTCGTAAGTTAGTAACGGGTTCTATTCCGACCATCGCCAAACTTGAATTTTGAGAATTATTTCTAATTTTTAAATCTTTTATAACCCATGAGATTCCGCCTGGTAAATGCCCTTATTGGAACAGATATATAGCCGTATTATGGTCAAATCTGTAAGTCGTACAGATCTGTACAAAACTGACAAAAATATATTTATTTTTATAGATTAATATAAAATCATATATAAGAGTGGCAAGTTTCGTTATCGTTACGATTTGGTCATTATTTACAGATTTACAGATCTGTAAGACTTTCTGTTTTGCCCAACAGCCGGTCAATAATGGGCCAAATATAACGCTCTTCTTTCTAATAAAACTTATCTAAAAATAAAAAGAAATATATTACCTTACAATGACGCATAAATAATATATTTTTATAATTACAAGAGACTATCGCTAAAGAAGAGTGCTGAATTCATATACCATGTCCTTAATGGTATCTGCGAATCGAATTAGATTGGCGCACTTAAATGGGTAATAATTAGGGATAATATATTTATACAAATTTATTTATAATAACAATAGTCTATTATTAAAGATTTGATCAAAGCTGATTATGAAACCTTTCTTTGTTTCTTTCAGATATAGAATCGATCTTTTAAAGTAACGTCCATCCGGTATATATTTAATGAAAAGCGATGCGTGATTTTACAACAGAAGTGATTTGAATTTAAATATTTTATGTCGAAAAATAGCGAGTATTTTAATATTCATACAACTTTTTATTTGCGTTAAACTACTGCAAACTAAATGGAAAAAATCATTGACGGTATTGTTCACAGTCACGGAAAATTATATTTTTTGCGGGAGCAAATTTTTCATTTCCATTTTCCATTAAAAGTAATAAGATTTTGTATGGCTTTCACGGGTAAAATAGGTCAGGGTTCTTTTAAATAAATATCCAGCAATTACATTAATTAAAATTTCGTGGTTATTTCGAAGTGTAAAGTTACAATAGACAATGATAATATTTGGTCTGGTTTGCCTGTAAACTACGATAGGCAAATAGAAAGTGTGTTTTTTATTAAACGAGCTAATTCTACCCGGAGTTCGATCCCATATGAAATGAATTTTGAGGAGGGAACAACAGGAAAAACGTACAAAGCGGAATGTAATATTTGATACAGATGTAATAATACAAAAGCAAGGAGATATAATAGCACAAAGGCAAGCTTAGCGTCTAATACTTCTACAAAGCTTGTGTTTTTAATAAACTTTATTGCGTATCTCAGCTTATTTTCGTTATTAAACATACTACTATAATCTAATGTACATAAATCGCTGTCGAATGAAACTTGTTTTCGATTTCAGTGTTTATTCTTGTACTTATTAAGTTTGCCAGTAAAAGTTGATGGGATTACAGTACGACCATTCCGAAGATAGAGATGTGGCTGTAAAATTCTTTTATTTCAGCACATTTAATCTATGTGAATTGCCATCGTAATCTCGGCAAATATAGTAATCATTTTTATTTTAAGGGGTTATCTTTATTATGGCATATATACCTACATCATTTATTTACACACAATGGGGACCGTGATAGACCGCGTCTGTTTGTCCAAATCATACTTGTTCTTCTATTCCAAAGGCTCGTAAAATATAGCAGCGACCTCATTACGAAGTTAAAAAATCTGATGTGGCCAGCACATTACCTTCCGTCAGTTCTATGTATTTTGTACAAATTTCATACAGAAAATTCCTTGCTAAATTAAATATTCTATTTCTTGTACATTACCTTCCGGCAGTTGCATGTATTTTATGCAAATTTCATACATACATATGTATCTGCAGATATAAAAGATTTATTATTATTATTATTTCTTGTACATTACCTTAAAGCAATTGTATGTATTTTATACAAATTCCATACAGAAAGCAAAAGATCCTATATTTCCCGTAAAATTATAAGACAAACATACTATCTCAATTTCACTTGACACTGACATCTTTCAATCAAAATTTTCTTAATATAGTAGCTGTTTCCATAGCTATGGCTGCTTTATGAAATTTAATTTCTTTATAATTTTTTAACTCTATACCCATTTAATAATAAGTATAAAATGCAGTCAAATCGTATAGAGAATAAAATATTCTTTAATATTTATAATAACATCAAATGTGAAAAAATTATATTTAACATAGTTTATTCAAGAAAAACTGTTAAAATCTTCAAATAATGGTACTTCCGGTTGACCAATTGTAACCAAAATCTAATCAGCTCTTCATATGGATGAAACGAAGAAGTATACGAAAAAATTATAATTTTTGTAACTGTAGTATTAGAGTTATCGCAGACGAAAATTTTGTTACACACACACACACATCCACACACACACACACACACGCACACGCACACGCACACGCACACGCACACGCACACGCACACGCACACGCACACGCACACGCACACGCACACGCGCACGCGCACGCGCACGCGCACGCGCACACACGCGCACGCGCACGCACACACACACACACACACACACACACACACACACACACACACACACACACACACACACACACACACACACACACACACACACACACACACACACACACACACACACACACACACACACACACACACACACACACACACACACACACACACACACACACACACACACACACACACACACACACACACACACACACACACACACACACACACACACACACACACACACACACACACACACACACACACACACACACACACACACACACACACATACAGACATCATCGTAAAAATAGTAAATTCGTATTCTAGGGACCCTAAAACGTGCTTATTGATTAAAAACTCATCGTAAAAATAGACACCGTAAGTATATGTATATTGCAATAGCATACTGATTACAAAGTAAAACGAGTTTTTTCAAAGTTCACAAAAGTAAGGGTTGTTTACTTAAGGTGTAGGTACATTTTTACTTTTTTAGTAACACTGTATTTGTATTTATATCTTTTGATAATTTAATAATTAATAACGCGATTACATAATGTAATATCTGTAAAACTAATATTAATTATTTGAGTTGTATGAATAGAAAGATTAAATTAATATATTATGCAACATCATTTATTAATTACTTACAGTGTTACAAATAAGAGAAAATATTACAATTACCTATTTAACCAGTGGCTCAAAAATGTTTGTTTTAAAATCTTCAAAACTAAATTTTGAAAAATATGTTTGTTTCATGATCAAGTTGAGTATTGTATTGTAACTTTTTTATTTAGCTGAAGTATAAAAATCAGAGAATTATTATTAATTAAAATATATGTTTATTAAACGATAATAAAAATGACTATTACTATGGTTAAACAAATATTAAATACTAATTTAAGACTAAGATTATAATTAATTGCTTAAACACTAAGATTATTTATTTACAAACGACTATTTATTTTCACGCTATTTATTTTACTGTACTCTCGTACTTTTATATAACTAGCTGTTCAATTATTTCACTCCAATCTTAGACTGCCGGTCTGTTGCAGACTTTTGTAGACTGTTTACTCGATATTTATATCATTATATTTATTTCAATATTTACTTATATCATATTCAACTGTCCGAAAAAAAAATTGAATGTTTAAACGAATTTTCGTTCGCTGGCTAGGTCCAACAAAATAAATACCGTTCAGTACGCATCTAGTACTAACAAACAGAGGATTTTTTTGCTAGACTAGTGCTATCCCGGCTGAACGCGAGTATTGTCTAAAGTAGGAATAAATTACAATAAAATTTATAAAATTTTATATTCTTTATATAATAAAAAAACTTTATAAAAGGGAACTACAGCGTAACTGAATTAAGAGAAATTAGAAAAAAATATTGAAAGTATATGATTAATAATAAATATTAATAAAGAAATAAAACGATATAATTCAAATACTACGGAAATAAGGGGGTTTTTGTTATAGCAGCTCGTCACTCACATGAATTCCATATATATATTATTTTATTGGCGGCTCAAAGACAGCCTATAAATATATAACAAATACCAAGTTAGGGAAGGAGCCTACTACCAATGGAAGTAGAGAAATTCAAATAGCGGAGGCGTGGCTATCAGTCCAGTGGTGGAACCATGCCATATTGGAATTGATATTAACTTGATATATTAAACGACCAAATCATAGTCAAGTCAATTGCGATTTTGTACTATACCGTATTGATAATACATAATTGATAAATGATGCTGATATCTTCGGCTTGGATTGATAAATCTACATACATTTCAAAAACATTGTGTAGACACGCCTGTGCATACAATCATTTAAATAACGAAAACCGAAAATGACTATTACGAGACTTTTATTTAATTCGCAGAATAATGAGAATTCAAAATAATCAATTTACTTTAGATGATATCGTTTTTATTAGTTTATTTCACCTCAGAAAAGAACTTATACATAATTCTATTCATCTGCTTTTGCCATATATGTCAAATTCTAACCATCCAATATCTACACACCTGAATTAAACATATTTGCCGCGTTAAGTTTTTATCGTACTGATATTTATCAAATATTAATTGGACACAGTTACGATATATCTATGAGTCCACAATCAATTTCAACTTTAGGATGAAGTTGTAGATAATCAAGTAATAAACTATAGTGTTTAGGTTGAACATGTATTCGTTTATTCATCTAAACAAAATTATTCATTATTATTATAGTTTTCAATATACTACGTATACTCAAGTATAATAATAATAAATTTTCAAAATGCCTTTGAACACTTTTAAGATTGCGTTTTGATTAGTAAAGACGGTTCTCACACAGCATGCACACCGTAGTACAGAAAACGCTGATAACGGTACGACGAAAAGTATTCTGTAAACTGTTTTCGAAGATTGATTTCGTATTTTTTCTCAAAAATATATTGTATGATATAGTTAAAGCAACAACTTTATATTGTCGCTTTCTATAAAGTCAATAATTTCTACATATCAATAAAAATAAAGCAATAGCAATATCCTGTAGTTCCAAAATACTGAGATTGACAAGTGACCTCGGGAAGGGGTAAAGTGCAGTAAGGGGGACAATCAATGTCAATGTGGCATGGTAGCACCACAGTACTGCAATTCTCAAACAGTTTTTATTTGATTATAAATGTTTTGCATTAAACTTAATAATTTAAATAAACTTCCAATTATAAATCATGTAGACTTGTACAGTATAATAATATTCATTTATTTTTCATAAATATAATTTAGAAATAGCATATATTTCAAGAACATTTAGGTCCATGAAGAAAACAGTTTGATATAATAACTTATATTCGTAACATTTATATTTTCAAATTTCGGGGGACTATAACTCGCTTATTAATAGGAATTTTTTCACCGGATTTTCACTGACAGTCTTAGTTTTACATATAACTGAGAGTGAACATGAAGTAATAACATATTATCAGTATTTATAAAAGATTTTGACAGACAGATATAATTTTTTTGACATTTGCGAATGTGTATATTTACCCGAACCATAGCCTTTTAAATGTATTTACATTCCTTTCATAACTATATAAAAAGTAATTGCAAGTATTACAAATTATAATATTTTGTCTGCATTTTAAAAGCATTTATCAAACGAAACGCTATAAAGCACTCGTTGCTCACTTGTGTGCCTTTGTAAGACTAGCGCCGCGTTTGCAAAACTTAATTTCTTCACTTGTACTGTAATGTACTATTTATTTGATTATAGAAACCTTACATCCCAGAAAGCAAATTGATGGCACATCGCGCAAGTCTTAAACGAATTAAAAATGATTAAAACATCGCAATGAGCCCGTCCAAATCTTCGACTTTTCAAAAATTACATGTCGCATATGAACATTGAATATAAATAAATGAAAACGAAATAAAAATTGCTATATATTTTGAATTTTTATACCTATAATAATATAATTAAAGTTTTTAGCGTAAAATGGTCGCCATGTTGTGACGTCAGCGTGAAAATGTCACTATAAAGTGGACCATGCATATTTTGCTCATGAATTCGCGATTTACTTTACACATACTTCATATATCCAAGTATTTTTTTAATAAGATCACATGAAAATTTACATATTAAATAAATTTATATTATAATTTATACTTTAATTATTGTAATCTCACTACTTGACATTGTTGTAATCATTTAGTAAATAGTAATGTAAATGTTGCATTACTTTTTATTTTGACCTATGCTTTGATTATTGTAATCAATACTGTCTTTCTTGTATTTAATTATAAATAGAAAATAGTGTAAAAACTATTTTAATTATAAAAATGGCACTATATGAGTATAATAATTTCAATATTATATTAAAGAAAGTATTAAAATCACATTAATTAAAGCGAATAATTAATTTGATTATGAAAACGAGTAAACATGAATAAATTTACTTACTTGATTTTTATTCACGAATAATATGTACTATCGAAGTTTTAAATTAACATTTAACACTACTCCTATACCTATTCATGTAAGTAAATCAAACAAATATATATTATGAAATGATATAATAACTATCTGGCTTACTTTATTACCATTAGCTCGAAAGATTTTTGATCACAGTTTGTAATGGATACGTATTTTTATTCACGCAACATTTATTGTGTATTGCCATATTAATGGTAACGTATGTTGGTTCTCTCTACTTATGACGGAGTGACGCTAACGTCAGAACTTTCGCGCCAAAACTTTAATAATTATTTTAGGCGTTATTAAGCGTAATTTCAACAAAACAAAAAATACGGAATTTCTATTTTTAAATTCTTCATAACATAAAAAATTCAAAAAAAGTTGGACGGACCCATTATTAATTCTAATTACGGGGAAGCAAAATATGTACCCGTTTATAATATACACAGCCATGAAGAGTCTTGCTGTCAGAGAGTTAGATTATGTGTTAGTTACGAGTGTATCTCTTCTCTGTTAGAATTCATTAGTCCTGGGGGATCGGCATGTCTTGTATGAGAGTACGTGCGTGCGAAGAGTAGAGTAGAGAAAGCACTGGAGACTTATTGATCAAGCAAGCGAGTGGAAACGATTTGTACCCTCAGGTGAATTTGAATGTGGTGAATGTGGCATATGCGCTATGCGTGCGACATGTGATGATGACTGCCGCACAGGGCTGCTTGTCACCTACTCATTACACACATACTCATACTCAACACAGAGACAATCATCAACTATTGTGATTCCAACTGCCCGGGTTCGAATTTTACTTCAATTTTCAAACGGCGCACAAATCCCCTTGTAGTTCTTTGTATGCAACAATGAGATCTAACCTCTGTCCTATGTTCGTAACATTTTTCTCTTAAGGGGGTACTATCATAGAAGCATTTACGATGGATTAACATTTCTTTAGGAGATAGCCTTGTTTCGGTCTTTTTGAGAAGAATTTTATTTTCGAATTTATTTCTTTACAATTTTTGTGGATGTTTTCTCATAAAAACTGTTTTCCACTAAATTTCGGCCTCGTCAATTCAAAATTCGTAATTCTTTTTTCAATTATCATGTAACTCTGCGTAAATATATAAAATATAACAGAAATTACTTTAATCTCTCAAAACATTCATAAATAAATATATCATCACGGCATATTACCCATTGCTGGGTGTGCCAATCTGCTTTATACGCAGATATCGGTAACGATGATGACATATTTGTACAGTGCGGACGTTTACCAGGCGTCACCCCACGGGCACTCATTGCTGGTGTGGAGAGCTAACCACAAGGGTCAATTTTGTGCCATTTAAAATTTGAAATATTTGGAGTCGGTCGGGATCGAATCCGGTTCCCTAGATTCACAACCAGACACTCAGGCACGCGGCCACGAGACCTCATAAAAAAACAAAACATTCATGATGTCTTTTAAGTTCGGATTCATGACAGAGGTTTATGCGAAAACATATCCAAACCACAATGCAAAATGAAATGTAAAACCATATTCTCAAACATAGATTGCTGAAGATGAAGGCCATTGGGCCTTCAAAACGTCCACAAATTGTAAAGAAGTAAATTCGAAAATAAAATTCTTCCCGAAAAGGCCGAAACAGGTTTATCTCCTAAATTATTTTCGAAAGGAAAGTAAAAGTCTACACAACAAAGATAGATTGACATGATATTAAAATGTTATTTTTCATGAGTTTTTACACAAGTATGCAAAATTCTAAAAGGGTTTATCACCTGTGAGCTCATTATTATTTAATGCTACTTAAAATATAGCAAAACTACATTTGCATTATAAAAATATCCCGCGGGGATCTTTTCTTTATAATTCACATAATATACGACAGATGCTTAAAGACTACCTAACTTCAATTAACGTGACAGTTTATAAATAAGACAAAAACAACATGATTAGATACCAACTACTGTTTTCGATGAAATTTTTGAATTTATTAAATCAGTTATAAGTATATTTTCTAAAATATACTTAATGTTTTTTAAAATTATATTTATATGATTTATACAAAAATAAATAAATTATCTTAATAACCCTAAACTATTAAAAATTACTATTTATGTATATAATTTTTTTTTTTTTTTTTTACTTAGCAAAACGTTTGTATGTGAGTGTCATGGTAGTACGATCTTAAAATAATTCCCGGAATAATCTGTTAAATTTTGTTATAGTAATCCTTAAATACCCTTAACGATTTATGGTATAACTTCGGGTTCTTTTTGACTAGATTGTTAAGGGTAGAAAATGATTTCTGGATGTTCAGTCAAATAATCTTTAATTTCGGCTTTGACCGGTTTCGGCACCAACTATGCCTTTATCAGAAGACGAAAAGATACATTTACATTTGTTGGCGAACCTTAGTTTTGGCGTCATTAACAAATAGTTTAGTTATCAAAATTTCTTTCTGCATGCATATTAAAAAAATATATTTTTTGCAGAATTATTGCTCTTTGTATAGGTAAAAATGAACAAATAATTTAATGTAGACTTTGTTTTCGTGCATTATCCTCGTACTTTGCACTCGTAAATAATAACTAGCAAATATTAATGTGTTTGTTTTGAACAGAATAAAGTTTCTGGCATTCTTTTTTGTTCTTTTCGTATGTTTACCTTCCTTCGCACGGTACGTGTGGGCATTTAAAGTTAGAATGTAAACTTACTACTTAGCACATAGGCCATAAATAATTCAAACGAACCAGGCTTAATTAAATACCCCTACGTGCTAAATCAATGTAGGATTAGCGGCTCTGAGTACGGCAGCGACACCAACGTCACTACTAGAGCACTAGACTTCGAGACTGCTACCCCAAACATCAATAGCAAAAAATCACAGGCTCTATCATTACAAACTGCAAAAACAATTACTAAAATTACTCACTTTATATGTCACATTAATTATTGCCGGTAATGACAAAGAGGAAACTGTCAATATTCATTAAAACGATTCAGTTTTTTTAATAGTGCCGAGCGGAGTTAACCATCGCATCAAGGTCGTTCTACCCACGAAAGACAAAGTTAATTAGCAATATGACAATTATTCTACTCTATTCCACCTTACCAATTCAGTATTTTAGAGAATAGAGCATAGTTTTGAACTCTGTGATTGGCTGAAATTGGGGCAAAGTTTACGCAATGTTATTTCAGACTATGTACAATGTCAAGTGTCATCTTTAACCTATTTGGAAAACAGATAGATAATACTTTATATTTCACACCTACTGACTAGAAAATACAAAGTTTCGACGGCACTATAATACCTTTTAAATACAGTAATAAAATTTAGATGACAGCATTTGAATACCGCCGTAGTGTAATATAGTGTATCTGCAATTCTTTCTTTCAATAATATATCGTATATGAGATGGTAAATTGACTTATTTTAATGATACGACACAATATAGTTCTAATTAGTCCCCCCTGAAAAAGTAATGTACTTATGTAATCTTTCAACCTTAGGATGTAAGACCTAAGTCCTATCTTGCAGTTGGTTGGATTTTATAGGATGAGTTTTCCATATTGCCCGGCCTTGAGTTATCTTCTTGACTTCAAGCCATGTGACAGCCTTTGTTTCTTCTTTCGTTCACGTTTTTGCTGGTCTGCCTATTCTTCTTTTGCTTGTTGGTCTCGCTTTGTATACTCTCTTCATAATTATTCCATCATCCATCCTAATCATCTCAACTGACCTTAATATCTATCTGTTAGATTGGTTTAGTGTTTAATTTTTCTCTGAACACCTGCTTTTTATTTGGCATCTTCTTGTTTTTCTGTTTATTCTTTTCAGAAATCTCATCTCCAAAGCTGTTTGCTTTTCAATTTTTATGTTAATGTCCAGGATTCGCACTGATACTTGAAAACAGGAACTGCCACTTTTTATAATACTTCGACTTTAGTATTTTCAGGTATCGTTTCGTATTCGAACCGTCTCTTAAAATTACAAGTACAACTCTTGGTCAAGATTTGCTACCATATTTCTGTCCCGTATAAAGATTAGGTATTTGAGTATCAGGAATTAAGTAATGAAATATATTGTTAGGTATATTCAGTTTACAAAAAAAAAATTATGAAAGAAGGTAAAAAAAAAACAATAATAAATCGCCTAAGAAACCTAGTCCACTAATATTAAATTTACAATGAAATTGCAAATTAATAATTAAAATTATTAACTAGAATTTAAACTAACCTTAAAATATTGAAATAAATTGAATTTGAGCAATCGGAAGAATAAAGCATAAATAACCGACCGTAAATACAATATACAAAGGAAAGATTAAGAGCGAAAATGTTATGGTTACATGCTGTCAATTTAAATGAAAACTGCAGCGAAATAAAAATATGTCGTTATCATATTGATACCTTATCGCAATCCTTGAAGTTTCTAGTAGATTTGAAATTCTTCTATCAGTAAAGTATCTTTCATGATGGTTCACTTATTGATTGCTATGATGCTAAAAATCTCATAAGTTTCCGTATATAAAATCTTGGTAGAAAGGTCGTATAAATATCAGACTTTGCAACTACTATTACCACTATATGACATTTTATGCAACATTTATTTCAAGAATAAACATAAATTTTAGTTAACATTTCATGTTCACCGGATTTACATAATGCATGTCTCTCTGCTGTGACCAGAAGATACGTCGACTTTCTTAGTAAACAGCTACTATTTTTTAACAAATAAAAATTACAGCGTATAGTTTCACAAACTTCTTAAGAAAGTTTAAAAACAATTTTTCGTTGTAAGCAGTTTTTAACGTGAGTAAATAATAAATTTTCCGGAAGAGTTTTTACTAATTCGTGACAAGTTAGAATCGATCGCTTCGCGTCGAAGGGTTATATTATCGCTTGGTCGTTGAACTGAATTCTTCGTGATTTGTACCCGAGGGCTTAAGACTGAATGCAGAACATGCAATTACATACATTAGTGTGAATTTAGAGTATTTCAGAAGCATCTCTGGCATTGCAAATAAGTTGGACTGCAATGTACCTGACAATAACTTTAAAAGACGAATGGCAGAGGACCTTTCCGCAAACCAGAATGACACACACTACGAACGATATTTAAACATAAATTACTTATAATGATACATTGTTCCTGTGTATATTCTGTGGCATTATAGCTATTTGGATAAGCAATTTAAGTGGACAATTTCTGACAAAGAGGGAGATGATTCGTAATGCTTTACCAATGAAACTGTAATTTTTACATAGCAACCATAAATAATAAAAACATAACTTAATTCGCATTCTTAAAAAAACTGGTAGCTTTTCTTATGTTAGAAGGACAAAGAAGTACAAGCAAGTAAATAGAGAACAGTACCTTAAAAAAAAGGCTAGTCACCTTAACTACGAGGTGTGTAAATAAAGTAATGAGATTAACGGCAGGGGGTGCACTACAATATTTTATATAACCTCAGTGTGAGTGGTGAGTTGCTCATGCCCACAGGTGAACTGGGAGAGCTTTTTTGTAGATTGATTTTTTCGGCTGCGTTACTAGAGAATCAGTTGAAGATGAGCCACTGTCTGAAAGGCCGAACGTCCAGAAATGACAAAAATATATAACATATCCGAGATCTTGTGAAGATCTTTGACCATCGGTTAACTGCAAGAATTATCGCAGACAAGCTGAATTTGAACCATACGACCGTCCATCAAGTTCTGATCAATGAACTGGAGTTGAGAAAAATTTTAACGTAAATCTCACTCCTCAGAAAAAAAATCCCTGTCGTTCCCCGAGCTCCCTATTCACCTGAACTGAGTCCCTGGCACTTCTTTCTCTTCCCGAGATTGAAAAATCACCTCAAAAGACGTCATTTTGGGATACTAGATCACATTAAAACTGTCGTAACCGACCAGGGGTAGGATTCTGTAACTTATCCGTTATCAAACGGTACCGTTATCACTATAGCAATTTATTTTTTTATCAGATGATTGACATATTTACGTCATAGTTTTCAAATAAAATGTCATTTTCTATGTAACCATAGTGATAACGGTACCGTTTGATAACGGACGAGTTACAGTATCCTACCCTAGCTGAAGACAATTTCAATATCCAAGTTCCAGCACTGCTATAAAAGAGACAATGAGGAATTGTAATTTTAATTGAATAAAAAAATTATAAAAATTCAGACTGATTACTTTATTTGCACACCTCGTACATATGTTTTGATTTTAGCGTTGATTAACATTGTCCAATTTTGATTTTTGTACTCGAATTGCAGTTGTACAGAGTGGTAATTAAGTAGGTGTACAATGCTTAACCGATGGTAGAACTAACCCCGTCGATAGTAAATCTGGCAATAATTTTTGTTTCACATGCTTTCTATAAGAACTGGAGCCACTTAAAACTGACCAATTACGCCATTGTTCAAAATTTTGTAAAAAAGTAAAAATAAATGTGTTCTCCGGAAACAATGTCACATCTGTCACAATTGACATATAGGATCATTGGCGACGCGGCAGGTAATAGGTATTTGTGGTTTTTACAATAAAGAAACTACATGTTTATCATCTAGATAATTGAAATTTTGATGTTCAATAAACGGAATAAAAATTGAACGCTAATGCAAAAAAGCATTTCGCGTTAGTTTTGGCAATCAACATTTTCTCCAGAGAACACATTGATTATTTTTTCCCAAAGCATGTAAAACAAAAATTATTGCCAGATTTACTATCTATGGGGTTAGTTCTACCATAGGTTATACTTTGCAAGCTTACTTAAATAATATCATGTATACTTGATTTAAATTCAAAAAATTTACGTGTACTCGTATATGGATGCGAAACATGGACTTTGAAGAAGAAGGAGAAAAAGGACTTAGAAAGTTTTGAGATGTAGTTGGAGTGATGGTTGAAGAAGATTGAGTGGAAAGATATAGTCAAAAATGAGCAAGTATTAAAAAGGATTGGAGAAGAGAGAATAATTTTGATACAAACAAAAGAGAAGACGGCTAACGAATAGAAGGAAAGATACATGGGAAATAAAGAAGAAATAAATTTGGAATATAATAATTTCTTGGATGAAAACAATTACTGGATTTCAGCCCCTATACTTCTACCACTATTAGTTTCTACGCCTTATGCGTCTTCTTCAGGACCTGTACCGTTGTTTTAAATTACTGTAGCTCCCATTGAAAATACATGAGGAGTAGAAATCTGTACAGGTATATAGAAGTAGATTAATATAGTGTAACTAAAATCCAGTAATTGTTTATCATTGAAATTCAAAATGTTAACTGATATCAAGGAGGGAGTGAAATACGAGGGGCTGAAGAGAGAGGCGCAAAACGGACTGTTGAGACATCCGAAGACGGGCTACTAATGCTGATGATGATCCATTTTGTTCAAATACACGCTAAACATTACTACCTTTCGAAGAATAAGCGAATACATTTTAGTATTTGTGTATGTTTGCCTAGACAAACTTTTGTTAATAAAATTAGTTCTTTACCTTTTTAAAATATTAGTCTTGGTTCAAAATTATGAAACGTTTTGATGTAAAAATGACACTACGAGTATATCCTTTTGAATTCAAATGTTTCAATTACTCAGAGTAGCCGAGTTTTGTTTGTCCACTTTGTAATATGGCATCAAGTTCGTGAGAGCTGCAGAAATTCTGTTCGAAAAAAGGCAGAGGAAAAGGACGACACGTTTTAAATGCCAACAGTGTTGTAGGTTTTTGAAATAATTTGAAAGGGATCGTGCAGGAATTGAAAAGTAAAAAAGCTGTAGTTGCCGGGAATGAGGCAATTTCTTGCGGTGGTTCTTGGATGAAGTATGAAGGCAGCGTTCGCTGACCAACGGTAATTACAAAGATGTATCACTCGAGAGCGAGGTCAAGTGTAGCAATGCGGCAGAAACCGCCGCGCCAAGATGATAAATTCACTAAATGTATCAAAAGAACGTTACACGTACTGCCCACCTACATTTCTCCTACTTAACTCTTAACTAACTTACACAGAAACGACCCAGTTATGTTATTGTCCAACAAAGAGTAAATTGATTACAAACCGACATATATGGATACTATAATACGTACTATAAAATAAATTTTACACAACAAATAATTAACATGTTCAAGATGGATTTAGTAATAGTCCAGTCAACAAACGCTCAAAAAGAGGATGTAGAATTCATTGCGGGTGTCACAATTTTTGACTTCAGGGCTTTGTTTGGAGTCATTAGGAGGTAAACATACTAAAAGTCCCCGGTCATAGTAGGTGAGCGGGGTGCAGGAGGGGACCGAGAAGGTATCTATTTTTGGTTTTTTGCTTGTATCTTGAAGACCATGCGCCTTATCAAAAAAATTGTTATATACAAAATAACAAAATTTACTACGTTTTTGCTTTTTTAAGTTTTTTCTATCTGTAACCGTTTATGAAATATCAACTATCAAAAACCGCAAATTTTCTAAAAAAAAAATATTTTCCCCGGCGTTTTTCGTTAAATTTTTCGCTCTAGAACCTCATCTCTTCGGTTTACAGAAAAATTCCCAGAAAAAAACTTGTAGAAGATTAAATTTCCTTCAAATTGGTATATACACTTTCTATGTTATCTTCAACCGATCAACAGTTATGGCAATTTAAATTTTTTGAATAAATTTTGAGATTCCACTGGAAAACTATACATATAGTCTAGGGGCCTCGGGTATGCGCTTTTCAAAGTGTCTGTAGCCTGTCAGTTTTTTTCAAAATGGCCGCCAAATATATGCCAGTTTTAATGCATTATGTTCAAGTAAAAATAGGTAATTTATGTCGAATAATATCTTGTTTGGTATCAAATTAAAATTCTTAGTACTGCCAATTACTTTACAGTGTTAGTTATGTATATTTATTACAAATTATACAGAAGTTGTCTTAGTCTAAGAGTATGTGATATTATATAAATCAACATCGATAGCGAGTTTATTAACATTATTGCACATAATATGTATGAGTGATCTAGTTAATAAATTTGTTCTAGCAAAGTTTACAAAGAAAGTTACCTACGTTCGAGAAGAAAATCGTGGAACAAAAAAATTTGACTTAAAATTGAAGGACAATCAACGATATTATGTAGTAATTTGTATAAAAACAATATAGATATATTTCTCCTGCGTTGAAATAATGAGAGGACCAAATCGCTGGTATAAAGATAACACACAAGGAATGAAACACTAAGCGGATAATAAATATATAACTTATATAACTTTAGTTATCTAAAAGTAACCACATTTTATTTAGGTAACCCAGTTATTTGCGGTTACTTCAAATATCTAACTATGGTTATGAATAACAAAAAGAAAAGATTTGATAACATTTATTTATTTTCACGATTGGAGTTGATGAAATGATCAGATTGGCAATCTTGTAAAAGTGTTTATTTTTATGTCCGCATTTTAATAACTACTATTACTGCAATCTTCTTTAGGGCTAAAGATTAGTAATTGAAAAAACTCTAACAAATATAAGGGATAACATTGGAACTAGCAATTGCTTTTATAAATAATAAATTCATATAATACAAAATAAAATCATAAAAGTAGAACATATTAAAAGCTGAAGTATGTAAAAAATAAAATTATAAATAAATTAATTTACAACAAAGTACATAAAATAAAAACAACTCACAGAATGGTTCCAATAAAATAAATAAGAAATAAATCATGGCGGCACATTACCGACTACTGGGAGTGCAATATGCTTTATTCGCAGATTTCGGTTATGATGACAAATTCGTACCATGCAGATATTTAACAGGCGTCATCTCACGGGCACACATTTCTGGCGTGGAGACTGCAACGCAATGGTCACTTTTGCGTGTATAAGACAAAATTGGCGTGGATCGGGATCGAAGCCGGGTTCTCAGATTCGCGAACAGACACTCAGGCACACGTTTTAATAAAAAACAAAAATAATCCTGTAGGGTACTTAGTGTGAAGGATTTATTAAAATTACCCAACCCTCCAACAATATTTGTTGTTTTCTTCATTTTAAAATGCATAATAATAGTTTAATAGGAGATCATTAGGCCGATATAAAGCAAATAACGGACGCCGAAGTTTGTAAATCGGGGCGATAGTCGAGAATTATAATCAGCCATGTGCGTTACTTATTTGCATATCGGCTGTATGACGTTCAAGATTTTTCATAATAATATAAAATTTATATATATTTACAGGTATTTTGAGCGCCCGAATAAGAAAGCGACTAGCTAGTCAGCAGTCTATCAAAATGTTACAATCAGCCTAATGCTGTAAGTCAGTGGTTAAAGTAGTTGTTAGAAAATAACGTTGTTAGGGCCCTATTCTGTAACTCAGTGGTTAATTTTTAACCACTGGTTAAATTTTCTAACCAATCAAGTATTTTGACATATAACAAAAAACCGAATTTTTGGTTGTCAAATCAATATCTATTGGATTAAAATTTTAACCTCTGGTTAAAAATTAACCATTGAGTTACAGAATAGGCCCGATATATTGATTTGACAACTAAAAATCCCTTTTTATGTTATGTCAACATACTTCATTGGTTAAAAAAATTAACCAGTAGTTAAAAATTAACCACTGAGTTACAGAATAGGCCCCTTAGCGTGTTAAATTTTAAACACTTTCTTAACTACTTTGAAAAAAATGCTATTCTGTAACAGCGACATTTAATAACGGTTATAAATTTTAAATGATAACCACAGTGTCTAGCGAATTGAAGTGAAGTGGGCTGCAGAAGACGTATTTGCAAATGACAGTTGTTGATGGTGCGTAAAAAATAGGTAAAAATACATAATTATAATCTCAATATAGAATTTTGTACCATTAATATAATTAACTGTTAGTATTTTAGTTTGAAAATACGTGGCAGCAAGTGCAACAAGAACTACAGATGAACAACGACAAATAATGCTCGGTTTTTAAATCAAATTCTACCATGCTAACTGGAAAATTGCATCTCCAACATACAAGTAAATAGTTTGTGGCAAGCAAGATATTGCCACAAATATTAACAGCGTTCGTGGAGCAAAGAAGTATGTTGAAGACTGGAAGAGGTTTTAAGTGGAATGGAAGAGTATAGAACAAGAGAAAAAGCACGCGTGATACAGAACGACATAACTTGTACAGATGTGTGCCACATTTCTAGTATTTGATTTATATATAACAAACAATTAGATCAAATAGCTTATTTTAGTACGTACAATACGGTATGAATTAAATTTTATATAGCTAATTGTGATTTACTACATTTAAACATGCATGCTTGTATCTATTATATGTCCCTTGTGCCAAAAAATGTAGGGTTACTAAAACCTAGCCTTATTTAATGTTACCTTAATGTGGGTTGAAATATGTGTCCGTCTTATTCGCTGTGTCAAATGCGGTAATGCGGTTCTATTAATGGAATTCACAAATGTATTAGCGCAGCTTGTGATACACGACACATTTTTTTAAAATTACTTTCCGGGATTTCAAATGGATTGCTCACATCTCTTAAACGTGCAATCCGTAACCTTAGACTGAAAATTATCGGCACATGCAAACAAAATTTATTGATAAATTTATATATGTACAGGTATTTACGCTTCTGCAACGTGTAAAAAATTTAATTAAAATAAAAACACGGCTGGATTCATTTTTGAGCGCTCTTAACCACTTTGTTAATACGCTAACCACAGTAAAAATGCAGGTGTTACAATTAATAACTTCCATAACCACTTGTGTTTAAAAATTTAACCACTTAACAAGTCACGTGATACTTAACCACTCATATAGGTTGTTGAGAGTTAACAACTCGCTTACAGAGCTGATTATATACTTTAATCGGGTGACTAGCTAGTCGCTTGCTTAGTCGCGAGCTCAGAATACCAGTATCCTACCGACTGCGCAAATTCTTGATTCATTTAATTGAGATTGTACTAGTTTTATTATGTAAAAAAGAAAAGTATTCAAAAATAGATTATCATTCAATCGTTCGGTTAAAAATCATCACTCCGTAAAGTATATGAACAAAACTATATCTTTGCGGAAGTTGTAGTATTATTTTAGGCAGGCGACATGTTAATCAACAAGGGTCTGTTTTCATTCTACGTCTACGAGGAACGAGCAATTCTCTCGTTGTTTATAAATATTTATCAGAAATTTAACGTCACGCAGCCGGCGTAGAGATACCATCTCGTACGAATATGGAGCGGAATGATTTGGCTGGAGATGATAATGGCTGGTAAAACAAAAGCTTTGTATTTTTGGGAAAAGTTTGCTTTGCGTTCTGATAATTAACTAATTGATTATGGAAACATGTTATTTTAGCAATATGGAACAATCGGTAAAGACGCAAAACTTGAAACGTGAGATAAAGCGTGAAATAAGCGCACCACAATAGGGGATCCACACAATGGTTCGGCTAATCCCAAATTAAATTGATCCCCTCTGGGGAATGCGCTCCTTATATTTAGAATTTGTGATTAAATCAGCTTCGAATGTGTATTTAGGCATTTAAAGGACCAGCAATAATAACGTGCTACACATATTGTTTCGTTTACCTTACACGTGTTAAGAACAATCCCAACATCCCTTTGTCGACATCAAACCAATGACTTACGCTTTATTTCCATTAATCCAGCTATTTCTTATTATGATTTCTGACAGTTGCTGAATCTTTAATCTTCGGAACATGTTAATAATAAGATGAATATGAAGGTTTAATAACATATTAATGAGGCCTATTCAGAACTCAATATTTGTGTAGTCGTTATGGTCTTTATGGTTGTCTTTATTTGCTGTTCTCAGTACTGAAAGTGGTTACTGTCAACAATTGTTAAGCGTTTTGACAGTCTTTATTATAACTATGTATTTATGGTTGTTATCAAGTTGTTATTTGACATGTGACAGGTTATTATATCAATCAAATATTATTAATATTGACCTTTCTGTCAAATATTGATGTTTTTATATTTTAGCAGGATGCAGTTTATTATACGTATAGATTCTGTTTCGACTTGAATAATGATCATAAGAACGATAAAGACTGTGGTGGAAGAAAGTTACTTCTGACATTCTGTGGTATTCTTGAAAACTCTGTGTTCAGTTACGTTAAGATCATTTGTAGGAATTAACAAACCCGTTCTAAATAATGTAGAAGTTTCCATATATGACATAAATATCATATTGTTCTTTAGTTGTTATGGGAAAACATTTGCGAACTAAATATAATTGGCAATCCATTTTTATTTCTAAATTAAAGCGTTGACAGATAAGATTAAGGTTAGATTAGGTTCATATTTATATATATATATATATATATATATATATATATATATATATATATATATATATATATATATATATATAATGAAGTTATCTATTGTCAAATAATCTTGTTTATTCACAAATATTATTTTGTAAAAATTGTTAATAATACCGATGTAGGTTTTGAATTAACAAATTCATAAAGATTGTTACAAATGTCTTTATGATAGCAACCTTTATGATTGTATTTCTCTGAATAGGCCACAATGTAATGTTAAATTCGTAAACTCTCATTTCAGGCCCGCATCTCAAACTCTCCTTCTCCATCATTTCTACAGTTCTTTTATTGTTACTTTGTTGTTATCTAGCTCTCCATCCAATGTTTCGGTGGGTGTCCCAGAAGTCACTTATTCATAGACTTTTGTTCTCTGCTTATTTTATTTAATCATACACTACTCACATGGTTGCTTCAATCTGTTTTTCTAATTTTTGTAAGTTTCACTATGTCCACAATGTTATATTATTGTCCTACTTCTTGATTTCGTACAGTGTACACTCTTATGATACTATTAATTTGATGTAACATATTCATTTCTGCTGTTCTCATAATTTGTTTCGTTCTTTTGGTGTCTGCACGGATTCTGTCATTGCAGTCATTAAAATACCTGTATTCTCAGTGAAAATTTGCATTGTTAGACATTTAAACTTTAATAAAAACTTTTGGAACTTATTTCGATAAGATTTTTTAGAGTTATCTGAGATATTCTCGTATTTAACGTATATATTTTTTTGTTGTTCTTACTAAGCGCAGATCCCCATTGCGCATATCTTCTATCTCTTTAAATTGAAAAGGTCCATTGACCGTACCATTGCTTTATATATTTTTATTTTAGCATAGGTGGTTATAAATTTATTTCTCCACGTGATATCTCATAAGTAGTCTAATATTCTTGCTTGCATTATCAGATCAAATTTAATAATTAGTTGTTCTGTATTTTAGATATAGGCATGTGCAGAATATTTCTTTTGGGGGTGCCGAAATGAATAGTTATATCCTTCGTTCGTTGAAACGAGAGAATGCGGAACAAATTCTTGAACACAAACAAGTCATTCTATTGATTCCTCTTTTGACGTTTTGACCAATAGAATAACTTGTCTCTATTCAAAAATTAGTTCCGCATTCTCTTCTTTCAGCGAACGGAGAATATTTATTATCAGAAAATTAAATATAAATAAACCCATTTATTACCTTATAATCATATTTTGAAAATTTTATATATATATATATATATATATATATATATATAAAAGTGAAAGAATAACCGTTAGGCAAACCGTTTTACATAATCGACGCCAATTTTTTTAGACATGTTCTTTCAGCTTCAATACGACGTCGTACAAGTTGTTAGAGTTCAAAATATTGCATAGTTTTTTCTTATAATTAATTCGCAAAATTTACTTAAGAATAAGCATTGGAATTAGTTTCGAGAGCGGCCTTACCGACGGAGTCAAAATGTGAAAACCACACATTCTGCTGTCAGTCAAATATTTTCATTAGAAAATAAAGGATAAATAAATGATTTTCAGTTGATTTTGTGTTTCCTGTAAATTTCTGCCGAATTCATAACCAAATAAAAGTGTTAAGTTATTAATTTGTGTTTTTTTTTTATTTTATAATTTCTATATTTACAAATTTGTGGTACACATCAAGAGATTGTATTAATTAAAATAAATAAATAAAAGTGTATTAGAACAATTGTGAAAAATTTGCAAGGAGCGTCAATATTTAAATAAAACTGTCCAGGCGGTTTTAAGATTAGGAATTGAGTTAATTTATATTTTAAACTCTGTAGAATACGAATTCACTGTTAATTTGAAAATAATTTAAACCGTTGAAGGGTTGAGAGCACAATAAAATGCATTGTTTTGGGGCAAATTTTTTCCTAATTTTTCCATATTTCAGTCCTATTTTCTGCAATTTTTGACATGTTTAAAATAGTAATATATCAAATCGACGCTTCAGAGGTCGTTTTTTTGAAAAATTAACACTATCTTTAACCAAAATCAAGATATTGACCGATTTTTAACCTCACATTATTTTTTATTTAACCATCTTTATACAGTAAATATACATATTCACTCTCTAAAGTTCATTTTTGCAAAAATAAACGCTCTATCGTGGTTTTATCTTTGACTTTACATTTAAACATGCATTTTTGGGGGCTCATAAATCATGAATTGTTTGAAATATTTTCAAATTAACACTAAAAACGTGTTGTACGGGGATAAAATATAAATTCACTCGCGATTGCGAAGTCGCGGGTATCAGCTAATATAATATATAAAATATAATAGTAACATGAACAAACTAATAATATAAAAACTTAAATTTTATTTATTATTAATAATATATTAGGGATTACGGGGTGCTGTGGCACTCAAGGAACCCACCGTGCGCACGCCTATGATTTTAAATTAATCTTTGTTTTATGTTAAATAAGGAATATAAAATCCTGACTCCCATTTAGACAGACTCCCGGTATCTACCCTATCCCTCATATAATTCTAAATGTAAGTTACAAAACATAATAAAACTGAATATTTTATTATAATTTTACTACGGTTTACCTTTTCCTCTTTTGAAATCTGTCGAAATTCTGTGGAATGAAATGAAGAGACAAGTCATCAAAATAAAATTCTGTTGTAAATTTGAGAGCAAAAAGATATGCATGTGTCTTTTTTTACGAAATTTTATGTTTAAACGAATGTAATTATTGTGCATGCTGTACATTGTTTTATGATAATGAAACTGTAAGATCTCGCCGTAATGAAGATATAGGTGTATTTTGTACACCAAAACGTAAGTTTTGTGAGACTAATTGCTATACGAATATGACTGAGATTTAGAGTAATTGTTATCATCTAGATTAGGACCTAGAATATTACCAGTCGAGAAATTTTCTCCTAAGTTTGAAATTAATATCTAGTGGTGTTTCACAAACACTAACACAAAGAATGTCTAGAGTTGTCAAGACCAAAAGTATAAAAAAAATATTCATTAGTTAATTTTTCTTAGTTAAATGTTTATAACAATGTTCTATTTTCTAAAAATATACATATTTATTTCGTATTAATAGAAATATTTTTTTTACCGGTTTCAGGATATTATTCCATTGTTTACATGTACAAAAGTAGGCTGGTAACTAAGTAATAACTGTATTTGTATGGTAATGTTATTACCATACTGACTTGTCAACAACGGTCTACAAAATGAAAATAAAATGAAAATATAATGCTCTTCATTAATACATACAGATAACGTTAGCCTACCGTTCTAAATACGGTCTACTTTATTCTAAAGTAATAAACATGAGGAATAAAGCACATAATTTGAATATTTGTCATATTGACATATGTCAAAATAATTGTTCCGTTAACCATATAGCAATCTGAAAGTAGCATTAATGAGAGAATTTCAAAAAAATGATATTTATCAATAATGTATTAATTTTCTGAAACCGATAAACTATTGAACAAACCACGGATGTTATTAATCATAACAAGCCTTAGATATCTTAAAATCCTCGCTCTACGAGCTCGGATTTCAAAATTACATCTGCGGCAGTTATAATGTGCATAACATTCCTAAACTATTATTCACGAAAGATGACTATTCGCGGTCATTTGTTCGAACAATACACATTACTTTATAGCAGTAGCTTTAAAACATTTTGTATTAGAAAGAGAAAGATTATTTGACCTATGTCTTTTTAATTTATGTTGTGTGACAGATATACGTGAATAGTGACATTACTGTCTAACACACTATAAATAATAATACACTGCCGTCTGTGCTAATATTTACCCAGTGGCGTTGACGTTTCAATCAAATTATTATTCCTTGGTTTATAAGTTTAGTCTATGAATTAGTATTTTGCAAAAACATAAGTGAAGAACATACATCTTTTAGAAAGGCATTATTTAGAAAGAACCATAATTTTCAAATGACTTACGCTTATTTTTTCAATTAAAATGTGTCCATAAATATTTCATGTTGCACGCCTATGCATACCAAATGCAATGAAGTTATCTGCAAGTAATATTATATCAGACGGCTAACAAATGACCTTGAATAGTCATCTTTCGTGGATAATAGTCTAAGTATGTTAATAGCTATTATTGCTTTTTCTGTAATTATCAGGTGTACCAATATTTTTTACGGTACTGTTTAAGCAAACTGTTCAATATGATAATCCCTTAACCGTTCTGGTTTAAATCTAAACATCCTAAACTAAACTAGGCGGTTTCCTTTTGGTAGATCGGCCATCCCATCTTGAGTCACGTACTGGAGACTCCGATGGGACCGGAAGCCAGACCCGAGGAATGAATCGGACGTGCGAAGTTCCGGTCGTCGCAGAGGCTCACACATAACGTACCCGAATAGTACACGAGTCGTAGGATGGCAGATATGAATACATCACGTACCAGGAGAGCAAGAATTTTTTTCATTGAAGTTTGAAACAAGTCGTTTTCGTAGGAACGAAAAATCGCAGGGTTCGAATAATAACGATATAAATCAAGAATTTTTTTATAGATAAACATTAATCTTTAAATTTAAATAGGAAAGCATTTTTCAACCTTCAGTGGGTTACAAAGAAAAACAACTGTGATAAAAATGAAAATACTTGTACCATGGCGCTAAACAACATCCTAATACAATTTAATAATCTGTGGCTTTAAGTGTAATGGACGTGACATGAAGCTAGCAACCGCTAACATATTAATCATTAAGCATGGACTGAAATTAGCTGCTGTAGGTGACAGATGTTATTCTGTAAAAATATGTTACCTAAAAAAGTGTGTTTCTGTTGTATTAATTTGCAAACGTAGAAACATAAAATGTGTGATTAGTTTTATAAACTCTTTAGATAATCGTTTTTTGTGTTAAGAAAAGAACGTGTACAAAACTTGTTAAATAATACAGTTTTCATTTTAAATGGGATACCATTGCTGTCTCGGGGACTATAAGAGTTACTAAGACGGTTAAATAGGGAAACAATTTTATTTTATTTCATGCTGTGTCTTATTTCCATTGTTTACAGGAGTGATTTCAGTCCGGTAAATGAGGTTTTATAGTACTATTATTCTTTAAGGTACAGTATTGTCACTAAGCAACCTACTTCTTATTGAACTGTCAAACGCATATAATTTATAATTAAATTCATGAAGAAATGGAATATTTTGTCATAACATTAATTTCCAATGAAACATGAGAATTATCTATATTATGTTCATCAGGAGTATAGACCCACGGAGTATTTTGTCCATAAAGCAGGCTTTATAGATTGCGTAGAATAGAATGGTATAGAATAGAATAGAATAGGAGTAGCACATGCAGTGAATAAAAATATAAACCAGTGCATGTGCACGAAACCATTTATACTTGTATTGAATGTAATAGAATAGCACAGAATAGAATACGAAATAACCAAATTTTATTTCTTATTCTGTTCCGAGTTCTGTTCCATTCCTGTACCTATTCCATTTGACTTACTTCGATGCTATTTTTGTGATTTCGGTACAATTTTTTGTAGTAAGTTGATAAATAAGGATACACTCATATGAATATACTTAGAAAAGCTGATCGCTATCCATACTTTTCATTTCATCTCGCAGTTATAAATAATAAATATTTATTAATCATTCTGTCACAAACCATACAATTGTCATAATGACATATATCTACTTCACAAACAGTGAAATTAGCGCATAAGAATGAATATTTAATTTACTGTAAGTGATATTTTAGTCCATTTCATGCAAACTAGAAATGGTCTAAAAAATACTATTTCTATTCTATTCCATTCCTTATTCTATTTTATGCCATTCTATTCTATGCAATCTATAAAGCAGACTTAAAGAAGAATTACTCATTTTCTTCGACTATAAAATTATAAAAATTATATATAAGAGGAAAACTGCAACATAATAGTATATTAAATGTTAAGAACGGAAAGGACAGTTTACCGATCGAAGACAATGTTTGGGGACTAAGCGAAGCGAAGGTCCTAATTTTGTATGAGATCGGTAATTTCTTAACGTTCATGATGCTTATACTATTTTTTGCACGATCGACGCACAAAATTTGAAAGAAAAATAAGATTTAAAAATTATTTTTACATATTAAAAAATTTATTTGTCATTTTTGAAGTAAGCTTTGATTTTTGTTTTTATTTATTTACCGTCTCGCCTCCTGAACGGTAAGTGAAGCAAATCATTTACCGACGTGAGTCACATCACTTACCGACGTGAGTCACATCACTTACCGTTCAGTAATTTGTAAATAAGACCTACTGTCTTGGAAACACTATCGGTATATATAAAAAATAACCCGACCGTGCAAAATAAACACTAACTCACCAAATCTAATATATGCCAAAATTACAACTCCTGTTATGTTTGCAAAATTATTTTCTTTTGCCCAATAATCGTTCCAATATCTTACAGCGGACTGTTTCGGGATAAATTTTCCGTTTGTTTCCGAAGATTTTTATAGGATTTGATCGGAACTATCGTTTTTCGTACTCAATTTTGAAAAATATTAGAAATGTCAAAAAAAAAACAAAGTTAGTTGCTGTCATTACTGTTTTATTTTTATTAAGACCAAGGAACGTGGTTTTCGTAAAATCGAAAGAAAGGAGGAATTATTGCAAATTTTCATCCAAAAATGTGAAGCAGATATGAAATAAACTGTACGTCATACGTTGTTAAATAATTTTACTCATTTCGAAATTCCTAACTCGGCTCCTTCGTCGCTTCGCCCAGAAACATTTTATTCGTACCGAACTTATAATGTAAATTACTAATACTAGACCTAACTCTTTTACTTTAAACAAGAAGATAATTTTTATTCGTTTATTCGCTAGAGAATTTAGTTCTGAATTCAATGTTACCCGCAAGAGAAAAATACATGAAACAATTTACGAGTATACTCGTATTAACTTCATTTAAATGTGACTAAAATGAGAGTGCCTTGAAAAACATTTGTTAATATTCTGAATGTCAATACATACAATAAAAAAATCTGTAGTGGACACCACACGACTTCCTTATACGCAAGACCAATATGAAGTATAGACCCAATTATAAAATTGCACGTATTTGACGTAATTTGACATTAACATCTATTTTTTTTATTTTTTTGTTATTTTTTGTCCTAATCCATAGCAAGCTTCATTACAAAAACCAAAAAGAATATAAGTTTTAAATGTACATATCTCGCTTATACAAAGTGCTAATTTAATAATACTTGTTGTGCTAGACGCATAGTTTAATTCTCTAAAACACCTATTTGAAGCATTTATTTCTAAAATCAAAATGAAACCATTTTATTGAAGAAAAACTGTTAACAACTTCAGGTAATATATCACTTCCGGTTAGCCTGTTTTAACCAAAATGTACTATGTTATTCCAATTAACATAAAAGTCTTATATACCAAATTTGAAAAGTTTTGCATTATATTTTAAAGTAGTTTTTTATTAAAATCTATTATAGGCTTGAAATAAAGTACCATTTCTGAAAATTATGTAATGATCAAAAAGGGAGGTGCACAACTAGATGTTATAGTAATCCTAAATACAAAATTTCAACTTTCTACGGTTTACCGTTTTTGAGTACTTCGTACAAGGAAGTAAAAAAGTATGATCTAGCAGCGAATTGCTGTGAACTTCAAGAAAACATTTTATTAAAGTGTTTAAAATTTTGAAAATGTAGCCTCTCACAAAATTATCAAAATTGAGACAAAATGTACCCTGCGTTATGATGGTGGACAAACGGTCAATTTTAAATGAATATTCTTGGTTCTCTTTGTGTTGGATACAATATTTAATTACCCAACAAACGAGGCTTCTCCAATACCGTGTTAATTAATTTCTCAATGATACAAATTTGCGCCATAAAATTTTATGTGTTTACAGCACTTCATGTATCATTAATGAAAATCTTTACAAAATAATTGAATTTATTCGCTTTGAAAATTTTGAATAAAATGAAAACTCAAGCATGAAAACGTTTTAATATTAACAAAGACAAAAACGCTAATTTCGAATTCGAATGGTGAATAAGGGAGTTAAATATAAACTGTATAGACGTTTATATTCAGCTAACCAGGTTACTTAGGGTTAACCGGATAGTAAACTGGGTAACCTTATGCGAATAAAATATTAATATTTATTTTCATATTCAATTTATTTCTGTAGACATATGAGTAAACAAAATCGACAATAAAATACAAAAAATACTACGTAACAAATATGTGACGGGAGGGTTCATTCTTGATTCGCCAGATAATTTGGAAACTAGTGTTCGGGTAATTTTAATATTCCTGAAGGGTATACAATTTATATGTCTGGTTTCTACTGATAAATAAATATATCATCACGGCATATTACCCATTGCTGGGTGTACCAATCTGCTTTTTACGCAGATACCGTTAATGATAATGACACATTCGTACCGTACGGCATTTACTAGGCATCACCTCACGAGTACACACTGCTGACGTGGAGTGTGCACCACAGGGATCACTTTTGTGCCACTTTAAATTTGAAATAATTTTGGCGCCGATCGGGATTGAAGCTGGGTCGTAACCAGACGCTCAGACACATGGCCACAAGATTCCACTTTGTACAAAGGCAAAAGTAAAATGACCGGAGATAAATAAGAGGTAATAGCAGGCTCTCCAAAAAATCTAAACTATATTTTTTATTAATTTATTATTAATTTAAAGTTCGATTGACTTGTGTTTTTCCCATTAAATCATCAGAATTATGTTGCGTTTCGAGTAAAATAAAATTTGCCATGGAGTAATATCATCCAAAACATTTCGTTTAAATTCCCTTTGAGTGAGTATTAAGACAAGACCGTATTTATTTGGGACTTTTAGAGTAACCTGGTAGGTCTACACGACACATTTTACGTACCCCAAAGCAGATTCTTAACAGACCCTACTCACGCAGCTGATTTAATCGGTTAGAAAAAGCAGCCCATCTGCTTCACGGTCTATACACTTGTGTTCTTTATTTTTGCTTATAAAAAATTAAATTAAAATAGCTTTTCATAAAATTTAAGCATTTTTATTTCACGTAAGAATGGAATTGCATAATAATATTTTGTTTATAAGTACCTAATTCAGAAATATAGGTTACTCGTATTCGCGCAAATACAAACAAAAACCATAGTAACGGTATTATTGGCCATACGCTTCATTCGAATTCGCTTGAGAGGAATAAATCATTCGACTAGTAGTGACGAATAGTTTACTTTTGAATAGTTCTAGTCTACTATTTATCTATTTAAAAATTAAAAGTATTGTTTTCTTGACTTTTTATATTTTTCGTAGATATATTATAGATTTTATATAATTTGATTCAATATAACTACTGAATTTATGAGTTAACACATATTACTAGCAATATACTAAAACAGAATCATTAGTAACAAACATATTAACTTACAATTTCTGCATCTTCCTCAATTTCAGGTTGTTATTGCACTATTTTTTATTGTTACTACCACTAACAATGACCACTAAAACACTATTAATAACGATAGAAATAGCTAGTAACATTTCGACGTATTACAAATGTTGTTGACATACAGAAATGCCGATAAACTAAAATTAAATAAAATTCAATGCTGCAATGAACGAACAGACTTTTTTAAAATAAAAAGTGCCGCCTAGTGTAAGCTTATTCAATGAATTTCATTTGATAGAAATAAGTCGTTTTTTTTTGTTATTGCACCGTTAATATCAAATTTAGTTGTTCGTCTTGAGCGAATACCAATCCGGATGACAATAACGAATGCTCAAAAATACAAACTATTCATAACTATTCGTTCCTATAGTTAAAATCGTCGTCCGTTTCTATACGAATACGAAAGAAATTACGAAGTCTTAAGAATAGAGACTCTATGCAGAAATTATTATTTGTCCACGTGGATACGAGACCATTATTGTAGCCCTTTTCTATATTTTTTTATGGCATTATTGTTAAATCACATATATCAACACGAAATACAAAAAGGCTAAAATACGAGTATAATGAAACCACAATTCAAAATTTTCTGAACAGAGTTTTCGACGTTGCATTATGACCAGAATCTATAACCTGTGTGGAAATAAAAAACTACTTCATTTACTTCCGTCATCAATAATTATACACTTTTTATTACACAATTCAATTCTTCACCGGATAATTTTATACGTATCTAACGATGAGAATAATGACGTGAGTTCAAATATGTATATAATTAAAAATACACAATAAATATATAATACACTGCAACAAATATTTATCACTCCTTACATACTGAAATGACCGATTTCGGTAGCGAAATACCGCTTCCGGGCTACATGGAGTGAGTCAGCTGGGCACTTGTTGTTAAAAGTATATAAATAGTCAAATTTCGAAATTATGCAACTAGTCCTGTTGCACCGCTCGGCATTAAATAGGACGAAGAAGATGCATCTGCTCCGGAGATTCTCTCCTTCATGCCAGAGGAAAAATCGTCCGCATAAAATAGCAGAGAAATGGCTTCGCTAAATAGGATTATTATTTGTCATTTATTTAAAAGGAACACAGGCTGGTTAAATATGAATTCAAGATTGAACCTGTAGTCGCCAAATAAATTATATTTTATGATGGTGGAGCTTAATGAAAAACTCGGCGTAGCTGAGTGTTGGCTGTTGGGTATAATAACTAAGTAACCTTACAATAGCAGACCAATGATATAGCGTTGCACTGAGTTCATAACTTGGACTATTGAAACACCACACCTGGCATAGAGCCGAGTGAAAAGTTTCCATCTGGAGCAGATCTAAAGTGGCCAGTCTGGAAAAGCCTCACCCGCCTTCGAACACAGGTCGGAAGATGCAAGACCAATATGAAGAAAGAAGGTTATATTGATGGTTCAACGAGTTGTGAGTGCGGTGAAGACTAAACAATGAACCATCTCTTCATTTTCCTAAACCTTCCAAGTAGATGCACCTTCCAGGACCTTGCAGAAGGGAATTCTATTGCAATTGATTGTGCCCGTCATTGGATGCTTTCTATATAATTTCTTATTATGTTCTCTTCAGCATTTTATATTTTGTATCTTTTATTGTGTAATTTATGTGTTTACTAAGTTGGATACGAGTAATAATAATAGTTCGTTTTTCATTTATATAGTCAGTGAGCACTAGCTGAGTTCAATGTGTTTCATTTATAATTTTCGAGTGAACTGAATGTTACTGAGTGCGCACTTTCTTGGAGATACTACGATCATCAGTTCTAGCCAGTGCAATCTGCCAAATTAATAGAATCTGAGTTGTAAAAAGTGTATGTGTAAGTACAAAGGATGTAAAAAAATAAATTTGTTAATAATCGAAGAATTATTGGAAACGTACGTTTTTAAATATATGCAAATAAACAGTTGCGGTTCTATAAAACCCGTCTATGACAGTTACTGCTAACAAACTTGCACAGGACTTTCATTTAAAATGCATTACACATGTGTTAGTTGTGACAACTAGTGCCGGACATGATGTCATTAGCTCCGTATTACGTGCAAAACTAAATATATAAATGGAAAACTTTACAACAGCAGACCAATGTTAGATATTTTATCACAACTAACCGGCTTAAACTCTGTAATGCTCAATAAAGTGCAGCTACCTTGTAACCATAGGTAACCATTGTGAATAAAAAACGCCTTTTATTCTTGTCGAGGATCGATATGATAAATAGGTTGGTGAAATATTGCAGTGTTTTATCTATAAGGAATAGGAAATTCCCGTTCGGGAGATACATTCATTTGAGAAACAGTGCAGTTTCAGTCACGAGTGCAAACACATGCAATATGGAAATTTCCGAAGGACGTCGATTTTAATATAAAATAAAAAACCCCTGCGCCTTAAAGCCGGTACAGTGCGATATGCTCAATATACTTTAATGTATTCATTTAAAATTTTCTTTCTTGGTATATATAAAACGGTTGGTGCATTTTGAAAAGCTTATTTATTCTGAAAAGAAAATTTCGTAGGGAAAACATGTCGCATTAAAAATGTCCATTATAAGGAGTGAGGCGGCGTGTTTTATTTTTTAAAGGAATGATTTATTTTTCACGGTTTAAACAGCGCGGTAATTGGGGCAGGCTTCCACTTCACCCTGCCTTCATAAAACATAACGAGCGATCTGCTAAATTGTATATTTTATGACGTTAACCGTGTTGTTTACTACACTATTCCACCCAATCAATACTTTGCTAATATTAACACCATATATTACTAGAGCCGTCTATATAAGATTTCATCTGCGAAAATTCTAAGAACTTATAACTTTTTGTTGGGCAGGCATCAAAAATACACTGTAAAAACTACCTTACTATATCTTCACTGACGGTTCCGTAATATTTCAAAAAGTGGAGCTAATAATTGAATTCACATACATTGATCTATTTCAACATTTATAAAAATACTTATACAGGGTGTTTTAATAATACTGTGAAAAAATTGAAGGGTGTATAATAGGCACTGACCAAAATAAGTAAAAAAAAGCGTAATCAACATAGGACTGATCTTCAACTGTTTTCGAGAAATGCGAAAAATAAAAAATAAACTGACAAAGATAGTGAGCGAACAAAATTTTGTCTATGTCACTAAATACACTACAAAAAACAAAAAAAAATTATATGAAACATTTTTATCAATTTCTAATAGTTACGAAGTTATTTGAAAATTAAATATTGACCAAGGTCCAAATCCAATCAAGAAACTACCTTTCTATATCAAATTCAATTAATAAATTTAGCGTAAAGTCGGCACAAAAAATATCACGTCCAGACACTGTGCTCATATTTAAAAATAAACTGACAGTCGCAAAAGTGCAGTTTGTAGACTAGTGACACAAATATCTATTAAAATAACTTTCGTGTTCAATCATTGGAAATATGTACGGATAACGATCAATTTATTAGAATAATAAAAAACTACGTACGTATTATTATAGTCCAAGTTTTGATTAGAACTTGCAGCCTATGTCATTCAACATATTTTTCAATTTCATGCACACGCTCATCATTTTATTTACATTAGTTATTATTCATTTAATGGAAAATGTATTCTGGATTTTACAAGGGCGCTAGAAGCTTGAAAGTAGCAAGAATCTAGAATAGAGTAGATATGTGACGTAGATATTAGGACATCAAAAATTCGAATATTTTAAACTAATATCATTCTTGGACTTTGATAGGCCCTTCGATAGTCACTATCACAAAGTTTTTAAGTCTACCCTATTTCCTCTTGTAAGTCCACAAAGTGTTACTTGTAAAGCAATTTAATTTCTCAACTCGTGAAATGTAATTCCGAATAGTCAATTTAATTTCAAAACTCGTCAAATGTAATTCAGAATAATCAATTTAATTTCAGAAATTAAATTAAATGAATTTAATTGACTATTCCGAATTACATTTCATACTTTCTGAAATTAAACAGTGTATTCTGAGTTACAAGTGACGACTATTTCTGAAATACAATTAAAAAGTATAGTTTTATTTTAATATAGTATATACGTTTCACAAGATTTCAGTCTCTGAATCTACCCCTTATCAGATACTGGCCCACACAAACAAAACCACAGACGCGTTTTACTCTTGTTGGAGCTCATCAGAGTGGTGCACTGAACACTCTATGAAGCAATGACACTGACTAGGTTGTGAAACGTGTCAAATGTCAAGTAATTTTTTAAATACTATATTAGAACAGTTTTATCAAGTGTCTTAATAATAATGTACTTTACTGCACATTTATTATTGTTTTATTTAATATAAATGACAATTGTTCTAATTTTTTACTAAGGTGGACGAACCTATTTTTCTGTCGCTTGGAACTTACCAGTATCCTACCGACTGCGCTAAATTCCGATGTTTTATTAGGTACCTATTACTGGAAGTGTCAATTTGCTTTAATTAAAAGATTTCGGTCTAAATAAATGTACCGTAGAGGTAGCATACCAAACGTCACCTCACGGGCCCTCATAGCATTCGTGGAGATACCATCGTAAGAGTCACTTTTGTCTTTTCCAAATTCACATGATACACTTAACCAGGTTAATAATCTCAATGATGTTGAAGCTCTTCTTTCTAATGATTATCTCCTAAATGATAACCTGATGCCTATCCACGTCCTCCTCGATGAAGATATTGATGTGGGAATGTGAGTACACGTGAGGTTCTCAGGTCGGAGAGAAATGGTCGGGAGACGCGAGTGTCTGCGGAGATGACAGCACTACAGACGTGACGAGAGCAGCCGCGGAATTTGCTTTGAAACCAGAGAACGCGACAAACGTTTGCCACAGGTCAGGATGCTCTATACGGCATACAATTATATCACCCTAGCATAGCACGAATGCTAGCCTTGTACACTAACATTGGTAGCTATCCTAAAGAAGGACATATCCTTTGCAGTAGAAATATATTGTTCTCCATCTTCCTTAACATGACTCTGTCGACACCCCGTCACCACTTGGTTTGATACAGCAATGTCCATAACATATTATGTATATGTGTTGATATTGAGACTCAAACATCGAATGATAAATACTGTTTCTGTAGGTACTTCATAACACTATAAGGTCACATCGGTGGCTCATTCAGTAATCAGTAGACCATTGTTCAATTTTTGTAATTACAAAACTACTTAAAAAAATCTGATGTGGCCAGCACATTACCTTCCGTCAGTTCTATGTATTTTGTACAAATTTCATACGGAAAGTTCCTTGCTAAATTAAATATTCTATTTCTTGTACATTATCTTCCCGCAGTTGCATGTATTTTATGCAAATTTCGTACAGAAAATTATTATTTTGTGACGTTTTCTATATACAGTGTAATGTATCTGCAGAAATAAAAGATTTATTATTATTATTATTTCTTGTACATTACCTTAAAGCAGTTGTATGTATTTTTATACAAATTCCATACAGAAAGCAAAAGATCCTATATTTCCAGTAAAAATTGTAAGACAAACACACTATGTCAATTTCACTTGACACTGACATCTTTCAATCAGAATTTTCTTAATATAGTAGCTGTTTTCATAGCTATGGCTACTTTATGAAATTTAATTTCTTTATAATTTTTTAACTCTATATCCATTTAATATTAAGTATAAAATGCAGTCAAATCGTACAGAGAATAAAATATACTTTAATATTTATAATAACATCAAATGTGAAAAAATTATATTTAACATAGTTTTTTCAAGAAAAACTGTTAAAATCTTCAAATGATGGTACTTCCGGTTGACCAATTGTAACCAAAATCTAATCAGCTCTTCATATGGATGTAACGAAGAAGTACACGAAAAAATTATAATTTTTGTAACTGTAGTATTAGAGTTATCGTAGACGAAAATTTTGTTACACACACACACACATCCACACACACACACATCCACACACACACACACACACACATACAGACATCATCGTAAAAATAGTAAATTCGTATTCTAGGGACCCTAAAACGTGCTTATTGATTAAAAACTCATCATCGAATTTTTTGACCAAAGACAATACCTTCCTTACCTAAAGGTGACGGAAGGTAAAAATCTGATGTGGCCAGCACGTAACCTCTCTCCAGATATTTTACCTGGTTGTACGCATAAAACAAAAAATACGTTTAAATACAAATACATATATTCATGTCTTACTACAAAATAATTCTCACATATATTTGCAAAATCTATGGGATATTTTAATATAAATTATGTTCAATACATAAATTTTCTTTATATTCAATATCCTGAAATTTTCTTTTTCTACTTTCCTTTTCTTTTTCTTCATTTTTTCGCAAATGCCTTTTATATTCTTTTTATGTATATTCTTTTGCGTTGTTGACCTTTTTTTCATTTTCATTATCTTCATAATGATGTACAAATATTTTTGACAGTGGCATACAAATATTTTTGACAGTGACATTTATGTGTCAATTAAAAACATTTGAATTTCTTGTCTTGAAGTAGTTTCATCTGAGATTTTTTACATCTAATTATTTTATATGCATTTGTTTATCTCTAAATCTATAGAAGATATAATAATGAATTTATATTTATCGAATAAAGAATTTAATGTTCTTTAATGTAAGTATTCACATAAATTTTCGATAAATAATATTTAGATGATTTTTTTCTTGCAACTACTACTTCCGGCTGTCCAATTGTTATCAAAACTTAATCAATTCTTCTCATTATTGTTAGATTGAGGAATCCGTAGTTAAAAATGTCTTTACTCTTACAGTATTTGAGAAATCGTGGATCCAACATCCACACACACATCCACACGCAAGCACGGACATCATCGTAAAAATGTTATAATCGGATTCTAGGGATCTTTAAACGTGTTTATTCACTAAAATCTGGATATGCGATTTTTAGTATGAATTCAATACCTCTCTTAGCGAGAGGTAAAAATTATCACTCTATCCTATACTATAACAATTTTGTTGGTTTTTAACTACTTTGAATTGATTTACAGCTTATCAATGAAGACCACCATATGAAATAAGGTTTCCAACGCCTACTGACCATGTATTTACAACATAGTGTCGGTTCACCGTAGCACAAATTTGTAATTTTTCAATATTCTTAATACAATTTATACTAAAAGCCAATGTAAATAATTTTCGTTGTTAAATGTTTAATATTCAATTTGTGAAACGTGGTTAAAGATGATCACAAAACGGTCACTGCCGTTAGCATGTCAAAATTGCTTTATGTCTTAAATATGAATTGTAGGATGGCCGTTAATTTTAGAAAAAGAATGTGCGCAACAGATGACTATCTTATTTTTGATACAAAAGTGTGTTATATGAGTATTTTTTACCTTCCGTCACCTTTAGGTAAGGAAGGTATTGGTTTGGTCAAAAAATTCGGTGGTGAGTTTTTGAAGAAACCGCACGTGTGTGTGTGCGTGTGTGTGTGTATGCGTGTGTGTATGTGTGTGTATGTGTGTGTGTATGTGTGTGTATGTGTGTACGTATGTGTGTGTGTGTGCGTGTGTGTGCGTGTGTGTGTGTGTCTGTGTGACAAAATTTTCTAATGCGATAATTCTAATACTACAATTCCAAAAATTATAATTCTTTCGTATCTAATCCTCTTCGTTACATCCATGAGAAGAGCTGATTAGATTTTGGTTATAATTGGTCAACCGGAAGTATCCTCATTTGAAGATTTTAAGTTTTTCTTGAAAAAACGATGTTAAATATCATTTTTTCACATATGATGTTATTATAAATTTTAAAGAATATTTAATTTCCTTTACAATTTGAATGCATTTTATACTTCATATTAAATGGAAATAGAGTTAAAAAAATATAAAGAAATTAAATATCATTTATTAGCCAGCTATGCTATAACTCTGAAAACAGCTGCTATATTAAGAAAATTCTGATTGAAAGGTGTTAGTGTCAAGTGCAGTTGACAGTATGTATGTGTTATAATTTTACTGCAAATATAGGATTTTTTGTTAGAAATTTTCTGTATGGAATTTGTATAAAATACATACAACTGCCTTAAGGTAATGTACAAGAAATAGAATCTTCTGCAAGGAACTTTCTGTATCACATTTGTACAAAATACATAGAACTGACGGAAGGTAATGTGCTGGCCACATCAGATTTTTTATTTTAGTTGTTATTTACTTGACTTTTTACATTAATGTCTCTTACCTTTTAAATAAATTGACATTTCATACTGTTAAGAAATTTAAATAAATATTTATCTTTAATTATTCCATTATTTATTTATATAGTAAGTAGGTATCTATTAAACTGATATAATTAACAAAGAATAAATTTTAAACGAGACTTTCAAACTTCTCTTTTCGGCACTTTTTCTTCTAATTTCCAGTCAGGGTTGCAAAGATTATTTTTTAATCAACTATTACCGTTTTAGGCGGCACAATCATTCTTTAATTCTAAGGTCCCCAGTTTCATGGTAAACTTTTCACTTAAAAAATATCTTCTAATGACTGTCATTTTTCGGAAATCTGTAGTAAAGGGCCTCGATTTTGTAATTCTAAATTCTATTGAATTTAAAATTCTACTAGAATTAAATAATAAAATTTGAGTATGACTTAAATTTTCAAACCAGACATAAACAAAGGAGAGTTAACCATAAATAATAGAAATTCAAGAAGACGATTTCTACTGCGTCAGATTGGAAAAAAAAGTGAGGGAAATCTCAGTTCCAGTAGAACTTGAAATTTAGTAGAATTTATAATTACAAAATCACGGCCTAGTAATGTATTTGTCTATTAGTGTTTTGTGTTTAAAATTAGGAATTATTTAGAAATGAACCCCAAAAACTAACTGCTCACTCGCAATAAATTTCCCTCGTGTGAAAAAATATTCCCAGCACAATTTTATGATTCATTTTGATTGATAACACAATGTGAAGCATTTAAAAAATTTAAAAATGTATCGTTTCTGTATTTAAATTTATTGGTAGGTTATTCTGATTCTGAACCCAAATTAAAAATTGAAATTTTAATCAATAGCTATTTATTTGATCCGCTTAATCTCCTGCAATGTAAAATGTTTTTACATATGATCGCTAAAATAAAAAAATATATATATATCACGTCAAAAACGATTTATTCGCAATAAGGGATTATGTTTTTGGAGTGCCAAATTTCGTTTGATTTCTAATGTTTGAAGACGGGTCGAAGCGGCCCGCATTTTCTGGAACCCGCATCAGGCCCGCTGAAATTTATACGGAAAGTAATTTCATTGACGCCATTGTGCCCGGAATGTGTTTCGTCTCACAATGGAAAGAATCTCCAGATTTACTCCAACTCTGATTTATTACAAATTAATGCATAGCACAGGAGGAGCTAACTAAATCCCTTTGCTTCTATGAGCCAAGAATTTCACCTTTCCAGAAGTAACATTTACGTGTTCGTATAACAAGGAACATACAGTGGGTTTTCAACGGAGTTACCAGACGCAAATATAAAATGGACGGCGACTGGTTATGACATTGATTTAAATAGAAGAGATGTCAAAATAAAATTAGTAACGTAACAAAAACGTTCACATAAAATTCATTGGTTAATTACTTGTCTGTCAATTGATTTTATGAAATCACCACAGAAAACATATAAATGTTTTTTTTTATTATTTTTCAATTATTTGTCAGTTTTTGTCAATAAGTTCACAATTCACAAACAATATGCAAACAATATAGTACAAGTTAAATTTAAAAAAAAAATGTGTTTACAAGACCCGTTCAATCGTGTTTAGCATACCTGTAAACTTCCAAGAGAGACTTACAGCCTTGTTCTCACAAAATTGCGTACGTTAAGACACCAAATTTACACCAAATTCATAATTTAAAAAATAAACTTATGACCTGCTTTTAGTTCCGACAGTAGGAATTAATAGTTATTTGTATATCAAGGCCGCGATATCACTCTTTAGCGTACCGAGAGAAAAATTGTAATCTCGAGGGCGCTAAAGGATTTCGCGGACAAGGTGTACACAATAATAATAATAATAATAATAATAATAATAATAATAATAATAATAATAATAATAATAATAATAATAACAATAATAATAATAATTGTATTGCCCAACAGTTTACAAGAGGTAACCAGTTACAGGACAAAGACAAAACATTTAAATATAAGTAACTAAACAAAATATGTATACATGCGGCTGCATATAGAGAAAAAGTAATGATTCGCATAATTGCATCCAGTAGATTAGAATAATTTACAGATAAAATACATTCTTCATTGAAATATTACAAAAAAATATCTTCAAAATGTAGTTCAGCATTGCGACACATGATGTGGATTGATGAACAATATTTTTTGTGCAACCGTAAAACATATGTAATTACAAATTTTCTTAATTTTAAACTGGTAAAGTTAGCGTTCAAGGTGGTTGTGGGATTGACATTTGATAAACAAAATCATGTAATTCTCAAGTGTCAAAGTGATTGTTTACCTAATTTCGCGGCCGCTACCTAGACAACGGCCGCGAAACCAATTTCGCGGCCTGTATTACGGCTGCGAAATGCTTACTTCGCGTCCGGTTGCGCAACAAATATATCTGTTCGAATAATATACTGAGCAAAAGAATTGTGAAGAAGGTATTCTATATCGTAGGGCCGTATCCTGTTCAAAAATGTAAGTCTTACAGGTCTACAAATCTGTGAAATATAGACAAAAACACATCTATATTTGTTGGTTAATATAAAATTACACAATAGAGTGGCATCTTTTGTTGCAGTTTTGTTCAATACTTACAGATTTGTAAAACGTACAGTTTTATATAAAATAGAATATATTATGTATAAAGTCTTTCTAAAAATGATCAACCTCGGGTTTTGATTGTTAAAGATTTCGAAGAGAGTGGCTGCTTTCGTTACGATTTTGTTCAATAGGTACTTACAGATATGTAATACTTAGTTTTAAATACAATATGGACAATCTCTATTCGACTATTTTAGAAAGATGGTGTTTTGACTGTTAAAGAACGGACACATTACTATCATGTCACATAAACTCACATGATTTCACGTGTCAATTGTTGAGACCCATATTTTCCATTTATTTATATTGCGAGATCACACACTGGTGTCATTTGTACCATTCATCTGAAATCACATAACATGTAGAAGTAATATAAATAAATGGCAAATATGGGTCACATCAATTAGACAATGACACGTAAAATCATGTGAGTTTACGTGACGTGATAGTAGTGTGTCCACACTTTAAGAAACTTCGACAACCACAATTGAAACATGTAGGTAATTAGGTGGCATATTTCGTGCATTATACGTGGTTGTGTAGTAAAACATTAACTGGCTAGAAATATCCTAACTTACGGTAAAAAGATAATATGTCAAAAATGCTCGTATATAGCTGCGCAACTAGAAAGAATGCCGAGGTGCTGCGTAGGCATTTTTTAAATATTAATTTTATAGGTAATTCAAAATATATGATAATGGTTGGGAAGCACAAAATGAGTTAGCAGTTACCAAGTTAAGCAACTGAATGTGTCTTGTCTTCTTATTATCGTTACACACTTTACACTGAACATATTCATAACTACTGCTGACATCTATTGGGTGATTTTATAATTACAAAAATTCTGCTAAATACACATTCTTCGTAAATTTAATTAAAAATTGCAAAAAAATTGTCACCGAATACCCCTCGATCATTGATAAATACTTTTAATTTTACCACAACTTCCTCAAGCACGTTGCTTTTAGGTAACACCCCTCCGCCATCGGCGTCGGGCAGTTACCAAACAACGCGCTTTCGGTAACTGTCATAAAAATATTTCATAATTATTAATATCCTCGGGATATTATAGCTGATAATTTTCACTTGATTTGACGGTATAGATTTCAATCTATGTTAAAATAATACTGTTTATAGTGAATTCTGTACTATTCGAACAACAGTTAAATACTTAGTACATAAAACAAATCAACAAAAAAATTTTGCACGAAACAAATGACGATGTACGTATAACCTTGTGCATATTTCACGGAAAAATATATATAGTTTCAAGATTATAGAGATTGATAGGTTTTTAAATAATTTCGTAATTACGAAAAACGTCATTATGTTTTCATGTAGAGAGTGTCCCATTCCCTCGTTCATTCGTTCGACATTGTGTTTTCTGAGAGAGGAACCTAGACGGCGTTCATCAGCTGACGCGAAGTCAACGGGCATCAAGACATCGCCAGGCTACAATTTAAATGTCATTACCGACCGCGAGCCAACACGAAGTAAAAATCGATTCCCTTTAAAAGTGCATTACGACCTCAAACGAAATCGCATTTTTTCCCCTGTCTCCCTCGGAAAACAAATGGGTTCCTGGCGATTATCCTAAGATTGCATTTCTAAAAACGGCCTCTTTTTACTATATAATGATGGATGGATCCTCCCTGAACAAATACACACTCCTAGGCAGTCGCTTCTTCAAATTGAAACGCCGTCTGCCGAACAAGTTGCTACGCTTCTAAAATAGCTGTATTCAAACGGTAACTCTGTCTCAACATTTTATACAGCATAACTTCTTTAATGTTGTACTGTATATTGTTTCGGGATTTTCAACTCTTACACATTATATTCCTAAGGTGGTTTGACACACACACGCATGCACGCACTCGCGCACGCATGCACACACACACACACTCAGAGAGAGAGAGAGAGAGAGAGAGAGAGAGAGAGAGAGAGAGAGATGTCATGTGTTGTCCACCTAGAGCAAACCAGTAGCCGGTTCCCGATAGCTTAGTGATTGCCAAGTGTTTGTATCCCAACTTGGAAAGGTAAAGGGAGTAGATACCGATCAAGACCAGTCGCTGGCCCGGATTCGAACCCACGATCTCTGGATCCAAAGGCTAGCACTCTACCACTGTGTATCCCGCCATCCAACTTCTTCAATATATGTACCTAGTACCTATTCATCCATGTATCAATCTGCTCTTTATTCGCTGATTTTGGTAAAGACGATTATCTGTTTCACGGGTTACCAAAGCTATTGTCAAGAAAGTTACTTTTGAGCTATTTGAAAATTAAAAATCATTTTCAAATTAGACGTCGGTTGAATGCATCAAAATCACAACCGATCACATAACGCCACTCATTTACCAGGCATTATGAATAACTTTAATAAGTAGGAACTTATGACATTACGCCGATAGCGTAATATTTATGCCTAAGGTAAACATTTTTAAATAATGTATTGTAAATGGTAAAATGTACATTTCTTTATTTTGGTATTCTTATACGTTTATAAACTCACTGCAAACACGTCGTTCAAAAGATCTATAAGCGCACTGTTTGACACAATGTATTAATGTATACAATCAGACATAGTTCGCAACACACAATATACAATGTGAAATTTAAATTGTTTAGCGGTAAGCTCTACCAACATAACTGTAAAAAACACCGAGACATATTTGTGGCGTCACATTTTTAAAAAAATGTCATTGTAAAATTACCTCAGTGTACCAATATGCTTTTTAAATCTGCAGATTTAGGTAATGAATAACGCTATATATACAGGATGTTTCCTTTAAAGCAACCAGCGCTTTTTTTATATACAAGAAATGATCAAGAATAAAGGGCTAATTTATTAATAATAACAAACCGAAAATTCGACCAGTGGTTCTCAAACGGCAGAACAAGATTATATTTTTTTAAATGGTATCTTATATAATTTTTTAGCCCATTAGATAGAGATTTCATTTCAACGATATAAATATTATATACGGTTGTATAACAATTATTTCGAAAAAAATAGTATTAAAAATAATGTTATAATATTACAATAGGCTATATAATCCGTTTGTTGCCTAGTTACGCTAGTAGTAAACCTATTTATTATTACATTATTTCTAATTTTTAATACCATTTTTCTCGAAATAATTGTTATACAACCCTATGCTATATTAATATCGTTGAAATCAGAAAATAATATTCTATTTAAAGGGCTAAAAAATTATATAGGGTGCCATTTAAAAAAATATAATTATGTTCTACTATTTGAGAACCACTGGTTAAATATTCGGCTTTTTACCATTGATACATTATCCCCTCATTCTTGATCAGTTTTGGTATAAAACATTTTTCTCTAAAATTCTTAGTTCGCCCAAAAAAACGCTGGTTGTTTTAAAGGTAACACCTGTATGTATATATATATATATATATATATATATATATATATATATATATATATATATATATATATATATATATATATATATATATATATATATATATCTGTACAATTGAGGGAGTGTACCAGGCGGAATCTCACGGGCTCTCAAAGCTGTCTTGAAGATATTCCACAGGGATCACTTGGAAAAAATGAAAATATTTTTCAAGTTTGATGTCGGTACTAATGTGAATTATTGTATCACACTTTATTTTGTCTAGTAATACTTTAGAGAAATGTAATATTTCCTTGAGTAGTTTCATAAATTATTCTTTTTATCCAAAATATTATTAGTAACACTAAGCATAACTTATAACATTCTCTCTCTCTCTCCCTATATATGTAAGTAGCTGAAAAAGCGTACAACATCGTTATCCAGCAATGGAATCAAATACGAAATCTGTATGGCTGACAATCTGAAATCTGGTAAAAAAGTAGGTCTACTGTTTTTTCTTCTTCTTTCTCGCTGTGCATTTCCAGGTTTACGTTTAATCTCGTTGTGGTATTGGCGGGTTTATAATGTTTATTCCATCGCATGTCGAAACTAATTACACGTTTGTTTAGAGCGATTCGCAGATACCGAATTTCGCTGGAGGTCGAGTAATCTAATCGTGGGGCCGACTTTGCGTCACGCCTTTTCAACGCACAGCTGAATTTGCTCCCCATATCGAACTAAACGAGGTTAACTTTTTATTCTACTTGTTACAGTTTATCGGTTTACTGCAGCTTGTTACAGGATATTAAACTGAGAGGCACTTTTCTTTTTTTTGTTGATAAACAATTATCAATGTTTTTCAAGTGTATAGCTAAATGATTTCGACTATATTAACGCATGTAGGTAATCTCCGATTTTTCATTGTGCATAACACCAAAATCGCAAATTGCCCGATGTTTAAATTGGAAGGGTGTGGAAAAATGGAAAAGGTCAGTGGAAAAATGGTACAGCTGCATTTGTTCATAAATACATATATTAGTTAAGTATACGAAAAAAATTAAAGTATTATCTATTTAGAGAAAAAATGGTATAAGCGTCTCCTGATGATGAATGATATTAGTACCCTCAGAGTGCAGAATATTTAGAACCATTTTTACCTCCCGCTACCCTTGGTAAGAGAGGTACAGGGATCGTGCTAAACATCGCATATCGAGATTTTGGTAAATAAGCACGTTTTAAGGTCCCTAGAATCCAATTTTAACATTTTCACGATGATGTCTGTGTGTAGGTGTGTGCGTATGTATGTGTAGATCCTCCACTCTAACTCAAAAACACAGACATCATCGTGAAAATGTTAAAATCGGATTCTAGGGACCTTAAAACGTAGTCATTTACCAAAATCTCAATATGCGATTTTTAGCACGATCCCTATACCTCCCTTACCAAGGGTAGCGGGAGGTAAAAAGTAAATAGAACAATAGAACAGGAATTCAATACAGTTTCCAGCATAAGTAAATATGTAGGTATGTATTTAAATTAATAAAAAAAATGTATTAGTGAATTTTATTCTACACCGGTATTTAAAATTCATTCATTTTATTATAGCTCCAGTGGCGCAATGGTTAGATCAAGGCCTCATGTCATGAGTGCCCTCGAGGCACTGGGTTCGAATCCCACTAAGACATGGATGTGTGTGAATGTGAACCCGCTATGTAACTGGGATTTAATGCTGTTGAAGGGTTTAAAAACAGGTAGTTACTTGGATTAGATTAGACTATATTTTAAGAAATAAACTGTCAAAATTAGAGTAAATTTCGCTAATCCAAAAATAATGATTAACTTAATCTTTTATGTGACTCGGGCTGTAAATGGCGGGAGGTATTGGGTTGGCCACACCAGATTTTTAAATTAAAATTAAGTTACTTTTTAGTACAATTAGAACCATAATTTCGTGAAGCAACCTTAAACGTGTATCGTATTCAAGGCGGCCATAGGAAAATTATATTAGAACTAAAACCTAGAACTACTCGTATGTGCATTTATTATTAATAACTCATCCATCCCTTAGGCACAAGTGTAATTAAATATAATACAAGAGGTATCCAAAGAGCAATAATTCTCAATGAACGAGAAAGGTACATCAAATTTAAAACCGTACCTAAGTTTTGTTATTTGGATATGTAGAGCGAAAAGTAATATTTTGCCGCTTAAGAAAGGATTTGAGACGCGTTGCGTATAACGAAGTACAAGGTGTCTCATTTTCGATGTTTTTTTAAGGTATTTCGTGTAATATTAATGATATAGCAATACCGTTTGCACATTGCAGGGTCAACTTTTCGTGAAAAGTTTAATAGTCACCACATGAATTTTCGATCTTTGTTTGTTTCTGAGCTACAGGCAAAAACTCGTTTTTCGCTCATTTTGAAAATATATCATATCTTATTATCTTTATTATGATAGTTAGAGAAAAAATGTTTTTATAAAATTTTTACTGTTTTTCAAATAGAATGAAATTTTTTGAAAACTTAATAATTCTCGAGATATAACACAAACTTATGATTTTTTAAATGGGAACCCATGTTGAAAATAGTCTCGTCATTTTGCTTATTTTATAAGCTTTTCAATGATATATAACAAGTCTTTATTCTTTTGTTTTAAACATTAATAAAAGACGAATTATTAATTTATAGGGGTGAAAATAATGGAAATTATTAAGAAACGCCTCAATGACTGATAGAAGAAGCGTGGTTCTAAACATTGGTATCACATAAACCCGTGTCATACTTCAAGGTTGTAAACAAAATCAGTGTTGCCAATATACTGATAAAGCAGAAAATGTACTGGCATCTAAATTCAATAAATTTAGCTTCATTATTTTAAAAAAATTATCCTACAAATAAATCAGGTAACAAATCATATTAAACAATTTTAAATAATGTCGGCAAATTTATTAAATATGGCTGTCAGTACATTTTCGGCTTAATCCGTATATTGGCAACAAAGATTTTGTTATTAAACCTGGCTTGAAGTAACTATGTGTCAAGTCGTTGACATGGTTCTATAGTTGACATCGATGTTAGAACCACACTCGTATCAGCCAATATGACTACCGTAAAAACATATTTATTATTTTTGTTCCGTGTTCTACTCGTATTACCTATATAAGTAACGGAAGCCCTGGACTCACCATGAGGCATTTTTAATAAAAAAAAAATTTACGTAAAAGTCACATAATACCCATACTTTATAGAGCATAACAAGTTATTGTACATATACTCGTATTAATTGTAATAATAGGTTTGTTCCAACAGAAGTTAGGAACCGTTCAGAACTTTGCTGAGTTTGCGCAAAGCCATTTTACCGTTCCGACAATTCAAATTTAAAATTCAGAACTTATGGTAGGTACAGTGTACCAAGAACTAGTGAATTGTGTTCCGAATCGATTCTGAAATGCACTTAAAGTTCCAGGATTTTACCAGAATTTTTAATTCTGAATAAGTTTGATGTGCTATCTAACCTAATTTATTTTGTTTTTGTTATTACTGAAATTGGCAATAGAAGAACATAACGATATTTCCGAATTATTAGAATTTTCTAGGGAAAGTGATGGAGAATTCTTGGACGATGGATATAAGGCAAAACAATGAAAATTACATACAGATGATAGTGCTTCAATACAATGATCAAGTTTTTTTTGGAACATTTTCGAAATTTATACGTCTATTAAATTTTAATCATGGACTTAACTTCCATTTCTTCAGTTTAAATATATTGTACATAATCAAAAGCACAATGTTTTCTGACAGGTGTAATTTTATGGGTTAGTATAAACAAATTCTCAACCGGTTCTAAACAAGGATGTTCTAATAAAACACTGGATAGCTGACACACGTTTAATAAGTGAAGCAAGTGGTGGGAGCCCGGCGCCATTTCCAGAAAAGGTAAAACGTCAAAGGTTCGTTGGTCTATAATTGCATTTCATGGTAGTTTTCTTGAATACGAGTAAAGTGGTGTTTGTGTTGTCTTCTTCGTGAATATTTACTTTAAGAGAGATATTTCCATAATAAAAGGCAATACGCCGTCTTCTTGTAGTGCTTTTGGCTGCACAAATAGACATATATATATATATATATATATATATATATATATATATATATATATATATATATATATATATATATATATATATATATATATATATATATATACTTATTTATTCATTCATACTATCATTTTTAAAAATAATAAAAATAATAGTGGTATATTACAAGTGTGGACAGATGCTATAAAAAGAAAAGATTTCACACCTACAAAAGCATAAAAAATTTGCAGTGATCATTTTCTTGAAATTGATTATTTGAAAAGGCCTGGAACATATATAAAATTAATACCAGACTCAGCATCTTCTGTATTTTAAAATTTTCCACCACATATACAAAAGGCATCTATTTAATAAGCAAATATTATTTTTAAATTCAGTCCTATTCTATTGTGAATTTGCTATATATGTAATAAATGTATATTTTATTATTAAAATAATAATTATAATTTTTAAAATATACGCAATAAATATAAAAAAAATCTGTTAATTCATCCCATTTATAATTTGTTTCTATATGTAATTTTAAATTTGGCGCATATTTGGCTTTTCTGGAAATGGGTGCCTTCCAGTTGCTTGCCTCACAGGTGACTACGTGCACAACATACAAGTTAGCAATCCAGTGTATATATTAATATCCTTGGTTCTAAATCGTTCCAACACTAGTAAAGTTGGTTCTAGAACAATAAGTTCGCGCATGGATTCTAAGCAGTTTTGAATCACATTCTGAAAGGTTCTGAACTTTCTGTTTGAACAAACCTAATAGCAGAGTTACTTGAATAGGGTTAGTACTTACTCTTATAAGATATTATTTGCCTTACAGAAAATAAATATGTGCAATTAATTTCATCTCTAGTAACCGGACTTGTTTTATTTGAACATGCCATACGTTTTACCATGAGTAACTAGGTTAACTGAATATAAAATACCCTCTTTTATATCTAAACTGTCATATTTTAATCAGTGACTAGAGTCTACTCACTAGACTAATAAAAGTAAGTCCTCGAACCATATGATATTTTTAGACGATTTTGCTGGCAGCAATATTTCAATTCTTATAATTCTTTTTTTGTAAAATGAGCCCGTTTTTAGTATTGCTTTAACGCCGGCAAAAATCAAATAAAAATAAAAGCGTACAAAAGATATTGGGTTTTAATCATCTCTCGATGAAATAAATGGAAAAATTATAGAATGAGAAGAGAAATCTGTGAACGATTGAAACAGACACAGGGTTTTCAGCGCGGTGTTCCCGAAAGCGTATTATTCAAATTGAGGAAAATCCACTGTGCACATATGACAGGGGCGATGGGCGAAATATTTGGAGAGTATACTGATAATTGTGCCGCAAAAAATTGGGTCACGCACAACTGAAACGCTGTAGCAAAAATTTCAAATCAATGTGACAACAATGCTCGCTATTTTGACAGCGCAGTAAAATTCAACGCACAGATAATTTAAAATTAAAATAACGCACAAAATAAATAATTGAAAATTTTAATTTAACGGCTTGCTTTGCATAGTTTTGTTTGCAGCCAAGCGTTTATTAAAAAGTTTCGTATAATTTTTATACAACGAGAAACATCAATTACTGTTAAGGAAACTTCCATTTACAGCAATGGTATTTGTGGAATTGTGGAGACTTTTATTGAATGTTTTCATCAACGGATAATATAAAGTATTAAATGGAAATATATTAATGATTACGATCAAATACTAATGGCATATTTGTCTATTCAGTTAATGTTTATATCATTATTAATTCAGTGGGCCAATAGCATAATGTTTTATTATACATTATTCTCGAATGTAAACACCGAATATTCGTTCTTTTATAATTTCCATTTATTATTCAGTAAATGTTTTAATTTTAACTTTCACCATTGCCGATATTACCATTTATGTTTTGTGGTTTACCGATTCAAAAATAGGCAGCATTTTCTTTCTCTACGCACCGAATTATTACTTTTTTTAAATAGCATTTATTATTCATGAAATGCATTCATTTTAATATTCACCATTACCATTATCATCATTTATATTTATCGATTTATAAAAAAGAAACACATTTCCTTTACGACCTATTCTATGTAATTTATTATAAATAAATCATATTTTTTACCGTTGCTATATATGTCAATCTGTTCTATGTAGATATATTTATGCTATTTGTATCAATAAAAATTCAGCACTATATTTAATTGCGACAATAAAATTGTTAAATGTGAACTTTATTTTTCATAAATGAATACTATTTTTAAACTAGAGCGAGTTTATTGTTTTCAGCTATGAATTTCGCATTAATCAGTATATTTGCTTTTCATGCTAAACATTTTATATTTTTGACAATGCATATTACGCTGTATTTATATCCCTCCCTTTTTTAGTATTTTTGCTCATGTCTCTGTCTCTCCCGAGTCGGACTCGCCTGGGATGTGATATAGACTGGTGGTTTCTATTCATAGATGATCTCTGTAATTATAATATACAGAAATCCGTTATGTAGGCATTTAACATACGAAAATACGTTTTATTTGTGTGTTGCTTAGAAAAAAATACTTCAAATAAAAGTTGTAGAGCTTAAACACAATGGCTGGTAGCACGAGCGTGGCTCTAACACCGGTTTTAACTAAAACCATACCAACGACTTGGCACATACTTCAGGTTTATTTTCAAAATCAGTGTTGCCAATGGACTGAATAAGCCGAAAATGTACTGACAGCCATATTCAATAAATTTGACGGCATTATTTAAAACTGTTTAATATGACTTTTGTCTTGCCTTCTTTGTAGTATGAACAATTTAGAATACTGAAGCCAAATTTATTGAATATGGTTGTCAATACATTTTCGAGTTAATCAGTATATTGGCAACACTGATTTTGTTAATATCCTTGAAATATGTGCCAAGTCGTTAGCATGGTTTTAACACGCGTGTTAGAACCACGCTCGTGCTATCAGCCTATATGGCTAACTTAACTAAAACCATGCCAACGACTTGGCACATACTTCAGGGTTATTAACAAAATCAGTGTTGCCAATATATTGATTAACTCGAAAATGTATTGAGAATCATATTCAACAAATTTGGCTTCATTATTTCAAAATGTTTATACAACAAAGGAGGCAAGACAAAAATCATATTAAACAGTTGTAAATAATGCTATCAAATTTATTATATATGGCTGTCAGTACATTTTCGGCTTATTCAGTACATTGGCAACACTGATTTTGTTAATAACCCTAAAGTATATACCAAGTCGTTGGTATGGTTTTAGTTAAAACCGGACTTAGAACCACGCTCGTGCTACTGGCCTATGTCAGTAAACAAAATGCATTTCGTATGTTTACTAACTGCAAACATTTACTGTGAAAATTTCGATGGCACAGTCATGGAATTACAACAAAAAATCAAACAAATGTATAATGTTTTATCTGTCATAAAATGTAATTTATTTTTTTATTGTTTAATAAAATTATAATAATGTACAATTTATAAGCGGATTATTAATTTAATTTGGTACAATTTAAATATTTATTTTTATGGACAAAAAGTCACAATATTTTACATTTAAAATGTTATATATTTGTCTTTTTGTTTCAATTCCAATTGAATTTATGTATTTTTAATAAATATTTTCAAACTGTTGCTAAAATGTGACAATGTAATGATTTTCATGGTTCTAAACATTCTAATCTCAAATTGACGATCTGTGGTTTCGAACATATTGGACACGGCGTGAAACTAACAGCTGATTTATTATGTATGAGTTGAAGTTGGCTGTTGTAGCTGACAGTTGTCATTCTGTAAAAATAAGCAATTTAAAAAGTATGTTTCTGTATTTCTGCTGCTTTAATTTGCAGTCGTGGAAAAAGTATAGTGAATAGTTTTATATACACTTTAGATATTCGGTTTTATACAATCAGGCCGTTTGTGTAAAAAGAACAACTTGGAGCTAAAACAACATTTGTAAAACTATTTACATAATATACCACTTTGCTTCTCTTGTAAAATTATGCAGAGTTAACCCCTTTTAAAAACGACCCATTTTATTAGTTTGTTTTTCAAAGTAGAAAAACAAAAAATATTATTTTTATTAAAGGGTCACTAGCCAATCACAAGCACAGATCTTCCAAGGAAATTATGAATTTTCTCGAATACTTCACACACAGTCCTAAACCGCAATAATTTAATAATCTCTATATGATTCTTCCGGAATATTAAAGCTCGCAACATATTTTACGATTTGCTCTGGTCATTTCGTGTACCCTTGCGGTGTTCTCTGGCCGTCGGGTATTGAAGTGCATCGGTTCCCTCGGGACCAATGCACCACGTACTCGGGAAGAATACGGGAATAGATAGAATGCTAGGGAATAAGGAATATCGGGATTGTGATTCGAGAATGACTGGAAACTGATAGTTTTTAGATGAGAATTTTAAAAAGAGGTTTAATATTTTTTAAGAAACATATTGGAGTTTTTGTTCTTTTGATCCTTTCTACGTTTGTATATTTGTTTGCCGATAGGAGACATCATTAAATTTAACAATGAACATTTTAGACTTATCGTCGGCATTGTCCTACCTACAATCTGAAATAATTTGTTCCATACATCATTATAAGCATTTTCTTAATTATGTTTACATATTATTTCTTTTTTGCAAGATCAATCACAAATACCTTTTTCTAAAGAATAAATAGAATCACGATATAAGCGTCTTTACATATAAAAAAACATAATTTTAGAAGGATTATAAATCTTTTTTATAATTTTATAGATGTGACGTCAAATTACTTCTATAATCATACCTCCTGTAAATATTACGAGAAATAAATATAAGATGTCAGGATGACCAAAGACAATACCTTCCTTACCTAAAGGTGACGGAAGGTAAAAACATCTGATGAGGCAAACACAATACCTCCCGCCATTTATTTTTTTATTAATTTAAATATACATACTTACATATTTACTTATGCTGAAAACTATCCATTCCATATAACTGTGGTCCTATTTACTATTTTCGTTTTAAAACGTTCCTATTATTAATTTGAAATGATTAGTTCTTTGACAGTGATATTTATCTCTCATTTACATATATTTGAGATATGAACTGTGTAACCAGATTTCAATTATAGATCGTTTTATAAATTTAACCATAATATATATATATATATATATAGAAAAAGTATTAATGCAAATATAATAATCTTTAATTTTCATAATAACATAAATCTCGAAAAAATAACATTTAAAGGTATTTTTCGGAGAAAAACTATTTTGAGCTACAAGTAAAGTACCATTTCCGGTTATTTCATTTACACAAAAATCTAATGGCTTCTTTCCATATTAGAACAAGGTAGAAATACATGATTTCAAAATTTTCTGAATGATAGTATTTTAGTTAGAATGAAGGACCAACACACACACTCACGCACGCACATATACACACAGACATCGTCGTGAAAATTAGATTCTAAGGACCTTAAAAAGTGGTCATTTAGCAATATCTCGATATGTGATTTTTAGTACGATCCCTACACCTCCCTTGCCAAGGATAGCGGGAGGAAAAAATAAAAGAAATATTTAAATTTCCAATGATTATCCTTTTTAGCATATAAAATACGACATCGTACAATTATTTTGCTTTTAACTTACTGTAACGATGATATCGTTAAATTTGTATATGCACCTATTTAAGGGTTATATTACTTCATTGATTCGCTAGGTTAAAAAACATACCCATTTGATTATTAATATTTCTAGGGGCTACCTGTTTATTACAGATTTTATAATTCTAAAAGAGCAATGTTCAATGGGAAAAAACTTTATCTTTATTTTAAAGTAATGCTATATTGCTCCCTAAAGTACTGAAGTTATGAACACAACTTTAATTTAAATTTAAAGTGTAAAGCGTACATAAAATTTATTATGAAAAAGGATATTATTTCAATAGCAAATGAAATTTAATGAAAATTAACCACAAGTGTTAATAATATAATTTACTAGAATCGAATGGTTAAATCTCGGGTTAAGTAAACGTTCAATCAACATAGGAAATATTATACAAGGAGAAATTGTGAAAAATTTATTAAAAGAAGTTAACATTAACTAAATAGGTAACTTGACTTGAAATAAAAAAAAACTTGGCTTAGCTTTACAATTAACGATTTTAAGCATAAATTGAACTTGAAATCTCAATTTTAAAAAAAGTTGAATTGGCTTGATTTACAAGATTAATGAAGCTTTGAAAATGCTAATGCACGAAATCATTATAATCAGATAAACTAAATTAATTACATTACCTGCATAAAATGACAGTTTTATCGGACTCGTCAACAATTTCTATGAAAAGCTTACCTTGGCTTAAATTTTCAAGCTTAAGCTTAGCTTTAAATTGCAATAATTATAAACGTTAAAGCTTTTTCACAACAAGCCAAGCCAAGCCAAGCTTTCAAGTTTCAAGCCAAATATGTAAATCTCTAGTCAAAATGAGGAAACTCTCAAAATTAAATTATTTGTGTTTAGGTATAAAAAAGGGTGATTCTTAGTCAGTCATAAACATAAAGATATTTTGAGATTATCTTAATAATTTAAAACCGGATTATAGTACTCGTAACAAAAAACAAAGAGCTGGCCAAAAAAGGAAAAGGTAAGCATATAATAAAAACATCCATTCTATTTACGTTGCAGTAGTGTGTCGTATAATTTGTTTAATTTTGGTAATAATTTTTAATGTAGTGCTTTTGTGTTTGTTGAAATAGTTTGAAATTTAAATGTAAATTATATTTGGTTAATGAATGTAAAGTAATAAAGTCATGCATCATTATCCATATCTCTTGTAATGTGAAGAGTGTATTCAAATGCAGCAATATATCGCGTGGTGTCAGTGTGAAATCCGGAAAATTAAATAAAAATTAAAGCAACTGTAAACCGTAAAAATAACAATGTAATCATGATCGCCGTAGTGCATTGGCTCGACGCTGAATGCACCGCGCAACTTTATTGTTTTGTGGTGTACAAAAAATTAACAAAAGCAAAACAAAAATACAAATGGCAACGCGACAAAACCGTTATTATTGTCCAGCTTAAAATATAAATCAGTATGACGAGTACAAAAGAAACGTTCGCAACGCAGGAGAGCTGAGCTGGACACTACGCGACGCACCCATGTAAAAATGTGTAAACACCATTGTTTCGCCCTCTTCATTGTTCCCGCACCGGGAAAAAATCACCCTCATTTCGTCGCGATTGTTCAAACTTAATTAATTTTTATTTACGCCTCCTAAGAGAATTATATTCACATCTTATTAATAAATAACACAATTTTGCATCAACATCTTTGTCATAGGGCGCGTGCATCACGTAGTTGGATCTAGGCAACCCGCCAGTCTGGTGGACCAACAAATATTTTAAGTGTCTTTGTTTACATGGAGTTTGGTGGATGTTTCGCATTTTATATGCTTTTTTGTGCGTTTTTCACTTGTTGTTCATAATATTTGTGGGGTTGGTGCATTACTATGGCTCAACTCACTTGAAAATTACTATTTTCTCCCGGAAAATTTTCAAAATATGTATCTTTTATTGATAATCATAACCAAGATCCATGCCGTATTGACATGAATACAATGTTTAGGCCCGGAAAATTTCTCAAAACCTTATATTCAGATATTTACTACGTTTACATGCAGTTTTGAAAATGGTTTCAGTTTTCAGTCAAAATTATGCAAAACTGTTTACATGCAGTTTTCAAAAAAAGTTTAAAAATTGATTTGAAATCAGTTTCGGCGCATGCGCATTTAGCTGATGTAAGTGACAGATCCTCTTCTATCTAAATACTTTGTTTTGCTATTATTCTAATTTTTTTTTTATACTTCGTACCACTACGCACTAAAACTACACAGCTGTCAGTATATTTGAAGGTTAGTAACATAAAGCGACAGAAACGTTATGCTCTGTACGCATGCGCAGTATCGAAACTGAATATTAAGTGTTTACATGAGTAGTTTTGAAACTAGTTTTCAAGTCCAACCCATGAATTTTAGTTTTGGTTTGATATAATTCAAAACCGTTTTGACACTGTATACATGGCGTTTTCAAAACTAAAAACGTTTTAAAAACGGTTTCAAAACTGCATGTAAAGTCAGTAATTGTAACGTGCTTTGAGCATAGCAGGAGTTCATATATATTACAAGTATTTAAAGCCCATACAAATTTAGAAGCGTATATAATGAATTTCGTTGTGGATCAGTCATATCTATCCAGTGTTAAGAATGAAATACATCGACTATAGACGACAAAGACAAGGTATATTAGTAATATGATTTGCATTAAAAATTATAACTATCAAAATTTTTCGCTGATTACAGATTTACGGTTCCCAAAAGTTACTAGCAAACATCCTATCTTATAAGTATCTTGTATGATTTGCAAAGTGGTGAGTTTGTGTGTGCTCACTGTGGTTGTATAGCTAGCTGACAATGTAAATACTCTTAATATAATTTTATTAAATTTTTTATATCTGTATAAAAACACTATTATTGTCCTATTTTCTAACATAAAAATTACTAAAACATGATGGCTCCAGGCTACGTTTATTTATATTATAATGGCGTATTTTAGTTTAATATTATTTGTAGGTAATATACTACGCATCAGACAAAATACTTAATAAATATCTACAATAGAGTACCTACAATATTATATTTATTCTTATTTAAGTGTAATACAGCCATTACACTTAACGATAAATTGACCGATTTATTGATCGACTGCGACCTTCAATTTATCGGTACGTGTAAATAGAAAAATCAATGAATTTATTTACGAAAATAAATTGATCAATAAATTGATGAAATAGAACGAGTACGATTTTCCGCGATTTTCTGTCGATTTTTAGTGAATTTTTGGTTACTTTTCTGGTGTCAACTCCATAGTGTTTGACATTTCAAACTGTATTTAATGTGTGCTTGATTCAAAGGTGATAATTGCGCATATTCACTAGTTTTACTCATTTTTAACAAGTACGTTACAAGAAAGATTACACTCCAAAAAACTATATAAAAACTGAAGCGCTGCTAGGTAAACTCTAACCGCACAAATATATAAAATAATATTAAGAAGTTGGTAGTCCTAATTTCAACAACAATAAATTGATAGAAAATCGTTTAATGTAAATTCTCAACGACTTTTAAGATAAATTGATCGATTTATCCGTCAATAAATTTAACGATTTATTGTTAAGTCGGTCTCGAATTGGTCTCGAATGTCTAAGTCTCCTTTTTCAAGATCAATTTATTATAAAAATTTGTATTTAGAAAGTATGTACCTGTATTAAATATTTAATCAATAAATACCCTGCAAAAAAAAAACTCAAAATTAAAGATGAAGTATATGTAAATAAGATCACGCCAAAATTATTGTTTCTTATTTAGACTGGCAAAATAATTTTGTCTTTTACGCAGCCGTAGCTGCCTCGCTTGCGCGTTTGACAATGTTTTCGTTATAAAACGAATTCAGGTTATTACTTAAAATAAAATCTATTGTCTTACAAAATGGTTTAGTTTTTCTTTTTACTAGCATTCGTGAACTATCACCGTGCTTTTTATATTAAGGATGTTTCAACGATTAGCATCCGAATTTTTAGTTCAATTATTGTTTTGTTTTTGAACCTACTTATTAAGATAAGGATAACATTTATTTAGTAGGTCTCTACATTTTTAAATCACAATTAGACTATATGGATCATACTAAAACATTAGGCGAAACTCTCGAAAGTCTCAGCGAGAGTGACACGTACAGAGCTCTTTCCGCGACAGCTTTGAGAGCCCAGTGTAACGCCTGTTAAACGCGCTCAGTGGTACAAATGTATCAAATATATCTTCATTGCCGAAATCTTCGAATAAAAACTGATTGGCCCACCCATAAATGGTGTGATGGTGTATTTTTATTATATTTTTGAGATCTTGTTTTTTTTCTTATTTGCACAACATCGATGTCGGTAGGATTTGAATCAAAGAGCTAAAACATTTCGAAAATTAAATGCGATTATTTTCAGACTGTCCTTTGCTACAAATTTATTGTTAAAAACACACATTAACATGCAAACTTTATTAAAAACGAATAATATTTTACCTCTGTTGTCAAAGAATGTGTTCAAACAGGTTGCCTTCCACTTGAAAGTAAACATTCGTATACGATTTATTAAGAAGCATGAAGACTATATAGCATATTTTCGTCTATTGACGCTAAAATAGCGTGGCCAAGAACATTACCGTAGCCACCTAATTAATTCCTGATACACAACAAACTAGTGACCATGCGCTAAAACTTCATTATGATAAATCGTCCGAACGTTGGCCTTCAAGTAGGAGGCAACCTAATTGAACATTTTATGACAATTATAAAAAATATCTTGATTCTTAATATAATTTTTTTAATATAAATATATATATATATATATATATATATATATATATATATATATATATATGTATCGTTTAATTGTTAATATTTGTATTTATCAAGAACTTAAACGAAGGAAAGTCAGAAAATATTATTGTTAGGAAGAAGTAACGCCGTACTTGTTGATTGATAAAATAAATAATGGATTTCTCGGCGGTGATTGGCAGGAATTATATTAATAACCCATTTAGTTGTTAATTTTATTTAAAATTCCAATATTTCGTTACTAATTTTGTAACTTCATCAGGGAATAAAATATGTTTAACAGTTTTAAATTGGAAAATAATAGGACGTAGAAACATCTATCTTCATTAAATTTTTGTTATAAACATGTTATTTTTTTTAAATTTGGAAAAGTTTTTTGTTACATATTACACAGTATAAACTAAACACTTTAAAAGTTATTTTACTAATTTTGTTGTTTGATTAAAGAAAAATGATTTTTCTTTAATCAAACAACAAAATTAGTAAAATAACTTTTAAAGTGTTTAGTTTATACTGTGTAATATGTAACAAAAAACTTTTCCAAATTTAAAAAAAATAACATGTTTATAACAAAAATTTAATGAAGATAGATGTTTCTACGTCCTATTATTTTCCAATTTAAAACTGTTAAACATATTTTATTCCCTGATGAAGTTACAAAATTAGTAACGAAATATTGGAATTTTAAATAAAATTAACAACTAAATGGGTTATTAATATAATTCCTGCCAATCACCGCCGAGAAATCCATTATTTATTTTATCAGTCAGAAAATATTTCACTCTTAATTTTCGATTTGTTTTAGTCTCTTTTCCAAAACCAAGGACGTCATTCTTGAGAAATCATTATACCCATACCCTATGGTGATGGACAAACTAAAGGAATTATTTTTGTGCTGTTTGCGAAATGGAAATATTTTGAAAGCCCTCCAGAGCTGTTATGATGAATTGTGGCCGAATTCGAATATCAGTCACACATTACGTACAAAATATCAGACACAAACATTAAACTTTTCCATATTTTATTACGCCGGTTAATTGTTTTCTCTCTAATATCTTTTGTGTTGCAGAGCCGAGGTGCTGAAGCATTCTATTCGTACGTGCAGAAGTGCCGGTGTAAAAGCAGTATTGTGGTGCTGTACGTCAGTAGCCGTTGCATTAGTGCATAGCCTGACAGTTTAAACCGACCGTGTTCTCTACGCTTCACAACACACATCTTCAGGAAAAGATAGCAGAGTTTTATTTAGAAATCGCGCAACAATTTCAAACATTCGATTCTGGAGAAAAGTTTATGAAACGTGGAAGATAAATAAATGGTTTATATTTTATTTTGAAAATAGTTCTACTATGGAACAATAAACAAACAAATTATTGTCTCCATTGCGGAATTATGTTTTATTCTAGCACACTTATTGAAGTTAGAATTATCTTCGTTCGACATTTTGTTATTTGGGAACGAGATAATAAAAACACAAACCAATAAAACCATTCTACAAAACAAAATTCCTTAATGGAAATTGTCAACTATTTTTATTCAGAAATTAAGTAAATGAAAGCCGAAACAGAGAAAATAGTATAAAACACTCACAGAAAGCTATTTAAACACTCGTTCGTTCGCCCACTCACAACTACGCGCTTGTGTCTGAATTTCTAACACTTACTAAAAAACTTGTTTTATTACAGGTACAGTGTTTTCAAAAACATAACTCGGAGGATGCTATGAACAAGAAAACGTATGTCACTTTAATTTTTAGTTAAATAAATGTCAATTTGACTCTAGGTGTTGTCAAATATATTATCTTAAGAAATCAAACCTTTTCTTCATCAATCTTGTTTTAGAAATGGAAACAAATTAGGAAACGGCGATTGACAATACACTGTATCCTTCTTTATTATCTTTTTTCCTGAAAATTACATTTCAAGATCAAATTTGACAACTTGGCCTTCGAATTGAATAAACATACGTTTCTCTGTTCATAGCCTACTCCGAATTGTAAAAATAATACTTGAGAACTTAAAAGCTCCCAAATTATTTTCAAGCAGACTTAAAAACCGACAAACTGTCAAATTATGAATCTTTAGTTATTTGCATTCACAACAATAGGTATACTTTCAAAAATATTAACTATACTGTATTTCAGATAAGAATAAACTTCGAGTAAGATAGAGCTTACGATTCCAGCTTACTAATTGGTGTAAACGTAAACCAAGTTTACAATAACGATATATAAGTAGGTATATTATTATATTTTGACTTTATAATCTATTTAACAACTTTAAGTAACTGTTTAATTACTAAACAAATAAAAGTGATCAAATTTTGACGTTTAAGCTGCCAAGTATGTCATGCATGAAACAAAACTAATACATAAGTTTTATGAGCGTAAAACAGCTGGCTCCGCAGCGCCACCAAGTCTATTCTTATCCGAAATTTCTAACTTGAATATCGCAACTTAATTTCAAATGACATACAACTGTTTTATAAGATAGGGTTAATTTTGTTTTCTACGGCCTACTTGATTTTTTAGTAGTTGCTATATTTATTGTAAGTACATTAAAATAAAAATATTTTTACTTATATGCTATATTATTTACGTGTAACTATTCAATATCGGAAATATATTATAAGACAATACCAATACTAGAAATCGGTTTTAAAATTAGTAAAATTTCATAAAAATAGAACAATCGATATATCATATGTCATTATACATATATTACAAGTTGTATAGTTATATTTATTTCAGTTAAGAATAGAAGAGAGAATTCTTTGGATGTAATCCAAGATATGTCTACTTCGAGATTTGTTATTATTAATAATTAATTTAACTAGACAGAAACTGTAATATATCATTTTCACTGTTTTTATTTTAATTAAATTTAAATATCTTTCATACATAACATTGTATGTTAAAATATCAATAGAGACCATTTAAAAGATTTATTGCAACATTGTGAACAATATTGAAAAAAGTTCCATGAAACAGGGCAATGTGAAATAAAAATATAAAAATAAATAACGTAAATGTCGGAAAACTTCAGCCTGCTTTTTATGCAGATATATTCTCATATATTTTATTTATTAAATACGGAAAAATGAGCCACTGGGCTAGATTAATAGTTATTTATGATACAAGTGAGAAAAAACATATATTATCAACAATTTTATCCAGACCTAGGTCTTTTTCAACAAAAATAAAACATATTTTATGAATGACCATTGACAATTTTGTAGCTTGTTATGAATACATCAATCGGTTAACAAACAAAAGTTATGAAACGGTCACGCTAATTATTGAAAATAGACACATAGCTAAAAAAATTATGAATTTTATTTTAAACATATTCAAAGCAACAATAATATACTTTATCAATCTTTCTTTCAGCTTGTTGAAATTCCTAACTAATATTCTTTACAAAGGTTTTCAAACTAAATTCTGAAAAACATGAAAACTTTCAAACCTGTGAAAATAATTTCTAGCTCTCACACTAAATACGATGGATTTAGAATACTGCAAAATTAATTTCAGGCTAGTAAAGCTATCAAATTATAGATGATTTAAAACAGTTCTCTGGTTAATTCTATATTCAGTCACAAGCAGGGTTGGCATGATTTAAATCATTTGATTAAATAAAATTTTATAAAATAATATTTTTTTTGTCGAAAAATCAATTGTTTTTCAAATTATTTTATATAGCTACATGCAGGGTTAACAAAAAGAAAATTCTACTATGGTAATATAATATAAAAATTTATACTTATATACCGGGTGTCCACTTTTTCATGGACCATAGAAAATACAATATATATTTAAATTTTACCCTATTAATTTTATAACTAAAGTGTAAATACAAAAAAGTGTTCAGAATTAAATACTGCATCAAATGAGCCTAAATATATTGATATAATAGGTTCTTCTCATGAGATAAACGTAAATAAAATTTCCGTTTTAAGTATGTTACAGAATGTCATGTTTTATTTAGGTGGGTATGGCTTAAGTTTAAGGTTTAAAAAGGCGCGCGTGGACGCATACTACGTATAAGCAAAAATTCAAATGCCTTCTTTGCGGTTTTATCGCAGATTTCGTTTTCGTTTATGAAATATAATATTTATATTGTTTTTAAATCAAAGAGCAATAACACCAACAAGTCTTTAAAAATAAAAAATCATGATTTATTTGATTTTTTATTTTTTTAAAATAAATCATGATTTTTGCCAACTCTGGTCACAAAGATTGATTAACCAAGTTCTAACTAACTTAACTTTCACAACTTAATTTCAAATGGCAGATATTATTATTAAATAAATAAAGACATATTACTGTCAAATTAATTTCAAGCTGACAAATTATAAATAATGATTCTAAAACGCTCTCTGATAATGAAACAGGGCGTATCTAAACCCGTGTCACAAATTTTATGGGTATATAATAACGACCAAAATGAATAATAAAAGCTTAATCATCATAGGTCTGATTTTCAACTGTTTCCGAGAAAAACGAAAAACCAAGAAAAATTGACAAAGACAGTGATCGAACAAAATTTTGTCTAGACTATAAAAAACAATAAAACTTCATATGAAACAGACAACAAATTTATAATAGTTACAAGCTATTTGATAATTAAATATTGGCCAAGGACTCTACAACATTTAATTATTTGCTTTAAAAAAAAAATAAAAGCACATTTCATTTAAACAAAATCGTAACTCCTATAGTTTTCGAGATAACAGAGGGATAAACCCCGTAAAAACTGATTTTTCACTGCCTATACCTCGGAAACTATTGAAAATCGGATCATCGATGTTAATTAAGCTTTTTTACTCACTTTGGTCAGTACTATATACTATTATACCCTTAAAATTTGTGACACCCTATATAGTTTCACTCATAACGATACCAACCAATAAAATGTACAACGCAACATAAAACAAATCAAATGCATTAGTGCTAATAAGTTAGAAAGAATGAATGTAGGTAGGTACAATCAAAAAGAGATAATGAAATTATTAATCGCATAAAACTCAAAACTAGCAAAATTGAACAAAAATACCCTGAATATGGAAAAATTTCTACGTATTGAAAATTTTTCACCAAATTGAAATTGGTTGTGTATTTCACATTTAACTAAAAAAAAGCTTGATATACAGGATGTAAATGAAATAAGTACATTAAATTTCACCAGTAATGTAACTCGACGAGAGCAACAATATTTCTTAATAACTCTTTTTTTTTCTAAGTCTTTTAGATTTTGAGTTAAAATTCTTTAAAGATTTGCTGCATATTTCGTTACCCGCCTATGGAGAACAAATGGCTGCTGGCGTACTGAAGTGGGATTCAAACAGCTCAAAAATTGTTGGTTATCGGTTACACTTACAGTCACAGTAATTAATAAACGAATCAAGGGAAATAGTGGAAGACAAGGAGAAACGAGGTAACGAGAGGAAGAGCAAAATCATAGTTATTAGGTTATGAGATGATTATTTATCGTCGATAAATCATAATAGTTTAAATACGTTATTCAAAAAATGTAAGTACAAACTTTTGTCCATTTATTGTTCCCCAAACATTCTGTAATGAAAATTTTTACAGCATTTTCGTCTTTCGAGATGTGTATTGTGCATAATAAATACACCTTCCCAAGTAAATTCAGTCTCATTAATGAACATTACGAGCCATTCCCAAAATTGAAGTCTGTTATGTGCTGAAAACAGAACTTTTTGCACATGTTATGGATATAACTGTTGCTTTTTTTTAAATTCTCATGTGTGACACTCCGTATTGTGATGTGATAGAGATGTACAAGATTAACAAATGTGCGAATATTAAGAACAGAATGATTTGGTGATGATTTGGAAACGCTCCGTGTAAATGCGTTGGCAACTCCATGGCACTGTTTTTATGTCAACCGTGATGTCAAGTAAAATGTAGTACAGATACGAGTAAAAAAATAAATAAACAAACCATAGGTAAGTAATTACAATGTCTGTGTACTCGCATTTTAACAGGATTTTACCTTATAAACAAGTTTATTACTAATGTCAAAATTTAATTGCAACAATTGACAGGACTGTCAATTGCTAAAACAAAATTTTTCATAGCTATTGCTACGGCATTCAATTATCACAAAAATATTTGGAACGACTCGTCAATTTACGGGGTGGTAAAAATGTTAAAAAAATATGCGATTTCGAGAAAAAGTTATTAAGAAATATTGTTGCTCTCGCCGAGTTATATTACTGGTTAAATTTAATGCACTTATTTCATTTACATCCTGTATAAAAAAATTTAAAAGAATCTATTTATTGAATCTATAAGTTGTAAAACAAAAAAATAATTATGGACCGTTTAAATAATGGAATTTAATAAATTTTGTAATCAAAATTATTAATGTCAAGAATTCTTGGTATTAATGAAAATGGGTAATGAAAGTTTGTTGTCAATTATTCATTCTCACAATTATAAAATAATCGTATTGACATTGGTTTTTCTTGGATTAAGCCACTTGCTTTTAAATCACTAAGGCCCGATCCTACCATCTCCAGTGAAAGTGATACTATAGTTTACTAACCATTAGTTAAGAATTAAAGTAGAGGTTAGAAGCAATGCGAACACTAGTTTCAACTTTTAGTTAGCTCTAAACAAAGGTGTTGGGAACAATAACGGTTGATTAACACTAACTGTCACTTTAACTAGAGGTGGTAAAAGCGGGCCCCACAGCGAGATTTTATTAGATAAAGTACTGTTTTGTAAGTAGATGATGCTTTTGGGTATCACTGTGCGTCAGTTTTTAATAATCGCTTATTATTAATTTAACAAGCGATATCAATTTTAATATATTTTCAATTAAAATAACTTATTGACTATAATTATTCGTGTACGAGATATTTCAAAAATAATTCAATATTAATTATTTTATTCATATTGTGAGACCGATATGAATATGATATGTAGGCAACAGTATATCATTGTATGACACTCGGAATTAAAGAAATGGGTCAGGATATTTATGCAGTTATTGATCAGGAATAATTTTATTCACACGAAGACTGAAAACTCGACGTACAGGAAATGTCCTCTACTTGCAAATTTATTTATTTATACAGGAAGAAAAAAGTCATTTTAATAAAATATCGTAATGTACTACTCAATAGGTAATATGCGTTTGTTGTTTTATTCATATAGTAGTAAATATTCAACGAATGAAACAGCTCTTTTATTCTATTTCAAATTCAATTACCTCCAATCTTAATTGCCTCTATTTAATTGCAGATACATAAAATTTACTCTCTACAAAATGATATTTAAATGAAAATTACTTTAACGATGAAGAATTTAATAAGACCATTACATTTTTACATTTAGATTATACTTTAATGCAGGATTATGTATATTAAAATTATAAATTGTTGGCGCCAGTTCAAAACCTCTCACCGATTCCATTTTATTTTATACAGGGTGTTTCCATACCTATAGACCAAACTTTAAGGGATGATAATTCAGCTAAAAGTAATTCAAAAAGTCTTATGTCCAGTATATTAAAATTATAAACTGTTGTCGCTAGTTCAAAACCTCTCGCCGATTCCATTTTATTTTATACAAGGTGTTTCCATACCTATAGATCAAACTTTAAGGGATGATAATTCAGCTAAAATTAATTCAAAAAATCTTATGCCCAGTTGCACCAACAAGGATTAAATTTTGAGCGTTTCTGAAAAAAAAATGGAAATTTTGCAGCCATGCATAATATTTCATTTGACATTTCATTTCGACGCAATCTTATCAATTGAAAGAGCGCTTAAAATTTAAGTTACGTTGGTGCAACAAACCATAAATCCGCAATGTCCAATTATCAACGGTTTCCGCGATATAGATAATCTAATTCACTGATTATTCATTTTTTTCCATTAATATCTTAAAATTAGTAACGACTTTGTCAAATGTTTTCGTTTATTTTTATAAGAGATCTTCAAGTTTGTGCTTTTAATTTCCCAAAAATTTTGCAAAATCTGATAATCAACTGATTTTTCTTGTTTTTAATCAAATATTTTCATTTTGTTATATTATACGTCAAAATTATAAGTGTGAAAAATGAAAGAATATTTATGAAAAATAAGAAAAGATCAATTTTTTGAAGAAAATTATGAAATTTTACACATCTGTCATGTCATATGGAGTGCCGTGTCATAACTTCCTGATGGGACATGGAAAGAGCCTCCCGGAATGTTTATACATTTTGGCTTCCCTGGGCAACAGTACTTGTTTGAACTGGTTAATCTTTCCACTACTGCATTTATATTTACGAAGAACTCTTTGCAACTCAATGACAGTCTTTATGTTAATATTCGAGTAAAATCATTATAATATATAAAATGTAGTACAAATACGCATAAATAAATAAATGATTTTTATCTTTTTTGAGAATTGTATTTTGCGGATTAGAACTTTTTGACTTAATTTTAACTGTATTATCATCCCTTAAAGTTTGATCCATTAGTATAGAAACAGTCTTTGTAGGTATTGTATTGTCACAAAGAAATTTATTTATAATTCCATTAAAAATTATTTTCTACTCCTATTATACTTTCAGTTTTTTTATTGTAAACATTTGAATATCTGAACTAGTTTCCTTAGAGTAATGTGGGCGATTTGATGAAACAGATAATTTTATATTGTGTATTTTAGTCTTTGTCCAGTTTATTATATTAAGGAAATAATTTGATAATAGCTATAAATTTGCGTTGTTATTTAAATTGTAATTGAAAAGTTTCCTGTATTAGTAATATATTCTATCTCCATTTTTAGTGACAATGAGTTAATAGTAGATTTCAATTCTGCATGCCATATAAAATTATGATTTATAAATCTCCCTTAAAATTTAGCTAAATCACATAAGAAGTATTGCCAGATCACCCGCCATATAATAAAGTATTTAAACATAACGGATAGATAAATTAATATCCCTTAATATTTGTTATAAAATAAATTGTCTGAAAGTCATATTTGAATGAATTTTATTAAGAAAAACTGTTTACTGCTTCAAGTAAATCACTACTTCCGATTATTATGCAATTGTTACCAAAATCTAATCAGCTACACACCCACTGATATTAAAATCGGATCCTAGACTTATTAAACCATGTTTATTCGCTAAAATATCGATATTCGATTTTTAGAATTTTCCTATATAAATATTTTAAAATGTTTATTACATGCCCAATATATATATATATATATATATATATATATATATATATATATATATATATATATATATATATATATATATATATATATATATATATATATATCTGCGCATCATTTTAAACGTCACTTATGTTTGCTACAATTGTTTTTCCTTATATTAGCTACCTACATAATTTGTATATTATTTCTGTGATGTATAATAAACATTATTAAAATAATATGTGTATATCTGTAATATTATTTGTAATGGAACTATAATGGCTACATTAATACAGTTTTTCTGATAATTATTCTCTGATGTAGGTATGTAAAATGATATATTTAGCATAAAAAGTAAATTATTATTATTATTATTATTATTATTATTATTATTATTATTGTACACTGTTTTAATAATTTTACTATTAAACACGTTACAAAATATTTTAAAACGTTATCTTTAAAACTTTTGTGATATTCCAAATATTTGAAACAATAATGAAATACAAATTCATAAACTCTATTAATTTTCACATAATCATATTAATATTTCATAATTATATTTATATAATTATTTGTATTATATTTTATTAATTATTTATATGTAACATATTTAATGTACACGTATATTATTTGCATGTACAAAATGTTACAGCATTTACATACATACATGCATAAATTTGTTGCCGAATATAATAACTTTTATATGGCATTAAAAACAAACTTAAAGTACATTTAAAGTTAAATAAAAAATATATTAAAACTTGTTTGTATTCATTATTTAATTACAGTTAATTATAATAACTTTTTTTCTTACCTAAATCTTCATCCTCATCCCAATTGCTCTGCGCGTGGACCAATCTCCACCCTGCGAGCACAACCAGCAGGGCAACCCCCACCCTTGGATCCGCGACCGCTGCCACCAGCTTCATGTTCACCTGGGTCCAAGTTCGAGTCACTCGCGAGTCACTGCACTACGCCTCTACTCGCATATCGGCACTAGCGACACCATCGGCGTCCCGCGCACTACTGTGCCACGAACGACGCTCCGCGACGCCGCGTCGGCAGGCGTCGGTACCGGCGAAGACGCCCGAACTGCAAAGAACAAGTGGTGAGTTACAAGAAGAGAATTTTTTGGATGAAGAATCTTCGAAGAACAGGCACCGTAATCCATTGGAGACAACACTTTTTTTGCAAAAATAGAAACAAATTTATACGAGTGAAGGTTTTAACTGATCTTCCTAGCTATGAAAATAGTAAGTTTGAAGAAGATATTTCTTTGGATGGAAGATCTTTCGAAAGATTGATGGCAAAATGCAGGCATTCAAATCTGTATGAAAGAACACAACAGAAGACTTCTTGATACCAGTTTCAAGAAGTCGTCTGGTGTTACCCTATACCTAACGGTATAATGATATATAAACAAGAAAAGTTATGTATATTATCTGCTTTGTAATGAAAGAGAACAATTGAAAGTAAAATAATAGTTCTGTACTTGCGTCACATCATTTCCAATTTGAAACTTTCATATTTCGTTCTTTCAAAATCAGCTTTTCACCCTTTTTGACGTTTTCTTTTGTTCTTGCTTGCACAGGTATTCTGTAACTTAGGTCATTCTCAATCGATACCTACCCCTTCGAAATTGCTTGCACCAAAATTTTGCGATAATACAGGATGTTTCAAAGTAAGTAGAAAACAAAATTAAGGGCATATAGTACTGACCAAAATTAGTAAGAAAAGCTTAATAAACATAGGTCTGATCTTCAATTTTTTTCGAGAAAATTAAAAATCGAAGAAAAACTGAAAAAGATAGTGATCGAACAAAATTTTGTCTATGTCAGTAAATAGACTACAAAAAACAATAAAATTTTATATGAAACATTTTTCTCAATTTCTAATATTTACGAAGTTATTTGAAAATTAAATATTGGTGAAGGTCGCCGCAATATTTAACTTAGTACAATTATTTAATTTAAAAAAAAAGCACATCTAAGATTACCTCTGAGAGATAAACAAAAAATCTCGTTTAATGAAAGTCGTAACCCTTATAGTTTTCGAGATAGCAGAGAAAAACCCCGTAAAAACTAATTTTTCACTGTCTTGTATCTCACAAACTATTGTAGGTCGGTTCCATGTTAATTAGCTTTTCTTACTTATTTTGGTCAGTACTATATGCCCTTAATTTTTTTTACAATATTTTTGAAATAGCCTGTATATACTGGTCCATCTTCCTCATTCCTTCTATCGACAAGAAATTTAAGAGTACAACTGTTTCCTTTGACGCATTATCTTGTACTGAAACTTTTCGGAATCATAAAAACTTCAAATTTGGATCACACAAGGCTAGAAAGTTGAAATAAAACCTGCCAGCATATAATGGACTTTTCTGTTTATACGTGATCGAAAGAAAAAAAGAAATAAAATAATCAAGGTTTATTGAGTAATAGCAGCATCAGGATCGGTGATCCGTTCATACTTTCGAAACTCATTTCCAATTTTAGTTGATCCAAATTGTCTCTTCGATCTTTTTTCTAACTATAATGTCTTTATAAATATAAAGCTATGATAAAAACAGGGAAACTTATGCTGGTTGCTCATTTGTACAACAAAATTTCTTTATTGTGTTTCTAATCATTTCTTTTCGAAAAAATGACTTTGTTTCAAATACATATAAACTGGCAACTTCAACAAACATGTACCTTCCAAAGTAGTTCCCCAAAAACATTCTATTTTAAAGATGATTTTAATCATGTGCCTTTGGAAAAAATGAATTGAATAGTTTCTTATTTGACAAATTGACCATCTTTAATGCGAAGTTATAAAGTGCTCAATGATACAGCCAGTCAAATTTTTAAATGAATGAATAAATAAATATCATTAAGGGTTACTCATTTCTGGGTGTGCTTTTTAATTATTAACCCACCCCAAGTCAACCAAAAAAATATGGTGTGTCTATAGAAAATTTAATAATCTTTAATTTTTATAATAGCACTAATGTCGAAAAAAATAACATTTAAAGGTATTTTTCGAAGAAAAACTATTTTGAGCTTCTAGTAAAGTGCCATTTCCGGTTATCCGATTTACACCAAAATCTAATGGGCTCTTTCCATTACAGAAAAAGTTTGAAAAACAAGGTTTCAAAGTTTTCTGAATGATAGTATTTAAGTTAGAGTGGAGGATTCACACACAAATGCACACATACACACAGACATCATCGAGAAAATGTTAAAATTGGATTCTAAGGACCTTAAAACGTGGTCATTTACTAAAATCTTGATATGCGATTTTTAGCATGATCCCTATGCCTCCCTTACCAAGGGTAGTGGCAGGGAAAAAAGTTCTTCCTATAATATTATTTTTTGTAAAATCAAAAATAAAGAATTTGTTCCCTCTTGTAAACTCAACCCGGGAACATTATTGTATTATATACGTACATCACCTAATATTTGTGGTTTAATTTTAGTACTAATGTAATTCTTGACAAAAATTAAATTGTGTAATTTTTTTTTTTAATCGCATTACTTTTATAAACGAGGATAACGAAAGCAGAATGTTAGGTTTCTCGGTATTATTAACACGGGAACTTTATTGTCGATTTTGAATCACTCCTTCCCAAAATTACAAAATATAGAGATTGGTTCTTTTTGCATAAAAGCACAGATATATTGTGTTTGAAAATGCTGTTGAAAATTCTATACGAACTCATAATGCCATCGTCGCGTCTTGTGTAAGTTAGATAGGGATTTAAATGTAATCCTCCGGGTTTGAAGTGTCGCATGATCCCCGAACTCATTGACCGCATTCAGCAGCTCGGCAGACAATCGGATTTGTAAAGAATCTTCTGTAATTAACAGCGTTAGCGTCTGAAAGTAGCTGTAATGTATTTTGCGTGTAGCGTTTTCCTAGTGTGTTAACAAACACCGGATCTTTTGTGATTGGTTTTCAAGCTGATCGGGTAAGTTGAATTGAAATCGTCGTGGAAGATGGCAATCGATATCGCCGCCTTCGCCCCGCTAGGATTTCTGTTGATAGAACTTTGAACGGCATGTGAGATTTTGGTGCTTCGCTTAATATGCTTCTATACTTACAAGATATCTTCTTATTCCACACAGTATACGAGATATTTACCGGGAGGATAGCCAGTGCATTAAAGTGCTAGGATTCTGTATATTCTGTACAGATCTGAGATAATTCGGCTTTGTCGCTTAGTACTGGGTTTTCGAAAACGTTGCGTCGGTTTTATTATTTGAATTATTTTCAATATTAAAGCATGAACCTTCAATTTTTTCCGCATGACATCGTGTACAGTTAATATTGAAAGCCTTTATTGTAGGCTACGACGAATAATGAATTTCTGTAGACCGCGGATGCATGAATGATAAATTAATATCATAATTACATTCCCGATGATTTTTTTAATCAGAATGTCTTCTTGAACTATGGTACTCTAATCTAAACTTCCACTTCACCCGATCAATGGATTTTAGTTTGGTTAACTAATAGCGTTTTCCATTTATACATATATTTAGTGCGACTTTTTTTTCACTGAGTGTATAACTCGTTTTTCTTTTATATAACCAGTGCGCGCTAGCTGAGTTTTACGTATTTCATTTATGCTTTTCTATTGAACTGAAACTTACTTTCTTGCAATTGCACGACTGTCGTCAGTTCTTGTTAGCGCAGTCTGCAGTCTGCCAAATTCATATATTTTGAGTTGCAAAAAGTGTATATTTAAGTTCAATAGATGTAAAAAAATTAAATTTGAAAATAATGGAAGAATTATTGGAAACGAACGTTTTTAAATATATACAAATAAACAGTTGTGATTTTACATAACCTTTCTATTTGACAGTGACAGCTAAGGAACTTTCACTGGGCTTTTGTAAAATGTAAATGTAGGAAATTTCTCGACTGTGGTGTGGATAAGGCGTGAACAATAGGGGGTTACAGCTCAATCTAATTAAGAGAAATTAGTAAAAAATATTGAAAGTATATGCTTAATAATGAATATTCATAAAGAAATAAAATAATATAATTAAAATGCTTCAGAAATAAGGGGGTTTTTGTTTTAGCAGCTCGTCACTCATATGAAATCCATATATATTATTTTGATCGGCGACTCAAAGACCACCTATAAATATATAACGAATACCGAGTTAGGAGCGGAGCCTACTACCAATCGAAGTAGAGAAATTCAAATAGCGAAGGCGTGGCTATCAGTCCAGTAGTGCAATTCGCAAACAGTTTTTATTTGAATATAAATATTTTGCATTAAACTTAATAATTTAAATACATTTCCAATTATAAAACATGTCGACTTGTACAGTATAATAATATACATTTATTTTTTATAAATATAATTTAGAAATAGCATATATTTCAAGAACATTTAGGTCCACGAAGAAAATAGTTTGATATAAAAACTTATATACGTGACGTCACGTCTATATTTTCAAATTTCGGAGGACTATAACTCGCTTATTAATAGGAATTTTGCCACCTGATTTTCACCGACAGTCTTAGTTTTACTAATGTTAAGTAGGAATATATTTTGTATACACGATATTGTAATAATGGTTTCAAATCTGGAGTACTTCAAGGATCTCATTTAGGCCCCATGCTATTTAATTTATATATTAATACAATACTAATTGTTTGTTCCAAAACAGTAATTTTCTTCTGTACGCAGACGATTTAAAGTAATCGAAAATCAAAACGATTGTTGCTTACTACAAGAAGGTTTTTTCGCGGCTATCTCGTTACTGCTGTGTAAATTATTTACATACATACATACATAAAATCACGCGTTTCCCACTTAGTGGGTTAGCACAAACCCGAAAGAATAAAAATAACATCATCCAATAAATAATCAGTCTCTCTTTCAACAACATTCTTACTAACCTGACATCATAGGTACAACATATATTCCTCACTCTTAACATATTAAAGTGACCGATTTTCGGTAGCGAAATACCGCAACCGGACCACAATAATAGTTACGAAACAATCATCCTTCGCCACACATTCCTGTCTAAGCACACTTCTTTCGCCTCGGCCACATTCATAATCGCATTCATACACGCTCTTCTTCTTTTCACACTCGGAAACTTTCTTTTAGTACCTTATCAATCACATCCATCCACTTACACACTGGACGGCCACGCAATCGAACACCCTCAATTTCACCAAGAAATTACTTAACATTAAATTTAAACAAATGCTCTCTTGTTAGTTTTACTAGAAAGATTAACACAATTATCTATGATTATAAAATTAACAACATTTCCCTTTCAAGGAAAAACAGCATTCGCGATTTAGGTACTATTTTCGACCCTAAACTATTTCTAAATGACCATCTAGATAGTATAACAACCAAAGCGTATAAATTACTTGGTTTTGTGATACGTTCAATTAAAAATTTCAATAATATTCATACAGCAATTATGTTATACACTTCCACCGTTAGATCACAATTAGAATATGCCAAGGGTAACGGGAGGTAAAAATCATGGGATCTTTTCTCAGGTGGTTGTCAGTGAGGGATAAATAGGTATCTACTGGATTGTAAACTTTTAACAGAATAAACGTCATAGTATGACGGTTAATGTGAAGTGACAATCAAACTTCTATATTAAAAATTAAACCAACAGAGCCCAATCAAAACCCAAGCAACCTTTCTCAGAAACAATCAATTTCGGGTATGAGTGATTTAAAATCAATAAGAAACTTTTAGTGTTAGTAATACTGACAGTACATGGAATGTTGAAACTACGGTATATAACTTTGGTACATACGAGTACATCGTTTCGTAATTTTATTATAAAAATTAGGTGGCACCCGAACTACGAATTTCGTAGTCTTTTATTTGTTCAGTGGAAAGAAGCACTTCCTTTTCCACTCTCTTAAAGCTGGCGGCCGCGTACCTGATCACCTAGATCTAGTATTACACAAGCTGTCAAATAAAATCGGCATTAATAATATTGATAATTGATAACTGATTGTCAGTACAGTGGCCGAGTTGCAGTAGCGCAGATCTCTTATCTCGCTGTGACGTTACTCAAACTAGGTTTAGTGCGTTTAAATCCCGCAAACCGACAATTATTGTTGTTAATAATAAATTTTGTATTTATCATATTCGGATTTAGTTAGCTGGCCATTTATATATCTTAAGTAAAAGAAGCACTGACTAAAATATATAAGCCATAAATTGAATTGTAATTTTTGTTAATGAGGACTACTTGATACGTTTTACAGAGCAAATATTCAGCAGGAACAAAGATTAGATTCATGAATTTTAATTCTTTATTTAAGTATTATCTACTCCATTTTCAAATTAATGTACTTGTACTTGTAGCTCTGATGTTTATGATGCTAATGGTGAATTCAAGTGAGCCATGCATCTCAAAACAAACGATGTTAGAATGATGTATAATAAACGATACGTGAAATGTCTCCGGATGTACAAAATTTGCGAAATAAAGTGAGAAGTAAAAGTTTGTTAATTACACATCCGAAGCACATTGGCAGAGTCTTCCTACATGCGCTAATTACGAAGCGTACCTTTACGAATGAACTAGTTAGCTCCAAGGGTTCTTCATATTTGATTACAACTTGTTCAAAGGAATCAAACTGTTTTCATATTTTACCCCGTAATTAATTTTATTCCCATCTTATTGGCGGTAAACTCACATACAGAAAATTTACCAACTCGAGAAAGATTCGGTCTTGAGATTGCATATCAAATACTGAAGTAAAGCACCGGCTCATCAATAAGCATTTCTCTCTGGAAATGAATAATTAAATAAGAATTTTTTGCTGTTAAAATGATTAAAGCAGGCAGGCTAAAATTGAAGAAACATTTTTGAGCTGTATATTAATTTATAATTCTCTTCCATTTCGTTGGGGCATCTGCCGAGTTGGACTGCTTCTCAGGACCATTTCATGCGAGAGAATTGAATTAAAATAACTTTTTAATCAAGTTGTGCGATGAAAATGAGAAAAATCTTTAATTGTTTCTGTTATCTCTGGTCCGTATTAAAACGAGGATGCGCCAATGACATCTCCGAGGGATTTCTCAAACTTTTGCCAAAAGATATCGCAAGAGGAAAAACATATCTTTTAGGAAATGATTCATTTTGATACTTAACCTAACCTAGTCTTTCACGAATCAAATTATATTAAAAATATGCTGAAAAGTCTATTTTTCTTTCAAAAATTTATTTAACTGTTGAAAACTTCTGTAAATTCGTATAATTTTGTAATTTTGTCCACTGAATCGTAGTGATCTCAAGTAAAAGATATTTTGAACCGTGGTTACAAAATTTGAAATTACAGTTCATCCAAGTGCATGTCGCCTCTTGCTCTCAAGGATTCAGTTCTAATTGTGATCAACTTTCGAGAACACAGTTTTTACCTCCCGCTACCCTTAGTAAGGGAGGTATAAGGATCGTGCTAAAAATCGAATATCGAAATTTTAGTAAATGATCACGTTTTAAGGTCCCTAGTATCCAATTTTAACATTTTCACGATGATGCTGTGTGTATGTATGTATATATATATACATATATATATATATATATATATATATATATATATATATATATATGTGTGTGTATGTGTGTGTGCGTGTGTGTGTGTGTGTGTGCGTGTGGATCCTGTTTACGCTCTAACTCATACTATCATTCAAAAAATTTTGAAACCTTGTATTTATACCTTATTCTAATATGGAAAGAAGCCATTAGATTTTTGGGTAAATCAGATAACCGGAAATGGCACTTTACTTCAAATAGTTTTTCTCCGAAAAATACCTTCAAATGTAATTTTTTGGAGATTTATGTTATTATAAAAATTAAAGATTATTAAATTTTCTATTGGTTTGCATCAAAACTTTTTCTATACATTTCATGGATAAATTTATAAAATTATTTATAATTTAAATCACAGATCCTGCGCTTTAAACAAACACTACTTGATTAGACAGTTCATACCTCAAAACTAACAGATAAATGTCACTGTCAAGAACTAATCATTGCAAATTAATAATAGTAACGTTTTAAAAAGAAAACAGTAAATAGAACCATAGTTATATGTAATGGATTTTAATACAGTTTCTAGTATAACTAAATATGTAAGTATGTATATTTAAATTAATGAAAATTAAATAGCGGGAGGTGTTATGTTGGCCACATCAGATTTTTTTAATAACATACGAAGGTTGTCTTATTTGAATTTCTTTGTAGCAGTACATTCTAAGAAAAATAAAGCATTTTGATATGCTTAGAACAGGATGAGGAAAATAGTGAGTTTTATTCGCTTGGTGCTTGTGAAACGTAAAATAACCAGTCGTTATTGTTGGATTGCCTTTAATTTTTAATTCTTCGAATCCCATTCTATTCAGTGGCTCCATTAGTTTTCTTCAACCCAGGTAATGATTGGTATTGTTGTTTGCTGATCATTATTAATTTTTCTGACAGTTTCATTTTGTATTAGTAGCACCCTCAGTTTGATTCGCTCCGACACTGATGATGCTTTGTATTTGGTGTCGCAAGTTACGTGGCGTGAAAAGTACAATGACTGGTCGTTGTTGTTGATTTGTTGTTCGGAAGTTGGTCAGTGGTAATTCAGAAGGGTAATTAGGCCTTGCGACATCGGTTAATATGCATATATCACACGGTGCTGGGGGTGCGGTTCTGGTTCGAAACTTGCGTTGCAACTTCACACGTCCCGAGGGAACCAATCCTGCAACTATAATTTCAAGACTGCAACAACTCCCAACTTCCTAACTTATCGCTGTCGATTTGCTCCGTAAACACTCGAGACCCAAGAATATGAAAAACTTACAGCACAGCCAGTTAAACGTCCTCAGAGTGCTTATTTTTAACGACGCCGAATTAAAATTTAAATTAAAACTGAATTTTATTCTGTTTAATCCGGGTCGATGAATATTATTTTTTTACGATAAGCACAATTAGGACATTTTTGTCATAATTCACTTTTTAAAAACCTTTTTTGTCGCTGTATTGCCAACTGGATAATTAAACGCACATGCCGGCCACTAAGTTTTCACAATCAGAATTCGAATCGGTTATGTATTCTCCAAAATTATTATAGGTACCAATTAGTAAACACTTTATTTTGTAAAAATCACTAAAATCTACAATTGAACATTTAAATTTATATGTATCCATGAGACAAGGTCAACTAGGTAAGGGCGACTGGAGACTACGTGATGCACAACTTGGCGATTTATTTAATCGTACCAGATGCATCATAAAAAATTATATAAAATAATATAAATAAGCAAACAAACAATTGATATTTTGAATATACAAAATAAGCAAATATAGAGCGATACTAAAAATAACATCAACACTAACAAGTTTTTGTCCAAAATCTAGCTACATAATAATAATAATAATAATAATAATAATAATAATAATAATAATAATAATAATAATAATAATAATAATAATAATAATAATAATAATAATAATAATAATAATAATAATAATAATAATAATAATAATAATAATAATAATAATAGTAATAATAGTAATAATAATAATAATAATAATAATAATAAAATAAAAATTTAGAAATCGAAATTAAAAGAATGTGGAAAACAAAAACTATTATCTTGCCCATAATAATAGGAGCTACGGGTTTCGTTGACGACGAGTTTCAGAAGAATATTGAGAAATTGCCTGGTAAACATGACCCTTCTGAAATACAGAAAACGGCTATAATTGGAACAGCACATATAATAAGAAAGGTGCTCACATAGTCACCCATACCCAAGCTGCTTGGTAAGCGGCCGGATGGAGTGGTTCCTCCGAACTGCAGAATATGTTTGTCCAGAATATCGGGACCAATAATAATTATATTATAATGTATTAGATATATATTTGTAGTTTGTGAAATAGAAGGATAATAATAATAATAATATTTATTTATTTCTGCAATTCAGAACTTCGCCAGCTGCCTATCTTCAAACATGTTCTTTGCAGCGGTTCCCAATAAGTAATGGGCTCAGTGTTAGCAATGTATTATAATTTAACATTGTATATTTGCAACCTGTAACATTGAAGTAAAACTTCGAATTTTACTCTTGATGAGTTACTTATTTAAGTTTTTTTTTGTATCTTAACTTTATATATATTTTGTATTATATTTTTTAAGCTGATGATGTGCGGATGTCGCACGAAACATCCATTTTTGTATTACACAACATAACTGTTGTAATAAAAACCTAAGGAACTTTAAGGCCTTCAAGTCTTATCCTACACTTATTTATTTATTAAATTTTTGTTTAATTTATCTTTAAAACTTTTTATTGTTACCGATAACTTTATTTCAGAAGGTAAGCAATTGTAATACTGTACTCCTTTACATTCAGGAGAGTTTTTGGCAATCATTAATCGTTTATTTGGTCTCACATGGAAACACGCTCTGTTCAGCACAGAGATAACGTGAGAGCAATGGGGCTTCGATATAAAATTTTCATCCATATGTAACCCTAGAAATTTTGTTCGGGGTACTCTTTTGACAGGATTATCATTTACAATTATCGATAAATCAGTGTTACATGAGCTTTGATAAGTATTAGTATTAGTATTCTGAACAAAGTCATTTAAATATAATATAAAGAGAATGGGAGCTAAAACTGTACATCTAGAGCGTTTGGGGGGGGGGGGGGCTTCATAAGGTCCTCTGTTGTATTTGGCCACAGTTCACATACCATGAGATGGCGGGTAGTCTGTAAATGGCTAAAATCACACAGAACCGACTCACTGCAAAGACCCCATTTCTGCATATTACTTCTACATCTAGTAACCCCAGAGCGTATTCTGTTTAACATGTCGTCCAGTCCTCGTTATGCCATGGGGGAAGTTTTTCATCAGGTAAACAATGTTGGGGGTGTAAAGTTATTTCTTTCCACAAATCTAACCTTGTTTGTCGGTGTAGTATAGTAAAATTCTCTGTGATGACAAGCAGGCTGGTAATCTGATGGACAATTACGAGATGGATTAGGTTATGTTAATGTATGTTTAGAAAAATCAGAGCGTCATTTTTAATTATCTTTCTTGTTGTAAAAGAATCCATCAAATTGTATCTATGCTCAACGTACAAAAAAAATTCTATCGCCCGAAAGAGCGTCGCCCACTTACAGAGTACGTTCCGCGCGGTCGAATTCCACGCGGTCAAAATCCCGCGCGGTCGAAATTCCACGTGGTCGAAATCCCAGCCGGTCGATATGTACCCCCACCACTTTGTCCGTTCTAAAGAAATTCAAATATTTCCACGCCGTCGAATCCCACCCGGTCGAAATGTTACACGTTACAAATCCCTCGCCCCCGTACCGCTCTCTTTATCGATCATATTGCATTCTAACAATCTACGCTTCGTGGTAGTTCCGCGTCAAAGATAATATATTAAAAAGAAATTTTAAAACATATTATATTATTATACAACGAACTATTTAATGAATGAAGCAGGAAAAGAATTTACCTATCCATCTTAAGTAAATATGATAATTTACTAGTTACTTAATATTATAAAATAATTAAATTTATTTTCAAGTAGACAAGTATGTGTAGATACATCAAGTTACCGTTATTGTCAAAATATGCCGAGTGGAAGAAAATATATTTGGAAATAAAAGCAATATAAGATTTATAATAGACACAGTAATACATAATTTTACAACTGAAATAAAGAATAAACTGCTTATTCACATAATATAACAGCTAATCTAAAATGACGGACCAGAAATGTCAATAATTTTACTTAAAATGTATACGTAAATTCTTTTCCTGCTTCATTTATTAAATAGTTTATTGTATAATAATATATGTTTTATTATTATTATTTTTTTTAAAATTAAATCTTCGACGTGGAACTACCACGAAGCATAGATTGTTAGAATGCAATACTATCGATAAACAAAGCGGTACGGGAGCAAGGGATTTGCATCGTGTAACATTTCGACCGGGTGGGATTCGACGGCGCGGAAATATTTGAATTTCTGTAGAACAGACAAAGTGGTGCGGGAACATTTCGACCGCGTGGAATTCGACCGCGCGGGATGCTTCGTACTTACATTGCCTACTTGAATATCGCCCAATTTACCATCGGCCAGCTATCCCTCGCCCAATTGTTGCGTAATGCTTCAATTCCGACCGACGGCAACCTTGATATTTGAAAATAATATCCAATTTGCTAATATAGTGGTGGTCTCGCCAAAGCAGAGAGCCCGTGAGATGACATCTGGTAAACGGCCCAGATATGTCGTCTTGAACGAAATCTGTGAATTTAAGTAGACTGACACACCAAAAAATAAGAAATAAGCCGTGATGGTTGCATTATTTTTTAATATTCTTGTGTATGATTGAATAATGATTCATTCTTCGATACAGTCTCTCAAATATTGATAAGAACTTGAAATTCTGATGTAGAATATTGTAAAACGTGCTTCAGTGTAATTGCTGAAGTACAGCAGAAGTAAAATTCCTGCTAACTAGGGCGTTGAGACTTTGGCGTTTGCGGTGACAAGACAACGCACTCTGTAAACATCACCCCAGGCTACCCGAAACATAGAAGGCCTGATAACCCTCTCCCTATCACAAGATAAATACGACCTTTTTATCAGGAATCGCAAAATATTTAAATATAAACGATCCCACTTTCCTTAGGCGAAATAAAGCCTGATTTTAGTGATTATAACATTGATAGATTTGAAAAAAAACTTCGTCTTTTTTGCGTTTATTCCTGCGTCGCAAATTTGCATATCCTTTTGATAGACAGGGTGTTTCAAAAATACTGTAAAAAAATTATAAGGGCATATAGTACTGACCAAAATGAGTAAAAAGCATAATCAATATGGGTCCGATCTTCCATAGTTTCCGAGATTTGAGGCAGTGAAACATTGGTTTTATGGGGTTTACGTTTGCTATTTTGAAAGCTATTTTGATTAAATGAGATTTTTTGTATACTTTTCAGAGGTCATCTTATGCGCTTTTGTTTGTTTTTTTTTTAAATCAAATAATTGTACTATGTTAAATGTTGTGGCTAACTTGGCTAATATTTAATTTTCAAATAACTTCGTAACTATTAGAAATTGAGAAAATCGTTTCATATAAAATTTTATTGTTTTTTATAGTCTGTTTACCGACACAGACAAAATTTTATTCGATCAGTATCTTTGTCAGTCTTTTTTCGATTTTTCGCTTTTCTCAGAAACAGTTGAAGGTCAGTCCTATGTTGATTAAGCTTTTTTACTTATTTTGGTCAGTACTACATGCCCTTAATTTTTTTACAGTATTTTTAAAACACCCTCTAGAGAAGATGTCTTCTGAGTTACTCATATTTATTGAATAGGAGTATATTTTTTTGGTGATCGCCAGGAAAATGAGCTACTTCTAATCACTTTTTGACCAGAAATTCCACCTTTACTTTATAAGTGATCGGAAAGTTACTTTCCGATCCCAAGATAAATGTTTCCATGGCAATCAGTTGTTTATTTATTTCTTATTTCCTCCCAATAAAATATAAATAATGCGTACTTATAAATTTTTTTTATTCTTTTTTCAGGGCAACGAAAGAAATATTGTACCCAAAATGACTAGAAAGTGTTTACTGGGCCCGCAAGTTTCCAAGGCCCGCCTACGGCTCTCCCTGGAACATTCTTGCTCGCACAGTAAAGTATCACTTTTCGGACTTGTTACATATAAATTACTATTATTGTAACAGGGGTGTATCACAATTTTGAAACTTTTATATACTTATATACATGAAAAAAATATGAAATCCGTTTTTTTCCTATACGGTACCATTTACTGCAAAAAAATGAAATAAATAGGCAACAAGAAGGAGGTATTCGACCCTGAAATATGCGTGTCAATGTATGGCCAAGAAAGAGACAATATATAATTGAAGCGCTTAAATATCATATTGTCATCTGTCATTTGTTATTCAAAATATCAGTTTACTGTATTTAACATTCTATTTTACTGTGAAACATTAAATGTAGATTACACATTTCTTTAATGCCACATTTTTGTTTTGCCAGTTTGTAAGCCTGTCATTTTCGCTTTTCTAAACTCTGAAGAGTCACATATGAAGCAAAACCATCTAGCGTCCATCTTAAAAAATAACCAAGGTCGGATACGTCATAACCAGATTTTTCATGCCTACCGTTTTAATCGTGTGATACTTTTAATTTTAATTTTTAATTACAAGATAATATAAATTTGACTTTTACTATTAGGCTACTTATATGATATACTTTTAGTATCTATACATTAAAAGAAAAAGATTTAAATTTCATATAGTGATACTCCCATCAGTACCGTCCCTAAGGTCGGTCAGCCGGGCTTACGCCCGGGGCCCAGGAACTAAAGTAGTTTGGTACGAGGCCTCGCACCGAACTACTTTCTTAAATTTCAGAAAAAAAATTATAAATTTCAGAAAAAGTAAATTCAGTATCAGGAAAAGTAAATTTTATTTAAGAAAAGGTAAATTGTTATTATTTTTCTAAAACTGAATTTACTTTTTCTGAAATTAAAGTTGAAAGGTATAGTGCGGGGTAGGCGTTGATTGCGCGAGCTCCACTCCATATTTGTGACTCCGGGGCCTCAAAGTCCAAAGAACGGCGCTGACTCCCATACTGGTTTTGTTACCTTTACAAGTCACTAGGCCTGATATGTCGCCCTGCTTTAACTAAGACTGCGAATACACATATTCTCTGGAAATTCCTCCTTCACGCCAATGGAAAACCGACCCCAAAATCATGACAAGGAAGTGGCCTAATCTGTCACTGCTTGCTGTCTACGGAGATTTCCATGTTGGTCTAAATATGAGCTGTGGTTCTATATCTTTAAGAATTTAATGTTTAAATAAAACAATTTTTTTGTAGAATACCTGTCATTTATATTGATTATTAGCCGGCGGTCTCCCTGACCGAGTACTATCAATCGTGTGCTGTCGTGTATATTTCAAACACGTGGATTCTAATGGCGTTGGGCCATCGTTTTCTATCGAGTGCCGTCAATTTGTATGATTTTTGAGTTGATTTGAATATACCTCGATGTTCGGTTTAAGTCAGTGCCTTGACACATGTGTAAATGTACATAACTTCTTCATTTGGTTACGATATTATTCAAATTTCATTTGATTTGGCACTGACAAACAGAAGTTTTCGTGAAAATAAGAACAACAAAGATTATTGAGATTGAGTGGAGCACGAGTGAAATTAATTTATTAATTTAGATTAATAGATTTAGATTTACTCGACACTAATTGATGTATGCAACTCGATAAGTGACACCGGACCCTCAATTTTTAAACAAACGACAAGATTCGATACTACACTACAGTACACAGTGAGACCACCAAACATGTTCCGATTAATTATGAAAAAAATATTTTTCAAACAACCACCCCTCCCACCTCAACAAATTACCAATGACTATTTCGGTCTTGAGTTTGTAATTTGTATGCGGGTTATTACATAGACTTGTGATTTTAGAAAACACTACAAAAAGAAGTCGCACGGCGTCGTCACAAGATATTGCTGACCAATTAAGTGTTGATGTAAATAAATCAATTGTTTGTTTTGTACTATAACAGGTCGTGCCAACCTACTGCAACCACATGCCACTGAAGACCACACCAATTAATCAGTTTATGCCAGAAGAGACCCAAAATCATGTTGTGATAACGAGAAACATTTGCCATTACGAAAATTTCAATCTCATTTTCATTTTCATTTTCAAAGTCGTAGATTTCATGTGAAGGACATTATTTTCTATAATTAATCGGAACATGTGTACTGTAATAATCAATTAAAATTACATCGATTAAAAATAAATTTATTTCACCTAAAAATTTAATCCGACGCTTTTATTTGGACATCTTTATTTTCATTTTTAAAACATGATTTAGCAATGAACTTTCTTTTTCCACTAATGCATTTTTATAAATAATTTATATTGAAGAAGCAATCGGTTGAGATTCGCTACAATTTAAGTGATGTTCAAAATCCTCGTTCGCTTGTATAATGATGGAATATTAATAATTTAGAAAGAGCTTTTTATTTTGTTTGCTTTTGTATGTATTTATTTGCTTATCAATATTCGTCTTTGATGTATTTCCCCCCGGGAGAAAAATACCCAACTGTAGGAATGGTAATGAATTGCAATACAAATAAATCTAGTTTTTGCCGTGAATGATCGCAGGAGCCACAGACCACAACAGCAAACAGAAGGCTCATAACGGAACGTTCCAGTGCTAGTAATATTGCCTCATACATATTAAAATATTCAAGTGAATTTCTCGATGTTACGGCAACTAAAGTCAAATATATCAGTCCTGTATTACAGTGTGGGATCAATTTAACATTGTTTACCCCCAATTTATTCCTCAAAGATCATAAAGAACAAGAGTCTAATGCTAAATCATCTTCAACAACTGCTATTACGCGATGCGCCTTTCAGGAATTCTACTCGTAGTACATAGTTGCAGCTGCTATCTACGAACATCAGTGAATAATAAAGGAAGAATGCTAACGTTGAAAACTACACCATGTAAAAATAATAAGTATATAAATGTGAATGTGAATTTACAACATTTGAGAAACCCTGTTTCTGTCTTGATTACATGATAATCAAAAGTTACTAAGATATACGTACCAAATATATCATCATTGTTTATTACTTATATTTAGGTGTACCAGTCTGCTTTACTAAATACTATATTTTTAGGTAGGTAGGTACAGTATCTTACCGACTGCGCCAAGTCTCGATTTTTTAATTATTATAAATGAAAATATTAAAGCGGCTTATGACCTAAGAAAGAAAGAAAAGAATGCTAGCCGGCGGGATTTGAACCCACGATCTTAACATTTGTACTGTTATGTGTTACCAACTACACCACGGCTGTAGCCCAGCCGTGGTGTAGTTGGTAACACATAACAGTACAAATGTTAAGATCGTGGGTTCAAATCCCGCCGGCTAGCATTCTTTTCTTTCTTTCCTAGATTTAAAAAATCAAATAAAATACACATTCATCTTAATATACTAATCGGCTTATGACCTATTTCCAAGTGCGCTTAATATATTTTCATGTGCACAGTTTGATAATGACGATATAGAGGGAGTGAGACAATGAGTCTCCGTACGTACGTTAATATAGGTGCCTCATTCAATCAGTGGATAATAATTAGCGTCACTACTCGCTTAACCAACCTAAGAATAATAATGATAACTAAAAATGGACAAATCAGTAAATCAAGTATTGAAAGATCTAAAAACCGTTTTAATTAAATTATGCAATGTTTACAATAATAATAATAACAATAATAATAATAATAATAATAATAATAATAATAATAATAATAATAATAATTCATGACGTTTGACATGACGCATCTACATTGATTGAGCGAGGCAACTATACGAGTAGTAGAGATGGGCGAATACCATTCGCGAATATTCGAATATCTTGAATACTTTCAGTACTCGAGTTTCAAGATTTCGAATACTAAAACTAAAAACTACAAATTTGAATACTTTGAATATTCAGCAATATTTGTCTGTAGATCAGCACTGTATTCAGAAGACAGGTATAAATCTGCAGCAGCATATGCCAGCCGTCTCCAAGTTATTGTACAGGGCACATCCATTGTAGACTTTACTGTTGTTTGTATTTATAGTCTAAATATATGTATGTTTACATGCAATTTTGAAAATGGTTTCAGTTTTCAGTCAAAATTATGCGAAATTGTTTACATGCAGTTTTAAAAACAAATTTAAAAATTGATTTGAAAACAGTTTCGGCGCATACGCATTTAGCTTCATTTCGACATTATTCCAATTTTTTTTTATACTTCGTACCACTGCGCACTAAAACTACACAATTGTCAATTTATTTGTAGGTTACTAACATAAAGAGGCAGATACATTTACTCTGTACGCATGCGCAGTATCTAAACTGAATTGTAAGTGTTTACATAAGTAGTTTTAAAACTAGTTTTCGAGTCAAACCCATGAATTTTAGTTTTGGTTTGAGACAACTCAAAACCGTTTTGACACTATACATAGCATTTTCAAAACTAAAAACCTTTTGAAAACCGTATGAAAACTGCATGTAAACTCAGTAGAGGTGGGCGCGTGAGTAACTTTTTGTTCACGATCACGCACGCTCACGGAACTAAAAATGTAATCACGACCAATCACGCACGACTTTTTATGTTTCATTCACGATCACACACGCTCACGATTTTATTTTGGCACTCACGCCCGATCACGCCCAGCGGGTCACGTTTGTGTCACGTAATTGTTTCTATGTACATTTAAGCCTGTTTAACACAGTCATAAGTTGTTATCAATTTTGTTAACAAACTGATAATAAGTTAGGTAACAGATTGGTTTCATTGGAAACGAATGTTTATGGACAAATAGCTTGTTCTGTTCCATCACAAATATTATTATAAATTTGGTAACAAATTTGTTAACAAAATTATGATCGTGTCAAACTGGCTTAAAGATTTGTATATCTTTAGTGAAATCGGAGCAACTGTGTATACAATTTTGGGTACAACAATAACACTATTTTTATGCAAAAAATACTGCTGATGACATATTTGGATATAATAATAATAACAAGAATGTAAAGTAAAAGATGGAAATTGACAATTTTTTAAATAAAAAAATAGAAGAAAACTTGTATTCACGCCCGATTAAATTTTAGTCACGCCCGATCACGCACGATAAGTTTTTAGTGCCTCACGCTCACGTCCAATCACGACGCAAAATTGAAATTATATTCACGATCACGCGGGTCACGTCGTGACCCATCGTGACCCGACAAAATCACGGCCCGCGCCCACCTCTAAAACTCAGTAATAAATTATTTAATAAAAATATTCAGGTATTCGAATACTCGAGATATTCGAATATTCGAGATCCAGTTAATATTTGAACCCGATATTCGAATTTGAAAAAACTGATCTTCGTCCATCTCTAATTAATAGTAATTTCAATTTATTTTAGTTTAAATAACAATATAAAATCCATTATATTTACTATTTAGTCACCGATGGCGCTATGTTCTGCCTTCGGTTCTGCCATTCTTCTTCTATTTTTTTTCTTTTTTAATAAATTTTATATATTCTTATTTCTTTCAGGAATATCCCAGACTTTCTCAATTGGGTTAAGTTCGATGACGGTGGAGGATGATAGAATTAATCTTTTACAAGACGGGAATTATTTGTCGTATCGTTCTTTTCTTTAAATTTGCTTTCAAAAAAGTGAGGTAACCTTAGTTATTTATGGTTGTTGCAATAGTAGCTAATTTTCTTACTTTTGCTGACTAAATTTAATTTTTAAATGAGTTTTAATTTTTCTACTTTTAAATGTTTATTATGTTTCCTAGCATCGTAAAATTTAATATAAGTAGATAGCAGACAAAAGTTTGGAAAACCCCTAATAAATAATTAGAAGGAGAATATTCAAAAGAAAGAGAAAATATATTAAAAATATTGTCGTACGAACACTTTTTTGCGTATCTACCGTTGAGTGCATTAAACAGATAACTCCTTACCTCAAAGCTGTGTTTAAATCCGAGTCGTCAAAATCACAACCGATCACATAATACATTCAACTCAATAGATTTATTCTATTTAAAAAATTTCAATGTGACAATGCAGGAATTTTTCTGTTGATATAAAATTAATCTAATTGTTTTTCCCATGTGCAATTCTTCTTCAGGAAAATAGTGAATAAAATATTTTTTACTACACTCATTATTCTTGCAGTCGGTGATAAATTTCAGCACAAAAACCTTCTGTAAATATTTTGAAATCTGCAAAACGAACAGCACTTGTTTATTTAATTACAGAGTAAAATATTACTTCAACCGACGCCCGCAGAGCGGCGCGTCTGTCAGCGCTGAATGTCACTGTTAATATGTAGTTATTGCAAATATGTTAACAATCATGGTCATTATTCAAATTACCCATCGGTGGTCAATGTCACGCAGATAGCAGAACGATTAATGAAACTTATAATACAAATGGATATTTATATCATTACCGAATTTTGCTCATTATTAAACTGCTCACCCAAACTGCCCACTCAAAATTTCCTCTCAAACTGTAATTACTCAGGGGTAAATTTTTCCACTCCGGTCTGGATTAGGAGTTTACAATTACACGAAATCTCAGACATAGAGCATTTATAATGGAAATATCGACATTTCGGTATACAATTACTATACCATCAACAAAGTCTACGAGCATTCAATAGTTATTTGTATATCAAGGCCGCGAAATCACTCTTCAGCATACCCAGAGAAAAATTGGATTTCGCGGACAGGGTGTACACAATATTTTTTGTGCAACCGTAAAAAATATGTAATTACAAATTTTATGAATTTTAAATAGTTTCAATGTAAATAGAAAGTTAGCTTTCAAGGTGGCTATGGGATTAACATTTGATAAACAAAACCATGCAATTCTCAAGTGTCAAAGTGGTTGTTTACCTAATTTCGCGGCCGCTATCATGACAACGGTCGCGAAATTCATTTCGCGGCCGTTACCATAACAACGGTCGCAAAATTGAATTTCGCGGCCTGTATTGCGGCTGCGAAATGCTTATTTCGCGTCCGGTTGCACAAAAACCAAATTAATACATATAACACTAACATACGTGTAACAATGCTCATGTTTATGATATTTAGTCATTTGTTTTTGAATGTTAGTAGATCCTGATGAAATTATAAGTATATAACGAAACGTAGGTTTTGTAAGAATAAAGGCTGGTTCATATAAGCTGTAAACTTAAGACTTTACCGTAACATTATGATTGCATTAAACTTTACATTAAGTTGCCTGGTACATATATTTCTTAGGGCAAACCAATAAGAGTAGGCCGCTAATGTCATTTTTCTAACAGCGACACGTCATTCATATTGACGTACAAGGACATATAAAATATAGATATGGATAGTGATACAGACGTCTTATTTTCAACAATATTTATAAGTATAATTGCTTTGGCAAATAAATTTAAGAAAAAAAGAAAAGGCGCTGGGGAGTCCGAGCTATATTTCAGCGGCGAGAGCAGGAGGGACATTTTCACCTTATTAAATATACGAAAATTGCAGACAATGAACATTTTTTTAAATATACAAAAATGTCTGTCTAATGATTTGCTAAAACTTGTTACACCGAAATTAGAAATATACAGTGCTGTTTTATCGTTATATCATTTTTCAGTTTTGTGGTAAATATGTTTGTATTGTTTCACTAATTCAATTAGTTGAATATCTTCTTCAAAACCGTTCATTTTTACTTAAATGTGACACGTCAAATTCAAAGGCATGAATAACGCCAGCGGTAAGCTTCTGATTGGTCGGCATTAGCATTATGACTTAAGTATTTAGAAATTGGCGTATTCTAGGTTTACGGCATAATGCCAAGGTTAAGGTTACAGCTATATATACCGTAGCACGCATTTGTCTATACTCGAATTATTAATGCAAAATCATAATGCTAATGCTAAGGTAAAGCCTTAAGTTTACAGTTTACAAGAACCAGCCTTTAATGCTGTATACAGAAATATGACTAGTCACATCTTTAGTTGTTCCTTAGAAACATTCATGTCCTTACAATGTAGTGTTTTAGTAGCTATGTTGATTAGTTAATCACCCTTCATTAACATTAGTTACAGTGAGTATTATTTTAAGCAAATATTACTAGCCATAGAAATTATGCATCTTTTAAATAATAGAAGTTTCCAAGACAATGCCATTTAAAAAAATCTGATGTGGCCAGCACATTACCTTCCGTCAGTTATATGAGGCATTTACGAAAATTTTACCGGTGAACTGTTACCGGTATATATCGGTAAACAGCTGTTTATCAGGTTATAGCACCCGGAATGGATATTTTAAGAACGCAAGGGGGAAACAGAATAGATCCATAACCTATGGAAAAATTTGATATTTAGAAACAGATTAAAAATTTGACGTAGTTAACAAACTGAACAGAGTCCTACTTTGAACACATTTCCACTTTTACGTTATACTGAAACGTAAACCTCTTATAACAGAGCTCTGTCTCTAGTGGTTAGGAAGGTTTTTACGGGCTCCTCGCGTTAGAAAATTTAAAGGCTATTGAAACCATAGCAACATATATACAATTTAATTTATTCGTTATTTCGCCATATGTTTTCAAAGACTATTTCGATCAAATAGTTTAATGTATTGTGGTGTGTTTCAATAATTTTTTCAAGTTATTTACGATTCAGTATATCATAAAACATTGTACAATGCTCAACCGTTACCCAAAATTTACGTGCTCGCACGGATAACAAGTTCGCTTCCCTCGCTCGTTAAGTACCGTGCTCGGCCGTAAAGTTCTAAGTAACGGTCTTGCAATCTAATTACAATTAACGCGTGCGCTTCGCTTTACATCACTACATTTTTTTGAGATTAGATTCTTCATGAATCGGTAGATGCTGTATCTACCGGTAGAATTTTCGTAAATGTCTATGTATTTTCTATAAACTCCATACAGAAAGTTCCATGTAAAAAGATCCTATATTTCGAGTAAAATTATAACACAAATTTACTACTAATATGTCATTTGCACTTGACTCTGACATCTTTCAATCAGAATTTTCTTAATATAGTAGCATTTTCTAGCATAACTAGCTAATTTATAAATTTTAATTTCTTTATAATTTTATAACTGTATATCCAGTTAGTACGAAGTATAAAATGCAGTCAAATCGTATAGAGAATACAATGTCATTTATAATAACATTAAATGTGAAAAAATGATATTTAACATCGTTTTTCCAAGAAAAACAGTTAAAAATATTCAAATGTGGGCACTTCTGGTTCACCAATTATAACCAAAATCTAATCAGCTTTTCATATGGATGCAACGAAGAGGAATACGAAAGAATTATAATTTTTGAAATTGTAGTATTAGAGTTATCGAAGACGAAAATTTTGTTACACACACACACACACACACACATACACACACACACACACACACACACACACACACATATATATATATATATATATATATATATATATATATATATATATATACATCATCGTTAAAATAGTAAAATCATATTCTAGGGACCTTCAAACGTGCTTGTTCATTAAAAACTCACCACCGAATTTTTGACCAAAGACAATACCTTCCTTACCTAAAGGTGACGAAAGGTAAAAAGAGTATTACATGTCAATAACTTTAAGTACGTGGTAATTAAATTATGATAATGATTAAATATAATTTTTTTAAAAAGTGAAATTAAAAATTATTTAATATTGCCGAGACGCCGCGATCCCAAATCTGTAAACTTCATTATATTGGGGCCTGAACGCATGGTGTGTTATGTTTGATCACAGTATAAATATTATCAATGTAATATAAGCCTCGCCTCGTGCTGTACTATCGCCATATAATAAATGACAAATAAAGCTCTGTGAAATGTTTACGTACGACAAAAATTAGGCAACTGACTTCCAAAGTTTTGCTTTCCTTCAGGGAGCTGCAAAACTAAAATTTATACACCAAGAGGCGAAGCTGACATATTCGAGGTCAATCATTTCGGTAACGAAATATACGAAGAATTGTGGTGTGACTTTATGTGCAGTGGCGTAGCAAGAACCGGATGGGTTCATTCACCAAAAACCACAAAAGTAACCACCCCTTTTGGCTTGTGGATCGGTGTCCACAGTACCCCTGATTGCTACGCCACTGTTTACTTGTTTCTACTTGATGTATACATTCTACTTTCTTTATCACTCTATTTAAGTCTCACAACTGACAAGTAGTATCTCTCTCATCTGGAGACGTTACGTCAGAAACAATTATTTCTCAGGTATTATTAATTTGTTGCAAAATAAAAACAAAGTAGTCTCAAGATTATAATATTTAAAATTGTGGAAACTCCCAATGCAAAATTCCCAAATTACGATTTGGAAATTTGTTTCAACTTTGAACTACAACTTTGTGCATCTTATATATCTTTGCAAGGATCATGATGAAGGTGTATTTATTGAATCGTATATGCTCTATGAATGTGTGTTGTGTTTATTGTAGTGTCGACGTGATTGTCCTGTATCGATGCATCTCTTGTCGTTCTTCCGTGTGAATTAAAAGCTGGCTGGTACATTGTGCGGCATAGAGAACTAATACTCGGATCCGTAACGGAAAATAAATGCTGTTTGCTTTTGTGCAGTGCTGTCGCCGAAGCAAACTTTAATCTTGTTACCAAAGGTTTATGTGGCATATACACAGGCTGCGTGACACGGTTCCTGAGAGCTACCGTGGAATACTTCGCACAAACACACTCTCTTTTAAATGCTTGTCCTTCGAGAAATATTTTCCTCCGTCTTACTATTTCTTCACAGGACAGGACGACACACAACACAAGCATTCTCTATAAAACTAGAAATGAAAACATCTCGCCTTCTTTGAATAATACTGTTACAAAATAGTGTTCCTTTATTTATTTCTAGTTTCTTAACTTTTTATTTTAACTGTCATTTTTATGTTATTAATGGAATTATATGGATTAGTACGTCTAGTGACCGGTTGTAGATCAGATGACCGTGGTTCAAATCCAACTAACGTCAAATTTTAAATTTAATTCCATTTTTAGAATAGCACAAATGTGATTACTGAGCTTTCTCCATGAAAACTTTGAGACACCTACTACGTTTACATGCAATTACGCGAAACTGTTTACATGTAATTTTCAAAACAGGTTAACAGATTGATTTGAAAACAGTTTCGGCGCATGCGCATTTGGCTGATATAAGTGTCAAACTATCTTCACTTCAAATTCTTCGTTTTGCTATTATTCCAATTATTTTTTTCTACTTTGTACCACTACGCACTAAAATTACACAACTGTCAGTTTATTTGTAGGTTAGTAACACACAGCGACAAAAACGTTATGCTATGTACGCATGCGCAATATCGAAACTGAATTTTAAGTGTTTACATGAGTAGTTTTGAAACTAGTTTTCAAGTCAAACTCATGAATTTTAGTTTTGGTTTGAGATAACTCAAAACCGTTTTGACACTGTATACATGCCGTTTTCAAAACTAAAAACGTTTTGAAAACGGTTTGAAAACTCCATGTAAACTCAGTAAATGTCAAGTGATGCCTGAAAAGTGCCCTCAACGGTACAAAACCTACTCGTATATTCGTATTCTGCAGGAAGTAATATCAATATCTATGCCCCATCATTAGTAGACCAATGTTTTTTCTGAAAAATACAATGGTCACTATTTGCAAATGTTGCTGCTTTTCATTTTAAAAAATATGATCTACATAGAATTTTGGCTTATTTCTGTTTAGGGCACTTTTTTAAACTCTGACGATACTCATTTTTTTAAATAAAATCTTTATAACTTCTTAAGCCTCATCTACACGTTGGGCCCACTATCGCCAATAAACCAATATAAACAAATACCGGCGAGGCAAAGCAAGGCGAATCGGCGCAAGTATTTTGCGTCTACACGTTGGCAAGTATTTGGCCCAAGCCATCAGGCCAGTATCAGACGTTTCTCGTTTCTTTGACTCGTGCTCCAAAAACCGACACTGAGGCGAGCGTCGGCAAAAGGCGAGCGGCCAATGCGAGTCGCTTAGAAGTTAGACAAAAAGCCTGTCCACATGTTGGTGTAAACTCGGAGTTGGCTTTCATTCGCCTAGCCTCGGCCAACGTGTAGATGAGGCATTACAAGAGAACCTAAAATTAAGGTTATAGATATTGCATTTTCCATTTATATATTTAAGGTACATTCACAAATTAAAATTAGGTTTAGATTTATGGTTTATACTTTATATGCAATGACTTTGGCCGCATATTTTGTAATGACTCCACACACACTAAATCCAAATCATAAAGCCAAACATTGCAAGGTCAAAACTTTAGGTTTATGATTTAGTTTGACGTCACATACTTCACCAATGAGAACGAGTCTGAAACGATATAGATATATACACCCATCTTTATTTAGTATTCACTTGGTGGAATCAGCTTTTTAAACAAATGCGAGAACATAGAACTGTCAAAATTTAATTGCTGAAATATAACCAATAATGCCAAGCGAATGACAGTTTCACGGCGCATGGGTATCTATTAAGTATTGCTCTACCGATATTTTAATCTTGTTTTTGAAGCCGTTACATAGATGCCAGTACAATCAAAACTTGCATTTATGAATGACTTACTTAAATCTAAACAAAAACCATGAACCTAATTTCACCTTAAATTCTGAAGTGGAGTCATTACATAATATGCGGCGAAAGTCTTTAAATCTAAATTATAAATTATAATTCTAAACCTAATTTTCATTTGCGAATGTACCTTTAGTTTTGCACTCAGTGGGCAATGACGTAATGCTCGGCACTAGTTGTTGTTACAACTCGTGCGACTTCACTGGCAAGAACTAACGATCAGAGTAAGTGTAAGAAAGTGCGCACTGAGTAAGATTCAATTTACTCGAAAAGTATAATTGGAACACGTAAAACTCAGTTAGTGCGCGCTGGTAATGTAAATGGAAAACGATTTATGCACTCAGTGCAGAAAAGTGCGCACTAAATATGTAAATGGAAACGCTATTAGTTGTTGATAGTTTAATATAATTTATAACATATCCTAATATCTTGAATCCGAAAATATTTTGGATATTCTTAAGCGGTTCGATTTTTTTGCTCGCTAATTAATAATATCTATTTTTTGTTGATATTTCATTTTATAAATTCGCACTTCGCACTAGTTCTTATTTCCTCGCTTGGAAATTACGAAACAATATTTTTCAGGCGAAATAAATAAAAAATTCAGTTGATATTAAACATGTAACTTTGATTCCTAAAATAGACAAGTTTCGCACTCCAAGTCCCGCTTCGACATGTTTTAAGAATTCAGCTGGAAAATTAAGATTTAATTGAAAATGAGACTGCTGCTACTGTCTGTCGCAAACATGTGATCTGTATATTTATTTTCATATAATTTTCCTTAATGTATTAGTGACAACGATAAATAAGCCGTAATTCTAACCCTATTTCACAAAATGCTCTACATAACACAACATTCTGGAACTAACAATTCGGGCATATTTACATAGTTTGTTGTGTAAGAATACAGTTATTTTATTGAATATAATGCCTTGTTAAATCCCTGTAGTTTATTTAAAAAAAGATTTTGGACTAACTACAAAAACTATACTTAATTGCTCCCAAAAATTTATTTTAATATTGCAACTGTACTCTAATCTGGACATATATTAAATGGTGTATTTTAAATGGGGGCAAGTCAAATTTTAACTGGGCCGCTTCCTAACGTGGTTCCAAATAAATAAATAAATAAAAATTGTGCTGGCAATGATTTCGCTTAATATTTGACCGTGCTTAAATGTACTTGATTTTTCCATTTAAATAATATTGGGTTTTGACGCATTTTGGAACATTATTTTTCTCTGAGGCAATAAGAGGTTTAAAAAATCCACTCAATATATACTATAGAATGTTTCGAGAATATGTGGACAAAATTTGAAGGCCCAATCATAATTTTAATTCGAATGGAGTATAGCATTTTGGGCTTTTGTGAGATAGTTTAAACATCTACAATTAAACTGTTATTCACGAAAGATGACTATTAAAGGTCATTTGTGAGCCGTCTGATATAATATTACTTGCAGATAACTTCACAGCATTTCGTATGCATGGGCGTGCAATATGAAATATTTATGGACACATTTTAACTGAAAAATAAGAGAAATTTATTTGAAAATTATGTTTCTTTCTAAATAATGCCTTTCTGAAAGATTTATGTTCTTCAATTATGTTTTTGCAAAATTCAAAACCATAGAGTTAACTATAAACCAAGGAATAATAATTTGATTTAAACGTCAACGCCACTGGATAAATATTAGTACAAAGGGCAGTGTAGTAGATAATTAGGTATCTGTAATTCTACGATATACGTCATTATTATTTGTAGTGTGTTAGAAAGTAATGTCACTATTTACGTGTATCTGTCACACCATATAAATTAAACAGACATAGGTCAAATAATCTTTCTCTTTCTAATACAAAATGTTGCTAACCTACTGCTGTAAACTGATGTGTATTCTTTCTTCGAACAAATAACCTTGAATAGTCATCTTTCGTGAACAAAAGTATACTGGGACTTCAAAGTTTGTCCACATGACCCCTTATTGCCTCGGAGAAAAATAAAGTTCCAAATAGTCTCAAAACCTAATGTTATTTAAATGGGAAAAAAATCAAGTGCATTTGGGCACGGTCAAACATTAACATTAAGCGGAATCATTGGTGACTCAATATTTTTATTTTTATTTTATTTGGAACCACTTTAGGGTGCTACCCGGTTAAAATCTGACTTGACCCCTTTTAAAGACCACCCTAATGTGCATATATGTACGTATCAAGAATCAAGACTGCAGATAATTTAGTAAAAATATTCTCTCTGACAGTTACGTAAAACATTGTTAATTTTGATCATGTCGTTAATTTTGACAAGGCTTATTTTCCAATGTATTTTTCATGCATATTATACACGGCTACAATTTGAAGTTAAACCAATACTAAAATGACAATAATAGAATTTGATTACTTAGGGCCAGTTAAAATTTTAACTGTCAGTTAAATAAACAAAATTGAAACGAAATGAACAGTCAAATGACAAATTAATGATTGCTGTCAATATTCAAAATTCTTTATTTATCTTACAATTAAAATTATAACCGTACATTGTAATACGCCCATAATGACAATGATTAACCAATACTTTTAAAACGGCAAAATACGCAAAATTGAGCGTTTCTACATTCCAATTCAAATTACAATTAATTACCGGTAGGGTTCCTAACCTTACACACTGAGACATCTGGCGTATCCCATCTTGATATTTATGAAGAATTGTTATGCCTTAGTATTTATAAACCGTCCTTAATGATGAATAAATTAAAATACCATTATTTTTTGCAGTCGATTTGTGTTGTAATTTTTAATTCTGCGAGATGTAAGGAAACTTGTTTGACGTTTAAATTTATGTGTTATTTCAAACTAATAATATAATTCAAGCAACAAGCACGGTAATGAATCTCAGAAGACGGTGTTGCTTTTTCTTTAGTTTGCAACTCTTCGTTCATAAATTATCGAACAATCTCGAACAATTTACTTAATGTGAGTAATGTGACTACGGATTAAATTTACAGATATCGAAGTGCATAGCACCTGATTTTCATTTCAAATGGAAAATTGTTTACGCTGGGAACTTTGTTTACCAAGTATAATTTCGCTTTACCTGACAGCAAATTTATTTCCACCGCTGTTTTCGACGAGCTGCATACCCTGTTTACTAAATTTACATGATTAAAACAAAGAATAGTAATTTTGTCATTGAATTTTTTTCTGAAGTTTCTGAGATATTACTCATATTGTACTGTTCAAGTATAGTACGTTCTAATGAGTTTAACTTTGAAGTTAGTCTTATTAATTATATCTAATAGACCGGGCGCCAAGAAACATTCCGTTTGAAAAAACCGGTGGATTCATTCAGATTGGTAATTTAAGTTCAAAAAGACCTAAAGAATGAAATTCTGAATGTTGCCGGACAAAATCAGTGGTCAATTTTTTTTATAAGGGGTTATAATAATTATTGATGATCACTGTAACGGTCAAGAAAATGTTGTTTATTACTACTAAAAAGTTGTTTTTGTAGGGTATGAAATTACAAACATCACGAATATTATAAAATACAAATTTCATATGGTAAAAAAGTCGCGTGCCTCAGTGTTTGGTCGCGAATCTGGAGAACCTGGTTCAATCTCGACCGATGCCAAAAAGAAATATTTCGGATTTAAATGGCACTAAAGTTACCCTTGTGGTGTACTCTCCCACATGAATGAGTGCCCGTAAGTGACGCCTAGTAAACACCTGCACGGTTGCCGGATACGACCGATGGTCGTTTTCTTTGTTTCCCTCTCCACAGCAATTTATACCAGCTCCAAAGTGTTGGTGCGAGCCATATTGTACCCGACACGGTTTAGAGATTTTAGTTATAAAAGAGTTTTCGCATAACGTCAAACTAGATGGTGTGATAGCGTATTTTGATTTCTGAGTTAACAAATTTAAGTGCAAATTCTAATAGTTGTTCCAGAAAAAGCAAACTGATGATAAAATTTTCTTAGTTAGAGGCTAAGTATATTACATTTATACAAGCCTGTGTTGCAATTTATTAAGCTATGTCTCTTAAACAATATGGTAAAAAACGTTATTTTTATTTTAATATTTGTCATTTATATATTTCTATAAACTGAGATGTTTTTTTTTTAATAAAATGGGAAGCACTGTATTGAAGCTACAGTGAAAAATATGACATGTACTATTGCTTAATATAGAAAACACACACAAAAAGTTAAAAAATAAGCACTATAAAACTGAAAACAGAAAGCTAGAAATTAAAACGAAATCAGGGAAAACGCTAACATTGAATGAAACCGAAAGCTACATGTACTTAGGTACTGATAAATAATATATGTGAAGAAGATGGCAAAATACACCTAAGATTAGCAAAAAGCAACAGATGCGTAGGCAGTTTAAATAAAGTACTCAGATCAAAGGATATATCACGGAAAACAAAAGTAAGACTTTACCTTACGGTCCTAAGACCAACTATACTTTAAGCATGCGAAACATGGATATTAAACAAAAAAAACTCAAAATAACGTACAAAAATGAGAACGGAAAATACTCCAAAGGATTTACGGAGGAAGGAAAACAAATGAGGGGTGCGAAAGGCGCACAAATAAGGGGTTATATTAATTATTTGATGAATCTATAATTAGTGCAGTAGTAAAGATACGAAGAGTACAGTAGCTTAAGCACTTAGAGAGAATGGAAAGGAAAAATAAACATGGCTCATTTTCAAAGATATATATATATATATATATATTTAAGTAAATCAGTATAGCTTATAACCTATTTCTGGGTGCGCAAAATTGCTAAATTACTTCTATTCGCAGATTCCGGTAACATAGTTGGCAGTTCAGGTAGTTCCTAGGGGCAGCATTTTCAGAAGTTCGAGAAAAAATGGAAATTAAACTATATCGATGGCTTAATGCTAATATTTGTATGTGACAAAATATTTGAAATTTAACTTTCTTTAGAAATATAATCTTATATTTGCCTCTGTGAATATATCATATCTATAATAATAAATATAAATATCTAAAATTCATATGTAAAATTATTTGTAAAAATACACACAATAAGACAAAAGTAAATGCTTTAATATTAGAACTTTTACCAACGTAGTTTTTTCTTTATCTCCTATCAATTAACATTATTTTCAGTTACATGGTATTAACATTCAGCCATCAATCAGTATACTGCAGCCAGCATTTAAAGGAATATGTATTCACTTAGGCCCACTCTTATCACCTATAGTTAACGTGACAGTTAGTGATAACCAACGGTTATATTGCAAAAAAAAATTACCACCTTTGATTAGAGCTAACTGGAAGTTAAAACTGTTGTTCGGATCGCTTCTAACCTGCAATTTAATTCTTAACTAATAGTTAATAAACTGTCACTTTAACTACAGATGGTGGAATTGCACCTGAATAAGTTATAGCCTTGATACAAAAAGGACATAGGCCCATATTAAACTAAGATATTTAACTTATGTTATTTCCAGAATATTACGTAAGAATTTCGACCTACGTACTGCCGATTCTATCATCTTACCAAGGAGACATCCGAGGCCACACGAGTATACAGGCCTGAATGCTCAATTCATGACGTCACAGCTAATCTCTTACCGTCACATAACGCCTCGGACGACTGCATTGTAATTGTAGCAAATAAACAAATTTTAAACAAATAGGCTTGTAAAATATGATCAATAAATGTATACAACTCGTAAATAACTATTCAAATATTATATAATAAACAACCATTTTATATACATAACTAAACAAATTAAATAAAAAACGAATTATAAATAAACGTCCAGTCGTCCACTGACGCTGACTACTGCAGCTCGAATTTTTTTAGAGGATTAGAGGGCTAGACTAGCTTAGCGTTCTGGCCTCGTGCTCTGACGTGCCGCATGTAGTGGGGATAAGCATAAGGCCTGTATTCCGTGTGGCCTCAAGTCATCATAAAAACTCAATATAAATTTTAAAAAATATTAATTTCGAAAAATGTATGTTACTGCATAAAACTAATGGATATACACCAATTTTCTTGGAGTGGTGAGTCATTTGAATGGCTGATGTTTATCTCAACATTTTGAACGATCCTAATATGTTTGCGTCCTTTGGGGATATGCATATACATGTAATAGCCAGCATTTACATAATGATATATAGATCAATAATTAACTAATTCTAACAATATTAGTAATGTGTCCCCAATTAGTAGTTAGATAGTGTGTCGAGTAAATAGTGCATAGCAAAATGAAATTTATAGATAGATACATACATAGACACAGGTATATCAGTTTTTTTTAACCAGATGAAGTAAAATTATCAAAGAGATTCTCTATTTGCGTAATTATCAAAAGGAAGCTTCATAATGCCCTGCAAGGATTTCAAAATATTTGTATTAGAAATTTAAATAATTCCCCGAATAATAGAAAAGCGAAGTAAGAAGAAGAAAAAGAATGAAACACAGGCGACGAAGGACGAAATTCTCCACCGGCTGATTTACCATACATCCCGGCCCGGGAATTCGTTTTTTATTTCTTTCCTTCATTTAATGCTCTCGCATCATTAGCTGTCATTTCTTGTTGAATGGAAATTCAATTGGCAGTCGACTCTTTCTTGTTCTGTTTGCACGCTGGCGTCGATGGACATGGGCGTACGTGACGACCAATTGCAGGGGCAAATTAAACCGATATCAATACCCATTGCATCCGGCCATTGGATTATTAAACTCCCACGGATAAATACCAACGGCATGTAAATTCCTTCATAAAAAAATAAAATAAGGATCAACGAAGCATAGAATTAAGAGAAGAGAACAAGTCAATTTTTGATGAGATGAATTAATATACTGGACTGTACTAGATTCATCAAACTTGAAAGTTATTTTCAATTTTCAAATAACACAAAAGAGTTCTTTTCATGACAACTTTCAGTCGGATTTACAGACGTAGGACGTATTTGTATCACTAGTCTATATACTACATTTTTGTAAGTGTGAGTGAGGCGAAAATACGATCACTCGGAAAGCAGTTTGTGGATGTACAAAAGATTTTTTGCCTAAATGAAAGTGAAATAAGATGCACTTATAAACATCACCTGAGACATCAACAAACATTTTTTTATCAATTTTGCATTGTAAATTCAAACACTTATAATTACTTACATTTGACTAAAAAGTGTTCATTAAATTAATATTTAAAAATTTAGTACTAAAATTTGTAAACATTTTCTCAAATTGTGTGTTGAAAATAGTCATAAATTGGCATTTCACTAGAACAGTTACTGATCACCATAAAACCCCCTAATTTTTCTAGCCAAAATGTTTCTGGACGATTTGGAGATATGTAAAACTATTCATACCGGACGACCCAAAAAGATATTAGGGCCCTATCAAAAAGTCGCAATAACGTATTTTTTCGTCAAATTTAACTAAAAATGTAGGCAGTGCTACATTTTTTATTAAGCTTCAAGACAAGTTGTAGAGAGAGTTCTGACTTATGCCTAGGGCCTACGAGATATCTAATCTCTTTCGGGAACTTTGAGAGCCCATAGCGTAACTTCTAAAGTTTGTTCCTACAGCCAGCCCGAACTGTCATATGTGTATGTCAGACGCATGCGCATTTTAAAAATATCATTCCAACCGACTGTTGTACAATCCATCAGACTGTTGATATGTTTGTTCCTACAGACTTCGGACGCATACATGAACGCATCCGCGGACTGTCATATCCATCCACTGGTCTGTGCTACGTACTATTTGTCAGCACGTGCGAGGAAAATATCGAAGCTTATCCCAGGATTGTTTATCTGCTTTCATAAGTAAACATCCAGAATCCAGATCCAGAATCATTATTATCTGATTCAGAAATGGATTTGATATTTGGCCAACCTCGAATAAAAAAACGGTAATTATTTAAGTATATAATATGACAAATAATTAATATTTGTTTCTCGATCATTTATTGACCGATATTTTTTCTGCAGAGTAATTAATTGTGATGATGAAAAGTTCGTTGTCTGTTCCAACCATACGAAGTTTCTTACACATGCCTGAATGGGTGCATGAACAAGACATGCGCACAAAAGGGTTCATGAACGCGTACATGAACGCACCCAAAAAGACGTGTAGGAACAAACCTTATGTAAGCAACGTGCAAGGTACACCATCATTACCGATATCTGCGTGTAACACCCAAAAATTTATTTATTACTGAATTCTAAATCATCATAAAAATTACATGATTTTTTATTGAATGATTTCAATTTTTTTATTTCCAAAGAAACAGATTTTTATTATGGATCTCAATTGCTGGAGATAAGGTGTGTGACGAAGCGTAATAATGGCGCATAATCAACCTTCATCAAACAAGAAATTTACCTTTTAATTAGTGTGACAAATTATAATTACCCAAACACTCAAATGAGATATTTACGAACTCTAATTTAAAAATTGTGCGTACCAATATCAGTGTTTATAACACAATATACTTCAAAGTTAATAACTATTGTAATACCGTTTTAGTGCGTACTTTTTTGCACTGAGTGCAAAAATCGTTATCCATTTATATTATCAGTGCTCCATTTATACTTTTCGAGTGAACTGAATCTTACTTAGTGCGTACTTTCTTATACTTATTAAGGTCGTCAGTTCTTGCCAGTGCAAACTATCAAATTCATATATGTTGAGTTGTAAAAAGTGTCTATTAAGTACAATGGATGTAAGTTTATTATTAATTGAAGAATTATTGGAAACGTCCTCTTCTGACGACGATGATTATATTATATCTATAGTATATGGAGAACAATAAGACCAAAACAATAGTATTTTATCAATTTTTTTCAACATATTTTATCAACTTATAATATTATACCAAAGAGAAAGACGTGGCAGAATATTTCACTTCTTCACAGATCGATTCTTGTGTTTATATCCATAGCTAGATAACCTCTAAATTTTCTACTGAAAGCAACAGCTAAAAACTTGCACTGGGATTTTGAAAAATGTTTCATTTAAAATGCACTAGACATGTGTAGTACCAATAACTATTGCCGGGCATGATGTTACTGCACTGAGTACAAAACTAAATATGTATATGGAAAACGCTATTAGAAATTAACCGAGGAGATAATTTTAAAAATTTATTATTATTAGTAGTGTTTTCCATTTATACATTTAGTTTTACACTCAGAGCAGGCAACTGACGATCATATAAGTGTAAAAAAGTGCGCACTGAGTAATGTAAATGGAAAACGATTTATACACTCACTGTAAAAAAGTGCGCACTAAATATACAAATGGAAAACGCTTTATAGTACTCGTATTAGAAAACAGTTTTTTAATACATCAATCAAAGATGGGGTGTACTTTTTATGTTAAAACAAATCTTAATATTTACCATGAAGAAGGTGGATTGACACAGAAACTTAGATTTTCATTGTAATCAATATTAAATGAAAAATTAATTTTCGAAAACTGACATCCGTTTTTCTATAATGAACTATCGAAACACGCTTTTTACATGTAAATGAAAAATTTGATTTTGTCCACATATTTTGGTTTATGCATTGCTGCTCATGAAAAAGCATCTAAATTTTAGTGTTAATTTATAAAGAAGGCTGAGGGTTCTCACACACATACAGAAATTTATATAACAAAAAATCGAAAAAAACGAAATCATTATGGAGTGCAGGCGTTTACCAGGCGACACCTCACGGACTCATTGCTGGTGTGGAAAGTGAACGCCATTTAAAATTTGAAATATTTCTTTTGGTTTTGGGATCAAACCCGGTTCCCCAGATTCGCGACCAGACATACTCACGCACACGGCCACGGGACCTCCTTAGTGGTAAATGTTTAAAAACAAAGTAGGCCGAATTCAGCACCTTTCACTAATGTAGTGACCGTCTCGAGTAACAATAGAAATGTTGCATCTTTTCCTTATTAGGTAATGCATCAATCATAAAGAGATATGCCTCTTTTCATTATCTTAATTTTAGATACGTTTCTTAGTTCAAGAAGAGTTCTGAATTCGATCCACTTCTAATTGAGGGCATCGGGCATACAAGATAATCTCGTATAACTCTTAATTTTTAATGTCCTTTACAGTAGAATTAGCATTTTCTAACAAAGCTAGTTCTATATTCTGTGTAGTGAAACAAAGGGTGTTATTCAGTCTCGACAACAGAAAAAGTAAAAACAATAGAAGACGAATGAAGACGATTAAAATGTTTGTAAAAATTTTGTGAAAGAGTCGCATGGACAATAGAAACAATGAGGCCTTAGCGCTGCGAGTAGTAATGAGGTTATAATGACTTCAACGATAATCGTGTTCGCTCTAATTTTATAGAAAAAGTTACTTCTTCAAATTTCTTATAAAGTCTTTCAACTGTTGAGAAGCTCTGGTTTAATTTGTTTTACAAACTTTCTCATCAGTGGTAGAAGAAAAAAGGAATTTAAATTAAATCGCTCTAACAAAAAACATATTTATTTTAAACTTTCCATACGCCGGCGTATTCGCCACGAATATGATTAAGAAGAAAAATCCAGGAAGTGACATTATGAAAAACAGAAAAAGGGTTTAGCTGAGTTTTTTCTAATCAATATCGCAGTTCTTTTTGTAAGAATCCTTCAACTGACACAAGAAAGACTTAAAGAAATTCACCCCAATAGCTAGATTTCAGAAAAAGTCACCCCGGAGTTTTTACCGTTTGATTTAACCGCAATGTCTTTATCTGCATGATAGAATTATTCACTATCTTTCATTCTATTGTCACAAATATCACAATCATCCATAGAATCACAGAAAAATTTTACTACAAGTTTGTTCATTGATTCCAATCTTACAATCAATTGTTATCGGAAATTGGAAATACATAATTTATATTGATACTGATATGAACTGATGGTTTTGATTTTAATGTAGCCGCTATTTATGAGATCAGTATTTTCATGAAATTATCAAAATTAAATTATCAGTAACCTATAATAAATTCGTAATTTAACCTAATATAACTTAATTAACTGAAAGTAATCTAATCTAAAGTAACCTAATTGTATTTTAAGCCTCATCTAACCTGGACACTTTATTAATATTTACTGATTTTTTATTTATTGCCGATCATTAATGTGAGAATATAATTCATTAGTCACGTGACTTGTTTTCCGCCAATCAACATTTAGAATCTCCCTAGGTACATATCTATTACAGCAATGAGAAAAAACAAAGAAATGATCACCATATTTATATTCGTTACTTAGGGATTTGTTTTCTTTATTAACAACATTCACAGTTAATTTTGAGTATAAAATGTGCGATAATCGTTGGATTGATATGAACAACGATGGAAATAATAAGGGAATTGTTAAATTAACCATTTGTAATCCATTATATGAAGAGTTAGGTTAGCAGCACAAACAATGAGCCACAAAAATTTATTATATTCTCTCATTAAATATAAGCTCGTGATATGATTAATAATCATCGATGATAATCATATCACTTGTTATATTACGTATGAAAATATCTCCGGCCTATTCCACCAAGAGCTTTGCAACTTTGCACTTTTAATTTTTTATTAATAATATCTGATCAATAATTTTGCAAATGAAAAGTGAAACGTAGAATTTGAAATGATTACATTTTATTTCATGATTGAGAATTTTGTTACGCTATTGCTACAAATTTGTTTTAATTAACCTGTCAGTAGTCGAGCCCATTTTTAAAACATCAATGGTCGCGCGCGACCTCACATTCCGCACATTTATCTATGGATTTGTGTAATTGAATTTTAATTATTATTATTATTATTTAAAACACTGAAAAAATATTCTTTAATCCTCACAATTGCCATTCATAAACGAAAAGGTCAGTCTAAACAAAAACTTACAATCAAATTGAAATAAAAACTTTATTTCGTATTTATAAGGTGTAAGACGATACAGTATGTTCATTTTAAATGGGCCACCATTGCTATCTCGAGAACTATAAGAGTTACAAAGACGGTTAAATTGGCAAACAATTTATATTTCACAAGACAAATTTAAAGAAACGAAAAATTATTATTTGGACCTGTGGTTCTCAAAATTTCTTCTATCTATTAAAATACAAATAAAATTGTATTTTCCTGAACCTAAATCTATCATAAAATTCTTTTTCGTTCCACATACATAAATTATTAATTTGTGGCTAATATATTTTTCGTTGTTTAATATTAACATCGTCGGAACTTGAAGAAAACATTTTTATCAAAAGTGTAGAATCGAAACTGATAAGTTAAATATCTACTTTAAACCCGTAAAGGAACTCTCGCATGACTTTATTTTAAGAGACTTTAAAGTAACAACTTTAACTTAAAATTGAATTATGAAGCGCTTTTTTTCACTTTAGATCAAACTTTAAAATTCAAGTAACTTTATATTTATTATGAAACCGGCCGTAAAGGCCGTTTTCGCAATCAGGCTCACTTTAAGACTTTAGTTAAAATTACTTTAAGACTTTATCTTTAATTTCAAATAATATTACAGTACTCGTTAAAGTGTTAAAGTTATATTATAAAAAGGAACAAAACTTTAATTTTAATTTAAAGTGTTAAAGTAAAGATAAAGTTTATTATGAAAATGGGCCTAAATCTGATTTTTAGTGCGTAGTTAAAGAAATAAACATTGATTTTTTGTAAAAAAAATAATGTAACGTTGAACGCCCGCCGTCGCCGCCACTGTAAGCGAGTGTCTATTTATAGCGGTGACGTAATCGCGCTAGTAGCCGGGCGACGTAAGCGAACAGGTTGCGACGTGTTTAATTACTTCCGGTCGCCTGAACCTTTTGTGTTCATTGTTATTATGCGGTCGAACATTCTAGGGCTTTTCTAGAAGATAATGGCAACTATATAAAAGGAACCAAGCTGTGCTCGGGAGTTTAGTTTTAGTTGGTTAGTTACATTCAGAGACATAGAGATGTTTACATAGTGTTATTGAGTTGAGAAGCACAGCAGTATCGTAGTGAGTGTATGCAGTTGGTGTCGAGTATGTACTCTGGAAGTTACTGGTATATTGGGATAGCTGTGGATGTGAATGCTCGGTAGTGTTGACGAGTATTGGGAAGCTATAGTGTACAAGTACAGTAACGGCGAGTCGGGAAGTTACTGGTATACCGGGATAGCTGTTAAAGAGAATACTCGGTAGTGTTGAAGAGTATTGGGAAGCTAGGTATACGGGGACAGCAACGGCAAGTGAAAGTGAATACTCGGCAGTGGTGTTGAAGAATTGTGGCATACGGACAGTCGGTGATACTGAGGCTGTGGAAGTTAGACATAAATAAACAGACAGTGTTGTGAAAGAGGTGACTTCTGTCCGAGCAGTTAAATATACAGACGCTATTGAGTCAGTTGAGTATATAGATGCTGTGGAGGTCGGTAGGCGGACAGTGAACGTGATATAAGTATATAGTGATATAAATAAAGTGATATAAATATAATGATATAAATATCGCGTAAACAGTCTACAAGAGGCTGCAACAGACTGGCAATCTAAGATTGGAACGTGTAGTGAAATAAATAATCTGTAATATCTTGGAAATAAATAGTAGTGTTAATTGGTTAAATAAATAGTGTTAGTGTTGGTGTTATCTAGTTAATTATAGTCTTAATTAGTCTTTAATAATTGTTTAATATTAGTAATAGTAACTTTCATTATAAACACTTAATTTAAATTAAATATATAAAAACGTGGTCTCGTGGCCGCGTGCCTGAGTGTCTGGTCGCGAATCTGGGGAACCGGGTTCGATCCCGACCGACGCCAAATATTTCGAATTTTAAATGGCACAAAATTGACCCCTGTGTTGCACTCTCCACGCCAGCAATGAGTGCCCGTGAGGTGACGCCTGGTAAACGCCCGCACGGTACAAATATGTCATCATCATTACCGATATCTGCGTACAAAGCAGACTGGCACACCCAGCAATGGGTAATATGCCGTGATGATATATTTATTTATTTATTTAAAAACGTTACAAAAATATTTCGATAATAAATTTGGTACAAAGTATAGATCAATGATGTAAATGAAAAGTGCAAATTTCAGAGTTTTTGGTAGATTACAGGCACCTAATTAAATAAATATAAACTTTTTAATAATACAAGTATATTAATCTCGATATTAATCGTTGATATGTGTGAAGGAATAAATAAAATATTGAAACAATTACGTTGAAGTTATGCAGCAGTGAAGAATCTGTATTAATCCATCTTTCATTCCTTCCACATACCATAAAATCTGAGCAGAAAAATTCCGCATTATATTCGCTGAAATAAATTCCTAACTTAATATAAAATGCACCGCTCACACTCGATACCGATTTATCCTCGGGCGCTTATAATATTAAACGATGAAGAATTCGAACCGACTCATCAGACGAGAAACGTGCGTCCGCCAAATTTGATTCCGCAATCTGGATATCAAATCAATAACTAGACTACCAATACTTTCCTCTCGCACTCTTGTTTACACATGGCTTTCGCCATGGCGTCCATTCGTTTGCACAGATCACTGTTCACTGCATTGTTGTGGAATTCATTAAGAAATGCTCTGCAAATTTACACAGAGATTTTTTACCAATTCCCCATTTAATTTTTCATTCATAAGTTATGAAGCTTGGCGTCGTAAAGCATTAACACTAACTTTAAACTTTAAAATATAATAAATATAAAACTGTTTAACAAAAGACAAACTCCAAAGAATAATAATGAAATAACTTTAATGTTATAGAATAATAAAAAAAGTAACAGCAATATTAAACTTGACATTATATTATTTTAAACACAAAATTCGCCAAAGAAAAAAGAAATTTGAGTCTATTAGTTTTTGTACTTAATTTTATATTTATGTAAAGATAAAAAAAATTATAATGTTAAAAAAACTGTACTACGCATCTAGTATATTTATTCCTAAATTATATTACATTTTAATTTTAATCCTACCAACTGCGCCAATTCTTTATGCGGAGGAAACTGCATTAAATATAAAAACTGAATATATAAATTATGTATAATAAAATATTTGCCACGAGCCAGATTCAATTTAAATTTAAAAAACCTTTAATAAAATCTGCCTGAATTTTTTCCGCTAAAATACAACAGTATACCTTTGAAAATAAGAAATTTAATAGAGTAAGTGACAGCGCCAATCTCCTTCTATTCACACATTTTGGTATGGAGGCTAGCTGATGCTAGGAGCGTTTTCAGGTATCACTTCAAAAGCTCTTAGAGCTGTCGAGGGCACCACAAGGTACATTTTTGTGTTATTTGAAAAACTTAAATAATTTTTAAACTTCAAGTTTGACGTCGTTTGGAATCGAACTCCGGCCGTACGAAGAACAATCGATTTTCTAACGCATGGTGCCATACGACCTTACAAATAATCACTAACTCAAATTCAGAGTATTTAATCGTTTTCAGTAAAAATTTTGAATGTACCACGAGAGTACATCATACAAAATGTCCGTCTATAAATAAACCAGCATATATATTGCTTATTATTACCTACTTTTGGCGATTACAGTTTATTTATTTTTCATTAAATCTTACGATTATAAATAAAATTAATATTGATATTTAATTATTTAACTTTTTATTTAATGTCAAGTTACATTATTAGGGTATGTCATACTTATTCAAACAAGTGAATGGCAACGCATTTTGCTTTTAATAAAAATAATTAGTCAATGTATAGTATTTTAATAATAAAGACAGATTGTTTTTAAGTTAGATAGCAAATTTCGTATTATTATTATTATATTCAATTGTGTTTTCTATCAATTTTCAATATTTTCTTATTTAATTTCTGTCGTTACAAAGCATGTAAAAGTAATTCTGTTTATTGATTTAGATGCAGAATTTTATGCTCTACAACATTTATTTGAAGCATTTTTATCTAAAATAATTTGGGGAGCAATGCGCACGGAAAAACTGTTTTTCTCATATGAATCGCCTATGTACACAGGTATGATGTTCCACCCGGTATATATATATATATATATATATATATATATATATATATATATATATATATATATATATATATATATATATATATATATATTGTAAATCAAATCAGAAGTAAACCCTGTAAAAACTCATTTTTCACTGCCTTATATCTCGGAATCTATATTCAAGTTCGAAGCCATGTTGATAAAGATTTTTTACTCACTTTGGCTAGTACTATTTGCAATACACCCTTAAAATTTTAGAAACTCCCTGTATAGACGGATACCATGTATGTACACAAACGCGGACAACACTATCTGTTTTCAGTAATAATAACTAACAGTAATTAGATGAATGTGGTGAACGAATGTAGAGTAGGTATTTAAAGTATTCAGTTAAAACAAATATATCACTTGTGGATTTGCAGAACGTATTTGATTACATTAGCAATTAGATTCTTTGGACCCATACGCGCGTATACTACACTAGCTCACTAATGCTTAGCAAAACAAACAATGCGCAATGCAAATTAACTTGCAATAAATGATTAACACTATGTGAACTATTTACTCACTAAACAATGCTAAATTAATTTATATAATTCGCAATTAGTTTGTTTAAACAGTACTGAAATCTGACACACACGAATGTTGATATATTCAAAAGATATAAAAAATAATAGGTTTGTTCCAATAAAAGTTCAGAACAGTTAAGAACTTTACTGAGCTTTCGCAAAGCCATTCTACCGTTCCGACAAGTCGGAGTTAAAATTCAGAACTAATAGTGCAGTGTTCCAAGTACGAGGAAATTGTGTTCCGAACCGTTCTTAAAGTTCCAGGATTTTACCAGAATTTTTAATTCTGAATAAGTTTGACGTGCTATCTAATCTAATTTATTTTCTTACTGTTATTAATGAAATTAGCAATGGAAGAAGAAGCGATTTTTCCGGATTGTCAGAATTTTCTAGCGAAAGTGATGGAGAATTCTTGGACGATATTATGGAAATAAGGCAAAACATTGAAAATGAACTACGTCTCAATACAGTGATCAATTTTTTTGGAACATTCTCGAATTATATGCGTCTATTATATTCTAATCTTGAACTTACCTTCCATTTCTTCATTTTAAATATATAATAACTAATCAAAAGTACAATGTTTCTTATAGGTGTAATTTCATAGGTTAGGATATACAACCAAAATTCTCAACCGGTTCTAAATCGTTCCAACAGTAATTAAGTCGGTTCTAGTACTATAAGCTCGTGCATGGATTCTAAGATGTTCTGAATCACCACGTTCTGAACGGTTCTAAACTTTTTGTTGGGACAAACCGAATAAACACTTTTATATATTTAACAAATAAACAAATATATAACTATAAAACTTTTTACTATATTTTATGTCCCTTCATAAATGTTGAAGCTTAATCAAGCGATTTTAATGATTTCCATAAAAGTACCTATCATATTGTTTATTTTTGCTATACTGGAGTATCAAATATCAAATAATTTCATTTTATTTTTGCGAAGAAACAGTCTTATTTTATTTTTTCTTAAAGTAGGTAGTTACTCCTTTTTTTAAAATGCAAATGTGAAATTTTAAGATGATTTTTATATTAAATTTGGACGAGATGTGGTTTACAATAAAATTCCGCTTAACCTGAAAATTAAATGGTAATAAAATCTACAGACATATTTCGAGAACAATGTTCTAATCTTCAGTGGTAAAATTAATAGGGTGGAGCTCGTAACAAAGAGAGTAACCTAATGGCGATGTACACAAAGCTTTGTTATTCATTTATGATAGTTTTATTTATAAGTAATAATTATTACAGAAAAAAACTAAATATTAACATCAATTAAGTAGCAAAAAAAAATTCGAAGCAACACCATTTTTATTGGCGAAAATAAAATAGTTATTTCGAAAATTAACCAAACAAAAATAATTTTCATAATATTATGTTAGATGTGAGTTTTTTGATTATATTTTATGCAAATGCGGTGGAGTTGTTCAGCATACACATGCTTATTGAAATGTTCGATACTGGAATATTTTTAGGGTAGAATAATTTCGCAGCGGTCTAAACACGTCTAAACACTCATCACTGACAATTCAGAAGGTACTGAGAAACATTGAACTAAAAATATAATAAAATATAATAATAATATAATAAATTAGCGTACTAACAACAATTTAAATATTCACTAGTCGCGGACGAAGCCACGTTGTTGATTAAGGGGTAATTTTAAATTTTATTATTAATTATATTAGCACTAAACTCCGTAATATTTCATTATACAGAAGGTTTTTAAAAAAGTATTAAAAATTTTGAATCATCTTAATGACAGTTCGAAGAAACGACATCGCTCCCTACTGCCTTCTGCTGAAATATATAAACATCAGCACTTGTAAAAGTAGTTTGGTGTTCATTTACAAACAATAAATATGTGATTCATTTCTTATTTATTGATTTTCGAAGTTCAAATCTATTAGTTACCTATATTGTTTATTGTTTTATTTCACGTGTTAAAAATTAAACTACACTTGGTAAAAACCTATTAAATCAAATAATTATAAGTAAGTTTTGTCTTTTTTTGTAGAGTAATCTATACTATTATAATAAATAGTTCTCGAAGTAAATGTTACGATAGGACAATACTCCTTTAATGGGAGATCTAAAATGAACAGCGCAAAAATTTACAACTGACACTATTTGGAAATATAGTATTCTTCACGTAAGAATAGCATTGCGAAATAATGTTTCGTTTATAAATAGAACAATTCGCTTTATAATCTGTGCTGACACCGACTAGCAATTATCTTCTTCTGCATAAAAAACGCACATGCAAACAAGACCATTATTCTAGTCCTTTTCGATAGTTTTTATTGCTAAATCACGTAAATCAACACGAAACACATAAATGCTAAAATACTCGCCGATGTATATGAACTACATTCCAAATTAATTTCCTAAACAGAGTTACGAGTTACGTCGCCTTGCGCACAGATTCTAGTATAACCTGTCTTCCAAAAAGAAACTACTTCAATTACGTCAAGAATCATACACTTTTTATTGCACAATGCCATTTTTATGTAAACAATAGTATAAACCTTTTTCAGATTATTAAATAAAGCCGCTATAAATGTGAAATAAGTAATAAATGTCTTGTTCAATAAATTTGCTAACGATGCTCCGATTTCTCAGATGAGAAGGAAGAAATTAACAAGTTATTAATTAAAAGTTTTCAGTGCAGTTACTCCAGGTCGTAATTTTAATATGGAGCAGTGAATTAGACTCTCTACTGCTGCAGTTAAAAAATAATTAAATGCGGAGCTGTATAATAAAAGTCAGACATTATTAATTGTAGCGCATTCCTTCTAAGTCGACCAAACAAAACAAAAAATGTCGACTGCTTCGACTAATTAACGCGTACTTCTCTTCTGCTCGCCCAGCAACTTCTATGTATTATTTCCAGAGATGACAATTAAACAATTAATTCACCAAGCGTAGTTACTCACTCACTAACTTACGACACGAAAAATAACAGATGTTTCACTACATTCATTTACATGTAAAATAATTAATAATAAACTGCAACTTTGCTGAAGCGAAACAGAAAAGAAACATCTTAGTTAGCAAGAAATTTACTCCTCTAAAAATAGATTGGAAAGAGAGAGAGCAATAATTTATTTTATACCATTAAATGCTTCATCTTGAAATACAAACACGTTTCATTTTACATCAATATTCTAACGGATTTTATTAAATATTTTCTAAATCATAGTATTTTTTTTTATTTTATAGATAAAGGTACTATCCTATCGACTGCGCCAACTTCTAGTAGTAGTTAAACGTCAGATTCAATTCTTATTAACTGATAACTGACAATAGATACAGACTTCGAGCAAATATTTGACTCGAACGACTTTGAAGTTTTTGAAATCAGCTGATTTGTGTGTGCTTATCACTTTGACAAGAACAATGTTTGACTTATTTTGAACTGGTAAAAGGTTATTATTTTACAATTTTCAAGCAGTGTTTCAAGGACGCTCGAGTGACGTTTGCCCAAGGCTTATAGTTATTAACATGGAATAATTACCACGTTAATAAAATTAAAAGTAGAATTAGAAAAACTTTTAAAAAATACTCGTATATGTTTGGATATAAAATGCAATATATTTGTAGACAAGTAATTTATTGGGTTAAAAGAAAAATATATGTTACATTATTCATTTCTCCGAAAATGAACTACAGATCGTAAGTATTTCTAGTTTCACAATGTTTAAAATTGAGTTTTTCATAATAAAAAAAACAAGCGATAGCCAGTCACTTTTTTGACTAATGCAAAATAGTGACAGTTAACCGATAAAATCAAAAATGGTTATTTGTTCCTTTTAAATGTAGAAACTAAACGGTATTAAAATAAACCCTGTAGATATATGAATCGTTGCATAATCTTTTCGTTTAGTGCGAAAAATATCATCATTTTACAACTGTGCACATAAGTTGCTATAGTATTGTAACACTATTTTTACTTTAAAAAAATTTCACAAACGCGAAATAGGAAAATATATCTTTAAATTGAGTCCCTCACCTTCACATAAGAATATGTAAACGTTAGAAGTTTCATCACATCACAAGAACGAAAATATTCAGACCAAACAAGCGAATTAATATATTCTTTAGTCGAGTGACTAGCGTAGAATAATTGTTACTATGTTTAACTGTATTCATAAGTAAAATAATTAATATTGAAATATAGCGGAGCAACTATAAAGCTCTGGATTTAATCAAGAGGTGCGCAATATTGTAGCAAAGTGGTAAATTAAATATTTAGTGTTTTTATAGTGTCCTAGTTGTTATAGGTCATATATCACGTACAGGTCTCGTTATTAAAACATTAAGTAAAGAATGGGCCCTTAAATATAACTTCTAAATATGCATCCGTGCATTAATTTGTGGCTCCATTAGAATTTAGATGGCTGCGAGAATAAATCAGGTCTGAGATTTATGCGAGCAGTTCGCGTTTCTAAACAAGATGAATAGGGTAAATTATAACACATTATAAAACGTTTCTCAGTCTCTTCTTTGTCTGTCGGTTTTTGTTCTGGAGGCGAGACGCCGTCGACGCAGGAAGTCGCAACGCGACGAGCACGCCCTCTTCTCCAACTCGCGCCATGCTTTTCATTTCCTATTCATCATTTCTTATTTACTTTATTAACGCTAAATGACCGCATTTTAAACTTGACATTATTTATTTGCAATTACACTTACTTCACGGCCTAAACCACTTCACCCTCACGGGAAAATTAGACAATAAATTTGTTCTTCTGTGTGGCCACTTACTTTTATACGCTTGTTGGCATGCTACGGCATAGCTGTAAGTATTAAAGCATTAGCAAATTGCGTAATACAAATGGTCTAAAATTTCAAACGATGCTTTTGTGTACAAGCCGTAAAAATTATCATATTTGGAATAATAGACTTGAACAATTGTTCTTCATCTTAAATATGAGAGGTTAATTATACCTGTTTTCGCCTTGATTGCGATGGTAATCAGTACCTTGTAAAGATAAGAAGACGGATTATTACTCATTTCTGCTAATGACGATATATCTACATCGTTGTGGGCGTTTACCAGGCAGCACCTCACGAGTTCTCAAAACTAACGTGGAGCGGCCACTGACATTACTTTTGTGCTATTTAAAAATTATAAATGTTTCAAGTTTGATATTATTCGGTATCGAAAATGACTAACTATGGCCAAGTGTTACTCGTACTTCCTGTAGAAGTGTAGAGGAAAGCTCCGCTCTAACTAGTATGTATTTTCCTATTTATTTTATTGTGGGCGGCCTCAGGGATTACACTGACAAGTCACATATCCTCATTAAACCGGGCCATCCTAGGCTTCTTTGACCGACCGAATGCTCCTCGCCGCGTTTAGGGAACCCAGAGAAGGAAGCAAGTTATTGGTTTCCGGCAACAATCGGCGCCAAAAATCTGCCTTCGTAGTAAGTGCAAACGAACAGAAAGAATCCGACAATTTTACAGGAATAAAAATACTATAATATCTAGAGCTTATATACAGCTGACACCGCTTAGGGTACGTAACCTACAGAGAGAAAGCAGCTTGCTCCTTTACTGGTTACCGGCGACAGTCGGCTCCAAAAAGCTACCTATGTTAATTTGTGCAAACGCACAGAAAAGGATACAGGTTGTTACTTGTAAACGTGAGAAAACGTCACGAACAATTTTATGGGATTGAAAGTTTAATTCTTACCAAGCAGGTAGCACTATAGAAAACAGGGAACCGGAACGGAACAGAAACAAGAACGATAAACGAAAAAAAAAATCCGGGACAGAAACAGAAACGAAACGAAATTATTAATCTTACTGCTGGAGCGAAAGCGATATAATCGAAATAAAAATTCCGGTTAATAACGTTATTATTTCTTCCTAATACACACTTTATTTCAAATTTATTTTTAATGATTTTAAGAAGTTTGTTCATCATACGATAATTATCATATAGGTTTGTACATAAAATAATTTGGGCACTTGTACGATGTATTAAAGTAACATTAATCTCGTACGCAATTTACCTATGTGACATAATTATTGAAAATTTTATGAACAGTCAAAAACCTATAAATTTTATTATAGGCTGGTTCTTTTTCGGGTTGCTGAGTCGTGATACTTCTGATTTAGAAAACTCGCCAGGGCTCGTTTTCTAAATTTTGACGTATGTGAAAAAAATGTCTTATTAATTAATTATTCTATTGTTATTATTTTGTCAAGTAGGTATGCATAATAATTATATTTTATTTTTTAATTGTTTTTAGTGTATAATAATAATTACTAAATATATTAAAAATAAGTTTAGATTCAATATAAAAAAATCTGAAACAAAAATAGCCGGTTCGGAACGAAATTTTGTTTCGTTTGAACGGAAACGAAATCTTTTTAGAGCAGGAACGATATTAACCTAAACTAGATTATTTTTTACGGAGCTGAATCAATACGGAACGAAAAATCTTTTCGTTCCAGGTCCCTGGTAGAAAAAATCTTGTTTGTTTCGACAAATGTACATTGTCGATTTCGAGTGAATGCCGAGCTCCTACATCGCGCGTCAACGTAGAGGGGGGCGCGGGCCGTGATTTTGTCGGGTCACGATGGGTCACGACGTGACCCGCGTGATCGTGAATACAATTTAAATTTTGCGTCGTGAGTGGACGTGAGCGTGAGGCACTAAAAAAATATCGTGCGTGATCAGGCGTGATTGAAATGTAATCGGGCGTGAGTATAAGTTTTCTTCTATTTATTATTTTCAAAATTGTCAATTTTCATCTTTTACTTTATATTCTTGTTATTATTTGTCATCAACAGTATTTTTTGCATAAAAATAGTGTGATTGTTGTACCCAAAATTGTATACACAGTTGCTCCGATTTTACTAAACATATACAAATCTTCAAGTTCGTTTGACACGATCATAATTTTGTTAACAAATTTGTTACTAAATTTATAATGATATTTGTGATGGAATAGAACAACCTATTTGTCCATAAATATTCGTTTCCAATGAAACCATTCTGTTACCTAACTTATTACCAATTTGTTAACAAATTTGAAAACAACCTATGACTGTGTTAAACAGGCTTAAATGTACATAGAAACAATTACGTGACGAACGTAACCCGCCGGGCGTGATCGGGCGTGAGTGCCAAAATAAAATCGTGAGCGTGAGTGATCGTGAATCAAACATAAAAAGTCGTGCGTGATTGGTCGTGATTACATTTTTAGTTTAGTGAGCGTGCGTGATCGTGAACAAAACGTTACTCACGCACCCACCTCTCAACGACCTCTCAAACGACAATGTGTCATTTTGTGATATTAATACACATATAAATATTTTATAATTGGAGTAAAACAATTCTGGGATGCAGTCATGTAATTTTTATTATTATTTACTTCGACGTTTCGATCCTACCAGGATCATCCTCAGGATGTCCATGTGCTTCAGTGAGTGTGCAATTTATTCCTAACATATAATTTTTCAAATTATGAACGCTATTGACGGCAAAATTTTATACACCTTTTATTGTAAAAAATAATTATTTCTTCCTGAGGATGATCCTAGTAGGATCGAAACGTCGAAGTAAATAATAATAAAATTACATGACTGCATCCCAGAATTATTTTACTCCATATCCAAATCCAGTCAAAAAATTACTTTTCCACATTATTTTATAATCATTGTAAAACCGCAAATTTTCGAGTGAATAAAAACATGTTTGACATCGTTAGCTCCTAATAATGTTTTGGGAAGTTCTAAATTTTATAAAAATGATCCCCTATTTCAATACCGCCATTTTTTAAGAAAAAATAACGAATTAGCAATTGATGACTAATTATTTGATGATGAAGAAGAAGAAAATATCTTGGTTTGGCAAAAGCTGGTACACAATCAGGTTTCAGTATTTACTCTGTGCTATCAAAGTAGGTATTAAACCGTTAAGCGCAGGTGGTTGTGAGTGATAACAGGCGCCGTTAACCAGTAGGCGCGCGACCTAGCTTTTTACATTCCGTCACCTTTAGGTAAGGAAGGTATTGTCTTTGGTCAAAAAATTCGGTGGTGAGTTTTTCATGAATAAGCACGTTTTAGGGTCCCTACAATACGATTTTACTATTTTTACGATGATGTCTGTATGTGTGTGTGTGTGTGTGTATGTATGTATGTGTGTCCGTGTGTGTGTGTGTGTGTGTGTGTGTGTGTGTGTGTGTGTGTGTGTGTGTGTGTGTATGTAACAAAATTTTCGTCTGCGATAACTTCCATATTACAATTCTAAAAATTATAATTCTTTCGTATTTCTCTTCGTTACATCCATGCGAAGAGCTGATTAGGTTTTGGTTAGAATTCGACAACCGGAAGTACCCTCATTTGAAGATTTTAACAGTTTTTCTTGAAAAAACTATGTTAAATATCATTTTTTCACATTTAATGTTATTATAAATATTAAAGAATGTTATATTTTCTATACGATTTGATTGAATTTTATACCTAATATTAAATGGATATAGAGTTAAAAAATTATAAAGAAATTAAATTTCATAAAGTAGCCATAGCTGTGGAAACAGCTACCATATTAAGAAAATTTTGATTGAAAGATGTCAGTGTCAAGTGAAATTGACATAGTGTGTTTGTCTTATAATTTAACGGGAAATAGGTATAGGATCTTTTGCTTTCTGTATGGAATTTGTATAAAATATATACAACTGCTTTAAGGTAATGTACAAGAAATAATAATAATAAATCTTTTATTTCTGCGGATACATTACACTGTATATAGAAAACGTCACAAAATAATAATTTTCTGTATGAAATTTGCATAAAATACATGCAACTGCCGGAAGGTAATGTACAAGAAATAGAATATTTAATTTAGCAAGGAACTTTCCGTATGAAATTTGTACAAAATACATAGAACTGACGGAAGGTAATGTGCTGGGCACATCAGATTTTTTTCTATACCTATCTATTCATAGGGCCCTATTCTATAAACCGGTGGTTAATTTTTAACCACTGGTTAAAATTTTTATCCAATAGATATTGATTTGACAACTAAAAATCCCTGTTTTTGTTATATGTCAACATACTTGATTGGTTAAAAAATTTAACCGGTTATGACAAAATGCTTATGGCCCTATCCTACCACCTCTGGTTAAAGTTACAGTTTATGAACCATTAGTGAACAATTAAACTGAAGGTTAGAAGCAAGGCGAACAACAGTTTTAACTTCCAGTTAGGTCTAACCAAAGGTGGTAAGAACAATTTTGCAACATAACCGTTGGTTATCACTGTCATTTTAACTAGAGGTGGTAGGGGCGGGCCAAATCTTACAAAGAGAATTTATCTGCACTTAGATGTTAACACGGTTCTCCATCGATCACCTACGACTATGTGCTAGAAAGATGACGGTATACAGTATGAACTAATTAAACTAATTAAAAAGCAAAGTAATCACTTTAGAATTGTCGTTCAAATCTAAATATGAATCAATTTACTTCGTGCTACTGAATTTTAAATTCTAGAGGTACCGCATCCTCAGCCCACAGGAGTCTTTCCTTGCTTAACCGTTGTAGTGCTGGAAAAAACCGTTTCGAAATCGTATTTATCACATCTCTTGGTTCATTTAACAGGCGATAAGAGTTGTGCAGTGGAAGAAGCCTCATTAATTCACGGCGATTAAAAATCTAGCGTATGCTGGTAGCGCTGCCGACGTCTCAGGGGTTATTAATATTCGCGACGTGTCGCCCGCCCGAATATCGCTGATTACGGCCCGATCTCGCCCGAGCACAGCCGAGCAAACACCAGGAATCTATACCCAGATAGCCCCCAACATCACTTATTAGATTATTTCTAGCCCCGAGGTCGACCGGAATTTTTTGACGTGATTATTAAAATGCTTTTGAACTCTAATAGAGTTTGACTTCCACAGGAATCCTCAATTGCTAGAGAAAATAGAGAAAGAGAAGAGAATTCAACAATAAGAGCTACAAGGGCTCTGTGTTAAGCACTAACTCGGAGATATCATTGGAGAATAGTTAATTAGGGTCCAAGAGGTGCATATGGTTAACACACAATAAAATTAATCGTCTTTAGTCTTTTGCCTACCGACTGAACCCATATTTTGTCGCTCTTAGATCACATGAGGTCGAGTGGCTGTGTGGGTTAGGTGACCGACTGTGATTCGGAAGACCCGTGTTCGATTCCAACTGACATCCCATCATTTCTAATTCTCAAACAGCACAAATGTAATTCTTTTCGAGTTTCCTTCACAATAGTTTTGAGAGCCCGTTGGGTGACGCCTGGTATGTTTGGAACCACGAAAGATGCCTATTCAAGGTCACTTGTTCTAAGAAAGAATAATATATATCACTTTATATATCAGTAGCTTAGCAAATTTTAAATAAAAAAGAGAAAAGTTAATGATATAATATGTCTATTTTTAGCCGCCTCGGTGGCCGAGTGAGCTGAGGCAGCGTGTTTGTGCAGCGCTCGAAGCGACCATCACCGCTCGGTTCTCGGGGTCGTGGGTTCGATTCCCACCAGGGGCTTGGATGTTTGTGACTGTCCTTTCTTCATCTCATCTCCATCAACGCAGCGCAAATTAGTAAAATGATACAAAATTAAGGTAAAAACTGACTCACCTCCATCAACATCAATTGTAATACTTGTAATAAAAAGTTAAATACAATAAAGAAATATTAATTATTATTAATATGTCTATTTAATTTTTGTTGTGTAATTGATTATACGTAAATGATAGCTGGTGATATTATTCTCTAACACACTAAAACTAATAAAGACGTATGTCGTAGAGTTACAAATATGTAATTATCCCCTGACATCAAGTCTATATTTTACTTTATGTATAAACATAGTTGAGGATGATAAAACTGTAAGAAAAGCATTATTTAAAAAGAAACGTAATTTTTGAAGTCACTATTATTTTTTTCAGTTAAAATGTATCTCTAAATATTACATGTTGAACGCCTATGGGTACAAAATGCAGTGGAGTTACCTACTATATAAAAAAAAATAGTAACAATGGCGGATTTAAGGGGTGTCGCACTTGGCGGGAGCCATGGGCCTTGGGTTTAGGGTTTAAAATTTAAATAAATAATATTTCGTAAATTTATATATACCATCGTACGGACGCTAAAAAAAATCTTGAGGTAGTAGCGACATCTCTTGCCGCGGAATGATAGTATAATTATTACTGATGATAGACAAAACTAATTTTTGGATAATGAAAGAACATAATTTCAAGTTTTTAATCCTGCATTTTTTAACAAAATATCTTGAAGATGAGGGACATCGATCTCTACGTACCGATGCAACCGATTTCTGAAGCTTTTCTCTACACGTTCCAACATGTCCTGCCGAATAAGTTTCTTCAGCTGACGTAGGGTTGTTGGACAATGTTTGTAAACATCTGACTTGAGATATTCCCATAAAAAATCGCATGGCGGTGAGGGAAATGTTCCCCTGATGTCTCATCTCGATTCGAGGTGCGTGCTCTCGATTTTAATTTTACGCCATGTGATTTTTTTATGGGGATATCTCAGAGGTTTACAAACACCGCCTTACAACCCTGCTTCAGCTGAAGAATATTATTATTTAGCAGGAAATAGCCCGAATGTTAGAACGTGCATAGAGAAGCTTCAGTAATAGGTTATATCAATGCATGGAGAACGGTGACCACCGCCTTTAAGTTTTTTTTTAAATGCATGGTTCAAAACTTACAATTATGTTCTTTTATTATCCAAAAATAAATTTTGCCTATCAACATTATTTTTTATTTTATTCGCCTTCAAAATCAGGATGTTTCTAGGTCCCACCCTTTATCATTTGTTTTAAAATTTAATCTTTTTTGGTACAGTTGTTTTAACTACACAAACACTTTTAAAACGTTGTTCATACGAGTACAATTAAATAGTATTAAAAAAATTTAAATCTTACTGAGCAAAGGGACCTAATCTTCTATTGCCGCCAGAGGCGTCCATCAGTTTAAATCCGCCACTGACTAGTAATATTATATCCGACGACTTATAAAAGAGCTTGAATAGTTATCTTTTATAAACTAAACCATAAGCGCCCTGATCGGTACAAGTATATTATCATACATTCAGAAATAAACTGACAGAAATCAATATATTCGATCATAGACGGACATGGTGACGTGATCAGCTGTTGTCCTTAAATGTATCTAATATCCCGTTTGCATTCCAGATTTAAAACTTTATAAGATAATAACTATTCAAGGTCATTTATAAGCCGTCTGATATAATATTACTTGCAGATAACTCCACTGCATTTTGTAACCAAAGATGTGCAGCAAGTAAAATGTGTATAATTAAGACTTATTTAAAAATTGTATTTCTTTCACAATTATGCTTTTTTCAAACTTTCTTCTTCACCTATATTTATGCACAAAATGAAAATAAGACTCCTTGTAAACATGTGAATAATATTAGGATAAACGTGAACGTCACTGGATGAACATCAGTACAAAGGACAGTGTAGTACATAATTACATATGTTAGACAGTAATGCCACCATGTGTATCTGTCACACAACATAAATTAAATAAACAAACATACGTCAAATAACATATCTTTTTCTAATGTGAAATGTTACTATGCTACTGCTAGAGTAAAATTTATTTAAGAATGTGACACTGTCGTCACGACAGCTGCGCGAAGTTCATGACTTTTACAAGACGTAGGGTAGAGACAACTATCTAAAGAGAGATTGAACAGACTTTTGGATGGCATTGTAACAAAGTGTTTGTTGATGAAGGGTAAACGGAGCACGGGGAAAATAGTTCCTCGCATATTACTTCAGAGAGCAGCAAAATCACAAAAATGACGAAGACAACATAGAAGGCAATGCAAAAAATACAATGAAAAATTAAAACATCAAACAAAAAATTTAAAAACTGACATGGCATACATAATTTTTGATCCTGCATTATTTGAATTTTTATATGTTTAAAACATACAGAGACCGAGTAAGGTATCTTATGAACATTAATTACTTTTTATATAATAATATTTATAAATTTTTCTCATATATAACAAATTCTTAATGCTTATATATCAATATCAATAACTCAGGTGATATAATTAATACTTCCCGAAACTTACAAATTAAGAGATAAATATCCTGTTGAACATTCATCAAATGAACTTGATCATTTGCAATTCTTCAGAAGAATTCTGTATGAGAAAAGAAAGGAATCAACGCAAAAAGAACTAAAAATCCACATTAGTTTAAAAACCGACAATATCGTTCATAAAGTTACAACTATATGAGTTATGTGAAGAACTATGAAGATGTTGGAGGTTGATATTCCTTAGCTCCCAATTTTCGTTTCTTGTTTTTCACCCAAGTACCTACGTCTCTTTTCAACACATAAATACGATTTAAAAATTCTTTTAATAATACTAATACAACGATGTACATATCCGATTGTGTTGCGTACAAGTTTTAGTTTACATCACATAAATAGATGTAAAAATATGGCTCAGATATTACACTACACAAATTAGAAATTGAATTTCGCAAAGAGGTGAAGAAATTACAAAAAATATACAAACTTATACACATGCATTTATATTTTTCACTATTCCTCAAAATAATTATCTGGATAAATACTATTTAACTTATTAATATTATTTATATACTTACTAAATGTTCTTTTGAAATTTAAAATTTGTACACTATACAGTATGTCCACGGATCGAGTTCCAAAGAGGAAAAACTTGTTTATTTTTTAGTTTACAAAAAAATGTATTCTTGATAAAAGTTTTTGCATGTCCCAAATCGGCCAATTCAGTTTTAATCTTTTCAAATTTGCTTTTAGTTTCAGATAAAAATCGAAAATTAGTCGTTTTAGCGAAAAATAAGTTTGCGTTGTTATGGTAATTGCCGTTATTTATTTATTTTCATGAACTGCCAGTTAGGAAAATCAACCATAATCGTTGAAAATGTTAGAGACGCTGTGACGTCTTTAACTCTCGAAGAAATTCAAAGTTATAGGGCATTGCGTCGGAAACTAGAATTGTGCGTTATTGAAAAGAGCGGTGAATGGATTGAGTAGAATAGTTATTGGTTATATTATTTTTGTTGTTGAATTAATGAAATTAAAATTTAGTTTTAAAAAAGCTTTGTTAATAATTACCATGACAACGCAAACTTATTTTTTGGGACTTTGGGAATTTTCAACTGAAACGATTAATTTTCGGTTTTTATCTGAAACTAAAAGAAAATTTGAAAAGGTTAAAACTGAATTGGCCGTTTTGGGACATGCAAAAGCTTTTATCAAGAATACATTTTTTTTGTAAAATAAAAAATAAACAAGCCCTGGAAACAGGAACAACACCCACAGACTGGCAGATTGGCATAATAACACCCAAAGGAATGTAAAAATTATAGAGGACTAACGCTACTTAGTGTTCCAGGTAAAGTTTATGCACGAATCCTAGAACAAAGAAAAATAAATGAGATTGAAAACAAGATAGATAGATGTGGATTCAGAGCAAATAGAGGAACTCAAGACCACATATTCACGATTAGACAAATGATTGAAAAAGCGAATCAGTCGAAAAGAAAGATATATATGTGCTTCATAGACTTGGAAAAAGCGTTTGATAGGATCATCAGAGAAGATATATGGGATAACTTGAATAACAGAGGAATACACATATACAACATTAAAGCGATTAAAAGCCTGTATGAAAACTGCATTAACTACGTAAGGACTAGAAATATGACCTCTAAAACATTCTCCACAAATGCAGGTTTAAAACAAGGATGTATTTTAAGCCCCCTACTGTTTACGGTAATTCTGGATGACGCCATTAAAAGCAGCAAACCCGAACTGAAACCGTACAGAATAGGCTACAGAAAATTGCAAGTGACCAGCGTCTCTGAACTATGCAGATGATATGGTTATATTTGGGGAGAATGAGAAACAACTACAACATAATCTGAATGTGATAGATCGAGAAGTTAAAAAAAGAAATATGAAAATAAACATAACGAAAACTAAAACTATGATAATAAACGGAGAACCAGAATGTAATATAAAAATAGGAAATGAAACAATTGAACAAGTCAGCTCATTTAAATATCTTGGGGTTATGATAAACAAAAACGGAAAAATGGAAGAAGAAATAAGAGAAAGAATAGGAGCAATAGGAAGACTATACAACGCAATATCCAAGAAATTTCTCGGGAACAAGGAAGTACCAGATGAAACGAAAGCTCGGGTTTTCAAAAAAAATAACTATACCAATAGTAACATATGGATGTAAACCATGGACCATAACCGAAAACTTCCTAAGTAATATAAGAAGTACGGAAATGAGGTTTCTGCGAAGAATAAAAAGGAAAACAAGAAGAGACCGAATTAGAAACGAAACATTTAGAAATCAGCTAAAAACAACACCAGCAGAAAACATAATACAACAAGGACAACTAAGATGGTTTGGGCACATAAATAGGATGGGAGAAAACAGATTAGCAAAACAAATATATGAAACAAAACCTATGGGAAAAAGAAGAGGAGCAAGACCGGCCAAAACATGGATAGAAGAAGTAAAAAAAGCTGCTGAAGAACGTGATATTAAGTGGCATGAAGTGAAAGTGTTAACCAATGACAGGAAAGCCTGGAGAGAAAGCTGGAAGGAGAGCCCTGCCAGGCCAGCACGATGACTCCAGGAAAATCTTACACCGAAAGGTAGAAAGACTCAACGATTAAGTAAGTAAGTAAAAATAAACGAGTTTTTCCTCTTTGGAACTCGATCCGTGGACGTACTGTATATTTTAAATAAATATTCATAATAAATATTAATATGAGTTTTTCTTTTTCTTTCAAATTTAAAAAAATAAATAATTTAATTAAAGATCTAGTTACCGAGGTTTAGTTAGTTGCATATGTTGATAGATGGCGAACTTTATAACGATACAAAAACATTGAGTTTCCAATCTCTCTTTAGATAGTTGTCTCTGATGTAGGGTCTTAATTTCAACTTATAGAGCACGAGCAGACACGTGACTCGAGCGACCTTGACGTGTTTGGAATCAGCTGATTTGTGTACGCATGTCATTTCGACAAGACCAATGTTTTGATTTATTTTGATTTTTAACTGCTAAAATGTTATTATTTTTCATTTCATATGTTTTACTGCCTAAAAATCGTAAAATAATATTAAAACTGTTCAAAATTAAAATAAGTCAAAATATGGTATTGTCAACGTGACATTGTTTTTATCAAAATGGCATGCACACACAAATCAGCTGACTCCAAGCGCGTCAAGGTCGCTCGAGTTACGTGTCTGTTCGCGCCCTATAGGTATGTCCAGTGACGTATCAGTTAATTCTAGGATAGGGTTCCTTTATAACCAGGGTATGGCCATGGGCCAAGATCGCCGCCATTGACGGGCTCATGTCAAACATACTGAGAAATCATTTACCGATTTATTTGTAAGATATGTGATATTATAAAATAATATTAAATAATCACACTATGAATCTATAAAGTTAATAAAAATTAATTTATTTAAGAGATACACAATTATTATTATGACATGTATTTAGAGGTTATGTAGAATATAGGATATGGGTTATTATTATAACATCTAATTTAATATCTGTAGTTCTTATTTACATAATACCTAATTATATATTTTAAACTTACCTTTTAAAAATTTAAATGATTGTGCTTAATATTGGTAATTTTTAGTTTTTTTCAATATTGTCAGTAAACTTGGTATCTTAACAAACTACACAAGTAAATAAAACAAAAATATTACTTACACTTTAAATACATATTAAAATGATATGTAAATGCGTTTTTCATTAAATAAAACAAACAGCCACGAAAATATCTAATAATTTGCACAAGAACAACACATATGACAGAGTGCCCGACAATGGCGGACAAAATGTGAGCCACGCCATGGCCATACTCTGGTTATAAAGGTATCCTATTCTAGGCCACTGGACGTACCTTTAAATTGAAATCGAGATCCTACGTCATGTACAAGTCATGAAATTCGCGCAGACGTCGTGACGTCAGTGTCACATTCTTAAAGTAATTATACTCTATATAAAATGCTGGGTGCTGGCGTATTCTTTCTTCAAACAAGTGACCTTGTAAATCCATCTAATGTGATGCTAACTATATCTACTATATTTGCGACCAGTACCTACTCAAGATGACTCAAGAGCTGCCGAGTCCCTGATGTTAATAAAAAAATCTCATGTTCAACTTGCTGGTTTGGCTTGCCAATGATGATGATAATGATGAATTCATTATATTATTTTCTTAATGCATCCATGCTTTTCTGCCTCGGTGTCTCCTTCATCCTGACATCTCTTGCTCGGTGTCTCCATTCTTGGTATCTTGCAGGGTGTGTAGAATCCATAGCCGCTGACTTGCCGAGATAATGCTTTGTTATGTAAATGAGTGTTTTCTTTCAGCAGCTGAAAGGTGAACTGAGGTGTGGAATAAATTCTACGCGGTTTATCTTCAAGTAGCAAGCGTTTAACCGTGTACGTATAACAAAACTTCTTCAAATATTTAACCAAGGAATCTTTCACGAGGAGATGGTTTCAGACACCTGATCACTTCCTTCGTTAAGATACAAATAGCTAACTTCTTACGACAATAGTAATGGAGCATATTTTACAGATCTCTTTTCTAGTTCTTTCGCTTTTATGCATGGAGGGTTCAGAACAGACACCATCTTATATCTTATTTTGAGATATCTAGTATTTTAGTTATCAGTCAACAATCAATTGTAGGTACAGTTTTTAAAACCATCCTTAGTGCTATAATTTCTTTTAAAACTTAAAATTATATCATGTTCATGTTATAAATATGAGAAAATTATTTTTATGTAAGTTTTTTATAAAATTTTGTACTTGACTGTATTATGCTCTGAAAACTATGGAATACAATGCGTTATTTTTATTTAACATAAAAGTAAATAAACATTATAAAAGTTCTTTCATAAAATTGTGAATATAATACGAGGGGAGATTTTTATATTATCTACCTAGCTATGAAAATAACAAGTGTCAGTAGCAATTTTTTGTTGTCAAGTTGCAGTTACATTTATCAATTTATTGACAACGTTTGGCACAAATCAAGCTTAAGTTGTAGTTTCTACAGAAGTTTAGTTGCGACAAAGTCAATGAAGTGTAGCTTGAAGATAGAAGCTTTAGAAAATTCTTAACAAAAGTCCCATGAAAGGATGAGAGAGGTATATGGGGAAAATGGGCCTTCCTATTTTACAGTAAAATTTTGATGTAAGCAATTTCAGTGGGGTAGAGTATCAATTCAAGATGCCCAAAGATGCGGAAGGTCCGTATAAGCAAGAACGATGGAAAACAACAAAAAAAACGAAGACTTGGTTTTGACAGATCGAAGGAAAGACTCTACTATTAGATGTATACAAGGAAACAATTAACTATTCAAAAGCTGCTATACGCGTAAAAAGACCCTGCAACTACGGCCAAAAGATTATGCTGCTGCATGACAATTGCAGAGTGCATAAAGATCGAAAAGTCGCAGAAGTAATCAACAATTGCGGCATTGTAGAGATCCACCCTAGAGCCCTGACTGGGCACCGTGCGCCTATTACACCTATTCCCTAAGCTCAAAAAACATTTGTGGGGTCATCGTTTCTCTTCAGATAACGAGTTGAAAGAAACCGTAGAGGAGTTTTTTGCAGACTTGCCAAAAGAATTTTTTCGATGGAATAATGTTGCTGAAAAAATTTTCGACTACAGCTATTTGTGTATTAAGAGCACAAAATGGGACATTGTCGATTGAGAGGTTGTTGACGAGCGACGCAGGAGCGCGGCTTCTTTCGAAATCGACAATGTCCATTTGCGCTCGAAACACACACGATTTTTTCTACAGTCGCCACAATGGGGTCCTCCATCATAACAAAAATTTGTTACAAGTAGATATTCATTGGGAGCGAGCACGCCAAACTGCACAATTTATTTTATATTTAATTTTAATTTATCGTTATTTTCCATTTTTCTTGAGCTATTGCTTCAATCTAATCTAAGAATTTTATACTTTTGTTTTTGTAAATAAATAAATAAATAAATAAATATATCATCACGGCATATTACCCATTGCTGGGTGTGCCAATCCGCATGGTATGCAGATATCGGTAATGATGATGACATATTCATACCGTGCGGGCGTTTACCAGACGTCACCTCACGGGCACTCATTGCTGGCGTGGAGAGTGCACCACAGGGGTCAATTTTGTGCCATTTAAAATTCGAAAATATTTGGCGTCGGTCGGGATCGAACCCTGTTCCCCAGATTCGCGACCAGACACGCAGACACGCAGCCACGAGACGTTTTTGTAAATAAATGCCCTATTTTGTTTTCACAGCAGTGCGGCATTTTCTTTGTTTATGTAATATACCGACAGAGCAGTTATATGTTAGATAGACTTGTGAAGGTGGTAAATGTATACACTGTTCGAAATTAGAGTACCTGTTAATAATCTTTCAAAAGAGTGTTACAGTTTTTATTCTTATAAGTGTACAAAAAAAAAGCTTTATAAAAATACTACTACCCGAAAATGTATTCTGCAATAAAGAGCAAGAGTAAAATTTTATCGACTTTTAATATCTACTTATTTTTGAGTACTTATTATTCTTTAATTCATTTAATTTTACCCTTTAATTTATAATTTTTTCCGAGTACACTAATAAATACAATAAATCACGAAAATTAGTGTACATTTTATACTTTTTGTACGCATTTCTAACTTTTTAAAAGTATATATTTAATCAAAAACACTGAAAAGGGCACAATCTGCACATTAAACGGGTAATTTCCCTCGCCCAAACATGTTCATTTCCGACGAGTTGAGATTGAGATAGAGTTGAAACGCATAAGTACGCCATGTTATATTCTGATGACTTCAGTTAGGTGTTCTTTGATTTATTGATGTGTAAGTGATTCTAAATTCGTGGTCCAAGTAATACATGACGAAATAACTATCAATGATTTTATTTTAATACAGTGCTCACTTAAAAAGGGGAAGTTTTAATTATTGTTACAGATGTGTCTTTATGAAATAATCAAAGATAATTCTTCGACCCAGCTTTGCTTTACGAAAATTATTATACATAATTATTATAAAGAACCATTGAATTACACGGTGACAGATTATCAAGGAATAATTTATATTTAGGTCTTAGTACATGTTTTTTGTAAAAATTAATATATATATATATATATATATATATATATATATATATATATATATATATATATATAAATGTTATAAATGACGATTAAATGTTAGTGCTGAAAATTAGAATATTAAAACACATTTATCACCCAAACCGGTATGTACAGTATTAACACAAAAATAATAACAAATCTAGATGGCCGTCGCCTGGTCGAACCCGGTCACGCGGAATCCTCCTTCACACCGTGATTATTTCTGTAAAAGAATTAACACATGAGAAATACTCAGTGAGGAGGCAATCATTTACAAAAGGTTCAGGCATTCACACACCGTACACACATGTTGGCAACTACGGGCAGTACCGCTAGTTACTACGGAACCTCTGCCGCTTCGGTGGTGATCCGGGAACACATCCACAGGGATCACTACAGCCCTAACTGCTGCTACCGTTGGCGACCCAGAATGTGGGTCACTACAGCCTTCCCTGCTGCTACGTTGGCGACCCTCAGGTTCACACGAGCGGCCACTACGGAACCACTGCCGCTTCGGTGGTGATCCGGAGACAATCCTCTTAACCAACTGGATCAGATCACTACAGCCCTAACTGCTGCTACCGTTGGCGACCCAGATGTGGGTCACTACAGCCTTCCCTGCTGCTACGCTGGCGACCCTCGGGTTCACACGAGCGGCCACTACGGAACCTCTGCCGCTTCGGTGGTGATCCGGGAACACATCCACAGAGATCACTACAGCCCAAACTGCTGCTAACGTTGGCGACCCAGAAGCGGGTCACTACAGGTCTCCCTTCTGCTACCGTTGGCGACCCCCGGGTCCACACGATGCGGCCACTACAGTACCCAGTACTGCTAACACACACCCACACTCGTACACATGCTAGATTAACTCTCTCACCTGAATCACTATAATATCGATGTTCTCACACTGAAATCTAGAAATAAACTGAAATAAAATACGTGAATACCAGTATCATTAATTGTAGCTCTTATCCAACAACATCGGTTACGTACCTAAATAGCTAATTAAAGACAAAACATAATAAATTTAATAAAAATAATCTTACGCAAAATAATATCTGTGACATATATATATATATATATATATATATATATATATATATATATATATATATATATATATATATATATATATATATATATATATATATATATATATAAATTGTATTAGTACCGAATATATTTTGTATATAATTTTTACCCGAAATCAAAATTAAATGGAATAGTTTTTGTGATTATAATGTAATCTAAAATAATTAATAAATTGTAATTTGAAAATGAAACTTTATTCCCCATTTCAGTGTAATTTTTATTCATTATTGGGCAAATAGAGCACCCTAAGTTGATTAAAAATAGTAACATAAAGTATTAAATTTTACCCGTATTAGTTTCTCTTTTTTTGAACAGTGTAACTACAGTACCATTTAGTTCCTGACTAAACGTTTCCATTAAGAATGTAGACAATTGACATTTCTCAACATTGTATAGTTAGAAATTTGGACAGCGAGCGTTTTTCATACTTTGTCGCGCAAGAGCGGCAAAGTGACATTTTGCATTGACAAAATAGAACGCAAATAGCTACTTTGTATATAGATTGTGGAAAAAATATATAAATGTCTATTATATTACTTTTCATCCAATAGTTTTCCTTCATAGATAGGTAGATAATATCTCCCCCCGTAGTTGATAAACAAATTTTTATAACAAACAATTCATTGGTTTCATCCTCATACATTTTAGTCTAAAAAGTTTTTAGAAATGGATTAGAAAACTGATTTTAATTTGATTCGGATAATCGTTACCGAATTTTTAAGTAAATAAAAATATCGGTTTGAGTTTCGGTTAAAAATCATGAAATAAATATTTTCACACACCTCGACCCATAGGCGCCCACAGGGGGAGTCGAAAGGGTCGACTGACCCCCCTTTCATTTATGGACTGTATCCATTTTTAAAAATAAAATTATAATTTTATTTTTTCATTTCAATGTATCATTGTATTTTTTAATAATTATTGGTAATATTTTCTTAAACATTAATCAAAAATTTATTACATACTATCTATTACTAAGTACGAAATAGTTGAAGTGTCAGAATGAGTAAATTATGTTATGTACTGTTATTATATTACATTATCTTCGGTGTTGTATTTTCTTTAATATGCCGTAGTTTATTCTAATCTTTGCATTAAAACACGTTTGACCTTGAAAATTATTAAAAATTCGCGTGCGGCGCATTCTTTTCTTACAACAATAATTTCGACCCACCTTGTAAAAAAGTCTGCGGGCGCCCATGCCTCCACCTCATGTACGAGTAGGTAATGTAAATTAATAAAAAGATGCTTAATATACATTGGATATTGAACTGGTAACTTGCAAGGAATAACTAATTTTAAGAGTTCTAATAGCAGGAATATTGCATCGATATTAAATGAATTATTGTGCATTGCTGTCGAACGGTACAAATATGTCATCATCATTACCGAAATCTGTGTACAAAGCAGATTGGCACCCCCAACAATGGGTAATATGCCGTGATGATATATTTATTTATTTCTGTCGAAATTTGTATTTGCATCTCTTAAGACTGAAGCCTTGATGATGCAACTGACTATAAGAGAAGCTACTATTACCATGGTATAATTGCGCTCTGAAAACAACTGCAGTTTGACACCTCAACTGCAACACTGCTGCTAGTAGTGATGAAACCTATGAACTATGAACTTGGTTTGATGCAGTTCTCAAAAGTACTTACTTCTACGTTCTTCCTTTGTGTTGCATGTATAAAATTAAATTGCCAAAAAATGGACTTGGTCCATTTGGCTCCGATCCCTCCATATCTTTATTGTCTACTATATTACGGTTTATAAACTATTATTCACGAAAGATGACTATTCAAGGTCATTTGTTCGAAGAAAGAATACACATCACTTTATAGCAGTAGCTTAGCAACATTTTATATTAGAAAGAGAAAGATGATGACATAGGTCAGTCTACCTATTTTATTTATGTGGTGTGACGGATATACGTAAATAGTAGCATTACTTTCTAACTCATTATAAATAATAATGACGTATGTCGTAGAGTTACAGATACCTAATTATGTACTACACTGCCCTCTGTGCTAATATTTATCCAGTGGCGTTGACGTTTAAATCAAATTATTATTCCTTGGTTTATAAGTTAAGTTTATGTTTTTGTATTTTGCAAAAACATAAGTGAAGAACATAAATCTTTCAGAAAGGCATTATTTAGAAAGAAACATAATTTTCAAATAAATGGACCTTTTCAATTTAAAGAGATAGAAGATATGCGCATAGTAAGAACAACTGATATCTATGACGTTTGTTTCTAAAAAAATTAGACGTAAAATGTGAAAATATCGCAGATAACTTTAAAAAAATGTTATCTAAATAAGTTACAAAAGCTTTTATTGAAGTTAAAATGTCTAACGATGTAAATTTTCACTGACAATACACGTATTTTAATGACTGCAATATTTTTGACATTTCGTTTGACAGCCCAACTGGCATTGTTCGCGCAATTTTCTTAGTATTTGCAGCGATAGAAAGAGATAGCCGTTAAATTGAAAAGGTCCATTACTCTATTTTTTTATGTTAAAATGTGTCCATAAATATTTCATGTTGCACGCCTATGCATACGAAATGCAATGAAGTTATCTGCAAGTAATATTATATCAGACGGCTCACATATAACCTTGAATAGTCATCTTTCGAGAATAATAGTTTAGACAAATAATAATAAAATAATAATAAATCAGTCGGTAGATTTGAACCATGCAATGAACCTCAGATCCAATCAGAATATAACAACGACAAAGCTTTAATGCGCCTGGTTATCTACAGTTAGTAAAAGATATTCATACATACATGACAGATAGTAATATAAATTGTTTGTAGTATAGAGTAAATAGAACACGTCTCTAAAGAAAAGTAAATTTATGGAAAAAGTGGATTTACGATGGTGTTTTGCTAGGCAGGTGATATATTCAACTGCATTTGCATACGAGTAGAATGCGTATTTATTTCTAACTAGTTCCTAACTTTTTACTAGCAGTAAAGGAAGGCAGTAAAGCAAATTGTCAATCATTTTATTAGGGCGTAAAAGAACGGAGTCATTCGATTAGAAAGTGTACAAAGTGCAGGTCGTTGAATAATTTAAGAATAAGGAAAAGTTTTAAATTCTAAAAACAAACGTAACAAGGTGCACTATGAATATATATGAAAGAATAAATTATCCAGCTCCAACGCTGAGTAAAAATTATGAAACGTTATAAACCTCTGCTGTAGCTTCTATGCATGACACGGGTTTGTTCAAAACCAAATTACTGTTTACTTTTCATTTAAAATTAAATGTAGAACCCTCGGTATTTCACCGGCGCGAAATTAGGACGGATGGGAAAGATAGCACGTTGATAGCCATACACGAAGAGCTGCAAAAATAATGGAAATTATTCAGTTTCACCAAAAGTAAAACCAAGAATCAATACGTGAAATTATTCTTTTTCTATCTGCGAATTAGTAAATAATTACTACGTCCTTTATTAAATTAAAAATATTACATTTAAAATAGGCGAAATGTTTTTCACTATGCATGTTGGATCGGTCTCTTTGATTAGTTTCGGTTGGAAACTAAGAACACCACACAATGAAAGTTATAACACTTTCATATTGTTATTCACTAAATAATTGCAGAATAAGCAATAGTTCATATTATTATTTCATAATTAGTTTATACCTCAAATGTTTGCTGACTTAGCCTTACAGTAATTCAGTAAAGTAAAAGACAACTCTACTGAGTGCGAGAACTCAAGAGTAGAAACGTGGGCCCTATGATGCAAAGGCTTAACTACCGGTGTTCCGCGTGTTCCGCGGAACACGGGCCCGGTGCCTCAAGGGATCAGGTACGCACGTCAAAAAATATTTTTATTTTAATAGAGCCACATGTTCCAAATATATTAAATGACCTTACATTTTTCAGTAGAAAGATCCTTTTCAAAATAAAAATTAGTAAAAAATTTTTTAAGGGATACTACAGGGCAACAACGATTATTATTATCAGACATCTATTATTTTAATAGACTACGAAATTTCCAGAACAATAAATGTATCTAACATATAGCCTTTTCAGCTTCTGATTTCAGTGCGCACTAACGTGCACTGAGTTCTCGTTTTGTTTTCATCATACTTTATATGTTTACACTTTCTTCGTGTTAGCGTTTTCGGCTTGTCGTGAAATTGCACTCAGTTCGCAGTGAGTGCGCACTTTTGTGTACCGAGTACAGGAGCAAGTGCACGAATATCAGTGCAAATAATATGGCTTCTAAAAATAAAATCATACTGACAATTGCCAGGAATTATTAGAAAGTTCTTCAATGTCAGATAGTGATGAGTTATTAAATCAAATAATAAAACTTTATGTTGTATGTATGTATATACAAATAAAAAAAATAAGAATGTAAACTCATGTGAGAATTTGAAATAAAATTATTCAAAGATACCTTTCAGGTACAAAGGAGAACTTCCTTGAAATTCATAGATAATTTTGAAAAACGCACCAAAATTAGCAGGCTCTCAAACTTGCACTCATTTATGGTCTCGTTTTCAACTTAAAATTTTATGTCACACAGTGCACTGAGTACGTACTGACACCGCGTAAGCCGAAAACGCTAACATCAACATTTAACAAAAAAAAAAAAAAAAAAAAATCAGTAAAAGCTGTTGATATAAACGTACAATATTGTCTTGGTTTCATGTTTACTTTTTGTAATATTTGTTTTTTAATTAAATTTTATTTAAAAAAAGGATTTTTTTAAAGTGTCCTATTATGGGATTAGTAAAACTATTTTCTTATCTAGATAGGGGCCGGATTGACACGGGAACACAGGCCCATGGCTGCATTGTTACGCCACTGCTATGATGTGAACAGGGACAATGTTCTAGTAACCTAATGAATACAAAACTATATAATGGGTAAGAACGTTGACATTATTATTTAACTTTTATTCATTTAATTATTTATTTATATCTTACATTATCTACTATGGTCCAAGTAATTCAGCCATTTTCAAAACAATACGTTTCACTGCCAAACTGGCAGAACTGATTTTAAAATATGAGAACATAATTAAACATTCTGTAACATAGCACAACCAAAGGAGTTGATTATGTAAACCTAGGTTAAGATAAAATAATATGAGGCCATAATATTTCCGTATTATTATTTACTAAACAGTTGCAGTATAAACAGTAGTTAACGTTTTTGTTTCACAATTAGTTTATACTCCAAATGTTTGATAACTTAGCTTTACAATAGTACAAAAGAACTACACACAAATATAATTTATGTGTAGTTTTTTTTGTATTAGCTTAGGTAATTAATTAATTACCCGAGCTCAATTGGTTCTAATGCATTTCTAAGTGCATCAGTCGATTAATCAATATGGACACTCAAGTGTTGAATTAATTACTCAAGCACAACCAGTTCTAATGCACTTACAAGTGCATCAGTCGATTAATTAATATGGAAACTCAAGTTTCAACCAGTTGTAATACACTTTGAAGTGCATTAATCGATTAATCAATATCAAATCTGAAGTTTCGAATTGACTACTCGAACACGAGCACCTGAAATGTTGTTTGTGAAACATTATTCTATCAACCAACAATAAATCACAAGTTTCAAATTTTACTTGAGCACAACTAGTTGAGATGCAATTTGTGATATAATTACTCGATCAACCACAACAAATTTCGAATTGATTACTTGAACACAACCAATTGTTATGCATTTTGAAGTGCATTAATCGGTAAATCAATATCGAAAATCAAGTTTAGAATTAATTAGTCGAGTACAACCAGTTCTAATGCAGTTTTGAAGTGTAATTAAAAGTCAGTCGTTTTCTACATTGACTGACCTGTTAATGGATCCTAAAATGCATATGCAATTAAACAATGTTGAAAATTAATTTACGATATTGTTTCATGAATTTGTTTAACAGTTCATTACTGTCTAATGATTACAAACTATATTGCATATATTCTCCCCCTTTAAAACAGCGACAGAGGAATTATTTCATCAATTATTTAAAAATTAATTATAATTAATTAGTAATTAATTGGTAGCATGTTGTTATATATTTTTAAATTGTATTTTTTGCGGTTGTGCAAGATTAACGCATAAGCTGGCACAATCCTATGTATTTTTTAAAAAACAACCGTAATAATCTGAAATATTATTTGTCTCGAAAAACATTAGTGCTTTGTAGATAAAGATTTAGAAAATAAAAATCAGAATTTTTGGATACTAAAATTTAAAAATTTACGGTTGTGGTTCCCAAATAAATTCAATTTAAAGATGTAGTAAAAATGGATTTCGTATGTAAGTATATCAAAAAAATGTCATAAAATTTCAAATCAAGGAACCTGTCAAAAATAGGTATCTGACGTTTTACACCTGCTATTTGAGAAAAACAGTTTTCCCATGTTAAAGGCCTATGTCAAGGTTTCCTGTATTTATGCTATATTGTAAAAGTTTCTAAATTTCGTTGGTAATAATAATAAATTTAGTACAGCTGTAAAGAAATTTCTTGAGATTCTGCTAAAGGTTATTCGATCTTTACAACTTAGTATGTAGCCCTTTTAAGAAAAAAAAGACTAACTCAAAATTCTAGAAACCATATTAAAAGAATTCCTATTTGCTTGTAGCAAAAGGTGTAAAACTAATTTCTTAAATTAAACGAATTGTCAAAGATGACAGTCAAATGTGTCACAATCTTTGAGTCTGTATTTTTGTGATGTTTTTACTTTCGTTGGTGAAAAAAATAATACATGTCTATACCTTAGGACAGCATGCAATTATGTTTTATAGCCCTCTAACTGCGTTTTCAGGCTTCAAATTACCCTTGCAGAAAAGTTATTCATTTCTTTCCCTTGATGTATAATATACCTACTATTACACACTTAAGATGGCGGGACCTTAAAGAACTTATAGATAGAATTTGAAATAACTACTTGGCTCTGAATCGACTGAATCCTATCAACTGCGCCAAAATCTACTAACCAATTGGTTTAGTGACTTATATTAACTAATACAATCCTCAACTATTACTAATCTGGTGTCTAGAACCGTCTGATTCTGGATAAAGACTAGGATTGTCAGGTCGCGAATCTGAGGAACCGGATTCGATCCCGATTGACGCCAAATATTTCGAATTTTAAATGGCACAAAATTGAGCCCTATGGTGCACTCTCTACGCCAGCAATGAGTGCCCATGAGGTGACGCCTGGTAAACGCCTGCGCGGTACAAATATGTCATCATCATTACCGAAATTTGTGTATAAAGCAGATTGGCAACCCAGCAATGCCGTGATTATATATTTATTTTATAAATCTAAGTATAATCTAAATGTAATGTCACAACATTTACCTTCGATTATTTCGGCTTGGTGAACTGCGCCCACTAGTGGCTATGGATTCGTACCTATTTATTTGCGACTACATGTTACTTGGTTTATGAGTGGAGGTACATATCGTACCCGCAGTCTAAACTGAGAGCATTACACAACTTACAGACACTTTTGTGGCCACTTAGCTATTGTTTGGCAGTTATCTACAATAATTGAAAAATTCCCAAAATGGCAATGGTTCACCGCAGGACGTGTTTAAAATATATTTATTTATTATATATCCAATTGTACCACCAAGCTTAGAAAGAACCCACCTCAATAATATTTGTTAGTGAGTGCGTTTACATCGCGCGTACTAAACATTTAGTCCACATTCCAAGTGAAGTAACAAGATGGCGACGAATGGTGTAAACAGTCTGTACCAAACCTTTGGTACGAAAATAGTACATAGTTTTGGTACGTTTAAAAGGAGATGTACCAGACCTTACTCATGCATGGTGTAAACAGCTGACGTCCAATGTGATTTTTCTGCCATCTATGACTACTTTTAATTCAATTAAATTGTGTACTAACATTTAGGGAAATTGTGGAAGTTCTTAACTATTTTTACTTATCAAATAATTTTAGGTTAAGGTGACTTTGATATTTGAATCTACGCAAGCGCGAGTAACGTACCAAAATGTTAAGTATGTTTATTTAGATACCGGTGTAAACATGAGGTACCTACTAAGATAAATTTTAGTATACATTTGGATTACGTATCAGAATAGTATGCACGGTGTAAACGTTGTCAATGCGCCTTTTAAACTTCGCCGACGTAAAATAGGGTCATTGGTGGTGGTAGCCCAATATCATGTTTTTAATCAATAAGCATGTTGTAGGGTCCCTAGAATACGATTTTACTATTTTTACGATGATGTCTGTATGTGTGTGTGTGGGGGGGGGGTGTATGTGTGTACTCGAATGCGTGTATGTGGGTATGTGTAACAAAAATTTCGTCTGCGATAACTCTAATACTACAATTTCAAAAATTATAATTCTTTCGTATTCTTCTTCGTTACATCTATATGAAGAGCTGATTAGATTTTGGTTACAATTGGTCAACCGAAAGTACCCTTCATTTGAAGATTTTAACAGTTTTTCTTGAAAAAAACTATGTTAAATATCATTTTTTCACATTTAATGTTATTATAAATATTAAAGAATATTTTATTCTCTATACGATTTGACTGCATTTTATACTTAATATTAAACGGATATAGAGTTAAAAAATTATAAAGAAATGAAAATGGTAACAGCTACTATATTAAGAAAATTCTGATTGAAAGATGTCAGAGTCAAGTGAAATTCACATAATGTGTCTTATAATTTTACTGGAAATATTTTTTGTATGGAATTTGTATAAAATACATACAACTGCCGGAAGATAATGTACAAGAAATAGAATCTTTTGCAAGGAACTATCTGTATGAAATTTGTACAAAATACATAGAACTGACGGAAGGTTATTATGCTGGCCACATGAGATTTTTTTCTAAATAAGTTAATAGTAATATATATTTTTTTTATTTAATATCCTCCCATGAATTTTCCCAAAACATGTTAATGGATATTTTGCATTAACAATTTTTTTCATTTTTTTTATTTTTCAATGTTAAATGAATATATTCTTGTTTATTGTACTCTAGTTTGTGTATAAAACTATTAAAAAAAACATGAAATTAAATTATTTACTTTAAATTTGTAATTATGTTGACGAAATCAGGTAAAATAAATAATTTCAATATTGGATGACCAGTGACCCAATTTTAGGAATCAAAGTTTGTAAATTATTTTAGGATGGCGAATGTGAAGGGCGAGTAGGCGAGTTTCAAATTGGTGGTATCGGTTTATAAATTAGTGATAGGGTTTTTTTGCTGGTCACAATATCAAGCTACAAATTGGTAGCAATCAGTTCGGGATAATCTACCTTAGTGTGGGTACATTATAACTAAATTTAAGTAATTTTTATTGTGATTTCTACGAGCTGAATAATAGTAATAGTAGAAATATCCCGTGTATTTTTGTACAGTTTGTAAATATTAATATTGATACTATAAGATGTTTATTTAGTACCCGAAACGAAGGCATTCATAAACTACCCACTGGTAAAAGTATATCTGATGTAAAATTTGCCTAAACCTGAAAATAGTGGAAAAGATTCGGGTTTGCCCGAAAGTAAAATCTAAGAATGGCTTCGATAAATTTCAATAAAAGTGAAGTATTAGAAATATATACAGCATGTGTGAGAAATGGGTGTAGATGAATAATCCCCATGAATACATCTTAGTTCTAATGTGAAGTGGGAGTCTCTGCCATGAATCTTGGGTTATGAGTGTAAGGTCGACAGCAAATCGAACATAATTTTAATACGGAAATGGTTGTGCAATTGAACGGCTAGGACGACGTACGGCAGCGCCAGGAAGCTCCATTTCAATCGGAAGCGATTATAACAGACCAATAAAATGGAAAATCAGAAAATTACATCCCCTTGTTTAAACCATCTCAGTTTTTATCTCCGGCGTAAACAATGAAAATGAACTTCGCTATCCGCTGCCCGATCTCTATAAATAATTGCGAGAAGCTGCCACATTCAAATGTCTGCCGCAACAAAACAATCAGCATCAGCGTTATCTAGAAACTAGAGGGGACAATGCCATCAATATGACCACCCGGCTATCTGCTCTTTTATGTAATTAACACAGCGCTAGGCACAAACACACGTTTCATGTGCTCTATAATTGATTGAAATTAAGTGTACGGTTCATTTTGAAAACCATCTGTTTACGATTTCACGGAATCTACAGCTATATATCTCGCTGTGCTGCACAATGTTCTGCCATACATTATTACTCCTATATTAATTTCATTCACTCTCAGTGCATCACTTTGACCATTCAATTTTCATATACAGAAAGCGCATTTTGATGTCATTTGATTAATTCCGAATTCTATAAATAATTCATAATACAATGAAACACATACAGACTTATCAATTTCGCAAACGTACAGATTAGTGGAGTGATCAACGATGGAGGATGAATATGTAATAATGCTGTAGTATCGTTAATCGTTACGAATGGTTGTCCTACGGTTTAAGGACTGCTTTAGTGCTAATCAGTCACAAATGATAAGTGTGCATATATTTTACTAAATATTTCATACTTTTGAAGCTGAATATTTTGTATGAACTACTCCGAATTAAAATACATGTTTATGAGAATCTTCACCACAAAATTGAGTTCTAATAATTAGTACTAATTAACGTAAATATCTTAAACATACCAGGATTTTTTAACCGCGGTTAGGTTAGGATAGGTTACGATAATCTGTTGAGATGGCGACACGACGCTTGCGCAGTCATGTTTAATAATCTGTCTACTATACTTCATTTCAAGTAAGAAAATAGTAGATGACGCTTGAGAGCCGACCATTTTTACATAAATTAAATAAATAATTTAAATTCGTAAAATCAAACTTTGCCATTAATAAATATTTTTATTTGTAAAAATATGTAATATCTAATTATTAAAAATTACAACAAATTATGGTGAAACATCACTTAACAACTGACAAATAACAGGTGATATTTATTTCGATTTTGTGAACTAGGTTTGCATTCTCACTAATCAAAAGTCAGAATTTATATCCCGATCTAAACCAACGCTATTTTCTTACGTGAAATGAAGCATTTTCCCACCAGGGCTACGTTCCAAAATCAAGAGTACGGACTATTAGAGTAGGAGTTGACGTCATTTAAGAGTGCAATGTGTTTTGGAACGAATGAGAGTTGTGTTAGAGTAAAAAATTCGTCGTCGCCGTCATTATTTTTTGCCTTATCCACTTACAATGGCATTTTCAATAATTGTCCGGTTATTAAAAACGAAATTATATGTTATTGCCATAAAATTGAAAACAATAAAAACATTGATCTAACCTATAAGGTATACTATACATACAAAATTAATTTCCAACACTACTTTAATTACAACAAACATTAATGTTAATTGATAAAATAAGTAATGGATTTCTTGGCGGAGATGGGCAGAAATTATATTAATAACCCATGTAGGTGCTAATTTTATTTAAAATTCCAATATTTCGTTACTGATTTTGTAACTTCGTCAGGAAATACTAAAATGTACATGTCTGGCTGAAAATAGGTAGCCGACTAGGGTAACTGAATATTAAAACAGGGGTGCGTTCGTGCGTTTAAAATATTTTAAACATTTTTCGTTTATGGTGATTATAACAAAATATTTTGATCTTTAAACTATTTAGTTTGGCAATTCTATGAAATAGGATTATTTTTAATTTCCTCTAAAAGTAATTCCGACTCGAGGGTTGCTTACACCTTACGAACGAACTAGAATATGCGGTATTAAATTTTTTAAATACATCCTTGAATCCTGTTGCTAAAGTAATTTTCAATGCCTCCTGATATTAAGTACAATTCTAATCTTCTATAACGGAATACATAAGGGTCAGTTTCCTTTCAAATCAAATATAGGGAAATATTTTCAAAAGAAACCACATCTATTAAATAATCTAAACGTCCACTTTCATTCGCTAGTCATACCATACAGTTGATGAGTGACATTAATAGAGAGTTTTCACATAACGTCAAAATACGTTACTCTGTACATGAAAATATGTTTTCACATACCGAACACGTTATTTTATATGTCACACAAGGAAGATGGAAGGCGAATTAGACTGTCTTATTTTGATTGCTGTGTTAGTAAATTTAAGTGAGAAAGATTTCAACGATGCCTTAATAAATTGTCACACAGACAACATTTTAAATAAAAATATTAATTATAGTCTTGCAATCTCTACATACAGTTGCGCAAAATGAAATGTAACTAAAACGTTGCAGCTATATTCCTCTAAAAGTTTGGTTATGTCGGTATTAACGTCAAATATAAAGTAGTTTTCGACGTACACTATTTCTGTAACTAAGGTTAAACGCTATATACATACCGTAAAAAATTTACGTACACGCTATTTATTTTGACGTTATGTAAAAACTCTCTAATGTTTCTTAACATGAATACTTACTACAATCGAGGCTCCCGGTAAGAGCAAGGTTAGCTATGTTATTTGATTTCTCCAAGCTGAAGATCACAGCGCGACAGAAATTTATTGAAGAATATGTATTGTGTATGGAGATAACTTCATGAGTGAAGTGAGAAGAACGAATGGGAGTTGTTGGCACCAAGCTACTTTTATTGGTTTATCCAGATGAAAATTGGTTTGAGAAGAAGCGGTTCAACACTAATGAAAAGCTGAAAACAAGTGTGAGTGATTGGCTAAGAACGCAAGTGGCAACATTTTATAAAGAGGAGTTATGTAAGCTGGTGCCTCGTACCGAAGTTATGTTAGCAGTAGCATAAATACGAAATTAACTTTTGTTTATATTAAAAGCTTTTTATCACTGTTTTTTTTTTACTAGCATATCGGAATTTGAAAGAATTCATTCATTTTAATCTATGTACTAGACTAACCGACCCACATTGTTTTAACACTATCGTACTGCCGTTGGATTTCAGACAATTTAACATTTATTTAAGATGTTTAAATGGCCAGTTAATGACAAATACTCAGTAATGAAACATCAATGAGCTAGAAGATTCTCTCATATTAATACCTTCAAATAAAAGTTTCATAATATATTGTTTCACAATTGAGTATCTTCCAGTATTATTCTAAGCAGACAATATATGTACCGTGCAAAAAGCGAAGACAATCTCCGTGGCACCTAGGGGTGGAAATGGCCGTCTTAATGAAGTGTAGGAGACGGGTACAAAACCTGTAGGTAAAAAGCTCCGCCTGGAAAATTGAACAGGATGGCTGCGGTTAATGCAGCCGGCGCGGCGGGAGCTCGAGACGCGAATGCCTAAATGCCAGCGTTCACGAGTAATGAAATTTCCCACCCCAAGCTGCATAGATATTCCTAGCGCCACTCATTCTATTCACGCCGCCTCATTTTCCCATTGATTTATTCCCTTTCACAAGCCCCAAATTATGAAATTATTATTTCATCAATTCAAGGAGCTCGGCATCGCTTCAAGACACCGTGATCACCAGCAGTTTTCAATTACAAGAAGGGTAACCAGATAGACAACATGTTCTTTTTGTACTTATGGGTGGGTATGTAGTTTACGTGGGAAGTTTGAGTGGACAATTTAAATGGGTATAGTTTGAGTGCTCAGTTTCAGTGGTCAGCTTGTTTAAGCAATTTTGGTGAGCAATTTTGGTGGGCAATTTGGGTAGGCAATACGTGTAACAGTTTGCGTTGGCCTTCTGAGTGGACAATTTGCGTGGACAATTTGCGTGTGTAGTTTGGGTAGGTTATTTGAATAATTAGTACGGGTCGTTATTTTGCTTGGGCAGTTTAGCAGTTTACCTGGGCAGTTTGAGTGGACAATATACGTGGATAATTTAGATAGCCAGTTTAGGTGAGCAGTTTGTGTCAGTAGTTTTGGTGGGCAGATTACGTGAGCAGTTTGGGTGAATAATTTTCGTGGGCAGTTTGGGAAGGTAATTTGAGTAGGAAGTTTGGTGGTCATCTTGCTTGGAAAGTTTGACTGAGCAGTTTATGTGAGCCGCTCGCGTAAGTAATTTGAATGGTTATCCTATTTGGTCAATGTGGTGGTTAATTTAGATAGAGAGTTCGCGTGGGCAATTTGGTTGGCCAATTTGCGCGGGCAATTTGCTTAGGCCGTTTGGTTTAACAATTTAAGTGGGAAGATTGAGTGTATTTAAGTGTTTGAATAAGCTGGTTGAAATATAAATATATAGATTGGATATCTGTATAGAGACAGTTATACCGTACCGATTGCAGAGCATAGAGAAAATTTGGCATCGTTAAATAATCGCTAACCCAAACCATTAATTGAAAAACGTTTTTAATGTTCAATTCTCTTTTATAAATTCATTGAACACAATCAGAAAAGTAGATAGGGAAATCATAAAACATCTATTGAAAAAGCAACAATATTGAAAAATAATGAATCTGTACCCTTTTGAAGTAAACAATACAGTAGATTTTAATCACATTGACAAAAATATTGTCGACTTCGGAAGCTCCAGCCCGCAGGAAATTAACATTTGGCGTTGGAAAACACAAGTAAAATATCGAGAGACAAGAGTAATTCATCAAATCGAAAAATTAATTCCAAAAGTCCAAACGTCAAACATGACAGATGAGCCACAGAATCAACCTTTCCATACATTTAAATAACCAAATTGAAATCAAAAACAATCAGCACTCTGTCATTTGTTCTTTCTGGAAAACAAGTAAAGTCTGCCGCTAACCGAAGTTGTCGCTGCACAAAGCTCTAGGAAAAGAGAAAAGCAAAACTATCTCGGTTCAATAAAGACTTCGTCGTAAAGATATCTGTTTATTAGGTAAAAAACTTGCAAGTGCTAATAAATCTTTACAGTGCAACATAAAACTATTTTCATTGCTGTACACGATACGGGAGGCGATCGTTTCTTCCTAGGAGATAACTGTACACGTGGAGCTAATCTCAAAGACACATGGCGCAGGGAAACATGCGCACACAATCCCCTTGCGGTGGAAGGAATTTGTCACTGAAATTATGTAGAACCGAGAATTGCTTTTACTACTGTTTTATTGTTAAGACTTTGTTATCGTTTTATATGTCGACTTGGATCACTGTTTCCAGCTATAATTATTGAGAAAGAATTCATGCTCCGATGATTTTATTCGAGTTTTAAACGACTATCAAGTATACTCGCAAGTATATGATTCAGCGGAATTATAAAATTTATCGGTGGAGATGACATTAAATTGTAAGCCATTACATACTGTTTTCTTGCTCTTTAATTCTCGAATTATTTTTAAATATTCATTCATCATATAATAATACTACATGTGTCCTAAAAAAATGCTCCCTGTTTGGGAGATCTTGAAAACTCTACCTAAGAGATATGAAGCCACTTAAATCAGACAAAAGTTGACTCATTTCGGGGCCATTTTAGTGATGTGTCGTTGTTTGAAAAAAAGACATAATAATTATGGATGCGAATAACTTCCAACTTTAAAATATACTGGATTTTGGTTTGCATCGCTCTAAGGCTCTATTATGTTCTTTCGAATAGCGATGCTCAAGTTTTTTTATCACTATTGGACTCGTTGTTGGATTTTGAGTTATGATGTCAAACTTTAAAATATTACTGGATTTTGGTTTGCATGGCTCTAAGGCTCTTTTATGTTCTTTCGAATAGCGATGCTCAAGTTTTTTATCACTGCTGGATTGTGAGTAATGATGTCAAACTTTTAATTTGTATATGGACGCCATATTAGAAAGTTATCCTTGAAAAGATATTTTCTACCTCCCGCTACCCTTGGTAAGGGAGGTGTAGGGATCGTGCTAAAAATCGCATATCGAGATTTTGGTGAATGACCACGTTTTAAGGTCCCTAGAATATATTTATATATGTTTGTGTGTGTGTGTGTGTGTGTGTGTGTGTGTGTATCTGTGTGTGTGTATGTGTGTGTGTGTGTGTGTGTGTGTGTGCGGGCGTGCGTGTATGTGTGTGTGTGCGCGTGCGTGCGTGTATGTGTGTGTGCGCGCGTGTGTGTGTGTGTGTGTGTGTGTGTGTGGGTGTGGATCCTCCACTCTAACTCAAATACTATCATTCAGAAAAATTTGTATTTCTACCTTATTCTAATATGGGAATGGACCATTAGATTTTATGCATATCAGATAACTGGAAATGGCACTTTACTTGAAGATGAAAATAGATTTTCTTCGAAAAATATCTTCAAATGCTATTTTTTCAAGATTTATGTTATATTAAATTTTCTACAGATTTGCATAAATACTTTTTTATATATTTTATGGATAAATTTATAAAATTATCTATAATTTTAATCCCGGAGCCTACGCTTTAAACAAGCAAAACTCCTTGGTTATACAGTTCATATCTCAAATGTATGTAAATGACAAATAAATGTTACTGTCAAAGAAATAATCATTTCAAATTAATAATAGTAACGTTTTAAAAAGAACATAGTAAATAGAACCATAGTTATATGGAATGGATCTCCACAATAACTAAATATGTAAGTATGTATATTTAAATTAATAAAAATTAAATAGCGGGAGGTTTGGTGATGACCACATCAGATTTATTAGTTTTTCAACCATGTGTAAGTTGTATATATTTTTTGTTTCAAACTTATCGCTGCATTATGGTCAAAACTATAAGTCTTAAATCTGTAAATAGTGAACAAAATCGCAACGAAAGCTGCCAGTCTTGTATGTATTTAATTTTATATTAATAAACAAAAATTGATTTTACGAGTGTTTATAAATATGGGCACTCTAGATCTACAGTTTTGACCATAATACGGCCCATAGTCAGGACCGCTGGGTCCTACTCAGGATTCCGCCTGGAAAAGACTCAATCACCTGGGTGATCCGAGGGGTGATCTATTATGTTTCAAATATCTTAGGGAAATTTGATTGTAATCTATTTTAAGTACGCTCACCCGCAAAATTAGGGGAACGACAAAAAAAGCTATGTATTTAAAAGAGTATGAACCCTCTATCTTTCATATTTGTGTTGGTTATTCTACATCTACAACAAATAACGATATGACACCTAAATATAGCCACCTACTAACGGTTGATTATCATTTATCGAGGTGTTAAATATTGCTCGGTCTTTAGTTTTATTAAACATGGGTGTTTAATTCGTCTTCACTATAGATCAAGGGTTAATAATCATTTATGTTTTTGTTGTTTCAATCGTTTCACGTACGAAATTCAATGTTAATTTTATTCTACAAACCTTAATAACTGTCCAGCTATTAGTTCAACAATGAACACCTTACTCAGTGCTCACTTTCTTGCACTTACGACGATCGTTAGTTCTTGCCAGTGCAGTCTGTCAAAGTAATATATGTTGAGTTGTAAAAAGTGTCTGTGTAAGTACAATAGATGTAGGTTTGTTAACAAGAGAAGATTTATTGAAAGGAATCTTGTGTAGTGATATTCATAGCTACATAACTAGTGTTGCCGCGAGACAAGATTTGGCGAGATTTTACATTATCTCGATCTCGACATTTTTTTTATTATTATTAAAACCAGTCTTGATCTTGAGCAACAAAATTAAAATCCATCTCGATCTTGAGGTCGAGATCTCGACGATCTCGACTTTTCGGCTATTGTCGTGCAAATTCGTTAATATTCGTTCGCTCGGACGTATTGCATTTGCGCATTAGCGCATTGGACATGTGAATGCATAACCTGTTTAGACCTGCAACTTGTCTGTCTGTGATATATTTCAAGCGATTTCAGGTGTAACCGTGTAACTTCCATTCTGATTTAATAAACGTGTTAAGTCAAGTCATCTTTGATCTGCCCTCATACCGCATAAAATCTGCACACGTCCAACAAAATTAATGTATAATCAAAGACGAAAGTTTGTGTTTTTTATTCTGATTTTACAATTTTTTGTCTCTTATTTTTTTTTAATACGTATGTCCCAGAATGTATAAACTCAGCAAAAAGTGTATAGTAAATATAAATACATATATACGAATAAAACACAATACGCGTACATACTATATTTATAAAAATACGTTGTTATTTTCTCGAAATTGAAATGAACGGGAATTACAATATTTCAAAAATATTTCAGGTTTTGTAATTCCCGCTCGGTTTTGACGTTACGCGTTCGGAGTTTATCAAAATTGCAAGTAAATAGACCATTTTCATTGATGTTGTGCGCATGATCAGAGTGAGAGGTCAGAATTGCCCTGTTAAATTATTTACATGTTAGATGAGGAATGAAACTTGCCACTTTCTTCACAAAATGTGTGCTAATAAAACTTTTTGTGAAGAATAGGACAAGTTTTATTCCCCATCTGATAATTCCTTCACGATAACTCAGCAATATAAATATTATTTACATGTTGATGATATGGTCAGCTAACTTCATAGTTGTTTATGTCATACGGTATATTGCCAAATAAGAAATGTTTTTTTTTTCTACTAAAATCATGGTTGGGATATATTGTTGTATCCCGGGGTGCAAAAACAAATCAACAAAAATGTGTCTTGGGATTTGTTATCTGCGAATGGTAACAGCTGACACTGTTGAGTTGAGTGATCAACAGACGTCATGTTGTGTTGAGGTAGTTTTGTAGAAAATACAACTTATTTAAAATTTCAAAAATTGGTAATAGATGTCTCAATCAATGAAAATTGTATAAATGTATTTATAATAAAATTGCCTATTATTATGTGTATATACATTACTGATGAAATGAAATAAATTATCGAAATTTGTGTATGAATAAGTAATAAGTTTTTCAAGATCAAGATCTCGCCTAATCTCGTCAAGAATTGAAGAAAATTTACTCAAGACGAGACGAGATCAAGAAAAATCTCGTCTCGGCGGCAACACTATACATAACCTCTGTATTGAAAGTAACAGCTAATGAAGTTGCACTGAACTTTTGCAACATGTTTCATTTAAAAAGCACTACGTACGTGTTATAACAACTAGCGCAGAACATAACGTCATTGCCTGCAGCGAGTGCAAAACTAAATATATAAATGCAAACGCAACATTGGTTGGACGGTTTGTCTCCTGCTTTCATACCACAAAAGTGTGACAGTTGAAAAGGCGCAATGGTCAACACTCGGGTCAACAGTTACAAAATTAAGATTAAATGTTCGGTTTTATTGTGTTTTGTGTCTTTCATTATGAATAATGTTTAACAATTATTTGAATACTTAAAATTAAATCAAATTTAGCTGAAAAGAAGATACGAGATACCTAAATTTGTCACTTTATTCAATACGATCACAAACTAAAATCTCATTCTCTAATACGTTCTCCATCTTTTCCCTTAGAAATAATTAGTTGGTGCAATGACAAGGGGTAATTGGGTTTGGCGATTACAATACTACAGGTGCGTCGTCGCAGAGCATCTCCGGCGTCGCGACCCGAGCCAAGCGACTCAAGTGAGGCAGAAAACGCAGATAAAGTGAACTTCAGTAGGGAAAAGTTGCCAGATAATTTAATAACAAAGACGAAATTACCGTGGAAATTTTCACAGCACATCACTGCTGCATTGCGATAATGTAGTTATGTGCTCATCTAAACAAAAATGGGAATTTTGCTACACCAGGTGCGAAAAGACAAAAAAAATTTTGAAGGCGGAATTTTTTTTAATTAAAAATATGCAGCAAGTTTCGTATGGCAATGTGTCAAATGAATTATTAAATGCTTCTGACAAAATTTTAAGTAGCACTTTTGTTTATACAGGGTTTTAAAAAAACAAGTCTAACACCTCGTGGAACATATTTATAGAAGATAGAGATGTCAAAATAGTCGAAAAGTTTTATAGGTACCATATGTGCCCAAAAATTGACTGTTTCGGAAAAAGGTCATTTTGTTTTAGAATCGAAGAAAAATTGAAAAAATAGAGATCGATCAAAATTTAGTCTATACCAATAAATAGACTATAAAAATACAATGCGATTAAGTATGAAACATTTTTCCTAATTTCTAATAGTTAAGAAGTTATTTGAAAATTAAATATTGGTGAAGGTTGCCATTTTATTTGATTATGATTTTTTTAAATAAAAACATAGGTACCTTAGATGACCACTTCAAGGTTAACAAAAAGTCTCATTTAATCGAAGTCGTAACTCTTATAGTTTTCGAGATAGCGGACGTAAATTCCGTAAAAACTCATTTTTCACTTATTCGAAGACTAATGCTGCAATTCTGAACAAATCTGTAAGTCTTACAGATATGTAAATCTGTAAATAATGAACAAAATCACAACGAAAGCTGCCACTCTTATGTATAATTTTATATTAAACAACAAAAATAGATGCGTTTTTGTCACTTTTTTACAGATTTACAGATCTGTAAGACTTACAGATTTGTTCAGAATTGCAGCATAAGTATTGAAGGTCGGGCACATATTGTATATTGTATAAAACTTTTTGACTTCTTCTCAAGGTTATATAAATGTATTACACTTGTTTTTAACACCCTGTAGTGCAACTGGGCATTATTATTAACCTATTAACAACCCCAGTAGACACACCAAACAGTACTACTCATATTTAGTTACATTATTAGTACTGTACTGCTAACTTAAATTGGGCACTGGCACTTTTTGCTCCTAGGAGGAAAGTCCAGGTTCCACAGTAACAGACAGTGACCCTATCCGGCTTGAAAGCGGCAATACATGAAGATGAGATAGTTTTAATTAATTTAATTTTTATAACAGTTGTATTTCTTAGTTTTGTTGAATATCCACACCCCAACCGGGATTCGGACCCGGGACCTTTAGTACGTCGACTCGAATATCCGGACAATTTGTTTTAAAAAGCAAGTAAAATTTGATAATGTAATAGAAATTTTAATACTCGCTTCACTAAAACATTCATCATTTTCAACATAAACAACAGCACCAACAACAACAATTAATTTTTATATTGATTTTAATAGCAACAATAAAAATTATAAATATAATAACATCTATATTCGGAATTAATGTACTTACCAAAAAGTATATGATTTTATTCCTAGAAGATAGTTCATAGTCAATATCTCGCGAAATCGTTCACCCACTTTTCACAATACTGAATTTTATGTAAGAATCTAACAAATTATTATTAAAAACACGCATTGAATAAAATTCATTACACTACACACTTATTAGTCGAGTTAAAATACTATTAAAAGCGTTATTACTACCCCGTAAATCGCGATATAAAATGTTAAACCTAAAAGTCTGTCACGTTTAACTATCAGCTGTTCCATGAATGTAGTAAACTATTCAGCAATGTTGATAGTAGTGCCATCTTGTAGATGATTTATGAAAGAAAACATCGACGATACGAGTAGAATCAATAACATTTATTGAAAATTAATACAAAACAACAAGAAGAGAAAAATAATGAAGAATTTTTTTATTATGATTATTTTTAAAACATTTTAAAAATATGTAGATAGATAAATGTATAAATTATTATATTGTGTCATATGTAAATAAAATGCCAATTCAAAATCTTCAAGCGTCAGAGGTCACGATAAATCTGAAATTATTTGAAAAAAATCTGATGTGGCCAGCATATTACCTTCCACACAGAAAGTTTTTTTTGCAAATGATTCCATATTTCCAGTGCATTACCTTCAGTCAGTTCTATGTATTTTGTACAAATTCCATACACAAAGTTTGTTGTAAGATTCTATATATTTCCAGTAAAATTATAACTCAAACATATTATGTTAATTGCACTTTAACGCTGACATTTGTAAATCAGAATTTTCTTAATGTAGTAGATGTTTCCATGTTTATAGCACAGCTGGCTGCTTTGTGAAATTTAATTTCTTTATAATTTTTAAACTCTATATCCATTGATGATGAAGTATAAAATGTAATCAAACCGTATAGAGAATAAAATATTCTTAAATATTTATAATAACATTAAATGTGAAAAAGTGATATTTAACAGCATTTTTTCGAGAAAATCTGTTAAAATCTTCAAATTAGGGTACTTCCGGTCAATTATAACCAAAATCTAACCAGCTCTTTATATGGATTTAAAGAAAAGGAATACGCAAATATTATAATTTTTGGAAAGGTATATTGGAGTTATGCGATCCGAAAAAATCGTCAAACACACATACATACATATATACATACATACATACAGACATCATCGTAAAAATAGTAAAATCGTATTCTAGGGACCCTAAAACGTGCTTATTCATTAAAAACTTATCATCGAATTTTTTGACGAAAGATAATACCTTCCTTACCTAAAGCTGACGGAAGGTAAAAAATAATAGTCCGAGGGCGGGGGCGGGGGTTATTCTAATTCTTAGCCACATATGCTATCAGGGCCGGATTAAGCATAAAATCGCCCGTAGGCTATTTTCTCAGATGCCTCTAAAAATCAGAGTAAAATTGCTTGAAAAAGTAAATCTATTTAATTCCTAGCCGTAGGATATTGCGTTCAAAATTCAAAAATTACATTTTTCTCGCTCGGCTAATATAAGACAGTAAAGATTGTGTTAAAAATTATTGAATGTTTATTTGAATGAGATAAAATTACAGCACAAAGTAATAAAGAACAGGAACTTATATAACTAATTACAAATTTAATTTCATTAAATCAACAGAGAAATTAAAAATCAGCTTTTCTAGATTTAAACTGCCCGTTTTAACTATATGCGAACTATGTGCGAAGATAGGAGCAGTTTTATCTTGTTTTCTGATTGGATAACATCGGGTCAAGATCACAACACTATACAGTTAAAATATAATTTTCTATACTCAATGTTGGCAACGAATTTAGCTTCTCTTGTCCCAATGTAGACCTTAGGTCTTAATTCTTTTTAGCGTCGAAAATAAACGTTCGCAAGAAAAATGTGTAGCTGGGATACATAAAGAAATTCGTGGAGCTATATCCAAATTTGAATATGTCGATGTTAAAACTATTTTATCATTCAACAAATACGGCATTACTTCCTCTTAACATTTTATCGAATGTTTTCTAATTTTCTCTAGCATTCATTTTAATCTCCTTGCATTTGAGCGGTGTGTTAAGTTAATTTTTATTTTAATATTTTGTCTCAATACTTGATGCTTGACGGTGGCGCCCCTTGAGCGTTTTGCCCCTAGGCAGTCGCCTAGTTTTGCCTATTGGGTAATATGTAGGGTAACCATATTTTTCATGGCTTAAACCGGGACGCTCCTCCAAAACATCAGTTACAAAATGCGGTAATACAAAAAGTTTTATTTCCATCGTTCTTATAATTATTAATAATGTAGCGATGGTGATAACGTTCATTCTACTTTTTTCCGAAGACTACATTACCTATATTGACTTGTGTAAAAATAATTTCTCTATTGATGCACTCTTCTTCTTCCATTTATTTTCAAGTCATTTTATCATTTTTAAATTTTCTTATATTATTTTCCAAATATGATTTTAATATTGCATATTCACATTTTACAATCACCAAACATTAGAAAATATATTCCTTCGGTAAAACATTGTGTAGGTATAAATAAAAATGAAAATTAATAATTTAGTAGAAACCGGGACATTACAAAACCCTGCCGGGACGCCTGGACAATATATGAATTCCGGGACTGTCCCGGCCAAACCAGGACGGATGGTCACCCTAGTAATATGGCCCTGTATGCTATCCGCTCCAATGACACGTCAGACGTTTTTGATATGTGTTATTCTGAAGTTAGCGAGATTGCTATTTACAGGAAATTTATTTTTATATATTGGTATTACACAAACGCGTTGCGTGGCAGTTGGTAGTACATGGAACCATGCAACACTCGATTTCAATATGAATTTGAAAGCTTTCACTTTGACACTTTGCTCTTAGCGGTACCACTGGAGCACTCGCTACGGATAGCCACATCGCCATATTAATATAAGTTCCAGTAATAGTCAACAGATGGATTCAAGTCGGATATCGGGATTGGGCTATGATAGCCTAAGAATAAGAATAAGAATAGACCCCCAGGTACTTAAATAATAATTACCGTACTATTTGTTTTGCTTCTTGTGCAAATAAAAAAAAATCATCATTCCTTCAACTCATGTTTTCTTTAGAGATTCAATTTCCAGTTCCCAAGCTCCTTTCAGGATTCAAGAAGTTCTATTTCAATGACACACTTCCCGATTTGGTATCGAGTTGCCCCTGTGGGAAATAATATCTCCATAGTGCGTCTACGTCATTACGGTTTTAGTTGTCGGATGTTAATTAGACGCCAGTGCAGCTATAATGTACAGCATTAAGGTGCGTCGTGGCGTACTGAAATAGAATCTCTCTCCCGTATATACCAACAACTGATAGTAGATATGAGAAGAAAAATATAAAATGTGTGTAAACAAAACACGTCGTTTAGAAGATCTATAAGCGCATTCTTTGATACAATGTATTAATGTATAAAATCAGATAAAATTCACAAAACACAAAATACAATCTGTAAAAATGTGAAATTTCAATAATTGTATTCTGCAACTCAGGAGTTAGTTTTTAGCAAGTGTTTCAAAAATATATCCAATAGATATTGATTTGACAACTAAAAATCCATTTTTTTGTAATATGACAACATACTTAATTGGTTAATTTTTTTGACCATTTGTTAAAAATTAACCACTGATTTACAGAATAGGCATTTGAGACCTGTATAGGATCAATATTGAAATATGTGTTTATATTGTATATTATTTCTGAAACAAATCAATTCAAGAATGATTACTAGTCGATAATTTCTTTGATTAAAATAAAGATATAAAAAGATGAAACACAAAAATATAAATACGTAGCGAATAGCAAAATAGTTGTCATCAAGTCAATAAGCTTGATACGTCATCCTGCATTAACTAGTACGGCAAGGATGCAGCTTCTTCAGAAATCTCTCTTCCACACTAGTGGAAAACTATCCGAAAATCACTGACCGAGAAGTGGCCTGTTAAATTTTATTTTTACACAAAATAACACAATTCAGAGCTGCTGGTGTTGCTCTAGTCAGGTCGTTTTTCGTGCATTCCTTTTAAGTTAGCGCAAGTGGCAGGTAAGCCATTGTTTGTTCTTGGTCACAATAACATAAAGTAGATTCTACTTCCAGTTATACCTACATATTCACTCCACAGTTCGTATTTCATTTCAGAGGCGATTCCGAGTTTACTAGATGAGCCATTTTTAATTATTTGCTGGTGGTAGTTTTTCATCAAGGAAGAAACCTATTTCTCTGTTACGTTGCATCTTGTTTTTTATATGATACTATCGACAATACCGAAAATACAAATTCACAGAATGTGTAATAAGACATAATAACACAAATACATACACGGAGAAAAAGGTTTCTTTACGATTAATAAATATATTTCTTTAACATATATTTCTTTATTCCAAAAGTTCATTATTTAAGTCAAATAAGCATTATTTAAATTAAAGAACGCAAGTTATTTGGAACTAACTTTTAAATTCTTTAATTATTTGTTTAAATTAAATATTTTTTATTTCGTTCAAAGAAATATTGTTAAATTAAAAAGAAGATTTATTTGAAACAACAAATATTATTTATTTATATATAACCCTTACATTTCCTTCATTTAAATAAACAATTTTTTAAGTTTCTCTTGAGTTGTTTGCTTCAACTTCCGATTTTTTTCAACCAAAGAAAATGTTATTGCATGTTGCATGAGGATGAAGATGGCGTAGTTGCGTATTTGATATGATTTTATACGTTTGTGCAGTGTGATAATACTTGTCTTGTTTTCTTTTTTTTTGAGTTATTAAAACCCTACTCCAGGTAAAATTACTTACTTAGTCTGTATGTGTTCTTAGCCAATCATTTTTCTCTATACTCTTAATTATCATAGCAGTTAAAATTATATTAATATATTTATTGAAATACCTATATCTTAGAATTCAATGAAAATAATAAGAAATATGTAACAAGAAATTTAAAAAAAAAATTATATTTAATTTCTATTTTTTTAGAGTAAATTATTTTATGGTTTCCCTTGCATTTATTTCTTTAAGTTGATATATTTAAATCAAACAAATTATTCTTTAAGTCAAAAAAACGCATCTTATCCCGCTCATTTTATTACGTCATTGCCCAGTTATTCTGCGCATGTGCGCGTTTTTCGTTGTCCCTTTAGTTTAATTTTTTAAAATCAAAGAAATTATTCTTTATATCAAAAACGCATCTTATTCTCGCTCATTTTACTGCGTCATTGCCCAGTTTTTCTGCAAATAAATCGCATAAGCACAGCTTGTTTTGTAGTGTGCCCAGACCAGAAGTTTTTCTTGCCATTGTGTCTTAGATGGATGTATCAAGTATATAGAAGGATTGGGGATTTGAATTCCCAATTAATATATTTCTAGGTGAGTTCGCAATTCTTAAACAAATATTCTTATTCAATCATTTTAATCTATCCTCATTTATTTCACTTCAGTCAGTATAGTTACAGTTATTAACATTAGTCCATTGAAATATTACCTAATCAAATTTTAGTATTTTGTTTTGTATTGTTACGAATTGTTTTAATATAACATGAAGAATTGGTTCAAATTAAAATATTGTTATTAATATTATATTACGTATCATGTACATAAGTGATTATTGTTTTTATGCCGAAAATGTTTGGGAAACCGAGGCTCATAGGGCCAAGGTTTTCTAAACATTTGAGGCATAAAAAATACACAGTTTGAGGTTAGTTAAAGAAAAACTATTTACGATTTCAAATGAACTACTTCCGGTTATTCAGTATACACTGAAATCGAATCAGTTCCTGTACCTCCCTTATCTGGGAATGTAGGTAAAATTGTACAATTTTTTTTAGGACAAAGATGTCAATATTTTAAAAAATTCTGATGCACCTATTTTTCGAAGGCAAGTTCCAGTTCGAGTTTCAATTCGGATGTAATACCCATTCACGAGTTTACTCCTTCTAAGGAAGGTGGATTGACCAGTTATTATGGAGATGACAATTTTTTGTAAATAAATCAGATGGGCAAATTTTTTATTTTTAAGTAACATTTAAGACTTTTTTGTTTGGGAACCATCTTCGACTGTAAATATACAAATTTTTATATATTTATAAGTATTATTAAGTATATGATTTATTTTACATTTATTATTTGTATTATTTTATACAATTTTTGGTTTTGTTACAAATATCTAATATCTTTAAATTTTAAAAAAATATTTCTTTGAAAAATTCATTTATTCCGAAGATATTAACATTTTTATTTCAAATTTTATAACTTTTTCAATGAAAGACATTTTTTTTCTATACAACTAACTGTTTTTTCTTGAAAATAAATTATAGATTTAAAATAAAAAAATATTTCTAAAAAAAAATTATTTATTTCAAAGATACTGATATTTTCATTTTAAATTTTGTGTTATTTTTAAATGAAACAAATTTTTATATTTGACATGAAGAAATATACTTCTTCGTTTTTAAAAAAAAACATATTTATTTACACTAAAGAAATAATATTAAAGAAATGAATTATTACTGCTAAAGAAATATTTATTTGCCACTATTGAAAGAAATTATTTATTTAAGACAAATAATTTTTCTTCAATTTAAATAAACCTTTTTCTCCGTGTACATAGCATTTTCATTAGATTATATAATGATTCAAATGTACGTTCTGAATATGAAGTAGAAAAGCAATGCAGCTAATGATTCTAATACCATAAAGGTCTTTAGAATGCTACTGTAATTTTTGTTTGCACTCAACTAAGTTACATTTTGTAATAAAATATGCATAATATGTCTAGTCTGCACCATCAAAATATCATTATAAGTTGTAATAAAATTGCGACGTTTATAGAAGAATTTTACTGTCTATAAAGTTAAGGAAATGTTTCCTACAATTTGTACCCATTTTACAAATTATTCCCAACAATCCAATAAATAATAATACTTGCATTTCTTTTGGTATTTCAGCATTGATTCTTTCTTTGTTTTGCTATTTATGGTTATTGTTATTGCTGATTTTTATTTGATTATTAAATTTTATGACTAATAAATTAAATCCAATAAAAGTTTCAATTCGAACTCTTTCACTATACTCACTTAAACTCTAAATCAAGATTTTATTTAATTGGATATCATATCCAAAGTATAAAATGATGACAGCACATTTTAAACACATTTAGAATTACTTTGTTGGAAATATATTTCATTGTACATGTACTTACATCTATATATTTGGGAATATTAAAAAGTTTAGAAGTACCGACTATCAACATTAATTAGTACGTTGGCGCAGCCGGTAGGATGCAAAAAAATCGAAAAGCAAAATTGCTTAAGAGAACAACATACCAGTATGTAACATTACTGAATATCCAAAGTTACTTTAGTAGAGTAGGTATATGTACAATATTACTTTCTAGTTTCTTGGCAAAACAGTACTTTACATGATTTAAAATTATTGGTATTGTCAAGTTTGCATTGTATTTAATGACAAAGTAATGAAGAATGTTAATAATTCCATGGCTATATCGCTATCAATGAGCAATATTTGTACAATTATAAATTCGATTTTACAGGTTACCAAACGTGCAAATATAATCTGTTTAATAATTTAGGCATAGAATTCGTTTTTATTATCTAAAACTTTTTTAAAGCATTTTTGTTTAAAATTAACTGGTAACTTTTGCGCAAGGAGAAACTGATTTCCCATGTTAAACGCATATGGCCATATTTTTAATTAACATCCTGTATATGTATTATGTCAATAAATATATTCAGGCAAATTTTAAATAAACAACACAATTAAGGATATTGTTTATCATATACAGTATGTTATAAAAGGATAAATAAATCATATACATTTCGATGTGCTGACTCTCTGTCAAAAAGGATATTATCAAAATTCGCAAAATTAAGGACTTGCTTCATCAAGTGTAATAATTTAATCAAGCCGTAACTGATGTTGATTAAAATGATTGAGAATCAGCACATCGATATGTGCATTCCCCCAAAGATTTATTCTTTTTATCGCCCTGTATAATAAAATATGTATTGAAACGGTTTTTTGTTATATTATAGTAAAACATTGCCTGATAGTAGACAGAGCTGTGCAATACATGCAAGAAAAATACTTTATTAGGCTTGCAAGTGCTTTCAGTACTTCAAGTACCGTACTTGAAGTATTTTCTATTTATAGTACTTTGTACGTAAAAAAGTAAGTTTATTCACATGTATTTGGTACTTAATACTTGGAAAAATACTTGAAGTACAATGAAAAGTATTATTAAATACTGGAAGTACTTTAAATGTACTTGAAGTATTTTAAATGTACTTGAAGTATTTTAAAAATACTTGAATTACTTTAAATGTTCTTGAAGTGCGATGAATAATTTAAAAGTTAACAATGTTATGAGATTTGTTTGTCTGTCAGTGTTTCTTTTGCAGTGGTGTGGTGTTATTCCTGTAACACATGATTATGTGAATTTCATTATTTATTTTTTTTTATTTTTGCGAGTACACTACATTGTGTTTACATCATATCATATATTATTATGTATACATAATATTTCATTTATACATAGTATTATATTAGACGTTTCTCCCTCCCGTGGGTGTCACCTTGTCGTGGTGGGGGGGCTTAGTACCTAGACCAGAACTCTCTGGAAAGGGGAACTAAGAACACCTACAACGGTTGCAGCGTCTGACCCAGAGTGGGCGGCTGCACACGGGTAGGCAGGACTCGTTAGCCGTGGTGAAGGCAACCTGCCTAGGAGACGGATACTCCGAAATCAAACCAGCCATGGGGTAGATTGGATTCTTTAGTTATGGTAAACAACCAATCTAGTGGAAGGTGACCACGAACGTAAACACCCCGGTCCTCCTGGTAGGGGGTTGGGTCGTCGGGCCAGCTCCTCGTCACTTGTAAAAATCCAAAAAATGCTAAAACTCCTCAAACCGTGCCTCGGAAGAATGGAAAGAATGGAAAACGAACAAGCAGACGTAAACGGATAATGAATATCGGAACGTGGAACATCCAAGGAATAAGTACAAAAAAACAAGAAGTATTTCAAGAAATAAAAAAACTGAACATGGACATCGTTACCTTAACCGAAACCAAGAAAAAAGGATATGGATGTGAACAAATTGGAGACTACATACATATATTTAGTGGAGTCAAAAGAGAAGAGAGAGCGAAGAAAGGAGTCTCCATAGCCATTAAAAGAAACTATAAGAAGAACATAAAATCTTGGGAAGCAATAAATGATAGAATAATAAAAGTCGATATGTTACTACATGGATATGACGTTGTATTAATAGGAGTATACGCACCTACAGATAACTCAAAAAAACAAGAAAAGGATAACTTCTTTGACTCCTTAACGAATGTAATAGAATTAATACCAACGAGAAAAGAATGCATTATTATGGGAGACCTAAATTCGAGAACGGGAAGTAAAAAAGATAATAAAGTAATAGGACAATACGGTGAAAATGACACAAACGGAAATGGTGAAAACCTATATGAGCTATGTGAAGAAAAAGAATTAAAAATCTTAAATGGATTCTACCAACATAAAGAAATTCATATGTTTACATACGTTAAAGGGACCAAACGAAGTATAATCGATTACTTAATAGTTAAGCAGAAAACTAGAATAAAAATATACGACGTTAGAGTACTGCGTGGAGCGGAAAGTAGTTCGGACCACCGATTGGTACGATCACAAATGTTATTCCCCTATATAGGGAACCAATCTACAACACTAAACGATGCAAATAAAATTAAAATAAAAGAACAAGAATATAATTTAGAAGGACTAAACACAGATTCTACCTCTTTCCTATACAAACTGAGACTAGCAACAAAATTAGCAGATATATCGGAAAGTAACGCAACGACTACAGAATTGTACGACAAAATAAAAGAAAAAATACATGACGCGGCTTGGGAAAGCCTAAATATAAAAGAAAATAACAAAAAGAATGGGAAGCCTTACTGGTGGAACACAAAAATAGAAGAAACTATAAGAGCTAAAAACAAAGCGTACCACAAATGGTTACGAAGTAAAGACGACGAGGATAGAAAAAATTACACAAGACAAAGAAGAGAAACAAAAAAACTAATAATGCTAGAATGTAATAAAACGTGGGAAGAAAAATGCGCCTTTGTAGATAACTATATGGGAGGAACTAAAACAAGCGAATCATGGAAAATTATAAAACAACTTAGAAAAAATGAAAGAAGCACAATACATATACAAACAATACCTAATAACAAATGGGTAGAATATTATACAAAGTTATTTAAAGAAGAGAGACAAGAATTTATGGAAGAAAATTATACAGACGAAGAAACGAACACTAGTGAAGAAGTAGAACCCATAACAGCAGAAGAAATACAGAAAACTATAATGCTTTTCAAAAATGGAAGAGCTTCTGGGCCTGGAGGAATACCAATAGAACTATTGAAACACGCACCCCACCAACTCTTTGAAAAGCTGGGGGTCCTTTTCAATAAATGTATGAAAGGAGAACAATTGCCAGAAGACTGGAAAAAAGGATATATATCTAATATACATAAAAAGGGAAATAAAACTGATTGCAAGAATTACCGAGGAATTACAGTATTAAGCTCAATAGGAAGGGTATATGGAAAAATACTAAACCAAAGAATTAACAAACGTCTAACAGAAGAAGAAGAACAAAGTGGCTTCAGAGCAGGCCGCTCTTGTACTGACAACATCTTCGTATTACGTCAACTCCTCCAAAAAAGACTCGCGTGTGGTTTAGCAACACATGTAGCATTTATAGATCTGCACAAGGCCTACGATAGCGTACCCTTAACAAAATTATGGACAGCCTTAAAGGACGCGGATGTACACACAATATACATCAAAGCAATAAAAAATCTTTATATAGGAACAACTGCACAAGTTAAAATAGGAACAACACTAACAGAACACATTCATATAAATAAAGGCCTGCGACAAGGGTGCTGCTTAGCTCCAACATTATTTAAAATATATATACAAGCGGCACTTGCTAAATGGAAAAGACAATGTAAAGTGATGGGAATAGAAATAGAAAATGATCATCTATATTCATTACACTTTGCTGATGACCAAGTCCTGTGTGCAGAGGACGAAGAGGACATGAATTATATGATTAGAAAATTAACAAAACATTATGCTGACTGGGGATTGCAAATCAACACGGAGAAAACACAATATATGGTAGTAGGAGGAGAAGGACAAACATTAAATTTAGAAGATGACTCTATTGAACATGTACATAAAGCTAAGTACCTGGGAACAATCTTCACAAATACAGGAGACTGTGACGAAGAAATAAAAATTAGAATGATACAAACAAAGAAAGCAATAAAACAACTACACCCTGTAATATGGAGCAGAAATCTAACAGTTAAAACAAAGAAAACGATATATAACACCATAATTAAAAGCATAGCTACTTATAGCAGTGATGTATGGGAACTTAAACAAGGAAATAAAAGGAAAATTAACGCTACAGAGATGGACTACTGGAGAAGGTGCTGTGCTCTAACAAAACTAGACAAAGTAAGAAATGAAGAGATAAGAAGAAGAATGCAGGTAGAGAATACGATGTTAGACATAATAGAAATGAAACAACTTAAATGGTATGGACACATTAATAGAATGACAGATGAAAGATGGCCAAAGAAAATATTAAATTGGATACCAAAAAATCGAAGAAAGAGAGGGAGACCACGTACAACATGGATGAAAGGTATTCAACAAGCCATGAAAGACAGAAACCTAGAAGACAGAGATTGGGAAGACCGGGACTACTGGAAGAGAGGATGCGAGAAACGTCTAATAAATAATTTCATTAATAAATGTATTTTCAGCGATAATATAAAAGTAAAGATTTATTTGCATTTTTTTTTTTTTGTCATAAATATATTAATTCTAACTGCATATATGTACATATAATGTTTATATTACCTAACTACAGTGCTGAGACTTTACCGAATCGCCTGGCGATCGCATGACCTAAAAATGACGTCATTCAAATATTTTGGTACAGCTTCTCGTATCGCTTGGCGATCATATGACGTCAATTTTACGTCAGGCGATCGTTAGGTGATACGGCAGTCCTAACGAGGAACTCTTATTTTAAATAACCCAATAAATACAGCATATTGAAATTTTTGTCAATAATCACCTTTTAAGGTCCATATAATCAGAAAAATATCAATTATCTGAAAAAGGACATGCACCCAAATTTACAAGTACTTTTTCATGTACATGGTACTTTCAAGTACTTTAGAAACTAATAAAGTACTTGTAGTTCAATTATATTTAGAAACATTTAGATACTTGGTACTGCAAATAGTTGAGGTCTGAGGGGTATACAGTGTACACAACATTTTTTGAACGATCAGAACGACTAATCGAATGTTAAATGTAATTAACAAAATTTTTCTCTCATATCATCACAGCTGCAGAAACAAAATTTTTAACTGTAGGTAACTAGCAAAACAATAGGTACTGGTCTGCAAAGTACTTACTTTGTAGACCTTTATTATTATCAAAGAGCTTTTGGTCTGCAGTTATTCACTTCCTGTAACCGAATAATTAGAGAAAAATATTTTTTCTGGTGTTTTACAGCGTTAATTTGATTATTTAATTTACTCATTCTAGTTCACAAACCAGTTGTAAATAGTAATAACATTTTTTTAAATACTGTTAACTGATCCAAGATATTTAAGAAAAGAGACAAATACAAGAGAAGTCAAGAAGAATGAAAAAAATAATCTTAGTGACGGATTTTCAATAATTGAATTTATACTTGGAGCTAGAGTTCGTGCCCGGACCAGCCAACTCAGCAGCAGAATATTAGCAGAAAACGACGACACGTCGAAGGCGACAACGCAGACAACGACTTTGGAAACATTAAATTGTTAAAGGACTACAATAATATATCGTCATTACCGAAATCGGCGAATAAAGGCTGATTGCCATCCCCAGAAATGTATAACAAACAGCGCTGAATACTATTGAAAATAAAAATACTGTAAGTATTACTGTTCAGTATTTACAATACCTTACTTAAAATACTTTTCAATATTTTTTTATTTAAGCGGACTCTACTGCCTGTCATATGTCACCTCGACTCGGTCGTTTTTGTGGCTACAGCAATGTAGTGTTTCCTTAGCACCCATCCAAGTACTAAAGTGCTGGCATGTGGTTTAGTTATGTGATCGAGTGAGCTGTAACAACTCATGCTGCAGAGTCGTATCAATATATTTTTTTAGTACTGTACTTACAATACTTTTTTATATCTATAAAACATACTTAAAATACTTTTTGGTATATCCAAAGTATTTAAAAGAACATAGACCTCATTTATCTCGACGTTTGAAGCCGCTTGAATTTAGTAAATCCATTTTCAATCTTCGAAATAAACGATTAAGATTAACATTTCAAGCCGCTTAAAATGTCAAGTCAAGCCTATAAAATAACAGACTTGGACTTATGAAGCGGCATGACTTCTGTCGAAATAAATAGTGAAGCTTCAAAAAATGGAACTACGCATGCGCACATCCGCAATATTGTAGTGTTTGTTCGTTATTTGTATTTTACCTCATTTTATAAAAGTCGCGACATAAAACATAACAAAATTGTACAAAAGCGAAATATTTGAAATGATGAAGAAACAATATTTTCTTTTTTTAAGAAAACAAGTAAGAGCAGGACAATTTTTAGATTTTGATGTTACATATCCAACATGAAATTTGATCATATACCTCTCCCACTCTGTCTGCATAATGTAGTAGTTAACTATCTTTTTTTAATCTATACGAATTTAAAGAGGATTGAAAATAACGCAATCCTTATTTCAATTCGCTGAGATAAACCAATAGGATTTTACGTCATAATACACTTGAGCCGATTGAATGGCGTCCGGTACTAAAAAAAAAGTTGGATATATTTTGTCATATTATGAAAATATGATCGATTTTTAATGATATTGTACCACAATATTTTTAAATTTTAAAAATTTTATTCATAATTTTAATGAAAACGATTAGCACTATACCGATATGACGTCACAACTGTATTTTTGTATCAGCGTACCAAGCGAAAAGAATATAATTTTATATTATTCATAACTTGTGAAAATAAAATCTATATATTTTTATTAAAATAAAACATATTTATTTAAAATCTTTATAAAAGGTATAAAAATAGTTTTCTGAAAGTGACAGCTGTCACTAGTTAACCCTCCTTGACATCAATTTTTGGCCAGAATTAATGAAATTGACAGATATAAACAACTTTAGTCAGTAGGTGAAGTAAAATTGCAAATATTACGTCACACAAAATTAATAACATTTAAAAAATATATATTTCAAAAACTATACACATTTGGAAAGTATAACAAACGCTAAAATTCATCATTTTATTCAATCTTTCAGGAAAAAATAAATTGCAAAATGAGTACCGGACCCCATTGATTGATTGACTAAAGTAATTTTTATCTTATTTTATTTTATCTGATTTCATATAAAAACGAGCTTAGCACTTGTAAGTAGGGGAAAAAGTAATTAAAGTATTACTTTTATTCATTTTCTTGTAGGTATTTAGTACTTAAATTTTTTGAAGACTGATTCCTACTCTGATATTATGCCACCATGTTACTTACAAGAAATCAAAACACATTAAAAATGATTTGCACTTAAAGAAACCATGTTGTTCTTTTTGGATTACCTCGCGTTAAGAAAAAGGAATAAAAACAATAAACATGAGTCGAATCCTGTGGGCGGAACAGTCGTCTTGGGACCAGGACTATCATATTTTTCCCAGGATGTAATTAGAAGTAATCAGAAGAAGTTTCCTTTTCGTTCCGTATACCTGTACACGACTAGCTAGTTATAAACGACGACTGGGCCCTAATGAACTTCGCCTATCGTGACGATAAATCGAGAGCTTCCTTTTCTCTCGCTATAGAGAAAAAAGAGGCCGAGCACTTACATTTAAAGGAGGAGAGATAGAGAAATGTTTAACTAACAATATCACGAGCTCCCAATATTTTATTGTTATCGCATATAAGAATTATTTTGCAAATTGTGCTACTTACATACTACTATTTTCATACATAAATAATAGCACATCAGAACGTTCAAATAGGAGAGATTTTTATGTAATCTAACAAGCCATGAAAACAAATGACAATTTTTTGTCGTCAAGTTATTGTGGTATTTATGTTTTCTTACTACGTTTGATTCAAATGATTTAAATCACGGTGGATATACTACATTTTCCAACTCATAAATATCAAGTTTATAAAGTTAGTATCAGCCAGATGTCTCAGCGTGTAAGGTGAGAAATCTTCCCGGTACGTAACTATCATTTTAATTTGAAATGGAATATTGGATCATCCAATTTTGCTTATTTCACCCTTTTAAAATTATTGTTATGTATGTTGGTTGGCAGAACCGTTGATTGGAATTAAAATGGGAAGAGTAGGTCTTTTGGTTCGAATATGTTTATTTAAAGATATTTTTTTGTCGTCAGTATCAATTTACAGTGTGAATGTTTCGGGTGTCAAATTCACCCATCATCAGCTAATAAAAACAATAATAGGTTTATAAAAATGTATGGTTACAATAAATTTTCACTTACCACTTTGGAAATTCAAAATCATTGAGTGTGTAACATCATTAACAAGTTCATTTGTAACCATACATTTTTATCTTATTTTATCTGATTTCATATAAACTGATATTGACGACAAAAAAATGTCTTTAAATAAACATATTGGAACCTAAAGACCTACTCTTCCCGTTTTAATTTTCATTTTCATTATTGTAATCAAATGCCGAGTATCCACTCCAACTCGGTGTTACTGTCCTTGTATACCCAGCTTGACAATCTCGTCAACCCTACCGAGTATTCACTTCCACAGCTATCCCAATATACCAGTAACTTCCAAACTCCCCGTTACTGTCCTCGTACACTATAGCTTCCAAATACTCGTCAACATTACCGAATATTCACATCCAAAGCTATCCCAGTATACCAGTAACTTTCAGAGTACCTACTCCACTCGACACTTTACTACATACGCTCACAACGATACTGCTGTGCTTCTCAAACTCACTAACACTCTATGTGAATATCTTTATGTCTCTGAATGTAACTAACTATGTATAGTTGCGTCCCTTTTATACAGCTGGCATTACCTTCTAGAAAGCTCTAGAATGTTCGACTGCATAATAACAATGAACACAAATGGTTCAGACGACCGCAAGTAATTAAACACGTCGCGACTTGTTTGTTTACGTAGTCAGGCTGCTAGCGCGATTGCGTCATCGCTACAAATAGACACTCGCTCAATGCTGCGGCGGCGGCGACGGCGGGCGTTCCACGTTACATTAGCAATAGTTGTGACGTAAATATATAGATGCTTAAAATGTCAAATATTTAAAAAAATAACAATTTTTTAAAAAACTTGTTCGTCTAAATCATGATTTTTTCTTATCTACTTTTAATATAACTAACATTTTACTCAGTTTTCTCTTATGGTGGAGGACCCTATTAAACGTTGTTTTTATCGTAATCAAAAATATTTCTTTAAATAAACCAGGGATATTATAGAGGGATAATATTGAGTAAATTAGGTGTAGCCTTGATACACATAATATGCACATAAGCCAATGACACTTAACTTGTTGCAGTGGCACTGCATGTAAGGTGAAAAATATGGCCTACTTATCGTCGTAACTAATATGTAAAAAAATAGGGAGTTGTTACACATATTATTTATACACTGTGATTCAAAATAAAAGAGTTTTGCAATTTCTAAATAGGTTTAAATAACAAGAAAATTAGTGAACTGATGAAGTGAAGCAGAGTTATAGTGCTTGAACAAGGAGCGAATTATCCCCCCGTAATGAATTAAGTATATGAGGAAGTAAAGCCATTATATTTTACATTGAATTATTGGTATAAATAATTTCAATGGGCACTATTGAAAACGATTCAGGATTACTCAAAGTGCAGAATATCTGTGGAAGTAAGAACGAACGAAAGCATTAAAAACTTTATAAAACTGGTTTTGATAGAAAGAGGGGTGAAAGATCCAGATTGCAAATGAACTGACATTATATTGTAACGTGGTACGCCCGCCGTCGCCGCCGCTTTACGCGAGTTTCTATTTATAGCGGTGACGTAATCGCGCTAGTAGCCAGCCGATGTAAACAGACTGGTCGCGACATGTTTAATTACTTCCGGTCGCCTGAACCTTTTGTGTTCATTGTTATTATGTGTTCGAACATTCTGGGCTTTTCTAGAAAATAATGGCAGCTGTATATAAGGGGCGTAGCTATGCTAGGTTTTAAGTGTTAGGAGAAGCACAGCAGTATCGTAGTGAGCGTATGCAATTGGTGTCGAGTAGGTACTCGGGAAGTTACTGGTATATTGGGATAGCTGTGGATGTGAATACTCGGCAATGCTGACGAGTATTTTGAAGCTATAGTGTGCAAGAACAGTAACGGCGAGTCGTAAAGTTACTGGTATACCGGGATAGCTGTTAAAGAGAATACTCGGTAGTGTTGAATAGTATTGGGAAGCTAGGTATATGTGGACAGTAACGGCAAGTGGAAGTTACTACTCGGCAGTGGTGTTGAAGAATTGTGGCATACGGACAGTCAGTGATACTGAGAGTTACATAAATAGACAGATAGTATTGTGAAAGAAGTGAGCAGTTGAATATACAGACGCTGTTGAGTCAGTTGAGTATATAGACGCTGTGGAGGTGATATAAATACCGCGTAAACAGTCTACAAGAGTCTGCAACAGACCGGCAGTCTAAGATTGGAACGCGTAGTAAAATAAATAGTAGTATTAACTGGTTAAATAAATAGTGTTAGTGTTATCTAGTCAATTATAGTTTGTCTCAATTAGTTTTTAATAATGATCTAATATTATTAATAGTAACTCTCGTTATAATTTAATAAACACTTAATTTTAATTAATAATAATTGTCTAATATTTACACTTCACCCAGATAAATAAAAACGTTACAATATAAAAATTTCCCTTCGTGGTTAAAGGATATCAATAAAAATCTAATAATCTATTATGTTCTCTTATTATTGTCCTTTTCGTATTGTATGCCGCTCTCTTTTAGAGAATTACTGGGCGTATTGCGGTGTTGGAACTCCCGTATAATTTTTGCTGGTTCGCGAGTTCAGAGTTGTATCTCCTATAACAAAGGCCCGGCAGTCTGTGCGGACACTAAGTGGATTTTCAATGGTGTATCTGCACGTAATTACATTGTAACAACTATGCCATCATTAATTACAGCCGTGTTTGTATACCGTGCACTTAACCAGTGCAGCCTCTCGCCTCACTCTCGTTTTCTCTTCCTCAGCCAGTGCTGAAAGGTAGAGCAGGAGCAGGCAAGCAAGGCAAGCAAGCGAAGGCAACGCAACTCAAGGAAGGGTCTATGCGGAACGTCTTTCTAATCTCTTTATGAGGGCCGTCTTTATCTACTGCTTGCTTGTTGCTGTTTTCACAGTCAAACACGAGTATGTGAGGGTGTATTACTCCCTAACTGGATTAACAGTCTTTTTACCCTTCTTGAAGTTTATGGAAAGACTTTTTACTTATTGCAACTAAATCTCGAGAACTTGATATTAAAATACTTGGAGCATTTAATGCTTTCAACTTACAAAACAATTCATATGTGCATCATCAAAAGCCCTACATGCTAAATAGTTCAACTTCTACAATATGCCATTGTTTGCCAGCTGTTTAATAACTTGTTTGATGTTTCGCCCAAGTAGAATAATAATGTCCCAGCTCCAAAATTAATTTTCAATATAGACATATTATACATACCTTATCCCTATAAAGCAGTAGTCTCCAACCCATCGATATATCAAAGATTTTCTATGTGAAATAATATTCAGAAAATTAATGAAAAAAAAATCTTAAAATCATCTCGAAAAATCTGATGTGGCCATCACAACTCCTCCCGCTATTTAATTTTCATTAATTTAAATATACATACTTACATATTTAGTTATACTAGAAACTGTATTAAAATCCATTCCATATACTCCTAATTATGGTTCTATTTACTATTTTCTTTTTAAAACGTTACTGTTATTAATTTGAAATGATTAGTTCTTTGACAGTGACATGTATCTGTCAGTTACATACATTTGAGGTATGAACTTATGAACTGTCTAATCAAGTAGTTGTGTTTTTTTAAAGCGCAGGCTCTGGGATTTAAATTATAGATAAATTTATAAATTTATATATAAAATGTATAGAAAAAGTATTAATGCAAACTAATAGAAAATTTAATAATCTTTAATTTTTATAATAACATAAATCTCGAAAAATATCATTTAAAGGTATTTTTCGGACAAAAACTATTTTGAGCTTCAAGTAAAGTGCCATTTCCGGTTATCTGATTTACACTAAAATCTAATGGCTTCTTCCCATATTAGAATAAGGTATAAATACAAGGTTTCAAATTTTTCTGAATGATAGTATTTGAGTTACAGGGTAAAGAGGATTCACACTCACACACACACACACACACACACACACACACACACACACACACACACACACACACACACAAACACATTCGCACACACATACAAACAGACATCATCGTGAAAATGTTAAAATTGGATTCTAGGGACCTTAAAACGTGGTCATTTACCAATCTCGATATGCGATTTTTAGCACGATCCCTATACCTCCCTTACCAAGGGTAGCGGGAGGTAAAAAGGAGCAATTATATCAAGCAACATGTAATGTTGGCTATATGCAGGGTTGTGCGTCTACCCGTAAATTTTGTTAGAACACTTACATGCGTAAAAAATGTAAAGAATGATGTCAAATGAAGACAAAGCGTAAACTATGTAAACTTTGTGCATATTCTACATGCTTTCTAGAGATTCAGCGAAATTCACCTGATACTTAATCTCAGTCCAGTGTACCAAAGAAAAATTTGTATAAAAATGATTTTATTCATTAATACGTGTTTTTTTTACGTACATATGATTGGTGTAAGTGACATTTTTGTAAAAGTATATACTATTAGATATTCGATGTCAATTTATTACCAACAGTTAGCAACCCACCCAACAGGACTGATAATTCCCAGCCCAACGTAACAGGGCGGGATCAAATTCTAATCCCACTGCTGCCACTAAAATATGTAACAGGATGGGAACAAATTCTAAATCCAACCACTGTTACCAAAATATGTAACAGCACGGGATCAAATTCTAATTCCACGCGCTGTTACCAATAGGTGACAGAACGGTTCTGCCACTCGAATATAATTAAAATTTGGAATTAATAAGCCGAAAAGGTACCAGTTTATTTTCAAAGAGAAATAAACGAACTTACAAATAAACAACACACAAATAAGATAGGTACTTTACAATTTACAATTAATAGCTTTAGCAAAACAAAGAGACAGCAGAGCGGATGTTACGTACCAAATTATTATTATTAACTTTTTACTTACATGTTACACTATTTACCCATCTTACAACTTCGCTGTATAACAACTTCTTACTACATTGTAACCGCTACAACCACTCCAACTCCTCTCTTTCTCCCCCTGATTGTTTTCGCTTCAGCCGTTGTTTATATACTGGTTCGGTAATTAATTTGTTTTTCAATACTACGACGCATGCAGCCAAAAGGAAAGGGAAGGATATACACACAACTTGAATAGAATTAGAATTTTGATGATTTACTCATATTTGAAAAACAAACTAATTACGAACGCTTTCTATTTTGACGTAATGAATTTTGAAATTTTTGGAACGTACATACTTCAAAATACCTTTCCAAAGATTCTATAGACTCAATAAACAAAATAATGCCGCTGAATTTCGTCTTGGTTACACCAACAACTAGTGGCATCTATCTGTTACGTAAAATACTAACTTGCTTCACTTTTTCAATAAAATAACATCGTATATGTTTGTCCTTTTTAGGCAAAAAAATTAAAATAATGTTCAACATGCGCGTAGACAATATACAAATTTTAATCACGTAAACAATATCATTGTCTACGCGTCGACAATGGCGTATTTTACATAACATAGATTACAGAGGCTATATATTCTAAAAACAGTGATATAAGTTTAGAATTCATTTTTCATTTTGTAAATATACAAAATAGATTATATTAAAATTTACATACTTTAATTTAAAAGTTAAATGTTTTCATGTTGACCAATATAAACTTACAGGAAGATAATATTCATTTGTTTGTGAAAGTTTGCAGTACCTATTGCAACTTATTAGGTACGTACGTTAGTAGGCATTTCCATCATTTATATATATATATATATATATATATATATATATATATATATATATATATATATATATATATATAAAATTTTATTTGATAATATACGAAGTAAGTAAACTAAGATTATTGGTGAAAATCCGGTCTAATAATTCGCCAGTTACGGTCCCCCAAAATTTGAGATTAGAATATTTTTCTATTCTTCTGAAACTATTTTCTTCGTAAACCTAAATGTCCTTGAAGATTATATTATTTCTGAATTACAATTATAAAAAATAAACAAATATAATACTGTATAAGTCTACATACTTTATTGCAAGTGTATTTAAATAATTAAATTCATTACAAAAAATTTGTAATCAAATAAAACTACTCGCATTTGAGAATGTTAGGTTTTCCATTATTTGGAACAGTTTACTGTTATACACCTGATTTTGTTACTAATCAAATTAATTCATATTCGTGACATTACACTATAAGAAACAGCATTTTTATTTCTGATGTATTTTATTTTGATTATATCATTTTGTTTATTTATTAGTATTCATTATTAAGCATTGTGTACAGATTGGGATTTTCAAATAAGAAAACGTTAACTAGCGGTGAATATTAGAACTACAAACAGAGGTACACACTTGACATTTACATGAAAATACAACTATATGACTACAAATACTCTGTTATACATACTTGAATTATAAATAAAAAATACTAATAAATGAGAAAATAATACGAGAACTAAAGAAACACAATTAACAGCAATGCTTCGTTTACAAATGTCAACAAAAAGTGTACCATTGTTTAAGGCGACCAGCGCCATCTCTTGATACTTAAAAATCCCAATAGCCTATTAATATGAGCTGCTAGTTAAAGACAAATTATATTTGTTATAATAATAACCCCGAGATTATACAGAAAACATAGTATAATTTTCCATGAAGGGAGGAAACAGAGAGAGGATTAATACTAGAATTATATTTCCCACAAATCTAACGATTTTGATACTCATATTTCATGATACAAAAAAAGATACAATAAAACACAAAGTAATTCTCCTTTCTCCTAATTGTGACAGAGATAGCATAATAATAAGTCCCCGAAAAACGGAAATCAATCGTTTTCATCGAACGAGAAATGAATAATTAGGCTTAAAACACTCGCCGAGACTGCAGTGATTGCGAGATGAATATCAGGGCATGTCTATTCAACCGCACCAAGCTGATTAAAGTAATTAGTTTTTGTTCCACAACAAACAAAAAGCCCACAGCCCAAGGAAATGCAGGCTACGCAAAATCATTACTATCCCGAAATGGAGGGGAAAGAAATTTTCCACTAATATTGACGATAATGAAGGCATTAATGACAAAGGTGACCATTTTCGACAAATTGACAATGACAAACTTAGTTAAAATCTATAGTACATATCAATTAATTTAAATCATTAATTATTCTTGGGGAGTGAACATTTTTCATAATAACTAAGAATTACTAAAAGGTAAGATCTAGTGATCAATCTGTATGACAAAAAAAATTTTGCTATTTAGCACGCGATTAAACAAGTTACTAGCTAGTCTCCTAATTAAATAATATTGTAACGTGGAACGCCAGCCGTCGCCGCCGATGTCGCCGCAGCAATGAGCAAGCGTCTAAGTATAGCCACGACGCAATCGTGTTTGCATCCGGGCTACGTACAAACAAGCCGCGACGTGTTTAATTACTTCCGGTCGCCTGAATCTTTTGTGCTCATAGTTATTATGCGGATGAACTTTCTAGAGCTTTTCTAGAAGGAAATGGCATGTGTATAAAAGGGATATAGCTATGCTCGGGAGTTAGTTCAGTGGAGTCCCTGATCACACAACATTAGTTATGTGATCCGGGGTTAACTTACATAGTCAGCTGAGTTAATTACATAGTTCAGTTCCATTAGTGAAGACGGACAGACATTTACATTAGTGCAGTTAGTTAGTTAGTTAGTTACTTACTTACCTACATGGACAGACATATAGAGACATTCACATAGAGTGTTAGTGAAGCACAGCAGTATCGTGGTGAGCGTATGCAGTATAGTATCGAGTGAAGGACTCGGGAAGTTACTGTAATACTGGGATAGCTGTGGATGTGAATACTCGGTAGTGTTGACGAGTATTGCGACAGTAACGGCGAGTGTGGAAGTTACTTGTATATTGGGATAGCTGTGGAAGTGAATACTCGGTAGGGTTGACGAGTATTGTGAAGTTGGAGTGGATACACGGCATTGGTGTTGAAGAATTGTGGCAGACGGGTAGTTGGTGATACTGAGGCTGTGGAAGGAGAAAGTTAGTTACATAAATAGACAGTGACGTGAAAGGTGAGACTTCTGTCCGAGCAGTTGAATATACAGACGCTGTTAAGTCAGTTGAGTATATAGACGCTGTGGAGGTCGGTAGGCGGACAGTTGAACGTGGTATAAGTATATAGTGACATAAATATAGTGATATAAATATCACGTAAACAGTCTACAAGAGTCTGCAAGAGACGGGCAATCTAAGATTGGAACGCGTAGTGAAATAAATAAAAAAATATCGAGGAAATAAATACTAGTGTTAATTGGTTAAATAAATAAATGGTGTTAGTGTTATCTAGTTAATTATAGTTTTAGTCTTAATTAGTTTTTAATAATTGTTAAATATTAGTAATAGTCATTTTCTTTATAGTTTATTAAACACTTATTTTTATTAATAATAATTGTCAAATATTTACACTTCACCCAAATAAATAAAAACGTTACAATATGAAGCTGTGTATTCTCAAAGAGTCCGGAACACCATATTGTGTCTGATACATAAAGAATGAGTAACATCAACTATCAAATCGCTCATGAGAGATTTTTATGTAATTTACCTATCCATCAAAACAAGTAGCATGCGTTACAAAGTTACTATGACATTTGTCTTCTTTTTAACCTGTTTGATTTAAATTAACAGATTTTTACAACTTCTGCCGAAATTTAAGTACAAGAAAATAAATAAAATGAAGCAGCATTACACTTGTATACTTGTTAAAGAAGGATTTTTTAGTCAGGTGATTAGCTAGTCGCCTTTCAGGATCTATTAATACCAGTAGTCTTTTTCATGAAAACCTACACAAAGTAGATTCAGTATTCAGTGCTTTTTTTTTATATTGAAAATGTAATTAAAGATGGTCGAAATGTTGAACTGTGATATATAATGAAAATGCTTTTGCTGAAGTATATCAAATTTCTGCCGTCCCTCTGCGATCGTGTCGTAATTAAAGTAATTATATCTATCGAATGAAAGGTCCGAGATTTGGTTACGGTCTCGGTCTGAGCTCCCCAATTTCGGCGGCTATGTATACTAATTACTTAGCTGTAAAGTGAGCCTTTTCTTACTGTGGCGGGATCTAAGGACCAACCGCAACCGTTACTGTAAACGATATTGGAAATTTAAATAATCTGCCACTGCTATTCTCCTTAACTTCAGATGATATTGAAATCATAAACTTAGTAAATTGATACATTAGTTTAATTAACAGAAGGGGGTTTTTGCTTTGTCAATCATTCTTGTTGAAATTATTGAGCACGCTATGCAACTTTACTTGTCAGCTAATATTATACGAGTTGCATGAGCAGCAAACGAGCAAAAACGAAAACAATTTGAGTCATATCTCCCATCAGATACGCCTGTCAAGTACTCTTGATTGTTTTCAGCATACGAGTAGTTTTATTTCACACGTCATCCTAATGACCGAGGAAAAATGCAAATTGGAACACCTTTCAAGAAAACAAACCTATTTATTACCGGGATTATGTATTCACAATCATTTTATTTCTTGGCGTCAATTCGTCGAGATTGTGCGTAAGCTTGTTTTTTTAGAAATATGTTTGTGAGAACTGTCATATATCACTGATTTTCAAGCCCTAGTGATTATCTTTAGAACATTAGTTAAACAAAGCAGAGTCCTTGTGAAATTAGGGTAACTTGTGTTCGACAACTTTAGTTTTCTAGTTATCTTTCAATTAATTTAAATAATAGAAAATTTTTGAATTTTAATTTTAAACTAAGGTCACCAAACAATTGAAATCATCTACTAAATAGCATAAACAGTAGTTAATATTCATAATTTGTTCATACCTCAAATACTTCCTTAACTTTACCAGTTTATTCGAAGGCGTGGGTTTTTATCCCACTGTTGCCAACAATGTGTGACCGCCCCTACCCGACACTAATTTATTGTGCTACCAATTTGTAGCTCGCTATTAAAATCATTAACATGTGACCTTAAATACTCTAGTTTGTAAACCGATGTCACCTAATAATTAATATTCTGATCAGCCTGGAGGTATTGTTCTAAATGAATAATGATATATATTATTATTCGAATTGGTTGCTAAATGGCTGAAAAACTTGGACCATGGTCACCGGAGCATGGTGGATAATAAACCATTTTATATTAGATATTCGAGCGCAAACTTATAATATTTCGCTCGGTTTACAATTTCAACAAAAAAATTACAAAACCTACACAAATAGTGAAAAATTTCTGTAAATTTCTTTCGACTAGTTTACAATATAAATTGTAAAATTACAAAAGTTGAATATGTTATTTAAGTAAGTTACCTATATCTCCTTTATTAATAATTCCAGCTTAATGAGGTCATGCACAATTTTTCATTTTTAACTTTAATCGATAGAATAATGAAAAATAATAGACCCGTATTTTTTATTTTTCCTCAAATCGATCTATAATACTGAAAAAAATTCAATTAAAAATTACATTGTTCAAAACGCGGATTTTCTCCGCCTCGTCCTTTGCCCAGTGACGTCAGCGTTTCATCAACGCGGCCATTTTTATTAAACATTAGGTTAAACGTCAAAGTGACATTTAAAGATAACCTGAAATGTATGAAAGAAAATATGTCGGTGAAACGCTGTTTTGTGCCATCGTGCCAAAATACTAGCGAAAATAGTGAGAAAATATTTTTAATATTACCGCGTGATACAAAAAAAAAACAACTCGAAAAACAGTTACTGTTTGTATTCAAATATACATATTTGATAGGCAACAAAGCAACAGTAATGAAATTCTGAAAATACACAACGAACAACGTAGACAAATAATAATAATAATAATAATAATCTTTATTATTCAACAGGATGAATCCCTATTACAGAATAATATTACATATATACAAAAAATGATAATAGATAGGTTACATGAAATTATAAAATTAACACTTAAATTATACTATTCAGTTTTTTTTTAAATACATTAAGTGTGACAAAAAAATCAATATCAGAGCTAACATTGTTACATTTACGGCACATAGTATTTATAGGGGAATTATAATGGTAATTTGTGCGCGAAAAATTATTGACAAAAATGTTATTGCAACGAGTATTACAATTATTTACATAAAAATTTAAAGCATTGACTAAATCACTATCATTTACGAGGTTATTAATTATTTTATAAATAAATAATATTTGATGTTTTGTTCGTCTGTTTGCAAGGGTGTCAAGGTTAAATAATTTAAGTAAAGCAGACGAACCGCAATATCTTTCACCGAAAGTTCTATAATGTACTACTTTATAAAATTTTATTTGTATCTTTTCAATGACATTGACCAAGTATGCTTGCGACGGAGACCAAATAATAGAGCCATAATCTAATTTGCTCATAATAAGCGATTTAAAAAGTACATTGTAGCATGTCATATTTTTGAAATCATTGGTTGAACGCAATATAAATCCTACTAATCTTAAACATGAACTGACTAATATTTCTATATGATTTATAAGATATAATTTTGGATCAAGATAGATGCCAAGGTCTTTAATCATTGTAACTCGATTTATATTTACATCATTCATCAAATAATTGAAATTGATAGTAACATGTTTTCTGGTAAAACTGATAACATTGCATTTACTTAAGTTAAAAAATAAATGATTTTGAATTGACCAATTAAATATAGAATTTAGATCCTCCTGAAGCAGAGAGCAATCATTTATGTCAGAAACAACACTGAATAATTTAAAGTCATCAGCATACATAAGACATTTAGAAAATTTTATGACAGATGTTATGTCGTTTATAAATAATATAAAAAGTAAAGGGCCAAGGACTGACCCTTGGGGTACTCCGGAAAATGCTGTAAAATTATATGACGTGAAACCGTTACAGTATACATACTGTATTCTGTTGTTTAAATATGATTCAATCAAAAAATATAATTTATTTGAGAAGCCAATAATTTTTAATTTATGTAATAAAATTGAATGAATAACTGAATCAAAGGCTTTGCAAAAATCTGTATATATAACATCTACTTGTTTCTTGTTATGGAAAGACTCAAAAATGTACTGAACGAAATTAACTAAATTCGTGACAGTAGATCTGCGGTTAACAAAACCATGCTGATAAGGGCTTATATCATTTATAGTTTGTTGTTGAATCTGCTCAAATAATATTGACTCAAAAATTTTGGCTACCGAATTTAGGAGAGATATTGGACGATAATTATTTATCATGCTTCTGTCCCCTGATTTAAATATTGGACAAATACTAGAACATTTCCATTTATCAGGGAAAGTATTAGTCTCTAAACTTAAATTGAATAAAATATATAAAGGGAGAACTAGAGCATCAATACAACCTTTAAAAATTAGGACAGGTACATTATCTGGACCAACAGATTTTGTGTTTTTTTTGAGATTTTATAGCAGCAGTAATTGCATCAATACTTATTTTAGTTACTGAAATAGGGTTACAAAAATTATTGCTATCTGGTTTAAAATGTAAATTGTTGTTATTTACTGGAGTGTTATTATAAACACTTTGAAAAAATGTTGCAAAGGCATTTACAATATCAGAGCCATTAGAAAAAGTTTGGTTGTCGTATTGCATGACAGAAGGTATGTTACAGGAGTTCTTTTTATTCTTTAAAAAATTCCAAAAATTTTTGGGGCAGTTTATTAAATTATTTTGTACGGAATTGATATAATCATTGTATGCATTTTTAATAAGAATTTTTGTTAAGGATCTGTAGGATTTAAATTTATTTAAGTGATAACTTAAGCCAGACTTTTTATACTGCTTACGATGATATTCTTTTTGTTTTAAACAAGTAATAATATCATAGTTAAACCAAATAGGGTATTTCAAATTTCTACTAGATTTTTTAGGAATGCAAACGTCAAGAATATCATATGAGACTTCATAAAAATGTTTAACAGCATCGTTTACATCGTTATAAAAGTTTAGAAAACTCCAGTCAACCTCATTCAGTAGTTTATACAATAATTCATAATTACCATTTTTATAATTATAGTAAGTTTTTACATTGGTTTTTAAATTATTATAAGAAGAAATGAAAATTTTACAATCTATATCTAAGGCTGGATGATGTCTGTCAACAAATGTTAATCAGACGAGAAAGTAAAAACAAATGAAGAATGACTAATGACCAGCAGCTGAGTGATACGAGGATAACTTCAAGTCAAATGAAAATTATATTAATAATAATGAATAGAATGATATTATATTAATATATTATAGAATTTCTATCAAATATTTAGTTATGTAATTCTCAATTTATAGTCTACATATTTTTTCCCCTTTAGAAATTCTGTGTCGATATAATAAGGGTGTATGAAATGAGTCTGAACTTGCACTGTAAAACGCTGACGTCACAACATGCCTGGTTTTTTGCAACTTTTTAAAAATGACGTACTTTAAAACGATTTTAAACAACAAAAAAAATTTTAAATAAAAATAATTTATTCATACAGATCAATAAACTAGACTATGCTTGTTTAATTTAAACAAAGAAACGAACAACTTCTAGCATATGATTTTAATGCTATCTGAAATCTGCTGTTCAGCCACGTGGTTAGTTAGATTACGTACCAAAATTATTCAAATTAACCGTTCAACGAGCGCTAGCAGCTATAGGTAGCATTTGTACTCATTGAACGCACCAAAGAAAATAGTGATGGGAAGATAGGAACAATTTTATTTTGTTGTTTGATTGGATAATATCGGGGTATTATCTAATCAAAACACAAGATCAAACTGTTCCTATCTTCCCACCACTATTTTGTTACGTGAAATGAATTATAGTAAATAATAATATTATGAACTCAATTGTGAGGTGACTAGTGATGTGCCATTTGAAAGTTTCTTATTGAAGGTTTCAATTGAAAAATTTCAAAAATGAAAGTTTCAAACCTTAATTTTCATGAAAGTGTCATAAGCTACACTACGCAAGCGCCGCCCATCTCTCTGCAAGAGACTTGCGTAATGCGTAGATGACATGCATGCGCCTGCAGTAGCGACAGTCAGCTAAAATTCCGTCCTGAAAATCGTTGTAAACATGATCCCTAAATTCGAATTGGGAACGCCGCAAAACGATTAAATTTAAAATATTTCTAGGTGTGCTTATTAAGGAAAGATGTCACTGTTGTTTGAGTTTTGTTTTTAAGTAGTTGTTATTTTAGCAAAAATGGATCGTAAAAACGACAAATGTTTGCTAAGTTAACAGATTTTCAGTCAAAAATTGATAATTCAGAAATTATTGAGTGTGATAATACTTCTGATATATCGCTATTAAATCATGATTATAGACAAACAAATTTACCAGAACAGAATATACTACAATATGTGGATACCTTATAACAAAATGTCTAGAAGTTCATTCATGTGACATATGCATATCATTTGCAAATGGTCATCAGCAACTAGATAATACATCAATTTATTCATACTTTAGGCTTTAGGGCATATGAGAATAAAACCCAAGACACATTTTTTGGTGGTCTGCAAATTCCACATGAAAATTTTATAATTTATATTTCAAAATTAGAATATTGGTTTTTTGAAAACTTTTATACAATAGCATTGACAAAATATGTTGTAGCAAATTTAATTGAAAATTTTAAACATTTTGTTATAAATGACGATTAAATGTTAGCGCTGAAAATTAGAATATTAAAACACATTTATCACCCAACCGGTATATACAGTATTAATACAAAAATAATAACAAATCTAGATGACCGTCGCCTGGCCGAACCCGGTCACGCGGAATCCTCCTTCACGCCGTGATTATTTCTGTAAAAGAATTAACACATGAGAAATACTCAGTGAGGAGGCAATCATTTACAAAAGGTGCAGGCATTCACACACCGTACACACATGTTGGCAACTACGGGCAGTACCGCTAGTTACTACGGACCCTCTGCCGCTTCGGTGGTGATCCGGAGACAATCCTCTTAACCAACTGGATCAGATCACTACAGCCCTAACTGCTGCTACGCTGGCGACCACAGAATGTGGGTCACTACAGCCTTCCCTGCTGCTACGCTGGCGACCCTCGGGTTCACACGAGCGGCCACTACGGAACCACTGCCGCTTCGGTGGTGATCCGGAGACATTCCTCTTAACCAACTGGATCAGATCACTACAGCCCTAACTGCTGCTGCCGTTGGCGACACCAGATGTGGGTCACTACAGCCTTCCCTGCTGCTACGCTGGCGACCCTCGGGTTCACACGAGCGGCCACTACGGAACCACTGCCGCTTCGGTGGTGATCCGGAGACATTCCTCTTAACCAACTGGATCAGATCACTACAGCCCTAACTGCTGCTACCGCTGGCGACCACAGATGTGGGTCACTACAGCCTTCCCTGCTGCTACGCTGGCGACCCTCGGGTTCACACGATGCGGCCACTACAGTACCCAGTGCTGCTCACATGCACACTCACAATCATACACATGCTAGGTTAACTCTCTCACCTGAATCACTATAATATCGATGTTCTCACACTGAAATCTGGAAATAAACTGAAATAAAATACGTGAATACCAGTATCATTAAATGTAGCTCTTATCCAACAGCATCGATTACGTACCTAAATAGCTAATTAGAGACAAAACATATAAAATTTAATAAAAATAATCTTACGCAAAATAATATCTGTGACAATTTTTCTTTTGCTCGTCCATGCTGTAAATTTCCATATGATTATATTATAAAATTATATAGTCGTATGAGATTGTTTATTCTTTGAAATTTATCAACAGAAATTTCAAAAATACAGAATGTCATAAAAAACTATAATTTCAAGTCATAATTAATTTTACTTTTACAAGCGCATTCTGTAATAAAACAATATATGAATAAAACATACGTGTTTTTCTTACCTTGGCCACATATAGAAAATTAAAACTATTTTATATTGAATAAAAATTCGCTTTTGCGTAACTACAACTGAAAACGATTTGAATTCCCGCCTCCTAAACTTCCCCCTTCGCACTTCCAAATTCGGATGCTGACATCAAAGGCGCCGACAGTGAGTGTCGCTACTGTATTGGCTTCCTTACAGTACGTGCAAGTTATGTTTGGTTAATCTACATGCTGGAACTTGTATATTTTTCGAAAATTATATCAGGATTCAGTACAGTTTAAGTATGGTGAAAATTAAAGGTAGAATTTGGCGATATTTCAACGAAATAAATACAGAAGACAAGATACTTTCTATTTTAAATAGTTTAATATTTATTTCATTAAAAATTTTGTATTACATTTTGAATATTAAATTTTTGTTTTGTTTTGAAGCTTTTGTTTTTTTTAAATTTATTTTCAAGCTAGTTAATTTGAGATTCAAATATTTCAAATTCAGCTGAAAAATGTTAAGTTTCTTGAAATTTAAATGAAACTTTCATTGTAAATTTCACAGAAATTTTTATATGAAACTTTCATGAAAATTCATAGTGAAACATTTTGTGAAACTTTCAATAAAATTTTCAGTGAAACTTTCAAAAATATAAGTTTCCGAAATTTGCACATCACTAGCGGTGACCTTGGTTTACATTAGCTTCTGCTATGTTTCAGAAACGTTAATGTTCTCTAGTTTAAAATCACATCCATAACAAAATTGCGTCTGGTGGCGAAACGTATCGTTTTGCAAATGATGCTGGTCCCGGTTTCCATCTTGATAATTTTTGACAGATGTTGTGGGGTGTTATCAGACATCATTTGCGGTTGGTGGTGGCAGTCTCTGTTGACGTATTAATTGATAACCGCTGTGCCGTGTGCCTCGACAATCGGAACATTATAGATAGGTTATGAAGATAGCTAATTGTATTCATGGTGGTCGCATATTGTCCTGACTCATCCGCTATTATATCCAGCAGCGCTGGCTTAAGCGCCTGCCTGCTTTATGGAGTGTCAGTCGCCGATTGATTTGTGATGTGCGAGCATTGATTTGCCATGATACAACTACAATGCTAGTATCGTTCACACTATCAATTCTACCTGGCTATTTTTTAATTATAACCAATCATTTTAGTTAATATTTTTTATTTAAAAATTACAATTTTATTTTGTAAGGCTATCTTTCTAATAAAACATAACTTCACATTTTCAAACATGAAAAATATATAAAAACACCGGTTACATAATTTTTGGGAAAAAAATTAAAAATATATTAGTTAAATTTGAGAAACTTTTATTAAATGGATATAACAAGTCAATAAGTAATGGATTTTAAACTGAAAGGTCCGAGATTTGGTTACGTCTCACCAAAATTTGGACTTTCCAAGTTCACTTCCCTAATTTTTCGAAATAATTTTTGGCGGGGCTATGCTTCCCCACCATTTTCATACAGTTTTTCAACCAATAAGGTCCAAAAAGTTTCAATTGGCTTTGCCTGGGTGACTTAGGAAAGGTAAAATATATCTCGTCGTCCATGATTATTGTCTGGTTGGCAGCAAAGTAACGACGCTTCAAAGCGCGACAAGATCCAGAGATTCTGGCCAATTTTGCAGCTATCTACTTTGGACATTTCTTGCGTGTTCTGTATTTTTGTCCTTTTATCGCGATATATCGAGAAATTATAAAGCTTCATCTACACGTTGGGTCAACCAACGCCAATAAACCAATATAAACAATTGCAGACGACAAAGGCTAGTCGGCGTTGGCGAGTATTTAGCGCAGACCATTAGGCCAGTATCAGACGTTTCTCGTTTCATTGACTCGTGCTCCAAAAACCGACACTGAAGTGAGCGTCGGCAAAAGGCGAGTGGCCAATGCGAGTCGCTGCGAAGTTAGTCAAAAAGCCTTTCCACATGTTGGTGTAAATTCGGCGTTGGCTTTCATTCGCCTAACCCCGGTGTAGATGAGGCATAACATTCGAAACATGGAAACGGGGGGAAAGTTTGCGGGCAGACACCCCAATGGTATTTTTGGCACATTCGACTAGACTATTGTTCTAAATTTCAAATAACTTAATGGACGGTTTATTTTTGGTAGGTTTGCATTCTTCAATTGTCCGATATATGGTACATTTTTAATGTTTCGGTCGCGAAAAATGTTTACTAATCTCTCGTTTCGGCACCTGTCCAAACATTTCAAATGTGTCACATAGAACATTGAAACTTTATATTGTCCTAACTCACATAATAACAACTAAAAACTATCCAACGACAGTTTATGTGACAATTTACACACGAGTGCAAAAAACGTTCAGTTACCAGCTACTTTTATAGTCATTCTCTTTGAAAGAAGGAAAATATGTGATTCTCGATGGAATTTTTGCATTTATTATATTATATATTTACTTAAATATATTTATTGTTTTTTATTTTTATAAGATATTCAACAACAATTTAATTTTCTTGATAATTCTAAACTATTAAAAATTAAGAATATGTATTTTTATGAATTATTTTACTTGGCAAAATTTTGTTTGAGACTGTCATGATAGAACCACCTTAAAATTACTTGAATATTTCTTTCTTTTTGGGAAAAAATTACTGGTAAACGCCCGCACGGTACAAATATGTCATCATCATTACCGATATCTGCGTACAAAGCAGATTGGCATACTCAGCAATGGGTAATATGCCGTGATGATATATTTATTTATTCATTTAAAAAATTACTTTAATTTGTAGACTCTTGCGAAGCCTTATTAAAAATCAATTGTGGCCAGCACAATACCTATATATTTCCATTTTATGTTACATAAGTATTGTATTTAACAATTTTTTGTACACAAGAAAATCAATACTCTTGTGGACCAAATAGTCTTAAATATAAGATTAAAAGTAATTTTAGTATATTTAAGACTTCCACAGTGTTAAATTAGAAAAAGTAGGTATATTATTTTCATTGCATGTATAAATTATACACTAAAATTTTAACACTAGTGTAGTTTTTTACATTGTAAAAATATTTATTTATAATTTTATTAAAATTATTTTCTCTCCGTGTTACATTTTTTTATTTCCAGCAATATTTTCTATATCACGAACTTCATATACCTGCTGGGTATCTACTTGGAATCTGAAGGAATATAATATTATTGTAACGTGTGAGCCCCGCTGCTACGCTCAACAAGCGTCTAAGTATAGCGATGACGCAATCGCGCTAGCAGCTGGGGTATGTAAAAAACAAGTCGCGACGTGTTTAATTACTTCCGGTCGCCTGAACCTTTTGTGTTCATTGTTATTATGCGGTCGAACATTCTAAAGCTCTCTGGAAGTTAATGGCAGCTGTATAAAAGGGTCGCAGCTATGCTCGGGAGTTAGTTAGTTACATAGGGAGAGTTATTTAGAGACATTCACATGGAGTGTTAGAGAGTAAAGTGGAGAAGCACAGCAGTATCGTGGTGAGCGTATGCAGTTTGTGTCGAGTAGGTACTCGGGAAGTTATTAGTAAACTGGGATAGCTGTGGATGTGAATACTCGGTAGTGTTGACGAGCTATAGTATACGAGGACAGTAACGGCGAGTCGGAAAGTTACTGGCATACCGGGATAGGTGTGAAAGAGAATACTCGGTAGTGTTGAAGAGTATTGGGAAGCTAGGTATACGAAAACCGTAGTGGTGAAGAATTGTGGCATGCGGACAGTCGGTGATACTGAAGCTGTAGAAGTTATATTGTTAGTTACATAAATAGACAGATAGTGAGGTGAAAAGTGTGATTTCTGTCCGAGCAGTTGAATATACAGACGCTGTTGAGTCAGTTGAGTATATAGACGGTAAGCGGACAGTTGAACGTGATATAAGTATATAGTGACAAATATAGTGATATAAATATCGCGTAAACAGTCTACAAGAGTCTGCCATAGACCAGCAGTTTAAGGTTGGAACGCGTAGTGAAATAAATAAGTAGTAAGATCGTATAAATAAATAGTCATGTTAATTGTTAAATAAATAAATAGTGTTAGTGTTTTCTAATTAATTATAATTTGTCTTAATTAGTTTTTAATAATTGTTTAATATTAGTAATAGTAATTTTCATTATAGTTTAATAAACACTTATTTTAAATAATAATAATTGTCTAATATTTACACTTCACTCAAATAAATAAAAATAATAATTTTTATTTTGTTGTAATTAATTAATTTCTATAGGAATGTTGTAAATACAAAACTTGTTGAGAATTACATGAAATTACTGGCTCGTAAAGGGACTTATAGCCGGTATTGGTAATTGTCCTCTGAAATACGAGTTCCATGTATGTAAGACATTATATTAGATGAAAACAGTATCTGTCGACATACTGTTTGAATGTCTAGACGTCTCTATCAACCGTGTATAGGAAATGTGAACCTGTCGGCTAATGAGATCAGGAAATTGCTTCCAGTAAGTTGGTGCCATATTACAATAGATCTTATAGATCACAGTAGCAAAAATGACTACCGCTTACAGCTCTTTTTAACAAAAATTACTGATAATTTTTGTTAAAATATGACAATAATGCAAACCTTGTCGGGAGCGTAAGACGTTCGCGCCGTTGTGTTATTTAGAGGTCTTTCTTTTCAGCCGTAACTGATTTTGTAGTTTGTTTGTAATGCACCACCGGTGGCACGCGGTTATATTATTGTAACGTTTTTTATTGATTTATTTGGGTGAAGTTTAAATCATAGACAATTATTATTAATTAAAACAAGTGTTTATTAAACTATAATGAAAATGACTATTACTAATATTAAACAATTATTTAAAAAACTAATTAAGACTAAAACTATAATTAACTAGAACACTAACACTATTTATTTATTTCCACGACATTACTAATTATTTCTTTCGACTATTTATGTCACTGTTTATTTATATCACGTTCAACTGTCCGCCTACCGACCTCCACAGCGTCTATATACTCAACTGACTCACCAGCGTCTGTATATTCAACTGCTCGGACAGAAGTCACACTTTTCACCTTACTATCTGTCTATTTATGTAACTAACAGTCTAACTTCCACAGCTTCAGTATCACCGATTGTCCGCATGCCACAATTCTTCAGTACTACTGACAAGTATCCACTTCCACTTGCCATTACTGACCTCGTATACCTAGCTCCCCAATACTCTTCACCACTACCGAGTATTCTCTTTCACAACTATCCCGGTATGCTAGTAACTCTCCGACTCGCCGTTACTGTCCTCGTCTACTATAGCTCGTCAACACTACCGAGTATTCACATCCACAGCTATCCTAGTTTACCAGTAACTTCCCGAATATTTGACACAAACTGCATACGCTCACCACGATACTGCTGTGCTTCTAATACTTCACGTGAATGTCTGTATATGTCTCTCCATGTAACTAAATAACTCCCGAGCATAGCTGCGTCCCTTTTATACAGCTGCCATTAACTTCCAGAGAACTCTACAATGTTCGACCGCATAATAACAATGAACACAAAAGGTTCAAGCGACCGGAAGTAATTAAACACGTTGCAGCTTGTTTGTTTACGTAGCCCGGCTGCTAGCGCGATTGAGTTATCGCTATACTTACAGTTACTAGATAATACATAGCTGACTCGTCCGCCATATTGGTTCCAAAATGAACGCAGTAAATTATGAAATAAAAGTATATTTCTTATAAGTTTATGTAGCAACAATTTTTCATAATTAAATATAACTCCCATATTTTCATATATAATATTTATTTAAAATAATAAAACAAGAAAAAGTACGGTTCGTTAAGACTTTTGAGGTTAAAGAAATGTATTGCAGTAAAAATTAAATCTATTTCTCAAATGATTTGCACAATTTGGAGCAGTAAACCTAGTCATTATGGATAATTTTTATGATTAATAATAATGTAAAGGTGAAATTGAATCATCTAAGTGGCTCCAAAATGGTGGACGAGTCAGCTGTAATTTGTCTAGTAGCTATAGCTATACATTTAGACGCTTGTTCAGCGTAGCAGCGAAGCTCACACCTTACATTATTATTACTTTCTCAGTTTGTTTGAACATGTTCAAAATTTGTTTAATCTAAAAATATATAATTTAGTTGTTAACCAAGAGACAATATACTTAGTTTTAGTTTCTGCAATTTAACAAATATACTAAATTTTAAAATTTAATAAATTTAATTTTTTTGCAATAATTTTTTGATCAATTCATGCGCGACTGGGTTTGATTTAAATAAAACAACATATAAACATATTTAATATAAAACATCATATAAAAAAACAAATCGTTATAAATCCTTGAAAAACATAGTTATAGAAAACCGACTTTGAAATGAATTTTGCATGATCTTAATCTTCAATTTTAACATATTACAAATTATATAAAACTAAAATTACGGTTTATAAAAAATTATTTAAACCGATGGCACACGTCGGCGCGAACGTGGTAAGCTGTTAGTAATTATTGTGCTATGAATAAGTGGTTTCAGCAGGCCTGTACCCTGGGCGGTAGGGCGTGTATTTTTATTTAAAATGATTTTGTAATGTTGTGGGTGTGCCTAAGGTAAAATCCTCATCCATCACTGCATTAACCCTGGCCCGCGTGGCGTCGGCGTCATTTCCTCGATTCACAATTGAATCTTGCGTCGCGACGGCCCTGACGCGCGTCAACATTAATTAACAATGTCCGGCGATACGGCCTTTGTGACGGACGCCACTGGCCTGGCCGTGTTTACCTCGCGTTGTCATTAGCGCCAAAGGGAAACATCAATCACCACGTGCAAAAAGTACGGATACCATATAGGGTAGCGGTGGCATATCGTACCTCCCTTCTTCATATAACACATAACACATGCAGCTGATACGCATCGCACGGGAAGCTATGTGCGAGTTCTTTCAATCAAACCTAACGATATTATTATTCCTTGCGGCACTGAACACCGGATTGAAATGTAATTGAAACGTCAAAAACATCGGCCTGAAACGCGAATACGTATGTACCTATTGCTTGCTATTTTGGCAGGTATAACTACACATTCAAATCCTCCACTCTAGAATAAAATTGTATTTAATCCTATTTTTAATTTAGAGAATAATAAAAATAGTACAATATTACTATTTATTCATGTACCTAAATTATTATTCACGAAAGATGACTATTCAAGGTCATTTGTGAGCCGTCTGATATAATATTACTTACAGATAACTTCATTGAATTTCGGATGCATAGGCGTGCAACATGAAATATTTATGGACACATTTTAATTAAAAAATTAAAAATAATTTATTTGAAAATTATGTTTCGTTCTAAATATTGCCCTTCTGAAAGATTTATGTTCTTCATTTATGGTTTTGCAAAATTCAAAAATATAGACTTAACTTATATACCAGGGAATAATAATTTGATTTAAACGTTAACGCCACTGGATAAATATTAGCACAGAGGGCAGTGTTATAGATAATTAGGTATCTGTAATTCTACGACCTATGTCATTATTATTTATAGTGTTTTAGAAAGTAATGCCACTATTTACATATATCTGTCACACCACATAAATTAAATAGACATAGGTCAGATAATCTTTTTCTTTCTAATACAAAATGTTGCTAAGCTAAACTATTATTCACGAAAGATGACTATTCAAGGTCATTTGTGAGCCGTCTGATATAATATTACTTGCAGATAACTTCATTGCATTTAGTATGCATAAGCGTGCAACATGAAATATTTATGGACACATTTTAACTAAAAAAATACGAGTAATTCATTTGAAAATTATGTTTCTTTTTAAATAAAATCTTTCTGAAAGATTTATGTTCTCCACTTATGTTTTTGCAAAATACAAAAACAGACAACTTATAAACCAAGGAATAATAATTTGACTTAAACGTCAACGCCACTGGATAAATATTAGCACAGAGGGCAGTGTAGTAGATAATTAGATATCTGTAATTCTACGACATATGTCATTATTATTTTTAGTGTGTTAGAAAGTAATGCCACTATTTACGTATATCTATCACACCACTTAAATTAAATCAACATAGGTCAAATAATCTTTCTCTTTCTAATACAAAAGGTTGCTAAGCTACTGCTGTAAAGAGATGTGTATTCTTTCTTCGAACAAATGACCTTGAATAGTCATCTTTCGTGAATAATAGTATACCTACTATAATCACGGTGAATAAATATTAGAGATGTGACAACTCCCTACAATCTTGTTTTCTGTCATACAAGCCGCGAGCAGACTCGTGACTCGAGCGACCTTGAAGTGCTCGGAATCAGCTGATTTGTGTGCACGTGCCAATTTGACAATAACTACATTTATCTCAACAATTCAAGCGGCTTCAAGTATACTGTGACTTGAAAAATCCTATTGGTTTATCTCAGCGGATTGAAATTAAGATTGACTTTTTTTCAATCTTCTTTAAATTCGTATCGACTAAAAAAAGATAGTTAAATACTAGATTACGCAGACAGATAGGGAGAAGTATATGATTTAATTTCATGCTGGATATGTAACCTCAAAATCCAGAAATTGTCATGTTGTTATTAGACTTTTCTTTCAAATTAATTAAGTTTATGTCGCGACTTTTATTAAGTGAGGTAAAATACAAATAACCAAAAGATATGAATTTATTAACAGTCCAACATATTTCGGACTGTTTATTTCGACAGAAGTCAAGCCGCTTCATGAATGCAAGCCTGTTATTTTATAGGCTTGACTTGACAGTTTCAAGCGGATTGAAATATTAATCTCAATCGTTTATTTCGAAGATTGAAAAGCGATTTACCAAATTCAAGCGGCTTCACACGTCGAGATAAACGTAGTCAATAACAATATTATTTTGACAAGACCAATGTTTTGACAGTTTTAAGTTATTTTGATTTTGAACTCCTAAAATGTAATTATTTTACAATTTTCAGGCAGTAAAACATATGAAATTAAAAATAATAACTTTTTAACTGTTCAAAATTAAAATAAGTTAAAACATATTAATCTTGTTAAAATAAAATTGTTCTTGTCTAAGTGACACGCGCACACAAATCAGATGATTCCAAGCACTTCAAGGTCGCTCGAGTCACGTGTCTGCACGCGGCCTACAGCTAAATTACATACAAAAATTATTGATTATAATAATTGTTGTCAGCGATTCTCACCTTACATACAGTGACACTACAATGTGGTCTATACCTTCACATAACATTCTGGAATTAACATGACAACTTAAACATCATTGTTTAATCCAAACCTACCTACAGATGTGTATTAAGGCTACAGTTAATATGTTGAAAATTATGTCTACGTGTTAATTCTCTTTAAATTATTTAAAAAAAGATTTTTGATTGCGACAAAAACGATACTTATTTGTAGTTTTTTTTCTTGAATTTTTATTGTTGTCTTGATCTTGCACAAAATGCAAGACAAGAACAAAATAAAGAGTTATACATTTCGCTGCAAGACAACAAGAATCTATCTTGCAAGAGATATGCAAGAATAACAAGATTATCTAATATATTCTTGCATTCTTGCACTCTTGCAATATTATAATTCATACATTTTATTATATACTGAGTTTACATGCAGTTTTCAAACCGTTTTCAAAACGTTTTTAGTTTTGAAAACGCCATGTATACAGTGTCAAAACAGTTTTGAGTTATCTCAAACCAAAGCTAAAATTCATTGGTTTGACTTGAAATCTAGTTTCAAAACTACTCATGTAAACACTTAAAATTCAGTTTCGATATTGCGCATGCGTACATGGCATAACGTTTCTGTCGCTATGTGTTACTTCGTGTTACTAACCTACAAATAAACTGACAGTTGTGTAATTTTAGTGCGCAGTGATACAAAGTAGAAAAAATAATTGGAATAATAACAAAACGAAAAATTTATAGTGAAGAGAGTTTGTCACTTATATCAGTCAAATGCGCATGCGTCGAAACTGTTTTCAAATCAATCTGTAAACCTGTTTTGAAAATTACATGTAAACAGTTTCGCGTAATTTTGACTGAAAACTGAAACCATTTTCAAAACTGCATGTAAACGTAGTAATAGTTTTTTTTTAATAATGGGGTTTAGAAAGAAAAATACGAAGTATTTTTCAATTTATATTTAATTTTATACCAATTAATTAAGTAGAGTGAGTACACGATAAGAATAAGCTAACTGCATCGTCAGGCACGTAGCAGGGGGCAAGGACAGTAATACTGAGGTTTATAATTGGCTAGGATCCGTATCCATAGGCCCGTTAGTTTTGTTTAAAACTGGAAGCTAATTACATTTCGTAATGAAGCGTATATTTCTGGTCGTTAATTTTAAAAAGGTGTGGTTAAAAATCAGTTTCAAAAACATTCGGCTGGTTTACATCGTCAAAATGCTCGAACTATGTTGACATTTTGCCTTTGTCGGTGAGGCCGCTCTCGAAATCAATGCCAATGCTTTTCTTGTGAAAACATTGTAAATTAATAATAAAAAATCTGGTGTGGCCAACACAATAACTTCCGCCAAAGCCCGAGTTACAAAAAAGATTAAGCTTAAGATTATCCTTATTTTTGGATTAGTGAATTTTACTATAATTTTGGCAGTTTATTTCTTGCAATATAGTCTAATCCTAATCTAATCCAAGTTACTACCTTTATTTATAATAAAATTAAGATTAAATTTTAAATTTTATTTACTTATACTGGAAACTGTATTGAATTCCTTTCCTATTGTTCTATTGACTTTTTTCTTTTTAAAACGTTACTATTATTAAATTAAAATAATTAGTTCTTTAACAGTGACATTTATCTGTCAATTACATACATTTGTATAACTGCGCAACCTTGGAGTTTTGTTTGTTTCTTTAATTTTTATAATAACATTAATCTCGAAAAAATAATATTTAAAGGTATTTTTTGAAGAAAAACTATTTTGAGCTTCTAGTAAAGTGCTATTTCTGGTAATCCGATTTACATCAAAATCTAATGGGCTCTTTCCATTACAGAAAAAGTTCGAAATACAAGATTTCAAAATTTTCTGAATGATAGTATTTGAGTTAGAGTGGAGGATCCACAAATACATACATACATACATACATACATACACACACATACACACATACACACATACACACATACACACATACACACATACACACATACACACATACACACATACACACATACACACATACACACATACACACATACACACATACACACATACACACATACACACATACACACATACACACATACACACATACACACATACACACATACACACATACACACATACACACATACACACATACACACATACACACATACACACATACACACATACACACATACATACACACATACACACATACACACATACACACATACACACATACACACATACACGCATACACACAGACATCATCGTGAAAATGTTAAAATTGGGTTCTAAGGACCTAAAACGTGGTAATTTACCAAAATCTCGATATGCGATTTTTAGCACGATCCCTATACCTCCCTCGCCAAGGGTAGTGGGAGGTAAAAAAACTATGCAAAATTTTAAACTCTGACTATTTCTAATTCATTTCCGGAAGCTGAAAGAACATCTCTACAAAATTTGGCGTCGATGTGTAAGATTTAGGTATATAAAGTGTCATACTAAATTTGATCCAAATCAAACAAATCCGTCTGTTGTTTTAAGCAAAATTATTTTATTAATAAAAATTCGAAACAGAATTATGGTTAAACAGTACGCTTTCGGTTATATAAGAAATTTTAATTAAATCGTCATATATTTTAGAATCAGAATATGTGGTTAAGGCATGTTCACGTATTTTAAAAACACCTTGTTTATCGTCATTACCAGAATCTGCAAATAAAACAAGATTACAAAACAATTACAGTAAAATTTAACTAGAAAGGTGAAAGGTTAAGATGTTATTATTCTAAGCTGGAGCTTCATCATTATCACCAACACATTCTTCCCATTTCTGTGGACGAATGAATCCTTGTAAACAATTCGATTTAAAAATGTGGAATAATTTCGTATTTGTGTTGGGTAGACATGTGGGTCGATTAGGGTCACACGGGACAACACAACAAGCATCGAGCGGCGGGCGTCGAACGAAAGAACGCCCGTCGCCGCCGTCGCATGTCGCATGAAAGCGTTTTAAAAGAGCCGCAAAAAATCGCATCAGGCCGCGTCTCGCCGCAAATGAACCGATACGCCGAACGGAATTAGATAAACAGAATCACAATGCGGACACCAACACACGATCCTATACACGGGGGACGGACCTAGCACGTAGGGGTTTCAATGATAGAGTCACAGTAGGTCCTTTCAAAATATCAAGGTTCGAGTCCCCTTTCTATTTTATATGAGAAATTTAATGAGATGATTTTTAACTGGATGGTCTGTTGGCTTTTCTTTTCCACTTCGTATTTGAAGTCTGCTCTGTTGTCTTTATGGCAGAAAACTCAGCCAGAGAGTAGCAATGAAAACTATAATAAATTAATAAAAAATATTTCCTTACTTGCCTCTTTGCCATAAGTATAAATATACTACAATACATTTGGTTTATTAATACAATAATAATAACAATCATAATAAAGAAATAAGGCTCAGCATCGCACGTTGCTGCCGTTTCGCGCGATAACTTAATGTAAGCAACGTAGCTAGCAATAAGTACTTGAATGGATGACCATTGCAAGCTCGTACACACGTCGAAACGGACATTTATTTATTTTTTGAATTTGTTAATATAATACAAGTTATATACTCAAATATAATCAAAGAGGCAAATAAATAGTGATGCACGCGGGGCGAGACGAGACGAGAAATATAAAATATCGATCTCGTCTCGTTTTCGGATCTGCAATCTCGATCTCGTTCTCGCACATTTTTTTGGGTCTCATCTCGTTCTCGCGCGAGAGTCTCGCTGTAAAAATAAGCGCTTGCGCACTACGTACTTGCCTCGGTATTTACGTATCAGTTGAACTACAAAAGACAAGTTCACACCAACCGTGCCGTCTTCCGTGTATTTACAGTCGTATAACTATAATAAAGAGACGAAACACTAAATACTAGTCATCAAATTATTTCAGTACGAACATCTGTTAATATATTCTATCATCAGCAAAACTAATTAAACATTTTAAAAATTCTTTTTTGTAACTAAAAGTTTGTACACTTTATCATTAACTATATGCCACTATTTAAGTAAGATTTACTCATAAAAAAGCTCTACACTGAGAACCCGCTGGCAACCAATCATTCTGCTTCACTCTTTGTTGGCTCCTATTGACGCTTAATATAAGATCCTTTACTTTTCAGGGACGACAAGAATTTTATTAACCGTAGTGTTAACTGGGATGAATTACGGGCTGAAATGTTGGAGAAAAATTAGTTCTATTAGATGAAAAACCGATTTAGTCTTTATTTTGCATTTCCTCGCTCTGCGACCGATATCATTAGACTCTAGATAAACTCAAAAAAATATAATCAATTCATATAATTTTTACATTCACGTGTTCTATGCACGAATTGCCGCTGACTCCATTCCCTGTACGGTGCATTTTTCATTGAATTTATGAATCATAGCTATAAAGTTACAAATACTTTTTATTGCGAGACTCTCGCGAGAATCTCGCGAGATTTCTCGCTTCTCGCAGTTGTTATATTGATCTCGCCTCGAATTTTAAATTGCAATCTCACTCTCGTTCTTGTCTCGCATAATGCAACGAGAAGCGAGAGTACTCTCGCCTCGTCGTGCATCACTACAAATAAATATGTGACATTACGAGGGTACCCTTTTATATTTCGGGATTAGAGCACAAAAACAAATATTAATCATCGAAAATAGCTTTATTGTTTTTCAAAATATTGCCCATTAAGATCTATACACTTTTGCATGCGTTTGAACCAATTGTCGAAGCACTTTTGCCACTCTGATTGAGGTATCTCCAAAACATGCATTCTGAACGCATCAACCGCTTTTTCAGGTGTCGAAAAACGTTGACCTCTCATTTTATTTTTTACGTACGGGAATAAAAAGAAGTCATTCGGTGCCAAGTCAGGACTATACGGCGGATGACTCATCAAATCGATGTTTTGTGTGCTCAAAAATGCAGTTGTTTGAGCCGATGTGTGAGAGCTCGCATTGTCGTGGTGAAGAGTGATCCGTCTTCGGCGGTTGGTTTTCCTGATTTCTTGGAAGACAACTGGCAAACAAATGGTTGTGTACCACTCAGAATTGACTGTTCTGCGTTGTTCTAGTGGTACGGTTGCGACATGTCCAGTTTTTCCGAAAAAACAGGCGACCATTTGCTTGGAAGTGCTTCGTGCGCGAACAACTTTTGTGGGATTTGGCTCATCTTGAAACACCCATACAGTCGACTGCTGTTTACTTTCGGGCTCATACGCGTATATCCACGATTCATCACCTGTCACGATGTCATAGACGTGTTTCGAAGCACCGCGATCGTATTTTTTGAGCATTTCTTTCGACCAATCGACACGAGCCTTTTTTTTGAGCGATTGACAAATTGTGTGGGATCCAACGCGAACAATTTTTTTTGACAGTCAAATGTTCATGCAATATTGAATGTATGCTGGTCCCACTAATGCCTAAGGTTGCCTCAATCTCACGATAGGTCACATGACGATATTGCAATATCAGTTCGCGCACAGCATCAATGGATTCCGGAACAACAACTGATTTTGGACGACCTTCACGAAATTCGTCTTGGAGTGAACTACGACCTCGGTTGAATTCACCATACCATCGATAAACACTGGTCCTTGATGGAGCTTCATCTCCAAAAATTGAATTAAGTTCATCGATGAACTGTTGTTGACTTAATCCACGTCGAAAGTTGTAAAAAATAATCGCATGAAAATGTTCACGATTTAATTCCATTTTTTGGCCGAGATGAATATTTTAAGTTACTGTAAACAACACAAATAGCGCTCGTATGTCAAAACGTTCTGAGTACGCTGTCAGTTGCCAGATTGCAACACTAGGGTTGTCCAATCCCGAAATATAAAAGGCAACCCTTAAAGCATTTAATTGTTGTCAATAGAATGAAAACACGGCTAACATTTACTTTATGGGTTGGGATGGATGGGATTTGAAATTTATATGAACCAATATACCGGTACCAATAATTTCAAAGTGTGGAAACGAAAAAACGTTAAATTTCAACCTTTCTTTCATCTCAGTTAAAACCACGGTTAATAGTTAGGGATGTTATATTAACCGTCGATGGGAGCCATCATGGAGGAACGCGGAGTGATAGCTTCCTACGGGCCCCCAGTGTAGCGACTAGTATATAAAATTATTGCTTTTACGGTAGATTTAGGTTTGAGAGCAAGAAGTCATACTTAGGCGTTGTATAGAATATTTTAAATTTTAGATTGTTTTTTTTTTATTCATCGCCTTTAAATTGGTACCAATCGACTCAGTGCGACGAGTAGAATCCAAAAATATATTGGGTTCATTTAAATTTCACATCCTATAAACATATTAAAGAAGAAAGAAAGATTTATAGCGACAGCTAAATATTCGCGAAGAACAAAGCTAGCTCCGTTCTTCAACACACATTAGAAAAGTTATTAACTATACTAACTGTTTATAAATTAAGTTTTAATTACATTTGTATTTGTTAACTTTAAAATAATTTCTAGTAGTACACGCACAAGCAAATTCAGTTTGCGTGAGCTGATTGAATGAGCAGTTTGCGTGGGCAATATGAGTGAGTAGTTCTGGTGGGCAGATTGCGTGGGTAGTTTGAGTTGGCAATTTGAGTGTTGGTGCAGTGAATAGTTTGAGAGAAGTTTTAGTTAGCGTTAGTATTTGAAATAAATGAAATGCAGAGGCAGATTGTAAAGTAATAAATAGTTATAAATAATTTACTGATGGCGAAATTCCATACTTGGGGTCAAAGCTTATCACCCAACTAGAGCTGTCGTGTCTCTGATATAGATAATATTTTTTTAACAAATAAATGGAGTCGTGTGACTATGTGCGTTAGGCAATCAGTTTGGATTCGGACGGATAGGGTTCGACACTGATGGACGTCAAACTAGGATAGTTTATTAAAACATAAGTTACAGAAGGCAATGTATTCTAGCACAAATTACTAATCACGTGTGTTTCATAATATTTTCTCTGTTGATGCTTTCATTTACATTTTTCTTTTTATAAAAACATTTGACAATTGCCATTAAGGGAAATTTTTGATAGAATTATTCGGTTGGTGACAGTGATTTATGTTTTTTATTCTGTCCGTTGCCTAGATATTTAGTGTATTTATTGCAAAATAACAAAATATTACCAAAAATCGTTTAAGAATGAAGCTTCTAATATCAATACGCTAGAATCTAGAATGTGACATTTTAATTCCGAAACAGAGATAGTATGTTAAAACATAAGTTACAGAAGGCAACATACTCCAGCACGAGTTACAAATTCGCTCACGAGCGCGCAGTGGCGAGTGAGAGAAGGAACGAGTGCTTGAATTGCTTCCTGTAACGTGTGTGTTATAAAATTTGTTGACGCTTTCATTTACATTATTTTTTATATAAAAATATTTGACAATACCATTAAGGGTAATTTTTGGTAGAATTATTAGGTTGGTGACAGTGATTTGTGCTTTTTATTTTATCCGTTGCCTAAATATTTAGTGTATAGCTAGAATGTGACATTCTAATTCCAGAACAGAGAAAATTATTTCCAATTTCCAACTAGCACAAAAGCTTTGACGGCTCGTGAGCTATCTCCTGGTAAACGCCCTCAACAGAAATCTGTAATTAGAAACCTTGATGATACAAGTATTTATAAATAAGTATTTCTTTATATTATTATTTAAAATGTTTATGTGGATATCATTTGGTAGAGGCCTTTAGGCTCCCATTCGTGTAATAAAATAAGTAATGTACATCATTACATGGGACATATTGGGCGTGAATCCGCCCATGATCAGCACTTTAAATTGACATTTCTTTGACGTGCTTTTGCTGTAGGCTTCACTCAATGTGGGCGATCATGCCAACTTTTCTAAATTTAACCACTTATTTTTTTTTTGTCGCAAAGACGCAATTATATTTTAATAATATTATATACCTATATTATTAAACGAATACGAACCTAAAGGCCTCTATTTTTCCCAATTTATATTATTAACAAAACTAAGGATGATAAAGTATTATTCACGAAAGATGTCAATTCAAGATCATTTATGAGCCGTGCGATTTAGGCTGCGTCCGATGTTGCATTTTTATTACCCTAATATCTAAAACCAAAATTTATATGCCCTAAATAACGTCATTATTTAGGATTTTAGGAATTATATTTTAGGATTTGTAGGAGTACAACACTATGCCCTGAAGTTGACGCGCACTAATTAAACAAATAATTTTCGTTGCTATAATTTGTGAAAAATGTTAAATTTACTTTCAAGTAATAGCTTCTTCTTTGTGAAATATATTATCATCATTTAATCTGAAGCATCAAATTAAATCGAATTTTACAAATAATTTTTTATATTTTGCGTTCATAATGAAGTCATTACGATACGCAATTGCGTATCGTAATGACCTTCATTTCGATACGCAATTTTTTGTTTTAGACGGTTGGTAATAGATGACGTTTCTTTAACCCATTTTTACCTAATTTATTTTTAGTTAATTGACAATTCATATTAATAATAAAATGTCGAAATTATTATTATTATTTTTTTTTTATTTAGGGAAGATTATTTATATGAAAATGTACAAATGGTTACAAATATAATCACAAATTGAGTAAGTAAATGTTATTGTAGAATGCGCAAAATATAAAAAATAGTATAAAGAACTCATTTTATAAGACTTTCTTTCGCACTTGTTAATTAGAAAACTCGCTAACGCCCGTTTTCTAAATTTTGACGCGTGCGAAAAAAACGTATCTTATAAAACACGTTCTTTAATATACTATTGTTGCACTGAAGTTTGCCCATACAAACCAGCTTCATTAGTGTGCCATTCGGAGTTGTATTTATGTAGACCTAAATCCTAAACACTATGAGTAAATGCCAAAATGCGACATCGGACACAGCCATAATATTAATTGCAGATAACTTCATTGCATTTCGTAACCATAAGCATGCAACGCGATTATTTATAGGCACATTTTAACTGAAAAAATATATGTATTTTATTTAAAAATTTTGTTTCTTTTTAAATAATGCTTTTCTAAAAGTTTTATCATCTTCTTCTACGTTTTTGCATAAAACAAAAATATAGATTTGGCGTAAACCATAAAATAATAATTTGATTTGAATGTGAACGCCACTGGATAAACATCAGTGTAGAGGGCAGTATAGTAGATAATTACAAGTCTGTAACTCTACGACATACGTCAGTGCTATTTTTCGTGTGTTAGAAAGTAATGGCACTATATTTAATAATCTTTCTAATATAAAATGTTGCTAAGCTACTGCTATAAAATGTTGTGTATTCTTTCTTTGAACAAATGACCTTGAATAGTCATCTTTCGTGTATAATAGTATACCTGTATTCATTCCTATTACTGGTACCTATTTCAACAAAATCTTAGCTAGTCATTCTTCTTATTAAAATTTATTTTCCCTCCGTAAAGAATTTCAATCTAATGTGCGAAGGGCTGAAATGAAAGAAGTAGGAATAATTATTCAGAACTACGACATCAGAATACAAAAGAGAAAAAACAATTCAGCGAAAAATACACGAAGGGACCGCCGTTAAAACTTTTATTATTTACAGTGTTTGAGAGTATAGGACTCCACGGTATATACTGATGACTGAGCGCCTGCGGTCTCTTTATAAAGCTCCCCAAACTGCGGAATACATAAAATTAAACATATCGCTATACCAGTTACACTTTTTACTAAAGGACTTTGTTTTCGTGTTTTTAGAACCTGCGAGAATCAGGACTAATTAAAATCAATTTCCTTCCGTCTAAGCAAATTTTCTATTTTTCTTCTCGTTTACCCTTTTACCGTTAATCACTTTACCTTAAATTTTAAATTAATTCCCTGAGAATTCTTGCAAAGCCCTCGACGTGCTGAATTTGAAAACATCGTTTACCGATTCGTGAAAATATTAAACTTATTTCCAGGAAAGTTTCATGCTTATTTATTACTGCTGCAGAATTTAAATTTTTTCGATATAACTTAGTTGCAAATGTTTAATTAATTGTATTATTCCATTCAATATAAAAATCTTTTATTTGAATTGTTGGTTCAACGGAGATTTAATAAATCAATTAGACAACATTGTTTAGAGTTTACAGTTAATTTGCATTTGTAAAAGGAGATATAATTTTCCGCCCTTTTTCATTCAATTCCATTGAATGCTAATTACAGAAATCCATTGGGGGAGTCTTATTGTTTTTCTCGTCTACTTAGCTGAATTAGCTCTTTTTAATTTTCAGCTAAAGCAGTGCTAATTCAAAGAATTAAATGTATTGAAAATTGCACGTATTATCCAACTATTAAAGTTTGTTATTAATTTTATTTATATATATATATACTCATTGTTCTTTTGCAATTTAATATTTGTACACTACGTATTTTAAATAAATATTCATAAAACATATCAATATGAGTTTTTCTTTTCTTTCAAATATTAAAAAAAAATCTGATGTGGCCAACACATGACCTCCCGTCAATTCCATGTTTGAAATAGCAATGAGCTTTAAGTAAAGTATCACTTCCAGTTGATCGTTTGTAAATAAAATCTAATTTGTTATTCCAACAATAGAAAAATCTGTAATACCAAATTTTGGATTACATTTTATAATGTTTTTCCTCGAATATCTGTTAAGAGCTCCAAATTAAGTACCACTTCTGGTATATCATATAGGTATAGTCAAAATCTAATGTTTTTTAAAATTATGCACGAGTTTTAAATACCAAATTTGAGAACTTTTGATTCATGTTTTAATATATTATTTCAAAAAATCTGTGTTTAGCTTCAAATAAAGTATCACTTCCGGTTTATAAATTTTAGCCAGAATCTAATATGTTGATTCCCTTTATATAAGTCTTAAATACTAAATTTGACAAGTTTTGGAATATATCCTATTATATTTTTCACAAAAATCTGTTCAGACTTTAACGTAAAGTATCACTTCCGGTTTATCAATTTTAGAAGAAATCTAACATGTCGTTCTCATTAACATAAAAATCTTAAATATCAAATTTGAAAAGTTTTGGAATATATCATAATATATTTTTCACGAAAATCTGTTGAGAGCGACAAGTGAAGTTATCACTTCAGGTTTATCAATTTAAAAAAAAATCTAACATGTTCACATTCATATAATAATCTTAAATACCAAAGTTGAAAAGTTTTGGAATATAACAATATATTTTTCACGAGAATCTGTCGCGAGCTTCAAGTAAAGTATCATTTCCGGTTTATCAATTTTATAAAAAATCTAGCATGTCGTTCTCATTAATAAAAAAACCTAATTTTAATATATTGTTCTTCTTCATATAAAAATTTTAAATACTAAATTTGACAAGTTTTGGAGTATATCGTAATATATTTTTCACGAAAATCTGTTCAGAGCTTCAAGTAAAGTGTCACTTGTGGTTTATTAATTTTAGCCAAAATCTAATATGTTATCTCCCTTGATATAGAAGTTTCAAATACTAAAATTGAAAAGTTTTGGATTATATTTTAATATAGTTTTTTATTAAAAACTGTTATGGGCTTCAAGTAAACAGTCACTTCCTGTTATCAAATTTTATCCAAAATCTAATCAACTCTTTATATGATTGCAGAAAGCTTAAATACGGAATATAGAAATATTTGGAAGTTTGTTATGAGTTATCGTGGACGAAAAAATCGTCACACACACAGACATCATCGTAAAAATAGTAAAAACGTGCTAATTCGTGCTTATTTACTGAAAACTCACAACCAATTTTTTGGCACGATTACATTACCTCCCTTACCTACGGTATGGCGGGAGGTAAAAATTTAAAAACACACACGAATAACATTTTAAAGATCTCGTCACCGTGGTCACTGAATACAATAATTATATATTATTGTAATCAGTGCATTGAGTTTCCAGTCTCTCTTTAGATAATTGTCTCTGGGTAAACGTTCGCAACTTAATTTTAAATGACAGATAAATAACCGTTTAAAATCATGGCGCAAATTTTGTTTTTCAATGCTACCTGATTTTCTTATTTTAATTATACATATTGTGACTTTAGTAATTCAAAGATATTAAGTGGAAAGTTTTGTGATCCAACTTCAATGCTTTAAAGTTAAAGCGACATTTTAAACGCCGTCAAATTTGATGACGCGGTGACCATCCGGCAATTACATCGTACCATATTTTTTGTGTCCAAAACGAGCTGTACTGGACGTAACCGACATTTAAAACTTTATTTATTTATCCCGTACACGTCAGAGTGGCAGGACGACCTCGTATATCACGCTCAGAGCGTGAGTGCGTGTGTGTGTGTGTGTGCGTACGTAGTTAGCGTGAATCATTACGGGTATCGTTATCAAAGTCCATCAACGTTATCACATGTTAATTGTGATTATGAGATACGTATTTTAATTAATAACTAATATGCTAACTACTATGAAGATAGACAGCTCCGCAATTACATATTTGGTTCCCAGAAGCTGAAGATTATACTCGTATAGTTCGCCTTTTAAAGTTTGGAATTTTTTCGTTAAAATGAAAATGTTGAAGTATTTACGAGGCAGCGAGTGAAATTATGGGTGGATAATCAAATTTTACAAAGAGGCACAAATTAGTCCTTTTGTACAGAAACTGTGTATTTCTTAGAAAGTTTTGTCCGTTAGAAGGTGACTCAAAGTTCTTGTAAGAAAAAAAGTTCTTGTTTCAAGTTTGATGTATGAAAGAAGTAATGTTTTGCGATTTATTCCTTTATACAGTACTACTCGTTGTGGCACCAACGTATTGTAACATTTATTTACGTTTATTTATTTGACTGAAGTGTAAAAATTAAAGAGGTATTATTCATTAAAATAAATATGTATTAAACGATAAATAACTATTAAAATTATAATAAAAATGACTATTACTATGCTTAAACAAATATAAACGCTAATTTAAATTTCTTTAATTACCGTACGTCACCTTTAGGTAAGGAAGGTATTGTTTTTGGTCAAAAAATTCGGCGATGAGTTTTCAATGAATAAGCACGTTTTAGGATCCCTAGAATATGATTTTACTATTTTTACGATATCTGTATTTATGTATGGATGGATGTATGTATACCACCTTTCCAAATTATTATTTTGCATATTCCTTTTCTGTATATCCATATGAAGAGCTGATTAGATTTTGGTTATAATTGGTCGTCCAGAAGTACCCTAAATTGAAGATTTTAACAGTTTTTCTTGAAAAAAAATCGCTGTTATATATCATTTTTTCATATTTAACGTTACTATAAATGTTAAAGAATATTTTATTCTATATACGATTTGATTACATTTTATACTTCATATTCACCGGATTCTATATAGAGTATGTCCACGGATCGAGTTCCAAAGAGGAAAATCTTTTTTATTTTTTATTTTACACAAAAAATATATTCTTGATAAAAGTTTTTGCATGTCCCGAAACGGCCAATCCAGTTTTAACCTTTTCATATTTTTCCCAAAAAATAAGTTTGCGTTATTAACACAGCTTTTTGACCAATTTTCGTGCACCCCTATTTGAGATGTAAATATCCGGACTTTTTTTTATTAAATTCTTCAACTCGACGGATTACTTTATTACTTCTGCCATAGCATTGAATTAGGTAAACTCGTTCGTCTTTTGACAACATTTTCGACGATTATGGTTGATTTCCCTAACTGACAATTGCTGATAGTTAATGAAAATAAATAGCCACGACAACGCAAACTTATTTTTTGGGACGAAATATTTTCACCTAAAACTATCAATTTTCGATTTTTATCTGAAACTAAAAGAAAATTTGAAAAGGTTAAAACTGAATTGGTCGTTTCGGGATATCCGAAAACTTTTATCAAGAATACATTTTTTGTGTAAAATAAAAAGTAAACAAATTTTTCCTCTGTGGAACTCGAACCGTGGACATACTGTATAGAGTTAAAAAATTATAAACAAATTAAATTTCATTAAGCATACAGCTGTGTTATGGAAACATTTACTATATTAAGAAAATTCTGATTGACAAATGTCAGTGTCAAGTGCAATTGACGTAGTATGTTTGTGTTATAATTTTACTGAAAATATATAGAATCTCTTACAATACACTTTCTGTATGGAATTTGTACAAAATACATAGAACTGACTGAAGGTAATTTACTGCATATGGAATCTTTTGCAAAAAAAATTTCTGTGTGCAATTTGTACAAAATACATAGAACTGACGGAAGGTTATGTGCTGGCCACATCAGATTTTTTTACTGTTGTATGAAACACTCTGTATAATTCAGGTTTTCATGTGGGTATAAGTACCTATATTCTTTATGAATTTTACAGAGATCACTAATCAGTTTAAATTATTAATTTTACCTATTATTATTAATTTTAATTAAGCCAACAGTATTAAAAAAAACTTGCGTAATTTTGCTTGAATATTTTTAACTGGAATAAACATAAAAATGCAAATTGTAACAGCATCAATAATTTGGAAAGAAAGAAGTAATATTTCAAAGCCGGAAAACCACACCAAAAACGCAAAGAAGAATGAGAATAACAATTACGAAATTAGACTGGGGAGGTCATGCTTCATGAACATTGTACAGTTATACACCGCGAAGGTAAACTTCAAAATTAAAAGGGCTTCCGATATACGTATGGAATTCAAGTAGATGTCTTTTAAACTCGCATCCACATTTAAGGACAATTATTGGAATACTCTAGGAAGAGCAATTACAACTGCTCCCCGAAATCCAAATATATAAATGCAACCCACTTTAGAAAGTAACCAATATAGATTCCCAGTTAAAAAGTTGGGAGTCCACTGAACATTAAACAATTTCAAGTATGTATTACGTTTAATATTGCTGACTAGCGTGCCTAAAGTATAGCGTCTTTAGTCCGTGTGATTTTGTTGTAATGTATTTGTTTATCAGGTATTATTTGTTCTTCATTGTATTTATTCCTGCGTCAATGTAGATTCACATATTTGCATACCCGTAACCTCATCTAAAGCGTCTTATGAGGTATGTCTTACATATATTATTGTCAGTGGTCGAATTTCAACGTGAAACCATCCCAAAACTTCTTTTAGAAATGATTAGCATCCCGGAACATTTTATTTTCTCAGGTATAGGAAACACGTAATTTGACGCACTAAAATTTGCAGTAAATATATTCAGCAATATGAATTTAATTTTGTTTAAGTTCAATTTAGCTTCAAAAATTACTTCAAGTCTAATGTTAATCTTTATAATTTTTACCTGTTGGCCAATTTTAGTATGAAGAATACTCCCACCATTTACAACCCAAGTCACGAAAAAGATTAAGTTAATCCTTATTTTTGGATTAGCGAATTTTCTTCTAATTTTCACTGTTTATTTCTTAAAATATAGTCTAACCTAATCCAAGTAACTACCTTTTTTTAAACCCCTCAACAGAATTAAATTCCAATTACAGGGGTTCACATTCACACACATCCATGCCTTAGAGGAATTCGAACCCAGAGCCACGAGCGCACTCATGACTTATGAGACGTTGCTCTAACCGTTGAGCCACCGAAGCTATAATAAAATGAAGATTAATTAATTCAAAAATGAGGATTAGCTTAAACTTTTATGTGAATCGTTAATTTTTATTGATCTCAATACATACCTACATATTTACTTATGCTGCAAACTGTATTGAATTCCTTTTTTATTGTTCCATTTACTTTTTTCTTTTTAAAACGGTACTAATATTATTTTGAAATGACTTGTTCTTTGATAGTGATATTTATCTGTCAGTTACATATATTTGAATAACTGCGTTTTGTTTGTTTAAAGCGTAGGCTCCGGGATTTAAATATTAGATAATTTTATAATTTTATTCATAAAATATGTCGAAAAAGTATTAATGCAGATCTGTAAAAATTTAATAATCTTTAATTTTTATAATAACATTAATCTCGAAAAAATAACATTTAAACGTATTTTTCGAAGAAGAACTATATTTTAAGCTTCCAGTAAAGTTTCATTTCCGGTTATTCGATTTACTCTAAAATCTAATGGGCTCGTTCCATATTAGAAAAAGGTCGAAATACAAGTTTTAAAATTTTTCTGAATGATAGTATTTGAGTTAGAGTGGAGGATCCACACATACATACACATACACATACACACAGACATCATCGTGGAAACGTGCTCATTTAAAACCATAGCAACATGTATTCATATTTATTATTCATTATTTCGCTTCGCCATATGTTTCCAAAGACTATTTCGATCAAATAGTTTAATGTATTGTGTTGTGTTTAAAATATAAAAATACATTTTTAATCTGGCGTACCTTATTTATGTTATTTCTAGTCTTTTTATGTAATGAACGGTTATCAAAACAATAAAAATATATCAATAAATTTATTAACACCACGTTTAATAATTTATTTTCGATAACCAACTCGGTACTTTTTTTTTGTCCACTTCGACCAGTTCTTATTGTAACTTTTATTACGGAAGCTTGATGCATCGCCTTGCATTTTTAAAAAAATTCTTCTTCACGCCAATCAGCAACTGGCCGCAAAAGCATAAGTTTATATTCTATGTGAATGGATAGTAGTAGCCTAGCACATTTAAGAAAAATATACGCTCTTACTTTTGTATTATTTTTAACGATTCCCCAATAAAATAAAATATAAATGGTGAGCATCCCATGACCTAAACGGTGTTAATTATTATCAAGCAATAAAAGATTATGGAGTAGAACTCTGTGTTTAATCCTAAACGAATAGCTTGTAAGTTTTCTCGTTAAGGTTTACAGCTCTTCAACGCGTACACAATCCACGCACCACGAAAAGAACCAACAAACAGGATATGTAGGAGAATAAGTACACAGCAGCCCAGTTACAATTCATCACCGCGTCTTCCTCTGTGATGCTGCGCCGAGAGATAAATCACGATGACTTTTATAATCATCCGTCTTGTTTAAGCCGATGTACCGGCCATTCGTCAGGTGTAAATCATTAGAAAACTACACAGAAACGTGATTTAGAATAACCGTGCCAATAGATCTTAAACGTTCTCCTATCAAGGAGGAGACAAAATAATATTAATCAGAGTATATTTTTTATAATCTATGTATACAGAGTGTTTCAAAAATACTGTAAAAAAATTTAAGGGCATATAGTAGTGATCAAAATGATTAAAAAAGCGGAACATGAGTCCGATCTTCCATAGTTTCCGAGATTGGAGGCAATGAATAATGAGTTTTTACGGGGTTTATGTCTGCTATCTCCAAAACTATAAGAGTTACGACTTTGATTAAATGAGATTTTTTATTCACCCTTCAGAGGTCATCTTAGATGTGCTTTTGTTTTTTTTTAAAAAAATCAAATAATTGTACTATGTTAAATGTGGCGACCTTGGCCAATATTTAACTTTCAAATTAGAAATTGAGAAAAACGTTTCATATAAAATTTTATTGTTTTTTTTATAGTCTATTTACTGACATTTTGTTCGATCATTATCTTTGTTAGTTTTTTTCAATTTTTTGCTTTTCTCGGAAACTGTTGAAGATCAGTCCTATGTTGATTAAGCTTTTTACTTATTTTGGTCGGCACTATATGCCCTTAAATTTTTTTACAGTAATTTTGAAACAGCCTATATATATATACAGGGTGTTAATTAAAAAGCGGGCCATAGGCGTTTAACATGGGAAATCAGTATTTCCTTGCTCAAAAGTTCCCAATTATCTTTAGACAAAAGTGTTTATGATTAAGTTAGTTAAGGTATTTTAGGGTTAGATTGGTTTAAATTAGTTTAAATTACATTCTCATTATAAATTACTGATCAATTAATACAGATCCAATAAATAGCAGCGTTTATAATTTAACAGCTTTAACAGTTTTTAAGATAGACTGACATTAGTTTGACAGTTTAGAATTAGGTTGACGACAGTGTTGGCAGCTTTTATATCACCAAATTTAATTTGATATAGGTTTGTCAGTTTTTAAGTCTCCCTGGACTTAGTTTGGAAGCACTTTCAAGAAGATTGGTTGAAAGCTTTTAAGTCGAAGGAAACTGATGAAGATCAGTCCTATGTTGATTAAGCTTTTTTACTTATTTTGGTGAGTACTATATGCCCTTAAATTTGTTTACAGTATTTTTGAAACAGCCTATATATATATATATATATATATATATATATATATATATATATATATATATATATATATATATATACCTACACTTAATAATTAATATAACATATACCTTAGTATTGAACACGAATTAGTTCCTGATATACGAAAATTTCCTCAACATCCGCGCTGTCTATTTAGCCGCTGATGGATACCGTGTCGAACTATTATTGCCATCCGAAGGTGCCACTTAACAAATGTTGAGTATACATTTATTTGACTTCGTCATAGCTAATTAATATACAATTTTATATATACAATTTTGTTATTAATATAATTAATCTAGTTGTAATGTATTCAGTCTTCTGTTAAAATTAAAATCCTTGTCTAATTCCGCGGTAGCTATCTTGCAAATGGTCCCTTTCAACGCTAATCACAGCCAAAAGCACCCGAGTAATCATCACCGGCAGCACTAGAAAACGTCATAAAGTAAAGTAACGCTTTGTAAGTTTTCGCAACGGTACAGATATATCGTCATTGCCGAAATTTGCTAATGAAAGCAGAAAATGGTAATATGCTATAATATTAATTTAAATGTACAACTTGATTATAACCAAGGATAACAAGGTTGATTCCACACTACTATTCGTATTTTGGTAATGACTTAATAGTACGAGTGATTATAGATTTATTAAGCTTTAGTGATGACATCAAATTTTAATCGACTTCACTGATACTAGTGCTTCGGAATGTCGAGACCAAGATCAAGACTGACCTAGTCTTGGTATTGGTCTCGCTTTGTCTTGTTTTCGTAAGTCTTGTCTTGGTCTTGCTGGGGTCTCGAATACTAAGTCTTGGTCTTGAATCAAGAGTCTCGGCATAATTATGCCAGAATTACGCACACGCACATGGACGCTTCTATATATTTTCCAATGCAGGATTTCTTCAACTGTTATTTATAGAGGATCTTTTTATTTATATTACTCATAGTAGAAACAATGTTAATTTTTTTATATGGGTAGTATTCAGTGGATTGTATTAAATTCAGGTATGAATTAATAATATAGTTGTAGTTGCTATGGAGTTGTTGATCTCCAAGGTAATCAATAATATTTCATAGCATATAGACAAATAAGCTATTGGCTGCTCTCCTCTGGATGCCTGAACAATCTTTCACTTTTAAAGTCGTATAACTGCTGAGGATATTATTAATCGTCACATGATTGATAATATCCTCAGCAGTTGTACGACTTCAAAAGTAAAAGATTGTTCAGCCATAGAGACGAGAGCAGCCAATAGGTTAGTTGGTAGAGCACTATCCCGGCAAGATAGGTGTCTCGTATTCGAATCCCGATGGCTGACAATTTTTCACAATTTATTTCAAATACTGTTAACTCATTGTTAATATTAGAATTTGGTCTGGTAGGGCCGCGAGTAAATTATGACTCGTTCACTAGATGTTTAAACGCAGTGGTAGCTTGGCAACCCAACATCTAATCATGTGACGATTAATAACTTCAAAAGTGAAAGATTGTTCAGCGACCGAGAGGAGAGCAGCCAATAGCTTAGTTGGTAGAGCACTATCCCGGCAAGATAGGTGTGTAGGGTTCAAATCCCGATGGCTGACAGTTTTTCACAACTTATTTCGGCCTAACGAAGATGAAGAAGAAAATATACCGTAGTACGCCAAAGAATAATTTGGACAATAATAAAAAAAAAAATTGGAACAGTATGAAATTTTTATAGAAAAAAGAAAACAAGAAGGAATGGGAAAAATTCCTACACAAAATCGAAATAACCTACACCCTACGTTTTGTGGTAGAAAGGTAATTGATAATGATGGTTCGAAATAATAGTTTCTGTATATTATTGTTTGTAAGTAGCGGCAATAATATAAAGTTCTCCTTTGCAACGATGTATTTTTCCAGTAAGTATTTTTCCTATGGCTCATTCCATGCGAAGGGTTAGTTAAAATGTATATTATTAACAAAGTTTTGAACGCGAAAAAGACATTACACCAGTTGCTTTTATTTCGGAGAAGTTTTAAATTACATCATCGTCGTAAAAACTTTAATGGTTGTGTTGTACATAAACATAGGGAGTTTTTATTGTCAATACGTGAAAACTGTACTGGCCCTTGACACAATGAAGCGGGCATAATAATGCCCTGCAATTTGCCTGGCAGCTCTGACGTCCGCATGAATATGTACAACAGCATTAGCTTCACATGTAGCTCAATTTCACACGGTCAGATGCATAAGAATTCTCCTAACTTACTCGAGCATTGCTGCTGCTAATGCTTTGCTTCAAAATGGTAAGCTGTGGCTTTCAGGACTGCATATATGGAACGAATAAATAATTTGTTAAAATAATATATTGAGAAAACTCTTAATAGTATTATTACATACCAACCCGGGAAATTCTACACTACAGATATTAGCTCGAGACTAAAATAAGCATTCCCCGAGGTATGAATTTATAGTATATTATTCATAATCAATTACTAATCATTGAGTTTTAAATATTAATTTTATCAGTATTATTAGACAGTTTTATTAGAATTTGTTCAGTTTACTTTAGCAGAGAGATCTATAGTAGAGTTGCTACATAGGTAACATAACAAAATGGTTATTGTATCTGAACATTTTTATTATAAAAGAAAACAATTTACTGGAAATCAGTCAACTCTATTCTCATTCCCGACTAGCTTTGACACCACATGGGTCTTCTTCAGGGGTAGTACCTGAGGAAGACACATTTACAGAACAAAAAAAATACAATAATAATACATTGAAGTTACATTGGTTCATTATACAAAAATATTACTTACATGAGTTTTCTTAACAGTTTGATGATAATGAAATTGTTATGTAATTTATACAAAAATAATACTTGGATATTATATATTTATTATATATTTATAAAAGAAAACAAAAATATTGTCTAAAACGAACAATATTTAACTGTTAAATGAAATTAACAAAGTCAAAAATATAAAATATAATAGTGTACAATTAGACGTAAAGTGATAAGAAAAGTAATATGAAATATATACTGTCAACACCCGTAACGACTAGCTAAATAAAGTTTTGACTTGTACAGTGATTATACTACTTTAAAATGTTAAGTCATGTTATTATAAATATTGTTTTACCGCCAAAGTTTTAAAAAATTTGTAAACAAAACTTATATATATATATATATATATATATATATATATATATATATATATATATATATATGTGGAGTGTAATCGTCACCGTCGATTAGTTAAGGAGATAAATTTTAGTGGGTATACCACTGATATACCCACTAAAATTTATCTCCTTATATATATATATATATATATATATATATATATATATATATATATATATATATATATATATATATATAGGGTGGTGGCGGTTAGGGGTGAACATAGGGATTTAACATGGGATTTTAGTTTTTTGCAATTTCCTGCTCTCCTGTTCATTTTACGGCAAAAACTGTAGAGTACAAAATTGTTCAGAATTAGAAATTGCATACAAAAATGGATTTACATTTATTATTATGTTTTTGGTTTCTTCACAATTTTAAAAAGAAATTTCAAAATTTCTGTTATTTTGTAGCAATAGCCATGGAATTTATTTTTTTCTGGTTGTCAAAAATTATTTATAAACGTCAACCATGCGTTAATCTAACTTAAAAATTAAATAAAAACAAACAACTTTAATTTTAATACGCATTTTTTATTAGGTATACCATTTAATAATAAACCAATTCCAAATGTATTAACTACGTACAATTTTGATTTATCATAGCCAATACCATTTCTTCATTCACTTCGTTATGACGTCTTCTATTATTATTATTGTTATTTTCTTCATTACCTTCGTTCACAGTACGGTTCACAGCTACACTAGCTGTATTCTCAAATTTTTTAACAAGTTTAGAAATTGTTGCTATAATAGGAATTGGTGTATTTTCGTACTTTATGAAAAACAAATCACGTATTCTTCTAAAACTATTTCCACCATAATAATTTTTTATAACGAAAACTCGTTCCTTATTCGCATAAACATTCATTATTAAATTAACTGTTTATTACAGAAAATTTCGAAAATTTGACAGAAATTGAATGACATTATTATGTTTAAACATTTGAGTTATAAGTCATGGCTATTGCTACAAATAAACAGAAATTTTGAAATTTCTTTTTAAAATTGTGAAGAAACGAAAAATATAATTATAAATGTAAATACATTTTTGTATACAATTTTTAATTCTGAACAATTTTGTACTGTACAGTTTTTGCCGTAAAATGAACAGGAGAGCAGGAAATTGCAAAAAACTAAAATCCCATGTTAAATCCCTATGTTCACCCCTAACCGCCACCACCCTGTATATATATATATATATATATATATATATATATATATATATATATATATATATATATATATATATATATATATATATATATTAAGTTATGTTCATGTTACTTAAGTTTCGTAGTTTATTTTGTTTTATGTATGGATAATTTATTGTTTTTATTTTATTTTCCTGATAAAATGCATTGTGTCATTATTTATATGCAGAATTTCCAATGTAAGTCGTTTGCGTAACCTACTTGCGCCCTTGTTACACACCCCCAAACACATAATCATAAGTTTGATTTTGAAAATTCTAAGATACTAGACGCTGAAAGTAGGTTACACAAATCACTTTCATTGGAAATGCTGCATATGAATAATGACAAAAACAATGTTAATTTAAAAATTGACACAATGTATATTAGCAATTTATACAACAATATTCTAAAATACAAACGACACTTAATTAAAATAAATTAAAAACAAATTATCTATACATAAAACAAAAACCACTAAAATTAAGTAACATAAACAATTTTATATATATATATATATATATATATATATATATATATATATATATATATATATACTTTATTTGCAATTTTTTTAAAACTTTGGCGGTAAAACAATATTTAAAATAACATGACTTTACATTTTAAAGTAGTATAATCACTGTACTGGTTAAAACTTTACTTTCTTATCACTTTATGTCTAAGTGTACACTCTTATATTTTTATAATTTTTTTGTTTTCTTAGATACACAATTTCCATGTACTATTTTCGTGTAAATCACATAACAATTTCATTATCATCAAACTGTTAAGAAAACTCATGTAAGTAATCTTTTTATATAATGAACCACTAACTTCAATGTATTATTATTATTGTAATTTTTTTGTTCTGTAAACGTAGCCCCTGAAGAAGACACATGTGGTGTCGAAACTAATCGAGATTGAGAATATATTCAGAATTTTGAAACTTCATGCAAATTTCAAAAATTGCTGCGCTGAAAACTGAAGTAAATAAAACAATGACTCATTTCCTAACTAAATTTATGGTTAAATAAGTGCATATTACCACCGATTGTGAATAAAGAAATAAATATATCATCACGACTTTATTACCCATTGGCTGTGCTGATCTGTTTTTTGTTCGGAGATTTCGTTAATGACTGTTAGCCGACATCGCTTCACAGGCTCTCAAAAACTAGCGTAGAGAGCACCACAGAATTCACTTATGTCCTCTATTGAAAAATTTGACGTTGCTCGAATTTGAACTTGGGTCGCGAGTTTCACAATCGGTCACATAATACACCCAGCTATACGACTCTATTAAAGGAATAAAATAACATGTATATCGTTATCGTGTATTGAAAAACGCTATTTTAATTATATCTTGTTTATTAGTTCTATAACAATTCCAAATTTTGCAATATATTCTTTTTTGGTGCGTGAAAAAATAATTTGTTTTGCACCTCACGGCGTTAAAGTGCTGTCGTCCTGTACTTAACAAAAACGTAAACTTCCAATTACGAACGTTTTAATGAACATTTTATATAGCAATTAAACTTTCTTGTAACTTCGCGTAAGACTTCTCAAGAAGACATCATTTTTCTTTGATCAATTTAGTGAAAGAACAACCGGAGTGTTTGCAAAGAACTTGTCGCCAGAATCAAAATATTTTCACGGAGAAAATATGTAATTAAACATTTGTTTATTTTTGTTACTATAACATTGAATTTTATGGAATATAATACTGCTTTAAATTCTATACTTTTTACTCTATGGTGGGGAGTATAATTATTGTATTTTCAATCAAAATGTACATTCGTTATCTATGTGGTGTTATGAAAACAATTTGTTCTTAAATGATATTAAGACTAAAATTCTTTACTTTCATACGCATCATAATAATAATGATCAATCACTTCAGATTCAGTTTGGTGATTCATTAAAGAATAATGATGATTCAGTCAACGTTTTGGGAATAGCTCCATGTTTTGGCACGAGTAGCCGTGTTTTTAGTCGCTCCTAATTTTTCTCTCAAATTTTTTCTCTGGTGTTTTTTTTTCAAAAGTGTGATTTTCATTTTCGTTTTCATTTGTATTTCCATATAACTAAATATGTCGAATACACGTAGTGTTGCGTTTGCGAAAGAAATTCTAGCAGATATATTAAGTGACAACACTTTTATCGACGAACTAATCGGAAAAGTTCTACTTCGCTTCGATCAAAAATTGGAAGAACAGAAAAAATTCTACGACAATAAAATAAGTGTACTGACCTCTGAAAATAAAAATTTGGAAAATCGCCTAGACCAGCTTGAGCAGTATTCCCGCCGTAACTGCATTCGTATTTTCGGAGTTCCTGAGGCAATGAATGAAAACATCGACGAAGTAGTGACCAATATTTTCAAAGAAAAGCTTTCCCTTAATGTATCTCCGGATCACATTGACCGCTGCCATCGTACAGGTAAACGCAACTTCACTTCTGCATCTGTTCTCCCTAGTCAACGCCCAAAACCTCGCCCTATAATAGTGAAGTTTATTTCTTATAAAATTCGTGCATGTGTGCTAAAAAATCGCAAAAACTTACATGGTACCAAAATTTCAATTAAGGAAGATCTAACCAAAAATCGACTCGAACTTTTAAAAACTGCCACTAATAAATATGGTTATAAAAATGTGTAGTCTAATGATGGTGTCATTTTCGCCAAAGTTGATAATTCTATTAGAAAAATAACACATATTGATTCTATATTGTAATAATTTTTTTTTTATTGTGTATACTTACACCACTTTTGTATATTACTAATTTTTGGAGCGCCTGTACATGGCCTATTTTGTATTATTTTTAAGTATTAATCGTACTTGTAGTTCATAGGAATAATATTGGTTGCACTTAATTTCATATCCACACATTTATACTAATCACAATTATAACATTTTTAATATCTGATATGTATCGCCATTTGCATTTACTTCATTCACGAGTCTAAAAACGTTTTCAAGGTTTCATCAACTCCGTTTTTTTTTTTGTTCATTCACGCAATTATACTCGTATACTCATCGAACGTTGCACTGTAAAATTTTATTCACTCTTTTATATTATTCAAAACTATTTAGGATTTCATCATTATGAACATTTACTACCAAAATGTTAGAGGGTTAAATACGAAAATTAATACGTTTTATAATAATTGCTGTTCATCTAACTTCGATCTAATATGTCTCACCGAAACCTGGCTGAATGATGGTGTTTTTAATAACGAATTATTTTCATCATTTTATAACGTTCAAAGAACCGACAGAAATTTACTTAGAAGTGGCAAAAAAACAGGTGGAGGTGTCCTGTGCGCTGTCAATAATAAATATAAATTTTCCCGTGTTGACCTACAACTTAACCCTTCCTCAGTGTCTGATATCTTGTGTTTAAAATTACTTACTTCTCCCGGCTCCTTTCTTTATGTCATTGTTCTATATTGTCCCCCTCCTATCACATTTGAACAAATTACTTTTATATTTGATGCTATTGAGAGTCTACTACCACTCTTAAACAATAATTTTTTGATAATTGGTGATCTCAATATCGCAAATCTGATAAATTTAATTCTTTCTCCCTCTTTCAATAATAATATTACAAATGCTTTCTAAAATTTCTTAACATTTTTAAATGCCGTACAGTTTAATCGCATCACGAATATAAACGATAGAATACTTGATGTTGTTGTTTCCAGTGTATCATGCTCTGTCGCACATCATATAGATCCGCTGGTTGATGAAGATCCTTTACACCCAGCCCTGTTTGTAACACTACATTTTTCCAGTACTAGTAAGCTCAATTGCGCTACTATTAGTAATTCGACGACTACATATTACAATTTTCGAAAAGGAAACTATGATTTATTATATCAGCTATTAATGGAAGCTGATTGGAACGATATTTATTTAATTCCTGATGTTGATAAGGCCTTTGAGAGATTTTATGACATACTGTACAATATCATGGATAAATGTGTTCCAAAAGTAAAGCCTAAATACTCTTCCTATCCTCCGTGGTTTAATAACAACATCATAAAAAAACTTAAAGCTAAAATATAAACATCATAAGTTATATATGACCAATGGAGATAGAAGATATCTCACTGAATTTAAAAGATTACGTGCTTCAATTAAAAAAGATATCAATATTGCACATACAAAATATATATCGAATATGGAAAACCAAATTCTTTCTGATCCAAATAAATTTTGGTCTTTTATTAATAATAAAAAACATTCCTCTCGAATTCCGGGATGTATGCATTTGGACAATAAAAGTTATAACAGTACTACAGAAATTGTTGAAGGTTTTGCTGATTATTTTTCTAAAGTCTATACGAATGATTCGGTTCACCCTGAAGAAATAATAACTCATAATAATATAGATACTACATTCATTTCAGCCATCTCTGAAGATGTTATAACGTTTGGGATAAAATCTCTTAAACCATCTCGTAATCCTGGTCCTGATTATCTCCCATCTTATATTCTCAAAGCCTGTTCTTCTATATTTCTCAAACCTTACACTATCTTTTTAACCTTTCCATTTCGCAAAACATATTTCCTACTTGTCTTAAACAATCTTTTATAGTACCCATACTCAAATCAGGCGATGCAACTAACATTTCCAATTACCGTCCAATAGCTATTTTGTCCAACATTTCAAAGGTTTTTGAATCCATCATCTTCAAGTATATTTATAAATCCGTTCATAATCAATTATCAGTTCATCAACATGGATTTATTAAAGGAAGGTCAACAACTACCAACCTTATGAACTTTACAGAATTTACACTAAACTCATTACATAACAACACTCAAGTAGATGTTGTTTACACGGATTTTTCGAAAGCATTTGATCGTATTAATCATAAAATCTTACTTCATAAAATAAACACTAACTTTCAATTTTCTACTGATCTTCTTCTTTCCTCCTACCTCAGTAATCGTGTAATGTCCGTTACTTATAATAATTACCAATCTAAATCCTTTGCCCCCACTTCTGGTGTTCCTCAAGGTTCAAACTTAGGTCCCTTATTATTTTTACTATTTATTAATGACATTGTCAATTCAGTTCAGCACTCTCATATTTTGTTATATGCAGATGACATAAAGGTATATAAAACTATTAATTCCATTGAAGATACCAAGCTCTTGCAGGCTGATATCAATAACATTTTAGCTTGGTCTTTAACCTCTAAGTTGTTTTTCAATTACAGTAAATGCAAAATCATGAGCTACTTCGTTAAGAAGTCTGTTTATAACATTGATTACAAAATGGATAGCCATGATCTTGAAAGAGTTACTCAATTCAAAGATCTTGGAGTCATATTCGATGAAAAATTAAACTTTGCCAATCACATAATTCATACTGTCAAATCATCATACAGAAGTCTGGGTTTTATAATCCGAAGTACTCAGTTCTTCACTAATATTTCTACTTTGAAGAAGCTATATTTCTCTTTTGTCAGAACAACACTTGAATATTGTCTTCAAGTTTGGAGTCCAATCTATAATAAATACCAATGTATACTTGAGTCTGTTCAACGAAAATTTGTGAATTTTGTTATTTCAAACTTCATAGACGGTATCCCAGTTTTTAAACTGACTACAACATCTTACTTACAGAAATTAATATAGTCTCACTCAATAAGCGGAGAAAAATTCAGTTATCTCTATTTTTATATAAAGTTTTACATTGCATCGTGAATGATCCAGTTATACTTGCGAAAATACCAATATATGTTCCAAGACATAATTCTCGTATTAAAAGAATCTTTCACTGCAGTATAGCGCGTACTAACTATGAATTAAAATCTCCAGTTATAATGTTATGTGAAAATTTTAATACCCTGCACATTACATTGAAATCTTTTTTGGCTCGTTTGTGAAGTTTAAGAATGCTGTATATTGTTACTATGAGGTATAATGCTTCAAATAATTATTTTTTCTACTCCCATGCGTGAAGTGGGTACTTCACGTATTAATTTTCATGTGTGAAGTTTGATTTTTTGAACACTGTGCGTGAAGTGTTACTTCACGCATACTGTGCGTGAAATAAATAATTCAGTTTAAACACACATAATGAATATCAGTATATATACGTAAATCATGTGATGGTAAATGGTCCGAAGAAATAACAACTTCATGAGAAATATGTAATTAATTTAAATAAATAAAATAAATTTTGTAATTCTAAATTTACAACTTTGTGTTAAATATAAGTCCAATAAGCATTCAAAAGCAATAAATAAAAAATTTCTAAGCAATCTAATACAAATTTTATGATATTACAGGTTATAGCAATTACAAAATAAAAAATTATTATATTTCCTTTCATTATTACTAAATAAATATTACAAAATAACTTGTGTTTCAATAAAACAAAGCTGTTAAACCCCCGTACCGTTCGTAAACATGGTCGATAATGCAGAGGCTTTACGTTAAAAGAATGACAATGTGAAGAAAAAATTATATTTTATTGCAAGGTCGTAGAAAAAGTATAGTATGTAACACGTGAGTGAAGCCTATTTTACATTCGCTTCACACACTTGCCACATCTATAATACTAAACGATTAGATTCACTATCTATAGTTCTATTCTTTAATCACGACGATCGCTCAACTTTAGACAAGGTTATAGCTTAAACGGTGCGACCGATTTTCGTGATATTTGTACCAAGTTGTAGGAAATGATTGCCTTCAGGGCCCTTCTAATGGGACGAATTTCTGTAGGATGCATAGTTTTCGAGTAAAAAATTATTAAACGTAAAATAAAACAATGGATCGTAGAATACATGTAAAAATTTAGAAGATAAAAATGCTGTCATGTGTAACATTTGGCATGATGTCAATGTCAAAAATGACAAATTATGAATGTCGTATGGGTTGTCGACCATTTCAATGCTAAATATAAATAAATATATTGTGTAAAATTGAAGAAAAGAATACGAATTAAACGAGGTAGGTATACGTAATGAATTTAAGCAATATTTATTGTTAATTTAGATTTTATTTTGTAAATAGATTTTACGAAATGTCACAAGTTACTAAAAACTACGAAAACGTTGATACAGACTAGAAGAGTTTCACAATCGAACGAAGAATACATGTATAAAATTAAAAAGATAAATACTGTCTTCTGTCACATTTGAAATGTTAATGACAAATTTGAACTACAGAAAATAAGCGGTTTAAAATTGAAGAAAAGAATGTAGGAATTAAACGACGTAAGGTACGCTATGAATGACAAGAAAGACTGGGAGGACAAAGTGTACAGTGTACAGAAAGAATGTCAAGGATTGTTTTCTGTGCTGGTCAGTGTATTAATCTAAGATATGTTTATATTTTATTTTGTAAATAGATTTTACAAAACTGACAAAAAGAAACTGGTAGTATTTGGGCTGGCGGTCCAGCGTACTTTATTCGCACAGATTTACCCGTACGTTCTAAACCTAAACCGTACACAAATAACGGAGTCTGTGGGGCTCATGTCATATGGTATGTCAATGTCAACGCTTACATATTATCGGTTTTCATCCTTTTAAATGCAAAAAAATGCTTAAATAATATGTAAAGTTGAAGAAAAGGTTATGCATTAGACGAGGTAGGTATATAAAATGATTTAAAGCCATGCTTTATATTGATGTATTATATATTTTATTTTGTATATAGAATTTTGGAAAATGAATAAGGTAACACGACGAAAAGGATAACAAGGGCAGGAATCGGTCGAAGAGTACACATACAAAATTAAAAATATACATTGTCATTTGTCATATTTGATATGTTAATGACAAAAAATTATGAATGTCGTACCGGTTGTTCTTTTCAATACTAAAAATATTTAACTACGTAAAATTGAAGAAAAGAATATAGGTAGGTATATATAAAAAGCACTGTAAACGTGGAAGAAGAATTGCAAAAATATGGGTATACCCTTGGAAGTTCAAACAATTTACACTTTATGCTTTACAGATGATGAAATACTTATTGCACAAGACTACAACGATAGTGAATACATGATACGAAAATTTATAGAAGATAACCGTAGCTGAGGTCTACAAATAAACATACATACAGCGAATGCGCAATGAGAGGCTTCCTAAACAAATATTACAGTGGACACCTACCGGCAAAAATAAAAGAGACCTAGAAGAAGTTGGGTAGCAGGAGTCCAAGAAGGAATAAGAGAGAGAGGGAATTAAATGAAGATATATGGCAAGATAGAGAGCAGTGGAGAAATGGCATCGGAAGACATCGTAGAACGAAGTATATGTAATGATTTTAAGTCATGTATATTGTTAATTTATATATTTTATTTTGTAAATAGATTTAACAAAATGTCAGGTTGAGAATGACATACGCGTTAGTTAGTTGTTCTTCATCGAATCCAGCCAGAGATATGTTATTCATTGGATAAACCAAAAATCCTACAGGAAAATCATGCCTTAATGTTTGGAACAAGACAATTCAATAATTTTAGATGGTATGTTTTAATCTGTTCTTTTCTGCAATTCATTTTCTTACATTACGTTTAAAATTATTTCAGATTAAACATAATTCAATAAATAAATAAATAATTATATCATCACGGCATATTACCCATTGCTGGGTGTGCCAGTCTGCTTTGTACGCAGATATCGATAATGATGATGACATATTTGTACCGTGCGTGCGTTTACCAGGCGTCACCTCATGGGCACTCATTGCTAGCGTGGAGAGTGCACCATAATTCAATATCTATCTTAAAACGGTACAGATTTTAATCTGCATTTCATTTTCTTATATTACGTTTAGAATTATCTATTTTAAAATTCTTTTATTGCCAATTAATAAAAAATCTTTAAAATTACATAGGGCCATAAAACGTTGTTAGCTGATCATATGCACAATGTAACCGTGGATACGTATCAAAAATACAATGGAAAAGAAGTCTTGTCAAAGTTAACAATGTGATAAAAGTTAACAATGTTTTATGCAACTGGGCCATAATCATACAGCATAAACCACAAAAGTAATCTTGTATACCTATGAGTCTTACATTTTTCCTCTTTAATAACAATCCAAACTTTATTAATGTAATGTAACTACTTACTTTTTTTCAGTTTGTAACTAATTGTTTACTTTGGAATTAAAATATCACATTTTTGAGTTTTGTTTTATTTATTTTTAGTTTTAAATTTAGTATTGTGTACTCATAGACGTGTTATTAATATTACGTTCATACAGTGTGTTAAAAAAAATCCTAACTCGGAGAACAGAGAAACGTGTGTTTGATCAATATTCAATTCAAAAGTCAAGTTGTCAAAGGATACAGTTTATCGACATTCGCCGTTTTCTAATTTGAAAGGCTTTGATTTCTTTGCAAAACATTTTTGACAATATTTTAAGTCAAATTGACATTTAATTAATTGACATACGTGTCTTTGTACACAGCCTATTCCGAATTTTTTTGAACACACTGTATTTATCCTGTAATTAAGACATTTTGTCCTGTTTGCTAGCATAAAACGCGCAGCATTTGTTTATTTCAATATATGTTTTTATCAGTTCCTACCAATCACTTTGTATACATAAGCATTTAACATGGTAAAACAGTTTTCCGTAAGGCGTTGCCCCCCAAATTATTATAGATAAAAATTATTCAAATAAAAGTTGTAGAGCATAAAATTCTACTTTAATATTAATAAACAAAATCCATTTCGTATGTTTAGTAACTCTAGAAATTAAATATGAAAATTTTAGTTTAATAGCACTAGCCATGGAATTAAAACAAACAGACAAACAAATGATCGATGTTTTAACTGTCAAATATTGAGACTTTTTCAATCACCTAAAAAATTACATTTGTTATGCTGTTTGTTTTAATTTTATGGCTATCACTATTTTTGACGTGATTTTCGATATTTTCATTTGCAATTTCTACCGTTACAAAGCATGCACAATTAATTTTTTTCTTGATTCAAATGCAGAATTTCATGATCTACAACTTTTATTTGAAGTATTTTTTCAAAAATAATTTGTAAAGCAACGTTGCAAGGTAACACTGTTTTCCCATGTTAAATGCCTATGTAACGGATTTGGAGTGCCACCTGGTATGTAGGTATGTCGAAAAATTATATTTAACTGCATTTTTTGATTATACTTCTGAAATATTATTGACAACTTTTTGCAAGAAAATTGTAGCCTGTAGCCGACTGAGCTGTCGTACTTTTGACATTTCTCCATGATAGCCCTTGACAAAACATTTCTTGTTGTTTGTCAGAAATATATTTTGTTCGGTAATAAATGAAAAGTTTTCTGCCTGGCTAAATTATAGAACTTCCAAAATTTAGACATCAACTCAATTGGCTTTTGTTTTTCGCATAGAGTTGTCTGAACCCTGTCGTGATTGGGATCAACTGAAATTTTGTCTACTGATATGGAAGTGTTAACAATTAGACATCTCAGTCGGCTTTTGTTTTGTGCGTAAAGATGTTAGAAATATGTCGTGTTTGGTATCAAATGAGAGGTCTAATTAAGGACTGTTAGATACATGTGTCAAAATTTCTGACACGTTCATTGGCTTTTGTTTTATGCATAAAGTTAAATCGTTTGAGAGAATTTGGGTATCTGACAAGACTTCTGGCGTTAGCATTTTGGTTTTAAATTGTGCGTAGACAGATTGGATGTACGTATAGTCTATCATAAAACACTATCGGCGGAGCCCTAGGGTAAACTCGGCGAAGCCGAGGTTACGCTAGTCTATAATACTAAACGATTAGATTCACTATCTATATATATTTTCTTTAATCACGACGATCGCCCAACTTTAGACAAGGCTACAGCTTAAACGGTGCGACCGATTTTCATGAAATTTGTGTCAAATTGTAGGAAATGATTGGCTTCAGGGCCCTTCTAAAGGGACGAATTTCTGTAGGATGCATAGTTTTCGAGTAAAAAATTATTAAACGTAAAACTAAACAATGGATCGTAGAATACATGTAAAAATTTAGAAGATAAAAATGCTGTCATGTGTAAAATTTGGCATGATGTCAATGTCAATAATGACAAATTATGAATGTCGTATGGGTTGTCGACCATTTCAATGCTAAATATAAATAAATATATTGTGTAAAATTGAAGAAAAGAATATGAATTAAACGAGGTAGGTATACGTAATGAATTTAAGCAATATTTATTGTTAATTTAGATATTATTTTGTAAATAGATTTTATGAAATGTCAGAAGTTACCAAAAACTACGAAAACGTTGATAAAGACTAGAAGAGTTTCACAATCGAACGAAGAATACATGTATAAAATTAAAAAGATAAATACGGTCTTTTGTCACATTTGTAATGTTAATGACAAATTTAAACTACAGAAAATAATCGGTTTAAAATTGAAAAAAAGAATGTGAGAATTAAACGACGTAAGGTACGCTATGAATGTAAGATATGTTTATTCTTATTTTATAAATTATTTTGTAAATAGATTGTTGTAAATGTTCGAGGTTATTAAACGACGAAATGGACGAGAAATGTAGGAAAAGCATCAACGACAAGAAAGACTGGGAGGACAAAGTGTACAGTGTACAGAAAGAATGTCAAGGATTGTTTTCTGTGCCGGTCAGTGTATTAATCTAAGATATGTTTATATTTTATTTTGTAAATAGATTTTACAAAGCTGACAAAAAGAAACTGGTAGTATTTGGGCTGGCGGTCCAGCGTACTTTATTCGCACAGATTTACCCGTACGTTCTAAACCTAAACCGTACACAAATAACGGAGTGTGTGGGGCTCATGTCATATGGTATGTCAATGTCAACGCTTACATATTATCGGTTTTCATCCTTTTAAATGCAAAAAAATGCTTAAATAATATGTAAAATTGAAGAAAAGATTATGCATTAGACGAGGTAGGTATATAAAATGATTTAAAGCCATGCTTTATATTAATGTATTATATATTTTATTTTGTATATAGAATTTTGGAAAATGAATAAGGTAACACGACGAAAAGGATAACAAGGGCAGGAATCGGTCGAAGAGTACACATACAAAATTAAAAATATACATTGTCATTTGTCATATTTGATATGTTAATGACAAAAAATTATGAATGTCGTACCGGTTGTTCTTTTCAATACTAAAAATATTTAACTATGTAAAATTGAAGAAAAGAATATAGGTAGGTATATACAAAAAGCACTGTAAACGTGGAAGAAGAAATGCAAAAATATGGGTATACCCTTGGAAGTTCAAACAATTTACACTTTATGCTTTACAGATGATGAAATACTTATTGCACAAGACTACAACGATAGTGAATACATGATACGAAAATTTATAGAAGATAACCGTAGCTGAGGTCTACAAATAAACATACATACAGCGAATGCGCAATGAGAGGCTTCCTAAACAAATATTACAGTGGACACCTACCGGCAAAAATAAAAGAGACCTAGAAGAAGTTGGGTAGCAGGAGTCCAAGAAGGAATAAGAGAGAGAGGGAATTAAATGAAGATATATGGCAAGATAGAGAGCAGTGGAGAAATGGCATCGGAAGACATCGTAGAACGAAGTATATGTAATGATTTTAAGTCATGTATATTGTTAATTTATATATTTTATTTTGTAAATAGATTTAACAAAATGTCAGGTTGAGAATGACATACGCGTTAGTTAGTTGTTCTTCATCGAATCCAGCCAGAGATATGTTATTCATTGGATAAACCAAAAATCCTACAGGAAAATCATGCCTTAATGTTTGGAACAAGACAATTCAATAATTTTAGATGGTATGTTTTAATCTGTTCTTTTCTGCAATTCATTTTCTTACATTACGTTTAAAATTATTTCAGATTAAACATAATTCAATAAATAAATAAATAATTATATCATCACGGCATATTACCCATTGCTGGGTGTGCCAGTCTGCTTTGTACGCAGATATCGGTAATGATGATGACATATTTGTACCGTGCGTGCGTTTACCAGGCGTCACCTCATGGGCACTCATTGCTAGCGTGGAGAGTGCACCATAATTCAATATCTATCTTAAAACGGTACAGATTTTAATCTGCATTTCATTTTCTTATATTACGTTTAGAATTATCTATTTTAAAATTCTTTTATTGCCAATTAATAAAAAATCTTTAAAATTACATAGGGCCATAAAACGTTGTTAGCTGATCATATGCACAATGTAACCGTGGATACGTATCAAAAATACAATGGAAAAGAAGTCTTGTCAAAGTTAACAATGTGATAAAAGTTAACAATGTTTTATGCAACTGGGCCATAATCATACAGCATAAACCACAAAAGTAATCTTGTATACCTATGAGTCTTACATTTTTCCTCTTTAATAACAATCCAAACTTTATTAATGTAATGTAACTACTTACTTTTTTTCAGTTTGTAACTAATTGTTTACTTTGGAATTAAAATATCACATTTTTGAGTTTTGTTTTATTTATTTTTAGTTTTAAATTTAGTATTGTGTACTCATAGACGTGTTATTAATATTACGTTCATACAGTGTGTTAAAAAAAATCCTAACTCGGAGAACAGAGAAACGTGTGTTTGATCAATATTCAATTCAAAAGTCAAGTTGTCAAAGGATACAGTTTATCGACATTCGCCGTTTTCTAATTTGAAAAGCTTTGATTTCATTGCAAAACATTTTTGACAATATTTTAAGTCAAATTGACATTTAATTAATTGACATACGTGTCTTTGTACACAGCCTATTCCGAATTTTTTTGAACACACTGTATTTATCCTGTAATTAAGACATTTTGTCCTGTTTGCTCGCATAAAACGAGCAGCATTTGTTTATTTCAATATATGTTTTTATCAGTTCCTACCAATCACTTTGTATACATAAGCATTTAACATGGTAAAACAGTTTTCCGTAAGGCGTTGCCCCCCAAATTATTATAGAAAAAAATTATTCAAATAAAAGTTGTAGAGCATAAAATTCTACTTTAATATTAATAAACAAAATCCATTTCGTATGTTTAGTAACTCTAGAAATTAAATATGAAAATTTTAGTTTAATAGCACTAGCCATGGAATTAAAACAAACAGACAAACAAATGATTGATGTTTTAACTGTCAAATATTGAGACTTTTTCAATCACCTAAAAAATTACATTTGTTATGTTGTTTGTTTTAATTTTATGGCTATCACTATTTTTGACGTGATTTTCGATATTTTCATTTGCAATTTCTACCGTTACAAAGCATGCACAATTAATTTTTTTCTTGATTCAAATGCAGAATTTCATGATCTACAACTTTTATTTGAAGTATTTTTTCAAAAATAATTTGTAAAGCAACGTTGCAAGGTAAAACTGTTTTCCCATGTTAAATGCCTATGTAACGGATTTGGAGTGCCACCTGGTATGTAGGTATGTCGAAAAATTATATTTAACTGCATTTTTTGATTATACTTCTGAAATATTATTGACAACTTTTTGCAAGAAAATTGTAGTCGACTGAGCTGTCGTACTTTTGACATTTCTCCATGATAGCCCTTGACAAAACATTTCTTGTTGTTTGTCAGAAATATATTTTGTTCGGTATTAAATGAAAAGTTTTCTGCCTGGCTAAATTATAGAACTTCCAAAATTTAGACATCAACTCAATTGGCTTTTGTTTTTCGCATAGAGTTGTCTGAACCCTGTCGTGATTGGGATCGACTGAAATTTTGTCTGCTGATATGGAAGTGTTAACAATTAGACATCTCAGTCGGCTTTTGTTTTGTGCATAAAGATGTTAGTAATATGTCGTGTTTGGTATCAAATGAGAGGTCTAATTAAGGACTGTTAGATACATGTGTCAAAATTTCTGACACGTTCATTGGCTTTTGTTTTATGCATAAAGTTAAATCGTTTGAGAGAATTTGGGTATCTGACAAGGCTGCGGGCGTTAGCATTTTGGTTTTAAATTGTGCGTAGACAGATTGGATGTACGTATAGTCTATCATAAAACACTATCGGCGGAGCCCTAGGGTAAACTCGGCGAAGCCGAGGTTACGCTAGTCCTAATACTAAACGATCAGATTCACTATCTATAGTTCTATATATATATATTTTCTTTAATCACGACGATCGCCCAACTTTAGACAAGGCTACAGCTTAAACGGTGCGACCGATTTTCATGAAATTTGTACCAAGTTGTAGGAAATGATTGGCTTCAGGGCCCTTCTAATGGGACGAATTTCTGTAGGATGTATAGTTTTCGAGTAAAAAATTATTAAAGATTGAAAATTGGGACAAAAACAATATTTTTCACAGTAACGATCACAGTTTTCCTTGAAAATTTAAGACGAAGAACGCCATGTTTGTCATGTCATTTTGAACCTTTAAATGGAAATATTTATGAAATGGAGACAATTTGAAAGAAGTTTAATTCATAATTATACATTTTGAGAATGGGCAATTATATCCCCACAGGTAAAAAAGGCCTAAACCATTTTAATTAAAAATTATAAAATTTGACGGTTCATATGTACTTGGACAGTGTTACCAAATGTGTCATAAGTAACTAGTTAAAAAACAAATATTTCTAACTAGACTAACGTGAAGTTCGCATGCAAGTGTATATTTTCGACTCCGCAGAATGTGAAAAAAATGACCGAAGACGACACGCCGGTAGCCGACAAAAAAATTTCAAATTTGCGGTGACAGTAATGTTTAAATATGTTAATAAAAATTAGTATAAGAGATAAATACTGTATCTGGAACATATTTTTGAAATCAGAAATGAAATATTTTAACCGTGTCCGAGATAATTTACTATAAATCACACATTTTATGACTATTTCTTTATTATTATATTATCTGCTGTAAATAATAAATGTTATTAAAATATAGTAAACAATGTATGCAGATTTTAGTTTTTAAGTTAATACAGCTGTAAATTTAACCATGACTAAGTTCAATAAAATATTTTAAATCAACCAGGTGCCAGGTAGCATATGCCTAAAAACGAAAAACGCGAGACAATGTATTAGACTTACGTGCAAAGATTACCTATATAACAAAGGTAAGTGATTATTGATTATCTTACTGAATAGCAATATAATATTTAAATAATTCATGAGGTTAACAACAATTAAAATGTTTCCTTTAAAAAGTTGTAGTTTAAAAATAATGTATTTTACATATTTATCATGTTAAATGTATTGATTACAACAATGTTTTCTAACAATATAATAATAACACAGCATTTATACAAAACATGTGTTAACTACAGCAATAATTAAGGAGTTCATTCATATTTCAACTCATACATCACCATTTCTGTGTTAATTTGAAGATATTTGAAACAGTTAAGAGCCCCCAAAAATGCATATACTCTTGATTAGTGTCGGCTAAAAATGTAAGATTAAAAATGTTTCAATCTCAAGATTTCTGTTGCAAATACTGTTTATTCTTGCAAAAATGTATTTTAGAGGGTTGTTTTGTACATTTCCGGTATAAAAGTGGTTAAATATCTGATTAAAAACACCTCACGCCTCGGTTTAAAAATATGGGTTGAATTATGTATATATTCAAAATTTGGTAGCTTAAACTTTATTTTTACCCCTCGCTAAGAGAGGTATTGGATTCATGCTAAAAATCGCATATCCAGATTTTAGTGAATAAGCACGTTTTAAGGTCCCTAGAATCCGATTATAACATTTTTACGATGATGTCCGTATGTGTGTGTGGATGTGTGTGTGTGGATGTTGGATCCACGATTTCGCAAACACTATAAGACTTAAGACATTTTTAACTACGGATTCCTCAATCTAACAATAATGGGAAGAGTCGATTAAGTTTTGGTAACAATTGGACAACCGGAAGTAGTAGTTACAAGAAAAAAATCATTTAAATATTATTTATCGAAAATTTATGTAAATACTTTTATTAAAGAACGTTAAATTCTTTATTCGATAAATATAAATTCATTATTATATCTTCTATAGATTTAGAGATAAAGAAATGCATATAAAATAATTTGATGTAAAAAAATCTCAGATCAAACTACTTCAAGACAAGAAATTCAAATGTTTGTAATTGACACATAAATATCACTGTCAAAAAGACTTGTATGCCATTGTCAAAAATATTTGTACATCATTATGAAGATTATGAAAAGAATATACGTAAAAAAGAACACAAAAGGAATTTTCGAAAAAATGACGAATATAAAGAAAAAGAAAAGGAAAGTAGAAAAAGAAAATTTCAGAATATTGAATATAAAGAAAATGTATGAATTGTACATAATTTATATTAAAATATCCCACAGATTTTGTAAATATATGTGAGAATTATTTTGTAGTGCGTCATGAATATATGTGTTTGTATTTAAAAATATTTTTCGTTTTATGCGTACAACCAGGTAAAATATCTGGCGAGAGGTTATGTGCTGGCCACATCAGATTTTTTAATTTTCTTTTCCCCATTTTGACATTATGAATTTTTAAAAAGAGAGTTATCATTGGAAATCAAAGATCTGTATTGACTAAGAAAAATATCAACTGTTACTTTGACAGGGATGGTTAAAAAAATTCATAATTCAAAAACGAGGAAAGATATCCCAAATCTTGTTTAGACGAATAAACCGGGGAATGATTGAGGTATATTTGAGACAAATTTTTAATGGATTAGATAAAGGGTGCAAATTTGGAAACGGAATAAATATTAATGAAATAAAAATTATATACAATTTTTTTACCGCTTAGCCAAATTTACACCGTTTGTTTAAAAAGTACTATCTTTTGGTATAAAAATCATCTGGGGTCTGATTTTGTACCTTTGAAATCTACTGTAGATTGAAATTTATTAGATTTCTATGAATAAACAAACAAGAAAATACAGTGAACTTTGCGAGCGACATTCGAAATCTGACGGAGGATCTGACATATATTGCCAAAATAGCAAGCCAACGGAATCACTTGTTTCAACCATATCTTTGATTGTCTGTACTCAACAATATCTATACAAAACCATTCAGTTTACCAAAACCATATCCTTCAATTTCTCAACTCTATTAACCACAGCATAACTAATATTTACAAAAATATTCTTTCCAAAATACCGCCCATAGTCCTTTGGAATACACAACATAAATATAGATCTTAGTCAATACAAGAAAAGAAAAATCACTTTAGAACAATCCAAAAAGACCATAAGGACAACCAATTTATATATCCAGACTCATCAAAAATAAATAACAAAGTGGGTACAGCATTCGTAACTCAGGACCTAATTCCATCAAAGTGACATTAGTCAATTAATTTTTATACTGTCAATAAAAAATTGTAAATTTTAAATAAAACTACAGGAGATATTGTTGCCAAATTTGCCATAAGTAACTAAACTATTATTCACGAAAGATGACTATTCAAGGTCATTTGTGAGCCGTCTGATATAATATTACTTGCAGATAACTTCATTGCATTTCGTTGCATAGGCGTACAACATGAAATATTTATGGACACATTTTAACTGAAAAACTAAGAGTAATTCATTTGAAAATTATGTTTTTTTCTAAATAATGCCTTTCTGAAAGATTTATGTTCTTCACTTATGTTTTAGCAAAATATAAAAATATAGATTTAACTTATAAACCAAGGAATAATAACTTGATTTAAACGTCAACGCCACTGGGTAAATATTAACACAGAGGGCAGTGTAATATATAATTAGGTATCTGCAATTCTACGACATATGTCATTATTATTTATAGTGTGTTAGAAAGTAATGCCCCTATTTACGTATATCTGTCACACCACATAAATTAAATAGACATAGGTCAAAGAATCTTTCTCTTTCTAACACAAAATGTTGCTAAGCTAATGCTATAAAGTAATGTGTATTCTTTCTTCGAACAAATGACCTTGAATAGTCATCTTTCGTGGATAATAGTATATGTAAAAAACAAGTATTCCTTACTGCATTAGTGTGAAGTTAGCCCATTAATTCCGTACTGCCTTTAAAAATACAGTAAATTTTAAATATAACTAATTCAAAAACAAATATTCCTTATCTTAAATGATGAGAGTTGGAAATTATTTCTCACAAGTAAAAAAGGCCTATAACATAATTAAAAACTATAAATTTTGACGGTTCATATGAACTTGGAAAGTGTTTCCAAATATGCCATAAGTAACTAGGTAAAAAACAAATATTCCAAACTAGACTAATGTGAAATCCGTTCACAAGTGTTGCCAAAGATACCATGAGTAACCAATTAAAAAACAAATATTCCTAACTACATCAATGTGATGTTAGTTCATTAATTTTCATGCTGCCAATAAAAAAGTAATAAATTTTAAATAAAACTAGAGGAGAAATTGTTGCCAAATTTTCCATAAGTAACTAAGTAAAAAACAAATATTTCTAATTGCATCAATGTGACATTAGTCAATTAGTTTTTATACTGTCCATAAAAAATTGTAAATTTTAAATAATATCGTATAATTATTAGGTATCTACATATTTTAGAGATATTGAACAATAATTTAGAAAATTTAAATTACCGAAGATAAAAAGCCGGTGGTCGACAAAGAAATTTGAAATTTGCGGTGAAAGTAATGTTTAAATATTTTCTGCACCACACTATCGTCGTTAATAAAAATTAGTGTAGGAGATAAATATTGTATCTGAAATACATTTTTGAAGTTGAAAATGAGATATTTTAACCGTGTCCGAGGTAAATTACAATACAATGTACTTTACATATTTATCATGTAAAATGTCTTGATTACAACAATGCTTTATAACAATATAATCACATCACAGCATTTATACAAAACATGTGTTGATTGCAACAATAATATAGGAGCTCATTCATATTTCAACCTCATACATCACCATGTCTGTATTAATTTGAAGATATTTCAAACAGTTCAGGAGTTTTGAGCCCTCAAACATGCATGTACTCTTAATTAGTTTCGGCTAAAAATGTGAGATTAAAAATTATTCAATCTCAAGATTTTTGTTGCAAATAGTATTTATTCTTGCAAAAATGTATTTTAGAGAGTTGGTTTGTACATTTCCGGTATAAAAGTGGTTAAATATCGGATTAAAAACACCTCACGCCTTGGTTTAAAAATATGGCTTAATTTATGTATATATTCAAAATTTGGTAGCTGCAACTTTTATTAATTTTACTTTCCCCATTTTGACATTATGAATTTTTAAAAACAGAGTTATCATTGGAAATCAAAGATCTGTATTGACTAAGAAGAATATCAACTGTTACTTTGACAGGGGTGGTTGAAAAAATACATAATTCAAAACGAGGAAAGATATCCCAAATCTTGTTTAGACGAATACACAGGAGAATGATTGAGGTATATTTGAGACAAATTTTTTATGGATTTGATAAAGGGTGCAAATTTGGAAACGGAATAAATATTAATGAAATAAAAACTATATACATTTTTTTTACCGCTTAGCCAAGTTTACACCGTTTGTTCAAAATGTCCTATCTTTTGGTATAAAAGTCATCTGGGCTCTGATTTTGTACCTTTGAAATCTACTGTAGATTGAAATTTATTAGATTTCTATTAATAAACAAACAAGAAAATACAGTGAACTTTGCGAGCGACGTTCGAAATCTGACATATATTGCCAAAATAGCAAACCAACCGAATCACCTATGTTTCACCCATATCTTTGATCTTCGGTACTCAACAAAATCTATACAAAACCATTCAGTTTACCAAAACCATATCCTTCAAATTCTCAACGTTATTAACCTCAGCATACCTAATATTCACAAAAATATTCTTTCCAAAATACCGCCCATAGTCCTTTGGAATACTCAATATAAATTTCAATCTCAGTCAATACAAGAAAAGAAGAGAAATCATTTAAAAATCAAAAATCATTTTAGAACAATCCAAAAAGACTGGCTTAAAATTTAAGGGTCAGCGGTGCAACTGGGCAGAAGTGTTGAAACATTGTATATTTTATAAAGTATAAAATGAATTTAAAAAAGTTTGATGTGGCCAGCACATTACGTTCCGTAAGTTCTGAATATTTTGTACAAATTGCATACAGAAAGTTTCTTGCAAATGACTTTATTTAGATATATTTAAAATTTACTGTATTTTTAAAGGCAGTACGGAATTAATGGGCTAACTTCACACTAATGCAGTAACGAATACTTGTTTTTTACATAGTTACTTATGGCAAATTTGGCAACAATATCTCCTGTAGTTTTATTTAAAATTTACAATTTTTTGTTGACAGTATAAAAATTAATTGACTAATGTCACTTTGATGGAATTAGGTCCTGAGTTACGAATGCTGTACCCACTTTGTTATTTATTTTTGATGAGTCTGGATATATAAATTGGTTGTCCTTATGGTCTTTTTGGATTGTTCTAAAGTGATTTTTCTTTTCTTGTTCTGTTAGTTCTATGTATTTTGTATAAATTCCATAGTCATTGATACGGACATCTGTGAATCAGAATTTTCTTAATATAGTACCTAGCTGTTTCCATGGTTATATCATATTTGGCTGCTTTATGAATGTAATTCCTTTATAATATTTAACTCTATACCCAATGAATATCTTGTATAAAATGCAATCAAATCGTATAGAGAATAAAATATTCTCTAATGCTTACAATAATATTAAATGTGAAAAATGATATTTAACAGCATTTTTTCAAAAAGTTTGGTTAAGCGTGTTGCGTGGGCAGGTTGTGTGGACAGTTTGAGTGAACAAGTTGCGTAGGCAATTTGGGTGGATATGCTGCGGGGGAAGTTTGGGTAAGCCTGTTCCGTGGGCAGTTTAGGTAGGTATGTTGCGTCGGTCGTTAGGGTGACCATGTTGAGGGGGCAGTTTCGGTGGGCATATTGTGTGGGCAGTTTGGATGGGCATGTTGTGTGGACAGTTTGGGTGGGAATGTTACATGGGCAGTTTGGGTGAACATGTTGCGTGGGTAATTGGTTGGGTATGTTGCGTGGGCAGTTTGAGTGGGCATGTTGCGTGGGCAATTTGGGTGGGTATGTTGCGTAGGCAGTTTGGGTGGCCATGTTGCGTGGACAATTCTGGTGGGCATGTTGCGTAAACAGTTCCGGTGGGCATATTGCGTGGGCAGTTTGGGTGGGCATGTTACGTGGGCAGTTTGGGTGGGCATGTTGCGTGGGCAGTTTGGGTGGGCATGTTGCGTGGGCAGTTTGGGTGGGCATATTGCGTGGACAGTTCCGGTGGGCATGTTGCGTGGCCGATTTGGATAGGCATGTTGCGTGGACACTGTGAAAGTCTGTTGGCGTTAGCACTTTGGGTTTAAAATGTGCCTAGAAGGGTTAGATCTACGTATAGACTATTATAAAACACCATCGGCGGAGCCCTAGGGGAAGCTCGGCGTAGCCGAGTTTTCGCTAGTAATATACTATTGTTATATGTGTGCTGTGAAAACCAATATTATATTTATTTTGTTATTACATTGCTACTTGTGCTAATTAAGGTATTTTTATTGCTTTTTTATATAATCTACCTGTAATTGGGATATTACATCCTGTAGGTCAGATTGATAATAAATAAATAAATAAATAAATAAATAAATATATAAATAAATAAATAAAATAAATGCTATTTACGGATAACCTATGTTGGAAACCTCATTGCGATGAACATGTAAGCAAACTTAATTGTATCTGCTATCAAATTAGATATCTTAAGGAATATTTAAATATTAATCATCTTTTAATGTTCTATTATGCTTATGTAGAGTCTAGATTGAGGTACGGAATTTCTTTCTGGGGCTCTTCGAATGTTTCGCACAATGTCTTTGTCTGCCAAAAGAGAATTATCAGATGTATGGTGGGTTTAAAGATAACGAATCCTGCAGGGATTTCTTCAAAAAACATAAGATTCTAACATTAGATAGTATTTATATTTATGAAGTAGGTCTCCTGATTTATAAAAATAAACCCTCGTACCCTTTAATACAAGATCTTCACGATCACAACACTCGACACAAAAACAATTTTTTTATTCCAAGAACTAAATTAAAAGTCGTTAAACACTCTCCCGACAGAGTTGGTTTACAAATATTCAATAAGTCACTTAAAGCATTGGAAACTGAAAAGAAATTAAAAAATGATTTAAAACAATTTTTTCTGCAACATTGTTTTTATAACCTAATCGAGTTTATGTCTTTGTAAAATAGATATCTTTCTTTTTTGTATTGTAAAAATTTTAATCTTCAATGTAATGTACACCCTGACATTTTCTATACATAATTGTATCATGTCCTCATAAAATAAATATTTATTATTATTATTATTATTATTTTGCTAAATAAATTGGAATTAACGAACACTTATAAATTTAAATAATTCTCTTTTTAGAAATAAAACAAAATGCGTCCACATATACGACTTTAATAAATTAAATAAAATGTAGAGTGACCCATTCACTCCGCGAAGTTTTAAAAACTAGCACGACCGCGGTATAATTTCATTTTAACTCCAACAATACTCGGAATTGAATGTTCGACTAAGTTAACAAAACAGGGCTTTTGGAGTGACATAGGCAATGTTTTGGAGTTACTTTACTCGACATGAAATTCAATAAATCTTCATAATTAATCACCGAGTTGGCTTTGATCAACCAAATTTCCATCTCCCTTTTACATTTACTCTAATTAAGGCCGGGAAGTTGTCATATAGGATGGGTATTGTGAATGCATATGGAATGCTCACTGCAGAGAACAGATTCCTAGTTATCGACTATTATTTCACTAACCGCGTGACCCAAGTAATTCTTGACAGAGCAATTTAACATGGGAAATAAGTTTTTTCGAATATAATCTGTCTCTTAAATTTTTAAAGCATGAAATTATGAATATTTATGCTGCCTAACATTTTTAAATTTTCGTTTTTCGTTTGGTACTACTAGCGAATAAAAGTTGACGTAGAGTAGAATAGAATTATACGAAATATGGGAATTTTTGAATGTGGCCATTTAAATACTGGTCTATTTTGTGAATGGTGTGGTGTAAATTGACTAATCGAAAGGAATTTAAGTGAGAAGTAAATAATTTAGTAATTTTTCGATTTGAAAAATTCTGATTAAGCAATAATTATTCGACAAATTATGCCCTTTTTTAAACAATAAAATAAGCGTTTTGTACTTTACATCCTAACCACATTATTTTTAAATTCACTGTATTTAATCACTAGCTAAAGTAACCAGCGATGCCTAGGAGTTTTCACGTAAAAAAATTCAAAATAATCCACATTAATCGTATACTTAAATATTCCGAAGAGTTCGAAGAGTTTCTTACATGTTCCAAAATAATCTAAACTCTACATAAAAATGTTTCAGAAAGTTCAGAATTTCAAGAGAATTCTGAAATTTTCCATAAAGTTCCAGAACGTTTAAGAATTTCCTTTTCCATAAAGTTCTTTAACATTCTAGAATGTTTCTGAAAGTTCTATCTGTTTGTGTCGCTCAGCTCAGCCGCCCTTTATATACTTATTTAAAATTTCCAAAAATTTATAGAATAATCTAGAATTTTCCGGAATATTCTAGAATTTAATGGGATATTCAATATTTTTTTGGAATATTCTAGAACAGTGATTTTCAATATACATATTTTAATGCGTACATACTACAAAATGAGATTTCCCATTTACTTTGCCTCGCGTCGCCCGCTTTTCGCGCGTTGCTGTTTTATTGACCGCCTACCTAGGCTCCTCCTCTTTCTAGAATGCTTCCATTCATGAGCGACGGCTCGCACGGGGTGGTCGGGGGCTCGCGGACCAGATGTTGTCGGTACTCTCACATTACAATTCTAATCTTCTATAACGGAGTATATAAAGGTCAGTTTCCTTTCAAATTCAAAACATAGGACAAAGTAATGTAAAGAAACCAGTATCTATAATAGTTATTTGTATATCAAGGCCATAACAACGGTCGCGAAATTTAATTTCGCGGCCTGTATTGCGGCTGCGAAATGCTTATTTCGCGTCCGGTTGCACAAAAAATAATTTAAACGTCAACTTTCATTCACTTGTACTATAACCGAGTAAACTTAATTTATAGTAATGGTAAAGTCTATTTTTTCAGATTTTATTATTTAATACAGCTACAGGTATTTGGTAAGAATATCATTGTTTAAACAATGGATATATGAATAAATTCATTTCGGGGTGCTGTAGTGAATGAAATATCTTTGTTTTCTATACTTTGGTTACTTTATTTTAAATATAGATCTGAACAACCAAAGTCAGAAAGTCTAAAGGTGCATTTACAAATGAAAATTAGGTTTATGGTTTTTGTTTAGGTTTAAGTAAGTCATTCATAAATGTAAGTTTAAATTAACTGTAATTTAGTTTTGATATGTACAGACATCTATGTAAATGCTTCAAAAACAATATTAAAATATCGGTAGAACAGTACTTAACAGATACCCGTGCTCCGTGAAACTGTCATTTGCTTGGCGTTATTGGTTAAATTTAAGCAATTAAGTTTTGACAGCCTCCTTGTTCTTCTCGCATTTGTTTAAAAAGCCGAATCCACCAAGTGAATACTAAATAAAGATTAACGTATATATCTACATCGTTTCAGACTCGTTCTAATTGGTGAAGTTTGTGACGTCAAACTAAATCATAAACCTAAAGTTTGGACCTTGCAATGTTAGCTTTATAATTTGGATTTAAAGACACTAAATTCTGAAGTGTGAATGGAGTGATTACATAATATGCGGCCAAAGTTTTTAAATCTAAAATATAAACCATAAATCTAAACCTAATTTTCATTTGTGAATGTACCTTAAGCGTAATAGAACCTGTACGAATCGGCATATTCAGAAAAAAAACAATGTCTAACTCTAAAGGAACTTATAGGAATCGATATTTACCAGAAAACCCAAAGTATAACTTTACAGGAATCTATAGTAATCAACACATACCAAAACAACCAATGTATAACTCTACAGCAACCTATAAGAATCGGCTTATACCCGAACAACCATAGTCTACCAACTGTAAGGCAACCCAAAGAAATCTAAATCCATTATCCATGTCAGTGAAATCTGGAAGGGGTTTAGTGTTATACACAGTTAAGGTGCATTCACAAATGAAAATTAGGTTTAGATTTATGGTTTATACTTAGGTTTAAAGACTTTGGCCGCATATTATGTTACGACTCCATTCACACTTCAGAATTTAGGGTCTCTAAATCCAAATCATAAAGCTAAACATTGCAAGGTCCAAACTTTAGGTTTATGATTTAGTTTGACGTCACAAACTTCACCAATGCATGAGAACGAGACTGTCATAAATTAATTGCTGAAATATAACCAATAATGCCAAGCGAATGTTAAGTACTCCTCTACCGATATTTTAATCTTGTTTTTAAAGCATTTACATAGATGTCTGTACATATCAAAACTAATTTTCAAGTAATTTAAACTTACATTTATGAATGACATACATAAACCTAAACAAAAACAATAAACCCAATTTTCATTTATGAATGCACCTTTACTTAACCTAAACACAAACCATAAACCTAATTTTCATTTGTGAATGCACCATTAAATCACAGAATTAGTGATATTTGTACTCAATATTAATAGAGTATAATGATAAATTTTGTTGAAAATTTATCTTAAAAATTACAATATATCAACATTGGTGTAGTTCTTGTATTAAGCCGCACAATTATTTCAAAACATAACATACGAGTATTTTCAATCGTGACTATGAAGTGTTAAGATCTACTCGTCACTCAATATAATTTAAACGGTGGTACTAGTAAAACAGTTGAGAAATATAAACGTTCTCGGGTTATGAAAATAGTGAGTATAGCTCTCTGCATAAAGCGTTAATTTAAAACTTAAATTAATGTTGTCAGGAAGGAGTGGTACGTGTTTTTGTAATTAACATTTCATTAGTTATAAAATGAAATTTATTTTAAACGGGTGGAAGTTTCGTTCTACGCCCATTTGTAAACTTGAAATTAAACTTGTCGGCTTTTTTGGGTGTGAAACCAACTTTGTTGTCTTCGTTTTGTTTTAATTTCACTTCTTAATGAGAAATTACAGGAATGACGTACTCGTTGCAGAATGCGAATTATTTCCCACAAAACCTCACGCTAATTGTTGCTCTGGACCAGAAATTACTTATCATTGTTGATGTTGTGTTGTTTCTCTGAACAATTACAAAGAAAGTCCACGTAGCTACGAAGCAGATGGGGCAAAAATTTAATCGTAATATACTACAAGCTTTAGTCTATAGAGAGAGATGTTATTTATTTTCCAATGACAATAACATTGTCAACTCCTAAAATATTTTCAAAAATAAATATTTTCAAATTTTTTAGGAATTGTAATACTGTATCCCGTTTTTAATTTTTATGTTCCAATCAAATTTTTATATAAAACATTAAAAATTAAATGTACTCGTTTTTTCAATCAAATTTTTATATAAAACATTAAAAATTAAATGTACTCGTTTTACTGCTGTAATTATTATTTTAATATCTTATTTTAATACTTGAACACCATTAATTAATTCATCAGTATATTATTTATAATATATGTACTATGACCGGCCCCTCTGTAAAATATTAACAATATACAGCTTGTCATTTGATTTACTTTACGCCATCAATGTTTTCATACAAACTTCTTCTAAAAGTTAAAAGGTTACATTAATTATAATTTTAATATTGTGAAAATTAACGATTTTTCCATTTGGACTAGTATCGAAAACCTCGTTCGGTCTGCTAGAAAATGTTGGATAAAACAAAACTGTTGCTACCTTATACCTAATGAACTGGAAGTGAATTGTAATTTTGCAACAAACTTTATAATTAGGTCATCTACTCGCAAATTTTAATCTGATAATGCTGCATAAGTTTAGTAAAAAGTACAACAATTTGACGCAATACAATGTTTAAATAATTTGTTATAAGCAATTTGATGGTTTGGAAACAATGATTTTTTGCTGACAAAAGCCAGTGATACCATTTTTTTGGAAAGTGTCAACAATTTTTCATTAGAACTATTTAAACAAATTTCATTGATTTTCAATATTTTTCTTTAATAAATAACAGTTTGCCATGTAGAATCATTTTAAAAAATTCACTGCAGGAATGTAACAAATAAATGGTGACCCCGCCAAAATATATTAATTATTTAATGTACATTGCATAAATCCATCGATGTATCAATGATTAAGCTCGGCCTCTTATGTAAATTTTTAATAAATTCAGTGACCAACAATCACAGTTGACATACAGTTTAATTTTTTAAAGATATTCGAGCAAGGATATCTTCGTATTGTATGAGTTTAGTTTTAGCTCCACCCATTCTGTCAAATTTAACAGTATCGTTTGTTTAGTTTTAATGGGGATTCGTAACATACTTATTTTGTTGTTATAAAAATATATGTTACCGTAAAAGTATTCACAATTCAAAAATGAGTCAACTAGTAAGTTTATTAGCATAATGTGAAATCAAATATGTGAAGATTTGACACAGAGTGTCAGTGAAACTGACAGAAAATAACGCTATAGGCGTTTTTTATTCATGTAACAGGGTTACATATGGTTAATCGCACGTAACCGATGTGAATAAAAATGCCAGATTACTACAGACGTTTCTGTCAAATTAATTATTTGACATACGTCGAATATTTATCTTGTTCATAGTGTGATATATTTAGTTTAAAGCGTATTGATCTAATACAAAATAAGTTGACAAAATAAGTTACAGATTTCATTTTTACTTTTACTGAAAGTTGCCTAACTGCCAAAATGTCAGCACTTTGATAACTAGAAAAGGATAGCAATAGTAACCTGACATGTAAACTCCCAACATACAGCGGTTACATGTTTGACGTAACCGCAAGTAACCGGCATGCTGAATAAAATGTGGTTACCATGTAACCGGAGGTAACCGGTCTGAATAAAAAACGCCTTATTAAAACTCGCAGAATAGCATGAGATATCAGCGGAATTTTAGGGAACTAAATTAATGGCGGCCAGTAGGACATGTCAAATTATGTAAACGTATAAAATCATCATTTCGTTTAACATAAAAATATGTTCTCACTCTTAGATTTTATAATTTCATTTGAAAATGTGTGATATATAAGCGAATTAAAGAAAATGAACAAAATATACTCCAAAAAGTGCTGTGTTAACATAGGTGTACGTGTATAACATAAATTCAAGACATATTCCATAATTTTTGGCAAAGAAGATAAAGTTGATCGACTGAACGTATGGAAAGGAAATTTAAATATATCGCAAAACTTTGATCTGATAAATAAATATGCCTATTCTTTGAATTTCACAAAATGAAATTATAATAAAATTTTGCAGGTATGTAGTTTTAATACAACTATTGACAGTATTGATACATAAAATTTGTAGATTCATTGATTTTACTAATATTTGTCTCTGTAGATTGCAGTTCCAAGTCAGATTTGTCATAAGTCAAAAGTCAACTATGTTTCTTGATACAAGATTCGACAGAACAAATTTAAAAATTGTGTTGATGTATTACTGGTCCCCATGACAGGTTCGCTTATAGCGCAGCCAATGAATTCTGTGGGTCCCAATACGCACAACTTGAATCAATGTAATATATCAGAATTAATAAATGAACTTACCTACTTTACAGCGACAGTATTTTTAACGACGAGCATAGTTTTAGAAAAGTTGTTCATAACTTAGTCGAAATAATATTAGTTTTGACAGGCTTCTCTTCATTGCAAATGAGAGAGATAAATGTATGCCAATTCATTTATTGGTTAATGATTCAAATGTCCTTGATCGCTGTTCTTTAAAAAATTAATCTTTTTTGTATGTGGATGATTTTATTGTCTACTTTTTGATATCGTATATAATTCAAATTTAAAAATATCTTAATGAAATCAATATAAGAAATAAATGATATCGTTTTTTTATAGTGTAAAATACGAAAAAGAAGAACGAAGAACTAAAATACAATTCCATGAAGTAAAATTAAAAGCAATCAAAACTTTTCTGAAATACATATTCGGGTCATTTCAGCAAACTTTACAATTTTCTTGAAGCATAATAAGTAATACATGACAATTGCAATAAAAGCTTATTGAAAATGTTGCTCTCCACTGAAATTTATTTATCATTGTTGTTATTATAAATACAAAGAAATTCCATATAGTAGATGATGCAGCGACATCATAAATTGCAGCTAGACACGTAACTCATGACACAAGATCAGCTATAAGAACGTTGGAAATTCTTTTTTAAACAAAATCATGTTACAGACTGGAACTTTACTGAAACTTTTCACTTTGCGAAAACTTAATATGTGATATTATTCGTGAAAACAAATAACTTCGTCATCTATTAATAATTTCTTATTTCTTCAGGAATTCGTAGTGACATATGTCCCATAAGATTTGGCACAAATTTCATGAATTTCTTTTTATTAAAAACGCATTTACTTAAAGTTTAGTAATACTTTTTAATTAACTATTTCATAAGCGACAAAATTATGAACTTAAATTAAATAAATATGGGCGTGTTCTTCCACAAGCCGCAACTTTCTACGGACACCTAGCATTGGGTTTTGGGCGACTTTTAGGTCGATTTCTCGGACATTCCTGAATTCCTATATATTCTACGTTTTAATTCGTCCTTATTTTGGGCCGGGGCCGGCTCTAGGGTGTTTCTAAGATGGTGCGAAGTGTCAGGTTTTAAGAATTATAGGAATAATAAAAAAAATTCAAGTTGCTTGAAATATGAAATCTATATTTTCATTAAAAAAAGAAACATATTTTGTCATAAACAATATAAATATAAAATCTCTACTTTAATAATATCTCTGCACAAAGTAATATTAAATGGGAGGATTAAACTAAATAAATGCTATATATTTTTCATTCTTTGGTACTTGCGAAGTTCTGAATTAAGTCAGAGTATGGTGTAGATATGTTACATTAAAAATATATAGTGGCATGATATACATTTGTGCACATTGCCCGGCAAATGTAGAGATTCACATACAATAATGATAGTTTTTGGCAAGTCTCTACATTTAACGGTAATGTCCACATTATCCCACTATGTAGATACTTTCACTGTAACAAAGACTCTGAGAAAACTCGCTTTCGATCGACAATATTGCCAGATCATACAATTCATTTTGTGACATTGTGGATCTCAGATAAGTCTTAGTCTAGATTCACAATAGCCGTAACCGTAACGTAAGGACTACATAACATAAAAATTATTAAAATTTTATGTATGTTCACAATGGACATGACGTAAAAATTAAGATTTTAGTTATTTTAGGAAAATAATGGTAATTAACATAGAGTATTTTAATTCAAAGTTTATTATTTTCATTCACAGTTTTTTTTATACATGTACTGCAGATTCTATTATATGCATATGCCCATATGTTCTCTTTCTTAAGAACATCTTTATAATTTTTATCTTATTTGTTATAAAAGCATTTATAGTTTCTATTTAAATTAATCAATCATAATTGTTTATCCATAATTATAGGAGCATAAATCAAAAGAAATATGATGATGATGGTCAGCACAAACTATTCAGTCAACTCGTTTAGTTATTTAGAGTGTTTGACATTTCACGCGCATGCGCAGTAATTCAGTTCGTCCGTAAGAAAAACGTAAAGTTGAACTTATTTCAACGTTTTTCTTACGGACGTCTTACGCACCTACATAAGCGTAAGAAATACGTAGCAACAATGTGAACGCTACCATAGGAATACTATAGTTCAACTTTACGCTTACGTTTACGCTTATGTTATTCTTACGCTTACGTCCATTGTGAAAAAGTAGTGATGCACGCGAGGCGAGACGAGACGAGAAATATAAAATATCGATCTCGTCTCGTTTTCGGACCTGTAATCTCGATCTCGCTCTCGTTCTCGCACATTTTTTTGGGTCTCGTCTCGTTCTCGCACGAGTCTCGCGAGAGTCTCGCTATAAAAATAAGCGCTTGCGCACTATGTATTTATGTATCAGTTTAACTACAAGAGACAAGTTCGCACCAATCGCACCGTCTTCCGTATATTTGCAGTCTTATAACTATAATAAAGAGACGAGACGCTAAATTGTAGTCGCGAAATTATTTCAATACGAACATAATGTTTATTCATTTACAGTCACCAGAAAATGTGATAAGTTAGTAAATAATTTAATTTATCTCTAAAATATCCAATTTTCACCAAATTGTGATCTGTAACCTATTTCAATACGAACATTTGTTAATACATTATATTATCAGTATAACGAATTAAACATTAAAAAATTCAATTATGTTACTAAAAGTACCTACACATTATCATTAAATATATGCCACTATTTATGTAAGATTTAGTCTTAAAAACCGCTACACTGGTAACCCGCCGGAAACCAATCACACCACTTCTCTCCGTGTTGGCTCCTATCGACACTTAATATAACATTCTTCACTTTTCAGGGGCGGCAAGAATTTTATTAACCGTAGTTTTAATTGGGGTGAATTAGGGACTTAAATATTGGAGAATACTAGTTCAATTGGATACAAAACCGATGTTGTCTTTATTATGCATTTCCTAGCTCTGGGACCGATACCAATCGACTCTAGATAGACTTAAAAAAAATATAGTAAATTCGTATAATTTTCACATTCACGTGTTCTATGCACAAATTAACGTTGACTCCATTCCTTGTATGATGCATTTTTCAGTGAATTTATGAATCAAAGTTATAAAGTTACAATTCTTTTTACAGCGAGACTCTCGCGAGCATCTCGCGAGAGTTCTCGCTTCTCGCAATTGTTGTATCGATCTCGCCTCGAATTTTAAACTACAATCTCGCTCTCGTTTTCGTCTTGCATAATACAACGAGACGAGACGAGTTGCGAGAATACTCTCGCCTCGTCGTGCATCACTAGAAATAAGTATTAATTAGCTTAAGTTTGTTGAAATTTCGCTCACCCCCGTCGCTACTGTTATACAAGGATAGTTAGTTTAGAAGTACGCGAAGAGCAGTCACATACATTGGGGAAATTATCCTGCAAATTACTGTCCTTTATAATCTTTAGGACTGTGTATGGTTCTCCCTGATCTTCTAAAAACCGGTTCAAACAGCACAAATTTCAATATGCTTTTGTGGATGCGGTCGCACTTTCCGCAACACCCTAGAGCCGGCCCTGGTTGGGCTTCCCAACCTCCATTATAATCTTTTAAAGATAAAAGAGCCCAAAAACCTTCTATGGGACGAGCCTGGGGAAGGAACAATTGGTATATTTTGGTCTGTTAGCCAATTTAGGGTTTGTGTTGCATAGTAAAAAGACGCAATGTCAGAAAATAAAATCATCCCCAGCATGTTCTTCTTCAATAAAATTAACCAATTTTGATACATGTGTAGCATTGCCTATTTAGGACTTCACCTCACTAGGCCCACATAAGGCTTGGATTCACCCCTTGGGGAAATCATTGACGGATCCAGCGGGGGGCGATCGCCCCCTCCTTGGTGGTTGGTAAATTTTAATAAAATAATAATTTAAAAAAATATATTATCTCGTAAATATCGTCGTTTGGTTACTTGATATGAAATAATTCAGGGCAAGTTGACAACTACTATGCTGTGCACCCCGTAAAGATACTTGTAAGTATTTTTCTTAGACAATTGTAAGGTATAAAAATCAATTTAATTTCATTTTGTCCAATTAAAAACGCAAACATCGTTATTGTTTTGCCACGATTAACTAAAAAACAAATTCATCGAGATAATTAGGTATACATCATGTAGTACAGAAGAATACTACAGAAAAAGTATTTTTATTCCCATGTTAGATTTTATGATAATCGATTTGAGGACTCGTTTTTCTAAAGATACTCTCAATGCATTTCATTTAAGTGTTTTACTTCCCCATAATTTAACAACAATGAGTACAGAAGACTTGCAAACATCTACCAAAATATTGTGGCAAAAATACAAAATTATTTTATTAAATATCCAAAACGTTACTTCACTGGAAATATTTGCTGCTGAATTAGCTATGTGGCGCTCTAAATGTCTACGTTTAATTCAATGTCCTTCAAAAGAAATAAATTGCCATGCACTACTTGAAATATTATTAAAGTTGCGTAGCCAGTGCAGAACGTAGCTTTTCCGCTCGTAGAAGGCTGAAGACATGGCTGCGAAATAGGATGACAGAAGACAGGTTATTAGGACTGGCACTTATGCATCTACATCAAGACATAGATATAAACATTGAAAATGTAATTAATCGTTTTGCTCCTTCAAAAAAGAAAAGAACTGATTTTGTAATTTAATTGATTTGTATTTATTAATTTATCCTTTGTTAAGCAGTATATTTACATATTATTATATTTTTGTTGTCAACATATATTTCATTGCCGAAATAAACGAAAAATCGATTACTTAATTTTGTATTTCTGTACCTTTTTTTGAAAACTTATAGTCTTTATTCTGTGCTTTAAGCTTAAATTAATGAAATATTGCTTCTATTTTATAAAATTGTCATATTTTAATATTATGTCTTTTAATTCGAACGAAGTTAGTTTCTTAATTCGCCCCCTCCTTGAACATTTCCTAGATCCGCCCATGGGGGAAATAGTGCACCATACCAACACCTTATCGGCGAATTTGGCCTTTTGTTTATATCTGACATTATTAGGGACTTCTGCAATATTGTCAGTACAAAAACCAGTACTTTCCTTAATTTAAGAGATGCTCAGTGTGAAGTTCGAGAAATCGATATAAAGGTCACCCAAAACCCAATGCTAGTTGTCCGTAAAAAGTTGCGCTTTGTTGAGGAACACATCTTTATTTAATTTTCACCGTCAGGAACTAATCTTGAAGGTAACAGGTTAATTAATTACAGTTCTAATACCGAATATGATTTGGAGGAGCTCTTATGCTGCGTGTATTTAGTGTGTATTAGCTTGCAATCTGCTGGTATCTAATCAGGCCTCTTGGCGTCACTAAGACGTGTACTTGATGGCTTTGTGCATATAATTTGCAATTACACTGATTTGTACTTGTACCACAAAAAGAAGAGTAGACTTCATCACGCAACATCATCATTTACAATATTAATTAAATATCAGAGCTGCATTTCAGGATCTCAACAGCGGAATATCTTGGGAATTGTAAGCGAACTACTAGGAGGAAAAACTTTTATAATTATATTGATGAGTGCAACTCCTCGTAGAATTAAAATGTCCGGGAATAGAATGAAAATTAAAAATTTGTTTCCACACGTCCACATAATATGTTAACAATTACTGAGCTTACGAATCGTTCTCAAAAAATTTTTAGTTCTGAAAACGCCATGTATAAAGTGTCAAAACGGTTTTGAGTTATCTCAAACCAGAACTAAAATTCATGAATTTGACTTGAAAACTAGTTTCAAAACTAAAAATTCAGTTTCGATATTGCGCATGCGTACATAGCATAATGTTTCTTTGAGTTACTTATAGCGTTTTCAGCTTACAAGTTGAGTGCGCACTGGTGCGCACTTTTTTGCACTGAGCGTTTTCACCTTGTCATTGAATGCAAAAATTAGTCAGCTGATGCGTTTTCATCTTAAGATAAAATTGCACCGTGCACTGGCTCAGTGCGACTTTTGTGCACTGACTCCCTAGGCAAGTGCAATAATGTCAGTGCAAATATGGCGAATGAGGGCAGAACTCGTTCAGTGTGGTCACGTGATATGTTGCACTCAGTGCGCACTTGCACAGTGTAAGCTGAAAACGCTATTAGTGTTACTAACCTACAAATAAACTGGCAGTTGTGTAGTTTTAGCGCGTAATGATAAAAAGTAATTGGAATAATGGCAAAACAATGAATTTGGAGTGCTCTAGACGGGGTGGAGCATATTTATTGCTATATTAATACATATTAGTATCTTACATTGAATTATAAATAAATGTGAGAGGGGTCAACATTTATTTGTTAGATTTCAGCACAAAAACTATTTTTAAAAGATATGCTATGTCAGTGTTTAATTATGCTGCAAATTGTTTGGAATCTTTCAAGAGAAAGACCTGATTATCGTCATCAAAGAGTCAGTGTTGCCAACTCAAGATTGCTGCCAGTAATTTTACAATTGTTTATAACATATTATTATATCTTGTTCCTTTTAAGCCATTCAGTTTTGTACAGAATAGGGCATAGTTATGAACTCTCCGACTGGCTGAAATTGGAGACAGACAAGTTTACCCAATGCAATTTAGGCTACTTAAAACTGGCGCTGATTCAAGCGCCATCTGCTGAATGGCTTAAATGGAATAGAGTATAAAACTGTTTTGTTGCACTAATGCCCGATTGCATCGCTTACGCATATATTTTAAGTGTTCTTAAATAAATAAATATATAAATAAATATATCATCACGGCATATTACCCGTTGCTGGGTGTGCCAATCTGCTTTTGTGTAAAGTGTACCTTATATTGACAATATCGTATCCAAAAGAAATGTCAAATGGAAAAGTGAATATTGCTATTAAAATGTTGATTTGCATTTTTTTTATAAAGCCTAGCTAAAAATTTAAGCGTTAGCGGTGCAAATGACCATAAATTATAAATTTTAAATAGCAATATTAAATAAAATTTTAGACGCAACAAAGTTTTTTTCTGCAAATTTAAAATTCATGACATTTCTGGTAAATTCCACAAAATATTATTTATTCTTATACATAGGAACATTAAGATAGGGTAAATAATATTTTTTCTAGAAATCTAATAAAAGTGTGTTTTTTAATGTTTGTTTTTAGCGTTCAAAATGTCATTTTATGACACCAGTGTTAAAAGTGACATCATTCTTACTTTTGACACTTGTGTTAATAGTGAATATCACAAAATTATTAGAAATACAAATTTAAATTAAAAAATAGTGTTTGTAGAAAAAATAGTGTATGATATACGTGTTAAAAGTGATTTTATTTTGTTCGAAGGTTTGAATCACTCCGCTTCGCGTCGTGTTCCAAACTTCCTTCTCACAAAATAAAATGTCACTTTTAACACACGTCATCATAAATATCTATTTCGTTTTGATGTAAGTGAAATTTCAAGTTGTTCACGTTAATGTTAAGTCTGCAGCGACGCCTTAAATGTTATTGTCTTACAACAGATGGCAGTCTCGGTTTTGATTAAAATTATTATTTTATTTACTTTTGGGTAAACTATTAATTTTAGGGGAAACTTTATATGAAAAAAACGATTTTTAATTAAATTTTAAACGGGGTGGTACTGATGAAATATTTTTAGAATGACAAAACACCTGTTGTTGTTCATCAGTAACGTATTGTCTGTCATAATTGTTAGTAAAATGGTTGATTCTCTCGTTTTTTCATCGATTTTAACGTTTATTGATTTCAGGATAAACTGTAAGTATTTAGGGAGGACTTTATGTGATCAAATCACTTCATAATTTAAAGTTTAGTTAATGTGATATGAAGAAACTATTACTAGAGTGAAAAATTTAAAAGTAGGTTAAGTCGTTCGACCAGCTGTTTAGTGTTTATGTACTATAGTAATTTGCAACTCCTAAAAGTGAAATACAGTTAGTGGTGTGATACAGTGAAATAAAACTAATAATAGTTATGGTAATATTAATAGTGGTGCTGTACTATGAACGGGTATGAGGTATGATTTACGGAACTAATAACACCTAATGACAGCGAAGGAGTTGAAAACAATATTCAGGAATATTTAGCTACAAAACAAGTAGGTAAGTGTATTATTTATTGTTTTATTATTTTACTTTATCATAACATTTATTTCATTTTATGTAAATCTGTTGAAATATATGGGTATACCTAGTAAAGAGTAAGTAACCTTGATCAAATCTAGAGAAAATACGAGGGGTGAATCACTACTACAATCATTGTACAAATCGCTTACAATCATAGATACATTCATTACAATCGCTGCCTACAATCACTACATTCATTTACAATCATTACAATCACGTTACAGTCAGTTATAATCCTTACAATCATATATAATCACGCTACAATCAGTTACAATCAGTTACAGTCATCATTACAATCATGTACAGTCTATACAATCACATATTATGCGCAATGAAAATGCGTAAAGCCGTAAGCCGTAGTGGATAGTTTTTGCCATAGTGAGGTGAATATATTCACATTCACTATTTTCGTTAGTATTTTTAACTCAGTTTTAACTGTATAATGGTAAAAAATTATTTTTTCGGATCGGTCACTGTTAATATAAAGTCAAACATGTATACAGGGTGTCCTGGATAACTTGACCAACATGGGGATCTCGAGAAATATAAAAGATACGAAGTCGATTAAATTAAACAAAAATTTTGCCCATTTAGGAGGACATTTTAATGTTAGATATTTTGTGATTTGAGCAAAAATGCATAGATCACTGTCATTAGATATATGCAATTTGTAAATTTTACAATTTTTTATTTTTATAAATAGATACTTTTCAAATCTGTAATATTTGATTTTGATATGCACATCTTTAGGGGACTAAAACAATGTTTATTACATGGAACATTTGAAAAACACTATTAAAAATGATAATGTAAGTATATTCATTGATAATTTCTTTATTCAGTTCTCAAAATTCATAAAATCTTGTACTTCAATTAATTTTAATATTTTTACAGAGACGTCATAAGGACGCGAGCAGACACGTGACTCAAGCATCCTTGACGTGCTAGTCGATTTGTGTACGCTTGTCATTTTGACAAGAACAATATCACTTTGACAAGTCCACTGGTTTGACTTTAATTTTGAATTGTTGAGAAGTTATTATTTTTAATATCATGTGTTTTACTGCCTGAAAATTGTACGTTAATAACATTTTAGCAGTTCAAAACCAAAATAATTCAAAATATTGGTCTTGCCAAAGTGACACTGTTGTTGTCAAAATGACATGCGCACACAAATCAGCTGATTCCAAACACGTCAAGGACGCCCGAGTCACGTGTCTGCTCGCGGCATATATGCAATGACATATTTATAACGAAATTTAAAAAATGTTCACCGCTATGAACGTTAAAATTAATGTTCATAAATTTAATAATTGTTATATTTTTGCTGTTTGAAACAAATGAACGTAAAAATGAAAAAAAAACATATTTTGCCTATATCTAGTAACCTATGGATTATTTCTCAAATAACGAAACACCATTAAAATGGCCTCCTAATAGGTCAACAATTTTTTTTAAAGGAGATATGGTTTAATTTAGATTATCAAGAAATACAAAGAATTTGAGCGAATTCTGTAGTCAAATATTATATTAAAAATTATAAAATTAAGTATTACTGATTAATAAAATAAATAATATTACAACATTCCAATCTTTGCAAATATTGTACATTCTTGCATACAATCATTACAATCGTCTTACAATCCCATGATTGTACAATCTTTTGTACAAAATTGAAGGAGTGATTCACCCCTCGAGAAAATATTAATATATTTTAATTGTAGATTAAAAAATAACTTCCTCGAATTGTTAAATATTAATAGAAGTTATACAAGCTTATGTATTACCTACTTCGTACAGGTGATATTCGAGGTGGTATCCTAGATGTTTTAATGCCCCTTTTCTCGGATTTTATTAATATTTAACAAATTTTTTAAAAAATACGTGCATATCATTCTTCAAATTACATAACATCTCATTAATATTAGTTGATTTGGTTTTGACGACTTGTCATTGTCATTTAATTTCATCCGGACGATGTTCGAAGGAAGCATAAACAGGGTGTAAATTGAAAAGTGGAACATAGGCGTTTAACATGGGAAATCAGTTTTTCTTTGCGCAAACGTTACCTAATTATTTTTTGCAAAAATAATTCAAATAAAAGTTATAGAAATTTAAATTCTGCATCTAAAGCATGTGAAATTATTATTTTAACTCTTCATATAAACCTAAAAATTAATTAATAAGTTAGTTTTTATGAGATTTTAGTCTCGACAGCCATGGATTTATGACAAAATATAAAGAAATACATAATTATTTTATTATTATTAAGACAAAATTTAGTTTACAATAGTATATTAACATAAAACACAAAAAAGGTAAACTGTTTTAGTTTTAATTGACAGATAAGAACAACGCATTTATTTATTTTTTGACATAAATCCATGGCTGCTTACAGTAAAAACTCATGAAAACTGTAATTTTATTATTAACTTTAACGTTTTTACGAAGAGCTAAAATAATCGTTTCACATAATTTAGATGCAGAATTTAAATATCTATACCTTTTATTTGAAGTATTTTTGCACAAAATAATTAGGTAACGTTTGCGCAAAGAAAAACTGATTTCCCATGTTAAACGCCTGTGTTCCACTCGAGGTTCCACTTTTCGATTTACACCTTGTACGTAATCAGTGCCAGTGGGAAATATTAAAATAATGTAATTAGTTTTATTGTGCATTGTAACTTTCATTATGATTTATATGAGGAAGCAATTTGGACGGTATTGTGGTCGTCAATAAAAACATTTTTTCCTGTATTGCAAAAATTAGATCTATCTTTTGCCATGATCTCTCGTCGTTTAGTATTAGACTTTACCGAATTAAGTATCTTCGCAGACATTAGTATCTAGATTCTAGAATACTGATTTTTTCTATAAATAAATTTTTGAAATGTCAGTGGCCTCTCCACTACGAAAACCCTTCCGTTCGTCCATATTCATAGTAGAGCATAGAGTGTTCGCATCTACCATTTATATTCAGACATCAGCAGAACAGAAGATGCGAAGCTCTTACATCAATCAAGCGACCAGGGAGTTCAGGGTTGAATGTTTTCACGTTTCCATTATCCTCCACCTCTCTGACCTTCGGTAGACACAATACAGAATGTTTTCTCGTGATCACATACATGTTTGTAAACTCTCGCCTTTGCTGCTTATTTGCTGTTGATGTCAAATCATGGTAAGAATATTACCGATCTAATGAAAAATCAACAACGTTAAATTTTAACGAGTTTGAAAGAGAAAACAAATATTGTTAATCGATGTTTACAAATGGCACACACTTCTACGGTGAATTGTAAAATTAATTAAATTATTTTTATCCTTTATTTTTATTAAATTTACACTCTAAAACCAATAATTTTAATTATTGCTTCCACCCAATTAGCATACAAAAATAAATATTTAATGATGTGCTACATTTCATGGAAATTATTTTTCCGTGCAATTTCAAAAGGTTCGTGTAAATATGTATATAGTATTCTCCAAGAATGGTATTGAGCAATAATGTTTCATTTGTAGGGAGTTCAATTCTCTATAATCTGTGCTGACGCCAATTAAGAAACTATCTTCTTCTGCATACGCACATGTAGACAAGACCATTATTCTAGTTCTTTTCAAAAGTTTTTCTTTGATATTAATAAATTACGTAAATAAACACTACACACAAAAATGTTAAAATATACGCCAATGTGTACAAACTATGTTGACAATGAGCTGTTGCAAGAATTTTTATATGCCTTCTAAGTATTAAATTTAGAAAGATATTATTTAAATAGCTCCAAACTTGAAAATATCACCAAATATCCTTGAGATATTCTACAATTAATTTTTGAAATTTGGATAATATTCTGAAAAAGTTACAAGTGTTATGATAAGTATATTGTCAAAGTTGTCAAGCAAGTGTAAATTTTTTGACTTTGGTTCGTGTTAGATAAAAAATCTAATATAAAATGAGTAATTTATAGTATCGTATTGTGCCTTCTTGTAAAATTGCTGATAGGAGCAAACCTACTATTGAATTTATACATATGCCAAAATATGCGAAGAAAAAAAATTGTGGCTGGAAGCAGTAGGTCGAAGAGCTGATGGTTGGGTTTTTACATGTTATTTTACATTAACTCTTTAACACCCCTTATTTCTGCAGCAGTAAAACAATCATTTTCTGATATAAATTCAGCCACCATCCAGCTATCGACTTTCGGTCAACTGTCCGACTTAGCTTGAGTATACTCTGTATTAGCCATTATTACTTTATTACTCATTTATAATGGAAAATGTCAACGTCAAATGTCAAATTAGAAGTTTGTAATTAACATGTGACAAACTAACTCCTACGTTTATTTATCTAAATAACAAAAATAAACGTAGGTGATGGAAAAACTGCTATTCTATTGGTTGTGAATGACGTAATACGTATTATATGTGCTTCTATACAGAAATGGGGGTTTGTTTTTCATAGCTATTTTTGGCGCGCCAATCTTTTTATCTAATTATTTACGAAAATATCAACAAAATATTTAAAAAAATGATTATTAATAAGAAAAATTATTGCATAGACTTTCATTTAAAATACTATTTGAAAATTGTGAAACAGGCTCATTATTCCAAATTATTTCCTAAACAGAGTTATGACATACTTTGCCTTATGCACAGATTCTAACCTGTGTGGCAAAAAGAAACTACTTTAATTACGTATTTCATGAAGAATCATAAAAAGCTGATTGGCGCACTCAGCAATGGGTAATATACTGTGCTGATATATTCATTTTATTCATACTCGTATTTATGTCATACACGTTTATTGCGCAATGTCATTCTTGTGAAGAATACTATAGTTCTATTGATTCGCAGATAAGTAATAGATGAAACTGTGGCTTATTTGGTTGCTTTAACATCAAAACTTTGTAACACGTATGAATAATTTGCGATACATACAGCGAATATAGAATTAGACTTGAGAACAAGAACAATACATGATACATTTAGGGATGCGATGTCAGAAAGACATGCACAATGTGTGTTTATTTTGTCATTATATTTATAATTATGGAAGTCCGCCTTCTAGTATTACTCTAACGAGAGCCCAAATTATGTAGTTGCAATATTATCGAAAAAGAGAGGCAGCAAGTATAGACCAGAAAAGTGTATCGGTCAAATTTAGGCGCCAAATTCAAACTCAGTTCAGCTGAGAACAATTTTACCTCAACTTTAAAGGCCGAGAAATCTCATAAAAGTAAATCTCTTATGCAAAACATTATATATATATATATATATATATATATATATATATATATATATATATATATATATATATATATAATAGAATGATCCTTTATCTCCAGATTCGTACAATAATATTCACATGAACTGTGCACAGTTTATAATTATTTAAATGAAAATACAACACTACAAAATTCAATGAACGTATATTCCGATTGATCCTACAACTTCGGTACGCAGCAAATCGCAACATAGATTGTGCTGCACTTGACGTATTTACAGGCGGGTGAGGGACTATCCACGACATACGGAATTTTAACTTACACGTAACATTTTATTTTCTAATATTTTTTTTCTTCCTCTTCAAGGATTTTAAACAGTTGCAATCTGTTACTGAATAAACAAACTATCAAATCCTTAACAAGAGCTGCTTAATTTCTTTTAAAAAATATCTTTTTTTGACAGTAAAATCACACTTCCATAAAAAACCTATACTAGGAAATTCAAACTATGAACTCGCGCTAAAAGCAAATTCTAACCTTACTTTTCTAATCTATTGGAAGCTGGATAACAGGGCCGGTTCTAGGCGGGTGCGAGATGTGCGGTGCACCCGGTCCCGCGCTTATAGCGGCCCCGCACGGTCTGGCTTTGGGTTATGCTTGTTCTATAATATAATTTCATTTGTATCCACAGTTTCGTATTAGTAATAAAAAAATTAATTTAATTTTATACTTTATAAATACCTACGGTTTCATCAAGTACACAGTAGTGCCATCTCTTAGGCCTGGTGACAGGCGCAGGCAGCACAAAAACTATAAACCCGCCTAATAAGTAACTTTACAGCATCAAGGGCACGAAAAGTACATTTTTAATATGTACTAGTCTTCGTAACGCCTAAGAAAATAGCAAATGGCACGTGAGAATCGAGGGTTATTAATTTATTCTGCCGATCGCAGAATTTATTTCCTTATCTAAACCAAACCAACGCTATTTTCTTAACGAAATGAACAATAATAAAATATTTCAATTTTTTATAATATACCTTTGTTTTATTATAATTATATTATAATAAAAAAAGTCGATAATAAAACAGGGTTGCCAGGCGTATATACATATACGGGATTGTTCCCTATTTCAGCTAAAATTTGAGCGTTCCGTAAAGTACTGTTCGGGACGCCCAATTTTGAGGAGCGCGATTTAATTAACATTTGATTATTATTCATTTTATTTTGAGCAGTTCAATAGAATAATTATATTGTTACTCAGTAATATAATATTTTAATTTAATGAAACATCATATTTTCAGATATTCTGTTTTTGTAGATATTGCTTATATGCTCGCATTATAATTATATTTATTACTAAATGTCTTGTAATGAATTCGCAAATTTTATCAGAAAAAATAAAGATGCAAATAAAAATTTATTGGCAACTGCAAAATCGCAAAAGAAATATAAATTTAAAAATGTTTTTTAATATTTAAGACTGACAATGTTACTTTGTTATAGAATTTTTCTTAATTTTATGTCAGTATTTTATTTTAATGTATTATTTATGTAAATGTTTTCTTAGAATAAAACTGTTAGTTTCTGACTTCTATCCCATTTAAGTTTTTTAAGAATTTGTTAAATTTGCTTCATTGTAATGACCTATATATTATCTTATTTTTCAATAAAATACATTTTACCTAGAAAATTTTCAAAAAATCGCCTGTGGCGCATTTTTTTATAAAGGTGGCTTTAGACGATCAAATATTTACATCAATTTTTTCAACTTCGTATTGTTCAATACGATTCCGAAACTTTATACGTTCAAAGAAATTTGAACGTTCGATGTTCAAACCATTTGAACAAAAAAATTCAACTTAGGGCATGTTCTAAATATCAAGGTCATTTACTTCAAATTTTAGTTACTTCTAGGGATTATATTATCCAAGATTGTATGCGTTGTATTTTGTAATGTTGGCATAAAGTCTTTTTGACAAGTTCCATCTTTGCACGTCAAATGCTCAATCAAATATGTCAAATGTCAAGCCAAAATAAACATGAAATTATGTATATGTATTTAAAAATATCAGTGCTACCAATCTACATTTTCATTCTCTTACTATGGTATGCCTACTTGTAAGCAAAAAAATGTTCATATAATTTGAACGTGTAAAATAGAACGATTTGATCAAAAATTATGTTGTAAACATTTGACAAATAAAAAGTTCAATTTATTTGATCGTCTAAAGCCACCTTAACAAATTTTTAATCTATCGATATAAGGCGGATTGGCACACCCAGCAATGGGTAATATGCCGTGATGATATATTTATTTATTTATTTATTTATTTTTATCGATATAAGTCCCGTATTTAAAATAAAATTATCTCTGTATGAAATTCATTCATTCATCAACTACCTTGATTTGAACTAATGCAACTATAATACCGTGGTCATACAGCTCGAAGTCAGAGCCTAGAACCTACGAAAATATTGGAGACATATGAGAGGTGCAACTTTTCTGTAATCGACCTTCATAATTTATTGTAAGTACTTAGTTTATCAATTGAATATATTCATCAATTACATTATAATTTCATTACAAGTTTAGTAAGTCAAAAGCCAATAAACGCATTACTTATAGCTTATTAAATTAATCATAATAGGCAATTATCCGGTTATTACAAAAGGCCGGCTTCGGATTAATCGAAACTACGGACTTAACCGCTTAACCGGTCAACCGGTTTTTTGTTTCTCGTTAAGAGTAACTAGTTAATCATTAAATCGGATAACTGGTTTACCGATTATTTTTAATATTTTTGGGTGTGCCAAGTTGCTGTTCTTTATTCGCAGATTTTGGTTATAACAGTGTTTCCCAAACTGTGGGGCGCGAAATTTTCCAAGGAGGGCGCAAAACGAAATTATTTCCGGTTCAAAAACTACAGGAAAGGGCATAGTTAGGGGGGCGTAAAGATATTTTGAAGCCTGAAGGGGGGCGCGAAGAATTTTTGATGCCAGAAGGGGGCGCTAGGAAAAAACGTTTGGGAAACACTGGGTTATAGCAATATAGTTCTGAATTTTTTGTTAACACTTTTGATAACCCGAGTAAAATGAATTAAATTTTGTACACAGTAGCAACACGGCCGTACCTCATTTGGTGAATAAGCACGGCCGCGACACAGTGCAGCCATTTTTATCCGAGAACCCAGTAAATTTAAAGTAACTCAAATGTATTGTGGAGAGATGACCACAGTTGTAAGTAATATTTAAGTTTCATTTCGATACTGTGTCAATGTAACTATAAATTAAATTCCAAGAATCTAAATTCACTGCCACCGTCGCCAAAACATTTTTAATTTGAAAACACGAATGAATTGCAAAGCAATTTTTTAATTGCTGGAAGCTTTTCGGTGTTCACAATTGAAATTATCACAAAAACTTGTCAGATACAAATGTACGTTCAGGTGTCAACCCTGTTTTCATCAGCGCCACAATTTTCCACTTATTGTTCGGGAAATAAAATAACCTAAAGCTATAGAGGAGAATCAGGTAAACAGTGTAAAAACAGTTATTTTACTGTCAGACCATTCGATCGGTATCAATAATAAAATGCTAGCTGTTCGCAAACAATTTATAAAGGATCTACATGGCTTTTAGTTTAAATGAAATCATTTTCACTCGGAATAATTTATTCATATAGTTATATTTTACTGAATTTTTATTTACGGTTATTGGACACACATATCGTCCTAATACCGACTGGCAATCTAAATCCGTTACATAGGTATTTAATATGTGGAAACAGTTTTTCTTTGCACGTTGTTTTACAAATTCATTTTTTTTTTTAAAAAGAAAACTTAAAACAAATGTTGTGGAGCATAAAATTCTGACTAAATCAATAAACAAAGTAAAGTTCGTACGTTTTGTAAATAAAAATACAGCTATAGCTGGTGCGCGGTAAGTTGAGACTGGAACTACACATATATTTGGCTTATGTATGAACCACCTTTCCCGTTTTACCAATATTAGATGTCTTTTCCATATTATAAAAATAGTATATTAAAATTACTATTACATTTTGCCGCGCGGCAGCTATACTAGTATTTATCACATTCGAATGTTATATACACTGGTAACTTATTATATAAAATATGACACTTATTGAAATTTAGCTAGCAGTACGATAGTAATAAAAAAATCTGATGTGGCCAGCACATTACCTTCCGTCAGTTATATGAGACAAAATTGTACCGGTGAACTGTTACCGGTATATATCGGTAAACAGCTGTTTATCAGGTTATAGCTGCCGGAATCGATATTTTAAAAACGAAAGTGGTAAACACGGTAGATCCATAACATGAAAAAATTTGAAAATTTGAAACATCAAAAATTTGACGTAGTTAACAAACTGAGCAGAGTCCTACTTTGAACACATTTCCACACATACAAACACGCGCGTACACACACACACATACGCGCATGCACGCACACACACACACGCACGCGTACACACACGCACGCACACATACATACACATAATCGTAAAAATAGTAAAATCGAATTTTAGGGACATACAAACGTGCTTATTCATTAAAATCTCACCACCGATATTTTTTGACCAAAGACAATACTTCCCTTACCAAAAGGTAACGGAAAGTAAACACTGCGGCTCGGTGAGTGGGGTTAGAAAGGGTAAGCGCCGTCAGCTGTATGCGTGAAGTAGATAGACGGATGATTTGTAAATGCAAAAATTACATACAAATATTTCGAAAATTACAATTTAATAGTGCTTGCTATGAAATTAAAATAAACAGATAAATAAATGTACAATATTTTTGTCAATAAATTAAGCATTTGAATTGTATAAAAATAAATTATTATTCTGCTTTTGAATTTTACATTACAATTTTATATAGAAAAAACAAAAATTAAATTAAATTTTATAACAGGTAACGCATAACACATTTTTACGTCTTTTTGTGTTAACTGCCTATATATAACAGATTTTGAGCGCCATGAAATATGTAGATTGGTAGGTATTAGGTATTCAAAGAAATTGTTTGTCCTGTAAGTAGTTAATATATTTCAGGAAAAATTAGCAAATAAAATTATTGCAATTAAAATTTTCAAAATTTTAATCATTAGTTAGTCGATATAAAAATGTTAACGGTGTGAGTTGCGACGTGCATTTTATTCACTGAGTATAGTTCATCAGTAAAAATTAGTGATATAATTATTAACTTAAAAAATAAATCGTTCAAGATTGCATATGCAACGGCTTGAATATTTTGATTTGATTTTTCATATATAATATCATAAGTGGTAAATTTTTGCCGGAATAATTTTCAGATTGTACGGCATATTACCCATTACTGAGTGTGCCAATCTGCTGTGTACGCAGATATCGGTAATGATGATGACATATTTGTACCGTGCGGGCGTTTACTTGGCGTCACCTCACGGGCACTCATTGCTGGCGTGGAGAGTGCACAGGGGTTAAATATAACAAAGCTTTGTATAAAGTTTTAGTAATATGGTAACTAGACTGACGTCATAACAAGAAACTGCCTTTTGTAAAGACTTTAAAATTGAATTCATATTCAATTTTTTTCATTTCTACCTAGAAACGGGTATAAAACGCACTGATATATCATCCTGCCGGTGGAATAGATAATCGTGGAAATCTTTGTGTGTGTAAGAAATGGCGAGTATCTCAGCATGTAGTCCTGAGGTATTCTGCAGGAAGGGCTTGGAGGTCGACGTGAAAGGAAACTCGCAACTCCTGCTAAGTACCGAGCACGAGTGACAAATGACTGCCTTCACAATGCTAACACACTTGCTTCGATTGTGCTGCTACTGCGCTGCGCGTACAACCCCACAGGCCTGGGGAGATTTAACACTAGAAGGGAAAACCATAAAATACAGCAGTATGCGAAAAAATATTAATAATATTAGGTAAAAGCACCGGTAGTTGACATTTTGATTTTAAATTACAATAAAAAAAAAAAATTGACTGTTTTTAATATTGCTTTTGCTGTTAATATACTAGTATAACTAACTGTGTTGAAAATGTGTAACATTGGTTAATGCCAAAACCATCACATTGTACAAAAGTAGAGTTTCATTGAACAGTAGGAGTTTTTTGTCGACTTGCTGAATTGTTGTTGATAATTTTATAAATGTATTGTATAATAAATTGTTAATAGTATTTTTAATTTTTTTTACTGCTGATAATGGATTTTTCCTACAACCGTGCGTGAAAAGTAGTTTGTACAGTGTCACTATTCAAGCACTAGTGCGTGAAAAGTAAATAGGCGTTGCTAGGCAACATTAAAATTTGGTTAATTTACCAGTCAAGTCTATAATTAGGTAGTAAATAATAATGGAAGTAATAAAATTTATTGAGAAATATGAATATACATATAAATGAAACAAATCTAATATTTTTTTAACAGATTGAGTGCTAATCTAATTTTTAAGAACATTAACATTTTTTGACATGTATTCTAACCTAACCTAATTTTTAATATTAATATTAAATGTACAATTTGTACATTATAAAAGACTAATCATCGTCTGTCTGAGATTCTTCCAAGTGTTTAAGTTACATTTTGTACAGTGTTATGAGAAAGAGCATTAACAGTTTTTGAAGCTGCTGAATGCCTGTACACTTAGTATTATGATAAATATCAATACCATTTCGGTTGTAGGAAACATATTGTATGCAAAACGTGTGTAAAATAGTATTTTTGTCTCGTGCTACAATTTCATGGCACTCGACCACTTCTTACATAAATAACTATAATAGTAAGCGACCTTATAAGATTATATAAAATACTAGTGATTTTAGCTCATGTTGCAGTCCTATGGGTGTCAAATACTGATATACTTTTTTTGGCATTTTTACCTTCCGTCAAAGGAAGGTATTGTCTTTGGTCAAAAAAATTCGATGATGAGTTTTTAATGAATAAGCACGTTTTATAGTCCATAGAATACGATTTTACTATTTTCACGATGATGTCTGTATATATGTGTGTGTGCGTGAGGGCGCGGGCGTGTGTGTGTGCGTGCGTGTGTCTGTCTGTGACGATTCTTTCGGATCGCATAACTCCAATACCATCGTTCCAAAAATTATAATTTTTGCGTATTCCTCGAATTTTCGTCCATATGAACAGGGCATTAGATTTTTTATAATTGGTCAACCGGAAGTATTGAAGTTTTTAACAGATTTTCTTGAAAAAACACTGTTAAATATCGTTTTTAGCCATTGTATGTTATTATAAATATTAAAGAATATTTTATTTTCTGTAGGATTTCATTGCATTTTATACTTCATATTCAATAGATACAGAGTTAAAAAATTATAAAGATATTAAATTTCATAATTCTGCCAGCTTTGCTATGATTATAGAAACATCTTCTATAATATTTAAAGAAAATTCTCAAAGACAGATGTCAATGTCAAGTGCAATTAACATAGTATGTGTTACAATTTTACTGGAAATATAGAATCTTTCACATGAAATTTCTGTATAGAATTTGTACAAAATATATAAAACTGACGGGAGGTAATGTACTGGAAATATAGAATCTTTGCCAAAAAAATTTTTGTATGGTATTTTTATAAAATACATAGAACTGACGGAAGGTAATATGCTGGCCACATCAGATTTTTTATTAGTTGACACTAACTAGGAATAACTAATACAGGGCATTTAAAAAAATTATTATAGTATATGGAAGGATAATTAAATAAAAAGAGTTTGGTCCCGCCTCAACATTACCAGTTGCTGTGTGACATGTATCATTACACACTGTGTTACAATTTGTAATAGTTTAACAATTATACATCATAATGTAATTACTTGGATTCTGTAATCTGCAAATCTTAAGCATGTGCAAGCTGAAGATGAAATCAGATGATTTCGAAACGTACTAGTATAATAAAATAATTTCTTCGTGACTTTTGGCGGGTCAGATATGCTTTTAATTATCCTTCAAAACTTTTTGTCAACGACCCTACTTCACCTCATTCAAGATTATAGTATATCCATTATTTGATTTCCCATAAATGCAACTACATGTATATTTACCCATATTCTTGTATATTTTCAAGTTATAGGTTAAAGAAAAACCAAAAAATCATGAAAATGCACAAAATGAATTATTGAATTACTGCCCTACCGGACCCGCACGCATACGGCTGTGATACCCAATGGGGACTTATGATTTTAGAATTTTACTATTGCCATCTACTGAGTTATGAGTAATCTTTTAGACAAAGGCGACAAGCTCGATGAAAGAGACAGCACAGCACTACCATGATCTCTTAGATAGAATCTAAAACGTGGTGGACAATTTTGGGTTTAGATATTATTATTATTATTATTTTTTTAGAATTTATATTCTGCTAATAAATAATTATTATAACAAAACTGATTGCTCATACATATACGTCACACACAAGATCAAACATCACCGCAAAATAAAACAGCAAATATCAAATCGGATTAGGACGATACATTAAGAAGAGAAGAGAGGCCTTGGTAATAGAAAACTATCTCTTGAAATATGAATTCCAAAATTCTGTAGTCTATAATGTGTGTGTCATGTCCTGGAGTAAGTTATCTTACAAGGTGTCTACTACTATTTGATGACTGACAAATGTTAATTACCAATGCGTTTCATTTTCTCGCTATGATAATTTTTTTTTATAAGATTATTCATTATTGTAATTGTAATGTTTATAGGCACATTATTACTTCCTAAGACGTCAATGAATGCGAATGTTTTTAAACAATATTACAAATTTTCAAAAATAATTTGCAGGTATAATATTAAGCTCGATTTAAAGGTTATCATAAACATGTAGATGTAAATCTTGGGACTATAAAAGTTGGCGTTCGGCGCTAAACGCAAACGTGTTTCGGAATAAGCTCCGCTTCTCATTCGCTAGTTCCGCGACAATGTAATGAAAGACGTGACACCTGTCTCTTATCGGCTGTCAAGCGCCCAGACGTGTTCTTTACACCGTCTCAAACACTAATCTACAACAATGAATTCTTTTAGGACATGCGGCCATCTCCAATATTCTAACTAGGTACCCAAATGTATATTTTACAAATTTAGGTCGAAACACATTGGATGGCACAAGCCTTGTTTTGAAAACTCTGTATTAAAAATTTCATTATTTAATAATAAATAATATCAAACAAATTTATCAAAATATTATTTTAAAGCAGAACATTGTATTCAAATATTTTGAAAAAAACGTTCTTTAAACATAAGGGCGAAATTAAATATTGAAATTTGGGATTTTCAAAACAGAGTTTTCAAAACAGCTTGTGGTACAAGCCATTGAGGGCAATCCTACAAAGTACCTCTTATTGTCAGTAACATATTTTTATTCGAGTTGATAGTGTGTGAACAATAAAGATGACTGGAACTTCTTTCTTTTAATAATATTTATATGTATACGGGGGTTTACAGACTTTCGTTTGTTATTTTTAATTGGTGATACTACAGGTAAAACAAAATAATGTTAAAACACCTTAATAAAAGTTATATGATAAGGAAGAAAAAATTTCATGGTCAAAAGATAATTATGAGCGTTTTTACAGCAGATTTTCGAAGTTACCATAGTTTTGTATATTATAGGCTCGTTCTGCGTACCCAAAACGTATACAAAACAATGTTAACAATGTAGATCACCTTATGTAAAAATTCTTATGGGTATCTTTTGACCATGCAATTCAATCTACATATTTTGCTAGAAATCTAACTTTTAATACAGAACATATACAGGGTGTTCATTTTAAATGGGACACCATTGCTATCTAGAGAACTATAGCAGCTACAAAGATGGTTAAATAAGCAAACAATGGACCATTCCAATTTAAAGAGATAGAAGATATGCGCAATGGGGATCTGCGCATAGTAAGAATAACTGAGATCTATGACATTTGATTCTAAAACATTTAGACGTAAAATGTGAGAATATCTCAGATAACTTTAAAAAATCTTATCGAAATAAGTTACAAAAGCTTTTATTGAAGGTAAAATGTCTAACGATGCAAATTTTCACTGAGAATACAGGTATTTTAATGACTGCAATATTTTTGACGTTTCGTTTGACAGCCCAACTGGCAGTTGTTCGCGCCATTTTCTTACTATTTGCAGCGATAGAAAGAGATAGCCCTTAAATTGAAAAGGTCCATTTCTATTTCACAAGACATATTTAAGGAAAAAAAAATATTTTTTTCGACCCGTGGTTCTGAAAATAGGTGACCTAACTTTTTTTATTTAAATGAGGACATATATTTTTTATTTACTAATTATAATTCTGAATTCAGTAATATAATATTTTTATTCCCTTATATAACATTTTTTTTTAGAAAAATGCATGCAAAGTTTTGCATTATTTTGATTAAAATATGGCTATAATAAGAGTGTCATGAATGGAAAAACGAATACGTGTTAATTTTTTTACATAGAATTAGAATGCCATGAAAGAAATACGTAAATATTTTGTTTGCGTTGACATTTATGATCAATTACAAGAACAAAACATTCATTTCTTTCGGTCAGGGCATTCTAATTCTATGCAATAAAATTAACATGAATTCATTTTTTTCCATTCATGGCACTCTTATTATAGCCATATTTTAATCAAAATAATGCAAAACTTTGCATGCATTTTTCTAAAAAAAAATATATATATATTAATCACATTAGTACAAAACTATACATGCGTTTTTCTAAAAAAAAAAAATCGTTATGCAAGGGTATAAAAATATTATATCACTGAATTCAGAATTAAATTCTCTACGAATAAGCAAATAAAAAATGTATGTTCTCATTTAAAATAAAAAAGTTAGGTCTCGTAGATAGCAATGGTGGCCCATTTAAAATGAACAGCCTGTATAAACTACCATCGTTTTCGAACGAAGAATTAATATAAATAATAAAAATAGGATCCTTTATCAACTTTAACTTAACGTTAACGTAGAATTTCCATGTTCCAAATTTTTTATTGTAAATTTACCGAGAAATTTACAGTGGTGTAAACAAAAGATTTCTTTTAAAAAACTTTTTTTTACAGATATTCCATTCCACTTAGGGACTTACAAGATATAAACTAATAAAGATGTAGCCGTGACAAAAAATCAACATTAGTATCTTTCAAATCGTAAAGTTTTAAGATAAATTCAATGGTAAATATAGCATTTTGTTTAAATTAAGAAAGTTTGGGACTATTTCCAACTAAAGTGGACGTACCACCGACTAAATGTATATATTTTGACTGAAATTGACATAGCGCAAAAATTTTAGATACCAAGATTTAGAAATAAATATTTTTTTTAGTTTTTAAAATAAATGTCGAGTAAGCACGTCGCGCGATATCTGCATATACCATTATCTGTACATTTCAACCACACCATGTCTGGAATATTTGGCAGTTGTACTATATCGCTTACAAAATAGTATAACTTTTTTTGCATTTAGATTCTTTTGAGGTAAAATATTTAAATGCTTCAATAAACACTAATAACTGTTTCTGTAAGCATTTATCATCAAATCAGAGAAGCCTTTGAGAATTATGAAAAAAAGAAAGAATCTCAATTACAACAATGACTCAAACGTGAGCGTTGAAATATATTTTACTACTTCAATTAATGTAATGAAAACAAAATTACAGATTATACTTTTTAAAATTCTCTGCACTATTGATTTTCTTAGAACACGAATACTTTTTATAACTCGTATATTTTGAAATAAAGTAGAAAATATTCCGTTTTATAAATGAATTCCTGTGAATAACAAGTGGAAATAAAGCATTTAATAGCATATTTTAGTTCATTACAGCAATCATATTTGTAATTCAATAAATGTAACGTTCGAAGTTATGTACAACAAAATTGCATTTGTTGGTAGTTAACTAAATGTACACAATTTGTGTCTGATTGTTCAATTAATACCAAAATACCTGCGAATATGAATATTTTATACAAACAAGAAACCCAACAAACAGAAACTAATACGCTAGAGCTGTGTATTCAACATAATCATTTCTGAAAAGTTAAATTAAACACAAAGCTCGAAAATGCGACTACAACACATTGAATTTTTTTTTTATATAATGCCGTACTCATACTGTAATGCAATTATTGAGAACCGTGTTAATTTTATTCCAAAATCTATTTTCAAATGACACTATCCAAAGAAATCTCATTACTAAATTAACAGAAATTTCTTTATCACTAATGACATAAAGTAAAACATATCCATGGTAACCAAAACAATTTGTGTTGATAATTATACAGTGTATTACGGTAATATACCTATGAAACTAAAATATACTGCTGGTGGGAGTGAGATTTGTGAGAGTGACATTGGACGAGTGCAGACATATATATCTGCATATAGCTGCACTTGTCTGTAAGAATAGTTCTGCGTAAGCGATGGATTACTTTGATTTTACTGGCGTAGAATGGAAAAGCGGAACTAGCGGGAGGGTAATTCTTACATTAACTGACAAGGACAGACAATAATGTTTGTAGCAGACTCCTCTTAAGTAATAGATGGGGTAGCAGCAGTATATTTTAGTTTTATTGCGGTTCCAAATTACCAAGAGATGGCGCTGACAACAAATGTCAAACTCATGACCTAAGATACACTTTTCGCTGGCTTAAGAGTAGCATTGCTGTCAAGAAATTAGTGATGCACGCGAGGCGAGACGAGACGAGAAATATAAAATATCGATCTCGTCTCGGTTTCGGATCTGTAATCTCGATCTCGCTCTCGTTCTCGCACATTTTTTTGGGTGTCATCTCGTTCTCGCACAAGTCTCGCTATAAAAATAAGCGTTTGCGCACTACGTATTTACGTACCTGTTTAACTACAAGAGACAAGGTCGCACCAAAAGCACCGTCTTCCATGTAATTGCAGTCGTATAACTATAATAAAGAGACGGAACAATAAACACTGGTCACCAAATTATTTCAATACGAACATAATGTTTATTCATTTACGGTCAACAAAACATGTGATAAGTTAGTAAATAATTTAATTTGCCTCTAAAATATCCAAACTATCATCAAATTGTGATCTCTAAATTATTTCAATACGAACATCTGTTAACACATTCTGTCATCAGTAAAACGAATTAAACATTAAAAAAGTATTTTTTGTAACTAATAGTATCTACACTTTTTCATTAAATATACGCCACTATTTAAGTAAGATTAAGTCTTAAAAAACTGCTACACTGCTAACCTGCCGGCAACCAATCACTCCGCTTCTCTCCCTGTTGACACCCATCGACGCTTAATATAACATCCTTTACTGTTCAGGGGCGACAAGAGTTTTATTAACCATGGTTTTAACTGGGGTGAAATAGGGGCTGAAATACAAAGCGACTCTAGATAGACTCAAAAAATATGGTGAATTCATATAATTTTCACATTTACGTGTTCTATACATGAATTAACGTGGACGCCATTTCTTGTACGGTGCAATTTTCATTGAATTTACGAATAAAACCTATTAAGTTACAAATACTTTCTATTGCGAGACTCTCGCGAGAATCTCGCGAGATTTCTCGCTTCTTGCAGTTGTTATATCGATCTCGCTTCGAATTTTAAACTGCAATCTCGCTCTCGTTTTCGTCTCGCATAATGCAACGAGACGAGACGAGATGCGAGAGTACTCTCGCCTCGCCGTGCATCACAACTAGTAATTTACTTGGTTTCTTGAGGTATTTGTGTTTTAGTTTAGTGTTCTTTTATTAATTTCAGTAGTTAGATTAAAGTTTACCGTAGTTTTGGTGATAGTTTTATTTATATTTTCATTTAATAAGGATAATTAGTAAGTAGTTGTAGGTTAACAGTATCTTATTATTATTATTATTATTATTATTATTATTATTATTATTATTATTATTATTATTATTATTATTATTATTATTAATATTATTATTATTATTATTATTATTATTATTATTATTATTATTAATTATTATTATTATTATTATTATTATTATTATTATATATTATATATTATCATATTACTTTTTTTTATATTAATTTTAGGCAAACATGCAATCTTAGTTCCCTATTTTTGTGTGCCGTAGATTTACAACCATAAACGGCACATGTTTTTTTATTTTTAGTAGTTTTTTTGGTGCAAACTCCATCACAACATTAACCTCTGATAAATTGTATTTCTCTTAAATTATTGCTTATTAATTTTATTTGAAACAGGAACTTAAATAAATAAATAAATAAATATATCATCACGGCATATTACCCATTGCTGGGTGTGCCAATCTGCTTTGTACACAGATATCGGTAATGATGAAATATTTGCACCGTGCGGGCGCTTACCAGGCGTCACCTCACGGGCACTCATTGCTGGCGTGGAGAGTGCACCATAGGGGTCAATTTTGTGCCATTTAAAATTGGAAATATTTGGCGTCGGTCGGGATCGAACCCGGTTCCCCAGATTCGCGACCTGACACTCTAGCACGCGGCCACGAGACAGGAACTTACCTTTTATATTTGCGATTATTTGTATTCTTCTTCACTTTTAGTAGTTTTTACGGTGAAATTGTCATGACATAGCCCTATAATAAATGGAATTTCTTCTAATTCTAATAGTATTTTGTATATTTTATTAAAATAAAACAATTAGAGCGCGGTGAAAACCTTATTTCAATGTTCAATCCACAAATGTAAATGTTCCAAATGTAAACGATTATGTACATTACGTTTAGTTCAGAATTTTGCCACTAATAGCGTTTTCTTATTTTGGAAGCTCAATAGGTTATAACAGTACAAGTTTGTATAATTGTTTTTTTTTTTCGCGCTATTAACTGTATTGTAACTAAACGAAATTAACTACTATATTTGTCAAATTAACAAAATAAATGTCATATACAACAACAATACACAAATTTTGTATTGTGTGAATAGAGGGCTTATGTTATCACAATGAATAAAATTATTTATTAATTGTCATGTCAATACATTTCATACTGATCCACCACGTTTCGCTGAGTAGGTATTTATTTAAAGGTGTGTTATTTGTGATAAAAATATGTTAAATTATTGTTGTAATGACAAAAGATAATTTAACAGCATAAAAATTTGTCGATTTTTTTATAAACTTGTAAAATCCATTTCTATTAATTAATTAATTAATATTAATAAACATTATTTGAAACATGTGACTTTTCATTCGTAAATTTGCTAATAAACTTTCGCGGTTGTAAACACGGACTAAATTTGTGACGTCATGATTTGATACACAAAGACCTTTTTTCTCTTCTGTTGTAAACACAAAACATCAACCTAACGTACAATTGTGACAGGTGACAGCCTTGAGACAGCAGAATATATAAGAGAGAAGATTATTATTATTTTGTATTTCTTAGTGCTGTGTAAGGTAAGTAAATAAAATATTTATTTAAATAAATACCAAACCCACGGTGTAGTATCTATAGGTGAGAGCACGAGATGCGTTGACATGGCTAAGTAACTGGGAAACAAAATGGCGCTAACGCGACCCGTTACCATTTGACAACAAATGTTTTGCTACAAGATGCACAACAGAGTATGGATCAAATAAAGAGAAATTTAGTCTTTTTAAGGTGCCAAAATGTGCAATTTAGCGGCAGCCAGCTACATTATAATCACAGAAACAGGTACTAAAATAAATTTCTGATTGAAATGTCAATGTCAAGTGCATTTGACATATGTTGTTTTATAATTTTACTGGAAGTATAGAAACATTTTTGTATGGAATTTGTACAAAATACATACATAGAACTGACAAAAGATAAAAGGTAATGATTGAACATATAGAATATTATGCGTTGTATATGAATAATTTAATATTTCAAATATTTTGTGTAAAAACCGGGTCGCAACAAAACCTGACATCTAGCGGCACACTGTATGAACTAGCCCAGTTAGTTAGCCATTCTTCGAAATGCATTGGAATACGTCCTGCACTCACCTATAGATACTACACCGTGACCAAACCAAACAATAATAGTTCCAAACTAAATCGGTAGAGCTCGACTGTCGTATCCGGCAAGCCGTGTCGTCAGTACCGGTCGACATCCGGAAATATTTGAAATTAAAGGTAACTATTAAAAAATCATATCTCTGATTCTAAAGACTTGTAAGGTGTAAAACATACACCTACATATTTAATTTGACCTATTCTTTCAAGACAAAAATAAATCAGAAAATTTGACATGACCTAATTCAGTGTAATATTGTTTAGGGTGAACATTTCAATACATCTGATTGGTGCAAATGCGAGACAATTTAAAACTGTCTCAACATTACGTACACTATTATTCACGAAAGATGACTATTCAAGGTCATTTGTTCGAAGAAAGAATACACAACACTTCACAGCAGTAGCTTAGCAACTTTTTGTATTAGAAAGAGAAATATTATTTGACCTATGTCTATTTAATTTATGTGGTGTGACAGATATACGTAAATATTGTCATTACTTTCTAACACACTATAAATAGTAATGACATATGTCGTAGAATTACAGATACCTCATTTTCTACTACACTGCCCTCTGTGCTAATATTTACCCAGTGGCGTTGACGTTTGAATCAAATTATTATTCCTTGGTTTATAATTTAAGTCTATGTTTTTGTATTTGCAAAAACATAAGTGAAGAACATAAATCTTTCAAAAAGGCATTATTTACAAAGAAACATAATTTTCAAATGAATTATTCTTATTTTTTCAGGTAAAATGTGTCCATAAATATTTCATGTTGCACGCCTATGCAAACGAAATGCAATGAAGTTACCTGCAAGTAATATTGTATCAGACGGTTCACAAATGACCTTGAATAGTCATCTTTCGTGAATAATAGTTTAGGGTTTGCAACTTTTCACAGTGATACTCATACTACATGGAAAGAAAATACTTAACCGTATTAGATAAAAACACACCCTAAAATCGTGACAGTGAAAAACATTAAGTACATCGGTAAATACGTATTTCTAGATTTGTTTTTGCTTAAACAGTAAATACAATTTCTAAAAAAACATAGAAATAACATTTGTAGTCCGAGTAAAAATGTAGCTACCTTAGTAAAATACATTTACTCTACCAGCGAATTTACTCACTTGCGTTAGATTATTTTTGAAGTAGCAAATCCAATATAGTGAAATATAATATAACATTAACTAATACTAATATTCTTATTACTGAGAGAATAATTTAATTTTCTCAAAAAAATGATAAATATTTTAAATAATAACTACTACGGATATTATGTTACCTGGCTGTGAAATGTCTTCTTCTGTGGCAGAGAATTTATTGGAAATGTTAATAAATTTTACCTAATTTCTGTTACTAGTATTATCTACCCTACTAAAACAATAAACTAAAATATTCTTTAGTACCTAAAAATAAAATTCTTCAACAGATGAAACCAACTTAGAAATACAAATTTACGTATTTAAAATTACAGATTTCTATAAAAGAAAAATAAGAAACTATTTCCGATTTATGTATTTACAAATTTAGTTAATGCAATTGCAGATAGCATATTTTAAGGCATTTCAACTAATGAAGTCAAATTATTTTTTTCCGTGTACACTTTTTCTACGATTACAAATGGAGGCAGCAAAAATACCGGAACACATTTACTTATTTTTATACAATGGCATCTGTCTTCTATGGCTGTCTAAATGAAATAAAAACTTAGTGAATCAGTTGTTAGTGGTTGCTAGTTTCATGCCGTATCCAAACGATAGAAGCCACAGCTTGTCAAGTTGTTATTGAGATGTCACATTTTAACAAACGACGTCTTTAGATATATGGAGACGGACATGCAAATACATGGACATTCAATCGACGGAAAAATAAACTCTAAGAACTACATATAAAAATTGAACAGTTATGGTATGACTAGCGAATGAAAGTTAACGTTTAGATTATTTTATAGATGTGGTTTCTTTTGAAAACATTTTCCTATATTTGATTTGAACGGAAACTGACCCCTGTGTATTCTGTTACAGAAGATTAGAATTGTACAATACCAGGAGGCATTTAAAATGACCTTAACAACAGGAATCAGGGATGTATTTAAAAAAATTTAATACCGCAAATTCTAGTTCGTTCGTCTCAGGTGTAAGCAACCCTCGAGTCGGAATTACTGTTAGAAGAAATTAAAAATAATCCTATTTCATAGAATTGCCAAACTAAATAGTTTAAAGATCAAAATATTTTGCTATAATAAACATAAACGAAAAATGTTTAAAATATTTTAAACTCACCCCTGTTTTGATATTCAGCTACCCTAGTCGGCCATCTATTTTCAACCATACATAGTAATGTATATCTGTGCTTTCCTAGTCCGGTATTTAAATGGGTTCATACAAAAATTTCTTACCTGAATATTTCGTACAATTCTATTCTTCTCTAGGGTTTCAAAAGAAACCACATCTACAACATTCACTCGCTAGTCATACCATACCAAAAGTCGTACTTAGTATAAATTTTTACAAAAGACGTTACAGGTGTGTTCCCTAAAATTTTGTATGCCAACTATTACTAATAGTATATTCCGTAACTTAACCACGACCGTGGTTATGGTGCAAGTGGTCAGGTTATGGTCACAGAAAAGTGGTTGTGTTTCGGAACATCCTGATTAATTTGTGTCGGTAAAGCAGGGAACAACCGCGTCATTAGAAATAAGTGACAACATAACTTTTGTCTATCCTTATACTAACATAAATATTATACATACAGAATATAGTATGTAGTAATTATATGTTTATACAATATTATTTATTATATTATAAGAAACAAGAATATGACCACAACAACCACAAAAAATTTGTGGTCGTCGTGGTCACAAATGTAAACTTTGAGGAATCACATTCTGAAATTGAACCGCGATCCTGAAATTATGTTTTGGTTACATTACGGAACGCATAACCAGAACCTTGGTCACCGCGGTTAAGTTACGGATATACTATAATTATCAAGTACAGAAACCATATTGGAGGATATTAATATAAAATTATTTGAAATTACTGAAACAATATATTTTTAAAATATTTTTTTAATTGGAGCATCCAGCAAATTTATTTAATGAAAATGTAATAAACAGCATAATAGTTTTTAATAAAGTATATCAAAATAAAATGTTTTATTATCTAAAATATCACGCATGCATGTTAAATGGGAATACATATATTATTATTTTATATTATTCAATAGTGTATTGTTCTTGCATCCCAACTGAATTTAAAATTTTATCCAAGTCTTAATGAAATTATTTTCCATTTAAAGTTTCTGTTTGTGGATAGTGTAAAAAATGAAAAAGTTATGTGAGTGTAATGTATGACCGTGTGTGATTGATTTCCTGATATCAATTTCAAATCAGACTTGGGTTGGTTTGATTTGCGTATTGAATATTAATGTCGTCGCCAACGGCTCAGCGGAAAGAATAATTTGGACTGGGAACGGAACGCGTGCACCTCATATACGTAATTGAGGATATTTAGGGAAATGTTATACATTGCATATATACATACGTAATATGTGAATTATTGAATCTCTTGCATTAATTAATATTAATGTGACAAATGTTTAAATAGAGTTTATTATATATTAAATTGCTATAATGCAATCATGCAAATCGTACGCAATAAGTTAAAGAGAGACAACAGAAGTTCAAGAATTGATTGAATAAATTATTGTACGTCTGTCTCTTCTTCTTTGTGGCTTCTTTATTCGTCAGCGTCTTCTCCTTGATTTCATCCCAATCTTCTATTGGTCATCTTCGTTGTCTCTTTTCTCTAATTTTGGTTGTTCTTACTTCCTTTGCAAGTCTAGTATCGCTTTCGTTCCTAGGTCTTCCCTTATGTCTTGGTATTTTGGGTGTTCTATCTAACACCGTGACAACAGGGATTTCATTTGTAATACATGTGTTTTACTTTTTGTTATTTGTAATTTAACCTCCAATTAACCATAGTTCACTATCATAGGTTCGTTTACTGATATTTCCTTTTTACTTATGAAAATACCAAAGCAAGATTTTTGTTAAAAATTCATAGACTCCACTGACACTTCATCCCAGGTTCTTCTTATTTCTAGTTGTCGGGCTAGCAAACAAGTTTTGGTAGACAATATGAATGTAAAATAATACGAGGGTTGCCTTTTAAGTTTTTGCAATCGAACAATAGATGGCGTTATTGAGTTGTGACATCACTGTACTTGTGAACATTGACGTTCGTTACTGGAAGCCAGTGGCAACTTAGAAATTGTCCAAGTAGGTTGTTGATAGTGAACGTTTAAAAGAAGCAAGTTTGTGCAAAAATGGAAATCACTCGTGAAAGTTTGCGTTGGATGATTTTTTATGATTTTAAAAAAGGCCTTACTCGACAACAATGCATAGAATCGCTTCGTGCAACTTTTGGTAATGAAGCACCATCAGAGACTGTTTACAATTGGTTTGCAAAATTTCATCGTGGTCGTGCGTCCGTCAGTGATGAAGGTCGAGAAGGTCGGCCAACATGATTAAAGAAGATCGGCATGTGACTTACAGACAGATAAAGGCATCTCTTAGCATATCACAGACTGCAATACAATCGATTTTGCATGAACATTTAGGTGTGAGAAAGATTTGTTCCAGATGGATTTCGCATAATTTGACCAAAGCGCAAAAAAAAGGCTAGTGTTGATTGATGCCAGGAAATGTTGAAAAAATTCGATCGACGTTGAAAATCCGTATACAACATTGTTACAAAAGACAAAACTTGGATATATTCGTATGAACCTGAAAGAAAACTAGAGTACTGTTTGGGTGTTTGACGTTGAACCCAATCCCACTAAAGTTATTCGTTTACGCAGCACTTCCAAGAGAATAATCGCTTGTTTCTTCGGTTGTACTGAACACGTCGCAACCATTCCTTTAGAGGATCGAAGAACTGTTAATGCTGAATGGTATACAACAATTTGTTTGCTAACGGTCTTCGTTGAAATGAGGAAAAACAACAAAAAAACGTCGCATCACAACAATGCCAGCTCCCATAAAGCACGTCAAACAACTGAATATTTGAAGTATAAAAACATCGAGTTAATGTCTCATTGCCCGTATTCACTGGATTTATCGCCTAACGACTTTTTCTTGATCCCCTCTGTCAAACAAAAGATGCATGGACAGCGATTTTCATCACCTCAAAAAGCTATTGAAGACTTGCAAAACCATGTTTCTACGATATCAGAAAATGTTTCCAGAATTGGTTTGAGCAAAAATGTATACACCTTAAACGCGAATATTTCGAAAAGCAATAAAACACTATCTTTCGAACTTGTTGGTTTCTGTTTCACTTTTTGTAAAAACTTAAAAGGCAACTCTCGTATATTATTGTTAAGATCTTCAAAACTCTCTATGCTGATGATGGTGCCGCTGTACCACCTAAAAATCCAATACAATTTTTATAAGTAATTGAGATCAACATTGTCAAAAGTTGTTTTATTTAAGTATTTAGATTGAATCATAATATGGTGTTAGTTTGTTCTTAAAATTTGTTGATATAAATAATATTTAATATAAGAGAAACACATGCCTTTACCGTTCTATATTCGAGTGAAAGTGAAAACATTTCTAGATAGGCTAAGTCCGTAGTTATAGCCGCGAAAACATCGTCCCCTTTTGGGTAGGTTTTGAAAATTCATAAATCAATTATTATCTGTATGATTTGAACTGTATGGTTGGATCAATTATTTATTACGTTTGGATTGGTGGAAAAAGGCGTAGTGGTATCTCCACACATGGCTGGAATTATCCGGCAGGCGGTATTTATGTGGAAAGATTAGGAGCCGCTAACTTTATCTGGATTTCATTATCCTGCTCTCCATCTCACTCCACTGCACACGGATATCTGTCTACACATGAAGTTGTCTCACTCCCACCCACATACACTGTATCACACTCGCCGAGCAGATTACGCTTGATTAACTGGATTTGACATATTGGATTGTTTGTATGTAGTTGCTATTGCCAGCCAGTTTCACACAACAGATGAATACTACGTAAACACTAGTAGAAATTGCATTTTTAACACATACTGCAACTAATTTTCCGCGAATTATGGTGTCGTACAAAAATGATCAACAAAACAAGTTTTTCTGGGAACTGTTATTCTGCACATTTTTATATTTTATTTTTACCTTCCGTCACCTTTAGGTAAGGAAGGTATTGTCTTTGGTAAAAAAATTCGATGAGTTTTTAATGAATAAGCACGTTTTAGGGTCCCTAGAATATGATTTTACGGTGATGTATGTATGTATGGATGGTTTCGGATCGTATAACTCCAATACCACCTTTCCAAAAATTATAATTTTTGCGTATTCTTTTACTTTACATCCATTTGAAGAGCTGATTAGATTTTGGTTATAATTGGGAGACCGGAAGTACCCTACTTTGAAGATTCGAATAGTTTTTCTTCAAAAAACGCTGTTAAATATCATTTTTCATATTTTTATGTTATTATAAATATTAAAGAATATTTTGTTTCTATATGGTTTGATTACATTGAATACTTTATATTCAATGGATATAGAGTTAAAAATTTATAAGAAATTAAATTTCATAAAGCAGCCAGTTGTGCTATAACCATGGAAATATCTACTATATTAAAACAATTCTGATCGACAAATGTCAGTGTCAAGTGCAAATGACATAGTATGTTTGTGTTATTATTTTACTGGAAATATATAGAATCTCTTACGGAAGGTAATGTGCTGCCCACATCAGATTTTTTAATATAGTTATAATAATAATGCTAAACAGTTATTGCCGGGACTTCCCGCCTGAGAATTCCCGCATATATTTTTTTTAATTTAAGTTTCCCGTTTCCCGATAAAAAAAATTAAAAACACAAAACCAATTTCCTCTTAAAGTTTTTTTTGTTATTATGTATATACAGGCCACCGCAATTGAAATAAAAAAATCTTGGCGTTTTGTTAGAAAAAGATCATTTCTTTCCTTTTTAAATAGTTATTTCTTTAACTAGGCACTAAAACCTTAATTACAGCAGATGCTGTCGTCATTGTCGACGCTGTAAATCTGTGTTTAGATCTGAGTTGAACACGATATTTTTTTGTTAATTTTAGAATTAATATGAATTTATTGATTATTTTAATATGGACATTAAAAATTATTATTATTGGAAAAAATTCCAATATGCAGTATTTATTTGGTTATTTAAAACAAGAGTTCCTCGCTGAGACTGCCGTATCACCTAGCGATCTCAAGACGTAAAATTGACGTCATATGATCGTCAAGCGATACAAGCTGTAGGTATCGAGATGTTAGAATGACGTCATTTTTAAGTCATGCGATCGCCAGGCGATACGGCAAAGTTCCAGCACTGTAGTTAGGTAAAAGAAACATTATATGGTATATACATTATGCAGATTAGAAATAATTTATTTATGCCAATAAAAATTCAAATATATCTCTTTACTTTCATATTATCGCTGAAAATATATTTATTAATAAAATTCACGTGATTATGTACTACAGAAATAACATCACACCACTGCAGAAGAAACACTGACACACAAAAAATTCTCATAACTTCAAGTACATTTAAAATAATTCAAGTATATTTAAAGTAATTCAAGTACATTTAAAATACTTCAAGTACATTTAAAATATTTCAAGTACGTTTAAAGTACTTCAAGTATTTAAAATACTTCAAGTACTTTTCATTGTAAGTATTTTTCCAAGTATTAAGTACCAAGTACATATAAATAGACTTACTTTGTCAAGTACAAAGTACTATAAATAGAAAGTACTTCAAGTACAGTACTTGAAGTACTTGCAAGCCTAATAAAGTACTTTTCTTGCAAGTATTGCCCAGCTCTGACTGTGACCACCTTAGTGGATACTACGATCATTTAGACTTTAGACTTTCATTGCGCCTAGCTAGCCTTACTGGGGACGGGGTGGGTTCTAAATAAAGCTAACTAAGGGTATTTAAAGGACGCTAGTCGATCGGTTAACCAACAATTCTGCGGTATAGGACATAATTTCGAAAGAAAGGGCCAAACACAAAATTAAGATTAAATATAAAGTTTATTATCTTAGCTAAGTGCAATTTGCGGGATATTTTAAATTGAGTAAAGTAGGGAGAGTGACGCAAATGCCAGTGAGATAATAGCAAAACCAATGTCACGAAACCACTACTAACTTTACTGGGTAACGATGTTATGATGGACAAAAATGAGCGTAAAAGTTACAAATTAATAGTTTCAGTAATTCCCAGAGGAAAATGATACTTGGCTCCTCTGCACTTTGGTGTGGCCGTGCTTGTTCACCGAAGGGACCCAATTTGGTGTCTTGCTGCTGTATATGAAAATTTGTTCATTTTTACTTGAGCCAATATTGTTAAAGCTTAGTTGAAAAATATGGAACTTTTTTATAAGTAGCTTTAAGATTAGAATATCAAAATGTTATGCTTTAAACAAAGCATTAATGTTTGCAGTAATCAGTGTATTCAGCAATTCAACTCGAAATTTGTTTACTTCTACCTGAGTAATTTCATCTCTTGACAGCATTAAGCGTTACAATATGTATGCAATTTAATTTATAGTTTTAGTAGTTTGTACATTGTGTCATTCGCTTCGTGAGCACTGGTATGTAAATTCTTCTGAGGTACAGGCGCATAAGCAAAAGCTTCCTGCCATGGCATACGCCGGACATTAAATAGCTATTTACATAAACATCCTAAGCAAGTCTATTAGGAAATTATACAAAGTCGAATGCTTTATAACACAAAAATAAGACGACGCAGGGTGATAATCTAATCAATGTGAAGTCTCGAGGGTGTTAAATTCCTCTGCGAAAATAAATCTCAAGTCGACGAGAAAGTAATGAAATTAGAGGGAACATATTTAATAATGTGTAAATTTGGGTGTAAAATTATAACCTGCGAGTGAAAGAAGCTTGGCAGGGTAGGGCTGGGGTTGGCGGTGGCGTCCAATATTGTAGGCTGTCAATTTGCCGTTATTAAATTTCTATTAGGCCCGGGCGCGACGATCGCTCGGTATTGCATGCACGTATTGTTCCACGCGTAATTATGCATAATTGATTTCAGCCTAGGCGCTGACCTGTTGACCAAATGAGAAATTAGTGCGCCCTTCTCTATACCGACACATTGGGATTTTACCCAAAACACGGTTTTCAGTATATCTACTCAGTTTATAATCATATTTTGACAAGTGTTTAGCATACATTTTAACAAACTAATCAATGTCTTCTTTGTTTTGCCTTTCTTATGCCCGGTTTTATAAAAGCGAATTAAATTTTTATCCTGTGTTATAATTATAATTCAAGATTTTGTATATATTATTATGTATATACAAAATCCTGATTTTGAAATTCGAGATTATTTTTTTTATAAAACAGGATATGACAGGATCAGCAGTGTTTCATACATACTAACTTATTTAATCATCTGCCTTTATATCTTTCGGTGTACGGCCAACTGCACAGTTTATATTTCTTCTTCTACATTGTCTTCGAGAATTCTTTTCCTTACTTCCTTCCATGCTTGTTGATTTCTCATCTTTTGTGGATTTTCTTTTCATGTTTCTCTCTTTCGGCTTTGTCTTTAATTCTTAAATAATAAACACGTATGTTGACAGATGTTCTGCCCATCTAAATTGCCCCTCTTAAATAATATGTGCTAAATTTTGTTTCTATTTTATTATAATAACAGTCCGTACAGAAACCACTATTTCTTTAGTAAAAGAAGAAGTTGTAGCTATAAATGTTTCGTGCCAAACAATTTTTGGCTCTTCTTATTAGATCCCTTTGATTAATTTCAAATAAAATGTTATGTAATTTCACACTCGAAAGGCAAGAATAAATATATACTATACTATACTATACTATACTATGCTATACTATACTATGCTATACTATACTATTAGAATTAAGCAAAGCAACATTTTTTTTGATAACATCTTGAAATGTGGTGAGTATTATTTTGTGCATGGTGTACAAAAAAATGTTATCCTTCTTTTATCGGTGTCTATATAGACATTCTTGTATTAAATAAAAAATCCAATTGGAAAAAACCATATCTGCGGACAACGTCCATAAACAGCAAATTAAATCCCCTATTTCTCTGTATAGAAAAGCGAATTTTATTCATGTCGAAAATTTCAATATCCAATAAATCTGGTTGTTCTGTTCACGGGCCGAATCAGAATGAGAAATTATAGTGGAGCCTGTCTGGAAGGCCGCACGTTCGTGACACCGGGAGTCGGGAGTCGGCCAGGCGAGGCGGAGGCGATCCATTCTGCTGCCCACCCCGGCTAATATTAGATTTTTATAAAAACTAAACTCGTGCTCGGGATTTTATAGTTTGTTTTGCGAAATTCTACCGTAGTCCACTACTGCTGATGAAGATTGAAAAGATATACACCCATGGACTGCAATAGTATAAATACACAGCCTTGGACTATCAGACTTATTCTTTTTTGAAAAGAGAAGTGTCGTTGTTAACTTACCCGTTATAGATCTGATAATTCAAATTTGAAATTAATCAAAGGGATCTAATTAGAAGAGCCATTTTTATATTTTACAGATATCAAACAAAAACTGTTTTGCGCGAAACATTTATAGCTGCAACTTCTTTTATTAAAGAAATAGTGGCTTCTGTACGAACTAAGTTATTATAATTAATAGCCTAGACACATCGAGTAGGTAGGTATTTTAGACTACGTTTATCTCGACGTTTGAAGCCACTTGAATTTAGTAAATCCCTTTTCAATCTTCGAAACGATCGAAATTAATATTTCAAGCCGCTTGAAAATGTCAAGTCAAGCCTAAAAATAACAGGCTTGGACTTATGAAGCGGTTTGACTTCTGTCGAAATAAACAGTGAAGCTTCAAATAATATAACTACGCTTGCGCACATCCGCAATACATTGCAGTGTTTCTAAATTCATAGCATTTGTTGGTTGTTTGCATTTTACCTCATTTTATAGAAGTCGCGTCCTAAAATAGTAAAATTGCCCAAAAACTAAATTTTTTGGAGTGATGAAGAAATAAATATTTTTTTATTCAATTTGTAAGAGAAAATCTGAAAATTGTCTTGTTGTAATAAGGAAAAAGGCGAGACTATTTTCAACATAGGTTCCCATTTAAAAAATCATAAGTTTGTGTTATATCTTGAGAATTATTAAGTTTTAAAAAAATCTAATTACGCCATTTTATTCAATCTAAAAAACGGTAAAATTTTTGTAAAAACAATTTTTCTCTAACTATCATAATAAAGAAGAAATGATATATTTTCAAAATGAGCGAAAAACGAGTTTTTGCCTGTAGCTCAGAAACAAAAGAAGATCGAAAATTCCTGAGGTGACTATTAAACTTTTCTCGAAAACTTGACCCTGGAATGTGCAAACGGTTTTGCTCTATCATTAATATTACCCGAGATACCTTTAAAAAACATCGAAAATGAGACACCTGTACTTTTGATACGTATTCACGGTTACAAAGTGTAATTAAACACATGATCAGCTAACAACGTTTTATGCAACTGGCCCTTAGTATTACCGAGATTGACGGATTTCAGTGATTCATTGCTAGCTAATTATAAATTTTTAAAATGATAAAAGTTAACAACGCTTCGTATAACTGGGCCACAATCCAGATCGTTTTGCAGGTATAGAGTGGCAATAAATGTCTGATAATAATTCTCTTTCGTATGTGTGAAATTCTTGCAAAGAAACAACGTCCAACGTCCATCAAAGGTAAAAACAATGGGAACATTTTTATCCGAGTATAACCCACGTCATACTTCATTTGACATTTGATGCCTTCAAAAAATAAAAGAAAAAACTAACAAATATTATGATCCTGGGAGTATTGTGCGTCCGTTTCGAGACGACAGCCTCCCGCAAACTCAATAAACACACAACTGCAGGAAATTCCGTCCGATATGTCCGGCTAAGTTGGTTAGGGTTCGGACCACGACGTGCGCTTTCAAAACCCAACAACTCCTGAATTAATTATTACCCTTATTGTCAAGAAGACGTACGAAGACTATATTGCATAGGGAATACACTTCAGATAGTTTTCGCAAATTTTCAAGATCTAAAATATAACCGCTTACAAGATGATATACATTTATCGTCAATAATGTTTTATATTTTGTATGGTTGTGTGCGTTCGATTCCACTAAACTTGAAACTTGAATAGTTATTTATTTCATACTGTGTGGTATTTCTATTGTTTACAGGTGTGATTTCAGTCCGGTAAATGAGGTTTTACAGTACTAATATTCTTGACGGTACTGTATTGTTACTAAGCAACCTACTTCTTATTGAATTGTCAAACATATATAATTTATGACGAAATTCAAAATGAAGTAGACTATTTTATTTGTAATAACATTCATTTCCTATGAAACAATTTATTTCCAAATAAATATGAAAATTATCTTCATTTTGTTCATCAGGAGCATAGACCCACGGAGTATTTTGACCATAAGGAAGAACTAATAATTTTCTTCGACTAGAAAATTATAAAAAATCTATAAAGAGAAAAACTGCAACATAATGAACTCTAACTCACCACATCTAACATAAATACAGGCCAAAATTATATCTTTTATGTTTGCAAAATTATTTTCTTTTCCCCATACCACAAAAAGCCAATATTCGTTCCTATATCTTTCAACAGATTTTTTTAAGAATCAATTTCCCGTTTGTTTCCGAAGATTTTAATAGGATTTGATCGGAACTATCATTTTTCATACTCAATTTTAAAAAATATTAGAAATGTCAAAAAAAAAAATTGGTTACTGTCATTACTGTTTTATTTTTATTAAGACCAAATGATGTGATTTTTTAAAAAACGAAAGGAAGGAGGAATAATTGCAAAATTTCGTCCAAAAATGCGACACAGGTCTAATTACCGTAAATACGTTGACTTATATCTACTTAATATGTAGAATCCTTTGTTCTTAAAATTAGTTCCAATTTTCAACCATGTCTGAATTTTATAACACTTGTACCACTATAAAAACATTGAATATAATAGTATATTGTGTTATTAGGAGTAAAAGTGATACTTTGTGTGGCGAGCATGGAAGTTTGCACGACGAGGGAAGCGAGTCGGACAATTGCATGCGAGGCACACAAAGACACTTTTATTCCGAATGACACATTAATTTTTTTTTTCAAACGCATTACTTTTCTTTTTATTCGCTAATTCTATGTAGTTTATATGGATATTTATTTATTTTATTTCTACTCCGGCGGCGTAGAAATTTCCAGCGGAGTAGAAATGAAACTTCTACCTTGTGAATCAAGTCACAAAAATGCCATTTCTACGACGATTGAAAAAAAATATCTGATGTATTTTATTTTTTTAATACTTCGAAGAAAAATGTTTTATTTATTTATTTAACGTATTACAAAACTTTATTAAACTCCATAAAAGGGTAAATATACCACTTAAAACTTTAGTGAAGTAGTTTTTCTTACGAGAATATGTAGAATACTTCTTCAATCTCGAAAGATTTGTCGAAAGAGTGTTACATATGTTGTTCACAGATGTAGCCTGACATATAGTGATTGATATGTAAGGTATATAAACATATGATATATAGATTTTAAAATAAATACTTTGTATGAACATGCCACATTTAAAAATAAAAGAAATATCTTGCGATCATAAGATAAATAAAATACAATTTCATATAAAACTAGAAAATATTTAATATTTTCAAATGTCACATCTTTGAAATTGAAAACGTAGCACAAATCGTAAAAATTCGTATTTGTACGATTATACCAAAATAAATTTTAAAATATTATATTTATTACATGCCTACATGGTTTACATATTTCCGACTGACAGCAGCAGAAGTTTCGTCTCAGATTGAATATTAAATCTTAATTTTTCAGCCAAATTCATAAAGGCTTTCCCAAATTAACGCGAAATATTCGCAAAAATAGCGAAACTATCGCTTTTCCAAATTATCGCGACTCAAAATACACAGCGACAAGTGACCCCACAGTGGCGCGAAGTTATCGGGCAAACGTCCGCGAAACTGCAGCAATTTGTTTAAATTCTCTGGATGTACGGTTATTGTCGCCGTCGCTGGTTATTCGCTAATTATTTTTATACTTTTACACAATTATGGGGTGAAATCTCCCTTTTAAAGAATAAGGATAATTTGCTTGATGATAATATTCCTGGCCCAGATTTTCTGTGTTGTATGTTCTGTACATTGTACTCGTAAGGGGTGAAGGCTCGGGAACACGGTAAGGGTGGCAGCATAGGACGGCGGCTATTCACGCACTAAATTTATTACTTACCCTGCTGACAGCGACTAAGGAACCGAAGACGGATCACGATAAGAAGAATACAATGACCACCACGACGGAATTAGATTTGTACTCTTATCTATTTAAACTTACACCACCATGGGAAAAAATGGTGAATGCTTAGCATAAAAATTTATTTTATATAGAATGAACTCTCAAAATTATTTGTTTGGAAGAAACGTCCTCTCCTGTCGCATATGTATAGGTATTGGATAAAGAAATTTGTGCAGAAAATTAATTTTTCAGAAGTGAAACTTACTAAATATAATTTATTCATAAAAAAACAATTAAGTATATTGAATACACTATAGTTTTAGCAATTATTTAATAATATTTAATATGTATATTGCAATGATCCTTATTGTAATACGAGTATGCGTAATCGAGCCGTAGGTGAGTTACGCAAAATACGAGTATTACAAATGGACACTGTAATATGTGTTTTCCATACTATTTTTCCTATTGGAACCCGCAGAATAGCATGCGACATCAGCGGAATTTTAGGGAACTAAATTAATGGCGGCCAGTAGGACATGTCAAATTATGTTAACATCAATAATCATTATTTCGTTTAACATAGTAAGATGTTCTCAAGCTTAGATTTTATAATTTTAAATGTGTGAAAAGTAAGCGAATTACAGAAAATGAACAAAAAATACACCAAAAAGTGATGTGTTAATGTTTACGAGTACAACAAAAATTCAAAACATATTCCATAAATTTTAACAAAAAAGATAATGTTGATCAACTGAACGTATGGAAAAGAAATTTAAATAAATCGTCAAACTTTAATCTGATAAAGAAATATACATTTTCTTTGCATTTAACAAAAAGAAATTATGATAAAATGTTGCAGGAATGTAATTTTAATAAAACTATTGACAGTATTGATAAATAAAATTTTTAGTCATTGATTTTACAAATATTTGTCCCTGTAGATTGCAGTTCCAAGTCAGAATTACCATAGGTCAAATTAAGCCACCACAAGTAGTATTACTACTACATTACTTGATGCAGGATTCGACTATACAAACTTTAAAATTGTGTTGATTTGAACTTTTATCAATATAATGGGTCAGAAAGCGCTGATTAGAATGTAAACAAATCTGACATGTCCTTCTGGCCGCCATGACAGGTGCGCTTAGAGTGCCTCCAATGCATTCTGCGGGTCCCAATTTCGCATTAATTTAGTTTTATTTCAGAATTATTACTGAAATAAATATTAAAATATCAAGGTTGGTAACATTGCTAGTTTCAATAAACATTTTAATTTTATTTTGACATTTTGACAGTTACTTGCATGTTAGGTTAGAGTTAAAATATATAATTATTGATATGAACCTACAAATAAATACCTTGAATTTTAATTTAAAAGAGTGTTATACTGATGTAAATATTTCATTATAAAAAATCTAATTTCTGTAATTTTTCATGAGTAAGGACAGGCAATGACAACTAAAATGAAAGATATTTATTTGACACTTAAATTAAGTTACCAACTTCATAATTTAAAAAATCCCCAAATACATTTACACAAAATTGTTCATTGTAACTCTGTTTTTAACAAAAACAGTTGTACAAAACTCACCGTGTGTACGCAAAATAGGAAAATAAATTATCGAGTTTGCATTAACAAACAAATTGTTGACAAGTTAATGTAGTACGATGACAATGTACGATCGTTCAAAGTACGCGGAATGTCTTTTTCCTCTAATATGCGAAATTCTATTATTGTTGCGCATAAAAAGAGCTTTTTGGGCAAAAAATTACAAAAAACTTAAGTATTCCTTAAAGAACGATAAAATTTTATATTTTAAAAATACCGGAAATATTGAGCCAAACGTTAAACCTCGGTTAAAAGTGGACGTTTTTCGATTATTACTAAAAGGGATGACCGTGCTCTATGGGTACTAATTATACAAGACCGCCGTGTTTGTTTTCCGGATTTGTCTGTCAAATGGGCAAATGCCTGAGAAGTATGGAAAAACTGATATATGGGTTCTACAAAGTAAAATGATTCATCTAGGCCAGTGTTTCCCAAACTGTGGGGCGCGAAATTTTCTAAGGGGGGCACAAAAGGAAATTAAATAATTATATCCGGTTCAAAAACTGCAGGAACGGGCAGAGTTAGAAGGGCGCAAAGATATTTTGAAGCCTGAAGGGAGACGCGAAGAATTTTTGATGCCTGAAAACAAAAAAAGTTTGGGAGACACCGATCTAGACGATGGAAGTCTCTTTTCACACAAAAACAAAAGCAAGGCGGATTTTTAGTCCCGGTATTTAATTTTTGTGTTCTTTTACATAAAAAGTGTTAATTGAAGTATTTTTCTCTTAAATAATCCGTAAACGATTGACAAAAAAAAACAATGCTAGTCAACTGCTCGCTAATTACTCTTATTCAGTTATTCATACCAATGAGTTTAACATTTACGTCATAAAATATTAAAAAATATATTAACGAATACTAATTATGACTTTGTAGAACCACTCTACAGGGTGTTTCAAAATACTGTAAAAAAAAAATTAAGGGCATATAGTACTGACCAAATTGAGTAAAAAAGCTTAATCAACATGGGTCCGATCATCCATAGTTCCCGAGATTTGAGGCAGTGAAAAATGTGTATTTATGGGGTTTACGTCCGCTCTCTCGAAAACTATGAGATATTAAATGGGATTTTTTGTTCACCTTTCAGAGGTCATCTTAGATATGCTTTTCTTTTTTTAAAATCAAATAATTGTACTATGTTAAATGTTGTGGCGACCTTGGCCAATATTTAATTTTCAAATAACTTCGTAAGTATTAGAAATTGATAAAAACGTTTCATATAAAATTGTATTGTTATTTTTTTATATTCTATTTACTGACATAGATGAAATTTTGTTCGATCACTATCTTTGTCAGTTTTTTTCAATTTTTCACTTTTCTCAGAAACAGTTGAAGATCAGTCCTACGTTGATTAAGCTTTTTTACTTATTTTAGCCAGTATTATATGCCCTTAATTTTTTTTACAGTATTTTTGAAATACTCTGTATAGCGTTCAATTTACATAGATGAAATTTGATTTAGAAAAAGATAGTGGCCTACTAAATAATGACTTAATAATGCACGTATCCAACATTTTGTAATTTGCAAGAAACATAATAATAGTATTTTCTATTATTTTTTTTACATATTATTTCAAAATACATTTATTTAATCCTGACTACTAAGTAAAAAAAAAACTTTCGTATTGTGGTCTGTGAGGTTGACCCGTACTGGTTATTTTAACCGTGAATGGAACTGCTATGGGCGTGAATGACAATTTACGATCGTGCGGAAATCCTGGATCTGCACGTTATCTGATAAATTAGAGAAAAGGAAATGTGTATGACAAGGTGAATTATGAAACAGGAAAGTATTCAGCCCTGCAAATTACAGGTGTCTATTTTAATGCTGAACTACATGCTGTACAAATCATCGCTACAGATACAATCGCTCTATTAAATAATTCACGGGCAAATAAAGATAAATTAGTTGAAAAACTGATACGTGACGATGCGTGTGAATTGGGTTCGTGATGTTTATACCAACTGCTTATTTACTTTTCTCGCTCTGTACAATCTGTGTCAAAAACGATGCTTCCACAGCGTTCAATCATGATCACTCATCTTGCAAATACATTATGATTTTAATTATTATTTATTCCTATATATTTCATTGACTATAATTGAATGTATAAATTAGAAACTAAAACAATATTACTTCCTATTGACAAATATTTAAAATTTTCATTTTCGTCTTTATTTATGGCAACTATACCCAATATGAGTGTCATATACAAACCAACAAAAATCTGATGCGGCCAACACATGACCTCCCGTCAATTCCAACAAGTATCACTTCCGGTTGATCGTTCATAAACAAAATCTAATTTGTTGTTCCAATAAAAGTCTGTAATACCAAATTTTGGATTATATACGGTACAAATATTTCATCATTACCGATATCTGTGTACAAAGTAGATTGGCATACCCAGCAATGGGTAATAAGCCGTGATGATATATTTATTTATTTTTTTTATGTTTTTCTCAAAAATCCGTTAAAAGCTCCAAATTAAGTACCACTTCCGGTTTATCATACAGGTATAGTCAAAATCCAATGTTGTTTCGAATTATACTCGTATTTTAAATACCAAATTTGAGAAGTTTTGGATCATGTTTTAATATACTTTTTCAAGAAAATCTGTTTATAGCTTCCTGTAAAGCAGTTCTTCCGGTTTATCAATTTTAGAAAACATCTTACATGTTGTTCTCATTAATATAAAAGTCTTAAATACCAAATTTGAAAAGTTTTAGATTGTATCAATTTATTTTTCACGAAAATCTGTTCAGAGCTTCAAATAAAGTATCACTTACGATTTATCAATTTTAGCCAAAATCTAATATGTTGCTTCCCTTTATATAAAAGTCTAAATACTAAATTTGACAAGTTTTGGAATATATCATAATATATTTTTTACAAAGCTTCATGTAAAGTATCACTTCTAATTTATAAATTTTAGAAAAAATGTAACATGTCATTCTTATTAATATAAAAGTCTTAAATACCAAATTTGGGAAGTTTTCGATTGTATCAATATATTTTTCACGAAAATCTGTTCAGAGCTTCAAATAAAGTATCACTTCCGGTTTATCAATTGTATCCAAAATCTAATATGATGTTCCCCTTCATATAAAAGTCGTAAATACTAATTTGACAAATTTTGGAGTATATCATAATATATTTTTCACGAGAATCTGTTCAGAGCTTCAAGTAAAGTATCACAATAAAATATTTACCTGTAGGAATATTTTTGAGAAAATTGATTAATTTTAGCCAAAATGTAATATGTTATTTCCCATGATATAAAAGTCTTAAATACTAAAAAAGAATTTCTTCCGATTTTGAGTTATTAATTTACACCTATTCACGTATTATACTGTTTTATTATAATCATCATCCGATTATGTACCAATTTTCTCAAAAATATTTCTACAGGTAAATATTTTATTAAAAAAATTAATTTCTAATTGTAATAGAAAACATTGAAACGGTAAAAGTGGCGGTGAGCTATTACCACCTGCAGTGGCGCACCCAGGAGGGGTGCAAGGGTGCACTTACACCCCCCTTGAAGTGGTGGTTCAGGGAGCTGATAACTGGGCAGGCGACAAAAGAAAAAACAAAGATAATAGGTATGTTCGCGGTAACATTCTCCGACGGATCCCAAACTTATTCCGTACTAATTCATGTAATGAAAAGTCGTATTAGTTCCTGATTCATAGTAGTTCCTTCAATCTTTGGACTGGTCCAATTAATACGTGACCAATCATGTATCAGTCCATATTGTTCCACGAACACGAAATTATCAACTAAAATGAAACTATGCATGCGTTTGATGCTCTAACTCAGGGGTCGCCAACCCATCGATCGCGAGATACCGGTAGCTCGCGTGGATACTTCCGGTAGCTCACAGGTATATCCCAAAAGTACTAAAAATTATAGAAATTTACGTAAATTATCATTATGTTTCGTTGCACGTTCATCATTACATCATTAATAAATATTGGTAAAGGAGGAAAATCCGTTAAATATATTCTCTTGTCTAAAATGTTCTGCGATCTGGCAATTTCTTTTGAACATGAAAGGGGAAAAACATGCCTCTTCACATCCCTCGAAAAAATGTAACTTTCAATTATAAGGCATTTGACCTTGAACGAAAAAAAAATTGTTTTCCTGGATGCTTTGCCTCATCAAATTTTTGATGCTTATAAAAGAAAATTTAATTTGTCTTTTTTAGTGCAACCCCATATCCAAATTCCTAAGTGCGCCACTGCGCGCCTAGTTAGACTTGTCAGATGCTTAGACTTTGAATGAATACAGGCGTCAAGGTACAATATTTCCGAAAAAAAAAAATTTAAAAAAATCCGATATAAAAAACCCAAGTTATTCTTCCCCGCAAAACGTAATTGAAGAAATTTCTGGGAATTTTCCCGGGAAAAAACAAAATTCCTTGCGGGAATTTCTTAGTGGCACATCACTACCTCTAACACAACATATTTAACAAAAATATTCCTACTGATGAATGTTTTTAAAAACATTTAAATGTATTCGTTGTTCCTATACTGCTGTAAAGAGAAATAATCCTAAAATAAATAAATAAATATATCATCACGGCTTATTACCCATTGCTGGGTGTGCCAATCTGCTTTGTACACAGATATCGGTAATAATGATATATTTGCACCGTGCGGGCGCTTACCAGGCATCACCTCACGGGCACTCATTGCTGGCGTGGAGAGTGCACCACAGGGGTCAATTTTGTGCCATTTAAAATTGGAAATATTTTGCGTCGGTCGGGATCGAACCCGGTTCCCCAGATTCGCGACCTGACAATCAGGCACTCGGCCATGAGACCCCAAATACTAAATATTGTAAAACTAAGGGTATATGTTGAAATTTTAATGTAGAATCAAAACATGCCATCGTTAAGTTTATACCTACACCCATTTATGGGTCGTTCGTTTGTAAATCAAATGAATACGTTTATCTCGGAGTAACATAATCTGCTTAAAAATCTAGTGACTTAAAACTAACGCTTAACACCAGTTTTATATCGCATGTTTTAAAGTAACTGCAGGATAATTTGCGTTTATCCACTACTGCTAAATAAGAGCATATACAAAATTTTACGGACGAATTCGCATCTGTTTCCTATAATGATAATATCAAAACGCTCACGAATTTGAAGCAAACTGTTTTTAGAAATCTTGACTGTAGTAATATATATTTTTAATATTTTTTAAAAAAATTCATTCATAGCCTTACCCAATTATCTTGCAAAATTTCAAGTCTGGTAGTAAATCTAACCCATTATTTAAGAGACACACACTTTGCGCTAAACCAACTTGATTATCTCACACATTTAACCCACTTAACTTAAGCGGGTTAGCATTTAAGTGGATAAACTAGTGCGAGATAAACGTCGTATATATCTTGAAATGAGTATGAGATACATTTTTTGCAAATTCACTAGAGAAACGAATGAATCGCCAAACCAAACGTAACAATTTTTACTAAATTATTGTTGCGATAACTTTATATTAAACATTTTATTAGAGGTCTGTAGAAAAGTATCCGACTTTTGGCCGGGGGGAAAAAACTGGCTTACCTGGAGCGTTGGAAACCTACTCACCTTCAAAGTAGACTCCACATACTTCTCTCAGCGGTGCCGCCACTATTGGAATCATTCCGAGAAAGTCTCTTTCGGAATGGAGTTTTAGCTCGGCCGTCGTTGCAGCCATAATGTCCTCTCTTGCCTGAAATCGCGTTCCTTTCAATGGCCTCTTGACTTTGGGGAACAATCAGAAGTCGCAAGAGGCCATATCAGGAGAGTAAGGAGCCTGTTGAACCACAGGAGTCTTGTTCTTCGCCAAAAATCTGAATCAAGTACGAGGAATGTGCTGGAGCATTGTCGTAAAGGATGCGCCATTTTCCTGTTGACCAGAATTCCGATATCTTGCGCCGCACAGCACCACGTAGGACATCCCTTTAGTATTCTTTGGTGATTGTTTGACCTTGTGGTGCGTACTGGTTATTTCGGGATGTTGATGGCCAACCGAAGCGTGGCTCGCTCTTCACCGATGTGCGGCCGTCTTTAAGCCGGTTGTACCGCTCCTTAATCTGTGTGATGTCCATAGCATCGTCACCAAAAACCTTCCGAATGGTTTCCATCTGGCTGTTGCCCAGTTTCAGGCAAAATTTGATGCAATAGCGCTGCTCCAGTCGTTCCGTCATTTTCCTTGCAATGAAATCCTGCTTGCCAGCAACAGACACTATTGATAGACGGGATAAAATTCACGGATGTTAACGAAAGTTCAAGGTCGGGTCATGCAAGCGCACTTGATTTGATCCATCAGGTTTTCGCAAAAAAATGAGGTCGGATACTTTTCTAACAGACCTCGTATGAGTGAGTCACGGAATATGTACTTACAATAAAATGATGATGAATTATTTCTATATTTTTTCGGGTTGGTTGACTTTTCCTGTGGGGTGCATTTGCCGGTAATTAAGGTAAATATGTGTGTAGACCTTGCTGACACAGCGGCTCTTCCCCTATTTATTTGTTTCAGTATTCTCCCTCCTGGGAAATCAAAACTTGGCTTCGATGAGTAATTGCTTACCTTTGTTGCAGCCAATTAAAGAACTTCCAAATGTTACAATTATTTTATGGCGTTGTTCTCAAAATCTTTATATATGTATGGGGAACATTTACCAATTGAAATGTAAAAATTCGTAGGGATTCAGATGCAAACAAATATGAAATTTTAGGTCCTTTGTGTACATTATTTATACAGGCTGTTGACGGTCAGGTGCGAACATAGGGATTTAACATGGAATTTTATTTTTACGCGATTTTCTGCTCTCATATTCATTTTGCGACAAAAACTGTAGGGTGTAAAGTTGTTCAGAATTAATTGTTACATACAAAATTGTTTCTACATTTTTACCTCCCGCCACCTTTGGTAAGGGAGGTATAGGGATCGTGCTAAAATTCGCATATCGAAATTTTGGTAAATGACCACGTTTTAAGGTCCCTAGAATCCAATTTTAACATTTTCAAGATGATGTCTGTGTATATGTGTGTGTGGGTCCTCCACTCAAATACTATCATTCAGAAAATTTTGAAATCTTGTATTTCAATCTTTTTCTGTATTGAAAAGAGCTTATTAGATTTTGGTGAAAATCGGATAACCGGAAATGGCACTTTACTAGAAGCTCAAATTTTTTCGAAAAATACATTTAAATGTTATTTTTTCGAGATTAATGTTATTATAAAAATTAAAGATTATTAAATTTTCTATAGATATGCATTAATACTTTTTCTATATATTTTATGGATAAATTTATAAAATTATCTATAATTTAAATCCTAGAGTCTACGCTTTAAACAAACAAAACGCAGTTATTCAAATGTATGTAACTGACAGATAAATGTCACTATCAAAGAGCTAATCATTTCAAAATAATATTAGTAATGTTTTAAAAAGGAAAAAGTAAATAGAAAAATAGTAAAGGAATTCAATACAGTTTCCAGCATAAGTAAATATGTATGTAGGTATGTATTTAGATTAATAAAAATTAACGATTCACAAAAATAATTAAGCTAATCCTCATTTTTGGATTAGTGGATTAGTTCGAATCCCACTAAGGCATGGATGTGTGTGAATGTGAACCCACTCTGTAATTGGAATTTAATCCTGTTGAGGGGTTTAAAAAAAAGGTAGTTACTTGGATTATATTAGACCATATTTTAGGAAATAAACTGTCAAAATTCGAGTAAAATTCGTTAATCCAAAAAACTTAATCTTTTTTGTGACTCGGGCTGTAAATGGCGGGAGGTATTGTGTTGGCCACACCAGATTTTTTATTAAGTTTTTGGTTTCTTCACAATTTTAAAACAATATTATTTTATTCATAATAAAGGATTACTGTGGCGGAAATAGTTATCGAAGAATACGGGATTTATTTTCCATAAGTCAGATTGACGTGGCTCTTTCTACGAACTAACAGATATATTAAAATTTCTTTTTAAAATTGTGAAGAAACTAGAGTTGTTGGGGCCTCTGGTATGGTTGACATGTAATCTTGAATACTCTGTTTAACTTTCACTTGTTGTACTTCTGTTGATGAGAACTTAGTTCTCGAAATACGTATTTAGTTTTATTAAAATTAATTTTAAGGTTAAGGGGTAATTTTATTAGTTTTAGTTATATTTAACCTTAGACTCCATCTATTTTTAATTTTGAACATGTTTCTAGGCACTCTTAACACGTCAAAAAAATTTAGCTTATCAAAACTCATTTGCAAAAATACAGCATCTTATTGGATTGAAGGGTACGAAAAAAAATATGTGACTGTCGAAACGAAACGTGGTAACTTGGTAGAATCCTGAATTTGGATTGGTTTATAAATTTATGAGTGAAATAATGTAATTTTTTAAATCCTTACATTATTTTTATATTTTATAATATAATTATTAAAGCAACTTCATTTCACATTATGATCAGTGCTACAGTGTTCGTAATTAAACAAGTTAAAAATCGCAAGATATTAGTTTGTTGTGATTCTTTGCAGTGGATGGACGTATATTTTTGTATCCACACTAACATTTAAGGTGAAATACGAAAATGAGTGTAAATGTGTTTTCCGAGGTGTTTCAAACAAAGGCATCAAGTATGAAGTTTTTCCAATTTTCGGTAAGTACAATACCATAATTTAATCTATGTAAAATGCATTCTATAACTGAAATATTTATATTGTGCTTTTTTATGTATAATATAAATGCATATATGTATCTAAAGCCGGGTTTATTCAGTAATAACAGAATCACTATCATAATCATTGTCTTAAGCTATAATCATAAAGCCAGGCTTATGCAGTAATAACACAGTCACTATCATAATCATAGTCTTAAGCTACAGTCATAAGAACAATCTCAAAATAATTGGCCGTTTATGCAGCAATTTTGATGTGACTCTTAATTTGTCACTTTATCTAATCAATAACTAAATATAGATGTATGTTAACAAACACATCACAATTAAAATAGAGGTTATTTTCTGATTCTGATTGTTCTCGGGCATGCGCAAATTGTATGTCATCATAGTCTTAAAATTATAATTAATCTAATTCTGTGATTTTGCTTATGTTTATGATACCAACTATGACTATGACAATGTTGTATAAACAGATCTATTATAAAAACATGTTTTAATTCTTAAGACTGACTACAACTATGACAATAACTATGACATTGCTGCATAAACCCGGCTTAATATCATTACATACATAGTCGAAATACATTAGTTGATGCTGTGTAAGGAAATATGGGTATTTAATTTTAAATCAATTCAACGTCTACCTTTATATCAAATTTGCAAGTGGTTAAATTTACATAACATTGGGCTCTATTCTGTAACTCGGTGGTTAATTTTTTAAATTAATTTTTAATTTTTTGTTATACGTCAACATACTTGATTGGTTAAAAAATTTAACCATTGATTAAATATTAACCACTGAGATCCAGAATAGACCCCATTGTGTGGACCTATACCAACCAATTTTAGTGTTTATTTTCACATAATGGATGATATTATTGATATTGTATAAAAATTATAATGCTAACACACAACACAACCTAATGAAAAATGTAACGAAGGTTTATAAATTCATAAAAACTATTGAGGTGAAATAATTTGATATTTAATAGATTTAAAATTATTATGTAAATAGAAACAGAACTGTTGTAGGGAAATGAAATAGGGGCATTTGGATTCTCCTGCTTCGTGACAGCTAAGCCTGGAATGAAACAGCAGAAAGGTGGGAGGATTCTCAAGGAATCCTCCGCGTAAGCAATTAGAGCTTTACAACGGACAAGCTATATTGGGATAAATGACGTCACATAAAATACATCATCAAACTAAAATAAAACGCTTTACAACGGCCGCTATAAAAACAACCTTTCAGATTTTTTACCGTTATTGGATAGGTATGAGAAAACAAATTGTACCTATTTCAGAACCGTTTAATTACTGCCATTTTACCCCAGCAACAACAAAAAGATAGAAAATGATAGGTGATTTAAATCTTGCTCCGTTACATTTATTTTCCTATTACTGCACGGAGAACAAACCGAACCGTCGTAATATATTTTGTGGTGCTTTTAGTTAATACGAGTAAAACGGTCTTACGTTCTTACTGGGTAATGTGTGTTTAAGATACCAATTAACAGAAGAATTTTAGGCATTTCTATAACATTTGTAAACGTTTCTATAGTGACCTTCATACATATATTATTTTAAAAAAATATGGTGTAGCCAACACAATACCTCCCGCCATTTACAGCCCGAATCACAAAAAAGATCAAGTTAATCCTTATTTTTGTATTAGCGAATTTTACTCTAATTTTGACAGTTTATATCTTAAAATATAGTCTAATCTAATCCAAGTAACTATCTTTTTTTAAACCCTTCAACAGGATTAAATCCCAACTACAGAGTGGAATCACATTCACACACATCCATGCCTTAGTGGGATTCGAACTTAGAGCCCCGGGGGCACTCATGACATGAGGCGTTGCTCTAATCATTGAGCCACCGGAGCTATAATAAAATGAAGATTAAATTTTAAATACCATGTGTGTGTATTTGTGTGTGTGTGTGAGTGTGTGAGTGAGTGTGTGAGTGTGTGAGTGTGTGAGTGTGTGAGTGTGTGAGTGTGTGAGTGTGTGAGTGTGTGAGTGTGTGAGTGTGTGTGTGTGAGTGTGTGAGTGTGTGAGTGTGTGAGTGTGTGTGTGTGTGAGTGTGTGAGTGTGTGAGTGTGTGAGTGTGTGAGTGTGTGAGTGTGTGAGTTTGTGAGTGTGTGAGTGTGTGTGTGTGTATGTGTGTGTGTATGTATGTGTGGATCCTTCACTCTAACTCAAATACTATCATTCAGAAAATTTTGAAACCTTGTATTTCGATTTTTTTTCTATTATGGAAAGAGCCCAATAGATTTTGGTGTAAATCGGATAACCGGAAATGGCACTTTACTTGAAGCTCAAAATATTTTTTCTTCTAAAAATAGGTACCTTTAAATGTTAGTTTTTCGAGATTAATATTATTATAAAAGTTAAAGATTATTAAATTTTCTATAGACTTGCATTAATACTTTTTCTACATACATTATGGATAAAAATATAAAATTATCTATACTTTAAATCCCGAAGCCTACGCATTAAACAAACATAACTCTTTGGTTACGCAGTTATTCAAATGTATGTAACTGACAGATAAATGTCACTGTTAAAGAACTAATCATTTTAAATTAATGATAGTAACGTTTTAAAAAGAAAAAAGTAAATAGAACAACAGGAAAGGAAATCAATACAGTTTCCAGCATAAGTAAATATGTAGGTATGTTTTTAGATTAATAAAAATTAACGATTCTCAAAAAAGTTTAAGCTAATTCTCATTTTTGGATTAGTGAATTCTATTCTATCTCGGTATTTAAAATTTAATTGTCATTATATTAAAATAGGTAGTTACTTGGGATAGATTACAACTGTATTTTAAAAAATAAACTGTTAAAATTGGAGTAAAATCCACTAATCCAAAAATAAGGATTAGCTTAATCTTTTTTGCGACTCACGCGGTAAAAGCCGGGAGGTATTTTGTTGGCCACACTAGATTTTTTTTAACAATCGGTAACATTGACCTTATAGATTTTATATGCGCAAGTTATAGACAGTTGCCTCGAATATTTTTTTTTTTATATATGTCATTGATTTATAGATTTTCTACCGATGTATAAATGCATAGAATTATAAAAGAACACCTACAATTTTAATCATTTTTATGATTTTAAATTACTAAAAGAAATTAGATCCTTTGAATTTGCATTTCAATTATTTCTAGAATTTCTAAAACATTAGAATTGGTTCGTAGAACATTTTCATAAAATAATCTTACATACATAGGTAATATTTTAGCACCTAGATCAGCTCCCTTTGAATTTAAATACTGAAATTGGTGTAAATTCAACAATCGTTTAAAAGTTAGTGTCAATAGGTATATAGGAGTATATTTATTATTTATTTTCTTATCGCCATATAGTAATGAATCTTTATTGAATTATCCCTCCCCCATTAAAACGGCTTCATTTTCCAGTATATTAGACAAGCTAAATTATCTTTGTCTTTAGTAGAAATATGTCTGGACTAACGACAAAAATTTCCCCGGAATATCATATATAACAGCACTAACGATATCTGCTTGTGATGTCCCCTCGTAGTTTACCCTCATATAGACGTATGTTAGGGGTAGTAAATAATATGTGACATATAATATAGCGTAATCATGGTGCAGATATCTTGGACACTTTTGTAAGGGGACAGCTGATAAGCTCAAACGAAGTAGTTAGAGATAGTGTTAACATACAGTACTGTCCTAAAATATTATTATCTACACCCACACTTTATAATTAGGGGAAAGCAATAACAAACAACTAATAAAAATCTAGAATGAAAATGAATGTTTATATTAACAAAATAGAATATTGTTTAGAAATTTTAACCGAGAAAAATTACTTAAGGCTATTTTTAGAACATCCGGTTAAAATTTTAATAAATCTAAAACGAAATGAATTGTCAAATGAGAAATTTATCATTGCTTTTCTTTTTATTAATCCGATTTAATATTGTTTACTTTCCTAGAAATTAATTTTTTTACTGATACCTCTGGCTTTGGTAACGGCTTGTAAAAAATTACTAGAAATAATTAGGAGGAAATTTTTTGACTGTGGTGTAGCTAAGATCATAACAATTACGTTTCGGTATACACTTATACATTCAACAAAATCTATAAGCATTCTATAAAAAATTAATTCTGTTAGAAATCAACAGATATGTATGCAAATTTTTATACGATACTTGTAAAACTGAGTGTATAAACGAATGTACAGGGTGTAAATCGAAAAATTGGAACATAGGCATTTAACATGGAAAATTAATTTTTCTTTGTGCAAATGTTACCTAATTATTTTCTGCAAAATACTTCAAATAAAAGTTATAGAGATTTAAATTATGCATCTGAATCGTGTGAAACGATTATTTTGACTCTTCATATAAAGGTAAAAATTAATTATAAAATTACAGTTTTTATGAGCTTTTTATCTAGGCAACCATGGATTTATGACAAAAAATACGTTGTTTTTAATTCTCAATTAGAGCTAAAACAATTTACCTTTTTGTGTTATTTTACTGCTGTAATCTAAATTTAATTCTAATTGATAGTTAAAAACAACGCATTTGTTTATTTTTTTATCATAAATCCAGGGCTGCCTGGACAAAAAGCTCATAAAAATTGTAACTTTATAATTAATTTTTACGTTTATATGAAAAACTAAAATAATCGTTTTTAAAACGTATTTAAAAATCTCTATAACTTTTATTTGAAGTATTTTTGCATAAAATAATTAGGTAACGTTTGCGTAAAGAAAAATTGATTTCCCATGTTAAAGGCCTATGTTCCACTTTTCGATTAACAACTTTTACGTATTTGGTTTGTGAATCTATTATTATGAATCTGTAAGAACCTTACTTGTAAGTGTAATAATGCTCATTTTAATTTTATATCTATTAATTTGTTTTTGAAAATTTAGGGGATGGTATGAATGTAAAAATAAATGCTGTGTGAGGCAGCTACACACGGTCCGGTTTACCGGAGAGGTCTGCCTTGAATCGAACCGCATTGAAGTAAACCTGAGTGTGTGTAGGAAGATTCACCTTAAGGCGAAAACGTAAGGGGGCCGCCGAACATCGAATCGAATATTTGTTCGTTCAGCGGAAGGCGAACCCCCTGTTCCTGGTCGGCCAGAGCGTGCGTTATTGTTTTTGCTGATCTTTAGGCGGTTTTGTTAAGCATTACCTATCATTCTCATTTTACAAATGAATGGTTTTTTTTCTTTTATAGAACTATTCGTTACACCAAACTTTTCGGTTAACTTTTCTTTTGGTGCGCCAGCTATCAGCAATGATCACTGGATCACTGCTGAAAATTTACTTAGATCTCAAGGCCAGCCTGGTTTTAGAGGTCGCTTTTAAGTTTTGTGTAAATATTGACACCTGATGAGAAAAAAAACTTCTGAATTAACTGTATAAATTGAAAATTATATTTCAATTGTAGCTCTATGGGGGCCGCTTAGATTCTGGAACATGAAATTTAAGTTTCATTAGTTTCAATATAGATTCATCTCTGCTTGATTTCCAAATATTTTGCAAAATGTCCCACAGCTGATTAATATTGGTTAATTTTATTTTGATAACTGGTCTCTTCATTTCATCCCACAGAAGTTCGACGGGGTTTAAAGGAAGAGAAGGCAAACAATAGCATCATAAGATAATAGTACAATAAAACACAAGTTTCATAAGGCAATCTGTTAACTTACGAGTCAACAGGCCTTATTTTTTCAATTGAGGTAATTTTACAATTAAATTTTTTTAAAAAGGACTTGTCAAAAATATGTGTTGGTGTTTTTTTATCAGTTATGTTGGTAGCGCTTCCCGCTAAGAATTGAAATTTCACATTTTGACAGTTTGTGTATTTTGTGATTGTGTCTAATTGTTTACAAATATTATATCAAGCATTATACATTTATGAAAGAGGAAAACCAATACATACCGTGAACTCCACAGGTTTATTTATGAACCAACTTGATTTGACATATCGCTGGTTGGTGTTGGTTACATAAATAAAACTTGAATATGGGATTGAAGGACGTTACGTGAATCATCAAGCCTTTTTATTGATAAAACAACATATAAATAAAATTCTTTAAATAATGAAATACTTTAATATACAATTTATTGATCTAGACTTTTACTTTCCACCATTTTGTCAACAAATTCACTGCTCAGTTGCAGAGATTACAATTTTTAATACAAAACATATATGGCACTCATAATGTTTGAATCATATTTAAAAAATTAATATTCGATAGTTCACCACAACGTGGAACTGGAAATCATGGATTAAAACGTCAACATTTTATATTTGTTTGCCAGTAGTCACAAATTGAGTAGACCTTGTCAACATTTTCAAGTAACGTGCATCGTACATTTCATAACCTGCCTGGAATAACAATACATTCAACTCAAAATTGCATAACCATAAATTTAAATTGTAATAAATAAAACCGTTTTAATTATTTTGACAAAAAACCTGAGCGCATGTTTCTTGTTTCATAATTTTTTAGTTGAAATTTTAACTTCACAGATTCTTTTCTTTCTTAAGTAACCTTGCTGTAGCTATAAATTTCTTTTCTATCTAGTCCTATATCACCTAGAGAAAGGATAAAAATCCACAATTAGAAGTAATATTTCAACACAAACAATTTACCATTTTGAGGTTATCTGTCAGTTATGAAAGCATGACTACCACCTCTAGAACATGAAAGGCGCCAAAAACAGTACGTTTATAGATCTTCTAAACGTCGTATTTTCAATGATAAACAGTGCTTTTATAGACTCATAAGAATACCGAAATAGAAAAAATTATAAGTTTTATTGTTTTGTAACTTTCATAAAGAATTATGTAAGAGAATCATTAATTTTAGACGATACTGTTATGTACAGATATACAAAAATAATCACGTAATCTTATATTTTTATAGAGAATTGATGAAAAGTGTTGAGAAATAAAACAGTTACGAGGTACCATGTGTTTTTACTTAACTGATATAAATATCTCTAAGAAAACATCTTGTTTCTTAATAATCTCGTAACAATGTGTTGACATATTTAAAGATTGTGATATATTTTTATATTTAGATATTCAGATATTCATTCTCTGCTCCCATTAATAATTGCTACATGTCATCAGATAATTATAAGACTGAACCCTGTGATTTATTAAAGCGAAATTTATGAACTACAAAATTTGCATGAAATTATAGTTAGGCAAAACAAACAGTTTTAATAACATGTTTGCTTTTACAAATTCTCATATTTCTTCACTTTTCTGAATAAGTTACGTTGGACAAATATTGGCAGATGTCTCGTACATCATTAGGTGATTTTAATAAAATTGACGCGAAAAAATGTTCGAGAATCTGCCCGAAATTCGCTAATGAATTTAGCGTAAAAAATCGTTCGAAAATTGATGAATGTGTCCCGTTCCCAGTGGAAGATAAATCTAAGGGGCTTCTTTTAAGAAGGGAATATTGAAAGCAGAAGCGTAACTAGAAGCTTTATCACCGTAAAGTCAAGCGAGTATAGTTAACATGTAGATCTGTAAATTATTAGAAGTATTAGAAATATTTGTTTCTTTATCTTCAGAGTTTTATTATTGTGATCCTGTTCAATTAATATTGCTGTATGGTATTATTTTATGGGGTTTAAGCGCTTAGGCGTTAAATGCACGATTTCAAGCCTCTTACTTTGTAGTGAATTATTCTTTTATTATTTGTAGGTACTATGAAGATTCCATTCATATAATTTTACATTGTAATATGTCTTTTTCTGCTGTTTCCGCAACCAAAAAATAGATATGTTTTTCACCTGGTATAGCCTGATGAGAAATCTAGTATTCCCGAAATCGACAGCAAGCAAAGATATTGAATTTAATCAAATTGATGTTATATGTATTTCCACACTCGTTTCCAAAATATATACTAAACTGGAAAAATTTCATAAAATATTTAGATTGTATGCAATGATAACCAATAAAAAAATAATACGAAATGTTGCTATGTATGCCAATCCTTACCGACGATGATGATCTGCAGATGATTAATTTTGATGCATGAATAAATTTAACTATTTACCAAAATGAATTAAAACTATTATTAAAATAATTTTTCAACTTAACGCTACCTGGAAACCCTTAAAACTGCCTTTCATAAGTACAACATACAAAATGCATCTCCGCCTCATTTAGCATAAAAGTCTTCTAATGCAATTACTGAAATTTTAAGACTTACTCGTAGTCTAAAATTGTTAAATCAGAATCAGATAAATGACATTCGTTTACTTCATTTTGTCTTTTATTACCTTCCTTCACCTTTAGGTAAGGAAGGTATTGTCTTTGGTCAAAAAAATCGGTGGTGAGTTTTTGATGAATAAGTACGTTTTAGTGTCCCTACAATACGATTTTACTATTTTTACGATGATGTCTGTATGTGTGTGCGTGTGTATGTGTGGATGTGTGTGTGTATGTGTGTGTGTGTGTGTGTGTAACAAAATTTTCGTCTACGATAACTCTAATACTACAATTCCAAAATCTATAATTCTTTCGTATTTCTCTTCGTTACATCCATGTGAAGAGCTGATTAGATTTTGGTTATAATTGGTCAACCGTAAGTACCCTCATTTGAAGATTTTAAACAGTTTTTCTTGAAAAAACGATGTTAAATATCATTTTTTCACATTTAATGTTATGACAAATATTAAAGAACATTGTATTCTCTATACGATTTGACTGCATTACATACTTCATATTAACTGGATATAGAGTTATAAAATTATAAAGAAATTAAATTTCATAAATTAGCCAGCTATGCTAGAAACAGCTACTATATTAAGAAAATTGTGATTGAAAGATGTCAGTGTCAAGTGCAATTGACATATTCGTAGTATATTTGTATTATAATTTTACTCGAAATATAGGATCTTTTTGCTCGAAACTTCCTGTATGGAATAAAATACATACAAGTGTCGAAAGGTAATGTACATACAAGAAATTTAGAATCTTTTGCAAGAAACTTTCTGTATGGATTTTATAGAAAATACATAGGCATTTACGAAAATTCTACCGGTAGATGTTTACCGGTAACAGTTCACCGGTAGAATTTTCGTAAATACCTAATATATAACTGACGGAATGTAATGTGCTGGCCACATCAGATTTTTTAATTTGTTAAATTTTACAATGTTGTTTTTATAATTTATGCGAATTATAATGGCAGTTGTTACAATATAGAATATGATTCAATAATTATATATTTGCTTTAATTAATTTTAATTGATCAATATTATTTGTATAACATTATTTGGTGTATATTTGAGCAAAATAATTGGTTTTTGATTAGTCTACTCATAAGTTTAATATACTCAAAATAAGTACCATCAGGAAATTTATAAACAATTTATTTAATGTTTTACCTTCCGTCACCTTTAGGTAAGGAAGATATTGTCTTTGGTCAAAAAATTCGGTGGTGAGTTTTTGATGAATAAGTACGTTTTAAAGTCCCTAGAATTAGATTTTACTATTTTTACGATGATGTGTGTGTATGTGTGTGTGCGTGCGTGCGTATGCGTCTGCGCGTGTGTGTGAGAAAAATTTCGTCTGTGATAACTCTAATACTATAATTCCAAAAATTATAATTCTCGTATTCTTAATACTATTACAATTACCCCTTAACCTTAAAATTAATTTTAATAAAAGGTACATACGTATTTCGAGAACTAAGTTCTCATCATCAGTAGTACAACAAGGGAAAGTTAAACAGAGTAGTCAAGATTACTCAACATGCCAACCATGAGGTCCTAACAACTCTGAAAAACAAGGGAGAGAACTGGTATTATATACGTACGAGAGTCACAGGTGAATGATTACCTATAAACTAAGATAAATTTCGTCCAATAGTAATGAGTCATTAAATTTTAAATCGTTCAATACAATTTAACTTTGTATTAAATCGAAAAGTTTTGAGTTTGGTATAGGACCGAGATCTGCGTTCATCAAATTATTTTTATATTTATTTATTATTAAACTCTCGTATGCATCGAAATATCTACCATTATTAATATGTTTTAAAAATTTAATATTAGAATTATTAACTTTGTGATTATTAATGAACATATGTTGAGCTACGCTAGATTTTTCGGGATTACCGCTTTTTAGATGAAAAAAATGTTCTTTAAATCGAGTGTCAATTTGTCTTTTAGTTTGACCGATGTAAACTTTATTACAATCATTACAACTAATTTTCTAAATACCGGATTTTTTGTTAGTATCTCTTTTATCTTTATGGTTACCTAATAACGATTTAATGGTATTATTTGATTTGTAAATTACGGTTAAATTTTGATTTTAAAATTTTTGTTTAAACTTTTGGAAGCTTTATCGTACGGTAGTGTTACGTATTTCTTATTATTTTTATTATTAGATGGTGTTAACGTTGTAAAATTAGAAATGAATAAGCGATTTTTAAATTTATGAACTAATTTATCGACTGTTTTAACCAGGAAGCCGTTATGCTTAGATATTTAGATACATACGAGAGTTTAATAATAAATAAATATAAAAATAATTTGATAAACGCATATCTCGGGTCCTATACCAAACTCAAAACATTTCGATATTTATTGGACGATTTAAAATTTAAAGACTCGTTATTATTGGACGAAATTTATCTTAGTATATAGGTCATTCACCTGTGACTCCCGTCCCTATATAATCCCAGTTCTCTCCCTTGTTTTTCAGAGTTGTTAGGACCTCGGGCATGGTTGACATGTTGAGTAATCTTAACTACTCTGTTTAACTTTCCCTTTTTATACTACTGATGATGAGAACTTAGTTCTCGAAATACGTATATAGTTTTCATTAAAATTAATTTTAAGGTTAAGGGATAATTATAATAGTTTTAGTTTTATTTAACCTTAGACTCCATCTATTATTACCTTTCGTATTTTTCTTCGTTACATCCATTGGTTACCAGTTACTTCGATTAATCGGTTAATTAGTTAGTTAGGTATTATGTTTAGTCAGGTAAACTGCAAGTAGTTGGTATATTGGTTTTTGGAATAAAATACTCTCAATGAAAGAATGAAGAAAGATATTAATTATTATTGAGCTTATGTAAATTGCGTTTTGTTTTAATGATGTATGTTTAGCATTTACTATTAAACGAGCAACCGGTGCGCCCTGTTTCGTCAATAGATCGGTAATTCGCGATTAGCTATTAGTATTAGTAATGGGTAACCGGATACTTTTCTCTACAGTTTTAACTGCGCTATTAGAAACCATAGTGTCAGAGATGGTTTCGAATTTCGTATAGTATTTGTCCTTGAAATGAATGAAATGATCTCATCTCCATATATTGGAAAAGCTAGAAACAGTTACGAACGGTGGGGATAAGATTGGAGGACAAAGAAGTTTCCTTTAATGTTATTAAAACTCGCGGTGTTTAGGAAATATTTCACTGATTATCTCCTCCATTAATTAGACCAAATGTTGCATGAAAAGTTATCACCTGAATTTGAAACTTTGGAGCAATTCAATTTAAAATAAACTCTTCCCGGGTATGGTATGAAAAGAAAACTCGCCGTTTCGTCACGAGTAAAATATCGGGTCGTAAATAAAATTTTCGTGATATTTATGTAAAAATAATCGGTTCTTAGGTTTCCATTGCACATAAATATCAGGGGATAGATTGAACGTTGCTATTTAAAAAACAAGTCGTGTTCGTTGGGCAGGGGTTGTTTCCCCTACAGCTGTGCGTGGGTACGTGATGTACGTGCAGTGACAGCGACAGGAACGCAACGCAGCCCCCCATGCTCGATCACACCCCCGAATTGTTTATCTCATTATTTTGTGATTTGTGGGAGGAAAACCAATGTAGGATACCTCGACCCTATGGAGCAATAGCCACTAGCCAAATGTGGCTAAACCGCTTAATTGATGTGGCTAATACTTTTTTATTGGAAATAAAAATAAATGTGATAAAATTTAATATTTTCAATCAGTATGGCTCCATAATAAATATATAAATATTTTTTACTCGACGCTTATCACCTTAAATAAACCCTGATCCCCATGGTATCAAAATAAACAAATCTGGAAACAGTTTTCGACGCATTGAATTGTAGTCAGAGCTGGGCAAAGTACCGGAAAGTAGTACTTGAGGTACCAGGTATCTTAATGTTTCTAAATGTATTTGAAGTACAAGTACTTTTATAGTTCCTAAAGTACTTAAAAATACCAAGTACTTGAAAAAGTACTTGTAAATTTGGGTGCAAGTACTTTTCAGATAAGCGATATTTTTCTGCTTATATGGACCTTAAAAGGTGATTGTTGACAAAAATTTCAATATGCGATATTTATTAAGTTATTTAAAACAAGAGTTCCTCGCTGGGACTGCCGTATCACCTAGCGATCGCATAATGTAAAATATGATCAACAAACGATACGAGAAGCTGTACCGAGATGTTGGAATGACGTCATTTTTACGTAATGCGATCGCCAGGCGATACGTCAAAGTCCCAGCACTGTAGTTAGGTAATATAGACATTTTATGTATATGCAGTATGCAGATTAGAATTAATTTATTTATGCTAAAAAAAAAATCCAAATATATCTTTACTGTCATATTGTTGCTCAAAATATATTTATTAATGAAATTCACATAATTATGTACTGCAGGAATAACACAACACCACTGCAAAAGAAACACTGACAGACAAACAATTCTCATAACATTGTTAACTTTTAAATTATACATCGCACTTCAAGTACATTTAAAGTAATTCAAGTACATTTAAAATACTTCAAGAACATGTAAAGTAGGTACTTCCAAGTATTTAAAAATAAAGTACTTTTCATTGTACTTTTCCAAGTATAAAGTACCAAGTACATGTGAATAGGCTTACTTTGTCAAAGTACTATAAATAGAAAGTACTTGCAAGAACTTGCCCAGCTCTGAAGGTAGTTAGAGTATACGTGCCGATATCTTTAGAAAAATAAGGAACGGGCATCCTAACAACCAAAAAATGTGGCAGCAATCAAGTACGGTCGATTCGCGAGTTTCTCTTTTATTATATTTGTCTTTTACATGGTTTCAGTCAAGATCCCGAATTTCTGGTGGTGGTCAAATACTACGGGTCGGTGTTTCTACTGGAGCCTTTAATAATTATAAGATTTACTCATCAATGTCTTTCGATAAATCAATTATTTTCAAAATTCTTCAAATAGCCGGAAAAGGAATTATAAGTGAACTGTTTAGAGAAATTGCAAATTATTCGAAAAATTTTTAGTAAACAACTTAAAGTGAATCATTATTATATATTTATAAATATCTCTTTATTTTTATTTTCCATCACCTATATTTAGATAAGAAAGAAATTTATAAAGATACCAAGTTTCTTAATTATTGAAATCTATGCTATAATCGGATTGATTGAATCCGTTGTTCGCACTAGGTGAAACATTTTAAACTGGTAAAATAGTTAACACTTGGCTAAGTTTCACAAACTAGGATTTATTATCTTTATCAGAATTTCGGCTTTTACGCCATCATCAGAAGACTGAGAAATGTACAAGAGAATTACATGACTATATACATGGTGTTTCCTTTAAAACAATCAGTGCTTTTTTGGGCGAACTAATGACTTTAGAAAAAAAATGTTATATACAAGAAATGATCAAGAATAAAAGGCTAATATATTTTTTTAGATGGTATCATATATAATTTTTTAGTCCATTATATAGAGAATTTTTATCTGATTTCAACGATATAAATATGATATATATATATATATATATATATATATATATATATATATATATATATATATATATGACAATTATTTCGAGAAAAATGGTATTAAAAATAATTTTATAATATTACAATAGGCTATGCAATACACAGGTCTGTTGCCTAGTTACGCTAGTAGTAAACCCATTTTTTATTACATTATTTCTAGTTTTTAATACCATTTTTCCCGAAATAATTGTTATACAACCCTATGCTATATTTATATCGTTGAAATCAGAAAATAATATTCTATTCAAAGGGCTAAAAAATTATACAGGGTGCCATTTAAAAAAATATAATTTTGTTCTACCGTTTGAGAACCACTGGTTAAATATTCAGTTTGTTACTATTGATACATTATCCCCTTATTCTTGATAATTTTTGGTATAAAACATTTTTCTCTAAAGTTGTTAGTTCGCGCAAAAAAGCGCTGGTTGTTTTAAAGGAAACAGCCTGTATATACAGACACAGGCATATTCTATACCATGAAAACAGATCAAAATTCCAAATATTACTAATTCACCAATGTCGTTGTCATATTATCAAGTGCAATTTACATACTCGTATTTCGCAAAAAAAAAATATATATATATACTGGAAACATTATAATCTTTTACAAGAAACTTTCTGTATAGAATTTGTACAATACTCGTATACATAGAATTGACGGAAGTTAATAGGTTGGTCACATCAGATTTTTTATGATATGATCTTATTTGGTCATATCCGAAACGACAAAACAATTATCATAGCTTTAATATAGATATATATTTGTGGTGGAAAACCAAGTATTTCATTTATAACTTTAGGTAATTAAATAATATTGGCAATATAACGGTTGATGACTGGTAGATTTAATAGTAAATGAAACCACGGAGTCTTCTCCTTTAATTGGATCGAATTTCGTTGAGGAAGTATACATTTCCACCGATGTCACCCGTAGCTGAAATCGATACATAATCGTACATCACATACCCATAGACGTCGGTCATAAATCAAGGCAACTTCAAATAGACGCTATATAACCAATAACCAATCGGCATCTGGATTCGTCTTACTTTGCATATCTTTCCATTCGTCGCATCAGCGATCAGAAGACCCACAGAATCGAAAACACCTAAATATGAATTTAGATACGGAGGATTCCACATCGCTATACATTTCTCTCTGATAGTAGATCTATAATAACGAGTTGCTTTGTTGGGTGGTGTTTTTGTTCTACGGGATAATGTACCCGAATTAAATATGATAGTGGACGGACTTGGCAACAAACAATTTACAAACAAAAGGATATAAAATCTCGTGTAGTCCTCGAGAAATAACCAGTGAATAATTTATTTGGGACATGTAGTTAGCTCGGCTCATAATAGTTAGAGCGAGCATTCGTCACAGTCGTTAATGGCATTAATGAACACGCTACACTAACCCAGTTACACATTATTATTTCCATGTCCACATTTATTCTACAATGAGAGAACTACATCTGCTAACTTTCTCTATGGCAAGCATTTATAATAATGAAAGTTAAAACACTTTGTGGGAAATTCTAATCTTGGTTGCAATAATAATAAAGGATTATCACTCGGATTAAAGACTCAATAAAAGTTACAACCTATTCGGACAGTCTGGGAATAAGAAAAATTGTCCTTTGCTCGAATTGAGTTATTCTTTGACTAGAATTTACATATTTTGGTGTATTGAAGCATTCTTCTGTTGCCCTGATTCAAAGATTTTTGATTAAATACTGTAACAATTTAATTATTTCGGTGAAGTGTAAAAATCATAGAATTATTATTAATTAAAATATAGGTTTATTAAATAATAAGTAAATGAGATATAATTAATTACTTAAACACTAAGATTATTTATTTATTTAAGCAATTAAAACGACTATTTATTTTTAAGCTATTTATATTATTATTTATCTCACTATTTATGTCACTATTTATTTATATCACATTCAACTGTCCGACCTCCGCAGCGTCTGTATACTCAACAGACTTCCACAGCGTCTTTATCCTCGACTGCCCGGACAGAATTTGCTCATTTTATCTCTATTTTTGAACTCTGTTCAACTCTACTAATTGACTGCCGATCCGTATGTTATAGCTCTACAACACCACTGCCGAGTATCCACTTCCATTCGCCGTTACTGTTCCCGTATACTCTAGCTTCTCAGTACTCCTCAAAACTACCGAGTATTCACTTCCACAGCTATTTCAGTATACCAGTAACTTCTCGACTAGTCCACTCGACACTGTGCTACTAAACTCACTGCCTTCTACAACTAACAGACCTCTATAGCGTCTGTATACTGAACTCCTGATCGCATAACTAATGTTATATGATCAGGGACTCAACTGAACTAACTATCTATGTAACTGACATAGCTGCGTCTCATTTATATAGCTGAAATTACCTTCTGGAGAGCTCTAGAACATTCCAACCGAAAATAACATCGAATGCAATAGCTTCAAGCGACCGGAAGTAATTAAACATGCTTGCACGTTACAATACAGTAACTGTTTCAGTACAATTGGTTGTGATACATAAACTTATGGATTAAAAAAATTACGGCAATACTAGATAAACAATTATTATTATTACCAGTGGAGAAAACCAAGGACCTGAACCGAAAAGTATTTGTAGCCCAGGCTCGGTTCAGATTTAGGAACTAAATGTCGATTCAGATTCAGTTCGGTTTAAAAAAATGAAAATTATAACGGTTCATCGGTTTTGGGTTGGCGTTCAAATTTCGGTTCAAAACAGTAAATGACTACAAGCACAAAATACGGTGATATTAATTAATTTCAAAATCATATTAATAATTTAATTAGAATTTACAATTTTTCATTCTGTATTTAACAGATTTGAACCGATTTTGAATTTGAAACGGTTTAAATTCGGTTCAGGTGTATTGATCTTGACAAATAAAGGTTCATTCGGGTCCAGGTTAATCAAAAATTCGGGTTTCCGGTTCAGGTTCGGGTTCAGTTTCAGGTCCCTGGAGAAAACATCAATTTAATTCACGATATGGCCGTGGCAGATCAACGAATTAAGGTTCCAGAAATGGCAGAAACTGTGGGCGCCTCCTATGATTGGGTGTAAAACATTTTGACCAATGAGTAGGGAATAATAAAAATGTATGCGAGGTGGATCCTCCAGCTTCTGACTATTAATCAAAAACGTAATCTAATATGTTGATGATCCTAATATGTATGTATGTACTAATGAGACATAGGTTGATGACTATCAGCTTAAATCAAAGCATCAGCTAAAACAGTGGAAGATTAGAGGTTTACCACCTCTTAAAAAAGCACTAATAGTGCTGACCGTTAACAAAGTCATGGCTTCTGATTTTTTTTACTGCAAAGAGAATATTGATGATAGAGTACCTTCCTAAGGGTCACATACTACTTGAACTTGTGCATCAACTTTGTGATATAAAAAGAAAGCGACCTGAAATGCTAACGGAAGCTGCGTTCTTTCATCAGGACATCGCTTCAGCGCACTCTTCAACAGTTGTAATGACTGAAATTCATTGATGGAGTTTTGAATTGGTACCTCATCCTTCCTATTCCCGGATATATCTAAATCAGACGTCCAACTACGGCTGACACTCAAAAAATACGTGAGAGGGTAACAGTTTTTGTCCTCTGAAGAAGTTGTAGCAGCCGTAACGTAGTATTATGCAGAGTATTAATCGTGACCATGGCATTACAGCACAGTATCGACGAACCAAGTGTATAGACAAAAGAAGACTAAATATGTTGAAAAATTATACAAAAAATCTGGTGTGGCCAACACAATACCTCCCGCCATTACAGCCCGAGTCACAAAAAAGATTAAGTTTTTTGGATTAGCGAATTTTACTCTAATTTTGACAGTTTATTTCTTAAAATATAGTCTAATCCAAGTAACTACATTTTTCCTAAACCCGTCAACAGGATTAAATCCCAATTACAGAGTGACTTAGTGGGATTCGAACCCAGAGTCCCGAGGGCACTCATAACATGAGGCGTTGCTCTAACCATTGAGCAACCGGAACTATAATAAAATGAAGATTAAATTTTAAATACCAGGATAGAATAAAATTAACTAATCCAAGAATGAGGATTAGCTTAAATATTTTTGTGAATCGCTAATTTTTATTTATCTAAATACATACCTACATATTTACTTATGCTGAATCGAATTCCTTATCTATTGTTCTATTTACTTTTTTCTTTTTAAAACGTTAGAATATTATTTTGAAATGATTAGTTCTTGGATAGTGACATTTATCTGTCAGTTACATACATTTTTGATTTGAACAACTGCGTTTTGTTTGTTTAAATCTTAGGCTTTGGATTTAAATTATAGATAATTTTATAAATTTATCCATAAAATATATAGAAAAAGTATTAATGCAAATCTATAGAAAATTTAATAATCTTTAAGTTATATAATAGCATTAATCTTGAAAAAATAACATTTAAAGGTATTTTTCGAAGAAAAACTATTTTGAGCTTCTAGTAAAGTGTCATTTCCGGTTATCCGATTTTCACCAAAATCTGATGAGCTCTTTCCATTACAGAAAAAGTTCGAAATACAAGGTACACATACATACACACAGACATCATCGTGAAAATGTTAAAATTGGATTCTAGGGACCTTAAAACGTGGTAATTTACCAAAATCTCGATATGCGATTTTTAGCACGATTCCTATACCTCCCTTACCAAGGGAAGCGGGAGATAGATTGATAATTGGCTTCAGTTGGATTCGAATTCTGATTCTTATAACAATCTCGGCTAATCTGTCTGTAAAAATATGTTCATTTCGAAATCTTTCTTTATTAATTAGGGAATAATATTCTTGCGACGCCTTTGGGTGCTCAGCGAATTTAGCGTCTGGGAGCGAAGCGATGCGATGCGATCAAAGAGACGTATCGTACGTTAGACGTAGAGGAGGAACATATCTTGTACATATCTAAGTATGGAGTACATGAGCATAACAAAGACTCGTCCCGATGCCAAAGTCTTTAATCACCCGGTTCTGTCAGATCCGCAGCTGCGCTCGCGCAACACTCGCTCTCGCACTCGCGCTTCATTAGTAGAGATAATAGATGCTGTTTGTGTTCACCATTAAAGTTTTGATTAGAATAAACCGCGCGTGTTATTTGAAAGATGTACGCTTACTGCTCCGCTGAAATGCTCTGTTCTACACCTGAATAGCTCCTACTGCACTATTGTTAGAGAACTACATACATACATACAAAGTAAGAAACATTCATACTGTACAGGGTACAGCTACGAACTACGAATTACAGGAGCACATCAAAACGAAAAATCATAATTGTAAAGTGAGAGCAAGGGAAATGATAATAGTGTTTGTAAAGCGGTAATGAAGTTTGCTTGAGTAAAACGGTAAACAAGTCTTGTATTTGTATTGGAAGAGTTGATGAAATGGGAAAGTCAAACTTAGCCCCCCGATAACCACGCAGATATAAACACTATAAATTACATTCCGCATAGTGTTAACCTAGTTATAAAATTTTACACGTTGATTTTGAAACAGCAATGAAAATTTATGAGCGTATAACAAACGTTTAATCGCATCAGGCTTCATTTCTAAATGGTTCAACAAACACGGCGCCAAATTTCATTATTTTATCAAACGTGCTGCCTTCTCTATCACACCGCGTTTGCAAAATTTATAGCTTCGGACAAACTTCAATCATAAAATTTCAATTTTCAAATTGCCGAAAGCAATCGCATTCCGAGGCATTACGAGTATTACCAAGCTCTCCAGATCACGGCAGATGGCTCTTTGCTTTTTCTCTTTACCTATAATGACATTTTTACCCGTTTCATCGGTAATAATAGGTTGATAGGGTTACCACCTTTTGTTAATTCTCATATACGGACATGTCATTAAAATGCTGTTATTTTTTGCTTGTTATATTCAGAACATGTTTTAAATACTCAACCTTCTAAAATATGTATATTTGAAAAATTGATGAATAAATGCATATACAGTAATTTAATAATGAAGTCGAATAGATATGTGCGCTGGATGATCATTTATAATTCGGACGGCTTTGATTCAATTCCGACCAAAGATCAAAGTCGAACTTGAACTTAGAATTATTATCAATTTTCAAATATCACGAGTTTTTTTATTCCCCGGAATAAATACAATCAACTACGATTTGCGAGAAAAATATCGTGACTTTTTTTTCTGCAGAATTCCATGTTTGGAAATTTTCGAGAATTTTTAGGAAATGTTCTTTTACTTTACATGCATGTGCCTATATTAGCTACCCCTATTCCATCAATCATTTCTAATATTAGAAATTCGTTGGAAAATTTCCCCAGGATTTTTTTTTCTGATTACTCATAAAATTTTCGAAAAAAAAATTGTTAAAAAACCGGGCTTTTTCTATATCATTCAATTTCGGGAATTGACTCATACTCATCACTACCCGACTACCTTTGTGGTACCTTCTCCATGACAGCTTTGAGAGCCCGTAAGGTGTCGCACGGTAATTGCTCTTTACAGAACAGATTTGTCTACATTACCGAAACCTGCAAATGGCAGTAGATTGACACACCCATAAATGACTAATAAGCTATGATGGTATATACTGAGTTATCAAAACCATCTGATAATCACGTGACCCGCATCTTTCCTCAATGACATCAAAACCAGACTTCTGGGAAGAAAAGTTTGGTATGTAAGTTCATGGACGTACAAATTTTTATTATAAAGAATGCGTTTCGACAATAAACTTGTGGTGTTCATCCGTTAAAACCATTTCGGGTGGTAACTTAACCTAAAAACTCATTAATTAAGCTCTTAAAATTATTTTTGTAACTCGCCAAGCAAATAATGAAATACACTAATAAGAGTCTTGAAAAAGATTGTTGTTGATAATGTAATTATGAAATGCATGTAATAGAGACGGTAAAAATAAACAGAGAGCGTAACGAATATTTGAGCAGATATTTGACAGATTGACATTGAATACACACGCCTATGAATTGCACGCAACTGTTAATATTCATTTCCGCGGAATAAAATATTGAGAACTATTCAGGTCACGTGATCAGATGGTTTTGATCACTCTGTATACATTTTGTACTCGTATTTGTATACAGGCTGTTATGTATGTAAGTGTACAACGCTTAACCCATGGTAGAACTGACCCCATAGATAGAAAATCTGGCAATGTTTTTTGTTTAACATGCTTTCTACAAGATCTGGAGGATTTTAAAACTGACCAATCATATCATAGTTCAACATTTTGTAAAATAATAAAAATCAGTGTCTTCTCTGGAAAAAATGTTGATTGTAAATACTGACGTGAAACGTCAAAAATGATTTTAATTATTTTGTACTTATCTATTTTCAGTTTAAATTTGTCGTGACATCGAATGAAGTAAACTATCCATGATTTTTAAAGAATTTTTGTCAACGCTTTCCATTCACCACCGCTCTGATTTGGTTAAAAATACGATAACGCGGTTTTAGTATTCAGCATGACATTCTCCTTCGTGTCATGTATTACAATCAATTACAACAGTACAACTTAAACTTACATAAAATTTCTCTAAAATTATAAATATCTGCAAATCGGGTTGGTTGTCTTTTTTTCATTTAAAATTTCGACACGATTAAAGATAAACAAAATTACGTTTTTAATGCGTGTCGAAATTTCAGATGAAAAATAAGATCTATGCCGATTAATAAATTCGTAATAGTACAATTTTAAGAATAAAAAAAATTAAATTCTGGATAACAAAATCATAAAATTGTGTATTAAACCAGGCTTCTAAACATCTGTGAATATAGAAAGAGCATACCAAGTTATGAGGTTATGAGATGAGTTGTCGTCGACAAATCACAATAGTTTAAATACGGTATACAAAAAATGTAAGTACAAACTCTTGTTTTTATGTCAACTATAGAGTAAAATATAGTATAGATACGAATAAATAAAAAAACCATAGGTAAATAAATACAATATCTGTGTTCTCGTTATTCGTAAACGTAAGCATTTTGATAGAATTTTACCTTCCAAACAAGTTTATTACTGATGTCAAAATTTAATTGCAACAGCTGACAGGACTGTCAATTGCTAATACATAATTTTCCATAGCTATTGCTACTGTATTCAGTTATTGAAAAAGTATATGGATTTGTAAAAATGCTAAAAAATGCGATTTCGAGGAAAAGTTATTAAAAAATATTGTTGCTCTCGACGAGTTATATTACTGGTTAAATTTAATGTACTTATTTCATTTACACCCTGTATATTAAAATCATAACTACTTCACCTTTTGCAAGGTAAAAACTTGTACTGACTGGGCTAATATCACACGAAACACATTTCTCAAATATAACGTCAAACGATATTTGACAATGAAAAAAAAGTGTATATTTGTTTATTTTAAAGGTATATAAATAATTTTGAAGTTAGGATATTATGTACGTGTTTATATGTATAATTGCGATTATTATTATGTTAATTGCCAAATTTATCTTTTACACAAAATCAAGTAAGTACTACGTACTACAAAACAGCTAACAAACGAAAGTTTTATAATTTCACACATCTAGTTAACGTAGGCGACCAAAAAGTTGTAGACAACTAGAATACGTTTTTTCAGAGAACATATAAAAGTCACCGTGTGCTTCTAACAATATTTTAAATGTTGTATTCTTTCTAACAGAAAATCTTGCATCTTCAAATTTTATTTGATTGCATTTATTGTACCTGTGCACCATAGTATTCACTTCTTCTCAAGATGTGAACCTTCCCACCGTCCTATTTCCCTCGACTCTTCCAGTCTTCGTAATGAATTCCTAAATTGATTCCTACCAATTCTGTGCTCCTCAAAGTACAGAGACACACTCAGTTTAATAATTAGAAGAGAGAGAAATGTTCGGTCAAAAAGCAAAATCAAGTACACCGATATAATGTCATTGGATAATATTCACATATGCGCAAATATACGCCAATATACATTTCCGTCATGAATTAATGAGTGGGAGGAAACTCCCAGTTTAAAATTGAGTTTGTATCATATTCACCCACGTTGACGATATTCCTACATCAATTTTAAAATGTATGTGAAAAATAAATTTTTCATCGGGTTTTTTACCTCCCGCTACCCTTGATAAGGGAGGTATAGAGATCGTGCTAAAAATCGCATATCGAGATTTTAGTAAATGAACACGTTTTAAGGTCCCTAGAATCCAATTTTAACATTTTCACGATGATGTCTGTGTGTGTGGATCCTCCACTCTAACTCAAATACTATCATTTAGAAAATATTGAAACATTGTATTTCGAACTTTTTCTGTAATGGAAAGAGCCCATTAGATTTTGGTGTACATCGTATAACCGGAAATGGCACTTTACTAGAAGCTCAAAATAGTTTTTCTTCGAAAAATACCTTAAAATGTTATTTTTTCAAGATTAATGTTATTATAAAAATTAAAGCTTATTAAATTTTCTATAGATTTGCATTAATACTTTTTCTATATATTTTATGGATAAATTTATAAAATTATCTATTATTTGAAGCCCAGAGCCTACGCTTTAAACAAACAAAATGCAATTATTCAAATGTATGTAACTGACAGATAAATGTCAGTATCAAAGAACTAATCATTTCAAAATAATATAAGTAACGTTTTATAAAGAAAGAAGTAAATAGAACAATAGAAAAGGAATTCAATACAGTTTTTAGCATAACTAAATATGTAGGTATGTATTTAGATTAATAAAAATTAACGATTCACAAAAATGTTTAAGCTAATCCTCATTTTTGGATTAGTAAATTCCACGGGTATTTAAAATTTAACGCATGTCATGAGTGCCCTCGGGGTTCGAATCCCACTAAGACATGGATGTGTGTAAATGTGAACCCACTCTGTAATTGGGATTTAATCCTGTTGAGGGGTTTAAAAAAGGTAGTTACTTGGATTAGATTAGACTATATTTCAAGAAATAAACTGTCAAAATTAGAGTAAAATTCGCTAATCCAAAAATAAGAATTAACTTAATAGAATTAGAAAATTTGGGAACAACCTTGAAGTTTAGGGTTAAGAAAGTAGGCCATAAGTTCCGTTATTGCAGCTTACTTGTTTTTATATTCTGCAATAATTCTTGACAGAATTTTGGCGAGCACTGTTTTGTAAATATGTAGTTCATTATTGTAAACTGACTAACAGTATATTATATTATATTTAAAATATTTGGCTGAGGATGGACAAATTAATGTCCGAAACGTCCACAATAAATAAACGACGTGACCAATGTCTTAAATAACGACGGAACTTATGGCCTACTTTCTTAACCCTAAAGATTCAGATTTTTTTTAAATGTTTACCGATAGGGTTTCCAAGGCAGTAGGTTTTATTTACAAATTATTAATCGGTAGTGATGTGTATCACTTACCGATCAAAGCTTACTTTTAAAAACTTTAAAAATGATATCCAAAAATTTTTAATGCTATAAACGTAATAAGCATTGCGGTGAGTAAGTCTTCGTCTACCGGTATTGAATGTATTATCAACCTCAACCGGTTGGAAGCACTTACTGACCTTTAATACTTAAATAACTAATATACTACTCACTCTGGGTGTTTCACGAATATGGGACGCGATTATTTTCTTTATTATTAGGAATAGAAAAAAATTATCCAATGTCCAAATGAAAGTTGTAGTAGACCGAAGGGAACATTCTCTTATTAAAGAAAAAAATTCAAATAGTGGTTCTCAAACTTAATAACAATCTATAATCAATATATCTATCAACACTATTTTGCGTCATGTTAAATAACATTTATCTAAAATTTAAATTGATTTTTTTTGTTATGTAACGATAAACTTGTACATTTATTAATTAAAAAGCAGGCCATTGGCGTTTAACAAGGGAAATCAGGGTATTCTTCCGAACCCGAACCCAAGTAATTTTAGTCAAAATTGTTTCAAATATAGAAGTTGTATAATAAAATTGTATACCTATCTAAATCACTAATCAGATTTTATTTCATACGTTTATAGAGCGCGAGCAGAGACGTGACTCGAAGGTCCTTCACGTGCTTGAAATCAGCTGATTTGTGTGCGCTTGTCATTTTGACAAGAACAATGTCACTTTGACAAGACCAATGTTTTAAATTATTTTAATTTTGAACTGTTGAGAAGTTATTATTTTTAATTTCATGTGTTTTACTGCCTGAAAATTGTACAATAATAACATTTTAGCAGTTCAAAATCAAAATCAGTCAAACATTGGTCTTGTCAAAGTGACACTGTTCTTATCAAAATGACATGCGCACACAAATCAGCTGATTCCAAGTACGTCAAGGACGCCCGAGTCACGTGTCTGCTCGTGGCCTATAATTGCCGTCAAATAAGTATGGACTAGAGATTTCTACACTGTCGCCAATTCATGGGCAATGTTCAAATGCTAAGTTATGAAAAAGCGACAACACCGCAGGGCAAGGGCCAAGTTGCGGAAAAGGGCAAAAGTTGAGCATCAGTCCACACTTATTTGACGGTGACTATAGTAACCTTTGCTGATTTGTAGCCACAGTCATGGAATTTAAACAAACATATCATATGAACTCTCAGAAATACAATATTATTATCTTTATTTTACTATTTTGGTTTGGCTCCAAAATTACCCTATTTTGACCTATAGACTGACTTGTCTCTATTCAAGAATTAGTTAATTTGGCGAAATTAATTTGGAAGTTTTATGCAGAGAAAAACTGATTTCCCATGTCAATCGCCTATGGCTCGTTTTTTAATTAATATAATTTATGGTTTCCGATCTACGACAAATTTATTTGGATAATTTTCATCTATTTCCAATAATTGAGAAAAGAATCGAGATGTCTCAAATTCATTAAACAACCTGTACACAAGTAATTAGGAATGCAGTTAGTGGATTTAGAAAATAAACATTTATTTATTGTTACACAACGGACTAAAATATGAGTGATCTATTGATTGCTATTATTATAACACCCATCAATAAGGGCACGTAGCCTTATAAACTAATATTCACGAAAGATGACTATTCAAGGTCATTTGTGAGCCGTCTGATATAATATTACTTGCACATAACTTCATTGCATTTCGTATGCATAGGCGTGCAACATGAAATATTTATGGACACATTTTAACTGAGAAAATAAGAGTAATTTATTTGAAAATTATGTTTCTTTCTAAATAATGCCTTTCTGAAAGATTTATGTTTTTTTGCAAAATTCAAAAACATAGACTTAACTATAAACTAAGAAATAATAATTTGATTTAAACGTCAACGCCACTGGGTAAATATTAGCACAGAGGGCAGTGTAGTAGATAATTAGGTATTTGTAATTCTGCGACATACGTCATTATTATTTATAGTGTGTTAGAAAGTAACGCCACTATTTACGTATATCTGTCACACCACATAAATTAAATAGACGTAGGTCAAAAAATCTTTCTCTTTCTAATACAAAATGTTGGTAATCTACTGCTGTAAAGTGATGTGTATTCTTGCTTCGAACAAATGACCTTGAATAGTCATCTTTCGTGAATAATAGTATACAACTGTACTTGTAATTCTAGCGACTTCAAATATATCTAATTTTCAAGTAGCATATATCGTAAAGATATATAGATATTCGAGGCTATTCTGTAACTCAATCATTATTATTTATCGATCATTATCGAGGTAATGATCGATTGCGATTCAAATTGGGATTCTGTAAGTCACTTGATCATTAAAATTGGTTAATGATAGTCGATAACACACTGAAATTTATCGATCAGTAATATGCTGTCGTTATCATATTAATGATTGATAACAAATGTCAAAATCAGATAAAAGTAGCTGTTACAATATTAAATCACCAGTACTTCAATGCAATATACATAATTGAAATTAAATATACAAGTAAGCATTTTATATTATATAATATAATTCGTAGTATTTACATTTTTGTTATTTATAGATTTAGGTTATGTATTCACAACAAGGCACTAAGAAATGCAAGTGACCTTTTCTCTTTAAGCGATGAAAATTTTAAACAAATCTTTTAAGTAATCAGAGAACTCGCCCAATATTTAATAATAACACTCAGGCCTCATCTGTGAAATGGTAGAAATGACATCCGGGGGCCGGTCCACTGCTAGAAACCGCGAGGCCCAGAGCAATTATGATAACATTCAAGGCCCCTTCAACTTCGAAACTATGCAGTTTTAATTTCCACCACAATTTGATTGTATTTTTTCTTCGCAAAATGTCATTATTAAAATAATGGTGAAATATCCTTTGTTAGATTCACTCTTGTAATCAATAAAATATTTGTTGTAAACCATAATTTTACAGTTATAGTTTTTAATATGACAATGCCAGAGAAATATGCGTTTGAAAGAATAATTCTTTTACTTTTTTCTACTATCAATAGTACGTCAGGGGAATATCGATAGAAAAGAAAAATACATAAAATCAATCAGCTTTCAAAATGCCACCGTAGTTTTAAATGAATAAAAAATAATTGATAGTAAATCATAATTATTCTTTGAAAAATACTACATAATAATTTTTTTATTTGATTAATTTGTGCAATGAGTTTTCAAGCAATAATCAAAATATCATTTGTTGTAATCAATAAAAAATAATCGTATTTAGGGGCTCAATAGAACAATGTGTCTATATAATCATTTAAAACTAAAAAATATTTTATATTTTTTGGAAAATTTTAGGTAGGTACATTTTATATTGTTGAAACTATATGTTTTTGGCAGTTCTGTGAGTGAATATTTACTTATATACAATATTACAATACAACGCAATAATTAAAGAATTCATGATTCATATGGGTGCGAAATGCGTAAAATTTTCAAATAAATGACAAAGAAAATGATTGTAGTTGAGACAATCGATAACTGTATCATTAAAAATAAACGATTGTTATTAATTTAACGATCGATAACAGATAATGATAAAGTTACAGAATAGCACCGATTATAATCATTAGCAAAATTTATGAATAAAAGCAGATTGACACACCCATAAATGGGCAATAAATAATAAATAACATTTTTTCAGATTTTCTCTAATTGGAATATAGTTTTAGTCTTCGTGAGCAAAGTGTACAGAACAATAATTTTATTTCTTGATATTTAGTGAGTTTTCTTCTTTGTTTCTGTGGGATTTTGGTGCGTTCGGTTCTGTTCTCTTTGGATGCGGGCCGGGTGCTGGCGGGTTCTGCCGTTTCTCTTACTTTCTGCTGACTTTGATTTCCTCAGTTTTAAAGCAGAGTCGGGTAAAAAGAAGTGGCCTTTTCGCGTTGTGTCACATTACCGATAACATATCTGGAGTCCGGCAGTTACTGACGGGCGCCGCTGCTAATGAGTGCAGCAAATGCACTGGGGAAGCTTTCCACGCTTTTTCGCCCCACAAAAAGATTTTCTCTAGAAAATAAAAGCTTTAAATAAGCTTATCAGGGGAGAAATCCACCATCTCACAACTTTTTGATTACTGTGAGCAAAGATTTTAACTTGTAAGACTTTTAAAATAATAAAATACCTTTTGTTTATCTCTATAAAATTGGTGACTTCGACGTGATCACATATGCAGTGTTGTTAAATATAGTGTCAGCAATGGGGTCCGGTACCCATTTTCCAATTTTTTTTTCTGAAAGATTTAATAAAAAGATGATTTTTAGCGTTTGTTACACTTTCCAAATCTCTATAGTTTTTGAAACATAATTTTTTAAAATTTAATTAATTTTGTGTGACGTCGTATATGCAATTTTACTTCGCCTACTGACTATACTGTATTTCAGATAAGAATAGACCAGCCCAGTTTTAAAAAAAGTTGTTATTTCTTACCAATGTTGTTATAGCGAATAAGCAATAATAATTGCGAACACTGAATAAAATATGAAAATGACAGGCTTTACATTTGTTTCTATTGGTTAAAATTTACAGCAACGTCGTTAAGACTTAACAATTTACTTACAAAATAGGGTGGACAGCCTGTTTTACATAAATAAATCTTATGAATTAGTTTTGTTTCGTGTATGACATATTTGACAGCTCGAAACGTCAAAATTTGTTTATTTTTAATTATTTAATAAATAAATAGTTACTTAAAGTTGTCAAATAGATTATAAAGTCAAAATGGAATAAATAATATATCTACTTTACATATTGCCAGGGTGAAATACTTGGACTAGAGTAGATAATAAAAGATGTAATGTTTAAAACGATATAAATAAGTACATACTTAATAAAATAAAGACAAATGATAATACGATGATCCACTACAGTATAATACCATACTTCTTATTACTATAAAGTTTCAGTATTTTTTTTTCTATGGCGCTACAGTCCAAATCGGGCCTTGGCCTCCACCAGCTTTCTCCTCCAATCGTCTCTCTCAAGTGTAGCTCTCTTCCAGTTTTTCACCCCAATCTTTTTCGCGTCTTCTGTTACGCTGTCTTCCCATCTTTTCCTAGGTCTGCCTTTGAGCCTTGTGTTATACCATTAGCTTTGTAGTATCCTTCTAGGGGTTTTACTTTCTTCCATTCGTATGACATGGCCGGCCCAGCGCAGTCTTTGAATCTTTACAACCCTGATACTGGAGTCTCTTCAAATTCTTTATAGAGTTCCTGGTTGTATCTAATTCTCCAAGCGTTATTTTCATTTATTGATTATAATATGCGTCTCAGAATTTTTCTTTCAAAGGCGTTAATTTTAATCCTCAGTCCTTCGTGTCATCACCCATGTTTCGCAGCCGTAGCATAAAATAGGCGTAATTATGGTTTTATAAATTCTCATTTTTGTTTCCTGTGTATATCTTTATGTCTGATAGATGGCAATAGCGCAAAATATGCTTTTTCAGTATTTACTACTAGATCATTGTCCTCGTGTCGTATTCCCTTCCTGTATGTTTCTCATACGGACTTACTTTACTATTGCGTAGTCAGTAAACTTTGAGGTATAAATAAATTATGAAATAATTCTATTAACCACTGATTATTCTGCAACTATTGAGTAAAAAAAAAATTGTCGGGGAAGAAGAACCGCAGGAATCAATTTTGTGTTACTTAAAAATTAGACATCTGACCTTGCTAGAATTAAAGTCATAGAAAGACACGCGTTAATAGACAGAAAGAGATAACAAGCTAAAAAAATAACCAGAGGAGCAACATCCTGGCGACATGCACTGGATAACCTGGAAGAGATTGAAGCGTCTCTGAACCCAAATAGGAAAATGTGAAGCAAACATAGTAAAATGGGGACTACTTAACGACTCGGACCTGCGTTCATGATGGTTTCAGCAAACCCTGGCTCATAGTCATATGCTTTAACAAATCTATCGTACAACGCCCTCCCCAATGAGTGACCTTGTAGCTGCGTAAGAACCAGTTGCATAAAATTTTGCTAGCTTAGCTGATCATGTATTTAACTGAACATTGTAACCATGAATACGTATCAAAAATACATTAGAAAATAAGACTTGTCAAAGTTACCGATATGATTAATATATGCAACTATCCCTTACGATAAGTCCTTGAATAAATCTATACTAAAAATTCTTAAAGATAACAACATCAGAATAGCTAACAATAATCTCAATACTACCAGATCTCTATACACACAATTGAAAGATAAAATAGAAACTACTAATAAAAAAGATTTAGTATATGAATTAACATTTAAAACTTTAACAGAGTGTACATTGGTGAGACCTCTCAGCCTTTGAAAAAGAGGATTTACCAACATTCTTATAATTCAAATAGAAACAACCCAGATCGTAAACATGTATGTCAAACTGGCCATCAGATTGATTATGATAATCCTAAATTTTTTGAGCAATCAATTTTTTAAAATACAAGACTCCTCTATGAGACTTGTCATATTCAAATAAATAAAAACAATATGTTAAATTCACAAACAGATTTTAATAATGTGCAACACTTAAAGAATTTCATTAATTTTAAATAATTATTAAAAGTTTTTGTCTGTTTTGCTTTGGTTATATCTCACACAACTTTTTTCAAATTTGTCGCCCTATAATAACCTTTTCTTCATATTGGTATGCCTTTTTATACATTTAACATTTTTGCAATTTTGATCTTCCGTCAGAGGTTCATCTCTGTCGCTTTAGTTTTTCTAGTTTTCGTTCCTTCAATGGTTATCAATAGATCATGTAAGGATTAATGTATATAAATATATAACTTAGAAGATATAATCAATGGATTTTGAATTGTATAAAATTCTTTTTATCTTTTGGTGAGTTGAAATCATTGTTATCATATATAAACAATTATTATATTTGTATCAATTTTTATTCAGCTGATGATGGGTTGTGAACCCGAAACGTTCAACAAATGTATAATTTTCGAAATAAATGTATGGAACATTGAGACCTACAATTTTTCGTCAACAATTTCCAAGGAAGGTTCCAAAAATATATTCCAATCAATGTGATTAAAGTTAACAACGTTTTATGCAACTAGGCCTAAATCTAGCAGCGTTGATATATGCATTCGATTGCTGCTTGAAATTTAAATTTTGGGTAAACATTTAATATACATTTATGTTTTGTTATTGTTTTTATTTTATTTAGTTGGATCCGCTATTATTATTATCAAGTTTATCTTCATCGAATTCGAATACATCTACGAGACCGTGACGGTAAAGATAAAAAGATTGCAGCTTAAATTAGAACATCAGAATAGCTAACAATAATCTCAATACTACCAGATCTCTATACACACAATTGAAAGATAAAATAGAAACTACTAATAAAAAAGATTTAGTATATGAATTAACATTTAAAACTTTAACAGAGTGTACACTGGTGAAACCTCTCAGCCTTTGAAAAAGAGGATTTACCAACATTCTTATAAATCAAATAGAAACAACCCAAATCGTAAACATGTATGTCAAACTGACCATCAGATTGATTATGATAATACTAAATTTTTTGAGCAATTAAATTTTTAAAATACAAGACTCCTCTATGAGACATGTCATATTCAAATAAATAAAAACAATATGTTAAATTCACAAACAGATTTTAATAATTTCCAAGGAAGGTTCCAAAAATATATTCCAATCAATGTGATTTAAGTTAACAACGTTTTATGCAACTAGGCCTAAATCTTGCAGCGTTGATATATGCATTCGATTGCTGCTTGAAATTTAAATTTTGGGTAAACATTTAATATACATTTATGTTTTGTTATTGTTTTTATTTTATTTAGTTGGATCCGTTATTATTATTATCAAGTTTATCTTGATCGAATTCGAATACATCTACGAGACCGTGACGGTAAAGATAAAAAGATTGCAGCTTAAATTAGAACATCAGAATAGCTAACAATAATCTCAATACTACCAGATCTCTATACACACAATTGAAAGATAAAATAGAAACTACTAATAAAAAAGATTTAGTATATGAATTAACATTTAAAACTTTAACAGAGTGTACACTGGTGAGACCTCTCAGCCTTTGAAAAAGAGGATTTACCAACATTCTTATAATTCAAATAGAAACAACCCAAATCGTAAACATGTATGTCAAACTGACCATCAGATTGATTATGATAATACTAAATTTTTTGAGCAATCAATTTTTTAAAATACAAGACTCCTCTATGAGACATGTCATATTCAAATAAATAAAAACAATATGTTAAATTCACAAACAGATTTTAATAATTTCCAAGGAAGGTTCCAAAAATATATTCCAATCAATGTGATTTAAGTTAACAACGTTTTATGCAACTAGGCCTAAATCTTGCAGCGTTGATATATGCATTCGATTGCTGCTTGAAATTTAAATTTTGGGTAAACATTTAATATACATTTATGTTTTGTTATTGTTTTTATTTTATTTAGTTGGATCCGTTATTATTATTATCAAGTTTATCTTGATCGAATTCGAATACATCTACGAGACCGTGACGGTAAAGATAAAAAGATTGCAGCTTAAATTAGGATAGCAATTCAGCAACGATCAAATATTATAACTGGCTGAGTATAATAATGGACTAAAACATATAATTTCTTCAGAATAAAAAATCTATACGTTCCCTCTAATTTAATGGTTATCTACGGAGTATATCTGTTCGTGATATCAAAGCTGAGTGTTTATCCAATAATTTTCTGTTGATTATACGTGTTTGTTAGAATAAATAATGCAGAGAAATCAAATATTGGAACAAATCAATAAAACTAATAAAGTTATATGATTCAAATTATTAATAAGTTTCGTTATATTCAGTCACGTCCATATATCCTTGATTACTTATATCGAGCTATGATAAACGCGTTCCTATTTCAATATTTATTATACGTTTATATGGAATTTGACACCTTTTATTTTATTTATTTAACACTTACAAAGTGTCTTCAGTTTCAAATAAAAGTAGTTAAATGAGAAAGTATGTTCTCTTTTCAAACAAGGAAATAATTTTGAATGCTCCAGTTACCTAAATTTGAATTTAGTAGTAGAAGTACGGAGAGTATTGATTCTAAAGTTTAAGAGGCAAATAAAGTTTCTAGGAGACATTTGTTGAATTCGGAAAGTGTAATAGTTGTTTCCTTGCAGGATTTGTACACTCGCTTCGATTCAGTACAAATAGACATTTATCATCAACTTTTGTATATCCAACTTCGGAAACAATTATAATTCTAACGGAGAATTTATTTTAGACATAGTTTCAATAAGCCCTAGGATTCTGCATCTTATAATCAGCAATACAATGTATTACAAGTAAAACATTAAACATTTCCCTAATTTATATTGACATTGGTGGCAACAATCGTATTGTCATCGCACTATGAACCCTGTCTCACATACATATATTGAACCAAAGAATTTTGTGCAGAAAATATTTTTTTTATAATTAAAATTTGTAAAATACTATTTCTTTATAGAAAAACAATAACTATAACTATATTATATTTGGAAAAGGATAAACCCAAGTGTGAAAATGAATTAAGGGTGGATGGAGTTGTTGAAAAAGCCCGTCTTAATTCACACTGTTTCTGTGTAATTTATTAAAAAGTTTAACACTGACCGGTTTCGATCATTTAATGATCATCATCAGAGTGAACCGGATGACTACAAAAGATTAGTAAAAGTTTACAATTAGTCAAAAAGATTTAAACAATAAACATCAAACAAAACAGTTTCGCTCTAGATTTCTTAGAGAACCTTGAATTTAAAAAGTCCGTAATGAAAAATAGCACCATCTGTCTAAACGACCAAACAAATTTAAAATATAGCGGGCTAATAAACGCATTAATTTGATTTCCTGACATAACTCGCATCCCTTCGACCCTTTTTCCAGATTTTTTTAAGTTTGAACACGTAAAATCCTTTTCTTAACTCATTGCATGTTGTGCATTTGCAATGTTAAGTCGTTTTTTCAACAAAAAAGTTTTTTAAAAAAGAAAAATTTTTCATGGGTTTTTTATAAAAAAATTTCTTCACAAGCTTTCTTCAATTTTTGCTGTTCCCGGTAGTCTTCTAGTGTAAGTATTTTTTGTAAAGTTTATTTATTCAATTGTTTAAATCTTTTTGACTAATTGTATATTTTTACTAATCTTTTGTAGTCATCCGGTTCACTCTGATGATGATCATTAAATGATCGAAACCGGTCAGTGTAAAACTTTTTAATAAATTACATAGAAATAGTGTCAATTAAGACGGGTTTTTTCAACAACTCAATCCACCCTTAATAACTATATTAAGTACACTATACGATAATTTTAGCAATTAATTAACAGTATTTAAATGTATTCCATTTACAATAATTATAAAATACAAAAAAGGCAACATTATGTCTGGCGCATATTAATTGGACCATAACTCAAACGCAGAATTAAATGTTTATATCTTGATGAAAACAGTGATGCGTAATATTTTGTTCAAACATATTTAGTTTGCATTAGGAAACCAATTATTGTTGGCAGGTCAATGTAGTACGATTATTAATAAAGTTAGCGGAAAGTCTTTATCCTCTAATATGCGAAAATCTATTATTGTTGCGTATAAAACTGAGCTTTCTGGGCAAAAAATTACAAAAAATGTAAGTACTCCTCAAAGAAAAACGAGAAACATAATTTAGCAGTTTAAAAATATTGAGACAAATGTTAAAACTGCACATCTTTCGATGATTTCGAATAGGATGACCGGGGTTTATCATCGTAAAACAATCTAAATTGGTATTTTTTTATCTAGGTGATAGAAAATTTCTTCTCACAGGAAAACAAAAGCAAGCCCGATATTTAGTCCCGAGACTCAATCTTTGTGTTATTTTGACCAAAAGAATCACGCTTGCTTTTGTTTTTGTGTGAGAAGAAATAAATACCAATTTCGTTTATATTATCAAATCCATTTTAAATAAGACACGTAAAGTATAATATTTTTACACCCTGCTCGGGTACCTTGGTTTGAAAATAGTTTCATTATGAGCCTGTACAGATTTTCGGTAAATATTCTTCACCGTCTTCGTTTCTTTCATCTTCTGCGTCTGAAATAACTTGTTAACACTAATCTCTCGATCGGCGGATTTTTGTAATTAGAGATCTTTGCGGTTTATCCGGAATGTATTAAATGTATCTGGCTCCTTTGAGGCCTGGATTGTGGGTTTATTATCTCCTGCTCCAGCTCCAGATCAGGACTAGCCGGCAGTGTGGTGTGTTGTAATTAGGCTAAAAGAAAGAATGCATCTTTGCAGTGGTTGTTTAAATAACGCTGATGCCGAACCGGATGGGTAATCTGCGTTATTAGATAAGAGCAAGGCAAGGGATGGCAGAGGCGTACGCAGAACTGCATAAAATTAAAAACTAGGAGAAAATTTTAATTCCGCTTATAATTATATCCATTGTCCACGATAGCCTTGAATGTCTTTGAGATGACGGACGCGTTTTTTATTCCGCAGATATGTATCCCTGCAATATTAACTTGCAATCGTTTTTTATTACATAGATGTATCTACTATGCAGCTGGACAGTGCTTTTTTATTTAACTGCAAAGCAGTTCTGCTCCTTGACTGCGCGCAGTTATGCATTCAGCTTTGAAAAGGTTGCATTGGTTATTCGCATGCGCAGAGAGTATTTGAAAGTTATCACGAAACGAAAATCAACATAACCAAAGATATTAATCTTCAATTACTACTTTAGTAGCATTTGTAACAATAGTAAACATTTTGAATAACTTTTAATAATTTTTGATTAATTGCCGTTTGGCAGATATCAAATATCATAACATTGTATTAATTGCATTTGCCGCAGGGTACTGTTTGTTTATTCCTCATCCTCGCAAAACTGCAAGCAGTTAACAATAGTTGTGATATCATACAAAGCAGAACTGCGATACATCGCAGTTTTCTGTTGACAATAAAAAAACGTACCCGACGTGACATTTGGTAAGCGCTCCTAACGGTAGGTACAGGCTTGTCTTAAATCTAAATTTAAAAACAGACAGTAATGGGCAATAAACCGTGATGATATATTTATTTGTAATAAGAAAAGATTAATAAAAATTAACGATTCGCAAAAAATTTAAGCTAATTCTCATTTTTGGCGTAATGAATTCTATTCTATGCCGGTATTTAAAATTTAATCTTCATTTTATTATCAAAAAATCTGATGTGGCCAGCACATTACCTTGCGTCAGTTCTATGTATTTTGTATAAATGTCATACAGAAAGTTCCTTGCAAAAGATTACATTTCTTGTACATTACCTTAAGACAGTTGTATGTATTTTATACAAATTACATACAAAAAGTTTCTTGCAAAAGATTCTATACTTCCAGTAAATTTATAACACATGCAAACTGTCAACTGCACTTGACACTGACACCTTCCAATCAGAATTTTCTTAATATACCAGCTGTTTCCAGATTTATAGCATAGCTAGCTAATATATGATACTTAATTTCTTTATAATTTTTTAATTCTATATCTATTTAATATGAAGTATAAAATGCATTCAAATCGTATAGAAAATGAAATATTCTTTAACATTTATAATAACATTAAATGTGAAAAAATGATATAAT